>CM067873.1:40433783-42999617 GCA_034621305.1 Solanum pimpinellifolium | reverse complement strand
CATCTCAATATTCTCTTGACGCTGAGTAAAAATCCTAACGAAATAGTCATAAACATTAAATTATCACCATTAATGGAAAATTACAATTAAGTTACTAATCCAAGCAAGAAACATCATAGAGAAACTCCTTAAACCATGTGTGAGAAAACCTATCAGAATTGATGCATATGTGAGAAAACCTTTCAAAATTGAAGCATATGTGAGAAAACCTTTTAAAATTTCATCAATACTTATATCCGAGAAAAGACATAAAGAGATATCTGAAGTTGTCTCAAATTTTTAAAAGGACACATTAACTATACTAATATCCTATTACCCCACAAAAGTATTAAATATCTTTGTAAATTGACCATGACTCATTTTCTCATCAACCTCACACGCGTGAGGAACACTCTCCTTTTAATTGATTAATTTAATTTAAATATTAATTAAATACGGGTTTAACCCGACCCAAATCGCTTAAAAAGATAAATGGTACAGTTTCTTTTCTTTTCACTCAATTTCTCACTTTCTTTCTTTGTATTTTATTTTCTTTATCAATTACACTTCAATTACACACTTCTTTTGAAGATTACTTCTATTTCAATTTCGCCATTTGTTGGTCAATTTCTTGGGAGATTAGCTGAGCAAACAAGAAGTTTTCATGTTTATTTATTATTTGATAAAGATTATATTTTTTGTCTTCACGGATTTGTGATTTTCCGGAGGAAAACACATTAGGATAAAAACTAAAAAGTGATAGAATTTTACCTTTGTTTTTCTTAAAAAATTCTTCTTGGACCAGTGATCCATTTATTTTTAATAATAAAGGAGAAAATTACAGACTTTGGTTAAAAAGACCCATACAAACAAAAAGGAATTACCAATTCCAAAAAACGAAAACAATTTCAAAATAAAAAGAAGTGGAATGTCTCTACAGAAGGACCAAGATCCTCACGCCTTTCATCTTCAAATTTGATTAAATAAAACTCCAGTTTGCCTTATTCTTGTTGCCGGCTTCGAAGCATGTATCTACGTGCTTGGGCGAGATTTACGTCGGCAGTACCTTCACTAAGGAGAAAAGAATTTTTTTTCTTTAGTATAACAAGAAGCAACAAGGAGACCATATCGAGTAATTAAAAACAACGGTAGTCAAAAATGGTTCCTTTGAAAGAACGGGGGAAAGTTAGGGAAGATGAGCACTTTAAAGAGGAAAGATTTAAATAATAGATTAAAAATTGACACGTGTCACTTGTTAATTTGTTTTTTGGAAGAAAAATATATTATTCATGCGCATTGTTTGCGTGAAAACAAACATAGAGAGAAAACGGGTTAAAGTGGTGCATTTACAAAGATATATCCTACTTTCTTGGGGTAATAGGACAGTCATATAGTTAAAGGTGTCTTATTAAAAAATTGGGACAACTTCAGGTGTCACTTTATGTCTTTTCTCATACTTATCCAAAATCAACCTAGATCATAAATCATGCATAAGTTTATGAAATCATATTCATAGATTCATAGTTTTTCTTTAAATTCATGCAATTAGGGTTCATAATCAAAATCATGATCAATGCATGAGTTCACATGGAATATATTGAAAAACTAATTGACTCTTAATCAAATAATTGAATCCATACATATAGAACTCATGAGTAATTGAATGAAAACCTAGCCAATTGAATTGAAATTGTATTGGAAAACTGAAGAAATTCTATAGGAACTGAATGGGTGAATTGAATACATTGATTACCTACCTACATACCATGATTGAAGCCCTAAGCAATGATGAATAAAGGAATCTTGATCTTGAAGAACCCTAGCTTCTTCTTCCTTGGTCTAGAGAAAGAATTTTAAGAAAATTTAGAAATTTGAGGGAATGAAAGAGTTGGAGAAATTTGTAAGGGTGAAGGGTAGTTATAGGGGTTTGAATTAGGGTAAAAACTATAGTATAGGCATTAAGTGCATATGAAAAGACTCAAATACCCTTTAAAATAACTCTAGGACAACTATATGGTTGTGACTTACTATCTGTAGGAATTTCTACGGGCTGTCCTAGTCAACCGTAAAACCAACTTTAAAAACCCAAATATTTTAATGGTCTGTAGACCATATCCATAGAACTCAAATTTCACCCCAAAATTTCTTCAAGTCTAAAACCTTTCTACGGTTCGTAGAGCCAACCACGACTCGTCAATACCATCCATATACCTGAGGTCCTAAATCATTGAGTCAGACTTATAAACCTTCTTTTAGTCTAAAGATTCATCCTGTCAAGTCGTTGGTGCAATCTTCAGAAATTAAATTTTCCAAAACTCAACTCTAAGTCTAAAACTCCTTCCCTATTGGCCCGTAGGACTTCATGCGTTTCGTAGGTTGGACTCTGAGAAACCGGCTTCAATAATTTTTTGTATTTTTCAATCTTTTCCGATTTTTCAAATTTTGAAGTTTTACAATATCTCCCCTTTGGGAACATTCACCCTTGAATGAGACTCAAGCTAGCATGAATAGAGTAGGAGAGAAACTAACAACCCAACATGAATGCATTTTTTTTTTATCAAAATGCACATAAAACATGGAAAATCACTCCAAGATAACTCATAACATAAAAATCAAGTTTTTATGAACATGCATATGGAAACATGAGGATGACTATAACTCATGAATCCTAAATAATGAACCATGAGGACCTACTACCTAAAGCTATAGTAGGATTGGAAGGATAGAGATGAGGATACCGGAACATGACATCAGCTTCTACCTGCCAAGTAGCACTCTTAATTAAATGATTCCTCCAAATAACTTTCACGAAAGCAACCTATTTATTTCTCAACTTCTAGACTTTCCGATCCCAAATCTCGACCGAAACCTCGTCACAAGAAAGATTCTCTTTAGCTCCCAAACCTTCCAAAGGTACTATCGATGTCAGATCTCCAATACACTTCTTCAACAAAGACACATGGAATATCGAATGTACCAATGCTAAATCATTAGACAACTCAGGTTTATAAGCAACCTTTCCAATATGCCTCAAAATCTTATATGGATCCACATGTCGGTGACCAAGATTCCCTTTCTTTCAAACCTCATAACACCCTTCATGGTAAATTTTTCAAGTAGACCCAAATATCAACATCAAATTCTAATTCTCTTTTTCTAACATTAATAAAGCTCCTCTAACCTTTGAGTTATTTTCAACCTCTCACAAATAAATTAACCTTTTATATAGCCTCAAGCAATAACTTGGGCCCTATCAAAGCAACCTTTCACAAAAAAGTCTGGTTGCTTTCTTAAGGAACCAGACTTCTGGAACATGTGCCACAAGTATAATGCTGCAGGGCACCGCAAAAACAGATGGCAATGAGTTTCTGCTTCTCTTTTACACTTATGACATCTGTTCACAATCTGAATCTTTTTCCTTGCAAGGTTCCCCTGTGTTAGGATAACTTCATGTATTTTGCCCGGCTAAAGGAAACAATTTTGGATGGAAGTTTACCTTCCAAATCATTTTTCAGGGCCAGTTAGAGTGAGACTCCCTTTGTCCCTTCTTACTTGTCAAGTTTCAATTTTCAATTTGTCCCTTTTAGTTGTCATTTTTGACAAATCAAGAAAAGAAAATAATTTTTACCTATTATACCTTCAATTTTTAGGGAGTTAATGTTTTTGAAAAAAGGAAGAACCTCTTTAATGAGTAAATTGATTTTGGAATTTCATGTATTAATAGGGATGAAATGATAAACTCACTATATCAATTATTATTTTCTTAATATGTGTATCAAGTTAAAAATAAGCGAGTAAATAGGGACAGTGGGAGTAGCATTTAGGGACATTGGTATCTTGTACGTTGTCTTAACCGTGAAGTTCCCTCCATCAGTATGCCTCTATCTAAATTGGACTGGTGCAAAGTCATTTCCTAATGAACCCACAGAGAGCTTGTGATAGTTTGATCAGATCCTCTATTCCCAATCTTGCAAGTTCGTTCTGAAAATTAGATTCTAGAAATTTGGATTCATATAATATTGCATTATTGCATCTGGCTTCCAGTCTATTTGAAACAAAGTAGCGAAATCACCCTTTAGAGTGGTGTTACCTAGACATCTCCAAAACATGACATGATGAACATTTCCAACAATAAGATGATTCTGTGAGAATTCATCCCAAAGCCTTTTTATACATTTCCAAACTCCATGTGGGTCAATCAATTGTTTAGTGCTCCAGCGATCTTAACTTACAAGCTATGCCCCGACCACTCCCTTCTAAAGACTAAGACTTTTGTTCACTTCTGTATGTCTCCAAACCATTTCATTACAAGAAATTTATTGTGCTTGGCTAGATCCTTGATGCCCACCTTGACTCTTTGTAAACATCACCTTATCAGTATTGTTCCCATCCACGAGACGTTCCTCTTGATTTGATCTGATTGCTCTAAATTCTTGCTTGGCATAGAAAACATTGACATGGAATAGGTTGGAATGCTACCAAGCACACTATTAGAAACTATATAAATGGTAAGAACTCAGTGATACGCTCAAACTTACTTGTCGAATAAGAAGTAAAGCAGTCGTGTCAAGTAAATAACCCGATTAGTGAGGTTGGGATCGTTCCCACGAGGAAAATAGTCTAGACTTAACTTCAACCTGTTATTACTATTGTTTGGTCAATGACTTCCTTGGAAAGTAAAAACAATAAAGGGGGGTTTCTATTTCTAAATGAGTAAAATTAATTAACAAACTTGACAGAGACACTTAACAACTTTGAATGTTGGATTTTAATCAATTAATCAAAGTAACTAGGATTTACGTGTTCCCACCAGGTTCATAACTTGATAACTCTAACTATAAAAATTCTTTCCTAGTATCTTGTATGCAAAGTGATAATTTATGTATTTCTAAATCCTTAGTTCGGCATCTAGAAAATCTCACTCCGCACCTTGATCCGGCTACGTGTGTTGCTATCCTAACCCTTACCCTACCTCATATTAAGCATCGTATTCGATATTTGACTAAGTTATTACCTCGTACCAATCAATAATAGCCTATTAGATAGTATACACTAAATCTATGTTAATAATTCTTTTACTATTATCTACCTCCTTGGTCCGGCAAGTAGCATTAAGGCGAGTTCTAACGTTGGCCATCCGTTAAAAAGACTTCTAAGCGAAAGAATTATTAATACATGCAAGACACTATTCTAGAATTGTTATTTTAGTTAGGGTTTATCTCATTATTTGCCTATGGTTCCCACAACCCTAGTTATGGAGTTTAGTTACTCATGGACATAAACACAATATTCAAATATATTAAATAAGAGTTCATGTACTTACTTCGATGAGAAAGAGTAAAATCCAAAAGTTTTCTTGATTAATCACCAATATTCACTTGCAAGAATCTCAAAGTAATCAATAATCTCACAAAAGGTCTAATGATTATCAAGAATCTCACAATACAATGTTTTCCAATAAGGAATTTTACAATCTAAGAGTCTAACCTAACAGAGGCCAACACCAAAAACGAGGTTTTTCGAACTATTTATAAAAAAATAAAAAACCTAATTAAACAAGGACTCTGTTTGCTGGAAATCTGCCAAAACGCGGCTGAGTCGACGGACCACGCGATGGATCATCGTGGTCACGACGGACCGTCATGGACTCCGTCGTCCCATACTTATGCAATTTCTTCTGCTGCTCTTTTCACCACCCTCGACGGAAAGTATGACGGACCGTCATAGGCACAACGGTCCGTCGAGGGTCTTCGTTCCAAAACACTTCAACTCTTGGAATTTGGGTACTGGATCACTTATCTGAACTTCATGATGAACCTGTAGGACAGACCGTCATAGACATGACGGACCGTCACAAGCTTCGTAACCCCACACTAGGTCAGACTTCCCCATCTTCCTTCAGCAGCTGCACTACGCTTCCACCTACGGACCGTCGCAAGCACGACGGACCGTCATAAGCTCCGTAGGTGGTCTCTTCTGCATTTCTTCGCTCAAAATCTTCGCATTCAGCTTTGGACAGATTTCCTGCAAAACAAAGAGAAACTTATATAAAAATTAGCACAAAAAGACTTTCAGACACACTATATTTAAGGAAAAAGTATTAATTATACCATGAAACCACGGTATATCAACACCCTCAACCTAAATTCGTTGTTTTTCTTCAAGCGACGCACTATGACTCACTACACAATCTTTGTACAATAGTATCTATGTTTTATCCTTTGCAATCATTTGGCTATCAATCCCGATTAATCTCATCAAATCTATGCATGCTATCACTATTAGGCTTGAATTTTGTGGGACCGGAACATGATACAGACTCGCCATGCATTAACACCTATCCTCTTCAGTTTCTCACTAAGGTGCTAATAATTCCGATATTGCAATTAGTGTCCTCACTTCAAAACAAAATCCTCATTTTTCACACAATGATTTCAATTTGAGTATAAGGATTACTTTTAAACACTCGCTCTCAGAACAAAGTGACACTCACTCATACCTATTGCCATAAGCTTGCCCTTATTTTCGCTACCTTAAGTTTGCCATACAACCCTTAGGATCACGATAGGACTTTCTTGGCTTGTAACATAGGCTCAGGGTCAGGTAAGGTATATTTAGGTATACTTTAATGACTTTTTTCCCTCCTTGACATTTTGGTTAAACCTTCCACTTTCTATCATTTTATCTCGCCCAGTTTCTCATATTCTTTCACCTTGCTATTTTCTCTTCTTTCTTTATTTGTGTAAGTGACTATCTTCTTTTCTTGCTTGTATTTCTTTTATATTTTTCTTTTTCTTTACTTTTCTTTCAACTAATTCTTGAGTCACTTTACTTTTGTTCTTTCTCTCTCTTTGTTCTTTCAACCCCACTTTCCAGAGCATTCCTCATAATAGCCACCCTCAACTCATGGCTTTACCATGACTCAAGGTACACAATACCCAAAGTTGGGTCAGGGCCATAACGAAGGTTGTTTACTGCATTAGCCACCCTCAACTTATGCTTTTGGCATAAGCTGAGGTGCACATGTCCAAGGAGGGACCAGGGCCAACACATTGCTCCCAGAAAAGATCAGTTGGGGTGAAAAAGAAAGGTCTATTTTAAGCTCAGATCATTTGGATCAAAGAAGGATAAATTTCATTTAGTTTTTTTTATTTAGGCTAGAAATGGGCTATATTGAATAAGGACCTATGATCCTTTCCTAATTGTCTATTACAACTTACTTTCAGCAGGACTAACCAGGAAAGTTCTAGCTCAGTACCAATAGTGGACTTATTCGAATTTTCCTCACACTCACTTGACATCTCATCACTATACCAGATTATCACACACCTAGTTCGAATTTAAGACTTAGGGTAATGCAATGGTGTAACTCTATGTCATGTTTAGAGCCACACAATTATCAGTTACTATGCCTAGTCCTGCATCATTTTCAAGTTTATCAGGATATCATTTTAGCCATCATGCTCCAGAATCAAACTATGTACGAAAGATATAGACATGCCGGTTCAACAGAAAAAGTAATTAGTCTCTTGGGAAAAAAGAACACAAGCAAGAAAACCCCAAAAGAGGATAGTGAATTGGGCTACTCAGACTTCACCCTAGCACTCACTTTCCATTTACCCCACCCCCAACAAAGAGACATGCAATTGTCCTAATGCATAAAAAAAATTGAAATACAAGAGTGGTAGGTGAAGCAAACCTGGGGCGCAAAGCGCCGACAATCAGCACGGACCGTTGTGATTATGACGGTCCGTCGTTGATGTCCGTCGTGGGACACTTACAAAAAATGGAGACCCTTAAAAGAGGGGTCTCTGATCGCCATGACAGTTATGCAGGACGAACCATCGAGAGTATGACAGTCCGTCGTAGATGTCCGGTGGAGGAAACTTAGAAAACGTGAGAGACCTTTAGGAATAGGGTCTCTGACAACCAGCACAGTTGTGCAGGACGGACCGTCGAGAGCACGACGATCCGTCGCATGTGTCCGTTGGTGACTGTTTCAGAGTGATCTTCTGCAGAATTTCCTGGTGATGTGCCTGCAAATTTAAAACCCATTAGTAGAGAATGCTACCATTACTAGAAAGAATGAAAGAAAAAAAACTATACGTATTGGGTTACCTCCCAACAAGCGCCTTATTTAACGTCGCGGCACGACTGAGGACACTTGATTACTCAGCCTTCATCAAGATGGTTTGCCTCTATTACTTTATTCCCCAATGCTTTATGCCTAAAATAGAGTTTTATTCGTTCTCTATTAACCTCAAACCGCACTTCCTCCTTGGCTTTTAACTCAACTGCTCCATGAGGGAATACTTGGATAATCAAGTAAGGTCCAGTCCATTTGGACTTGAGCTTGCCCGGAAGACAAGGCACCCCAGATCTGTCTACAAGCACCAAATTCCCAACCATAAACTCTTGTTTTGTACTTTTTTCTTCATTCTCCTTCTTCATCTTTTCTTTATGGGATATGGAAGATACTGATTGGAGCTCACCACTCTGCCTCATGGTCCTACAAACGTTGAAGGTCGCTTCTTCATTATTCAACCAAAATGTTATCTGTCCCTTCTCCATATCAACTAAGGCTCTACCTGTAGCAAGGAATGACCTTCCTAGAATAATAGGCACTTCAAAATAACCTCACAATCAAGAATAACAAAATCAGCCGGAAAGATGAATGACTCCACTTTTACTAGTACATCATGGAGTATCCCTATAAGCCGTTTCACTATCCGATCAGCCATCAGTAGCCGCATCGCCGTGGGTTTTGGATCCCCCAAACCCAACTTCTTGTAAATTGAGATGGGCATGAGATTTATGCTTGCCCCTAGATCACATAATGCTTTTGCAAAATGTAATGACCTAACTGTACAAGGAATAGTGAACGCACCCGGATCTTCTTTCTTTTGTACGAGGGATCTTGTACGTAATAGCACTACAATGCTGCAATCTATCATCATCCTCAACAGTGACCGATCTTTTCTTGGTGACCAAATCTTTCATAAATTTGGCATAACCGGGCATTTGTTCTAGAGCTTCTACCAAAGGGACATTGATAAAAAGCTGCTTCAACATTGTTATGAAACGCCTGTATTTACCATCCTCAGTCTTTTTCACTAATCTCTGAGGAAAAGGTGGTGGCGGCCTAGGCATGGGAATTACCTTCATAGGTACTTCTGCATCTTTTCCATTACTTTCCTCTGCTTCACCACTACTATTTACCACATGATCATTATCCTTCCTCACATTTTCCTCAGCAGACCGCATAGGTGGGTTACTGGTTTGCTTACCACCCCGAGTAGTGATTGCCATACAATGCGCATCATTCTTTGGATTTTGGATAGTGCTGCTTGGAAGAGTTCCCGGTTGCCGTATGTTCACTGTTGCAGATAATTGGGCCATTTGCAACTCGATCTGCTTAATCGAAATTGCATGTGTATCAACTTTTGCCCAATACTAGCTAAATCACACCTCAACTCTTTAATGTGCTCATCACTAGCATCGAACCTCCTCATCATTTTGTGCAACATATCCTCAACTCTTGCCATACTATCTCCACCATCCCTAGGAGTAACTTCATGATTTTGAGGAGGGACATAGGGCCCATTCCTGTCGTTTCTATTAGCATAGTTACAATTGTTAAAGTTGTTGTCGCGGTTTTAGTTTCCATCTCGGACATAATGACCCTCACGATTGTAGTTACCGTAGTTCCGACCTTGGTTCCCTTGACCTTGGAGCCAGTTATCCTAATTTGAGCCTTGGGCACTTGGTCGAAAACCCCCCGTCTGCTCATTTACTGCATAAGTGTCCTCCGCATAATAGCATTCATCATTAGGAGGTGGTGGTTTAGCCAAGTAGTTGACTGCATTTATCTTTTCTGCACCCCCAGTGACATGTTTTAGTACCAACCCAAGCTCGGTTCTAATCTGAGCCATTTCTGCGCGAATCTCATCTGTGGATGGGTTGTGAGTGGACTGCACTGCGAAGGTTTTTCTCCCTGTATTAGACTTCCTAGTACTCCAAGCTTTATTATTCCGGGAGATTTTCTCTAATTTTTCGGTAATTTCAGCATAAGGACATTCCCCATAAGATCCACCTGTTATAGTGTCCAACACCGCTTTGTTATTATCATCCTGTCCCCGATAGAAGTATTCCTTCAGTGACTCATCATCTATACGGTGATTTGGAACACTTCTCAAGAATGAGGTGAATCTATCCCAAGAACTACTAACTGACTCTCCTGCTAGTGGCACAAAGTTATTCACTCTGTCTTTGTGGTTTAGTTTCTTGGAGACCGGATAGTAGCGTGCTAAGAAGACATCCCTTAGTTGGTTCCAAGTGAAGATTGAGTTGTATGGGAGCTCAGTGAACCATATAGCATCCTCTCCCGTCAGTGAGAGAGGAAACACTCTGAGCCCTATTACATCTAGATCCAAATCAGGCCTCCTTACACAACTTTTACACATTGCCCTTACCTTATCTATATGGGCATGTGGATCCTCAGAAGGTAGCCCTGAAAACAAATCTCTGGAAGTGAGCATTTGCATCAGGCTACTAGTTACCACAAAGGTGTGGCCTGTGGGTAGAAGGGGCAAGACAAGTGGCCCATCCGAGTCTGCTATGTTATCATACCCTCTGTAGTATGCTTGGGGCCGTGGAGCGGGATTTTGTTCCCTCTGTTGGTGTTCACCCGAAGCATCAGGTAACATCTGACCATGAACATCAACCGGAGCTGGGATGTTCTGGTTCGGATCATCATCATTTATTCCCAAGTTTCGATTCATATTGCGCAGTGTACGCTCTAGCTCGTGATCGTAGGGAAACAAGGGTTCTCTTCTTCTCCGTGTCTTTGACATACAAGGAGGATAGTTCTGAAAAAAAATCAAAAACAATAAAACAAAGTAAAATCAAGAAAGTATCAACAAAACTATAGTAATAAGTTCAAGTTAATCTAAAAGCTAGATTCCCCGGCAGCGGCGCCAAAATTTGATACGCTCAAACTTACTTCTCAAATAAGAAGTAAAGCGGTCGTGTCAAGTAAATAACCCAACTAGTAAGGTTGGGATATTTCCCACGAGGAAAATAGTCTTGACTTAACTTCAACCTGTTATTACTATTGTTTGGTCAATGACTTCCTTGGAAAGTAAAAACAATAAAGGGGGGTTTTTATTTCTAAATGAGTAAAATTAATTAACAAACTTGACAGAGAAACTTAACAACTTTGAATGTTGGATTTTAATCAATTAATCAAAGTAACTAGGGTTTATGTGTTCCCCACAGGTTCATAACTTGATAACTCTAACTATAACAATTCTTTCCTAGTATCTTGCATGCAAAGTGATAAGTTATGTATTTCTAAATCCTTGGTCCGGCATCTAGAAAATCTCACTCCGCACCTTGGTCCGGCTACGTGTGTTGCTTTCCTAACTCTTATCCTTACCTCATATTAAGCATCGTATTCGATATTTGACTAAGTTATTACCTCGTACCAATCAATACTAGACTATTAGATAGTATACACTAAATCTATGTTAATAATTCTTTTCCTATTATCTACCTCCTTGGTTTGGAAAGTAGCATTAAGGCGAGTTCTAACGTTGGTCATCCGTTAAAAAGACTTCTAAGTGAAAGAATTATTAATACATGCAAGACTCTATTCTAGAATTATTATTTTAGTTAGGGTTTATCTCATTATTTTCCTATGGTTCCCATAACCCTAGTTATGAAGTTTAGTTACTCATGACCATAAACAAAATATTCAAATATATTAAATAAGAGTTCATGTACTTACTTCAATGAGAAAGAGTAAAATCCAAAAGTTTGCTTGATTAATCACCAATATTCACTTGCAAGAATCTCAAAGTAATCAATAATCTCACAAAAAGTCTAATGATTATCAAGAATCTCATAATACAATGTTTTCCAATAAGGAATTTTACAATCTAAGAGTCTAACCTAACAGAGTCCAACACGAACTATTTATAAAAAAGTAAAAAACCTAATTAAACAAGGACTCTGTTTGCTGGAAATCTGCCAAAACGCGGCTGGGTCGAGGGACCACGCGATGGATCATCGTGGTCACGACGGACCGTCATGGACTCCGTCGTCCCATACTTATGCAATTTCTTCTGCTGCTCTCTTCACCACCCTCGACGGCAAGTATGACGGACCGTCATAGGCACAACAGTCAATCGAGGGTCTTCCTTCCAAAACACTTCAACTCTTGGAATTTGGGTACTGGGATCACTTCTCTGAACTCCATGACGAACCTGCAGGACGGACCGTCATAGACACGACAGACCATCAAAAGCTTCGTAACCCCACACTTGGTTAGACTTCCCCATCTTCCTCAGCAGCTGCACTATGCTACCACCTACGGACCGTCGCAAGCACGACGGACCGTCATAAGCTCCGTAGGTGGTCTCTTTTGTATTTCTTCGCTCAAAATCTCCGCATTCAGCTTTGGACAGATTTCCTGCAAAACAAAGAGAAACTTATATAAAAATTAGCACAATAAGACTTTCGGACACTATAAACTTAAGGAAAAAGTATTAAATATACCATGAAACCGTGGTATATCACTCAGCCAATTCAAGGAACATGAACCATAGCTAAGAACTGAGAGAAGAAAAATAATCTGGAAATTGTAATTGATAGAATGAGAACTCACACTCATCTTTCATTAGAGATTGAGTATATATAAACGTGAATGAATATGACGTATAGAACTCTAATAAGCTAGTAAAAAACTAACTAATAGGCTATTTAACTAAATAATGTAATATCAACTAACTAATGCAATACTTAACAGTATACATTAATATTGAACTTCAATACCCTTCCTAAAGTTGGTAATGATGATTTCACAACCAACTTGGATAAAACAGTAGAATTTTTTACACTAGTTAGGGCTTTAGTCAGTATGTCAGCAAGCTGATATTAGTAGAAACATGATGCAAAAAACTGAGCCTCTCTTGAAGTTTATCTCGCACAACGTGACAATCAACTTCAGAATGCTTAGTTCTTTCATGAAATACAGGGTTGTGAGCTATGTGTATAAAAGACTGACTATCACAATAAACATCAATGGGAGAGGAACTGTGTACGGTCAGTTCATTCAGGGGCGGCTCTTGCTTTAACACTTAAGGCCTTTGCCTTAGGCCCCCGAATTTTTGGGGCCTTAAATTTTTTTTAAGATTAAATTGTGTTAAATTTTTTTATAGAAAAATCAATTACTTATGGTAAAATGTATAATTTGTTTTAGAATAAATTATTTTATCCACTTTAACATCTTTTTTACTTTGTTAAAAATAAGAATTAATACTGAAAGTGTTGGAAAAAGTGAATTACAAATTCTATTTTTTTATAAAAAAAATAGTTTCAAACATTACTAGAGTATAAGCATATTAAAATGAGTTATACTAAGTCATCAACTTCTTGAGTCAAATTCTATGGTTCTTACTCTTATCTTTATTTAATATTTATTAACTTATTAGTTATAGCACTATGTTAACAATACATATAATAATTGCATCACTTAAAGGAACTTTTTCCATGTTAAGTTGATAAAATCTTACCTAAAACTAGTAACTGATAAAACAATATTAAGTACTAATAATTTCCATCCAAATAGTGTAAAACAAATAAATTTTGAATAAATACGTTTATAAAGCATACTATATATTAGGCCACTAATTGAAATTTGCTTTAGGCCCTTAATTACGTTGAGTCGCCGCTGAGTTCATTAAGCAGTCTTTGTAACCAAGTCAACTCTCCCATTACCTTTCTAAGTGATCTATACTTTTCCTCGTCTGAAGAAAATGAGATGGAAATAAGTAAAAGCAGAATGAAAGACAGTCCTATATTGACAAGGACGAACTTTTTCACAAAGAAAGCTTCGCGCCCAACTACTTGTATATCGATCAGAAAGAAGCAGTTGCAAATGCTATAAGTGGTTCTTCCTTCCTATCCCATATATCTATAAGAGTTTCTTGATTCGCCCCCATCTTTAATAGGATTGTACTAAGTTCGGGCAGATCTCCATCCCATTTCACAGATGCATCGCATTGAGAATTGACTCGTCGAATTAACCACTTAGACGGAGAGTCCCCCGTATTCCATTTCGTTGGCAACTGAAATAGATCTAAACGGATTGCACGGTACCCCGGACCAAAGAAATTTCCTAATGAATTCAAAAAAATATCAATATAAGGCCCAGATGTAACCTTTGCGGAGCAAGACTACACTGGCCTGCAACTACTTTCTCATTGGTCCATTAAGGTTCGTAGTCTCATCCTGAAAAGGTTTTTTTCTTTCTCTGGATATACTCTCAACTTTCCCTGCTATCCTATCAACAGGTCAGTCAATATCTGTAGTGGAGGAAGAAGAGTACTACCATTTTTTCAGTTAATCTTAATAGTTTAATAATTCAACTACTGTCTTCTTGCCTAAAAAAAGGAGTCAGCCCAAAATGGGCAATGATAGACAGACCAAAGATTTATGCAGTCCTTGTGTGCTTGCTTTGTGCACCGGCACAGCAAAATTGAAGCTGCTCGGCGTACTAGCCCTATAACGGATAGGAATGTTCCCAAGCAAGACCAAATATCCACTCACTGATCTTCTTGAGTATGGACAAGAAGCCCAATCTGAGTCACAAAAGGCTTGGATTGTGCAGTCAGAATGATTAAATAGATGTACTCCTGGAGTAGGTTCTTGCTTCCAATATCTGAGAAGGTGAAAAGTCGCTTTAAGGTGAGGAGTCCTTGGGTCTTGCATAAACTGGCTCAATTGCTGGACAATGAAAGCTATGTCTAGCCTAGTGTTTGTAAGAAAGTTTCAACTTTCCAACTAATTTTCTACAATATGTAGGGTCCGACAGTGGATCTCCTTCCTTGGCTTTTAACTTAACAGTGAGATCAAGTGGTGAGGAAAAAGAAGTATATTTAAAATAGTCATATTCCTTTAACAAACCCCGAAAAAAACTTACTCAGAGAAATAAGTATCCCTGCTGTTGTGTCAAGTATCTTTACTCCTAGGAAAAAGTGTATTTGCCAAGATCTTTAATCTTGAATGTATTTTCCTAATTAGTCTTGAGTTGTGTCATCTCATTTATGTCGGTCCTGTTAAAATAACATCATCTACATAGACAGCCACAAATATCACCAAAGATCCTGATTTTATATAGAACAATGAGTGATCATAATAAGAGTGTGTATACCCTCTAAGAGATAAGGCTTCAGTATATTTTGCATACCATTGTCTACTTGACTATTTCAGTCCATAAAGGGATTTATTATGTTTGCAAACTAGTCTTGAGTTGTGTACTTCAAGTCCCAATGGCACCTTCATATATACTTCTTCATGGAGATCACTATGGAGGAATGCATTGTTAAAATCAAGTTGGGACATAGTCTAGCCTCTCTTCACATCACATGCTATCAGAGTCCTAACAGTAGTCATTTTGACTACAGGTGAATGTGTCTCTATATAGTCTATCACAGCTTGTTGTGTGTAGCCTTTTACAACCAATCTAGATTTAAACCTCTCAATGCTACCATCTGCTCTTTGTTTAACCTTATACACCAATCTACATCCAATACCCTGCTTTGCCAGCAACAGTTCAACCAGATTCCAAGTGTTATTGCTATAAAAAGCTCAAACTCTTGTATCATGTCCTTCTACAAGGCAGGATGATGAGGGATTTTGCTTTCCTATGTGATTTCACTGTGTTGTTTCAAGTTGGGAAGATGAAAGATGATCTTGCAAGAGTTTTGGTGGATGTTCAGGTAGTGATGGTATTGGCTGAGAAAGTTATTGTTCAAGAGATGTGATAAATTGGTGGTTGAATCAACTACATATTCAGGATCATTATCATAATTGTCATAAGACCCAAAATTAGCATAACCAGCAATGTTAGGACTAGGTGAGACAAATTCAGCAGACTTTAAAGTAGAAGGAAATGTGCACTTTTCAGCAGAAAGAGTAAAAGGGAATATATTCTCATGAAAAACTACATCCCTAGAAACATGTATCCTATTTGTGGCAAGACTCATCACATTATACCCTTTTGTTCCAAAGGGATATCCCACAAATATTTGGGGGCAGGTCTAGGTTCAAACTTGTCTCTCAACACTTTAGATATAGTAGGGTAGAACAAACACCCAAAGGACCTAAGCTGATCCTAGTTTGGTTTTCTATTGTATAAGAGCGCATATGGACATTTGTTTTAAAGTGTGTTGAGGGAAGTCTGTTTATAATGTGGGTGTCAGTCAATACAGATTCTCCCAGTATTTTAGTGGTAGCTTAGACTGAAATAAGAGGCTCTGGCTGTTTCAATTAGATATTTGTGCTTTCTTTTTACCACACTATTTTGTTGTGGTGTGTATGGACAACTTTTCTGGTGGATGATTCCTTTAGTCATTAAAAATTGGATTGCCTTATTATTAGTGAATTCCAGGATATTATCAGATCTGATAGATTTGACAGTGGTTTTGAATTGATTTTCCACCATATTTTTGAAGGTTTTCATCACATGTAAAGCATTGCTCTTGGTGCTTAACAGATGAGTCCATGTAGATCTACTATACTCATCCACCAAAGTAATAAAATACTTACAATTATCATAGGTGGATATATGATATGGATCCATAAGTCAACATGGAGTAATTCAAACTCTACTTTGGTTAGGCTATTACTTTGGATAAAGGGTGATATTTCTTTTCTTGCTATAGTACATATGGTGCATAGGAAAGGATGTTTTGAGAAGAATTAATTGGAATATTGGATATACTCTTCATCCTAACAAAAGTCACATGACCAAGTCTATTATGCCACAACAAATCCACATTGTTCTTTGCAGTCACATAAGAATGAGTATCAAATTGGAAGTAGAGGTACATACAAAAGGACTATGATCAACATGAAAACACTTAATCATATTACAAGACTTAATGACAGGGGGAATGTACTTTTCACTCTCAACAGAACCACTAAGAGTATTTGTCCTACTAGCTGGGCAGCAAGATATGGTACTTTTATGAACTTTATTTAATTCTTCAGGAAGTTTGAACATACAAAGTACAATCCACCCCTATTGTTACCAAGCACTTGAGGCTTCTCCACTAAAGGGTTATGCAACACACAAAATGCACTAGTGAACAAAACTGTGCATTTCATGGAGGTTACCAAAGAATAAACTGAAACTAGATTATGCTTGAAAGAAGGTACATGCAACACTTCATGTAGAATGATATTAGATGTCATGGGACCATCACCAATTCTGTCAACTTGACTTTGTATCCATTTGGAAGGGAAATTAGTATGGGATAGGGTAAGGTCTTAATAATGGTTAGGAAAGTTTTGTTGAAGGTTATATGCTTTGATGCTCCTGAGTCTATGGTCCACATATCATTACTTGATTCAGAATATTTGCATGAAAGATTATCAAAATAAATAGATTAATAGCAAACAACAATACCTGCAAAATTCATGGATCCAACACTGACATGGAATATTGCAACAATACCTGCAAAATAGAATATGTTTTCATTCTAAAAATGTTGCAACAAATCCATCATCTTCCCATTCTCCTTTTTTGTGATGTTAGCATTTTTGAAACCACTACCCTCTAATTGTTCTTATCCCTGAGGAGTCATCACATCAGGAACACCACTGTGTACATTTTCCACCACTCTCTTGCCTTCAAGGTTTTGATTTCCCTTGTCTGTAGTTTTGTCCATGGTTACTGCCATTTTGTCTAAAATTCAGATTATTGTTCTTGGGGTAACCATGTAACTTGTAACAATTTTCTCTGGTGTGTCATGTTTTCTTGCAGGCGTCACATACTAAGGCACTCTTATTACTACTACTACCATGATAATAATTGTTTCCTCCTAAACTGCCTCCTCCTTAGGTATAAGTACTTCTGCGTAGTTATTATTTTGATTATTTGTCTGGAAAGTTCTTCCTCCTTTAACTTTGTTGTTGAGTACACTTGCATTCAGAGAAGTTGACTCCATGGGCATCCTACCAGCAGGTTTGAACTCCCTTTGCTTCTCTTCTTGAATCAAGAGAGAAAAGGCTTGTGACATGGAAGGGAGTGGATTAATCATGAGAATGTATACGTATACCTCATTCAATCCCATAAGAAACTGAATTAAATGTCTATCTTGTTCTGCTTTGTGCATATTGTTCCTAGCTCCACAATTACAAATGCAACTGCTCTGATGCCTCATATTCAAAGTGCTCAGTTCTTCCCAAAGCTTCTTCATCCTTGTATAGTAGACAATGATATCTAACAATCCATGTGTGAGATCAATTGATTTCTTTCTATATTTGATAAAACTTTGCTCCATTAGTTTGATCATATCTATCCTTCAACTCTTTTCAAAGTTCCACGGAGTCATTTACATTTTCTACACTATCTGAAATCTCCTTAGACAGTGAATTCAGAATTTATGAAGTTACCATATCATCGCACCATTTTCCACTGATGAATTTGAGATGAATTTGTACTTGGTTTCACAAAGCTACCATCAATAAAACCGAGCTTGTTCTTTACTGACAAAGCTCGCATGACTCCCCTCTTCCGGGATCGATATCCTGCCCCATCGAATATAGGAACTAGCATCATCCCTGGAGTAGCTCAGGGATGCACATACTGTGCACTCGCTACAACAAATTCGATTATCAGGGACAAATAATTTCGTCATCTATAAATCATATTTCGTCACTAAAAATCTTGTGAGACGAAAAATAATTCGTCAATAAGTCATCACTAAATGTGTGTCTCTAAAAATATACAAAGTCAATTTAGTGCTTTGTTGCTAAAAGTATTATATTAGCTACACAAAGAAAATTCGTTCCCAAAGGCTTAAACATTTGTGACAAATTTATTTGTCATAACAATTATGGTTGTTTTTTTTTGTAGTTAATAGTACTTTTGTCACTAAAAAGGTTATCACTACCGATAAAATTATATCTTACTTCAATCAATGTCGACATCAACTGTCTCTAAAGTTATATGTATTTTGTAGTTAAACAAAATTTATTTTCGTCACTAATGACTATACTTTATATATACAAAAAAAAATTGTTCTAAATAGGGAAAATTTTATTATTAGGTAGGTTTTAATTTCCGGCTATCCCCCCCCCCCCCCATCTCAATTGTTTTAACACCTCCCTAGGAGCTATCATATTATGCTTTGTTGGGGACTCGAACTCACAACCTTAAGATTGCAAGTGAGGAGTTGTTACCATTTGATAAACTCTCTTACGTCACATTTTTATTTTATTTTTAACTTCATTCATTTCTTTCACATTTAACTTCGGTAGATCTAATATATTATATGATTATTAATACACATAAACAAATGCATGAAATTTACCATCCACAATTCATTCACATGTAGATTAAATTTTATATTAAATTATATATTTTTTAAATTATCTTTCAATATATTCAGTACAATTCTGTCATTTTATTTATTTATTTTTATAAATTATAAAAATTACTTAGTACAATTATAAATTTGTATAAAACTAAACTTTGGACTATATTTTAAAAAATTGAATAATATGTTATCAGTAAATTAATTGTTTTTAAAAAAACATTGATACTCATAACTATAGTACTTCATCATAATATATTTGAAATACTAGTTTGTTCATTTCTTTCATTTGTGCTTTTATTTTATAGTTTACTAAGGAACATAGCCGCACTTCGCGCGAGTGTTAAAATATATTTATTAGAATTCTTTTTTTTCGATTAATTATGTGTTCACTATATTATATTATTTGACCTTATCATTATCTCCCGATTTAATGGTAGGAAGAAGAGTAAAAAAAATCCTAAATTTTGTTTAATAGTTGATTTTATCCTCAGTTATAATATTTGGTTATTTATACCCTATCATCTACAAACTTTCGATCTGTATCCTTCAATTGGATAGAAATTTCTACATCAAATGAAATTACCCATTTTCAAAAAGAAACAATCCATCATCCAATTTAACTCGTGTCTAAATCTAACTATCTTAACTCAAACAAATAAAATTCATGTCCATCCCATCTAAGTTTATCTTGTAATGGGTACTAATGCATGAACATAATGCAAATTCATTATATTTTAGTATTTGAATAAAAGATAATGATGAATACGATGGAGATGGTAAGATTCTGTTATTATCCATTAAAAGGGAATATTAGAGGGTGTATTAATTTTATTAATGTGTAATATGAAAAGGCTAGTCAAATATTGACAAACTCATAACCACATATTAGGCTAATTTATTAGATTAGAATTAATATCAAAATAAGTTACTGTCATTTCTTAAAATTGAGAATTAATTATAGAAAGGGTAAAATAAAGTCATTCATATTATGAGTTGTGACTACTAATTAACAAATTAAAAAAACATAAAAGTTTATATTTCTTTACACCTTTTTAATTGTAATAAAAAATTCAAAAAAAAAGAAGAAAAAATCAAATAAAAAATAAAAGGAAAAAATAATATAAAATTGATAATTAATATCATACCAAATTTGTTAGAAAAGAAAGCAAATCAACAAAACAAATCAATTTTCTATAGTTCTTTCAACATCCTATTTTTTTAAAGAAGGAATATGAAAAAATATTCCATGTTAAAGAAAAACAATCAATTTTCCTTTGGATTATATAAAAAACATAAATAAATAAGTAATACAATATATATGATAATTGAAAGATATGAGATGTAACTTACTTTTTTTTTCTTCTGTAAAGTCTCTTTTTGGTATTTATTTGTTGGAACGCATGTGTTGATTGATTATAATATATTGCACCTTATTTGGATGATTATTATTTGTTATCTTATATTATTAGTTACATATATCTTTCATCCTTGTTTTAGTTGTTCTATAAATTTATTATATTATATTTTATAAATTTATTGTTAGATAATAATAAAATATAAATAATATATATAACTATAAATTGATCACCAGGTAATGAATTTGAAAGGATAAAATATAAAATAATAATTTAAATGCACTTAACAGTCATAATGTTAATAAAAAAGCAATCATAATTGTATATATCAACTTTTAATGGTTGAAAATGAAGTGAAGAGATTTTATTTTATTTCTAAATAAAAATATGAAAATATTTTATGTGATTTCCTCCCTTTTTTAAGACTTACAATTATATAAGAAATTTTTTTGATAGACGAGTATGTTAGACAAATTTATTTAGGCAAAAAAAAGAAAGTAGAAAATGATAGTAATAAATTTAAAGGCGGTAGTTAAGAAAATGAAATAAATAAGAAAAATTAATTTTTTATTTAAAGGAAGATGGAAGAGAGAGAGAGAGAGAGGCATTTTAAGGAAATAAAATAAATGACAATAATAAGGAAATTATATTTTTTTTGTTTAAGGAAGATTAAAGAAAGAGAAGAAGAGGGATAGATTTGAAGAAATGTTATAAATGTTAATAATTAATGAGGAAAGATCAAAAAAATTTAAAAAAAAAGTTTAAAATTCTGAGAAAAAAAGATAAATAATAATATTGTTGTCACAAATCAAAACGAGTCGTGAGTGACACTCACACTTAACCTCCTATGTGGGCGAACCAGGAAATCTAAACTCTGACATATATCAATAAAAATATGAAAGCTCAAATTTGTTAAAGTAACCCATCAAATCAACCTCTAAAAAGTCTATTACATATTATCCCCAAAAACTGAAAGTAATCACATCAAGGACATTTTTTCTCAATTACAAAGTCTAATAGTACTGACATGTTGAATAAGTAAATAAGATGGTCCATGTTCGAAATTTAAGGACATTATGACATAAATGAGAGAATCCAGCACGAGCTAGAAATTAGCTCATCCTGAACTGTAATGTGCTGCAGACTGGCGAGATCCGAGGGCGAGTTAAAGTCGATGTTACACTTGCTGCACTCTACAAAAGAACACGAAGAAAATACAAGTAGCGATCAATACAAGAAACACGTACTGAGTAGGTGTCATCTGCCAACCCAAAATAGAAACCAATATATATTGAATCATAATATGCAATCAACTACAATACTTGGCAGGTGGCAAGCAACAAACAACATGAACCAGTGACAACAACACCATAATAGGTACACAATCAATCACAATATAAAGCACACATATGGGGACTCATGCCTCCACACCATACTCATTTGGAAAATGGGTTCTTTGAGATTGAGTATATTAAGTTAATTTAAGATTATTTTTTTTAGTATTATCGTGTTGGAACGTGACACTCTGATCCCATATATCGTGTCGAAATGTGACACTCTGATTCCATAATATTGTGTCGGGACGTGACACTCCGATCCAATAATACTGTGTCGAAACTTAACACTTCGATCCAATTATCTCATTAATTTATTTCATCAAGCCATCTTTATTCAAGGCATCATTTCGATAAAGACGGTTCAAGATTATAAAATCAACACTCTCAGAATTTTAGGCCAACAACAAACCACACAATCAAGATATACAACCACACAATCAAGTACATAGGAAACTTCATAATATAAGTCAATATTTATCAATCAATATTGAGAGTTTATCTATCAAACAGAAATAAATCATAACCTACCTCCACCGAAGAATCGAAGTCAAGCAAACTACTTCTCCAATGCCTTTCCTTTCCTTAATGCCTCTGAACGTTTCCAATCTATCAAGTATATATGCATAACATATAAGTTAACGATCCTATAAACACTCAATTTATTCTATATTTAGCCTAGGCTCAAAAAAACTCACCTAATTATAAAATCAAATTCCTAAAGTTCAAACCTAAAGGTAGGTCTTAATTCCCCTAATTAACGTAATTTTAATGAAATATAAATAATTTGATATACCAAAAATTTAATTATCTATCTTCATATACTAAACTCAATTTATTAGAGGATGATAAACAACAAAATTCAGGATCAATAACACACTGATTTGCGAACCATTAGCATTCTACAAAATTAAATTGCAGAACTTACCTCCCCATCTATGTGAATTATCATACCATAATCATTATCCAATGATTACATCATGAGTGCTTGGGAGAATCTTTTCCCAAAACACAAAGATGACCAGTAGCCGTAAGAAATTTTATAGTCTTTCTAACATGACCATTTTTTATCATTATTCTCTTATTTATTTTTTATAATAATGTCTTTGTCCCTATTTTTCTTATACACGATAACAGGGATTAATGTATGCCTCTCGATACTTTTTTCATCTCATCTCATCTTCACCATAAATTAAGCATTTACTTCTATTATAGTACTGACAACAATTATTCTTCATTGAAATATAGGCAAGATTCGTAGTAAACCAGTTATTTAATCTAAAGCAACAATAACAATTCAAAGTTTTCTTCACAGTTTAACAACCATCCATCTTCATATTACCACCCTTGCACTACCTAATTTTCTTACATCACCACTCAAAAACTAATCACAATTTAAGTATCTATGCATAATACATGTAATAAGCAAAATTGAAGAGGATTCCCACGTGAAATTGGTTTTGGAATTGGTTTTTCCAATCGTATAGCTTTTTTATTTGTTAATTTTCTTCTTTTCTACAGATCAATTATCACCCTAATTTTCATATATCCAATTACAAAAGTGTGATAAAAGTGTCTCACTATTAATTTTATGGAAAATAGCTTAAAATATCCTCGTAGTATTGAAAATGATACAAACCTACCATCCATCCACCTATTGGCTCCAAAATACCATTGTCATCCACCTTTGTGTTTAAAATTGACTACTTATTTAACGGTTTCAAATTTAAACTACTTAAATATTTTTTTAATATACTTGGCGCTCAACTATTGGATATAGTTTAATTTTTAATATTATTTATAAACCAACCTACTACCAGCCATTACTAATTAAGCCCCACCCAATTAACAAGTCATTTCTAATATCAAAATCACCCTAAACACTACTAAAGCACGACGAAATTACCGAATCCTGAAAAGGACATTCAAAATTATTGAGTCCGAATTGAAGCCCCAATTAAATTGAGGTTGAGCCTCTTATTTAGGAGGACACTTTCAATAGGATTTTGTTTCAAGTTTGAATTTGAAATTTATGATTAAAGGTAAAGAAGTAGCACCTCTCTAATTAATTCATGCGCTTTTAAATATAATTTTATAAATATTTATAATTTATTTTAAATATTAAAACTTTAATATATTCTTTTTAAAAAAAGTTATTTATTAAGTAACATCACATAATTGAGACGAAGAAATAATTAAGATGAATATAGTCAACTTTTAAGTATATTGGTAATTTTTATTTAGACACTTGAATTGTAATTTTGACTAAGGAGTTGAATGTATAATAATGTAGTTCTATAGACATTTTCACCTCAGATTTTTAGAAACACTCATTGTAGTAGATTTCTTGTTGTGCATTAGTAACGAAGTGGGTTTATTAATTGGGTGTGATTTAATGGGTGGCTAGTAGATTGATTAATAAATTATATTAATAAGTTAAATTATAAAAAATAGTTGAGCATCGTTATTAAGAAAATATTTAAATAATTTAATTTAAAATCGTTAAATAAGTGGTTAATTTTGAACCCATAAGTGGATGAGAAGGGTATTTTGGAGCCAATGGTAGGATGCGGAGGGTATTTTTGAGCCAATAGGTGGATGGAGGGTAATTTTGTACCATTTCTGATACTTGAAGAGTATTTTAAACCCTTTTCTGTTAATTTTAAAGTTATCTTCTTTAACCACCAACTAACTTAATTATAAAAACTACCTTACTAATTTCAAAATTATAATTATGAGTAGTCCAAAACACAAATTTAAAATCTATCGGAAAACATTTTATCAAAGAAAAAAGTTCTAGTGCTCAAAACGACTGAATGAGTTGTTACAATAGATACCAATTTACCCATGTTCATCCTCGAATCATCAAAAGAAAGGCGAAGGCAAGAAAAGATAATTGAATCGGTAAAAAAGTGTGGATATCTTTCATGCATATCACAGTCTAGAGTAGCTACGGGCTCCTCCTCATAAGACAAATTCTCATCAAGCAAAACTGAAACCCATAAAATAATGTAGTTTCCATCACCATGGAAATTTTTTAACATAGACACATGAAATACTAGGTGCACTCCTGACAATCCTGGAGGCAAGGTCAATTCATAGGTCACCTCCCCCACGAAATTCAGAACTTCAAATGGAATAATATACCTCGGACTAAGCTTACCTCGCTTACCAAACCCATCACACCTATCACGGGTGAAACCTTCAGCAAGACTGTTCACCCTGTATAAAATTCAAGTCCCTAACCTTTCGATCTGCATACTCCTTCTGCCTGCACTGAGCTGCTAAAATCTTCTCCTAAATGAATTTCACTTTCTGTAATGATTACCACAAGAGATCTGTTCCCCAAGGTCTCACCTCAAATGCATCAAACCAACCAATAGGAGACCTACATTTCCTCCCATACAATGCCTCAAAAGGGTCCATATCAATACTCGAGTGATAGCTGTTGTTGTACGAAAACTCTGCTAATGGTAAGAATTTATCCCAATGACAATCAAAATCTATCACACACGCTCGAAGAATATCCTCCGGCACTTGAATTGTTCGCGCAGATTGCCCATCAGTCTGAGGTAAAATGTAGTACTAAGGTACAGTCTAGTATATGATTCAGCATGTAAGGTCCTCCAAAACTTAGAAGTAAATTGCTTACCTCTATATGATATGATGGAAAATATCACTTCATGCAATCGAACAATCTCAAAGACATAGAGTTTGGCTTACTTTTCTGCATTGTAAGTCATCTTGACTGGAATGAATTGAGCAGACTTAGTTAACTTGTCAACAATTACCCAAATAGAATCAAACTTACCCAATGTCTTTGAAGACCAAATACGATATTCATTGCAATGCTTTCCCACTTTCATTCAGGAATGGACATTCTTTGCAGTGTCCCTCCAGGCCTCTAATGTTCATACTTTACTTGCTGACAATTCGGACATCGGTCAACAAAATCAACAATATTATGCTTCTTTCTACTCCACCAATAATGTTGTCTCATATCATGATACATGTTGGTTTCACCAGGATGTATAGAATACCTCAACCATGAGCCTCTACAAGAATATTGTGAGTCAAATCATCAACACGAGGCACACATACCCTTCCCTTAATTCTCAAGACGCCTTTCTCATCAATCATTTCCTCTTTAGCCCCTCCGCGCAATATCATATCTCAAATTCGGGTCATCTTCTCATCATCAAACTGTTTTCCCTTAATCTTTTCAAGAAAAGAAGATCTTGCCTCTACACGAGCCAGAAATCCTCCTTTCTCAAGTACTTCCAGCCTCATAAAGTCATTAGCCAGAGTTTGAACCTCCTTGGCCAATGGGCGCCTCGAAACATGTAAGTGGGTTAAATTACCCATGCTCCCCACTTTTCTACTTAAGACATCTGCCACAACAATAGCTTTTCCTGGGTGATATAAAATAGTAATATCATAGTTCTTCAATAACTCCATCCACCTCCTCTATCTCAAATTCAAATATTTCTTAGTAAAGACATATTGAAAACTACGACGATTTGTATAAACGTCACACTTGACCCCATATAGATAATGTCTCCACTTCTTCAATGTAAATACAACTATAGTCAACTCTAAATCATTTTCAATTGCTTCAAAGAATAAGCTATTACATTTCTCTCCTGCATTAGCACTGCACCTAAACATAAGATGCATCACAATAAACAATAAAATTCTTACCTTTCACTGGCAAGGCAAGAATTGGTGCAGTAGTCAACAAGGTCTTGAGTTTCAAGAAGCTTTCTTCACACTCATTTGACCATAGAAATAGAATATTCTGCTTAGTCAATTTAGTAAGCTGAGAAGAAATAGAAGAGAATCCCTTGACGAATCGGCGGTACTAGATATATAAACCAACAAAGCTCGTTAGCTCTGAAAGATTAGTAGGCCTTATCCAACCCTTTACCGCTTCAATCTTAGTGGGATACACCATGGAGAATTTGGAATAAAGTCTTTTCTCCTTTAGCAACCCCAATACAACTCTTAAATGTTCCCATGTTCCTTCGTGCTTTTTAAGTATATCAGTATATCATCAATAAATACAATAACTAAGAGATCCAGATATGGCTTAAAAATCTCGTTCATCGAGCTTATGCAAGCAGCAGGGGAATTCGTAAGCCCAAAAGACATTACTAAGAATTGATAATTCTCATACCTGGTTTGAAAATCAGTCTTTCGCACATATGTTGCCCGTATTTTCAATTGATGATAACCAGACCTTAAATCAATCTTAGAAAAGACACATGCACCATGTAACTGATAGAACAAATCATCAATGTGAGAAATGGGGTACTTGTTCTCAATAGTTACCTTATTTAGCTGCCTGTAGTCTATACACATCAAAAAACTACCATCTTTCTTCTTCACAAATAAAACAGGAACACCCTAAGGGGATGCACTTGATATACTAAAACCTTTACCAAACGATTCCTGAAGTTGGGCCTTTAACTCCCTTAACTCAACTGGGACATTATATAAGGTGGAATGGAAATGGGGCAAGTACCCAGCTCTAGGTCAATATAAAAATCAATATCTATCTGGTGGCATACTAGATAGGTCTGCATGAAACACATCTAGAAACTTACAAACAATCGAAATAGACTCGATCGAAGGCACTTTAGAAGTATCATCCCTAACATGTGCCAAAAAATCTAAACAATCCTTACTCACCAACCTCTTAGCACGAAGAAAAGAGATAATATGAACTGGGGTGGAAATATTGTCCCCCTCCCAAACTAGAAGATTTGTCCCAGGCTTGGCCAAAGTCACAGTTTTAGCATTACAATCTAAGATAACAAAAATTGAAGAAAGCCAAGTCATACCCAGAATTACATCAAAATCAATCATATAAAGAATAATGAAATCTACATAAGTATTTCTCACCTCAAAAGTCACAAGGCAAGACCTATACACCTTTTCAACTATCACAGATTCACCCACAGGAGTAGAGACACGAATAGGCATGTCAATCAAATCATAATGTAAATCAAGACCAGTAGCAAATGAGGAAGATACATATGAAAATGTGGATCTAGGATCAAACAATACAGAAGCCATGCCATCACAGACCAGAAGAGTACCTGTGATAACATCATCAGATGACTCTGCCTCTGACCTCCCAGTGAAAGCATAACGATGGACCCTATCACCTGTCTGTCCATTGCCCCTGCCGGGTTGCGCTTCAATAGTTCCAGCCTTCCCGCCACCCCGGCTGAACTGGTGACCACTATTACCCTTACCACCATAACCTCCAGAGTGACGGTCTCTACCATGATCACCTCTAACTCTAACTACTGGGATCTCTAACTCTGTTTTGGACAACATTTCCTAATATGTCCAGCCTCTCCACATCTATAACAAGTCCTGAGTCGTGTGTATGTATTGTGAAGAGGAAGAAGTATGGAGATAACCTTCAAACTCAGAAAAAGGATGATTGTTCTGCGACGGACCCTCAGCTGAAGCCTGCAATGAAGACTGAATAGGACGGGCTGGATAACCCCCTGAACTCTGCCCTTTGGAGTAAGAATCACTAAAATCACCTCTCTTATGGAACTTCTTAAATGTTGTCACCATGGTGAAGTCATCTGGATTCACCCTATCTACCTCTATCACAAAATCAACCACTTTCTGAAAAGATTTTGCAGAAGCAGGTACCTGTAAAGCTGGAATCTGTAGATCTGACCTCAAACCTTTCACGAAGTGGAGAATCCGCTCTTGTTGACTGAAGCAAAGCATAGTGGCATACCTGGACAATTCATAAAATTTGGCCTCATAAGTGGAAACAGACATTCTTACTTTCTCTAGGTTCAAGAACTCATATCTCCTCATGTCCCTCAAAGTTTGGGGTATATACTTCTTTATGAATAAGCTAGAAAATGCAGCCCAAGTCATAGGTGGGCCTTCGCGGGTCGACACTCGACATGATACCTCCACCACATTTTGGCATCCCCTTGAAATTGGTGAGTCACAAACTCAACACCAAATCGCTCCACTATGTCCATCTTATGTAACAACTCATCATAATCAACCAGGAAACCATAAGCATCTTCAGATTCAGTACCCTTGAAGACTGGAGGTTTTAAATTTAAGAACTTAATAAAAAATGTCATGTTGATAACTAGTCCTTATAGGCCATGTAGTCAAGCAAGCAAACGTGCCTATTTCCAAAGATGCATCAATGTGTGGAGCCACAACAGCTACATGTTGTACTCTTTGAACCTGAAGTGCTGGTGTAGAAAACATTAGGGGCATCTGCCTTGATTAGATATTAATCATCTCCGGAGTAGGTTGGGGTGGTACTTCCTTCTCCTGAATATGCTCATCTTCCCTTTCACCACCCTCTCTCACTACTTCTTCAGTCGGTGGAGGAGTTACCGCCCTATCCCTAGCTGGACCAGCTGCTTGTACTCTGCCTTTAGTGGGCCTTCTCCTGAGGCCTCTTGCCACTGCTCCCCCTCGAATTGAAGCCCCAATGATTGGCTTTGATGTACCCTGTCTTGCCGGTGTTGGTGTTGGCACAGTTGTTGCTCTAGTTCTGACCATCTGAGAAATATAGTGAAGAAGATCATATATCAATTTGTATCACCTAGATACCAATTAGATCCAAGTAATAGCACGAAAGAAAGAAAAATATGAAATTTCCTGAAGTCATATAGCATCTCAAAGAAAAATAAAGGTGTCCCCATACCGTTCCATAAGACTTTACTAGACCTATCCTTGTGTGATGAGATCATCTAACCTAATGCTTTGATACCATGTTTGTCACGACCCAAAACGAGTCATGACTAATACCCATCAACCTCCTAAGTGGGCAAACCAAGGAATATAAACCCTGACATATATCAATAAAAATACGGTCCCAAATTTGTTAAAGTAACCAATCAAATCGACTTCTAAAGTCTATTGCACGTTATCCCCAAAATCAGAAATTCATCACCTCAAGTACATTTGTTCTCAATTACCAAGCCTAAAAGTATTGAAAATACCGCATAAGTAAATAAGATGGTCCATAATCGAAATTTAAGGACATTATGACATGAATGAGAAAATCTAGCACGAACTAAAAATAATAGTTCACCATGAACTCTGATGTGCTAGAGACTGGCTAAAGCTGAGGGCGAGTACAAGTCAATGGTACACTTGCTGCACTCCACAAAAAATTTGAAGAAAATACAAGTAGGGGTCAGTACAAGAAACACGTACTGAGTATGTATCATCGGCCAATCGAAAATAGAAACCAATATATATTGAAACATAATATAAAATCAACTACAATACTTGACAGGTGGCAAGTAACAAACAACATGAACCAGTGACAACAACACAATAATAGGTACACAATCAATCACAATATCAATCACACCTATGGGGACTCATGTCTCCACACCATACTCATTTGGAAAATGTGTTCTTTGAGATTGACTATATTAAGTTAATTTAAGATTCCTTCCCTTTAATGTTATCGTGTCAGAACATGACACTTCGATCCAATTATCTTAGTAATTTATTTCATCTAGCCTTCTTTATTCAAGGTATTATTTCGATAAAAAGGTTTCAAGATTATAAATTCAACAGTCTCAGAATTTTAGGTCAACCACAAACCACACAATCAAGATGTACAACCACACAATCAAGTATACTTGAAACTTCACAATATCACTCCTTACATATCAATCGCTATTAAGAGTTTATCTATTTAATAGAAATAAACCACAACCTACCTCCACCGAAGAATCGAAGTCAAGCAAACTACTTCTTCGATGTCTTTCCTTTCCTTTCCTTAACGCCTCTGAATGTTTCCAATCTATCAAGTATACATGCATAACTTATAAGTTAACGAGCCTATACACATTCAATTTATTCTATGTTTAACCTAGACCCAAAAACTACCTAATTATAAAATAAAATTCGTAAAGTTCAAACCTAAGGATTGGTCTTAATTTTCCTAACTAACATAACTTTAATGAAATATAAATAATTTGATACACCTAATATTTAATTATCTATCTTAATATACTAAACTGAATTTATAAGAGGATGATACACAGTAAAATTGAGGATCAATAACTCACTGATTTGCGAACCATTAGTATTCCACAAAAATAAATTGCAGAACTCACCTTCCCATCTATGTGAATTATCATAGCATAATCATTATCCAATGATTACATCATGAGTGCTTGTGAGAATGTTTTCCCAAATTCACAAAGATGACCACTAGCCGTAAGAAATTTTATAGGCTTTATAACATGACCACCTTTTATTATTATTCTCTTATTTATTTTTTATAACAATGTCTGTCTCTATTTTTCTTATACACGATCATAGGGGTTAATGTATGTCTCTCATTACTTTTCTCATCTCATCCCATCTTCACCATAAATTAAGAATTTACTTATATTATAGTACTGACAACAATTGTTCTTGATTGAAATTTATGCAAGATCCGTAATAAACAGTTATTCAATTTAAAGCAACAATAATCAAAATTTTCTTCATAGTTTAACAATTATCCATCTCCATATTACCACCATTGCACTACCTAATTTTTTTACATCACCACTCAGAAACGAATCAGAATTCAAAAATCTATTCATAGAACACGTAACAAGGAAAAATTGAAGAGGATTGTCACCTGAAATTGTTTTTAGAATTGGTTTTCCCAATCGTGCAGCGCCTCCCTTTTTTTATTTGTTTATTTTCATATTTTCTACTGATCAATTATCACCCTAATTATCATATACTCATTTATAAAAGTGTGAAAAAAGGGACCCACTATTAATTTTAAAGTTATCTTCTTTAACCACCAACTAACTTAATTATAAAAACTACCCCACTAATTTCATAATTATAATTATGAATAGTCCAAAACACCCATTTAAAATCCATAAAAAAATATTGTATCAAAGAAAAAAGTTTTATTGCTCAAAACGACTGAATGGATCGTTACAATTGTCCAATGAGACATGTTATATAGATTTTTAGCATAAAAAAGGATCTGAAATAAAATTAAAATGATAATTAAATTCTGATTAAAAAAAGTAAAATACAATGCATATAAAGTTATAATACCTAATTCCTTAAGTTGAATAAATTCTTTTTAAAAAAACACAAAGAAAGAAAAATGAGTGATTTAAGTATTAATGATGAGATTGAGAAATGAAAAAGAGATTTCATAGTATTGATGATGAAAAAAATTAAAATATGACTACCTTAAATATAAAATAGTAAGGTAAACTTTTCAGTTTTTAAAATTAAGAAAGAGGTAAAAACAAAATTATAGAAAATAAAAATAATATTTTTTTGTTATAAAATCAAGCTCATGAGAATATAATCATAAAGAAAAGAAGACAAGAGAAGTAGATAGAAGAAGAGGAATTTTCTTCTTATTCAAGTGTATACAATGGTGAATGATATCTCTATTTATAGTGTTGAGATATCATAGTCAAAGGTCAGCTTGAAATTATACATAGTTATCATCAAGGTTCATATCACCTTGGAATCTTATCACATTGGAAACACAAATACATGAATCCAATTGATTGTTGGATAACTCTAATGGATAATCCACATAACACAATAGATTTATAACACTCCCCCTTGGATGTCAATAGATAATGTGCCTCGTTAAAACCTTACTAGGAAAAATCCTGTGGGAAAAAATTCTAGTGAAGGAAAAAGAGTACACATATCTTTTGATATGCACTATTTGTTGCCTCATTAAAAACCTTACCAGGAAAATCCAGTGGGAAAAAACCTCTATCAATGTTATGATGTCTCCAATTTTTGTACATTGTGGTGGTATATTCTTTTTCAAAGAAAAATCACACATTTCTTGAATATGGTGTGTCATTTATCTCAACCAGGCGCACTTTCGACTTGCTTCATGGAGAACTTTTATTTCTGCATAGCAACATTTGCTTCATTGATCGCCAAGATATTATTGTGCCTCCACATGCAAACACATAGCGTGCTTGAGATAGATCTTTATGCAGATCAGATAAATATTCTGCATCTGCGAACCAATCAATTTTGTCTTGGATTCCTCGGGATAGAATAAACCCATAACTATGGTCCTTCGAGGATATTCAATCATGTGCTAAACACCATTTCAATGTCCTTTTATCTGGGAGAAACTGAATCTTGCCAGTAAATTTACTGCAAAACAAATATCTCGTCAAATATTGTTAGTAAGATGCACTAGTGCCCTGATTGCACCAAGATAGAGTTTCATCACCAAGAAACTCTTCATCCTTCTTTTGAGATCAAACTGAATCATCATTTATGTCAAGTGATCTCATAATCATTGGGGTACTCAATGAATGCGATTTATCCATATAAAATTGCATCAAAACTTTTCAGTGTATGTGCACTGTTAGACAAATATTTCATTTGTCAAATTATCAATCTGTAGGTCAAGACAAAATTTTGTCTTACCAAGATCTTTTTATAAAAATACAAGGACAATTAGGGTCATTCTTTTGTATCCTTTTTCTTCCTTGACTATTTTAATCCATATAAGGATTGTTGAAGCTTTGTTGGAAAAGTTTCTTTCAAACTCTTATATGTTTCAGACACCTCGATTGTTTCAAGGATTTTCATATAACCTTCATTGTCTAGCTAGACATTACAATTATTCGTTACATGCATTCAAGTTTTCATATGTTGCCAGATCAAAACAAACCTCATTGCATCCACCAAAGGAGAAAACATCTCCAATAATGTCAAGATTTTTGCGATAAACCTTTATGCCCCAAGGCACAAATCATATTTGATATCTTACGGTTATACTATTGCATAATAATTTATTTGTACCCCCCCCCCCCCGACATTATACCTTGATTTATGGACTACCAGCCCAAAATGTCATTTTTCTAAGTGAAACAAAATATACTTGAATTGTGCATTTTACTTGGCCAACCATTTATCTGTCCACACTATATGACAGATTTGAATTCAAGATCCTACTCACAATTTATATCATTGAGCGCTACCTCATATCAAAGATAGCGTTGACGATTATTTGATATCGATTCCAACAAGACATAACTTATCCAGATCACTTCATTTTTCATTATTTCAGGTACCTGAACCTTTTTCAAGATTTTATGAAGTGTTATGTCAATGTGATCCTTTATAGCACTTGCCTCATTATCATGACCATATTGATCATTTGATCCTTCCTTCTTCAAGGAATTTTATATTTGAAATCGATTGGTCTATTACGCTTCCCGCGTATCATAGACTTTGTCCTTCAAGGACTTCACATTGGAGCATTTGCAGCTGAATTATATCATAGGGTCTGTGCATTCATCTGGCAACTGATTTGCAACATTATGAAACTGAATTATCCCTTGAACTTTAAGTTCACATATTTATTTAACGAGGATCTAGATAATTTATAATTAACCTCACACATAATTTTTCAGCTGTCAATCATCTCTCCCCCTAATGTTAGAAAATCTAACATTCATTCCAACCTTATTTGAAAGTTTATCTTTGTGCGCGGTGGAGCAATTAAAATCATAACCGCACATTCAACATTTTAGATGAAAATTATATGGTTCCTGACCCTGAACCAATTTTAATGGGGAAACCTTGTTGGTTTGATGCATACATGTATTGCTACATGTTAAATAAAATTATCTCATACCAAATCTTATTTGGGAGTTTTGTTCTCATAACCATGATTTAGCTATAATTTGAGGCATACAATTTCTGCTAAATCAACCAGCATTATCAATATAATTTCATAGTTTGGAAGTCTGCTCTTAATTTTAACAATTCGAGCAAACAACCTTACAAAAACCAATTTGTAAGTTGACAACAAAATACATGTGACCATCGCATAGATGCATCAATCATATAATTGCAAATGATCCACATGACAGGTGAACGGGCTCATATTCACCCTTTTATATGTTCCAAAAAATTTAGGGGATTACAGTCCCAACCTTAGCTGGAACAATGATCATTTTATCAAGAGAACAAGCAACACAAGAGAATTCTTGAAGAATCATTATTTCTTCATCATGTAAATCACTAGAATTCTCAATCACGTTTGCATCACATTTAATCGGAATGGTCAGCCAGTCATGCCAACTGATCTTTATTTTAGTACTCTTATAATTTACTTTTACATGTGATTTCATCAGCATGTACATGTTTGTATGGAACAAACAAGAGGAAAAGTGGGGTAATCTTTTACATAAACATTTATAACCCTCTTCGATTGTAGTGATTTATAGTCTCAATATTTATTTTCAATTCATCCGATACTTAAAAAGTTTCTTTTGATACTTACTACAACCCCAATATTATTCCTCTGATAATAGCACAACTCGTTAGAGCTTGCAATTAATTTTGTGTACTCTCACATATTGCATGACACCATCCCTATGGTGAGCATCTCCTTCAAGGAGGAAATTATATTAGTATTGTCATGGTTAAAATTATTACGAGCAAGACATGTTTCTTGCTTTTCTTTTGTTGTACCATAGGTACACAACCAATGACAAATTTGTATTGTCACATAATGTATTTGATCATGGCCACAACCTTTATAGGCAAGACTTATTTCTTTCTTTTTGCCCTTTCGGTAGTTCATAACAAACATACCATAATATTCATGACGTATAAACGTACACGACCATGACCATTCATGTCAAATAAAATTTATTTATTTCTCTCAAACCTCTCGTAGAGTTGAGTTTTGACATATATCATTTTTTTTTCAAACTCCCATAAATGTGAGTTGTGGCATATATTCAATCCATAATGATTTTATCACATCTTGACCCATTCTCTTATAGAATTTTCGAGCATTCACAATACTCATCAAAAGTCACATTCTCTTCAAGAAATGGACTAATCATTTATATGTACTTCATAAATTTGCATTATAAGTACATTGTCATATTTTAAAATTCATTATATTTTCATGACATACCTCAACATCATTTTGAAAAATAAAGTGCATCACCATTTTATATTCTTTTACTTTGATGGAGAATTTATAAAACTTATCAAATATTGGGTCGACAAGATCGCAAGCCCAATGATCTTTCATACTATTTTGATAATAACAATTGTCTTCACATTTTGAAGGACTATTTGAAGAACTCATAGTGTTCTTCCTTTTATCATTATCACAATGATGACTATTATAATTCTGTCCCTCCACGCCCTTATTCATATCATTAATTATTTTTCATCTTTCAGACTAATCATTCACTGCTACCACATTCATATGATTGAATGGAGCAAGTCAACAGACGGATTTCAGAGTTATCACATGTTGCTACCACATTATTTTCAAGGAATGGAGCAAATTCAATATAATGAATTTCAAGACATTTCATCAAAAATATTTTTTTTTAGTCATCATTTTATCATCTCTATGGTGCATTGACTCAAACTCAATGTCTTACTCATGTAAGGCGTGTTACGCCATAATTCTATGGTACTTGAACCCAATCACGGTGCATCAAAACTCTAATTCATGTCTTACCCTTTTGGTGCGATAGAACTTAAATCTATCGTCTTATCCTCAAATTTTTTTCATTATGGTGCATCTGGACTTTAACCTGATGTCTTACCCTTTTTGTGCGATGAAATTTGAATTCGTCGTCTTACCCTAAACCAACGGTATAATAGACCGAAGTACAACATGACTTATTCTTTGAGTCTTTCAAAACAATTAAAATAATATTCAAACTTATACTATTAAAATTTTATACCTTTTTCCATTTAAGAAGTTTTGTAGCATGTCATATTCACTCAATAGTAGTATATGTCTTCGGTTCCTGATAATTGTTAGTGACTGTACTATTTTATTCTAAATCATAAAATATTTTAGAAAATACATACCTGATTTTATGCATATAATACTTTGATCTTCATAACGAGATCAACCAAAATATGAGCTAAAGAAAAACAAGAACTCACTCTCAATTAGATAGAGGCTCGTGCTAATAACGTGTTATAAAATCAAGCTCATAAGAATATAATCATAAAGAAAAGAAGACAAGAGAAGTAGATAGAAAAAGAGTAATTTTCTTCTTATTCAAGTGTATACAATGGTGAATGATATCTCTATTTATAGTGTTGAGATATCATAGTCAAAGGTCACCTTGAAATTATACATAGTTATCATCAAGGTTCATATCACCTTGAAATCTTATCACATTGGAAACACTAATACATGAATCCAATTAATTGTTGGATAACTCTAATGGATCATCCACATAACACAATAGATTTATAACATTTTTTTATTTATAGTATATAATATTGCACCTGTAAGTATAGTATCTATATATTTTTTAATAGCTAATTACAAATATCATTAATATTTTTTTGCTTGCTTTTAAAAAATTTTATATGAATAATTAGAACATTGATAAATTCATTCATAATAGGGATTATCCACCGTATCTAACACACAGACAAAAAAACATATCCTATCTTTGTTTTTTTTACTTGTTTAACTTATTTAAGATTTTAAATTATTTTAGTAGCCATGTATGATAAAATAATCTCTCTCTCTATATATATATATATATTTCATTTTTTTGGTATTATATAATATAATATTAGATTTCTTTCTTGTAACAAATATTTGCATGATAACTTAATAAATAATATAACCTATTAGAAAAAACATCCATATATAATCTCGTGTACTTTGTATTAATTTTAACTAAACATGCATAACAGAAAAAAAAATAGAAAATATTTTTAATAAAAAAATAAAAAAAAGAAAGAAATTAGTAGAACAAAGAAGGTGAAAGAAATAATGTAAACATTAATTTTGGCTCTTACCAAATGAGAAAACACATTTTTCCTTATCCTCCTCATAATTTGATATGAATTCTATAAATATATTAATTATTTCTTCAAATAATTCTTTCTTATTTCCCGCTTAATTTGATATGAATTCCATAAATAAATGGATTCTTTTTCGAAATATTCTTCTTGCCCTTTGAATACTCTCCACTCTTATAAAAATCTCAACCACATGAAATTTTTCCCCAACAAATATTTCTTTGTAGAAAAAATTATCGTGAAACATTCTTTCAAATGTCTTGTAATTTTTAAAAAGGTACGCTTGAATTTCTTGACCAAATGAATATTTTTTTCCAACAGATATCTTTTTATAGGAAAAATTATAGAGCAACATCCTTTTAAAAAGTCTTTTATTTTGAGGAGGTACACTTATTGCATGACCTTTCAGCTATAAAAACATGATATTCAAAAATTGATTGATGTGAAGAAGAAGAAGAGGCAAATGAGTCTATTGTTGTTGCTTATGGATGATCAAATGTTTCTATTTTTATTTGCTAAATGTAAACAGTTGTGAAAAATGAAAAAAATTTTACCTTTTCATCTTCCATTCACTTAAATGTTATTAATTGTGTAATGCATTTAAGCATTTTCAGTTTTTCAAAGTATAAATTTAAAAGTAGAAAATAAATATAAAAAACAAAAAAATATAAATCGTTGTGAAAAATGAAAAGTTTTTGGCCTCTTCATCTTCAATTCACTTAAATGTTATTTATTAGGGTAATGCATTTAAACATTTTCAGTTTTTTAAAGTATAAATTTAAAAGTAGAAAATATATAAAAAAAAAACAACAAAAAAATATAAACCGTTGTGAAAAATGAAAAGTTTTTGGCCTCTTCATCTTCAATTCACTTAAATGTTATTTATTAGGGTAATGCATTTAAACATTTTCAGTTTTTTAAAATATAAATTTAAAAGTAGAAAATAAATTTTAAAAAAGTCAAAAAAGATATAAAAAAATAAATAGATAAAAATAGATAATTTTAAATATTGGTCATTGAAGGTGCCACATCATCGGATTTGGATTCAACTTTATATAGTTGCTCTATCTACGTTTGTAAATCGATGTTATCTTTATATAGTTGCTTTATCTACGTCTGTGAAATTACAATCAAATATGTAATTATTTTTAAATAGAAGCAAATAGATCGACTTAATTTATTAAGTTCACCAATCAGAAATTAATAGACACACACAAAATTATATTAAGACTTGAGAAATTATTTTTTCTATCGTCTTTATCGATGAATGTGTATAAAATAAAGGGAAGTGTTAAACCAACAAATATTAGCAATCTACATGTAGAACCATACACCACTCCCGATACTTATAACATGGATTGTAGTACTCAAATGATGCATTTTATAATCACCTAATTTAAGAAAATTGATGAATTGAACTTTTTCATTTTTGCAAAATAGACTGAGTTCGTTGTTTTAATATTTTTCCTCGCCAATTAACGAATAGACTCTGTCTATTTCTTATGAAGTGCTTGTGTTATTCTTTTTGTAAGTTGTCAGTTGTGATTATCAATAATTGTAGCCAAAAAATTGAATTTAGGAATGAATTTATTTTCGTAGCCCATAGTTTTTTTTAAAGCATATTTTGTGGCTGGTAGCGATTTTATTTCTCAAATCATCATACACAATAAAAATTCTGCTCATGTCTAAAATTAACAAGTTGATACGGTTAAGCTCTCGTAAAGCATATCTCTATAGTGTCTGTCTTGCCCTTGACTCTTCCGTCATTTCACGCAGTTCTTCCCGCCAGTGACTTGTGACTCCCCGCTGACTGCCAGCTTTGATGCTTCTCCCCTTTGTTTTTGATGATGCTAATCTATCAATGCTTCTCCAATTTGATTTAGCAGCATCTCTGTGAGTATCCCTATGCATGTTGTTGAACGATTTTCTTGGTGCGAACTCTTAAAGCTGGTATTTGTGCTTTTTTCATGTTTATGATCTTTCTCCCCATACTAAGCAATTGTTCAAATGATCTAAATGTCTTATTCTCAGAATCATTAATAGTTAAGTTAGCCAAATAGTCAGCCAACTTGTTACCTTCTCTGTATATGTGTTGTATTGTTATCTCAATCTTTGTCATTTCTCGTTTTAGCTCATCAAAATAATATGCTAACTCCTATGGAACTTCCCAAACTTCCTTAATAATTTCACCATTAAAAATGAATCTGATCCGATTAGTAGCTTCTCTATCTTTTTATCTACATAATATTTTATTGCCTCTAGAATAGCTCTTAACTCTGCTTCCACATTCGTCGTAATCCTTATGTTCTCCGCTGCAGCATATATTAAATCCCCATGACTGTTCCTCAGACAAAATACATATGCACTGCTTCCAGGATTTCCTCGACTTACCCCATCCGTGTTGCATTTCATCATTCCTTTTTGAGGTGCTTCCCATTTGACTATAAAATGGTATAACCTTGGTTTGTAAGTGCTTGCACTACTAATTATCGTCTCCCAATTCTTCCCGGTAACTTTACTCCATGAATACTTCTTTTGCACGAATTTGAATGTTTTGGAGCACTTGATAGATCATGCTTTGCATAGAAGTATCTTCCCCATGTTTTCTTAAGTTCCTACTTCTCCATAGGGTCCATGCAATCAGTGATGGTATCAACTTGTATATTTCCTTCACTTCACATGGAGCCTGAGTATAACAACCAACTCATCATAACATGATATAAACATTTTCCTTCAATTTTCTATACCTGTAAAATCAGCAATAATGCTTCCATAACTTAATAGCTACGGGAGCTGTTAGAAACAGATGTTCCATAGTGTCTTGATGATATTCCTCACAACAACAACATCTCGATACCAAATTTATCCTCATTCTTTTCAAATTATCATTCATAGGGACTCTCCTTTTGCGTACCTTCCATAGAAAGAAATTAATTTTGAAAGGAATCTGTTTGTTCCAAATGAATTTGAGAATCTCCATTTCTCCTCTTTTGTGTCTCAATAGCTCCCAAGCCGAGTTAATAGTAAAATCCCACGTGTACTTCCCATCCACCATGCTTTATCTCTTTCCGTTTTTAATAAAATAGGGCTGATATCCTCAATTATGTATTGTACCATCTCCACTGATTTAGTTTTACTTCACCCCAACCCCCTTCTTTTATGAATTCCTTTACTTCAATCTCTTCGTCACTGTGATTCTGTTCCTCCAGGTAATATAAGGCTCCTTGCTTCGTCCAATTTCCAAACCAGAAACTTGCTTCGCCATTTCTGATCTGCCACCATATATTATGTTCCACCTCCTCTCTAATTTGGAAACCCTTGAGATATGGTTGGATGCTTCTTCTTACAGTACTTATTCCACATATAATGGCTCCACAATGACGCTTGAAAAGTTCTACCATAATTTCACAAAACGTGAGTCAACAACTACGTGTAATGATCGGAATCCAATTCCCCCTTCTACCTTTGGTATACATAGATCCACCCAATGCTTCCCTTTTAGTCCACCAATATTGCCCCCCAAAAAAAAATTGGCCATAACTTTATGAATTTGATCAATCACCCCTTTTAGTGGATTCATACCTGACATTAGATAAATAGGCATTGATTGTAGCACATTACAAATCAGTACATATTTACCCCAATATGTGAGTAGCTTGCTATGCCAGGTCATCACTCTTCTGCTTATTTTCTTCACCAAATCTTCAAAATTACTAACCTTCTCTCCCATAGAAAATGGGACATCCCAGATAAGTAAAAGGGACTGAACCAACACCAACTCCTGTCGTTCTCTTTATTCTGTTCTTTGTAGCAATAGTCACCTTCTCATGAAATTACACAACTTTTTGTTAAATTAATAAGCTGACCCGAAACCTTCTCATACTTATTTAACACTTTCATCATTTTTTTGATTGATCCTATATGACCCGAGCAAAATAAAATTGTATCATCAGCATACGACAGGGGATTGATTTTTTCACTCCATTTTTTCATTTCGTACCCAATGAATTGCTCGTCTTCATTCAAACTGTTTAAGCTTCTGGTCAAAACTTCAGCTACAATTATGAACAAAGTGGTGATAGAGGATCCCCTTTTTTTAAACCTCTTGAGGATGAGAAAAAACCATTGGATTTGCCATTGGTTAATACTGAATAGCAGTTGTTAGATATCAATCTCCATACCATATCAATCATTCCCTCCGTAAACCCAAATCTCCTTAAATATTTTGTGACAATTTTTTCTTGTCACCAAATTGTTGGGATTTATTTTCCCTAATTTCTTATCATAAATAGTTTTTCTTTTAGGAAAAGATTTTTGAATTAACTAATCATTTTTCTGATAGGAAAAGGTTTAGGACTCTATAAATAAAGGAATGTTCCTTCTAACTTAATCAGCATTCACAATGTAGTTTTAATGGCTTTGAGAGTTTTGGTTAGGGGAAGAATTTATGGTAACAAGTTTGATACATTATCACTTGTGTAAACCTCTCATGTATTCCGAGTGAATTGGTTGAGGTTGTTTCTCTCTGTATTTTGCACTCTCATATTTATAGTGGATTGCTCATCTCCTTTGTGGACGTAGATCGATTGACCGAACCACGTTAAATCTTTGTGTCTTTTGGTATATTTCTCATTGTTTTCTTATTCGTTGTCTTTTGAGGTTTATTTTGCTAGCTTTCGCATTTACACCTGCTTATTTCCGATCCTAACAAGTGGTATTAGAGCCAGATTCAATGACGGAGTCAGGTTTAGTGGTTCGATAATCGATGATTGAACCAGGTTAGAAGGGGGTGTTCATCTTGACGGGTGTAGTTCTAGTCGCAACCTTTTTGACAGTAATGAAGATTTTGTTGGAGAAATTGTTTCAGAGAGGTTCTCTGTGTTGAGACATAAATTTTTCAAAGGAGATTATGGAGAGGAGAAGCAAGTTGTTGAAGATTAAGTGAAGAAGGTGGACAAATTTATTTTGTTAGAAATTCAGGTCAAGGGGGAGATTTGTTGGATTTTATTTGCCCTGATTTCTTACCATAAATAGGTTTTCCTTTTAGGAAAAGGTTTTGGGTTGACTAATCCTTTTTCTGGTAGGAAAACGTTTAGGGCTCTATAAATAGAGACATGTTCCTTCTAACTTAATCGGCATTCACAATGTAGTTTTAAGGGCTTTGAGAGTTTTTGTTAGGGGGGGAATTCATGGGTCACAAGCTTGATATTTTATCACTTGTGTGAACCTCCCATGTATTCCGAGTAATTGGTTGAGGTTGTTTCTCTCTGTATTTTGTACTCTCATATTTATAGTGGATTGCTCATCTCCTTTGTGGAAGTAGATCGATTGACCGAACCACGTTAAATTTGTGTCTTTTGGTATATTTCTCGGTCTTCTTACTCGTGGTCTTTTGAGATTTGTTTTGCTAACTTCCGCGTTTACACCTGCTTGTTTCCGTTCCTAACACAAATCACAGATTGATTAGGCACAACAGAATCTTTGTCACCAATTATTTGTATTATTAATGATGAAAATAAATATCATAATTAAATTTAATTTTTACAGCTAAAACTTATAATATTTAACTACGAACTTTAATTTGTCAATATTGTAACAAAATATTTTTTTAAATGAAACTTTTTTGTGTCCAAAAATTAATAAATTTTATGACAAAAAAATAATTTGTCATGAATTAGATACGCTATTAGTGACGAAATAATGTGTCACCGATAATTTTCAATTTGTGACTAACACTACTTAACAAATGACGCCAATTAATTTTTTTGATGAAAAAATTTAGTTGACAAAAATTTGGTACGGAGATTTTGATGCTTCGTCACTAAAAGTATGTGTCTCAATAATTATTGACAATTTTTTTGTCTTAGCTAATAATGTCGTAGTTATATGAGATATTGTTGTAGTGACTATTTGTGTCATTACCAACAACATTAACTCCTCCAGAAGAGAATGAACTTTCATCAACAACCATTAAACTGAACAGATCTGAAAATAAAAATTGAAGAGGTTGAAGAGAAAAACTAGACGAAAAGAACCTGTGAACGAAAATGGTAAAATCTAAGAGATTAGATTGACAAATCGCTACTCTTATACCATATTAGAAACTATATCAATGATGAGAACTCGGCCAATTCAAAGAATAGTAACCATAGCTAAGAACTGAGAGAAGAAAGAAGAAACTGAAATAGATAAAATGAGAACTCACACTCATCTTTCATTTGACATTGAGTATCTATACACACATTAATGAATATGATAGTAGTATACAACTGTAACAAACTAACAAACAGGCTATTAACAGACTACTTAACTAGCTAGTGGAATATCAACTAACTAATGCAATACTTAACAATATAGATTAATATTGAACTTCAATAATTGTCACGATCCAAAACGAGCCACGAGTGGCACCCACACTTATCCTACTATGTGAGCGAACCAACAAATCTAAACCCCAACATTTACCAATATTTCAACCATAGTGAACAAAATATGATGCGGAAGACTCAAAACTCATTAACGAAAATCAATTAAATAACTTCTAAACTCAATACTTATTATTCCCAAAATCTGGAAGTCATCACATCAAGAACATCTATCCTTAAATTTCTAATTCTAAGAGTATTTAAGAAGCTAAAATAAGTAAAAGAGATGGTCCATGTCCGAACTTCAAGACATCAAGACGTGAAGGAGAGAGTCCAGTTCGAGCTAGAAACAGTAGCTCACCCTGAATTCTAATATACTGAGGACTGTCTAGAGTTGCGGACAAGTCGAAGTCAATGGCACGTTTGCTGCACTCAACAATATAAACAAAAGCAAAATACAAGTAGGGGTCAGTACAAGGAACACGTACTGATTAGGTATCATCGGCCAACTCAAAATAGAAAGCAATATATATCAAATAATATTATAAGATCGACTACAATACTCAACAGGTAGCAACAACAAGTACAAGAACCATTGGCAACAACACCAAGCGTACCTGTGAGGACCCAAGCCTCCACACCATACTCATTTGGGAAATAGGTTCTTTGAATTTAATTACATTTACATAATTCAAGATTCATTCCCTCCAATGTTACCGTGTCGGAACGTGACACTCCGATCCCCTAATACTACGTGTCGGAATGTGACACCCGATCCCCTAATACTACGTGTCGAAACGTGACACCCGATCCCCTAATACTACGTGTCGGAACGTGACACCCGATCCCTTAATACTACGTGTCGGAACGTGACACTCCGATCCCCTAATGCTACGTGTCGGAACGTGACACCCGATCCATTATCTCATGATTTTAGTTCATCAAGCCTTCTTTATGTAAAGGCGTCATCTTAGTAGAGAGGATTTAAGATTGAAAATTCACAATCACAACATACAAACACAAAATCAAGCATATAGAAGACTTTACAATACCACCCAATACATATCAATCGCTATTTAGAGTTTACTATGAAGATAGCATAAACCATAACCTACCTCCACCGAAGAATCGTGATCAAGCAAGCTACTTCTCAATGTCTTTGCTTTCCTCTTCGCTTCTCCCTTTGTCTCGCTCGTTCTCCCTCTCTTTTCCCTTCCTCAGATTCTTTTTCTTTTACCCTAATTATCATATAATTCCTTAAGATAAAAGTAACCCATTATTTCTTTTGAGTTATCTCCCTTAACCCCCAAGTAAATAAGTTATTAAACTTACCCACTAATTTCATACAGTTTGGCATGAATAGTCCAAAACACCCCTTAAAACCTTTAGCAGAAAACCGACCCAGTGGAGGTTACACAGCTCGTGACGACCCGTCGTACCTGCGACGGTCCATCCTGCAGGTCCGTCACCAAGTTCAGAGAGTTAAGTTCAGTAATGAAACTTGTGACGGTCCGTCGTATCTATGACGGTCCGTGCTGCACTTCCGTCGTGGAGTTCAGAGAGTCGATCCCAACACCAGATTTTAGAGTTGAAGTGTTTTGGCACGAAGACGCTCGACGGACCGTTGTGCCTATGACGGTTCATCCTACTTATCGTCAAGGGCAATGAGGAGAGCAACAGGAAAATTACACAAGTGTGGGACGAAAGGGTCCATGACGGTCCGTCATGACCATGACGGTGCGTCATGACCATGACGGTGCGTCATGACCATGACGGTCCGTCGCGTGATCCGTCGACCCAGTCAGTTTTTATCACAAATGATTCTACTGCTCAAAACGACTAAACAGGTCATTACAATAGATACCAATTTAACCATCGTTCGTCCTCGAACGATCACAAGAAGAAAACAAGGGCGAGAAAGAGTACCTGAATCTGCAAAAAGGTGTGGGTATCTTGTTTGCATATCAGCCTCCTTCTCCCAGGTGGACTCTTCAACTGGCCGATTCTTCCATTGAACCTTAATGGATGCAATCTCCCTTGATCTCAACTTGCGGATTTCTCTATCTAGAATAGAAACAGGTTCCTCCTCATAAGACAAATTTTCATCAAGAATGACTGAATCCCAACGAATAATGTAGTTTCCATCCCCATGGTATCTTTTCAGCATAGACACATGAAATACCGGGTGCACTCCTGACAGTCCTGGAGGCAAGGCTAATTCATAAGATACCTCCCCCACGTGCTTCAGAACTTCAAATGGACCAATATACCTCGAACTAAGCTTACCTCGCTTACCAAACCGCATCACCCCTTTCATGGGTGAAACCTTCAGCAAGACTTGTTCACCCTCCATAAAATCCAAGTCCCTAATCTTGCGATCTGCATATTCTTTCTGCCTTTTCTGAGCTGCTAGAAGCTTCTCCTGAATGAATTTTACTTTATCTAACGATTCCCTCACAAGATCGGTACCACATGGTCTTACCTCAAAAGCATCAAACCAACCAATGGGAGACCTACATCTCCTCCCATACAGTTATGGGGCCATATCAATACTTGAGTGATAGTTATTATTGTATGAGAACTCTGCTAAGGGTAAGAAGTTATCCCAATGACCACCAAATTCTATCACACATGCACGAAGCATATCTTCCAACACCTGAATCGTTCGCTTAGACTGACCATCGGTCTAAGGGTGAAATGCAGTACTAAGATCCAACCTAGTTCCTAATTCAGCATGCAATGTTCTCCAAAACTTAGAAGTAAATTGCGTACCTCTATCTGATATGATGGAAAGTGGAACTCCATACAATCGAATTATTTCTGAGATATAGAGTTTGGCTAACTTCTCTGCATTGTAAGTCATCTTGACCGGAATAAAGTGAGCAGACTTAGTTAACTTATCAACAATTACCCAAATGGAGTCATACTTACCCAAGGTCTTTGGAAGACTAACTACAAAATCCATTGCAATTCTCTCCCACTTCCATTCAGGAATGGGCATTCTCTGAAGTGTCCCTCCAGGCCTCTGGTGTTCATACTTTACCTGCTGACAATTCGGGCATTGGGCAACAAAATCAACAATGTCACTCTTCAACCTACTCCACTAGAAATGTTGCTTTATATCACAATACATCTTGGTTGCACCAGGATGTATAGAATACCTTGAACTATGAGCCTCTCTAAGAATAGTGTGAATCAAATCATCGACGCGGGGCACACATACCCTTCCCTTAATTCTCAAAACGCCTTCTTCATCAATTTTTGCTTCTTTAGCCTCTCCTCGCAATACCATATCTCGAATCCGGATCAGTTTTTCATCAGTGAACTGTTTTCCCTTAATCTTGTCAAGAAAGAAAGATCTTGCCTCCACACAGGCCAAAAATCCTCCCTTCTCCAGTACTTCAAACCTTATAAAGTCATTAGCCAGAGTCTGAACCTCTCTAGCCAATGGGAGTCTAGAAACCTGCAAGTGAGCTAGACTTCCCATGCTCCCAGCCTTTCTACTTAAAGCATCTACTACAACATTAGTTTTTCCTGGGTGATACAAGATAGTAATATCATAGTCCTTCAGTAGTTCCATCCACCTCCTCTGTCTCAAATTCAAATTTTTCTGAGTAAAGACATATCGTAAACTACGATGATCTGTATAGACTTCACACTTAACCCCATATAGATAATGTCTCTATTGCTTTAATGCAAACACTACTGCAGCCAACTCCAAATCATGGGTCGGATAGTTGCATTCATGCACCTTTAGTTGCCTCGAAGCATAAGCAATTACATTCTTCTCTTGCATTAGCACTGCACCCAACTCAGAATAAGATGCATCACAATAAACAATGAAATTCTTACCTTCCACTGGCAAGGTAAGAATTGGTGCAGTAGTCAACAAGGTCTTGAGTTTCTGAAAACTTTCTTCACATTCGTCCGACCATGCAAATGGAACATTCTGCTTAATCAAATTTGTCAGTTGGGAAGCAACAGAAGAGAATCCCTTGACAAATCGACGGTAGTAGCTAGCTAAACCAACAAAGCTCCTTACCTCTGTAACATTAGTAGGTCTTACCCAATTCTTCACTACTTCAATCTTGAAAGGATCCACCATCACCCCATCCTTAGAAACCACGTGCCCCAAGAAGGACACTGAATCTAGCCAAAACTCACAGTTGGAGAATTTGGCATAAAGCCTTTTCTCTCTTAACAACTCCAATACAATTCTCAAACGCTCCTCGTGTTCTTTCCTGCTTTTTGAGTATATTAGTATATCATCAATGAATACAATGACAAAGAGATCCAGATATGGCTTAAAAATCCCGTTCATCAGGCTCATGAAAGCAACAGGGGCATTCGTAAGCCCAAAAGACATTACTAAGAATTCATAATGCCCATACCTGGTTTGAAAAGCAGTCTTTGGCACATCTGCTGCCCGTATTTTCAATTGATGATAACCAGATCTCAAATCGATTTTTGAGAAGGTGCAAGCACCTTGTAACTGATCGAACAAATCATCAATGCGAGGAAGAGGATACTTGTTCTTAATAGTCACCTTATTCAGTTGCCTGTAGTCTATGCACATCCTAAAACTTCCATCCTTCTTCTTCACAAACAAAACCGGAGCACCCCAACGGGATGCACTTGGCCTAATAAAGCCTTTACTTAACAACTCCTGAAGTTGGGCCTTTAACTCCCTTAACTCAGCTAAAGCCATCCTATAAGGGGGTATGGAAATGGGGCGGGTACCCGGCTCCAGATCAATACAAAAATCAATATCCCTATCAAGTGGCATACCAGGAAGGTCTGCAGGAAACACATCCAGAAACTCACGGACTATCGAAACAGACTCAATCAAAGGTACTTGAGAAGTATCATCCCTGAGATGTGCCAAGAAATCTAAACAACCCTTACTAACCATTCTCTTAGCACGAAGAAAGGAGATGATACGAACTGGGGTGGAAGTATAGTCACCCTCCCACACTAGCGGATCTGTCCCAGGCTTGGCCAATGTCACAGTTTTAGCATTACAATCTAAGATTGCAAAATTTAGAGAAAGCCAAGTCATACCCAGAATTACATCGAAATCAACCATATCTAGAATAATCAAGTCTACATGAGTATTGCTCCCCACAAAAGTCACAAGACAAGACCTATACACCTTCTCAACTATCAGAGACTCACCCACAGGAGTAGAGACACGAATAGGCATGTCAAGCAAATCACAATGTAAATCAAGACCAGTAGCAAATGAGGAAGATACATATGAAAATGTGGATCCAGGATCAAATAATACAAAATCCATGCAATCACAAACCAAAAGATTGCTTGTGATAACAACATCAGATGTCTCTGCTTCAGATCTCCCGGGGAAAGCGTAACAATGGGCCCTATCACCTGTCTGCCCGTTGCCCCTACCATGTTGTACTGCAGTAGCTCCAGCTTGCCCGCCACCTCGGCTGATTTGGTGAACACCATTACCTTGACCAACACGTCCTCCAGAATGGCGGCCTCTCCCATGACCACCTCTACCTCTAATTATTGGGGGTCTGTAACTCTGTTTTGGACAATTTCTCCTAATATGTCCAGTCTATCTACATCCATAACAATCTCTGGAGTCTAGCATAGGTCTCTGTGAGAATGACGAAGTCTGGGGATAACCTCCAAACTCAGAGAAATGTTGACTGGTATGCGATGGGCCCCCAGCTACAGCCTGTAGTGAAGACTGAATAGGTCGAGCTGGGTAACCTCCTGAACTCTGCCCTCTGGAGTAAGCACCACTAAACTCACCTCCCGTGCGGAACTTCTTAGAGGTCGACGCCATGGTAAAGTTATCTGGCTTCAGCCCCTCCACCTCTATCACAAAGTCAACCACTTCCTGAAAGGATTTTGCTGCAACAGCTACCTGTAAGGCTGGGATCTGCAAATCTGACCTCAATCCTTTCACAAAACGGCGAATCCGCTCTTGTGGACTGAAGCAAAGCTGGGTGGCATACCTGGATAGTGCACGAAATTTAGCCTCATAAGCAGTAACAGACATCCTGCCTTGCTCTAGACTCAGGAACTCATCTCTCCTTCTATCCCTCAATGTCCGGGGTATATACTTTTCCATAAATAAGCTAGAGAATGATGCCCAAGTCATAGGTGGTGCCTGTGCTGGTTGATACTCAACATACGACCGCCACCACATTTTGGCATTTCCCTGAAACTGATAGGTCACAAACTCAACCCCGAATCGTTCTACTATGTCCATCTTATGTAGCAGCTCATGACAATCAACCAGAAAATCATAGGCATCCTCAAATTCAGCACCCTTGAAGACTTGAGGTTTCAACTTCAAGAATTTAGTGAAAAGTTCATGTTGATCACTCGTCATTATAGGCCCTGTAGTTAACCGAAGAAACGTGCCTACTTCCAATGAGGCATCCATACGGGAAGCCACAGCAGCTGCATGTTGTACCCCCGGAACCTGAGGTGCTGGTGCAGGAAACACTGGAGGTGTCTGGCCCTGATCAGATAACCCGCTAAGATAAGCAAGAACCTGGTTGATCATCTCTGGGGTAGGTTGGGGTGGTAATTCCTCATCCTGCACTTGCTCATTTTCCCCTTCCTCACCCTCTCTTACTACCTCATCAGTCGGTGGAGGAGTCACCGCCCTAGTACTAGCTGGACCAGGCGTTTGTCCTCTACCTCTAGAGGACGCCCTCTCGCGACCTCTACCACGGCCTCTTGCCACTGCTCCTCTTCGAGCTACAGCCCCAGTGGCTTGCTCAGACGCACCCTGTCTTGCCGGTGTTGGTGTTGGCACAGTTGTTGCTCTAGTTCTAGCCATCTGCAAAATAGACTGAGGATGTCAGATACCAATTTGTATCACCTAGATACCAATTGGATCCAAGTAATAGCGCGAAAGGAAGAAAGAATAGAATTTTTCCTAAAGTCATATAGCCTCTCAAAGAAAAGTAAGGGCGTCCCCCTACCGTTCCTCAAGACTCTACTAGACGCGTTCTTGTGTGATGAGACCAATGAACCTAATGCTCTGATACCAAGTTTGTCACGACCCAAAACGAGTCGCGAGTGGCACCCACACTTATCCTACTATGTGAGTGAACCAACAAATCTAAACCCCAACATTTACCAATATTTCAACCATAGTAAACAAAATATAATGCGGAAGACTCAAAACTCATTAACGAAAATCAATTAAATAACTTCTAAAACTCAATACTTATTATTCCCAAAATCTGGAAGTCATCACATCAAGAACATCTATTCTCAAATTTCTAATTCTAAGAGTATTTAAGAAGCTAAAATAAGTAAAAGAGATGGTCCATGTCCGAACTTCCAGACATCAAGACGTGAAGGAGAGAGTCCAGTCCGAGCTAGAAACAGTAGCTCACCCTGAATTCTGATATACTGAGGACTGGATAGAGTTGCGGACAAGTCGAAGTCGATGGCACGTTTGCTGCACTCAACAATATAAACAAAAGCAAAATACAAGTAGGGGTCAGTACAAGGAACACGTACTGATTAGGTATCATCGGCCAACTCAAAATAGAAAGCAATATATATATCAAATAATATTATAAGATCGACTACAATACTCAACAGGTAGCAACAACAAGTACAAGAACCATTGGCAACAACACCAAGCGTACCTGTGAGGACCCAAGCCTCCACACCATACTCATTTGGGAAATAGGTTCTTTGACTTTAATTACATTTACATAATGCAAGATTCATTCCCTCCAATGTTACCGTGTCAGAACGTGACACTCCGATTCCCTAATACTACGTGTCGGAACGTGACACCCGATCCCCTAATATTACGTGTCAAAACGTGACACCCTATCCCCTAATACTACGTGTCGGAACGTGACACCCGATCCCTTAATACTACATGTCGGAACGTGACACTCCGATCCCCTAATGCTACGTGTCGGAACGTGACACCCGATCCATTATCTCATGATTTTAGTTCATCAAGCCTTCTTTATGTCAAGGCGTCATCTTAGTAGAGAGGATTTAAGATTGAAAATTCACAATCACAACATACAAACACACAATCAAGCATATAGAAGACTTTACAATACCACCCAATACATATCAAATCGCTATTTAGAGTTTACTATGAAGATAGCATAAACCATAACCTACCTCCACCGAAGAATCGTGATCAAGCAAGCTACTTCTCAATGTCTTTGCTTTCCTCTTCGCTTCTCCCTTTGTCTCGCTCATTCTCCCTCTCTTTTCCCTTCCCCAGATTCTTTTTCTTTTACCCTAATTATTATATAATTCCTTAAGATAAAAGTAACCCATTATTTATTTTAAGTTACCTCCTTTAACCCTCAAGTAAATAAGTTATTAAACTCATCCACTAATTTCATACAGTTTGGCATGAATAGTCCAAAACATCCCTTAAAACCTTTAGCAGAAATCCGACCCAGTCGAGGTTACGCAGCTCGTGACGACCCGTCGTACCTGCGACGGTCCATCCTGCAGGTCCGTCACCAAGTTCAGAGAGTTAAGTTCAGTAGTGAAACTTGTGACGGTCCGTCGTATCTACAACGGTCCGTGCTGCACTTCCGTTGCGGAGTTCAGAGAGTCGATCCCAGCACCCAGATTTTAGAGTTGAAGTGTTTTGGCACGAAGACGCTCGACGGACCGTTGTGCCTATGACGGTTTGTCCTACTTATCGTCGAGGGCAATGTGGAGAGCAACAGAAAATTACACAAGTATGAGACGACGGGGTCCATGACGGTCCGTCATGACCATGACGGTCCGTCATGACCATGACGGTCCGTCACGTGATCCGTCGACCCAGTCAGTTCTTATCACAAATGGTTCTACTGCTCGAAACGACTAAACAGGTAGTTACAATAATGTATTTTAATGTTAACCTACCACCTATTGAGAGACATTTCAATTGTCGAGATATAAGCTTCTTCTCAAACTTTCGAAGACTCCACACCATATTGCTTACCACATGGACATGCTTATGGTGGACAATGTAATCATAGAAGAGCTTATGGTGGACAATGAAATCATAAAAGATAAGGAGCAAAATAAAAAGGAGACTTTGAGACTTTTGGAGAATTTGTATACATAAAAAACATGAAAATCGGAGATCATCCGTCAGTTTTAAGATATACCACCATTACAAAAAATATATAATTAAAGCAATCACGTGCTCAAATTTAGGTGAAACGTGTGATTTTCCATGTAAGAGTAAGCGTGCACGAAACACACTTTTACTTAGGGCTGCTTATTGGTCGACCAAAACTCACACATTCTGTTTTTTTAAGTCATGTTTTTTTATCATTCTTTTTATTCATGTTTCAAGTGACAATTATTTTTCTTCTGTCTTTCATTATAGTCTGGCTTCTTATTCTTATATATATATATATATATATATTATATATATATATATATATATATATATATATATATATATATATATATATATATATATATTATATATATTAAAATACTTTTAAGTCTTGTGATTTCAAATCTACCAGGTGAAAGTTAGATTTAATATATAATAAAAATAAAAAAAAATATTCTGTAATGTTTCAAAATGAACAAAAAAAAGATAAACAAATTAAAAGATATAGTACTTTTTTTTTGTTACTTAAAGATAAATAAATTATCAAAATATTCATAATAGTGTTATTATTTTAAAAAAATTGTGCCCTTCATATTTGGGGCCTATAGCGGATGCCTTATTTTTAAAGGCATTGAGCCAACTTGATATAATGTACAAGGTAAATATTGTGAGTTCGATTGTAACGTAATTAGACTCTGAAGATACTTAAGTTGGATATACTATTAACCATGTGGTTGGGTTATAGTATTTTATTTAATCTCATGTAAAACATTTTATTTCATTTTATTTAATATAATAAAGTCTTTATTTAAATAGATTATTGTGTTAATGTGTGTCCAATACTTATATAATAGATGATTTTTGTGTATGAAATTATTTAACTCCTACGCAGAATGTTCATAATCACATATGAAGTTTGGACAAAAATTTGAAGATTGTATAACAAGATTTAATACAATTTGATCTTATTTATGGGAATGGTTTGATTCAAACTTCTTGTGCTAATACATTCCGTGTGTATTGAAAGACCAATTAGAGATGTTTGTTTTTGTTCTAAACATTAAACAACTTCTCTAGTCAATTACATGTACTTATAATACTCTTAATCTTGATATAATTATCATGATCTATGTAGTCAAATTTATAATTTTTAATCTATTTAAAGGTGAGATTATTTTGTGAGTCAATACATTCCTAATATGTGAAATAAGTTAAGTATAATAATAATAATAAATAATTAAATTATTCATTGAATGCAAATTTCAGAAATTTTGATATAATTGGCTAGTTTCGGTTATTCTAATACTGAGAGTTAAATAGGATGTAATTGTAGATTTCAAATTTATATGGAGGAGTGAGATTACAAATTTTTAGTGGGATAATCTATATTTTATTGTGATATGATAATTCATTCATTTGCAAATTAATCTCATCATTGGAAGCCTCATTTAATAAGTTTGTGGTTCCTACTGTGCTTCATTAATTAATCGATTTTGAAAAAGAAAAGGAGAGTTCCGAAAGAAGTAATATTACTGGTCTCGGTAATGAAAAAAATATTTTGTTTTTAATGGAAATATTGCTGATTTAAAAACATAATATTCTCTATTAAAGGGAAAAACATTTTTGGCTATTTTGGGTTTTAATTATTTAATTTTACTTGTCTTTGTTCGCCCTAAATGCATGTGAACATTACTCCTCTTCCCATTCCCCTCTTCTGGAGGATTATCAGAATAAATAGAGGTGATTTCCATCAAAGAAGAACATCCTTTTCCCAAAAAGAAAAGCATTTGTCTACACAAGAATTTCAATGAAAGAGATTATCAGGAAAACATTAGAAAGTCAGAATTCTAAATTTATTGTTGTTGTTCATCTTGTATTCCAAACATACTTAGAACATTTTTAAATCTATAATCACCAGAGTATAGATATCGAAAACTCTGGTGTCAGCAAACCACTCAACGACAGTAAAGTACACTTAGAATATTAGATTTAGTAGTTGAAGAAGAAGTCCATGAATTCTATTTAAAATGAGAGGAAATCCCTCAATTTATAGAACATCTTTGTAAGAAAACAAAATTTAAGAACATTTTTACAACTAGAAAATTAAAACTAGTAGCAAAACTAGAATCAAAAACAGATTTTTTTTAAAAAAAATATACTAAATATTTTTCTTAAAGAAGAATTGTTGTTAATATGTGTCTAAAGAATCTTACTGATTCCAACAAACTTTGCAGAAACACGAAGTTACCTAGTTTAATGAACCAGTGAAGAACAAAAGAATAGAAGAACTGAAATTAATTCACAAATTTAAAGTTTGTAAAACATATACCAGAATCTGGAAAATATTTAATAGGAAAAAGATCAAGTCCACTGAATTCACAGTGTCCCCTTAAGGAAATTTTTCCCCTCTAGTATCCGAGGTTTGATTTGGAATATGACCTCCCAAGATAAAATGATCTCAATCACCAGAGTATAGATACCAAAAACTCTGGTGTCAGCAAACCACTCAACGGCAGTAAAGTACACTTAGAATACTAGATTTAGTAGTTGAAGAAGAAGTCCATGAATTCTATTTAAAATGAGAGGAAATCCCTCAATTTATAGAAAACAAAAGATAGTGCGAAAAGGTTCTTATTGTGCCTTATCGGAAATGTCACAAGCCTTTGGAAAAATCACAATCTTTCAGAAAGGTCATCACCTTTCATAAAAGTCACAACTTTCCATAAAAGTCACAATTTTTCATAAAAGTCACAACTTTTCATAAAAGTCGCAACATTTCATAAAAGTCACAACTCTTCATAAAAGTCGCAACTCTTCATTTTCCATTCACACCTTTTTAAAATCCAACAGTTGCTTGTAAATTAATTGTGTAGAATCCTTGAAGAGATTAATACAAAACCGTTAAATTACTCCGAAATACTACATGATAAAGATGCTGAAATATAGATTGTTGCTATGAAATCTGAAATGGAGTCTATGTACTCAAACCAAGTATGGGATCTTGTAGAGCTTAGCACGAGTTTTCATCCCCAACCTATGAAATCTGAAATGGAGTCTATGTACTCCAACCAAGTATGAGATCTAGTAGAGCTTAGCACGTTTTTCATCCCCAAACCGATGGGCAAGCAGAGCGTACCTTTCAAACGTTGGAAGACATGTCAACGACATATGTCATAGATTTTAAGAGTAATTGGAATGAGAACTTTCCACAAATAGAGTTTGCCTACCAACAATAGTTATCACACAAGCATCGGTATGACCGGCTCCCTTTGAAGCCATGTATAGTAGGAGATGTAGGTATCCAATTGGTTGGTTTCAGGTAGGTGAAATTTCTCGAACTGGTCCCAAATCATCTTATGGAGCTATTCAGAAGGTTCGTCTCATTAGAGAGAGGTTAAGAACGACGCAAAGTCGCCAAAAGTCTTATGCCGACGTGAGAAAAAGGAATCAAGAATTTGAAGTTAATGATTGGTCTATTTGAAAATCTTACCCATTAAGTGTGATGAGTCTTGGAAAGAAAGGGGAACTTATTCCCCGGTATGTAGCTCCATATCAAATTTTAAAGTGCATTGGGAAAGTTGCCTATGAGTTGGAATTGTCAAATAAGTTCACCTAGGTTCACCCAGTATTTCGTGTTCTATGCTTAAAAAGTGTATGGGAGATCCGATGTCCATTATTCTGGGTTGGATGCTGATGGAAGTCTTTCATATGAAGAGGATCTGGTAGAAATCATAGATTGACAAAAAGAGGTTGAGAAACAAAGAAATAACTTATGTTAAGGTATTATAGAGGAATAATCTAGTTGAGGATTCTACTTGGGAGACCGAAGTCGATATGAAGTTCTGATATACTTATATTTTTCATTTTACCCCTATTCAAGCTTGAGGTAAGTAGTTCCTCTAGAGGTATCTTATTTTGGAGGTCATGTGTGACATATTTGTTTCCATGATTTCCTTATCTTATTCATGTTTTTTAGAAATTCATGTTTCGTAAGAAAATGAGTTTTCATTATTTATGTTTCTCATGTTGTTGCGCTTTTAGTATGAATTGCCTATTTGACTTCATGAGATGAAACAGTGTACATGCTTTAGTGTGCTTTTGAGAGTAAAATGCAAATTGGCTCCATGATGTTGTGTTGAGTATGTTTTGAGTTGGAGAAGGTGGTTCCTCCCATGAATATGAGAAATGTTGAGTTTCATGCATAATGGGTTGTTGGATGTAATTCCCACTCCTTTATGTTGCATAGATTATGTTTTAGATGGAGTTGAAGTTTCCTCCTTTGGATTGTGCATTATTTTGAGGTTCATGCATGTTGGGCTGCTAGTTTTGAGTCTTTAATTCCATAAAGTGTCTAGATCGTCATTGAGGACAAATGTTCCCAAGGGAGAGATATTTTAATACTCTAGAAACTTATAGGCTAAACTAAAGCTTAACATGAGGGTTAGAGTCGTAAACGTATAACCTAGTACCTAAGAATATAGGGTTTTGTGTTACAAAATCCAGGTACGACCCCCATGGACCAACCATAAGTCCTTAAGGAGGACCCAAAAATATTGCATGGGTAGTGACCCACGGAGGACACCCAAGACTCTTGGGTCAGGCCACACCTCGTTGGTGAGGGGCGTAGGTCAAGGCCTGCAAAACAAGCCTCTAAACCCAGACCACAATCCAACATCAGTGGTTGGTCGTGGGTGAGGGAGAAAGTATTTGTCGAGACCACGAATGATCAAGACTTACCATAGGCCCATCCATGGTCCGTTGACGTGGCCTTGTGTGTGAGGCCTGAAATTGCAAAATGGTAGTTACACTTAGGGGCATTATGGGATTTTTTAGTATTCATTAATATAAAGTGACGTCGTTTAATACTAAATTATACCAACTATATAAGGTCTCTAAGTCACCAAATCAAGTCATCTTCCTCATAATTCTAAAATTCTAAATCAAACCAATTTTCCCCCAAACCTTCTCTATCTAGAACTCTAAGAAAGAAGAAGAAATGAAGGTAAAATTTGGATTTGAAGGAACAAGGACTCCTACTCAAATTCTCTGGATTTTTATAGCTATGGTATATTAGTCCTTCATATAGATAGTCTTCATCCATAGGGTCCCTCCAAACTCAATTCCAACCCCAAAAAAGCTAGGGTTTTACTCCAAGTCATGGATTCCTTTCAAAAATAATTCTATTGATTTAATTACATTATATTATGATTGAATTGATGATTTATTATAATTTTATGATGAAATATCCCAATAACCCATGAAATCCCCATATTCCCAATTTATGACTTTGTGATGCGGATGAATTGTAAAAAGACGAGTATTATAATATTATACTTGTAAAAATTGAGATATTTGAATCATGATATTATCCATATCTAATGTAATAATTCTAGATGTGTTGGTTTAATATGATTTATGGTCCTTGAAGGACAAAATATGAGAAGTATGATTATGAGGTTTATGTGTATGCATTAAGAACACTTTGAGAGTGAAGTGTCCATGATTATGATGATGTTGTTGTGTTGATTGAAAGGTTATTCTCATGAACACATAATCGACATAATGTGAAGGTTTTCTCACACAACGGAGACTCTAGTTTGAAAAGCAATACTCACCTTATTGAATCTAATATTTTATGTAGACATTAACAGTGAAAGGTTATTCTCACGCATGATCTGATGACCTATCCTAACGAAACAAGTTATGAATTAATAAGTACTCTGTGGGATAAATTATTAGCATTGAGTGGATATTGAATATGAGACGGAAGCTCTCCTATTAAAAATGTTGTTTTCTAGAAGTAATCTCATAAGTTGGAAGCTCTCCCGTTAAGAAAGGTCGGGATTTCTAGTAACAATCTCCTTATCCCATAACTACATGTCCCCTATGATATTTAGCTAGTCGATCCACCTAAAATATAACAAATGATGTCTAGCTTGTTTTATAATGGAGTCTGAATTCATCACTTTAGACAAGGCAGGTGAAGAAGTTGAATGGCTTTGAAATTTCTTAGAAGATATTTCGTTTTGGCCCAAACCAACGGCTCGTATATGCATTCATTGTGATAGTCAAGATGCAATATGAAGGGCTGGAACATTATGTATAACGGAAAGTCTTGTCACATAAGATGAAAACATAATTTTGTTAGACAACTACTCTCTAGTAGAATTATAACAATTGACTATGTAAAGTCAAAGAATAATGTGTCGAATTCACTTACAAAAGGCCTAACTAGAGACGGAGTTGAGATATCATCGACGGGAATGGGATTACTGTCGAGAACAAGTCATCGTTGCGGTAAGTCTACCTAGAAGAATGGAGATTCAAAGATCTAGGCTCAAGGAGATAAAACAAAGTCATTGATGACGGTTCAACATTGTCAAAAATTATTTTTTGGTCCATTCTCATTATGAGACAATGTTCAGTAACCAGAATAAAGACATAAGGACTTTTTAGTGGTTTCTAAGTTTGATAAAGGGTATATCAAATAGTGTATCTACGGGATAACACATTTAGAAACCAGCTATATGAGTGTGAAGTGTAAGTCGCTTCAAGGAGAATTTGGTAAGACCAGTTCTCTAAGCACTTACTAACCGAGATGTGTTCATGGTTGAAACAAACAAAACAATGAGAATTAAGAACAATTAAAGGGTTGATTATTTATGTTGTCTAGGTATACACCAAAGATCGATGGTTCAAAGATATCAAATCTACCGATTGATCGAGTATATCAATTATATGTTCACTACGAAAAGTTTAAAGGGAAACCTACTTATCCGGATGCGATTAACCCTTACTTACAAGACACACAAGTTATTCATGCATATGTTCTAACAATAGACATCCCCCATTCATGTGGGGGATTTTTGGATTTTAGCAAAATGTGAATGGAAAAAGAGAAGAGAAAATGAAAAAAAAAATGAGGAAACCAATTTTGGAGAGAAAATGAAAAGTCATTTCTCCCATATTGGCATAAGAAAAGAATTGTTGTCCTTATATTAGGAAGCACTTCCTTTACTTCTTAAAGGGTTAAGAAGAAGGTGTCCCCTCGCGTCGTCGTCGTCGCTCGGCCTCAACCTCGATTTTGATTTTTATTTCGAATTTGAATTTGGCCAATGATTTGATTGATAAACTTTTTGGACAAAATTTATCTAATCAATTTTGTTAATCGAATAAATCTTGTTAATAGATTTCTTTTATATTATAAATTATTTCAGAATGTTAGTGCTACAACAATAACGATCTGAAGGGACCTATTTCTTTTGAAAAGTCGTTATTTTTTCCAAAAGACACAAGTTTGTAGAAAAAAACAGGTCTGAACAGATTTATTGTAACAAGCATGTTTCTTGCTGAAAATGGCCATAAAAATGAGGTCTTTTTCGTTTCTTTAAACACTGAAAATTTTTCCTCTCTGCATATGTTTTCTCTCAAAAATAAAATTCGATCGATTGAGTTTGTGTGTGTACTTGTTACTAATTTTACATTCGCTGAAGTTTGAGGTAACGCTGCTTCTTTTACAGGTTAATACGTCTTATCTTGGGAGAAATTAATCTGTAATCTCGGGTACAGTGAGAGAATTAAATTTCTTAAGAAAACACAGTGATTTCTGTGGACTCGGATTCAAAGTTTACCTGTCTATTTTATTTTATTTCTGTTTTTGTATTCTTTTACTAACCTTAATACATGATATAAGAATTAGAATTTAGAACATTCTTCTTTAAAATTTATTAGAATAGAACTTTTCTTGTATTTTGATGTTATAGTATTATTATATAAGTCTGTTTTAGGAAAATATGGATTATCAATTATAGTTTACCATTTGTATTATTAAAAGAAAAGATAAAATTAAAAATCATAATAGTTCATAGTTTTCATCTTCATTTTACATATTCCTTAATTTGCTTTTGAAATTATACAATGGTTAGTTTATATATATATATATATATATATATATATATATATATATAAAACTAATTCGTTCACAAAGAGAGAATGTTCCATAACCATATAATATTCAGATAGGTAATATATAGTAATTTTGTGTTTTAAAATAAAAATTCAATTTTTCAAAATTAAAATTTCATGTGCAATATAGTTGTGATGGTGTTTTGGAATTAAAGTTGTGCACAAACAAATTCTTGAAAAGGATGAAGAGAAGAAAGAGCTAATGGGAAAAAGGTTCAAAAAAAATAATTTGGTGTGAGAGAAAAGTCATTGTTGTGTATCATTTAATTGTAACTAATAGCTAGTTTTAATTCTATCATGTGACGTTCTATCTTTTTTCTCCTGTTAATATTAATATTATTATGACAACAATAATAAATCATATAAATATTTAGGCTTGATATCTTGGAGGAGAAAAAATTTCTTTGGAGAATGTTGTAAATAATTATATATAAAAAGTTATTTGTGAATCTGCAGTACTTGAATTTACATAGAGTTTATATTAACAATTACTTATAACAACAAATTTTCAGAAACATATACAACAAAGTTCAAAACATGTACTCAAAAATAACATTAATATCATAAGCATAAATTAATGAATGTAAAAGAATATGTCAGTGTCCATAACAATAGAATGAAAAAGAAATAAAAAATCGAGTTCATTGAATACACATTGTCTCCTTAAGAAAATCATTCCCCTATAGAACTCGAGATTTAAGGAAATAGATTCTCTTAGGATGAAACAATTGTATTCACTAGTGTAATGATACAAAAATAGTAGTGTCAGTGAGCTACAAAACAAGATCAAAGTACACAAATATTTAATTATGAAGAAGAAGTAGTTCAGAATTTTGTTGTTTTAAAATGAGAAGAAATCCCCTTGTTTATAGACAACAAAGAGTGGTGCGAGTAATTACTTATTGTGCCTTACCAAAAAGGTCACAATTCTTTAGAAAAGTGACGACTCTTGAGAAAGGTCACAACTTTTCATAAATGTTACATCTTTTATTTAAAAAAGAATGACCTCCTTTTTTTTTAGTTTGTTTAAAAAAGAATGACCTTTTTTTTGTAACATTTTAATTTCAACTTTCCACATGACATGTTTAAGGCTACAAGATTAAAGGACAATTTTGTACATTTCACATATTTTAATGTAGGACCACAAAATTCAAAAGTCTTTTTATTTTCTTAAACTTTGTGTCAAGTCAAATTAGGTCATTCTTTTGTGAACAGAAGGAGTACAATGTTTCACAGGAAAGGTCACAACCTTTTTATAAAAATCGCAACTCTTCATAAAAGTCATCAGCAAATCATAGGGTTATATAACCAAATAAATAAATTAAAAGAAAATCTTTTTTTGTAGTGGCGCCACATAAGCAAATCATGGGATTATATATATATAAACTTATCCAATAAAACAGTGTGACACTACTTGGGTCTTAGTAAATTCGCCATTGATTCAACACCTCATCTTCATGACCCCCCCCCCCACCCATACCCCATCCTCTCAAAAAATGCTCAACTTCACCATCCTACACCCCTAGTTCCCGCCTTGAACCTTTCATATTATTTGTGTAGATTATATTCATATAGTAATTTTTGTTTGTATATTTAAAATATAAGAAAATAAATAATGAACTCAGTAGAAAATATTTTTCTTGGTACCCAACACACCTTTTAACATTGATTGAGACCATCGACTTCCCTTAAAATATTCTGTGTTATAGATAGAAAATCGGATATTAAATTGCATGTATATATTAGGAATGAGAATTGCAAAGAAGAAATTACGTTGAGAATTCATATTGTTTTCTGTTTCTGGCATTCTTTTTTCATCCATTTTCTCTCTCTCACAAACATATATTTGAGTTTGTGAGAGGAGAGGAGAGAGAGATAAAGAAAATGGGAGCTTGTGCAAGTGTACCAAAGGGCATGAGAGCTGAGGCAATGGCAGCCCCTCCACCGGAGCAACGGAAGGAGGAGGAAACCACAACCTCTGCCCCTGAGGTGCTCGAGGTGACACAAGATAATGACAAGCACCAATCTCTCGGATCTTTGCTCAATGAGGTAACTTTGATTGATGAGAAATATATATTGAAAAAAACGAGATCCAACCAACAATAAAATCGGGACTTGTTAATTACTGATTTTATATGTAATTACACTTTGGAACAGATTGAAGATGAGAAGAGCTCAGACACCAAAGAAACAAAGGGTGAGGAACTACCGTTGTCAAATGCAGCTGCAGAAGCCTCTTAATCAAATAATTACATTCTCTGTTGGAGCCTATATTCCTGCTTTTTTGGTGGATGTATATTGTTTAGAAAATATATCTGAATATTTTTTTCCCCCATATTTAATGGACTTCTCTTTATCTTATATATTTTGTTATTACCATCTTTAATTTCCACCTCTTGAACAACCTGCTTTGCTAGCATTGAAGGAGTTGTGATTGTCTTTTCAAAAATTTGTTGGTTCCTCTCCTGCAAAATAAGGCAGACAGGACAGCTCTTGATTGCTTGCCTTTTTAGTAGGTATTTACCTCCTCGAACCTCCCCAGGACCTTTTTGCCACACTTGAAATAAGAACATATATATATATATAACGAAAGAATAAATGATTATGTTTCTCATCCATAGTTTCACAAAGGGTGCAATGAACATCTTCCACATACCCTCATGCAACTAATTTATCTCTTCTGAGCAGCCTTTTCTGTAGTGCTAAGTACACTATGAAAATCCAGTTTGGGACAGGTTGCATATACCATATAACAATTTAATAGATCCAGTAATGTCACCTCTACTAAATAGTAGTAGAAGATCATGATCAACAAAACTTATCACTCTTTAATTTGGATGGAAATTAATAAACACAAGAACATTAGTTCTACAAAATCATAAGACTTCTTCATATCTACTTTAAATATACAAGTTGGAGACACTCCCTTCCTTCTATATATACTATCTAGAATATGATTCTGAAAACAAAATTTAGGGTTAATTGCATACCATTCAATGTATTAGTTGTAAATATATATTGGAGTTTTAGGTAACTAAGTTTGAAAGAATTAATGTAAACATTTGTGCATTCTTTCATGATAATAAGACATCTAAAACTTTCCCTGTACGTGTGAACAGTTGAACTTTGTGTTTAATTAGCTTGTTGGATGTGATCAAGACATCTTTTCGTTCAAACATACCTTTTAATACTGATACTTATATACATTCTCTTTTGTTAACGTTTTTCGAACCTATAGCATAGTTCTTTCTGGATAACCATATTATGTTAGCATAATTTCATTTTATTGATTACTCTTATATTTGATCAAAAATTTCTTAATGCACTTTGACTTGAAAGACTTTGATAAGAAAAGGAAATGAAGAAGAAAGAGGTGAATAAACTTAGAGAAGTACGGTTCTGCGGTAAAGAAGAGATATAAAATGGTGCCCAAGTTATGTAAATATATATACTTGGTGTAAACAAAAAAAAGTATATGACTTGACTATAAAACGAATACAGGTGTGAAAAACATCCTTGTGGCAACTAAGTTAAGTAGGGAAATATTCAGAGGATAGTGGAAAAGAGAAAGTATCATTTAAAGTTGAAAGTAAGGTCAATTGAGAAAGAAGAGCTTTATATATATTGTCAATGTCTAAAGTACATGGGAAAGAGTAGTCCCCATTTGTAACCAAATACTCCTACAAGTCTCTTAAGTGACATTACATCAAAAAATAGTCATTTTGATCCTACAATTCAAATGCTTTTATTGGTTCAGACGTTCAGTAAATATGATATGTCTTGAACTTCATTCTGAGAGTGAGAAAATTGATATTGTCATGCCCTGCTTATATGAAACAAATGATGAGTGAAAAAGAAAAAATATTTAATATGAGGGCATTAATTGACGGTTACACTTAGTAATTTAATGATTTCAATATTCCCATTTTTATCATGTTAATTAATCATATATATATATATACATATATAATCATATATATATATATATATATATATATATATATATCTATATATATATATATATATTTGTGATAAAGAGTCAATCTAGTGTCAGTACAATAAAAATAACTTTGTTTATAAAGAGTCAAACTTTAGGGATATATATAGAAACTCAGATCATTCTTATACTATCTATGTGAATCAGAGTTTGTAAGAAACCTTGTCTAACTAGCAATGATGTTATAAATGGTAGCAATTATGTTATAACAGGTCTATATAGGATATGATGGGTTGTTCGAGGATAAACAAAAGGTTTAAGTATGAGGTGGTGATTTGAGGATGAGCTGTATTTACACATTCAAACATCATACTTTTTCCATGCTTTAGTTAAGCTATGAATATAAACTTGTTAATGTCACGTTTCGACCCTACATCCTAGACGTGGCCAGCATTCAATGGACATTGATGATTTTAAGCGAACCCTTAACCTGACTTACTTAATTCAGGGAAAGACTTAACTCAATATAAGAAGATAATCTCATAATAAAACGTAAGATAAATAACTTGGCCAAAATGGCATTTAGTGTCTCATAGCAAAGTATCTGCAATACAAATAAGACACTCAAAACTAAATTGTCTGGTAGTTTAACTATCTCTAAAGTCTCTATAATACTAAGATGAATGTTGGGACAGACCCCACAACATTCTATAAAAGAAAAGACTGAAAAATAGTAAATATGTGTCCTCCAAAATGCAAGGAGGCTCACCACTAACTCTGAATGCTTGGTTGGATCAACGAGGTGCTAGGTGATGCTGATCCTGGTTATTTGCGTCTGCATCATGATACGATGCAGGTCAACTGGCATGAGTACATTGAATGTACGAGTATGCGAGTTGGAATGCTAACAAAACTTAAGCTTGAAAGGCAGTAAAAAGAAGCACTTACCTCGGCTCTGCTCAATTCATGAATAACTTGACTATATATATATATATATATATATATATATATATATATATATATATATATATACACTTGTAAAACAATGTAAATACTTAGTTCGTCTAAGAAAATGCAATAACAAACTCAACTTTACTTATATATGAAGTAATTATAGTTCTGCGGGAGATTCTCTAACTGATAACCATCACTATGACCCTAAGTGGTGATACAACGTCTTTGCCACGCTGCCAGAACTTTCCTATACTTTGTATTCGCATAAAACTCCTTAACTTATTGGATCCACTAGCTTAACTAACGTGATCATCTAAAAAGTATGACCCGTTAATACCCATGATATATACATTATATATAGCTATATGATTTTCATGGACACTTGAGTTGGTATAAACTCTCATCCATCGGTGCTCAATACTACTCCCAAAATATACTCTAGCTCACGCTTTTAAAATCAACTTCCTTTCTTTGGGTTGAGATAATGCTCAACACTTAGCTTTAAAAAGCTCTCTTGGAATAATGTTCCCTAGTTCAAAACTCTTTGGGGAAATCTTAGTTTCCTCATAACTTGAATGTGAAAACATTTATAAACTTTCTAGGGAATACTTAGTTCCCTTATAACTTTTGAGAAATGAACCCAACTATTTACTCTTTGCTTAACTTGAAACTTGAGTCTTAAATCAACTCTTAGGGAATACTTAGTTCCCTTATAACTTTGAAGGAAAGACTTCAACTTTTTACTCATTTTTTTAACTCAAAACTTGAGCCTTAAAACGAAGTTAAAACATTTAGTAAAGACGCTTGAAAACCTTTAAGAACTTTGCTTTGGACTAGCTTCTTAAGTTTAGACTTGAATTTTAACTTCTTTGACTTTGCTCTTAACTTTTCTTGAATTGGATTATGGATTAAAGGTAATGATTTGCATTCTTGGATGACTTCTAGGTGCTTAGAAATCATTTGAAGTAATTAGAATCACTGGAAGGTGTTAATATACCTTAGAAGTACTTAAAAAGGGTAAACCGATCCGCACGCGTTTGGGGCGCACCGCGCCAGACTAGTTGGTCTGAGGAACCTTTCTGGCGCACTATTGGCGCGCCGCGCTGCCCAGGTGTGGCTAACGAGCTTCTCTCTTCATTTTTTAACGCTAAATTCTTTAAACCTCCATAGTTCTTTTTTCAAACCCTTAGGATCATCAATACATTCAATACCCAACAGATCTAACTTCGAAACAACATCGGAACTACGAATAAACATCAATAAGCATTGAATCAATTCAACCAAATAGGGATTCGACAAGATTCATCAAGAATTTACTTCTAATCATGTAAACAACTCTAAAATCACTGAATTGAAACAAGATTGGTGTGTGGATAAATTAACCCAACATGAAAGATCTCACATACATTAATAAGGATCACCCACAACGAATTGCACTCGAAATTCCTTAGCATTCTTGGCGAATCCTTGATCTTTCTCCCTTTTCCTTCTTCTCTTCTCTTTTCTCCAAGCCCTAAATGTAAAATATCTTTCTCATTTGAACTAAAACTTGTTTTTGCCCCAAATATATCCCTAAAACGAAATAGAAAATAAATGGGTGAAAAGACTCGTTTGCCCTTCCTTAAATCCGGATTGGAACCTTCCTCAATCCAACAACGCAACTTGCGATAGGCATATCTCCCTCATACGATATCGAAAATGCGCAAACTCGGCGCCGTTGGAAAGATATCTCCAAGGACATTCCAACCATATCAATAAGATGACAAAAAATTGTTAGGATCGAAAATAAGCAGGTGTAAATGCGGAAGCTAGCAATGCAAACCTCGAAAGATCACGAGTAAGAAGACAACGAGAAATATATCAAAAGACACAAAGATTTAACGTGGTTCGGTCAATCAACCTACGTCCACAAAGGAGATGAGCAATCCACTATAAATATGAGAATACAAAATACAGAGAGAAACAACCTCAACCTCAAATAATTTCTCTTCTAGGGCCATCCTAATCCAATGATATTTTCTACTAATATGCTTGGACTTAGAATTAAAGGGTGCTTAGATAGATAGCACTTTGATTATCACAAAATAAGACAAATCTTGATTGTTCAAAATCAAGATCTTTGATAAACTCCGTCATTGAATCTGGCTCTGATACCACTTGTTAGGACCGAAAATAAGCAAGTGTAAACGCGGAAGCTAGCAAAGCAAACCTCGAAAGACCACGAGTAAGAAGACAACGAGAAATATACCAAAAGACACAGAGATTTAACGTGATTCGATCAATCGACCTACGTCCACAAAGGAGATGAGCAATCCATTATAAATATGACTTAATTTTTTTTTTCAAAATATAAACTTATTACAATGAATTTCATAGAATGATGAGATAGGAAATCATAAAATGAAAGTAGTTTGAAATCACATGATCGGAGACGGCTGATTAGAAAATGAAAAGATGGTAGAGTTGTTCAAAGTGGAGGAAGGAAAAGTCAAAAGGTGTATTTTCATTTTCCATGGTAGTTGGTGTATTCTGCTCACGTAGTGACCAATTTAATACAGTATTTGTTCTATTCACACACTGAAAAGTATGCATACACCTCTCCTCTCTACTTTCTCTTCATCTTCTTTCTCTCTCCCTTTTCACTATTCCAAACCCAAACTCAAGCCTTTCTTGGAGGTTGACCCACTTTTCCTTTTTTTCATTACATCTCTCAAATTTCATCATACTTCACAGATCTCTCATTTTTATTCTGATTCTCCTATTTCACCTTCAGATCTTGTATTATAGGCATGTCATCCTTCTCTATTCTGAATTTGTAACAACTCTTCTGGATCCCTTTTCTACAATTTTGCTTTTGTTTCTTACTTTTTATATATTAGTTCATACTATAAAGTTTGTGTCTTTATGGAATTTTTTTTTTTTTTTTTTTGTAGAGAAAGTTTTTCTCTTGGTTTCTCTGCAGGAGTGCTAGAATTTGCTTATTAACAGGTTTGTTCTAATCAGGCTTCTTCATAGATTTGTGTATTATATTGTTTTAATTAGTAAATCTCATGAATCTATGGTGTGTATACTGAAAAATTTAGACCTAATTTTTTGATTCATAAATAGGCTAGGGTAAGAGATTGAAAATGAACCATTAAGAGAAGTAGTTGAATTGGTCTTTCTAGCAAGAATCTTGGTTGAGATTGTTTGTTTTTTGTTCTTCTTGCTGGTGGTGTGTTGTCGAAAATTAGCAAGTTTACATGATTTTTTATTCTGTTGGCTTCTTCACTTTGTGATGGAATTGCTGAAACATCAGAAAAGGAGTTATCTTTCATATGTTTCATCACTTCTTGGCATGCTAAGCGAGACAACTAGTATTGCTTTAAGAATCTTATAAAGTTGTATCTGATAAATATTATGTGATTAATTGTACTTTGGTATCCTTGTGAAGGTATCCTTTTTCTTTGTATGCCTTTCTTGTTTCTATCTCTTTACTTTTCTTCTTAGCAACTTATTCTTTAGTGAAATATGATTTAGTTTTTGCTCTTTCGCAGTTGTGTCCTTTGACAAGTTTGCTTCTGCTAACTGGAAAAAGGGCTTATATTTTAAGGAAGTGCAAAGAAAGAAGTACAGAACAGTTTTGCTATTAGATGTCGTTCCGCAGTATAGTTCGGGATGTAAGAGATAGTTTTGGCAGTTTATCCAGGAGAAGCTTTGATGTAAGGCTCTCTGGTCATCAAAGGGGTAAATCACTTGGTTCATTTCATGACTTGAGTGACCAGCCTCCTGTCAACCAGAACAGTTGTTGGGCTAATCTCCCACCTGAACTACTTTTTGATGTAATTAGAAGATTAGAAGAGAGTGAGAACTCATGGCCTGCCCGTAAGCATGTCGTATCATGTGCTTCAGTTTGCAGGTCATGGAGGATTATGTGTCAGGAAATTGTTAGAAGTCCTGAAGTTTGTGGAAAGCTTACATTTCCAGTATCGTTAAAGCAGGTTATGAACACCCCCACCTTATATAGTGGAGACGAGTATTTACGACTAGTAATCTTTTGGAGGAGAATTGACGAGTTTGTTTATTTCCTTTTGCAGCCTGGGCCTCGTGACGGAATGATTCAATGTTTCATCAAGAGGGATAAATCTAATTTGACTTACCATCTTTTCTTGTGTCTCAGTCCTGGTAAGAATTCGATGTATATTTGCTATTTTGGGGGCTCATAGGGGGTTGATGTCTTTTAAACATAGATGAGGCATAAAAGGTAATGGCGATTCAGAAACGCGTGGATAAATGGTGGCATTAATGTCTTTTCACTATTCTCTCGTTAGCTGTAATCGACCACCCAAAAAAAAACCCATGTTACTAAGAATTTTCTAGGGTAGTACTGCAACGAGTGATTTCCTAAGTACTTGTATTTCCAGTTGCAATTTGATATTTGTTACGTACAAAGTTTTTCAGAGTTTGATAAAAAATCCCTGTTTCTTTGTAGCTTTACTAGTTGAAAATGGGAAATTCCTTCTCTCTGCAAAGAGAACAAGGCGGACTACTTGTACGGAGTATGTTATCTCAATGGATGCAGAAAACATCTCAAGATCAAGCAACACTTACATTGGAAAATTAAGGTATAGGAAAGGAACTATTCATTTTCTATTTTCCTGTATCTTTCATGCGAGATGTTTCACGATATACTAATGTAAGATGAAGACATTCTTTACCCCTTACACTTATCAAAGAGAAAAGGTTTCTCCGAAGTTAGCCTTGCATCAAATACCAAGCTCAAACATTCATAAAGGCTTGACATTAGGGATTACTTTAGTTAGTGCATTATTACATACATCAGGAACAGAATAAGTTATGTCCAGCTGGGGTGGGGTGGGTGTCTAGTGTCTACCTGGTACCATAACATCTCAGACGTCTTAGACGAACTTTGGTCTCAAGTTCTGTCAGGGATTACACATAATTGGAGGGTACTAGATCCTCACTCCATTCTATTCAATCTAGAACAATTTTCTCGATTTTTTCCTCAAGGATGGGCAATGCTGATGTATTCCATCTAGTACAGGATCCTCCCTACATTCTATTCAGCCAGAGGAAGTCTATTTGAGGATGGCTGATGCTGGTGCAGATTAGGCAGAAAGTTATGCTAGCTAAATATTCTCTGGGATTTTTTTTTAATAAGAAGACGTGCAGAAACTAAAATTATCCACAAAAAAAGGAGCCGAGGAATTTCTCGGAGGGCGTTTAAGACAGAAAAGAATAAGTTCCCTTCAAGTAGAAAGGAAAGAAATGTTAATTTAGTGCATAATCTGGGTATCTGACTATAAATAAAGCCTTCTGCTGTGGGTTTGAGTGACACTGCGATGTCTGCTTTCTGCTGTAGGTTTGAGTGATACAGCGACACCTGCTAAACTGCTCTAAATAACGGAAAGGATCATGTGATTTATATTTCATATAACACAGCTTTTTAGTGCTTATATGCACTTAGTGGAGCGTATTTATTATTAATGACAGTGTTTTCTGATGTATCTAATACTGATGTTCATTACAGGTCAAATTTTCTGGGTACAAAATTCGTTATATATGACACACAGCCTCCATACACCTTTGCAAACGTTCCGCCTCCAGGCCGCACAAGCCGCAGATTCTATTCCAAGAAAGTCTCTCCGAAAGTTCCAACTGGAAGCTACAGCATAGCCCAAATCAAATACGAGCTAAATGTTCTTGGAACACGGGGTCCACGGAAAATGCACTGCGTAATGCACTCGATTCCTGCCTCAGCAGTTGATGTGGGTGGGTCAGTGCCTGGCCAACCGGAACTTCTCCCAAGGTCCCTTGAGGATTCATTCCGTAGTATCTCTTTCTCAAAGTCGTTGGATCATTCTGCTGAGTTCAGTAGCTCACGGTTTTCTGATATTGTTAGAGCATCATCCAGTGCAGAAGATGATAGTAAGGTGAAACCCTTGGTTCTAAAGAACAAGTCACCGCGTTGGCATGAACAATTGCAGTGTTGGTGCCTGAATTTTAGAGGACGGGTGACAGTTGCATCTGTAAAGAATTTTCAGTTGATAGCGGCCCACCAACCACCTGCTGGGGGACCGACGACCTCTCGGTCAAGTCAATCAGATCATGACAAAGTCATCCTGCAATTTGGCAAGATAGGGAAAGATATGTTTACTATGGATTACAGGTATCCCCTATCTGCGGTTCAAGCTTTTGCTATATGCTTGAGTAGCTTTGACACCAAATTGGCATGTGAATAGAAGATTAGGATGGGATACTAAAACAAATTAACAACTGCAATTGACCTTGTTCTGGATATATTATGCTACTGTTTTCCTTTTCGCACTAGTAGAATTAGGGATTGTCCCTAATCTTTCATTATCTTGTAAAAACACCTCATTATAATGGTGGCTTGTTCATCTTGACATTTATTTAAAGCCACTGAACTTTCTATTTGAGTCCTAGAATCTACTTTTAAGCATTTTACAATCAATGTTGTTTATATTAAGCTTCATCCAAAGTTCCAATAAGATGCCTTCCCTTAAGAGTCAACAGCTTACCACATAGCTCTAATTCCTCTACCAAAGCTTGCCGACTGGGTTGCCCATTTATTAATTTCTTATCCAAACCCCTACCCAATTTTGCTAGACTCGACTTGCTAAAATTAATAGGCTAACATCATTTTTTAACTTCATCTTTGTCGAGTTTGAGGAAGGACATCTCAAGCTATAACAAATCAAAGGTGAAAAGATAGATGTTTGCCTATTTAATTTAGTGAGTCGGGTCTAGCAAGAATGAGTTCGAGTTTGATTCATAAAGTGGGTTTGAATTAACAAGTGAATATCCAAGTAAGCAGCAAGCTTAGGTGGATGAATCAGTACCACGTGACTACGACCTGTTAATTTTTGAGGGCATTTGTTGTCTCGTAGAATAATGGTGGGAGTATTTCTTATCCCAAAATGTAATGGAGGGTATACATGATTTATTTTGCGCAGTTCAGTGGCAGTTTTGACCCTTATGCCTAGACTAAAAAAGGGACTTTCCTTTAGGTTTAAACCTTATAAACTCACCTCCCTTGTGGTTTCGAATAATACATACACCTCCCGTGTTTTGATTTTATATATATATATATATATATATATATATATATATATATATATATATATATATATATATTAACATTATATATCATGATACCTCTTTTTTACTAAATTTGAATTTCACACTGCAGGTGAAACACTCACACCATTGCACCACATCCTTTGCTCGTATATATTAGCATACTTATTATATTATAAATGAGAAGCTTCCGAGTTAAAAATTGGATTACAAAAATACCCCTTAAAAATAAGTGAAAATTGTATGATATAGTAAATTATTAATTAAAATAAAATACTATAGCCATAGTTTATTTTATTTGTAATTCGTAGCAAATATCTCCTTTTTTTTCCCATTTGACTCGGTATACAATTAGTCATTTTTTCTATACAATTATCCATTAATATACAAATGTATAAAATGCATTTTTATTTGTATAAAGCTAGAGAAAAATGTGTGCATATAAATACAATACAAATACGTGTTTTTCATCCTATACACTTATAATTATACAATTATTTAGTTTTGTATAAACTGAAGAATTTATATAAAATTGAGAATCTAGTGAATTATAAAAACCAAAAGCTCCATGGCAAACATAAAATTTTCTATGGAGCATAATTATGCAAATTATAGTTATAACATACAAATATAATTTTTACATTGGCTTTATGTAAAATTTACTAAAAAGTTAACGGGTCAAATTATCTATTAGCTACAAGTAATTAGTATTGATTAGATAATTTTATATACTACTTAATGCTTCTATACTACTTATTTCACCATTAGAAGAAATAATAGAGGGAAGTAGGGTGCAAAAATAGTAGAGAAGGAGGTGTATACATGACCTGCTTGATTTTGATTTTTCAAATGTTAAATTAAATTATTTGTGTTAAAATTTTAAATTTATTAATCAAATTAAATTAACAAAAGTTGAGTTTTTATGGGATTTTCAACTTTGGGGTTTTCAAATACCAAATCAAATCATTTGTATCACATTTTTTTATTTTTTAATTTCTCCAAACTAATAAATTTTAGATATTTTGGATTATTAAATTTCTTCGATAAAGTATTCATCCAAAACATATAATTAACTTGTGCTCCAAATATTTCTCCAGTCCAACAAAAATACAACTATTTAAAGCGTTTCTTAAGAAATTAACACACAATATCATAATTGATGATACTAAAGTATTCAATAAAAAATATTAATGAAATCGTATATAATAAATATTGCAAATTGAGAAGTTATAATGAAAGATGACCATAATTTAAAATTACTAAATCATGCTAAAATAAGTCTAATAAGTATTAATTACATGATTAAACATTAAATAAAAAATTAAAACTATGTCATGTATTTTAAATGACTAAACCAATGTAAAACTAAAGAATAAATATTCAACATTATTGTCATTCTTACTATTGATTAATTAATTTTGTCAGTATTAGTATTGATTTGATTTTGAAATCAAGCTTTATTAGATTTACTAATGTTGACACCCAATTTTGACCCTCAACAATATAAATTAATATAGAGCTTCTTTAATTTCATACGATTTGAAATAATTAGTTTTATAAAATTCAATATATATTTTCAACTTCTAAAGTAATTTTCGCCATAAATATATTTTTATATAATTATTATATTATATGAATATTCAAAAATCGTCTAAAAAAGATTTGGTTTTAATTAATTATTTGGTTACTTAGCTTAGTTATGTAATAATTTATAAAATAATTTAGTTTATAGTTAGATTGATTATTTTATTTCGTTAAGGTTAAGAAGCCTGTTAGTTAATTATATTAATTCATCTTATTTACTTACTAGCCAAATTTACTAAATATCACACCCTTTTTTGCATATAGTGGTATGGTTTTTTTCTATTTGAGTGACGTTATTGATTATAAATTATTTTATTTTTCTTTAGAGTCGCCACTTGGAATTAAGTTATGGTGTTCTAAGTTATCTTTTTGTTTTATCCCTAATCAAAAGGAAATGACTGTTAATTTTGGTTTGCGAACTAGAAATTCAGGTAAGAAATTTTTGACCGAGGGGAAGGTATTAGGCATCCCTCGAATATCGTGGTTCTAATACGGTCACTTTTATTGACTTATACTTGACTTAAAATATTTTTGGATATATTATTTTCAGGCCATGACTTATTCACATTTTTATTGTTGAACTTTTATTTGGTCTCAATCTAGATGCGTAACCACATTTTTTACATTTAGAGACATAATCATCTTCTTTGCATCACACTTATTAACTTTATTTAAAAGTGTTATTTTAAATTAATGATATCCAATTATATTTTTAGACAAGATACGTTACCATATTCTTAAATTTATTTTATTGTCTCAAGAAAAAGATGTGTAATCACATTCTTTATCGAAATAAATATTTTTTACATGTAATATATCCGTCCTAATGCTTACCTATCACAAAGCTTAAGTGTATTATTAGTAATATATTCATGACAACTATTTAAATAATAGAAGTCTACGATGACTACTACAAGTTATAACAAAGACATTAAAAATAAATAAAATAAAAATAAATGTGTAATTCTTCATTTCTTCTTTCTAGGATGAACATTCTAAATTTTAAAAGAAATTGACTAAACAAATTAATAGAATAATTTTCATAAATTTTGATTGGATACAAGAGATACATAATTGATAGTAGCCCACGATACAAATGAAAGATAACATAGAATAAAATAAATCTACAATGTTTCAATATTAGTGTCAAAATTAAATACACATAAAATTTAAGAAATTTTATAACATTAAAATTAAGTATTATATAATCATAAAAATAAAATATACAATCAAATCAACACCTCTTGTGAAAATTGAATTTACTAAAAAAAAATTATCCTAATAAAAAACCACGAAAGCAAACCTCAAACTTGAGCTTTATTTGTGAGTGGAAAAGATACATAATGGAAGGGTGATCTTGTTTTCCTTTTTCGTGCAGATGGGTGCATGTACTTTTTTTTGTTTTTTCTGGTAATATGTGGGAATTTTTTTTGTGTGTTATGCCACTGTGAATGCTGAATTTTTCTCCTCATTCTTCTTGTGCGTGTGGTGGTGTTTTTTGTTTTGTAGCCTTTTTTCGTTTGCTTCTCTGTGTGAGGATGTAACGACCCGTTTAGTCGTTTTGAGCAACAGACTTCAATTCTGGAAAAACTGGCTGAAACAACGGAACCCACGACGGACCGTCACAGGCACGACGGTCCGTCACAGATGTCGCGTTTCAATATACTTAGGAATTCTGAAATTGGGTACTGAAAATCGACTCTCTGAACTTCGTAACGGACTTGCAGGACGGACCGTCACAGGTGTGACGGACCGTCACAGTGTCCTTGGTGAAAATAAAGTCCTGGCCCTCACGACGACCTGAGTGACGGACCGTCGCAGTCACGACGGCCCGTCACAGGTTACGCAATCCCAGTTAGAATCGGATTTCTTTACACGTTTTAAGGGACGTTTTGGACTATTCTTTCCTTAATTATAGATTTCGTGGGTTTACATTAATAACTCAAAATTCTTGAGGGATAAAAGAGGTAATTTTGGGTTAATTAGTGGGGTATTATTGTCATCTTTTACACTTAGTTATATGTTAATTAGGGTAAAAGAAAGAGGGTTTTGAATAAGAAAAGAGAAAAGAAAAGAGAGATAGATTGATCGATTGAGAGAGAGAGTCGAACGAGGAAGAAGAATATCAAAGCTTGGGAGATTGCTTGTTGATTCCAATTCTTCGGTGGAGGTAGGTTATGGTTTCCCTTACGATATTCGTAGTAAACTCTTAATAGAGAATGATATGTATTGATAATATTGTAAACCCTGCTATATGCTTAATTGTATGCTTGCATGAATATGATTATGTGATTATGATAAGATAAGCATGATGAAAATATTGAATCCCAAATCTTGAAAAGAAACTTTAATATACATTATTATTGATGATGCCTTGATATAGAAGAAGGCTTGATGAATTAAAGTAATGGGATTGAGGATGCCTTGGTATAGAGAAGGCTTGATGATTTACAGAATGATATTAGTGGATCGGAGTGTCACGTACCGACACATGTAGGGGATCGGGTGTCACGAACCGACACGTAGATTTAGGGGATCGGGTGTCACGAACCGACACGTAGAATTAGGGGATCGGGTGTCACGAACCGACACGTAGATTTAGGGGATCGGGTGTCACGAACCGACACGTAGAATTAGAGGATCGGGTGTCACGAACCGACACGTAGAATTAGGGGATCGGGTGTCACGAACCGACACGTAGATTTAGGGGATCGGGTGTCACGAACCGACACGTAGATTTAGGGGATCGGGTGTCACGAACCGACACGTAGATTTAGGGGATCGGAGTGTCACGTACCGACACAAGAGGAATAAAGATAATGAATCTTGAAAGATGTTAATATACTTAATCTAATGAACATGATTCCCAAATGAGTATGGCATTGGGGCTTGAGTCCTCATGTGTGAACTTGACGGTAATTGTTAATGATATAGTGCTTGTTGTTGCTACATGTTGAGTATTATAGTTGATTTTATGATATTACTTGGTATATACTGTTTTCTATTTTGAGTTGGCCGATGATATCTACTCAGTACCCGTGCTTTGTACTGACCCCTACTTTTATTGTTTTCTTCTTGTTTAATTGTGGAGTGCAGCAAACGTGCCGTCATCTTCGACTCAACAGTAACTCTAGCCAGTCTTCGTCACATCGGATCTTCAGGGTGAGCTAATGCGTCTAGCTTGGACTGGATCTTCTCCTTCATGTCTTGATGCCTTGAACCTCCGGCATGGACTAGCTTCTTATGTGTTTTTAGATTTTAGAAACTCTTAGAATTAGTAGTTTAAAGTAGATGTTCTTGTGATGATGACTTCCAGGTTTTGGGAATAATAGATGTTGAATATTGATAGTTATTGAATTGGTTTTTATTAATGAGTTAAGTCTTCCGCATTACTTTCTGTTGTTATTACATTGAAATGTTAAGGTTTAGATTGGTTGGTTCGCTCACATAGGAGGGTAAGTGTGGGTGCCAGTCGCGATCCGGATTTGGGTCGTGACAGAGGATGTGTATATATAGTGTGTAGAAACGTCCTTTTTTCTTTTATGGTCGTCTCTGTGTATGTATATAATAACTAGATATCAGGTGCCTGCATTAGCGCGGGTCTAACATATATTAGTTTTTTTTCTTTCAATTTATGTGACACAAATAGAATTTGAAAAAGTGAACTAAATTTTTTATACGTGTTTTTTTAAAAATATTTTAAAATTTTAATTTATATACCTTTTATGTCATTTTCGAATAATATATGTTACTACATCTGTTTTATTTTATATGATTTTAGGAAAGTCAACGTTGTTTCTTATATGATTCTCACATATTTTTAGTTGTCATTTAACTGTGACTCATAACTTTTTAATTCTTACATTATTTTCAAATAATATATGCAACTTCTTTTGTTTCAATAAAAATAAGGGAGTCAATCAAATTTCAATATGTTTTTAACTATGTTTTTTTAAAAATATCTTAAATTGTTACATTGCGTTTTAAGCTTCTTTTTTATGTAATTTTTAAATATGTAACAAATTAAAAATTAAAACGAAATATATTAAAATGTTCAAATCCATAAAACTCCACATATATGCACAAATTAATTTCTTTTATATAGTATATTTAAGATCACAAAATTAAAAAATATTTCAATATACAAAAATTAAATATGCATATAAATTTTAACTTGAATTTTGATTGATTCCACCTAATATTATACTTGATATGTAATTATCAAAAACTAAGCGTAATCATTATTTATTTAATTCCATGTAACAAATAGATATCACTAACAAAATGAGATAATTCTAATAATATAACTAACGATGTTTCTATAACTATTTAATTTTCTTGTTATCATTCTTGGTAAATTTTTGCTTTCATGAAATTACATTTTTACCTTTGATCATTTATTCACTTGATATATAGAAAGATGTTTCTAGAATTATTTATTCTTGATAGATTTTTGTTAGAATAAAATTACATTTTTATTCTTGGTCGTCTTTAATACAAATATATTATCATATTCATTGTTATTTGTCAAGTTACTTTTTAACATCTTTTTCTTTAATTTCAATCTAACATATATTATTAATTTTATCACACTTATTTATTTTCAAGTGTATTAATTAGAGCTAAAATAAAGATGAAAATAATGAAATCATGATAAATTATAATATAAAAAGTAGGCATTTTTTATAAGCATAATGAATAGAAAAAATATAAAATTTAAATTAAAATAATAGTGAAATAGAGTAATAATAAAATAGATATCACAAGAACTCACAAAAGAAAAGAAACTGAAGTAATAACAAAATAAGTTAATGGTCATAACAATAACTTAAGATGTTTCTAGAACTATTTATTATTTTTGTTATCATTCTTGGTAGATTTTTGGTAGCGTGAAATTATATTTTTGTCCTTGGTCATTATTCACTTCATATATATAAATATGTTTCTAGAATTGTTTATTATTTTTCTTAATAGATTTTTGTTAGCATAAAATTACATTTTTGCCCTTGATCGTCCACTCACTTCACTCTTCTTTATAATAGAATTTTACTTTACTTTATTGTTCTTGGTTGATTTTGTTAGCTTGAAATTACATTTTTACTCTTGATCATTATTCACTTCATATATAAAAAGATAATTCTAGAATTATTTAATATCTTTTTAATAGATTTTTGTTGAATTAAATTAGAGTTTTTTTATCCTTGATCGTCCTCCCACTTCATTCTTCTCTATCTAATAATAATAATTAACGGACACTATCACATTTTCATTAGCAAATACATTTTTTTAATCATACACACACTATCACAAATTTATATATCCTAAAATAAAAATAATTGGGTACAATGTTTTAACTTTGTTTATTTTAAAAAGAAAAAAAAATGAAGTTTTAATTTTAGAGTAATTGTGAAATGTAGAAGAATTTTTTTAAAAAAACAATGTGATTCACGTCATCTTTTTTATTGGCAGTCAGAAAAATGTAGGTGATTAATTGTGTGCAAAGATCGAGGCACGTGAATTCCTCATTGCAATTGCTACTTGCCCGGCACTATGTAGAAGTCAGTATTTTAGTTATAAAATTACAAATACTCCCTTGTTCGTCCTCTCTTCTCATTTAGCTGTATGAATATTTTCTTCTTTTATTATAAGGATGAGGATCAAATATGCCCTAAATTATTTGAAAGGTTCATATATATCATTCGTTTAAAATTTGGTTCACTTATATCTTCACCGTTTAATTTTTGATCCAAATATGTTTTTATGGGCGTTAGTTGTCATGTTGGACATATCCAACTCATTTTTCATTTCTTTAAATGTCACATGGAATTGTCATGTCATTTTGACCTTACCACATAACATTTATATGAAAATAAAAAGATATTCGGACTCATAAACACCTAATTCGACCCATAAATCAGCTACTTTTAAATTCACTATCCGACCCATTTTTAACAATTTTGTTTAATTTTTATTATTGCGGTAAATCCCGAAAATGAGTAATTGATTAATAAAAAATAGAAAAAATATGAAAAAAATATAAAATTAACGCCAAAAATTCACAAATAAATATAGTAATCTTAAATGTAACATTTCAATTTTTTTTAAAATTTTTATTTTTTGATAAATCTCGAAATGAGTAATTAATTAATAAAAATTATGAAAAGTATGAAAAAAATATAAATTAACGCCAAAAGTTCACTAATAAATATTAGTAACATTTCAATCTATAATTTTTAAATTTTTTTTATATTTTTCGGTAAATCTCGAAAATGAGTAATTTTTTAATAAAAAGGGAAAAATTTGAAAACAAAATAAAAAAAATTACGTCAAAATTCACAAATAAATATAGTAAACTTAAATTCAATAATTTCAACAATTTTTTTTCATATTTTTCTATTTTTTATTTCTGAATTTTTTGCGTAATTTTTATATTTTTTTGTTAATAAACTCATTTTTGGAATTTGTGGAAAAAATTAAAAATTAAAAAAATATTGAAATTGTTGAATTTAAGGTTACGATATTTATTTTTCAATTTTTGGCATTAATTTTATATTTTTTCGTACTTTTTATTAATCAATTACTCATTTCGGGATTTATCGAAAAAAATAATTTTTTTTTAAAAAAAAAGTTTCTAAATTGAATTTGAGGTTACTATAATTTTTTGGCGTTAATTTTATACTTTTTTCATATTTTCCTATTTTTTAATTAATCAATTACTCATTTTCGGAATTTATCCAAAAAATAAAAATTAAACAAAATTGTTGAAAATTGGTCGGATAATATATTTAAAATGGGGTTGATTTATGGGTCGGATTATGTGTTTATGAGTCCGAATATCTTTCCATTTTCATATAAATATTATGTGGTAAGGCCAAAATGAAATGACAATTTTATGTGGCATTTAAAGAAATGAAAAATGAGTTGGATATGTCCAACATGACAACTAACGTCCATAAGGGCATATTTGGACCAAAAGTTGGATGGCGAGGGCATCAGTGAACCAAACTTTAAACGAAGGATATATCTAGACCTTTTTGAATAGTTTAGGGGCATATTTGACTCTTTTCCCTTTATTATATTTTCAAATGTTAAATGATTTTCTTACTATACCGTAGATTACATGAGAAAAGTTAGAAAACAATGTTTAGATTACATGAGAAAAGTTAGAAAACAATATTTATAATTTATGTGTTCATTTATTTGATCTTTTAAAATATTTTTTTCGCATTTATGTAATGAAAATAATTCTCACCGAAACATCTAAATTTACTCATGTATTATGACAAATGCCACTTTTTTTTATTGTGACCTAAACAGAGAACTTATCTAATATTAAAAATATTTATTTTAGACACACATGATCGTAACATCTACACAAAAATTTCTATATAAAAGATATTTTCTTTTATTTCATTTCAATTTACCTTTTATATGAGTTATAAATCATCAAAACTTTCTCGACTTTCTCTATCACATTCGCACTGTCGACACGAATGCGACTCTAAAAGTAAAGAGTGCAATCAACTTAGCTTAAAAGTATATAAAACTGATTTTTTATTTTTCAATAAAGCAAACAAAGACCACTTTCTTAATGTAACATTTTCTCAAACATTTAGCATTTATTAGAAATTTCTACTATATAAGATCAATATATGAAACAAATAAATATCAAATAGAAGGCCACAATCATGAAGTGCAATTAATCAATTATTCATACTTTGATGCAATCCGTGTAACAATATCACTCATGTTACATAAAAGAATTATTTTCACAAAAAAAAAAGAAGAAGAAATAAGTAGCAACAGCAAGGAGCATGCATATATGCAAAATAATGTTGAAGCTACTGGTAAGGGTAAGACTGATCAACGGAACGGGACGTACCGGTACCGTTCCGATACCATTTCGATTGCCTACGGGACGAGACGGAATAGTCTGAACCGGTACACGGAACGGGACAGAACCGTGATTTCATACCGGTGTACCGGTACGGTTCATCCCGATTCATTTCGATTCCGTTCCGGTCCGGTTCGATTTCGGTCCGATTCATTTAATATATATTAATCTTTTTATATTTTATATAATTTATATTTATATTTTCTATAAATTATATTTTATATTTCCTGACACTTGGCACGAGCCAGTTGCCCTGCCCGGCTGCCCGCTGCCCTCCCCTGCGCCCCCTGCTGTAATGCAGTCTGCACTCTGCAGCTTTATCAAAAGCTGGAGTGCTGCACTGCTGTCTGCTCACTGTTGCAGCCCCGGCCCCCTCCCCCTACCCGATTTTGGCCCTTTTCCCAAGTTTCAACGGTCATTTTAAACGGAAAAAATTAAAACGGCTATTTTTTTTTGTTTTATAAATTAGAATTAATTTCTAAAAATTTTATATACAAAGTTACAACTTACAAACATAAGTTTGAGTCTTTGAGAGAATATATATTTCCATTCATATTTATAACTTATAAGATTTAGTAATTACGGATTATAAATTCTAAAATTTTAAATTTTCAATATTCAATTCAGTTCTATATTCTTAATATCATTTGGTGATTTGGTCATTTGGTGTATTTCGGAGGAGGAATCTTCTTCAAATTTCAAGTTTTGACATCAATATTTTAATTTTCATTATAATCGTTTGTTCTTACACAAACGTTTGGTAACTTCGTTCCACTCTCTAATCTTATATTTATTTTTTGTATTTATTATTTGTAACTTGTAAGTTGTTCTTGTTATATTATTGTTCTTGTTAAGTTTCGTATTTTGTAATTTATAATTTTATATCATGGAGTCTTCTAAAAAAAATGGAAGTAAAAAAGGTCTAGTAGAATCAGTAAAAAAATTAGTTAAAAAAACTAATAAAAGTGCTAGTTCTTCTAAATCTAAAATTCCTCTTGTTAGAATGAATACAAATGAATTTACAAGCATGAATGAAATAGTTTTTTCCTCCCGTCTATATATATTATTACTTTTTCCTCGATTCTATAATGATACTCTATGAAGAATCTATGATATTATTAATCAAGAAAATGAAGAAATGGAATTGGATGAACAATTAAATTTAGATGAAGAAGTAGATTTAGATGATACACCGACTAGCCCCAACCTCAATAGTATAGGTGGTGAAGCTCCACCTCCGGTTGGAACTACTCGTCCCCCTATTATTCCAACTAGAGGTAAGACCAAGGTACAACGTTCTTTAAAATCACATGTGTGGAAATTTTGTTATTCGAATGAAGAAAAAACTTTTAGTATATGTAATCTTTGTAAACAACATTTTAAATATACATCTGATGGGACTGGAGGTTCAACGGGGGGATTAAAAAAATTTGATGAACAAGCATAGTAAAGAGTGGTTTGCATATATGTCTTCTCTTGAAGTTGTTGAAAATTGTAATGTTGAAGCATCGGCTAGAGGATCAAATATGGTTCAAAGTGAATTAAATACTTCGAACCCAAGTGGTCCTCTTACACATCGAACCTATAACAAGGATCGTGATCGTGAAAACGTTGCTAAAATGGTTGTTGTTTGTGGTTTACCTTTTAGTTTTGGAGAACATCCGGGTTTTATTGCATATATTCGTGAAACATATAATCCTAGTTATAAAGGTTTATCAAGAAGCATGGTAAAAAGAGATATTTTTGAATTTCAAGAAAAACATTGTCAATATTTACGTGCCTATTTTAAACTAGTGGATTGTAGAGTTGCTATTACTACTGATATGGGTCGTAATCCTAATGTTTTGATTATTTAACTGTTACTGCGCATTGGATCGATTATAATTGGAATTTACAAAAAAGAATTATTGGTTATAAAATTTGTCAAAAGAAAAAAATCAGAATTTATATTGCTACTACTGTGTTGAAAATTTTAAATTTTTCGGTCTTTGTGATAAAGTAGTTAGTATTACTTTAGCTAATGCTTCTGCTAATTTAAATGCTATTAATATTCTAGAACCTAGACTTTGTCCTATTAGTAAATATGTTTTTCATGTTAGATGTGCCGCGCATATATTAAATTTGGTTGTTAGTGACGGTGTGAAATTATTTGAAAGTAGTTGTGATAAATTTGATAATGCTTGTTTTTACATTTTTCATATGAATAGTAGTAGTAGAATTGATCAATTTAAAGAACTTTGTAATACATTTAAACTTCCGTTTAGAAAAGTTCAGAAGCATGTAAAAACTAGATGGAATTCCTTTTATGATATGCTTGAAGGTTCTTATGCATATAGGCAACCTATTACTACGCTATTTAATAATCATAATGCTTATCCTGAATTAACACTTAATGATAGTGATTGGGATGAAGTATAAGAACTTAGAATATTTTTGAAATCATTTTATGATGCTACTAAAATTTTTTCTGGAATATATTATCCTACTATTTCTGAAATTTTAATAGACATATGTGAGATTTTATCTATTTTTTCTGATTATAAAATAAATACTTTATTTACCTCTGCTATTGAAGTTATGATAACAAAATTTAAGAAATATTTTTTTTCCTTATTCCTCAAATTTATTTAACTGCAATTCTTTTCAACCCCGAATATAAAGAATATGGTGCAAAAGCTTTAGTTGAATGCATTTGTCAGAATTTAGATATTCAACCTGAAGAAGAACCTGATTTGGTAACATGTCAAAATAGTATAAAATTTTTTGCTAAAGAAATGTATGATAAATATTCATTCTTATATAATGTTGAAAATCCTCAAACGTCTATGAATCAAGTAGGTGCTCATGGACGAGTGAAACATAAACTTGGTCTTGATTCTTCTAATATATGTGAATTTTTTAAATATCTTGAACAGGGTACGGATGGTATTACAAACGATGAAGGTATACCGCAACTATTGAACTGGTGGAGGAATCGTGGAGCTCAATTTCCAAAACATAGTAGGATGGTGAAGGATGTGCATGAAATTCAAGGATCATCAGTAGCTTCGAAGGCAGCTTTCAGCGCGGCAAGATTTCAAATTGGAGACCACAAACATTCGTTAGCAGAAGACAACTTGGAGATATCAGTGTTATCTAGAGACTGGATAAATGCTGAGCGTAGAAATCAAGGACTTCCAAAGTTAGATAGTCAATTTGAACTTTTCATAGATTCAACTATTGGATGTGGTAGTGATGATGGCATCTAACTTCAAGATCGTCAACGAGCTTTACCAAGACCAGAAGTTGATCACAATTAATCCATAGTTGAGTTAGATAGAGGATTTACGGGACTATTCAACTATTAGTATTACATTCGAGACTTAGTTGAAACAGAACCCTTCCTAGAAGGTGGCTGCGTAAGCTATGTACTCTACTAATAGTTGTAAATTGAAATTGAAATTTGTTACAAATTTATATAAATTAAATTGATATTTTTTAATTTTTGTAATTGTTTTATCCTTATTTTAATTTAATTTTTTTAAAATTACAAATTTTATTTATTTAATATTTACAAGATACAAGTTATAAATATAACTTATAAAATAAATATTAATGAATATAAGTTATAACTTATAAAGTATAAACTTCAAAAGATTTTTAATTTTGAAAAGTTTATTAGACTTTACTTGCAAACTTAACAACAAAAAAAAATTAATAAAATATCTTTAAAATAAACTTAAGTAAAAAATAATAGTATAAATTTAAAAACTATTAATTTATACTAAAAAAATAAAAAAAATTATATTTTCGTAATTCCAAAAAATATCATTCCGTTTATCCCGTCCCGTTCCATCCCGGTCCGTTCCGGTTCCATCCTGGTATATAGTGGAACGCGACGAAACCGATGAATCATCCTGGTATTTTCGGTCTGATTCATCCCGATACCGGTCAACATACCGGTCAATGGGTTCCGTTCCGGTCCGATACCGGTTCATTCTGGTCCGGTGAACCGGTTTTGGTCCGTTGACTAGTCTTAGGTAAGGGTTGTATAGAAAAGGGAAGAATGAAACACCAAGCACACAAATAGAACGGAGGAAAAAATTGTAGATACAATTGTCCAGCACCATTCCTTGTTGATATATGTAACCCAAATAAGAATTGGAATTAAAAGAAAATGCAGGATAAAATATAATTACACTAAAGACTTAAAAGTAGAAACTAAATCAAAAATCCAAATCAAAAATCGAATTGATTTTATTATTTTATAAGAAAGTAGATTAAATTGTAATAATAACTGATTGAGTTGGTACAAATGAATTTGGGTCTACTTTTTGAAGTATATGAGGTATGTGGAGAAAGTCAAAAATGATAATTTTCTACAACAAATGCATCAAACATACCTTTATATAGAATGATGAAATATTTGGATGGCTCTAGATGTTTCTGCTCTTAATTAAGAACTGATTCGTCTAGAGCCCAAAAAGAAAAAGAGATTTACTTGAGATCCTTCTAGATTTTCATTCCATAGAGATGTTATTACTATTTTACTCTTTGCCTGAAGTTGAATTTTCAAAAATGCCAGTGGTCATCCATCACTCGGCTCTTCTATATAGTAATAATAAAATAATATAGTAGTGTATGTGTGTGTTTGTGTTGTACAAAAATGGGGTTAAGGTGAGTGGAATGGGGGTAATTCGATGAAGTGGGGTGAGGGTAATCGAGGTGAATTTTGGTAGTGGGAAGATGTGAGGGAATGTTAAGTTATTATTATTGTTATAATTATTATTATCTTAATAAAATATAATATAATATTTTTAAACGCACAAAAATTAAGTAGCTAATAATAAATTATAAATAAAAAATACTAGCTTATTTATTAAACTAAAAACAAAATAAAACATATATTTTTTGTTATTTTTAAATCTTTTAGAATAACTTACTATAATAAGATAAAAGAAAAATATCTAATTTATATATAAAAGCAATATTTATGTAGCTAAAATGGTGTAATACCTTAAGTTCGGTACAAAATTACCTGTCTAAAGTTTGCCCCACTTTGACTGGAAATAGGAAGAGTTTTTAGACAAAGAAGTACAAAACACAACAATTTTGACCGGACTCTTATTTGAAAGGAAATATTTGTGTAACCGAGTCTTGATTTTGGACATTTGACATATCCCGGATTATAAGGAAATCAAGTCACAAGGAGATGTGATGATGAGTTGGAAGTTAAGTGAGGTTTCATCGAGGCTCCAGGTCACGACTTTTGTCCTTACATTAAAAAAATGAAAGCTAATAGTAAAAAGGAAGACAAGAGTACAAGTTCATGTCTATGCAGCTTCTCTTGAGTCTTGAGTCTTGACTTTCAGATATCACCTTGATTTTTTGGGTGAGTATCTTGATCCTCAATTGGATTGAGGCTTAACTTGTCGTTTAGTGTGAGTTTTTGACACTCTTCAAAATGACAATTTAAATATGTTCTTGAATGACTGCATGTTTTCTTGATCTAAAGCTAAATAAAAATAGATTTCAGTAAGCCAGGCTGCTACATGCATTGAAGAAGTTGATTTTGGCTATCATGTGATTGATCATTCTGAAAAGAATTGAAACTTTGTTCTTGAATTTTAAATTCATGTTTCGCTTGAAGAAACCTGAAAATCATCATAAACAAAAGAAATAAACAAAAATTTAGCCCCAATTTTCACTGGAAAAATTTTGTGAGTTATTAGCAAATGTGAATTTAATAAATAAATAAACTCATACTAGAAAGTGTTTATCCTATGAGAAAGTAATCAAACCCCATTTTGTAGGAGGGTCTTGCTAATCCCATTGTACAGGAGGGTCCTACTAATTTAAATCTCATTGTTTAGAAGGGTTCTGCTATTCTAATTCACATTGTTTAGGAGATACTCTAATTTCCATTGTTTAGGAGGGTCCTGCTACGCTAATTCTCATTGTTTAGGAGGGTCCTGCTACGCTAATTGTCATTGTTTATGAGGGTCCTGCTACGCTAATTCTCATTGTTTAGGAGGGTCCTGCTACGCTAATTCTCATTGTTTAGGATGATCCTTCTAATCTAATTCTCATTGTTTAGGAGGATCCTTCTAATCTAATTCTCATTGTTTAGGAGGGTCCTGCTAATCTAATTCTCATTGTTTAGAAGGGTCTTGCTAATCTAATTCTCATTATTTAGGAGGACCCTGCTATCCTAATTCCCATTGGTTAGGAGAGTACTGTTAATCTAATTCTCATTGTTTAGGAGGGGCATGCTACTCTAATTCCCATTGTTTAGGAGGGTCCTGCTAATCGAATTGTCATTGTTAAGGAGGGTCCTGATACTCTAATTATCATTGTTTATGAGGGTCCTGCTAATCTAATTCTCATGTTTTAAGAGGGTCCTGCTAATCTAATTCACATTGTTTAGAAGGGTTCTGCTAATCTCATTATATAGAAGGATCCTATCAAACAAAGTCACATTATTTAAGAAGATTTTTCCAAACTGAATCATCAAATATAATCACCATAACATTTTATTTTTATTTTATTAGTTTAGGAAATATTTATTCTATTGTCTCAGACTACAAAATGTTTATTCTAGGAGAGAAAGAAAGAAAGAAAGAAAACAATAGTAATGATAATAACGATCTTTGAGTTGGAAATGTTTATCCTAGGAGAAACAATGCACGTAAACACGACCCAAAATGAGCCGCGAGTGGCACCCACACTTATCCTCCTATGTGAGCGAACCAACCAATCTAAACCCCAATTATTTACCAATAATAAACAGAAAATAATGCGGAAGACTTAATACTCATTAATGAAAGTAGATTAATAACTTCTAAAAACTCAGACACTTATTATTATTTCCAAAATCTGGAAGTCATCACCACAAGAACATCTATCCTCAAATTTCTAAAGCTAAGAGTATCTAAGAAACTAAACATAAATAACAGCTAGTCTATGCCAGAACTTCAAGGCATCCAGACATGAAGAAGAAGATCCAGTCCAAGCTAGAAGCTTTAGCTCACCCTGAAATCTGGTGTGACAAAGATTGGCTAGAGTTCCGATTGAGTTGAAGACGACGGTACGTTTGCTGCACTCCACAAATAATAAAAAGAAAACATACAAGTAGGGGTCACAAAACACAAGTACTGAGTAGGTATCATCGGTCAACTCAAAATAGAAAACAGTATATATCAGATAATATCATAAAATCAACTACAATACTCAACAGGTAGCAACACAAGTACGAGAATCATTATAAATAATGCCAAGTACACCCATGAGGACTCAAGCCTCCATATCATACTCATTTAGGAAATAGGTTTATTAAATTGAGTATATTAACATATTTCAAGATGCATTCTCTTTACTATCTTGGTGTCGGAACGTGACACTCCGATCCTCATCATACTATCCTGGTGTCGAAACGTGACACCTGATCCACTATTACTATCCTGGTGTCGAAACGTGACACCCGATCCTCTTCATACTATCCTGGTGTCGGAACGTGACACCCGATCCTCTTCATACTATCCTGGTGTCGGAACGTGACACCCGATCCATTAATACTATCCTGGTGTCAGAACGTGACACCCGTCCTCTATTACTATCCTGGTATTGGAACGTGACACCCGATCCTCTATTACTATCCTGGTGTCGGAACGTGACACCCGATCCACTAACCTCATTCTTTTAGTTCATCAATCCTGCTTTTATACCAAGGCATCATCATTAACAAAGAGTTTTCAAGGTTTAGGATTCAATAGCCTCATCATGCATATTTTATCGCAATTATATAATCACATCATGCAAGCATACAATTAAGCATATAGAAGACTTTACAAAACTACCCAATACATATCATTCGCTATCAAGAGTTTACTATGAAAAGCATAAACCATAACCTACCTCTACCGAAGAATTCGTGATCAAGCAATCTACTTTCCCAAACCTTTGCTTTCCTTGCATTCTCCTCTTCTCTCGATCGTTTCTCTCTTTACTCTCTGTTCTTTCTCTTTTTCTTATTCAAACCCTTTTGTCTTTTACCCTAATTGTCATATAATTAAGTATAAAGATGGTAAAAGTAACCCACTATTTATTCCAAAGTTGTCTCCTTTAACTCCCAAGTAATTGAATTATTAACATTTAATCACTAACTTTATAATTATAAGAATGAATAGTCCAAAATGCCCTTTAAAACATTTAACAGAAATCCAACCCAGTCAGGGTTACGCAGACTGTGACGGCCCGTCGTGCCTGCGACGGTCCGTCCTGCTGCTTCCATCACAAAGTTCAGAGACTCAATTCCTTGGAGAGTCTGTGACGGTCCGTCGTGCCAACGATGGTCCGTCCTGCCACTCCGTCGTGAAGTTCAGAGAGTCAATCTCAGTACCCAAATTTTTAGAATCCAAGTGTTTTGGAACGAGATCCCCTCGACGGTCCGTCGTGCTCATGACGGTCCGTCGTGGGATTCGTCGACCCAGGCAGTTATTACCAGAATAAACTCTACTGCTCAAAATGACTAAACAGTTCGTTACAATAGATACCAATTTACCCATCGTTCGTCCTCGAACAATCACAAGAAGAAAAACAAAGGCGAAAAGGAGTACCTGAATCTGTAAACAGGTGTGGGTATCTTTCTTGCATATCAGCCTCCTTCTCCCAAGTGGATTCTTCAACCGGCCGATTCTTCCATTGAACCTTGATAGATGCAATCTCCCTTGACCTCAACTTGCGGACTTCTCTATCTAAAATAGCAACAGGCTCCTCCTCATAAGACAGATTCTCATCAAGCAGAACTGAATCCCAACGAATGATGTAGTTTCCATCCCCATGGTATCTTTTCAACATAGACACATGAAATACCGGATGCACTCCTGACAGTCCTGGGGGCAAGGCTAATTCATAAGCTACCTCCCCCACGCGCTTCAGAACTTCAAATGGACCAATATACCTCGGACTAAGCTTACCTCGCTTACCAAACCACATCACCCCTTTCATGGGCGAAACCTTTAGCAAGACTTGCTCACCCTCCATAAACTCCAAGTCTCTAACCTTTCGATCTGCATATTCTTTCTGCCTACTTTGATCCACTAGGAGCTTTTCTTGAATGCATTTCACTTTATCCAATGATTTCCGCAGAAGGTCAGTACCCCAAGGTCTAACCTCAAATGCATCAAACCACCCAATGGGAGACCTACATCTTCTCCCATACAGTGACTCAAATGGGGCCATATCACTACTTGAGTGATAGCTATTGTTGTAGGAGAACTCTGCTAAGGGTAAGAAATTATCCCAATGGCCACCAAATTCTATCACACATGCACGAAGCATGTCCTCCAACACTTGAATCGTTCGCTCAGACTGACCATTGGTCTGAGGGTGAAATGCGGTACTAAGATCCAACCTAGTACCCAATTCAGCATGCAATGTTTTCCAAAACTTAGAAGTAAACTGCGTACCTCTATCTGATATGATGGAAAGTGGAACTCCATGCAATCGAACAATTTCTGAGATGTAAAGTTTGGCTAACTTCTCTGCATTGTAAGTCACCTTAACCGGAATGAAATGAGTAGACTTAGTTAACCTATCAACAATTACCCAAATGGAGTCATACTTACCCATTGTCTTTGGAAGACCAACCACGAAGTCCATTGCAATTCTCTCCCACTTCCATTCAGGAATGGGCATTCTCTGAAGTGTCCCTCCAGGCATCTAGTGTTCTTACTTTACTTGCTGACAATTCGAGCATTGAGCAACAAAGTCAACAGTGTCACGCTTCATTCTACTCCACCAAAAATGTTGCTTTAGGTCACGATACATCTTGGTTGCACCAGGATGTATAGAATACCTTGAACTATGAGCCTCTGTAAGAATAGTGTGGATCAAATCATCGACGGGGGGTACACATACCCTTCCCTTAATTCTCAAAACACCTTCCTCATCGATTTTTGCTTCTTTAGCCTCTCCTCGCAACACCTTATCTCGGATCTGGATCAGTTTCTCATCATTAAATTGCTTTCCCTTAATCTTGTCAAGAAAGGAAGATCTTTCCTCCACACAAGCCAAAAATCCTCCCTTCTCATTTACTTCTAGCCTCATAAAGTTATTAGCCAGAGTCTGAACTTCTCTAGCCAATGGGCGTCTAGAAACCTGCAAGTGAGCTAGACTTCCATGCTCCCTGTCTTTCTACTTAAAGCATCTGCCACAACGTTAGCTTTTCCTGGATGATACAAGGTAGTGATGTCATAGTCTTTCAGTAGTTCCATCCACCTCCTCTGTCTTAAATTCAAATCCTTCTGAGTAAAGACATACTGTAAACTACGGTGATCTGTATAAACTTCACACTTAACCCCATATAGATAGTGCCTCCATTGCTTTAATGCAAACACTACCGTAGCCAACTCCAAATCATGGGTCGGATAATTACGTTCATGCACCTTTAATTGCCTCTAAGCATAAGCAATTACATTCTTCTCTTGCATTAGCACTGCACCCAAACCAAAATAAGATGCATCACAATAAACAATGAAGTTCTTACCTTCCACTGGCAAGGTGAGGATTGGTGCAGTAGTCAACAAAGTCATGAGCTTCTTAAAGCTTTCTTCACACTCGTCCGACCATACAAATGGAACACTCTGCTTAGTCAAGTTTGTCAATTGGGAAGCAATAGAAGAGAATCCCTTGACAAATCGACGGTAGTAGCTGCCTAAACCAACAAAGCTTCTTACTTCTGACACATTAGTAGGTCTTACCCAATTCCTCACTGTTTCAATCTTAGATGGATCCACCATCACTCCATCCTTAGAAACTACGTTCCCTAAGAAGGACACTGAATCTAGCCAAAACTCACACTTGGAGAATTTGGCATAAAGCTTTTTCTCCCTCAACATTTCCAACACAATTCTCAAGTGCTCCTCATGTTCTTTCTTGCTCTTTGAGTATACCAGTGTATCATCAATGAATACAATGAGAAAGAGATCCAGATATGGCTTAAAAATCCCATTCATCAAGCTCATGAAAGCAGCAGGGGCATTCGTAAGCCCAAAAGACATTACTAAGAACTCATAATGCCCATACCTGGTCCGGAAAGCAGTCTTGGGCACATCCATTGCCCGTATTTTCAATTGATGATAACCAGATCTTAAGTCGATTTTTGAGAAGGTACAAGCACCTTGTAACTGATCGAACAAATAATCAATGCGAGGAAGAGGATACTTGTTCTTAACAGTTACTTTATTTAGTTGCCTGTAGTCTATGCACATCCAAAAACTTCCATCCTTCTTCTTCACAAACAAAACGGGAGCACCCCAAGGGGATACACTTGGTCTAATAAAGCCTTTTACTAACAATTCTTGAAGTTGGGCCTTTAACTCTCTTGACTCAGCGGGAGCCATTCTATGAGGGGGTATAGAAATGGGGCGAGTACCCGGCTCCAGATAAATGCAAAAGTCAATATCCCTATCCAGTGGCATACCAGAAAGGTCTGCAGGAAACACATCCAGAAACTCACGGACTATCGAAACCGACTCAATTGAAGGTACTTGGGTAGTATCATCCCTGAGATGTGCCAAGAACGCTAAACAACCCTTACTAACCATTTTCTTAGCACGAAGAAAGGTGATGATACGAATAGGATTGGAAGTGTAGTCACCCTCCCACACTAACGGATCTGTCCCAGGCTTGGCTAACGTCACAGTTTTAGCATTACAATCTAAGATTGCAAAGTTTGGAGAAAGCCAAGTCATACCCAGAATTACATCGAAATCAACCATTTCTAAGATAACCAAGTCTACATGAGTATTGCTCCCCACAAACGTTACAAGACAAGACCTATACACCTTTTCAACTATCACAGACTCACCCACCGGAGTAGAAACACGAATAGGCATGTCAAGCAATTCACAATGTAAATTAAGACCAGTAGCAAATGAAGAAGATACATATGAAAATGTGGATCCAGGATCAAATAATACGGAAGCCATGCAATCACAAACCAAAAGATTACCTATGATAACAGCATCGGATGTCTCCGCTTCCGACCGCCCGGGGAAAGCGTAAAAATGGGCCCTATCGCCTGTCTGCCCGTTGCCCCTACCATGTTGTGCTGTAGTGGCTCTAGTTTGCCCGTCACCCCGGCCGTTTTGGTGACCACCATTAACTCGGCCACCACGTCCCCCAGAATAACGGCCTCTTCCATGACCACCTTTATCTCTGACTATTGGGGGTCTGTAACTCTGTTTTGGACAATATCTCTTAATATGTCCAATTTCCCCACATCCATAACACTCTCTGGGTTCAAGCATAGGTCTCTGTGAGAACGACAGAGTCTGGGGATAACCTCCAACTCAGAGAAATGTTGACCGGTCTGCGGTGGACCCCCAGCTACAACCTGCAGTGAAGACTGAATAGGTCGGGCTGTATAACCTCCAGAACTCTGCCCTCTGGAGTAAGAACCACTAAACTCACCTTCCTTATGAAACTTCTTAGTAGTTGATGCCATGGTGAAATCATCTGGCTTCACTCCCTCCACCTCTATCACAAAGTCTACCACTTCCTGAAAGGATTTTGCTGTAGCAGCTACCTGTAAGGCTGAAATCTGCAAACCTGACCTCAACCCCTTCACAAAACGGCGAATACGCTCTTGTGTACTTAAGCAAAGCTGGGTGGCATATCTGGAGAGTGCACGAAACTTAGCCTCATAAGCAGTAACCGACATCCTGCCTTGCTCTAGGCTTAGAAACTCATCTCTCCTCCTATCCCTCAAAGTACGGGGTATATACTTCTCCATAAATAAACTAGAGAATGATGCCCAAGTCATAGATGGTGCCTCTGTTGGTTGACACTCCACAAGTGACCACCACCACATTTTGGCGTTCCCTTGAAATTGATAGGTCACAAACTCGACGCCAAATCGTTCTACTATACCCATCTTGTGTAGTAACTCATGACAGTCAACCAGAAAATCGTAGGCATCCTCAGATTCAGCACCCTTGAAGACCGGAGGTTTCAATTTCAAGAACTTAATGAAAAGTTCATGCTGATCACTTGTCATTATAGGCCCTGTAGTCAAACGAGGAAACGTTCCTATTTCAAGTGAGGCATCCATGCGGGGAGTCCCAGCAGCGGCATGTCGTACTCCCGTAACCTGAGGTGCTGGTGCAGAAAACACTAGAGGTGTCTGGCCTTGATCAGATAACCCGCTAAGATAATCAAGAACCTGATTAATCATCTCTAGGGTAGGTTGGGGGGGTAATTCCTCATTCTGCACCTGTTCGCTCTCCCCTTCCTCACCCTCTCTTAATACTTCCTCAGTCGGTGGAGGAGTCACCGCCCTAGTACTAGATGGGCCAGGTGTTTGTCCTCTTCCTCTGGAGGACGTCCTCCCGCGACCTCTACCACGACCTCTTGCCACTGTTCCTCTTCGGGCTACAGCCCGAGTGGCTGGCTCAAACGCATCTTGACTTGCCGGTGTTGGTGTTGGCGCTGTTGTGGCTCTAGTTCTAACCATCTGCGAAATAGAGTGAAGATGGTCAGATACCAATTTGTATCACCTAGATACCAATTGGATCCAAGTAATAGCACGAAAGAAAGAAAGAATGGAATTTTCCTAAAGTCTTATAGCCTCTCAAAGAAAAGTAAAGGCGTCCCCCTACCGTTCCTCAAGACTCTACTAGACTCGTTCTTGTGTGATGAGACCAACGAACCTAATGCTCTGATACCAAGTTTGTCACGATCCAAAACGAGCCGCGAGTGGCACCCACACTTATCCTCCTATGTGAGCGAACCAACCAATCTAAACCCCAATCATTTACCAATAATAAACAGAAAATAATGCGGAAGACTTAAAACTCATTAATGAAAGTAGATTAATAACTTCTAAAAACTCAAACACTTATTATTATCCCCAAAATCTGGAAGTCATCACCACAAGAACATCTATCCTCAAATTTCTAAAGCTAAGAGTATCTAAGAAACTAAACATAAATGACAGCTAGTCTATGCCAGAACTTCAAGGCATCCAGACATGAAGAAGAAGATCCAGTCCAAGCTAGAAGCTTTAGCTCACCCTGAAATCTGGTGTGACGAAGATTGGCTAGAGTTGCGATTGAGTTGAAGACGATGGTACGTTTGCTGCACTCCACAAATAATAAAAAGAAAACATACAAGTAGGGGTCAGTACAAAACACAAGTACTGAGTAGGTATCATCGGCCAACTCAAAATAAAAAACAGTATATATCAGATAATATCATAAAATCAACTACAATACTCAAGAGGTAGCAACACAAGTACGAGAATCATTGATAAATAACGCCAAGTACACCCATGAGGACTCAAGCCTCCATATCATACTCATTTGGGAAATAGGTTCATTCAATTTAGTATATTAACATATTTCAAGATTCATTCTCTTTACTATCTTGGTGTCGGAACGTGACACTCCGATCCTCATCATACTATCCTGGTGTCGGAACGTGACACCCGATCCACTATTACTATCCTGGTGTCGAAACGTGACACCCGATCCTCTTCATGCTATCCTGGTGTCGGAACGTGACACCCGATCCTCTTCATACTATCCTGGTGTCGGAACGTGACACCCGATCCATTAATACTATCCTGGTGTCAGAACGTGACACCCGATCCTCTATTACTATCCTGGTATCGGAACGTGACACCCGATCCTCTATTACTATCCTGGTGTCGGAACGTGACACCCGATCCACTAACCTCATTCTTTTAGTTCATCAATCCTGCTTTTATACCAAGGCATCATCATTAACAAAGAGTTTTCAAGGTTTAGGATTCAATAGCCTCATCATGCATATTTTATCGCAATTATATAATCACATCATGCAAGCATACAATTAAGCATATAGAAGACTTTACAAAACTACCCAATACATATCATTCGCTATCAAGAGTTTACTATGAAAAGCATTAACCATAACCTACCTCTACCGAAGAATTCGTGATCAAGCAATCTACTTTCCCAAACCTTTGCTTTCCTTGCGTTCTCCTCTTCTCTCGATCGTTTCTCTCTTTACTCTCTGTTCTTTCTCTTTTTCTTATTCAAACTCTTTTGTATTTTACCCTAATTGTCATATAATTAAGTATAAAGATGGTAAAAGTAACCCACTATTTATTCCAAGGTTGTCTCCTTTAACCCCCAAGTAATTGAATTATTAACATTTAACCACTAACTTTATAATTATAAGCAGGAATAGTCCAAAATGCCCTTTAAAATATTTAACAGAAATCCGACCCAGTCAGGGTTACGCAGACTGTGATGGCCCGTCGTGCCTGCGACGGTCCGTCCTGCTGCTTCCGTCACAAAGTTCAGAGACTCAATTCCTTGAAGAGTCTGTGACGGTCCGTCGTGCCAACGACGGTCCGTCCTTCCACTCCGTCGTGAAGTTCAGATAGTCTATCTCAGTATCCAAATTTTCAGAATCCAAGTGTTTTTGAACGAGACCCCCTCGACGGTCCGTCGTGCCCATGACGGTCCGTCGTGGGATCCTTCGACCCAGGCAGTTATTACCAGAATAAACTCTACTGCTCAAAACGACTAAACAGGTCGTTACATAAATTTTCCTTTTTTTTTTCTTGCAATAATATTAACAAATTTGTGTCTTCAAGATTTCTTTATTTCAGGAACATTTCCCTGTTAGAAACAAAGAATATTTATGATTTTTTTTTAATGGTGGTCAATTTGTTGCAATGACTTTGAGGATAGTTTCTCCCATTGTTGCCAAGAGATGTCACATCCCTTGTAACGACCCGTGAGCACCCCCTAGAAGTTAGAGGGCGTACTCGACCTCTCAGAGGTCTTATACAAGCCTCTTAGCTTTCATTCATTATATAGGTTTGAAAAATAATGCGGAATTAAAACTTTTCACAACATAACTAATAAGAAATTCTTTTATAAAACTAAGGAACACATTTCATCATCTCAAGCCAACTTCGACATGTTTTAACATCATAAAGTCACAACCCTTTACATTGAAAGAAACATACTAAGTCATAAAAATAAATAAACTAAAAGAAACATAGTTCATGTCCTCAAACATATGAGGAAATACCAATCTTGAGAGAATCAACTTCCCAAGCTTCACCTTCTAAGAACCTTTACTTGCCTTCCACCTATACTTTTAGAAATATTGAAGAGTATGGAGTTAGTACAAACATTATATTAAGTATGACAATATGCAAAAACATGCTTAAAGAGGACATTTAGTTAAAACATACTTTTCATGCTATTTTAGTAAAACCTTCATGGATCAAGTTTTACAAAGCATCTTGCAAGTCATCATTTCACATACCAGTAATACTTCCATAATCCTCAACATTTAGTGACATTCATCAAGTAATCCATTAATCAATTAGACCTTCCTATCCAAAGTAATCCTAAGACTCACACCGCTCATACAAGCTCTTCAATACACACCTAAATGATCCTTAAGACTATCAAAGATAAAACATGCTTCATTTCAATTCAACAAGTCAACTTCCATTACTAAAGACAATATATTAAACATACATGCACTTAGGAACTTCAATATATAAATTAATCATCGAGCTTCTTAAATTCCAACAAATTTTAAATAATTGAATCTATAAAATTTTAAATATTTTTCAAGTTATTTTAAGTAATTTGTCATTTTAAAAATAATTTATATAGACTATAAAATTTTTGTATATATTTATTATATTAGTATTTGAAAATCATGTCAAAAATATTTTAGTTTTACTTAAATATTTGATTAATTAGTTTAGCTAATTTATAGTTTACATTTTTGAGTTAATTATCTTATAATAAAATGAATTATTTTATTTCGTTAAGATTAAGAAACTCCTTAATTAATTTAATAAAAATAACACCTCATACACATTTAAGGCTATATATATCGAGTTATAAACATATTATCGAGTTATAGCATATCAATTAAAATATATTTAATTAAAAATAAACTATAAATAATTATTTAAATACTAATTAATATATCTAAATATTTATTTTTATTTTTACAGTTAAATTTTATTTTATTTTTAAATAAAATAAAAAGGTAAAACACGTTAATGTATTGATTGGTAAGTAGCATCAATTATGAGATTTGAATTAATTTTCATTGATATAGATAATTAACAAATTAACACATATTAAGGAATTCAAAAAAGATTTAAATTATTCAGTTTCCTTAAAATGCTCAAATTAATTTAAATCAAATTAAAACATGATTTTTTCCTTTTTTCTCTCTATCACGTTTTTCACTCTTCTGTTTGCAGAATTTTTACTCTGTTTTTTTCTTGACTGAGTATTTTTTATGTGAAAAAATTGTGATTCATTTTGATGGACAATAACTTATCAATATTAATTAAACATGGTGGCAGATGTGATTTGTCATGTTGGTATTTGTTATAGTTTTCTGATTTGTTTTTAGTAATCTCTGTTAATTCATTGTATTAAAGTGTTATAAGATTGTATGATATTTGTTTTTTTTTGTTTGGTAATTTTTTTTGTTATTTGTGGATATATATAATATTGATGAAATTATTGGTGAAAAAATCATATAAAATTGGTCAACATGATGTTAGTTGTCTGAATTGCATATTAATATGGTATGAAATATGAAATGCTAGTTTGTTTGTCTGTTTCTGATTCGTAAAGCAATGTTTGTATTATTTTTTTTTGACATTTATAATATGAAATGTGTATTATTTTGATATTAAAGATTTTTTATTTTATTTTTTAATGACATATTTTTTTGGAACTATTTTTAATGAGCATTGATTTTCCATGTTAGGTCATACCACGACGGTTGACATGTATACTATTGTTGAAGGACCAAAAAGTACATAGTAAATTTAAACACAAGGTGTGTAGTTACGGGAGATTTCACCATTCATGTAATTGCAGTTCTTAGATACAGGATACTTGCATGAAGCATATTTCTGTTCTGCCTTTTATAACCTGAAGAATCTCAGAGGTGCATAAGTCATCCCTGTTGAATCTATCTCCTGCGAGAGTACGTGGGATATACCCAGGTATATTTCAAAGCCTAAATTGATGGCATATGATCCAAGTAGATCAGTTAGAAAATCACATGTTGAACGCTGGAAGGAGTTTGCTGATGTGAAATTCAAAAGGTCAAAAGTTACTTGTAGTAGATGTCGTCAAGTTGGACATAACAGGAAAACATGTTCAAATTATCCTGTTAAAAAATGATTTCATGATTTTTACTTTTTGTTACACAACATGTTTTGTTTTATGGAATGAATTTGGTATAATTAATATTTGAGTAATTGTGATTTCTTAATATTGTCCAACTATAAATATATAATTTTGAAACGCATTTTGTGTCCATTTTCAAATTTTATTTCTATACTAATATATAGTTAAACAAGAATCATATAGTTCATACAAAAAACATATATATGAAACAACTTTTTCAACATATAATTGTACAATAAAACTCTTGTTAAAATAGTTCATATGTAGATCATACATAGTTCGTACAAATTTATACATATGGATCAAAAAATATATGATAGTTGTCATACTAAAATGATAATGAATAAAAAATGTGATATCATGTTCATACTAGTAGTAATCAGACTTCATACATATTTCATCCAGACAGTAATCAGACTTCATACATAATCAATAATTGAAGAAAGATTCATACAAAAAAGCCAACAAAATAGAAATGTAATGTCATGCCCATATAATTGGTAATCAGACTTTATACATACATCAATTTATATATCAATTCTAACATCATTCAAACACTGTCTTATAAATGGACAACCAAATCAATTCATACACAAAGAATGAAATGGAATTCTAAGGTACTTTCATACAAAAATCATACAACAGTAATACATCAATGTATATATCAATTCATACAACATTTATACACAAGTCATACAAACTAATACATCAATCCACACAAAATTCATACGATATTAATACATATTACCATTGTTTGAATTATGTTTCAATTTATATACAAATTGATTAAGTCTAATTACTAATTGTATGGGCATGACATTACATTTATAATTTGTTGGCTTTTTTGTATGAAGTCTGATTACTAATTGTATGGGCATGACATTACATTTATAATTTGTTGAATTTTTTGTATGAAGTCTGATTACTAATTGTATGGGCATGACATTACATTTTTAATTTGTTGGTTTTCTTTGTATAAAGTCTGATTACTAATTGTATGGGCATGACATTACATTTCTAATTTGTTGGCTTTTTTGTATGAATCTTTCTTCCATTATTGATTATGTATGAAGTCTGATTACTGTCTGGATGAAATATGTATGAAGTTTGATTACTACTAGTATGAACATGATATCACATTTTTGATTTATTATCGTTTTAGTATGACAACTATCATATTTTTTTTGATCCATATGTATGAACTTTGTACGAACTATGTATGAATATATGAACTATTTTAACAAGAGTTTTTGTACAATTATATATTTAAAAAGTTGTTTCATATATATGTTTTTTGTATGAACTATGTATGATTTTTGTTTATATTAGTATAGGAATAAATTTTGAAAACGGACACAAAATGTGTTTCAATATTATTTATATTTGGACAATATTGAGAAATCACAACTACTCAAATATTAATTATACCAAATTTATTCCATAAAATAAAATATGTTGTGTAACAAAAAGTAAAAATCATGAAATATTTTTAACAGGATAATTTGAAAATGTCTTCCTGTTATGTCCAACTTGACGACATCTACTATAAGTAACCTTTGACCTTTTGAATTTCACATCAGCAAACTCCTTCCAACGTTCAACATGCGATTTTCTAACTGATCGACTTGGACCAGGTGCCATCAATTTAGGCTTTGAAATATAACTGGGTATATCCTACGTACTCTCGCAAGGGATAGGTTCAACAGGGATGACATATGCACCTCTGAAATTCTTCAGGCTATAATAGACAGAACAAAAATATGTTTCATGCAGTTTGATCACATGGTATTTCATAATGGTGAAATCTCCCGCAACTAACATGAAAATTAATGCTCATTAAAAACAGTTCCAAAAAAATATGCCATTAAAAAAAAAAAATTTAATACCAAAATAATACACATTCATACTATAAATGTCAAAAAAATATAAACATTGCATTACGAATTAGAAACAGACAAACAAACTAGCATTTCATATTTCGACCAATTTTATACTATTTTTTCACCAACAATTCCATTAATATTACATATATTCACAAATAACAAAAAACATTACTAAACAAAAACTAAATATAGTTTTCGTCATCACAAAAAAGATTAACTAAACAAAAAAAAATAACTAAACAAAAAAAATACAGTTTTCATACAAAATTCATACAAAATTATATCAACATTTACCTTCATATGCCAAATAGAAATATATATTCTAATTTCAACAAAAAAAAAAAAAACTTCGTACATAATTAATACAAGTTTCATACACGATACTACAACTTTCATACTTCAACGATCCACATAATTATAAATATTTATTATTTGACTAGTGACTAAATAAACTGTACCATCAAATTTATTTTTTTATATTTTCTTCATAAATCAAGTATTACGCGAATTTTTAATTTGATTAAAACTCAAATACATATACATTTACATGCTGTTTTTCGGATACGGTATATATACCAAAACACTGTTTCATAAAATAAAGCTATAATCTATATCAAATTTTAAAATAACCAAAAAAAATCGACACAATATTCTCCATGTCAAAACCCAACAAATCATAATTAAAACCAACCTGATGAATTTCACCTTTCACCATGTTTAATTAATATCGACACAATGTTCTCCATCATAGCAAATCAATTTTTTTTCCAATGTAAAAATTTCTTCAATTACTAAAACAGAAAAGCGAACTGATATCTGCTGCAAATCTGAAAGAATAGTGAAAATTGGAAAGAAAAAAAAACAGCTTGTACATTGATGTTAATTTGTTAGAGCTTTTTAAGGAATTAAATTAAAATTTATTCTTATTTAAACTAATTTGAGACATTTAAGGAAACTAACTAATCTGAATATTTTTTAAATTTTCTTAAAACGTGTTAATAAATTAACACCAATTAATAATTGTATTTAATTTAAGTAATAAAGGATGTCATTTTTCATTTATATTTTTGTCCTTTTTTTAATTCAATTTTTTTAAACAATTTTTTTAATTATTTCAAATTAACATTATAGTTTATAATAATATGCTATAGCTTCAGATATTAAATGTTATATGTTAGAAGTACAAATTCTAATACTATATCTTGAAAATATTACTATAAAAAATGCTATATACCTAATTTACACATTAATTTATAAAAAAATTTGGGTAACCTCCTAAACCCATAAAAAAACCAAAGCTTTGGGCCTTTTTATTCAAAAGTCAGCAACCCAACATAATTTTCTTTCAGACCACTTTTAAATCAACAAAGTTCCAGCCCATCCCAATACTACATATGCGGAAGCAATTCCATACACAACATACCCGACCCGACCGATCCCATCTTATTTCTCTTTCCTACGCGACAAGACCTAGCAACCAGCGAGCAAATCGTGAAAATTCAGCAGCAAGTGGCGTGTACCTTTCCCTTCAACATTATCCTCTCGTGCAAGAGCCGTTCGAGATTCATGAGGTGTCAAAATCTTGTAGCTTTATCGTCCTTGCTCCAAGATCAAACAGATCCCCTCTTGAATCCATTGGAGATTGTATTTGAATTTCAAATTTGTAATCCAATCTTCTTCACCCGTCTTCCCCCCTTTAAAATATGCATTTTCACCCTTCTATAAATACAACCTTAGTTTTCATTGAAGAGGAGGGCAGAGAAAATCGTGGTGAGAAAAATAAAGTTAGGGGAGACAGGAAAAAAAGTAGAGACAGATAAATGGTGGAGAGGGAAAACAAAGGGGATAAACAAGATTGGGATTTTGAGGTCATAAACAAAAAAATAATTTACAAAAAGGTTTATTTTTGTTAGTCGGAGTTCTCTTGGCAATAGTGGTTTCACGATCAAAATTTTCTATCCAAAACTCTTTGTTTCTAAGTTTTGAGGCAGTAGCCGCTTAGATTTTCGTGGTTTACTGTTCCTATTTGGATTTTGTGGGTTTCCTCCGATAAAGGTAAATTCAATTCCTCTCTTATCAAGTTTGTTCCTATCTTTCAAGCTGTCCTGCTTTGTTTGATTTGTATATATATTCAGATTATTGTGTTTTTTGGTAATTTCACGTGTGCATAATATTATTTTTTTGATTTCGTGGCCATGAGTTTTTCGTATAATGAAATTACAATATGTGGATTCATTCTTCAATCATCTTGATTGCAACTTAAAAGAACGTATATTTCTTCCATGGTGATAAATTATTTTTTAGTGGAAAACCCCGAAAGGCATGAAACTGTTAATTAGAGCTTAACCCATTTGAGATTTTTTTTTTCTCTCTTCAATCTCTAGAATGGAAGTTCGAATTGTTTAAACCTCTCTACGTGACTTGTGCACTTCTCCACATTTGTTTAAGTCAATGTGATTTGCTACTATTTACTAAATTCGAAAAAATAATAATCTCGGAGCATGAGTCCTCCTTTATAATATATGCTATCCCTGACTGTCTAAGCTTATGGTTCAATGTGTCTTGATATTATTGTACCAACTAATGGTTTTAGAATATCACATTAATATTATTTTCTCATGTAGGATAATTTAGTCTAATTCTTCAACTTGTTTTCTAATTCAATTGCAAATACGGTGGAATGATCTTGGTGTTACTATTGTTGAAATTCTCTAAGATTGATGATTTTCTCCCTTTGCTTAAAACTATAATATTCACTTCTTCAGGGAGTAGTAGTTTTGAGTTGTAAATTTTGCTTAGTTGAATATGTTGCCATTATTATTTTAACCAATTTTTAGTTAAATCTTTGTGCTTGCGTTGCCAGTATTTGTAGTGTTGCTATGCCCTCAAGTGTGGTGGCCATCAAATTTTTTTGTTAGAGAATAGAAAGATTAGATTCTTGCATATTAGTCGAAGTAATGGTTGAATATGTCTTACACATGATTAAAGAGGGCATTCTTCCTTATGTTTTCTCTTCCAGTGAGCTTATTCCAAAATCGATCAATATTATTACCATATAAGTGATTTGATCATTGACTCATCATATTATGGTATAATTGTTTTAGTGTTTTATTTGCTTAGTATTTCATACTGTTAAACATTCTAAGATTAAATATGTTTTGACTATTGCGTTTCCGTTTAGCTATTGAGAGCCAATAGAACTTATTATTATCCTACATGCTTAATTATTTTAGTGGAGTTTCATTATGATTAACTATTAATGTTTCTCTTTTCCTCGCATGAACATTCGATCCGAGTCCATATTTGGACTCCCTCTTTACTCGCATATCCGAGTTGAGCCATAAAGGCTCAATTTTCACTTTCCTATCTCTCAAGTCATCCCTCTATATATTCGGAAGCTGTTACAGGTTCCGAGACACAACGAACAGCTGCAAATCAGTTTGATAAATGTTCAAAAGCATGAGAAATGGGCTTTATACATGATGTATACAACATTTATACAGTTATATACACGCTCATGGCAGAAAAAATGTAGCCGAAAATGCAAAAGTACAGAGATAAGGCAAAATACAAGTGGTTTGGAGGCAAGAGATATATGGAAAAAGCTGGTATACATGCCAATATACACTGATATACAGTTGTTGGATACAAAAAAGGTAATTGAAGACCAAAATTTGCAGCGAAATTGGCCTAAGAAGGGGCCCAATTTCATCATCTCTTTTACTTCTTTAATTGCTTTGATTATGCTTTGACTTATTTCTTTTAACTCTAACCATAATTTATTTTATTTAACTTAATTAGATTTCCAAAAGAAGAGTTATTTTTGTTATGTTGATTTACTTTTGATACTTTTATTTTACTAATAAGATTTTTTGTCATTAATTGAATTACATCTTTTCGTTCTTAAAAAAGACATATATACTTTTTAATTAAATTAAATGACACATTTTACTTAGTTTAAAAGCGTTTTTAAGTTAAGATGTTTGTTCTCAAATAAACTTAAAAAATGGTTTTCCTTTCCTTACTTTAGTCATTTTCTCAAAATGTTAACCCAATTTACTCCCCAATCAATGTAAAATGGTTTAAGTTCAAATTATATATTTCTAAAATTATTCAAATAATTTCTAATTAATATATTTTTTATTAAAATTCTAATCACTTGTAATTAAAAATTAAATATTTCTATTAAGTTCCCATTCTCTAGTTTTGTTAAAATTCAAACATTTCATTAAGGGTCTCATTTTCTAAAATTTCAAATGTTTCAACTAAGTAACCATTTCCTTAACGGAATAGGACCTTAAATACGCTTTAAGTATTGAGAATAGTACAAAATTATCCCCCATCCACCTATTGGTTCCAAAATGCCTTCTCATCCACCTATTGGCTCCAAAATACCCTTGTCATCCATTTTTGAGTTCAAAATTAACCACTTATCAAACTATTTTAAAATTAAATTGTTTAAATATTTTTTTACAATACTTGGCGCTCATCTATTGGTTATAATTTAATTTATTAATATAATTTTTAAACCAACCCACTGTCCACTCAATACTAACTAAACACTACCCAATTAATAAATCAATTATAATATCAAAATCACCATAAACTACTAATACACGACTAAATGATAGATTCCTGAAAATGACATCCATAATTATTCGAGTCCGAATCAAAACCCCAGTTAAAATGTAAGTTGAGCAGTTTGTTTAGGAGGACACTTTCAATAACATTCTCTTTCAAGTTTGAATTCGAAATTTATGACTAAAGGTAAAGAAGTAGTATATCCCGAATTAATTCACTACACTTTTTTTAATATAATTTTATAAATATTTATGATTTTTTTAAAACCTTTACTATATTATTTTTTTAAAAAAAGTTATCTATGAAGTAACATTACATAATTGAGATGAAAGAATAATTAAGATGAACATAGTCAGACTTTTAATTTTATCAGTAATTTTTATTTAAATGCTTGAATGTATAATAATTACTTCTATAAGTATTTTCGCCTCAAATTTTAAAAAACACTCATTGACAGTAGCTTTCCTGTTGTTGCATCAGTAATGTGACGGGTTTATTAATTTTGTGGGGTTTAATTAGTAATAAGTGGATAATGAATTAATTTATAAATTATACTAATAATTTAAATTATAACAAATAGTTAAGTGCCACATATTTAAAAAATATATAAATAGTTTAAATTTAAAACTTATTAAATAAGTGGTCAATTTTGAACCTAAAGGTGGATGACAAGGGTATTTTGGAGCCAAAGGGTGGGTGGGAAGGGTTTTTTGGAGCCAATAGGTGGATGACGGGTAATTTTGTACCATTTCCAATACTTTAAGGGTATTTCAAGCCCTTTTCCGCTAAGGAAATGGGTACTTAGTTGAAACATTTGGACTTTTTTAGAAAATGAGACCCTTAATGAAATATTTGAATTTTAACAAAATTAGAGAATGGGAACTTAATTGAAATATTTAATTTTTAATTACAAGTGATTAGAATTTTAACAAAAAATATATTAATTAAAAATTATTCCAATCATTTTAGAAAAATATAATTTGAACTTAAACCATTTTAAATTGATTGGAGAGTAAATTGGGTTAACATTTTGAGAAAATGACTAAAGTAAGGAGGGTAATTTTGTACCCTTATCTGTTTCCTTAAAATTTTAAAAAATAAAATAGTTTTTTAATTATTTTCTTAAGTTAGTCAAATATTTTAAACTAATATTATTATATTTATATCAAATCATTTTCTTGAAAATAGTCAAAATATAAACCTAAGTCGTAGGATAACTGTGTGTTAGCAGGCGCTTCAAATGCCTTAAAAACCTTCTTGAAGCGTAAATATGAACCTCTTATCCATTTTTCTAAATTTAGTAAGATTTAGTCTGTTAAGATCTTTTTAAATTTTCTTAATTTCTTTAAAAAATTAAGTGGCGACTCTTTTTCTAAGTATTTTTCCAAATTATTTTATACTTAGAACCTTTCAAAAAATAATTTTTCTAAAGATAGGTACAATTACAGCATAACAACATGCATTTAGGAACTTCACATAAAGACCATCCTCAAAGACACCCCCAAGTTACACTAGTGCAATGTGAAAGTCGCATCCCATAAAACTACTCCCACCTTAGTGCTCCTTGAGAATGACCCTAGACTAGGTACATCACATTCATCATTTGCATTACTTTCATCACATTAGACATAAGATCAACATTCTTCATTTACATTATACATAAAGTCAACTTACTTCATTAACATCATATAGTAACCCATGCATACATTTTCATACAAGGACACACCAAGACTCCCTCCAAATGTCTACTTGTGCAATGGATAGATGATGTACCATTGCACCACCTACCCTAAGTAGTACACTCTTAAGAAGACTTAGTTCATTACATTCGTTTATGGGGGATAGCTTTAACCGACATAGACCATGAGAGCTAGACATGGAATCCTGATATTAACCCCTACCGGATGAAGGATCCCTACTAAGGTAGGGTCATTATTTTTTAGCCTTTACATGGATCTCAAATAGCTAGACCTATGCGGGTGCATAGTTAAGGGATAACGAGATTGCTTCTAAGTAACTCATCTCAACTAACGAAGATCAGTCATCTCAAGAGGTACATTGGATACAACATCTCTACTCACAAAGAGTATCCACCCTTTCTTCAAATCCTCTCGGTGCTAGGCATAACTCAACACGGAGTTTCAGACATTCATTACATTCATTAGCTATAAGTTAACAGATTGCTACTAAGTACTACATCTCAACTTACGAAGTGTACCAACATCTAGAGGTTACTTTTGAATACCGCATCTCAACTTATGAAAAGCATCCAACCCCCACCAATTCTTTGAAAAGCTCTTGAGAATAGTGAGGTTGCTACTAAACACTTCATCTCAACTTACGAAGAGTGTCCACCCAAAATCCCCCTTTTTGAATTTACTAAAGTTCTTAGGAATAGTAGGGTTGGTACTAGACACTTCATCTTTACTCATGAATAGTGTCTACTCTAAAATCCCCCATTTTCATTCATTAACTTCATTCTTTCTTTATTTGTGTGTGTGAGAGTATATGTGAGAACACTTTTCACATAGTCATCATTATTCATAACATTGACCTCTAAACATGATCATACTACTTTCATCATAATTTACATACTATCATTCTTCACATCCACATTATACTTCATTTAGACATAATATCTTCAAGAAACATATTCTCAGCTTCATAAGACATCTCATGCATATACATCATAACATCACTTTATTTCACATTCAATGTCTTTAAGGCCATAATCACAATTCACATATATATTCATATACAACAAGTAAATACTGCCACCACAAGTGGACCATACCACAGCAGCCAACTCAATAGCCCACAACTGACGAGCCTCCTCATCAGCAATCGAGACTCTCCTCGCAACCTTTAACTCTCGGTGCTCCCTCTTGTGTGCCCTAGCCTCATGCTCATTCCGACCTCTACGCATCTTCTCATGCTCTCGTGGTGGAGGTGGTGGCACTGCAGCAGTGGAGAATAAGGCCGCCAAAACAATATCCTCGGCAGGCTCTGCAAAAGGGGCCTCAAAGTCGGGGCACCCTAGCCTCTAGAATCGTGTCCAGGTTCGATCTCAGACTCTCTACAGTAGTCTGAAGGGTTGACACTCAAATTTACTTCTTGAAATGAAGTAAAAGCGGTCGTATCAAGTAAAGAACCCAACTAGTGAGGTTAGGATCGTTCCCACGAGAAAAATGGTTCAAACTTAACTTTATTCTATTATTACTTCTATTTAGTCAATTATTTTCAGAAAACAAATAACAAAAAGGGTTTTTTTGATTAATGAAAGCAATTAGCTAAATTAAAGTAAACAAGTGACATGTTCAAATATTGGAGTTTTAATCAAGTAATGAGAGTAACTAGGGCGTAACTGTTCCTCACAAGCTCCTAACTCAGTAATTCTAGCTATAACAATCCTTTCCTAGTATTTGCATGTAACGTGATAAGTTAGGTATCTCTAAATTCTTGGTCTAGCATCTAGAGAATTTCTCCGCAACTTGATCCGGCTATGTGTGTTGCTTTATAAACCTTATCTTTACTTCATATTAAGAATCATATTCGATATTTGACTAAGTTGTTACTTCGTACCAACTGACACTAGCCTATTAGATAGTATACACTAAATCTATGTTGATAATTCTTTTCCTATTATCTACCTCCTTGGTACGTCAAGTAGCGATAAGGTGAGTTTATAACGTTGGTCATCCGTTAAAAAGACTTCTAAGCGAATGAATTATCAATACATGCAAGATACTATCCTAAAATTGTTATTTTAGTTAGGTTTTACCTTGTAATTTACCCATGATTCCTACAATCCTAGTTATGGAGTTTAGTTACCCATGCTAATAATCACACAATTCATACTGATTATATAAGAATTAATGCACTTTCTTTGATGAGAATAAACAAAATCTAGAAATTTACTTGAATAAATCACCAAACACCAATGATTGATTTTGAAAAAGCAATATCAAATCCCAAAATCAAAAATTCAATAATTTGACAATTAAACTGAAAAATATCCAAAGGTCTAACCCTAAAATCTAGGTTTTTTCAACTATTTACAATAAAACAAAACCTAATAAAAGAGGAAAATCTATTTAAGGAAAAATTTGCCAAAAATGCATTCGAGTCGACGACCTTCGTGATGGACCTTCGTGACTACGACGGACTATCATGGCTTCTGTTATTCCATACTTAGCACAAATCTCTGCTACTTTCTTCATCAACTCTTTTTTACCTTCGACGGACAGGTGTGACAGACTGTTTCAAGCACAACGGTCCATCGAGGGGCTTCGTTCCACGACACTTAGAATCTTTTGAAGTTGGGTACCAGGACTACTCTCTGTTAGCCTTGATGAATGTGCAGGATGGACCGTCGTGGCTATGACTGTCCGTCGTGATTTTCCATAGTCCCACACTTGGTCAGAATTCTCCAACTTCCTTTAGCAACCATTATATTCTCACGACGGATGACCCCTATGGACCGGCACAAAATACGACGAACCGTCGTGGGGTCCGTAGCTGGTCACTTCTGCAATTTCAGCTTAAAATCTCCGCATTCTCGTTTGGATAAATTCTCTGGAAATAAATAGAAAACTACATAAAAATCAATACAAAACGGCTTCATACACACACTAAACTTAAGGAAAAGCCATTGAAAGTACCGTGAAACCACGATACATCAACACCCTCAACTTAAATTCATTGTTTGTCCTCAAGCGATGACGCACTATTACTCACTACAAAATCTTTGTACAAGAGTATCCGTCTTTTAGCTTTCGCAATCATTTGACTATCAATCCTGATTATTCTCATTATGTTCATGCATTCTATCACTATTAGGCTTGAATTATGTGGATCATACCATGACACAGACTCACCACAAACTGACACCTATCCTCTTCGATATCTCACCTAAATGCTAATTTTTCCGATATTGCAACTACTGTCCTCACTTCAAAATAACATCCTCATTTTTCACATATTGATTTCAGTTTAGGTATAAGGATTACTTTTCAACACTCGCTCTCAGAACAACTTCACAACTCATTTATATGTATTGCCATAGGCTTGCCCTTATTTTCACTGCTTTTAGTTCGACATAAAAACTCTTAGGATCACGATAAGACTTTCTTAGCTTGTAACATAGGCTCAGGGTCAGGTAGGGTATATTTAGGTATATTTTAGTGACTTGTCGCCCTCCTTGACATATCGGTTAAGCATCCTACCTTTTCATCATTTTATTCTGCCATATTTCTTAATTTTCTTATATTCTTTCACCTAGCTATTTTTCCTTCTTTCTTCTTTTGTGTTAGTGAATCTTCTCTTTTCTTGCTTATATTTTCACATTTTCAATTTTTTATTTATTTATTTATTTATTTATTTTTATTTCACTGTTCTTTTGTTCTTTTTCTCTGTTTATTCTTTCAACCCCACTTTCTGGAGCATTCCTCATAATAGCCACCCTAAACTCATGGCTTTGCCATGAGTCAAAGTACACAATACCCAAAGTTGGGTCAGGTCCACGACAAGGTTGTTTTCTGCATTAGCCACTCTCAACTTATGCTTTTGGCATAAGCTGAGGTTTATATGTCCAAGGAGGGACCAGGGCGAACACATTGTTTCTAGAAAAGATCAATTGGGGTGAAAAAGAAAGGTCTATTTTGACCTCAAATCATTTGGATCAAAAAGGGATTAATTTCATTTGGTATTTTGTTATTTAGGTTAAAGATTGGCTATATTGAACAAGGGCCTATGATCCTTTCCTAATCGTCTATTATGAGTTACTTTTAGCAGGACTAACCAGGCAAGTTCTAGCTTAGTACAAATAGTTGACTATTCAAATTTTCCTCAAATTCACTTGACGTCTCATTACTCTACCAGATTATCAGACACCTAGTTGGAATCTTAGATGTAGGGCATGCAGTGGTGTATCTCTATGTCATGCTTAGAGCCACACATTTATCAGTTACTATGCGTAGTCATGCATCATTTTCATTACATAAGGGTATCATTTTTGTTTTAGCCATCATGCTTCAGAGTTATAATATGTACACAAGATATAGACATGCAGGTTCAACAATAAAAATAATCAGTCTCTTGGGGAAAAAATGCACCAGCAAGAAAACCCCAATAGAGGATCGTGAGTTGGGATTCTCAGACTTCACCCTAGCACTCACTTTCCATTTATACTACCCCCAACTAAAAGATCGTCAATTGTATCCAATGCATAAAATAATCCAAAATAATAGAGTGGTAGGTGAAGCAAACCTGAGGCGCAAAGCGCCGTCGATCAACAAGCTGGTGGGTCTGATGTCCCAGAACCCACTCTCTCTGTAGTCTGGACACCCTCAGCGGTGTCCTCAACATCAACCACACCCTCACTAGTGTTTCTCTCAACAATCACAACGCCATCAGTAGTGCTCGTCTCTGCCTCAACAACTCTGGAGCTAGACGACCCGGCAGCGGTGCCAAAATTTAAAACGCTCAAATTTAATTCTCGAAACAAAGTAAAAGCGATCGTATCGAATAAAAAACTCAACTAGTGAGGTTGGGATTTTTCCCATGAGGAAAATAGTTAATAATTAACTTTATTCTATTATAACTTCTGTTTAGTCAATTATTTTCCGAAAACAAATATCAAAAAGGGGTTTTTGGTTAATGAAAGCAATTAGCTAAATTAAAGTAAACAAGTGACAGGTTTAAGTATTGGTGTTTTAATCAAGTAATGAGAGTAACTAGGGTGTAAGTGTTCCCACAAGCTCCTAATTCAGTAATTCTAGCTATAACAATTATTTCCTAGTATCTTGCATGTAAAGCGATAAGCTAGGTATCTCTAAATCCTTGGTCCGACAACTAGAGAATTTCACTTTGCACCTTGGTTTGGCTACGTGTGTTGCTTTACTAAACCTTATCTTTATTAAGCATCATATTCGATATTTGACTAAGTTGTTACTTCGTACCAACTGACACTAATCTATTAGATGTTATACACTAACTCTATGTTGATAATGCTTTTTCCTATTACCTACCTCCTTTGTCTGTCAAGTAGCAATAAGGCGAGTTCTAATGTTGGTCATCCCTTAAAAAGATTTCTAAGAGAAAGAATTATCAATACATGCAAGATACTATTATAGAATTGTTTTTTAGCTAGGTTTTAACTTGTTATTTACCCATAGTTCCCACAATCCTAGTTATGGAGTTTAGTTACCCATGCTAATAATCACGCAATTCATATTGATAATAAAAATTCATGCACTTACTTTGATGAGAATAAACAAAATCCAGAAATTTACTTGAATAAATCACCAAACACCAATGATCGATTTTGGAAAAGCAATATCAAATCCCAAAATTGAAAGTTCAATACTTAGACAATAAAATTGAAAAATATCCAAAGGTATAACCCCAAAAACGAGGTTTTTACAACTATTAATAATAAAACAAAACCTAATAGAAGAGGGAAATTTATTTAAGGAAAAATCTTCCAAAAATGCGTTCGAGTCGACGACCTTGGTGACGGACTGTCGTGACTACGACGGGCCGTCGTGACTTCCGTCGTTCCATACTCAGCACAAATCTCTGTTGCTTTCTTCATCATTTCTTTGTTACCCTCGACGGACAGTTTTGAAGGACTGTTTCAAACACGATGGTCCGTCGAGGGGCTTTGTTCCACGACACTTAGAATCTTCTGAAGTTGGATACTGGGACTACTCTCTGTTAGCCTTGATGAATGTGTAGGACGGACTTTCGTGGCTACGACGGTCCTTCATGAGCTTTCGTAGTCCCACACTTGGTAAAAATTCCCCAACTTCCTTCAGCGACCATTATATTCTAACGACGGTTGACCCCTATGGACCGTCACAGTCACGAAGGACCATTGTGGGGTTCGTAGGTGGTCACTTCTTCAATTTCAGCTCAAAATCTTCGCCTTCTCCTTTGGACAGATTTCCTGGAAATAAATATAAAACTACATAAAAATCAGTACAAAAAGGTTTTAGACACACACTAAACTTATGGAAAAGTCATTAAAAGTTCCGTGAAATCACGATACATCAACACCCTCAACTTAAATTCGTTGTTTGTCCTCAAGAGATGACGCACTATGACTCACTACAAAATCTTTGTACAAGAGTATCCGTCTTTTAGCTTTCGCAATCATTTGACTATAAATCCTGATTATTCTCATTATGTTGATGCATTCTATCACTATTAGGCTTGAATTATGTGGATCATACCATGACACAGATTCACCACAAACTGACACCTATCCTCTTTGATATCTCACCTAAATGCTAATTTTTCCGATACTGCAACTACTGTCCTCACTTCAAAATAACATTCTCATTTTTCACATATTGATTTCAGTTTAGGTATAAGGATTACTTTTCAACACTCGCTCTCAGAGCAAGTTCACAACTCATTTATACGTATTTCCATAGGCTTTCCCTTATTTTCACTGCTTTTAGTTCGACATAACAACTCTTAGGATCACGATAGGACTTTCTTATCTTGTAACATAGGCTCAGGGTCAGGTAGGGTATATTTAGGTATATTTTAGTGACTTGTCGCCCTCCTTGACATATCAGTTAAGCATCCTACCTTTTATCATTTTATTCTGCTATATTTCTTAATTTTCTTATATTCTTTCACCTAGCTATTTTTCCTTCTTTCTTCTTTTGTGTTAGTAAATTTTTTCTTTTCTTGCTTATATTTTCACATTTTCAAATTTTTATTTATTTATTTATTTATTTATTTTTATTTCACTGTTCTTTTGTTCTTTTTCTCTGTTTGTTCTTTCAACCCCACTTTCCGGAGTATTCATCATAATAGCCACCCTAAACTCATGGCTTTGCCATGAGTCAAAGTACACAATACCCAAAGTTGGGTCAGGTCCACGACAAGGTTGTTTTCTGCATTAGCCACCCTTAGCTTATGCTTTTGGCATAAGCTGAGGTGCATATGTCCAAGGAGGGACCAGGGCGAACACATTGTTCCCAGAAAAGATCAATTGGGGTGAAAAAGAAAGGTCTATTTTGATCTCAAATCATTTGGATCAAAAAGGGATTAATTTCATTTGGTATTTTGTTATTTAGGTTAAAGATTGACTATATTGAACAAGGGCCTATGATCCTTTCCTAATCGTCTATTACGACATACTTTTAGTAGGACTAACCAAGCAAGTTCTAGCTCAGTACAAATAGTTGACTATTCAAATTTTCCTCACATTCACTTGACGTCTCATTACTCTTCCAGATTATCAGACAACTAGTTGGAATCTTACATTTAGGGCATGCAGTGGTGTATCTCTATGTCATGCTTAGAGCCACACATTTATCAGTTACTATGCGTAGTCATGCATCATTTTCATAACATCAGGATATCATTTTTGTTTTAGCCATCATGCTTCAGAGTTAAAATATGTACACAAGATATAAACATGCAGGTTCAACAATAAAAATAATCAGTCTCTTGAACAAAAAGAGCACCAGCAAGAAAACCCCAATAGAGGATCGTGAGTTGGGATTCTCAGACTTCACCCTAGCACTCACTTTCCATTTACCCTACCCCTAACAAAAATATCTACAATTGTATCCAATGCATAAAATAATCCAAAATAATAGAGTGGTAGGTGAAGCAAACCTGAGGTGCAAAGTGTCGTCGATCAACAAGCTGGTGGGTCTGATGTCCCGGAACCCACTCCCTCTATAGTCTGGAAACCCTCAGTAGTGTCCTCAACATAAACAATACCATCAGTATTATTTCTCTCAACAATCACAGCACCATCAGTAGTGCTCTTCTCTGCCTCAAAACCTCTGGAGCTAGACGCCCCGGCAACGGCGCCAAAATTTGAAACGCTCAAATTTATTTCTCGAAACAAAGTAAAAGTGATCGTATCGAATAAAAAACTCGACTAGTGAGGTTGGGATTTTTCCCACGAGGAAAATGGTTAAGAGTTAACTTTATTCAATTATTACTTCTGTTTAGTCAATTATTTTCCTGAAAACAAATATTAAAAGGGGTTTTTGATTAGTGAAAGCAATTAGCTAAATTAAAGTAAACAAGTGACATGTTTAAGTATTGGAGTTTTAATCAAGTAATGAGAGTAACTAGGGCGTAAGTGTTCCCACAAGCTCCTAATTTAGTAATTCTAGCTAAAACAATTATTTCCTAGTATCTTGCATGTAAAGTGATAAGATAGGTATCTCTAAATCATTGGTCCGACAACTAGAGAATTTCACTCCGCACCTTGGTCCGGCTACGTGTGTTGCTTTACTAAACCTTATCTTTACCTCATATTAAGCATCATATTCGATATTTGACCAAGTTGTTACTTCGTACCAACTGACACTAACCTATTAAATTATATACACTAAATCTATGTTGATAATTCTTTTTAGTATTATCTAACTCCTTGGTCCGTCAAGTAGCAATAAGGCGAGTTCTAATGTTGGTCATCCCATAAAAAGATTTCTAAGCGAAAGAATTATCAATACATTGAAGACACTATTCTAGAACTGTTTTTTAGCTAGGTTTTAACTTGTTATTTACCCATGGTTCCCACAATCCTAGTTATGGAGTTTAGTTACCCATGCTAATAATCACACAATTCATATTTATAATATAAAAATTCATGCACTTACTTTGATGAGAATAAACAAAAATCCCAAAATTTACTTGAATAAATCACCAAACACCAATGATCGATTCTGGAAAAGCAATATCAAATCCCTTAACTGAAAGTTCAATACTTAGACAATAAAATTAAAAAAATATCCAAAGGTCTAACCCCAAAAACGAGGGTTTTCCTACTATTTATAATAAAACAAAACCTAATAGAGGAGGGAAATCTATTTAAGAAAAAATCTGCAAAAAATGCGTTCGAGTCGACGACCTTCGTGATGGATAGTTGTGACTACGATGGGCCGTCGTGACTTCTGTCGTTCCATACTTAGCACAAATCTCTGCTGCTTTCTTCATCATTTCTTTGTTATCCTTGACGAACAGGTTTGACGGACCGTTTAAAACACGATGGTCCGTTGAGGGGCTTCGTTCCACGACACTTACAATCTTTTGAAGTTTGATACTGGACTACTCTCTGTTAGCCTTGACGAATGTGTAGGACGGACCGTCGTGGCTATGACGGTCCTTCATGAGCTTTCGTAGTCCCACACTTGGTCAAAATTCCCCAACTTCCTTCAGCAACCATTATATTCTCATGACGGTTGACCCCTATGGACCGTCATAGTCATGACGGACCATCGTGGGGTTCATAGGTGGTCACTTCTGCAATTTCAGTTCAATATCTCCGAGTTCTCCTTTGGACAGATTTTCTAGAAAAAAATAGAAAACTACATCAAAAATCAATACAAAAAGGCTTTAGACACACACTAAACTTAAGGAAAAGACATTGAAAGTACCGTGAAACCACGATATATCAACCACTGGTGATCAATTTAATAAGAACTAGAGAATATAGATAAAGTTACCCTTCATCCACTCCTTTTTGACCACCTTTTCTCAAATTTTCAATAAATCATCATAATAGAGCATAAATGGCAGTAGACAATCACACTAAAGCATAAGCAAAACACAACTCTAACATTATTCATCCATTAAAACCTTTCCATGAAAAGAGCCATGCTTTAGAAATTCAAAACAGAAGAATTTAGGATTTGAAACCCTATTTGAAAAACCTTTGGATTGGATCCTTGAATGTAAGAGGAATCAAAGATGAACTACCATACCTTATTTGATAGAAAACCCACAAAATTAAGGTTTAAACTTGAAGAATTTTGACCTTCTTCCTTGAAGCTTCAAAGTTTCATCAATGGAGGTTTTTGGAGAAAGAGTTTTATGAGAGCTTTTGTTTTAAACTTGAGGGTTTTGATTTGATGGGTGAATTGGGGTTTAAAGTGACTTAATAACCATTCATAAATAATCTCCAAAGTACCCAAAATACCCCTAAAATAATGGGAATTTTTAACCAAGTTTAATTTGACTTAAAAACGACACGAATAGATCTGGGACATGGCTACGCGTCGCGGGGACACCTCTACATTTTGGTTTTGGAAATAATTTCAAGACTGAATAGTTCGTGACAAGCTCATGTTGCAAGGCAAAATTTTTGCCTTTAAGTGACAGTTATGCTACGTGCAGGCAGTGCCACAAACAGGGTGTTTTGGCAGCCTTCATGCCACACCTTGGGTCCTCCTCAATGACCCTTTGGTTGGTCCATGGGGAGTCGTTCCCGAATGTTTTGATCCTATGTATGTCCCTATAGGTTATAGGGTCATCTCCACTGATTTTAGAATTTAAATAACAACTAAAAACATGCACAACAAACAAGGACACGCCAGCGCGTACACACAAGGCTAGTTTTCGAACGTCTTGATCGTTCGTCGACGTTTGACTTTCAAACTCTTCAAACTAACTTTTAAAGCTATTATTCTTCATTTTAACACCTTATTAACTCATGAAAAATATGACATGCTCTAGCTTGTCCTATTTCAGTTTGAGGGTTGTTACACCCCTTTTTTGTGCACGACGATAGGGTTTTTTCAATTTAAGTGAAGTTATTGAATAAGGATTATTTTTTATTTTCACAATCACCACTTGAAATCGAGTTATGGTGTTCCAATTCACCTTTTATTTAATCCCTAATCAAAAGAAAATGACTATTTATTATGGTCTGCGATATAAAAATTTGGGTAAAGAATTCTGCTGAACAAGTGGAATGTATTAGGCATCCCTCGAGTCTCGTGGTTCTAGCACAACCTCTTTTATTGACTTATGTTTATTTTTATTGGTTTTAGGATAAATTGTGTCTAAAGCCACAATTTACTTTTTTTTTTAATTTTATTAGTCTTAAATCGGATGAATAACTGCATTCTCGATATTAAGAGACATAACTGTCTTCTTTGCATCACATTTAATAACTTTATTTTATTTATAAGTCTCTACTTTTGGTTAATAAAAATTAATTATGTTGATGGACAAGGTGCATCATTGCATCCTTTATTTATTTTTAATGTCTAAAAAAAAGGATATGCAACTACATTCTTAATCGAAACAACTAATTTCAACGTACCTAAAAGTTTGTCTAATGTTAAAAGAAAATACTTAGTCTTTATAAAGAAAAATCAAATAAAATAAAACACTAAAATTCTAGGATAAAATTTTGGATCATATTCATATTTTTTTATTTTTTATTTTAATATTTTATTCTCTTAAAATAAAATGTGTGTTTTTTATTCTTTTTGTTTTCCTTGCTGATGAAGTGTAGTTTTATTTTTTTGTTTGCTAATTTTTATTTCTTTTGCAGAATTTTTTTTGGTTGCTTTGCGTGGGTGTTTCTGTGTGTGTATTTTTTGTGTGGATGTGCAAGTGTGTTAGTGGAGTGAAGTAGTGTGTGGGAAGTGGGGTGTGTGTGGAGTTGAGATAGTGCGTGGGGTAATGGTAAGTTATTTCATTTAAGAAAAATCATTTTTAATAAATATTATAAAAATATTAGCTAATAAAAATACAAGAATAAATGTATAGCTATTCTAAATTATAATTAAGAAATATTAGTCTATTTATTAAAATTAAAAGAAAAAGAAAATATATATTCTTTTTATAAAATTTCTTTTTTAAACAATTGAAAATAAAACCTAACTTAAAGAGTGACTCTATTTTTTGTAGTTTTTAAATCTTTTAAAATAAACTTAAAAAAATAAGATTAAAAAAATATAATAAAATATCTAATTTAAATAAAAGAAATATTTAACGACTAAAAATTATGTAAATTTTAGGTTTGGTCAAAATTTACGTGTCTACATTAAATAAATTTAGTTTGGTCTTGTTCTAAATTCATTGGACCATTTATTGAAATAAATTGACTATCTCTTAAACATAATTTTTTAGGGCAAATTACATAAATCACATATTTTTAAGACAAAATTACGATTCATTTTTAAAAGTTTATAATTACAAAATTTTCTCAAAACGGATACAATAACATAAGTGCTGATACATTTAACTAATGCGCGAGATACACTAATTTGATACGTGAGGTACATTTTATACATGATACACTGATCGAATGCGCGAGATACACTAATATCATGTACAAGATACACTAATCTAATGCGCGAGGAATATTTTATACATGATACACTAATCTGATGCGCGAGATACATTAATGTGATGCGTGAAAATAAGTAACTTTGGAAATTTGTACTACTTATAGGGAATGATGGTAATAAATAAACTAAAAGGTGGAATTTCCGTAATTAATCCAAATATTTACTATCCTTCACCGATCTTATAGACCTTTTTTTTATAAGACTGGACTTGGGGCGATTTCAGCCTAACACTCTCCAACCTAACAACCCAAACCTATGTATTCTCATTCGGGGAATTTTCACATATAACCACTTAAAAATAGCCTAATTACTTTCCATATCTATAGTTTGATAATTACAATTCATAGTTACATGTTTTATGCAAGAGAGAGACAAGCGAGATTGGGAGAGAGATCAGAGAAGCGAGAGAGAGGGGAAAAAGAGTGGGAAAAATGTAAATTATATATGTACATAGGTTAAATAATTGTACATTATACATATTACATATATATTTGTATATTCTAGCGAATTATACATATATAAACGTGATTAATTATACAAACTCAAACTAAGCCCACGTAATTAATGTATAATGTTAGTTTGCTCATTCTATTGTTTAAAATTCTTATACATTTCAAAAATTCTTATACATTTCAAAATGTGTATCTATCATGGTTCTGTCCCTTGTTTGCTTTTGCCTATATTCAGTTTTGTCTTCGAGCATCAAATACTCCTTTGGTTTCGCTACTGTAGCCCTTGTAGGGTCCTCATAAATTAATTGTGACTAGTGTTATCTCATTATTTCTGGTTATCCATGATTGAATTTGAACCTTTTTTGGGTTAAGTAATCCATTCCCTCTCGTCTAATTAAATTTTCAAATAAAGGCGCTTCAATTCCCGCCATGTTTTGCCTTATATGCAATATCTATCCATTTTGTTTTTGTGAAATTTATTTTCATTCAGTTTGTAATACCCTTGTGTTAGACCCGCAATCTACTTGATCTAACTACGCGCAGACATGCCAAGGACTTGGGCATTGGTCTTGGCATGGATGATGGCAAAACAGTGCAACACAAGTTCAAGGTGCTTGGGTGTTGGCAAGGCAGCTTCGACGTGCATGGCTTACGTGCAGGCTAAGGGCGTTGGCATGACAGCATGTTGACTTGATGAAGCAAGACTGTGAAGACTTGGCAAGGTCAAAGACAAAGGCAGTTCACCCAAAATTGCTGAAATAAAACTAAGTGTGGAAGACAGCTAAAATATTCTAAGTGTTGGAAGCTGGCAGGATTATTCTAAGTGTTGGAATGAAGCCTGAAATATTCTAAGTGTTAGAATATTAATATTTCGTGTAGATAAGAATGTAATTTGAATTAGATTCTATCTGTTGGAAATATAGCTGTTGGAAAGTTAGTTTTGAACCCTGGGCTGACATGTGTCGGACAGGTGTCATGTGTAACCGCCGCATGTAACCGCTTGTAACTGCCATTGTGCAGAATTTTGATTTAAGGTGGAAATTCGTCTAAGGCAGAGGACAGAGAGTTTTCTAGCCTTAGACTAATTTGTGAAGCCTTCCTTTGTATTAATTATCGATTAATAAAGGTTGGGACTTGGTCCTGTAAACGCTGCCTGTTTATTGTTTGACATTGCTGTTTAAGTATTTCTATACTTAGTCAATTCTGTGGGTGTAAGTAGGCTGAAGTATTACAGACGCTGTAAGACTGCCTAGAGTGGTGTGCGAGAAAAATAAATCGACCCTCTTTCAATTGGTATCAGAGCACGGTTAAACAATGGTGAAAAACGCAGAACTATGGGAGTTGGCACGAAAAATTGAATCCTTCGTCGGGTTTACTGAAGATGTCCTGGCAGACCCTACGTTTGTGGATTTATTCACACAAATCATTGAGTTGAGAGTGGACGCTGAGAAAGTTCAGGGAGAAATTGGTGGATATCGACAAAATGTTGATAACCACATCAATGAAATCTTGGACTTTCGTGCTACAACTACACAGAAACTGGAGGGACTGCAGAAGGAAAATGAGAACCTTCGTGCTGAACTCGTCGTTTTGTGTCGGGCTGTGGCCACGTTGAGTTCAACTCGTGTTGAATCGTCTAAGGTTAACATTCCAGACCCTAAAGCCTTCAGTGGCGCAAGGAGTGCTAAAGAACTTGAAAATTTCATATGGGACATGGAACAGTACTTTACCGCTGCAAGGGTGCCGGACGCTGATAAGTTAAACATTACCACAATGTACTTGTCGGGTGATGCGAAACTTTGGTGGAGGACTCGTAATGCAGACGACGTAAGTGCTGGTCGTCCTAGAATTGATACATGGGATAAGCTAATCAAAGAAATGCGTGATCAATTTCTTCCTAGCAATGCATCTTGGCTTGCAAGGGATAAATTGAAAAGGTTAAGGCAGACGGGTTCAGTGAGGGAATATATAAAAGAATTTACCTCTGTGATGTTAGACATACAAAATATGTCTGATGAGGATAAACTTCACAATTTCATTTCGGGCATGCAAGGCTGGGCTCAAAACGAACTACGAAGGCAGAATGTTAAAGATCTGCCTGGGGCAATTGCTGCTGCTGATTCGTTGGTAGATTTCCGGATGACTCGTCCTTCGACAGATGTCCCTTCTACTTCGAAAAATAAGAAAAAGAATGAAAAGAAAGGGGAATGGAGAAAGGATAGTCGTAAAGAGAATGCAAACGATAAAGGAAAGGCACAAATGAAGGATGGGAAAGACAGACCCAAGAGTAAAGATGGAAACTCTAAAGGCTGTTGGACTTGTGGTGGTCCTCATTTGGCCAAATCTTGTCCAAACCAGGAAAAAGTGAATGCTTTGCTTGCTGGTAATGTGAATCAAAGGGAGGAGGATGAAGAAATCGTGGCTGCAATGGCAAACCCATTGGGATTGTCCTTCAATCACATTATGGGGATCAATAATGTTGGAGAGATCTCTAGCACTTCGAATCCTCATGCTTCCTTAATTCATATAGAAATGAAAGTGAAGGAACAATGTGTGATGGCAATGGTTGATACAGGGGCCACACACACGTTTGTAGATGTGAAGATTGCTACAAAATTGGGGCTGAAGTTGTCTAAAAGCCCTTCCTACGTCAAGACAGTCAATGCTAAGGCACAAGCCATTGTGGGCATGGCTTATGGTGTGTCTATGTCAATTGGAAATTGGGTGGGAAAACATAATTTGATGGTGATGCCGCTTGGAGACTTTGAAATTATACTTGGGATTGATTTCCTAAGAAAATACTAGTTTGTTCCGTTTCCTCACTTAGATGGAGTGATGGTAATGAGTGGAAGTGATGCTGGTTTTCTGAAGGGTGTTCATCCGTTTGGAAACATTAATAAAGTTGCGAAGAAGAAAGACAAGGAAATGTTGTTGTCTGCTATGTCGATCGACAAAGGGCTGTAGAAGGGTGATGAAACCATACTTGCTGCCTTGGTCGAAATTAAACCTGATGTGAAGATGGAAGTGCCTGATTGTGTTGCTGAATTACTTAAACAGTATGCTGATGTTATGCCACCTGAATTACCAAAGAAATTACCACCAAGGAGGGATATTGATCACAAGATTGAGTTGCTGCCTGGTACGGTTGCCCCTGCACAGGCTCCTTATCGTATGGCTCCTAAAGAATTGGTTGAACTACGCAAACAATTGAATGAATTGCTAGATGCTGGATTGATTCAGCCGTCTAAGGCTCCATATGGTGCTCCTGTTCTATTTCAAAAGAAACAGGATGGAACAATGAGAATGTGTGTAGACTACCGGGCGCTGAATAAGGCAACTATAAAGAACAAATATCCGGTTCAGTTGGTGCAAGATTTAATGGACAGGTTAAGCAAGGCATGCTGGTTCACAAAACTTGATTTGAGGGCAGGCTATTGGCAGGTTAGGATTGCAGAGGGTGATGAACCAAAAACAACATGTGTAACTAGATATGGTTCCTATGAATTCCTTGTAATGCCGTTTGGGCTGACTAATGCCCCGGCAACATTCTGCAATTTAATGAACAATGTACTGTTTGACTATCTTGATGACTTCGTTGTTGTTTACTTAGATGATATTGTTATATATAGTCGAACGTTGGAAGAACATGTTAATCACCTAAGTCTGGTTCTGTCTCAATTGAGAAAATACACACTTTATGTCAAGATGGAAAAGTGTGAATTTGCTCAACAAGAGATAAAGTTCTTGGGGCATCTTGTTAGTAAAAACCAAGTTCGAATGGATCCTAAGAAAGTGCAGGCCATTGTTGATTGGCAGGCACCTCGTCATGTGAAGGATTTGAGGTCGTTTCTTGGCTTGGCTAACTATTATCGAAAGTTTATTGCTGGTTACTCAAAGAAGGCAGCGTCTTTGACAGATCTGTTGAAGAAAGATGCAAAATGGGTTTGGTCCAAACAGTGTGAAGAAGCATTTCAAAATTTAAAGAATGCTATTGCATCAGAATCTATACTCAAATTGCCTGATTTTGAGTTACCGTTTGAAGTGCACACTGATGCGTCAGACAAGGCGATTGGTGGCGTATTAGTGCAGGAAGGTCATCCAGTAGCCTTCGAAAGTAGAAAGTTGAATGATGCTGAACAAAGATACTCAACACATGAGAAAGAAATGGTTGCGGTGGTACACTGTTTGCAGGTTTGGAGAGTCTATCTCTTAGGCACTCGATTTGTGGTAAGAACTGATAACGTAGCAAATACATTCTTCAAAACACAGAAAAAGTTGAGTCCTAAACAAGCATGGTGGCAAGAATTCCTGGCAGAATATGATTTCATGTGGGAACATAAACCAGGAAAACACAACCAGGTTGCTGATGCGCTGAGTAGGAAAGAAGTGTTTGTTGCAGTATATTCAATTTCAAAACTGGAAACTGATTTCTATGATAGAATCAGGTTGTGTGCTGCAAATGATTCGTTATATGTTAAATGGATGGGTCAGGTGCAGGAGGGCACAATGAGACGGTATTGGATCGAGGACGATCTGCTCTATTTTAAAGGGGGGAGAATCGTTGTGCCAAATCAGGGCGGGTTGCGCAAAGACTTGATGAAAGAAGCGCATGACTCTGCTTGGGCTGGACATCCAGGTGTTGAAAGGATGTTAGCCTTACTGTCTCGTGTGTATTTTTGGCCGAAAATGGAAGACGATATAGAGGCGTATATTAAGACTTGTCATGTTTGTCAAGTCGACAAGACGGAACGTAAGAAGGAAGCAGGTTTGCTGCAACCTCTTCCTATTCCTGAAAGGCCATGGCTATCGGTAAGCATGGATTTCATTTCTGGATTCCCTAAGGTAGATGGCAAAGCATCTATCATGGTGGTAGTTGACAGGTTTTCAAAATATTCTATTTTTATTGCTGCTCCTGAGTTATGCTCATCTGAAGTTGCTGCTGAGTTATTCTATAAACATGTGGTTAAATACTTTGGTGTTCCGGCTGACATTGTGAGTGATAGAGACACAAGGTTCACGGGTAGATTTTGGACAGCATTGTTCAATATGATGGGAACTGAATTAAAATTTTCTACTGCAAATCACCCACAAACAGATGGACAGACGGAAAGAATTAATCATTTGTTGGAAGAGTACTTGAGGCATTATGTGACTGCAAGTCAACGGAATTGGGTGGCATTGTTAGACACTGCGCGGTTTTGCTATAATCTGCACAAGTCGTCTGCAACAGAAATGAGTCCTTTTGAAATCGTCTTAGGCAAACAGCCTATGACGCCGTTAGATATTGCTAAATCTAAGAATCAGGGAAAGTGTCCAGCAGCATACAGAGTTGCAAGGGACAGACTTGAAATGTTATCCGAGGCACAAGATAGTTTGCGAAAGGCTCAGCAGCGCATGAAGAAGTATGCTGACCAACATCGTCGCTCAGTTGAGTTCAATGTGGGTGACAAGGTGTTGCTGAAACTTACCCCACAAATCTGGAAACAGATTGTAAGTAAGACCAGACATCGGGGTTTGATACCTAAGTATGATGGTTCATTCGAAGTGGTAAAACGAGTGGGCAAAGTTGCTTATAGGTTGAAGCTGCCAGAAAGGTTGAAAATTCACCCCACCTTCCATGTGAGTTTCTTGAAACCTTACTTTGCAGATGAAGATGATCCGGACAGGAACAGATCAAAGAGGGCTCCTCCATCAGTACCTACACAGTATGATGCTGAAATTGAGAAGATCCTTGATCACCGGGTTTTGGGCACGAGTAAGAAGAATACTAAGACTGAGTTCTTGGTCCATTGGAAAGGCAAGAGTGCAGCAGATGCTGTTTGGGAGAAAGCAAAAGACCTATGGCAGTTTGATGCTCAAATCGATGACTATCTCAAAACAGTCTCGATGAGGACATCGAGTTCAAGTGGTGCGGGTGTTCTGTTAGACCCGCAATCTACTTGATCTAACTACGTGCAGACATGCCAAGGACTTGGGCATTGGTCTTGGCATGGATGATGGCAAAACAGTGCAACACAAGTTCAAGGTGCTTGGGTGTTGGCAAGGCAGCTTGGACGTGCATGGCTTACGTGCGGGCTAAGGGCGTTGGCATGACAGCATGTTGACTTGATGAAGCAAGGCTGTGAAGACTTGGCAAGGTCAAAGACAAAGGCAGTTCACCCGAAATTGCTGAAATAAAACTAAGTGTGGAAGATAGCTAAAATATTCTAAGTGTTGGAAGCTGGCAGGATTATTCTAAGTGTTGGAATGAAGCCTGAAATATTCTAAGTGTTAGAATATTAATATTTCGTGTAGATAAGAATGTAATTTGAATTAGATTCTATCTGTTGGAAATATAGCTGTTGGAAAGTTAGTTTTGAACCTTGGGCTGACATGTGTCGGACAGGTGTCATGTGTAACCGCCGCATGTAACCGCTTGTAACTGCCATTGTGCAGAATTTTGATTTAAGGTGGAAATTCGTCTAAGGCAGAGGACAGAGAGTTTTCTAGCCTTAGACTAATTTGTGAAGCCTTCCTTTGTATTAATTATCGATTAATAAAGGTTGGGACTTGGTCCTGTAAACGCTGCCTGTTTATTGTTTGACATTGCTGTTTAAGTATTTCTATACTTAGTCAATTCTGTGGGTGTAAGTAGGCTGAAGTATTACAGACGCTGTAAGACTGCCTAGAGTGGTGTGCGAGAAAAATAAATCGACCCTCTTTCACCTTGTATGACATAAAAAGTTGTTTTAATCACTTTAGTTATCCATATTATCATCTTTGTTGAATACCTTTATTATTAAATGTAAATACTCTCTGTTAAGTTTTTGGTAAATAAGGATATTATATATATTATTACATCAAAGAGGAAGTGGGAGTCGTAAGCTCAATGCTACCCAAAGGTTGCATATTACATAAAAAAGTAGGGAGTGACAAATACAAAACAGTAGAGTTACCTACATTACTATTATCTAATCTAATATGATTATAAGAGAACACAACGATATTCCTTTTCCTTTGCTTCCCTGTGTGATCATTAACAAGTGTGGTGTTGACAAAATTTGGTGTTGATAGAATGTGCCACGTAAGATAAAATATGCACAAAATTACCAACAAAAAAAAAGTTCAAGGCTCCCCGAAATGTTGACGAACATGATATACCAATTTGAATGTTGGAACAAAATGGTAAATTCTCTTTTAAAAGTGTTTGGCCTTATATTAGACAAAAGGATGAGAACCGAGAGGTATTTAAGAATATGTGGATCAACAAATTTCCATTTAAGATGGCTTTCACACTATGGAGGGCATGGAAGTTCAGACTACCTATTTATGAGGTGGTGCAAAGAATGAGAATTAGCCTGCGTTCTAGATGTCATTGTTGCCAACACCCTAAAAGAGAGACTATATCTCATGTTTTTCTAACCTCATGTACTGCTGAAAGATTGTGGAGAAAATTTTCAATGTGTGCAGGTATAAATCATGCTGGAATGCAATTATCACAACTCATAATTAAATGGTGGACATGGCCGGGCTCGACACAACTATGATAAGTCATGAAGGCGGTACTTAGTATCATTATATGGGAATTATGGAAAAGAAGAAATAACTTGAAGCATGGGAAACAATCAGTTTTAACAGATTAGTGCATCAGGTAAACACTAATATATAACAATTGACAAAGTTTAAGTTCCCAAAAGGTGAGTGATCTACCATCCCAATGGCCAATTATAGTGGAAGTCCTAGCTCGCTTCAAAACTATAGTGCACTATAAGATGGTCCAATGGCATCCACCTCCTATCGGCACAATTAAATTCAACATTGATGGGGCAAGTAGGGGAAACCAGGGAAGAAGCTCATACGACTTTTGCATCAGAAGTAGTACAGGTGACTTTATTTTTGCACAATCATACATAATACCTGACACTATCAATACAGAGGCAGAGGCAATTGCAATCAGGAAGGCGATAGCATATGCTGTCGCAGAGGGATACACAAGATGCATAATAAAGACAAACTCTCTATTACTGAAGAAAATACTTAAGGGTGAATGGGAGACACTTTGGCAGATCAACACAATAATTGAGGATATCAAAGAATTCATGAATTACTGTGAAACAGAAGTACATCACATATACATAGAAGGTAACAAACTAGCAGATTACATGGCCAATTTAGCATTAGATTGGAATGGAAAACAAAAACTCAAGGAATTCAAAGAACTAACAACCAAAGGAAAGTATATAGTCAACATGGACAAAGCTTTAGTTTCTAACTTAAGATTCAACACAAGGAAAACACAAACAGATAGAACATGGTGACATGAACAAAACAATCACATTCTAGCCTAGTAAAGGAAAAATCAACAACTTCAAACACTAGTACATTAAAAAAAAGTACAAAGAAAATGTCACCAAAAACAATTTATTCTCAAACATAAATTAAAGAGACGAGAAATTTACCTGAACCATACAATAAAGATAGAGCAGTCAATGGATGAAGAAAGGTAGAAGAATGAAGATCCACGAGTCTTGAAATGAGCGGAAATAGAGTTGAAATTCAGATAAGATAAAATAACAATACTCAAATGAAAAACAAATTAATAAGGAATGGATGGTGGGAGAGTGATTCTTACCGATATAAAATGCAAATCCACCATGTACACAAAGAAGAAGATGAAGTTATTAACTTATAAAATTAATGGAAGAGCTCTTTTGGATACTCTTCCTTTTCCTCTTTTTTTTTTTTTTACTAGTATTCTAATGCTTTTATTTTGTTTTAATTATTAGGGACTTGAAACTTTGTCAAGTTTTGTTTCCTTACTTTTTTAATAAATAAATGGACTTGGGCCCAATTAACTGAAAATAAAAATTCTTAGTGTAGTTAAGGTGTATCTTGAAATTTTGGTCATAGTCTAAGGGGGTATTTATGCATTTTTCTGATTATTTTTCAGAATCATTTTGCCTAAAAAATAGTCAATAAAATATTTTTAACCAAGTTGTAAGATAACCACGTGTTAGCGGGCGCTTCAAATACCTTAAGAACCTTCTTGAAGCGTAAATAAAAATCTCTTACCTATTTTATCTAAATTTATATAGACTTAATCTGTTAAAGTATTTTTAAATTATGTTTTTTTAATTTCTTTAAAAAATTAATTGACGACTCTTTTCTAAGATTTTTCTCAAATTATTTTATACTTAAAACATTCAGAAGTGATTTTTTTAAAGACAGTAAAGTTGCGGCATAACAATTAATATCAATAGACTCTAACTTTTATTGTATCATCTAGAATTCTTAGATCTTGAAAAATATGTTAAAAGATAAAAATTATAAAGACACTTAAGTAATATTTATAAATTACATCAAAGTAAATATTTTTATGTACAAAATATATAATGTCGGGTTGGTTTAGTCTCGAATAGACTTTTTTAGTTAAAAGTGAACCAACACAAGTATGGTCTTCCAATACTTTCAAGTCGAACCAAACCATTAGTCGGTTTTTCCCCAAGTTGACTCAATTTGCAGTTTATTTTGGTTTTTGATTAAATTTTGCTTAGTTAAGGCGTGTGTTTGAAATTTCTATCATAATCCAAGAGATACTTATGCCTTATTCCTACTTTTTATACATTGACAATGTAATTTTTTTATATTATTAGGTTATCAAAGTGGTATTTATCGATATGCTTTCTTAAACAGTGAATTTGATATATATTAAAAAGATATTATCCCGTTTGGATTGACCTAAAATTGGTCAAACCTAGTTTTAATTCAATTTTCAACTTTTGAAAGAGTTTGACAAATATAAAAATAACTTAAAATAAGTCAAAAATGACTTAAAATAGGTTACGAAGTGTGAGGCAAGTTAAATAATGATTTAAAATGTATCTCACAATTGAAATAGCTAAGAAAGTAAAAATATTTTTTTTGGGAAAGAAAAGGGAAAATCTGAAAAATTTGCCTAAGTTAATAAAGTGAGTTTTGGTCATTTTTAAACGGCCATAACTTTTAGCTCAGGATGAGTTAGAGGTAGTTCTTGATATGGCTTGAAATACCTTGGAGAGATATTTCTAACGCTGCCAAGTTCACACATTTTGATATTGTATAAGTGAGATATGCCTATCGGAAGTTGGGCTATTGAATTCAAAAAGGTCCAAATCCGGATTTAAGGAAGGGCAAACTAGTTTTTTTTTACGAATTAATTTCCTATTTTATTTTAGGGATTTATTGGGGTAAAATCAAGTCTTAGTTCAGTTTGGAAAATAAGATTTTAGGCTTAGGGCTTTGAGAAGAGAGAAAAAAAGAGAAAAAGGGAGAGAAGTCAAGGAACTAGCCAAGAACGTCAAGATTTGCGAGTGAAATTCATCGGGTGTGATCCCTATCAATGTATGTGAGATATTTTAGTGTTGGGTCAGTTCACCTACACACTAAGTTTGTTTCAATTTAGTAATTTTCGAATTTGTTGAATGAGAATAGTGAGGTTCTTGAAGTTTACTGTTGAATTCCTGTTGGTTGGGTTGAATGCATATTGTTGTTTTGATTCGTAATTTCGAGTTGATTTGCGAGTTAGATCTATTGGGTATTGAAGGTACTTATGATCCTAAGGGCTTGCGAAAAGAAATATGTAGGTCTAGCATGCACCTGGGAAAAACCAAGCGCGGCGCCCCCCATCTGCGCCATAGAACCTGGGGCGGCACATCTACAGTGCGCCAAGATGAGTCCTGGCGCGGCACACCCTGGATGCACCTAAATCGGCGTTTATTGCCCAGTTTTCGCAGTTTAGCTTATTTAAGTCCTTCCTAGGTGTATTAACACTTCCTAGTGATTCTAATACTTCAAATGATTTCTAAACATCTAGGAATCACTAAAAACAAGAATCATAACCTTGAATTCATAATTTCATTCAAGGAAAACTAATATCAAAGTCAAAGGAGTTAAAAGTCAAGTCTAAAAGTTAAGAAGCAAGTCAAAACAAAGTTCATAAAGATTTTCAAGAGTCTTTAGTAATGTTTAACTTGTTTTTTAAGACTCAAATTTCAAGCTAAGTAAAGAGTTAAAGAGTTGAGTTAATTTCTCAAAAGTTATAAAGGAACTATGTACTTCCCAAAAGTTTATAAATGTTTTCACATTTAAGAAAAAAAGGAAACTAAGAGTTCCAAAAGAGTTTTGAGCAAGAAAAGGAAACATTGATTCAAAGAGAGCTTTTTAAAGCTAAGTGTTGAGCAATTATCTCAACCCAAATAAAGAAGTTGTTTTAAATAAAAATGAGCTAAGCATATATATATATATATATATATATATGGAGTAGTATTGAGCACTGATATGGATATGACCCACTAACTATTAACTATATTAATTATTCAATAAAATTTTTCGCAACTAGATATTCTTAGTTACTGAATAGTTTAAAATACTCCTTTAACTTTTTTGGAAGGAGTCAAAATAGTCCTAATTCTCAAAATGACCTAGCGGGTCGTTACACAACCACTGAGCCTAAATGACCATACTTTGCACTCAGTCCCATTACAAGCCGTGAAAAGACCCTTTTTTGATCTTAAGTGAGATGAAGCGAAGGTTTATTAGAAAATAAGGGCAAACCTATGGGTGGATTCATTAATGTGGTCATCTTTATGAGTCTGAGAGTTGTTGTGATTATGGAGCTATAAATTGTTGAACCGTTGTGTGTGATTATGGAATCATTCTTTGTGTGAGGGCATTTGAATACCTTTGTTGAGATTGAACCTGTATTTGATGCAAGTATTGTGAACTTGGGAATCTTTGATAACGGTGAGTCACAACTTGAATCTTTGAGTGCACAAATGAGTAATTTGAGTCTTGTTGTGTGCACTCATAATTAAATCTTGTGTATCGCTATTTAAACATCCTTTTTAAACTTCCTAACTTAAGTTTTACTCGAGGAAAAGCAGAATTTCAAGTTGGGGGTGTTGATGATTCCAAGATTTTGACTCATTTAAGTATGTATTTGGATAGATTTTGTGTCCTCAAATGCTTGTTTTGTGCCAATAACTGATGTAAAATCCTTGATTTCCAGGTACATAGAATAAGGAACAAAGCATGGATACTAATTTGCAAAAAGAAGCGAAACGAGTTGAAAGAATGAAAAAAATGAAAACTTGGTGATCGCTAAGTCCCTTTGGGGAGTCGCAGAATGGCCATTGCCTCTCCCAACGTTCTAGTGTGCAAAACCTTGAAAGAGAAAATCAAGTTGGTGAGAGAAAGGAGCAGGCGGTGTGTCACTGACTGGATGCGTGATGCAGTATTAGGTTGTCCAAAGTTATAGAAATTAAAGATGTTGAAGGCCAAAGTAAAAAGACAATAGAATTGACCAAAGGAAAGATCACCGAGTTGATCAGTGAGCATGACTTACTGCACTAAGTAGTCTTCGTAGCATATTCTTGGAGACTATAAGTACATTTTTTGAACATTTAGTAAAGGAGGACAAAGTTTTATAATCGTATTTTATTTAGTAATATTGGAGTTTGAACCCTGAGTATTGAGACTAAGTCTTCCTTAACTTGGAAGAATCAAATTCTTCCACTTTTGAGAAATTAGAAGTGGGTCTTTGAGATTCTTCAATTTGGAACAGTGTAAAGACAAAATTAACACCAATAAGCAAGAAAAGAAGGACAGTCTATGCTTTAGTCCATTCACTATCTCGAGCTGAATGTGTGGAAAAGGATTTAGGATTCACTCACTCGAGCTGAACCCATGACAACCCAATTCCCACATACAGTCAATTCACTAATCTTGGTTTAGAAATATCTCGCTCGAGCAAGCCAAGGACACGAAGGTAAAACTTCATTTGAAACTACAATCCTTTAATTTAACCATAATTACTTATTGAAATCACTTCTAAACAACATTTAAACTAACAATTATACATACCAATAAGCTAGATCAGCCCATAATCATATTATCGCACCTTAAGAATTGGGATTTTAGTTAACATAGTTTAGTTATGCATAATCGTAATTTAGTTATGCTTAATTGTAAATCCAAGGTAGTGGGTTAAGTTGAAAGTTGCATAAATGGGACTGAAAGAAGATTTCATGAAAGAGTATTATGAGATCAAAAAAAGATTAACATAATTAAAGATGACCTAGCCTATCCATAAATATTTAGTTATATTGAGAAGTTCAACACTACCCCTAGTGATATCAATGTTGAATCCCCACACCTCTAGAGTCAACTAATCGTGAACCTTCGCTTGCTCTACATTGATAGTTGCGTGTCTGAATTTGTTTTGTTAGTATCAACGATGGGCTGGGTACTGATCCTAGTTACCTGCGTCTTGATCATAAGACGATGCAGACCAACTGATATTTGTACATTAAATGTACGAGTATGCGAGTTGGAATATTAAACACAACATAGGCTTGAAAATAATATGAAAGGAAACATTTACATTGGCTTTACTCAACTCCTGAATAACTTAACTCAATATAAAATAATAAAGCTTATGCAAAACATTGAAAACTTATAAAAACAATGGAAACAACTTAGTTCGTTAAAGAAAATGCAACAAGAAACTCAACTTTACTCCTATAAATAAGTAATATAATTTATGTGGGAGATTCTCTAACCAACAACAACTACTATAAGCCTAAGTGGTAATACAAGGTCTTGACCACATTAACAAAACTGTCCTATACTTTGTCGTTATATAGAACAACTTAACTAAGTGGATTCACAAGTCTATGCGAAAAAACAACAACATAAGGAGTCATATAAAAAGTATGATTCTGTATACTCATGATGGCTACATGGTTTATGAGACTTGAGTTAATATGAAGTCACATCCCTATATAGGTACTCAATACTACTCCTACAATATACTTAGCTCATTTTTAAAAACAAAACTTGTTTCTTTTGTTTGAGATAATTACTCAAAACTTTAGATTAAAGCTCTCTGTGAATCGGTCTTTCCCGTTCTTGTTCAAATGTGACAACATTTTTAAACTCTTGGGAATACTTAGTTCGCTTATAACTTTTGGAGAAATGATCTGAGATCTTTAGTCTTTGTATAACTTTAAACTGAAGCCTTAAAACAAAGTTAAAATGTTTGTGAAAGACTTCTTGAAAAGTCTCTAAGAACTTCATAGACTTGACTCTTAAATTTCCTTGAATTTGAATTTTTGGATTCAAAGTTATGATTGATATTTCTAGATGATTTCTAAGATTTTAGTATTCATTGAGAATTGTTAGAATCAATGGAAAGTATTAGTACACTTTAGAAGGATTTAAACATCTGAATGATGAAAAACTTGTGAAAAGTGATGATTTGGGTAGATTCGAGGCGCGCCGCCCTAGGCCATAAGTTATTGGGGATCATTTCTAGCAATTGCTGTCGTGTCTCTTCAGATCTCCTTGGGCAGGGGGGGGGGTGCATCTCCCCAACCCTTTTGGTGTATCAGGGGCGCATCACCCAGGCAAAATTGATGAACTTTTCCTCTCGTTTTTGGACCTTAAATCGATTTAATTAGTTTTCTTCTCTTAAATTCACATTAGATTCATGTACCCAAATCATATACACAAGTATCTAACTCAATGTAACTCTAATAATTGACATTAAACTCTCAAGAACTCCTCAATCTCAATTCAGAATTCAAGAATAAAAGATTCAAGAACACCTATCAAGAATATTCAAACTTCCAATCTTTTTAGGATGAATTTGTGCTGAAATAAGTATGTTTGGCACGTGGTGAATGAACCCAACATTATAAAAGTCTCATATACCTTGTAGGATCAAATTCTTGATGAAACCCAAAGTCAAGACGTAATATTGATCTTTTGTCTCCTTTATTCTCCTTCCTCCAATTTGTATTGTGAAGTTCAACTTTTCTAAATTGACTAAAATCTTATTGTACCCCAATTAATCACTTTAAAATGAATTAGAATAATATGGTATAGAAAATACCACAACACCCTTTCAAAATCCGGATTGGACATTTCCTTATTTGAATAGTCCAACTTTCACTAGGCATATTTTACTCATACAAACTTGGAATCACGCAAACTCGATGGATTTGAAAGATTATTCCAAGATTTTTCCTACGATATATGGAAACAAGCCAAAATAATCTTGATCTAGGATTTATGATCTATTGAATTTGATGAAAGCTCAACTTTAACACACTTAGCAAATTCCCCAAATTTTATATTCTTTCAACAAATGACCATTTCCAATTTATAACTTTTTTCTAGTTCTTTCTAGTTACGAGGTGTTACAATATCTACCACTTGGTAACATTCATCCTTAAATGAGATCACTCTTAGTTGGCTAAGGGTATAACATCTAACATTCATCTCAAGAACCCAACAAGCAATGCAAAATACAACATGCAATCTCATAATTAAAGATTACTAAGAAGAGAATTAGTACCTTGATGTGGAATTTCTCCGAATTCGAAGAGATGTGGGTATATTTTTTTCACATCTTCTTCATCTCTCCAAGTAGCTTCCTTAACAAACTGGTTCCTCCAAAGAACTTTGACTAATGCTACTTCCTTAGTCCTTAACTTGCGAACTTGGAAATCTAGAATCTGAATTTGTTTTTTCTTCATGAAATAAGCTATCCTTGATCCCAATATCTTCAGTTGGTATGATCGACGAAGTATAGCCCATGCACTTTTTCCATATGGATATGTGAAAAATAGGATTGAACGACGTATAACTCTTGTGGAACCTCCAACTCATAAGCTACATACCTAACCTTTTGGATATTCTGTAAGGAACAATATATCAAGGACTGATTTTCCCCTTCTCACCAAATCTCATACACCATTCATGGGTGAAACTTTCACGTAGACCCACTCATCTACTTCAAAATATAACTCCCTTCTCCCAACATTAGTGTAGGATTTTTGACGACTTCACACCATTTTCAACCTCTCATGAATCACTTTCACCTTCTCCATAGCTTAATGAACTAAATTTTGTCCTATCAACCCCACTTCACAAACTTCAAACCATCCAATAAGAGATCTTCATCTTCTTCCATAAAGATCTTCATAAGGAGACATTTGGATGCTTAAGTAGTAACTATTGTAGCGAACTCGATTAGAGGTAGGTGATAATGCCAATTACCTTATAAGTCAATAACAGAAGACCTCAACATATCCTCTAAGGTCTAAATAATGAGCTATGCTTGTCCATCTATCTGAGGATGAAAGGGAGTACTTAGGTTTACCTTTGAGCCCAAGCCTTTTTGGAATGCCTTCCAAGTCTGTGCAGTAAATTAAGCACCTCTGTCTGAAATAATGGAGAAAAGAACCCCATTAAGTCTAACCACGTCTTGATTATATAACCTAGAATATCTTCTGCTGAATGGGCAGTCTTTATCGGCAAAAAGTGGGCTAATTTTTTCATTCTATCGACAATCACCCAAATAGAATCATGTTGCTAGAAATACCTTGGCAAACCTATGATGAAATCCATATTAATCATCACCCACTTCCATTCTAGAAGTTCTATATTCTGATTCAAACATCCGGGCCTTTGGTGCTCTACTTTAACTTATTGGCAATTCAGATACCTAGCAACAAATTCTGCATTACCCTTTACATACTACTCCACCAATAAACTTCTGTTAAGTCACAATACACATTTATGGACCCCGTATGAATGAAATATCTGGATCTATGATCTTCCTCGATGATCCTCTCTTGTAGTTCATCCACCCTTGGTACACACGATTTACCTTGACACCTCAATACACTATCTTCCCTTGTTCAAAAGCCAATACTTTTTGCTTGGTGAAGATTTTCTTTCAACTCAAAAAAGTTGGTCTTGATCTTTCTTCCCTTTGAATTCTAACACTAATGATGATTCAACCCTATTCATCACCACTACTCCTCTTCGGTGGAATCCATTAGTCGGACTACCAAGCGTACTAGTCTATGCATGTCTCTTTTTAGTTTATTCTTCTATTCCCCCCAAATGGGCAGTAATACTCATAGACAACTTTCTCAAGGCATCAGTAACAACATTGGACTTATGTGGGTGGTAAGAATTACTCATGTCATAATCATTAAGTAATTCTAACCATCTCTTTTATTTGAGATTAATCTCTTTCTGAGTGAACACATATTGAAGACTCTTGTGGTTAGTGAACACATCAACATGAACACCATACAAAAATGTTGCCATATCTCCAAAGCAAACAATACAACAGCCAACTCGAAGTCATGGGTTGGGTAATTCTTCTAATGAACCTTCAGTTTGCAAGAGACATAAGCAATATCTTTACCATTTTTCATTAAAACACAACCCCAAACAAACTGTACATGTATCAAAAAACACCAAAAAACCTTGAGTACCTTTTGGTAAGGTCAAAACTGTGGTAGTAGTCAACCTGTTCTTCAATTCCTGAAAATTTTTCTCACAAACTTTACCATTGAAGTCTCATTATCTTCTGAGTTAACTTGGTCAAAGGGAATGAAATAGATGAGAGCCCATATAAGAAGCTTTTATAATAGCCATCCAAACCCAAGAAGCTCCAAACATCAGTTGGAGATGTGGTTCTAGACCAATTCTGCATTGCCTCTATCTTTTGGGTATCAACTCTAATTCTACACCGAAACTATGTGGCCCAAGAACACAACATACTTAAGCCAAAATTCATATTTATAGAACTTAGCATATAACTCCTTATCTTTGAAAGTCTGAAGAACTATACTTATATGGATAGAATTATCTTCCTTAATCCTCAAATAGATTAGAATTTCATCAATGAAAATGATAAAACATATCTAAATAAGGTTTAAATACTTTATTCATAATGTCCATGAATGTGTAGGTGCATTGTTTAAACTGAACGACACGACCAGGAACTCATAATGACCATAAAGAACCTTGAATACTGTCTTAGGAATATCACACTCCTTACTTTGAACTAATGTTAGCCAAATCTGAGGTAAATTTTTGTAAAAAAAGAAGCTCACTGAAGCTGATAGAAAAGATTATCAATTCTTGGAAGAGGATACTTGTTCTTGATGGTAGCCTTGTCGAACTAATGGTAATCTATACACATACTAAGAGATTCATTTTTCTTTATCACAATAAGACTAGAGCGCCTTAACATGAGATACTTGGTCGAACAAAACCCTTATAAATGAGATCTTTCAACTAACATTTTATCTCTTTCAGCTCTGCTGGTGAGATTCTGTATGGCGGAATAGAGATAGGATGAGTATAGAGAAGAATGTCTATGCCAAAGTCTATTTTTTAAGGAGGGATTTCGGGTAGATCATTTGGAAAATATTCTACTATAGTAACTGACTAAATGGGAGATATCTCAACACTTGAGTCATTAATCAGACCAAGTGATAGACTCACCCCTTAGAAACTAATTTTCTTGCCTTAAGGTGCAAAATGAAACTACCCTTAGGCACTGTTGAACTACTTTTCCACTTTAAGACTAGATCATTAGGAATTTGGAACTTAATTAATCGAATGGAGGAATAATAGACATAAAGCTGGTCCATACTTAGAATGACATTGAAATCTACTATGTCTAACTCAATTAAATCATCCATGGTGTCTTTGTTATTAATGGAAATTACACAATTATGATAAACTAACTTTGCTAGAATAGACTCCCCAATAGGTGTAGAAACACAACGGTTCACAGAGTTTGTTAGGAAGAACATCAAACTTATTATTAACATAAGGGGTTACAAAAGATAAACGTGCTCCTCGGTATAGCAAAGAATAAACATCAAAAGTGACAACTTTTATCATAAATGTGACAACATATAGAGAGTTCTCTTGCTCTTGGACACTAGTGATCATATAAAGATGGTTTGTCCTCTACCAGTACCTAAAGTAACTACTCTAGGTGCAGCCTTGTCTGGTGGGAAAACTAATCAAGACTGGGCTCTATTACCCTGATTCCCATAAACTTTCTTGTTCTTATGTCACTTCTTGAAGTGACCCTCTTGTCCACACTTGAAACAACCTTGACGTCCATCACGAAACTTACATGGGTAAAATGTACCACACCTAAAACATGCAGGATCCTAGTTACCTCGTTGTGCCACATTACCCTGACATTGTGAAGGTATATCTATGATGTTTTGTGAATTATGACCATTATACTCACCCTTTGTTAATGGGTGCAGGTGCACTAGAAGATGATGAAATAGATCCCTTTTTGTTTGATGAATAGTTCATATTATTTTGTTGCTGTCTGGACTCTTTCTTTTGTTTCTAAACTCGTCCCTGTCCCTCAACTTTTCTTCCTCAACCAGCTGCACATAAATTATCAATATCGCTATATACATGTCCCTAATTAGCATAGCTGCCCTGCCTTCTTTGCTTAACAGACGGGACGACCCAACAACAAACAGGCTCATCCTACTCCTCATATCTGCAACCATCTCCAGAGCATAACGAGATAGTTGGGTGAAATTCAACCTATACTCATGAACACTTATTGACTCTCGCTTAAGAGTGAGAAACTCTGGTACGTTGGCCTCTTTCAGTTCTCGGAGAAATAAACTCCCCAAGAAGGCCTCCTCAAAACAAGTCAAACTAGCGGTGGTGCATCCTAAACTCTATTCTTCTTCCATTGATCAAAATAAGTCCTAGCAATATCCTTCATCTAATATGTGGCTAGTTCTACTCTCTCAATATTGATAACATGCATAACATCAAATACCCTCTTAAACTCGTGAATAAAGTTCTTTGTATCCTTAGTAGTGCCCAAACAAGTGGAGCTTAGAGGGTTCATCCTCAATAAATCACGAATCCATGAAGTGTCACCGTAATCTTGTCGAGATCCTTTTTATTTCCCAACCTGGTTAATCACAAATTGAATTAACAACCTTAGTAATTCCCTGAACTCAACATTAGTGACTTCCTCTTGAAGTTTCAATTCAGGTGCATTTGGAAACTCTTGCTCCTCAATATTATGCCTAGCAAAGTCACCTCTGACAACTCATCATGAAGTCATGATTATATGAAAACACGAGCAAGCATGAATTAGAAGGAAACTTTTTAGAGATCAAACTCTAACACATGAAATGAGTATGAAAGAAGTGAGAAATTTTCCTAAGTGTTGCAGACTCCTACTTATAAATGTGGCATGCTTCACACAGATAATTAGGACTCTACATACATTAATTCATAGAATTAATAAGACTGTTTAACTCTGTGCTCTAATTCCAAGTTTGTCACGCCCTGAGCCTACACTTCGGACATGACTGGCACTCAAGAACCAATGCTTGTCCCAAGCAAACCCTTGCCTTGGCTTACTTACTTAGCGATAGACTTAATTCAAGAAGATAAACTCAAACAAAACTTAAAATTTTATAGAGAATACATTTAACTAGATAAGAAGGCAAACTCAATCTCAATATAAGATAATAAAATGAAAACACTAAAGAACTCATATCTTACTGTCTATCAAGCCTCTAAAATAAAGAGGGATGTGGGACAAGACCCATGATCATCCTAACAATGAAATACTGAAAGCAACAGAAAAATAGTCCTCCAAAATGAAAAAGGCTCACTAACTTACTCCGAGTGCTCAACTAGATCAATGAGTCGCTGCGTGGTGATCCTTGTTACATACTTCTGCATCATAAGATGATGCAAACCAACAGGCATCAGTACATTGAATATACGTGTATGAGAATTTGAATGCTAAACACAACATAGGCTTGAAAAGAATCTGAATTGAAACAGTTACCTTGACTTTACTCAACTCCTGAATAACTTAACTCAAATATAAAGTAATAAAGCATATTACAATATATAGTGAACTTCTAAAAACAATTGAAAAAACATAGTTTATTAAAGAAAATGCAATAACAAATTCAACTTTACTCATATAATAATGTAATATAGTTTTTGTGGGAGTTTTTATAGTTTACAACCACTATTATGAGCCTAAGTAGTTATATAACATCTTGCCCATGAGGCCACAACTTTCCTATACTTTCCGTCATATAAAACGCCTTAACTAAGTGGATTCACTAGTGTATGCTAAAAACAAACTTAAGGAGTCATCTAAAAAGTATGATCCTTTATTAGCCAAGATGAATGCATAGTTTGTGGAGACTTGAGATAATATGAACTGCATCCCTATTGGTGCTCAATAGTACTCCACAAATATATTTATCTCATTTTGTTTTTTAAAGAACTTATTTCTTTGGTTTGAGAAAGTTACTCCAAACTTTAGCTTAAAAACTCTCTTAGAAATCGATGTTTCCCTTTCTTGTTCAAATGTGAAAACACTTTTAAACTCTTGGGAATACTTATTTTCCTTAAAATTTTTGGAGAAAAGAACTCAACTCTTTACTCTTTTCTTAACTTGAAACTTAAGTCTTAGAATAAAGTTAAAATGTTTGTGATAGACTTCTTTAATAGACACTAAGAACTTCGCAGACTTGTTCTTAACTTTCCTTGAATTTGAATTTATGGATTCAAGGTTATGATTCATATTTTTGGATGATTGAGATTATTTAGAAGTCATTTAGAGTAGTTAGAACCAACAGAAAGTGTTATTAAACTTTTGAAAACGGACTGAACAATGAAAAACTAGGTAAAAACGACGATTTGGGCACATCCCGAGCGTGCTACGCCAACCCCTATGTTAGTGGAGCTCATTTTTGGCACACTGTTTGCGTGTCGCCTCAGCCCAAATGGGGAAACAGGGGCGTGTCACCCCATCCCTCTTGGCGCAATGGGGGCACGTCGCCCCAACATCGCCCCAGGCAAAACTGACGAACTTTTCCTCTCATTTTCTGACCTTAAATTGATTTAATCAGATTATTTTTCTCAAATTCACATTAGATTCATGTACCCAAATTATATACACAAGGATTTAACTCAAAGTAACTCTACTAGTTGACAGTAAACTCTCAAGAACTCTTCAATCTCAACCCAAATTCAAGAACAATAATCAAGAACATTCAAACTTTCAATCGTTTTAGGACAAATTCACGCTGAAAGAAACATGTTAGGCATGTGGTTGGATGAAATAAATGTTATGAAAGTTTCACATACCTTGTAGGATCAAATACTTGATGAAACCTCAAGTCAATTCCTTACAAAGATGACAAAATCTTGATCTTTCTTCTCCTTTCTTCTACTTTGTGTTTTCTCCAAGCCCTAGCGTAAACTTCAACTTTTGATAACTAACTAAAATATTAATTTACCCCAATTAATCATATAAAATGAATTATAATAATAGGTTATGGAAAACAAAAAAATATCCTTTGAAAATCCGGATTGCACAGTTCCTTATTTGAATAACCCAACCTCAAATAGGCATATCTAGCTCATACGAACTCGGAATTGCGCAAACTCAGTGGTGTTGGAAAGATTATTCAAAGATATTTATTAGAATATCTGGAAACATATATAACTTATCCTGATATAGAATTTATGTTCGATTGACAACTTTAACACACTTAGCAAATTTCTAGATTCTTTTATTCTTTCCAAAAATGACTATTTCTGATTTCTAACTTCTTTCTAGTAACGGGGTGTTATAGATAATTTATTGAGGCATTCCTTGAATGGTTATTGCATCCATATAAAATGATGAATCAAGAGAAGATATTCACAATTTTGAAAAAATGAATGGAGAACTCACTCATAAAGCGTGGTTACACTTTAAGAGTGTGCTGTTGCAATGTCCAAGATATGGCTTCCTCGATGAGCTACTATTACAACAGTTTTACCTAAGTCATGCTATTATGAATAAATTATTGTTTGATTAACTCATTCAGGGAGGTATAACTAAGAAACCATTGATAGAAGCACCAAGGTGCTTAATAAGATGACCAAAATTAACCAAGCTTTGTAATTGTGTGTCACTTCCATGCTTGGGGAAAAGGAACATGAAGATAAAGACCAAAAGAATTGCTATATTGACTAGTAAACTTGAAACGTTATCAAAATATATTATTGGAAGTGGGGAAATTTTAATGAATGTAATGTCCCAGAGAGTGTATTATGACGGGGTTTACATGAGAGGTGAATTTTTTTAGGGTTTTCAGCAAAGTTATCTAAGGCTAATCGAAAATAAAATTTGGACAAAAAAGAATGATGAAACTTTGTTCAAAAGGAATGTAAAGATGATACATACACACAACCTTTCAATCCACATGATATGATGAAGACACCAACCGATCATTTGTTGACTATAATCTTCAATAAAATGGAGGGTTAACATATGATTTTGCAATGGATGAAAAGTGATGTTTCATATTTTATCCACCACCATAATCTCACATTCATCCTGCGTTAAGTATCTTGAAGAAAATATGGGTCAGCTAATTGCTCTTGTGAATGGTAATACTTCTGAGAATTCTAAGTCTGATGGAAATGAAAATCAGAGGGATCCCATCAAAGTTTCAGCCATAGTTACTAGATCTTGAAAGAATTTCCATAAAATAACAAGACGCGATAATGTAGATTCTCAAAGGGTGATTAACAATGATAAATTATCTAAGGGAATGGATAGGACACAAACAAAAGAAGTTGAAGGTGAGACGAAGTAAATGCAAAAGAGGTCGGTATTGAAGCCTCATCAACATTGCCTCAAATTAAGTTAGAAACTTCTTCTCCCTAAAGAATGAAAAATAAAAATGACAATATAAAATTCAAAGAGTATACGAAAATAGTGAAGGATTTGAAAGTGAATATTCCATTAGTGGATTCCTTGACGGAAAAACAGGGTTATACCACATATATGAAATAATTGGTGACAAAGAAGAGGGCGATAGATGGTGAAACAATTGAATTACTACAAACATGTGGTACAATACTGACAAAGAATATAGTCCTCAAGAAAGATGATCCAGGACCTTTCACTATTCCATGCACTATTGGTGCATGTAATTTTGCAAATGCCTTGTGTCATCTTTGTGCAAGTATAAATTTGATGCCATTGATGATATTTAATAATCTCGGGCTTGATTAAACACGACCAACATGTATGATGTTCTTAATACCTGACCTTTCAATAAATATGTCAGTTGGTATGGTCTATGATGTGCTAGTGAAGGTTGACAAATTTGTGTTCCCGGTTGGTTTTGTAGTGCTTGTTTGAGATAGATATTGACATGCCAATTATTCTTGGTAGACCATTCTTGTCCATTATAAAATCTTTGATTGATGTGGAAGGTTGTGAGTTGAAGTTCTAAGTTAATAATGAAGTAGTTAGCTTTAATATTCATAAATCATTGAAATATCCAAGTGATATGAATATTGTATCTCACATCGATCAGATTGATGAAGGTGTGGTAAGTATTGGAGAGGTGGTTTATCGTGAATATTCATTATATTAAGTGCTACTTAATTATGATCAAGCCAAAATTAGTGACTATGATAAAGTCGTGTCTGCACTTGTAGGTGTAGGCTCAAAAAATTCATTTGAAACAAAGCATCATCTTGATTTTCTAGTCGAGAAACACCACTCACCAAGCTATCTATTATTGATCCACCAAAACTATAATTTAAAGAAACACCCGCGTCATCTTAAATATGTGTCTTTGGAGGCCAACAACACACTTATGGTGCTTATCTCTATTGGTCTTAAACAAGAGAAAGTGGAGGTATATATCATTGTGTTGAACATGCACATTAGAGTCTTGGGTGGTCAAATTACCGACATCGTGGTAATTTTGCCTAGTGTATGAGCTCAAAATAATTTATTTGGCTGAATATTGAAAACCAAACATTGAGCATCAACGATGGATAAATCCTCTAATGCAAAAAGTGTTGATAAATACGATTATAAAGTAGTTAGACGCATGAGTCATTTTTCCAATTGCGGAAATCCAATTAGTAAGTCAAGTTTAATATATTCCTAAAAAGGGTGATATCATGGTAGTTCCAAATGAGGAAGTTTAGCTTGTTATTTCTAGATTGTGACTCGGTGACCTGTTCATATGGATTATCAGAAGCTTAACTCATGGACCATAAATGATCATTTCCCCATGCCATTTATCAATCAAATGTTTGATAGGCTTGTGGGAAAAGGGTGTTATTGCCTTCTTGATAGATATTAGCGGCATAACCAAATTTTCATTACACCCGATGATCCTGAAAAAATAATTTTTATATGCCCTTAAGGAACACTTGCCTTCAAGCATATGCCTTTTGGGTTATGTTATGTGTCGACTACCTCTCCACTATGCATATTATCAATCTTCATAGATATGGTAGAGGATTCCATGGAAGTGTTCGTGTATGATTTTTCAGTCGTTGGAGACTTTTAAAGAATAGTTGAAGTGCTTGGAGATGGTTCTTAAAAGTGTAGAGTCAAATTTTGTCCTTAATTGGGAAAAAGCCTCTTTAGGTGATAGAAGGAATTGTCCTTGGGCATGAAATTCCTGGGGATATTATTGAAGTTGATCAACCTAAAATCCAAGTAATTGAAAATTACCTTCCCGAATTTCGGTAAGGGGAGTAAGAAGCTTCCTTGGTATGTCAGGTTTTATAGGGGTTCATCAAAGACTTGTCCAAGATTTCTATTCCGTTGTGCATGCTTCTTGAGAAACAAAGCACATTAGTCTTTGATAATGTCTGGATGTTTTAAATATGTTGAAGAAGAAATTCGTCTCACACCCTATCATTTTAGCACCCAATGTAATCTCCATTTTGAAATGATGTGTTATGATAGTGGCTTGGCACTAGGGGATGTTCTTGGGCAACATAAAAACAAGTTTTTTTCATCCCATTTATTCTCCTAACAAGACCATGAATTGTGCTAAAAATAATTACATCACCTTTGATTTTTTCTAAAAAGAATTACTTCATGACTGAGCAGGAGTTGCTAGATCTTGTATATGGGTTTGAAAAGTTTAGAGCCTACTTTGTGATAGTTAGTGGCAAACAAAGAGGAAAACCGATGTGTGCTCCTTCTTCAAGAATTTTGACTTTGAAATGAAAGATAGAAAGGGATGTGAAAACCAAGTAGTTAACCACCAATCAATGCTAGAACAAGATCCAAATGTGGTTGATTAAAGAGATATCGATGATGATTGCCGAATGAATTAGTACTGTTAATTTCTACACCCTCTAATCCTACATATGCTGATTTTGCTATCTTCATTGTATGCAGGTTGTTATTTGATGATTTGAGTAGACATAAAAAGAGGAGATTATTATTTGATGTGAAGAAGTATATATGGGATGAACATTTCCTCTTTAGAGAAGGTGCTGAAAATATTATTTCGTGTTGCATTCCTGAAGTGCAGGTGAAGGAAATAGTAGAAGTATGTCAAGCTTTGCCTGCAGATGGGCATCATGGAGGTATCCGTGCATCGCCCAAGGTTTTGCAACGTGGCTATTATTGTCCCACTTTTCTTAGGGATGCTCATGACTTTTGTGAAAGTCGTGTTGAATGTCAAATGCAAGGGAGTATCTCCCAGAGACATGAAATACCACTTTCACAAACCCTTGAAATTGAGTTGTTGAATGTTTGGGGGATTGATTTCATGTGTATGCGCGTACAATGTCTATTTATGTAATCTTAAGATTTTTTGCCGCACCTCTTTTTTTCTCAAACATGAGTGTGTTTTGTAGTTTATCTAATTACAAGAATATGGAAACAAAATATGGGATATGAATATAAGAAAAATATATGAATTGAAAGAAGATTTTTCTCATATATCTAAATCATTATTTTTGTTATACTTTTTTTTGTTGATTGATATTTTGAGACTTTTGTTTCTTCTTTGTTAGAGAACCTCAAAATGTGAGTTCTTTTATAGAATATTTTTTAAAGATAATTTAATATCGAACCTGGGAGTCCCTTTTATTAAACTCACATGTCTGTACAAAATAGACCAACCGTCTCAAAAGACCTATCAAAATCAAAAAGAAAACGGACAGTCCAAAAAGAATTTGACAACCTATATATTCCGACCATAACACTTAGGATTTCTAAATTGAACTCACTCATATCCTCAGCCATGTCGTCGCAAGGAGCTTTCTTAAATTGTACTTTCCTTGGCATTTTTCTTTGAGCTATAAATATCTTTGTTTGTAATGTGAAACAATTTATCTTTCTCAGCTCAGAGTGGTTTGTATCATGTTTTGTTTTCTCCCTTTTCCAATTCTTTTCATAGAATGTAGAATTTCTTTTTCTATTTTTCTAATCATAAATTTTTGTTATTATTTTTATATCAAATGACGAAATTTAGAGATGTTCTACATTATATACTTCTTTGGTCTTTTCATAGAGAATTGTAAGCTCGATTTCCTCAGTTACTTTTTTATGTGACTATTTTTATGTACATGATTATACTATGTTTTCTATATTTCCCAAAGTAAGAATTTTTTTAAGGGATGAGAATGTAACAAAAGCACTTGTTACTTTTCACACAATTAAAATTTGACTTAATACATCAATAGCCCCTTAGATTAAATTTTGTTTAGACACTTGAACTATAATTATACCCATTTTCTTGAGTTAGCCTTCAAACCTCAAACATGTTGCAATAAGATTGATGTGTACAATTAAATGAGATTTAATATTGTGAACATATCTACCTACTGATATTTTTGAATGAGAACGGAAGTCTTTCAAAAATACTAACATATTAATCATGTCTTTTAAATCTCAATTTGTAATAGATTGTAGATCGAGTGTCTACATAAAATTTACTGAAAAATTATAGTAAGCCTTACCTGTTAGTAATTACTCAAATATTCGATATGCTATGTCCAACCACTGCATTTGTTGTAACTCTACTTACCAAGACTTAGTCACCTATGAAGCTATCACTTGGTTTTAGCAAGAATTTGAACTCTGATCTCCCATATTTTTACCCACTTTAATGATTGTTAGACCGCATACTTGATTTTGCAGCAATGTATCTGAGTGTCTACTTGTTGATATGGTTATGATATATTTGTTTTTTCTATCTCTTAGACAAATTAGGTATGATAGTCATACATATGTAGTTGGTGCATTATCTTATTTGAGGAAAGTTAGAGAAACTTTTCAAGACAAAATAGAGAAGTATGAAATGTTCCTTGATTTTATGGAAGAATTTAAGGCTTGAAGGCTTGCAACTGAAATTTTCCTATTGTCATGATCCTATTTACTTTCTTTTCTTATTTGTGATTTATGTAGGACTAAGACTTTGCACGTGTACCACATAATTGATATTTTTGGTGTCATACAAAAAGTTAGAGAACTATTCAAAGGGAACCCTAGATTAATTATTTTATTTAACGCTTTCACGCCCAATGACTATAAACTAATTGACTATCCCATTGAGATGATAAATAGTGAACTCGACTTCTATTGATTCCACTAGTCCCAATGTGTAAAGCCATTCCGATAAAGTACTCCAAAAATTGTGGGCCACCTCTCTTAAAACCCCGTAATATCTTAGAAAATCTCAGAGTTGAAAGCCTATGAAAAATTCCGAGCATCTTCTGCTCCTCTGGAGGCACTAGTCCGACTACGATCAACCTGGGCCCGAGGTGTCTCTGTTGTGGGCAAACCCTGCTAGCATGGTGCTGGTGCTAGTGCTTGTGTTGGATCTGCAATTGAAGCTGGGGTGTGTTGCACACGCCAAGCACAATCTATAACTGCATGATGGCTCTCTTAAGCTTCAAGGCTATTGCTGGTTCGGGTAGTGGCTGGTCTTGTCTTAGACCTACCGACAAAACTTATTCCTGATCTACCGGAGGGTCCACTTTATTATCTAGATTCGTTTCTTTATGTTGGGTAAGTTCTAATCCCCTATTCGGTAAGGGAGGTTGATCCCTACCTCGAGTTATTAAGCCATTCTTAAGTCCCGTCATAGGAAAAGAGTGAAACCTGTAAGATTAATGGAAACAAGTAACACATACCCCACAGGAAAGTGATACGATAGAGGAAGATTACTAAAGAAACCATATAGCCTCCCAAATATAGGATACATACGTCTCTGCACTGAACCATAAGACTCTACCTTATATTCGATCTATTTAAGTGCGACTAGTGAATTTTGGCTCTAACACCAATCGATCACAACCTAATTCCTGGAGTCATGATAACACCTAGTATAACTCACTAGCAAGTAATCCATCCCTAATTAACAACGACAAGTAACGAGTATAAGGGTATAAATTAAAAAAATAACACAAAAACAATAAAATGAGACAAAAGTGGAAGAAAACTAAAAACTATAAACGTACAATCACTCGCAGAACAGGGAAGTCAAAAGTACAAAGCTAACTAAAACAAGAGTAAAAGTACAAAAAGTTGGCGACAACCATAGACATCTCAAAATCAAAAGGCTAGCTAAATATGTACAAAATGAAACATGCTAATCCGGACTTTCACACACTCAAATTACACCTTTGTAAAGAATAATAAATGATCGTTATCAAGTAAAGAACCCAACATGTAGGTTGGGGTTGATTCCCCAAAGAATAAGGTTTATACTTAACCTTAACTTACAATTATATTCGTTTAACAGACTTATTTCCGAGAAAACAAAGCAAAGGGGGGGATGGTTGGGTAAAAAATAAGGATAGTTGCTAGGAGGTCAAGTAAGCAAGATTCGAAATTTAGTTGTTATCAATGAGAGAGAGAAACTAGGGTGTAAGTGTTCCCATAAGCTCATATTGTAGTAATCCTAGTAATAGTAATCATTTCCTAGTGTATCATATGCAAAGTGGTATGTTTTGTATCCATAAATCCTTGATCCGACAAGTAGATAATTTCAACTTGCACCTTAGTTTGGCTACGTGTGTATACTTTACTTACCCTTACCTCTAGCTCATAATAGATATCACATAAATATATGACTTAGTTTTCATCCTCGCACCAATTAACACTAGACTATTAGATAGTATCACACTAAATCTATGTTGATAATTATTTTCTTATAAACTACCTCCTAGGTTTGGCAAGTAGTAACAAGAAGTTGATAATTCACCAAGGTATCAACTTTTCAAAAATTTCACTAGGGCCCTCACTTAGTAAGAAATCCTTCCCACACAAAAGATATAAATTTGAAGAATTTTACTATTCATTCAACACTCACAATTAGAAGTAAATTCAAGTAAAATTAGTGCTCAATACCCATATACTTATCCTTATTTTCAGTACTTAACCTCTCCAAACTAGTTGGTAGGATCACTATAGGACTTTCTTGGTTTGTAAAGTAGGCCTAGGGTCATGTGTTGTACATTTGAGTACTTTTTAGTGACGTTTTACCCTCGTTGACAATAAATTAGGCTTTTTTTATGTCTTTTTGCCCTATTTTTAACATCCTACATTTTTATCTTCTTTCCCTTTGACTCTTTTCACCATGGATGTGAGTCTTGACTTTGAAGCTCTTTTATTTTTCACATTCTTCTTTTTCATTCATTTTATTTTTCATTATTCTTCAGCATTTTATTCATTAACATTTTTCTTGTTTGGCACAAATTCACACCCTCTTATACCATCTACTTTTATCTTTTCAACACCAAACTCTTTTTATATGCATTTTTCTTTCGGTTTCTTCATACATAGCCACCTTCAAGTTATTGATTTTTCGTTAGTTGAGGTGCACAATATCCGATGTTGGACCAGAGCCAAGATTGAGATCACTTGTAGCAATAGCCACCCTCAACTTTTAGGATTTTTGCCTAAGTCAAGGTGCACATTTCCAAGGAGGGACTAGGTCTAAAACACTTATTTTAGGGAAGGTGAGTTAGGTGAATTAAAAGAAGTGGTCAATTTTAGTGTCAAATATTTTTATCAAAGGGACATTAATTTCATTTGGTTGGATTCATTTAGCCTTTAGTGGAATCTTTTTGAACAATGACCTATGATCACTTCAAAATCCTAGCCTAGATTATCTTCGAAGGACAAAGGAGGCAAGTTCTGGATTGGCATACACTATTTGAACAATAAAATATTGTCACATACTCTTGGCACTTTATTTCATTATCATAAGCTTGTTCAGTTTTTAAACTTTAGTCATGGGGTAATTGTTTCTTATCATGTCACATTTACTTCCAACACATTCAACTGATCAAGACTATAGATTAACCATAACTCAACAACATTTTTGTTAGGCATCATTTTTATCATGCTTTTATTTCATGCCATCATGCTTTTGTTTTTCACTACTCCTACATGTTCAATCATACGCTTGCCGATTCAACAAAATGAACAAATTCTCTTAGGGGAAAAAGAACACAGAAAAGAACACCCCAAGAGGATTATGAGTTGGGTTGCTCAGATTTCATCCTATAACTCAAAATCCATTTGCACCACGCCAACAAAATATAGTATAATTGTACCCAATGCAAGAAAAGTAAAGAGTAAATGATCGGGTGAAACAAACCTATGGTGCATAGCGCCAAAGATTTATCAACAAACAGGTGGGTTCGGTTTTGCGTAGCCTGCTGGAAAAACACGGGGAACGACATAAGTATTAGTCCTTTCAATAATCTCGACACTATTAGTACTGATTACATCATCTCTAACAATAAAAATAGCATCAAAAGTGGCACAAAATTTGAGGCACCAGCGACACTCTCACGAACCCTATGGTGGCACAAATCTTTATACACAGTGGAAGCTCTCCTATCTTTCTAACTCTGTTAGCGCTCCCTGTTCTTCGCTATTGCATCTTTAGTAGCCTCAAAAGTGGGACTAGAGTAGTGCCTTTTTCCTCGGAAATGAGTGGACTTTGACTTCGGTTTGTATTTGTTGTATGAAGCATCTTAAATTAAGTAATCCAATGGTTAGTAGGTGTGGACATTGGCATATCCATAGATGGGGATAAGATGGCATCAAGGGTTGCTTGATGGCTATCCTTTTCAGTCTTTAAAAAGGAGACATCCATGGTGGGCCTTGTCTTAAGGACTCTCAACTCTAAGGCGTACAAGCGCTTAATGTCTTAGACCTTGAGGTCCATCATGTGCTCAATCTTCCTCTCCATACTAGTATCGAAATTTAAGATACACCGATTTATCCAAGGGTTCATAAGCTAAAGCAGTGTATCCATATGTGCCTCAATTTTTTGAACACATTCAAGGGGCAAAACAACGTCCTGATGAAAGGGTGTCTTTGGATGAGCTAGGAGATTGGATGGTAGTTTGAGATAGGGATGCTAGGACATCATTAGTATTGGCTGGATGGGCAGTGTCTACACCCAGTATTTAGCTCCACATGAGAAACGAAATCTACACATCAACCTGTAACTCTCGTCACCGTGCAACTATGTTAGCCTCATCCTTAATGAGATCGATGTGTAATGTTTATATTTCCATCACAATCTTTTCATAGTGACGAATGGGTACCCCAACATCTCTGCATAGTAGAAAGATAAGGCATGGAAATGGTAGAGTTGTAGTAGTCCTAAATGCTCGCTCATGGATCTCCGCAATAAGCATGCAGAAGAAGTCTACCTCAAACCCAGTTAGCATGGCCTCAAACATCACTGCTCGATCCCACATCAACATGTTGTCCGTTTGAGTAATTCTCCCTAATAGTCAGAATAATTTTTCCACAAAAGTCAATGTGGCCTTGGTGATGATCAAACCCGGGGTGCTGGCCTATTTGGTGTTCTCTCTGGCTGTAGCAATATGGCGGGCTAACCAGCACAATTAAATCTCTATCTACTCTGTACTCCTTTGAAGTGCCCCGCTCCTTACTATGTCCCAATGATAATCAATCTCGATTGTATTAATAGCTAGTGTATGGTCCATACTTTACTGGAATCTGCGCATAGTAGCAATCGATATGTCAATCGAGAACCCACAAAAAGTGTAGCCATGAGTGAAGGTTGGGCAGTGAACTTGGCTCATTTGTTGATGGAACCTCTGAGGTAGATTCATATGAGGCATAAAACTCCCACAGTATCTCCTCATTGTGCGACCCTGGGCTATAAACCATCTACTTTCACCGATGCCTATGGAATAGTGCATGGGTTTCAGACATGGTATCAAGGCTTCCTATAAAAGCCCGACTCTCTTTGGTAATCATTCGATACATCCTCTCATCCTTATTCAGCTCCTGAAGGCTCTCTATATCTCCCATTGACCTCTATACACCACTAGTTTAACTAATCCACAATTAGGGCAGGATCAATGTTAAGTCATTTATGAATGTCCTCTACACTATGAGCCACATCAGAAGAGGAAGTCTCATAATGTAAACTATAGATGGAAATGGGGTTGGACTGGAATTGGAAGAAGAGGCAGACTCAGAGTTACAAGTAGAACCAGGCAGTGAACTGATCAATATATCCTCCTTATCATACTAGAGGCAGTGACTATGTAGAGAATCACTTGTGGAGATTTATTCCTGGTATCCCGAGGTGAAGTTACAGTGTACTTGTATTAAGTGGGACATATGTGGGATGAGCTTTTGCATTAGTATCTCTATCAAGTAGCCATTTGGTTGGTGCATTTGATTTGGACGTTCACCTTGGTGTGAAGGCTAGAGATTTATTAGGAGCCATGGTACCTTTGGAGTCTTAATTAGTACCATAATAAACCTATAACACAGTCAAATGTTTTTAGAATAAAAAATAAACCAATGTGAAAATCAATAAAATTTCACACAATAGCTTGATTGACTACCAACGGTCCGTAGGTTGAGTATAGTCTGTGGGTCACCTCTATTTGTCAAAGGTCCCAAAAAATTGGGATTTGATAGGAACCATGGATGTGCAAAATGTTTGGTTGTTTGACCTTCAGATTGATGTCCACCTCCGTGGTTCCATATTTGATTGAATTTTCATGTGATACAGACCCAAATACCTGATACACGGTTCGTAGGTTGACCTACAGTCCATGGATGGGGTATCATGTGTTAGGTATGTGCGAAGCACAAGAAATTCCACATTATTAAACCATGATTTTCAACAATTTATCAATCACCCTAAGTCTCATAAGTATTTCAACTGAATTTATGATAGTTTATCATCTCCAGGGTTCCGTTTTTCATTATTTCACATTTATTTCATACAAAACTAGGAACCCTAAGTTGAAAGTGTCATTTAGACTAATTTTTTTGATCAATTTGATTAAAAAGACAAGATAATAATATTATACAATCCCAAGGGTGTTTCTAATAGAGTTTATCATGCAATTTCATAGAACACACAACCCAAGGTCAAGACCCTCTTCGTGACTTCATATATTGAACAATAAATATTGACATTGAAAGTTAAAGTGAAGTTTGTTACCTGACAAGTAGCAAATGTGGGTGATTGTGTGATGTCAATGAACTCCTTAGACCTTTGTACTAGGCTTTCGATGCCGAACTTGGAAAAAATCAGTAGGAGAGGGAGATGAGTATTTGAGACGAGGGAAAAAGGATATAAGAATATAGGGAAATTAAAAGGGAGTCATTTGTGGGATTTGGGGAGATTAATGTATTGAATTTTGGGAGAGTAAGGGGTTAAAAACTTTTAGGATGGAGTTTTGAATATGGGCGATGAATATAAAATGAATGGGTTTAAAAACACCATTCACGGTCTGCAGATTAAACTACAGACCGTTGATGGGATCTGTAGACCTCTGTAACAAATATTTTATGCAGACTTTGATTTTCATCCTTGCAAATGTAGCGACTGTTAGGACTTTCATTTTACAATTTCTAGACACCTTTTAGGCACACACCCTATGCTATATCTAGAAACCCTAAAAGAAGAATAAACTACCAAACTAAAAAATTATAGAAAATGAAATAAACAACTATAACTCCTAAAACAAAATGAAAACCTATAGTAGGCTAGATTTAAATTCTTGGGTTGCCTCCTAAGCATTGCTGTATATAACATCGCAGCACGATGCAGGCTCTTGGTTACTTAAACTTCATCAATACAGTAGGCCTCAAACATCTTTTGCACTTTCTTTTTTTTCCTAGATAGATCTCGATTCTTTTCCCATTAGCCTTGAACCTTGTTTCCTCATTGTTTTCGAGCTCGACTGCTACATGTGGGAACACTTGAGTGACTATGAATGGCCTGGTCTATTTGGACTTGAGCTTGTTAGGAATCAAGTGCAACCTAGAGTTTAATAGAAGAAACAGATCACACACAACAAATTCTCGCTTTTCAAACCTTTGATCATGATACTTTTTCATTTTATCCTTGTACAAGGCTTAACATTCATAAGATCTTAAGCGAAAATCATCAAGCACATTCATGTAACTTACTAGCCCAAATAAAAATTCAACTTCTTTAGTGCCCACATAGCCTTATGGTCTAGATCTACAGGAAAATGACAAGAATTTCCAAATACAAGTTGGTAAGGGGACATACCTATGGGAGTCTTGTATGCAGTGCGATAGGCCCATAGAGAATGATATAGATTCCTTGATTAATCAGTTCTATTAGAATTCACAGTCTTAACCAAAATTTGCTTGATCCCTCTATTGGACACTTCAACTTGCCCACTGGACTGCGGATGGCATGGAGTGGCTACATTGTGGCGGATGCCATATTTCTCAAGTAGAGCCTTGGACTACTTATTACAGAAGTTGGAACCTCCATTACTAATAATCACCCTAGGTATACAAAAAATTGGAGTAGATATTGTTTCTGAGGAATGCGGTGACACTTCTACCTTTATTGTTGGACATCACATTTGCCTCCACCTATTTTGACACATAATCAACAACAACAAGAATATATTGCAACACATATGAACTTACAAATGTACCTATAAAATTAATTTCGAATATGTCAAAGATCTCACTCACAAATATCGAATTCATAGAAAGTTCTTGCCTCTTTGAAATTCCTCCTTCTCTTTGGCAAAGATAAAAGACTCAACGAAATCACAAGCATCTTGGTTGATGGCAGGAAAACACTACTCATACTAAAAAATTTTAGGCACAATCTGAATACCACTATGATTCCCACCAATAGGCGATGAATGACACATCTTTCGTATACTTAAAATCTCAACCCCTGGAACACATTGACGAATTGTCCCATCAGCACAACAAAGGTACAAATAAGACTAATCCAAAAAGAACTTCTTCACATCATGCATACAACTTTTCGTTAGTTAAATAGAAAAATCTGATGGAACCCTTTCCATGTAGTTAGCAAAGTCTATGAACAAAGGAATCAGATAATGAGAAGCAGCCAATACCAATTCATCCAGAAAATCATCATTACTTTCAGCCCTATTACCTACTTTGAGCATAGATTTTTCATCCAATTTAGACAAGTGATCGACAACCTAATTTTTTGTCCCCTTTCTATCTTTGACCACAAAGTCAAACTGTTGCTGCAACAACACCCGTCTAATCAACCTCGATTGTGCATCCCTCTTAACCATAAAATATCTCAATGCATAATGGTTAGTATTAACTATGACCTTAGTATCAAAAAAGTATGATAAAAATTTCTTGAATGCAAAAGCCACAACATGGAGTTCTTGTTAAGTCATTGTATTATTATTTTGGGCCAGATCTAGAGCTTTGCTAGAATAGTAAATAGGATGAAGGATCTTCTATCACCTTTTTACCAGAACTACACTAAGAACCACCCCACTCGCATCACACATTACCTTAAACGACTACCCTTAATAAGGTGAAATTATGACAGGTGTGAAAACCATCTTCTCCTTCAACTCTCCAAATGCTTTCAAACAGGCAACATCAAAAGCAAACTTATGCTCCTTTTTGAGCAATTTGCATAATGGATGTGCAAGTTTGGAGAAATCCTTGATCAACCTCTATTGAAACTTGCATGCCTAAGAAAAGTTCTAACACCCTTAACAAAGATAGGTGGTGGAAGCTTTTATTTCCTTGACTTTCTCTCTATCAACCTCAATACTCTTTTAAAAATCCGATGACTTAGAATTGTCCCTTGTTTCACCATAAAGTGGCACTTTTCCGAATTGAGCACAAGATTATACTCTTCATACCATTTAAGTACTTCATCCAGATGGTCAAAACAACGATCAAGAGATTCACCTACCACATAGTAATAATGTATAAATGTATCAATAGTGTCCTCCACTTTATCAAAAAATATCAACATCATACAAAGATGGAAAGTCGCTGGAGCATTACACAATCCAAATGGAATCTGTTTGAAGGCAAAATTCCCATAAGGGAAAGTGAATGTATTCTTCTCTTGGTCTTTTAGAGCAATATAAATCTACTTGTTGCCTGAATTACCATCTAGAAAACAATACCAAGCCTTAGAAGCAAGTCGGTCTAACATTTGATCCATGAGGTGACTTAGGGAAATGTTATTTTTTTGTCCAAGAATTTAATTTTTGTTAGTCCATGCAAACTCTCTATCTAGTCTCGGGTCACATCGAACAAGCTCACTGTTTTCATTCAGAACCACATTTATCCCACCTTTCTTGGGAACACATTGAACAGGACAAACCCAACTACTATCTGAAATGGGATAAATAGCTCCAACATCCAACCACTTGATGATTTCCTTTTTCACTACCTCTTGCATAGGCATATTTAGTCTTCTCTGGTTCATGATACTAGGCTTTGATCCAGAATTGAGTTGGATTTTATGACAACAAAATCGATGATCATTCAATAGCCCACTTGACCCACTTCATCATAGACATCAATGCCTCAATTTGTATCACATTTAAATCTGCCACCATGATAAACAGTAAAGTACCATCTCTCCCCAAGAATACATACGTCACTATTTAATAGAAACTTCATCTGCCCTTTCTCCATATCATCCAAGGCACGCCCAGTGGCAACAAATGGCCTCTAAGGGATAATGGAAATCTCAAAATCATCCTCACAATCAAGTATCACAAAAGCCATTGGAAATATTAAAGACTCCATTTTCTCAAGTTCATCTTTGAGAAAACATATGGGCCTCTTTACAATTCTAATGGCCATGAGCAATTACATCACAATGGTTTTGGATCCTCTAAACCCAACATCTTATAAATAGATAATGGAATCCGAATGTAGAATCCAAACCACTTAACACCTTAGCAAAATGTAGTAACATGATGGTACATGGAATAGTGAAGGTTCCACGATCCTTATTTTTCTACACAAGGGACCTTGTAAAAATAGAACTATAATATTGTAACCTATCAACGCCTCAAAAAATCATGAACCCTTTTTCATCACAAAATCCCTATTAAACAAAACCACCCATGCATTTTCTCCAAAGCGTCTATCAACGGAACAATGATGGGGAACTGCTTCAACATACTAATAAACATGCAGTATTTACCTTCTTCAATTTTTTTCACTAACCTTTATGAAAAGGGAGGTGGAGGTCTAGGCGTATGAATAAATTTCTAGGTTATATCTACTTTCTTCTATGTAGAATTCTTGGACTCACCAGTAACCTTAATGTCATAATTATCTTTATGAACCTCGAGATTGACCTCATTTGACATAGGTGGATCAATGGTGTGATTTCCTCTCTAGTAGCGACTATTATACGATGCCCATCATTCTTCAAATTTTGTATGATGTTACTGAGAAGTGTTATAGACAAACGTGGGTTTACTGTAATGGACAACTAAGTCATCCGTTGCTCAATTTTGTTGATCAACACTACATGACCATCAACTTTTAGACAAATACCTAAAGAATCCGTTCCACGTATATTTCACAGTCTCATCATTCAAGTAAAAAAACTTCATCATCTTCTACATCATATTATTAGTACGTGAAATACTACCCCCAACTTTCATATTACCATATTATCGATTTTGAGGAGGAACATAAGGACCACCTTTATCGTGTGTGTTGCTACAGTTGTTCCTGTTATAGTTGTTGTCCCGATTGTAGTTCCCATCCCAAACATATTTACCATATCAATTGTAGTTACCATAGTTTCGACCTTTGGTTCCTTGACCTTAGGGCCAATAATCCGAATTGGATTCTTGGGCATTGGCTCGGTAACAACCCGTCTAATTATTCACTACATAAGTATCCTTTTCATAGTAGCACACATCAAATGGTGGTGGATTTCTAGTCAAATTATTCACATCATTTACCTTTTTGGCCCATCCGCTCACATTCTTCAAAACCAACCCTAATTCGGTCTTAATTTGAGCCATCTCCTCCAAGTATCATTGGTAGATTAATTGGTGCAGAGTGAACTGCAAAGGTGCTCTTCCCATTTTCTGACTTTTTAGTGCTCTAAACTTTGTTGTTTTTGGAGATTTTGTCCAATTTATCAACAATCTTCTCAAAAGTGCACTAAACATATGAACGCCCACCAATAGTATCAAGCACAACCTTACTATTGTTATCATAACCTCTGCAGAACTACTCCTTTTGAAACTCATCATTAATGCAGTGAGTTGGAACACTTCTTGTCAATCCATTGAACCTATCTGATGAACTACTTATAAACTCTGCAGGTAGTTCCACAAATTTGTTGAGTTTATCTTTGTGGTTCAAATTCTTTGACAATGGAAAGTACTAGGCCATGAAAACTTGGTGCAATTGATCCCATGTGTGAATGGAGCTGTATGAGAGAGTAGAAAACCATACAAGTGTCAAATTCCTGTCCACCCAATGACACCCATGTCAAATTCCTGTCCACCCACACAATTGTTGTAAAAACTCCTCAACTTGGCCATGTGCCCATGTAGATAATCTGATGCCATATCCTAAAACAAATGCCTCGTTGTAAGAATCTTTATCAGACTACTAGTAATCATGAATGTATGCTTGGAGGTAGCACAATAGGTCAATCAGATTCAATGATATTGAAATCGTCCCTATAATTACCACACAACATTGGTTTTATTGGGTATTGTACTCTCAATGCATGACTAAGTAGATTTTCACCACGAAATCGAGTATTCTCATTCAAAACTCCATGAGGCTGCAACTCAACTCAATCACCTAGATTTCTTGTGGTTGGATTTACTTGGACCTCTTGATTATTCATTATTCTCAAAGTTTTGCTTAATTCTGGGTCGTATGGTGTCAATTGTTCGCCTCGGCTTCATGCACTTGGCATACACTAGAGTAGAAACTTGTAAAAGCAATAACAAAAGCAAAATAAAATTAGGAAATAATTGACAAGTTCAATAATGTAGTTAAACTTAATCTAAAAGCATTGTTCCTTGGCAGCGGCGTCAAAATTTGATACACTCAAATTAAACCTCCCTAAAGAAGTATAAGCGACCATTATCAAGTAAAGAACCCAACTTGTAGGTTAGGGTCGATACCACAAGGCATATGGTTTAGAATTTACCTTAACTTATGAATAAATTTATTTAGACAACTTATTTCTTAGACAAGAAAGTAAAATGGAGGGGGGGGGAGGGGTTGTGTAAAAAATAACGGATTATTGTTTAGAGAGTAAGTGAGCAAGATTCAAACTTCAGTTGTTATGAATGAGAGGGAAACTAGGGTGTGTTCTTTATAAGATCATAACATACTAATCCTCTAAATAGTAATCATTTCTATTGTATCACATGCAAAGTTGTAAGTTTTGTATCCCTAGATCCTTTGTCCAACAAACAGAGAATTTCTCTCCGCACCTCGGTCCGACTATGTATATATACTTTACTAACCCTTACCTATACCTCAAATTAGACATCACATAACTGTATGACTTAGTTTTCACCCTTGCACCAATTGACATTAGACTATTAGATAGTATCACACTAAATCTATGTTGATAATTCTTTTCCATTTAACTACATCCTTCGTCAGGAAAGAAGTAACAAGGAGCGTTCTAACATCTGTTAAAAAGACTTATAAACAAAAGAACTATCAATTCATGCAATAACACTATTCAAGAATTACTTAGTTAATATTCATACTTTGTTAATCACTCATGGTTCCAGCCACACTAGTTGTGGATTTAGTTACCCATACTAGTTGGAACACAATTCATATTTTTAGACTAAGAATTAATGAATTTACGTAATGAGTAGAAGAAACCAGAATCTCAAATTCACATTCAAAGAAAGAACCTTAATAAATTAAAGATAAGAAATCAAATTCTTAATGTTTGCAACTTTATTCCACAGAACACACCAAGAGCTAAAGTTAACAGGAAAGTCTAACCCCTAAAAAAGAGTTTTACATGCCCTATATATAGAAAGGATTGTACTAAAAAATGAAATGAAATAAGGAAATAAAGTTTCTGGACGCTGTTTCAATCTATGAAATTGACGTATAGACTGTGGACTGACCTACGGTTTGTAGGTCCCTTCCATGGTTTGGGACTTAGGAATTTTCCAAAGCTCAACATCTTCAACTGGCAGTAAAACAATTGATGGATTACAAAGACGAACGATGACTCTATCCTCAGTCCGTGGAGCCTCCACCCTAGCTCCATACTTACACTTTTGAAATCAGGTACTGGAACACCCTTCTTTGAGTCAGTTTTTTTATATCCAAGATGGCCCATAGGTCCACATACGATCCATCATTTCTAACTGTAGTTCCACACTTGGTCAAGAATTTCTTGATTTTCCTACAATCCATGCATGCGCATCTACACATACAACCTACGGACCGTGACAGGACCTAGTGTTTATAAATCACGTCTATAGATGTCTTTTTCTACAATATTCTTTAGTTGTGTCTCTCAACTTCCACGTCCAGACTTATTTCCCACAAACAAGATAAAAACACATTAATAACAATACAAAATGGACCTATAAACACACAACTCTTAAGTTAAATGTATTAATAGTATCGTAAACTCATAGAATATTAGTCGTCAAGTTCCTACCCCCATCTTCGTTCCAAAATTTGCTGAAGATGGCAAAAATATCATCATACGTAGCTAGTACTAAGACCTGTATCTAAAAAAATAGATGCAGAGTATATCGTGAGTACCATAACAAAGATAGTCAGCATAGATCATAGGCCGACTAAGCAAAAAAAGAAAATACAATATGAAAATACATTGAAGAAATAGAGGTCAAAACAGATATAAAAGAAAGCACACAAGTGTATTATAAGTAAATCTAAGTAAAACTATGCTTAACCTAATTGGAACCTATAAGCATAGACGGTGCACTCACATGCCTAATAGGTACATAGAATGTTAAAGTCTAAAGAAGAAGAGTACCAAAAAAGAGAAAGTCGGGCACCTAATCGAAGTAATCTCAATGACTCAACAATCAAGTCAACTCCAACGCAACTAGAAAGAGAAATAGTTAACCTTGACCGCCGAGACTGCCATTCCACCCCAGCCCACCAAGGATGACTGAGCCAGGGGCATGTCGGCTCTTAAGAAAATCTTATATATTAAGGCCACGCAGCCATCAAGTCAACTATCAAAGGCGTAAGTCACCATGAGAAACCCAGGGATGTGTCGACGCCGAAGAGGATTTCAAATGTGAATATCATGCCATAGTGGAATGACGACCATTCCCTTGAATAACCAAAATGATCTAAGCCTAGAACAATAAAATACACAATTATTGTTGCATCAGGGCCGTAGAGATATGAGAGAGAATAGATGAGCACCTATTAGAATGCTAATTCACCTTAATAATTTCAGAATGCTAATTCACCTTAAGCTAAAAACTAGGAAAGCCTACTAGAATTCTAATTCACCTTAAGCGAAGGAAGAACAACACTTTCACATTACTCAACAATATAGCCTTAAAAATTTCAGATGAATAGGACTTCAATTTTTCCTTATTTTAAGCTTAATTGAGCAAGTTTTTATTTGAACTTTCAAAACTAAATTGAGTCATGATTGGTCGTTAAATATGAATAGTCTAATCTCTTTTTGGAAAAAGGTGAAGGGTCGGTGCAAATGCAGTAAAGGCATCGTGATCATGACCAAGAGAAAACTAGGTCCTATGATCGCGGTGAGGATCCATAAATGTGATCCCCACGAATGAAGCCAATAGATTTTCTGGGCTATACAAATGTGATTGGGCACAAGAAATGTGACCCAAGATCTATAAATTTGCAGGCCATCTTCATTGCACGAGCTCATAAATATAAATTATTTTTTTGTAAGTCCAAACCCCTGATGGGGTATTCTGAATTCATTCAAAATTTTGTGCATACAAATGATATATTCAAGCCTACCAAATTTGATATGCAAAAATTAGTACAACAGTCAAAATTTCCGCATGAGGAGATCTCGATAAAAAGTAGGTCCCACCCTAAAATCTATTTTAAGCTAAAATCCAAAAGGGGATTTGAATTTCCAAGAAGCCTTGGGATTTAAACAAAGGGTTTTGTAGACTAAACTCAACATTTTCTAGAGATAACCACACTCATAAAATTCCCATCCAAGATCGTATACTTGTAATATTGACTAAAGTTAAAATTAACCTCCACTTTAAAGTAAAAATGCCTTATCACATAGAGTTGCACTGAAAGCCTCATGAGTTGTGTCGACCATGATACCAGTCCAAAATAACCCTTTCAAAGCTGATGTAATCATGAAATTTGATTCTAAGATGTTCTTCTTGAACTTTTTATAAAAATGACCATTCAAGGTTCAAAACCTTCAAAACATAGAAACTTGCACAAAAACCAAACGAATGACTAGGTGACCAAATTATAAGTCCCAACAAGTCATAAAACTTTCTATCACTATAGGGATTCTCTAACCAAATAACATAAGGCATACACATAGAAATGAGATGAAGGGTTAGTACAACTAAGGAGCAAGCTAGGTGGCCCCTTAAACAATTCTTTCACTTTTATGATCACACAAATAATTGGTTGCCTTTAGACAATTCTTTCACTTTTATGATCACACAAACAATATCCATTAAATGAGGAATACTCATATACTTAATCCCACATAGGAACTAAATTGGAATATAAAGTAATAAGAATCAATAAAATACGCTAATTTTAATTGCAAACCATCGAGCTTAAAGTCTTTCATAACATAAAGGAACTTTTCACACTTCTAACTTTGGTCTGGAAGCTTTTCCCTAACATCTCACAAATAAGACGATGCAAAAACTACATCCATACTTATTTCATTCCCAATTAACCCAAGTGATATAAAAATACAAATGCATCACAATGATAGCCATACATATCCTCTTAAATACATTGTTACGAAATGAAGGTTGTGGTCTAACAATCACAAAAATGGGTGAAATAATGAGAGATCTAATGTCAAATTCTAGTAATTAAAGACAAATGATATCTTCACAATGATGATATTAAATTTTTAGTAAATTTTATATAGACACTTGATCTATCTTATTTTCCAATTACGCATATAAGCATATGATAATATGTTCAGATTTTTGAAAAAAAACTTTTGTATGCAATCTCAAACAACGTTATAGTATGAAATCAACCACGTGAAAAAATTATCTCATTTAATTATACAAATCGATATCAATGCAACATGTTTAAGGTTTGAAGGTTACTTAGTTCAAAATGGGTATAATCAAAACAGGTGGCATATTTTAAGTGGTTAACATGTCTATGTGATTGACACGTGCAAAATAGGGAAAATGGTTTCCTATAATTTAAACTAAAAATATCTATTTGAGCGCTTTTTCATATGTCCATGTGCTCAATATAATTGGAAAAAAATATAGTTCGAGTATCTGAATGAAATTTTATTTAATTATGCTATTAAGGTATTACACAACCTTTTAATGTTCTTAAATGCAAGTAGTAGTTAAGTTGCACTCTTTTCCACTTTAAACCAATTCTTAATTTGGCATAAAAGCAAAAACTTAGGACAATCATGTACATTAAAATAACAGACACAAAAAATCAATAGAGGACATAGAGCTTACAGTTTTCCATAGTAATAGCTGCTTAAATGGTGGTGTATCATATATAACGTCTCTTACTACCACCCTGCTACAAAAATAGAACAAAACAAAAAGAAGTTTTACTATACAAAAACATAAAAAAGAAGAAAAAGACTTTCTCCATTCGTTAAACAAACTCACCATTAATCATTTAGAATAATGTATCAAATGTTTGGATCTTGTATGGTTTCTATCCAGGGGCTTCACACGGTGATGACCTTATTTCCATATTATTCTTGATTTTGATGTTATACTCTGCATCGATTGTTATCTCCCTACCGCGGGGTCATATATTCTCTAAGACCTTTTCATTAGACATGCCTGGTATTCTCGTGGTGGTGTGGTAGGGATCCCATAGTAGCATAATGGTTGGAATGACTTGTTTTTTCAAGATTAGATGCTAGTATTTAGGGTGTGTTTATCTTATTGGGCTTATGTGTGTGATCTAAGTAGGAAAGTTCCACAAGTTGAGTCAATTTGAGTTGTGTCACTTTGTAGATGTGTTTTGTATCGGCCTACCTATCCCCCCCACATAGTGTGCTATAAATTTTTTGATTGAGCTGGAGTTGGGTAGTCAGTCTAATTGTAATCTGCATTATAGGATGGCTCCTCAGAGATCAAGGAACTCAATGTTCAACTTCAGGATTTCTTCGATAAGAGATTCATCATAACAATTGTATTGCTCCGGTTTTCTTCCATTAACTTTATGAAGAAGGTGTGTTCAATGTGCATTTTTATTTATTTTACGCATGAAATATCTCAGGAGTTAGAACGTCAAAAAGTAATGAAAGTGCAGAAAATTTGATTATTGTAGGTTACAGGATTCCAACCTACGGACTGTATGAAGGAAGTCATAGACATGAATTTGAATTTTTACAAAATTAAGTTTATGAAGTTTGACCTATGAATGGAGATGATAAATTGTAGAAGTTTTGATGAACTATAGAAAGGTCATGTAGAAGTGTTACAAACATTGATGAAAGGTTATGAATTAAGGAATGATGTTGTCATGAACTAATTTGAATAAATTAGAAGAAAGGAAATTAATTTATGTAAATAGACTCTTTTATGGTCGAGGTTTAATTAAAATGAACATCAATGAATTTTTGAAGGTTTCCTCACATATTATGAGATAATAGCTTGGTGAAAGGTTTTCTCACTTAGAATGGATTAAAGATTTAATGAGATACTCTATGATGTTTAAGCTTAGATTAGTATTTGTGTTGTACTTTTTTATTTATGATAATAAATTTATGAATGTGACTATTGAGTAGTGATTTTACTTAGCAATGAGATAACTTTGAGGTGGAGGACGATACGGCATTATACTTTCACAAGTAAACTTTCCCTACTCAACGTTGGAGTTACATCACATTCAATGTTATAGCTCAGATGGTCTATTAATGGTGAATTTAATATCCCACAAAATTAACTAAGTTACTTACAAATGTTTTTATGAAGCTTCCATAATGAAATTAAGATGCATTGTCCATGTTCATGATGTATTGTTCTTCTTAAATGGTTTTACTATGTTGAGCTTGGTCATGCATATCATCTTTTAGATAATGTCCCCTTACATTTATTTTTTATGTTTGATTGCATTCCCCTCAAACACAGTACATTCCATGTACTAATTCATACTTATACCTACATATTTTTTTAACTTCAAACTTTTCACATCCCGAGGCATATAGGATCATTAGTGAATTAAAGCTAACCCTGAGCTATAATATCATTAGAAAATTTGACATATCTACGGAAAGATGAACTAATGCGGAAGCTAAATCATGAAAGACCATAATGATGGGGAATACCCAATACAGGTCTGAATATATTTAAAATTGTAAGAGATTAATAATATTGAACAGTCACTCAAAAACTAATGCTAATATAAATAAGTCTCAAAAATCTTGTAACTGATTAGAGTTGTTGGGACATGTCCCCAGCTAACCCTAGCAAACTCAAACTTTAATGAAAGACAATCTGAAAACATGTCTATTATCTTCAAAGTGTGAGGACTTATCATTAAAGCTACTGAATGTAGACCGGGAATCGATATACGGGTGATATGATGTTGAGGACCTAACCCTACATTATGAAAGACATAGCATGTAGTATGCGTCAATAAATGGAAGGTACTAATTATACATGATAAGATAAAAGATGAAAATAACATATAAGCTTAACAAGGCATAACTGAGCAATGACATAGTCTGAACATGATGGAAATACTAAGATATAATGACAAGAATTGAACTAAATGCAATGAACAAGTACATAAAACATTGAGTCTGAATACTAAGGTATAACTAAAAACTTGGTCAAATACACTTGCGTCTAACTGTGGGAGCTACAAGTAACCGACATAACCACCACGTCAGCTAACAGTGGTGTCCAATATATAAACCCCATCCAAGGGCATGATATACAATGTTAGAGGTATAAAGGCATGATTAACATGATCATTAAAACTAATGCTCACAGAGGAGACATAGCCTATAGGGGCACAAAATTCAAAATTTACGAGCGTACACCAAACCCCTAGTTCACCTAGTCCTTACCCTACTCCCAACTAATATTAATATGATACATTATGACTGAAATGTGAAATACTTAAGAGCTAAAAATTCTAACATGCGAATATAAGACTTATTTACTAGTAATATGATATTCAAAATTGGAACATTTATATTTATTTAACTGACTTAGCATGTGTAATTAATGAATTAAGAAAACTTACACAACTTGGATTCTGAGTTTCATGCAAAGAACCTAAAAATAATTCCATGAATATATTATAATCTGATTAGGAATACTCTACCATTTTAATCATAACCAATATCTAAGGTTTTAGAAACTATACGTTTAAGCAAGAAATGAGAATCAAGAATCTGACTGAATTCTAGGGACCTAGTGGATTGAAGGAATCCACCAGTGATATTCCACAAACTTGGTAATTGAATTTCATGAAGAAATCATTCAATTTTGAGGTTGGAACTTGAAGGAACTTGCTTGTCATTCTAGGGTAAACTAGAGCCTCATTCTCATATTTTATTCGAAGCTTTTGAATTCTAGAGAACAATGGTTTAGAGAAAAATCTAATTAGAATAATAGGTTAAAACTGAGCAAAATGAAAAAGTTTAGGGATGAAATAACAAGGAAAAGACCCTATTACCCCTAAAATTAAAGTCAAGTAGCCTATCGACGAAGTTAACTGAAGGTTCATCCTATTAGGTTTATTTAAGCTGTTACAGAAATGAAATTTGAGGTCTGAAACTAAAAGTCGACTGACTCATTGACGAAGCTAAATAACGGGTTGTAAATCGATTGAAGGTACGTTTTGCCAGTCGCTTTTTGGTTGTCAGACGATTGAATAATTTGGGATGTGTTGGGGGGAGTTGAGGTGGACAACCACAAACCCCACATACGTTATTAAATTCAACCTACGATAAGTAGGTTGCCTCCATCTGTGGCACCGATAACTTCTGAAACTCTAAAATCTGTTCTTCTTTAAATTAGAGGTGTTAGAAACTGTAGGCATTTATAAAAATGTATTAGAAATATTATAATATAAATTTTGCAAGATGTCAACCAGATACCGTTAGATGTTTGTTATTACCTAATTGAATTAGATTCTCACAACGAATTTATATAGTTGATACTTCAAAGTTGGTGTGACCATGAAGTTTGTGTGGTTGCTATAGGTTCCATAGCTAGAACTGGAAAAAATAAATCAAGAAAGAGCTGTCTACAATAAAATATTTATACAGTTTTGTGGTAGTTGCTTCCTTTCAAACAATAGATCAAAAGCTGAAGAATTGTCTCTAAGAATTGTCTCTATTGCATCTTCAAGAGAAACTACTTCATCAAAACCTAAAATCTAAGGACTTCAAAGGTGATAGTGTTGCCGAAGGTTTTAATCACATAAAGCAAGACATAGTTCATATTATATTCAAATTGTTCTTGATAATGTTGATCATAAAAGACAAATAGAATCCCTAACAAGACAAAATAAGTTAATTAGGCTCTGGTAGTGTAGTGTAATAATTATTACAACCCGAGATGAAGATATGCTATATTGGCTTACAACAAGTGAGATATACCAGGCCTAAACTTTTAAATGGTAATGAAGCACAACGTTTTTCTTTTCATGTATTCAAAAGCCTTTCTCCAACAGTAAAATATGTTAAGCTGTCACAAGAGATAATAAAATATTCAGATGGGCTATAATGAGTCCACGATTTTGAGTTATTTAGGGCTATACTTTTTATAGGTTTAGTGCCCTCAAATTCATACTTTGTCTCTAAAATATATAAAATACCTTAAGTTTCAGGTATATAAACATTGAGACAAAGCATGGATACAATCAAACAAAAGAATTAAAAACAACTGAAAGAACAAATAAAGACCCGAGTATTGCCGAACCTGTTCGGCGTATCGCCAAAAGGTCTAATCCTCGCCTTTTGTTCCTGTGAGCAAAGTATTCAAGGAAAAGATCAAATTAGCGGTGAATAGGTGTAGTAAGCGTGCTGCTGAGCAGTTATGCAAAGTATTACTATTTCTCCCAATGATCAACAATGTGAAGATGTTATAGGATAGTGCAAGAAGATGCTAAATATACCTATAGGCCAATAACTGATTTGATCAGTGATCCGACTAAGTGTGCTGATCGCATCACAACTTTTTGAAAATATGACTTTTTAGCTTAGAATCAAATTTTGTAGTTCTAAACAGTAATTTTAAGACTTAGCTTCTATTTTGAGTTTATGAGAGCTTCGGAGACACTTTGTTCTTAAACCTTGGAGACTTGACGATTCTCACCTTGGAGAAATTCAAAGTGGTGTTGGAAATTCTTCATCCTAGACTCGTTTGAAGTGAAAATAAATTATACCTAGTTTATGGCATCTCGATTTGGTATTATTTTCTTCGTTTTCACTATGTCTAGGTAAAACCCCAATTCTAGGGGTGTTATTTTGTGGATATGAGTTAAATCTATTGTTTGGTGTTTCTTATTATTAGTATACTTGTTGTTTAGATTTATTTAATTTGGCAGTTGTGTTTTAACTAAATTAGGGTGTAGTTGCAAATACAATTTCACCTTGGTGATTTTGTCTTGCTCGAGAGAGAGGTTTTAAAACTAAGAATACTAAATTGTTATCTAGTGGTTATAGGGTCATCATGGGTTTAGCTCGAGAAAGTGAATCCTAATTTCTTTCTCACACTTTCAGCTCGAGAAAGTGATTGGGCTAAGGTGGAGCTATGCTTAAAGTGTGCAACTTAATGTTTGAGAGAAATGGAGTTGATTCGGGGTAAGTTGCTCGAGAGAGAATTTAACCCCACTAAAGTCTAGCTTAGTTACATATATTCAATGATGTACTATTAATAACCATTAACCTACGATATCTTTTATCTCATATTAAAGACATATCCCAATAATCTTGTTTTCCCATTAGTCACTCTTGTTTTTACTATTTTTAGTTTTAATTTCTTTGCAATGAGCCCCCCTGACCCCATTGTTTATTGACACTTGTGTCAACTTTATAATTTACCATGTTTTTATTTGATAATTTCTCATACTTATGACCAGCATGGAGTGATTTGTGCTTAGCTAATCAATCTCAAAGCCACCCACTGTGGGAAAGATTCTAACCCTTGGCTGGGTTGTATACTGACTAACAATCGTCGACACTTAGTATTGGATGATGTATCTTTGATGACATTGATTTAAATAGCTCCTCTGTCAGGGAGTGGTGTTAGTTGATAATTCTTAGCAAAGTTGAATTGTATTCTTATTAGTCATACTCATACTTACTTTACTTTTAGTTTTGTTTTTAGTTGTGTTGCTATTGTAAGTAGATATTTTGATCATGACCAACAGAAATGGTGATAAATTGGCTGAGACGATCGAAGAAGTTGAGAGTCACTTCATGATAATTGTAGTGGAAACTCAAGTAGACGAGTTGGCCATAAAAATTTAAAAGGTAGAATTCCAGTGCAACAGAAAAAGAAAGGTAGATACCCCCTCATGTGGTGAAAAATTGGCTGAGACGGTCGAAGAAGTTGAGAGTCATTTCATGATAATTGTAGTGGAAACTCAAGTAGACGAGTTTTCCACAAAAATTTCAAAGGTAGAATTCCAGTGCAACAGAAAAGGAAGGTAGAGAACCCCTCATGAGCAGAGAAAGTCTAGATACAACGAGAATAATCGTGTTGAATATACACTGCAAATCATTCTCTAAAGATGATTGACAAAATAAAGTGCTGGAAGAAACGAAGGAGAATATTATCGTGTTAAATCAGATGATTGGCTCTCACCCTATATCTATCCAGTTGATCAGAACACTCATGAGTCATGTAGTGCCTCATCTCCACACAAATGAACAATTGGGATTACCTGGTATTACTAGGTCAAACCCCAATAATGGAGAGTAAGGACTTGCATGTGCCACGAAATTAACTAAGGCACTTTTTGGGAGGCAACCCAAGGTTTAATTGGTTTATTTTTTATGTTGAAATAATGGTAAGTTGATTGTGCAAGTTATACAGAAGAATGTGTTGAAAAGTGTAGGTTGGCGAGTTGAAGATCTAGTTGGCGAATCACTGAAATGTTTGGCGATCCCGTTAGTTTCCACCGTTTGAACCTGAACATAAACTAGAGGCCCTATAAAACTCGGCGAGGGAAGGGACGTATTTGCGTGTCGCTGAGTGGTTCGACAAACTAGACTAATGTTGCCAAATGGGCATAATTGGATGGTTTTATTTAAAAGCTAATAATTTAAACTTCCACTTCCTTAATTTTCCCTCGCTTTTAGACCTCTCAAATGCTCACCCTAGTAGTATTTTCCATTTTTTGTGCTTTCTCGTCCTATTTTAGTCGTTGAAGTTTTTTTTCAGAGTGGATAAATTTACCTCCTAACATTTCTATATTGTGTATTCGGCATTAAAAGTTAGTTTCTCCGATCCCCGAGCTTATGTTTTTGAATTTTTAAATATTTTACAAATAATTGTATTTGTGCTGACATGGTGGGCCTCTCTAAATTAATTAGAATGTTCAATTTCCGGTTATCTCTTTAAAATCATGTCGTATTGTATCTATTATGTGAAAACCTGTAATGTCGTGCTTTGAATTTGGTTTAAATTTTTGGGATATATTTGCTTATCGTGTAGTATTATTGGGTGAAGCCTGAGTAGCCCGAATTTTTGAGGATTGATTAATTTGATTAATGAATGAAAAGTTAACATCATATTAAAAGGGTAAAAAATAGAATAAAATTTCAATTTTGGCAAAATCGGGAGAATTCTGAGTATTCCGGGATTTTAGTTATTATGGGTCTTTTGCTAATTTGATTAGTATATGGTTTGATTTTATTTTCGGTGCTTTCAGGGTTGAATTAAGGAAATTGGGTTTAAAATAGGCACGTTGGGTCGTTTGGCTAGCTGGGTCGAGCTTGTCGAACCACTCAGCTGTTCACCTTATGTCCTTTATGTCGCCTTTAATTTCATTATAAATGAATTTTTAGATTTTGTAATTTTCATTGAGGAACCTAGTGTCACTTTAAGTGTATTTAATCGCCCTTTGTCTGCTCTCCTGAACCATTTTTGCACTTCCATTTTTTGTGAGCTAGCACGACTTCCGGAAAATTTTCGGCGATCCGCATACTTTGTCTAATTGCAAAAATATTTTAATCAATGCTTTCAGCGAACCCTACTTAGCTCGCCAGAAGAATCCGGAGTCCCACCGACACGATATACGAGTTATTTTGCAATTAATATTTATGTGCTTTGATATGTTTATCCTTAACTTTCACCCAATATTTGTAGACATGGTAAGAAAAAATCTAGATAGGCCACCCACAAAGAAAGCACAAGGCATTACTATAAATGAAGGGGGATCAGGTCCTCCAAAGAAGAGATGGCAAGAACTCCCACCGGGATACAAAGGCAAAAAAAAAAAGAACACATCCAAAGAGTATCCATTGAAAGCCGAAATGAGCTAGCGAAACCTGAAAACGAGCAACCTTTGATTTCCCAAAGTGATGAGATTCGAGCTAGATCTCAAACCATATCAACCAGTTCCAGTTTAGGCACCTCCTCTGATCCTAATGCCTCACATAGTTCCTTCTCCCAGGCTCCTAAACTTATTAAAAGGTGATGGTTTCCGTACCATCCTCGAGGAGAAAATAATTTAAATAGAAGTCTTAGACGGGAAGTATTCAGAAATGAGTGAGTCTCTCCGCTACTATGAGTTTGAGCAGTTCTCTAGGCCTCAAGGCCCTTACATTCCCAGTAGGGATTGGGAATTGTATATAGTTTATGGGGAGTTGGTGCGCAATAGCAAGAAAAAGGTGAATATATTCAAGCCAGTGAAGTCGGTCATTGTAAGATGCAGGGATGTTGGGTGCGACAATGAATACTTTAACACTATATTGGATAGAATGCGGACTCTTCACTTTCTTATGATGTATTACCCATTTCAAAGTCCCTAGATGAGTTGAAGGGTTGGTTGGCCCTCTTAATTCTGACATTACCCCAAGGTAGAACAAGGTAGAGGCCATTATTAAGAAGAGGGACTTGAGTACTTTTTCAAGGATCTGATTTGGTTATATCAGCAACACCATAATGCCATCCTAGAAAGAGTCTATTCTGTGCCGTCCTAAAATAACTTGCCTTCATTCTATCATGTCTAGGAGGCGCAAAGACCTAGAACTACTGATTTCACATGTGATGTCTATGAGAGATAAACATAGTCAGACCTCACTGACATTCTCGAAACTACTCATAGAGTAATGTAGATATGCTCGAGTTCTCCAGGATGATACTAGAGATTTTGAGGTGATCCCTTCATCGTCCACTGACATCTGGCATATTAAGGACAAATATACTATAGAGGAGTCTAAAAGGAAGATGGAAGCTCCGTTAGACACATCACTTGAGGTATATATAGGTGCACTCCCTGCAAAGGTATCTTTGCCTACACCGGACCTCCTGGTAATTCTAACTCTACCTCTACTTCACAAATTCTAGGAACATCCACTTCCTCCCAGCAACACTGGATTACTCAGACGATGATCTTGAAGATAGGACACATTGATCAATAAGCTAATGATGTAATGTGGTTTCCTGGTACTTTCAATGCCTTTTCCTTAAGATTGGTGTGTGCATAGAGCTTTTTTGTAGATGTTTTAATATGTTTTAATCTTTGAATTGAAGGAAAGGTTTCCAAAACAAAAAAAACAGAAGGATGTGGAGATTTAGTGCGTAGGTGACCCACGAAGGCCATCGACGGTCCGTCGTCCTATTAACAGACCATAGATGGTGACCGTTGACTGAAGGTTCAGGCATCTGGAAGCAACTCAGGGAATTCTAGAAAAGTGTCGGTCTTTGGAAGGATTGACATCGATGGAACATCTTGGTAAATCATTGATCTGATAAGAGAATGTCCCAGTATCCAAAGTTAAAGAAAAACTAAGTATGGAACGACGGAAGGCATTGATAGACCGTAGGTGCATCAACGGACCGTGCTTTTGGTCCACCAATTAAATAAGAGAAGATGCTAGTTGAATGATAAAAAGAAGATTCTAAGTCTTGACTTATGGAGGTAGTTGAGGGTCCGTCGTTTCATTGACAGACCGTCTATGGGGGTTGTTGATTGAAGTCGCATTTTTGGACAACTTTGGTTATTTGAATTCCTTTTATTTTAGGACAATGTTTTTTTTATAAATAGGCTGTAAAACCTCATTTTTGGCATTGGATTCGATTACTACTTTCTTAGTTTTGTTCTTGGATATTTATTTATGCAACTCGACATTAATTAGCATATCCGTATTTGGTTTTTAAGTGATTTTTGTGGTTTCAAGTTGAATTTCTGTATTTTCTTAATATTTGTCAAAATAAGTTCATGATTTATTGTTTATCATCTTGGAATTGTGTTCTTCTATGCATTGGTAACTAAATCCACAACTAGGGTTGTGGAATTATGAGTGATTAACAAAGTAACCTAGCTTAATAACAATTCTCAAATAGGTTATTGCATGCATTTATAATTCTTTTGCTTAAAATTCTTTTTAAAGAGCGCACGCGTTAGAATTCGCCTTCTTGCTACTTGATGGACCAAGGAGGTAGTTAATAGGAAAAGAATTATCAACATAGATTTAGTAGGATATATCCAACTAGGCTAATCTCGATTGGTGCAAATTAATAAGTAAGCCATACATCGAATACGATGCTTAATATGGAGTAAAGGTAAGGGTTAATGACTTAGACACATGTAGATGAACCAAGGTACGGGGTGAAATTCTCTAAATGCCAGACCAAGGATTTAGAGATACCTAATTTATCACTTTGCATGCAAAACACTAGTAAGAATTGTTATAGCTAGTGATATGACGTTATGAACCTATGTGGAACACTTACACCCTAGTTTCTCTCACAATTTGATAAACACTAAAGATTTAATCCTGTTACTTGTTTTACTTAGCAATATTAAGAGACTTTTGTTTCACAAAATCCCCCCTTTAATTTCCTATTTTAAGAAAGGACTTGACTAAATAGAAGTAATTGTACATTGAAGATAAGTCTAAACTATTTTCCTCGTGGGATTGACCCCAACCTTATAGTTGGATTCTTTACTTGATACGATCACTTATACTTCCTTAGGGACGTATAATTTGAGAGTACCAAATTTTGGCGCCGCTGCCGGGGAAAGTGGCTTTTAGATTAACTTTAATAACATTACTAAATATTAGTCAACAATTTCCTAATTTTACTTTTTTTAGTTTTTATTTCCCTCAGGTCTAGCTCTAGTGTATTCCTAGTATACAGAGCCAAGGAAAACCAACAATTCCATTTGATCATAAACTAAACCGTACACTTTCAAGAATGAATAATTAGTAGAACCCAGCTAATCTAGGTGATGGGATCAATCGCCAGCTCTCACCATCGGTTGATACTCACAATCAACTAGTTGCGGAAAATCTGGCTGATGATGCTTTGAAGATGCAGCCTCATATCCCACACCCTTAAGAGTTCTACGGGGCCAATGTCAATATCACTTATTATGATGAGCCTCTTGTCCTACTTCCTCTACCGCAGGGTCACATATTATTGGTAAGTAGTAGCTTGATGCAGATGCTCACTGAGGGGTTTGTTTTTAGGGCTACCATCTAAGGATGCACATGCTCACAAAACAAAACTATGATTGGTGTGCAAGAGTTGTGTAGGGAGGGAAGACATAGACATGAACATCATCGGTTTGAGTGTGTTTCCTCTTTCTCCAATGGGAGAGCCTGCAATATTGATTACTAAGTTGCCCTATAATTCTATCTATACCTGGGATAAGTTGAGGGATGTGTTTGTAGCACAGTACTACCTGGTTTCCAAAAAGCTCAACCACAAAGATAGAGTGAACAACTTTGTGGTACTACCTGGGGAACAGTGAGTAGCTCTTGGAATAGATTTACTGCTTACCTGAGAGGTGTCCCAAACCACCGCATTGATAATGAGTTGTTGAAAGAGTACTTCTATCGGGAAAAAGATGATAATAATAAAACAGTGCTTTATACAATTGCGGTTGGTTCTTATGGTGAGTGCACATATGCAGAGATCGCAGAGAAGTTGGAGAGTATTTCTCGCAATAATAAGTCTTGGAGCACTAGAAAGTCGGACACTTGGAGAAACACCTTTGCAGTACAAGCTACAGACAATCCGACCGCATATGAGATTCATAAAGATATGTATTAAATGAGGAGTGACTTGGGTTGGTGTTGAAACATGTCACTGGAAGTGCATATGAAGGTAAATGCGGTGAATTATTTGACTAACCACCACCGCGCCAGTGGATGACTACTATAATGAAGAAAATACTTATGTAGTTAATGATCAGACGAGAGGTTTCCGATCAAACTCCCAAGGCTCCAATCAGGAGAATTGGAGCCATGGTTAAGGAAATCAAGGTCAGAACTGTGAGAATTACAACAAAGAGGGACTATATGTTCGAGATGGAAATTACAACCGCGGCAACAACTTCAATCGGGGTAACTATGGTAACATAAATGATCGAAGTGGGCCATATATTCCACCGCAAAATCTGGAAGTTCCTTCTAGGGATGGTGGAGGTAGTATGGCACGTGTTGAAGAAATGTTGCAGAAGATGCTGAGAAGGTTTGATGCTAGTGATGAGATCGCCAAGAAATTAAGAGGTGATTTGGATAATACTGGAAATGGTTGACGCACATGTGGTCTCGATTAAGTAACTTGAGTTAAAAATGGCCAATTGTCTACTACAGTGAACCCACGATAACAAGGCACTCTTTATAGCAATACTATTCAAAATTCTAAAAATGATGGACATTGCATGACAATCACTACTTGAGGAGGTAAGCAAACTATTGATCCATCTATGCCATCTGTGGTAGATGATGACACGAGAAAAGATGAAGAGGCAGTGGAAATTCGTGGTAAATTGGTGGACAAAACGGTGAAAGAAGCAGAGGTACCCCAAAAAGTGATCCGCGTTCCTAGATCACCACCATCATTCCCTCGGAGATTTGTGAAAAAGACTGAGGATGGTAAATACTGGCGTTTTATCACTATGTCAAAAAAGCTTTCCATCAGAGTGTCTTTGATAGAAGCTTTGGAGAAAATTCTCGGTTATGCCAAGTTCATGAAGGATATGGTTACAAAGAAGAGATCGTTAAGTTTTGAGGATGATGACCGAATGCAACATTGTAGTGCTATTGCTACAAAGTTTCTTGTCCATAAGAAGGAAGATCAAGGCGCTTTCACTATCTAAGGTACCATTGGATTATTACACTTTGCTAAAGCACTATGTGATCTTGATGCAAGCATAAATATCATGCCTCTCTCCATTTGTAAGAAATTGGGTTTGGGTGACGCAAAGCCCACTACAGTGCGATTATTGATGGTCGATCGAACAGTGAAGAGGCCCATTGGGATACTCCATAATGTGTTCGTGAAGGTTGAGTTGTTTATGTTTCTGGACGATTTTGTGATTCTTGTGTGTGAAGTGGATTTTGAGGTACCTTTTATTCGTGGCAGGCCGTTTCTTGCTACTGGTCGCGCCCTGGTTGATATGGAAAAAAGACAGATGAAGTGTAGGTTGAAAAGTTAAGAAGTAACTTTCAACATTTGTAGGTCTATGAACCAGAGTGTTGAGATCCAAATGGTATCTACTATATCCTACAGGGTTGAGAGTAAATTTTAGGTAAAAATCGCAGAGCGCCTTGGTGTTGAGGCACTAGCTGCAGTGATCATGAATTTTGAGAGTGATGGTTTTGAAGAGAATGGGTCTTTCGTTTCGGCACTTAATCGAGGTGAATATCGGTCAAAACCAAAGAAATTGGAGTTAAATATGAAGCATCGCGAGTCCCTATACGTGAAACCATCTATTGAGGAGGCTCCAAAACTAGAGCTTAAAGCTCTACCACCTCATCTGAGGTATGTATTCTTGGGAAGAGACAACACTTCGCCAGTAATCATTGCATTGGATTTGAATGTGCAACAAGTAGAGTGTTTGGTAGAAGTGTTGAAGAGGTTTAAACAAGCCATTGGTTGGACTATTGTGGACATTATTGGGATCCCTCCCGGTATTTCGTCACAGAAAATCCAACTTATGCCCGATCACAAGCCAAGTATTAAGCATCAGAGACGGTTGAATCCACCTAATCTACCTACGCAAGAGGTTCTAAAGAAAGAGATCATTAAGTGATTAGATGCCAGAATTATATACCATATTGCAGATAGTAGTTGGGTATGCCCTGTTCAGCGTGTGCCCACAAAGGGGGGGGGGAATGATAGTAGTGTCCAATGATAGGAACGAGATTGTTCCAATGAGGCCGTGGTCTGTATGGAGGGTTTGTATGGATTATCGATAACTGAATTCATAGATTTACAAGGACCATTTCTCGATGCCCTTCATGGAAAAGATGTTAGATACACTCGCAGGAAAAGATGGTATTATTTTCTTGATGGCTATTCGGGTTGCAACCAAATCTGTATTGCCTCGGAGGATCAAGTGAAGAACACCGTCACTTGCCCTTATGGGATGTTAGCATTCAAGAGGATGCCTTTTTGGTTTTGTAATGCACCGGCCACTTTCCAGAGATGTATGATGTCGATATTCTTTGATATGGTGGAGGACACTATAGAGGTGTTTATGGATTACTTTTCACTGGTTGGCGACTCTTTTGATTGGTGTTTGAGTCACTTGGCCAAGTTATAGTATTGGGCCATCGCATCTCTAAGAAGGGATAAAGTTTGATCGAGCGAAAGTTGAAGTTATAGAGAGACTTCCTCCACCCATCTCTGTAAAAGGTGTGAGATGTTTTCTGGGACATGCGATCTTCTTCCAGAGGTTTATTAAAGATTTCTCAAAAATTGCATATCCTCTGCACAAATTAATTGATGAATCTTGTATGAAGGAATGTAAATACTATTTTGATGAATCTTGTCTGAAGACTTTTCGAGAGATGAAAGAGAAGTTGGTATCTACACCCATAATTCTTTCCCCAGATTGGACTAAGACATTTATGGTGATGTGTGATGCTAGTGGGGTTGCTCTTGTTGTGGTATTGGGATAAAGAAGGGATAAAATCCTTCACCCCATCTGTTATGCAGGTAAGACCCTAAATGAAACATAAAAGAACTACACTGTGACTGAACAAGAGCTCCTTCTCCTATTTGCTTGGCACGAGTGTCATAGTGCATACTGACCACTCCGTTTTAAGGTATTTGATAGAAAAGAAGGATGTGAAACAAAGGCTTATTAGATGGTTGCTACTATTGCAAGAGTTTGATTTTAAAGTTAAATATAGAAAAGGTACAAAAAATCAAGTTTCCGATCACTTGTCCAGATTGGAGGATGAAGCTATGCGAGAGTTGGGTGAAAAATCTTAAATTGATGATACCTTCTCTGATGAGCATGTATTTGCCGATTCTCATGATTCCATGGTTCACCAAATTTTCAAATTTTATAACTAGTGATATAGTCCCACTGGACATGTCCTTCCATCAAAAGAAGAACTTCATGCATGATGTGAAAAAATTCTTTTTGGGATGAGCCTTACTTATACATGAGTTGTGCTGATGGGCTTATTCACTGTTGCATGCCGAAAGTTGATATGCTAAGTATTTTGGAGGCATGCCACTCTTCACTTGTGGGTGGGCGTCATAGTGGTATTCGAACCGCCCACAAGATTTTGCTGTGTGGGTACTATTGGCCTACAATTCACCAAGATGCTCATGAGTTCGCCAATTCATATGATAGGTTCCAAGGAGACCGAGAAATTTAAAAGAGGCAAGAGCTCCCTTTAAATCCCATCTAGTAATTGAGTTGTTCGATATGTGGGGAATTGATTTTATGGGACAATTTGTGGAATCTGATAGGATTAAATATATACTTGTGGTGGTGGAATCTCTTTCAAACATTGAATGGAAGAGTATCACAGCTTTCTTGAAAAAGAATATCGTCTCCAGATTTGGCTTACCTAGGGACATTATTAGTTATAGGGGATCTAACTTTTGCAATAAGTTGTTCTAAGGACTATTCGAGAAATATGGGGTTCGCAACAATGTGACCACTCCGAACCATCAACAGACTAGTGGACAAGTTGAGATGTCCAATAGAGAGATTAAGCAAATCCTGTCAAAATGGTAAATGCTAATAGAACGGATTGGTCAAGGAGGCTTGATAATTCTTTGTGTGCCTACTAGACTGAATACAAGACCCCCATACGTATGTCTCCATACCAACTTGTATATGGGAAGGCTTGTCACTTCCAGTTGAGTTAGAGGACAAGGCCAACGATGAAGAAATTGAAGATGGATTGGAATGAATCAGTGGAGCAGAGACTTAATGAATTGAATGAGCTTGAAAAGTTTCGCCTAAAAGCATAGGAAAGTTCATCCATCTACCAAGAGAAGATGAATAAGTACCATGACCAAAAGATAGAAAATCGATAATTTGCGGTTGGAGACTTGGTGCTTCTATTAAACTCTAGGCTACGATTGCTTCCGGTAAAACTCAAGTCCAAGTTGACTAGGCCATTCCTTATCACTAAAGTGTTCCAACATGGAGCTCTTTAGTTGGAGAACAAGGAGGGTGCAAAGTTCACGGTCAATGGTCAAAGAATAAAAATACTAAAGGCACGCGGAGAGTGTCGATGAAGTTGTTGATGCATATCACCTTGATAAAGTCTGAGTAATCAAGGATCTTGTGTCGTGCTGCGATGTTAAATCAAGCGCTTCTTGGGAGGCAATCCAAGGTGTATCTCTACCAACAATAGGTTTTGCTTTTCTTTGTAGGAATATGATCATTCTTTTGTTTCATTTTTGTTTTAGTCATCTTCATGCGTTATTTATTAATGTGTTGGATAGAGAGTAGTTTAGGGTCCGTGTCTCAAAAGTGTCCAGAAAAAAACAAAAAGGATAGGTTAATGGGTGTCCAATGTGCAGGGACCAAACCTAGGAATTCTAAAGAAAATGGTCTGCTGCTTAGATCTACTGACCAATTAACAGGCCGTTACTCAATGGACCGTCCGTCGATGGTGTTCGTAGATCCCAAGTATGTCTTGCAATTTTGTCTAAGTCTATGTGAAATCGATGGTCTATCGACTGACTTACGAACCATCGATAGGCTATAGTCAGTATAAAGAACAAGTGACCCGACCTGGCCCGACCGGCTATATTAAAATAAAACTATTCAGTTAATCAAATTCTCTCCCAATCATTTCCCTCCCTTATTTCCTTCCTTTTCCATTAACTCCCCATATCTCTCCCTTCCATTTTCTTAAAAGTTCCCAAAACTCCCAACTTTCCTTATAATCCCAACACCCTCCCCTCCCCAGATTCTACTTCGTTTCCCTGTTTTCTCCAGTTGGCGTTTGAAGGCAGGCAAGTATGTTGGTTGTTGAGAAGATCACCCACTCATTAACTACACTACTAATTTGAGGCCAATTCCCTTTTCTTAATGAATTTTTGTTCATTTGTTGTTGGAAAAAAATTTCATATGTGGGTCTTGACGTAGGGACATAATTGCATGTTAACTTGTTAAATTAGGGGTATTATGTCTGTTGGAATGATAGAAAGTGATTGAGTTGGTGGTGTAATCTGTGTAAAAACAAATGATTGTTGACGTTTTGACTTAGGGTTTAATAGCATCGTAGAACTCGAGATTGAAACTTACGCAATCCAAACCCTAAGGGTGAAGAATTAGTCTTGTACTTATTGTTATGTGTTGGGTGAACTAATGAAGTTCTATAAGTTTTCGAATTGTGCTTTTAAAAACAAGGTCTAAGATCTGTTTCTTACCAACAGCACGAGACCCCGTCTACGGACCGTCTGTTGATCGACAGACCATCGATGGGGTCCGTCTATTGGTAAACTTAAAAAATGCTGAACTTTGAGATGACAGAAGTAGACTACAGTCCGTAGACTTATCGATGGGTTGTTATGCACGTCTGTTATTTCCAACTGCAACCCTTATTTGTGAGAGATTAAAACTTATTCTAAGTGTCAGATGACAGAAGTGGACTACAGTTTGTTGATTGATCGATGGGTTGTTCTGCATGTCCATCGTTTTCAACTGAGAGATCTATGGAATGAATACTAAAATATTTCCAAAGTGTCCAACGATGGACACTATCGACGGACAATCAATTTATCGACGAGCCGTCGATAGTGACCGTCAACCAGTACTGTAATTCTGTAATGGACTATACTTTGTGTTTCAAGGTTCTGTTTTCCTTGTTTGACTTGTGTAGTATTATTGCAATCAGACTAAAAAATTTCTTTCCAAGTACCTATAGCTTTCAAACAAGACATCGTCTATTCTAGGGTTAGGTCCAAGTGCACCATCCCGTAGAATGATCGGTATTTCCGAAAATGAGCGAGATCTAGAATACATGCGCCTAGGCACTAGGACCCATACACCAGCTGCTAGAGAAATTCGGGTCATCCACAAGAAGGTGGCGTTTGGTGTAGTCACTAACTCCCATTCTGATGAGGAGCGTACACTAAGCGACATACTGTCTGGGTCTGCCTTAGGGTCGAATGAGGCCACTGCCTCTAATTTCAAATCAGTTGGAGCCACTCACCTAGAGGATCCTGCCCCCCATACCTCTTTCGATTAGGCTCATAATTTGAAGTCTACTCCGGCACCCCAGTATGTTATCCGTGCACCAGTTCCTTTTGAGCCCAACTTGTGGTGTGTGGATAGTCAGTATAAGATATACAACGACACAAGATATTGAATGACACTATGGTTATTACTCGGTTGGTAATAGTCTAGCGGAGAGTTCTTAAAGGGAGTCTTCAAAAAATCCCTGAGGTGCACAAGTTTTTTACCCATCACAAGCTTAAGTGGACGGCCTGAAGTCAAGAGTCATATAGCAACAAGGTTCTTAGAGAGTTATGCACGTTATATGTGGAAACTCTCAGAGGTTCTTTGGACAGGAGGACAAAACTTTAAAATAGGACCCACTCAAAAAAGTTTTAGTTCGAGGTTGCTGGGTGGACATTTCTCCTGCCTCCATCTGCGGCTTGCTGTACGGTGGTCCCACTGGTGCCGCGAGGGTTCCCCTTACTCCAGAGTTCTATTACAAGTGGGGTTTGTTCAAGAGTGGCAAATTTCAGTGGACCAGAGAGTAGAGAGAGTCCACCAAGAGGTGGTTTGCATAACATCCATCCATTGACGGAGAGGGACAAGACTAGTTGTTAGACCTTGAGGCTTTATCAAGAATGCCAACCTCACCTTTGCAGCTAAGTTCTTCTAGATATTAGTCCACCGCCTCCTATCCCCCATGGCAGCATATAACATCCTTACTTGGGATAGAGCGGTCATGGCTGTAGCACTGGTAGCAGGGTTAGAGATCGACATCGCGAAGTTGTTGATCTCCGTGATACATCAGAGGGATTTTAAGACCTCTACTACTTACCCATGTGCATGTATAATTTTTTAGTTATGTAGGGATGATGGAGTGCCCCTTTGGTACTATGATGTCCTCTGTTCTACAACAGTGGTTGTGTTTATAGGCTTCATCAGGGATGAGGCCAATGTGGCGGCACCTGGAAAGGGCCTAGAGTTTAATTGCAGCCGCTAAGTGAGAATTTAGCAGATACAGTAGAGTTATACGAAGGGGTTGATCCTTCCTCTTCAGAGCCTACTGAAACCAACCCGACCGAGTAGAACACCTAGTTTCTTCTGGTCTACTACATCTTCTATATCAGTGGTTTTGATAGCTAGAGTCTATATGTTAGAGACCAACATGGCCATCTTGTTACATCATATCCAGACTTGGATGCAGATATCCCTTACCGAGGCTTAGAACCGGATTTAGAAGAGGTTGGACCAGCAGACAAAGCAAATATTTAGGTGGTTCAACAACCCCTTGATGCGTTTGAGTTGTTTGTGCTTGCACGCCCATCCCCCACAATTTATTTGACTACTGTTCAGGAGGATGTGGCGATTTTGAGGTAGGATATTGATAGTATCCTGGAGATGAGGGAACCTGACCCCGCGACTGCACCCTTTTTTAGCTAGCAGAGGACATAGTACTTGTTGCACTATTCACTGCCCCACTTCACCGCCTGATCCACTTAAGTGTGCGAAGAGGGACCATTCCAGCCGCACCACTGATGGAGAGGAGGCCCGTGCTATGAAGAAGGAGCAGATGGATCTTGAGGAAGCGAGGAGAGACTTATTTATTGATGAGGAGACCCATTAGATGAGGGCTCCAGAGTTGGCTGCTGGTGCATCTAGTTCAATACTTGAGGCTTTTGAGGGGAGCTATACTAAGGGTGAGGGGATTGATTTTGGTACCACTGATGGTGTCCCTACCACAGAGGTTGCGAGTTTCGAGAAACCGAACCCGCCTGCTTGTTGATCGTCAGCACTTTGCGCCTCGGGTTTGCTTCCCTTACCACCCTGTCCTTATATTTCTTATGCATTGGGGAAAATTGCATGCCTTTTTTTAGGGGTGGGGTAAATAGAAAGTGACTATTAGGGTGTAGCCCAACTCACGATCCTCTCTTAGGGGTTTTGTTGCTCGTGTTCTTTTCCCCATGAGATAGAATACTTTGTTGTTGAACCGGCATGTCTTCACTTGATCAAAAGTATGAAAGTGAAATATAAAGCATGATGGCTTAACATGAATGATATCCCATTTCTAAAAAATTCTTGCTTAAATAGGTATAGAAAAGTTTAATGTGTTGTATTTAATCATGACAAAGAGATGCACTCATTCCATGAGACTCAATCTAACAGTCAAACTAGGTGTCCGTGATCAAGTGAAGTGACTCAGTCAGAATTGTCAATTGAATAAAAATATTTGTGTTTAACAAAAATAAGTAAGAGTTAGTTCCACAAAAGAAAACAAAGGGGAAGAAAACAAGGCAAAGATGACAAGAAAAGAAAAGAAGGGCATAATAGATAATGAAAGAGGTAGGACGCTTAACCGTAATGTCAAGAACGGCAACAAGTCACTAAAATATACCCATATGTACCATACCTGACACTGAGCCAACGTTACAGGCGAAGAAAGTCCTATCGGGATCCTTAGAGTCTAATGTGATGAACTTAAGCAGTGAAAATAAGGGAAAGCCTATGGGGATAAGTACAAACTAGGTGTGAATTTGTTTGGAGCGCGAGTTTTTAATAATGATCCTTATACTCAATATTAAGATCATTATATGAAAGGAGGATATCTTTTGAAATGAGGGCACTAGTTGCAATATCGAAAAGTTGGTACCTCGGCAAGAGACAAAATAGTAAAGGTGTCGGCGCATGCTGAGTCTATGTCATGGTCTGATCCACATCAGTAAGCTTATCAAGCCTAAGAGTAGAAACATGCACAAAAGCAACAAAAACGTTGGGATTGATAGCCATGTCATGCACCGTGGTTTCATGGTACTTTTAATGTTTTTTTGCTTAAGATTGGTGTGCGTCTAGAGCCTTTTTATAGACGTTTTAATATTTTTTAATCTTTGTTTTGCAGGAAATGTGTCCAAAACAAAAAGTAGTCGACAGTCCGTCGTCCCATCGACGGACCATAGATTGTGACCGTCGACTGAAGGTTCCGGCATATGGAAGAAACTCAAGGAATTATGACCATGTGTAGGACTACGAAAGGATCGATGGTCCATCGATTCATTAACAGACCATCTCGGTAAATCTTTGATCTGATCAGAGAATGAACCAGTACTCCAATGTTGAAGAAAAGGTAAGTATGGAACACCGAAAGCATCAACAGACCGTAGGTGCATCGACGAACCGTGTTGTTGGTCCGTTGATTGGATCAGCAAAGATTCTAGTGGAAGGATAAAAAAAGATGCTAAGTCTGGACTTACATAGTCAGTCGATGGTCCATCGTTTCATCGACAAACCGTCTGTGGGGGCCGTCGATTGAAGCCGCCTTTTTGGATAAATTTCCTTATTGAATTCCTTTTATTTTGGGACAATATTTTTTATAAATATGGTGTAAAAATTCATTTTTGGGGTTGGATTCTATTACTACTTTCTTAGTTTTGGTTTTGGAGATTTGTTTTTGCAACTTGGGCATTAATTGGAATTTCCGAATTTGGTTTTCAAGTGATTTTTGTGGTTTCAAGTTTAATTTCTGGATGTTCTTCAAATTTTTCAAAGTAAGTTCATGATTTATTATTTATAAACTATGAATTGTGTTCTTCTAAGCATGGGTAAATAAATCCACAAGTAGGGTTGTGGGAACCATGGTAGCTAACACAGTAAACTTAACTTAATAACAATTCTTAAATAAGTTATTGCATTCATTGATAATTCATTCTCTTAGAATTATTTTATAGAGTGTATGCATTAGAACTCGCCTTATTGCTACCTGCCGGTCCAAGGAGGTAGTTAATAGGAAAAGAATTATCAACATAGATTTAGTAGGAAACTATCTAATTGGCTAGTCTCGATTGGTGCAAATTAATAACTTGTCACACTCAGGTGCTAGACCCCAATGAGACCAGCGTCGTTAAACTCTCAGAGGTCGCAGACAAGCCTATCTTAGCTTTCATCACAATAATAGAGTTAAATTTGCAAAAATATTAGAATTTTGTAATACTCATTGAAGTGTACTTAGAATTCATAAAATTACTTCATAAAAGTGACATACTAATTATCTCAACATAAATAACCATCTATCAATAGAGTAACCAACAGAAATGAAGAAATCATAGTATTAATAATAGTTTGCCAAACCGGCCTTAATACAACCACTTGAAAAAATGTTTGAAATGAAACGCTTGGGACAACATCCACTAGCTATGTCTAATGTACTAAATCTAGAAAAATAAACATAGGCATCCTCGAACTTAAGAGGGCCTACCAAACTCTGAAGATCGCTAATCCAAACCGCTTCAACAAATCTTCAATATTCTCTCGGACCTGCGCCTATAAAAATAGTAATAATATATGGGTTAGTACACACTTGTACTAAGTATAGGTATATGCACACAAACACATAAGGACTATGCATGAACAAGGAAAACTCTTCCTATAGCAACATGCCGTTTCTGGAAAGTGAAGTCACTATACCTTCCTAATTCGTTATTTGTGAATCATGCTATGAATATGACATGTTTTGATGCATTTAAAGCACACAACTCATTTTTTATATCAACATAAGACCTTGGAATCATGAACATAAATTTAGAAAAAATCGAGCAAAAGTTAATATTTTTTCTCCCTTAGGCCGAGATCTCCTCTTCCGATAATTAGTTTATTTTTCGCCCATTCTTCTTTTTGTTGTGTAGTTTACTAATATCATTTGATCATATGTTTTACTTACCAGTGAAATGATTCATTTTAGTCCCATACCTACAATGAATCGAGTAAGTAATCCGAAAGACTAAGTAAATAATTTGACTACCCTACTCACAAGTTAAATTTCTTATTCTTGTTAAATTGGGCATGTGTGTATTTATAAGTCAGTATTTATTGGCTATGCCAACTCTTTTACTATTTGCATAGTATAAAAATGTTGGGGCATATATTCACACTCAAAATGACTGAGTCATTATGTTTTTCTCTCTTTATTGGCATAATATAAAGGTTATTGGCTATGCCCATTATTTGATCATTTGAATGATATAAAGATTATGGGGCATTGAATAGCCATTATGTTTTTCTCCCTTTAATGGCATAAGCCAATAATTGTTAAAACTTCATTCTTAACAAACACTAATGATTGATATTCTTAAGCTCTAGCTTGCTTAGTTCACTTTGAACTTAGATTTCTTCTTCTTTGATATGCTATTCACTTTGAACATGTTACTTTTTTTCTTACTTACTTTCTTGTTGAAATCTTTCTTACTGAAATAGATCATGTGAGCTAACATGAAATCCAGTGTCTTCCCCACACTGAAACGAGGTGGTTCACAGGTTAAAGTGAACCTAGATCATGTGAATTAACATGAAATCCAGTGTCTTCCCAAAATCGAAAAGAGGTGGTTCACTGGCTAAAGTGAAACCAAGCTCGTGTCTTCCCCACACTGAAAAAAGGTGGTTCACGACTTAAGTGAAATAGAATACTTTCTTTATCATTTAACCGACATTGATCATGTGAGCAAAGCAGGAAATCCAGTGTCTTTCCCATATTGAAAAGAGGTGTATCACCTACCAAAGTCAAACCGAATACTACCTAGCTCTCTTAGGTGGAATCCATAGGCTAGTTCCTATACTGGAAACATTGTTTAAATACTAGGAGATTTTGGATATCCTTATCCACCTTGGTGGTAGCCTCATCTCATGAGGCTTACACGTGCTTGCACAAGCTCATTGCTAGTCTATCAGTGCTTGTCTCAATTTCTTATCCTTTATAACTTTTAGAGTTGACTCATTCATTATGAAATCTTTCTTCCAGTATGAGGTATAATTAACTCAATGGATGACTTGTCATCCCTTTGTTTACTTGATGAATGTGAACATAATATTTCATTATCATTTTGGTATGAATGAGACTTTTCTCAAGATTCTTAACACCATTTTATGTGAGTATCTTTAACATAATTGTTTACTCACCTTATCTTGTTCAATGTTCTTTGGTAGTCTTGTACCATTATTTGTGAAAGTTATGGAGACTCTTTATTGTGCTTCTATGTTCACAAGTATATTTAGATAAGGTATGGCACTTGTCCCAATCATTGGTATACCATTGGTTATGAGTTTCATTGAGTTACATTGGTCATGGATAATCTTTAACATTTAGTTGGTCTTACAAGAAACATCATAATTTATATTGGCCATGTAAGAATGGTATGATTTAGTCATTAGCCAACTTAATATCATATTTTGGAAATAATTTTGTAAGCCAATTTATTGCCATAAGCAAAACTTTCACTAAACATTGTCATGATATTATCATGGAAGCTTTCTTCAATTAACTTCATATATATACTATAATGATCTTATCATTTTAAGCAAGCTATCTTTTAACATTTGTTTTGAATAGATCATAAGAAAAGTTTTGTATTTAGTTTGACTAAGCAAATAAGTTATTTTGGCATTGAAGATTCATTATTTAGTTTTGATTCTCATTCTTATGTCTTCTTGGAAACATTGAATTCCAAACACTTACAATCATATATACTGTAAAACAAAAATAGTAATCGAAAACTTCATCCCTTTGAACAGTAAACTGAATTTCATAAACGACTTATAATAATTTCATCTTCTCGAACACAATCCGACATTAATCATACGGATCTAACCTATAGGTCTCATTCAACATTATTAAATCATAGAAACCTACACATAATGATAAGTTAGAACCATATACAAATAACATGATCGAGATTTTGCATAATAAATACTACTAGAATCGGAAATAGGGATAACTAGCGAGATGAACATTCGAAACTTTCATTAGGAACAACCCTCATTTTGGTTTCTTGAATTCAAAATGTTTAAAAAGACTCTTGGAGAAATTAAACAAGAGAGAATAACTATACGTTACTGTAGAATTGAATCTAAGAAGGTCATCTTGTACTTTGCACGAAAACCTTGAAGAATCACCTTGAAATCGCCTAAGGAGAATTGAGAATATTTTCTGTTTTTCTCACGTTTGCTTACTATGTTAGAGTCGTGCGTTTCTAGTGATTAATCGTGATTCTAAGTCATAGGAACTGATATTGACTAATTTAAATTAGGCTACTATCCTAGTTAAATAAATCAATTAGCTAATTACTAAAATTCCCCTCCTAAATTGACTAAATATAGGAGAACATTTGACTTAACCAAATCTGAAATTTTCCTAAGGTTTTGGCTTTGACCTTGAATTTTAATTAATTAATTAAGTTGCTAATTTAATTAATTAACTAACCTAGGGTAATTACTAATGTACCGCTAAGTCACTAGGACCATAACCAACCGCTTTGGACCATTCTAGGTTAGGTACTAGGATGTTTATTTGTTTAGTTACTAGACTAGTGTCACCCGGTTAGATTTTAGGATGTTGGTTACACTAGTTAGTTAATTTCTGTTAGTCCTAGATTATTTAGTTAGTCAGGTAAGTTAGTTAGATCCTACGAATTGTTAGGAAGCTAGGCCCCATATGGCTTTACACACATGCGCGCCTGCCCCCTAACCTACCTAACCAAATTCGGTTTGGGCTTGGTCGCTTGGTGTCTTGCACATTTGGTGCTTCACATTTCTTGTCCAAGACCCTCACTATGTACTTGGGCACTTCATAATCGACATGATAATTTTAAATGATCATGTGCAGTGGTACCTAGGCATTATAATTAAATGCCTTGTATCTAATGTGTGTAATATGAAGTCAAAATATTTAGATTAGGGTCTTCAGTGTAGGTGATATTCCTAAACAAGATTGTATTGGAGAATTTTAACGTCAAACTATATCTTAAGACATAGAAAATTGGCTAACTCTCTTAAGACAATATTATTTAATATGCCAAATATTGCTCAATATTGGGCATTGGGATGCCTATGTACCCCAATACATATTCTTAAAACTTAATATACTCTTCACTAACCGAGTACATTTTCTGGAATGTTACATTATCACCCATTAGGAACATTCGTCCCTGAATAACATTAAACATCATTTTGAATCAAGGAGGGTATTTTAGAAAACACATGACATACTTGAAACATTACTCTTTGTGAATATCTGATTCACAACTTACTCTGGATGATGCATATCACTCAAAGCTTATCTGAAGCTTCATATCTGATATTGAGGAACTTCCTTCCCAATCTTACTTAAACTCAATGCATATCAAAACTTATGCAACACAAAAATCATGTCAACGCTATATAAAAACAGCAATATGAATGCAAGCATGAACTCATATTAGATCATATAGTGCAAGTATATAACACACAATTATAGACTCAAAACTCCCAAAACTGAACAAGTGAGGGTAACGTGATCTCAATCGACTAGGTAAGACCTCTAGGCTTAAGGTGTTTGGCCTTAACCTTTTGGAAATTTGGGCACTCCTCCTTAAACTTAGAAATATCTCACTTCATATCTTCCCACCTATAGATCTTCTTGAGATTATGATATATGTTGAAACTCATTAATTATGGACACAGAGTCTATGGAATGAACTTCATGTTCTAAGTCGTCTACTCTACCTAAGTGGTATAAATACCCCTAAAATAACATCTTATTGGCTTTAAGATGGCAAAATATTTGGCATGTTGGATTTGAACTACACTCTTCCCATTGCAGCTCTAACTCATTAGGAAACTGAAACCTTACTACCCTGTTTCGACAGTCTATTGTAGCATAACACTTATGGATTCAATCCATACCCAAAATTATATCAAAGTCAAGCATGGTTAATTCTATTAGGTCAACTGATATACCGTGGTTTCACGGTATTATTAATACTTTTTACTTAAGTTTAGTGTGTCCAAAAGCCTTTTTGTGCTAATTTTTATATAAGTTTCTCTTTGTTTTGCAGGAAATCTGTCCAAAGCTGAATGCAGAGATTTTGAGCGAAGAATTGCATAAGAGACCACCTACGGAGCTTATGACGGCCCGTCGTGCTTGTGACGGTTCGTGGGTGGCAGCGTAGTGCAGCTGCTGAAGGAAGATGGGGAAGTCTGACCAAGTGTGGGATTACGAAGCTTGTGACCGTCCGTCGTGTCTATGACGGTCCGTCCTACAGGTTCGTCGTGAAGATCAGACAAGTTATCCAGTACCTAGATTCCAAGAGTTGAAGTGTTTTGGAACGATACCCTCGACGGACCGTTGTGCCTATGACGGTCCATCATACTTGCCGTCGAGGGGAATGAAGATAGTAGTAGAAGAAATTGCACAAGTATGGGACGACGGAGTCCATGATGGTCCGTCGTGACCACGACGGTCCGTTGCATGGTCCGTCGACCCGGCCGCGTTTTGGTAGATTTCCAGCAATTAGAATCCTTGTTTAATTAGGTTTTTGTTTTTTCTTATAAATAGTTCGAAAAACCTCGTTTTGAGGTTAGACTCTATGAGATTAGACACCAGATAGTTAGACTCGGTATTATTGGACTTTGTGTATTATTGTTAGATTTTGAGATTCTTGCAAGTGATCTTTGGAGATTAATCAACAAAACTTTGGATTTTATTCTTTCTCATTGAAGTAAGTACATGAATTCGTATTTAATATATTCGAATATTGTGTTTATGGCTATGAGTAAATAAAGTCCATAACTAGGGTTGTGGGAACCATAGGCAAATAATGAGATAAACCCTAACTAGAATAACAATTCTAGATTACTGTCTTGCATGTATTAATAATTCTTTCGCTTAAAAGTCTTTTTAACGGAAGGCCAATGTTAGAACTCACCTTAATGCTACTTGCCGGACCAAGGAGGTAGATAATAGGAAAAGAATTATTAACATAGATTTAGTGTATACTATCTAATAGGCTAGTGTTGATTGGTATGAGGTAATAACTTAGTCAAATATCGAATACGATGCTTAATATGAGGTAAGGATAAGGGTTAGGATAGCACCACACGTAGCCGGACCAAGATGCGGAGTGAGATTTTCTAGATGCCGGACCAAGGATTTAGAAATACATAACTTATCACTTTGCATGCAAGATACTAGGAAAGAATTGTTATAGTTAGAATTATCAAGTTATGAACCTGTGGGGAACACGTAAACCCTAGTTACTCTGATTAACTGATTAAAAACCCAACATTCAAAGCTGTTAAGTGTCACTTTAAAGTTCGTTATTTATTTTCACTCATTTAGAAATAGAAACCCCCCATTATTGTTTTTACTTTACAAGGAAGCCATTAACCAAACAATAGTAATAACAAGTTGAAGTTAAGTCTAGACTATTTTCCTCGTGGGAACGATCCCAACCTCACTAGTTGGGTAATTTACTTGACACGACCGCTTTACTTATTATTCGAGAAGTAAGTTTGAGTGTATCAAACTTTGGCGCCGTTGTCGGGGATGTTCATGGTCAGATGTTACCCGATGCTCCAGGTGAACATCAACAGAGGGGACAGAATCCTGTTCCATGGCCCCAAGCATACTACAGAGGGTATGATAACATAGCAGACTCGGATGGGCCACTTGTCTTTCCCCCTCTACCCACAGGCCACACTTTTGTGGTAACTAGTAGCCTGATGCAAATGCTTCCTGCCAGAGGTTTGTTTTCACGGCTACCTTCTGAGGATCCACATGCCCATATAGCTAAGGTAAGGGCAGTGTGTAAAAGTTGTGTGAGGAGGCCAGATTTGGATCTAGATGTAATAGGTCTCAGAGTGTTTCCTCTCTCACTGACGGGAGAGCCTGCTATATGGTTCACTGAGCTCCCATACAACTCAATCTTCACTTAGAACAAATTGAGGGATGTTTTCTTGGCACGCTACTATCCGGTCTCCAAGAAACTAAACCACAAAGACAGAGTGAACAACTTTGTGGCACTACCAGGAGAGTCAGTTAGTAGTTCTTGGGATAGATTCACCTCATTCTTTAGAAGTGTTCCAAATCACCGTATAGATGATGAGTCACTGAAGGAATACTTCTATCAGGGACAGGATGAAAAGAACAAAGCGGTATTGGACATTATAGCGGGTGGATCTTATGGAGAATGCCCTTATGCTGAGATCGCCGAAAAGTAGAGAAAATCTCTCGGAATAACAAAGCTTGGAGTACTAGGAAGTCTGATACAGGGAGAAAGACCTTTGCAGTGCAGTCCACTCACAACCTAGCCACAGATGAGATTCGAGAAGAAATGGCTTAGATGAGAACTGAGCTTAAATTGGTACTAAAACATGTCACAGGGGGTGCAGAAAATATAAATGCAGTCAACTACTTGGCTAAGACACCACCTCCTAATGATGAGTGCTATTATGCGGAGGACAGTTGTGCAGTAAATAAGCAGACAGGGAGTTTCCGACCAAGCGCCCTAGGCTCAAATAAGGATAATTGGCGCCAAGGTGAAGGGAACCAAGGTAGGAACTACGGTAACTACAACCGTGAGGGTCATTATGTCCGAGATGGAAACTACAACCGCGGCAACAACTTTAATAGGGGTAATTATGCTAATAGAAACGACAGGAATGGGCCCTATGTCCCTCCTCAAAATCGTGAAGTTACTCCTAGGGATGGTAGAGATAGTATGGCGCGAGTTGAGGATATGTTGCACAAAATGATGAGGAGGTTCGACACTAGTGATGAACACATTAAAGAGTTGAGGTATGATTTAGCTAGTATTGGGTAAAGAGTTGATACACATGCAATTTCGATTAAGCAGATCGAATTGCAAGTGGCCCAATTATCTGCAACAGTGAACACACGGCAACCGGGCACTCTTCCTAGCAACACTATACAAAATCCAAAGAATAATGCACACTGTATGGCAATCACTACTCGGGGTGGTAGGCAAACCATTGACCCACCTATGCCATCTACTGAGGAAAATGTGAGAAAGGATAATGATAATGTGGTACAGGGTAGTGGTGAAGCAGAGGGATGTAATAGAAAAGATGCAGAAGTACCTATCAAGGTAATTCCCATGCCTAGGACACCACCACCTTTCCCTTAGAGATTAGTGAAAAAGACAGAGGATGGTAAATACCGGCGCTTCATAACAATGTTGAAGCAGCTCTCTATCAATGTCCCTTTGGTAGAAGCTCTAGAACAAATGCCCGGTTATGCCAAATTTATGAAAGATCTTGTCACCAAGAAAAGATCGGTTACTTTCGAGGATGATGATAGACTGCAGCATTGTAGTGCTATTGCTACAATATCCCTCGTTCAAAGGAAAGAAGATCCTGGTGCATTCACTATTCCTTGTACGGTTGGGTCATTACATTTTGCGAAAGCATTATGTGATCTGGGGGAAAGAATAAATCTCATGCCCCTCTCGATTTACAAGAAATTGGATTTGGATGACCTAAAGCCCACTGCGATGCGGCTAGTGATGGCTGATCGAACATTAAAACGGCCCATAGGGATACTTCATGATGTACTAGGAAAAGTGGAGTCATTCATGTTTCCAGCTGATTTTGTTATTCTTGATTGTGAGGTTGATTTTGAAGTGCCTATTATCCTTGGGAGGCCATTCCTAGCTACAGGTAATGCCTTAGTAGACATGGAGAAGGGACAGATGACATTTCGGTTGAATAAAGAAGAAGCGACCTTCAACATATGTAGGACCATGAGGCAGAGTGGTGAGCTCCAATCGGTCTCTTCCGTATCCCACAAAGAAAAGATGAAGAAGGAGACTGAATAGAAAATTGCAAAACAAGAGTTTATGGTTGGGGTTTGGTGCTTGTAGACAATTCTGGGGTGCCTTGTCTTCCGGGCTAGCTCAAGTATAAATGGATTGGCCCCTACTTGATTACCCAAGTATTTCCTCATGGAGCAGTTGAGTTAAAAGCCAAGGAGGGAGTGCAGTTTAAGAGGAATAGAGATAGAATAAAAATCTATTTTAAGCATAAAGCATCGGGGAATAAAGTGATAGAGGCATACCATCTTGATGAAGTCTAAGTAATCAAGGGTCCCCAGTCGTGCCGCGACATTAAATCAGGCGCTTGTTGGGAGGCAACCCAATACTTTTTGTTTTTTTTAGTAATGGTAGCATATTTCTACTAATGGGTTTTAAATTTGCACGCACATCACCAGGAAATTCTACAGAAAATTACTCTGCAGCAGTCACTGACGGACACAACGATGAACCGTCGCGCTTGAGATGGACCGTCGTGCTTGCGACGGACCGTTGTATGCATCCGTTGTACCAGGTACGTTTTTCTATTATTTTGAATCTAGGGCACACGTGATGGAACAAACGACGGGTCGTCACAACTGCGACGGACCATCGTTGGGAAACCGTTGCGTGATTAATCAAGTATACCCGACCCTACCTGGCTGAACCCTTTTTCAAAATCAGAACGCTTAAAACTCCCCAACCCCTCATTTCACCCCCATTACTTCATTATTTCTCCCATTACTCTTTCCTCATCAACTTCCATAATCTGCTTCTCTCTTAACCACCGATCATTGCCCTCTCAGAATTCCCCAAAGCTCTAAAGTGTTATCTACTAGTGGAAACTGCTGCTGTGAGTGTCTACCTTGCCACGAAGTACTTGTGCATTTGTTTTTCTCCATTTCTAAGGTATGTGTCTCTAAATTTATACTCATTTATCTTTTTTTTTGTTTACTAGTTAGTATTATTCTTAGTTCCTCTTCGTATGTTGTTTACTTTAGATGATTTTCTCTAACCTAGGTTACAAATGTTCGAAATTGCCATGTTTACCACCCTAGACATAGGTGCTTTTGCATTTCTAGTTTTCAAGGTAGTTGGGTTAGACACATGTAGGTTTAAAACACTACAAGGTTGATGTGGGTTCATCGGGGATGCTTCGGGTACCCTTTGTTCTGCCACTGTCATTTAAAACGAGACCCCAATGACGGACTGTCATACCCACGATGGACCGTTATAGGGTCCGTCACATAAGCCCTAGCACCCCTGTCTTAACGGACACATGTGACAGATCGTCGTACTCGCGATGGTCCGTCCTGCACAACCGTCATGATAGACAGAGACCTGTTTCTAAGGGTCTCTGATTTTTTTCCCCAAGTGTTCCCCAACGGACACATGTGACGGACCGTCGTCTTCAGAACGGTCCGTCTTGCACAACCGTTCTGGTTGTCAAAGACCCTGTTTCTAAGGGTCTCTCATTTTTTTCTAAGTGTCCTTCAACGGACACATGTGACGGACCGTCGTACCCACGACGGTCCGTCCTGCATGACTGTCATAACGGTCAGAGACCCCTCTCCTAAGGGTCTCCATTTTTCTCAAGATTCCTACGACGGACATATACGACGGACCGTCGTACCTGTGACGGTCCGTCTCGCACATACCTTCATGATAGTTAGAGACTCTCTTTCAGGGTTCTCTATATATACAGATACTAAGTAAAACACGGCGGACCTCACGACGGTCAGTCATAGTCACGACGAGCCATCACTAGGCCCGTCGTGTGTCACTGCTTCTACAACAATGACATACTATTTTTAATGTTTTATTTCGTATGGTTTCGCTTGTCTTGTTTATCACTACTCGTACTAATACTGATCCTTTGTTGGTACTATCTACTATGGCACCCAAGCAAGACCGAACCTACGCACGTGGGTGATCAAAGTCTGTCGCCCCGTCTGCACGCATGATCATCGGGTCTGATGATGAGCGGGACCCTGAGTATGTGCCCCCAGGCACTTCCACACCTTCCCGTGGTGCACGTGCTCCCAGAGCCACACCAAAAAAGGTGGCGTCCGGCGTAGTCACTACCTCCCAGTCTGATGAGGAGCGCACACTGACCGGCACACCCTCTGGGTCAGCCACAAATGAGGAAGGAGCGTCTGGCTCCTTGGGAGTATCCTTGTCCGAGGAAGCCTCTGACTCTGCTGAGGTTACCGTCCTCGCCATTGCTGCAGCGTCGGCCTCTTCTGATGAGGCTGACAGTTCCGAATCTACATCCGGCTCACCAGCTCAGGCCCCCACTCCAGCCACTGACAAGCCGAACCAGTGGTGTGTCGACGGGCAGTTTCAAGTATACTCCGATGCCAAGTTCCTGACTGATAAAGGAGTGATAAATCGAATACTCACTTTGGAGCGGCAGGTACTTACAGGGAGTCTCCCAACGATGCCAGAGATCCACAACCTCGTCACTAGGCATCGCTTGGAGTGGACAGCGCGTCCGTTGGGACGATATAGCGAGGAAATGGTCCAAGAGTTCTACGCATCCTATGTAGCGACTCTCCGATCACAGATCGATAGGTGGGCTGCCCCCGCTAAACAGGCCCCACTGGAGCAGGTCTGAGTCCAGGGTGTGCAGGTTGACATTTCCCTGCAAGCCATCCGCCTGTTTCTATACGGCGAGAGTATTGATGCTACTCGGACCCCGCTCATTGCTGAGTTTGACTACCACTGGCAGATAGTCAAGGATGGCCAGTTCTTGCACGAGCCAGCACAGAGAGAGACCACCAAGAAGTGGATGGCCCCTGCACCATTCAGTAGATGGAGAGGGTGCCGATTGGGTCACTGAGCCGAAGGGGGCAATCAAGAAGGCTAACCTCACGTTCACAACAAAGTTCTTGTGGCTGCTTGTCCATCACTGCCTTTCCCCCACAGCTTCTGATAACATCGTTACCTGGGATCGAGCAGTGTTGATGGCGATGATGATAGCCGAATTCGAGGTGCACTTTGCATGGCTTCTCCACGCAGTCATGCACGAGAGGGCATTCAAGGTCATTACTACCTATCCTTTCCCGTGCATGATCTTTGCCCTTTGCAGGTCCGCAGGTGTGCACATACGGCACGTAGATCAGCATAAGACCCCGCAGGGCACTGTAGACGTCGGCCTCAATAGAGACGAGGCCAATGAGTTGGCTCCACGCAGAGGGCCTCGTCAAGAGCTGCCCCCACTTGCTGATGATCTTGCTGATACGGAAGCCCAGGCCCGCTCAGCTACACAGGCATCCACTGACACTACCCCGGTCGAGTCTATCCCGGGTAGTAGCACAGCCCCGAGCTCCTCTCGCACAGCCCCTCTACCGACACTGGTCCCGCTTGCAAGGGTCCAAAAACTAGTGGCACAAATGGCCCTCTTTTGCATCATATCCAGCCGTGGATGCAGAGGTCGATTACTGAGTTCGAAGAACGTTTAGAGAGGAAGATGATGCAGTTTATAGAGCGGAAGATCGCTGAGGTTAACCAGCGCCTGGACGCCTTTGAGTTGAGAGTTCTAGCCCGACCAGCCCGTCTAGTGGATGTGTTGACTCTTCAGGCTGCCGTCGACAGTCTTCGTGCAGACATCGACACGATCTTAGAGGCTAGGGTGCCGGATTCTGAGGCCCCTTCTGTCGAGCCTGCTGAGGACACCGCGTTGGCGGCCTTTTTTACTACCTTTGACATTCCAACACCTCCCCCTCGATAGAGTGCCAAGAGGCGTAGGGGTCGAGCAGAGGACGAGGCGCGAGCACGAAAGAAGGAGCGTTGTGATATAGAGGCTGCAAGGAGATCCTCCCTTGCTGAGGAGGAGGCACACCGACTGAGAGCATCAGAGTTAGCGGCTGGGGCGTCTAGCTCCCGCACTGTGGAGATAGCAGGAGGCACTACTGATGGTGCGGATGTTGCTGAGGACACACTGAGGGTGTCCAGATTGCAGAGGACATTGGTTCTGGGGAATCGGACCCACCATCTTGCTGATCGACTGTGCTTTGTGCCACAGGTTTGCTTCACCTACCACTCTTGTATTTATATTTTTAAGCATTGGGGACAATTGCATGCCTTTTTGTTGGGGGTGGGGTAAATGGATAGTGAGTGTTAGGGTGAAGTCTGAGTAGCCCAGTTCACTATCCTCTTTTGGGGTTTTCTTGCCTGTGTTCTTTTTCCCCAAAAGACTAATTACTTTTTCTGTTGAATCGGCATGTTTATATCTTTTGTACATTGTTTAAGTCTGAAGCATGATAGCTAAAATTATATCCTTATAAACTGGAAAATAATGCATGACTAGGCATAGTAACTGATAATTGTGTGGCCCTAAGCATGAAATAGAGTTACACCATTGCATTACCCTAAGTCTTTAATTCGAACTAGGTGTCCGATAATCTGGTATAGTGATTAGATGTCAAGTGAGTGTGAGGAAATTTGAATAGTCCACTATTGATACTGAGCCAGAACTTGCCTGGTTAGTCCTGCTAAAAGTAAGCTGTAATAGACAATTAGGAAATGATCATAGGCCCTTATTCAATATAGCCCATTTCTATCCTAAATAAAAGAAACCAAATGAAATTTATTCTTCTTTGATCCAAATAATGTGAGCTTAAAATTAGACCTTTCTTTTTCACCCCAACTGATCTTTTCTGCGAACAATGTGTTGGCCCTGGTCCCTCCTTGGACATGGTCCCTCCTTGGACATGTGCACCTATCTTATGCCAAAAGCATAAGTTGAGGGTGGATAATGCATAAACGACCTTCATTATGGCCTTGACCCAACTTTGGGTATTGTGTACCTTGACTCATGGCAAAGCCATGAGTTGAGGGTGGCTTCTATGAGGAATGCTCTGGAAAGTGGGGTTGAAAGAACAAAGAGAGAGAAAGAACAAAACTAAAGTGACTCAAGAATTTGATGAAAATAATAGTAAAGAAAAAGAAAAATATACAAGAAATACAAGCAAGAAAAGAAGAGATTAACTTACACAAATTAAGAAAGAAGAATAAATAGCAAGGTGAAAGAATAAGAGAAACTGGGCAAGATAAAATGAGAGACTGTGGAAGGTTTAGCCGATATGTCAAGGAGGGAAAAAAGTCACTAAATTATACCAAAATATACCTTACCTGACCCCGAGCCTATGCTACTAGCTAAAAAAAGTCCTATCGTGATCCTAAGGGTTGTATAGCGAACTTAAGGCAGTGAAAATAAGGGCAAGCTTATGGCAAAAAGGTATGAATGAGTGTGACTTTGTTCTGAGTGTGAGTGTTGAAAAGTAATCCTTATACTTAAAGTGAAATCATTGTGTGAAAAAGGAGGATTTTGTTTTAAAGTGAGGACACTAGTTACAACACCAGAATTGTTAGCACCTCGGTGGGAAATCGAAGAGGATTGGTGTTAGTGCGTGGTTAGTCTATGTCATGTTCTGATCCCACAAAATTCAAGCCTAACAGTGATAGCATGCATAGATGTGATGAGATTAATCGGGATTGATAGCCAAATGATTGCAAAGGATAAAACATGGATACTATTGTACAAAGATTGTGTAGTGAGTCATAGTGCGTCGATTGAGGACAAACGATGAATTTAAGTTGAGGGTGTTGATATACCGTGGTTTCATGGTATTATTAATACTTTTTCCATAAGTTTAGTGTGGCCAAAAGCCTTTTTGTGCTAATTTTTATATAAGTTTCTCTTTTGTTTTGTAGGAAATCTGTCAAAAGCTGAATGCAGAGATTTTGAGCGAAGAATTGCAGAAGAGACCACCTATGGGGCTTATGACGGTCCGTCGTGCTTGTGACGGTCCGTGGGTGGCAGCGTAGTGCAGCTGCTAAAGGAAAATGGGGAAGTCTGACCAAGTGTGGGATTACGAAGCTTGTGACGGTCCGTCGTGGCTATGACGGTCCGTCATACTTGTCGTTGAGGGGAATGAAGATAGCAGTAGAAGAAATTGCACAAGTATGGGACGACGGAGTCCATGACAGTCCGTTGTGACCACGACGGTCCGTCACGTGGTCCGTCGATCCAGCCGCGTTTTGGCAGATTTCCAGCAATTAGAATCCTTGTTTAATTAGGTTTTTGTTTTTTTTATAAATAGTTCAAAAAATCTCATTTTTGAGGTTGGACTCTATGAGATTAGACACCAGATAGTGAGACTCGGTATTATTAGACTTTGTGTATTATTGTTAGATTTTGAGATTCTTGCAAGTGATCTTTGGAGATTAATCAAGCAAACTTTGGATTTTATTCTTTCTCATTGAAGTAATTACATGAATTCGTATTTAATATATTTTAATATTGTGTTTATGGCTATGAGTAACTAAACTCCATAACTAGGGTTGTGGGAACCATAGACAAATAATGAGATAAACCCTAACTAAAATAACAATTCTAGATTAGTGTCTTGCATGTATTAATAATTATTTCGCTTAAAAGACTTTTTAACGGAAGGCCAACGTTAGAACTCACCTTAATGCTACTTGCGGGACCAAGGAGGTAGATAATAGGAAAATAATTATTAACATAGATTTAGTGTATACTATCTAATAGTCTAGTATTGATTGGTACAAGGTAATAGCTTAGTCAAATATCGAATACGATGCTTAATATGAGGTAAGGATAAGGGTTAGGATAGCAACACACGTAGCCGGAACAAGGTGCAGAGTGAGATTTTCTAGATGCCGGACCAAGGATTTAGAAATACATAACTTGTCTATTTGCATGCAAAATACTAGGAAAGAATTGTTATAGTTAGAATTATCAAGTTATGAACCTGTGAGGAACAAGTAAACCCTAGTTTCTCTAATTAACTGATTAAAAACCCAACATTCAAAGCTGTTAAGTGTCTCCTTCAAGTTTGTTATGTATTTTTACTCAATTAGAGATAGAAACCCCCCGTTTTGTTTTTACTTTCCAAGGAAGCCATTAACCAAACAATAGTAATAACAAGTTGAAGTTAAGTCTAGACTATTTTCCTTGTGGGAACGATCCCAACCTCACTAGTTGGGTTATTTACTTGACACGACCGCTTTACTTATTATTCGAGAAGTAAGTTTGAGCGTATCATCAGCATAAGTAACTCTGTCAAGAATATTTATTGGGAAATCTCTATATACCCTTTTAGATCTAATGATGTATCCTCTACATTAACACCCATATCACAGTGAATCATGTAGACCTCCTCTACAAACTCCTGGGGATCGTCATTGGTTCTGGACTCGAATTAGACTGGAGGATTCATCCTGGTGAAATCTCTCAGTCTACTAGCCATGGTGCTAGCATCTTGGTTCTCCATGGAGGCACCCTCTCTAGTTGCCCGGGCTTTGATAGCTTCTGCCTGAGTAGTGATCGCTTGGTCCATCTGAATTAGTGATTCTTTAATTTCTCCATCCGTAAACGCAGCTGGGTTGACATGCACTTGCATTCCAGCAGCTGGGGATTGAGGAGGAACTTGGTTTTCCCCAGTAGTTGCTTCTCCAACTATCATTCCTGCGTTTCTTCTTGTGTTTAGTTTTCTACACGCATACATAAGAAGGAAGTAGGATGCTAGAATAACACAAAATTTTAAAGCTCTACATGGCACGATAATGAGTAGAAGAAGGGAAGATTCTTAAGATCACCTAGTCTCTAAGCTATGGTTGTGGTGGAATTCACAACCATAAGCTAGAAACTATGAAACATGGTTGTTTTTTAGCTTTAATTTCTAGTAATTTGACCTCACTCTCTGATACCAACTTTTTCACACTCGGGTCCTAGACCACAGATGAGTCCAGCATTCGTAACTTCTCAGAGGTCGCATACAAGCCTCTTCTTATCTCTCATCACAATCATACAGTTAAATTTGCTTAAAAGTTAAAACTTTTGAATACTTATTGAAGTGTACTTCTACTTCATATAATTACTACATAAGAGTTATATACTAATAAGCTCAAACTAAACAACCATCTATCAATAGAGTAAACTGAAATAAAGAAATTATAATATTAATAATAGTTTGCCAAACCGGCATTAATACAACTGCTTGACAAAATATTTGAAATAAAACGCTAGGACAACATTCACTATTTATGTCTAGTGTACTAAAGCTAGAATAATAAACGTATGCATCCTCGATCTCAAGAGGACCTACCAAAGTCTGCAGATCGCTAATCCAAACCGCTCAAACGAATCTTCAATCCTCTCTCGGACCTGCGCTTATAAAAATAGTATTAGTATATGGGTTAGTACACACTTGTACTAAGTTAGGTATATGCACACAAACACATAAGTACTATGCATGAACAAGGAAAACTCTTCCAATAGCAACATGTCGTTTTTGGAAAGTGAAGTCACTATACCTTCCTAATTCGTTTTTTGTGATTCATGCTATGGATATGATATGTTTTCATGCATTTACAGGACACAAATCATTTTTATATGAACATAGGACCTTGGAATCATGAACATAATTTTAGAAAAACTCGATCAAAAGTTAACATTTTTGCTCCCTAGGCCGAGAGCACTCCTTCCCATACTTCGTTTATATTTTTTGTCTTTTCTTCTTTTTGTTGTGTAGTTCAATGATCTCCTTTGATCCTACGTTTTACTTACAAGTGAAATGATTCATTGTAGTCCCATACCTACAATTAATCTAGTAAGTAATCCAAAAGACTTAGGAAATGATTTGACTACCCTACTCGCAAGTTATATTTCATATTCTTGTTAAATTGGGCATGAATGTATTTATAAGCCAATCTCTATTGATTATGCACATTCTTTGACTATTTGTATAGTATAAAGAGACTGGGCATATATTCACACTCCAAAATGATTGAATAATTATGTTTTGCTCTCTTTATTGGAATAATATAAAGGTTATTGGCTATGCACATTATTTGATAATTTGTATGATATAAAGATTATGGGTAATCATTAGCCATTATGTTTTGCTCCCTTTATTGGCATAAGCCAATAAAAGTAAAAACTTCATTCTTATCAAACACTAATGATTGATATTGTTAATATTTAGCTTGCTTAGTTCACTTTGAACTTAGATTTCTTCTTCTTTGATCTGTTGTTCACTTTGAACATATTACTTTCATTCTTTTTTACTTTTATGCTTAAATCTTTTTACTGAAATAGATCATGTGAGCTAACATGAAATCCAGTGTCTTACCCATACTGAAAATAGGTGGTTCACAAGTTAAAGTGAACTAGATCATGTTAATTAATATCAAACCTAGTTTCTTCCCCACACTGAAAAAAGGGGCGTTTCACCGGCTAAAGTGAAACCAAGCCCAGGGTCTTCCCCACACTTAAAAAAGCTGGTTCACGGCTAAAGTGGAACCGAATACTTTCTTGAGAATTCAACCGACATAGATCATGTGATCCAAACATGAAATCCGATGTCTTCCCACACTGAAAAAGAGGCGGTTCACCTGCCAAAGTGAAACAGAGTACTACCTATCTCTCTTAGTTGGAATCCACTAGCTATTTCCTATGCTGGCAGCATAATTCAAAGATTAGAAGATTTCGGAGACCCTTATCAACCTTGGTGGTAGCCTTATCCCATGAGGCATACATGTTCTTGTACAAGCTCATTTCTAGTCTATTGGTGCTTTGCTTAATTTCTTATAATTTATAACGTTTAGAGTTGACTCATTCATTATGGAAGATTGCTTCCTTTATGAGGTATACTTAACTAAATGGATGATTTGTCATCCCTTTGTTTACTTGATGAATGTGAACATAATCTTACATTATCATTTGAGTGTGAATGAGACTTTTCTCACGATTTCTACCACCATTTTATGTGAGTATGTTTAACAGAACTGTTTAGGTGCAAGTGACTTGTCTGACTTCCTTTAACACCCCATTCAGTATAAATTTCATAACTCATAAGCTTTTAGTTATGTCATTATTCACCTTATCTCGTTCATTATTCTGTGGTAGTCTTGTACCATTCTATATGAAAGTTATGGAGACTCTTTATTGTGCTTCTATGTTCACAAGTTTATTTAGATAGGGTATATCGGGACTTGTCCCAATCATTGGCATACAATTGGTTATGAGTTTCATTGAGTTACATTTGTAATGCTTAATCTTTAACATGTATTTGGCCTTACAAGAAACATCATAACTTATATTACCTATGTATGATTGGTATAATTTAGTCATTAACCAACTTTAAACCATATTTTGGAAATAATTTTGTAAGCCAATTTATTGGCATAACCAAAACTTTCACTAAACATTGTCCTGATATTTTCATGGAAGCTTTCTCCAATTAACTTCATGAATATACTATAATAATCTTATCATTTTCACCAAGACAACTTTTAACATTTGTTTTGATTAGATCATAAGAACATTTCAGTGCTTAGTTTGGCTAAGCTAATAAGTTAATTTTGCATTGAAGATTCATTAACTAGTTTTGGTTCTCATTCTTATTTCTTCTTGGAAACATTGCATTCCAAACACTTACAAACATATATACTGTGAAACACAAACAGTAATCGAAAACTTTATCTTTTTAAATGATAAACTGAATTTCATAAATGACTTATAACAATTTCATCTTCTTGAACACAATTGGGCATTAATCGTATGGATCTAACCTATAGGTCTCATTCAACATTATTAAATCATAGAAACATACACATAATGATAAGCTAGCACCATATACCAACAACATGCTCGAGAGTTTGCATAATATGTACTACTATAATCGGAAATAGGGATAACTTGGGAGATGAACATTCGAAACTTTTATTGGGAACACACTCTAGTTTTGGTTTCTTGAATTCAGAACGTTTGAAAAGCCTCTTGGATAAAGGAAACCAAGATAGAAAACCCATACCTTACTTTAGAATTGATTCTACGAAGATCACCTTGTACTTTGCATGAAAACCTTGAAAAATCACCTTGAGATCGCCTAAAGAGAATTGAGAATATTTCTGTTTTTCTCACGTTTGCTTACTGTTTTAGAGTCGTTCTTTATAGTGATTAAACGTGAGTCTAAGTCTTAGGAACTGATATTGAATAATTCAACTTAGGCTAATTAACTTAATTAAATAAATCAATTAGCTAATTACCAAAACACCCCTACTTAGTTGACTAAAAATAGGAGAACATTTGACTTGGCAAAATATGAAATTTTCCTAAGGGTTTCAGCTTTGACCTTGAATTTTAATTAATTAGTTAAGTTGCTAATTTAATTAATTAAATGACCTAGGGTAATTACTACAGTAACCCTAAGTCACTAGCATCATAAACAACCTCTTTGGACTATCCTAGGTTAGGTACTAGGATGTGTCTTTAGTTATTTACACGGCTAGTTTCACCCGGTTAGGTTTTAGGATCTTGGGCTCACTAGTTAGTTAATTTTGGTTAGTCCTAGGTTAGTTAGTTAGTTAGGTATGTTTGTTAGAACCTAGGACTAGTTAGGAAGCTAGGCCCCAGGTGGCTTTACCCGCATGGGCTCCTGCCCCCTAACCGCCCTTACCGAATTCAGTTGGGGCTTGGTAAGTTAGTCTCTTGCACATGGGTTGATGCACATTTCGTGTCCAATGAATCTCACTATGTCCTTTGGCACTGCTTAAACTACACGATCATTTTAAAAGATGATGGGAATGGAACCTAGGATTGACACTTGGATGCCTCGTACCTAATGTGTGTAATATGAAGTCAAAAAATTTAAATTAGGGTCTTCATTGCAGGCACAATTCCTGAACAAGCTTGGATTAGAGCATTTAAACATCAAATTATATCTTAATATATAGAAAATTTGCTAACACCCTTAAGCCAATATTCTCTAACATGGCCAATATTCTTCAATTTTTGAGCATTGGATGCCTATGTACCCCAATACATATTCTTAAAACTAAATAGACTCTTCATTAGATGAGTACATTTTCTTGAATGTTACATAACTAAGCCATGCATCGAATATTATGCTTAATACGAAGTAAAGGCAAGGGTTAGTAACTTAGACAAACGTAGTTGGACCAAGTTGCAGTGTGAAATTCTCTAAATGCCGGACTAAGGATTTAGACATACCTAACTTATCACATTGCATGCAAAACACTATGAAGAATTGTTATAGCTAGAGATACATCATTATGAACCTATGGGGAACACTTATACCCTAATTTCTCTCACAATTTAGTAAACACCATAAATTTAATCCTGTTACTTGTTTTACTTAGCAATATTAAAAGATTTTTTAACAAAATCCCCCTTTTATTTCCTGTTTTTGAAAAGGACTTAACTAAATAGAAGTAATTGTACATTGAAGTTAAGTCCAAACCATTTTCCTCGTGGGATTGACCCCAACCTAATAGTTGGGTTCTTTACTTGATACGACTCTTATACTTCTTTGGTGAGGTATAATTTGAGCATATTAGCTTACACAAGAGCCACTAGAGTGGAGAGATATCACCTTTATGATTGAAGTTTCTATAAGAGCTGCGTTGAATCCCCTTCATGATTATATTGATGATCTTGCTACTAGCGTCACAGCCTATGAGAGCAGGTAGGTGAAGAGCTCTGAGGTTTTAGATTAGAATATTGTGGTAGACGACTTGAGGAAGGACGTATACTATTTGAAGTCTACCGACTTCATATCATTGATTGCGGTTGCATATGATGAAGATGCTCATGAGACTTCAGAGATTCCTCCAACTACAACCTGAGAAGGACATAGTGGGGTTGTTGTAGTTGATGATTTAGATGTTAAGACTGATTAAGAGTAGACACATGTACAAGAGGAGAGTATCGTTACAGATTTATCTCATCTTAGAGAGGCTAAGGGAGACCTTGGAGACTTCGTTGTGACTGAAGATATCATGATAGATGTCGCAATACATGCATCAATGGCATGTACACCTTTTGCTACTCCAAGAGAAGTTGAGATTTTTTAGGAGACTCTAGGCATTCAGGCTTTAGTCAAGGCTATTACACGTGACACTGATGCCTCGATAGATGGAGCGACTTCCTGGACATGATCCGTTCTTTATCTCTCTCTCTATCTTTTTGCGATTTACTTTATGGATATTTTATATCATTTGCATTTGAGGGGATATACTTTTTATTTGTTGTGGTGTGAGACCCACCTTTCGTGTGCTATTTGTCGCTTATGTTTTTATGTATATATTTGGGTTGTTATTTTCTTATTGTGTTTTATGCTGCTTTTTGAGAATGTTTGAGCTTGTGTCTCCTTGTGTTTTAAATTGCAAATATTTAACCCACCGAAAAAAATCTTCTTTCCACCATTTCTTCAATGTACTTGAATATAAATGTTCTTAGGCAAATTTTACTCTTTGTTTGATTGATACTGATGACTTGGACAATGCTTGCAATCGAACTAACACGAACGTGCGGCTACAACGATGCCAAATGAAGTTTCATAGACAATATGTAAACTCTTTGCATCTCGTTGTGGTTAGCCAATTATCAAATTGAGTTTCTTGCGATGAAAATTGCATACTTGTGAAAGTGTGGAGTCTTCAATTTGGTGTCAATGTTTTGTATGATGAGCATACTGTGAACCATACATGATGATATCTAGAGTTTGCGTTGTTATTCTAGAAGACTAATTCATGCTAATTCATGATATTATCTTAATCACCGTTAAAAGAGTGTGAACAAATTTGACATATAACACTCTTGTGGCTTACCTTGTGAGTGTGCGAACCTCTTTTGAACACCCCTTGAATTTTAGCATTTCGTGGATGATACATGACCTCTCTTAATCTACCTATATTACGATTAATTGGTGGTTGGATAAATATAAAACATATTCTAAAAGCCTAAGTTGGGGTGTGTTGAGAATAGAAGGCAAGTGAAAGAGTAAAAATAAGTCTCCTTAAATCCATGGTGTTGAGAAAAATGGAACCCCTCCATACAAAAATATAGAGAGAAAAAAAAGGAAAAATCTAAGAGAAAAAAATAACGAAAAAGATCAATTCATGGAATATTGTTTTGAAAATACAAAAAGAATCGGGTCTTGTGAACAATCCATGAAAAGTGAATAAAGGGATGATTTTTGAGAACAAGAGAAAATAAAGAAGAAAGGAAAACGGAATTGTTATGATCACCATATCTCCTGAGGATAAAAGTCACCTAGCCTAAATGATCTTAGCTATAAACTCTACCCCACTACAAGCCTTAAAAAACCTTTTTGATCTTGAGTGAAAGGAAATGAAAGTAGATTGGAAAAAATGGGCAAACCTAATGGTTAATTCATGCATTGTGTTAATCTTTGAGAGTATGAGCGTTGAAATTGATTTTTAAACTTTAAATTGTGAATCATTGTGTGTTAATATAGAATTATTATTTATGTGCGGGAATTTGATTACTTTGGTTGAGCTTGAACTTCCATTTGAATATATAGTCAGCTTGAAAATCTTTTATAATGGTGTGTCACAACATAAGTATTTAAGTTCACATTTGATCCTTTCATGAGTGAGGTGAGTCATGTTGTGCTCATTAATGATTGAGTCTTCTGTAGAACTATCTGAGACATCCTCTTCGAACTGTTGATCTTTAGGACAAGCAAAAGATTAAAATTGAGGTGTTGATAAGTCCATGATTTGTACTCATTTAGGGCTACATTTTGATATATTTTGTGTCCTCAAATTCATATTTTTTTCTCAAAAACATAAAAATACCCAAAAGTTTTAGGTATATAGACTTGGAGACAAAGCATGAAAAAATGAAGAAAAAAGGAACCAAGGCAGCAGAAAGGTTAAAAAAATAAAGACCTAAGGATCGTTGAACTTGTTCGGCATATCATCAAAAGGTCTCATCCTTGAATTTTGTTCGAGTGAGATAATTCCTTAAGGAAATGATCAAATGGGTGCTGAAAAGCAACAGTCGTCGGGTCAGCGAGCTGTTTTCCGAAGCACTACTATGTCCCCAATGATCCAAACTACAATGATGTTGTAGGCTAGTGCAAGATGACGATAAACATAGCAAATGTCGAATCCCCGAGTTCATCAATTATCCTATCTAACTGCGCCTAGTGGTCCTTCTCAACACAACTTTTGAAAACTATAAATACTTGTTAATATTTTTAGCTTACAGTCAAATTGTGTAGTTTATAATAGTAATTTTCAGACAGCTTCTATTTTGAGTTTCTAGAGCTTTTGGGAAACTTCTCTCTTGAACCTTGGAGACTTGAAGATCTTACCTTGAAGAAATTCGGAGTTGGTGTTGGAAGTCTTCATCCTAGACTCGTTCAAAGTTACAATAAATCATCCCCAGTGGATGTTATCTCTATTTGGTATCATTTTCTTCCTTTTCTCTATTTCTACCTAAAACCCCAATTATTTGGGTGTGATTTTGTGGAAATGAGTTAATTCTACTGTTCAATGTTGCTTATTGTTAGCGTACTCACTGTTTAAATATGATTTTCATTTATTAGTTGTGTTTGAACAAAATGACGTTGTGGCTCCAAATACGATTTACCTTAGCTCTTTTAGCTTTCTTAAGAGGGGTTTTAAAACTAAGACTGCTAAATCGATAGCCTGTGGTGACTCGATCGTCATGATTCAGTTATAGAGAGTGAATCCCAGTCCATCTCCCTGACTTTCAGCTCGAGCGAGTGATTGGGATAAGGCAGAGGTTAGGCTTAAATGCTTCACTCGGTGTTTGAGAGAAACCTAGTTGGTTCAGGGTAAGTTGCTTGAGGGAGAAGATACCCCACCAAAGTCTAGACTAGTCACATATATTCAACGATGTACTATCAATAGAAATAACCCTAATGTGTCTTTTATCTCATATTACGATCACATACCCAAGAATATTGTTTCCCCATTACTCTCTCTCTCTCTCTCTCGTGTCAACACCTCTAATTTAAAATGTTTTCATTCAATAATTTCTTGTAGCTATGAATAGCATGGTATGATTTGTGCTTGGATGAATCATTTACAAAAACATTCCCTATGGAAACGATGTAAACCCTTTGTTGGGTAATATATTAAGTAACGATCGTCCATGCTTAGTATTAAATGAAGTGGATTTGATGACATTGATCAGTCTACCATTAGCTCTTGTGATAATGGGGTCACATTAGAAAGTGTGATATATAGAGGAATGGAGATACAAGTTTAGAAAAGTATGAGCAATTCCTCATTGTGATATTCAAAATATTCTCCAGATATGATAGACTTGATAACAATATTCATAGTGTTTTCCTTGACATCGCTTGTGCCTTCCATGGATTTTTTCAGGGTGACATTAACAAAACATTAAATGCGTGTGGTTTTTATTTTGAAAATGCAATTTCAACCTTAGTCCAAAGGAAGTTTCTCCAAAGGGATATGCATTGTTTGGTGTTTTATGATCTACAAAGGGATATGGGAACATAAATCATTACATGGAATCACCTCGAGACTTAAAAAAATTGAGTAGACTCTTCAAACCTGAAGATGTACATGACGTTTTGCAAGGAAATAAAGTTGGTAAAATTCATCATCTTTATTTTGGTTATATTTTCTTTCAAAAAAAAATTCATTTAATGTGATATAAAAATTGCTTATAATTTGATGTCACTACAAGAAACTTGTAGTTTTTAATAATAAAGGAAGAAATATCAACGAATTTGGTTTGAATTTGCATCGACATTTATCCATTAGTTTTTGGGAAAAAAACAAATTAATAGATGAATAAACTTTTCTTTATTTTTTTGTGCTAGAAATAGAACCGAGGAAATTTGTTTATTTTCATTCTGATATAATCAATTTATTTAAATGATAAAACATAGTTTTTTTTTCATATTTGGGCTATTTGAATTTAATTCGAATTCTAGGTTTTAAATTTTTAATTAAACTCAATATGGGTAAAAAGAACTCCTTTTCAATAGAAATAAAAGAAGACTTTTGTTAATTAATAATTACAGTACTAAAAATGCTAAAATTTGACTCACTTTGTTAGGTTGCTAATGACTTCTTAAGAAAGAATACAGACGGATTTCATCGGTTAAATTTCACAAAAAAATATTGAGAAACTCTCAAAAAGAAATTTTTCTTTTTTAAAAAACAAATCGATGTTCATCTGTATTATTTTATATATATATTATCTTACAAAAACGAACAGACAGAGATTGAAAAATGAGGACAAGTTAGATGAGTTGTGTATGTGTTTTGCTGAGTATTTATAAAGGCATAGAGGAGAATCATGACATATTTGATTTCTTGAATTATTATTTTATAAAGTGCCAAAAGTTCCCCTCAACTATTTAGATCGATTTAAAACTACACTCCAACCATCTTTCAGCCATCAAATACTCATGTCACTCACATTTTGGCTAAATCAAATACCCTTATTTCTAATTGGCCAACACTATTAAGGTGTATGGAGGGTAAATTTACACCAAATCACATATGTTAAAGGAAAATTGGACCCTCATCCATTAGAATAATTTGAAAAGACTTTGGGTTCCGACTAAGTTTAAAATAATAAATGTTAAACCAAGCTACTTCTACACTCACCCACCCCCACCTTGTAACACCTTGGAAGTTGGAAAGTCAAATTTGAAGGAAAACTTGTAGAATTTTTACTGAATTGGTGAACTACGAGTTCAATATATGTACTATAGGAAGACCTAAGAGCAATAAAAAGGAATCTGTAGAAGTTGATATTTGAGATTTGATTTTGGAATTTCATGTTTTTGAAGTTTGAAGTACAACTCGGAAAGACGAACCATAGGGACTTTGATGAGTCGTAGATAGATGTTGTGTAAATGATTGAGATTTTATTTAAAATTCAGTCCTATATATGGATTTTACGGGTCGTAGAATGGGTTTCATAGAGATATACACACTTAGTGATATTTTTCAGTTAATGTTGATGTCTACGGACCGTAAAAAATTTAGACGGATGGTTGGAAGGTTTCGTAGAAAGTAAGTTGAATTTGAATTTCAAGATTTGATTCTACGTTTGACCAGTACAGATCATAGAAATTTCTATGAAACCGTAGCTCCAAACCGTACAAGCCATCCAACAATTATATTTTAAGGGTATGTGCATCTCTTCCTATCCATTAAATGTGTATACTATATCATTTTACCCCTATATCTAAATCCTATAACTACGTTTCTACTCCTAAAACTACCCCTACTCTCACATTCTCTAAGATTACTAATCCCATTCAAATACATCCCCTCCAAATTCTTTCAAGTCTCAAGAAAGAAGAAGCTATGGTTTCTCAAGTCTTATTTTCAGTATTGCTTCTAGACTTTGAATAGAAAACTATGTAGAGTTTCATCAATAGGTTCCATTAACCTATTGAGCCATAGAGTTTTCTCAATTCTCCAAGTTCAGTTTGATCGATTTGATTCAGGTTGAAGTAGAACTGGGTTGATTCAATTGTTTGATTTTGATCTTATCATAACATTTTTTGAGTCAATTAAATGCTTTTCAATTGATTTAAATTGTATCCATGGAATTTTCTTGATTTTGGTTTTGAACTCTTAAAGGCATAAGTTCTTGAAAAAGCTATGAATCTATGAATAATGTTTTTATGAAAACTATGCAAGAATTATGAAAATGAATGTTCTATATGTCACGACCGGGGAGCAGCCCCTAGAAGTAACACACCGTACTCGACCTCTAGGAGGTCTTATACAGGCCCATAGACATCTTTCATTGCATAATAGTAAAATAGGGAAAAATTTAAAAAAAAATTCATAGCACATCATATGCTAGAATTATCACTTCATATACATATAAATATCATGAGTACATAACTCAACTCTAAGTTTCTTTGACATCTTAAGACATAAATCAATATAATAAAATAGGATACGACCCTCAACAACATAAAATATAAGTCTAATCTATTATATAAACTTAAAAAAGCATCTTGACATAGGCAACCCTTGAATAATAGGGGTTACTTTACTTGAACTTGGGAGATCTATCCAACCTCTTTAATTCGGAGACATCCACTAGCCATCAACACCTACACTTTGTATAAAAAAATAAAGAAGAATGGTATTGGCACAAGAATGGAATAAGCATGGCAACTATTCAAAAACATGTTTTGAAAGAGGAAATTTCATTTGAAGTCATACAACATTGTTTTGGTAAACTTCATGAACATAGGCCCATATTAAGCACAATCTAGTTCACATATATCAGATAGGCATGGATACTATTTATAATAACACATAAAACCATTTATCATACTTTGAGGCATATTCAATACATACAATGCATTACTTCTATTTTAATCTTACTTCTTTCCATAAGTAACCCTCAAGTGTACATAGTACAATGTATCACATTGAGGTCACCATACAATAGTATTTCATAGATATGCTTTATACACACAACCACATATATGCATAAGTCTTAAGCACATCATAGATCTCAATTTCACATAAGAACCATCACCTAATACAACTTCTAAGTCACACTAGTGCCATGTATATATATCATCCAATAATGATACTTCCACCAAGTGTGCCTAGGAAGTCACCCTAAACTAGGTATAAAAAACTTAACAGGTCATAACACCTTTATTTATAACTAGATATAAGGCACATACTTCATATCATCATATAATTACTCTTTATTTTACTACAACCTTAGTAATAACACATTTAGTTCATAACATATTAAATCATCCTCATAACCCCTTCACAAGCTTACTTGTGCCATGTACACATTGTTTCCCATACCCCCTACATATACTAAGTAAACCCATTAGTTCAATTTACATGCATAAGCATAATTCATATCTTGACATAGTGAAGTGACTTAACATACCTTCATACGATTCATACGTACTATCACATAAGTCTTACTTGTATAAAAGTACTAATCTTATCCTCTCTTGGAGTTCAATAGTGCAATGCATGGGTAGGACCATAGTCCTACTTATACTAAATAACCTCATCAAGGAGTTGTGATTAGAGTCCATAATATTATCTTAGTTCATTTATTAGTTTGGGAGACATAGACATAATCGACATAGACCATGGAAGCTATATGGAATTGTTGTCCTCCTCCCACAAAAAAAAGAGAGGGTTAACGCTTACCTAAGGTTTAACCAATGATACATAACTATTTAGGTGTAATCCACAATCTATAACCAATGGGAGCACGTAGTTATGGAACATGGAGATTACCAGCGCGGAGGATTCCATCTCATGATATAACATCTATGTTCGAAACCTGGACTTGCTAAACGTGAAGGTTCTCTTGTGCAAATCCGGACTTAATAAACATGAAGCCCCCACTCTGATTTGTCATGTTCACTCGGTACTAGTCTCTAACTCCCTTTTAAATATATTTAAGTTATTAATTCATTAGTTCATAAAGAAGGCTTTAGGAGCTTGCTCATTTATACGTCATATTACTCAAAGATTTGTAAGATGAGAATTTCCTTTAATCACAGACCATACTTCATGTGAGAATGTCCTTTCAAATATTCATACAATCATGCATCATGTGTGTGTGCATACAATGTGACATCTACCTTAACATTACACTACTAATCACACATATTCGTAACATTATTAATCATATATTTACATTCATAGAAATAGGTAATGATGCATAGGGGAACTATCCTCTCCTTAGTCATCATGAATCTACCCTAATCATAGTCATACATGAAGTTTGTGTGTGCACATTAGTCAACATGATCACATAATCCCTACAACCTAACATTGAAGAAGCCACTCTCTAAAGATCACAACACATGTACAACATTCCTCAAATATCAAGTCATACAGACATATAGAGTATTAAGGACTATAGAATACACACACACACATTACATCATAGGAGACAAGAAAATATTCATTAGAATAGAAGACTCTTAAGAAACTCTGACCGCACATTTATATAGGTCCCATATATGTAGGGGTCATACAACAAAAGTATTCATAAATATTATCAATCTGTACCACCCATAACCCAAATATGATCATTAAATATACACAACATCATCCACCTACCTACATCATGGAACTAGTGTGGAGGACTATTCATATACATCACGTAACATCAATTATCTTAAAACATAATATTAGAATCAAGGCTAAATCCTTCAACTTTTTGTAAACATGGAAATCATCATATAAATTCATTTTTTATCTATTTCCTTAAAGAACATGATCATAACATAGAAACATGTATAAGAATGTAAACACCGCCACCATAAGTGGATCATACAAACAATCACAATTCAATATACATTCCATGATAATAAGAATATGTAAGTAAGCGTACAAAATATCAAAGCTAATGGTAATATTAATAAATTCTCCACAATTAATAATCAATCGATATATATAAGACAAGGATTAATCATTATAGTATAATCTACTCACAATTGAATCATAATCAAATCAGGATCACAAGACCCATAACATATCATAATTTGGGAGGATAAAGAGATCATGGGTTCTTAAAGGAATTAGATTGAAAATCATGTTAAAACAATATATTAATAATATATTCAACGTTAGAATTCCTTTGAAATCACTTTAAAAATGAACCTATGGCTAGATTGATTGAATGTATTTTTTACTTACAATCATATTTGAAAAGGCTTTCAAAGGACTACACACATGAATGGTAATGTAAGGATTAAGGATTACCATGCATTACATTATGAATATCACAAAATCTAAGAGGAAATCTCAAAAAATCCACCTCCATAGCTTGTTCTTGACCTTCGTCTTCAATGGGGGTTTTGGGAGAGTTTGATTTGAGAGGGAAAAATTAGATTTGAAGAATGAGTTTTAATTAAGGTTAAAGGCTTACATACTAATTTAAAACAGATAAAATCAGTTAAACAAACCGTATATAGTCTAATTATCACGTGGGATGAATTTCCCATTCACCCAAAAGTGGACAACGTGCAGGCAGTGCAGGTTGCAGCTCAAACGACGTCCATGGACCACAGGGTGTCGATTGAGTGATGGGATGTCATGCACTCCTTCGATGGTGATTGAGGCTCCCTTATTGGGGGATGATCTCACACACCTAAGTGTGGATCAATTCCCTAGTTGATGGGGGAATCGATCAGAGTACTGGGCATCGTGGCGTAGACTGATACTGACAAGGCAATCTACTGCCAACTTTTGGGTCCTCCTCAAGAACACTTTGGGCATAAGGTATAATGTATAACATACCAAAGCACACTAGAACAATAGAATATTCAAGGTCTAACTTTATAATATCTCAGACAATCTTGGATGACCTCCAAACTACTTCAAATAAAGTATACACACTATAAAATACTTAATTAACATATTATTAACCTTTTAGGCACATGTGAGGCTCTACACACCTATAATAAATTTGTGGGTCTTGACATTATAATCCTTGTTTATTTAAGATAAGTATAAATGAACTTGTGAAATGATATTCTCACATAATAAGGAATCGTGATTGGTGAAATGTTTCCTCACACATGCGTTGTACAAGATTCAAGGATTTTGTATGATGAGTTAAGATTGGACTAGTGTGTTAGTTGTTTTTTCTATATATGATTTTATGTTTCTGAAATTTACTACTTTGTAGGGATCTAACTTAGCATGAAGAGAACTTTCAGGTGGAGGCCTAATTATGATAGTCTCTATTAGCGGTGTCAAAAATGATCCCAAACAAAGGTAACCCACCAAAAATATCAAGGATTTGGACTCAAGATAATTCAAAAATTGGGTTCAATCTCAATCCATTCAAGCTTTACCCAATTTGCAAAATTATTAATTGAGCCTAATTCAATCTCAAATATAAACCCGTTTTGAAATTCTTAACAAAGATATGTTCGGATATCAATGTTATAAATTATTATCATTTAACATATTTTAGTATATATCTATATATTTGTTAAATTTTTTTAAAAGATATTGGGGTTAATTTCAAATTCTGATAGTAAAAGTTAAATATCATTATTTTATAATCATTAGGAATAATCGGTTCTAATTGGGCGGGTCAAGACCCCCATTTTGAACCCATTTGAACCTAATCCGTTTGAGCTCAAAGTATACTTGGGTGGGTAAAGACCTAATACCATTTCTATTTAAACACATTTTAGTATCTCTAGTTTTAACCCAACCCGCCCATTTGAAACACCTAGCCTCTAGTAGAAATCTCTAGTTCCAAATTTTGTGCCCCATAGAATTGCCATAAAAGGCCTAGCTAGTGGACCCACATATGATACATAGTTCTATATTGGAAAGTATACTCTTTCATATTGATGTATAAGTTATATTAGATTCCATGCTATAGCTTATATGGTGTACTATCGATCATAGATAATACCCCAGAAAATGAACTAAATTGCTTTCAAATATTTCTATGACGCTTTCCTTATGTTTAAAGATACATTGACCATGTTCATGACTTATGATTTTTCTTCAAAGGTTTTATATTGCTAAGGTTGTATGAATCATATTTTATTTTATGTCCCATTATGATTATGTTTCATATATTTGTGCATATCCCTCATACTAATTGATACATTCCCCCTACTAATGCATACTTGTTCATACACTATTTAACTAATGTAAGGTCTGAAGATCTTCCTCCTTCGGTGGATAATGCGTGATAATCCAAAGTTAAAGGAGTTTGTGAGTCCTTAGGTTTCAAAACCATGTAATATTTATTTTACTTTCACGTTTCATGAGTTTTCAGTCATTTTACATCGTGTAAGGGTTATGTTGCAGCCATTTCGTGATGCATTAGATTTTCTTATCTAGACTATGTTAGGATTTGTCTTTTATGTATAAATTTTTCACTATATGATACTTAATTCTTCAATTCTCGTGTTACAATTATATTATGTATATTCATGTAGAGTGTCTTGTGTATGACATCTTGGGGTCTTATACATTATATCAAATATAGGATGTTGTTTGGGTCGTGACAAACTTTGTATTTGAGCTATGTTTTAGAAAAAAGACCGAGTTTGTCTGACAATCCGCGTTTAGTGGAATCTAGCTTATAAGTGTAAATTCATCACATTAACAAATAGGAGGCCATAATGCATTTAAGAAACAACACTTTTTTCATTACTTTAAAGTCGTGCCTTATAGTCTATATCTACAAGAGTCTCTTTCTTAAATCATTCCCAATTTTTTAAGATATAGTACCCTTAATAGCCTATGTGAGTAGGAATGAGAGTGAATATGTGAAGCCCGCGGTTCCTCATGTTTTATCTATTCCATTTTTCAAGCAAATGACTCATTCCGAGTTGTTAGTAACTTTTAAAATATTGTCTCAACATATGAAGGAACAAACTAATAGAACTGTTAGTACGATAGAGACATGGATAATTGACTTCATGTGGATGACTTCACTGAAGTTCCATGGTTCCAAGGTTTATTAGGATATTCAAGAGTTCATTGATAAGGTGTATAACATAGTGGGTGAAGAAATATTGATTGTATTAAAGTATTAACCCAATAATAGAATACATGGGAGATATATATAGGAGATATAGGGAGGAGTACTAACCCTAATAGAACTGGGATAAGTATACAGTAAATACTAATATTATTTAATACTATTATTTAATACTATCTGTTATTATCCCCCCTCAAGCTGAGCTGAGCGGAAGCGAACGGAAGCTTGGAACTGAGGTAATCATGCTGTCGGCTCGGGAGAGGCTTGGTGAGAATATCAGCCGATTGTTCTTCAGTGGGTACATACTGCACAGTCATGGTGCCATCCTGAACTTCATCGCGAACAAAGAGACAATCAGTATCAACATGCTTCATTCTGGTGTGTAGGACAGGATTCTTGGCCACACAGATGGTTGATTTGTTGTCACAATAGAGAATAGGAACAGTGTGAGTGGCGCGGAGTTCGCGAATAATATATGTCACCCACATGGTCTCAGCAGCAAGAAAAGCAAGGGCACGGTATTCATCTTCAGTCGAGGACCGAGAGACCTTGGTTTGTTTTTTTGTACACCAGAAGATCAGGTTTGGCCCTAAAAAAACGAGAAATCCCGATGTAGATTTTCTGTCATTTTTATCATTCACCCAACCTGAATTTGAGAAACCACGAAGCTCCAAGTCCCCAGGTCGAATGAGTAAACCACGACTAAGAGTGCCAAAAATGTACCTGAGAATGCATTTGGGACAATGGTAATCACGTTCACTTGGTTGATGCATGCGCTGAGCAACTCGGTTGACAGCAAACTAGATGTCAGGACGGGTAATGGCCAGATACTGTAGAGCCCTAATGAGGCTGCGGAAGTGGGTGATATCGGCAAAGGGGGTGTCGGCTCCATTCTTAGACGAAGAGACTGCCATCGGTGTTGGTTGACTGGTGCATTTTTCCAGTCCAGCATTCTACAACAGATCTCGAGCATATTTTTTTTGATGAAGAAACAAGTCTTTTCCTGCCCGAGAAACCTCCATTCCCAAAAAATAGTGTAACGGGCCAAGGTCCTTCATTTTGAAGGTGGTATGCATAGCTCGAGTGACATCCTGAATGAGAGCTGCAGTAGAGCCTGTAATAATGATATCATCTACATATACAAGAAGAATGACTGTACCGTGTGCTGAATATCGAGTAAGCAAACTTGTGTCGTGTACGCAACACATGAAGCCGAGTCCCTGGAGGAATATTTTCAGACGTGTGTACCAAGCACGGGGGGCTTGCTTTAGCCCATATAGAGACTTCTGGAGTTTGCAAACATGTTGAGGGAAGCAGGGATCAACATAGCATGGTGGTTGCGTCATGTAGATAGTTTCATCAAGCATGCCATGAAGAAAAGCATTGAAAACATCCAACTGATTGATGAGCCAATTGTTGCGTACAGCGAGTGACAGTACCAGACGAATGGTTTCCTGCCGAATAACAGGACTAAATGTCTTGGAGTAATCATGCCCATACGCCTGATTGTAGCCTTTTGCAACCAAGCGAGCCTTGTACCTGGAAATACTGCCATCCGCATTGTGTTTAATTTTTTACACCCATTTACAGCCCACAGGGTGCCGCCCATGGGGCTTAGGTACAAGAACCCAAGTTTTCTGATCAGTCAAAGACTTAAACTCGTCATCTATTGCATGACGCCAAGAAGCATTTTTTGAGGCAACAGAGTAGGTTGTTGGTTCACTATCAGGAAGGGGTATATTGGGGAGTATGGTAGCCTGAAAGGTTTTGGGATTAAAGATACCAGCTTTGCCACGGGTTAACATGGGATGAGTATGGGGGGGTGGCACAGGCGGTGGTGATTCGGGGTCGGACGGGAAGGACCCAGAACGGATAGGGCTGGAGATGTGGTGGGTATGAGGTGGTTCGGGTTGGTTGTAAGTGTGGGTTTCGGTTGGGTGGTGGGTAGCGGTTGCGGGTGTTTTATGGGTGACGGTCGAAGAGGTGATGAGGGGTGGTTGGATAGTGAGTGCGTATGTGGGTGAAGGTGGTGAGGGACCTTGTGAGTATGTTGAAAAAGTGAAAGGACGCCAATGAATGATGTATTTGTGGAGGAGGAAATAGACTCGTAGGGAAACTCATTTTCGACAAATTTGACATGACAGGATATGTAGACTTTTATGAGTTTGTGGATCAAGAAAGCGATAACCCTTGGAGGTAGGATAATAGCCCAAAAAAATACAAGGACGGGATCGGGGTTGTAACTTGTGAGTAATATGAGGGCGTAGCCAAAGGTAGGCAAGACACCCAAAGACGCGGAGGTTGGTATAATTTGGAAGTTCTTGGTAAAGGAGTTGATAGGGTGATTTGTTGGAGAGAGTGTGACTGGGCATTCTGTTAATGGAATAGTTTGTGGTGGCTAGAGCTTCTACCCAAATGGAGACAGGGAGATGAGATTGATGTAGAATAGTAACCACCGTTTCAATGAGATGGCGATGTTTACACTCAGCCACCCCATTCTGTTCGGGAGTGTATGGACAGGAGGTTTGATATATAAGCCAAAGATGTTATTGGCATATTCCTTTCCATTGTCACATCGAAAAAGTTTAACATGAGAGTTGAATTGTGTTTTGACCATTTTTTCAAAAGTGACAAAGATGGTGTATGCCTGTGATTTGTGTTTTAGAGGGTACAACCAAGTGTATTTTGTAAAATCATCCACAAAACAAATATAATAGAGAAAACCAGTAAATGAAGGAACAGCAATAGGACCCCATAGGTCAAAATGAATAAGTTGAAAGGGTGCAGTTGTACTCTAGTCAGATAAAGTAAAAGGTAATTTATGAGATTTAGCAACCAAACAGGAATCACAATTGTTTACATGAATGAAAGAAAAACCTTATTGAGACATTAAATAATATATTATTTGAGTAGATGGGTGACCCAGACGACTGTGCCACAACAGACTGTGGACATCAGCCGAAAAAGCCACCGGAGACACAGGGACGTTTTCTGAAGCTGGGTGTGCAGATGAACTTGTGCCAGGAAGGACGTACAGACCATGCTCACAGGGGCCCTAAAAACTCACCATTTGGTAGTATTGTCTAGAATCTGAAAATCATTAGAGGTGAACAAGAGTGAGCAATTATTGTCTTTTGTGAAATGGTGAACTGAAAGGATATTGGATTTAATAGAAGAGACGTGGGTAAGGTTACCAAGGTGAAAGATAGCGGTGGAGTTTTAAATTGTACCCGTTCCAGTGTGAGAAATATTAAGGGACTTACCGTTGCCAACATTAATACCATTGGAGCCATGATATGGATTTGGAGCGTTAAGCTTTGATAGATCAGAAGTCACGTGCATGTTGGCCCCAGTATCCAACAGCCATTCAGAGGAAGGACCGGCTTGAGATGAATAATTGGCACGGTTATCACTATTTTTGCTCTCCTCAAACCGAAACCAGCAACGAGCAGCGGTGTGTCTGGTTTTCTGACAGATTTTGCAAGTTGGACGATCGCCTTGCCCGCCGCTAGAAGATGACTGCCCGCCGCTGCCGAAGGACTGCAGGCTGTTGTTGCTGCCGTGCTGCCCGCCGCTGCCGAAGGAGTGCAGGCTGTTGTTGTTGCCGTGCTACTGACCATCGTACGGCGGACGACTGCCCTGCCGACCGCCGCGCCCGCGGCTTCCGCTGTTTTTGCCGTAGCCGCCGCGGCTCCCCTGCGAGCTACTACCACGCCCCCTCGATAGTTCTGGCTTACGGCCTGGGCGGTGGCCGGCTCAATAACAGCGGCTTCTCGGAGAAGAAGTTTACTCTCTAGATCCACATTGATTTCTTCACTTTTTAGACACGAGGAGAGAGTAGCCAGTTCAACGGGCGTAGGACTGATGCAAACAACCTGTTTGATGGAGGAGTAAGCTGATGGGAGCCCCCGAACGACACACATGACGAGATCTTTTTCGGGAATGATTTTGTTCACTGTGTCGAGGGCTGTGATGATGGTGGAGAACTCGTCTAAATACTCCTCCATTGTTTTTGTGCCATTGGTAATTGTGTGGAAGCGGTCACGCAATTGAAAAATATGAGAGTGGGAAATTGATGTATAGCGTGTTGCGAGGGCCGTCGACAGGGCTGAAGCAGTTGTGTAGGATGAGACTTGTTTCTGAACCGTCGGAGAGATGACCGCAATCAAACATGATCGGATCTGGCCATCCACGGTTTTCCAGGCGGTATGGGCCGGATTTTTTTTTCTGATTTGTCCGTGGCGGTGATGACTGCCGGCAGCGGTTCTGTGCTTCCATCGACGTATTTGAGAAGGTAATTGGCCTCAAGGGCTGTAAGAACGGTGATTTTCCATGTAGGGTAATTTATGTCTGATAATTTTTCGGGAATCAGGGCATGAAGGTGCCTGAGAAGGAGTTTAACGTCAAAAGGAACTGAATCGAGAGGATCCACCTCGATTGTCATGGCTGCTGTCGCCGCCCAAGAGAAGAGAGGGCACGATCGGTGCCTGAAAGAGAGATAAAACCTAGAGAAAAAAGGATCTAGGTTTTCTGGCTGTTGATACCATGAAGGAATATTGATTGTATTAAAGTATTAACCCAATAATAGAATACATGGGAGATATATATAGGAGACATAGGGAGGAGTACTCACCCTAACAGAACTAGGATTAGTATATACAGTAAATACTAATATTATTTACTACTATTATTTAATACTTTCTGTTATTAGTGGGAATTATAGGATTTCCTATGGTGGACAAAGTGGAATTGTCCACTTTTTAACTCAAGGAAGATTCTATAGTTTAGTTCAACCAATGGAAGGACAAGAGGGCGATAGATGTGGATCCTCTTGATTGGGAGAAATTAAAGGGATCTTTTCTTGATAATCACTTTTCTCTGGAGACGCGGGAGGAAAAATTTCTTGAGGTCATTAATATCCTTCAAGGCATTATGATCATGAAGGATTATGCTTTGAAGTTTACTCAATTGGATAAGTATGTCCAACTATGCTTTCCAACTTTAGAAAAAGGATGAGTCAGTTTATTTTGGTTGTGTCTTACCCGGTCAAAAAGAGTGTCGTATTACGATATTGATTAAATAGATGGATATCACCCTTTTTGATGATACATTCCAAAAAATTTTAGAGGATAAACATAAGGAATGGGATAGAGAGAGCAAGAGAAAAAGGACTGATGATGGTGACTTTTCTCATTATAGATCTGGTAGGCATAAGCGTCCTTAATATCACTAAAAGTTCTCTAGTCAAGGTTCTTCTAATGCTCCGGTTCGTAGGTTCAACAAAGATAGGGTTCCGAACCCTAAGACCCAAGGAGGTGGTGGAAATTGATCTTCTATATTTACTTGCACCAAGTGTGGAATGAACCATGGTGTCAATTTTTGGCCAATATAGATGGTTTCTTTGGTTATGTAAAGAGTAGTCTCAATGTGAAGGATGATTCTAGGAAAGCTCAGCCTATTTGTTCGGATTTAGGTTCTCTGAAGAGTTTTTTTTTATTCTTTTCAAACTCGATATGATCACTAGGGTTCTCCAGATGTTGTCACCGGTATGCTGGATGTCTTTCATTTTGATAGTTATTCTTTTCTTGATCCAGACAGTATTTCTCAATTTTTTACTCCTTATGTAGCCATGTGATTTTATATTTGTCCTAAAATCCTTTCTAATACCTTTATTGTCTCTATTCTTGTCGGTAATTCTTCTTATTTTAAGAGTTTATATGAATTTCCTTATCTCTGTTTCTTATAGAATCGCTCATGTTGATCTTGTAGAGCTTGACATGTTATATTTTGATGTTATTTATGGGATATATTTTCTTCATCCATGCTATGATTCCATATATTGTAGAATCGATTGGTAACAGTCAAGGTTTCGAACGAACCTATTATGCTATGTGAAGAAGGATATTGTGTTCTTATGGGTCAATTCATATATTTATGAAAGGCTAGGAAAATTATTTCTAACGGCTGCATTGATCATCTTGTTCGGGTTACTACTATAGATTCTGAAACCCCAGCCCTAAAGTCACTCCGAATTTTAAATGAGTTTCTGAAACTATTACTCAATTATTTCCTAGTATTTCTCCCGAAAGGGAAATAGACTACGATATTGACCTTCTCCTAGATACACATCTTATTTCTATTCCACCTTACTTATGTAGTTTGTAAAACTTGAGGAATTAAAGGATCAGCTCAGTGACTTACTTGATAAAGGTTTATTAAAATCAAGTTTCACACATGGAGTGCTCTATTTTGTTTGTTAAAAAAACGGTTATGTTGAAATGTGCATTGAAAATTTTTAATTGCAAAAAATACCATTATGAATATGTCACACCCGGATCCTAGACCCTAGATGAGACCGGCGTCGTTAACCTCTCAGAGGTCGCAGACAAGCCTTTTCTTAGATTTCATCACAATCATACAGTTAAATTTAGCAAAAAATTTAAAACTTTGTAACTTTGATAGAGTGAACTTAGACTTCATATAATTTTTGCATAAGAGTGATATACTAATAGCTCAAACTACACAACCATCTATTAGTAGATTGATCAAATGAAAAAAAATTCATAATATTATTAGTAGTTGCCAAATTGGCCTTAATATAAAAGATGAACAATGTTTTAAAGGAAACGCTAGGGACAGCATACACTAGCAATGTCTAATCTACTAAAGCTAGAATATAAGCATAGGCATCCTCAAACTCAAGAGGACCTACCAAAGTTTGGAGGTACTAGTCCAAACGGCTTCACCTGATTCTTCAATATTCTTCAAGGACCTGCACCTATAAAAATAATAATTGTATATGGGTTAGTTCACATTTATACTATGTATAGGTGTATGCACATAAACACATAAGGACTATGCATTATCAAGGAAAGCTCTTCCTAAACGACATGCCATTTTGGAAAGTGAAGTCACTTTACTTTTCTGATTCGTTAGTTATGAATCATGCTATTAAAAAGACATATTTTCATGCCTTTTTAAAGCACACAACTCATTTTTTATATGAAAATAAGACCTTGAAATCATGAACATAATTTTAGAACAACTAGAGCAAAAGTTAATATTTTTGTTCCCCCTTCAATCCAAGAGCTCCCCTTCCCATACTTAGTTTATTTTTCAGTCTTTTCTTCTTTTTATTGTGTAGTTCAATGAACTCCTTTGATCCTATGTTTTACATACTAGTGAAATGATTCAATTTAGTCCCTTTCCTACATTGAATCTTGTAAGTGATCCAAAAGACTAAGGAAATGATTTGACTACCCTACTTACAAGTTATTCTTTCCATTCTTCTTAAATTGGCATGAGTCGTTATAATCCAATATTTATTAGTTATGCCCATTATTTGGCTGTTTGTATAATATAAAGATGTTGAAGCATATATTTATTGGTTATGCCCATTATTTTATCATTTGCCCCCTTTATTGGCATAAGCGTGTCACTGTTAAAATTTCATTCTTATCAAACATTGATGATTTGATATACTTATGCTTTTGCTTACTTAATTCACTTTTATATTATGTTTCTTCTTTTCTTTCTTTCCTTGTTTATTTCTTTCTTACTTTCTTAAAGAAATCTATAGCATTTAACATACATAGATCATGTTAGCTAACATGAAATCTAGTGTCTTTCCTACACTGAAAAAAGGTGGTTCACTACCAAAAGTGAAATAGAATACTTCCTAACTTTATTAGGTGGATCCACTAGCTAGTAACCTATGGTGGCAACATAGTTCAAAGACTAGTATATTATTGGAGACCCTTATCCACTTTGGTGGTAGTCTCATCTCATTAGGATTACATGTGCTTGCACAAGCTCATTGATAGTCTATCGTGGCTTAGCTCAATTTCTTATACTTTACAACTTTTAGAGTTGACTCATACATTATGGAAGCTTGTTCTCTTATGAGGTATGCTTAGCTCAATGGATGACTTTTCACCCCTTTTATACATGACGAATGTGAAGTTAAATCTTACATTATCATTATTGTGTGAATGAGACTTGTCTCATGATTTCTAACACCCTCTTATATGAGTATCTTTAACATAATTATTTAGGTGCAAGTGAGACTTGTATCACTTCCTTTAACACCCCATTGTTGGTCAATTTCATGAATCATATGTTTTTTTGTTATTTCATTACTCATCTTATCTTGTTCAATATTATTTGGTAGTCTTGTACCATTCTATATGAAAGTTGTATGGACTTATTTAATGTGCTACTATGTTCACAAGTTCATTTAGATAGGGTATGTTGGTAAATGTCCCAATCATTGGCATACCCTAGGTTATGTGTTCATTGAGTTACACCTTGTCAAGTAAATTTTTATCATGTATTTGGCCATATAAGAAATATCATAATTTACATTGGGCATATATGATTTGTGTGACTTAGTCATTAGCCGACTTTATATCATTTTTTTGGAAATAATATTGCTATCCAATTTATTGGAATAAATCAAACTTTCACTAAACACTTGTCATGATATTCTAACAAACCAAGTCAATTAAATTCATGTATATACTATAATAATCTCATCATTTAAAGCATCAAACTTCTAATCATAAGAACAATTCAGTTCTTAATTTGGCCAAGCTATAAAGTTTATTTGGCATTGAAGGCTCATTAATTAGCTTTGATTTACATCTTATTTATTTTTAGAAACATTGCATTCCAAACACTTACAAATATATGAACTATAAAACAAAAATAATAATTGAAAACCTTCAATCCTTCAAAAGTAAACTGTTGTTAGAAACATTGCATTCCAAACACTTACAAATATATGTACTATAAAACAAAAATAGTAATTGAAAACCTTGATTCCTTTCAAAAGTAAACTGAATTTCATAGATGACACATAAAACTTTCATCTTCTCGAACATAATTAGGCATTATTATAGGGGTCTAACCTATAGGTCTAATTCGACATTATCAAATCATATAAAGGTACACTAAATTATCAGTTAGAACCACATACCAACTACATTCTCGAGATTTTGCATTATACATACTAATAGAATCGGAAATAGGGAGAACTAGGGAGATGAACATTCCAAATTTAATAAGGAAACCCTACTTTTAGTTTTATTGAATTCAAAATGTTTGAAAAGCCTCCTAGTAAAAGGAATTCAAGAGAGAGAAAAAACCCATACCTTACTATAGAATTTAATCTACGAAGATCACCATGTACTTTGCAAGAAATTCTTGAAGAATCTGCCTTGAAATCGCCAAAGCTTACAGTTGTTCACTGTTTTTCAGTCTTGAGGTTTTCTACTTGATAAACGTGAGTCTAGGTCTTAGTAATTGAATATTGACTTTTTAAACTTAGTCTTATTAATTTAATTAAATAAATCAATTGGCTTATTACCAAAAAGCCGTTCCTAAATTGACTAAAAATAGGAGAACATTTGATTTAGCCAAATCTAAAAATTTTCTAAGTGTTTCGGCTTTGACCATGAATTTGCATTAATTAATTAAGTTGCCAATTTAATTAACTAAGTGAACCACGGTAATTACTAATGTTCCATTAAGTCACTAGGACCATAACTAACCCTTTTGGACTATCCTAGGTTTGGTACTAGGATGTTTCTTGAGTTAGTTACGCGGCTAGTGTCACCCTGTTAGGTCTTAGGATTTTTCGTACACTAGTTAGGACTAGGTTAGTTATCTAGTTATGTATGTTAATTAGAGCCTAGAGTTTGTTTGGAATTTATGCCCCTGGTGGCTTGAGCCTTTTTGCGCGCCTTTCCCCTAACCGCCCTAAACGAATTTGCTTGGGCTTGGTTGATTGTCTCTTGGCCGGTTAGCACATGTGCTTGCACATGTGTTGTTGCACACTTCTTGTCTTCTTTTACCAAGGATCCTCATTATTTCCTTGGTAATTGCCTAATCTACATGATCATTTTAAATGATAACTTGCTATGATACTTAGGCTTGACACATGCATGCCTCGTACCTAATGTGTGAGCTATAAAATCAAAACTTTTAGCTTAGGGTCTTCAATGTAGGTACTATTCCTAAACAAGATTGGATTGGAGTATTTGAACATCAAAGTATATCTAATATAAATTGGCTAATACCCTTAAGTCAATATTCTCTTACATGCCCAATATTACTCAATATTGGGCATTGGGATGCCTATGTAACCCAATACATGTTATTAAAACCTAATAGATTGTTTATTAGCCAAGTACATTTTCTGGAGTGTTACATTATCCTCCCCTTAAGAATATTCGTCCCCGAATTACGCTACACATCATTTTGAATCAAAGTGGATATTTTTTATAATACATTAACATACTTGAAACTTTACTCTTTGTAAATATTTGATTCAAAACATACTCTTGATGATGCACACACTCAAAGCTTATATGAAGCTTCATATCTAAGATTGAGGAACTTCCTTCTCTGTCTCACTTTAACTCAATGCACATCACAAATCATGCAACACGAAAATCATATCAACGCTACACAAAAACAACAACATGAATGCAAGCATGAAATCATATTAACTCATATACTGCAAGTATAAAGCACACAATTATGGACTTAAAACACCAAAACCTACTAATGCACTAAAATTTAGGGTTTCATAAACAAAATCTGACTTAGAAAGAGTATATCTAACCTCAAGAACTGAACAAGTGAGCGTAATAGGATCTCATGGTAGCCTTGACATCCCATGTTGCTCTTTCAACATGGTGGAACCTCCATAACACCTTTACGCAGGAAACATCCTTGTTTCTCTGTTGGTTCACTTGGCGATCTAAAATTTTAACTGGAGCCTCTTCATAAGAGAGGTTCTCATTAACTCCTAAACCCTCAATTGATAGGATAGATGCTGGATCACTTATACCCTTTTTAAGCATTGAAACATGTAACACTGGATGAATAGAAGCCAAGTTAATATGTAACTTCAGCTCATAGGCAACATCACCTACTCGTAGTAAGATCTCATAAGGACCTATATATCTCAGACTCAACTTCCATTTCTTACCTAACCTCATCACCCCTTTCATGGTTGGTATCTTCAAGTAGACTTCATTACCTACCTCGAATTCAAAAGCCCTATACGTATTATCAGCATAGGATTTTTGACGACTGTAAGCTGTAGAGAATCTACCACTGTTCATTCTCACCTTTTCCATAGACTCATGTATGATCTTAGGGACAAGGATGGAAGACTCCCCTACCTTAAACTACCAAAATGGGGACCTACATCTCCTTCCATACAACACTTCAAAAGGTGCTTTCACGATACTGGAATTGTAGCTATCATTATAAGAAAACGCAATCAGTGGCAAGTGATCATCCTAACTCCCCTTGAAGTCTATAACACATGCCCTCACCATGTCTTCAAGGGTTTGAATAGTAAGTTCTTATTGTCTATCCATCAGTGGATCAAAAGTATTATTGAGCTTCACCTATGTACCTAAGCTCTTTTGGAAAGATCTACAAAAGTGAGAAGTGAACTGGGCTCCCCAATCCAAAATGATATATAAAGAGATCCCATGCTACCTCACTATCTCATCAATATAGAGCTTGTCATAATCTTCAGCCTTGTAAGTAGACTTCACAAGAATAAAGCGAGCAGACTTAGTCATCCTACTAACAATGACCCAAATGGAATCATGCAATTTCCTTTTATAGGCAGACCAAGCACAAAGTCCATATTAATAGCCCCCACTTCCATTTTGGGATCTCAATCGACTTGGTAAGACCTCTAGGCTTAAGGTGTTCGGCCTTAACCTTTGGGCGATTGGGGCACTCCTCCACAAACATAGAAATATCTCGCTTCATACCTTCCAACCAACAGATCTCCTTGACATCATGATGCATTTTGTGTGGAACCTTGATGAATAGAATGCATGGATCCATTATCCTCTACAATAATATTAGTTCTTAGATTATCAATATTGGGCACAAAAAATCTACCCTGGTATCAAAGCACACCATTCACCCTAGAGAGAATAATTCATTCAACCTATTCAACACCGAGTCTTTCAACTCCATGAGTACTGGGTCAAGATGTTAATTCACCTTAACATCTACAACAAATGAGGATTCAAAACTGGAATGAACTGAAACACCCCCACATAGTGTATCTACGAGCATACACCTAACCTAGCCAATTGTTTTACCTCTTTAACTAGCTCCTTATTCTCATCATCAATATGAGACACACTGCCCATGTGCAATCGACTCAAAGAATCATCCACTACATTGGCCTTGCCTGGGTGATAGTAGACACTCATGTCATAATCCTTGAGCAGCTCTAGCCATCTTCTTTGACAAAGATTCAATTATCTCTGCGTAACAACATATTGGAAGACTTTTATGGTCACTAAATACATCAACATGGACACCATATAAGTAATGTCTCCAAAGTTTTAACGCAGATACCACAATAGCTAACTAAAGATCATGGGTAGGGTAATTCTTCTCATGGATTTTTAACTATGTTGATGTATATGCAATCACCTTGCCATCCTGCATAAGAACACATCCCAAACGTAATCGGGAAGCATCATAGTACATCATATAACCTTCACCACTCCTCCACTATGTGAGAACTGGGGTTGAAGTGAGTCGGTCTTTGAGCTCCTGAAAGACCATTTCACATGTTTCAGACCACTCAAACTTTGCCTTCTTCTTTGTTAAAGCTGTAAATGGAGCAGCAATAGCGGAAAAGCCCTCAACAAACCTGCGATAGTCATTAGACAAACCCAAGAAACTCTTGATGTCTATAGGACTGAGGGGTCTTGAACAGTTCTTTACTGACTCAATATTTTTTGGATTAACCTCTACACCCTGGTCAGATACCACATTATCGAGGAAGGTCACTGATCTCAGCCAAAACTCTTATTTCCTAAATTTTGCATAAAACTGACGTTCCCCGAGTACTTGCAATGTCATTCTCAAATGATGTTCATGATGTTCTCTAGTCTTAGAGAATATGAGGATGTCATATATAAATACTATGACAAAAGAATCAAGGTATTCACGGAAGAACCTATTCACAATATCCATAAACGCGACTGGTGCATTAGTGAGACCAAATGAAATGACAAGAAACTCGTAATGACCATACGTAGTATGGAAGGCATCCTTAGGAATGTTCTCATGTCTCACTCTAAGATTGGTGATACCTGACATGATATCTATTTAAGAAAAGAAACTTCAACCTTGTAGTTGATAAAATGGGTCATCAATTTTGGAAAGAGGGTATTTGTTCTTTATAGTGACTTTGTTGAGTTGCCAATATCGATACACATTCTAAGGGTTCCATCCTTTTTCTTAACGAACAACATTAGATCACCCAATGGGGATATGATCGGTTGGATGAAGACCTTATCAAGTAGATCTTTTAACTGCAACTTCAACTCTTTGAGTTCTTATGGATCCATTCAATAGGGAGGAATTGAAATTGGTTTGGTATTACGATCTAAGTCAATACGAAAGTCAATTTCATGTTCAAGAGGGATTCCTGGTAAATCCTCCAAAAAGATTTCTTGAAACTCATTCACAATGGACACAGATTCTATGGAAGGAAATTCATGTTCTAAGTCATTGAATCAAACTAAGTGGTATAAATACCTCTTAGATAACATCTTATTGGCTTTAAGATGCGGAAATATTTGGCCTGTTTGATTTGAATTACTCCATTCCCGTTCCAGCTCTAACTCATTAGGAAACTAAAACCTTACTACCCTATTTCGACAGTCTATGGTAGCATATAATTTATGGAGACAATCCATGCTGAAAATTATATCAAAGTCAAGCATGGTTAATTCTATTAGGTCAGCAGAGGTAACTCTATTAAGAACAATTATTGGACAATTTCTATATACTCTTTCATCCCTAATGTTGTCTCCTATGGGAGTACTAACTAGAAAAGGTTCATGAAAGATCTCAGCAAGCAAGTAAAATTTACTAGCTATTAAAGGAGTAACAAAATAAAAGGTGGATCATGGATCTAACAATGCATACACTAGAAAAGAAAAGACATTAAAGTTACTAGTTACCACATCATCTGACTTTTTCTGCTCCTCTCTTCCTTCAAAAGCATAGAACTTGTTCCTCTTGGGAGGCTTGATTCCCCTTCTTGAACTTGTGCCTATCCTGGACTCCAAACAAACTGCTACCTGTGCTAGAACCAGCCTGATCCGAGGGCCTAGGCTTCCTACCTTGTCGGTCTCTCTTCCTCCGACGACTCTCCTCCACCAGTTGTGCATGTACCATCAACCTAGCAAAGTCCATGTTATCATGCAACATGGCTTCACGATATTCATCCTCTAGATCCTTCGATACAACTCTCACAATCGTTCTTATCTCATCCAAACTATTGGACACCAGAGAAGAAGCATATTTCAAAAGTTTAACAAACTTCAAGGAGTACTTATTGAATGACATACCTCCCTGACGTAGATTGATGAACTCCTCAACCCTAGTCTCTCTCTGCTCTCTAGGAAAAAACCTCTCCAGGGATGCAATCTTCAGAATGTCCCAAGTGATGGGGAATTCTATTGGTGCTCGACTATCTACCCACATCTTGTACCACGGTCGAGCCACATCCTTGAGCTTGTATGCAACCAACTCAACCTTCTTTTCTTCATTAGTACACATAGCACAGAGAATCTTTTGGACCTCGTCCAAAAACTCCTGGGGATCTTCATTAGTTCTTGTAGAATGGAGGATTCATTCTGGTGAAATCCCTTAGTATGCTAGCCATGGTGCAAGCATATGGGTTTTTCTGGGAGCACCCTCTTTAGTCGCAGAGGCTGTGATAGCCTGTGCCTGAGCAGTAATGGCTTGGGCCTTCTGAACCAGTGTTTCTCTCACTTGTTCATTCGTCAACGCAGGTGGTTTGACAAGAACATGTACTCCTACAGTTGGGGCTTGAGTAGGAGCTTGGTTTGCACCAGAAGCGGGTTCTCCAACTCTTCTGCCTGCGTGTCATTTTTTGTTAATTTTTCTACACGCCCAAATAAGAAGGAAGTTAGATACTGGAATAACACAAAATGTCAAAGTTCTACACAACACGATAAAGAGTAGAAATAGAGAAGATTACTAACATCACTAAGTCTCTAAGTCATGATTGTGGTTCACTTCACGTCTATAAGCTAGAAACTACGTAATGTGGTTGTTTTGAGTCTTAGTTCCTACGTTATTTAATTTCATACTTTGATACCAAGTTTGTCACACCCAGGTCCAAGATCCTAGATGAGACGGGCGTCGTCAACCTCTCAGAGGTTGCAAACAAGACTTTTCGTAACTATCATCACAATCATAATGTTAAATTTAGTTGGAAATTTCAAAAAATTTAACTTTAATGAAGTGTACTTAGACTTCATATAATTTCTGCGTAAGGGTGATATACTAATAGCTCAAACTACACAACCATCTATTAATAGATTGAACAAATGAAACGAAAAATTAGTAATATTATTAGTAGTTGCTAAACTAGCCTTAATATAAAATCTTGAAAAAATGTTTGAAATAAAATTCTAGGGACAACATCCACTAACTATGTCTAATCTACTAAAGCTAGAATATAAGCGTAGGCATCCTCGAACTCAAGAGTTTCTACCAAAGTTTAGAGGCAGTAGTCAAAAAACCATCACCTGATTCTTCAATCTTCTTCAAGGACCTGAACCTATAAAAATAGTAATTGTATATGAATTAGTGGACACTTGTACTAAGTATGAGTGTATGCACATAAACACATAAGGTCTATGCATGATCAAGGAAATCTCTTCTTATGGCAACATGCCATTTTGTAATGTGGAGTCACTTTCCTTTCCTAATTCGTTATTTATGTATCATGCTATGAATATGACATATTTTCATGAATGTAAAGCACACAACTCATTTTCTATATGAACATAAGATCTTCAAATCATGAACATAATTTTAGAACAAATAGAGCAAAAGTTAATATTTTTGCTTCCCCTTAAGTAGAGAGGTCCCCTTCCCTTACTTATTTTATTATTCAATCTTTTCTTATTTTTGTTGTGTAGTTCAATGATCTCCTTTGATCCTAAGTTTTACATACGAGTTCAATGATTCATTGTAGTCCCATTCCTACAATGAATCAAGTAATTAATCCAAAAGACTAAGGAAATTATTTGACTACCCTACTTACAAGTTATTCTTTCCATTCTTGTTAAATTGGCATGAGTCTTTATAAGCCAATCTTTATTAGATATTCCCACTATTTAGTCGTTTTCATAATATAAAGATGCCGGGGCGTATATTTATTGGCTATGCCGGTTATTTAATCATTTGTGCCCTTTATTGGAATAAGACATTAACTATTAAAACTTCATCCTTATCAAACACTGATGATTTGATATACTTATGCTTTGTCTTACTTAGTTCACTTTGAACTTATCTTTCTTCTTTTCTGTATTTCTTTCTTTATTTCTTTCTTACTTTAGTAAAGAAATATGTAGCATTTAACCGACATAAATCATGTGAGCTAACATGAAATCGAGTGTCTTCCCCACAATGAAAAGATGTGTTTTACCGGCCAAATTATTATCGAATACTTCCTAGCTTTCTTAGGTGGATCCACTAGGAGATTTTTGGAGACCCTTATCAACCCTGATGGAAGTCTCATCTCATAAGGCTTACATGTGCTTGCACAAGCTCATTGCTATTCTATCGGTGCTTTGCTCAATTTCTTATACTTTACAACTTTTAGAGTTGACTCATACATTATGGAAGATTGATTCGAGTATAAGGTATGCTTAGATCGATTGATGACTTGTCACCCCTTTTATGCTTGATGAATGTGAAGCTAAATCTTACATTATCATTATGGTGTGAATGAGACGTCTCATGATTTCTAACAACCTCTTATATCAGTATCTTTAACATTATAATTTAGGTGCCAGTAAGACTTGTCTCACTTCCTTGAACACCCTATTCTTGGTCAATTTCATGACTCATAAGCTTATGTGTTATTTCATTACTCACCTTATCTTGTTCAATATTATTCAGTAGTATTTTTCCATTCTTTATGAAAGTTGTAAGGACTTATTCAATGTGCTACTATATTGACAAGTTCATTTAGATAGTGTATGTTGGAGTTGTTCCAATAACTGTTATACGCTAGGTTATGAGTTCATTGAGTTATAACTTGTCAAGTCAATCTTTAACATGTATTTGCCTTACAAGAAACATCATAATTTATATTGACCATATATGATTTGTATGACTTAGTCATTAGCCAACATTATATCATTTTTTTGGAAATAATATTTCTATCCAATTTATTGGCATAAACAAAACTTTCACTAACCAATTGTCATGATATTATCACTAACCAAGTCAATTAACTTCATGTATATACTATAGTAATTTCATCATTTAATGCAGCAAACTTTTATTCATAAAAACAATTCAATGCTTAATTTGGCCAAGCTATAAAATTGATTTGGCATTGAAGATTCATTAATTAGCTTTGCTTTACATCTTATTTCTTCTTGGTAACATTGCATTCCTAATACTTAAAAACATATGAACTGTAAAACACAAACATTAATCGAAAACCTTCATTCCTTTCAATGGTAAACTTAATTTCATAAACGACTCATAACAATTTCATCTTCTAGAACACAATTAGGTATTAATCCTACGGATCTAACCTATAGGTCTCATTCGACATTATAAAATCATAGAAACGTACATATGATTATTAGTTAGAACCACATACCAACAACATTCTTGAGATTTTTCAATATACATACTACTAGAATCGAAAATAGGGAGAAATAGGGCAATGAACATTCAAAAATTTCATTGGGAAACCCTAGTTTCGGTTTTCTTGAATTCAAAACGTTCAAAAAGCCTCCTTGGTAAAGGAATCCAAGAGATAAAACCCTAAAATTACTGTAGAATTTAATCTACAAAGATCACCATGTACTTTCCACGAAAGTCTTGAAGAATATGCCTTGAAATTGCCTAAGCTTACGTTTGTTCACTATTTTTTATTCGTGAGGTTTTCTTCTAAACAAACGTGAGTCTACGTCTTAGGAACTGAATATTGATTTATTCAAATTAGGATTATTAAGTTAATTAAATAAATCACTTAGCTAATTACCAAAATGACCCTTCTAAATTGACTAAAAAAATGAGAACATTTTACTAAGCAAAATCTTAAAATTTTCTATGTGTTGCGGCTTTGACCATGAATTTACGTTAATTATTTAAGTTGCTTATTTAATTAATTAAGTTACCTAGGGTGATTACTAAAGTACCTCTAAGTCACTATGACCATAACTAACCCCTTTGGACTATCCTAGGTTAGGTACTAGGATGTTTCTTGAGTTAGTCACTCGGCTAGTGTCACCCGGTTAGGTCTTAGGATTTCGGGTACATTAGTTAGTTTATTTTATGTAGTCCTATGTTGGTTATCTAGTTAGGTAAGTTAGTTATAGCCTAGAGTTTGTTAGGAAGTTACTCCCCAAGTGTCTTGATTCGTCCACGCGCCTGACTCCTTACCGCCCTAACCGAATTTTGTTAGGCTTTATTGCTCTTCTCTTGGCCGGTTAGCACATGTGCACATGTGTTGCTGCACACTTATTTTCTTCTTGGCCCAAGGATCCTCACTATGTCCTTGGGAAATGCTTAAGCCACATGATCATTTTAAATGATCACGTGCTATGGTACCTAGGCTTGACACTTGGATGTCCCGTACCTAATGTGCGTAAGCTATGGAATAAATTTTTTTTGCTTAGGGTCTTCATTGCAGGTACATTTCCTATGTTAATTTACTTGCTAATACATAGAAATTGGCTAACACCTTGAACCAATATTCCCTAACATGCCCAATATTACTCAATATTGAGCATTGGGATGCCTATGTACCCCAATACATATTCTTACAACCTAATAGACTCTTCACTAGACAGGTACATTTTCTGGAATGTTACAGAATAAGTATCATATTCCATGTATTGATGAATTTTATGATCAACTCTAAGTTGCGAGTCACTTTTCTAAGATTAACCTTCGATTGGGTTATCATTTATTGAGGGTGAAGGGGAAATTACATTACAAACACCAATATTTGAACTCCGTGTGGTTATTATGACGTCTTGGTGATTATTTTTGGTCTGTTAATACCCTAGTTGATTTTATGGATTTGATGAATAGGGTCTTCAAGCAATATCTTGAAAATTTGTGATTATGCTTATCGATTATATCTTCATCTACTCACAAGAGTATTTGACTATTGTGTTGCAAATACTCAAGGATAAGGAATTGTACACTAAGTTTTGCAAGTGTACATTTTTATTGAGGTCCCTTGCCTTCCTTGGTCACATTATATTTGGAAATGGTATTCAAGATGATCCTAAGGAAACTACGCTAGTTTCGAATTGTGCTTGACCTTTATCCGCTTCAGATACACCGAGTTTTTTTTTGTGTTTTTCATATTATTATAGAAGGTTTTTTGAGGGAAATTGTCACCTTTTATGAGATTGACTCAAAAGAAAGTGAAATTATTATTTTTCGAAGCTTCTTAAAAGAGATTCCAAGAGTTAACACATAGACTCATTTCAGACCCTATTTTAAACTTTCGGAAGGATTGAATGGTCTTATGTATTATTGTCATGCTTCTATGATTGGTCTTGATATCACTTTTATACAACATGAAAAATTATGGCCTATTTACAATGTAGTTTGTTGTACGGTTGACCAGTACAAACCATAGGTCATATTGTATATGTTATCCTACAATTATTTATTCAAGATATTTGGGTATTTCACTATGAATTACATGCAAATACTATGTCATTTTTTCCTTATTTCTATGTCCTATAAGTAGCCCTCTATGCCTAAAATTAATCCAACTCTCTCGTTCTCCCAAATCGCCAAATCTCATAAAAATTCATCCCCTTCAAATTCTCTTAGATCTCAGGGAGATGAAGGTAAGGATTCCGAATCAACTCTCTTTTTCATCACTCTTTTGCGATTTGATTAAAAATGTATGTTCCATTCACCCAATGAACCCCAAAGATTTTTTAATTCTCCAAGTTAAATTTGATTACATTTTAATTCAATTCTTCACGTGTTCTAATTTTGTTTATTTTGATCTTATCATGACTGTTTCGACTCAATTTAATACTTTTCCATTGATTTCACTTCAACACATGCAACTTTAATTATTTTGATCATTGAATCTTAAAGGCATGAATTCATGATAAATTTTTAATCTATGAATGTAATTTTTATGAAAGTTATGCATGAGTCGTGAAAATTAATGTTTTATGTTCCATGTTGTTTTAAGATAAACATCAATGAAATTCTGAAAGGATTTTCTCACATATTAAGGAATTAAGATTGGTGAAATATTTTCCCACCCATGCATGATTCTAGATTTAAAGAAATACTCTATGATTATTTAAGATTTGACTTGTGTCTTAATTGTACTTTTCCATGTATTATATTATGAAAAAAATTACTATTCCATTGGAATTTAACTTAGCACCAAGAGAACTTGTAGGTGGAGGCTTAAATAGGGTAGTAGCAACCTCTAGTTCCAAAGTATGTATGCCAGATAAGATTGGCTTATATGTCCTAGCTAGTACATTCAAATATGTCATATGAATCATAATACATATTTCTACCTTCACAAAATAACTCTCTATTCTCAATGTGGGAGTTACATCGGTTTTGATGTTATGCCACGCATGGTCTATTCGTCAGTTAAAAATTATATCCATCAAAATGAACTTTGTATATTTCAAATGTTTCAATGAGGCTTTCCTTATGTTTTTATGATATATATAAAATATTCACCACTTATGATTTTTCTTCAAAAGTTTTACCATGTTTTAAATGGTCATGCATATCATGTTTTCCGTTATGTCCTTTTCTAATCATGTTTCATGTTTTTAGACATATCTCACATACTTGGTATATCGAGTACTCTCACGATGTACAGGTATCCTGTAGATGTAAAAAAGGCTATAGAAACCCAAAGGACTACATACATGTCACTTAGATCTCATAACTTAAGAAATAGAATAAAAGAGATAAACAATAGTCCAAGAACATAAAATTGTATAAACGAAAAATGGAATTCTAACATTGTGTCTTATCATAACAATCTAATACAATAGAATGATATTGTGTCTAACATCATTTCCAAAAGAAAAAATATATGGAAGAAACTTAAAATAATAAATCCCTCCTTGAAGCATGAGGACTTACCATACCTCGGGAAAATCACAAAGTCAACTACTAGCCACCTGGCTCAAAAACCTATCTACCAGACCCTAAATTTGGGAAAATATAAGAAAGAGTATGAGTTAGTCTAAACAATGTACTAAGTATGATATGCATGCATAAAACATTTAAATCATGCTAAAAAGGACATTTTATTTCATGACATGCAATTGACCAAGCTAAACATAATATAAAAGAGTATAAAACATAAGTTATAAATCAAGATCAATGTTAACTAACTTCATCTTTAAAAACCTTTGAACTCATGTGTAATACTTCTTGACGTAACCTTAGTTTATTATTATTTGTGGGGAAATTAGACTTAACTGATATTGAGGTCATCTGAGCTATAACATGGAAGCTGATATCTACCTTACACCAAAATAATATTTTCTAGTTGTCCAATGTATAATATTAAACTTCTAGCTTAAGTGCATAAACTAGCTTATAAAATTGTTGGTGAACATAGTTAGGATAAGGAGAGTGATACTATGTCACGACCCAGGGGTACCAATTAATATGTAACACGACACATGAAACCATGAAAGTCTCCACGTAAGCCACTTAAAATAATTTTACATAAAGTTCTAGAATAATAAAGAGTAAAACACATTTCAACTCTTAAAAGTTCTTCATAAAAGAAAGCGGAAGTCTAGACTTGTCTCAATTTAGCCATCTTTTACAATCTTTAATGGGTTAGGGCCCAACCTATTTCCAAAAAGGAAATACAATAAGGAAATTATTTTATGAGAAAAATCCGTCCTCGAACCATGAGTACTCACCAACTAGCCACTCGAATGATCACCTCAAGAACCGGACCTTACACTTGGGTAAAATGTAGAAAAAGTAGGAGTTAGTCAAAAAATTCACCAAGTATGGTAGCTATGCATAAAAACATTCAAAACATGTCAAAAGTGACATTTTATTATAAATCATTCTATATGCCAAGTTTCAACATCCTATAAGACAGTAGAAGTCATAATTTATAGACATAATCAGTATATAGATTATCATAACATAAGTGAAACACTTTTTCATTACCCTGAAGGCATATTATGCAACGCATGAATAAGACCCCATAAATCTCACCCATGCTATGTAATCCTCCTTAGGTCATCATTCATATTCGGCACATTTTGAAATTCTTAAATACTAGGAGGTACTTCTCAAGCACATCTAGTTTTTCATTTCATCGAACACTTCGTAGTAATTGTTTAAGCACATCTTAGTGCATTATTATCTTGAAAACTATGAAATGTTTCATCCATCATGTCTTAGTTAATTGTAATTTAACACAATGATATAATCCTTCAAGCATTTCATTGTTCATTATTGATCATGTTATTGTTCTGATATAGCCTTAACCAACATGAGACCATGTGAGATATCACATGATCCCTCCAGGTGTTACCCACACAGACAAGAGTTTGTATACTTACCTAAGGTAGAAACGATTTGTTAGCTTAGTTTGATACGTTAGCTAAAGGCACATAGTTATGGGACACGAAGGTTTCTAATAGAAACTCGAACACCACTAGATGAAGTATTCAATCTCATGAAACCTCCTATGGGAAACCCGGACTCTACTAGTTGAGAGCTCCCGTTTTGGAAGCCTAGACTAAACTATGTGTGAGTCTCTATATCATTGCAATATTGACTCAATGCTAGCATAAATCCCACATAATATGTCCATGTCGTGGAAAAGCATTTTCGTACGACTCTCTTTTTCAAGGAAGTTAGACACACCTGACATAAACCTAGTCAACTTAGCCATTAAGTTTGCAAACATAGTTGGAGCATATTTGGGGAGTTCGGTGAAATTTAAAGAATACTCCTTAGCACTTATACTTCCCTAATAAAGGTTGATGAACTTTTGCACATTTTCCTCCCCAAGTCTAGAGGGAAAATCCTAAAAAGAAATGTTCTTTTGACAATTCCAATTAAACTAGGCCCCCTGCTACAGGTCTTTCATCCTTCAATTAATCCTAAAACCCTTCAGCCACATCTTTTAGTTGGTAGGTGACTAGATTTTCCTTCTATTGATGACACCACCATAATAGAAAGTACTTTATAAACCTCTTCGATAAACCTTTAAGGGTCATCTTCAACTTTGAAACCACGAAATTTCGGGGGAGTCATTCTCTCAAAATCACTTACTTTTGAAGAGGACACATTCCCATTAGGATTCACTAGAGCTACCACTTTTTGATTGGCTTGAGTCGTCCGTGCTTGAGAGAAAATTTTTATAGTCGACCTACATAATGCAAGGGTCACATTTTCAACTATAGGGTGAACCGGAGCTTGATAAGGTTGAGGATTAACCATTTGATTCACATTGTCATCCTGCATCTTTCTAGCATTAGCCCTTCGTGTAGTAATATACAGAGGTTATAAGGAAGGATTATGAGAGATCTTATAGAGTAAAACTCTATGGAACGACTTAGAGTAATGAAGAAGTGGTGTTTCCAAATCCTCTTATAGCCTCTGATTCATAAATGTGGAGCGGTTCAACTTACGAACAAGACTCTACTAGACGTGACTTATGACACATTATCCTAGAATTATTCAAAACCTCATGCTATGATTACTAAGTTTTTAACAACCTATTTACCCCCTCAATGTAAAAAGGCACATAGAACCTTGAAAGGCTCCATGTAAGCCCCTTAACAAATCATTACATAAAGTGGTAGAATGGTAAAGAGTAAAACACATTTGAAGTCTTATTACTTTAACATAAGAGATAGCGGAATTATAGACTTGTATAAATATAGCAATCTATTACAATCTTGAAAGGAATAGGGCCTATACCATAACTCATGTCCAAAAGGGGAAATAAATTAAAAAGAAACTACATCATAAGAAAATGTTTCCGTCAAACAATGAAGACTTACCAACAAGGTCGGAGGATAGAAAAGTTCAAGCACCCTCCACTTGAATGATTACTCAAGAAATAGACCCTAAAATTAAGAAAAATGTAGGAGATGTAGGCGTTAATACAAAAGTTCACTAGGTATGATTTCCATGGATTAAAAAATCTAAAATATGCTTAAAGGGACATTTCACTATAAATAATCCTACATGCAAAGTCTTAACATCATATAACATAGTAGAAGTCATAAGTCATAGATATAGACATACTTGTGCAATGAATGAATAAGAATCCATAAATCTCAGCCATGCTAAGTAACTCTCTCTAGGCCATCATTCGTATTCATCACCTTTTGAAACTCTTGAGCAATATTAGGTGCTTCTAAAGTACATCTTTGTTCCACATTTCATCGAACACTACGAGATACTTCTTTAAGCACATCTTAGTTCATTATATTATTTAACACTATGGGATGCTTCATCAAGCGTATTTTATTTCATTGTACTTGAACACTACGAGATGTTCCTTCAAGAATGTCTTAGTTCATTATTAATATTGTAATAGTTGGGATATTGCCTTAAAAAACATGAGACTATGTGAGCTTTCACGTGATCTCTCTCAGTGTTACCCACACTGACAAGGGTTGGTCTACTTGCATAAGGTAGAACAATTTTGTTAGTTTAGTTTGATCAACAATACAAACATCGAACGGGACATGTAGTTATAAGATACAGAGATTGCTACTAGAAGCCTTGAGTCCACTAGGTGAAGGATTTTATCTCATGAGACATGCTTTGGGAGACCGGACTCTACTAGACAAGAATTCCTGTTTTGGAAACTCGGACTCAATTATGTGTGATCCATCATTTCATTTCAATATCCACTTGTGCAAGGCATAAAAGCCACAAAATAGTCGTTGATTCATTACTCAACTCAACTCTCATAGAAAGATGTCCTTGACAATCAATCAAAGTTAATTCATTAGAATAGCTTTTTAGACCGTGCGTGAGGAACTATTACAATCCATGATCACTTTCTCTTAGATTCAATTAGGTGAGATAAGCTTTTTTAAACATAGAATTTTCCTCATTTGAGAAAACCTTTCAAATTAAGTTCATGAGCAACAACCTAATCATAATGAATAATACTTCATTCTAAAAGCATCATTAAAGCATGTACAAAGACTTTATAAGCATGCATTACATCATAATTTTCCCTTACAAGGATCATATTTCATATAAAATCAACACACCTATTATTTTCTACATTGGACAGTGATATTAACATAATTTAAGTAACCCATTAACTACAAATGTAATCTAATAATATCATTCTTTCATCAGCACATTCATATATCATAATTTGTAATTATGAGTTTTTCATGGGTTCTCTGGGGTTTAAACTCAAAAACCATATTAATTCATTCATTTAATCATAATATAAAATAATTCAAACATTAGAATCATTTTTGAAAGAAACTTGTGGATTTGAAATCACACCCTAGCTTTTGGGGGATTTTTATTTTTGATATTGGGGGTTTGAAGGGACTCCATGGATTAAGAGCTGCCATACCTTAGAAATGAAATCCAATGAATTTAATTAGAAAACCTTGTTACTTGGACCCTAGATCAAACTACTTCTTCTTCCTTGAACTTTTAGAGAGAGAATATTTGAAAGGGATTTGGGTTCTTTTTGCTGATTTCGAAATAATGACTTGGATGACTTATTTAGTGGTATTAAATCAATGTATATGTGTTCTATATAAGGTTAAAACGACATCACTTAATATTAATTAAAATAGGAAAACCCCAAAGTGCCCCAAAACTAAACCATAAAAATGTTCCATGGCCTGAACTACAAATCCATGACCTACGGACTATGTTTTGAGCAACAACCCTTCCTGGTTGGGCGTAGTTCATGGTAATAGAGTTTATCCCCATACACGAAAACCTTACCCATTAGGCACGGATCCACCCACGGGGCGTGAATCCTTCCGTGACGATTGTTTTTTGGCTGTTTTCTCAGGGGCCTCCTTAAAGGTCTATGGTTGGTCCTTGAGGGTGAAACCTTTAGGTTCTAAGGAGACAACCTCTATTTTAAGTATTAGGAGTTATATTCATGACTCTAACCTTCATGCAAATCTCTAGTTTTCCCTATTATTTTCTAGACTTTTACATACTAGAAACTCAAACTCTTCTTCGGGGGAGCTTCTATCTCAGGATATTTATTTGATTACCCCACCTCTACTACGGGATAATTTCAATCTTACTATAAATATCAACTCTATTTTAAGAATGAAATCTCATGGGATAGTCATATCTTACTTGACTTCATTAATCATGGAAAGATGACCTTGGACAACCAATAAAAGCTAGTTAATTAAGATAAATCTTACTTTTTGATACAATAAGGTGAGAAAGCCTTTCAGTCTAAGAATTATTTTTATGTGCGAAAACCTTTCACCTTATGTTATATGTGTTTATGAGAATTTCCATTCAACAACACAAGAACACGTCGTCATTGGTTCTTTACTCTCAAAGCACCTTCAAAATATATGCATATATTACATAAAATAAAGCATAATGCCATAATTTACCTTTTCAAGTCAAAACCCACTTGATATCATAAAATTTTAGAAAACACGGGTTAAATATGGATTTAATCATAAAATTCATGGAAAACTTACAATACATGCTTAAGTTTATGTAACTCTTTCTTGAAGATCACAATCCACTTCATATGATGCATTACATTGAAAACATGGGGTTTTACATGGGTTCATGGGGAAATCATCATAAAATCATCATGTATCATCACTTCATGCATAAGAGAACATCATTCAATATTAAATCAATAGTAAATAGAACTCATGATAATCCATGAAAACACTAACTCAATTGGGGAATTCTACAATTTGAAAAAGAGAGGTTCATCAAATCCATGAACAGAATGAATCTATGGATGACAAATATTATACCTTTACTCCAATTGCTAGCCTTTAATGAAATAATTTGAATCTTATGTTAAAATCTTAGATGAATCCTTCTTCACCATCTTCAACTTCTTAAGATAGAATATTTAGAGAGAAATTTTGTGCCTTTTGGTAAATTTTGAAGAATCAAGTAAATGGGTTATTTTGGGTTTGAAAAAAACTTGTATACGGATCTTAGTGAAGGGTCAAATGACATTTCATATGAACTAATTACTTAGTAAAATACCCTACAACCCCTAAACTAAATGTAAGTTGTCCACCAACTTACCAACCACAGATTCCATTCGACGAACCGTAGTCTGACCTACAATCTGTCTTGGTGGACCTTTGGTGGTATTCGAAGATTTTTGTCCGATCCATGGACCCGTTGTCCACAAGGTGTGTTCTCACCTACAGTCCCACAGTGGTCCATGGCCTGGACACTTTTGGGTTTCCCCTACACAAAACTAGCTACGACTCGTGGCTCGCCTCACGGTCTGTGGTTGGGTCCTCGTTGGTGGCACTTGTAGGTCCTAAAGTTTTCAAAGTTTCCCTCTTTTGAATCAAGGGTGTTACACATATTAAAACACAAGATATTGGGGTAGCAACACTTGGAAACTTCAAACATACTACAGACCTATTGTAACACTTGTGATCATTTAAGTTGAAGTACCTCTTCTTGTCCAAGAGGATGCCACATATACATGTATTAAAACCATATAAATGCATACTTTTTCCTACATTGTTTAAATAATGTAAGATCTGACGATCTTCATCCTCCTACTCATGGCTAGTGATTGATCATCCTAAGGTAGATGATTTGATGAGTCTTCATGTTTTGATGACTATTCATATTTGCTTACTTTCTTATGTTTTGAGTTTTTAGATATTGTACGTAGTGTACGGTTTATGTCCTGAAAACTTAATAATGTTTAGATTGGCTTGCCGAGACTTTTTTAGACTTCCACTTTTATATCAAACACTTTTATCATATGAGACTTACTTCTTAATTCTTGTACTTTCTATTATATTGTGTATATACATGTCAAGTCGTTTGTGTAGGGCCTCTTTGGGTCTTATGCATCATGTCACTTCTAGGGTGTACTTTGGGTCATGACACACCTCCTATCTCTCTTTCATTTATTTCTTCTAAGAACTTGTCCACTATTTTAAATTTGATTTTTTCAGATAATGACAAATTAAATAGGGATAACAAGGGATAAAAAGGAGAATCATAACTATTACATTCATTGATAAACAATTAGTTCAAAATAAGATGATTTAACTAAGAAACTATGTATGTATACTACAAATTTTCATTTATATGTATCCTCAATTAAAAATATTAGAATAAAATTAGTCTTTTCTTTTTCTACCCTAACTCACCATGAAAATAATACAAATTAAAAGAATATGAAAATATAAGTATATATATTTAAACGGATTGAGTACAAATATTAGTTAGATCCCCACTTATAAATTGGATTATAATAAATTGGGGATTGATCTAAATTAGGCAATAGGAACATATCAGGAAATAATTATTTTGTAAAACATTATTATCTAGCATAACGGGTTATAATATGAATCATATGTACTTTTTATTATTTATTTATTTATTTCAGAGGGGGTTTAAATTTGGATAAATCATATGTGGAAACATAATAAATAAATATTTAATAGTTTCTCCAGCGGTGCTCCTAAAAATAAATAAGGGCAAATTCAAATATTTAGAGTGATTTTAGGCCCTTCTCTGCTTTTCAGGAGAAAAAATTGAAATTCATAATACTTTAAAGGACAAGTACAATATTTCAACAAAAATATATATGATACTTTATGTAAGCAATATTTTTTTTGTGATAAATTATTCACCAAAACTTAATTTTTTAAGGGAAAGGCGTAAAAAGTACCCCTAACATTTGATTTATTAGTTGACTATGTCCTTATCATTAAAATGACGTTATTCATACCCCTATTTTTACTAATTTCATTATTTGTGCCCCAATATTGATAAAAATCCCCGAATCGACACCAATTAATAGGAATCTTAAAAAGCAACTCGTTCACCATCTTAAACCCAATGCCCCGACCCCACTAACATATAAGTCATTCCTCTTTTACCCATTTCTCAAATTTTCCATATAAGTCGTTCCCCTTTACCCATAAACTTCTCTTTTCCTTGATCTTTATTTCTTACTCATTTCCCTTACCTTTAATTGTTCTTTCATCATCCCATTTCATTCCTTAACCTCAAATTGTTTTTCTAAAGTCACAAAATAGTTATTCATTTCAATGAAATTATTCTTGTGATTTGATGGTCAAAACCCTGATTTCGAGTACTACATCTAATGCGGGAAGATAACTTTTATGATGTCCTCATTCATTTTGAAGTATATGAACTGATTACTTCCTATTATTTAACTTATTTTGTTCTTAATCTTTTTTATTATCATAATTTTTACTGCTATGTCAGTTTTCATCATGTGGACAATGGGAATGGTAAGACCAAACTTTTCCTGAAATAGCTTACAAAATTAACTTGGAGTCGCTGTTGAAAGATGAAAACATTGAAATGGATAATTTAAAAACTAAAATGGAGAATTTGAAGATTGAAATGACGAACAAGTAGATTGCTATGGAAAATTTTACGATTTAAGGAGGTCATTTGTCGGAAAAAAATTACTACATTGGAGGTAACAAATCAATGCTCGGGGCTATTTTGAAATTGACAATAAGGAAGGTGTGAGTTCACCGGGGGAGAAGATATGTTTTTTTTCGGGGGCGGGGAAGGGGGTGGATAACCCAAACATATATGATTTTTGGGATCATGAGGAGAGTTTTTACTACATTAAACCATAAATCATTGTGCATATAGATGTGATCTGGACTAAAGGCCCAAACATTCTACATAGGTCTACTATCACTACTGCGCAATGATTTAGGAGGGATGAGTTTATTCTAGACTTTACGGGTTAGAGATTTTACATCACAAAAATATTTTCCGAGCTTCCCCGTGAGGTCAGCTGCATCAAGTTGAAATAAAATATCATTTGAATGATCATGAAAAATCCATTTTAGGATTGGGACAAGAGTTCTTGGGCCCACTGCAGATGATATACCTACAGATAATGATAAGTTTCGCATATGTTCAAATCTTGATATGGACACTAAAAATGGTGTGTTTCACATATGTTCAAAACTGGATATGGATACTAAAAATGATGTAGATAATCCTCAAAAACTGGAAGACACTAGAGATTATTATGTCACGGAAATTTGATAAGGGTAGTCCTGCACCCTACTTTTCTATTTATTTTGCAATATTTTTGCAACATTACGGACAACATTATGTTGTAAACTGTGGAGTGGGGTGTGATTATTTCCAGTGTAGTAATTTGTGGTTTATGATGGGGTTCATCAAATTTTATTTTATGTTCTTTGACCAAGGGTAGTCTACTTAAACCATATATAAAAATAGGATTTATCTTTATAGGATCGAGTAAATAGTTATCGTTTAGTAACATTTCCCTATGATTGTGTCACGACTCAAAGTACATCCTAGATGTGACATAGCATGTAGGACTCCGAGATGCCCTACACAAGCCACTTAGCATGCATTATACAAGATAATAGAATTTGAAGTGTTTAAAAGAAAATTATTATATCACAAGAGTTTAACAAAAAGTAAGCGGAAGTCTAACATAAGTTTCAAGCCATCTATTACATCAAGAGAGTAATTGGGACGTAACCCATACATCACATACACCATCAAACATGAAAACACATAAAGCAATAAAGAGTCAGAGTCCTTGTAACATGAGGACTCACCAAGTGTCAAAAGTTACAAAAAGTGCTTTTATCCGAATCTCCACAAACCTTTCAAACAAGTAAATCAAAAAATCCCTTCCATATAAACTCCTTTTTTGGTTCATTTTAGGTGGGGGAAAAAGAAGAGGAAAAGAAAAAAAGTTGTGCTGGGAATTTGCTTTTAAGACTCAAAGTTTTCTTTTATAGCTGAAAAATTTGAGAGTCACCTTAAGAAAACACTGGCTAGAAAATACACTAATATGTTCAAAGAAGAGGGTGCCTTAGTTTGGTCAAGATATCACGCTTTCATTCAATTTGCATTGGTTTACTCGAGTTTCGCTTGAGGTCTGAATTCGTGATGGAAGTCTCCCCTAGATCGTGCGGTCCTGTTTCTTTGCCTAGATAAAGGTAGCATCGTCTTCTTCATAATATTCATTTGCCTCTTCTTTTGTCTCAATATGATACCTTAATGTTTTAAAGCTTTTGTTATGTGTTTATTGGCTGTTAGTTACTATTTAGTTTATAATTTTCAATATAATGTATGCCTTTTAGTCATTCTGTCAAGATGTTTACCATGTCGTGTTAAAGCTTTCCGTGGATTTATGCTCAATGTCGTGTCTTCTTTGTTGATTGAGTTTGATTTTTGTAGAGTCTCCCTTTTATTGTCAATGTTATTTCTTTTATGAAATAGGGAAAGAACTATAAATCAAGTCGATATCGAGTTGTGTGTTGTGTTATTCATTGTTTGTTGGTGATAGTAACTTGTCCTTCCTCTATATCTCAAGTTCTTTGTTTGTTAGGCTCATTATCATCTTGGTGCTAGAATTATATCATGGGAAATAAATGTTAATGTATGTCTACCCTTTCCTCATTCATTTATTAATCTGCATAAGTGTTAACATCCCTGTAGTTATTCTTATTTGGGAATGATTTGAATTATAGACTTGTTTTTTTTCCTTTTTCCTCTTTTTTTTCTTTAATACAATTTTGAGGATTTATGCATGTACAAGCATTTAGTTTTTCTTTTAGTACTATATAGATGGATTGTCTGCTACTCAACTTAGCTATTTAATAGTTTGATATTAATCATTTCTATTTCATGTAGAGCTCCATGTTAGTTAAGAAGAAATGTTTGTTCATGTGTATTGCTATGTTATGAAAATGGAATTTTTCGTGGTTATTGCGGGCTGTTTCTATTTTTTTAATTATTATTTTTTCCTTATATTAGTTCTTCTAAAATCTTATTTTGCTCCACTTTTGAGTTTGCTGATATCCATTCATGGTAGATGATGTTGCTTTGACTCGTTTGCATTTCTCTTGATCATTAGTATCAAAGTGTTTACTCTTTTAATGCTTGATGTTTGTTTGTTGTTAGGTATGCATTGTTCATTTTATGTCATTTAGTCATTAGTTGTTCATAATTTATCCTTTCAATTGGAAATCATAGGATAAGACATTAATTCATATACTTGGTATTGGTTCAATACTGACGATGGTTTTAGTGGATCAAGACTATTGAGAAAAGACTTTTATTGATTTCAAGGCTTCTGTCATGTTGTTTGTCTTCTAGTCATCTTGTTTAAATTTATATGCAGTAGTATATGAGTTCAATCTACTCTATATTCCTTCTTGCATTAAATCAATGATTTTTGATTTACTTATTTTCACTTTTCTGTTGCATATGAAATCCGTTCAGTTTGCTACGAACTCTTATCTTTCCTCTTGCATTTTTGAGAGGGTCGTGAAGACTGATATTCCTTTCTATCAAGTTAAGCCACGAAGATTGACGTACGGATCCCAAGGTTAAGGTATAAAAGCAAATCGGAGAGTTGAAGAAGTTATGCCCAGAGAGCCTACTTTATTATTATTATTTTGTTAGTTTAAGAGAGGTACAATCGAAGTGGGCCTAAGACCCAAAATAAATGGATCAAAAACACCGGTCCAGACGAACAACAATCGCATTTGGACCCAACTCTCTCTTTCCCTCTCTTTTACATTATTTCGTCTTTATTTGTTGTTAATTGTCGCTAGTTTTAGGGTTAAAAAAGTTCAAATTCCCGGAAGAAGCTATTTCATTTTAACATCTTAATTAAATCAACCAAAAATAAATAAACATAGAAATTTGCAAGTCAAATCTCACTTAGCTAGTAAATTAATTCTTCACTTACAAACAAACTAATTAATTTCTTCTCTAAAACTTAAATTAGATATTGTAGCCAAAAAATTAGTTGTCGGATAAACCCAAGTAAGCGAGTGTCTTAGGTACTTTTAAAACCTTCCTAAGGTGTTAATAAGAACCCCCAACCCCCTTAAAAATTTAATTAGATTTACTATTTGGTTTTTTTAAAAAAATAAGGTTTCTTGATTTTCCTAAGATTAAGTGCCTACTCTTAATAAATCCTTAAACTATAAATTTTTTTTTCTGGAAATAAAACAGAATGACGACTATGCTTGGGATTTGAAGAATTCTAAACTTAAAACAAACTTGTTTGGCTACATAAATAAGTGTTTACTTGTTTTCTTTGTGATATTATGAAACTGTTTCATTTTCATGGCATTGATTTCGCCAAACGGCAAACAGTTTGCATTAGGATAACGGAAATTATGTTGTCTATCACGACTTCCTTTAGAAAAGACACACAAGTCTAATCTTTGGAAATAATAAATGAAGATTTGGCTTGCGGTCATCCAACGTAATTTACTGCTTCACCCCATTGTTTGTCCGACTCGGGTTACCCTCACATCTAAATCAATTCTAGTAATCCAAGGATAGAGTGAAACGAAAACCGAGTCTATGCATTAGACTAAGATTTCTTAGTACCCTGGCTTATTAAGTCCATTACTAAACCGCAAAAATTATGTCCAAGGTTTTTGACATAATGACATACCATTTTATCTGAAATTTGATGGATATACGTGTAAAGACATAATTAAGGGTGGGGAAACTTAACAAGGTTTTTGTTTTGTAAACATGGATCATTTTCTACGGTTCGACATGGTTGTGGAAGCCCCACTCTCACTCAAGATGTGGTACAATGACCTTGACGGGGATCATAAAAGAACACTCAACAAATATATGGGTTCCCTAACAAAAACTACTCAACATGGTGGGATGGGATAAACTCATTGAAGTCTTTACAAACTATTGGGATAATGAAAAAATTGTGTTCTGATTTGGAACTATAGAAATTACCCTGAAAATTGAGGAACTCCTGGACTACAATGATACAGGTTGTAAAGGATTCGAAAGAAGAGTGTGAAAAGAAGAAGACATCTTGAGCCCTAACAGGCCTTCTGTCAAAGATATTACAAAATAACTTGGACTAGGAAAATATTACACTTATTTGGTCCAAGATTCTCATATATCATTTATGGACCTCTACATTAGGTTCGAGAAAGCGAGCTTTGATGCATTGTATAACAAAGAGTTCAGAGTTACCCATGAAATCCGACATTTGGTGTTGACCGTCGCGTTATTAGGAACAATGGGTTTTCCACACGGCCCAAGCCAAAGTATCAACACTCGAGTGATAATGCTTGCACATACATTATTCCACGGGGCCCGGAATCAAGGGCAAGTGAAGTATTATCCTATTGGTCCCGTCATTTTGTCAGACAAGTATTGAGATTTAGTAAAATGCAAAGAAGGACATCATTATTTTCAAGGTTGTAAGTTTCTCCTTCAATGGTGGATCCTAAGTCATTTTGGCAAAATGTCATGGGAATCAAGAATTACATACCCTGGATGATAAGAATACTCTCAAGGATTTGAAAGGCAAGTTGTATTGGGCAAATCTTGAAAGATAAAACACCAGAGGAAGATGGGCTCCAATTTGTTTTGAGATAAGGGAAAAAGGCGTCCAATGGATGCTCGATCTCTTCATCTCAAGGGATGTCATCATAAGGGTCCGCATACGACTCGTGCTTCCAATGCCATGTATTTGGGGAATCTATACTTACGTACCCTTATGAAACAAATCACGCCTTGAGAGGCGTACTATGGTGCCTACATGTATGACATTGGGGATGATAGAATGGATGGTGCTACCCGAAATTCTAAGGGAGTGGAAAGGGTCCAAGTGAATGAACAAAGACACCATTGCTTCTGATCAATTTGACGGGGAATATGATGAAACTTATTAGGTTTGGTTGAATAAAAATACACAAAGTATCTCCTCTCCATTCCCAAACAGTTGCTATAGTGTTGAAGGAAAAAAATCCAAAGCTGTGATCGAGCTAAGGGAGCTAAAATGTGGAGCCCAAGAAATTCACACTAAATTTTTCTCAAAAATCAATGTACTCTCGACAATATAACTAAGGAATTGGAAAGGTTGAGAAGCAGTTTTCATGCGCTTGTCTTATGGGTTAAATAAAATATAGAGGGGATGCAATACGTGGATTGGAAAGAAAATGGACACCAAAGCGTGGGTTACATGCTGATGCTACAGTACATGTGTCAGCAATACAATGCACAGGGAAGCAACACAGGAGCAGGTTTATCAAGGACAACATATTGGATTTCACCCTTGTGTGGGTTTTTTCAATATGTATTTCTGTCAATATCAACACCTGTGTGGTCTTATCTTTCTTGTATTTCAGTATGTTTTTCAAATGACCCTACCTAGGCCCGCCCTTTGTATTTTGTTCCCTTTTTTCCCTTTTTTTTCAAACATTAACTATTATATGCAAAATTTCTTGGGGGTAACTTCATGGTTGAAATCCATACGTATATCTTTCAAATACGCTGGGCCTACCCTTGGCACAAAAGGCCCCCCACATGTTTAGGACGTGATATTTGTGCTTTAATTGTTTATGTGATATGTGAGGATGTCGATAACCGAGTCCTTGTCAAAAATTTCCAAACAAATATATAAAAGTCACTATTAGAAAATGCCAAACCAAATTTCCTCAGTCTTATGTTTCCCAACCAAAAAAAAAATTGGTGGTACCCAAATCTTAAACGTTACTCTTTCAACTTGGGAAAGGAAAAATCATAGCTACGGATAACGCAAAGAATATCAAGATTGAACCAGCCGAAGATGATTTAAAGTTGTTGAACACGGTCTCCATGAAACTATAGTGAAGAGGTTCGAAGTAGAGGTTGTCGTCGCAACCTTTAAGTCTTTACAATGACCACTAGAAGTGGAGCTGGCGGCTAATATATTGAAACGTGTTATTCTGGACAAAGAGATGATCGACATGCGAAGGTTGCACAGAAAGTACATAACTTTCAAAAGGATTTTGAAAAATCATTTGCCTACAAACTTTTTTTCCAAGGACGTCTGGCAGAGGGGAACCAGAAAGTCACTCTCAAATCATGTCTTCAACAATACCAATTAGGGAAGAAAGTCATTCCGTGTGTCCTCATTAATGAGCACTTTAAGGATGAGCACATGATGAAGCCCATCAAGAGAGAATCTTCCCATATCCTATCAGTGGACATCTGCAAGACCTATGTGTGTCATCCTAACCAGAAAGGGCACAAAATAAAGAAGTGCGTGGAGTTTATGAATGTGGTCCGCTACCTGATCGATATGGATAGTGTAACGAACAGGTGGGGTGATAGCGTTATCATTGTGTGTGATGAACCATGTATTGACATACTAGTCACTGAGAAGACTTAGTTATACCATAGGTCATTCACACCATTCATGAAAACAATGTTGGAAGTTTACTCGCAGTTGGTTCGAAACGCGGTCTTTTACCAACTCTGTGAGAATATGGGGGTGTTGTATTCCTTAAGAAACAAAGTTCGAAAGTGTTGCCCCTATAGACAGGACACTGATCACATAATTTAAAGTTGCTTTGAATTTCGCCGCGACTAAAGTTGAGTTTGTTACTCGTGACTAATGCTACAACAAGTATAACAAGGGCTGAGAAAGAATCACCTTTATGTTTGGAAGCTTTATTATTTTTTTTCCGTGTACTTGTAATTGTTTAAGAATTAATTAATGAAAGCAAATATTTCCCTTTGTATTCGAATTACGTAGGGCCTGAATTCTCTATGAGATACGTAGGCAGCCTGTCAAATATTCCCCTCCTATCTTTTAGATTTTTCATTCTCCTCTTTTCATTCAACAAAGAAATATGACGCTCTAATCGACACACATCGAAAGATATGCAACAAAGAAGACCTTAGCTCATGGTGATTTACACTTTCTGAGATAATCCAATATTAAGACAACTAAACTCTTGCTTGTCCTAAAAATCAGTTCCCCCCTATTCGTGGATTTGCATGTTCTCAAGCAAAGAAAGTTTTGTTTTTATCGGTTCTCTATATGATATCTTGCAGTATGTATTCTGAAGTCACACTAACAAATTTTCCTTTGAGTTGTTTGCCTTCCATAGGTACTTAAAAGTGGCTTGTGTCGATTCTATGATTTTTCATGCTTACTTCAAAAGATCTAAATGCTTTGCATATTCCTTTCCTGGTCAAAGTTCAGATAAGGCAAAAGCAATGATGGGGGGATAAAAATGAAGAAATAAGCCTGACCGACATTGTCGTGTCTCAACCTACCTTTCAAAATTAAAAAGAATTATGAAATCGATGCAGCACATTGCGGAAATGAGGTTTGAAATGTAGAGGAGATAAGATCTGCCTCTGTTAGGTTTTATTGCCAATGCCTCGAAATATTGAAGGTCTCCGCTGTACATTCCCTCTTCAAACAAGGAACAAGCTCAGAACCCACCTTGCACTCCTACTTATAATCCCTTAGTCATCAACTTAACCACGCATATTCCTCAGTAGGCCTCAGCCTCCTACAAAAAGCCACCCGTTTCTCAAAACAATAATCCTGAAATTCCACCTCCTCATAAAAATGCCAATCACCAAACCACTCTAACTTCACAAAACAAAAACACATTCAATCCGAAAACATCCCTATATCACCAAAATTGACACATTAACTACAAAACATACCCCCAAAACTACCAAACCATCCAAAACGCCCCATGTCAGTCCGTCGCTCCACCTCTACCCTGAAAAACCACTTTCAAAGTCATTATCCTAATAAGAAGGACGTGAATGGTTCTAAGCTCGACCATTATGAAAAGAAAGAAAGCAATAGAGGTCGAAGGAAGAGGCTGCGAAGTTGGATATAAAAGAACATATTGGAAAACAATGGAGGAGTTGCAATGTGTTCTTGAGGACGCCAACTTGATTTATGAAGATCTATGCATTCATCAGAATTTACACCTTCATGAAGGGTTCAACATGCCAATATTTTAAACATTTGGAAGAATAGGTAATCCCTTAGCGCATCTAAGGTCCTACTTTGAACAACTCATGGGAGTAGGGAGCGATGAAGTTATATTGATGCGGATCTTTAGTAAAAGTCTGAACGGAGAGGATCTGGAGTGGTTCACATCCAACGAAACAAGGCAGTGGCCTAGCTGGAATGCCCTAGTGTAACGATCCAAAAGCACACCCTAGAAGTTAGGGAGAAACCTCAGTTCGTAGCAAGGCGTACTTGACCCTTTGGGGTCTTGTACAAGCCCTTTAACTATCGTTCATTACATAAGACATGAAAAATAGTGCCGAACTAAAACCTTTCAAGACATTTTAATAAAAACTAGTCTTTCATAAATATTTAGAGAATCTCATCGTCACAAGCCAACTTAAGACATGACATAATATCATCGACACACGACCCTTAACATTAAAAGAAAATACATAATAAGTCTTTAAATAAAAAAGCTAAGATAAAGACTATGCTCTCAAATATATGAGGACATAATTTTCCTTGAGAGATAGTTTCCCAAGCTTCACATTCTAGTCTTCAACCTTCCTTAAAAAAAACCAATACTTAGTATAGAAACGTATGGGGTTAGTATAAAACAATTTACTAACTATGGCATATGAAAAATCATGGAAATTGGGACATTTTAGTATCAAGTACATGCCAATTAAGTAAAAGATTTATGAATTAGAACAAAAACAACATAAGAAACATCATTTAACAATTAATAGAAGAATCTCATAAATTCAGAATGTATAGAACACATTACAATAACACTAAGGACTTTATAGTGAATACATTACAGTGAATGGCATAGTCCAAGTCATGTGAATCTTTTTCCTTTGATGTTTCCCTAACCCAAGTTACACTAAGATTACCTAAGGTAAGACAAGAAAGGACCTCCCATAAACCCCCTTCAAGTCAAACCAAAGGAATCCTTAAGACTACTAACCATAGTCTTACCTCATATAGGAATCAAATCCACGACCTTAGCTATACATATGCCAAATATTCACTCGTACGAACTTCATGTAAGTACCCTTCTCCAATAGTAATTATAGGTCACATTAAGTGCAATGTGAGAGTAGCATCCCATATTACTACTCCCACTTAGTGCTCGTAATGGATTCCCTTATATTTGAGCACCTTACAATAACTTAACCACAATACAGTGAACTATACAAAATATTACAGTGAACTAAAAGACTCCAAAGTTGTGAAATTCCAAGGTATTGCCAATGAGGAAGTGGGATCATTTCTGTAAACGTTTCCCAACTGAGGTTATCCTAAGACTCTCCAAGGTATGACATGAAGGAAACGTCTAAACACCTCTTTCAAGGCATACCAAGGAGATCCTTAACACTACCCACCAAAATCTTACTTTACTCGAATGAACAAGTCACTACTCCAATCATAAGACATTAGAAGAGAACTCAACAAACCACAAAAGACTTCCTTTTCGGAATGCCTAGTTAGTGCAATGGATAGATAGCGTCCCATACCACCACCTACCCTAAGCATTACACTTTTTTAGAAGATTTGGCACCATATCTTCCCTTTCAGATGGTCCTACATAATGTAATGGATAGATAGTGTCTCATACTATCACATACCCTAAGTAGCACATTCTTTTAGAATACTTAGTTCATTTAATTCTTTTGTGGGGGATAGATTAACCAACATAGACCATGAGAGCTAGACATGGAATCCCTATATTAACCTCTATCAGATGGGGGATCCTCACTTGCCTAGGGTACGATCGTTCTCTTAGCTTTTAATTGGCTTGCCCAATAGCTACACCTATGCGGGAGCATAGTTAAGCGATAAGGAGATTGCTACTAAGTAACTCATTCTGTAGTAATGATAATACTCATATCAAGAGGTACATTGGAATACAACATCTCAACTCACAAAGTGTAACTACTTTTCTTCATATCCTCTAAGCACTAGGCATAACCCCCAAAGATTCTAAACATAATATACTTATAGGTTAAGGATAACTAGTGAACACCACATCTCAAGTCAAGAAGGGTATACATCCTCTGAACTATTTAGAGAGCTCTTAGGATATAGTGAGGTTACTACTAAACACTTCATCTCAATTCACGAAGAGTGTCCACCTCAAAATACCTCTAGTTAATAAACTTACCTTCAAACATTCATTTAAGTGTGTGTGTAGTTGTGAGAACATCTTTCATTTATGCATAATTTCATTTGCATTGACTTCTATGTTTTCTATAGACCTACATTCATCAATTCACACACTTTACATGTTTCACATAATCATATCCTTCATTTAGGCATAATTTAAGACAAAGATGCAATTCAATGCTTCACTAAACACAGTACAAGATCCATCTTAAATATCACTTTATTTCAAATATTAGTCCTTCAAAGCCACACTCACAATACAAATAAAATAATATCAAGTTTCAAATAAACATCCACCAAGAAGGTGGACCATACTACTTAAGAGCAATTTATAATCTGAATTATACAATACAAGCAACTGACCATTTAAACAAATCAGCACCACCTATAAAAATTTTTCTAAATATTTCATCATAATAAGGATATTAAGGAATTGGCTAACTCATAATAACAACATAAGAAAACCAAAGTTCATATTCTATACAAACATATCCACTTAACCCATTTCTTAAATTAAAGTTTGATATATGCATAAATATGAGTTCATTAGGGTTTTGACATTTAAATAATCAATTCACACAAGGATAAGCACATTTGAATCATTAAAACACTTTTACAAGAATATCCATGCTTAAAATCAAAGATAAAAGAAAGTAGAGTTAGAAAACCATTTTTGAAATCTTGTGGAAATGACTTCTTGAATTGAAGAGGGTTCAAGGTTGGATACATGTCCTCAAAAACCAGGAAAACCACTAATTTTTGGTTAAGACAAACGTCCAAAACAGCCATCTTGGCCTCCTTGAGTCTTAGTTCTAATGGTGCCTTTGAGAGAGTTTTCTTTAGAGAGGGAGTTTGAATATTTGAAGTGAGGTGTCTTGTCTAAGTCAAGGACTTAAAACTAATCTTATATAACTTCAAAATAATAAATATATCATCCTAGATTAGTAAAATATTTGGGTGAATTTACACAAACATTCCAACGTAGCAGCAAACTTTCAACATCATTTGAAGGTGTCAATCGACTACCCTAAGTTATTGGGCGTCGTTTGATCGACAGCCCGTTATGTTGGGGCGTCGATGGCTTCAGAGACTTATTCATGGGGGATAGACTCCTACTTAGTATGGTACTACTCCCCTCAATAAATGGGGCGTCGTTGATTATACGAACAGTAGACTGTGGGCGTCGATTACCCAACTTTGGTAGCATGGGTGTTACGTCTTGGGTTCTCTTCTAGAACCACTCGTGGATCCTAGGTGGTGTTGTACCTGGACGTTTGTCACGACCCAAATCCGTGCCGCGATTGGCACCCACACTTACCCTCCTATGTGAGCGAACCAACCAATCTAAACCTTAACATTTCAATGTAATAACAAAAGAAAGTAATGCGGAAGACTTAAATTCATTAATAAGAACAAATTCAATAACTATCAATATTCAACATCTATTATTCCCAAAACCTGGAAGTCATCATCACAAGAACATCTACATTAAACTACTAATTCTAAGAGTTTCTAAGAAGCTAAAAATACATAAGAAGCTAGTCCATGCCGGAAGTTAAAGGCATCAAGACATGAAGGAGAAAATCCAGTCCAAGCTAGAAGCGTTAGCTCACCCTGAAGATCCGGTGTGACGAAGACTGGCTTGAGTTACTGTTGAGTCGAAGATGACGGCACGTTTGCTGCACTCCACAAATAACAAGAAGAAAAACATAAAAGTAGGGGTCAGTACAAAACACGGGTACTGAGTAGATATCATCGGCCAACTCAAAATAGGGAACAGTATATATCAACTATTATCGTAAATCAACTATAAAACTCAACATGTAGCAACAACAAGTACTGTAATCATCAATAAGTACCATCAAGTTCATCCATTAGGGCTCAAGCCTCAACACCATACTCATTTAGGAATTAAGTATATTAAGTTGAGTATATTATCATCTTTCAAGATTCATTATCTTTCCTCCTCTTGTGTCGGTACGTGACACTCCGATCCCCTACTACTATGTGTCGGTACGTGAAACTCCGATCCCCTAATTCTATGTGTCAGAACGTGACAATCCGATCCCCTAATTTTATGTGTCGGAACGTGACACTCCGATCCCCTACATGTGTCGGAACGTGACACTCCGATCCCCTACATGTGTCGGTACGTGACACTCCGATCCCCTACATGTGTCGGTACGTGACACTCCGATCCCCTACATGTGTCGGAACGTGACACTCCGATCCCCTACATGTGTCGAAACGTGATACTCCGATCCACTAATATCATTCTGTAAATCATCAAGCCTTCTCTATTCCAAGGCATCATCAATCCCATTACTTTAATTCATCAAGCCTTCTTCTATACCAAGGCATCATCATTGATAATGTATATTAAAGTTTCTTTTCAAGATTTGGGATTCAATATTTTCATCATGCTTATCTTATCACAATCACATAATCATATTCATGCAAACATACCATTAAGCATATAGTAGGGTTTACAATACTACCAATACATATCATTCACTATTAGGAGTTTACTTATGAAGCATGAAAACCATAACCTACCTCCACCGAAGAATTGAAATCAAGCAAGTTAATCCTCTAAGCTTGGTGTTTTTCTCTTCTTCTCGATCGTTTCTCTCTCTCCCTTCTTGTTCTTTCTATTTTCTTATTCAAACCCTCTTTCTTTTACCCTAATTAGTATATAATTAGGAATAAAGGATGGCAATAATACCCCACTAATTAACTTAGGGTTACCTCTTTAAACCCCCAAGAATTTGAGTTATTAATATAAACCCACGAACTTTATAATTAAGGCAAGAATAGTCAAAAACGTCCCTTAAAACTTAACTAGAAATCCGACTCCCACTGGGATTACACAAGCTGTGACGGGCCGTCGCGCCTGCGACGGTCCGTCTTGCAGGTAGTCGCAAGGGTCAGAGAGTCAATTTCCACTGAACAATCTATGACGGTCTGTCACGCCTGTGACGGTCCGTCCTGCCATTCCGTCACGAAGTTCAGAGAGTCGATTTTCAGTACCCAATTTCAGATTTTCTAAGTGTTTTGAAACGAGACCATTCGACGGTCCGTCGTGACCATGACGGTCCGTCGCCTCAGCCTATTTTTCCAGAAATAAAATCTGCTTCTCAAAACGACTAAACAGGTCGTTACAATAGATACCAATTTACCCATCGTTCGTCCCCGAACGATCACACGAAGAAAAACAAGGGCGAGAAGGAGTACCTGAATCTTTAAATAGATGTGGGTATTTTTCTCGCATATCCGCCTCCTTCTCCCAAGTGGCTTCTTCAATCGGTCGATTCTTCCATTGCACCTTGATGGATGCAATCTCTCTTGACCTCAACTTGCGAACTTCTCTAAATAAAATAGCAACAGGCTCCTCCTCATAAGACAAGTTCTCATCAAACAAAACTGAATCCCAATGGATAATGTAATTTCCATCCCCATGATATCTTTTCAACATAGACACATGGAATACCGGATGCACTCCGGACAGCCCTGGAGGCAAGGCAAACTCATAAGCCACCTCTCCTACTCGCTTAAGTACTTCAAATGGTCCAATGTACCTTGGACTTAGTTTACCCCTTTTACCAAACCGCATCACCCCTTTCATTAGTGAAACTTTCAACAAGACTTGTTCACCCTCCATGAACTCTAAGTCTCTAACCTTTCGATCTGCATATTCTTTTTGTCTACTTTGCGCCGCTAGAAGATTTTCTTGAATAGACTTCACTTTCTCTATCGAATCCCTCAAAAGGTCAGTACCTCAAGGCCTAACCTCAAATGCATCAAACCAACCAATGGGAGACCTACATCTCCTAACATACAATGCTTCAAATGGAGCCATATCAATGCTTGAGTGATAGCTATTATTGTATGAAAACTCCGCTAAGGGTAGGAAGCTATCCCAATGACCACCAAACTCTATCACACATGCACGAAGCATATCCTCCAACACTTGAATCGTTCGCCCAGACTGACCATCGGTCTGAGGATGGAACGCAGTACTAAGGTCCAACCTAGTACCCAATCCCGCATGCAATGTTTTCCAAAACTTAGAAGTAAACTGCGTACCTCTATCTGATATGATGGATAGTGGAACCCCATGCAATCGCACCACTTCCGGATGTAAAGTTTGGCTAACTTCTCTGCATTGTAAGTCACCTTAACGGGAATAAAATGAGCAGACTTAGTTACCCTATCAACAATTACCCAAATAGAATCAAACTTTCCCAATGTCTTGGGAAGACCAACCACAAAGTCCATTTCTCTCCCACTTCCATTCGGGAATGGGCATTCTCTGAAGTGTTCCTCCGGGCCTCTGGTGTTCATACTTTACTTGTTGACAGTTTGGACACTTGGCAATAAAGTCAACAATATCACGCTTCATTCTACTCCACCAAAAGTGTTGCTTTAGATCACGGTACATCTTGGTTGCACCCGGATGTATCGAATACCTCAAACTATGAGCCTCTGTAAGAATAGTGTTGATCAAATCATCTACGCGGGGTACACATACCCTTCCCTTGATCCTCAAAATACCTTCCTCATCGATTTGTGCTTCCTTAGCCTCTCCTCGCAATACCTTATCTTGAATTCTGCGCAGTTTCTCATCATAAGACTGTCTTCCCCTAATCATGTCAAGAAAGGAAGATCTTGCCTCCACAGAAGCCAATAATCCTCCCCTCTCAATTACTTCTAACCTCATCAAGTCATTAGCTAGAGTTTGAACCTCTCTAGCCAATGGGCGTCTAGAAGCTTGCAAGTTAGCTAGACTTCCCATGCTTCCCGCCTTCCTACTTAAAGCATCCGCTACAACATTCGCCTTCCCCAGATGATACAAGATAGTGATATCATAGTCCTTTAGTAGTTCCATCCATCTCCTCTGCCTCAAGTTCAAATCTTTCTGAGTAAAGACATACTGAAGGCTACGATGATCCGTGTAGACCTCACACTTAACCCCATATAAATAGTGTCTCCATTGCTTTAATGCAAACACCACCGCAGCCAATTCCAAATCGTGGGTCGGATAGTTACGTTCATGCACCTTTAATTGCCTTGAAGCATAAGCAATCACACTCTTCTCTTGCATTAGTACTGCACCCAAACCAGAATAGAATGCATCACAATAAAAAATGAAGTTCTTACCCTCTACTGGCAAGGTAAGGATAGGTGCGGTAGTCAACAATGTTTTGAGCTTCTGAAAGCTTTCCTCACACTCATCCGACCATACAAATGGACCATTTTGCTTAGTCAAGTTTGTCAGTTGGGAAGCAATAAAAGAGAATCCCTTGACGAATTGGCGGTAGTAGCTAGCTAACCCAACAAAGCTCCTTATTTCTGACACATTAGTAGGTCTTACCCAATTCTTCACTGTCTCAATCTTAGAAGGATCCACCATCACTCCATCCTTAGAAACCACGTGCCCCAAGAAGGACACTGCATTTAGCAAAAACTCACACTTAGAGAACTTGGCATAAAGCTTTTTCTCCCTCAACATTTCCAATACCATTCTCAAATGCTCTTCATGTTCCTTCTTTCTCTTTGAGTATACCAATATATCATCAATAAATACGATCACGAAGAGGTCCAAATATGGCTTAAAAATCCCGTTCATCAAGCTCATGAACGCAGCAGGGGCATTCGTAAGACCAAAACACATCACTACAAATTCGTAATGCCCATACCTCATTCGAAAAGCAGTCTTTGGCACATCCGTTGCCCGTATATTCAATTGATGATAACCGGATCTCAAGTCAATCTTAGAGAAGACACAAGCACCTTGTAACTGATCGAACAAGTCATCAATGCGAGGAAGAGGATACTTGTTCTTTATGGTTACCTTATTCAGTTTTCTGTAATCTATGCACATTCGAAAACTCCCATCCTTCATCTTCACAAACAAAACCGGAGCACCCCAAGGAGATGCACTTGGTCTAATAAAGCCTTTGTTTAACAACTCATGAAGTTTGGCTTTTAACTCTCTTAACTCCACGGGAGCCATTCTATAAGGGGGTATAGAAATGGGGCGTGTGCCCGGTTCAAGATCGATACAGAAGTCAATATCCCTATCTGGTTGCATACCAGGAAGATCTGCAGGGAACACATCCAAAAACTCGCGGACTACCGAAACCGACTCAATCGAAGGTACTTGGGTAGTGTCATCCTTGAGATGTGCCAAGAAAGCTAAACACCCTTTACTAACCATTTTCTTAGCACGAAGAAAGGAGATGATACGCACCGGATTTGAAGTGTAGTCACCCTTCCAAACTAACGGATCTGTCCCAGGCTTGGCTAACGTCACCGTTTTAGCATTACAATCCAAAATTGCAAATTGCGGAGAAAGCCAATTCATACCCAGAATTACATCAAAATCATCCATTTCTAAGATAACCAAATCTACATAAGTGTTGCTCCCCACAAAAGTTACAAGACAAGACCTATACACCTTTTCAACTATCACAGACTCACCCACCGGAGTAGAAACACGAATAGGTATGTCAAGCAATTCACAATGTAAATTAAGACCATTAGCAAATGCGGAAGATACATAAGAAAATGTGGATCCGGGATCAAATAATACAGAAGCCATGCAATCACAAACCAAAAGATTATCTGTGATGACAGCATCAGATGCCTCCGCTTCAGACCGCCCAGGGAAAGCGTAACAATGGGCCCTATCGTTCGTCTCTCCGTTGCCCCTACCATGTTGTGATGTAGTGGCCCCAGTTTGCTCATTACCTCTGCCGTTTTGGTGACCACCATTACCTCGACCACCACGTCCTCCAGAATAACGGCCTCTACCATGACCACCTCTACCTCTAGCTATTGGGGGTCTATAACTTTGTCTGGGACAATTTTTCGTAATATGTCCAATCTCCCAACATCCATAACACTCTCTAGAGTCAAGCATAGGCCTCTCGGAGAAGTGTTGACCGGTCTGAGGTGGTCCCCCAACTACACTCTGTAGTGAAGACTGAATTAGTCGGACTGAGTAACTTCCCGAACCCTGTCCTCTAGTGTAAGAACAATTAAACTCACCTCCCTTTCGAAACCTTTTTGATGTCGATGTTGTGGTGAAGTCGTCTGGCTTCACTCCATCCACTTCTATCACAAAGTCTACCACCTCTTGGAAGGATTTTGCCGTTGCCGCTATCTGTAAGGTTAAAATCCGCAATTCTGACCTCAACCCCTTCACAAACTTGCGAATTTGCTCTTGTGGACTGAAACATAGTTGGGTGGCATACCGGGATAACGCACGAAACTTAGCCTCATATGCATTGACCGACATCCTACCTTGCTCTAGGCTCAAGAACTCATCCCTTTTCCTATCCCTCAAAGTTCGGGGGATATACTTCTCCATAAACAAGCTAGAGAATGAGGCCCAAGTCATAGGTGGTGCCTCTATTGGTTGACACTCGATATGTGACCGCCACCACATTTTGGCGTTCCCTTGAAACTGATAAGTCACAAACTCCACACCAAACCGTTCTACTATACCCATCTTGTGTAGTAGCTCGTGACAGTCAACCAGAAAATCATAAGCATCCTCCGATTCAGCACCCTTGAAGACCGGAGGTTTCAATTTCATGAACTTACTGAAAAGTTCATGCTGATCATTTGTCATTATAGGCCCAGTAGTAAGACGTGGAAATGTGCCTATGTCCAATGAGGCCTCCATACGAGGAGCCATAGTGGCTGCATGTTGTACTTCTGAAACCGGAGGTGTTGGCGCCGAAAACACTGGAGGTGCCTGACCTTGATCAGATAACCCCCTAAGATAAGCCAGAACCTGATTGATCATCTCTGGGGTAGGTTGGGGTGGCATTTCCTCATTTTGCACTTGTTCAGTTTCCCCATCCTCCCCTTCTCTTATTACTTCCTCAATCGGTGGAGGAGTCACTTCCGTAGTATCAGATGGGCTAGGTGCTCGTCCTCTTCCCCTAGAGGACGTCCTCCCACGACCTCTACCACGGCCCCTTGCCGCTGTTCTTCCTCGAGCCACAGCCTCAGTGGCTGGCTCAGTTGTTTCTTGTAAGGCCGGTGTTGGTGTTGGCGTAGTTGTTGCTCTAGTTCTAACCATCTGCGAAAGAGAGTGAAGATGGTCAGATACCAATTCGTATCGCCTAGATACCAATTGGACTCAAGTAGTAGCACGAAAGAAAGAATAAAAGAGTGAAATTTTCCTAAAGTCTTATAGACTCTCAAAGAAAAGTAAAGGCGTCCCCCTACCGTTCCTTAAGACTCTACTAGACCTGTTCTTGTGTGATGAGACCAACGAACCTAATGCTCTGATACCAAGTTTGTCACGACCCAAATCCGGGCCGCGACTGGCACCCACACTTACCCTCCTATATGAGCGAATCAACCAATCTAAACCTTAACATTTCAATGTAATAACAAAAGAAAGTAATGCAGAAGACTTAAATTCATTAATAAGAACCAATTCAATAACTATCAATATTCAACATCTATTATTCCCAAAACCTGGAAGTCATCATCACAAGAACATCTACTTTAAACTACTAATTCTAAGAGTTTCTAAGAAGCTAAAAATACATAAAAAACTAGTCCATGCCGGAAGTTCAAGGCATCAAGACATGAAGGAGAAATCCAGTCCAAGCTAGAAGCGTTAGCTCACCCTGAAGATCCGGTGTGACGAAGACTGGCTTGAGTTACTGTTGAGTCGAAGATGACGGCACGTTTGCTGCACTCCACAAATAACAAGAAGAAAAACATAAAAGTAGGGGTCAGTACAAAACACGGGTACTGAGTAGATATCATCGGCCAACTCAAAATAGGGAACAATATATATCAAATATTATCGTAAATCAACTATAAAACTCAACATGTAGCAACAACAAGTACTATAATCATCAATAAGTACCATCAAGTTCATCCATGAGGGCTCAAGCCTCAACACCATACTCATTTGGGAATTAAGTATATTAAGTTGAGTATATTATCATCTTTCAAGATTCATTATCTTTCCTCATCTTGTGTCGGTACGTGACACTCCGATCCCCTACTACTATGTGTCGGTACGTGACACTCCGATCCCCTAATTCTATGTGTCGGAACGTGACACTCCAATCCCCTTATTCTATGTGTCGGAACGTGACACTCCGATCCCCTACATGTGTCGGAACGTGACACTCTGATCCCCTACATGTGTCGGTACGTGACACTCCGATCCCCTACATGTGTCGGAACGTGACACTCCGATCCCCTACATATGTTGGTACGTGACACTCCGATCCCCTACATGTGTCGGAACGTGACACTCCGATCCACTAATATCATTCTGTAAATCATCAAGCCTTTTCTATTCCAAGGCATCATCAATCCCATTACTTTAATTCATCAAGCCTTCTTCTATACCAAGGCATCATCATTAATAATGTATATTAAAGTTTCTTTTCAAGATTTGGGATTCAATATTTTCATCATGCTTATCTTATCACAATCACATAATCATATTCATGCAAACATACTATTAAGCATATAGTAGGGTTTACAATCATTCACTATTAAGAGTTTACTTATGAAGCATGAAAACCATAACCTACCTCCACCGAAGAATTGAAATCAAGCAAGTTAATCCTCAAAGCTTGGTGTTTTCCTCTTCTTCTCGATCGTTTCTCTCTCTCCCTTCTTGTTCTTTCTATTTTCTTATTCAAACCCTCTTTCTTTTACCCTAATTAGTATATAATTAAGAATAAAGGATGGCAATAATACCCAACTAATTAACTTAGGGTTACCTCTATTAACCCCCAAGAATTTGAGTTATTAATATAAACCCACGAACTTTATAATTAAGGCAAGAATAGTAAAAAACGTCCCTTAAAACATAACCAGAAATCCGACTCCCACTAGGATTACGCAAGCTGTGATGGGCCGTCGCGCCTGCGACGGTCCGTCCTGCAGGTCGTCGCAAGGGTCAGAGAGTCAATTTCTACTGAACAATCTATGACGGTCCGTCACACCTGTGACGGTCCGTCCTGCCATTCCGTCACGAAGTTTAGAGAGTCAATTTTCAGTACTCAATTTCAGATTTTCTAAGTGTTTTGAAACGAGACCCTTCCACGGTCCGTCGTGACCATGACGGTCCGTCGTGGGGTCCGTCGCCTCAGCCTGTTTTTCCAGAAATAAAATCTGCTGCTCAAAACGACTAAACAGGTCGTTACAACGTTAAACCCCAAAACATAATATTATATTTCTTAGGAACATCCAAAATCAATTTTGATTAAATCGAACACGTAGAACTCACTCAAACACATCAAGACGCAGGAACACTTTCTAAGGCCACTTTGCGAATGTCAAAGACGTTCTCAAGCCATTTGACCTCCAACATTAACTAAACATTACAATCTTACGAATAAAACTAATTTAAATTATTTTAATTTCAGGTTAAGTTAAGAAACACTCACAAGGATCAACTTCACCTTTGTTCGTTTTTGGGCATTACATTCTCCCCCACTTAGAACAACATTCGCCCTCGAATGATACTAAGACATCAAGAACAACAAGGAATCGATTAACATACCATACCACTTTAAAATCAAGGCTCAGACATTCACAATCTAAGCAACAACTAACAAGGTGCACAATTTCACAGTTTGAAGCACTTTGGAACATCAGTACTTTAGCAAAACTTCAAAAGTTCAAAATTCTCCCTTTTCTTTCTTCTATGGATGAACTACTTTCTTCAACATTAAACGTTCTCATTTAAAACATCATTATACACATTGAAACTTCAACTAATGCAAGGAAATTTCTTTTCAAAATTCTTAAAACTTGTAGTGAACATCACTATAAAATTGCCTAACATACCTAAAAATTTTAAAATTTCATTTAATGAGGAATTCACAAAGATGACATGATCATATAAACTATAAAACCATAAAAACTCATTTCACAACATAAAAACAACAATCATAAAGAGTTAATACTTACCAAGACCATTTACTCCTGATTAGTTATACTTTCTAGATTCCATCCCATATGAAGGTTTCTTATTTGGAGCATTAGGATCTAGGAAAGCTTGATTGACCTCTTTACCTCTTTATTTAATGTTAGGTTAGTCTCTCATCTTGTGGAATTTATTACCACATGCAAAAAAACCATCCGTTCTAGCAGGACACGTACTTAAATGTTGCTTTACACAAGTAGGCCACCTAGTCTTCTCAAAAGTATGGCCACCACTTTGGGAATTTTTGTTTGGGGCCTTGTCCTTATTTCCCATGGATTAATCTTTGTGATAGAACCTCTTCTGAGGTTTTTGGTGACTAGAATCATCCGACATAGGCCTCTTACCCTCTTGCCCTATTTACCTAATTTTAGACTCCTCAATTAGTTGTGCATAGTCCATGAGCTAAGAGATATCCATGTCATTAAGAAACATTGACGTACGACACTCTTTATCCAACAAGATAGAAACTCCCATCATAAATTTGTTCATCCTAACTGTAGAGTTGGATACCATGGGTGGGGCATACTTAGAGAGTTGGGTTAATTTGAGAGAGTACTCTTGCATACTCATTCCCCCTTGATGAAGGTTCATGAACTTAACCATCTTCTTCTCCCTCGAATCTAGGGGAAAGAACCTATCTAGAAAGGCATCATTGAATTCCTCCCAATAAACCCGACCTCTTTCTAAGGGTCTGTCAATCCTCTATGATCAAACCACACTTGAGTCACATCCTTGATTTGGTAAGCGGGTAACTCCGTTTTCTCCTAGGGTCATACCTATAGCATCTACCACTTTGAAAACTTCATCTATGAAACCTTGTGGATCTTCATCCACCATAGTTCTATGAAAAGTGGGAGGGTTGATCCTCATGAAATCCTAAATTATAGAGGTTGGAGTAGTAGCATGAGGTTGGGGCCAATCTCCTTGATTAGCTTGGCTATCAAAGTGATTATTGATGACATGAGCTTGAGCTTTCACGAGTTGCGTCAAATTAATTAGGGCAGTCCTCAACTCTGCATTAGTCATATCCCCCACAACAAAAGGACCGTGAGGCATTGAAGGCACTTGAAGAACTTGAAACGCTTGTGGTTCCAGAGGCACTTGAGGTTCTTGAAGGGGAACCTCCTCATTTTCCTCCTCTAGGCCAACAATAGGAACTTGGACCACACGAGAAGGAATCCTCTCATTAGGTACACCTTTCTCCTCCCTTTTAGCAGTCGATCTCCTCGTATTCATGTCCTATAAACACAACGACAAGAGGTAATGAAAGAAAATTATATCACTTAACTCTAAGACACAACATTAGAATAGAGAAGAAAGTGAAACTTCTATAATTCTATAGCCTCTTGTAGATATATGTGTCTCTACTCACACCAATGACCAAGATACCATTAGATGTTGCTTATGAGACTTTTAGAACATAATCTATTTCCCATAACCTTATGCATTTATACCAAGTCTTTCACGACCAGAAAGCACCCTTTAGAAGTTAGAGAGAACCCTCGCTTTGTGGCAAGGTATACTTGACCCTTTGGGGTCTTGTACGAGACCTTTAACTATCGCTCGTTACATAAGATATTAAAAGTAGTTTGGATTTAAAACTTTTCAAGACATTTTAGTACCAACAAGTCTTTCACAAATATTTAGAGAATCTCATCGTCACAAGCCAAATTAAGACATGACATAATATCATAGGGACACAACCCTTTACATTAAAAGAAAATACATAATAAGTCTTTAAATAAAGAAAATATAAGATAAGGACTATGCCCTAGAATATATGAGGACATAATTTTGCTTGAGAGAAACATTCCCAAGCTTCACTTTCTAGTCTTCAACCTTTCTTCCAAAAACACTTATACTTAAATAGTTATAGAAAAGTAAAGGGTTAGTACAAAACAATGTACTAAATATGGCCTATGCAAAATAATGCAAAAAGAGAAATTTTAGTATAAAACACATTTTCATGCCAATTAAGTAAAAGATTCATGAATTTAGGAACAAAACAACATAACAAACATCATTTAACAATTGAATAGAAGAATCTCATAATTTTAGAATTTATCGAACACATAAAATTCACATTAAGGACTTTAAAGTAAATACATTAGAAAGAATGGTATAATGCAAGTCATGTGAACCCTTTTCATTTGAAGTTTCTCTAACCCAAGTTACCCTCAGATTCCCTAAGGTAAGATAAAAAGGGATCGCCCATACACCCCCTTCAAGTAACACTAAAGGGATCCTTAAGAACACCAACCATAGGCTTACCTCATATGAGAATCAAATCCACACTCTGAGCTAAACATATGCCAAACATTCATCCGTAAGAACTTCATGCAATTACACTTCTCCAATAGTACTTATATGTCACACTATGTGCAATGTGAGAGTAGCATCCCATACTACTACTCCCACTTAGTTCTCCTAATGGATTCCCTTAGATTTGAGCAACTTACTATAACTTAACCAAAATAAAGTAAACTATACAAAACATTACAATGAACTAAAAGACTCCAAAGATACTGAACTTTCAAGTTATTCCCAATGAGGAAGTGAGCTCATTTCCATAGAAGTTTCCCAATCGAGGTTATCCTATGACTCTTCATGGTATGACAAGAAGGAAACGTCTAATCACCTCCTTATGGGCACATCAAGGAGATACTTAAGACTTCCCACCAAAAGCTTACTTTACTCGGAGAATAGGTAACCAATCAAATCACAAGAACATAGAAGAACACTCTGTAAACCACCAACGACTTCCCGTTCAGAATGCCTTCCTAGTGCAATGTAATCATCCCATACCACCACCTACCCTAAGTAGTACACTTTTTTTGAAGGTTTGACACCAAGTCTTCCTTTTTGGAAGGTCATACTTAGTGCAATGGATAGATAGTATCCCATACCACCACCTACCTTAAGTAGCACATTATTTCAGAAGACTTAGTTTATTTAATTAGTTTGTGAGGGATATGTTTACCTATATAGACATCGAGAGATAGACATTGAATCCCCATATTAACCCCTATCAAATAAGGGATCCCCACTTTCCTAGGGTAAGGTCGTTCTCTAAGTTTTTACATGGCTTCCCCAATAGCTACACCTATGCGGGCGCATATTTAAGGGATAAGGAGATTGCTACTAAGTAGATCAGTCTCTACAAACGTGGAGTACTAATCTCAAGAGGTACATTGGAATTCAACACCTCAACTCACGAAGTGTAACCACCTCTTCTAAATATCCTCTCGGTGCTAGGAATAACCCCCACGGATTCTAAACATTATATACCATATGAACATCACATATAAACTCACGAAGGGCATTAATCCTCCGAACTATCTTAGAAAGATCATAGAAAGTACTTTGGTTACTACTAAATACTTCATCCTACCTCACTAAGAGTGTCCACCTTAAAACTCCTCTAGTTACTTAACTTAGCTTGAAACATTCATTTAAATGTGTGTGTGTGTACTTGCGAGCACATGTTGCATATAAGCATAATTTCATTTATATTGACTTATATACATGATTTAGACCTACATTGATCAATTCACACACTTTCCATGCTTCATAAAACCATATTCTTTATTTAGGCATAATTTAAGCCAAACATGTAATTCAATGCTTCATAAAAAACAATACAAGACACATCTTCAATATCACTTCATTTCACATATTAGGCCTTAAAAGACACAATCACAATACCTACTAAATAATATGAAGTTCATCAAATAAACACTGCCACAAAAAAGGTGTACCATACAACTCAAGATCAATGTATAATAAGAATTATACAGTATAAGCAACTAACCATTTAACAAAACATCACCACTTATAACCAATTTTCTAAACATTTCTTCATAATAAGGCTCTTAGGTCAGTATCTAAATCATAATAACAACACATGAAAACCAAAGTTCATTCTCTACACAAACATATCCATTTAACCCATTTCTTAAATTAAAGTTTGAAATATGCATAAACATGAGTTCATTGGGGTTTTTACATTAAAATTATTAATTCATAGTAAAATAAACACATTTGAATCATTAAAATACTTTTAAAAGAATACCCATGCCTAAAATCAAAGATAATAAAAGTAGAGTTAGAAAACCGTCTTTGGAATCTTGTGGAAATGACTCCTTGAATGGAAGAGGGTTCAAGGATTTATACCATACCACAAACATAAGGAAAAACACTAAATTTTGGTTAATACACACGTACAAAACAGCCTTCTTGGCCTCTTTCAGTCTTAGTTCCAATGGTGCCTTTGAGACAGTTTTCTTTAGAGAGGGAGTTTGAATATTTGTAGTGAGGGGTCTTGTCTAGGTCTAGGACTTAAGAATATCTAATCTAACTTCAAAACCCTAAATATATCATCCTAGATTTACTTGAGTGAATTTACACAAAACAACCAAACAAGGAAGCAAACTTTCCACAACATTTGTTGGTGTAAATCGACTACCCGAAGTTACTGGGCGTCGTTTGATCGACGTCCCGTTATGTTGGGGCATCGATGGCTTCAATGACTGATTCATGGGGGCTAGAATCCCACTTAGTATGGGACTAAGCCACTCATTTATAGGTCTTTGTTGAGTTTACGAGCAGTAGACCGTGGGCGTCGATTGCCCATCTTTGGTCGCATGGGTGCTACGTCTTGGGTCCTCTTCTAGCACCACTCGTGGATCCTAGGTGGGGTTGTACCTGGACATTAAACCCCAAAACATAGTCTTCTATTTCTTAGGAACATCCCACATCAATTTCTATTAAATCAAACACATAAAACTCACTCAAATACATCAAGACGCAGGAACACTTTCTAAGGCACATTTTGTAAACGTCATGGACGTTCTCAAGCATTTGATCTCCAAACTTCACAATCTGCCTAAGAACACTGATTTAACTTATTTTAACTTCAATTTAAGTCAAGAAACACACACATGTATCTACTTCAACTTTGTTCATTTTATGGTATTAAACCCATCTAAGGACATTATAGAAAGATTTGCCTACGACGTGGAGATTGTCCCTGATTGTTATTCCCTAGAAAAGATGAAGCGAAAATCCATTGAGAGATACAGTTAGTTTTCGTACAGATGACAAAAGGAGAAATTCAGATATCGATCTCCTATGTCTGAAAAGGAAATTGTTGAAGTATTTGTGCGAGTTCAGGAACCCTAGTATTATGATATAATCATGCTGCTTGTTTAAGCAATGTTTGCCGAAATACTCAAGGTAGGTGAGACAATCAAAGATGGATTAAGAATCGGGAAGATTGTCCGCGTTGCTGCCTCGCCCGGATCATTGGGTTTGTTGAAAAATAAGAGATAAGATGTGTCTATTTATTATTATGAGGGGAAGAAGACACCTAGGATATCCTCATCGTACCCAGGTTGCTCTCAACCATGACAAGTTCCATACCAGGTCTTTTATGCACAAGACGATCATCAAAATACCCCCCCTTCAAGTTACCACAATGCCCGTCATCCCACTTACAAAAATACTTCCACTCACAGCTATCAAAGTCCACCTCCCATTTATTAAAATTCCCTCCAGATTACCAAAACCTATCCATTTAACAAAAGTTCCTCCCCCCCCCCCTCCGAACTACAAATCATATTGCTAAATTAGTAGAGTTATCCCTACCTTAGATATTAAGCTCCCCCTCTTAACATTCAAAATTATCGTCAGATGCCTCCTCAACAAAAAGGCAAGTATGATTCTCCTCAGCAAAAATTAGAGAAAAATCCCGCCAAAATTTTCACTCCGCTTGTCGAAAGTCGAACAAAGTTGTACGAGCGATTAACTGTGGCATGTTATATCCATCTAGTGGGGCCCAAGAAAGTTGATACCAGCTCCTGGTTTTATAGACCCCATCATAAGTGTGCATATTACTCCAACAACATTGGACGTGATACTCAGGATTATATTAACCTCAAACACAAAATCAAGGATTTGATTGACCAGAAGGTGGTCCCCTACAGAGGGCCGCACCCAACTTCAACAGTACTCCTTAGCCAAATCATGGTGGTACAAATATCAATATTATAGAGACTGATGACGATTGGTGAACGACAAAAAGGATAGTTCTGATGATGATTTGAAAGGTTTGTTGTTTCATTGAGCATAAAAAAGAAGAAGGAGTTTGTGATTCTTAGACTCGAGAATTTTGTTGCTTTGGTGTCAATAGAAACTTATACTCAACCATGGTTTTTGATAAAAATAGCTTCTGCTTAAGGCATAACTAGGTCTAGTAGATGTTAGACGCCACATGATTTGGCTCATGGAGGACAAAAGAATGACCAATCAAAGAGGTGGATAAGTGAGGCCGAGGATGAGGAATTTTAGAAAAAAATGAAACCTAAAGACAATTCGTTCCTAACGTATTTGGAGAAGACCCCAACTTAGATTTTTATGTAGGCCCTGTTGATGAGTTCGCAACTGTAGATACATGTCTTGATGAAAGCATTGGCTGACATGTATGTTCTTGTGAAAAAAATTGTTACATTAAAGGAGCCATGATCATTCAGTTCATCCGTGGACATCGAATAAGCTTCTGTGATAAAGAGGTGAACTTCAAAGTAAGGATGCATAAGGAAGCTTTACTTGTCGCATTGCGTGTCAATACTAGGTTGTAAATCGTGACATAGTTAATGATGAATCTAGGCTCAACATTTTCCCGATATTGACTCTAACAAAATTAATGTTTAACTATAGGAAGCTTTAACATGACCAAGTCTATGTAAAAGCTTTCAATGAGGTGCAAAGAGACACGCTGGTGGTAGTAAACTTGGTCAATTATATGGGACCAGTAGAGTATAATGTGGAGTTTCATGTGTTGGACATCAACACTAGTTAGAACCTTCTTTTAGGAATGTTGTTCATCCAAATTGCTGGGGTTGTGCCTTCTACCTTCATCAACTGATGAAGATTGCAGGAATGAGCAAGAATTGGTCATTTATTGTGAAAGAAGCCTTTCCAATGGGTATACATCGATCTTCAATGAAGTTTATCAACGTTGTAATTTCTACATAGTGGAGCTGGTAAATATCACCAGTGATGATTTGGCTCTGCAACCCCCTACCCTTGGTAGATAAGATTATTTCTACATAGATTCTGCAAAAGGAATTCAAACTAGTCTTTAGACTGGGAAGGAATTTCCAAAGAATTTTCGAACCTATTCAAGTTCCCACAAAAGGAGAAAGGTTTGATTTAGGGTATGTCCCCAGAGTTGATGAACCAAAGATGAAGAAAAAGAGTGGTTATCCATCATTGGCCAGGCCAATCCCTCATCTTTACAAGTAATTTTCACTTTGAGAGCAAGCTGATAGTGTGGCCTAGGGGAAGGAATTTTGGGCCTTTATAAAGAGAACGATGCAGACATAGAGGACGAGGTTGAGACATATGGTTTCCGCGATGAAAATGCTAAGGAGCAGCTGCAAAACTGTACCTCAACACCAATCGTTATTCACCGAACATCTTTGTATAAAAGACATTGATTATGACAATTTGAATGTTTTTGGTAGTCCTAAAGAGTCCTAAGACCCACCATTTTACAGTTTCCTTAATTTTTTGAATTTCGAAATTCCTTCATAATATTTAAAAATGCAATATGTCCATTCTGGATGACTAAAGTTTGTGTCAGCTTTTCAATTTTAATGAAAGCCTCTTTCATTGAAATCTTGTTTATTTTCTTATTTGCTACATTTTACTTTCCTAACTTTGTCTGTTTATGATTTTAGTAATATTAATTTGGAACCTACCAATATCAAGTCATGTCACAATCCAAAGGTAAAAAATAAGGCGGGTGATGATGAAGGTGAAGAATATGAAAAATAAAATGCGGTAACAGAATATGTTGTTGAGGAATTTTGGCATTTTCAGAATTAACATAAGCCTAATTTGGAAGAAACCGAGACTTTAAATCTTGGAGATGAGGAGTGCGTCGAAGAGGTCAAAATCAATGTTCATTGTAATGAAGCTCAAAGAAGGGACCTGATTCTTTTCCTTAGTGAATACATTGACGTATTTGTCTAGGCATACATCGATATGCTAGGGTTGAGTAGGAATGTGGTGTCTCATAAATTGCAGATCAATCCCGGTTTTAGTAAATTAAAACGAAATACTTGAAAGTTCAAGCCAGAGTTAAGTTTAAAGATTAAAGAAGGTATTACCAACAAATTGAGTCTCAATTAGTGGAATTTACCTAGTATCTTACATAGTTATCTAATGTTGTTCAGGTCGCCACAAAATATGAGAAGATCAAAATTTGTGTCGACTAATGAGATCTCAAAAAAACAATTCTAAAAGATAATTTTTCATTGTTGAACATTCACATTTTGATCGATAATTGTGCTAAGCATGAAATGCACTCATTTGTGGATTGTTATGCAGGTTATCACCAGATCCTAATGGATGAGGAAGATGTGGAAACACAACATTTATTACGTCTTAGGGTGTATATCATTATTGGGTGATGCCATTCAGTCGCAAAAATGCTGGTGCTACTTATATGAGGGCTATGACAACCATCTTTAGCGACATGATTCATAAAGAGATTGAGTTGTATGTTGATGATTTCATTATCATGTCTCGCGAGAGTTCGCACCACTTGACTCATTTAAGAAGGTTCTTTGATCATCTACTTCAGTACAACTTGAAGTTAAATCCCACCAAATGTGCTTTTAGGATGCCCGCTGGCAAGATTTTGGGATTTATAGTCTGCAGAAGGGGCATTGATCTTGAACCGTCCAAGATCAAGGCAATTCAAGAATTACAACCTCTAAGTCGAAGAAGGAAGTGATGATTTTTTTGGGAAGATTTAACTACATTAGTCGATTTATATCTTAATCCACTGTGGTGTATGATCCTATCTTCAAGTTATTGAATAATAACGCTTTGACGAAGTGGAAAGAAGCATACTTTCGATGCTATCAAGAATTATTTGTCAAATCCGCCAGTGCTGGTGCCTCCAGTAGAAGGAAGTCCATTATTGCTATATTTGTTTGTCTCAGATAATGCATTTGGATGTGTGCTTGGTCAACATGACGAGACAGGGAAGAAAGAGGGAGTTATATATTATTTGAGAAATAAATTCACTCCATATGAGGCTCTTTATACTTTTTTGGAGAGAACGTGTTGTGTTTTTACTTGGATTGCTCATAAATCGAGGCATTATTATCTTCTTATACCATGTACCTCATTTCCAGAATGGACCCATTGATATGTATTTTTGAGAAGGCAACGTCGACCAGGAAGTTGGCTATATGACAAATGATTTTCAGTGAATTTGATATTGTATATGTCACAAGAAGGCTATGGAAGAACAAGCCTTAACTGATCATCATCTAGAAAATCCAGTCGAGGAAGGATATAAACTGCTCAATCCCTATTTTCCTAACGAAGAGGTATCATTTGTGGGTGAAGATATTTTTGAAGCATACCCAGAGGTGAATAACAAAAAGAAGTGGTATTGGAGTGGTTTTAGTGTTAGAATCTTGTCAGTACTTCCATATGGCGGATAAACTCCAATTAAATTGCACGAACAACATGGCTGAATTTCAAGCTTGTATCCTTAGTTTGAAAATGGCCATCGACATGAATGTTCATGAATTGCTGGTTGTTGGAGATTCAAATTTGTTGATTCATCAGGTTCAAGGAGAATGTGTTGTAAATAACCCAAAGATCACACCATATATTCAATATATACAGAAGTTGAGCAAGAGATTCTGCATGATTGAGTTTAGTCATAACCTCAAAAAAGAGAAGGAGTTAGGTTATGCTCATTCTACCATTGCCTCATTGATTAAACATCCAGATATTGATTGTATTGATCCTCTAGATATAGAGATAAAGGAGTTGTCAGTTCATGTTCACAGGTTGAAGCAGAACTAGATGGTTTGCCATGGTATTTTGATATCAAGAAGTATTTGGAAACCAGGACTTATCATAAGAATGTGACATTTAACAAGAAGAAATTTATATTTTGTATTGCTCTCAATTTCTTTCTATGTGGGAAAATCCTCTATAGGAGGATTCATGATTTTAGTCTTTTCGGATTTATTGATGATGCTGAAGTTGCAAAGCTTCTTGAACAACTACACACCAGAGTTTGTGGTAAGTTTATAAATGGACTCACTCTGGCGAGGAAGATCCTTATAGCCACATAATTTTGGATGACTATGCAGCATGATTTTTACAGGTTTGTGCGGAAATTTCATAAATGTCAAGTGCACGATGAGTTGATTCGAGTGCCGCCTCACAAACTTAATGCTATGCTTTCACCTTGGTCGTTCATAGGTTGGGAAATGGATGTCATCGGTGCGATACAGTCAGCTGCTTCAAACTGATATAGATTTATTTTGGTTGCAATTTACTACTTCAACAAGTCGGTGGAAGCAATTTCGAACAAGTTAGTAACCAAAAAAGTTGTAGCACATTTTGTTCGCAACAACCTAATATGAAGGCTTAGGGTACCACAATCAATCATTACCGATAATTGTGTGAATCTCAGTAGTCATTTCATGAGAGATATATGTGAGAAGTTCAAGATTACTCATCTAAACTCAACTGCATATCATTCTCAAATGAACCGAGATGTAGAGGCCGCCAACAATAACATCAAGAAGGCATGAGGAAAATGATTGAAAATTAACGAAGTTGGCGCGACATGTTTCCATATGCATTGTTCGGATACCTAACGACTATAAGAATGTCGATTAGAGCTACTTCATATCTACTAGTATATGGAACATAAGCAGTCATACCTGCTAACGTTGAGATACCGTCCTTAAGAATTATCCAAGAAGCTGAATTAAGTAATGTTGTGTAGGTCCGCAAGAGGATTGATTAATTAGCCTTGTTTCATGAAATGAGAATGGTTGTTGTTTGTCATGGTCAACGATATCAACAGAGAATGATTTGTCCTTTCCATGAAAGAGTGAGAGCTAGAATTTTTGAAATCGATCAATTGTTCCTTAAGCGTATTTTTCCGTATCAAGATAAGTATAAGGAAAAATTTGCACCAAATTGGCAAGGACCTTATATGGTTCGCAAAGTATTCCCTAGATGTGATTTGGTCTTCTCAGAGATGGATGCCACCGAATGGCCAAAACCAATCAATCCCAATGCTGTCAAGAGATACTATGTGTGAAGTTTTAGTTTATACTTCTTTCATTTCTTTTTATTCGTTATGTTTGCTTGTATTTTCTTTATTTAAAATTTTATCCATTTTAGCATTTCTTTGTATGAACTACGTCTAACCTGAATTATCAAGAATGAGATACATATGAGGCCTATGTCGCCAACATTCATCCCATTATCCCTTTTTATATTTCTTTGTATTTGAACTACGTTCTACCTGAATTACTAATAACAAGATACATAGGCAGCCTATGTCTTCCTTGGTCGATTTATTTGTAAATTTCTTATTTTTTTTAACCTTTGTGGGGGGACTATGTTTGACCTGATTACTGCCTCAACGGGATGTGTAGGCTCCTCAATGGTTCGATTATATTTTTCGTGAGATTTCTATTTTAATTTAATATGAAAACAAAGATATAACTTTTTATAGAGACTCAAAAGTTATCGAGACGAAGATTTTTCCTCAACAAGTCAGGGTCGATGCTACTTTGACATCCGCAACTGGGACAATTTTTTTTAGAAGTTATAAAAAATTTTGTGAAATGGCTAATCGACAGTCAACTCAGACAACAAATTTGAGGATGACCTAAAATTTAAACATGGGTTTATCGGCAGTTAAGATCAACATGAATGCTTTCGAGTAAGTAATCAGATACACGTCTAAGCATCTGACTTAAAGAAGTTCACTAAGCTTGATGTGACATGAAACTTGGCAGTGACTTTTTCCTTGATACTACCCTTTTGAAAATTTATTTTTCTTTAAAATTTTCCTTCATGTTTCAATTATATAGGCATAAAATATGTTGTTCTACCTGTCATGATGCGTGAGAATTGAGAAAACAACAAAAGATTGCAAAACAAGGAGCAGACAACAGAAGAGTTCAACTTGAATCACTTTATTTTAAACCTAACAATTTTTCTATGGATACATATTTATATGTTTATCTTAAAAATAGAAAATTCCTCCACATTCGATGGATATGGAAAAGTAAAAAGGTGAATAGCCCTCCAAAATTGACAATTTTTTGTTGATACAGGTCTATAATAAATATATTATGATGTACATATGAAAGACTCAGGAATATAAATAGAATTATTTACCCAACTCCCAACAATATAAAATCTATATTGAACCTCAGACTATATTTTCAATGATGAATTAAATGAAACCATGAGAAGGTCATTTTATGTTTTTTCTTCTAGGACAATATCTGCATCATATTATCAGAAATGATAATATCACTACTTAAAGGGTCATTTTATTTGTATTATCTATTGAGATGATACACTACTTGGAGAGTAATTTTAATCATATTGTAAATTTAGATCATACCCTACCTGTAGGGTCATTTTACTGTATTGTCAATTGAGACAATATCACTATACAGAAGGCACCTAGAAGATCACTATGTTGCTCTTGCATCAAAAGAAGAAATACATGCATCGCGAGATAAAATTCATGCACTACGGAAAAATGTCATACATCATGAGAAGATATTCATGAATCACGGAAAGGAAGTCATTCATTGTAAGAAAAAATTAATGCACCGCGGGAAAAATCATGCATTGCAGAAAATAAGCCATGCATTGCAAGAGAAAGTTTATGCATGGTGGGAAAATGTCATGCATTGTGGTAACTCATGCATAGAGGAGAAGAAGTCATGCATTACAAGTGAAAAGAACCCATGCATTGCAATACAAAATTCATGCATTGAAAGAAAAATGCCATGCATTCCAAGAGAAAAGTCATGCATTGTGGAGAACAAGTCGTCCATTGCAAGAGAATAAATTCATGCATCTCGGAAAATGTCATGCATCCAAGGAAGAATTAATGCATAGCAAGAGAAAATTCATGAATCCCTAGAAGACATTCATGCATTGCAGAAAAAATGGCATGCATCGCAGAAAGTGTCATGCATCGCGAGATGATATTCATGCATAGTTGAGAGAATTTCATACATCGCGAAACGAGTTCATGCATCGAAAGAAGTAATTCATGCTTCGAGGAAAAAGATAATGAAATGTGGCAAAAGTCATGCATTGCAACAAGAAGAGACTCGTGCATTGTGGAGATGAAATCATCTATTACAAGAGAAAAGAAGTCATGCATTGAAAGAGAAAATTCATGCATCGCGGAAAAAGTCATGCATTGGGGAAAAAAAGTCATGCATTGCAAGAGAAAAAAATCATGCATTACATGAATAAATTCATGAATCACGGGAAAAAAATCCTTGCAAAGCAGGAAAAAGAGTAGTGCACCTCAAGATACATAATTACCTATCATGGGAAGATTGATATCAAATGCATCATTTTCTTTGCAAAGGTGACATAAGAGGACCATAAAAATAACATGAACAACGACATCAAAGAAATTGTCGACGTATTACATAATCCTTTTATTACTTCGACGCAAAGATTTATTTGCTTTACGTCAAGCCCAATCGAGTTAACATCAAATGTTGAAGAAGAGTAATTAAGTGTCAACACAGGTAAAAGAAACTGTCTCCCGTTTGAATAGAATTTTTATGGTAATAAGTTTATCTCAATCTTTGTTGAGAGCATCCAAAAGAATGAATTCTCCCGAAAAAAACACAGGTGCGGATGACATTAAAAAGGATGTGGCACAACGTGAAACTTTTTCTTAATAACAAACTAGGACATTGTCCAAGGAGGAGCTTAAAACTCTAAGGACAAGTGCACAAGAGCGACTTAAACCACAATCAAACTACACCTATACTAGAAGGCATGTGGTGTTTTAATTAGATTTCTTTTTTTCAGTTTCAAGTCCTAAAATATTGGTCTTCACCGAAAGTAGCTTTCCAATAAGAGTGACGATGCCCCAAGAGCTTTGAAAATTATATCAGTGTAAGTTCTTACTTATGTGTGTGAAGAGCACCAGATTCATGGCTAAGAGGTTACTAGCCTCCTTTTCATACTTGACTTAATTTGTAATTTTTCCTGAACCAAAGGTTATCTAGCATATTAGATTTCCTTTTCAACCGATAGAGTTGTACTATAAGTAGGTTGATTCCCTATGTTGGAAGATATGTCGGCGGGCTCAGTGTTAAAACCCAGATGTTTTCCAACATTCTCTCTTAGATCCTATTCTTGAGAATTTCGGTCACTTCATAATAAGATATCGGGATGGTTGTTCAATTCTTTCAAAATCGTGCATTAAATCAAGAACATTGAACTACAAGTGACCTGAATTTTAATATAGCGTTAGATATGCCGGAAACATATCTCTGGGGTTTAGCCATAATTCCTAAGTTCGTACCAAAGTTCTTTTTTAAAATTATTAATCTTTGCTTGCTCAAATTTGCCTTGTCAATATCATTTTCTTCGAATTCCTTGAATCAATCCAAATAAAATGATGGACTGTTGTTGATACCCAAATTTTACCCTCCTAAATAGATATTAATTAACGAGATTTTTAATCGTAAATGATTTTGAAGTAATTAGCTTTTATAATGCTTCAAATGTTTCCTATATTATTTTAAATTAATATTATCACTTTTTATGAATTTTAGTTTTGATGTACTCTTTACGTAACTGTATATACTATTTGTATAGTGTATGAATACTCGAAAATCGTCTCAAAAGATTTTGATTTTAGTACATATCTTATTTAATTTAGTCTAGTAATACTTTAGTTCTAATTTTGAGTCAGCAAAATCATTTAGTTAATATTAAAATTTATTGTCTTATCTCATTGAGTTTGAGAAACTCGTTTAAATTTATTTACGTTATTTCATCTCGTCGGACATATATTTCGAACCCTTTTATTATAAAAGACATATTTGGACCTTTTTTCCAAAATTTTCAGCAGGTCCACCCGATTCCCATTCACTAGCACCAACCCATATTCAAATTCCTTATCCCAGGCCCACGTTTCCCTAGCCCAATTTGTTTTTCTTTCCTTCTTTTCCAATTAAGCCTCAACTTAATATCCTTTGAACCCGACCCTGACATGCGTCCTTTTCTTCTTCTTCCTTCATGGAAGAAACTGAGAGTTTTAGCGGTCCAAAACTGAAGAGCAACAACCAGAAATAGACATCCAACTCACGCGCGAGCCCAGCAGCCCACTTCTCGCGCATGGCAGTTCGTCTCTCTCTCTCGTAATTACATCGTCCATTTTCCTTGCTTACTCGCCTTTAAAAAGTCTTCTGGGAAAATAGAAACACCACAATTTTTGTTTATTTCCTCACCTATCCTCGTACGATCCCAGCAAGCATGCATGCGAATTGTACTTGCCATTGTGAGATGCTCCACGTCGCATCTAGGACGCTTGGATCAATCCTTTGCATCTGTTTCCTTTTCCACTTCCGAAATAGGGTCAAAATCTCCGAAAAAGGTGTGTTTCCCTCTATGTTGAAAGCTATTTGAATTTTGAAAAACGAATCAAAGGGTGTTCTCTTTTTTATTTATCCGAGTATTCCCCCATCTTTCCAAAAAGTTAATCAAAAAAATCCCCTTCCATATAAACTACTTTTTCGGCTCATTTTAGGTGGGGGAGGGGGGAAAGAACAGAAAAAGAAAAAAAATGTATTGGGAATTTCCCCTTGAGTCTGAAAGTTTTCTTTCAGAGCAGAAAAATTTGAGAGTCACCTTAAGAAAACTTTGGCTAGAAAATACAGTAATACGTTCAAAGAAGAGGGTGTCTTAGTTTGGTTAAGATATCACGCTTCCATTCCCTTTGCATTAGTTTACTGGAGTTCTACTTGAGGTCCGAATTCGTGACGCAAGTCTCCCCTAGCTCGTGTTTTCCTATTTCGTTGGCCGGAAGAAGGTAGTGTCGTCTTATTCATAATATTCTTTTCCCTCTTCTTTTACCTCAAAATTATACCTTCATATTTTAAAGCTTTTGTTTCTTGTTTATCGGCTTTTAGTTGATATTTAGTTTATAATTTTTGATATAATGTATGAATTTTAGTTGTTTTGTCAAGTAGGTTGCAATGTCAAGTTAAAGCATTCTGTGGATTTATGCTCTATGTTGTGGCTTATTTTTTTATTGAGTTTGAGTTTTGTAGTGTCTCTCTTTTAGTGTCAGTGTTATTTATTTTATGAGATAGGGGCTGAACCATAAATATAGCCCATATCAAGTTCTGTGTTGCGTTATTCATTGTTTGTTGGTGACAGTAACTTGTCCTTCATTTATATTTCAAGTTCTTTATTTGTTAGTCTCATTATCATCTTGTTGCTAGACTTATATCATGGGAAAAAGATTGTTAAATTATGTCTACCCTTTCCTCATTCCTTCATTAATCTGCAAAAGTGTTAAAATCCCTTCAGTTATTATTGTTTTTGAATTATTTTAATTCCAGCATTACTCTTCTTTTATTCTTTAATATTATTTTCAGGATTTTTGCACGTCCAAGCATTTAGTCTTTTTTTAGTACTATATAGATGGATTGTCTGATACTCCACTTAGTTTTTTAGGATTTTCATATGTATCGAATTCCATTTTAGTTAAGAAGAAATGTTTATTCATGTGTTTTACTTTGTTATGAAAGAGGATCTTTTTTTTGTTTATCGCGGGCTCTTTCTAGTTTTTTTAATTATTTTGTTTTTACTTATTTATAGTTCTTCTTAAGTCTCATTTTGCTCCACTTTTGAGTTTCGTGATATCCATTCACGCTAGAAAAAGTTTCTTTGACTCGTTGCATTTCTCTTGATCATTATTATTAAAGTGTTTAACTATTTTAATTGTCACATCCGGGGATCACCCCCTAGACGTAACCGGCGTCTTCATCTCCTTTGAGGATTAAGACTAGCCTCTTAGATTACATCATTACATTCATTGGAGAAAATACAGATTTTTTAAAACTTTACATTACCTCTACATAGAGGCTTACAAAGACCGCTACATACACATAATAAATATATATCGACAATAAATAGACCCATCATATAGGAAGAATTACTTAGTCTTCTACTTGTACTTCACACATAAACACACACAGACACACATATATATGTATATGTATATGTACATATAAACATATATATAAACTATAACATAGTCTCAAAAGCATGCCTCATCTCATAACCATTGAACTAGAGTATATCTAATTGGGCCTAGCCTATACATCTATAAAATAAGACCACATATAGGTCATACAATGTTTATTATCCAAATTAAAAGGAAAGAATATAAGAGTATCTATACTAAAATAACTTTACAAGATTGATAAGTGCATTGCCCTCGGAAAGTGAGGACCTACCAAACGTGAATGATTAAGATTCCAAGTCTTCATCAAAGTCATCTGCAAAATCCCTTCAATGACCGGAACATAAAATATTTAGGAAAGTGGAAGAAATGGGGTCAGTACACCAATTGAACTAAGTTTGAGACCATATTCACACATATCATAAATATATGCTAAAAAAAACATTTCATTAAAGTATGCAATTTACACTGAAAAGCTTTATGCACATTCAATAAGACCATACAAATCAATTAGACATATTCATTAAGTCCAAGAAATGTACATCACAAGACCAACAATACTAAGTATACTCAAGTCAACAAGCATATGACATAATTGGACACATAGTCAAAGCAAGTCTATCATCAAGTTATAATAGTTACAAGTATGAATAAGAGTTCATTATAACATAACTAAAGTAAGACAATTACCCATGAACCTCTATAAATTTAAAAAGTGCAATGACCTAGAAAACCCCCATAGCATTATTAAATATGTAACCCAAGAAAAATCATGACCAACATCCCACTTCACATAGCCTTGCATTTAAGAGTACATATAATCATTCTTTTACATTGTAGACCAACACATATTCATAAAACAAACGACTCGATATATAGTAGCAACAATGGTCAAGTTCATTACATACATGTCATATACCCATTATAAGAATATACATATATAAGAACATCCTACTAAGACTTCCCTCATGGCTAACTAAACAATGTTTACGTAGAGTCTCATACCCCCATCTAGACAAAGCTAAACCCTTTGGATATCCTAGTAAGGGTTTATTAATTTAGTTCTTTTTACCTTTTGGAACATCTTGGATAAACTTACATAGACCACATGACCTAATTTGGAATCTGACGTCATGGAACCCTACAGTGAAGGAAGGCGGACTACTTGCCAAGGTAGTACCAAAACATGAACATAGCATTTACGTTGATCCACCATCTAGTATTTCTATGGGGGAAACATAGTCCAAGAACTAGGAGATATAGTTGGGACCCTCTCTATTCTACATGCATTATAGTCTCCAATCTCAAGAGTACGTTAGTGATCCTACCTCCCCTATGTGGGAAGGCACACTCTATACTTGGTGCTAAGCTAGAGTTCCTTTTGAAATTTCTTGAATGTATTTATTAATCATCAATTCTTAATGTAGGTCATAGGTTCTAACCTTTTTATAAACATTATAATCATCATAGCTCAATAAGAATTTCATGGGTATAATCCTTTCATTACAATTCAAACATGTGAGGTTAGCACATTTACATATCACATTATAATAATGCATATTGGAAAATGATCACCATCCTTATAATATTTACATCTTAGACATCATCTCACAAACCATAGTAAAGAAATTTCAATCTAACATCATACATCCCTATAAAACTTAATACAAACATACTCCAATACAATATCATGACTTTATCACAATTAACCATAATTAAAGTAAATAATAGTGATCACAAGACTTACCAAGTCTCCTTCATAATTCATCATCAATCTCTTACCATCAACCCTTTAACTCCATTAAATTAGGTTCTAGTATCATCATATAACCATAACCAACATGATAACAAGGCTAATTCAATCAATACACACATTCCAACACTAGTTCATAGCTTAAGAGAAGAGACATAGATCAATGTCATAATCTATATCAATTACTCAAGATATATAATGATAGGAATTTAATTCATCCTAATCTAATTATAAGTGATACAATATCATCATTTAGTAATAATTCAACAAATAACCAATTCAATTGAACAAACATTACACAATTTATATCAAGATCATAACCTTTGGTTAATAGTTCTTCTACAAACTATATCAATTCATCAAGATATAACATAATTAAGTTAAAATACATGTTAATTTATTCATAATATTCAAAATAAATAATAAACAAATCAATTAAAAATATCAATATCGAGATTGGAAAAGACCCACATGAAAACTCAACTTTTGAAATAAATTTTGATGGAACCCTTTGTGGAAAGAGGTGTCAAAGGTGAAATAGATCCCGTACCTTACTAATTGATGAAGATTGAGGGAGAAACATTAGATTTTGCATGCCTTACACCAACCCTATCTTGGTCTTCAATGGAGTTCTTCAACTAAAGAGAGAAAGAAGAGAGAAGGAAGAGAGTTTTGGGTTTGTCAATTATGAGAGTTTAGGTTAGTCTAATTAGGTTAGGGATTTATATAGGTTGTTAAATAACTTAATTAGATCTTTATTAGCCTATAATTAAACTCTTAACTAATACATCTAATTAAATGACTTAAATAAAAACCTGCAGAAAAATCACCATAAACAACACCACGATCGATGGATCGGGGGTCAATCGATCGCCACTGTGCACCTACATGATGCACATCCGTCTATGAGTTCAGCGACTATGAAAAAATGAACTTACAAAAATTTTATCCAATTGTCCATCGAAGGAGGCCATCGACGCCCCATTGATTGACACACGCCCCATCGATGGCACTCATCTGTGCATACTGCCTTGCACTGTCCTTTGACCTTAAAATGCAAGGTTCCTCCCTTTGTTGTTCCTTGGGAATTCGTGTCTGGATGTTTCGACTATAAAATAAATCTAATATGTATTAAACACCCTTCCACCATTTTTCATCATTTTCCGACTCCTAAAATCTAGTCAAATAGGATAAGGCACGCTATTACCGTATTCAACTAGCTTCCGAACGTCATAGACATTCTTGAACGTTTTGGTTTCTAGACTTCCTAAATGACTTATATTCATTAAAATTGACCTTACAGCTGTTTCTAAACCTTTTGACACTTCTTTTTGGATGTAGAGCACATCTTAGATATTGGAAGTGTTACATTATCCCCCCTCCCCCCGCCTTAGGAACATTTGTCCCCGTATGACACTAGAATCTTAGAAACGAAGGAATTGACTCAATAATAGCAGCCCAACCAACTCCAATACATTATGATATCGTTTACAACATCAATCCTATCCTTTACACTAGGGATTTCAAACTTAAATTACCACACATAAATCTCAACATTACATTATGAGGAATATCATTCTCACAACTACAAGAGCTCAACATATCCACATGAGTCAATTATGATAAATCTTAACTTATAAACATGATACATATCATTTCATATAGACTTACTATGTAAAAATACACAAAATAACTCAAAAGAAGCATAATTGCAAAATTTCCAAGTCAAAAACATATTTCACTATTACTTATTATAATGACATAAAAATGCACATTTTTTTTTGCAAAACATCACAAATATAAAAAAAAGTCAATTTTTAGTCATTAGTTTCATTATTAGTAAGAACAACTAATTTTAGTTATCAAATAAATGAGGGTAACGGGACTTCATGTCATCCTCGGCCTCCCATGTCGCACCCTCAACTAGGTGATTCTTACGTAACACCTTTTACGGAGGCCACCACCTTGTTCCTTAACTTATTTTCTTCCTTATCAATGATTTGAAGAGGAACCTCCTCATAAGAGATGTTATACTTCATACTAAGCCCTCAATAGGAAGAATAGACTCGGGATGACCGATACCCTTCTTAAGCATAGGAACATGGAAAACCTGATGAACTGAAATCAATTTACTAGGCAACCTTAACTCATAGGCAACCTTACCAACCTTTTACAAGATTTCATAGGGACCCACATAAAGAGGACTCAACTTCTCTTTCTTGCCAATTCTAACAACCCATTTCATAGGCGAAAGTTTCAAGTACACTTTATCACCTTTTTCAAACTCTAAATCACTTTTCCTATGATCGGCACAAGACTTTTGTCAACTATGGGATGTCTGAAACAATATGCTTATGGTATGAACTTTCTCCAAAGTCTTATAAATCAAATTGGGAATCAAAAGTGAAGACTCACCATGGATATGAATGAATATAAACTATTGTTGTAAGAAAACTCCACCAAAGGCAAATGCTTATCTGAAATTTCATTTGAAATCAATTATACAATCCCTAAGAAAATACTCAAGTGTTTTAATAGTATGCTACACTTGACCATTAGTTTGAGGATGAAAAGTGGTGCTTAACTTCACCTTGGTTCCCCCCCCCTCCCCCTTCTTGGAATGACCTCCAAAACATATATGTGAATTGTTAACCCCTATCCGATATGACGCATAATAGAATGCCATGGACACACACAATCTCATCTATTAAGATCCTTGCATGATCTTCCGCCGAATTAGTAGACTTGACGGGAATAAAATGAACGAACTTGGTCAACCTATCCACAACCACCCAAATAGAGTCATATAGATTTTGAGGCAAACCTACCACAAAATGCATATTGATGCCTTCCGACTTCCAAGTGGGAACTTAGATTTCTTGTAGTGAACCACCCACCTTTTGATTTTCAGCTTTCACTTGTTGGCAATTTGGACACTTAACAACAAATTCAGCTATGTCTTTTTTCAAACCTTCCCATGAAAGCACTTCCCAAAGGTCATGGTTAATATTTGTCGACCCGGATTAATGGAGTAACGGAATCGATGAGCTTCCTTAAGTATCTGTTTCTCAAACCATCTAAATTGGGAACACATAACCTATATCGGTACCTCATGACACTATTCCCCAAAGAGAATGAGTCATTAAACATACCAAGAGCCTTTTCCTTCAATTAATCAATGGTTGATCAAGGTGTTTTTTTAACTTCGCCTCAACCACAAAGGACGACTGGGAATTATAATGGACCATAACACCACTATTGGGAGAATGTTCCAACCTAACACCGAATCTAGCCAACTTATGAACATCTTTCCCTAGGTCTTTCTTGGATTCCTCTACATGAGACAAACTACCCATGGTCATACAACTTATAGCATTCACAACTAGATTGGCCTATTTTTGGTGATACAGAACACTCATGTCGTTATCTTTTAACAATTACAACCACCTTCTTTGTAAGATATTCAGCCCCTTTTGAGTAAACACATATTGGAGACTCTTGTGGTATGTATATACATCAACATGGACACCATACACGTAATTCCTCCATATTTTTAAGGAAAATACCATGGACGCTTACTAGAGATCATGAGTTAGATAGTTTATCTCATACACCTTATGTAATCTAGAAGCATTAGCTATCATTTTCCCAAGTTGCATAAGAAGACATCGTAAACCCACTTGGGATGCATCACAATATACAATGAAGCCCTCTGTACCCTCTAGTAAAGTCAACAACGGAGCACAAGTAAGCCTATCTTTCAAGATTTTGAAGCTTCTATCGCATGCCTCCCACCACTTAAATTTCATACTCTTTGTGTCAAAGTAGGCAAGGGAGATGCAATGCACGCAACACCATCCATAAACCTCTGAGCGAAGAAACTCCTAATGTAGGTTGTAGTCCATGATATAGTCCAATTTTTTACAACTTCAGTTTTCCTTGGAGCAACCTCAACTCCCTAACTAGAGCTGATATGACCAACAAACGCCAGCAACCTCAACAAAAACTCACATTAATTTGTTTTCCTTAAGAATTTATAACACCACTCTGAATTGGTCCATATGTTCACCCTCATTTTTTTATCATACAAAGATGTCGTCAATGAAACCAATGACAAATGAATGTAGGTAACTGCAAAACACCCTATTCATGAGGTCCGTAAATGTCATGGGGGCATTAGTTAGAGGAAAGGACATTACTAAGAACTACTAGTGAACATATCTAGTCTGAAATGTCGTGTTTGGTAAATCCATAACTCTCACCCTAAGTTGGTGATACCACAGTCTCAAGTAGATCTTAGAAGTGTATCTTGCCCCTTAGAGTTGATCAAACAAGTTGTCAATCCGAGGGAAAGGATACTTGTTCTTAATAATTACCTTATTGAGTTGGCGATAATCAATGCACATTCTAAGAGACCCATCCTTGTTCTAAAATAAAACCAAAGTACCCCATGGAAAAAAAACTAGGTCTAATGAAGTCTTTCTCTAGTAAATCTTTGAATTGAGCATTCAACTCTTTCAATTCGGCTAGAGCCATTCGATAATGAGGAATTGAAATGGTATTTTTATACGGGAATGAGTCATTACCAAAATCAATTTTCCATTGGGAGGAACACCAGCAAGATCATTAGTGAAGACCTTCATAAATTCCCTCACAACTGAGACTGATTCTATGGGAGGAATTTTGGAGATTAAATCTTTGATTTTACTATATTGTATAGACATCCTTTAGATATCATTTTACAAGCTTTCAAACAAGAGATGATACGACCTCTAGGAATAGAATTTCCCCCCTTCCCCTCTAAAATGGGTTCATGTAGAAAGGTAAACTTCACTATCCTTGTTCTACATTTTCTAGAGGAAAGAAAGCGTGCAACCAATCAATACCCAATTTGACATAAAAATAAATTATATAAACTTATACTAGTTCAACATCGGTAATCTCTATTGGGAAACATTATAGAGCAATTTCTATACACCCTTTTTGCAACAACCGACTAACCCATCGGGGTAGACACTATAAATTGTTCAGATAGAATATCGGGTAAAACCTCAAACTTCTTAGCAATCAAAAGAATAACAAAAGATATTGTAGCACCCGGATCAAATAAAGAATATACATCAATGAAAAGACTTTCAATATACTAGTCACCAGGTGGGTGGAAATCTCTTGCTTACCCCTGGAACGAAGAGAATAACATCAATTTTTGTTCGTAGCATCATTAGAACCACTTGCTTGTCCACTATCCTTGTCTTGACCGTTAACATTGAAGAAATCTTACACTTTTTTCCCACTTTTACCATAACAAAAACAATTATCCATTCCCTTAAGACAATAACCATAGTTCTTCTTGCCACACTTTCCACAAGTTGGCTTCTTGGTTGGTGAACTAGTATCCCTTCCTTTTTGAGGCTTAGGGTTAGACACCATATCATCCTTAGCCTTATGGAACTTAGAAGGAACTTTATTATAAATCCTATTTTTAAAACTAGACTTGTCTTTGAAACTCAAGCCTATCGGTTGAAGAACCACGATCAAAAGATCTTTCCCTCTTGACATCTCTATTATTCCTCTTAGCCCTTGCCTCTTACACTTGTTGAACATGTACCATGAGATGAGCAATTTTCATATTTTCATGTAGCATAGACGAATGACATTCCTCTTGCATGTCATCTTACACTCTCATCATAAAGCGGTTCATTTCATCTCTAGGGATGGAAACAAGGGAAGGAGCATATTTTCACAATTCTATGAATTTTGAGGTGTATTCAAGCACACTAATACCTCCTTGACGAAGGTTGATTAACTACACCACTTTAGCTTCCCAGTTCTCCCTAGGAAAGAATCTATCAAGATAAGCCTTCTTGAATACATCTAAGTCACTGGTCCACCCTTTAATGGCCTATTGTCCCTTTATGAGACATACAAAGTTTGGGCCAGACCTTTGATTTGGTTAGTGGCTACCTCGACCTTCTCACTAGTAATAAACTCCATACCATAAAATATCTTGTACTTTTAATCGATGAACTCATCAGTTTCTTCATCAATCTTGACCCACAGAATGAAGGGGGATTAATCGTAGTGAAATTCCTTAGACGGGAGGCCATGGTATTAATGTTTTGGTTTACTTGGGGTACAACTTCGCGATGAGCTTGGGTCGTCATGCCTTGAACTTGAGTAGTGGTGGATTGTTCTTGGGTAGTAATGACTTGGGTCATTTTGAGAAATGCTACCCTTATGTCACCATTATTCAAAATAGGAGGATTGATGGGGCTTGGTCATCATTCACATCTTCTTCTAGTGGAGGAACTTTATCACTACAGGGAGGAACTCCTGCATTATCAATCTCTTCTTCAAGTCTCTGTGCCACATTCCTTCGAGTATTCATTGCATATAAATACAATATGATGATTAAAGGCTAAAAGCACATAGAGCTAACAACCAAGAGGCACGATATTGGACTACAAAGAAAGTGAGAGCTTTCGAAGCATCATATGGATTCTTATTAATAAGTGTGGTGCGCTTCACAATTATGAATATGAACCTACATAGACGTGTTTGAGATATACATCAACTAAAAGATATTAAACCTCATGCTCTAATACCAAGTTTGTCACATCCAGGGAGAACCCCCTAAACGTAACCGTCGTCGTCCTCTTTGAGGACTAATACTAGCCTTTTAGCTTAGACAAGTACTTTCGTAGGTTAAAATGCGGAATTTAAAAAAAATTCATTACTTCTACATTTTAGGTTTACATAGACCTCTACATACACAATATATATATATATATATATATATATAATATAATATAATATAATATAACATAGTCTCAAAAGCATGAACATAGTCTCAAAAGCATGTCTCATATCATAACTATCTAACAAAAGTATATCCAATTAATCCTAACCCATACATCAATACAATAAGACCATATATAGGTCATACGATATTTAGTACCCAAATGAAAAGGAAAGAACATAAAAGTCTTAAAGCTTGATAGTGGCATTCCCTCGCAAAGTGAGGACCTACCAAACTTGGATGATTAAGAATTCGAAGTCTTCTTCAAAGTCACCTCCAATATCCCTTTAATTATTGGAACCTAAAATATTTGGGAAAAAAAGAAAAAATGGGGTTAGTACATCACTTGTACTAAGTATGAGACCATACACACACATTTCATAAATATATGCAATAAAGGGACATTTAATTAAAGTATGCAATTTAATTTGAAAAGATTTATGCACATTCAATAAAACCATACCAATAAATTAGACATATTTATTAATTCCAAAATATGTAAAGCACAAGACCAACAATACTACGTCTAGTCAAGTCAACACGCATATCACATAATTGGGCACATAGTAAAAGAAATTCTATCATCTAGTTATAATAGTCACAAGTATGAATAAGATTTAATTATAACATAAACCAAGAAAGACAATTACCCATGAGCACCTATCAAGTCAACAAGTGCAATGACCAAGCAAATCCCCATAACCTTATTAAATCATGTAACCCAACAATAATCAAGACCAACATCCGACTTCACATAGCATGACATTTATGAGTTCATATTATCATACTCTAACAATGTAGACCTACACATATTCATAACTTAAACCAATTAAAATATAGTATCAACAATTTGCAAGTTTATTACATTCATGTTATTCACCACTATAAGCTTATACGTACATGAGAACATTCTCCTAAGACTTTCCTCAAGGCTAAGTTGAGCAACTTTTACATAGAGTTCCATACTCATACCTAGACAAAGTTAAACACCATAAGTTATCATAGTTAGAATTCATTCATTTAGTTCATTTTACCTTTTGGGAACATCTTACCTTAACCGACATAGATCACATGACCTAATGTGGAATCCGGTGTCATGGAACTCTTTTGATATACCGTGTTTCATAGTATTTTTAATGCTTTTTCCTTAAGTTTAGTGTGTGTCCAAAAGCCTTTTTTATTGATTTTTATGTAAGTTTCCTTTATTTGCAGGAAATCATTGTAAAGATGAACGCGGAAGTTTTTGAGCAAGAAATGCAGAAAACTTACCACCTACGGAGCTTGTGACGGTTCGTCGTGCCTGTGACGGTCCATAGGTGGCGTCGTAGTGAAGCTGCTGAAGGAAGATGGGATGTCTGACCAAGTGTATGGTTACGAAATGCATGACGGACCGTCATAGCCACGACGGTCTGTCCTGTTAGTTCGTCGTGATGATAAGAGAAGTAGTCCCAGTACCCAAATTCCTAGAAGTTTAAGTGTTATGGAATGGAGACCCTTGATGGACCATCGTGCTTGGAACGGCCCGTCATACCTGCCGTCGAGGGTAATGAAGAAAGCCACAGAAGGATTTTCAAAGTATAGGACGACGGAGGCCATGACGGCCTGTCGTGACCACGACGGCCCATCACGAAATCCGTCGACCCAAATGCGTTTTGAAAGATTTTAAGCAATTAGAGTCCTTTTTTATTAGTTTTTTTATAAATAGTTGTTAAAACATCGTTTTTGGGGATAGACTTTTTCTTGGTTAGACACTTTTGTGTTAGATTCTTTGTTAGTATATTTTTCTGGATATTAGACTTTGGATGGTTACACGTTTCTCTTGAGTTGATTGTTTGTGATTTTGTCGATTAATCAATTAAATTTCTGGATTTTATTCTTTCTCATTGAAGTAAGTGCATGAATTCTTATATTATATATATGAATAATGTGATTATGATTATGGCTAACTAAAATCCATAACTAAGGTTGTGGGAACCATTGGCGAATAATGAGGTAAAACCTAACTAAAATAACAATTCTAGAGTATTATCTTGCATGTATTTATAATTTTTATTTTAGAAGTCTTTTTATCGGATGGACAGCGTTTGAACTCACCTTAATGATACTTGCCGGACCAAGGAGGTAGATAATAGGAAAAGAATTATCAACATAGATTTAGTGTATACAATCTAATAGGCTAGTATTGATATGTACGAGGTAATAACTTAGTAAAATATCAAATGCTTAATATGAGATAAAGGTAAGGGTTAGTATAGCAACACACGTAGCCGCACTAAGGTGCGGAGTGAAATTTTCAAGATACCAGACCAAGGAGTTAGAACTACATAACTTATCACTCTGCATGCAAGATACTAGGAAAGAATTGTTATAATTAGAATTATCAAGTTAGGAACCTGTGGGGAACACGTATACCCTAGTTACGTTTATTAATTGATTAAACTCCAACATTTGAATCTGTTAGTTGTCTACTTTAATTTATTTAGTGATTTTCATTCATTTAGAAATAAAAAAACCCTTTTATTATCTTTGTTTTCTAAGGATATAATTGACTAAAAAATAGTAATAATAGATTAAAATTAAGTCTAAACTATTTTCCTCGTGGGAACGATCCCAACCGCATTAGTTGGGTTCTTTACTTGCTACGCCCGCTTTACTTCTTATTTGAGATGTAAATTTGAGCGTTATCCAATTTTGGCGCCGCTGCCGGGGAAAGTAGCTTTTAGATTAACTTAAACTTATTTCTAATGTTTAGTCAATATTTTTTTAAATATACTTTGTTTATTATTTTTGATTCCTGTAGAACTATCTTTCTTGTATGACAAATAAATAGAGAGGAAGATAACCCTTGTTTCCCTACTATCACGAATTAGAGCAAACACTACACAACCTGAATCTAAACATGGGTATTAATGATGATGATCCAAAACAGAATATCCCAGCTCCGATTGATGTTCATGGTCATTTATTACCCGATGCTCCAGGAGAAGACCAACAAAGGGGACAAAATCCCGCTCCACGTCCTCAAGAATACTACAGAGCCTATGACAACATAGCAGAATTCGATGGGCCACTTGTCTTGCGCCCTCTACCACCAGGCCAAACATTTGTGGTAACTAATAGAGTGATGCAAATGCTCACTACCAGAGGTTTGTTTTCAGGGCTACCTTCTGAGGACCCACTAACCCATATATCTAAGATAAGGGCAGTGTGTAAAAGTTGTGTAGGGAGGCCTGATTTGGTTTTGGATGTAATAGGGCTAAGAGTCTTTCCTCTCTCACTAACGGGAGAGACTGCTATTTGGTTCAGTGAGCTTCCTTATAACTCAATTTTCACTTGGACTCAACTAAAGGATGCTTTCTTAGCATGCTACTTTCCGTTCTCCAAGAAACTAAACCATAATGATAGAGTGAATAACTCTGTGGCACTACTAGGAGAGTCAGTTAGTAGTTCTTATGATAGATTCACCTCATTTTTTAGAAGCATCCCAAATCACTGCATAGATGATGAATCACTGAATGAATACTTCTATCGGGGACAAGATGATAATAATAATGCGGTGTTGGATACTATAGGGGGTGGTTCTTTTGAGGAGTGTCCTTATGCTGAGATTAGTGAAAAGTTAGAGAAATCTCCCGGAACAATAAAGCTTAGAGTAATAGGAAGTCAGATACTGGGAGAAATCCCTTTGTAGTGCAATCCACTCACAACCAAGCCACATATGAGATTCGTGAAGAGATGGCTCAGATAAGAACTGAGCTTGGGTTAGTATTAAAACATATCATTGGGGGTGCAGAAAATATAAATGCAGTTAACTACTTGTCTAAACCACCATAACTAAATGATGAATGCTATTATGAGGAGAATTCCTATGCAGTAAATGAACAGACAGGGTGTTTCCGACCGAGTGCCCAAGTCTCAAATCAGGAAAATTTGTGCCAAGATCAAAGAAACCAAGATCGGATCTATGGTAACTATAACCGTGAAGGTTATTATGTCCGAGATGGAAACTACAACCTCGACAAAAACTTGAACCGTGGTAACTGTGGTAACAAAAATGATAGGAATGTGCCCTATGTCCCTCCTCAAAATTGTGAAGTTACTCCTGGGATGGTGGAGATCATATGGCGCGAGATAAGGATATGTTGCAAAAAATGATGAGGAGGTTCGATGCTAATGATGAGCACATTAATGAGTTAAGGAGTGATTTAGCGTGTGTTGGGCATAAAGTCGATACACGTGCAATATTGATTAAGCATATTAAGTTGCAAATGGCCCAATTATTTGCGACTGCAAACACACAGAAATAGGGCACTCTTCCTAGCAACACTGTCCAAAATTCAAAAAATGATGGACATTGTATGGAAATCACTACTCGCGGTTGTAAGCAAACTATTGACCCACCTATGTCGTCTAACGAGAAAAAGGCGACAAAAGATAATGATAAAGTGGTAGAGTTTAATGGTGAAATAGAAGATAACACTGGAAAAAATGTTGAAGTGCCTACAATGGTAATTCCCATGCCTAGACCCCCCTTTCCTCAGAGATTATTGAAAAAGACCGAGGATGGTAAATATCGGCATTTTATAACAATTTTGAAGTATCTTTCTATCAATGTCCCTTTGGTAGAAGTTCTAGAACAAATGCCCGATTATGCGAGTTTATTAAAGATCAAGTTACAAAGAAAAGATCGTTCACTTTTGATGAGGATGATAGAATGCAACATTGTAGTTTTATTTCTACAAGATCTCTCGTACAAAAAAAAGAACTGGGTGCGTTCACTATTTCTTGTACAGTCGGGTCATTATATTTTGATAAAGCATTATGTGATCTCAGGGCAAGCATAAATCTCATGCCCCTGTCGATTTACACGAAGTTGGGTTTGGGTGATCCAAATCCCATTGCAATGCGGCTACTGATGGCTGATCGAATAGTAAAAAAGCTTATAGGGATACTCCACGATGTGCTAGTCAAAGTTGAATTGTTCATATTTCCCGCAGATTTTGTTATTCATAATTGTAAAGTCGATTTTGAAGTGCCTGTTATTCTTTGGAGGACATTCCTTGCTACAGGTAGAGCCTTAGTTAATATGGAAAAAGGGACAGATGAAATTTTGGTTGACCAATGAAGAAGCCACCTTCAACATTTGTAGGTCCATGAGGTAGAGTGGTGAGGTCCAATCGGTATCTGCTATATCCTAAAAAGAAAAGATAAAGAACCACCATGACCTAAAAATTGAAAAATGAGATTTTATTGTTTGGGATTTGGTGCTTTTACACAATTCTATGTTGCGTTGGTTTTCGGACAAGCTCAAGTCCAAATGGATTGGCCCTTAACTGATTACCCAACTATTCCATCATGGAGCAGTTGAGTTAGACACAAAGGAGGGTTTGCGGTTTAAGGTAAATGAACAACACATAAAACTCTATTTTAGGCATGCTGAAGCGGCGAATGATTTGATCGAGGCATACCATCTTGATGACGGCTGAGTAATCAAATGTTCTTAGTCGTGCCACGAGGTTAAATCAGGCGCAGGTTGGGAGGCAACCCAATACATAGATTTTCTTTCTAGTAATAGTAGCATTTTCTACTAATGGGTTTTACAGTTGTAGGCACATAACCAGGAAATTCTGCACAAAATCACTCTGCAATAGTCACTGACGGACACATAGACGGACCGTCTCATGAGTCCATCGTGCCAGGTACGTCTTTCAATTATTTTCAAAACCAGGGCACACGTGACGGAACTAATGATGGACCATCGCATCTGCGACGGACCATCATTGGGGTCTCGTTGCATCATTATTGAGCATACCCGACCCGACCAGTCCCGGTTGGGGGTAATTGATAACTATTAAAAAACCCACCCCTTCATTTCACCCATTTCCTTCCCACTTTCTACCATTTTCCTTCCTTTGTAACTTCCAACTTCCTACCTCCCTTCTCTATCAACCGATCATTTCCCCAAATTCCCTAATTCCGGATATCTTCTTTCTACTAGTTGGAGTCGGTTGTTGTGATTCTGTTCTTTATCACCAAGTACCCCCCTTGCTTGTTTTTCTCAAATTCTCAAGTATGTGTCTCTGATCTCTACCTATTTACATTTTATTTTTCTTTTTTTAATTCGTATTAGCCTATTTCTTTTTTGGTGGGTCTTCATGCTTTGATCCAGTGTTGTCTAACCTAGGTTAAGAATCCTTAAATTTCATTGTTAAAACTCTAGAAATAGGTGCTTTATCATTGCTACTTTGATAGGTATTTGGGTTAGAATCATGTAGGTTAACACTAAAAATTCCATTTATGTCATAGGAAATGATTGTGGCATCCATAGTTCTGTCACTGAATAACAGAATGAGACCCCGATGACAGACCGTCCTACCCATGACGGACCGTCAAAAGGTTTGTTCCAACATCCCCTGTACATTTTCTTCAAGTGTCCACCAACATATACATGCGATGGACCATTGTTCCCATGGAAGTCTGTCCTGCACAACCGTTCTTGTTGTCAGAGACCCCTTTACTAAGGGTCTTCTATTTTTTTAAGTGTCCTCTGATAGACATCTACGAAGGACCGTCGACGGTCTGTCCTGCACAACCGTTGTGACGTTAAGGGACCCATCTCCTGAAAGTCTCTATACTTTTTCTAAGTGTCCTCTAACGGACATTAACGATTGACCGTCGTTAACACGACAGTCTCTCCTGTACAACCTTCATGGTTGTCAGAGACCATTGTACGAAGGGTCTCCCACTCTTTCTAAGTGTCCTCTGACGGACATCTACGACGAAAAGTCATACCCTTGACGTTCCATCCTGCACAACCATCATGACGGTGATAGACCTCGCTCCTAAGGGTCTACACAACGGACCGTCATTGTTACGACGGTCCGTCCTGCTTAACCATCATACTTGTCAGAGACTTTCCTTCAGAGGTCTCCACATCAACATAGCTGAAGTAAGACATGAAGGACCCCATGACGGTCCATCGTACCCACGACGAACCATCACCTGGTCTATCGTGTTTTACTGTTACTACAGAAGAGTCATTACAGCTTAGATCTTATATCTATTTTGTTTCATTTATGCTCTTCTTGTTTTCTCCTTCGTACTAACATTTATTCTTTACAATTACTATCTCTAATGGCACCAAAACATTATCGAATTTACGCACGTGGGCGTTCAATGTCTTTTACCCTATCATGAGCCGCACGCGCTACCAGAGCTACGCCTAAAAAGGTGGAGTCCGGTGTAGTCACTACCTCCCAGTCTGATGAGGAGCGCAATCTTACCTACACACCTTTTGGGTCAACTACAAATGAAGAAGTAGTGTTTGGATCCTTAATAGTTTTGTGGTCGAAAGAATCCTCAGGGTAGGCTGATGTCCCTACTGCCGCCACAGCTTCACAGTCTTCCTCGTCTGATAAAGCAGACAGTTCTGATTCAACTCCTGGTTCACTGACTCGTGCTCTTACCCCAGTTGCCGACTAGCCCAATCGGTGGTATGTCGACGGGCAATATAAAGTTTAGTTAGATGCCATGTTTCTGAATGATAAAAGAGTCATGACACAGACCCTTACAATAAAAAGGCTGGTCCTTACAGGTAGTCTCCCCACCATTCCAGAGATCCACAATCTCTTCACTAGAAAACGACTGGAGTAGACAGCGCGTTCTTTGGGCCATTATAGAGAGGAGTTGGTCCGAGATTTCTACGCCTTTTACATGACTACTCTCAGATGACATATAGATAGGTGGGCTTCCCCTACCAAACAGGCCCCACTAGACCATGTCCGAGTACGTGACATTTAGGACGATATCTCCCTGCTTGCCATCTACCAATATCTATACGGCGAGGATGTTGATGCAAACTAGACCCTCTCACCGCCGAGTTCGACTATCGGTGGCATTAAAAGATGGACAATTCTTGCATGACCCATCGCTGAGAGAAACCACCAAGAGGTAGATGGCCCTACACTTGTCTATTGATTGAGAGGATGCCAACTGGGTTACAGAGCCGAAGGGAGCCATCAAGAAGTCTAATTTGACCTTCACAACTAAGTTCTTATGGTTGATTGTCCGCCATTGCCTTTTCCTATTTTGACCTTCACAGCAATGATAGCTGGGTTTTAGGTAGACTTCACTTGGCTTCTACATGCGGTAATGCACAAGAGGGTTTTCAAGGTAACAACTACTTACCATTTTCCGTGCATTATATTTTCCTTATGTAGGTCCGCAGGTATGCCTCTCTGGCACATTGATCAGCTCAAGACTCCGCTGGGCACTGTTGATATCGGCCTCATCAGGGATGAGGCCGATGAGTTTGTTTCATGGAGAGGGCTCCATCCAGAGTTGCCTCCACTTGGTGAAAATCTGGCTGATACGGTAGCACATGCTCGCACGGCTACGCAGGATGCTTCTGTAGTAGCACTGCCCGAGCTCCTCTCGCTCAGCCCCTTTCCCCGCTCTGGTCCCGCTTGCTAGGTTCCAAAAACTAGAGGCACGGATTGCTAAACTTCTGCATCACATCCAGCCTTGGATGCAGAGGTCTATTGCTAAGACAGAAGTGCGCTTGGAGAGTAAAATGGTCTAGCACACAGAGCAGAAGATCGTTGAGGTTCATCAGTTCTTGGACGCTTTTGCATTCTAGGTGCTATCCCGTCCAGCTCCTCAGGTGGACTTGTCGACCCTTCAGGTTGCGATCGAGAGTCTTCGAGAGGACATTGATATGATCCTAGAGGCTAGGGTGCAAGAGTCTGAGGCCCCTTCTGCAGAGCCTACTGAGGACACAGTGATGGCAGCCTTATTCGCCACATCTGAGATTCCACCACCTCCTCCTCGAGAGCATGCCAAGAGGCGTAAGGGTCGAGAGGAGGATTAGTCTAGAACATGGAATGAGGAGCTCCATGAGATGGAGGCTGCGAGGAGAGCCTCACTTGAAAATGAGGAGGCCCGTTGGATAAGGGTTGTAGAGTCAGTTGTTGGGGCATCTATCTCTAGAAATGTGGCGATAGCGGGAGGCACTGCTGATAGTGTTGTTGATGATGAGGACACTACTGAGGGTTACCAGACTACAGAAGTAGTGGGTTCCGAGGAACCGGACCCACCAGCTTGCTGATCGTCGGTGCTTTGCGACCCGGGTATGCTTCACCTACCACTCTCGTACTTCAATTTTTTTTATGCATTGGGAAAAATTTCATGTCTTTTTGTTGGGGGTGGGTAAATGGAAAGTGAGTACTAGGGTGAAGTCTGAGTAGCCCAATTCACTATTTTTGTTTGGGGTTTTCTTGCCTATGTTCTTTTTCCCCATGATATTGATTATTTTTATTGTTGAACTAGCATGTGTATATCTTGTGTACATAGTTTAACTCTGAAGCATGATGGCTAAAATTATATCCTAATGATGCATGACTAGGCATAATAATTGATAAATGTGTGGCTCTAAGCATGACATAGAGATACACCACTACATGACCCTAAGTCTAAAATTAGAACTAGGTGTCTGATAATCTGGTAGAGTAATGAGATATCAAGTGAGTGTTAGAAAGATCTGAATAGTCCACTATTTTTACTGAGCAAGAACATGCCTGGTAGTTCTAGTAAAAGTAAGTTGTAATATGCAATTACGAAGGGATCATAGACCTTTTTAAATATAGCTCATTTTTAGCCTAAATAACAAACCAAATGAAATTAATCCTTCTTTGATCCAAATGATTTGAGCTTAAAGTAGACCTTTCTTTTGCACCCCAACTGATTTTTTCTAGGAATAATGTGTTAGCCCTGGTCACTCCTTGGACATGTGCACCTCAGTTTATCCCAATAGCATATGTTGAGGGTGGTTAATGCAATAAACAACCTTTTTATGGCCCTAACCCAACTTTGAGTATTGTGTACTTTGACTCATGACAAAGCCATGAATTGAGGGTGTCTATTGAAGAATTCTCTGGAAAGTGGGGTTAAAAGAACAAAGAGAGAGAAAGAACAAAAGAAAAGTGACACAAGAAACAGTTGAAAGACAAGTGAAACAAAAAAATACAATAAATACAAGCAATAAAATAAGAGAGTCACTTACACAAATGAAGAAAGAAGGGAAAATAGCAAGGTGAACGTATATTAGAAATTGGGCGAAATAAAATGATAAAAGGTGGTATAATTAGCCGATATGTCAAGGAGGGAAACAAGTGACTAAACTATACCTAAATATACCCTACCTGACCTGGAGCCTATGTAACAAGCTAAGAAAGTCCTATCGTGATCCTAAACGTTGTATAACGAACATAAAGCAGTGAAAATAAGGTCAAGCTTATGGCAATATGTATGATTTAGTTGTTAATTTGTTATGAGAGTGAGTGTTGAAAAGTAATCCTTATACTCAAACTGAAATCATTATGTGATAAATGAGGATGTTGTTTTTAAGTGAGGACACTAGTTGCAATACCAGAAATATTAGCATCTCAGTGAGAAATTGAAGAGGATAGGTGTTAGTGCGTGGTGAGTCTGTGTCATGGTCTTGTTCTACATAATTCAAGACTAATAGTGATAACATGCATAAATATGATGAGACTGATCGGTATTGACAGCAAAATGATTGTGAACGCTAAAACATTCATGCTATTGTACAAAGATTTTTGTAGCGAGTATAGTTCGTCGCTTGAGGACTAATAACTAATTTAAGTTGAGGGTGTTGATATACTGTGGTTTCATGGTATTTTTAATGCTTTTTGCTTAAGTTTAATATGTGTCCAAAAGTCTTTTTGTATTGATTTTTATCTAAGTTTCCCTTTGTTTGTACGAAATCTGTCTAAAGATGAACGCGGAAGTTTTTGAGAAAGAAATGCAGAAGAGTTCCCACCTACGGAGCTTGTGACGGTCCGTCGTGCCTGTGATGGTCCGTACGTGGCGTCGTAGTGAAGCTAATGAAGGAATACGGGGGAGTCAAACCAAGTGTGGAGTAACGAAGTGCATGACAATCTGTCATAGCCACGACGGTCCGTCGTGCAGGTTCGTCGTGATGAATAAAGAAGTAGTCCAAGTATCAAAATTCCAAAAGTTTAAGTGTTAAGAAACGGAGACCCTTGACGGACCACCGTGCTTGGAATGGTCCGTCATACCTGCCATCGAGGGTAATGAAGAAAGAAGCAAAAGGATTTTTAAAGTATTGAACGACGGAGGCCATGACGGCCCGTCGTGACCATGACGGCCCGTCGTGACCATGACGGCCCGTCGTGACCATGACGGCCCGTCGTGACCACGACGGCCGACCCACCGCATTTTGATAGATTTTCAGCAATTAGAGTCCTTCTTTTATTACGTTTTTGTTTTTTTTGTAAATAGTTATAAAAACCTCATTTTTAGGGTTAGACTTATTGTGGGTAAGACACTTTTCTGTTAGATTCTTTGTTAGTAGATTATTTTGGATATTAGATTATGGATTGTTACACTTTTCTCTGGAGTTGATTGTTGGTGATTTTGTCGATTAATGAAGTAAATTTCTAGATTTTATTCTTTCTCATCGAAGTAAGTGCATGAATTCTTATATTATATGTATGAATATTGTGATTATGACTATGGGTAACTAAAATCCATAACTAGGGTTGTGGGAACAATAGGTGAATAATGAGGTAAAACCTAACTAAAATAACAATTCTATAATAGTGTCTTGCATGTATTGATAATCTTTAGTTTAGAAGTCTTTTTAACGGATAGCCAAAGTTAGAGCTCGCCTCAATGCTACTTGCCAGACAAAGGAGATAGATAATAGGAAAAGAATTATCAATATAGATTTAGTGTATACTATCTAATAGGCTAGTATTGATTGGTACGAGGTAATAACATAATCAAGTATCGAATACAATGCTTAATATGAGGTAAAGGTAAGGATTAGTATACTAACAACCGTAGCTGGACCAAGGTGCAGAGTGAAATTTTCTAGATGTCGTACCAAGGATTTAGAAATACATAACTTATCACTTTGCATTCAAGATACTAGGAAAGAATTGTTATAGTTAGAATTATCAAGTTAGGAACCGGTAGGGAACATGTAAACCTAGTAACTTTTATTAATTGATTAAACCCAACATTTGAATCTGTTAGTTGTCTTCTTTAATTTAGTAAGTTATTTTCATTCATTTAGAAATAAAAACCCCCCTTTTATTGTCTTTGGTTTTTAAGGAAATAATTGACTAAATAATAGTAATAATAGATTAAAGTTAAGTCTAAACTATTTTCCTCGTGGGAACGATCCAACCTTATTAGTTGGGTTCTTTACTTCATACGATCGCTTTATATCTTATTTGAGAAATAAGTTTGAGCGTTATCACCTACACCGAAGAAAGGCGTACTTGCCAAGGTAGTACAAAAACATGAACATAGAAACCACATGGATCCACTAGCTAGTATTCCTATGGGGGAAACATAGATCAACAACTAGGAGATATAGTTGGGATCATCTTTATGCTACATGCATTATAATATCTAATGTGAAAGTAATTTAGTGATCCTACCTCCTCTATGTCGGGAGGGACACTCCAAACTCTAGTTCACTCGTTTCAAAGCTAGAGTTCCTTTTGAAATGTCTTCAATGTCTTTATTAATTATCATAGCTTAATGTAGGTCATAGGGTCTAACCCTTGTATAAACATTATCATCATCATCATTGCTCAATAAGAATTGCATGAGTATTGTCCTTTCATTAAAATTCATACATGTGAGGTTAGCACATTTACATATAACTTCATAATAAGACACATCGGTAATAATCATCATCCTTATAACATTTACATCTTATCCAACGTCTCACAAACAGTAATCAAGATATTATAATTTAACATCATACCAAGCCTATAAATCCTAATACAAGTCGTACTCCAATACAACATCATGACATAATCACAATTAATCATAATTGAAGTAAATAATAGGAATTATAAGACTTACAAAGTCTCCTACATAATTCATCATCAAGGTCTTACCATCAACCATTTAACTCAACACTATTAGGGTAGAGTATAATCATATAACCATAACCAACATGATAAATGGGCTAATTGAATCACAACATCACCCTCTAACTCTAAATCATAGCTTAAGACAAGAGACATAGATCAAAGTCATAATCTAGATCAATTACTCAAGAACTAGAATCATAGGAATATAATTCATACTAATATATTCATAATTGATACAATATAATCATTAAGTACTAATCAACAAATAACAAATTCAATTGAACAAACATTACATATTTCATATGAATATCATAAGCTAGAATTTAGGGAGATAGCACATCTTTGACAATCTATACGAATCCATAAATATATAACATAATTGAGTTAAAATACATGTTTAATTTATTCAAAATATCCTTTATAAATCATAAACACATCAATTTAGAAGGTCAATTTCGAGATTAGAAAAGACCTACATGAAAACTCAATTTTTAAAAAAAAATTTTATGGAACCCTTTGAATAAAGATGTCTCAAAGGTGAAAGAGATATCATACCTTAATAATTGATGAAGATTGATGGATAAACTTTACCCTTTGAATCCCTTAAACAAACCCCTATCTTGGTCTTCAATGGAGTTCTTAAACTAGAGAGAGAAAGACGAGAGTTTTGGATTTCTGAATTATGAGGTTTAGGTTAGTGTAATTGGGTTAGGGATTTATATAGGTTTTTAACAAACTTAATTAGACCTTACTTAAAACCTAATTAAACTTCTAACTAAGACAACTAATCAAATGACTTAAATGAAAATGTGCAGAAAAATCAGTCGCCATAGTTGACATCAGGATTGACATATCGTGGATCAATCGACAGCCAATATGCACCTCTGTGCTGCATATTCGTCGATGAGTTCGAAGACTATGCAAAATGAAACTTTCAGGATTTTTGCTATGAGACCATAGACGTGGTCAGTTACACCCCATCAGTTGACACATTCCCCATCAGGGCTACTAGTCTATGCACATTGCCTTGGGCAGTCCTTTGACCCTAAAATGCAAGATTCCTCCCTTGCTTGGTCCTTAGGGAGTCTTGCCCGGACGTTTTGACAATGAACAAACTCTAATAAGTATTAAGACCCCTTCCTCAAATTTTCTTCATTTTTCAACTCCTAAATTCTAGTCAAATAGGCTAAGGTGTGCTAGTATATCATCGAACTAGTTTCCGGACGTCATGGATATTTTTAGACGTTTAGACATCCTTAATTTCTTATATTCAATAAAATGGACATCAAAACAGTGTCAAAACCTTTTGACACTTATTTTAGGCTTTAGAACACGTCTTACATTTTAGAAGTGTTACATTAATGCTTGTTGCTGGTTTATTTTTATATATGCATTGTTCATTTAAAGTCATATAGTCATTAAGTGGTCATAATTTATCCTTTTAGTTGTATATCTTAGGATAATACATTAATTCATATGTTCTTTAAGCCTTGGTTTGGGTAAATTATGACTATGGTTTTAATGATCAAGACTATTGAAAAAGCATTCCTACTCATCTTGTTAACTGGGATGACGGTTTCTACTTCCAAGTCTGTAAAATTAGAATTTTGATCAAATCACACATCGTATTATACTAGGCCTTCTAATTCTTTAAGAGGTTTATCTAAAAGATTCGCAATATAGTAGACAATCAAGTAGCTCTATGTGTAAAAGCTCGTAATGAAGGACGTGATCTTGCTCGGGAAGGTAATGAGATTATTCGCGAGGTTTGCAAATAGATCCCAGAACTAGTTGCTTCTTCTGAGGCATGGAAAGAGATCGTATTTACTTTTGCAGCAGTGGACGTTTTGGGAGGCACGGAAGATTGGTCCGCCTTAAAAAGCTGAGTTTTTTGGTTCACCCCCCCTATGTGGTTGGTCTTCTTAACAGTCTGCCGCCCTTCTATTGATGGAATATATCAATACCCGAGCTCCAGCCTTTCTTGCGTTCTTCACCGGCGCTTGCCAGATGTATCACTAATCCCACTCCCCACGTAGTTGTAAGGGGTCTTCTTGTGTGATATAATCTTTACGGGAATGAATCGCAAAAGCGATATGCTTAACACAAGCTTTTCTTTTTGCCTACTTCTGAAAAAGAGCTAATTCAATAAACAAGTCGAGCAGAAGGGAATAGCTTCCCAAATCCAACTGTCAAGAAAAATTCTAACAGCACTTATTCAACTTCTAGATCGTTAGGGATGGGATTCCGAAGATTAAGACATGTAATTGCGTACACTACGACCGGAAAAAAGTATTGACCTCTAGAAAACTCATTTTTAAGGTTTCTTTATGACCTTAAGGAATCTTTTAAAGTGGATTAAAACTTCATGAACGAAATGAATGCCTTAATGGAATGGAATCCAGGATCCAAGTAGATTAGATTAATGCAAGTATGAGTTCAACCCCTTTCTTATCGGGCCAGGATCGATAGTCATTCAACCTGAGGAAAGTGCGGTCAGATTCAGAATGCCCAATGTGTTAGTCTTTACCTTCGCTTCGAGAAACAAGCACCACACCGAGGTAAGCAACATCTAATTGAATTGATTCACTATTTCTTTATTTCGCCCCATCATTAATAACTTGATTAATTTTAGATAATAGTAGATAGAAAAAAAGCTTGTAAGGAGTCCTATTTAAACAAAAAAATATAGGTCTGCCAGCCATCCACACCAGAGCAAATAGAGTTTTCCAAAAAAACCAGCTAGTGGAGGAAGACCTCCTAATTGAAATGTAGTAGTATATGAGTTCAATCTACGGTATAGTTCTTCTCGCATTAAATCAGTGATTTTTGGCTTACTTATTTCTGTTTTGTGTTGCATGTGAAATCCGTTTGAGTTTTCTATGTACTGTTATCTTTCTTCTTGTATTTTTGAGAGAGTCCTAAAGACTCATATTCATTTATATCAATTTAATCCATGAAAATTTATGTACCGGTTATGAGGTTGAAGGAATCAAAGAAAATCGGAGAGTTGAAGAAGTTGGGCTCAGAGGGACTACTTTTATCTTAAAATATTGTATGTTTTTTATTTTTGGGCCTAAGCCTTTGAATATTATTGTTATTATGTTAGTTTAGTACATGTACAGTAAAAATGGACCTAACACCTAAAACAAATGTGTCTAAACAGCGGTCTAGGGAACCAAAATCGGATTTGAACCCAACTCTCTCTTTCCCTCTTTTTTATTTTATTTTGTCTTTACTTGTTGTTAATTTTCGCTAGTTTTCAGGTTAGAAAATTTTAAATCCCCCTCAAGACGCTATTTGCTTTAACGGCTAATTAAATCAGCCAAGTATAAATAAACATAAATATAAAATTTTGCAAGTCAAATCTCACTTACCTAGTAACTTAATTCTTCACTTTCACACAAAGTCTAATTAATTTTTTATCTCAAAGTTAAGTTAGATATTTTGATCCATAAAAATTAATTGTTGGATAACCGCAAGAAAGTGGGCTTCTTAAGTTCTTTAAAAACCTTCCTAAGACGTTAATAAGAACCCCCGAATCCCCTTAAAATTTTCATTAGATTTACTTTTTGATCTTTTGAAATAATAAGTTTTGTTGATATTCCTAAAATTAAGTGGTGACTATTAACAAGTCCTAAAAGTATATATATTGTATGTTTTTATTTTTGGTCTTAATCCTTTTTGTATTATTGTTATTATGTTAGTTTAGAACAGGTACAATCGAAATGGACTTAACACCCAAAACAAAATGGGTCTAAACACCGGTCTAGGCGATTAAAAACCGGATTTGTACCCCACTCTCTCTTTCCCTCTCTTTTATTTTATTTCGTCTTTACATGTTGTTAATTGTCACTAGTTTTAAGGTTAGAAAATTTTAAATCCCCCTCAAGACGCTATTTGCTTTAACGACTAATAAAATCAACCATGTATAAATAAACTAAAAAATAAAATTTTTGAACTCAAATCTCACTTACCTAGTAAATTAATTCTTCACTTTCAAACAGACTCTAATTAATTTTTTATTTCAAAGTTAATATAGATATTTTATCGAAACAAATTAATTGTCAGATAATCGCAAGTAAGAGGGCGTCTTAGGTTCTTTCAAAACCTTCCTAAGACGTTCATAACAACCACCAAATCCCCTTAAAATTTTCTTTAGACTTACTTTTTGATCTTTGAAATAATAAGTTTCATTGATTTTCCTAAATTTAAGCTGTAACTATTATCAAGTCCTAAAACTATAAATATTTTTTCTACAAATAAAACAAAACCCTTTTTAAGCTAGATTTGCGAACAAAGTCAATTGTGTTCATAGTGTTGAGTTGTAATATACATATTGGATAACCAATGTGATTAGCTGTTTTTAGGTAGGAAAGCATGATAAATTGGGAAAAGAGTATGAAGATCTTAACTAGAGGTGAAGCAAAAATGTGGAAGGAAATGATGCAAGTCTAGAATGAGCAAAAGAAGGTCACAGCTTAAGGAAACCTACTCTTTATCTGTTCAATGTCATTGAGCTAGGAATTGAAATTCAGTTTGGGAGGTCTTTTGACCCGAGTAGTCTGTATTGAGTCCTTATATTGGAGAAGGACAAACTTGAAAGATATGCCAGTTCACTTTGACTATTCTTCAAAGAGTTGCAGGCCTGAATTTTGGTGCATTTTTCCAACCTATAAATATACTTGTTTTAATTATTGCGGAATATTCGTTCGCTATTTTCCTTGGAGGAAACTACTTGGAACACTTTTCTCTTGAAATATTAGGATTCATCCTACACTTTTTCATCTTTCAAATTCGTATATGATTATTAAAGATTGAAACTAAGTGTGTCGAATCATGAATAGCTAAAACTCTTTATTATAGGGTTATGGCTATGAATGATTGCTTCAGTATCTAATGTACGGATGAATTTTTTACAACTAAAAAATTAGATGAATGTTTATTAATTACTATTTTATTCTTTATAACCATTAGAATAAACTTATTGTCTTTTCTTAAACTCGGGAAATGAAAAAAAAGAACATGCAAAACAAGGAGCATGATATTTCTTTGTACAGAGCTTGGATTGATTTACATCTAGGATATGGATGTACCTATTTACCGGGTTGGATACAAAAGAAGAAGATATCCTAATCTCTATAGTTCATTCAATCTATCCCCACTCAATGTGTAGTTACATTGTAAAATGTGGTGAGTGATAAGGTGTTTAAATATCATAATCATATTGTTAACCTCGTTATCAACAATATAATTACCATTAGAAGTCTATTTAGGAGACACTGTGTGCAATTTGGGCTCATTCATGAATTTAAAAATATGCAAACATGTAACTACTTTTGAGCCCATGTGTGTGTGTGTGTGTATGTATATATATATATATATATATATATATATATATTGGTTGTTGTTGTTTTTTCGAGTCCAAGATTAGGGAGAGAGAAGATAGGATATGAAAAGAATAAAAAAATTAATTGAAAGACGATTTTAATCTTAGATCTATATCATTAATTTAACACCAATTTTTTTGTCGATAGATATTTTGAGACTTATGTTTCTCCTTAATTAGAGAAACTCAAAAGGTATGTTCGTCTATAAAATGTGATTTTTTAAAAAAACATAATATCGATGTTTGGAACCCCTTTTATTCAACTTTCATGTATGTATAAAATAAACCAACCGACGCAAAAGATTCAAAAAAATTAGAAAGAAAATGGCCCTCATCCAAAGAACCAGCAAACTTTACTATTCCGACCATAAAACATAGGGTTTCTAAATTTATCTCTTTAATTCCCTCCACCATGTCTCCGTAGGGAGATCTCTTCAAATCTAATTTCATTATCATTTTATTTTGGATCATCAACACATCATTCTTGGGATGTCGAACACTTCTTCTTTTTCAGCTCGGAGATTTTTGTATCATCTGATTGCTACTCCCTTTCCCTTCTTGTATGCAATATATGATTTTTTTCTATTTTTCTAATCATAAATTTTTGTTGTTTTCGGTATTCAATTTTTTTTAATGAAGCCATTTAGAGATGATGTGTATAATACTACCATTTAAGTTGTTAATTTGGTGTTCCCATGGAGAATTGTAAGCTCTACGTCCTCTGTTAATTTTTTATGTGTCTAGTTTTGTGTACATGATTATCCTATGTTTTTTTTTTACTTTGGTCAAACTCAAAATTCGTTTAAGCGGATCTGAATGTAATATAACCACTAATTTTATTTAAGAACATTAAAATTTGACTCAATACAACAATCGACCCATTAAATTAAATTTAACATAAACACTCGAACAATAATTATATCCATTTATGTTGCGATAAAATTTATGTGTATAATTATGGGATAATTTATTTTTCATTGTGAACTTATCTACCTAACCCTTTTTGCGAATGCGAACGGAAGTCTTACAAAAATCTTAACATAATGATCATGTGTTTTGAAGATCTTTTTTTAATAAATTATAGATCGGGTGTTCTACATAAAATATACTGATAAGCTTTACATTAAGCTTTACATGTCGATGCCTTCACCTACCACAAGAGTTTGCAATATGTGTTTCATCAGGAGGATCTAAATCTTAATCAAAGAAGATAGCCTGAGTTACTTAAGGACTATGATACGAGTGTTCTCTATCACCTCGATAAGGAAAATGTTGTGTAGGATGCTCTTAGTCGATTTTTAATAGATAGTGTTGGTCATATAGAGGATGGTAAGAAGGAGTTGGTTTGAGATGTGTGTAGATTGGTCTGAATAGGTGTTTTATTGATAGAATCCTACAAAAATGTTGTTAAAAAAATTTTGAAGCATTTTTTTGTGGTGGATATGAAACCAAAACAAGGTCTTATTACCAACTTTGGAGGAATTGAAGGATAAGGTTCGGAAAAAGACTACAGAGGCTTTTCTATAAAGGGGGTGATAGTGTACTTTTCTACCAAGTTTGTTTGTATGATCCCAATGTATATAATGGAGAGAACATATCTTATATGAAGCCCATGGTTTGTGATATTTCATTTACCCGGGAGTCACCAAGAAATACGGTGACTTGGAGGAGGTCTTTGTGGAATGGGAAGAAAAATAATATTGTGAAATTTGTGACAAAGTTCATCAATGTGCATTAAGTGAAAGTTGAGCACTACAGACCCAATTTTTTCCCCAATACATTAGTATACCTACTTGGAAGTTGAGTTATTTCAATATGGACTTCGTTGTTGGGTTAACTCTCACTCGACAACAACATCGTTTTATTTATGTTATGGTAGATAGGATGAAAATATTTTGCTCATTTCATGTCTGTCAAGGTTTCTTAGTTGGTTAAAGACTATGCTAAGTTATACTTGAGGGAAATAGTTAGTTGGCATGAAGTTCCCTTATCCATTATCTTTAATCGTCGAACAAAATTTAATTCTTAGATTTAGAAGTATTTCCTAAAGGTTCTTAGTACTCGTGTTAATCTTAGCAAGGTTTTTCATCCACAAACCAATGGCAAGCAGAATGTACTATTGAAACCTTGGAAGATATGATGAGATCATGTGTGATTGACTTTAAGGGTTATTGGGATGATCACTTTCCTTTAATTGAATTCTCATATATTAATATCTATCACTCAAGTATTGGGATGGTTCAATTTCAGGTCTATATTGTAGGAGGTATATATATCTTATAGGCTTATTTTAAGTGGTTGAAGTTACTTTGATAGGTCTCGAGTTGGTACATGAGTCTATTGAGAGAGTTTGTCTTATTAGCGAAAGGTTGAAAACGATTAAAAGTTGATAAAAGTCCTTTTATTAAGTAAGAAGAATAGACCTTGATTTTAAGGATAATGATTGGGTCTGCTTGAAATTTCACCCATGAAAGTGTAATAATATTTGGAATGAAAGGTGAGCTTTTTCCTAGTTATGTGGGCCCATATCAAATTTTTTAGGCCCCTGGTAAGGTTACTTATGAACTTGAATTGCCTAATGGCTTTGCATTGGTGTATCCGTTTTTCCATATCACAGTGAAAAAGTGTCTTGGTGAACCGAAATATATAGTGCCAATAGAAACTTTTGGAATAAAAGATAGCCTTTCCTATACGAAAGATCTAGTTGAGATTTGAGACTAGCAAGATTGAAAGTTGAGAAATAAGAAATTTCTTTTGTAAAGGTTCTTTGAAGGAATCAGTTAATTGAGGGTGCTATTTGGGAGGTTGAGGACGATTTTATATCCCGTTATTCGCATATCTTTTCCTTTTTCCCTACTCTAGCTTGATGTATTTACTTCCTCTTGGTTTAGCCTTTTGTTTTCATGTGTTTGAGAAATTCCCATGATTTCCTCATTTATGCATGTTCATGAGAATCTTGATTTTTGAGAAAAATGTATTAAGTTGATTGATTTTTTCATGTTTATGTGGATTTGAGTATGAGTTTAATATAGACCATATGAAACACTGTTCTCAACATGATTTATCTTGGAGTTGAAATTTTCTCCTCGAGTATGTGCCATTTTGTGATTGTGCGCATGTTCGCTGTTAGGTTTAAGTTCCCATTTTCTTCATAATGTTTTGAAACTCATTCATGGACTAATATTATCAAGGGGATATACATTAACACCTCAAATTCAAGAAAATATAGAAAGGGGGTCAAATTCACAAACCAAAAAGTGGACATTGGGACCTTCCACGGACTCTAGATCGACAGTGAAGGGGATCACGATATCTTAGTGGGAACGTGGTAAGTACTGTGGACCTGCCCTTCAGGTGTCTACCTTAGAGAGTCCTAGACGGCCCATGATGAGGATGATGGAACGTCGAATGGTTCATCCAATAGGTCAATAGAAGGGGGCCTTCTCTCCTAGCCACTACTCCAGACAATGAACGACTAAACAGTTTGTATTACTCCTGACAGGTCATGAAGGTCTTTGTGAAGTTGTACAGGAGCTATCATGCAAAGACTCTTTACGACCTATTCAATGAGCCATGGTTCCCTTGACGGGCTGCAAAGGCTTCTATGTAGTGATTTTTTCCACTTTAATTCAGGGGCTTTTTGTTCTTTTTTCAATTGTTTTAATTCAATAGCTTGTCATTTAACCTTAATCGAAATACTTATATAATTATTTTCACCCCCAAAATCTCCCAATTCAAGTTATTCTCTCATTTAACCAAAAGAAGAACAAGTTCATTGTCCTCAAATATTTCTCTCTCTAGAAGAAGATGGAGTTAACTTAGTGTTTCAAGATCAAGTCTCCAATCCTCCATTGCTTGTGGGCTTTGAAATATTAGGGTACATTCTACTCTTTGTCATCTTTCAAATTCTTATATGATTATTATGATTCAAACTATTTGAATCGAATTATGAATATATAAATCTCTTTATTCTAGAGCTGTGGCTACAAATAATTACTTATGTATTTAATGTATGGATGAATTTTGTTGTCAAAAAAGAATTATTGTAATGTTCATTAAATACCATTTTGATTCTGGATTATCATTAGCATAAAAATATTGCCTTTGATGAACTCGGGAGAAGAAGAGGCAGATATAATGTGCAACATAAGCAGCATGAACTTTATTCGTACAAAATATGGATATATTTCTATGTAGGATATGGATATACCTAGTTACTATACTTGGTTCCGAAACAAAAAGAAAATCTAATGCTCCATTGTTTATTAAATCTATCCCCACTCAACAGTGTAGTTAGATTATCCATTTTGGTAAGTTCTAAGAGGTTCGGTAATCATAATCATATTATTAACTTTTTAAATAGTAATTGGATAACCATTTGGAATTTATTGTGGAGAGACTATGTAAATTTGGGTTTATTCATGATATAAGGTATACAAACTTAAAATTTGAGCTCATTAATGAAGTCAAAAATAGAAAGAATATAAATAAAGGCGCATACGCGGGAAGGGGCCCCCCTCTTTCTTAGAATTCAACATTTATGATATGTTTTGCATCTTCAAAATGTGAACACATGGCACTAGTTTTGCGCCAATTTGTGTGTGTGTATTCAAATAATATTTTTTTTGTCTCACCTCTTAATTTTTCAAACATGAGTGTGTGTTGTAGTTTTCCATATATCAAGAGTAGGCAAAGATAAGATAAGATATGAATAGAAGAAAAAATAAAGTGAAAGAATATTTTACTCCTAGATCTAAAAATTTATTTAACTCAACCATTTTTGTTGATAGATCTTTTGAGACTTTTTTTAGTAAAAATTCACCTTTCTCAAGTTCTCTGACAAAAGCAAACAAAAGTTTGAAAGGATATCTCCACAAAAAAAAGTGAAGTTAAATTAATGATTTAGATTTAAGAGTAAAATATTCATTCAATTCATTTTCTTCTTCTTTTAATATCTTATCTTCTCTTTCCCTACTCTTGCCTCACCTCTTTATTTCTGAATCTTGAGTGTGCGTGTAGTTTTTCAGAGTCCAGAGTAGGGGAAAAGAAGATAATATATGAATTGAAGTAAGTAATGAATTGAAAGAATATTTTACTCCTAAATTTAAATCATTAATTTTACTCAAGTTTTTTTTTGATATATCTTTTGTTTCTTCTTCATCGGAAAAACTCAAAAGGTAAGAACTCACCTTTTGAGGTTCTTTTATGAACAAGTAACAAAAGTTTGACAAGATCTATACACAGAAAAAAAATGAAGTTAAATAATAATTTAGATCGAGGAGTAAAATTTTATTTAAATTCATTTTTTTCTTCTTTTGATATCTTATCTTCTATTTCCCTACTCTTGGACTCTGAAAAAAATACAACACACTCAAGTTTGAGAATAAATAAGGGAGAAAAAAATAAGATTATGTAAACCAACAACCATAGACACACACACACACACAAATATATATGGGCTCAAAATTAGTGACATGTGTGCACATTTTTGAAGTATATAAATTAGCACAAATTTTAATTCTTTATGCCTCAGTTCATAAATGAGACAAAATTAGGCATACAGTCTCCTTAGTAGACTCCAAATAGTTATTAAATTACGGATTTACAATGTTATTAGACTCAAAATGGTCGTTATATATGACTAGTCTAATCTACTTCTGTCAAATACAGAGGGCCCTGCAAAAGCGGAGAAGGCATAGTGGTTGCGGTGAAGGCACGGTCCGTCCTAAACAACCATCTTGGTTTTCAGAGACCCTTGTCCTAAGGGTCTCCCACTTTTACTAAGTGTCCTCTGACGGACATCTATGACGGACCGTCACACCCTTGACGGTCCATCATGCACAACAGTCGTGATGGTCAAAGACCTCTCTCTCAAGGGTCTCCACGACGGACATCGACGACGGACCGTCATTGTTACAATGGTCCATCTTGCTTATCCATCATACTTGTCAGAGACTTTCCTTCAGGGTCTCCACATCAAAATAGCTGAAGTAAGACATGACGTACCCCATGACGGTCCATCGTACCCACGACAAGCCGTCACCTGGTCCGTCGTATTTCACTATTACTGCAGAAAAGTCATGATATATTAGCTCTTAGATTTATTTTGTGTCATTTTTGCTTGTCTTGTTTTCTCCTTCTTGTACTAACATTAAATCTTTAAAGTTACTATCTCTAATGGCACCAAAACATGATTGAGTTTACGCACGTGGGCGTTCAAAGTCTGTTGCCCCATTTGCCCGCCTGGTCATAGGATCATATGATGAGCGTGATCCTGAGTACGTGCCCCCAGGCGCTGCCACTCCATCATGAGCTGAACGGGCTACCAGATCTACGCCTAAAAAGGTGGCTTCTGGCGTAGTCACTTCCTCCCAGTATAATGAGGAGCGCACACTGACCGGCCCACCTTCTGGGTCATCAACACATGAAGATGGAGCGTTTTGATCCTTAGCAGTTTCTTGGTCGGAGGAAGACTCAAGGTACGCTGATGTCCCTACTACTGCCACAGTTGCACAGTCTTCCTCGTCTGATAAGGATGAAAGTTCTCATTCCACTCCTGGATCACTGACTCGTGCTCTTACCCCAGTTGCAGACCAACCCAATCGGTGGTGTGTAGATGAGCATTATCAAGTTTATTCAAATGCCAAGTTCTTGAATGATTAATGAGTCAGGACACGGACCCTTACGATGGAAATGCTGGTCCTTACGGGTAGTCTCCCCACCATTCCAGAGATCCAAAATCTCTTCACCAGTCACCGACTAGAGTGGACATCGCATTTTTTGGTCCTTTATAGTGAGAAGTTGGCCTGAGAGTTATACGCCACTTACGTGGCTACTATCATATAACAAATAGATAGGTGGGCTTCCCCTACCAAAAAGTCCCCACTTGAGCATGTCCGAGTACGTGGCAATTAGGACGATATCTCCCTGTCCGGTATCCGCCAATATCTATACGGCGAGGATGTTGATGCAAACTAGACCCCTCTCACCGCCAAGTTCGACTATAGGTGGCAAATTTTAAAAGATGGACAACTCTTGCATGAGCCATCGCTGAGAGAAACCACCAAGAGGTTGATGGCCATGCATTTGTCTATTGATGGAAAGGGTGTCCACTGGGTAACATAGCTGAAGGGAGCCATCAAGAAAGCTAATTTGACCTTCACGGCTAAGTTCTTATGGTTGATTGTCCGCCACTGCCTTTTCCCTACGGCTGGTGATAATATCGTAACATGGGATCGTGTCATTCTGATGGCGGCGATTATAGCCGGTTTTGAGATGGACTTCACTTGGATTCTACAGGCGGTAATGCACGAGAGGGTTTTCAAGGTCACAACTACTTACCCTTTTCCGTGCATGATATTTTTCCTATGCAAGTCCACAGGTGTGCCTGTCTGGCAGATTAATCAGCTCAAGACTCCGCTGGGCAGTGTTGATATCGGCCTCATCCATGATGAGGCGGATGATTTCGCTTCACGCATAGGGCCCCGTCAAGAGTTTCCTCCACTTGGTGAATATCTGGATGATACGGTAGCACATGCTCACACGGCTTCGCGAGCTGCTTCTGAAACCACTGACACTACCCCGGTCGAGTCTATCCTGGGTAGTAGCACTGTCCCGAGCTCCTCTCGCTCAGCCCCTTTCCCCGCTCTGGTCCCGCTTGCTAGGATCCAGAAACTAGAGGCACAGATAGCTACACTTCTGCATCACATCAAGCCTTGGATGTAGAGTTCTATTGCTGAGGCAGAAGAGTGCTTGGAGGGTAAAATGGTCCACCACACAGAGAAGAAGATCATTGAGGTTCATCAGCGCTTGCACACTTTTGAGTTGCGGGTGCTATCCCGGCCAGCTCCTCAGGTGGACGTGTCGACCCTTCAGGCTGCGATCGAGAGTGTTCGAGTGGACATTGATATGATCCTAGAGGATAGGGTGCCAGAGTATGAGGCCCCTTCTGTACAGCCTACTGAGGACACAATGATGGCGGCCTTATTCGCCACTTCACAGATTCCACCACCTCCCCCTTGAGAGCATGCTAAGAGGCGTAAGTGTCGAGAGGAGGATGAGGCTAGAACACGGAAACAGGAGCGCCATGAGATGGAGGCTGCGAGGAGAGCCTCACTTGCTGATGAGGAGGCACGTCAGATCAGGGCTGCACAGTCCGCTACTGGGGCATCTATCTCTAGAAATGTGGCGATAGCGGGAGGCACTGCTGATAGTATTTTTGCTAATGAGGACACTACTAAGGGTGTCCAGACTACAGAGGTAGTGAATTCTGAGGAACCGGACCCACCAGCTTGCTGATCGTCCGTTCTTTGCACCCCAGGTTTGCTTCACCTACCACTCTCGTACTCCAATTTTTTTATGCACTGGGGACAATTGCATGTCTTTTTGTTGGTGGTGGGTAAATGGAAAGTGAGTGCTAGGGTTAATTATGAGTAGCCCAATTCACTATCCTCTTTTGGGGTTTTCTTGCCTATGTTGTTTTCCCCAAGAGATTGCTTATTTTTATTTTTGAACCAGCATGTCTATATCTTGTGTACGTAGTTTAACTCTGAAGCATGATGGCTAAAATTATATCCTGATGAAATGAAAACGATTCATGAATAGGCAAAGTAATTGATAAATGTATGGCTCTAAGAATGACGTATAGATACACCCCTCCATGACCCTATGTCTAAAATTTGAACTAGGTGTCTGATAATCTGGTAGAGTAATGAGATGTCAAGTGAGTGTGAGGAAGATCTGAATAGTCCACTATTTTTTAGTGAGCTTGAACTTGCCTGGTTAAACCTGGTAAAAGTAAGTTGTAATAAGCAATTAGGAAACGATCATAGGCCCTTCTTAAATATAGCCCATTTTTAGCCAAAATAACAAACCAAATTCAATTAATCCTTCGTTGATCCAAATGATTTGAGATTAAAGTAGAGCTTTCTTTTTCACCCCAACTGATCTTTTCTGGGAATAATGTGTTGGCCCTGGTCTTGAGGGTGGTTAATGCAGTAAACAACCTTTTTATGGCCCTGAGCCAACTTTGGGTATTGTTTACTTTGACTCATTGCAAAGCCATGAGTTGAGGGTGGCTATTGAGGAATTCTCTGGAAAGTGGAGTTAAAAGAACAAAGAGAGAGAAAGAACAAAATAAAAGTGACACAAGAACCAGTTGAAAGAAAAGTGAAACAAAAAAAAAACAATAAATACAAGCAAGAAAATAAGAGAGTCACTTACACAAATGAAGAAAGAAGGGAAAATAGCAATGTCAAAGTATATGAGAAATTGGGCAAATAAAAAGATAAAAATGGTGTGTTTAGCCGATATGTCAAGGAGGTCAAAAAGTCACTTAAGTATACCTAAATATACCCTACCTGACCTGGAGCGTATGTAACAAGCTAAGAAAGCCTTATCGTGATCCAAAAAGTTGTATAGCGAACATAAAGCAGTGAAAATAAGGGCAAGCTTATGAAAATATGTATGAATGAGTTGTGAATTTTTTATTAGAGTGAGTGTTGAAAAGTAATCCTTATACTCAAACTGAAATCATTATGTGATAAATGAGGATGTTGTTTTAAAGTGAGGACACTAGTTGCAATACCAAAAATATTAGCACCTCGGTGAGAAATTGAAGAGGAAGGGTGTTAGTGCGTGGTGAGTCTGTGTCATGGTCTGGTTCTACATAATTCAAGCCTAATAGTGATAACATGCATAAATATGATGAGACTGATCGGGATTAACAGCCAAATGATTACGAATGCAAAAACATGGATACTATTGTACAAAGATTTTTGTAGCGAATATAGTTCGTCGCTTCAGGACAAACAACGAATTTAAGTTGAGGGTGTTGATATACCGTGGTTTCATGGTATTTTTAATGCCTTTTTCTTAAGTTTAGTATGTGTCCAAAAGCCTTTTTGTATTGATTTTTATGTAAGTTTCCCTTTATTTGCAGGAAATCTGCCTAAAGATGAACACGAATGTTTTTGAAAAATAATGAAGAAAAGTTACCACCTACAGAGCTTGTGACGGTCCGTCGTGCCTGTGACGGTCCGTAGGTTGCATCGTAGTGAAGCTGCTGAAGGAAGATGGGGAAGTCTAACCAAGTGTGGGGTTATGAAGTGCATGACGGACCGTCATAGACACGACGATCCGTCCTGCTGGTTCGTCATGATGATTAGAGAAGTAGTCCCAATATCAAAATTCCAAGAAGTTTAAGTGTTATGGAACAGAGACCCTCGACAGACCATCGTGCTTGGAACGGTCCGTCATACCTGTCGTCGAGGGTAATGAAGAAAGCAGCAGAAGGATTTTCAAAGCATGAAACGATGGATGCCATGACGGCCCGTCGTGACCACGACGGCCCGTCACGAGGTCCGTCGACCCACCGCATTTTGACAGATTTGCAGCAATTAGAGTCCTTCTTTTATTAGTTTTTTTTTGTGTATAGTTATAAAAACCTCGTTTTTTGGGTTAGAATTTTTGTGGGTTAGACACTTTTGTGTTAGATTCTTTTTTAGTAGATTATTTTGGATATTAGATTATGGATTGTTACACTTTTCTCTGGAGTTGATTATTTGTGATTTTGTCGATTAATCAAGTAAATTTCTGGATTTATTCTTTCTCATTGAGGTAAGTGCATGAATTCTTATATTATACATATGAATATTGTGATTATTACTATGGGTAACTAAAATCCATAACTAGGGTTGTGGGAACCAAAAGCGAATAATGAGGTAAAACCTAACTAAAATAACCATTCTAGAATAGTGTCTTGCATGTATTGATAATTCTTTCGTTTAGAAGGCTTTTTAACAGATGGACAACGTTAGAACTCGCCTAAATGCTACTTGCCGGACAAATGAGATAGATAATAGGAAAAGAATTATCAACATAGATTTAGTGTATATTATCTAATTGCTAGTATTGATTGGTACGAGGTAATAACTTAGTCAAATATCCAATACAATGCTATATGAGGTAAAAGTAACGGTTAGTGTACTAAAACACATAGCCGGACCAAGGTGCGTAGTGAAATTTTCTAGATGTCGTACCAAGGATTTAGAAATACATAACATATCACTTTGCATGCAGGATACTAGGAAAAAATTGTTATTGTTAGAATTATCAAGTTAGGAACCTGTGGAGAATACGTAAACCCTAGTTACTTTTATTAGTTTAGTTAGTTATTTTCATTCATTTATAAATAACAATCCCCCTTTTATTGTCTTTGTTTTCTAAGGAAATAATTGACTAAATAATAGTAATAATAGATTAAAGTTAAGTCTAAACTATTTTCCTCGTGGGAACGATCCAACCTCATTAGTTGGGTTATTTACTTGATACGACCGCTTTACTTCTTATTTGAGAAATATGTTTGAGCATTATCACCTACACCGAAGGAAGGCGGATTACTTGCCAAGGTAGTACCAAAACATGAACATAGAAACCACATGGATCCACTAGCTAATATTCCTATGGGGGCAACATAGATCAAGAACTAGGAGATATAGTTGTGATCATCTTTATGCTACATGAAATATAATATCTAATCTAAAAGTAAGTTAGTGATCCTACCTCCCCTATGTGGGGAGGGACACTCCAACCTCTAGTTCACTCGTTGCAAAGCTAGAGTTCCTTTCGAAATGTCTTTAATGTCTTTATTAATCATCATAGCTTAATGTAGGTCATAGGGTCTAACCCTTGTATAAACATTATCATCATCATCATAGCTCAATAAGAATTGCATGATTATAATCCTTTCATTAAAATGCATAAATGTGAGGTTAGAACATTTTTACATCACTTCGTAATAAGGCACATCTGTAATAATCATCATCCTTATAACATTTACATCTTATCCAACATCTCACAAAGAATAGTCAAGACATTTTAATTAAACATCATACCAAGCCTATAAATCCCAATACAATTCTTAATCCAATACAACATCATGACTTAATCACAATTAACCATTATTGAAGTAACTAATAGGGATTATAAGACTTACCAAGTCTCCTACATAATTCTTCATCAGGGTCTTACCATCAACCATTTAACTCAACATGATTAGGGTGTAGTATCATCATATAACCATAATCAACATGGTAAATGAGCTAATTGAATCGCTGCATCACCCTCTAACACTAACTCATAGCTTAAGACAAGATACATAGATCAAAGTCATAATCTAGATCAAATACTCAAGAACTAGAATGATAGGAATATAATTCATACTAATATATTCATAATTTACAAAATATAATCATTAAGTACTAATTCAAAAAATAATCAATTCAATTGAACCAATATTACACACTTCATATCAATATCATAAGCTAGAATTAAGGGAAATAACACATCTTTGACAAACTATACAAATCCATAAATATATAATATAATTGAGTTAAAATACATGTTAATATATTCATAATATGCTATATAAATCATAAACACATCAATTTAGAAGGTCAATTTCATGATTTGAAAAGACCTACATGAAAACTAAATTTTTAAAATCAATTTTGATGGAACCCTTTGAATAAAGATGTCTCAAAGGTGAGGGAGATCTCATACCTTACTAATTGATGAATATTGATGAAGAAACTTTAACCTTTGAATCCCTTAAACCCACCCCTATATTGGTCTTCAATGGAATTCTTCAACTAGAGAGAGAAAGAAGAGAGAAAGAAGGGAGTTTTGGATTTGTGAATTATGAGGTTTAGGATAGTGTAATTGGGTTAGGGATTTATATAGGTTTTTAACAAACTTAATTAGACCTTACATAACACCGAATTAACCTCCTAACAAAGACAACTAATAAAATGACTTAAATGAAAATGTGCAGAAAAACCAGTCTACATAAATGGCACCAGGATCGACAGATCATGGATCAATCGACAGCCAATGTGCACCTCTGTGCTGCACATTCGTCTATTAGTTCGACGTCTATGCAAAATTAAACTTTCAGGATTTTTTCTATGAGACCATAGACGTGGTCATTGACACCCCATCAGTTGACACATGCCCCATCGGTGCTACTAGTTTGTGCACATTGTCTTGGGCAGGCTTTTGACCCCACAATGCAAGGTTCCTCCCTTGCATGGTCCTTCGGGAGTCTTGCCCGGACGTTTTGACTGTGAACAAACTCTAATACGTATTAAGACCCCTTCCACAAATTTTCTTCGTATTTCGACACCTAAATTCTAGTCAAATAGACTAAGGCACGCTAGTATATCATCGAACTAGTTTCCGGATGTCATGGACATTTTTGGACATGTAGACTTTCTTAATGTCTTATATTCAATAAAATGGACCTGAAAACAGTGTAAAAACCTTCTGACACTTATTTTAGGCGTTAGAACACGTCTTACATTTTAGAAGTGTTACACTAACGCTAGTTGTTGGTTTTTTGTTATGTATTCATTGTTCATTTAAAGTCATATAGTCACTAGGTGGTCATAATTTATCCTTTTAGTTGTATATCTTAGTATAATAAATTAATTCATATGTTCTTGAAGGCTTGGTATTGGGTAAATTGTGACTATGGTTTTAGTGATCAAGACTATTGAAAAAGCATTTCTACTCATCTTGTTGACTGGGATGACTTTTTCTCCTTCCGAGTCTGTAAAATCAGAATTTCGATCTAATCACACATTACAGTATACTAGGCCTTCTAATTCTTTAAGAGGTTTATCTAAAAGATTCGCAATATAGTACCTAATCTAGTAGCTCTATGTGTAAAAGCTCGTAATGAAGGACGTGATCTTGCTCGGGAATGTAATGAGATTATTCGCGAGGAGTGCAAATAGAGCCCAGAACTAGCTGATGCTTGTGAGGTATGGAAAGAGATCGTGTTTAATTTTACACTAGTGGACATTTTTGGAGGCACGTAAGATTTGTCCGCTCCAAAAAGCTAAGTGTTTAGGTTCCCCCCCCCCCATGTGGTTCGTCTTCTTAACAGTGTGCCTCCTTTCTCTTGATGGAATATATCAATACCCGAGATCCAGCCTTGCTTGCGTTCTTCACCGGCACTTTCCAGATGTATCACTCATCCCGCTCCCCACGTGGCTGTAAGGGGTCTTCTTGTGTGTTATTATAATCTTTATGGGAATGAATCACAAAAGCGATATGCTTAACACAAGCTTTTATTTTTACCTACTCCTGGAAAAGAGCTGATTCAATAAACAAGTCAAGCAGAAGGTAAGAGTGTCTCAAATCCTACTATCAAGAAAAAGGCTAAGATCATTCATTTAACTTCTAGATCGTTAGGGATGGGATTCCTAAGACTAAGACCAGTAATGTCGTATACTACGTCCGGAAAAAAGAATTGACCTCTAGAAAACTCATTTTTAAGGTCTCTTTATGACCATAAAGACTCTTTTAAAGTGGGTTAAAACCTCATGAAGGGAATGAATGCCTTAATGGAATGGAATCCGGGATCCAAGTAAGTTAGGTTAAGGTAAGTATGAGTTCAACCCCTTTCTCATCGGGCCAGGATCGATAGTCATTCGACTTGAGGAAAGTGCGATCAAATTCAGAATGCTCAATGTCTTGGTCTTTACCTTAGCTTTGAGGTACAAGCACCGCACCTAGGTAAGCGACATCTAATTAAATTGATTCAATATTTCTTGGTTTCATCCAGTCATTAATAACTTGATTATTTTTAGATAATAGTAAATAGAAACAACGCTTGTATGGAGTCCTATTTAAACAAAGAAATATAGGCCTGTCTGCCATCCACACCAGAACAAATAGATTTTTCCAAAAAAAAAACTGCTAGTGGATGAATACCTCCTAATTGAAATGTAGTAGTATATGAGTTCAATCTATGCTATAGTTCTTCTAGCATTAAATCAATGATTTTTGGCTTACTTATTTTTCGTTTTGTGTTGCATGTGAAATTCGTTTGAGTTTGCTGTGTACTTTTATCTTTCTTCTTGTATTTTTGAGAGTGTCCTAAAGACTAATATTCATTTATATCAATTTAATCCATGAAAATTGATGTACTGATCATGAGGTTGAATGAATCAAAGAAAATCGGAGAGTTGAAGATGTTGGGCTCAGAGGGACTACTTTTATCTTAAATTATTGTATGTTTTTTATTTTTTGGCCTAATCCTTTTGATATTATTGGTATTATGTTTGTTTAGAATAGGTACAATCGAAATAGACTTAACACCAAAAACAAAATGGATCTAAACACCGGTCTAGGCGAATAAAAACCGGATTTATACCCAACTCTCTCTTTCCCTCTCTTTTATTTTATTTCGTCTTTACTTGTTGTTAATTGTCACTAGTTTTAAGGTTAGAAAATTTCAAATCCCCCTCAAGACGCTATTTGCTTGAACGAATAATTAAATCAACCAAGTATAAATAAACATTAAAATAAAATTTTGCAAGTCAAATTTAACATAGCTAGTAAATTAATTCTTGACTTTCAAACAAACACTAATTAATTTTTTATCTCAAAGTTAAGTTAGATATTTTATCCAAACAAATTAATTGTCGGATAACCGCAAGTAAAAGGGAATCTTAGGTTCTTTCAAAACCTTCCTAAGACGTTAATAAGAACCCCTGAATCCCCTCAAAATTTTCATAAGATTTACTTTTTGATCTTTTGAAATAATAAGTTTTATTGATTTTCCTAAAATTAAGTGGTGACTATTAACAAGTCCTAAAATTATAAAATATTATATGTTTTTTAGTTTTGGTCCTAAGCCTTTTGGTATTATTTTTATTATGTTAGTTTAGAACAGGTAAAATCAAAATGGACTTAACACCCAAAACAAATTGGGTCTAAACACCGGTCTAGGCGAATAAAAACCGGATTTGAACCCAACTCTCTCTTTCCCTCTCTTTTATTTTATTTCATCTTTACTTGGTGTTAATTGTCACTAGTTTTAAGGTTAGAAAATTTCAAATCTCCCTGAAGACGCTATTTGCTTTAATGACTAATTAAATCAACCAAGTATAAATAAACTAAAAAGTAAAATTTTTCAAGTCAAATCTATCTTAGCTAGTAAATAATTCTTCACTTTCAAAAAAACTCTAATTAGTTTTTTATCTCAAAGTTAAGTCAGATATTTTATCCAAGCAAATTAATTGTCAGATAACCGCATGTAAGCAGGCGTCTTAGTTTCTTTCAAAACCTTCCTAAGACGTTTATAAGAACCACCAAACCTCCTTAAAATTTTCATTAGATTTACTTTTTGATCTTTTGAAATAATAAGTTTCATTGATTTTCCTAAAATTAAGCGGTTACTATTAACAAGTCCTAAAAATATAAACATTTTTTCCATTTATAAAACAAAACCCTGTTTATGCTAGATTTGCGAACAAAGTCAATTGTGTTCATAGTGTTGAGTTGTAATATACATATTGGCTAACCAATGTTATTAGGTGTTTTTTCAGGTAGGAAAGCATGTTAAATTGGGCACATGAGTATGAAGATCTTAACTTGAGGTGAAGCAAAAGTGTGGAAGCAAATGATGCAAGTCTAGAATGAGCAAAAGAAGGTCACAGCGTAAGTAAACCTAATCTTTATCTGTTCAATGTCATTGAGCTAGCAATTGAAATTCAGTTTCGAGGTCTTTTAACCCGAGTAGTCTGTATTGAGTCCGTATTTTGGAGAAGGACAAACGTGAAAGATATGCCAGTTCGCTTTGACTATGCTTCAAAGAGTTGAAGGCCTTAATTTTCGTGCATTTTTCCAAACTATAAATAGACTTGTTTTTATTATTGCGGAATCTGTGTTCGCTATTTTTCTTGGAGGAAACTACTTTGAACACTTTTCTTTTGAAATATTAGGGTTCATCCTACACTTTTTAATCTTTCAAATTCTTATATGATTATTAAAGATTGAACTAATTGTGTCGAATTATGAATAGCTAACTCACTTTATTCTAGGGCTATGGCTACGAATGATTGCTTAAGTATCTAATGTACGGATGAATTTTTTACAACTAAAAAATTACATTAATGTTTATTAATTACTTTTTTTATTCTTGATAACCATTAGGATAAACTTATTGTCTTTTCTTAAACTCGGGAAATCAAAAGAAAGAAAGAACATGCGAAACAAGGAGCATGATATTTTTTTGTACAGAGCTTGATTGATTTGTATCTAGGATATGGATGTACCTAGTTACCGTGGTTTGATACAAAAGAACAAGAAATCCTAATCTCCATAGTTAATTCGATCTATCCCCACTCAATGTGTAGTTACATTGTCAAATGTGGTAAGTGATAAGGGGTCTAAAGATCATAATCATATGATTAACCTTGTTATCAAGAATTTTATTGCCATTAGAAGTCTATTTTGGAGACACTATGTGTAATTTGGGCTATTCATGAATTTAATAATGTGCAAACATGTAACTATTTTTGAGCCCATACGTGAGTGTGTGTGTGTATATATATATATATATATATACATATATATATATTGGGTGTTGTAGTTTTTTCGAGTCCAAGATTAGGGAGAGAGATGATTGGATATGAAGAATAAGAAAATTAATTGAAAGACGATTTATTCTTAGTACTAATTCATTAATTTAACATGAATTTTTTTGTTGATAGATATTTTGTGACTTATGTTTCTTATTAATTAGAGAAACTCAAAAGGCATGTTCGTCTATAAAATGTGTTTTTTTTTAAAAGCTTAATATCGGAGTTTGGAACCCCTTTTTTTCAACATTCATGTCTGTATAAAATAGACCTACCGACCCAAAAGATTCAAAAACAATTAGAAAGAAAATGGCCCACACCCAAAAGAACCAACAAACCTTTGTATTTCGACCCTAAAACTTAGGGTTTCTAAAATTATCTCCCTCATTCCCTCCACCATGTCGCCCTAGGGAGATCCCTTCAAATCTAATTTCGTTATTATTTTATTTTGGATCATCAACACATCTTTCTTGGGATGTCGAATATTTCATCTTTCAAAGCTCGGAGAGATTTGTAGTATCTGATGTCTACTCCCTTTCCCTTCTTTAATGCAATGTATCATTTTTTTCTATTTTTCTAATCATAAATTGTTGTTGTTTTGGGTATTCAATTTTTTTTAGAATGAAGCAATTTAGAGATGACGTATATAATGTACTACCATATAAGTGGTCAGTTTGGTGTTCCAATGGAGAATTGTAAGTTCTATGTCGTCTATTAATTTTTTATGTGTCTAGTTTTGTTTACTTGATTATCCTATGTTTTTTTTTTACTTTGGTCAAACCCAGAATTCGTTTAAGTGGATTAGAATGTAACATAATCACTAATTTAATTTAAGAACATTAAAATTTGACTCAATACAACAATCGACCCCTTAAATTAAATTTAACATAAACAATCGAACAATAATTATATCCATTTATGTTGCGATAAAATTTATGTGTATAATTACTTGGGATAAAAAAATTTTCATTGTGAACTTATCTACCTAACAGTGTTTGTGAATACAAACTCAAGTCTTACAAAAATCTTAACATAATGATCATGTGTTTTGAAGCCCATTTTTAATAGATTTTCGATAGAATGTTCTGCATAAAATTTACTGATAAATTTTACATTGAGCCTTACATGTCGACGTCTTTACCTACCACAAGATTTTGCCATATGTGTTTCATCAGGAGTATCTAAATCTTAATTAAAGAAGATGGCCTGAGTTACTTATGGACTATGATACGAGTGTTCTCTATCACCCCGATAAGGAAAATGTTGTGTAGGATGCTCTTAGTCGATTTTTAATGGATAGTGTTGGTCATATAGAGGATGGTAAGAAGGAGGTTGTTTGAGATGTAGATTGGCCTGAATAGGTGTTTTATTGATAGAATCCTACAAAAGTGTTGTTAAAAAAAATTTGAAGCATTTTTTTGTGGTGGATATGAAAGAAAAACAAGGTCTTGTTACGAAATTTTGAGGAATTGAAGGAAAAGGTTCGGAAAAAGACTATAGTGGCTTTTCTATAAAGGGGGAGATGGTGTACTTTTCTACCAAGTTTGTTTTTATGATCCCAATGTATATAAATGGAGAGAACATATCATATATGAAGCCCATGGTTCACGATATTTCATATACACAGGAGTCAACAAGAAATACGGTGACTTGCAGGAGGTCTTGGTGGAAATGGGAAGAAAAATAATATTGTTAAATTTGTGACCATGTTCATTAATTTGCATTAACTGAAAGTTGAGCACTAAAGACCGGAATTTTTTTCCTAATGCATTAGTATACCTACTTGGAAGTTGAGTTATTTTAATATGGACTTCGTTGTTGGGTTACCTCTCACTCGACAACAAGATCGTTTTATTTATGTTATGGTAGATAGAATGAAAATATTTTGCTCATTTCATTTCTGTCAAGGTTTCTTATTTGGTTAAGGACTATGCTAAGTTATACTTGAGCGAAATAGTTTGTTGGCATGAAGTTCCCTTATCCATTATCTTTGATCATCGAACAAAATTCAATTGTCAGTTTTAGAAGTCTTTCCATAAGGTTCTTAGTACTCGTGTTAATCTTAGCATGGTTTTTCATGCACAAACCAATGGAAAGCAGAATGTACTATTGAAACCTTGGAAGATATGATGAGATCGTGTGTGATTGACTTTAAGGGTCATTGAGATGATCACTTTCCTTTAATTGAATTCTCATATATTAATATATATCACTCAAGTATTCTGATGGTTCTAATTGAGGTCTATATGGTAGGAGGTATATATATCCTACTGGCTTATTTTAAGTGGTTGAAGTTACTTTGATAGGTCTCGAGTTGGTACATGAGGCTATGGAGAAAGTTTGTCTTATTAGAGAAAGGCTGAAAACGATTAAAAGTCAATAAAAGTCCTATTATTAAGTAGAAGAATAGACCTTGAGTTTAAGGTTAATGATTGGGTCTACTTGAAATTTCACCCATGAAAGTGTAATGATATTTGGAATGAAAGGCGAGCTATTTCCAATTATGTGGGCCCATATAAAAATTTTGAGGCACATGGTAAGGTTACTTATGAACTTGAATTGCCTAATGGCTTTGCATTGGTATATCCGTTTTTCCATTTCTCAGTGAAAAAGTGTTTTGGTGAACCGAAATATCTGGTGCCATTAGAAACTTTTGGAATAAAAGATAGCCTTTCCTATACGAAAGATCTAGTTGAGATTTGTTACTAGCAAGATTGAAAGTTGAGAAATAAGAAATTTCTTTTGTAAAGGTTCTTTGGAGGAATCAATTAGTTGAGGGTGCTACTTTGGAGGTTGAGGACGATTTTATATCCCGTTATTCTCATATCTTTTCCTTTGTCCCTACTCTAGATTGAGGTATTTACTTCCTCTTTGATTACGCTTTTGTTTTCATGTGTTTGAGAAATTCCCATGATTTCCTCATTTATGCATGTTCATGAGAAGCTTGATTTTTTAGAAAAATGAATTAAGTTGATTTATTTTTTCATGTTTATGTGGATTTGAGTATGAGTTTCATATAGACCATATGAAACGCTGTTCTCAAGATGATTTATCTTGGAGTTGAAGTTTCCTCCTTGAGTATGTGCCATTTTGTGATTGTGCGCATGTTGGCTGTTAGGTTTAAGTTCCCATTTTCTTTATAATGTTTTGAAACTCATTCATGGACTAATATTCCCAAGGGGATATACTTTAACACCTAAAATTCAAGAAAGTCTAGCAAGGGGATCAAATGGGCTATTCACAAGCCAAAAAGTGGACCATGGGACCTTCTACGGAGCTCTAGACGGACAGTGAAGAGAATCACGGTATCTTATTGGGAACGTGGTAAGTACCCTGGACCTACCCTTCAGGTGTCTCTATTAGAGAGGCCTAGACGGCCCATGATGAGGATGATGGAACGTCGAATGGTTCATCCAGTGGGTCTTCAGAAGGGGACCTTCTCTCCTAGTCACTACTCCAGACAATGAACGACTAAATAGTTTGTGGTGCTCTTGATGGGTCATGAAGGTCTTTGTGAATTTTTGCAGGAGCTATCATGCAAAGACTCTGCACGACCTGTTCAATGGGTCATGGTTCCCTAGACGGGCTGCAAAGGCTTCTATGTAGTGATTTTGTCAACTTTAATTGAAGGGCTTTTCGGTCTTTTTCAAATTGTTTTAATTCAATAGCTTGTCATTTAACCTTAACCGAAATACTAATATAAATATTTTTACCCCCAAAATCTCCCAATTCAAGTTATTCTCTCATTCTCTATAAAGAAGAACAAGTTCATTGTCCTCAAATATTTCTCTCTCTAGAAGAAGATGGAGTTATTTTAGTGTTTCAAGATCAAGTCTCCAATCCTCCATTGCTTGTGGGCTTTGATATATTATGGTACATTCTACTCTTTTTCATGTTGCAAATTCTTATATGATTATTATGATTCAAACTATGTGAATTGAATTATGAATATCAAAATCTCTTTATTCTAGAGCTACGGCTACAAATAATTACTTAAGTATTTAATGTATGGATGAAGTTTGTTGTCAAAAAAGAATTATTATAATGTTCATTAAATACCATTTTGATTCTGGATTATCATTATCATAAACATAGTGCCTTTCTTGAAACAAGATGAAACAAGAAGAAAACCTAATGCTCCATTGTTTATTAAATCTATCCCCAATCAACAGTTTAGTTAGATTATCCATTTTGGTAAGTTCTAAGAGGTTCGGAGATTATAATCATATTATTAACTTTTTAAATAGTAATTGGATAACCATATGGAATTTATTGTAGAGACTATGTAAATTTGGGTCTATTCATGATATAAGGTATAGAAACTTAAAATTTGAGCTCATTCATGAACTTCAAAATGTGAACACATGACACTAGTTTTGCGCCCATTTGTGTGTGTGTATTCAAATAATATTTTTTTTTGTCTCACCTCCTTATTTTTCAAACTTGAGTGTGTGCTGTAGTTTTTCATAGATTAAGAGTAGGCAAAGAGAAGATAAAATATGAATAGAAGAAAAAATAAATTGAAAGAATATTTTACTCCTAGATCTAAATAATTATTTAACTCAACTGTTTTTGTTGATAGATCTTTTGAGACTTTTTTTTCTTCTTCATCGAAAAACCAAAAAAAGTAACAATTAACCTTTCTCAAGTTCTCTGATGAAAAACTAACAAAAGTTTGAAAAGATATCGCAACAAAAAAAAGTGAAGTTAAATTAATGATTTATATAAAAGAGTAAAATATTCATTCAATTAATTTTCTTCTTCTTTTCATATCTTATATTCTCTTTCCCTACTCTTGCCGCACCTCTTTATTTCTCAAACTTGAGTGTGCGTGTAGTTTTTCGGAGTCCAAGAGTAGGGAAAGAGAAGATAATATATGAATTGTAGTAAGTAATGAATTGAAATAATATTTTACTCCTAAATATAAATCATTAATTTAACTCAAGTTTTTTTGTTGATATATCTTTTCATATTTCTGTTTCTTCTTCATCGGAAAAACTGAAAAGGTAAGATCTCACCTTTTCAGGTTCTTTTATGAACATGTAACAAAATTTTGACAAGATCTATCAACAGAAAAAAATGAAATTAAATAATAATCTAGATCGAGGAGTAAAATTTTATTTAAATTCATTTTTTTCTTCTATTGATATCTTATCTTCTATTTCCCTACTCTTGGACTCTGAAAATAATACAACACACTCTAGTTTGAGAATAAAGAAGGGATAAAAAAAATTAAGATTATGTAAACAAACAAACACAGACACACACACAAAAATATATATGGGCTCAAAATTAGTGACATGTGTGCACATTTTTGAAGTATATAAATTAGCACAAATTTATTTTCTTATGCCTCAGTTCATAAATGAGACAAAATTAGGCATAGAGTCTCCTTAGTAGACTCCAAATAGTTATTAAATTACTGATTTACAAGGTTATTAGACTCCAAATGGTCGTTAGATAAGACTAGTCTAATCTATATCTGGAAAATGCAGAGGGCCCTGCAAACGCGGTGATGGCATGGTGATCGCGGACAAGAGGAAACTGGGGTGTATGATAGCTGAAGGGAACCTCTAATGTCATCACCAAGAATGCAGCCATAAGGTTGTGTGGTCTCTATGAATGTGGTCCAAGGTTTACGAATTGATAGGCCATTTTTGAATTTCACCAACTCATGCATAAAAGCTTGTTTTTTGTAAGTCCGAATCTCCACTGGTTATTCCAAATTATTCAGTCTTCTGTGCATAATAATGACATATAGAACCCTACCAAATTAAACATTATGGAACCAATGGATAAGTTAAAATTTCCGTATAATGTTATCTCGATAAAAAGTGGATCCCACCCTAAAATCCATTTTAAGATAATATCTAGAGAGGGTTTGTGAATTAGCCTAGAATTCTTGGGATTTGCAAGAAGGTTGGTTCTTGACCAAACATAACATTCTACAACTAACCACACAAAGAAAATTCTTATCCAATATCATTTACTTAGAATGTTTACAAAAGTCAAACGTAGAACTTAACTTGAAATTTTGGGCTAACAGGTAAGGATACTAGGTAATTGGTTCGGGGCTCGGTTCATTATTTTTCTATTGAAATAATTGTTTGGAGTCGTCTTGGGAATGAAAAACCTCAGGGTACCAAATACCCCAATATGACCTGCTATTTACTTTCCTAATTTCTAATTTCACAATTCTCATTTCTCACATAGGGAAAAAAGGTTTTTAATTTTAAGTACTTGTGTTAGAAAATTCTTCAGTTCTAGAATTCTTGTTGGTCCTCTCGTTTCTCCAAATTCCAAACTCCAAAGTTTCTCTAATTTCCAAACTCAAACGACGGGATGACTTACAAACGAGTCACGATTTTACTATAGTAACTCTGGCGTTTGGCGAGGCGACGACTACTCAAGTCACTCAGACGAGGGCACAACTTGCAAGTTAACGACTAACTATGACACCTCAAGACTAGAGCTTTTTTAATTGTTCCATTTATCATCATTTATATCTATTTTCACGATTCAAACGAAGGAACAAAATATTTTCTTGTTAGTCAAGCTTCAGTTACTTTGAAAAAGTGCATATTGGTTCTTACTTTAAGTGCATATTCTAATAGTGTCTCTTATATGTGCTATAGGGGTTTGTTGTATAGTCGGATTGAGATATAAATCACTGCATTTGTGTACTATAGTCGTGTCTAATGGATGATATTTACGATTGTGAAGTTCATTTTTAGCAGCCGGTTTTTCATTGGTGCTAAATATCCTCCTTTAACTGTTATTTGTTGGTTGTCTAATAGGTAAACAAGATCAAATACCAGAAGTTTAAAGCTCGACATCTAGAGACTTTAAGTATCACCTCTAACTAGAGATGTTGACGTTGAAGTTGGTGCAGTCGTTGTGCACAAAGAGAAATCTCTTGACCAATTGTCCAACTCCCCACAATGATCAAAACGTGGTAAATATATTCCCCAAAAAACAACCACCATGACATGATGTACCCAAATATGACCCACCTTTACCTTTACCAATGTAGGCATCACCCTCACTAAACTGATCACCTTGTGAAGCTTGTAGTAAGGCTTAGAAAGGTCATCAATATTAACCATTCTAAACAAGCTTGTGAGGCCTCTCAAAGGAATTCCTAGGCCTAGAATAGGACATGATATAGCTGCCCTCATGTCTAGACCGCTTGTCATTGTCCTGTTTGGCCTGAAGACCATGTTGCCCAATATTTGGATTCTCAAACCTCAGATAAAACATAAAAATTTATCATAATTGGTAGTTATAAGGATAGTACCCACCGGGAGAGCTCGCGGAACCTCATTTGTTACACATTATAGTCATGGAACCCTTATTTAATTTTTAAAAAAAATCCTAGAGTGTACATTTAACGTTACAGGGGATAAAGTTGTCAAAAAGGCCTCTAAAACTGACAGTGGAATTGGAGGAGACCCACCTAGCCTAGTCTCAACATTAGAAGACCAATATTGTTTGGCTTGCCCATCAACCTTAGAATTAATGAATTCAACTCCTATCAACTCCAAAGTATATATATTTCACTCACAGGAAGTATTGACAAACTCATGGGAATGGACCCCTAGGTGGTACCAAACCTAAGGATCCTCTATTGCAAGCTGACATTGTGAGGCTGGCTTTGGTAAAGTTATCGTTGTACCAGGGGCCTTATTAAATAACAACACCACCCGCATTGGAACCTACCAAATGATACCTATTAAATCTAGTCTATGAACATCAGGAACCAATTATTTCTTATAATTTTTAACATGTGCAACCCTACTCACCAATAACCAATTAGAGAAGCCATAACTAGGCAGTAACCTACCGTTTGCACCACTTTCCATAATTAATGTTTTTATATCATCTCCAATGTTTCTTGGTTGGTGTTCTAGAGGGCACATGTTGATTTAAAGTTTGACATGGTGTAGGCGTAGAGTGATTAATTTATGGTACTTGGTGTGTGGTTTCTCCCCCTTGATGCAAATTTTTTCATTGATTTAGAATCTATCCGACTGATATCTGATTCTTGGATAAAGTCCCTCGTCCACTATTTCCTGATAGGGTTGGTTAGAGTCTTTTGCATATCTACCGCCTTGTTAGAGGCCTTCAAATTTATTTCACCTTTGTTCGAGCCCTTGGTCTATCTTTGACCTTAGTTAGAGTTTTTTCTTGCGTGGCTTGAGTCGTTTGCATCTTGCCATATGAATCCTTTACCAAAAAGATCATGAAGCTGAAAACTGAACTTCACAAAGGTCAGCAATTAAGTCACAATAGAAATAAGATCATTGTCCGACTCAAGAAGAATAGTAAAGTTAATATCACGCCTTAGGGAAGGTAAGGTATGTCGGTAGGAACACATCCACAAATTAATGGACAATAGGAGTCAACTCAACTGAAGGAACCACACTTCTCGCATCCCACATAATCTAAATAAGATAGGCAGCCACAAGCTTCTAACATATGAACCCAAGTAAAATAGACAACTCCAACAGGTGTGCAACTACAAGATCCCTACCAAGCCACTGAGGGAATGTGAGTTATGACTAATGTAATGGTCTTAGAAATGTAATCCAAGATAACATAATAGGTCGATAACAAATTCAGGCCCAATATAACATCGAAGTCAACCATATCAAGCAACATAAGCTCAACCTAAGTGTCACACCCTGTGATAGTCACCAAAAAAGATCAAAACCTTTAATCCACTAGCATATACTAACCCAGTAGGGTCAACACACACTAGGACACTGCCAAAGGCTCTTAACTCATACTCAAATGAGAAGTATAATACATCGATACATATGAAAATGTGGAGCCAAGATTAAAGAAAGTTGAGGTTGGTTGTTGGCAAAAAATATATGCATGTGATAACTTTGATTGTTGCTTCAACCTTTTCCCTCCTAGGAGCGTCATAAAGATAGGCCTAATTGCCTCCACCCCAAGCCACAACAAAACTACATGGAACTACCTCTATATGGACCACCTTATGCACTGTCATAACCACCAAAACGGTCCTAACCCTAGCCACACCTCTAACTAGAGATGTTGATGCTGAAGCGGATGAAGTAATCTTACAGAAAGAGTACTCTATCGAACAATAGTCCAATTCCCCACAATCATAGAAACCTTGTAAAGATTTGCCAAAAAAGAACAACCACTATGACATGATGAACCCTAATGTGACACAATATTCACCTAAATTATGTACACATCACCCTTACTATATCGATCACCCTCTGAAGATTCTGGTAAGACATGGAAAGGTCATCTTGATTAACCCATTTGGACCCACTAGTTAGGCCTTCCAATATAGTTTTAATGGGACATGATATATCTACCCTCATTGCTAGACCCCTTATCATTGTCCTCTTTGGCGTCTAGACGAAGTTTCACAATATTTTTGGCATGCTCAACTATATTTAAAAAAGAAATACCCATTGACACAATATACAAAGTCTTAATCTTCGATTGGAGTCACAAACCTCAGATAAAGCACCAAACTCCATCATCATCCTTGGTAGGTAGAATGATAGTAACCTCATAGGAGAGCTTGTGGAACCTTATCTGATACTTTTCATAGTCATGGAGCCGTTCTCCACCTTTGAAAATAGATCCTAGAGTCTACATTGATGCTAGAGGGGATATACCTAGCCATATAGACCTTAGAACACTCTTAGAATGGAGTTATGGGAGACCCAACTAGCCAAATTCAACATAAGAAGACTAATATTGTTTGGGTGGATCATCAAGATGATAAGCAATGAATTTCGCTCCTCTAAACTCTAAAAACCTAAATAATGTAGCTACTCGGAGAAAGTAGTGACAAACTCGTGGGCATGGATCCCTAGGTTGTACCTAATCTAAGGAACTTCTATTACAAGCTAACATTAATAGGCTGGCCCGGGTGAAATTATAATTATAGATAGGGCCTTCTTGACAAATAACACCACCTTCATGGGAACCTACCAAACGACACCTGCCCAATCTAGTCTATGAAAATCATACACCAATTATTTCTTATAATAATCAACATCTGCCACACTACTCATCGATGACTGACTTAAGGCTTTCACTAGCATTTCCTCATTAAGGCTTAGGGTCACTCTCTATATATTGAACTTATGAGTTTGAGTATTAGAGAAACCTTGATCGGAAATACATTTCCGGAATCTAGAATTACAATGTTCACTGAACCAAGAATGTGAAAAGTAACTATCAACGGTCTTTGCCCTTTTTACTCCCTAGAACTTTCCTTAAGCTTTTCCTTTTTAATTTGTTGGCATGTGCCATCAAATGGAAAATATCCATTTCCTTATTATCATGGTTGTATGACATTCCATAACTACCATGTCGGATACATCTGAAACAAAATTTGTCATCCTTTCCATGGAATTGAAAACCATAGTTTGAGCACACTTAGCTAATTATGTGGGCTTCAATGCATACTTCTTTATAATAATATTTCCTTGACGAAGGTTAATCAACTCAAGTACCTTTTCCTCAAGCATCTTATGGGGAGAGAAACTATCAAGCAAAGCAACATTATACTTCTACTAATCAAGGCTACCTGAATCAACCGCCTTCTTTTCCTTCTATTAGTTGAACAAAACTTGAGCGGCACCCTTAAGTTAATAAACAACCAATTTTCCTTTTTCAAATAGTGTCACTCCCATGATCAATAAAATCTTCCACACATCCTAGTGGATATCTTGTGGATCTTCATAAAGCTTGGAACAATAAAACTCCTAAGGAAGCATTCTAGTGAAGTCTCTCACTTTTGTTGCCTTTGTACCTTACTTTGGGTTCACGGAAACCACGGTATTCCTATTGTCTTGAGCTAAAACATTAAAAGTTGCTCAAAGCTCTACATTAGTGACTTGTTCAGTAAAAGGATTGGCTAGAATTTAATAAGCTTCTTGTTCCACATTTTCATCCACATTTATTCTAAAGTATACTCTACCAGGGACATATCCTAAAGGCATCTTATAACGATTAATAAAGAGATTTATAGAATTACACTCTATCACATGACTTTATTATAATGAATGAAGTGGAATTTCCTAAATATATTATATCTTCCTATTCATTAATGTTGCATCTTTCACACTCGTGAACAAGGCTATACTGGATGTGGCTTGTAAGATATCCTAGGGCCTTTCTAAACATTGTGTTTGGGATACCAAGTTTGTCACACCCCAAAGTATACTCTAAGTGTAACATGGCATATAGAACCCTGAAAGGCCCTACACAAGCTACTTAGCGTACATAATAGAAGGTAATAGGAACAAAGAGAGTTCAAAATACCATTTTTTATTATCATAAAATAGTTTGACAAAGACAAAATCGAGCGTAGCCTCAACAAGCGACCTAATAAATCAATAGAGGTTGTTGGGATGTAATCAATACACCACGTACAATGTCCGAAAACAAATATAAATAAAACCAATAAATTTTCTTGGTCCCGGAGCATGAGCATCCGAAAACAAAAATAAAGAAAACCAATAAATTTTCTTTGTCCCGGAGCATGAGCACTCACCAATCTTCGAATAAAAAAGGATATCGATTAGCAACAAATATGCGACGTACTAAGTATGATAACAATGCATAAACAATATGAAATCATGCTTAAATGGAATTAAGAATAGATTCTATAACGAAGATAACGATAAGATTCAAGATTAGAAAACACAAGTCATAATCATGGTCAATACAAGCTTAACATATTAAAAAAACTAGGTGAGATATTTTGAAAGTAACCTAATCCATTATTGTAGGATGTTCTCCATTAACCGACGTAGACTATGATCTAAAACAGTGAATCAGGTGTCTCTTCAATACCAAAAAGATATTTCTTACTTGCCAAGGTAAGAAATATAAACTACTATATTACGTAGATCAACTAGCTATGTCAAATAAGACAAATACTATAGGGGGTATGTAGTTTTTGTCAAGGAGATTTGTACTAGAGATCTTAGAACTTTTAATGGTCTATACTGGTAAACTTTATACAAAGTACTAGATCCTAAATTAAAGAAAACATTTAATGAGACTAATCTACGCTACATAGAACCTTGTAAGGTTCGTAGACCACATTCGTAGAGCTTAACTTTGACCCTAAAACGTCATTAAGTTTGAGACCTTTCTATGAAATCTTTCTACGACCCATAAAAGTTTTGACAGAAACACGCTAGTAACATGTTGAATGAGATACTAAACATGATTTTCCAAAAACTTAACCAACTTTATACGGATGTCTTCTATGGTACGTAGAAGTTCCTACGACCTATAGATTGTACCCGTCGAGCACAAATGTGTTCTTTTCCTTTTCAAAAATCTGAGGTGATACAAATCCAGTTTATATGACACATATAAAAGAGATTTCCTACTTTACAACGTAAGGACAGTAAACTTCGAGCATACATGGATCCACAAGCTAATATATCCTAGGAGTAATGTAGTTTGGGACATGTAGATTCCTAATAGAGACCCGACCTCTACTAATGGGAGAGTGTCTTTCTCGATATCCTCTCAGTGCTATGTAAAATCTTACAGAATAGTCATTAATAATATTCATCTCATCATCCATGGAAAAGAACAATTAAGCAACCAATCCAAGGTTAATTTATTTGTAATAGATTTTTATATCTTGATTTAATTTAGGTGAGAAAATATTTCAACCTTATGAATCCATATGTGAGAAAACATTTCAAAATCTCATTGATACTTCAATTTTAAAGCAACCTCAAGTGATATAAATCAATTTCATAAAAGCATGCATATATTTATAAATTATAGCTTATAGTTTATTTGGTAATTGAAACTCACTACAAAAGCCAAACAGGTAAAAAGGGTTGACCACCTGTTTCTCCAAACAAAAATAGACAGAATCAGAAAAAACAACTCTTTACATAAGCCTCACTACAAAAAAATGTCTCTTTTTATAGTTGTTATCTATAAGCTATTTATATTGTATTTGTATTCTTCATGGTAGGGGGTTCAGTGTATCTTGGGTTGTCTGCCAATGTTTTATGTTGGTTCCCTGCTATAGATGTATATGGCTATGTCTTTTTACACTCGTTCTACTTGGAATCTACCTACTTGGAATAGAACCTGATAATGTTCCCTCGTAATTGTAGACACAACCATAGAAAACAAACATCCTATTATATCACTTCTACTAGACTTCTTTTTTGCCCATGAACATGTCCATTATATCTATTCATGCCAGTTACAAATGGTTTAAAGTATGTGCAACATTCTATAGATCCTTTGCCATAATGCATGTGTAATAGGACAATTAAATAACAAATTATCTAATGTTTCATCAGTAAGACCACAAAAGGGAAAAAGTGTGGGGGGGGGACCTAAACCCTAAATTTTAGTATTCTTTAAACTGTGGCAAATCTTCATTGAAGTTCTAGCTAAATTATTAACTTGTGCCTTAGGTAAATGTACTTCTACAGATATATACTCTTCCATGGAACTTTTGGATGAATAGGGAGTGATATTTTATATGTCATCTTTTTTGAAAACTTTTGCCTAACCAACATTGCAAGTAATCTAGTATGTAAGTCCCTTTTTATACCATCTACCCGCATTATGTACTTTCTTTTAGTAATAGATAGGGCACGTGTCCATGCATTAACTCTTCATATAGTAGGTCTGTATTCATTTGATCCAGAAACATTTCTTTTCCTCAGCTATAGCCCACAAATGTTTCAAAATTTCATCACTACCCAGGTAATCTTGGGAGGCATACTTTCTCCCAAGCTACTAGAGCTCTTTTAGTTCCACAGGGAGTCGCTCTTCGTAAAAAAGATCTGCTTATTCCATCTATCATTTTCATTATCCTCTTTGGGAGGATGAACACCTGTGCCTGGTATGTTTGGACCCAAAAAAGCACAATTTATGTTTAGTAAGATTCTTGTCTAACTCAAGAATTACTGCAACATTTCCAGATCTACGATATATTCAGATACACAGAGATTATTTTATTTCAACATACTTGAAACATAAATACCTCTGACAAAAGAAAAGAAGAAGATGATAGTAAAGGAACAATAAATTACAAACTAACTCTATGACTTAAAGGACCTCTAAAAATTAATTACAAACTAAACCTGTGACTTAAACAACCTATAACAGTAATTCGGAGAAAACCAGACTGTAACTTTCTCATTATTGAACAATAATTTATGTCCTTTCATTTAACACTATTGTGCACAACGTATGTATTTCATGATGATGTTAATGTTATTCTCAAGATAAGTATTTTTGTGAAGACATTTTAAGAAATTTCTTAGTTTGAACGAAAGCATTCTCTGTTATTCTAAATATATTTCGCTTTTGTTAGCAATGACATCATTGCTTAAGCAGTAAAAGGATATCTGAATTCCCATTGTGATGGATTTTCAAGTGGACTAGACAATGAACTTATACTCTTGTAGATGTCCTACTCGAGTATAAATTTCATTAGTTTCTTTTTGATAATCATCTAGTTTATTTCTTTTAGAATAAAAAATAGCTACGAACTAAGACAAATCTTTGTTTATGCAAGAAGCATCACGAATGCAGCAAATCGAGCTAAGTTTAAGATGCTTCATCATATTGGTAGTAAGACTATTGGAGAGATTATTTTTCAAAAGGTACTAACTTATTAAATTTTTGACTTTGATGTAAAGATGGGGAAACCTAAAAATCCAACAGATTTTGAAACTATTTTCTTTAGGAGGCGTAAGAAAGATAACAAGCTTGTTGAAGCTGAAGTAATTAAAAAATCATGTGTTTGATAAATTGAATATGTTTATTACTTGAAATTAATATGTGTTTTTAAAGAGAAAATTTTTTACATAATTTTTAAGCTCAACTCAATGAAATGGTTAGAGCCGATCCATGTCTACCAAGAATAGATTGTTGTAATGTGTTGTGGACCTCAAACTCGTAGAGATGTATTTGGATTTGAGGGTGGAGTAAAGGAGAAAGACTTGAAAGGTGGAACTTCTTCGAAGTCTTAATTTTTTTCTGAGCTCTATTCAACTCTAGAGGATAGCAAATGTTTGAATGAGGAAAACAATCCTTGAAAGAGGAAAATGAATTCTTTAACCATTGCTTGTCTAGATAGGAAAATGCGTTGAAAGAAATAATAAAATGAAGAAACTATTTGCTGCTCAACAATAACATATTCAACCTACAATATCTCGTGTTTCATCTGAATAAGCTCTACTTTTTGGTAATGACCAAGTAAGCAGCATGATACCAGACTATTTAGTTTATTTTGTTGATTTGCAGAAAATCATTTTCTACTATGACTAATTCTAGAAAAAAAATTATGGTAACTAATCTTTTCCATCTAAAAGATAGTACCTAGAATCGTTTGAATCCACCTTCATCTCTACTTGCTTTCGTATTCTTAATGTCTATGATCTTAAATAAAAACTAGCTAATACTCAATCAAATAGAAAAATAGAAATTGCCCTTTGAAAGTAGAAACTGATCTCACATCAGCTTATTGTTATATGTTTTCAGAATGTATGTATAGTTAAGTAGTGTGATGTTATGACAGAAGATTCAATGTAGGATACCTGATTTGTTTGTTTACTGTTGTTTGTGATTCATTGAAAGTGTTCTTAGTCATAGTTCCTTTATTGTATGATATTGGGTTTTAAAGATGTGAAATTTGTATGATCTCTTAGATTCGCCAAAGTTGCTACTTTCGTTCTTCATCTATTTTTGTGAAATACGGCTGCTCATGTATATATGCAGTTGATGTTTTTTTTTGCCAAAAACACACTTCGATCTGAGTTCAATTTCTGTTATTCTCTCAATGGTGCTTGGATCTCCCTTTTTACATGTCCTTATTCATATGAAAGAACACTCGTCCAGACTTTTTCATTGGTTTGTCATGGGCATAACTCTTTTTGTATTACGAATTATTCTCCACTTCACAATTGCTATTACTTCATATAAGCAATTATACACCTTCAGTTATTTCTGTGCAACCTCAGAAGCAGTCGTGTTAGTGTAGCTTGATTTCTTCATTATGGTTGACTTTTTGAACTGGAGGTACCTATTTCATTCACTAGAGTGGATTGGTATGACTGCCATGCTTTTTTATGTGGGAACTCTCCTTTTTGTCATCTTTGTTGATATATTGTTTTGGGCTATTGTTGCCAGCCTACTTAATCGATTACGCATATATTTGAAGTTTTAGTTCTGATAAAATTCAAATCATATGATTGTTTATTATATAAGATTAGATGTAGCATTTTACTTGAAACTAGAAAGAGCTTCATTTAGTCATGGGTATCACTTTGATATCTCTGTGAAAACAAGTGACTAAGAAGTTCAATGGATCTTGCACACAAAATGAACAATACACATTTAATTGGTTTTTCTAGATTGTAAAAAAAATAGAGATGCACAACTAATGATGGACGAGTTTCCTTCAAGCTAACATTATTCGAGGGAACTCGATAACAAAGAAGCTCATAATTCTTACATAATAAAAATTTTCTGCACAACTACAGATAAGTGTCTTTCTCTATTTGTTAATTTCTTAATTGCCGCCTTTTTGACAGCTACTTTATATGTTCAATTTTCCACAGACAACAAGTATTTCAATTCATGGTAAATGCATCTCAATGATTTTCTAATTGATTTTTCTTATGTTCCGCAACTTTTGGGGATATTTCTAGATAAAACGTGGTGAAGTTTTAAACACTTTTGGGGTTAGTTATCTATCCAATTCTTGCATAAATTTGATATCTATACCAAACGTTATTTATCGTTTTTCAAAATTTTGAACTTGCAGATTTTGAAGGTTGAAATTTAAAATCAAGGTTCAAGCTTAGAAGAAATGGACAAGCTTGTTATTAGTTTTCTATGAACTTTATGCAAAACTAAATAATACAAAGTCTAACTCGGATGTGGCTAAGTTTTTTGAAGAACAGATTAAGACAGCATCATGGGATGTTGACAAATTTTTGATTAATCGTACTCTTAATCTCTATCTACTTGTTTCTGTATTAATATATCTTCTTTTTTAATCGGAGGTTTTAGTTAAAATTTAGAATTTGTTGAAGGATTTTTTTTGTGACATCAATTGATCTAGGACATTGATGGCCAATCTAGGACCATAAATTTCTTGTCTATAATGAATAAGCAGGACTAGAAGTGTTTCTCATTTCTAAAGAATAATCTAGGACTAGAAATAAATCTCATCTCTGTGAAGAATCAACGACCAGATTATTCTTATTTCTAAACATACTTAAGGACCTGGTCATACTCATATCTAAAAGTATTCAACGACCATGACAATATCGTTGCTAAAGTGAATCATGGAACATGTTGTTCTTGTCTCTAACAATTAGTAAGACCAATTATTCATGGTCGCTACCAATATTTAACGACCTGAATATATATTTTCCCAAGTTTGTTTGAGAGTAGATATGTAGTCTCTAAAATGATTTAACGACTATATTTTCCCTGTCTCAACTACAATTTAAGGACCAGTACTTCCTTCACGTTGCAGAAGCTCTATAGTGACAAAGAGGGTTGGAATGAGTGGCGATCAATATTTTTTTGTCTCAAATTTTCATTTGATACCAAATTTAGATCGTCTTCCTAAGAGTCTATTTTTCTTTTAGTGCACCCCAAGAAGTCCTCCTCAAAACAAACCTAACTCGCAGGTGGTGCATCTTCATCTCTACTCTCTTTTCACTAATCAAACAAAGTTCTACCAACAACCTTGAGTTAATAATAAGCAGATAGCTTAACTCTTTAATTTTTTGAAACATGCATCATGTCAAACACCTTTTTGAGTTCTTCAATGAAGTTTTCTTGATCCTCTATAGTGCTCGAACTAATGAACCTTTGGGGATTCATCCTCAGGAACTCATGAATCCTTAGTTTTAGGCCATTCTTGTTGAGCAATTCTTTTCTTAGAAACCTGGTTAGCCACAGCCTGACTCCACATCCAAATTGTCTCTCTGTATTCAGCATTAGTAACTACTCTCTCGGGTTGCACTTTAGGTGCATTGGATACCCCTTGTTCCTTTATGTTCCTCTAAGCTGTAAGACCCTTTTATTGCTCTCTGCAAAGGCATAATTATCGGAAAATACGCGCAAGCACCAGTTAGAGAGACACTTTGTAGAGATAAACTCTAACACACGAAAGGGATATTAAAGAAATGAGGAATTTCCAAAATATTATAGTCTCCAAATTATTGATGAGGCACACATCACACCGCTAACTAGTATTTTACAGACATTGCTTCATAGAGTCCCTAGTACTCTTTAACTTTTTGTTGTGATATCAACTCTTTCATATCCCTAGGCTACATCCTCGTTGTTAACGGCACAAGAAGACCAAATCTGGTTCGAGCAGACCCTTAGCATATCTTACTTAAATCTACAGTAGAAAATAATCATTAAAATAAACTAAATTGAAAGCATGTGATAACAGAGAATGTTTTTAAAATTGAAACATTCAAACTTGGCAAAATCTGGAAACCGAAGTCTTAACAATACGAGATAATACTATAAAGACTCAAAGCGCTGACATCTAACTGTCTATTTATGAATCCTCTAATATTGGATGGATTTTTTGACTAACTGCACAACATTCTAATGAACTAAACTATAAAGCAAGTAAAAGAGTCCACTAGAATGCAAAGAGGATACCAACTGACTCATGATTGCTGAACTCGATCAATGGAGCGCTGGATGCCAATCTTTGTTTTACCTGCGTCTACATAATAATAGAATGTAGTCAAACTTGAATAAGTACATTTAATATAAGAGTATGCAAGTTGGAATGCTAAAAAATACTAACTTAGGCTTGAAAAAGGAGAATCTAAAAAAGTTACCTAGATTAGCTCACTCTAGAAGACTGAACACATTTCGATATGTAGCAATTTAAAGTTACTACAATATAGAGAAAACTATTTAAAATATGATATCCACTTTGTATGTATGCATACAAAGTTAGAATATAATTCTGAGATGTATGTAAAAGTACAAACAACTGAGAATTTAAAATACATTTAACTTCTATGGTAGTTTCTCTAACTAACAACCATCATTCAAGAGATATAGTGATGATACCACATTTCTCCTCACACTTCCAGGCCCATCCTACACCTTGTCATTCGTATAGAACCTGAACTACCAAGTGGGGCCACAAGTCTATTCTAATAAAGGATTGAATGAATCATATAAAAAGTATAACCCTTTTCTACCTTTGGTGGCTACATTCTTTCTTGGGGCAGGTAGTTATTTGAACTCTCCCCCATATCAGTGCTCAATAATACTACCAAAATATCATTATATTATCTCTTTTGATTTTAAAACATGCTTACTTCTCTGTTTTGAAAATAATTCTCTAAATATAGCTCAAAGGCTACCTTAGAAAGCTAAGGTTCTCTACTTGCTTCATTTAGAAAACTATTACTCTTTTCTAAAAACTAGCTCTTTTCTAAAAACTAGCCTGAAGGATCTTTGAAATCTAAGTTTCAATTATTATACTAATATGAAGAAATTTTATACTTATTTGGGAATACATAGTACACATATACTTCTTTGGAGAAAAGATTTCACTTTACTTTGAACGGAACTCAAACTTAAATCTTGAAAACCAAGTTAAAACGTTTGTAAAAGACGTATGAAACTTGAAATGAAATTCTTCTCCTTATATTTAATATTTTATCATCTGGATCATTACGTATTAAAACACAGTTAAAACCAATTATAAAAGACTTCTTTAAAGGACTGTAACAACTTTCTAGACTTGGCTCTTAATTATCCTCGAATTTAAGGTTATGGATTTAAGGTTGAAATTCATGTTTACGGGCTATTTCTATATGTTTAGAAGTATCTTAGAGTAGTAAGAATCATTAGGAAGTGTTAAAACACTTTAGGAAGGGTTAATCGGGTGGAAGTACGAAAACTAGCTGAAAAATGCCTATTCAGGAGCATATGGGGCGTGTCGTGCCCCCCAAATTTCAAAGGTGACATTTGGGTGCACAGAAGGTGTGCCATCCCTGTCACATCTCGAGACCACACCCTAGAAGATATGTCACTCTCAGAGCGCAACTTTAGTACTTGACCTCTCAGAGGTCTTATACAAGCTCTTTCGTATCGTTCATCTTATATAAAAATATGAAAAGTAATGCAGAATTAAATCATTTCACAAACATTTGCGTAGTCTTTAAAATATCTTTCATATAAAAATCATAGGAACTAATAAGTCTCATTTCATCAAATATTATACACAAGATTACTTTTGGACACGACACATACACAATAAAAATATAGTACTACTTAGTCTATTACAATACTTCGATAAAGGAAATAAAAGAAGTCTATGTCATCGAGTCAAATAAGAACATTATTCAACTTTCTTGAACGATCTTTTAATTAAATCTTAGGTCTCCAAAAGCACCTTCACCTACGAATCCCTTTAGAGATAGATAAAATCATGGAATTTGTACCACCACATGTACTAAGTATGACATAATGCATAAAATCATGAAAACGGACATTAATTTGAAATATGCATCTTTTTAATTTAAATATTATAATATAATCATAATAACAACATTTAACACCTTCGAAACACATAAGAAATCACTTAATCAATTTATGACATTTTTCGGAACAACATCCCAGTTAACTAATTCACTGTACAGTGAACTTCTTCACTATTATAGTGAAGTTTCTTAACATCACTTTAGACACCTTCTAGCTTGTAATCCCCTCACTAAAAGCTATCCTAAGGCTCACATAAGTAAGACAAATAGATACCAACTATACAACACCTAAACAATCCTTAAGACCACTGATAATGAGATCAACACACACTTACAAGACACCAAACATGAGATCCTTCTACAAAAAGTGATTCTAAGTCTCACTTGAGTGGGTTGTGAAGCGACCACTGATACAATCCCTTACACACACACTTAAGATATCCTATAGACTACCTAAGATAGAATGCTTCTCACTTAATATGAAAACTTATAGATGATATGAAATTCTCCTTCCAAAGGCAATTAAAAGACTTACTTAAGTAAATCGAGAAGATAAGGTCCATGATTGACCTCTTCAAGATTACGTAAATAATCTTTAAGACTACCTAAGGATGAGATGATGTATACATAATCATCCATCTTGCCTAACTAGAGTCATTGATCTTAAGACTGATCTAGGCAAGGTACAAAGTGATCATTCCTATGCCCCCTTCACACCTTAACTATACAACCCTTAACTACTCTAGATAAGTACTTATGCATTTAACATGCTTTATTAACTTAAGATTGCATTCATTAGTTCATTTAAGACTCATTCATCGCATAAGGATATTCAAGTAATGGTCTTGGACAGTACCTAGGGACACTAACAAACACCTTCAAAGCCTATGGTGCAATGTCTAGATAGCATACCATACAACCACTTAGAGTTTATACAACTTCTCTAATGCTGGTAGGTATCCCTTATGAGTAGAACAGGCAATGACCGACATAGAACTTATTAGATAAACATGGAATCCAGAGTTCTAACCTACTTTGATGAGGGTGTTCTACTTTCCAAGGGTAGAACTAGGACACATCCCATGTAGGCGCATGGTTAAGATATATGACGGACTTTTATGTACTCTAGTCTCATTTTGAAGTAGAGCTACATTGTACTCTAGTATCCTTCTCAAGTAGATCTACTTCCCATAACATACTCACTCGGTGTTAGCCTTTGTTCTCAGAACGTGATTTACATTAAACGTTCATACAAAGGGGTTCCATATCATGTTCATAACCCAATCACATTTACCCTACCGCAGAGGTCCTCTAAGGCTACCTTACAATGGAGACAAAGATACATCATTATGACATTCCTAAGGATGATATGATGTTGTTTCAAGGAATCAACCCTAAGTCCATGATTCATTACAAGAAGGATACCATTATGACTTACGATTTAAAAGTTCATAAACATGCCACTAGGTTTAAGGTCCAATGTACAAGACCTTAGCATCATTTAAGGTCTCACATATAATTCATTCATGCATGAAATGGGTGCACCGAGCTTACTTATTCAAGACATCTCATATTCATATAACATTCATAGATGTATCAAGAGCGGACACAAGTCTACCAGAACAAGACACAACATTCTTTACTTTATTACATATAGTACATAATTCTTTGAAGCACTTAGGAACGACCCTTATCATATTTATGTCATCCGATACATTACTATAACATTATCAATATAATAATTATAGACGCATATATTCAAGTAAGAACAATCATGCATAAAATCTAAGACTACACTTATAATCATATAGTCATAGTCTAACATGATCAACTATTATCAATAAAGAACATTTAGTTTAACATTAATCACATGTATATAGATATGATCATAATTCACATAAATAAACTATAGAAATCATCATAGTACTTTGAGTAGTGCCGACAATGCCATGATCATCATAATACATAAAATAACACCGACAAGGCCACATCAATCACATAGCACCGCCACAATAAGTGGACCACACAAATCAGAACATAATTAAAGTCTAGTTAACATAAAATAAAGATAATTAGGCAGTGTACCACCAATCCCTTCTCACCACTTCAATCCTTGGGTAAATTATCTAATTCAATACTAGAAGGATCTTACCTATGTCTATGAATATCAACTCAATATAAAAACAATCATACTCAATGAATATAGGAAATTTAAATATAGATCTATTAATCTAATACAACCTATATATAAGTTGAATACAATTCATATATAATTCAATAGACCATAGAAAATGACACTAGAATTCATAAGCATTAAGACAATATCAAGTAACCCATAAAGTAGTCAAAAACTAGGGTTCATAAATTACACGAGTTCATAGGTTCATTGATTTAAAATAATATAATTAACAACAATTCAATAAATATTCAATTCTTTAGAACCTTTAATGCAAGAACCCATTGATTGATCATAAAATTGGACAAGTTCATCTTTGAAAACTATTGAAAACTCTTTGAATGTAGAAATCCTTGATGAATAGAGTCTTAGGGATAAAAAACCATACATCAATCATGATAATAAACCAATTTGATGAATAATAACCACTCAAATATCAAATCCAAGCCCTTCCTTGAGTTTTGTTTCCAATGGAGTTCTACAGAATTTCTTAGGGAATTTGGATTTTGATTGCGAAGAATGAATTCTTCTAAGGGTTAAAGGCTTATAAACATGTTTAAAATACCCAAATTACCCTTTAGGAACCCCCACAAAGTATTATTTTTAAGGGAATTCACCCCTAAATATTAAAGTGAACAACGCACAGGAGACAACCTTAAAGACGGATGGTCACCAACAGACCGTTTTGTTGGTCCGTGGTTTAGGACTGCGGATTGTCCTTGGCTTGGAATTCTTTCACATCTAGTTATTGACCAAAGACCTCCATCGACGGGGCGTCGACTGACCCACGAGCCATCTACTGCCTCCATCGTTTGGGCTGTCTTTTCTTCAAGGAAAGGGTCCTTTCTCAAGGAACTTTGGTTGGTCCATAAGGACTTTGACCCGGATGTTCTCAATCCAATTAGGTTTGTATATGAGTATAGGACCTGTCAATTGATTTTCATCCAAAACAAATGCGCAAAACTCAAGGAAACATGCCAAGACACAGAAGGTCGTTTCAAGGCAAACCTTTCAAACGTCATGGATCTTTAACCTCCAAACTTAAGGAAAATTGACGCACTTACTATAAAATTTTATAATAACTCATAAAATGATCTAATTAAATCATACAACACACATATAAGCACAAAAACACATATGAGCCACATAGGTAATTTAGCCATTGAACATCTTGGTCGTCCCTTGAGGTTTAAATTTCAATGCACCTAAATCTTTAGACACTGCCTCAATAAAATATTCTAGACCATTTTTGGAACTTAGAACATCATGAAAACCATGTTAGTCTCTATATTCTCCTAAGTAGTTTTTGAGGCATTACAACCCCAGGCCCTCTCATGCAGATGGGGCGTGTTGCACCTGCCTTCCCTCCAGTGACGCCTGGCAAACTTTTCTCTCGTTTTATGACCTTAAATCATTCTAATTCAATTTCATTTGTCAAATTGGTTCTAAATTTACATCATATAAGCAACGATCTAACCAAATAAATTCAAGAAACAACACTTTCTACCTAAAAAAATCCACAAAATTCACCTCATAATGAAGAACAAAAGCATTTCAAGAACAACATTAAAGAAAATCCAAAATCCAATCTTTTTAGGATGAAATTCCGTTGAATCAAACATGAACCGTACATGGGTGAACGAACCCAACATTATGAGAGACCCACACACCTTTTTAAGGATAACCATAGAGGAAATCAAAAATTTATTTCGACATTCTTGGGGAATTATGAACGCTCTTCTCCTTTCTCCTAGTTTCTCCTCTTCTATGAAAACCCTAACTCTTTTGGTAAAAGTGTAAAATTATCTACTAAAACTTATTCCCCAAAATTAATTATCAAAAAATAAATAACATAATAGGGTAAGGTAACAACAAAACTATCCCTTGAAAATCCGGATTCGGACATTTCGTTAACTCCAACAACCCAACTTCCAAACGGTGTAATTCACTTATTAAAACTCTTAATTGTGCAAAATTGGTGCCGTTGGAAGATCATTCCAACCTTATTTGGAACTATACCTAATTTCTCGTGATCTATGAGTTATGATCGTTTGAAGACGACAAAAAATTCACTTTTAAATTACTTAAAATTTAAAAATATCCTTATATTTTCCAAAAACAAGTATTTCAAAGTTTTAAACATCTTCCTATTTCTTTCTAGTTGTGAGATGGTAAATATAATTTACTAACACTAACCTTTACCTCATATTACACATAACATCAATGTATGATTGAGTTTTTACCCTAGCTCCAATTGACATTAGACTATTACATAGTATCACACTAAATATTTATGTATAATTCTTTTCGTATTAACTACCTCCTTGGTCTGGCAAGTAGCAAAACTATTGTTCTAAAATTGGCCATTGTTAAAAAACTCCTAATAAAAGAATTATAAATACATGCATCCATACTATTCAAGATTCATTTATTTATTATTCGAACATTGTTAATTGTTCATGGTTGCAACAACCCGTGTTGTGGATTTAGATACTCATGCTTTAAAGAACACAATTCATATTTTTGGAAAGAGAATTCCTGAACTTATATATTGAGTAATCTCCAATTAAATTTCAAACTATAAGTCTTATAAACTAAAATTTGGAAATAAATTGCCAAAGTTTGAAAGTTATTTCCCTAGAAAATACAATGAACATAATGTAGACAATGAAGTCTAACCCCAAAAACAGAGGTTTACATACCCTATTTATTGAAAATCACGTCCTAAACTTAAAAGAACATTGAAAAAAGGAAATAAAGCTTGTGGATGTGACTTTGATCAACGAGATTGACCTACAGACTATGGCACGAACAAGGATCCATAGGTCCCTTCCGTTGATACTTAGAGATTTTCCATAGAGGTTAATACCTTCAACTCTCAGACACGAATGACATATGTGTTGTACGGATAGTAGGTTGACCTATGGTTTGTGGGTTCCCTTTATTAGCGTGACACTTAAAACTTTTCAGCAGGTACTAGAACTTTTAACTCTCTGATAAATTGATAGATGCGCAAGACGGACTGTAGGTTGACCTACGCTCAGTCACTTGCCTCTATAGTCCCTCACTTAGTCAAAATTCCTTGATGATTATTCGACACCTAACAATGAAGGACTGTGACTTAACCTACGGTCCGTAGGTCACCTCTATGGGTGGCTCCTTCTACAAAATTTCAGGTTTCATCTCTCTTGAGCTCGTCCAAGCCTATTTCCTGCAAATGTAAAATAATACATATTAGTTCTAACACAAAATGACCCTAGATACATAAAACTATAAACTGAAATTTATTAAAAATACCATAAACTCATGGTATATAAGTTATTATTAATTGTAAGTTGAAAGTAGTGTGTTTAAGATGAAAGTTGCATGAATGAGAGAGGAAGTAGATTTCATGTAAGAGTATGATGATATTAAAAGAAGATTAAGATAATTAACAATGACATAGCCTATACATGATTATTTAGTTGTATTATAAAATTCAACACATTCCCTAGTAATATTATTGTTTAATTCTCACACCTCTAGAGTCAACTATTTTTGTAAAACCTCACATTCTCTAATATCGATAATTGTGTGTCTGAATTTGTTTTGTTCATTTTTGTCGAATCATCCACCCAGTTTTCATGTTTGCTAAATTGATATTATCTGTGATATAATTAACTAATTGAATCCATATTTCACACCATTTCTTTTGGGATTTGACCTTGACTCTAGGTTGAATATTTTTTATTAACAATTACAACCAACTCTTAGGAATTATTTTAGAGAGTAATTTGAGCGTTATCAAAAATGTCGACGATACGGAGGAATGGTAGTTAGGAATTCAATTTAAGAAGTCATTTAATACGAATTTGTTTTGTAGCTGAACAATATACACTTAAATCTCTTTTTATGTTCTTTTGGTTGGTAAAACAATGAATATGCATGGGTGATGATTCTAGTCTTCATGGGCAAGATAATGATTTTAGAAAAGAATATGTGGTTGTTTCTTATATCACCAATAAAGTTCTAGCATTTTGATTACAATCGGTAATAAGGATGTTGTAACATTCAAGAAAATGTACATGTCTAGTGAAGAGCCTAGTAAGTTTCTAAGAATGCGTATTGGAGTATGTAGGAATCCCAATGCCCAATATTCAAAAAATATTGGGCATATTATAGAATATTGGCTTAAGGGTGTCAGCAAATTTCTATGTATACACAAGTATATAAAATTTTGTCCAACCTTGTTTAAGAATTGTACCTTAAATGAAGACCCTAAGCTAAAATTATTGATTCTCAATTTATACCATTATGTACTAGGCATCTAAGTGTCAAGCCTAGGTAACATAACACATGATCATTTAAAATGATCATGTAGAGTAAGCATTGCCCAAGGATTTAGTAAGGATCCTTGGGACAACAAGAAATGAGAAGGAACACATGTGCAAGCACATGTGCATCCCATGTGCAAGCCTATGTGCAAGCACATGTGAAGGAATTTGGTTAGGGTGGTTAGGGGCAGGCGCATATGGTGAGGTTAAGCCATGTGGCACTGAGATTCCTAACAAACTCTAGGCTCTAACTAAATTACCTAACTAGCTAATTGACCTAGGACTAACAAAAATAAACTACCTAGTGCACCCGATAACCTAAGACCTAACCGGGTGATACTAACCTAGTAACTAACTCAAGAAACATCCTAGTACCTAACGTAGGATGGTCCAAAAGGGATGGTTATGGTCCTACTGACTTAGGGGTACTTTAGTAATTACCATAAGACACTTAATTAATTAATAAAATATTAATTAATTGATTTAAATGGTCAAACCGAAATCCATACACTAGACAAATAACTAATTCAAGAAACATCCTAGTATCTAACCTACGATGGTCTAAAAGGGTTGGTTATGGTCCTAGTGACTTGGGGTTACCTTAGTAATTACCCTAGGTCACTTAATTAATTAAATTAACAACTTAATCAATTAATTTAATTGGTCAAAACCGAAACCACAAAGCAATTTAAAGATTTCGGTTAAGTCAAGTGTTCCTCTAATTCTAGTCAATTTAGGAGGGGCGTTTTAGTAAATTAGCTAATTGATTTATTAATTAAGTTAATTAGTTTATGTTAAATTACTAAATATTCAGTTCATAGACCCAGAATAAGGATCATTCACTAAGAAAACATGACTTTAAAGCAGTAAAGAAACAAAAGAAAAAAACAAAAGTTCTCCTTAAGCAATTTCAAGAAGTTCTTCAATGTTTTTGTGAAAAAGTATGAGGTGATATTCGTATATTCAATTCTACATAAGGTATATTTTTATATCCTAAAATTATTTCTGCAAGACGCTTTCCAAACGTTTAGAAATCAAGAATATCGAAACTAGGGTTGTTCCTAATGAATCGCAAGTTCATCTCCCTAGTTCTCCCGATTTCCGATTCTTGTAATTTGTATGATGTAAATTTCGAGTATGTTATTTGTATGTGGTATTAACTGATTATTATGTGTGTGTTTCCATGATTATAATGTCAAATGAAACCTACATGTTAGATCCTCAAACTTACGGTGTTATCTACATGAATGTTAAATGTTATAATGCCTACATGTGTTCGAGAAGATGAAATTGCTATAAGTTGTTCATTTAATTGTTTCATAGTCTGATCAAATGTTAAAAGTTGGCTTGTTTAACATGATATATTAGCATTATTTATTTGTGAAGTAATTTGCATAGTTAGTTATAATGTTATGACAAGTATGTATTGCAATTATGATTTATGCAAACAAATTGCCTAGAAAAACTATATCGAATATATTATTTCCAAATCATTTAAATTCATACCAATATCTACATCAATGAACTCATAACATAGGGTATGATAAGCAAAGGGACAAGTCCCAACATACTCTATCAACATGAACTTGTGAATGTTATAGCATTGGATATGTAGTAATAAATTTGATAAAGAATTGTACAAAACTACAAATAAACGTTGAACAAGTTAAGGTGAGTAATGAAATAACTAAAAGCTTAAGTTATGAAATTTTCCTAATATAGAGTGCAAAAATAAGTGAGACAAGTATCAGTTACACTTGATCGATTATGTCAAAAATACTCACATAAGAGTGTGCTAGAGTCCATGAGAGAAGTCTCACTTACACCATGATGATAATGTAAGACTTAAGTTCATATTCATCAAGCAAATAAAGGGATGAACTGTCATCCATAGAGTTAAGTAAACCTCATAACTAGAAGCGAGCTTCCATAATGTTTGAGTCAAACTCTAAGATATAATAAAGTAAAACAGATCTGAGCTTAACACCGATAGACTAGCAATGATCTTGTGCCAGCACATGTAATCCTCATGAGATTGCCTACCACAGAGGTGGATAAGTAGTCTCTGCGTGTCTCCTATTCTTCGAACTATGTTTGCCAGTATAAGTGTGTTAGAGGGTGGAACCCTCCCCCTGAGAATTCTAGCAGTTGGGTTTCACTATGATCGGTGATTCAACCTCTTTTCGATGTGCGAGAGACACCGGATTTCATGTTTAGCCCATATGATCTATGTCGGTTAAAGCTCAGGAAAGTATTCGGATTACTTCATCCATGAACCCCTCTTTTAGGTGTGGGGAAGACACTGACTTGGTTTAGTTTAGCCGGTGAATCGCCCTTTCGGTGTGGGGAAGACATAGAACTTCGTTCTCCTTAATCGGTGAACCACCCTTTTTCGGTATGGGGGAGCCACTAGATTTCATGTTAGCTCTCATGATCTATTTCTGCTAATGCTAAATAATTATTTTAGAGAGTAAGAAAGAACAAAAGTAGCATGTAAAAAGTGAACAACCGAGCAAAGAAGTAGAAACGTATGTTCATAGTGAACTAAGTAAAGGAAGAGCTTAAGAATGATAATCATTAATGCTTATAAGAATTATGTTTTGACAAGTTTGTGGATATTGGAGTATGAACATATGCCTCGAAGATTATATATTAGGTAAACAACAAATAAATGGTCATGGACAATAAATATTTGCTTATAAATACATTCTTACCCAATTTAAGAATGAAATATTTAACTTGTAAGTAAGGTAGCCAAATCTTTTCCTTAGTCTGGTAAATTACTTACTCGATTCATTGTAGGTATGATACTATAATGAATCATTGTACTTCTATGTAAATAGGATAAATGGAGATCATTGAACTACACAATAGAAAGAAGAACAAACTGAAAAATAAACTAAAGACTGGGAATAGGAGCTCTCGGCCTAAGGGAGCAAAATTATTAAAAAAATTTAAGTTATTCTAAAATTATGTTCATGATTGCGAGGTCTTATATTTATATAGAAAATGAGTTTTGTGCCTTTATTTCATGGGAACATGTAATATTCATAGCATGAATCGCAAATAACGAATTAAAAAAAGTAAAGCGACTTAATTTTCTAGAAACGACATGTTTCTTTAAGAAGAGCTTTCCTTGATCATGCATAATCCTTACATGTTTATGTGCATACACCCATACTTAGTACAAGTGTTTACTAACCTCATATATTTTTACTATTTTTATAGGCGCAGGTTCTAAAGAAGATTAATGACTCGACGAAGTGGTTTGGATTAAAAATATCAAGACTTTGGTAGCTCCTCATGAGTTCGAGGATGCTATACATTATTTTTATAGCTTTAGTACAATAGACACAGCTGGTGTATGTAGTCCGTAGCGTTTTATTTCAAACATTTGTTCAAACGTTTGTAATAAGGCTGATTGGAAAACTATTAATATTATTTTGATTCTCTATTTCGATTGTTTAATCTTCAATAGATGGTTGCTTTAGTTTGAGCATTTTAGAATATCACACTTATGCTGTATCACATGACGTCAATTTCACTTCATTAAGCATTAGAATATGTTAAGTTTTCCACAAATTTTGCTGTATGATTGTGATGAAAACTAAGAAGAGGCTTGTCTGCAACCTCTTAAAGATTAACGACTCCGATTGCATTCAGATTAACAAGAATCCAGGTGTGACAGATGCCATATTTATGGTAACCAAGTTCATGTTCAAGCTTATCGAATCAAGAGGATTATTTGGGAATCTCAAACATTAATATACTAATGATTACCTCTTCAAGTTTGTGAGTGTGTGTAACCATTTTTTGACAAATGGTATTTCACAAGAGTCAAAATGGTTGAGGTTATTTTCATTTTCATTAATTGGAGAAGAGACTAGCTGGTTTTATTGAGTTTCCAAGGAATTCTATCACCTTTTGGGGATAATTTATTGAATATGTCATTGTGAGGTTCTTTCATCCATATAAATTAATGAAATTGAGAAAAAATATTCAGATTTTTTAGAAAAATGAATGGAGAACCCACTCATAAAGCGTGGTTACACTTTAAATGGGTGTCGTGACAATGTCTAAGACTTGGTTTCCTGATGAGATGCTATTACAATATTTTTACCGAACTCTTCATATTCTGAATAAATTATTGTTTAATCAACTCATTCAGGGAGGTATAACTAAGAAACCATTCATAGAAGTGTCAAGGTTCTTATTGAGATGACTAAAATTGACCAAACTTGGTACATGAGTGAATATTATGTGTCACTTACATACTTTGAGACGTTTAATTGCTAAATTGACTACTCAACTTATAATGTTATCCTAATATATTATTGTAAGTGGGAGAATGTAACACTCCGGAAATTCCATGACCTAGCCTAAATGATCGCTTTATGAACTATGAGATAAAACAGTGTTTCTAAGACTAAACAAAGGTAATAAACTTAATTATGAATTTTTGGAATCAAAACGTCAAGAAATAACCACGACTTCTGGGGGTTACTGAAAGTCAACTAGTGCGCCTTCATGTATTTCAAGGATTTTTGAGAGTCGGATAAAAACAAAATTTTGTGGAAAGTTTTAGAATACATATAGAGTATGTTTAGAGTCGAAATTTCTGGGTACAACTCCCCAAGGACCACTTTAAGGTCTCTCAAGGAAGGCTAAATATTTTACCCTAAAAAGTTTTCAAAATAGTGTGCCATTGATGAAGCAAACGACAAGCCATCGATGGAAGAACGATTTCGTCGATGGTTCTCATTGGATGGCACTTCAAAATTTCACCTAGAGATTCCAAAAAAAGGTCTCTGAACCAAACCACAATTACCAGTACGGTGTGTGGTCTGGTGGACGCTCCGTGGACGGTCTTCCGTCGTTTGGCACCCTATTTCACTGCACAATTTCAGTTAAGTTAGGAGTGGTTTGGGAAATGGTTAATTAATTAAGGTTTTAAGGTCCATTTTAGTTAGTTAGTTGAGGACAGTAAGAGGAATTTATCTCATTAAGTCAACCAACTCTTCATAAATCCAAAATCATAAATCAAAACCCATTTTCGCTCACTTACAAATTCTCTCTCTAGGCCACCATTGAAGAACAAGAAAGAACTCAAGCTAGGGAAATCCACATTCATCCTTTTCACTTTAAATTCATGTAATATCCTCAACAAAGCCCTTCGAAAACATCTATTTCCAACTCTATATTGTGACCAAAATTAGGGTTTTGTGATCTAGCCATGGGTTCACTCTTAATTAATTTTCAATATGTTATGTTCCTTGTATAATGATTATATTAGGATTAATTGAACATTAATATTGTCAAAATCTTCCAAGAACCCATGTGTATCCCATGACCCAAGTTTCATGAATGTTGAAGGATGAATCGAATAATATAAGCATGTAGTATTGTAATCTCTTATTATCTTGTTATAAGATCTTGTCTTCCGTGCCTATTATTATTTATATGAGGTTATCATGATAATTTATGCCTAACCTTGATAAAAGGGTATATTCTAGAGTTGTATATGTGACGAAGAATGTTGTAAATACACTTTCAATTTACATGCAAGGTATATGGCTTATGGAAAGATCATGAGAGGTAATTTGGGTTGTATTTATTCTCTTGAACCTTGTATATTGGGTGGAATGAATTATGTATAATGAAATTGGTCTCTTGTGTTGATTTAAAGTATAGACCTCATGGAAACACAATAATTGAGATTGTGAAAGTGCTACTCACATATGTATGGTGATCCTCGGGTGAACATGTATTCTAACCTAATTGATCTAAGAGATAATGTCAAATTGTATTGAATAAAGATGAATTAAACTTCATACATGTAAATAAAATTAAGAGAAGAATGGTATTATGTTGGAATAGTATAACAAGCACCGAGAGGATATGACCAATGAGGAAAAGACCCTTCCGTTAATGCAAGAGGTTGGGTAATCCTAGTGATAGTCATGAGATGGGTACTCCTCCTCTAATGAAATAGGTAGAGTCTTTCTAAGAAATATTTCTATCCCTTAACTACATGCCCTCGTAGTACATAGCTAGTTGATCCAGTTAGTAGCTAGTATGCAGGTTCTACCTTGGCAAGTAGAACACCCGATTTGGTGGGTTTGTGACACCGCATTCGATGGAAGATCTCATGGTCTATGTGACTTATGGTTTATCTTACCTAAAAAATTAATTAATGAAGAATTATGAACTAGTCCATGACATTCTAATAAGCTTACTAAGTAGAAGTGAGGGTATGAGACTTCAGTTGTACATTGCACCAGCAGGCTTACAAGGTTGTTATTGGAGGTTCTTGAAGTTACAAAATTATTATGATTACATGTCTATTAGAATGAATGTAAAAGTAATATGTGTCGACAAGGTGGTTTCTATGGGAATTCTAGGTAGGAGGTTCCTTGAAGTTATTAAATGATTATGATAACATGTCTATTAGAATGAATGTAAAAGCAATATGTGTGGCCAAGGGTGTTTCTACGTGAACTTTGGTGTGTGGTTTTTATGTAAATTTCCCTTTTTCACGTTTTAAGGTTTTTATGCATTTCTCCATACTTTGTGCATTATTTGTACTAACCCCTTTTCTCCATTTTCGATTATGAATATAGGTTCCGGCTATTTTGTTGCTCCTCAACTCTTCATGAAATCTTTGACTTCTTATCTCTAAGACTTGTGGTAGGTCCTCAAAGATTCTAGCACATATGTATTTGATGTCACTTATTGATTTCTACATTGATGTAATAGAATTAGAAATCTTCTGTTATGTACATTTGTTGTAATGATTATTGTGTCTAAATGGCTAAGATTTGAAGACTTATGTTGATATCTTATAAGTAGATGGCTTATGTGTGACAATGGTATTAGATTTTTACTATTTTTCTTATGAAAAAGGATGTTTGAACTTCTGTTATATAAAGTTTTTAATTCCCAATTATTTCAAGTTCATTATGAAGTGATGATTATGCTAATGGTTTGTATGAGACTTATTTGAGGTCGAGTACTACCCAGTCGTTACAAAAATTCTATCAAAGTATAAGTTTTTGCGTTAATAGTAGGGTTGATGTCACATACACCTCGTCTACTAGATTTTATTCATTAATGACAAGTGCACCGCCTTTATGATTAGGAGCTTATGAGATTATTAGGAACCTTTCTTTATTCATTAATAAATGATTGTGCTTGGAGTCCTAACACTATATAACTCTTTCCTTCTTATCCTTTTATTGTTCTTATAGGCTATGAATACAAGAAGGAATAATGCTATGATGGCTGAAAGGGAGAATGCGAATGAGGCGGTTACCCCTCAAGATCTGCAAAACCCTCAAGTTCCTATTGAAGAAGGGGCTATATCTAATGTTGAGATAATGGATTCCATATAAATTTTTACTCAATTGTTGGCTAATAAATTTGCTAGGGATGATAGGGTACAAGAAAATCTCAGTTCTAGCACAAACACATCAAGGATAAGATAGTTCACAAGGATGAATCCCCCTACATTCTTTGACTCCAAGGTGGAAGAAGACCCACAAGGGTTTATAGATCAAGGTGCTATATGCCATGTGTGTGAATTCTCAAGAAAAGGTGGAACTAGCCGCCTACCAACTCAAAGATGTGGCTCAAGATTGGTACGAACAATGGAAGTATGAGAGGCCAGTTAGAGAAAGTCGTATTGCTTGAGGGGCTTTCAAAATGACTTTCCTTGGTAGGGTTTTTTTCCTTTTAGAACTAAGGGAGAGAAATATGCAATAATTCATCAACATTCCTTAAGGGAATATGAGGGTGAAGGAATATAGCCTCATGTTTACTCAACTATCCAAGTATGACCTACCATGTTGGCAAACTCTACGGCTAAGATGAATGAGTTTTTGTGGGAGTACCGATCTTGTAGTGAAAGAATATAGGTCGATTATGCTAATTCCAAGCATGGACATTTCTCGTCTTATGGTCCATAGCGATCAAATTGAGGATCATAAGCTTAAAGAAGTTGGTAGCGAGTTGAAGATATCAAAGCCCAATGAGGGAAATTTCTCCAAGAATAGGTTTGAGATACAAGATAAACCAAGGTATAAAAAGAGGTTTTTCTAATCCAATTCCCTCCAATTATCCAATGCCCAATCAAGGGAGGAGGGCTACCCCTAGGCTCAAGGAGAAGATCAGATTGGCGCTATTATGTAAAGAACTACTTTTGTCAAGTGCAATAAAATGCATGAAGGGAAATGTCTTGTCAGTATGGGCTTTTGCTATGGAATTGTCCAATACGTGAGGCCAAGGGGAGGGAAGGTACCCAAGATCCCACAGATGCTCCAAACACCGATGATCCCAAAAATAATTGCTTCTATACCCTCCAATCTTGAGGTGATCAAGAGATCTCTCCCGATGATGTTACATGTACATTGCAAGTATTTTCCATTGATGTTTATGAATTATTGGACCCCGATGCCACCTTGTATTTTGTAACCCCTTTAGTGTTTATTAGATTTAATATGCTTCTTGATATTTTCCATGAACCTTTTTCGGTCTCTATCCCAAAGGGTGATTCTGTACTTGTTAAAAGAGTTTATATTGGTTGCCCCATTTCATTACCCAATAGAGTCAGATTAGTTGACTTAGTAGAACTTGAGATGTTTGACTTTGATGTCATTTTGGGTATGGATTTGCTACATTCTTGTTTTGCTTCCATTGATTGTATAACTCGTCTAGTAAAGTTTTAATTCCTAAATGAACTTGTGGTAGAGTGGAAGGGGGGAAACTTAGCTTCAAAGAATCGAATCAGTTCTTATCTTAAAGATTATAACTTGATTTCTAAGGAATGTTTTTATCATATTGTGAGGGTCAAGGATCTTAACTCCAAAACTCCTCCACTAGAGTCGTTCCCTATAGTGAAGGACTTCCTGAAAGTCTTCCCCAATAACTTACCTGGAATTTCTCATAAAAGGGAAATAGATTTTGGTATCAATTAAATGTCGGATACGAAACCTATCTCAATCCTTCCTTACCGTATTTACCCAACCGAGTTGAATTATTTAAAATCTCAACTCAAGGATTGCTAGATAAAGGTTTTATTCAAAAAAAAAATATCACCATGGGGTGCTACGGTATTGTTTGTTAAGAGGAAATATGGATCTCTTAGGATGTGTACTATTACCGCAAATTGAACAAGGTCACCATAAAGAATAAGTATCCTTTTCATATGATTTATGATTTATTTTGTCAACTCCAAGGTGCAAGTTACTTAGAAAAAATTTATTTGAGGTCGGGATATCATCAACTAAGAGTTGGAGGAAATATCTAAAATGACTTTCCTAACTGGGTATGGTCATTTTCAATTTTGAGTCATGTCTTTTGAACTAACAAATGCCTGGCGTCTTTCATTGACCTTATAAATCGTGTTTTTAGAAATTATCTGGATTTTTTTATGATTGTCTTTATTGATGACATCTTGATATACTCTAAAATTTAGGTTTACCATGTGAACCTTTTGATGATAGTCTTGCAAGTCCTCAATGATGCCCAACTCTTTGCAAAATATAGTAAGTGAAAGTTTTGGTTGAGTCCGGTTGCTTTTCTTGGTCACATTGTGTCTAGTGAAGGAGTAAGAGTAGATCTGAGTAAAATGGAAGTTATCAATAGTTGGCCTAGACTGTCCTACCAACATTTGAAGCTTCTTGGGATCGGGCGGGTACTGTAAGAAGTTTTTTGAGGGATTCTCCTTAATCACATCTATGATAACGACCTTGAATCAAAACAAGGCAAAGTTCGAGTGGTCGGAGACTCGTGAGAAGAATTTTCCATTATTGAAAGACAATCTTACCTATGCGCTGGTATTGGCCTTAACGGAGGGCACATAAGGGTTTGTGATATATTTCAAGGTCAAATCGTATGCGTGTAGGAACCTCAAGGTGCATGACAAGAACTATCCAACTCATGATCTTGAATTAGCGAAAATAGTATTTGTTTTGAAAATATGGAGACATCACCTATATGGTGTGCATGTAGATGTAGTCACCGACTATAAGAGTATCTAATATGTTTTTACTCAAAAGGAGTTGAATCTCCGACAACTAAGGTGGTTAGATTTCTTGAAGACTATGACATGAGTCTCTTTTACCACCCCAGGAACGCAAATATTGTTGCAGATTCTTTTAGACAAATGACTATGGGTTGTGCGCCTCATGTTGAAGAGGGTAAGAAAAAGCTAGTGAAAGATGTTCATAGATCGGCCCACTTAGGTGTTCGGTTAGAATATTCTCCAAAAGGTGGTTTCATGGTTAATCATAACTCCAAGTCATCTTTAGTGGTTGAGGTGAAGTATAATCAACATCTATATCCAATATTAATGGAGTATAAAGAATCGGTTGTTAGTAATCTTAATGAGTCATTCTCCTAGAGGGGGGATCGGGTACTTAGGTACCAAGGTAGGTTGCTGTACTGGATGTTGATAATTTGAAAAGAAAATTTTGGGAAGAAGCTCATGGTTCCCAATATTCTATTCATCCGTGTGCCACCAAAATGTATTGTAATTTGCAGGAGGTATGTTGGTGTGATGGATTGAATAGGGATGTAACGAAGTTTTTGGCAAAATGTCCTAATTGTCCACAAGTCAAGGCTGAACAGTTGTAACACCCCAGAATTCCAACACCTAATATAGAGCCTCACATGAAGAATTAAGACTTATAACACTGTTGATAGGCCTAAAATAATGCATGTAATTTAGTTAGAAAGTGTTAGAGTCAAAGAAGTAAGAAACGTCCATGACGTTCGTTGAATTGTGAAATGTGCACTACTGTGCCTTTGCATCTTTCATAGGGTTGTAAGAGTAGTAAATTTATCAAATTTTGTAGAAAGGTGTTAAACATTTGTTAGAGTGTCTTTAGTGTCGAAATAAGGGTCCTTGAGAGGACCCTTGTGAATTACCAAAAGCTGTTAAATTTACAGTGGCCTAATGATCGGCCAAACGACGAGACATCAATGGGCTAGCGGCCCGTAGATGGAGTAGTAGGTTTATCCTTAGCCAAATATCAAAAGTTGTCAAAAATACCACTCTCTATCGCCAATGACGGTTGTACAGTATAGGACCGTCAATAAGGTGATGGTCCGTAGGTCGGGGATCCATTGTTAAGGGTTTGTTCATTGTTAAATTTTCATAGTTAGTGACTTAATCAATTAGTTGTTTAGTTAATTAAAAAGTGTTTAGGGTAATGTTAATTGCATTAGTCAAGTGATTACATAAGAAATAACCCTCATTAAACTAACCTAACACTCCTCAATTCCCAAACTCAATCTCTCCACCATTCCCTACTTTCTCTATCTTTCCCCAGAGAACACCATTGAAGAACAAGGTTCAAGGTAATTATGGCTGAAAGACTTAAAATTTATATCCATCAATTTTCAAGAATTTTTAAGGTATGGAAGCTCTTCACTATTGGGATCTCTTTCCCCAAGAAGCTCCTTGAATTCAAAAGATGTCAAAAACATGAATTTCTTTCCAATTTAGTCATTTGTCTTTCAATTAGATTTAATGTTTATATCTTGTGATTATTAATGATGGAATATAATTGTTTATGGGTTAACTTTTGTTTATTGGTCACTACCTTAGTTTGTGATGAACTGAATCCTTTACCCTAACCCTAGTTATAAATTGGACTTGAAGATTATTAGGGTTGTTAAAATCGGTCATGTTATTGCTTAATTCACAATATTATGATAATAAGGAGTGAGGTATTAGATAATTGTGGTTAATTGAGGGGGAGATTATTGATGGAGATCATGGATGTTATTTTGTAAGACATTGTGATCTTGAACTCTTTACTTCAATAATGATGGAGTCTCTTTGGTGAAGATGTTGTGCCATTGAAGTATTACATGTGATTAAATTATGAAGATATGATATTATGACTATGATGACATGATATGATTATGTGGAATTTGAGACCATTATGAGCCTATTATAATGCAAGTTTGAAGATGGTTTATCTTGTGCGCCTTAGATGATAAGATAATGATATCTTGATCTCACTAATGATGGTTTGTGATAAAAAGGATATTCTCATCCTATGCCTAATGATCTAAATGATATGCTATACAAGGGGGTTAGTCTTCTATGACCTAAATTAAGTTATGATTGCTAAATAATGACTTTAGCTTAGCACCGAGTGAAGATGACGATGAGAGGTGTTGAATCCCCATAGAAGGGAGATTCACCAAACATTCCCATGTGATGAGGGCTCTAATTGATAATGGGCATGTAGACGGTTCAAGACATATCTCTTAGTTCTTTAACTATGTCGGATCAACTTAGAATTCTATGTTCATATTTGGTCCTACCTTTACAAGTAGACCACGTTCTTTCAGTATAGGGTTTCATGACACTGGATTCAATGTTTATCTCACATGGTCTATTGTCAATTAAGGCAATTTTTCCTGAAGGTAAAATGAAATTAATATAATGAACTCAAACAAGGTTGAGTTATGGGGTTCTTCTTAGTATCGGTAGGTGTATGGGCCACTACCTATATATTGCACTACTTGGACTTGAGGGAAGTCCTAGGAGGTTGCTCTTATGCTGTTATAGGGTAAATTATAAGCATATGTTGACTTTACATGTTGATGATCTTATATGATGTTAGTTTCAATTTTGAACATGTTATTGGTCTATATTGCTATTATGATGATGAATACTCAGTATTATAAGATATATGAAGTTAGACATTACTGAAGATCTATTTCCTTATTTACTTGATTATGTGGGGTTATGAGACTTCACATCAACATCACACTTTATCCTATATTTGGAAGGCTATAGGGTGTCTTTAGGAATTTCATTCTTTTGTATCAGTTTCGAGCAGGGTGTGTGTTAGTGTCTTCCTTGTATCTTACAAGTTTCACTTTTTTCCAAGGATGGAACTTAAGAACGACTCATTCAATCAACATAGGGGTCAACATATTTTACGGAATAGGGGTGTAGAACTACCCCAAGATAAAGAGAGGGCTATGGATAATAGTACGCCCTCCAGTAGCTCGAGAGTATGTTTTTTTGGTATGTATAAGACTAAACCAACCACCACCCAAACCATCTATTGCCTTGAGTCCTAAGAGATCCATAACTCAGTAATAGATTGTGCTTGGGGTATGCAACATGCCCCAGCTGCAATTGAAGATCCATCACTAGCACACGTCTAGAAGGGTCTACCCGCAACACAGATGCTCGGGCCTAGGATAATTGCAATCGGAGCGGTGCCTCCAGAGAAGCAGAAGATTCTTGAAATAATTCATAGGCTTTCACATCTGAGAATTTATAGGGTTGTAGGGGAGGAGACCCATGAGTTTTTGTGTACTTTCTGATAGAGGCTTTACATATTGAGACTAGTGCAATCAAGATCAGTCAAGTTCACTATTTATCATCTCGATGGGCAAGTCAAGTAGTTCATAGTCAATGGGTGTGAAAGCATTAAATATAATAATTAAACTAGGGTTCCCTTTGAACAATTCTCTAACTTTTTGTATGATACCAAAAATATCAATCGTGTGAGATACTTATTACTACATTAATCACCAAATGAGAAAAGAAAGTAATTAGGATCATGACTAAAGGAAAATTTTAGTTGCAAGCCTTCAAGCTTTAAATTCTACCATATAACATCAAGGAACATTTCATACTTCTCTCTTTTGTTTGGAAACGTATCTCTAACATTCCTTAAATTAGACAATGCAACAACTATATCGATACAACTATCATACCTAATTCAGCTGAGAGATAGAAAAAAAAAACAAATACATCATAACCATATCCATATCCATAGGTAGCCACTCAAATACATTGCTGCAAAATCAAGTCTGCGGTCTAACAATCATTAAAGTGTGTAAAAATAGGGGAGATATTAGCTCAAATTCATGTTAAAAGCAAGTGATTGCTTCATAGATGACTAAATCTTGGTATGTAAAGTTAATACAAATGTATTGGTTGGATATAACATATCGAAATTTCAGACATTTACTAACATGTAAGTCTTACTAATGAATTTTACGATAAATTTTATATAGACACTCTATCTACAATTTATTATAAACTGATCTTCAAAAAACATGATTAATATGTGAATTTTTTTGAAACACTTCATTTCTCATTCCGAAACATCAGTCGGTTGTTACGCTCACAATATAAAATAATTTATCCCATTCAATTATACGCTTCAATCTTATTTCAACATGTTTGAGTTTGCAGGCTAACTTAAGAAAATTTGTATAATTATAGTTGAAGTGTCTAAACAAAATTTGTTGTAAGGGATCTATTGATGTATTATGTAAAATTTTTATGTTTTTAAATGGAAGTAGTGGTTTTTTTTATATTCTCATCCCTTAAGTAAATTCTTACTTTGGAAAAAAATATAAAAAACATAGGATCATGTACATAAAAATAGACATATAAAAAGTAATTGAGGACATAGAGCTTACAATTCATGGACGTTGTAACTCTGTTCCTTCCTTCTCTTCACGGATCAAGGTGCTTCCACACTCGGTGCGCCAATCCAAATCACACGGGGATGATCCTGAAGATTATACGACTAGACTCAACCTCCGAAGCACGTGCATCCAAACTCGTAAAGTCTGTCCCTGTTATGATCGAAAGAGCCATCGTTGCTGCACTTTCTCCCATCCAGACTACTGTGAATGCATTGAATGTGAGAGTTACTACATGTGAGCGTAGATGGGAGATAGTATCAGAGATTCAGATTTTACAAGCAATCATCGGGAGACTATAGAATGACATAAACTACTTTTAGACTGTAGACTTTAATAGCCTATTGAAATCCACAGAGGACCGAAACACACCATAAAAGACAGTTCAGGATGATACAAATGCTGAAATTGATAAGGAAATGGAGACAACACGAGAGGAGCTGACAACCACACAAGAAGAGCAACACATCATTAAAATCCTAATAGACTTAGGAGGGAGAGTGGTACATCCGATGAGGAAGACATGAAATGACGAACCAACCAGAACAGCTCCTACGGGACCTGATATTACTGCTCAATTACAAGTTATACTTTAAAGTTCAGATGCCCCGACAGGAGGAGAAACAATAGAGACCTGATTTCTCTTTACCTTCCTCATTGTCTTAATATTAATTTATTTTTGATACAATTATTTCACATCAGGTCAAATGAGTTTTAGTTATGGTGGGGTGAGGATCACCTTTGTTTTTTCATAACCTTGAATGCTTTTTGGAATTGTCTTTTGAGATGGGTTGTCTGTCTTAAATATTGTTTTTAAATCTGCTTTTTATGGATTAATAGAGCTTATGGCTCTCTTTTGGGGTCCTAATTTCAAAATAATTTTGAACCTTCCAAAAAATTAACTTTTGAAAATTTTTCCACCTCTTGTGTTGAAAGTGACTGTTCTTGTACAACTTTAAGGCTCATTTTTTTTATCAATATTGATGAATTGAAAAGTGCTCTCAATCGAACAAACATGAATGTGCTGCTACAACGAGAACAAATGAAATTACATATACAATATGTTAACGCTTTGCATCTCATTGTGATTTGACAATTATTAAATTGATTCTTTTGCAATTACCGTTTTACACTAGCAAAAGTGTGTAGTATTGTTTGTCTTAAGTGTTGATGCCTTGTGTGATGAGCTTACCTTTAATCTTGCATGAATAAACCTAAAATTTTCCATGTTAGATTTAGAAGGCATCCTTTTGAAATGATCTTAGGCACCATTCAAAGTAAGCCAACTTTTATATATACGTCTTTTTATGGCCTACCCATGACTGTGTGAAATTTTCTTGAACACCTTTTTAGTCTGACCCCTTATTTTGAAAATACTTGATGAAACCCAGAACTTATGTTATCCATCACCTATAATTCCCTTGAGATGTGATATAAGTTAGTAGCAAACATATCCAAATCCTATGTTGGGGTGTGGTAAGAAGGAAAAGGAGAAGTCAATAAGTGCAAGACAAGTCTTGCAATCCCATGGTATTGCATAGAAATGGAAACCCTGCATATATATAAAAAAGAAGAAAAAGAAAAAGAAAAGAATAAAAAAGAAGGTTATGGAATAAAAGAACAAAAAGAAATGGTATTTCCAATAAATCTATAGAGAAGGATAAAATGTGACTTAAAGGCAATTGACTACGGACTGAGGAAGAAAGGAAGGGGATGTTTTGATAAAGCCGCATATCATTAACAAAAAAGTAACCGAGCCTAAATGACCATACTTATGTATTCAACCCCCATTACAGACCTTCGAAAGACGTTTTTGATCTTGAGTGACTCAAACTAAAAGTCAATTGAAAAATAAAAGCAAACCTATGGGTGAAAACATGCGTTCTATTCCTCTTTATGAGTGTGACTGTTGCATCAAATTCCTGATCCTGAGTTGATAAATCTATGTGTGGGGAAATGAAATCATTCTTTGTGTGAGAGCATATAGATAATTTTGTTGAGCTTGACCTTTCATATGCTTAAAGTATTGTAAACTCGAGATTATTTTGTAATAGTGTGTCACAATTTTAATCTTTGAGTACACAATTACGATATGCATGAGTAATTTGTGTCTTGTCGTGCATATTCATGATTGAGTCTTGTGTAGCACTCTTTGATACATCCTAATTGAATTGTTGAACTTGAGTAAAAGAAAAATTTTAAGTTGGGTGTGTTGATGAGTCCTCAAATTAGTCTCATCTAGGACCTAATTTTAATTAAAATAGTTTCCTCGATTGTTTATTTTATCTGGATAACAAAAAATCTTATGTTACAAGTATTTGAGGATTTGATAGGAGAATGGACACCTAGAGACAAAACGGAAGCTAAACGGAGAAAAAGAGCTGAAGATGCAAAGGTGCGCATCATCAAACACACTTGGCGATCTTCCGTGTAGCAAAGTTCTGCCTTCCGTTACAACAGGTGAGACCTGAAGGAGGTGGATCAAACGCAGACAAAAATGAGCTGGTGGTGCCTTACCGATCAGTTTCGCAAAAGATTTCCGTCCACCGATCTACAACACATTGACAAGAAAGGTAACATACAAGCGGAAATGAACTGAACAAAGAAAGATTACCCAAATCACGACTAACTACGCCGAAAAGATTCGCCAATATAACTCTAAAGTCTATAAATACTAAAATCTTTTATTATTTATACATAGAAAATTAGAGAATTGTACTTGATATTTTACCCTAGACACTTTGTTCTTATGTTTTCTCTCAAGTTTTGAGCGAGTTTTTGTGGATGGTTGAAGAAAGAAGTTCTTCTACAAATTTTTGTTGTGGATCGCTCGATTTACGTTCCTCTTCTACTTTTAAGGTTTAATCTCTTATACCCACTTGATTCCTTTGTCATTTTAAGTATATTTAATTATTACTTGATGTGTGGCTAAACACCCAATTCTTGTGGTGTGATTGAGCAATTATGGGTTGATTAATTTGTTGGGTTTTGCTTGCTTGTGGCTTAGATTACATTTTAATGGTAATTTCAGCTAATTGTTTTGGTTTTTAATATAATGGGTTTGAAGTTGAAAATACGAAACTATCCATGTGTATTCGGCTTGCTTGAGAGAGAGGTCGTGAAACTAAGAATACTAGACTGATCTCATAAGGAGTGCGTCGACGTGAGGTTCAGTCTGAGAGAGTGAGCCCTAGTTCCATATACAAGCACTACCATCGAAATAGCTAGTCGAATAAGACGTGGGATGTATAGTTTAGATGAGTCAGTGTCTGAGAGGAACCCATTTGATATGGAGTAACTTGCCTGAGAGGGAACTTGATTTCACCTAAAGTGTATCCTAGAATCATTGTCTTGCGAAATCAGCTACCGAAAGCAGGTACACACCATTTTTATCTTCACACATAGCGACCACACCCCAAGAACTCTCTCTCATACTTTACTTTCCCTCTAATTTTTTCTATTTTACTACTCGTGCAAAGCACCTTTTTGATATTTTACACTTTGGTGTCAAAAATTAAATTTTTTTCGGTTTAAATATTAAAAAATGTCTTCAACTATCACTATTTTTGAAAGGAATTCAAAGTAGCTACTATTTTACTACCACTTTATTCGGACACGACCCCAACCTTTTGCTAGTGTACTAAGCTATCTTCAATTTATACACACTCATATTGTAGGCTAGTATCGTTGATCATGTGTCCTATAAAAATGTATCAAAGAATTAGTGTTATGTAAAATAGAGTTGTTAGGTTGGGTTGGTATTATGCAGGTTGTACTTCTGGAGGTTCAAATAAGGTGTAAGGAGTACCCATATTTTGTTCCCTTAGCTTGTGTTGAGAGGTTTTATTGAGTACTGTGTGGTTTTGTATTTACCGGTTGCTTATACAATATTTTGTAGAATTACGAGCTCTGGTCTTCATCAAACCTTATATTCTATTCATTTTTGATTTCCTGTGGAGATTTGTGAGGTAGATGTTTGTATTCTGAGCGAACCTTCTTACTCCTATTTACGATTTTGTTTTACTTGAATGACAAAGTAATTTGAGACTTGCGTATTTTATTTCCTTCTAGTGTTTACATTAGAGGCTTGTACACATGACAACCAGATTTTGGGAATATAATTAAATTTATTGTAAATTTTTTGCATATTATCATAATGTTGTGTTTTAGGCTGACTTGTCTTGGTTGGATAAGACGAGTGTCATGACATCAATTTTTGGGTCGTAAAAATATGGTATCAGATCCCAGGTTTATAGGTCTCAGTGTGAATAAGCTGATTCTTAGTAGAGTCTCAAGGATGAGTACAAAGAAGTTTGTAGTTATCTTCGAGAGGTGATAGTGACTTTTAGGAAAACTCTTCACTTCTTTGATCTCTATTGTCCTACTTGATCCAATTTTGATTCTTATCGCTTTATTCAATTTACTCTCACTTATTTGGTGACTCGTTCATAGTTCCTCACGCGAGTAGCTGATGTCGTGTATGATTTTGAATGTTAGATCTTGTATTAAGGTGGAAGTAATATACTTATGGAAAGGATATGTGGTTAGATTTAGAATTTTTAACAATTTGAAGGAGTTGAATAGTTCTTGTGTGGTGTATATGATTTTTAGAGTGATTCAATAATTTAAAATGGAATTATTAAAAGAATGTCTAGGTAATGGACATGTAACTATGGAAACTACAATAATTAAAGTTATCATAATTTAAATTTATGAAGTGTGTTAATTTTTATATTGAACTAACATATGAAATAATATAGATAAATTTACTTAGACAAACTAAATTGGTAATATTTATTTAGATATTTGATGGGTAGAAATATGTTACCTATTTTTATATGATCTTCTCGATAGGTAGGATGTGTTCTAGTGGTGGATGTAATAGACTTTAACGGTGTGGCACTAGTGCTATATGAAAACCTATATGTTGATTGTTAAGCATGAATACTAACTACATAAGGAGGTACAATTGTATCAGATGATCATTATAAGGTTTGATGTCACATTCATATTTGAGAAACCAATTATCTTGTTACTAAAGACGACTGAGTTAGGAATTATTATGTAAGGAAAATCGTAGTGGTTGATCATTGGCACGGTATTGATGTGTCTAGGTTGTGAAAAGTATCTCGAAGATTGTAAATTTATGGTCATTTTATTGTAAGCTCCATGAAAATGGATAGATGATAAAATCGCACGCATATAGGTAAAAGAAGTCTCAACGAGTATTTTGTACGAAGGGAATTGAGAATTTTAGTAAGAAAGTGCATATATAATTGAGTTAGTTATTTGAATTTGATTTTTATATCTACTTTTCAGGTGTTATTGATGACAAGGTTGACTTTGTTGTTATGGAGAGGGCTAACTAATCATGATACTAGTAAGAGTTCATGATAAATTGTGATTGAAATGCAACTATATCATAAGTTTTGTTGGTTAAAATCCTTTTGTATGGTAATGATGAATTTAGAACATCAAAGGTATGGTTTAATACTAGTTGGTACATGGCATAGTTGTATGTTAAGTTTTATGAGGAGTTCGGATATTGCTCGAATAGAATTCAAAAGAGCTAAAGTCATAATTTTTTTAAAAAAAATATTGGAATGTAGTTTAGCTTTCAGAAAGAGGTGAGAGCAATAATATTTTCTCTTATATCAAGGGCTAAAGAGGTATCTTAAAAGGGGTTGAGCATTGTTTTCAAAGAGTGTGGTTTCACCGGTTTGCTCTGGTTATGATAATAGTTTCATGGATTCTTAAGATTGGTTAAAAACCATTGGATAAAACCTAAGAAAAGAGTGTACATACGTTCAACTAGAGTGTGGTTATAATTTTTTTTTGTGATTTTGTGTTTGATAATGAGTATGCCTGAATTTTTAGCGGAGTATATGATAAGATCGACACAGAGGCAACTAATAATAAATTAAGAGTACGTGAATTCATAAAATTTTCAAGGTATGAACTAATGTTAATAGATAAAGAGATAGGGTTACATAACTGGAATCAAAATTCTAGCTCTTTAATGTTAGTCTACTTTTATGAAAGGAGATTTTGAAAAGATATAAATTTATCAGGTAAGAAATAATTAATGGTGTGGTGTATTGAGAAATTAAAAGGACTTATGCATTGTTTTTATGGTATCCTTGTTATTTTTTTATTTTTAAACGACTTGAGGAATGGTTTCACTTAAAAGATTTTATTTAGAGTATAAAAGAAAATGCCATGGGTTGTTGGTGAATGGAAAAGTTTGGCTAGCGGGTCAGTGGAAAGAACAAGAGTCTAGTGTATTGAAGAGTTCAAGTTATTTGAAATTTTTGAAATGGAAAGAATTTAAGAAAGGTGAAAGAATAATGCCTCTCGTATAGACCTTTGGTTCATAATTTAAAGTTATATGGATTTTAAACCTTTGAATTAAGATATGACTATGAGATATGAGTTGATTCGATAAAGGCTTACTAAGAGTATATGTTGTAAAGATTGAGCATTTGTTTTGTTGAAAAACAATGATCTCTGAAAACTTATGCATTGTTATGTGAGGCTAGTTTATTCAAATTATGGTAGATGAATTATGGATGTGCTACGGTATGAAACTACAATTCTACATGGTTATGATGATTTTTAGAGGATTATAACTATTCTATTCATGAAACTACACAAATCATGGTGATGTGTGTTACATAGATATTGTGTGGTAACTAGAGGTTATGTGGTCATAGTAGATAAAATTATTTGGGTGACTAAGGATTTCTTAAGTGGTTGTATGAGGTATATGATGGTTTGAATAAATAGTTAAAACTTGTATGTGAATGATTGTGTGAAGTTGACATTCGGTGTGATTCAATTATTACACTGTAATGGAAAAGTACTTTTAGATTTAAATTAGTATTATCAGTCTTGGGTGTGACCCGTATTTGTTGTGAAATAGTTAAATAGAAAGATAGAGAGCCCATAGTTCAACATTTTTAGTGGTACAATATGTTTGGTAGGAAGACTTTTATACTAGTGATAGTTTGATAGTAAGGTAAATGATTGGTGTGGTTATAATGTTTGTGGTTATTAATAATGATGGCTTCAATGGAGTACTATTACAAGTATGTGGGGCTTGATGAATCTAGTATTTGTAATAAAGCATACTAATTAATTATGGGTGGCTAAAATTCAAAGAGATGAAGCCATGTGAATGCAAATGTTTGATATGAAAGCTATGGAGCGAGTATATTGTGTTATTCAATTTTGATTATGTACATTCTTATATGACCCAACTTCTTCGTTCTAGACACTATTTGAACTTTGATTCATTGCTTATTTTTGGCATGCTTCCAGATCCATGGGTGAATCCTAAGTGGTGAATCAGGTGACCAAACATGTGACTGTCCTCTTGATATGGTAAGATATTTGGGAAGATATGCTCATATCAGTAATGGTAGATTGATGTGGTTTGGGTTAGTTTAAGTATATTAGTGATTCTATACACACAAGTTAGCATATGTGAACTTATACAAGAGCTATCACGAATAGTTACAGTTGTATGACAATCTTAATATTCATGTGGGGTATAATGAGTCTAGTTCTATTATTCTAAAGGGATTTCTATAATTTAACTATTGATCGCATTTTTTATAAGTATTGATAGAGTTCTGCACTTTTAAGTGCATCGTTTGTTTAGTGTTTACTTGATCTTGTTCTTCTTTGAGTTAGATAAGTTTAATTCTTCCTTGATTTGTACGTGATGTGTCTAAATATCATATTCTTATAACTTAAGCTCGTGGAAAGATTATTTTGTGAAAAGGGAATCTTGATAAGATTTGTGATGTTTTGTGCATTATGAGTGTGTTGTGATTGACAGAAGTTCACTTTTGGTTATAGTCGGTATCAATTTAGAATGTTATCTAGTTATGTGAAGAAAAGATTAGTCTTGATGGTTGTGTTATGGTTAACAGGGTTTCAGTTCTTAATGAATTCATGTGTTAGTTTGTGGTTTGGTAATAACTCCTAGTTTGTAAGTCTGTCAAAGTTTGATTCGAAAGTTCAGTTCTAAGTAGTGGTTCTTGGTGAAATGGTTTTAAATAGGAGCTCACATGGAGAGATGAACACCGATTGGTAGGTCATAACTTAGACTTTTGGTAACGACGATTATTCTTCGTTTTTCTTCCTTACGTTCAAGGAGGAACATGATTTTTAATGGTTGATAATGTAACGAACCTCTATGTCATTTTATGAATTTTAATCACATTTACCCTTTTTAGTAGCTTTTATAAATTATTAATGACTTATAAGAATGAGTGATATGATTTTCAAATTTAATAAAAGATTATTTTGTTGCTAATAATAATAGAAAAGGAAAATAAATAACTAAAAGGGAAAAAGGAAAAATATACCCTCGAACTATCGGAAATGGTATACAAATATCCTCCGTCATACTTTAGGGGAATTAATTCCCCTGCCGTCCAAAAATTAGAACGTATTTGCCTTCACCCTAACGGAAAATTAAATAGAGATACATGGCACAATCCTATGGAGTGATCTTATTTGTCCAATTAATTAAACCCAAAATATTAAAAACCACCTATATCCACCCATCGACCCGGTTAACCCACCCATATAATCTATCTAAACTATATTAAAATCTAAAAAGTTCCTTCTGCTTTGAATCAATCAAAGTTCATTATCATTTCTTCATCGTTTCTATCAATTCTTCATTGTTTTTTTGTCGATTCTTTGTCCATCTTCATCTTTTTCAAGCATTGAAATTAAAAAAAAAAAGTTTCCATTTCAGCTTATGTTAAATGCATCAGAAGAATCTTGAAGTTCAGATAGGTTGAGAACACACTGATGCTTCGTCCAATTTCATCTCTTCCCATCAAAAAAATTATCAAAATCCAATCTTTACACCCAAATCAGTCACCTACATCTGAGAATTTTTCCATGTTTAATCTCCAAAGCAAGATTTCAACACCGGAATCTTCAATTAATCTGATTCACTTTAGGGATGAACATATTTGCATTGAATCAATATCCAGGGAAATCCTTCTGTCTACACCTCATCTAGGGCCAATAATGTCTCAAAGTTCTAATTTTAATCACTCCCCAATGTTAATCAGCAAGTACAACATAATCATTTCAAAGTTACTGCGCTGAAGTCAAACTCTTAACCAAATCAGTTTTTTTTGATGTCCTTGTTCTATCCTTGTGTTGTTAGCTACGAAATAAATTACACTAAGAGTCCTGCATCACGCTACTCATGCATTTCGGATTAGCGTTCATTTGAAGCTTTTTATATTACTTTACTTATTTGACTTCATATCGTTCATTTACTTTCTGTTTATTGTTGCTGTAATTGCTTTACTTGTAATTTCACATTGTGTTCCTTCTCTCCACATATTTCTTGCTAAAACTTTGTCTATCAGTCTTAATTCATCACCTATAGTTGGGTGTCTTCAAATTTTTGATAATGAAGAATCATCGTTTTCGTACGATCGAGTTGAGAGGCGGGAGTTTTTTAAAGTTTTTTTTTGGATAGTTTAGTTTAAGTGTGTATAATAGATTATACGGGCGGGTTAACCGGATTGGTCGACATGGGTGGTTTTTAAAATATGGGTTTAATTAATTAGACAAATCGGATCACTCCATAGGATTGCGCCACACGTCCTATTTAATTTTCTGTTAGGCTTGAGGGCAATGCGTTCTACTTTTTGGACGGCAGAGGCATTAATGCCCCTAATGTATAACGGAGGGTATTTGTATATCATTTCAGATAGTTTAACCGTATATTTTTCCTTTTTCCCTAATCAAAAAGAAATAAAAGGACAAATATTGCTTGCCGTTGTAAACAACAGCACTTCACGTAGCGAAGAAAACAAATAATAACGATAATAGGGAGAAACCCTATGCAGCGTTAATGAGAGGAACACAATGCTTCAGTTAATCTATATTCACAATTACTTAACTATTACAATATATATATATATATATATATATATATATATATATGGCATTTTAGTCGGTGGAGGAGAAAGTAAATTTGCAAATATAATTGAGTAAGCCTATTCTGGTATATTTTTGGATTTAGGGAGAAAATGATTTGAAAGTAAAAAAATTTGCAGTGACAAGTATCTTTTTTAAATTAATATGTATCTATAATTATTAGTATTACTTCATGTTGCCTTTTGAAGAAAAAAAACGGTAAAAGTGGGTTTGGGATAAGAAAAATGGAAATTGGTATATTTGTATAAAGTAATGTAGGAATTGAGAAAAAGGGGTTGCTGGGCAATAATGTTGTGATGATTGAGGATATAGTTTGGTTATGATGACTGATATTAATAAATAGGAAGAAAAAGCATATCAAATTGAGGGTCTAAAATAATGGATTGCTCGTGATTTTTCATGCAACTGGACTTCGTTGTCTCATTCAATTTTCTTATTGTTATCATATTATGATCCTAGTTTTGATATATTGGTATATTAATTAAAAAATATTAATGTATTATGTTATATGAAGATAATTAAATTTATGGTATTTGAAAATATTGAAACTAAATATTAGGCTTGAAATTTTTTTTAAAAAAATGAGAGTTGACATGTTAGTAAGAAAAGGAGATTGCTTACAAATTTTGGTGAGTTTTTCGTCTATGCTAGACATATAGTGGTATGGTTGTTATAAATTACTAAAACTTAGTGTGGTTACTGATTTCAATAGAATACATTTATTTGGAAGTCCAACGAAAGAGGAAGACTCAAGTCCTGGAGTGATTGTTCGACTATTTGAGACAAGTGGATTTCTAAACTTTTGTTAAGTGTATGGAATTCGTGCGTTTCCTTGTGTATGTGTTGGGGAGTAATGGGACTTGGTGATGGGTTTACTTGTCCACAATGATTAATTCTAATAATTAAAAGGGGGTAATAAAAGGTAGATAACTTATTATTTGTGTATGATATGTTGAGAATAGTTTGAAAGGTTTGCTGAATCATTGTCGATGTTGTATCATGATTATGTTGTTGTGAATTCTGTAATGTTATGAAAATAGTCATATCCTAATTATTTGTGTGAACATGTCATTTGCATTTTTTAGAGATATGGTTGTGACAAGTGTTATGTGAGTAAGAAATCAAAGAGGATGTACCATTTCGAGGGACATATTGTGCACCGCGATGGATAATATATTTATTGGGACATATCTCGCTCCACGATGGTATCTATTATAAAGGATCGTATCGCACGTTGTGGTCGATACATGGGAAGAAATGTACCCTGTCACGACCCGAGCCTATACTCTGGAAGTGGCCGGCACTGGAATACCAATGCTTGTCCCCAAACAAACCCTTATCCTGGCTCACTACAAGCGGAGGATTCAATCAGCATACAAAGCTTGCAAAGTGAAATAAAATTCATAAACTCAACTTTCATTTTCCCTTTTCATTAGAAACAAGGTGTTGTCTTTCTTGCCCCGCTTGAAACCATATTTAATCAACAATTTTGACAACTTTTTATACCAGGCTCTAGGTGGCTGCTTCAATCCATACAAGGCCTTGTTGAGCGACGCATAATTTAGGAAGTCAGCATCCTCAAATCCAGGAGGTTGTTTCACAGTACTTGTTCATTCAAATCTTTATTCAATAAGGCAATTTCGACATCCATCTGGAAGAGCTTGAACCTCATGAATGTTGCAAAATCTTTGAGGATTCTTATAGTCTCCGTTCAAGTAACAGGAGAAAATGTCTTATCATAGTCAATTCCTTTCTCGTGATTATAGCCTTGAACACCAAGTCTTGACTTTTTCCTTGTGATAACTCTATTCTGATGAAGCATATTGTTGAATACCCATATAGTCCCTATGATGGTTATGTGTGCAGGTCTTGGGACCAGGTACCATACATTGATCCACTAAAATGGATAAGTTCATCTTGCATCGAATTGACCTAATCAGCATCCTTCACATTTTTAGTCTCAATAGTAGAGATGAAGGCTGAGAATGCAACAACATTTCTTCTTTTGGACCAGGTTTGGATTCCAAAATTCAGTGGAGAGATGAGGTTCTCAAGGGGGTGAGATGATCTATGTTTCTACACCGGTTTAGACGCCAGGGTTTCGGAGTTGATTCACACGTTCCTCTTTATCTTTAGAATCATCATTCTCAAGAGGATGAGTTTCCTATTGACTTCCATCTTGAGACGGACTATATATGGAGTTTATATAGACTGCTTGATTATTGAAGCTTACACAAGCTTCTCGTTTAGACAATATAACCAATACAAAGATATAGCCTTATAAAATTGTCACATTAAATCATCTAAAGAGTATTAGAACATTCGAGCATAAACCATACTTCAATACCATGAGCCACATATAGACTTACAACAATAGTCACAAAGTAGGGGAATGAAATAGTGTCTTTAGTAATAACAACTTCATAGCTAGAATAGAGAAATTGTAACATCCCCAAACATTGAGGACCTACTAATAACTTGGGGAATAGTTTCAAGTCTTCTTGCAACGTGACCTTGATACTTCAATGGCCCGAACATACATTGTTTGGGAAAAGGGAAAGAATATGGTTTAGTACAACCACATATACTAATTATGAAAACATATGCAAGTAAAACAATTGAAATCATGCTTAAAAGGATATTTTTTTCAAAACCATACTAAGTCACTTTTAATAGCCTTCATGCACAATCAATAACACATACAAGCCAATGATGACATATTTACTTAAGACAAGTCCATGTTCAACACAAGACCAATACAAATCATAAAGTCAAGTCAACATGGATATTATCAACATAATGTCATATCAACATGAATGTCATAATATTAAGATCATATAGGCATGAATAACTCCAATATAATGTCATAATAATAATTCATGTACAAGAATTCATAACGTCATATCATATAAGACCCTTACTTATAACCTCTTTTGAAGCGTACAAGTGCAATGCTTATATGAATCCCTATAACCCCACATAATCTAGTAAACCAAACAAAGGATCATAAAAAATGTATACATTTAATATATCTTCCTATCATGCATATTCTTCATCATATATATCATTTTAGACCAATAGCATGCTCATCATTGAATCTAAAATCATGTAGAATCATCAACATGTAAATTCATCATATACATTTCATTCATATCATAAATACATAAGAACAACCTACTAGGATCTCCCTCAAGGTAAACTTGTGCCATGTGTAAGTAGAGTCTCATACCCCTCACCTTAACTGACAATAGACTATATGAGCTAAACATGAAATCTTGTGTCATGAAACTCTACACTGAAAGAAGGTTCTTTACTTTCCAAGGTAGAACTAAAACATGAACATATCATTTTAGGTGGATCCACTAGCTATTATTGCTATGTAGTAAACATAGTTAAGAAATACGAGCGACTCTCTTTATGAACAATTTTATTGTACTCTCCATTTCAGGAGAACCATTGTGAACCTACCTTCCCACATTTTGAAGGTACGACTTTCATAACTAGTTCGCTTGGTATTAAGCTAAAGTGCCTTTTTGAAATATCTTTAAGTCATTATTGATTATCATAACTTTATATAGGCCATAGGATACTAACCCCTTGTATCTCATGTCATTAGGTAATTAGGTATTGCATGAGAATTTCCTTTAATAACAACCCTTCATTTATGATATCAACACATCATAGTCATATCATAGTAAGACAGACAAGTAATTCACATTCAACCTTGTGTAATCATACCCTTGACATGATCTCACAATTCAGATATTCAAGATATTTAATCAGATTCATCATATCATAGTCTTCTAAGTCTAATCACATAAAATATTTCAACACAATTATGAAGTATAAGCCATCATCATTGAAGTAAAGAACTCAAGATCATAAAGTCATGCCACATAGCCTTCATAAGCCTCCTTCACGATCTTACAATAAAACCAACCAATTCATCCATTAATTCACTTAGTAACATCATATAATAGTAATCTATACAAGAAATACTTCATTAGTATCATAGTTAATCAAATAAAGCGCAATTCATAACCTAGGGTTAGGGGAGAAGGGTTCAATCGTGATTTCTTCCATAGAACTAGGTCAAAGACTAATAAATACATACATTAGACCATAGAAGATTATAATTATCAATCATAATCAAATGAAATCAACATCAAATCAATTTAAAAGATCAAATACGAAATTGGAAGAAAACCCAACTTTTAGACTTCATTAGAAACTAATTTTCTAAAAAGCCTCTTGGGGAAATAGATCACAAAAGTGAATAGATTCCATACCTTAGAATTCTATAGAGTTTGAAGGAGAAAATATTAATTCTAGAATCCCTAGTGAACCTAGAAGCTTGGTCTTCAATGGAGTCTTTGAATAGAGAGAGAAAGTAGAGAGAAGTTGGAGAGAATTGGATTTGTGAATTATGGGGGTGTTAAGATGGTTTTAGTATTAGGGTAGATTATATAGTAATTTAACCAACTTAATTAACCACCCCTTAACCCTTAATTAATTAACTAACCAACTAAATAATTAATTCACTAACTTTAAAACTTTGCAATCGAAGACCTTCAAATGACAGTTTGCCGTCGACGGGGCATCATACTGGCAAGGCATCATTTGAATTCTGAGATTGTATTTCTGTCAATTTTTGGAAAATTTCTAAGTTTCAACCAATGTGGCCATCGATAGAGCATCGATCATACGACGGCTCGTTGTTTGGCTCGTTGATATACACAACCCAATTAACAGTTTTGGGTCTAAATGTAAGGGTCCTCTCCAAGGACCCTTAGGGTGGTCCTTGGGAAGTCATACCCATACTTTTCAACCCTAGACACACTAGCACACATTTTACAATTCTCCAGACGTCATGGTCGTTTCTTGACGATTTGACTCTAACATTGCCTAATTAGTTTCAATACATTATTTTAGGATTAGATAAACTTTTTTAAGTCTTAATACATCACGTGAGGCTCTAGAACAAGTCATGGACTTTCTAAGTGTTACAAGCACTATCAGATTCTGGATTTCCTTTAGCTTCAAGCCTGTTGTCTTCAGTATTTTGAATTTCTAAAAGCTTAATGAGATCATTATCGTCCCTCATCTTTGTGTTCTTCAAATCACCACTCTCATCAAAGATCACATGAACTTTTTCCTCAATTTTTAGTGTTCTTTGTCTAAAGACTCTATAAGCTTTGCTTGAAGATGAGTAACTTATATAAACAACTTCATTACTTATGGGATAAAAACTTTCCTAGGTCATCCTTGCAATTGCTCAGCATAAAACACTTGCACCCAAAGGCCATTAGGTAAATTAGGTTGTGTTTCTTGTTGTTGGGCAATTCATATGGGATTTTGTTCAAGAGAGACCTAATTAAGCACCTATTAGTCACATAACATGACATATTGATAGCTTCAGCCCAATAATTTTGAGGAAGATTTGACTCGATGATCCTTGTTATGGAAATATCTACAAGAGCTTTGTTCTTCCTTTCCACCACACCGTCTTGTTGAGGTGTTTTTGGTGCTGAGATGTTGAGATTAATAACATTTTTTGCACAAAAGACATCAATCTTCACATTTTCAAACTCAGTTCCATGGTCAGACCTGATTCCTGTAATCAAAAACTTGATCTTGGTTTGGATTATCTTGGAAAATATCATCAGCACATCAGGTCTTAGACTTTGACATGACAAACACAGTCCACATAAATCTTGAGTAGTCATCCATAATAACTAGGATGTACTTATCTATGCTTCAACATTGGACTTTTGCAGGCCCACTCATATCCATGTGTATGAATTTGAGAACCCTTAAAGAACTAACTTACTTCTTTGATCTGAATGAGGATTTGGCTAAGTCTAGATTCGTACTCTTTAGATGGTTTTTATATGTGTCAACTTTTAGAATATCAATATGTATGTTTTCATGATTGTTATGTATAAAGTCTACGTATACTACATATAGTATTAGAAATTTTAAATTTTTCTGTATATTTTAACCGATGACATTTTATGATAAATGCAGCTTGTCTGAGTTTTTTGAGCGGACGACGATGCCGGTTGCATTTGGGGTGTACTCTCTGGATGTGACAATCTTGGTATCAAAGCATGAGGTTAAATATCCCTTGTGATGTCTCATTAAACCACGTTACATAGTGTTTTGTTCATGATTGTGAAGTGCGCTAGAATTATGGATGAGAGGCTATATGACGACTAAGAAACTTCTCTTTTCTTGATACTCATATATCGTGCCTTTATAGTTTAAAAACTTTGTGTCTTTTAGAATCTAATCCTTTTCTTGTGATTTTAAGCGATGAACACAATAAGGATAGCGACTAGAAGAGCAGGAGATGAGATTAAAAATGCGGGAGCTACTCTCCAAGGCAATAAAGTTCCTCCTTAAGTGCAAGATGCTTCAAATGATCAAGTTCCGGTGAATCCTCCGGCTGAGACGGATGGTGAGGTGAGGGAACCTTTGTTCCAAATGGACTAAGCCATCACTGTCAAGCTCAAGCTATTATGGCACAAGCTAACAGGGAGGTTTTTCCTTGAGAGAACCAACATGCTAGCACTATGGCTAGCCATTTGAGGGATTTTACGAGGATGAGTCCTCTTATGTTTTTCATCTAAGTTTGATGAAGACCCTCAAGAATTCTTTGATGGGGTTTACAAGATTTTGTTTTCTATTGGGGTGAGTACTACTGAGAAGATTAAAATTGCCGCTTATCAACTCAAGGATGAAGCCTAGACATGGTACAATCAATGGAAGGATAGAATGGCTTTAGGAGATGGTCCCTTAACTTTGGAGATGTTAAAAAAGGCCTTTCTTGACACAGTCTTCCCAAGGGAGAAAAGGGAAGCTAGGGTAGAGTAGTTCATCAATCATCGTCAAAGAGGTATTACTTTCAAGGAATACTCCTTGAAATTAAATAACCTGTCCAAATATGCTTCCTCTTTGATTTAGATTTGATAGGGATGAGATGAGCCATTTTGTAATGGGCATGTCCTAAGATCTTGAAGAAGAATGTCGTGCGGCCATGCTTCGTAACAATATGGATCATTCCAGATTAATGGTTCATGCACAAAAAGTAGAGAAGAGTCGTCTAAGGAAGAGGAATAGAGAATCTAAGAAGGCAAGGGGTTTTGAAAGTAGTTCTTCTAAGAGTAGGCTTAATGTTCAAGACAAGTCCAAGTTCAAGAAGAGGTTTTCAAACCAATTGCCTTCAAATTTCCCCAATAATCGCAATGAAATAGGTTCTAATCCTAAATCTTAAAATGGGAGAAACGTTGATCTACCAAGATAAAGATAAACTTCTATAGGTGGGTCAATGCCTTCTTGGGATGAATTGTTTCTATGGTTGTGGCAAAGTTGTCCATATGGTGAAAGATTGTCCTAATGTAACAATCCATGGTAAGGGGAATGAAAAAACTCAGCCAAGTGATCCAATTCCTGAAGCTCCAAAAAGGAACCGTTTCTATGCACTCAAGGTTGAGGGTGAACAAAGAACTCTCTAGACGTTATGATGGGTATGTTAGAAGTTTTATCTGTTAGTGTTTATGATTTGCTTGATTCAAGTTGTACTATTTATGTGTTACACCTTTGGTAGCTAGGAAGTTTTATGTATTTCGATGTTTTGATTGAACCATTTTCGATATGTACCCCAATGGTGATTATGTGGTTGCAAAAAGAGTCTATAGAAAATGTCCTGCCATGTTTCTAATAAAGTTACTCTTGTAGATTTGGTAGTACTTGACATGTTTGACTTTGGTGTCATTTTGGGTGTGTATTGGCTTCATGATTGTATTTCACCCATATGTTGTAGAACAAAGGTAGTGAAGTTTCAATTCCCAAATGAACCCATTCTTGAGAGGAAAGGGGGAAATTCTATGCCAAGGGGTCAAATCATTTCTTGTTTGAAGGCTTGTAGGATGATAGACAAGGGTTTTCTATATCACGTAGTGAGGGTTAAGGATCTAGAATGTGAAACTCCTGCTAGTGAGTCAGTACCTGTAGTGTGGGAATTCCCAGAGGTTTTTCCTAATGACCTTCCACGAGTTCGACCCGAACGGAGAATTGACTTTGACATTGATTTATTACCTGATATGAATCCTATTTCAATTCCTTCATATCGGATGGCTCCGACCGAATTGAAAGAGTTAAATATCAAACTCAAAGATTTGCTAGATCACATGTTATGACGAATGATAAGGGATTGTTTGATCCCCTGAGTGGACGACGACATCGATGATATATGGGGTGTACTCTCCAAATGTGACATTATGAATGCTGGGGGCGTAGAACACGTATCTGAAAATACTATAAAATATCCTCTCTCATGGCACTTTAAGGTGGAGATGTATCATTTGGTGATAGCAAGAAAGGGAATTTTTTTTGTAGATATGTTTGGGAAATCTATGGAACACACTACTACGGATGATACTATGTCAAGGTTGAAGTACAATCTTTTGAACTGTTTCATAGATTTGTGATGAATGAAATGAAGTTAAGTTATTATCAGAGAGAAGGCGAGGTCACCAACTTGCCATCTCGGATGATGATCTTGATGAAACAGAGATGAAAGAACATGTATATAACTGATCTTATTATTGTTCATTTTGATGGTCTCACTTTCCTTCGTGCTTAAAGTAAGAATGCTGAAGTATGACATGAGAGATGTGCTCTTGTGAATGCTTTTTATTGCACAAACTTGTGACAGGGGACCTGGTCCCCACACTGCACAAAATGAAATTTCCAGATGATAAAGGTTGTGAGATGTTATTAAAGAGAATCAGATTAGACCATCCTTCATGTGGAATAAGAAGGCTTTTAATCTTCCAAAGAAATTTTGTTGAAGTGGTGAATAGTACATATTTTATGACAAAAAGGCTGATTTTGCAACTTTCACTCTCAATATTGATGAAAGAATAACTGTGGTATATCTTCCTCCAGCAAGGCTTATTGGGTGTATAAAATGGGAGGTCATGTGATTCTTCATTAGTCTGGAAGTGTTAAGAAGTTTAAAAAGAATATTTTGAAATGGAAGAGTTGCTTAATATTCAGCGAGACGGTCTAAATAGTGAGATTGCGGAAGAACATCCTCGTAATGAATCCATTAAGCTCAAGGAAGCTAATGCAGATGATGAACGTAATGAGGGTCCCGGTCTGTTAGAAAGTGCAGCAAAAAATGGTGCATTTCAAAATGATAATGTAAATTCTGAAGTTAAGAATGAACAAATTGATCAAGCTAAGTTTTAAATAAGCAAAATATGACACTCGATTCTCCAATAAGCTGGTAGGTTGTCCAAATTCCTTTTCAATAATGGTTTCAAAAGATTTAAAATTACCAAAACCCATTTTTTGAAATCAGAAGGAAAGGAACTGGTGATATTAAAACACATATTGATGATTTTATCTTTGAAGCAACCTTAGAGATGTTGTGTGAAGAGTTTGTTTAACTCATGCATAGTAAGTTTTGAAGTGAGCATAATGGTAGAATTTAGTTTCTTGGAGTTGTAGATCAAGCAAATCTCTAAAGGTATTTGATGATTCCACAAATTAGACTTCTATAGAGCTTTATATTAATAAAAATAGTGTATTCAAATTCTTATTTTATCTAAGTATCTCATAAAAACTTTTATGTTTTAGGTAATTAATGTTTGAGTTAAAGCATGGACACGTAGGGAAATATGGGACAAAAATCCTGAAAACAACGAAGAAGATAAAGCCTAAGCATCGCCAAAAACACTTGGAGAGTCCTCGAAAGAACGTAGTCCACACTTTGTTCCAGTGCGCAATGTCCCGAAGAAAAAGGATAAAAAAGATGATGAAAATAGTATTCGGTTGTCATTGAACAGTTCCGAGAAGAAGTGCTACACTATTGAATGGTACAGGACATGAAGATCCTAAAGGCAAGCACAAAATCATGATGTAATAGAAGATGGGAGAGTAGATGAGTCCTTCAATGACCTCGACTAACCTCACTGAATCATCCGCCGCAACACTAAATCAGAAAACTATAAATACTAGCCTGAGATATTATTTTTAAGGGTCAGACCATTAACACAATTTTTACCTTAGAATACTTTTTTTCTTGTATTCTTGTCTTAATTTTGGAAATGTTTTTTTGGAAGACTTGAAGAATGAAAGAGTTTATCTTCCCCAATTTGGGAGTGAGTCTTCTCCATTCTTCTTCCTTTTCGTAAATCAAGGATTAGTTTATTATGCCCATTTGATTTTAATATCATTTCAGGTGTAATTTTTTATTTCTTGATGTGTGGCTAAAACCCCCCATTCTTAGTGTGTTATTTAGCAAATATACATTGATAATTTTATTGGGTCTTACTTGTTGATAGGTTAGATGTATTTTAATGGTGATTTCACCTAGTAGTTGTGGTTTAATTTAATGGGTTTGTAGTTGCAATAAAAAACCACAAATTTTTTCGCCACCTCTTTTGTTGAAAGTGGTTGTTCTCATACTAATTTATGTCTCCTCTTATCAATAGCGATGACTTAAATAATACTCTCAATCGGACAAACATGAACGCGCAACAATGATAAGACCTGTAACACTCCAGAAGTTCCATAACTTAGACTGGAGCTTAGTCATTCTAAAAATGATTAAAATGATGTTTCAAGAACTATATTAATGTAATGAACTCAATCAGAAAAGCTTAATTCCATAAAAACAAAGAAAGACCTTGACGTTCGTAAACTAGCTAATTGAACTAATAGGCGTCCCTATGTTTGGCGAAGGTTTGGGAGTAAAAAATGAAGTCCAAATCTTGTAAAAAGACTTTAAATAGGTAGTATGTAGTCAAAAGGGTACAAAAATCTGGTAATTACTCCCAAGGACCGCTCAAAGGGTCCTTGAGAAGGTCCATGAGGCTTTCTATCTAAACTCTAATTTTCAAAAAACTAATGTGAAATTGACCCCGCAACGTACAGAAACTTACCATATTCATTCACGTCATTTTTAAGTGATTTTAACTTCACAAAAAGACCCATTCAGGTGAGGGGTCTTTTTGGTATTTTTGGGGATTATTTCTTAATGATTTTAGATCAGTTTAAGACCACCTTATCGTATTTCAAATTAGATTAAATAAACCCCTCTCATATCTGTTAAGAACTCTCTCCTTTCAAACTTAATTGAAGAACAAGAAAGTCTTAAGGAAGAAGACGGAGACTTCAATGTTTTCATTCGAAATTCGTTGAATATTCGTCAATAAGGTATGAGTTATTGAATACTGAGATTCCATTCTTCAAGAGGTCCTTTCAAATATGATTTTCAAGATTCAACTCCTAGGGATTTTACTCTACAAAAAGGGTTTTCTCCCTAACTCAAGATTTATGACTAATGGTAAAAATTAATAATTTTCTATGGTTAATTAAGTATGTATTGTTGGTTAATTGGTTTTTATTGTCTTATTTTCATGTGAAGCTTGTTCCTTCTCTAAATAAGGGTTTTTATTGGGTATATCTAGCACTTGATAACATGTAAGCGTTGGGATTGGAACTATAGCTTGAATGAACTCCTTCATCACCCTTTTCTTTTGTCCTTAACTATGGATTGGTCTTGTTTATGACTTGAATTCTTGGTTTGAGTATGTTATTTAGTATTTCACTATGTTGTTGGTTGATTTATGTAAATTGAACGTAAGTTCTTTATGAAGGTTCTTGGGAGAAATAGGTAAGTCTTCTTAAGTCGTGATTACTCTATTATGTTTATGCTAGCCTATAAATGATGTTGTGATGCAATTGATGTATGTATAATGTTGTTATGTATATATGTTGGTATATGAATATTTTAAATGTGGTATCATGGAAAGGATATGATTATACAATTTGATGATATTTATCTTGTATGCCATACACACTATGATTATGATATGTTAATCACACAATTTGTGATGAAAAAAAATTCTTATCCTAAACCTAAAGAGCTTATGATCATATTTATAAAAGGAGTTAATATCCTATGACCTATGATAACATTTATGAAGAAATGATGACTTGAAGGTTATTCAGAAAGGGACTTTAGCTTAACACCGATTAACTAGATATTAGAGGTGTCCCTTTACTACTTGGAAGGTAGGTTCACAATGAATCTCATGAGATAGAGGTTGCGATTTAATGTGGAATTATGTCTCTCTAATATATCTCCTATATGTTGAACTATGTTGCCACCATAGGAATACTAGCTAGTGGATCCACATAGAATGCTATGTTCCTTTTTGGTTCTACTTTTTCTTGTATACCACCTTCTTTCGGTGTGGGGTTTTACTAAACTAGATTACATGTTTACCTAACATGGTCTAATGTTGGTTTAAATAATTGTTCCCTCAAGTAAAATGAAAGAGAAGTAAATGGACATTTACTAGGGTGACTTGACGAGTCGTCTTATTATACGTAGGGGTATGAGACTCTACCTACACATTTTACAAGTTGACTATAAGATAAGTTGTAGAAGATTGTTCTTATGTAATATAATAACTTGAAATGCGTGCTGCTTATGATATACTATGTTACTCTTCTATGAAGCTAGTTTTGTTGATGAACATGCTATTGGTCTATATTTCTATATGTGGTGATGACTACTTATGTTATAAGATGTAAGAAGTAGAGCAGTACTTATGGTCCCCTATCTTGTTTACTTGATTATGTGGGGCTGTGGGGCTTCATATGATCATTGCACTTGTAGTCTTGGGATGGGATTATTGGTAAGTGTTTGTATGTTATGTGTTAATTGATCTAATGAACATGCAATGTCAATATGACTTTATGATTATATTTATTTGGTTATGATCACTCTTTATGTTGTTGTGATCCTTATCATCTATATGCTTTCTTGGGTGTGCATTAAAGGTTTTCAATGGATTTACCATGCTTAAGAAAGAAATTGTTTTTTTCATGCATGTCCTTAAATGTAATGTGCATATACTCATACTTAGTACATGTGGCTTACTAACCGCTTACTTTATACAACTCCAAATGTAGTGTCCGACCATTGAAGATTATGTTGTTCGATTAAAGAATCTTGAATCTCTTTCTTTGAGTATTGTTAGATCCTCACGTTTGGGAAAGCTATGTTTTCGTTATTCTAGCTTATGAACACTCTGGTAGTTTTTAGAATATTCTTTATCCCATTTTATGTTCTCTGGATTGTATTGCATTTAAGCTTATAAGAAATATTGACATTTTATTTGCTAAGTCCAACTCGTATTCTTTTTATGGTTTTTATGTGAGGCAACTTTTAGAATTTCTATGTATGTTATCATGTTTCTATAAAAAAGCCTAAGTATGCTTTTGTATGATAGGTATAGGTATAGCTCACTTAGTATATGTAATAACTTTTAATTTTCTTCCGCATTTTTAACTGATGACATGTTATGACGAATGCTAAGGGCTTGTTTGAGATTTCGAAAAGGACGACGATACCGGTCATGACTGGGGGTGTTCTTCGATAGTGACAAAATTTGTATTAGAGCATGAGGTTAAACAAACTACGGTCGTTCTCACTAAAACACATTATATAGTGTTTTGTTCATGGTTGTGAAGCGCACCACAATTATGGATGAGATGCTATGTGATGATTAGGAAAATTCTCTTTTCTTTGTAATCCTATGTCGTGCCTCCAGAGTTTTGTCATTATGTGTCATTTATTATCTAATCCCTTTCTTGTGATTATAAGCGATGAACATAAGAAGGACAGACGCGAGAAGAGTAAGGGAAAAGATTTTGAATAGGAGATCTACTCCACAAGCCAATTAGGTTCCTCCAGAAGAGCAAGTTGATGAGAATGATCAAGTTCCGGTCAATCCTCCGGCCATGACGGATAGTGAGGTGAGGGTATCCCTGTTCCAAATAGCCTAAGGCATCACCACTCAACCTCAAGCCATTACGACACAAGCTAACAGAGAGGTGGTTCCTCGACAGAACCAACATTCTAGTACTATGGCTAGCCGTCTCAGGTATTTTACGAGTATGAATGCTCCTATTTTCCTTGGATCAAAATTTGACGAAGAACCGCAAGAGTTCCTTGATGAGGTCTATAAAATCTTTTTTTCGATTGGGGAAATTACAGCTGAAAAAGCTTAGCTTGTTTCCTATCAACTTAAGGACGTGGATCAGACATGGTCCAATTAGTGGAAGGATAGTAGGGCTTTAGGAGGTGGTCCCATGTTTTGGGAGATCTACAAGTAGTCCTTTCATGACAGATTCTTCCCAGTAAGCAGAGGGAAGATAAGGTAAAGGAATTCATCAAACTTCATCAAGAAGGTATGAGTGTTAAGTATTACTTCTTAAATTTCATTAGGTTGTCCAAATATGCTTCTTCTTCGTGTTCCAAAGCCAAGGATGAAATTACCCGTTATCTAACGGGCTTATCTGAAGAGCTTGAACAAGAATGTTGTGCAACTATGCTTCATGAAGAAATGGGTCTTTCTATGTTGATGGTCCATGCTCAACAATTAGAGGAGAGTCGTCTAAGAAAGAGGAATATGTAAGCTAAGAACACAAGATCTTTTGAAAGTAGTTCTTCCAAGAGTAGGCTTGATATTCAAGACAAGACTAATCCAAGACAAGATTGTCAAACAAGATTCCTTCAAATGTCTCCAAGAATTGCAATGATAGGGTTCTTAATCCTAAACCTCTTAAGGGTATAAATGTTTATCCACCAAGATAAAGACAAGTTTGTGGTAAGTATGGTAAGAAACATGTGGGTGAATGCCTTGTTGTCAGTAGTAACTGCTATGGTTGTGGCAAAGGTGGTCATATTGTGAAAGATTGTCCTAATGTGAAGAGTCAAGTAAAGAGGAATAGCCAAGCTTAATCGAACGGTCCTAACTAAGACGCACAAAAAAGGAACCACTTTTTATGCGCTCAAGGTTATGGGTGAATAAGATATCTCTCCGGATGTTGCGACTGGTACGTTACAAGTCTTTTATATTAATGTGTTTATTCTTTTCTTGATACATGTGCTACCCTTTCTTTTTTACAAGATTGGTAATTAGGAAGTTTGATGTACATTCCGATGTTTTTATTGAACCCTTTTCATTTAGTACCCCAATGGGTGACTCTGTAGTTGCAAAGAGAGTCTATATGTCACGACACAAAACGAGTCGTGAGTGGCACCCACACTTAACCTACTAGGTGAGTGAACCAGCAAATCTAAACCCCAACATTCACCAATAGTTCAACTATGAATAACAAAATATAATGCGGAAGATCAAAAACTTATTAATGTAACCAATTAAATAGTCTTCTAAAGTTTATCAATTTTTATCCCCAAAATCTAAAAGTCATCACATTAAGAACATCTATCCTCAAATTACCAAATCTAAGAGTATTTAAGAAAATGAAACAAGTAAAAAGATGGTCCATGTCTGAAATTCGAAGACATCAAGACGTGAAGGAGAGAATCCAGCACGAGCTAGGAACAATAGCTCACCCCGAACTCTGATGTGTTGAAGACTTGCTTGAGCTGAGGGCGAGTCGAAGTTCATGGCACGCTTGCTGCACTCCACAAAATGACAAGGAAGAAAAATACAAGTAGGGGTCAGTACAAGGAACACGTACTGAGTAATTATCATCGGCCAACTCAAAATAGAAAACAATATATACACTGAATAATAATATAAAATCAACTACAATACTTAACAGGTGACAAGCAACAATCACATGAACCATTAACAACAACACAATAATAAGTACACCATTAATCACCATATTAGCACACCTATGAGGACTCATGCCTCCACTCCATACTCATTTGGTGATTAGGTTCTTTGAATTTGAGTATATTAAGATAATTCAGGATTCCTTTTCTTTAATATTATTGTGCCGGAACGTGACACTCCGATCCCATATACCGTGTCGGAACGTGACACTCTGATCCCATATGCTGTGTCGGAACGTGACACTCCGATCCAAGAATCTCATTATTTTATTTCAGTAAGCCTTCTTTATTCAAGGCGTTAGTTTAATAGAGAGGTTTCAAGTTTAGAAATCCAACAGTCTCCTTATATTAGACCAACCAACAACCACACAACCAAACATTCAACCACAAAATCTAGTATATAGGAGATTTTATAACATCACTCAATACATATCGATCGCTATTAAGAGTTTATCTATCATATAGAATTAAAAAATAACCTACCTCCACCGAAGAACCGAAACCAAGCAAGCTACCTCTCCAATGCCTTTACCTTCCTCAGTGCCTATGAATCTTCTCGATCTGAAGTCTAAGTCTCTTGCTTTCTTTTTTGTTTCCCACTCTCCCGCTCGTTCTCCTCTATGTTCTTTTTTTTTTCTTCTACAGATTCCTTTAACCCTAATTATCATATACTCAATTTTATAAAAAAATATATGATAAAAGTAACCCACCATTTATTTCCCTACTATCTACTTTAACCTCCAAATAAATAAATTATTAAACTTACCCCACTAATTTCATAATTATAAACATTAATAGTCCGTAACACCCCTTAAAAAAATTTAGCGGAAGTCTGACCCGTGTGGGGTTACGCAGATTATGACGGTCCGACGTACCTATGATGGTCCGTCCTGCAGGTCCATCAAGAAGTTCACAGAATTAGTCCCTGTACTCATATTTCAAGAGTTGAAGTGTTTTGGAACGAAGACGCTCGACGGACCGTTGTGCCTAAGACGGTTCATTATACTTGCCGTCGAGGGTAGTGAAGGGAGCAGCAGGAGAAATTTCACAAGTATGGGACGACGGAGTCCATGACGGTCCGTCGTGACCATGACAATCCGGCGTATGGTCCGTCGACCCAGTAAGTATTTATCAGAAATAATTCTAGTGCTCAAACCGACTAAATGGGTTGTTACAATAGATATCAATTTACTCATCGTTCGTCCTCGAACGATCAAAGGAAGAAAAAGGGAGGACGAGAAAGAGTACCTGAATTTGTAAAAAGACGTGGATATCTTTCTTTCATATCGACCTCACTCTCCCATGTGGACTCTTCAACTGGAAGATCCTTCCACTGAACCTTGATAGATGCAATCTACTTTGATCTCATCTTATGGACCTCCCTATCTAGAATAACAATAGGCTCCTCCTCATAAGACAGATTCTCATCAAGAAGAATTGAATCCGAACAAATAATATAATTTCCATCACCATGGTATTTTTTTAGCATAGACACATGACATACCGGGTGCACTCCTAACAACCCTGGAGGCAATGCCAATTCGTAGGCCACATCCCCCACGCGCTTCAGAACATCAAATGGACCAATATACCTCGGACTAAGCTTACCTCGCTTACCAAACCGCATCACACCTTTCATGGGTGAAACCTTCAGCAAGACTTGTTCACCCTCCATAAAATCCAAGTCCCTAACTTTTCGGTCTGCATATTCTTTCTGCCTACCCTGAGCTGCTAGAAGCTTCTCCTGAATTAATTTTACTTTATCTAACGACTCCCTCAAAAGAACGGTACCCCAAGGTCTCACCTCAAATGCATCAAACCAACCAATGGGAGACCTACATCTCCTCCCATACAGTGCCTCAAATGGGGCCATATCAATAATTGAGTGATAGATATTATTGTATGAAAACTCTGCCAAGGGTAAGAATTTATCCCAATGACCACCAAATTCTATCACACATGCACGAAGCATATCCTCCAACACCTGAATCATTCGCTCAGACTGACCATCGGTCTGAGGGAGAAATCCAATACTAAGATCCAACCTAGTCCCTAATTCAACATGTAATGTTCTTCAAAACATAGAAGTAAATTGCGTACCTCTATCTGAAATGATGGAAAGTGGAACTCCATGCAATCGAACAATTTCCGAGATATAGAGTTTGGCTAACTTCTCCGCATTATAAGTCATCTTGACTGGAATGAATTGAGCAGACATAGTTAACCTGTCAAAAATTACCCAAATAGAATCAAGCTTACCCAATGTCTTTGGAAGACCAACCACGAAATCCATTGCAATTCTTTCCCACTTCCATTCAGGAATGGGTTCATACTTTACCTGCTGACAATTCGGGCAATGGGTAACAAAATCAACAATGTCACGCTTTATTCTACTCCACCAAAAATGTTGCTTTAGGTCACGATACATCTTTGTTGCACCAGGGTGTATAGAATACCTTGAACTATAAGCCTCTATAAGAATAGTGTGAATCAAATAATTAACACGGGGCACACATACTCTTCCCTTAATTCTCAAAAAGCCTTCCTCATCAATTATTGCCTTTTAGCCTCTCCTCGCAATACCATATCTCGAATTTGGCTCAGCTTCTCATCAACAAACTGCTTTCCCTTAATCTTGTCAAGAAAAGAAAATCTTGCCTCCACAAAGGCCAAAAATCCTCCTTTCTCTAGTACTTCCAGCCTCATAAAGTCATTAGCCAAAGTCTGAACCTCTCTAGCCAATGGGCACCTAGAAACCTGTAAGTTGGCTAAACTACCCATGCTCCCTGCTTTTCTACTTAAGGCATCTGCCACAAAATTAGCTCTTCCTGGGTGATACAGAATAGTAATATCATAGTCCTTCAATAGTTCTATCCACCTCCTCTGCCTCAAATTCAAATCTTTTTAAGTAAAGACATACTGTAAACTACGATGATCTGTATAAACTTCACAATTGACTCCATATAGGTAGTATCTCCATTGCTTTAATGTCAATACAACTGCAGCCAACTCCAAATCATGGGTCAGATAGTTACGTTCATACACTTTCAATTGCGTCGAAGCATAAGCAACTACACTTCTCTCCTGCATTAGCACTGCACCCAAACAAGAATAAGATGCATCACAATAAACAATAAAATTCTTACCTTCCACCTGCAAGGTAAGAATTGGTGCAGTAGTAAACAAGGTCTTGACTTTTTGAAAGCTTTCTTCGCATTCGTTCGACCATATAAATGGCATCAGTTGGGAAGCAATAGAAGAAAATCCCTTGGCAAATCGACGGTAGTAGCTAGCTAAACCAACAAAGCTCCTTACCTCTGAAACATTAGTTGGTCTTACCCAGATCTTCACTGCTTCAATATTAGAAGGATCCACCATAAATCCATCCTTAGAAACCACGTGCCCCAAAGAGGACACTGAATCTAGCCAAAACTCACACTTGGAGAATTTGGCATAAAGCCTTTTCTCCCTCAACAACTCCAATACAATTTTCAAATGCTTTTCATGTTCTTTCCTGCTCTTTGAGTATATCAGTATATCATTAATAAATACAATAACAAAGAGATCCAGATATGGCTTACAAATCCCATTCATCAGGCTCATGAAAGCAGCAGGGGCATTCATAAGCCAAAAAGACATTACTAAGAATTCATAATGCCCATACCTGGTTCGAAAATTAGTCTTTGGCACATCTGCTGCCCATATTTTCAATTGGTGATAATCGCACCTCAAATAAATTTTAGAGAAGACACAAGCAGCTTGGAACTGATCGAACAAATCATCAATGCGAGGAATGGGATAATTGTTCTTAATAGTTACCTTATTCAGCTGCATGTAGTCTATGCACATTCGAAAACTTCCATCTTTCTTCTTCACAAATAAAATAGGAGCACCCCAAGGGGATGCACTCGGTCTAATAAAACCTTTACATAACAACTCCTGAAGTTGGGACTTTAACTCCCTTAACTCAGCTGGAGCCATTCTATAAGGGGGAATGGAAATGGGGCGAGTACCCGGCTCCAGATCAATACAAAAATCAATATCCCTATCCGGTGGCATACCCGGAAGATCTGCAGGAAACACATCCAGAAACTCAAAGACTATCGAAACAGACTCAATCGAAGATACTTTGGAAGTATCATCCCTGAGATGTGCTAAGAAATCTAAATAACCCTTACTCACCATCCTCCTAACACGAAAAAAAGAGAAAATACGAACTGGATTGGAAATATAGTCACCCTCCCACACTAGTGGATCTATCCCAGGCTTGGCCAATGTCACAGTTTTAGCATTACAATCTAAGATTGCAAAATTTGGAGAAAGCCAAGTCATACCCAGAATTACATCAAAATCGACCATCTCTAGAATAATCAAATCTACATAAGTATTGATCCCCACAAAAGTCACAAGGAAAGACCTATACACCTTCTCTACTACCACGGACTCACCCACAGGAGTAGAGACACAAATAGGCATGTCAAGCATATCACAATTTAAATCAAGACCAGTAGCAAATGAGGAAGATACATATGAAAATGTGGATCTAGGATCAAATAATACAGAAGCCATGCAATCACAGACTAAAAGAGTACCTGTGATAACAGCATCAGATGCCTCTGCTTCAGACCTCCTGGGGAAAGCATAACAATGGGCCCTATCACCTGTATGTCTATTGTCCCTACCAGGTTGCGCTGCAGCAGTTCCAACATGCCCGCCACATCGACTGATTTGGTGACCACTATTTCCTTGGCCACCACATCCTACAAAATGGAGGCCTCTACCTTGACCACTTCTACCTCTAGCTATTGGGGGTCCTTAACTCTGTTTCGGACAATATTTCCTAATATGTCTAGTCTCTCCACATCCATAACAATTTTTGGAGTCAAGCATACGTCTTTGTGAGAATGACGAAGTCTGGGGATAACCTCTAAACTCAGAAAAATGCTGACCGATCTGCGATGGAACCCCAGCTACAACCTATAGTGAAGACTGAATAGGAAGGGCTGGGTAACCTCTTGAAATCTTTCCTCTGGAGTAAGAACCACTAAACTCACCTCCCTTACGGAACTTCTTAAATGTTTATGTTGTGGTGAAGTTGTTTGGCTTCACCCCCTCTACCTCTATCACAAAATCAACCACTTTCTGAAAGGATTTTGCTGCAGTAGCTACCTGTAAGGCTGAAATCTGCAAATCTGACCTCAATCCTATCACAAAGCGACGAATCCGCTCTTGTGGACTGAAGTAGAGATGAGTGGCAAACCTTGATAGTGCACGAAATTTAGACTCATAAGCAGCAACAGACATCCTTCCTTGCTGGAGGCTCAGGAACTCATATCTCCTCCTATCCCTCAAAGTCCGGGGTATATACTTCTCCATAAATAAGCTAGAAAATGATCCCCAAGTCATGGGTGGTTCTTGCGTTGGTAGACACTGGACATATGACCGCCACCACATTTTGGCATCCCCCTGAAACTGATAGGTCACAAACTCAACACCGAATCGTTCTACTATGTCCATCTTATGTAGCAGCTCATGACAATCAACCAGAAAATCATAGGCATCTTCAGATTCAACACCCTTGAAGACTGGAGGTTTCAGCTTTAAGAACTTAGTGAAAAGGTCATGTTAATCACCTGTCATTATAGACCTTGTAGTCAATCGAGGAAATGTGCCTACTTCAAATGATACATCCATGCGGGGAGCCACAGCAACTGCATGTTGTACTCCCGGAACCTGAGGTGCTGGTGCAGAAAACACTAGAGGTGTCTGGCCCTGATAAGACAACCCGCTAAGATAAGTAAGAACCAGATTAATCATCTCTGGGGGTAGGCTGGGGTGGTAATTCCTCATGTTGAACCTTCTCATTTTCCCCTTCCTCACCCTCTTTAGTTACCTCATCAGTCGCTCGATGAATCACTGCTCTATTCCTCGCTAGACCAGGTGTCTGCCATCTACCTCTAGTGGGCGTCCTCCTACGAACTCTACCAAGGCCTCTTGCCACTACTCCTACTCGAGTTACAGTCCCAATTGTTGGCTCAGACACACCCTGTCTTTCCAGTGTTGGTGTGGGCACAGTTGTTGCTTTAGTTCTAACGATCTACGAAATAGAGTGAGGAAGTCAGATACAAATTTGTATCACCTTGATAACACTTAGATCCAAGTAATAGCACGAGAAAAGGAAAGAATGTAGTTTTCCTAAAGTCCTATAGCATCTCGAAGAAAAGTAATGGCGTCCCCTTACCGTTCCGCAAGAATCTACTAGACTTGTCCTTGTGTGACGAGATCAACGAACCTAACGCTCTGATACCAAGTTTGTCACGACCCAAAATGAGTCTTCAGTGGCACCCACACTTAACCTACTAGGTGAGCGAACCAACAAATCTAAACCCCAACATTCACCAATATATCAACTATGAATAACAAAATATAATGCGGAAGATCCAAAACTTATTAATGTAACCAATTAAATAGGCTTATAAAGTTTATCAATTTTTATCCCCAAAATCTGAAAGTCAACACATCAAGAACATCTATCCTCAAATTACAAAATCTAAGAGTATTTAAGAAAACGAAACAAGTAAAAAGATGGTCCATGTCCGAAATTCGAAGACATCAAGACGTGAAGGAGAGAATCTAGCACGAGCTAGGAACAATAGCTCACCCAGAACTCTGATCTGTTGAAGACTTGCTAGAGCTAAGGGCGAGTCGAAGTAGATGGCATGCTTGCTGCACTAAACAAAATGACAAGCAAGAAAAATACAAGTAGGGGTCAGTACAAGGAACACATACTGAGTAAGTATCATCGTCCAACTCAAAATAGAAAACAATATATACACTGAATAATAATATAAAATCAACTACAATACTTAACATGTGACAAGCAACAATCACATGAACCATTAACAACAACACCATAATAAGTACACCATCAATCACCATATTAGCACACCTATGAGGACTCATGCCTCCACTCCATACTCATTTGGGAATTAGGTTCTTTGAATTTGAGTATATTAAGATAATTCAGGATTCCTTTCCTTTAATGTTATTGTGCTGGAACGTGATACTCCAATCCCATATACCGTGTCGAAACGTGACACTTCGATCCCATATGCTGTGTCGGAACGTGACACTCTGATCCAAGAATCTCATTATTTTGTTTCAGTAAGCCTTCATTATTCAAGGCGTCAGTTTAATAGAGAGGTTTCAAGATTAGAAATCCAATAGTCTCCTTATATTAGACCAACCACCAACCATACAACCAAACATTAAACCACACAATTTAGTATATAGGAGATTTTATAACATCACTCAATACATATCTATCACTATTAAGAGTTTATGTATCATATAGAATTAAACCATTACCTACCTCCACCGAAGAACCGAAACCAAGCAAGCTACCTCTCCAATGCCGTTACCTTCCTCAGTGCCTATGAATCTTCTCAACCTAATGTCTAAGTGTCTTGCTTTCTTCTTTCTTTCCCTCTCTCCCGCTCGTTCTCCTCTCTGCTCTTTTTTTTTATTTTTCTTCTACAGATTCCTTTTAACCTAATTATCATATAATCAATTTTATAAAAAAATATATGATAAAAGTAACCCACCATTTATTTCCCTACTATCTACTTTAACGCCTAAATAAATAAATTATTAAACTTACCCCACTAATTTCATAATTATAAACATGAATAGTCCGTAACACCCCTTACAAAAATTTAGCAAGTCTGACACCGTGTGGGGTTACGCAGATTGTGATGGTCCGTCGTAGCTGTGACGGTCCGTCCTGCTGGTCCGTCACGAAGTTCAGAGAATTAGTCCAGTACTTAGATTTCAAGAGTTGAAGTGTTTTGGAACGAAGACGCTCGACAGACCGTTGTGCCTATGACGGTTCGTCATACTTGCCGTCAAGTGTGTGAAGGGAGCAGCAGGAGAAATTTCACAAGTATGGGACGACGGAGTCCATGACATTCCGTCGTGACCATGACAATCCGTCGTATGATCCGTCGACCCGGTAAGTATTTATCAGAAATAAATCTACTGCTCAAACCGACTAAATGGGTTGTTACACTATAGGAAATATCCTGTAATGCTTTCCAATAGAGTTTCTCTTGTTGATTTTGTAGAACTTGACATGTTTGATTTTGATATAATCTTTGGTATGGATTTTCTTCATGCTTGTTTTGCATCCATAGATTGTAGAATGAGAGTAGTGAAGTTTAAATTCCCAAATTAAACCATTTTTGAGTGGAAGGGGGATTTTCTATGACAAAGGGTCAAATCATTTCTTGATTAAGGGCTTGTATGATTATAGCCAAGGGTTGTTTGTGCCATGTAGTGAGGGTTAAAAGATTGAGAATGTGAAACTCCTTATATTGAGTCAACCCTTAAGTGAGGAAATTCCCAGGGTTTTTTTCTAATGACCTTCTTGGAGTTCCTCCCAAATGGGATATTGACTTTGGCATTGACTTTTTACCGTAAATGAATCCCATTTCAATTCTTCCACATCGTATCGCTCTGACCAAATTGAAAGAGTTAAAGCTCCAACTCAAAGATTTACTACATTAGGGTTTCATTCAACCTAGTATTTTTCCATGGGGTACTTTGATCATGTTTGTGAAGAAGAAGCATGGGTCCCTTAGAATGTGCATTTAATATCGTCAACTCAATAAGGTCACCATAAAGAACAAGTATCCTCTCCATCTGATATATGATCTATTTTATTAACTTCAAGGTGCTAGCTACTTTTAAAAGATTGATTTAAGGTCAGTGTATAACCAACTTAGGGTGATAGGTGAAGATGGTACCAAAATAATTTTCCGTAGTAGATATCAACACTATGAATTTCTAGTTATGTCTTTTGGGTTGACAAATACCCCGGCGGTGTTTATGGACCAAATGAATAGATTTTTATGAGATTACCTCAACTCATTTGTGATTGTGTTCATTGATGATATTTTCATATACTCTAAGAATAGAAAAGAGAATGAGAGTCAGTTGAGGTTTGCCTTCATAGTCCTTAAAGAACACAAACTTTATGAAATTTAGTAAGTTTGAATTTTGGTTGAGGTCAGTTACTTTTCTTAGCCATTTATCTTTAGTAAGGGTGTAGAGGTTAATCCGAAGAAGACGGATGCAGTACGAAATTAGCGTAGACCTTTGACTCCCACCGGCATAAGAAGTTTGTTGGGTCTAGCTGGGTACTGTAAAAGTTTTGTTGATGTGTTTTCATTTATTGCTTTCTGTTTGACTACCTTGACCCAAAAGAGTGTTAAATTTGAGTGGTTGGAAGAATGTAAAAGAAGCTTCAAAATTTTGAAAGATAGGTTTACCTCTACTCCGATATTCACTTTATCAGAGGGTTTCGTGGTATGTTTTGACGCTTCCGAGTGGGTTTGTTTGTTTTTTCTTATTCAACATAGGAAGGTAGTAGTCTATGCCAGTAGACAACTCAAGGTGCATGAGAAGAATTATCCAACTCACAATCTTAAATTAGTAATCGTATTGTTTTCTTTGAAAATATTGAGGCATTAATTTTATGGTGTTTATATGGATGTGTATACGGACAATAAGAGTATTCAATATGTGTTCTTTCAAAAGTAGTTGAATCTCCGACAAAGAAGATGGTTTGAATTAATAAAAGATTAGGACACGAGTGTTCCCTACAAACCTGACAAGTGTGGTTGTGGATGCTTTTAGTCGTATGACCACGGGTAGTGTGTCTCAGGTATAAAAATATAAGAAATACCTAGTGAAAGATGTTCATATGTTGGCTCGATTGAGTGTTCGGTTGAAAAATTCCCCATTTGGTGGTTTTATTTTTCATATTAACACCGAGTCAACTTTAGTGGTTGAGATGAAGTCTAAGAAACGTCTTTATTCGGTTTTGATGAAGTTAGAGAAATTTGTACTTAGCAATTCATCAGTATTTCTCACAAAGAGGGGATGATAATGTACCAAGGTAGACTATGTGTACCGGGCATTGATTATTTTAGGAAATGAATTTTAGAAGAATCTCACAGCTCACGATATTCAATTCATCTTGGTTCCACAAAAATGTATTGTGACCTTAGAGAAGTATATGGGGAGGATGTCTTGAAAAGGGACAATGGAGTTTGTATCCAAGAGTCCGAATTGCTAACAAGTTAAAGTCGGGCATGTAAAGCCTAGTGGTATAATCCAAGAAATGGGTTTTCCTACTTTGAAGTGGGAAGAAGTTAATATGTACTTTGTTTTTGGGCTGCCTCGAACCCAAAGGCAAAATGACTAATTTTGTATAGGTTGATAAAATGAACTCACTCTATCTCCGTCAAGTCTATATATTCGATGGAGGATTATGCAAGAATATAAATTTATGAGATTATGAGTCTTTATGGGATACTATTGTACATCATATCAGATAGAGATGCTCAATTCACTTCTCTATTTAGAGGAATTTTCAAAAAGGGTTGGGTACTCAAGTAAACCGTATCACCGCTTTTCATCCCCAAATGGATGGTCAAGCGGAGCATACTATTCAAACTCAAGAAGACATCTTAACATCTTGTGTGATAGATTTTAAAGTTAATAGGGATAATCACATACCGTTAATTGAGTTCTCCTATGATAATAGTTACCATTCGAGTATTTCAATTGCTCCATTTGAAGAACACTATGGTAGAAGATGTTGGTCTCCGGTTGGGTTGTCTGAGGTTTGTTAGTCTTGACGCCTTTGTTTTGAAATAATCAATGAGTCTTTAAAGAAGGTTCGGGTGATAAAGGATATGTTTAAAATAGCCTATTGTCGGAAAAAATCCTATGCCAAATATTAAAGAAGAGATCTTGAATTAGAAGTATGTGATATGGTGTAGTTGAAGATTTCACCTATGAAAGAGGTGATGAGATTCACCAAAAAGTGTAAGTTAAGTCCCCGGTATATGGGTCCCTATGATCTTTTGCAACGCGTCGGAAAACTTGCATATTAGTTGAAATTACCTAGTGAACTATATTCGATTTATCTGGTATTTCATGTCTCCATGCTAAATAAGTGTATTAGTTATCCCATGTCTATTCTCCCTAGGGTTAGGTGTGGATGGGAGCCTTTCCTATGAAGAGGTTCTGGTGGAAATTCTAGTTCGCCAAGTCAGGAGGTTGTGGAACAAAGAGGTGGCCTCCATAAAAGTCCTAGGGAGAAACCACCTAATTAAGGGAGCAACATGGGAGGCCAAAGCCAACATGGAATCCCGTTATTCTCATCTTTTCCTAAATAAGGTTAGTCATACCTATTAATAAAGAAAATAATTAATAAATTTGATTTTAGCTTCCTTTGCTAAAATATACATATCTATGCTAAAGGTTAATGATAAAATGAGTTTTCATGTGAAAATACTCTTGATCTTAATTTTAACTTTTTGTGACTTTGCATATAGTTTTTTTCATGTAATTATATTGAAAATGTTAATGATCCTTGAAAAGATGGTTTGCATAAGTGACTCTTGATGTTATGTTAAGCTCATGTTTATATTGAGAGTAGTTCCTATGTTGTGTTGTGGAGCTCTTATATATGGTTAAATTGTTTAACGAGTTTCTATGTGTAATGGCATGGTTATGTGTTGTTTGTGTTATTGTTGGTTGGGCCTCTAGTCTTGAGTAATACTTTTCGTGTATAGAGATTTTACTATCATCAGGGGACGAAGACGTAGAACACTATTTATAGGTCTAAAAATATATCTAAACTAATTAAGATGTGTTCGAGTCAAAATAAAAGAACGTCCATGACATCCGGTGAATTGTGAAATGTTCACTAGTGTTCCTTGGCATATTTCAATAGGCTTTTAAATATGAAATTTAACGAAAATTGGTAGAAATGTATGAAAAAGTATTAGAGTGTGTTTAGGGTCGAAGTGTACGAGTACTACTCCCCAAGGAACACCCTAAGGGTCCTTGGTGAGGACCCTTTTAATTGATTGAAAACAAACTATTATTGACAATGTGAATCCACGAAGCCAATCGCCGAGCTGTCCATTGATCGATGCTCCATCGAAGGAACTACAGACTATAGGTCGAGTTCGCGTAGGTTAAGGTCTACTTTTACTTTCAAAATTTTGATTGAGTGTTTTAATTGTTTAGTTACATAGGTGGTTAATGAAGGGTAAGGTTTTTTTAAAATTTAGTTTGTTAAGGGACAATTAATGACATAAGCATAATTAAACTAACCCAGCCCCCCACAATTCCCAAACCAAATATCTCCACGTTTTCTCTACCTTCTCCCTTTTCCCCCAAAGAACACCATTGTAGCCCAAGGTTCAAGGTAATTAGGGATGAACGATTAAAGTTTATCTCCATCAATATTCAAGTTTTGTTAAGGTATGGAAGCCCTTTAATCTTGGAATCTCTTTCCCAAGAGGCTCCTTCAAATTGATTTCAAAAGATGTCTAAAACGTGGGTTTCTTTCAAATTTCGTGAATTGTTTTTCAATTGATTATAATATTGGTTTCCATAGATTATTAATCATATAATATGATTGCGTAAGGGTTAATTGTTGTAGTTCGTATTCATTGCCTCATACTGTAATGAATTTAATCCATTACCCTAACCCTAGTTATGAATTAGACATGAAGATGGTTAGGGTTTTTAGAATTGGTTATGTTATTGCTTAATTCACTATATTATTATTATGATGATGATGATGATGATGATCGAGTTATTGGATAATGTTGATGACTTAGTGTGAGATTCTTTATTAAGGCCATGGAGGCTAATGATAAGACTTTATCATCTTGAAATTTTTACTTCAATTATGAAGGATTGTATTTGGTGATGATGTTGTGCAATACATGTATTACATGTGATTATATATATGAAGATATGATGTGATAAGTATGATGAAATGATATGAATGTATTGAATGTGAGATCATGGTAAGGTTTTGACGGTGAATGATTAAACATGATCCTCTTGTGTTGCTTATGTGATAATTACGATAATATCTGTTCTCAATAATGATTGTTATATTGTGAAAGGAAGTTCTCATCCTATACCTAATGATCTAAATGATATGCTATATAATGGGTAGTTTCCTCAGACCTAAATTAGGCTATGATTGTTAAAGAATGACTTAATGGCATTTCAAAATGGGACTTTAGCTTAGCACCGAATGAACTTGATAATGAAAGGTGCTGAATCACCATACGAGGGAGATTCACTAAGGGTTTTCATAATATAGTGAATATAATGCCATAGTAAATGAAGAGAGTCCAACACGTATCTCCTAGTTCTTAAAGTATGTTTCCCCCATAAGAATACTAGCTTGTGGATCCACCTAGAATTCTATGTTCATGTTTTGGTCATACCTTGGCCAGTCACCACCTTATTTGGGTGTAGGGTTACATAACACCGGATTCCATGTTTATCTGACATGGTCTATTGTTATGACGATTGTTACCGAATGAAAGTAATAAATTTAACTCTAACTAGCGTGACTTAAGGGGATCTTGTTAGTATAGGTAGGGGTATGGGACTCTACCTATATATTGCACTAGTTATACTTGAGGTATGTTCTAAGAGATTGTTCATATGATCTTATGAAGTAAATAATATGCATATGTTGACTTTACCTGTTGCTGACTTTATATGATGTTAGTTTGATTTACGAACATGTTATTGGTGTATATTTCTATATATGATGATGATTACTCATGATTATATGTTATATGAAGTTAGATTGTACTGATGGTCTCTTTCCTTGTTTACTTGATTATGTTGGGTTATGGGACTTCACATGAGCATTGCACTTGTATGCTTGGGATGGTATTGTTTGGTAAGGGTCTTACAAGTTAAGATGATATGAACTCTTGTATATGCTTTGTTTTTATGACATTATTTAATCTGCTTTGGTTATATGATCTTGATATGATACTATTCATGTGATATGTATGACCTTATGTTGATAATATATATGTTGACATGAGTTTATTGATGATGTTCGTTTTGTGTTCCATATGGACTTATCTTAATGAATATATGATCATTGTCTTGTCTGTGTTCTTATTTGTGCATTCAAACTTTTAAAAATTACTTGGCATAAATTTGGAAAAAAATGTCCCTTTAAGAATCATTCAAAGATTATGCGTGCATATGATTCCATACTTAGTACAAGTGGATGGACTAACCCATATTATTCCCCTTTTCTCAAAACAATGTAGGTTCGGGAAGTTGAGGTATTAATGTCGCACGCAAGAAGACTTGGAATTTTCCCCAAGTTTTAGTAAGATATTTCCACGTGCTCTACCTAAGTAGTATTTTTATCGTCTAAAGACATTTATTTTTCTTCTATTGTTGTCAGCCCTATGTGTCAAATATGTACTTGTATAAAGAGCTATGCCAAAATGTTCTACTTTGTTTTAGATGGTTTATTGTAAGACAGTATTATTACTGTAAATTCATATATGTTGGTTATATAGCCTAAACGATAAGCATATAGTAACAACCCTAAAATCGACTTTGCTAAGTAATTTCAAAACGTACCTAGAATGCCTAGATTAGACCGTGCTCACACGGATTGATGCGTGTAGAACTGGACCTCTGAACCCTTGCAATACCCAAGCAAACCAACTTAGTGAGTTAGTTGAGCTACGAAAGGTTGGGTCCAGCCATGTAGGGCACCCGAATATGAAGATCTACCCAGAAGAGTCTTAACCGGACTAAAAAGGGGTAATCTTAAATTTAGAGGGTTTAGGGGTAAAATGGTCTTTTACCATGCTAACGGTAGTATAATATTTAATTAATTAGTAGTATGGTGGAGGGGAAATTCGGGTAGAGAGGGCTAAAATTGACCCTTTGAATGAATTCTTGCTCCACCTAGGTTCAACCCTTGGTGGGAGCAACGATTTAATCAATTTATTATATTTAGTGAATTAGTTAAATTAATTAATATTTAAGTTTCTGATTAAATTAAAGGAAAAACAGATTTTTAATAAAAAAGATAATAATAATAATATTAATAATAATAATAATAATAATAATAATAATAATAATAATAATGAATAATTAGAAGTTCTAGTATTGATTAAGTCTCCACTAAACTCTCCTAATACCAATCCACTAAAACTCACGTTTCTCTATACTCTCATCTTTTTTGAACGTCTGATTTTTGTCCAAAAGATCTGAACAACAAAATATAAAGTTCATCAAGAACTTGAACGCTAAAAAAGAACTCAAAAGAAAATTTAATCGAAAAACGTAAGGCAAAACAAAGTTCATGACGGGATAGTGCTTGATGTTTCGGTGGTGAGTGTTGGTTTTGTGGTAAGTTGGAAGCATTTCAACATATTTTGAATGACATTATATTATGTGTTTTCTTCCCTCTTGGTACCTTTTCCTAGAGACCCCTAAGTTCTGCGTAATTCCAGTCAAATAAACTAAGGTTGCCCCGTTGCATCCCCATGTCATTAGATCCTTTGAAAGATTTAAAGTATGTGTTTGTATGACTACTGGTAGATGATTTTAGGCTGGTTGTGATTACGTGTTTGAATGTGCATTCGGAAATTATGTGAGAAATAAAATATGTGTTCAAAAAAAGTTTATTACGTTAACTTGATTTCACATTTGTGTGCCGTGAGTTAGCCATGGTTTGAAACCTGTATTTTTACATGTAAAAATGTTGTATTTTACGTATATAAATATGATAAAAATGTGATGTTTATATGTGTTCAAAGTTTCTGAATTGAATGATAATTCTTGATTGAAAGTAACCTTGAAAATGACCTAAAGATCTCCCTAAAAACTACTCGAAATTTCTTGATGTTTAACGTGAAAGACGGTGAGGAAATTTACTACAAAAAAGTGATTAAATTATGGAAAAGAACCATGAAAACTAACCTAAATATGCACTAGATGTTACACGAAAATTTATCCTAAATCTAAAATCTAAAAGTAATAAAATGGAATGCAAAGAGTGTGAACAAATTTCCAGCATTCTGGAGATTTTTTTTTTGGCAGCTTACTGTAAAAAAATCACGTTGTAAAATAGTTTTTTAAATGCTTGAGGTCAGTGGGGATTGAAACCAAGACCTCACAATCTACATGTCATAAAAAATTAAATAATAAAATGTGGGTTCGAACCCACAACCTCTTGGAAGGATGAAGGAGAGAGGACAAGAATGAATAAAGGAAATAATAAAAATGAGGTATGTGGGATTCGATAATGAACCTAAAGTGCCAAGTGCATTCGCATACGATGAAATGAACATTCACGTAAGGTGGTGAGTAATTATGAAGAGTAAATGTGCTAAAGTTAAAAAATGTGTTGAAAAAACGTACTCACCTATGAGAGTGTAAAGTTAATGAAGAGATCAGTCTCTATGAACACTCTAATGAAAGTATTGAAGTTAATACATACTTAATACTAATGATGAGATGAGAAATTATCTAATGAGCTATGATGTCCTCATGCTAGAATCGAGTTTCCATGATGTATGAGTTGAATGTAATGGAACATTATACTGAGCACTGATAGGCTAGCTATGAGTGGTGATGCCTTACTTAGGGAAGGGCGGAGGTTCAAGTATCTATCATGAGATGCGGTTTTCCGGCATGCCGCGTATGGGTTTACTTATATCTCCTAGTGTTTGAACCTATACTGCCAATATAGGGATCTAGCATGGTTAAATTCCTTGTGTACGCTAGCATGTTTTTGTTTACTTTGACCGGTGATTGCCCATCTTTTTGGTGTGAGAATTACACACTCGATTTCATGATGCCCACATGATTAATGTCGGTTAAGGTTAAAGTTCCCAAAGAAAGAATGATGACAACCTCAAATGATGCAAATAATGAAAAAACTATAAAACAAAGGTGTTAGGATAGGATACTCAAGAGGTGAGCTAGACTCAAGTAATGACACCAGGTTATTCTTGTTCATTGCACAACAAATCTTGATGAGAGTCTTAAACTACATCCTAGGTATGACTAGTGATTGCACTAGTATATGAATGAATGAAAATGAAGTACGTATGAATGAATGAAGCAGACTCTGTGTTTGCTAAAGAAGGATACCTAGTTGAGGTCCCATATGTTGAGCCCAAATTTTTGGAAGTCCTAATGTCAAGTCCATGATTCCATGGTCTCATGGCATATAAAAAAATGATGTGAACTACGTGATATGATATGTGCAATACATTATGTGTTGCTTGCAAAATGATAATTATGATGATGCATGTTACACTCATGGAATGACTTTCCTAATACAAATTTGTCAATTCCACTAACTTTCCTAATCCGAAATTGGCAAGTCTACTGACTTGACTCTCCATAATTAATGTTGTTAGGAAAGAGCTATTCTTACGCATGCATGTCTTTCGTGTGTGCTTGAATATATGCATAATTAGTAAAAGTGTGTAGTAATCCCATCCAATATCTACTTTTAGGTGCAGGCAAGGTGGACGTTAGAGTTTAGAGTACGACGTTTGCAGCTATCCAAATGTGGAGCATCCATCCGGATTTGGTAAGCCCTCATGCTTTCGAGGACTCTTGCCCATTAAATTCTAGCTTAGATATATGTTTGAGTTAGTTGAGTATGTTCCACTAGCGTTTCTTTGTCATCTTATTTCAGACATTGTTTTGGTGCCATTTTGGTATGTATACACTTAATGTAGTATGGAACTATTTCATTCATTTCATGATCTTAATATTAGGTGGTTGATTGTGAACGTTTCTGAGTTTAAGTAGAGTGTCGTATATGAAAGTTAAGTAACAAGAAGTTCAAATTTTTAGCTAAAATTAACCTAGATGAAGTAATATTGACGTATGTAAGCTTGTCCGCGACCTCTGAGAGGTCAACGACACCGATCTCGTCTGGGATCTAGAATTTGGTTATGAAAAAGATGGTATCAAAGCGCTAGTTTAAATTCCAAGGATAATAAGTTCACATCAACCACATCGAGTAGTTTCCAAGTCATGGTACTGAAGTGCACTACTATCCTAATTTAGAGACTGCATGATGCGTAGGAAAATTCTGTAGTTCTGATCTTATCATGCCTTCTCTATTGTTTGATTCCTTGGTGTTATGAGCGTATATAAAATCAATTAATTTTTTTTTAAAAAATGAACACAAGGATAGATGGTCACAAAAAAGGAGGAACAATTGTTTGGGGTAATCAAGTTCCTCCCCAGGCTCCAGCTGCTGAAATGGAGATGCCTCTTAACCCAGCTGGGTTGAAAGATGGTGAACTGAGGACAACCCTAAATACAGATGTCCCAAGCCATCACCTTACAAGATCATGCTATGATAGATCAGGCAGCGCAACAAGGTGTTCCAAGAAGACCCGATCTTCCAGCACCATGGCTAGTTGGTTAAGAGACTTTATGAGGATGAATCCTCCTGTTTACACTTGATCTAAGATTGTTGAGAATATCTAGGAGGAGTGTAGGGTAACCATGCTTCATTCCATGAGGGGACTTTCCAGGTTTATGGTCCATGTCCAACAAGTAAAGGAAAGCAGGAAGAGGAAGCATACTAGCGAAAGGAACATGTCAAGGAAAGCTGAGAAGAATTTTTCAAGGAAGAGTAGTACTGAAATTAGGGATAATCTCAGGTACAAGAGGGGAATCTCCCACCAAGGCGATTGAAGTTCGTCCAAGGGTCTCTATGATAGGGATTTTGAGCCCCGAGTTAAGGGAAACAGTGAAGTAGATACACCTCTGAAGAGTCCATCTTGTACGAAGTATGTAAAACTTCATGGAGAAGGGTGTATGAGGGGATCTACCGCTTGTTACAGTTGTAGAAAACCGGGTAACATGATGAAGGATTGTTTGTATACGAGAGGTTGAGAAAAAGGGAATGATAAAGTTCTGTCGAATGGTCCAAGTGAAGAGGCTTCAAGGGGGCAATGATTTTTCACACTCAATTACAGGGGTGTAAGGGGAGACCCCTCCAGTCATGTCTCGGGTGCATAGCCTAAATTAGTCTTTCATGTGTACGGTTTTATGCAATAGTATGAAGTTAATATGTTGGAGACATCATGTTGGTTGCTGACTTATGTGACTTATGTTTTTATTTATGTTGCATGATTTGATGAAACTAGTTTACGAAGGAGTTGCTTAGTCTATTAATGCGAAGCTTCTAGTAGGTTTCATTAATGTGCACCAACCTACTAATATGTGAATCAGATATTCACCAACAAAAAAAATTGAATAGCTTAGGTATGGATTTTCGCCATAAGGGTTATGCTACCATAGGCTATCAAACAAGGGTAGTGAGGTTTCATTTGGCAAAGGAGATAGGGTATATATGAACAACGCGTGGATCAATCCAACAAAGACATATAATTTAAAATCTTCAGTCAACAAGATGGTATCTAAGTTTTTAGATATACTACTGCTAAGGCTAGTTTTGTTTAAGAAACTCTATGTTTTAGTGCAATAGTCGACTTGGTGTTGGAAGTCGATAATCGTATGTGCAGTAATTTCACTATGTGAGTTAAAATTAATTCATGTTTACATTTCATGTTGCTGTTTTTTTAAAGCGTGTACATGATTTTTGAATTGCATGAGTTCTGTGGTGCATCAAATTATGTGTGATTGAGAAGGAAGTTCCTCAATCTCAAATATGAAGCTTCAAGAGTAATTGTGAAACAAAAATTCACAAAGAGTAATGTCTCATGTATGTTAAAATATTTTCGAAAATTATCCTCTTTATTTTAAAATTATTTCTAGTTTCATTTGGGGACGAATCAACCTTAAAAATTACTATGATAAGTAATGTCTAAACGTACCTAGATTGCCTAGATTAGACCGTGTTAACAAAGATTGATGCGCGTAGAACCCGACCTCTGAACCCTTCCAATAGTCAAGCCAACAAACTTGTTGAGTTATTTGAGCTATGAAAGTTTGGGTACAACCATGTAGGGCACCGGAATATTAATATGTACCTGGATGAGTCTTAACCGTACTTAAAAAAGGGGTAATCTTAAGTTTGGAGGTCCTAGGGGTAAAATGTTCTTTTTCCAGGCTAAGGGAAGTATTTTTATTATCCTAAATAAATAAATAAATAATTAATTAATATGGTGGAGGGGCAATTCGGGTAGAGAGCTCCAAAATTGACCCTTTGAGAGAAATCTTGCTCCACCCGTATTCGAGACTTGTTGGGAGCAATGATTTATTTAAATTTTTATATTTAGTGAATTAATTAAATTAATTAATATTTAAATTTCTGATTTAATTAATGAAAAACCATATTTTTAATAAAAAGATAATAATAATAATAATAATATTGATAAATAATGAGGAGTTCTAGTTTGACTAAGTCTCCACCTAACTCTCCTAATCCCGATCCACTCAAAGTCACACTTCTCTCTAATCTCATCTCACCTGAATGTTTGATTTTTCTCGAAAACAAAATAAAAACAAATTAAAAAGTTCATCAAGAACATGAAAGCTAAAAAAAACTCAAAATAATATTTAGTCTAAAAACGTGAAGCAAAACAATGTTTTTGACGGGATTGTGCTTGAATTTTCGGTGGTGAGACTTGGTTTCATGGTAAATTTTAATCATTTAAACAAGTGTTGAATGGAATTAAGGTATGACTTTTATTCTCTCTTGGTCCCTTTCCTAAGAGACCCCTAAATTCAGCTTAATTAAAATAAAAAAAACTATGATTGTCCCCGTTGCATGCCCCTGTCATTAGATCCTTTGAAAGATATAAATTATGCATTTGTATGACTTCTGGTAGATAACTTTAGGGATGATTGTGATTACCTGTTTGAATATGTATTCGGAAATTATGTGAGAAATGAAAGATGTGTTTTGAAAAAGTGAATTACCTTAACTTGATTGCGCATGTGTTTGTCGTGAGTTAGCTATGGTTTGAAACCTGGATTTTTACATGTTAAAATATTGTATTTTACGTATATGAATATGTTGAAAATGTGATGTTTATATAATTTCAAAGTTTCTGAATTGAATGATAATTCTTGATTTAAAGTAACCTTTAAAATGCACCTAAAGATCTGCTTAAAAACTACTCGAACATTCATGATGTTAAACGTAAAAGAGGGTGAGGAATTTGACAGCAAAAAAGTGATTAAATTATCGAATATAACCATGAAATCTCATCACAAGATATTGTAGATTTTACACAAAACTTTATCCTAAATCTAACATGTAAAACTTGATAAAATTGTATACAAAAAGGTTGAACAAATTTCCAGCATTCTAGAAATTTATTTTTGGGCAGCTTACTGTAAAACAATCACGTTCTAAAATATTTTTTTAAATGATTGAGGTCAGTGGGGATTGAACCCAAGACCTTACCATACAGATTTCATAAAAAATTAAATAATAAAATGTGGTAAGGGGGATTCGAAATGGGGTAAAGCTCAAGTGAAAAAATAGGGGTGAAATGAGAGAAAATGAATGGAGGCGTGTGGGGTTCGAACCCACAACCTCTTAGAAGGATGAAAGAGAGAGGAGAAGAATGACTTAAAGAAATAATAAAAATGAGATATGTGGGATTCGAACCCACAACCTCTTGGCAGAATGAGAAGGTATGGATAAAATGTAATTTAAAATAAGTTTAGGTTGTGGGGATTAGAACCAGAACCTCTTGGAAGATGAAAGAGTAAGGAAAAAAATAAATGAGAGAAAGAGTAATTGTGGTTTGTTGGGATTGAACCGATAAACTCTTGAATAGATGAGAGAGTTAGGAGAAAAATAAAGGAGGAAAAGTATATGTAGTGAGTGGGGATTGAACCCTCAACCTCTTGAATAGATGAGAGAGTTAGGAGAAAAATAAAGAAGGAAAAAATAAATGTTGTGAGTGGGCAACCTCTTTGATAGGTGAGAAAGTTAAGAGTAAATTAAATTAAAAAGAATGATCTTGTGGGGGATTGATCCCACAAATTCCTTGCCTTAAAATACAAAGAGAGAAGAAAAAAAAAGGAAAATATTGTGGAAGTGATGCAATTATCAAGCTTTCTATAAGCTGAAGTGTTACTCAAGGGATTCAAAATTGGGTTCCCCTGCGCAATTTTGTATTGGCACAAAAGTCATACGTAATTAAATTTTTCATTAATGTTGCCTCTGAAGATCTAAATCACTATCTTGGCTTATCTCTAAGATATATAAGTCTTGTACCATATAAACTTGGATAAATATGAATCACTTAGACAAACTATGAATGAAGCCTTATGACTTGTATGTGTGGACTCATATGTCTAGTATACATTTACAAGTAGGTGAACCTCAAATGTTATGTGATGTGACAATGAAACCCAAATGGGTAAATAAGAGTTTTGCACACACTAAAGGGCCGAGTGCATTAGCATACGCTGAAATGAATATTCACGTAAAGTTTTGAGTAATCGTGAAGATTAAATGTTCTAGAACTGAATAATGTGGTGAAAACGTGAGAAGAGATCAATGAGAAAAGTGAGAGAAATCCCAAATGAGCCTAAGTAAATGTTACCAAAATGTACTCACCTATGAGAGTGTAAAGTTAATGAAGAGACCAGTCTCTATAAACACTCTAATGAAAGTATTAAAGTTAATGAAAACTTAATGCTAATGATGAGATGAGAAATCATCTAATGAGTCCTCATGCTAGAAGATGTATGAGTTGAATGTAATGGAACTTTATACTGAGCACCGCTAGGCTACCTATGAGTAGTGATGCCTTCCTTAGATAGGGCAGAGGTTCACGTAACTCTCATGAGATGAGACTGTCCGGCATGCCGCGTATGGGTCTCCTTATATCTCCTTGTATTTGAACATATACTGCCAATATAGGGATCTAACATGGTTCAATTCCCTATGTACGCTAGCATGTTTTGGTTCACTTTTGCTAGTGATTCCACCTATTTTTGGTGTAGGGGATTATATATTGGATTTCATGATGCTCACATGATGTATGTCAGTTAAGGTTAAAGTTCACATAGAAAGAATGAGGCCAGCCTCAAATGATGCACATAATGAAAAGAACGATACCAAAGGTGTTAGGATAGGATAATCAAGAGGTAAGCTAGACTGAAGTAATGACAGTAGGTTATTATTGGTCATTGCACAACAAACGCGATGAGACTCTTAAACTACATCCTAGTTATGACTAGTGATTTCACTAGTATATAAATGAATGAAATGAAGTACATATGAATGAATGAAGCAGAATCAGTGTTTGATAAAAAAAAGGATCCCTAGTTGAGGTCCCATATATTGAGCTCTTATTTTAGAAAATCCTAATGTTATGTCTATGATTCCAAGGTCTCATGGCATATTAAAGAATGACGTGAACTATGTGATATGATATGTGCAATACATTATGAGTTGCTTGCAAAATTATAACTATGATGATGCATGTTACTCTTATGGCATGACTTTCGTAATCCAAAATTTTGCAAGTCCACTAATTTTCCTAATTTAAATTTTTCAAGTCCACTGATTTGACTTTCCATAAATTATGTTGTTAGGAAAGACCTATTCATACTCATGCATTTCCTTGGTGTGTTCTTGCATATACCAAAACATAGTACAAGTGTGTACTACCCATAAAATATCCACTTTTAGGTGTAGGCACAGGTGGATGTTAGAGCTTATAGTATGCATTGTAGCTATCCGGACGTGGAGCATTCATACGGATTTGGTAGGCCCTCATTCTTTCGAGGACACTTGCCCATTAAATTCTAGCTTAGATATAGGTTTGAGTTAGTGGAGTATGTTCCACTTGCATTTCTTTCTCATATTATTTCAGACATTGTATTGGTGACATTTTGGCTAGTATACGCTTAATGCAGTATGGAACTATTTCTTTAATTTGATGATCTTATTATTAGATGGTTCATTGTGAACGTTTATGATTTTAAGTAGAATGTCTTATATGAATGTTAAGTAACAAAAAATTCATTTTTTATTTTAAAATTAACCTAGTTGAAATAATGATGATGTATGTAGGCTTGTCTGCGACCTCAGAGATGTCAATCATGCATGTATTGTCTGGAGTCTAGAATCCGGTCGTGACACCTATATAAGATTACTATACAAGGATTCTAAGTAAACTACCTAAGTTATATGTGAGCGGTCTATGTAAACCTCAATACGTAAGAAAAATTTTAATTTTTCCTCATTTTAACCTATGATATATTATGACAAATTCTAAGAGAATAGTCTTAATCCTCTCCGAGGACGAAGAAGTTGGTTAGGACTATGTGGTGCTCCTCGGTCGTTCCATCTATATTCGGTTATTGAAAATAATAATGAATTATTGATAATTGGTCCATGGTGATCATGCCTTGGAGTATAGGTAAGTTCACCTAATTCCCTAGTCTTTAGTTTTGGAATTGACATTCTGTAGTATGGTCCCATTATGGTGGCGATGTTTGCATTCTAGCCTATCTATATATGTTGTGATCATGGACTTGAGGATATTAGATACAAGATTTATTGATATGATGATTTCATGTTGATTAAGTTGATGGGTGTAACCTTAATTCTAGTATTATGTTTTAAGTGAATTGTTGTTATGTAAAGTTACATGTATAGTCTTCCACACTAGCTGCATGAGCAAGAGGTGTGGATGATGTTGTATATATGTGATGATCATGTTAGGGTTTTGTATAGTATATATGGATACTAGTAATGACTACTCTTTTAGCATGAACCCTACCTATATGAACCCTATATTAATGTGTAATCTTACGCATGTAGGAGTCTTGTATTCTAATGTTGAATATGTTATTGCCTTTTTATGATGTAATGTGAGTGTGTGGACTATATACCCTAAATGTTTTATATGTGAGATTTTCATGACTTAAGGGATATGATATATATGTGTGTTGTGATCCCATGAAGGATTGTTTCCTAAGTAACTACGTTTTTGCTTTATGTGATCAAGATGACCAATATAAACAAACACACACACACACACTCAAGCATATCATGAATTCAAAAGGTAGTTCTCATATGCACTATTATCTATTACTATGCATGTAAAGTATATGATTAATAAATTCTGAGAATGTGTTGCCTAGAGGGGTTTATGTGAATTTATTTGTCACATATATATGTGCACACTCATGATTGTATGAATGGTAGAATAATTTTGAAGTGCATTCCACATAATATAGGTTCTATGATGAATGGACATTCTCATATTAGAAACCTTTGAGCTATATGATGTATGAGGGATCAAGTCCCTAAAGGATACTTTATGAACCAATGATAAATAAAGGCTTTAAGATATTAAAAAGGTAGTTTAAGCTTAGCACCGAGTGGATATATACAATGAGGAAAATACCCCTCCGCTAATTCAATAGGTTTGGTCATCTAAGTGATATTCATGAGATAGAAGCCTCTCCACTAATGCAATAGGTCAGGTTTCTAGAAGCAATCTCTTTATCACTTAACTAAGTGCCCCTGTAGGTCAAATCTAGTGGACTCACCTTGATAGCTATTATATAGGTTCTTTCTTTGAATGTAGAACACCTTTTTTGAGAGTGAGGTTACACAACACTGGATTTCGTATAGCTCACATGGTCTATGTCTTTAATGCTAAGCATCCTAAAAGTTAAGAAATGAACTAAGAAAAGAATATGGACTCTAATCATAACTCCTTGAGGTAAGACGATGGACCCTACCTATACATTGCACTAGTGAACTGCAAGAAAGGATAAGATTATTACTTTTATAAAATGAAGACTTATGTTAAATATGATTTGTATGAATACATGTTAAGTGACTTTGCTAATCCAACACAAGAACTATGACTATGAATGTTAATTGCACTTATGACTTCTAAGTGAGTTTATTTAGTATATGTGGGTTTATAGGACTTCATGTGTACAGTGAACAAGTAATCTTATTAAGGGTTTGTGAGGGTTATTTACCTATGAAATGAACTAAATGATTTATGACTATAGTTTTAGTAAAAGAATGAGTCCTTATATGATACTATGAAGCATATGGTCTTATGTCTAATGATAGATGAAGGTGTTATGACATCTTGAATATGATATGCCTTATATAGGGTGATTTCTTAGGACAACTTTGTGTTAGTAGTTTTATGGGATGCTACCTACACCTTGAACTAGTGTGACTAGGGGGTTGTCTTAGGAAACGGTAATTATGTGAAGCTTATGTCCTATGATGTGATTATGACTTTATGAATACATGTGGTTGTGTTGATGAATCATATGTGAACGACTATCTTAGGTGACCTAAAGGTGGTACATTGTACTAAGTACACTTGCGAGTTGCTTAAGGAAATATGTTGAGGCAAAAGAGGAGTAATGTGTTGTATGTATTATATGTGCCTTAATATGTGCTAAGTGGTGTTATGTCTTACCATGAATAGTATCCACATCTACTTTATGTATATGAACTATGTGTGGTTATTGTGCCGATGTTCATGAAAATAACTAAAACGACATGATGTATGATTTGTAACTAAATGTAATTTTTAAATGCATGTTTTTGCATGATTGTCATGCTTACTGCATTCCTCTACTAATACCATTCTTATTCATATTTTTACACTAAGTGTGAGTGGTAATGGCTAGAGGATGTCACCTATGTGAGGAGCTTTGATAGATCTCCCAAGTTCAAGGAAAAGGGATCCTTATGATTCAAGGATTTCCGTATGTCCAGTTCTTATTTAATTTATATAATAGTTTATATATTAGTTTATGTTGTTAATGGTCATGTTCCTATTCTATTTTATTGAGTTGTGTCTTAAGATGGCAACGAGACTAAGAGTCTAATTGTGTATTATGATATTCTATATATATATATATATATATATATATAAACTGATGATCCTAACATATGATGTGCTACGAAAAGTTTTAATTTTTTTGGTAATATTTTATGTCTATGTTTCACATCCTAAGAGCACACCCTAGAAGATACGACATTCTCGAAGTGAGCAAGGCATACATGACCTATCACAGGTCCCATACAAGCCCTTGTCAGTCATACAAAGGATGTAACTTAAGACTTTCATTTGGTTCTTTGTGCAATGACCAAGAATGACCTAATGTCATTACTTGAGTCTAAGTCACCTCTTGATTATCCTATCCTAACACCTTTGTTATCATTCGTTTTATTATGTGTATCATTGGAGAATGGCCACATTAATTCTTGGGAACTTTAACTTTAACCGACATAGATCATGTAAGCATCACGAAATCCACTGTCATGAAACCCCACACTTAAATGAGGTGGAATCATCGGCCAAAGTGACCCTAAACATGCTAGCGTACATGGGAATGGAACCCCGCCAGATCCTTATATCTGCAGTATAGGTTTGAAGACCATGAGATATAAGGAGACGCATAACAAACATGCAGGATAGTCTCATCTCATGAGAGTTACGTGAACCTCCGCCCTTCCCGAAAAGAAGGCATCACCTCTCATAGCTTGTCAATCGGTGCTCAGTGTAAAGTTCCATTACATTCAACTCATACGTCGTGGAAGCTGGCTTCTAGTATGAGGACATCATAGGTAAATAGATGCTTTCTAATAGAATCATTAGTATTAAACGTGTTAATCTCAATACTTTCATTAGAGTGTTCATAGAGGCTGGTCTCTTCATTAACTTTACACTCTCCAATGTTATTATGTTGTGGTAACAATTACTCAGGATCATTTGAGATTCCTCTCATCTATTACATTAGCCTCATATCATGTTGTCACCACATTAATCAACATTAGCAAATTTGCTCTTCATAATTACTCACCCCTTTTTACGTGAATATTCATTTCATCATATGACACTGCGCTTGGCCATTTCTGTGTTTTACCCTCTTACTTAACCCTTCTAAGATTTACTCATTTCATTACATAATAGTCATTTCATCGTATGCCAATACACAGGGCTATTTAGTGTGTTTTAAACTTGTACTTAACCCCTCTAGGGTTACATCATTTTATTACATACATCTTAGGTTAACTTATTTTTAAATGTATGCTAGATTTATGGGTCTATACATACAAGCCATGAGGCTTCATTCATAGTTCGTTAAAGTGATTCATCTATTCCTAAGTTTATGAAGTACAAGAATTAAGCATCTTGTATGTATGTCAAGACCTCGATTTCGATCTAAGTGGGCCGTATTATTCTTGAAGGTTTAACTCACGTATGACTTATGCATCTATACAAAATTCGGGCAAGGAAGCCCGGTTTTCAAAGCTCTTGAACAAAACTTATATTTTTTATTCATTTTGGTTTGATCCATACGGTTTTGGGACCGAAGTTCGAGCCCCAATGCCTTCATTTTATTTTCCCTTAATTTTTCTCTTCATTTTTAGCTTAATGGAAATAAGAGGATGTGGGATCGAACCCCCACTACCTCATTTACTTTTTATTTTCATTACCTTTTTATTTCCCTCCATTGGTCATTGCGTTTGTGGGTTCGAACCCCCACGACTCACATCTCTTTTATTTCATTTCCTTTTACTCTCCTTCACTTTCTAGAGGTCGTGGGTTCGATTCCCACGCCTCACATTTTATTTATTTTTTCTTTTACTCTTCCTTAAATCTGATTGAGAGGTGGTGGGTTAGAATCCCATTCCTCTCATTTCTTATTTTTTTTTCTTATAAGTTACGTTTTCCAACCAGTACCATGGTTCGAATCACCTTCACCACATTTTTGTTTACTTTTTTATTTTCATGGATTTTAACATGGTGAGGTCAAGGGTTCAATACTTCATGACCTCACTTGTTTTAATTCATTTTTTCAACATTTCCATTCCTCTTTGCTGACCGAAATTTATCACTAGAAACTGGAAATTTTCTTTTAACTTTTCAGCATACTTTCATCAAGTTACACCTTAGCTCTTAGGGGCATTTCGTACTGCATTTAGAACGTTTTAGGTGCGTTTTCATGGATTCATTTAGACAAGAAATTATCCCTCAAATATGCCACATTTCAACTCATATGAACATCACATTTACATCAGCATGTGTACATGAAAAATAAATAACTATCATGCCATTTCATGTCCTAAACTATGAACAATAGTCACGACAACAGACACATACACACGTAGTTACATTTTCAGAAACATCAACATAAGTCACATAATTCCAAACATACATATAAACACATAATAATCACAAAAACACGTTAAATCCCTAGTTTTCTACCTGCAAGCATAACCAACCTATGATTCAACGGGAGCTAGTGACAGGGATATGCAACGGGAAACAATCCTTGTTTTCAGGATGATTATTCTAAACTTTAAGCAGTCTCTTTGGAAATGAACAAAGAGAGAAGAGAACACATACCTTTTTGACGTTTAAACCTCGACTTGCTTCCTGAAGAACTCCTCCAATATCACGTCCAAATCAAAGTTCTTCAATATAAACATGACGGAAAAACCCTCTGTTTGCCTAACGTGTTTGATTAGTTGTTTGTTTATAATTTTCGTTGTGAGTTCTTCATGTGTGAAGACTTTTTGTTTACCTACTATTTTTGTCAGTTATTTGGCAGAGAAACACGTGAGTGGGAGTGATAGAGACGTGAGAGGGAGAGATGAGAGTGCAAGACAAGTGTTTTCTTAGGTTTAGGACTCTAGTTTCGAACATAGTCAAATAAGTTTTTATTTAATTATTAAAAATCTGATTTCCTTTTATTTAAATCAGTTAATAACTAATAAATATAAATTAATTACATTAATATACCAACTTAAATTTAAAACAATTTAATTCATCGCTTCCACCTAGGTTCGAACTCTGGTGAAGCAAGACTTCTCTTCAAGAGCCCAATTTCGGCCCTCTTTCCCCAAAATGCACCTCCACCTTATTAAATAAATAATTTATTATATATTTAGGGTAATTACAATATTACCCTTAGCCTAGAAAAGGACCATTTTACCCCTAGACCCTCCAAACCTAAGATTTTCTCTTTTCAAGTTCGGTAAAGACTCCTTCGAGTAAATCTTCGTATTAGAGAGACATACATGGTTGAACAAACCTTCCCTACTAAAATAACACCACAAGTTAGTTTGCTTGGATGTAGCAAGGTTTCCGAAGTCTGGTTCTACAACCCGGCCTAATCGTTTGCATTCTAGACACATTAAGCATGACCTAGCATATCCATTTTTAGGGTTGTTACATTGTCCCCTTCTTAGGAACATTCATCCCTGAATGACACTAATATTTAATACAATAAGTAAGTCATCTATAGAATGTATGCATACGTAGGTAATTAAATATTCCCTATTGGTGAATAACTGATCACATAATAATATGATGGTGCACATCATTGAAACCTACTAGTAGCTTTACATTAATAGACTACGGAACTCTTTCCTAAACCAGTCTTATCGAAGCTTACAACATAAGTAAACATGTAATTCATAAAAATCAGCAACCAACCTGATGACTCAAATATATTAACTTCATTCTAGGGCATAAACATTATACACTGTCAAATACATGAAAGACTAATTAAGGCTACGCACAATAGACTTCACCAGAGGTGCCTTCCCCTCCATCCCTAGACTTGAGTGAAAAGATTAGTTGCCTCCTTGGAGCCTCTTCACGTGGACCATTAGGTTGAAATCTCTCCTTCCCTTGTTCTTGACTTCTCCTATTCGGACAATTCTGCACCATGTAACGCGGTCTGGTATAAATATAACAAACATTAGAGCCCCTCATACACTCTCCTCCATGATGTTTGACACACTTCCTACTCTTAACTCTTGGATTGGAATCCCTATCATAGAGATCCTTGGACAAACTTGACTCCCTTTTTTGGGAGAGTCCCTTCTTAAACCTAGACTTATCCCTATTTTCAGTACTACTCTTCCATGAAAAATTCTTTTCAGCTTGTATTTACTTTTTCCCTACCCTAGTATGCTTCATATTCCTGTTTTCGTTCACTTGTTGAACATGGACCATAAGCATGGAAAGGGCCATGGTGGTATGAAACATAGCTGCCCTACACTCCTCCTCGAGATTCTCAACAATGTTATATCCAGTGTAAATGGGATGATTCATCCTCGTGAAGTCCCTTAACCTGCTAGCCATGGTGCTGGCGGGTTGGTTCTGCCTAAGAACAACTGGTTGCTCAGCCTTCAATTCTACTCGTATTCATCTTTCTAAATCTCAAGAGTTGATATTAAATACACTCTTAATTCAAAGAAACAAACATTATGGAAGGCACGATAAGATCTGAAGAAGGGAAATTTTATTACGCATCATGCATTCTTTAATTCAGGATAGTGGTGCACTTCATTACCATAACTTAGAAACTACTCAATGTGGTTGATGTGAACTTATAGAGTTACGATACCAACTTTGTCACGACCAGAATCAAAGCCTCAGAGGAGACCGGCGTCGTTGACCTCTCAGAGGTCGTAGACAGGACTACATATGTTATTCTACTTCATCTAGGTTAATTTAAGCAGAAAATTTGAATTTTTTTTCGTAACATGTTTACTAAACATTCTATTATACATATAATTGTTCACCATCAACCATCTAACATTAAGATCATCAAATGAAAGAGGCAGTTTATTATAATGATAAAGATGTACTTGCAAAAATGGCACCAATACAATGTCTAAAAAAACACGGGAAAAAACGCTAGTGGAACATACTCCACTAGCTCAATCCTACAACTAAGCTAAAATGTAAATGGGCAAGCATCCCCGAAAGCATGAGGGCCTACCATGTCTGGATGAATGCTCGACGTCCGGATAGTTGCAACGTTGATCCTCTAGCTTTAGCATCCAACTATGACTACACCTAAAAGTTTAGATTCGTATAGGGTTAGAACACACTGGTACTGAGTATGGGTATATGCAAGCACACACCTAGACATGCACGATTATGAATAGCTCTGTCCTAGCAACATGATTATAGCAGGTCAAGGCAGTGGAATTGCCAAATTCAGATTGCGAAAGAGAGTGAACTTTCAAAATTTAGATTAGGAAAGTTTATGAGCTTTCTGAATTTGGATTAGGAAAGTTATGCCAAGAGAGTAACATTCACCATCATACTTAACATTTTTCACACAACATAGAACATCGTACACATAGTCATATATCATAATTAATGTAACGCATAACGTGGTTCATATAATTTATTCGTATGCCATGAGATCCTGGAATAATGGACTTTACATTAAGACATCACAAAATGAGGGCTCAACATATGGGAACTAACCTAGGGAGTCTGGTTTAGCAAAAAACAGAGTCTTCTTCTTTCATTCATATGTACTTCATTTTATTTTATTCATGGGCCAGTGGAAACACTGGCTATACCTAGAATGTAGTTTAGGACTTTCATCGGGTTCGTTGTACAATGACCAAGAATGACCTAATGTCATTACTTGAGCCTCACTCACCTCTTGATTATCATATTCTAACACCTTTGGTATCATTCGTCTCATTATGTGCATCATTTGAGGTTGGCCTCATTCATTCATTAGGAACTTTGACTTTAACTGACATAGATCATGTGAGCATCATGAAATCCAGAATCATGAAATCCCACACCGGAAAGAGGTGCAATCACGAGCCAAAGTGACCAAAAACATGCTAGCGTACATGGAGATTGAACCCCGCCAGATCCCTATATTTGCAGTATAGGTTCGAAGACTAAGACATATAAGGAGACCCATAACCAGCATGCCAGAGAGCCTCATCTCCTGAGATTTATGTGAACCACCGCCCTTCCCAAAAAAGGCATCATCCCTCATAGCTAGTCTATCGGTGCTCAGTTTAAAGTTCCATTACATTCAAATCATACGTCCTGGAAGCTGGTTTCTAGTATGAGGAAATCATTGATCAATAGATGATTTCTCATCTCATTATTAGTATTACGTGTCTTAATCTCAATACTTTCATTAGAGTGATCATAGAGACTGTTCTCTTCATTAACTTTATACTCACATAAATGAGTACGTTTTGATAACACTTACTTAGGATCATTTGAGATTGCTCTCATGTATTACATTAGCCTAATATTATGTTGTCACCACATTCATCAACATTAGGTCATTTGATCTTCATAATTACTCACCCTTTTTCACGTGAATATTCAATTCACGATATGCCAATGCGCTTGGATATTTCTGTTTTTCACACTCTTACTTAACTCTTCTAGGGTTTCATCATTTCATAACATAATAATCATTTCATCGTATGCCAATCCACTTCGACATTTAGTGTTTTTTACACTCGTACTTAACCCTTCTAGAGTTACATCATTTCAATACATACATCTTTGGTTCACTTAATTTTAAACATATGCTAGACTTATGGGTCTATAAATACAAGCCATAAGGCATCATTCATAGTTCGTTTAAGTGATTCGTATCTTCCTAACATTATGTAGTACAAGACTTATACATGTTGTATGTATTGCCCAGATCTCGATTTCAATCTATGTTAGCAGCATTATTCTTGAAGATATAACTCACGTATGACTTATGCATATATATTGAGTTTGGGCAAGGGAACCCATTTTTCAAATCTCTTGAACAACATTTACATTTTTTAAATTCATTTTTGTTTGATCCATACGACTTGACGACCCAAGAATGAGCCCTAATGCCTTCATTTTACTTCTCCCTTACTTTCTCTCTTCAGCTTTTGTGAAATGGAACTAAGAAGATGTGGGATTGTAGCCCCACTGCCTCATTTTACTTTTTATATTCATTTCCTTTAAATTTCAATCCTTTGGCCGAGGGATTGTGGGTTCGAACCCCCACAACCCCTCTTTAATTTCCTTTAAATTTTCTCCTTAAATCTGCGTTAGAGGTCATGGGTTCGATTCCCACGCGTCACATCTCTTTTCTTTCATTTCCTTTCACTCTCCTTCACTGCCTAGAGGTCGTGGGTTTGATTCCAACACCTCACATTTAATTTTTTTTACTCTTCCTTAAATATTTTTAAGAGATGGTGGGTTATAATACCACTCCTCTCCTTTCTTTTTTTTAAGTTATATTTTCCACCCAATACCATGGTTCGAATCCCCTTCACCACATTACTTTTTTCTTTTTTATTTTCATGGTTTTTAACCTTGTGAGGTCACGGGTTCAATTACCCATGACCTCACTTGTTTATTTCATATTTTTCAACATTTTGAACCATCTTTGCTCACCGAAATTCTTCACCAAAAGCTGGAAATTTATTTTAATTTTTCAGCATCCTTTCATCAAGTTGCACCTTAGTTCTTAGTGGAATTTCGTAGTGCATTTACAACGTTAGGTGCGTTTTCATGGAATCGTTTAGCCAAGAGATTATCCCTCAAATCAGCCACATTTCAACTCATATGAACACCACATTTACATCAACATGTGTACATGAAATATAAAGAACTATGATGCGCTTTAAAGTCCTAAACCATGCACAATAGGCACAAAAAAACACACACACACACATAGTTATATTTTTGGAAATATCAACATAAGTCACATAATTCCAATCATATATATGAACACGTAACCATCAAGAAAACACGTTTCATCCTTAGTTTTCTTTCAACAAACATAACAAACCTATGATTCAACGGGAGCTACTGATAGAGATATGCAATTGGGAACAATCCTAGGTTTAGGAATGAATATTCTAAACCTTAAGGAATCTCTTGGGAAAGGGATCAAGATAGAAGAGAACCCATACCATTTTGACGTTCAAAACTCGAGTTGCTTTATAAAGAACCACTCCAAATACACAACAAAATCCAAGAGCTTCAACACCAACTTGAAAGAAAAACTCTCTCTTTGCCTAACGTTTTTTATTAGTTGTTTGCTTATTATTTCCGTTGTGAAATCTTTAAGTGTGAAGAATTTTTGTTAACCCACTGTTTTTGTATGTTATTTGGCAGAGAAAAACGTGAGTGGGAGTGATACAGACGTGAGAGAGAAGAGTTTTCTTAGGTTTAGGAGACTAGTTTAGGACATAGTCAAATAAGGTTTTATTTAGTTATTAAAAAACTGATTTCCTTTTATTTTAAATCATATATTAACTAAAAAATATAAATTAATTACATTAATTTACCAACGAAAATTAAAATTAATTTAATTCATTGCTTCCACCTAGTTTCGAACCCGGGTGGAGCAATACTTCACTTCAAGAGCCCAATTTCGTCCCTCTCTACTCAAAATGCCCCTCCAGCTTATCAATTAAATAATTAATTATATATTTAGGATAATTACGATACTACCCTTAGCCTGGAAAAAGACCATTTTACCCCTAGACATTCCAAACCTAAGATTTCCTCTTTTCAAGTACGGTAAAGACTCCTTCGAGTAAATCTTCGTATTCGAGAGTCCTACATGGTTGGACCAAATCTTTCCTAGATCAAATAACTCCCCAAGTTAGTTTGCTTGTATTTAGAAAGGATTCCAAGGTTTGGTTTTACGCATATAAATCTGTGTGAACTCGCTCTAATCGTTGGCATTCTGGACACATTAAGCATTACTTAGCATATTAATCTTAGGGTTGTTACATTATCCCCTCCTTAAGAACATTCTTCCCTCAATGACACTACTCTACACTAACAATCAGTAAGTCATCTATAGAATGTATGCATACGTAGCTAATTCAATATTCCATATTGGTGAATATCTGATTCACATAATAACATGATGGGGCACAACCTTGAAATTTATTAGTAGCTTTTCATTAATAGACTAAGGATCTCTTTCCTAAAGTAGTCTTATCGATGCATAAGACTTAAGTAAATATGTAATTCATACAAATCATAAACCAACATGATGACTCAAACATATTAACTTCATACTAGTACATAAACACCATACACAGTCAAATACATGAATGACTAATTAAGGCTACACACCTGAGACTTCACCTGAGGTGCCTTCCCCTGCACCACTAGACGTGAGTTCGAAGAATCGTTGCCTCTTTGTAACCTCTTCACTTGTACAATTACATTGAACTCTCTCCTTCCCTTGTTCTTGATTTCTCCTATTCAGACAATTCTTCTCCATGAGACCCGGTTTGATATAATCTAACAAGCATTAGAGCCCCTCATACACTCTCCTCCATGAAGTTTGACAGACTTCCTACTCTTAAATCTTGGCTTGGAATCCCTATCATAGTGATCCTTGGACGAACTTGACTCCCCTTGGTGGGAGAGTACCTTCATAAACCTGGCTTATACCTTATTTCAATACTACTCTTCCTTGAAAAATTCTTCTTAGCTTGTCTTGACCTATTCCCAGCCCTAGTATGCTTCATATTCCCGTTTTCCACCACTTGTTGGACATGGACCATAAGCCTGGAAAGGCACATGCTGGCATGCAACATAGCTTCTCTACCCTCCTCCTCTAGATTCTCAGCAATCTTAGATGCACAGTAAACGGGAGGATTCATCCTCGTGATGTCCCTTTACATGCTAGCCATGGTGCTAGATTGTTGGTTCTTCCTGGCAACACCTTGTTGCTCTGCCTTCGTTTCTCCTCGTATTCATCTTTTGGAATCTCTAGAGTTGATGTTAGATACACTCTTAATACCAATAAAAAAATATTAGAGAAGGCATGAAAAGATCAGAAGAAGGGAAATTTTCTTACGCACCATGCAGTCTCTAATTAAGGATAGCGGTGTACTTCATTACTATGACTTACAAACTAATCAATGTGGTTGTTGTGAACTTATTATTCTCGAAGTTTAACCGAGAAGCCTACATAAGTCATTCTTACTTCATCTAGGTTAATTCAAGCGGAAAATTTATCACTTTTTGTTTCCTAACATTCTTATTAAATATTCTATTATATATATAATTCTTCACCATCAACTATCTAACAAAAAAATCATCAAATGAAAGAAGTAGTTTATTTTAATGATAAAGATGTACTTGCGAAAATGGATCTAATACAATGTGTAAACAAAAAGAAACGCTAGTGGAACATACTCGACTAGCTCAATCCTAAAACTAAGGTAGAAAGTGAATGGGCAAGCATCCTCGAAAGCATGAGGGCCTACCATGTATGGATGAATGCTCGACGTCCGGATAGCTGCAGCGTTAATCCTGTAGCTTTAGCGTCCACCTGTGCCTGCACCTAAAAGGTTAGAGTTGTATAGGGTTAGTACACACTTATACTAAGTATGGGTATATGCAAGAACACACAAAGGACATGCATGAGTAATAATAGCTCTTTCCTAGCAACATGATTCCAGTATGTCAAGTCACTGGACTTGCCAAATTGAGATTAGAAAAGTTAGTGAACTTTGTAAATTTTGATTGGGAAAGTTAATTAGCTTTCCAAATTTGGATTAGGAAAGTTATGCCATGAGAGTAACATGCACCATCATACTTGACATTTTGCACACAGAACACAACAACATACGCATAGAACATATCATAATCCATATAACACATAACGTTGTTCACATCATTTATTAGTATGCCATGTCACCCTGGAATCATGGCCTTGACATTAAGACTTCCCTAAATGAGGGATTAACATATGGGACCTCAACTAGGGAGTGTTCTTTAGCAAACACAGAGTTTGCTTTTTCCATTCATACGCACTTCATTTATTTTCATTCACGGGACAGTGTAAACACTAGCTATACCTAAGATATAGTTTAAGACTTTCATCGGGTTTGTTGTGCAACGTCATAGAATGACCTAATGTCATTACTTGAGTCTAACTGGCCTCTTCATTATCCTATCCTAACACCGTTGTTATCATTCGTTTCATTATGTGCATCATTTGAGACTGGCCTCATTCATTCATTGGGAACTTTAACTTTAACCCACATAGATCATGTGAGCATCATAAAATCCAGTGTCATGAAACCCCACTTCGAAAAGAGGTGCAATCGACGGCCAAAGTGACCCAAAAAATTCTAGCGTACATGGGGATTGAACACTGTCAGATCCCTATATTGGAAATATTAGTTCAATAACTACAAGATATAAGGAGACCTATGACCGTCATGCCAGACTGTCTCATCTCATTAGAGTTACGTGAACCTCCGTCTATCTCAAAAGAAAGCATAACTGCTGATATCTAGTCTATCGGTGCTCTGTATAAAGTTGCATTACATGCAATTGATATGTCATGTAAGTTGGCTTCCAGTATGAGGACATCATAGCTCAATAGATGATTTCTAATCTCATTACTATTATTAAGTGTCTTAATCTTAATACTTTCATTAGAGTGTTCATAGAGACTGCTCTCTTCATTAACTTTACACTTTCTTAGGTTATTATGTGGTAGTAACATTTACTTAGGCATATTTGATATCGCTCTCAGCTACTACATTAGCCTTATATCATGTTGTCACCACATTCATCAACATTAGCACATTTTCTCTTAATAATTACTCTCCCCTTTTTACGTGATTGTTCATTGTATCATATGCCAATGCGCTTGGCCATTTCTGTGTTTCACACTCTTACTTAACCCTTATAGGGTTTCATCATTTCATTACATAATAATCATTTCATCGTATGCTAATGCACTTGGCTATTTAGTGTGTTTTATACTCGTACTTGACCCTTCTAGGGTTACATCATTTCATTACATATATCGTAGGTTCACTTATTTTTTAACGTATGATAGACTTATGGGTCTATACATACAAGCCATGAGGTTTCATTCATAGTTCGTTTAAGTGATTCATATATATATCTATTATTATGTAGTACAAAACTTATGCATCTTGTATGTATGCCAAGATCTTGATTTCGATCTAAGTGGGAGGCATCATTCTTGAAGATTTAAATCACGTATGACTTATGCATCTATACGGAGTTTGGGCATGGGAACCCGGTTTTCAAATATCTTCAACAACACTAACTTTTTTTTTTCATTTTTGTTTGATCCATACGGCTTGGGGACCCAGGTTCGAGCCCCAATGCCTTCATTTTATTTTTCCATTGGTTTCTCTAATCATTTTTCGCTTACTAGAACTAAGAGGATCTAGGATAGAACTCCCACAACCTCATAGACTTTTTATTTTTATTGCCTTTAAATTTCTATCGTTTGGCCGAGAAGGTCGTTAGTTCGATTTCCATGCCTCACATCTCTTTTCCTTCATTTCCTTTGACTCTCCTTCACTGCCTAGAGGTCGTGGGTTCGATTCCCACACCTAACATTTTATTTTTTTCTTTTACTCTTTCTTAAATCTTATTGACAGGTGGTGGGTTCGAATCTCACTGCTCCCATTTCTCATTTTTTCCTTAGTTTTTTTTCCGAAAACATCAACATTAGTTACATAATCCAAAAAATACATATTAACATATAATCATTACAAAAACATGTTTCATCCCTAGTTTTATACCAACAAACATAACCAACCTATGATTCAACGGGAGCTAGTCACAGGGATATGCAACTGTGAACAATCCTAGTTTTTGAAATGGATATTCTGAACCTTAAGGGGTCTCTTGGGAAAGGGACCAAGAGAGAAGATATCCCATACCTTTTTTACGTTCAAACCTCGACTTGCTGCCCAAATAAAAACACATATCAAAATCCAATAGCTTCAACACCAACTTGATTGAAAAGCCCTCGCTTTGCGTAACGTGTTTTATTAGCTGTTTGTTTATAATTTTTGTTGTGAGGTCTTCATGTGTGAAGAAATTTGGTTAACTAATGTTTTTGTATATTATTTGGAAGAGAAAAACGTGAGTGACAGTTAAAGAGACGTGAGAGAGGGATGAGCGTGGGAGAGAAGATTTCTTTTTTAGGCTTAAGAGTCTGGTTTAACACTTATTCAAATAAGGTTTTATTTAATTATTAAAAATCTGATTTAATTTTATTTTAAATCAGCTAATAACTAATAAACAAAAATTACTTACATTAATTTACAAACCTAAATTAAGAACTATTTAATTCATTGCTTCCACCTAGGTTCGAACCCAGGTGTAGCAAGACTTCACATCAAGAGCCCAATTTCGGCCATCCCTCCCCAAAATGCTCCACCACGTTATTAATTAAAAAATTAATTTTATATTTAGGTAAATTACGATAGTACCCTTACCCTTCAAAAGTACCATTTTCCCCCTAGATCCTCTACACCTAAGATTTCCTCTTTTTAAGTCTGGTAAAGACCCCTTTGTGTAAATCTTTGTATTCGAGAGTCCTACATGGTTTGACCCAACCTTTCCTATGTCAACTTACTCCCAAGTAAGTTTCCTTTGATATAGTAAGGGTTACGGGGTCTTGTTCTACACGTATCAATCCGTGTGAACCCGGTCTAATCGTTCGCATTCTAGACACATTAAGGATTACTTAGCATATCAATTTCTATGGTTGTTACACTCAATTCTCTAACAATTAATAATCATTAGGCATGGTTAACAATATATAACGATAATACAACTTAGTATAAACACAATTCTAACAATATCCAATCACATCCATCAAACGCACTTCATAGGCTAAAAATTAGAGAATTGGGATGCTCATGGGCCTACTAAATTTGTTTATAATAAAACAATAAGTTATTAATGAAAACATCATAATTCATCCATTTAAACTTTCTAATGCAAGAAACCATGCTAAGAATTCGAAATAGAAATTTTAGAATTTTGAGATCTTTTTAAAAGCCTTTAGATTGGATCCTTGAATGATAGATGAATAAAGGATTAAATCACCAGATATTATTAGTTTAAATACAAGGAAAATTGATTAAGGAACCAATCAAAATCGACAATCCTAGTTTTAATTTTGATTCAAGCTCCCATGGAGTCTTGAGAGAACTTTATTTTTTAGAGAGGTTTTAATTTTTAAAAGTGAAGTCTAATTATAGGTCTAGGTGCTTAAAATAAATCAAAATACATTAAAACACCTCAAATAAACGTCCATTCTTTAATTAGAATGTGGTTTGAATTTACCAACTCACCCCTAGGCTTGCCGAAATCCTGCAGAAAAATGAACACCAAACCACGATCCCCCATTGATGGACCGTTAATGGGTTGACGGGGTGTGATGCTGGTCCTTAATTTTTGAATGAGACTACCCAATATTGGGTATAAGATCCCACAACTAATTATGGAGCCACGCCCCCTTTTGACGGGGCATCAATTGGTCTAAGGGGCGTCAACTAGGGTTATCATTGGGGCTGTTTTGGCAGCTTTTAGGCAAACGTTTGGGTTCTCCTAAAGGACCTTTAGGGTTGTACATGGGGAGTCGTACCCAAAGTTTTTGACCCTTAAAATGACCATCTAGATTATAGGTACTCCTTATCTTCTATTACACTCCAAACGACACATCAAAACATATAAGACATGCAAGGTCACACTAGCATACACAAGACTAGTTTCCGAACGTCTTGGTCAATCTTTGCGATTTAACTTCCAAACTCTTTAAAACAAACTTATAGAGATATTATTTATGATTTTAAAACACCATGAACTCATAAAACTTGTGTGAGGCTCTAATTTATCTTAGATAATTGTGAGGGACATTACATTCTCCCCAATTTAGAAAACATTTATTCTTGAATGACACTTAAACACTTCAAGGATTTAATGGATAAACAAGTAGCTCACAACACAATTCATCATAAATAAAAATTAATAGTACCAAATTCATATCATTATGCACTCTAATCAACAAAACAATTTGGAAAAATTTCGACAATTCATAGAGCACACATACTTCATCATTTTAATTGAATTATGGAGGAAACATGCTCATCATTTCATTATAAGGTCAACATGAAATAACTTTTAAATCACACTTAGTCCTAATTAACATGGAAACTCATAAGGAAAAAAAGAAAGTTTCACTAGATGCACATTAACATGAGAGGTACATATATATCAGTTACTAACATTATCATAACATCATCAAGAGAATGAAACACATTATCATATACCACAGACATAACATAAGGAGACATTCAACTAATACTCATATGAAATTCACCAAAGAAAAAAACCATTAAGAATTTTGGCCAAATCTTAAGTAAGAAAATAAGGAAAAGATAAGGATATCAACCACCTTACTACTCAAATCATTCTCTGCCACTTTGGATAAACCCATCAAAGAATAATTGAATATAATCATAAGGATCAATGACTCAGCGGGACCTTTATTCTGAATTAGTTTTTTTGTTAATTTGTAGCATATAAAATTGGTTCTTCATTTGAGTATTATGATCCTTACCATATTGAGGAATTTGGTTGGTCTACTTCCCTTTTTCCTTGAGATTTGGGCAATCTCTCTCTTATGACCCTTATTTCCACATCCAAAACATCCATTCGTACTGGCAAAACACTTACGCAAATGATTCTTCCTACATGTAGTACATCTAGACCTGTCAAATGTAAAGCCATTTCCAATCCATCCTCTAGAATTTGGGTTAGAAAACCTATCCATGCTCATAATGGAGGAATATTGATTATATAACCTCTTCTTAGACTTTGGTTGATTTTGTTTCTTCGGCCCAACCCTCTTTCCATATGTATTCAGCTTCCTAATCTTAGTCTCGTTAATTTGTTGGGCATACACGATGAGTATACATATATTAATATCATGATTGAGTATTGTCGTCTGACACTGTTCTTCAACCAAACTAGACACCCCCATGATTAATTTATTCATTCTAGACATTGAGTTTCCTACCAAGGTTGGGGCATGATAATGCTCAAACTTAGTTCTCAAATAAGAAGTAAAGGGACCGTATCAAGTAAAGAACCTAACTAAAGAGGTTGGGATCGTTGCCACGAGGAAAATAGTTCAGACTTAACTTCAATCTATTATTCCTATTATTTAGTCAATTTTTTCCTTAGAAAGCAAAGACAATAAAAGGGGTTTTTTATTTCTAAATGAATGAAAATAACTAGCTAAATTAAAGTAGACAACTAACAGATTCAAATGTGGGAGTTTAATCAATTAATAAAAGTAACTAGGGTTTATGTATTCCCCACAGGTTCCTAACTTGATAATTCTAACTATAACAATTCTTTCCTAGTATCTTGCATGCAAAGTGATAAGTTATGTTTTTCTAAACCCTTGGTCCGACATCTAGAAAATTTCACTCCGCACCTTGGTCCGGCTACGTGTGTTACTATACTAACCATTACCTTTACCTCATATACAACATTGTATTCGATATTTGATGAAGTTATTATCTCGTACCAATCAATACTAGCCTATTAGATAGTATACACTAAATCTATGTTGATAATTCTTTTCCTACTATCTACCTCCTTGGTCTGGCAAGTAGCATTAAGGCGAGTTCAAACGTTGTCCATCCGTTAAAAAGACTTGTAAGAGAAAGAATTATCAATACATGCAAGACACTATTCTAGAATTGTTATTTTGGTTAAGTTTTACCTTATTATTCATCTATGGTTCCCACAACCCTAGTTATGGAGTTTAGTTACCCATAGTCATAATCACAATATTCAAATATGTAATATAAGATTTACTTCAATAAGAAATAATAAAATCCTGAAATTTACTTGATTAATAGACAAAATCACCAACAATCAACTACAGAAAATAGTGTAATAATCAAAAGTGTAATAATCAAAATAATCTCTTCACAAAGAATATAACATGAAAATGTCTAATAACCAAGAGTCTTACCCTAAAATTGATGTTTCTTGAACTATTTATAAAAACAAAAAACCTTATCAAAGATGGACTCTAATTGCAGAAAATCTGTCAAAAAGCGGCTGAGTCGACATGACTCGCGACGGTTCTTCGTGGTCACGATCGGCCTTCATGGACTCCGTCGTCCCATACATTGCAAATTCTTTTGCTGCTCTCTTCATTATCCTCGACGATAGGTATGACAGATCGTCACAGGCACAACGGTCCATCGAGGGTCTCCGTTCCATAACATTTTATCTCTTGGAATTTGGGTACAGGGACTACTTCTCTGATCTTCACGACGAACCAGCAGGACGGACAGTCATGTAAACAAAGGTCCGTCACGCACTCCGTAACCCCACACCTGGTCATAATTCCCTATCTTCCTTCAGCAGCTTCACTACAATGCAAGCTACGGACCATCAAAGGCACGACAGACCATCACAAGCTCCGTAGGTGGTAATCTTCTGCATTTCTTGCTCAAAAACTTCCGCATTCATCTTTAGACAGATTTTCTGCAAATAAAGAGAAACTTACATAAAATTAATACATAAAGGCTTTTGGACACACACTAAAATTAAGGAAAAATCATTAAAAATACCGTGAAACCACGGTAATCAACACCCTCAACTTAAATTCGTTGTTTTTCCTCAAGCGACGCACTATGACTCAGTAAAAAATCTTTATACAATAGTATCCATGTTTTATATTTCGCAATAATTTGGCTATCAATCCCAATAAGTCTTATCATATTTATGCATGTTATCACTATTAGGCATGAATTATGTTGAATCAGACCATGACAAAGACTCACGACGCACTAACACCTATCCTCTTAAATTTCTCACCGCGGTGCTAATATTTCTGGTATTGTAACTAGTGTCGTCGCTTAAAAACAACATCCTAATTTTACACACAATGATTTCAGTTTGAGTATAAGGATTAATTTTCAACACTCACTCTCAGAACAAATTCACACCTCATTCATATATATTGCCAAAAGCTTGCCCTTATTTTCACTACTTTAAGTTCACTAAACAACTCTTAGGATCACGACAGGACTTTCTTAGCTTGTAACATAGGCTCAGCGTTAGGGAGGGTATATTTAGGTTTACTTTAGTGACTTTTTTCCCCTCCTTGACATATCGTCCAAACATACAACTTTTTATCATTTTATTGCGCCTAATTTCTCATATTCTTTCACCTTACTATTTTCCGTTCTTTCTTCATTTGTGTAAGTGAATCTATTCTATTCTTGATTGTATTTATTGTATTTATTTTTTTATAATTTTGTTTCAACTGATTCTTGAGTCACTTTACTTTAGTTTTTTCTCTCACTTTGTTCTTTCAACCCCACTTTCCAAAGTATTCCTCATCATAGCAACCTTCAACTCATGGCTTTGCCATGAGTCAAAGTACACAATACCCAAAGTTGGGTAACGTCCATAAAAAGGCTGTTTACTCCATTAGCCACCCTCAACTTATGCTTTTGGCATAAGCTGAGGTGCACATGTCCAAGAAGGGACCAGGGCCAACACATTATTCCCAAAAAAGATCAGTTGGGGTTAAAAAGAAAGGTTTAGTTTAAGCTCAAATCATTTGTATCGAAGAAGGATTAATTTTATTTTTTTTATTTATGCTTAAAATGTGCTATATTGAACAACGGCGTATGATCCTTTCCTAATTGTCTATTACAACATTCTTTTAGCAGGACTAACAGGCAAGTTCTAGCTCAGTACAAATAGTGGACTATTCAAATCTTCCTCACACTCACTTGACATCTAATTACTCTACCAGATTATCAGACACCTAGTTTGAATTTTAGACTTAGGGTCATATAGTTGTGTATCTCTATGTCATGCATAGAGCCACACATTTATCAATTACTATGCCTAGTGATGCATCATTTTATTTCATCAGGATATCAATTTAGACATCATGCTTCAGAGTTAAACTATGTACACAAGATATAGACATGCTGGTTCAATAATAAAAATAATCAATCTCTTTGGAAAAAAGAACACAGGCAAGAAAACACCAAAAGAGGATAGTGAGTTGAGCTACTCAGACTTCACCCTAGCACTCACTTTCCATTTACCCCACCCCAAACAAAAAGACATGCAATTGTCCTCAATGAATTAAAAAAAATTGGAATACGAGAGTGGTAGGTGAAGCAAATGTGGGGCGCAAAGTGCAAACGATCAGCAAACTGGTGGGTCCGGTTCCCCGAAACCCAGTACCTATGTAATCTGGACACCTTCAGTAGTTTCCTCATCAGCAACAACATTATCAGCAGTGCCTCCCTCTATCTCCACATTTTTGGAGCTAGATGCCCCAGCAGCTGACTCTACAACCCTCATCCGACGCGCCTCCTCACAAGCAAGCGAGGCTCTCCTTGCAGCCTCCATCTCACAACGCTCCTTCTTCTGTGGTCTAGTCTCATCCTCCTCTCGATCCCTATGCCTCTTGGCATGCTCCCGAGGGGTACATGTTGGAATTAAAAATTGGTGAATAAGGCTATCATCACTGTGTCCTCAGCGTTCATATGAATGTCTGCTCGACAACTCAAATGCGTCCAAGCGCTAATGAACCTTTGCGATCTTCTGCTTTGTGTGTTGGATTCCGCTCCTAGCACTCTTCTTCCTCAGCAATGGACCTCTCCATCCAATGATGGATGTGATCCAAAAGTGTATCCATTTGTGCCTCTAGTTTCTGGACCTTAGCAAGCGGGACCAGATCGGTGAAAAGGGATGAGAGAGAGGAGCTCACGACAGTGCTGCTACCCGAGATATACTCAACTGGGGTAGTGTCAGTGGTTTCAGAAGCAGCTTGCATAGCCGTGCAAGCCTGTGCTACCGTATCATCTAGATTGTCACCAAGTGGAGGCAACTCTAGACAGGGCCCTCTGTGTGGAGCCAAGTCATTGGACTCATCCCTTATGAGGCCGACATCAATAGTGCCCAGCGGACCTGCATAACGAAAATATCGTGCACAGAAAAGGGTAAGTAGTTGTGACCTTAAAAGGCTTCTCATGCATGACCGCCCATAGAAGCCAAGAAAAGTACACCTCAAACCTGGCTATCATCGCCGCCATAAGAACTGCACGATTCCATGTTACTATATTATCAGCGATGCAGGCAAAAGGCAGTGGCGGACAATAAACCATAAAAACATCGCTTTAAAGGTCATGTTAGCCTTCTTGATGGCTCCCTTCGGCTCGGTTACCCAGTCGGCACCCTCTCCATCAACAGATAAGTGCACGGCCATCCACCTATTGGTGGTCTTTCTCAAAGATGGCTCACGCAAGAATTTGCCATCTTTGACAATTTGCCACTGGTAGTCAAACTCTGCAGTGAGAGGGGTCCCATTGGCATCAACATCCTCGCCGCATAGATATCGATGAATGGCAGGCAGGGAGATATCACCCTGAATGCCACATGCTCAGACATGCTCAAGTGCGTCCTGTTTGGTGGGGGCAGCCCGCTTATCAATATGTGATTTGAGAGTAGCCACGTACGAGTCATAGAACTCTCGGACAAACTCTTCACTATAACGGCCAAAAGAACACGCTGTCCACTCCAGTCGGTGTCTGGGGATTAAATTACGGATCTCTGGCATAGTAGGGAGACTTCCCGTAAGGACCCGCCTCTCTAATGTAAGGGTTTGTGTCATGAGTCCTTTATCAATTAGAAACTTTGTGTTTGAATAAACTTTATACTGCCCGTCGACACACCACTGGTTGGGCTGGTCGGAAACCAGGGTGAGATCACGAGTCTGTGAGCCTGGTTTTGATTCAAAACTGTCAGCCTCATCAGGCGAGGAAGACAATGCAGCTGTGGTGGGTGAAGGGTTTTCAGCAAACCTGAAGGCTTCCTTCGACCACGAAACTCCTAAGGAGCTTGACGCTCCTTCTTCATAAGTAGTTGACCCTGAGGTGTGCCGGTGAGTGTGCGCTCCTCATCAGAAATTAAGGTAGTGACTGCGCCGGACGCCCCCTTTTTGGGCTTAGCTCTGGCAGCACGTGCAACTTGGGATGGAGTGGATGTGCCCGGGGGCACATTATCGGGGTTACGCTCATCATCAGAGCCAATGACCAGGCAGACAGACGTAGCGATAGACTTTGATTGCCCACGTGCGTGTACTCGATCTTATTTTTGTGTCATAATAGATAGTTCCTGTAAAGAATCAATGTTAGTACGAAAAGAAGCAAAAATGAAACAAAATACATATAAGAGTTAAAATATAATGACTTTTCTATAGTTACAGTGAAACACGACGGACCAGGTGGAGATTCCTCGTGAGTATGACGAACCAAGTGATGGTTCGTCGTGAGTACGACGGACCATCATGGGGTCCGTCATGTCTTACTTCAACTATGTTGATGTGGATACCCCTTAAGGAAAGTCTCTAACAAGTATGATGGATAGACAGGACGGACCATCGTTACAACGACACTCTGTCATCGATGTCCATCGTGGAGACCTAGGAGAGAGGTCTCTGACCGTTACGACGGTTGTGCAGGATGGACCACCGAGGGTATGACGGTCCGTCATAGATGTCTGGTAGAGGACACTTAGAAAAAATGTTGAGACCCTCAGGAGATGGGTATCTGACCGTTATAACGGTTGTGCAGGACGGGCCGTCGAGGGTATGATGGTTCGGTTTAAATGTCCATAAGGGGAAACATAGAAAAACTGGGAGACCGTTAGAAATAGGTTCTCTTACAATCAGAATGGTTGTGCAGGACGGACCGTCGAGGGTATGACGGTCCATCGTACATGTCCATAAGAGGATACTTAGAAAAAGTTGGAGACCCTTAGGAAAAGGGTCTCTAACAACCAGAATGGTTGTGCAGGACAGACCGTCGAGGGTATGACGGTCCGCTGTATATGTATAGAAGATGACATTTAGAAAAAGTTAGAGACCCTTAGGAACAGGGTCTCTCAAAACCTGAACGGTTGTGCAGGAAGGACTATCGAGGGAACGACAGTTCGTCGCATGTGTCCATTGGTGGACACTTGGAGAAAATTGGACAGCAAGGTTATGGGGGTGTTGGGACAGACCCTATGAAGGTCCATCGTGGGTACGACGGTACGTCATCGAGGTCTAGTTCTGTCATTCAATGATAGAAATGGGGATGCCACAAACATCACCTATGACCAAAATGGAATTTTTAGTGTTTAACCTACATATTTCTAGAAAAAATACCTAGTCAACTAGCAATTCTAAAGCACCTACTTCTTGAGTTTTAACAAGGAAATTTTGAGGATTCTGAACCTAGGTCAGACCGAATTTGTAATAAAGAATAAACCCATCAATAAGAAATAGGCTAATACTAATTGATAAACAAAAATGCAATGTAAATGGGTAGAAATAAAAGACACATACCTGAGAATTTGAGAAAAACAAGCGAGTAAGGTACTTGGTGATCAAGAAGAGAACCACAGCAGCAGACTCTGACTAGTAAAGAGTGGATTTTAGGAATTGGGGAACTTGGGGAATTTGATCGGTTGAAAGAGAGGTAGGAATTTGGAAGTTTAAAATGGAGGGAGTGGGATAAAGAGGGAAAGAAACCGTTCAAATCAAGGTTTGGGGGTTTTATTGGTTGAATAGTATTAGAAGTTTCCAGCCAGGTCGGGTCAGGTATGCTCATTAATGGAGCGACGAGTCCCCGATGACGGTCCATCGAAATTGTGACGGTCTTTCATTTGTTCTATCGCGTGTTCCCTAGTTTTGAACATAACTTAAAGGCGTACTTGGAAAAATGGTTTCATGCGACCCGCCTCTCTAATGTAAGGGTCTGTGTCATGACACCGTTATCATTCAGAAACATTGAGTTTGAATAAACTTGATACTTCTTGTCGACACACCACTGGTTGGACTGGTCGGCAATTAGGGTGAGATCACGAGTCCGGGAGACGGGTGTTGATTCAGAACTGTCAACCTCATTAGACAAGGCAGAAAGTTCAGCTGTGGCGGGTGAACGAACTTCATTAGACCCGAAGGCTTCCTCCGACCACAAAACTCCTCCGGAGACAGACACTCCTTCTTCATGAGTAGCTTACCCTGAAGGTGTGCCGGTAGTGTGCGCTCCTCATCAGACTGGAAGGCAATGACTGCGCCGTACGCCCCCTTTTAGAGTGTATATTTGGTAGCACGTACAGCTTGGGAATGAGTGGCAGTGCATGGGGGCACGTACTCGGGGTCACACTCATCATCAAAGCCAATGACCAGGCGGGCAGAAAGGGCGATAGACTTTGATCGTCCACGTGCGTATAGTCGATCTTGTTTTGGTGCCATAATAGATTGTACTTGTAATGAATCAATATTAGTACGAGAATGAGCCAAAATGAAACAAAATAAATATAAGAGTTAAACTGTAATGACTTTTCTATAGTAATAGTGAAACACCACAGACAAAGTAGAGGTACGCCGTGAGTACGACAGACCATCATGGGGTCCGTCATGTCTTACTTCAACTATGTTTATGTGGATACCCCTGAAGGAAATTCCCTGATAAGTATGATGGATAGGCAGGACGGACCATCATTACAATGACGGTCCGTCGTCAATGTCCATCGTGGAGACCCTTAGGAGAGAGGTTTCTGACCATCACGACGGTTTGGCAGGATAGACTGTCGAGGGTATGACAGTCCGTCGTAGATGTCTGTTAGAGTACACTTAGAAAAAGTATGGAGACCCTCAGGAGATGGGTACCTGACCATCGTGACGGTTGTGCAGGATGGACCGTAGAGGGTATGATGGTCTGTTATAGATGTTCGTAAGAGGACACTTAGAAAAAGTGGGAGAACCCTAGGAATAGGGTCTCTGACAACAAGAACGGTGGTGCAGGACGGACCGTCGAGGGTATGACAGTCTGCCGTATATGTCCATAAGAGGACACATAGAAAAAGTTGGAGACCCATAGGAACAGGGTCTCTAACAATTAGAATGGTTGTGCAGGACAGACCGTCAAGGGTATGACGGTCCGTTGTATATGTCCAGAAGAGGACACTTAGAAAATGTTGGAGACCCTAAGGAACAGGGTCTCTGAAAACCAGAACGGTTGTGCAGGATGGACCATCGAGGGAACAACGGTCTGTCGTATGTGTCCATTGGTGGACACTTGGAGAAAATTGGACAGTGAGGTGATGAGGGGTGTTGGGACAGACCCTATGACTGTCCGTCGCGGGTACGACGATCCGTCATCAAGGTATCGTTTTGTCATTCAATGACAGAAATGAGGATGCAACAATCATCCCCTATGACCCAAATGGAATTTTTTAGTGTTTAACCTACATGTGTCTAACAAAAATACCTAGTAAACTAGCAATGCTAAATCACCTATTTCTTGAGTTTTAACAAGGAAATTTAAAGGATTCTCAACCTAGGTTCGACAAAATTTGAATTAAAGAATGAAGCCATCAATAAGAAATAGGCTAATACTAATTGATAAAAAAAATGCAATGTAAATGGGTAGAAAAAAGAGAAACATACCTGAGAATTTTAGAAAAACAAGCGAGTAAGGTAATTGGTGATAAAGAAGAGAACCACAGCAGCAGACTCTAACTAGTAAATAGTGGATTTTAGGAATTGGGGAACTTGTGGATTTGATCGGTTTAAGAGAGGTAGGAATTGGGAAGTTTAAAAGGGAGGGAATGGGAGAAAGAGGGAAATAAACCGTTCAAATGAAGGAGTGGGGGGTTTTATAGGTTGAAACTTTTTAGAAGTTTCCAGCTAGGTTGGGTCAGGTACGCTCATTAATGATGTGAAGAGTCCCAGACGACGGTCCGTCGAAATTGTGACGTTCTATCATTTGTTCCGTCGCGTGTTCCCTAGTTTTGCAAATAACATAAAGGCGTACTTGGCATGACGGATTTATGCGACGATCCGTCATATTCGTGATTGGCCGTCGATAGGTCCTTCAGTGACTGCTTAAGAGTGATTTTTTATAGATTTTCTTGGTGATGTGCCTGCAAATTTAAAGCCCATTAGTAGCAAATGCTACCATTACTAAAAAGAAAACAATAAGTATTGGTCTGCTTCCAAACTAGTGCCTGATTTAACATCGCGGAACGACTGAGGACACTTGATTACTCAGCCTTCATCAAGATGGTATGCCTCTATCACTTCATTCACTGATTCAGTATGCCCAAAATAGAGGTTTATTCGTTCGTCATTCACCTTAAACCGCACTACCTCCTTTGTTTCTAACTCAACTTCTGAATGAGGGAATAATTGGGAAATTAAGTAAGGGCTAGTCCATATGGACTTTAGTTTGCCCGGAAGCCAACAAAACCTAGAACTGTCTAAAAGCACCAAATCCCCAACCATAAACTCTCATTTTTCATTTTTATGTAATAATCCTTCTTCATATTATCTTTGTAGGATATATCAGATACAGAGTGGAGATCAACACTCTGCCTCAAAGACCTACAAATGTTGAAGGTCGCTTCTTCATTGTTCAATCAAAATTTCATCTGCCCCTTTTCCATATCAACTAAGTCTCTACCCGTAGCAAGGAATAACCTCTAAGAATAATAGGCACTTCAAAATCGACTTCACAATCAAGAATAACAAAATCTGCCAAAAATATGAACGACTACACTTTTAATAGCACATCGTGGAGTATCCCTATAGGCCTTTTCACTGTTCGATCGGCTATCAATATCGGCACCGCAGTGGTCGTTGGTCACCCAATCCCAACATATTGCAAATCGAGAGGGGCATGAGATTTATGCTTGCCCCCAGATCACACAATGCTTTCGCAAAATGTAATGACCCGATAGTACAAGAAATAGTGAACGCACCCGGATCTTTTTTCTTTTGCACGAGAGATCTTGTGCAATAGCACTACAATGCTGCACTATATCATCATCCTCAAAATCGACCGATTTTTCTTTGTAAAAAGATCTTTCATAAACATTGCATAATCGTGCATTTGTTCTAGAGCTTTTACCAAAGGGACATTGATAGAAAGCTGCTCTAACATTTTTATAAAACGCCAATATTTATCATCCTCGGTCTTTTCACTTATCTCTGAGGAAATGGGGTTGCGGTCTAGGCATGGGAATTACCTTTATAGGAACTTCAGCATCTTTTGCAGTGTTATCTTCTACTTCACCACTACAGTCTACCAACTTATCATTATTTTTATCACCTTTTCCTCCTTAGACAACATAGGTGGGTCAATGGTTTGCTTACCACTCTGAGTAGTGATTGGCATATAATGTCTGTCATTTTTTAGATTTTTGACATTATTGCTAGGAAGAGTGATTGGTGGCTGGGTGTTCGTAGTCGAAGATAATTGAGACATTTGCAACTCAATATGCTTAATCGATATTGCATGTGTATCGAGTTTCTACCCAATACCCGCTAAATCACTCCTTAACTGTTTAATGTGCTCATCCTTAACATCGGACCTCCTCATCATTTTGTGCAACATATCCTCAACTCGCGCCATACTATTTCAACCATCCCTAGGAGTAACTTCACAATTTTGAGGAGGAATATAGGGCCCATTCCTATCATTTTTGTTACCATAGTTACCATTGTTAAAGTTGTTGTCACAGTTGTAGTTTCCATCTCAGACATAGTGACCCTCGCGGTTATACGTATCATAGATCCGACCTTGGTTTCATTGACCTTGGTGCCAATTCTCCTGATTTGAGCCTTAGACAATTTGTCGGAAATCCCCCATCTCTTCATTTACTGCATAGGAATCCTCCGCATATAGCATTTATCATTTGGTGGTGGTGCTTTAGACAAATAGTTAATTGCATTTATCTTTTCTGCACCCCTAGTGATATATTTTAATAACAACCCAAGCTTAGTTCTCATCTGAGCCATCTCTTCATGAATCTCATCTATGGCTGGGTTGTGAGTGGATTGCGTAGTAATGGTATTTCTCCCAGTATCTGGCTTCGTAGTACTCCAAGTTTTTTTATTTCAGGATATTTTTTCTATCTTTTCAGCAATCTCAGCATAAGGAGACTCCCCATAAAATCCACCTGCTATAGTACTTAACACCGCTTTATCATCATCATCATGTCCCTGATAGAAGTATTCTTTCAGTGACTCATCATGTATATGGTGGTTGGGGACGCTTCTAAAAAATGAGGAGAATCTATCCCAACAACTACTAACTAACTATCATGGTAGTGCCACAAATTTTTTCACTATCTTTGTGGTTTAGTTTCATGAAGACCGGGTAGTAGCGTGCTAAGAAACGTCCCTTAGTTTGTTTCAAGTAAAAATTGAGTTATAAGGGAGCTCAATGAACAAAATAGCAGCCTCTCCTGTCAGTGAGAGAGGAAACACTCTTAGCCGTATTACATCCAAGTCCAAGTCAGGCCTCCCTTGACAGATTTAGACACTGCCTTTACCTTAGATATATGGGCATGTGGATCCTCAGAGGTGGCTCTGAAAACAAACCTCTGGCAGTGATCATTTGCATCAGACTACTAGTTACGAAAAAGGTGTGGCCTAGTGGTAGAGGGCGCAAGACAAGTGGAGCGGGATTAGGTCCCCATTGTTGGTTTTCACCTGGAGATTTATTCACACTTTATGAACACTACGAGATAACCCTTGGGCGTATCTAAGTTCATTATTTGCTTTGAAAACTATGAGTTTCTTCTCAACCACAAATAATTTCACAGGATATGGATGTCTCTACTAGCATACCTTTACTCAACTACGTCAAGGACTCCCGCCTCATGAGACCTAAGTGGATAGTCATCACAACTACAAGGTATGCCTCTCCTTTATACTTGGAGTCCAGACCCTTGCTAGACTATCCAATTCACTTTGCATATCCACAAAGAGTCAAGAATATACTCCTAGGTTTTCTTGTCAAGCCTGGCTCAACCTTCTTTCTCAAGGAGGGATTAATCTATCACTTTAATTCAATCATCTTAAATCTACAGCCAACACATCAATCCTAAGTTTCATTGTTCATCAATTCATCCTATTTTCGTTCATAGGTAGATTATTGGATCTTATAGCCTTAGATTTCTTCACACATTCTTCAATACTTGGTGAATAGAGCCATAATTCATCTATAAGGTTCAATTCCATCAAGACCAATCATAATAAAACTACTATATTTCGATTCATAACTAGGTGATTCAATCATAATTAAATAACATAGAATACAATTAAATTAAGAAGATTCAAAACAAAACCTTCATCTAGTCTCTTATCTCCTAAGATCACCATTATCACCTTCAAAGTCAATTACTATGATTCATCATAGAACAACATAAAAACATCATGTAATTATCAAATGAACACAATTAAATGCTACCACTATATTGGGATCACAATCAAGACTTACTCAGAATGCAATCACAATACTCTCAAGATTGGGATTCTTTGGATTCACAGTTGAAGGGGAAACTAGGAGGAATCATGAAAGGAAAAAATACATGAATAAATAAGATTTGTATACCTTAGACTAGAGACTTAAACCTATCCGGAAACCCTTGTGAAATCCATTATAAAAGCTGATTCCAAGGTCACTTCTTCGATGGTGATTTTGGGAAAATTTTTGGTGAGAATGGTTTTGATTTGGATTCTAGGGTCTAATTGGATATTGTAATGCTTAAATACGCTTCAAATATCTAAGATAACCACCAATATTTAATCCGTGAAGTGTTCAAAAGACAGCTGCACTTTTGGATATTTTAGACAACTTAAATTTAACTTAAAAACGACGCGGCCAAACGACATTTTTTATTCTTGATTCAGGAAACTAGTTTTGGGACAGAATGGTATGTGATGTTCCCACATATTAGGGCAAAAATATCCCTTTGCGTTATGGCTCCGCATCGCGTAGCCACTGCCAAATCTAGGATACCCGATAGATTCACTAGCCTATTTTTTGGTGCTTCTCGGGGACCCTCAGGGCATCATTATTGGACATTTCAACCCATTACATTTCAGGCATTTCATAGGAACCATGTATAATTACCCTTAAACTATCCTCTAAAACACTACAACGCACAAGTTTGCCTTCACTAGTTTCAAACATCTTGGACGTTCTTGGGTATTACACTTTCAGACACTTCCAAACCCTATATAATGACTCTTAAAATTATTTTTAGTCATATTCGGACCTTAGAAGCTCGTGACACTCATGTTAGTCTCTAATTTTTTTTACATCATTTAGGGGGTGTATTAACTCTGGTAAGAGTTCTAGAGCTAGGCCTTCATATTATCTGGATAGTGTGGCACAAAGGTTAATAAGGCTCCTCCCTACTCCAAGTGTTGTAAGAACCACTCCAGTTTTTATCATTAGGGATTCACTAGTTGTTTCAAGTGCGGTCAAACCAGGCATTTTACGCTGGAGTGCCTAAAGAACAAGCAAGGAAGGGGTATTGGGGACAAGAGATCCCAATCTTATTCAGTTGCCCAACCAGACAGTGTTGCACCTAGGGATCTACTTCTGATACTGTTGCGGGAACAACTTTTTTATGTGCTCTCAACAATCGCAAAAGCATGAAAATTCACCAATTATTTTCACATTATGATTCAAGTCTTTGACTTTACGTTTTATGAATTGCTAGACCTAGTGGATAGTTTATATTTTATAACTCCATATCTTGTTATGTACTTTTATATTTTTTGTGAGAAAATTTGTGGCCATTTAGTGTTTCGACACCTATTGGTGAATTCATCGTGACAGAAACAGTATATCAAGATTGTGCTATTCATGTCAATCATACGAGTACCATGGCTGATATAATTGAGTTAGACATGGTAGACTTTGACGTAATTCTTGGTATGGATGGACATCATGCTTTTTATGCCTTATTTTATTGTAGAACACGAGTAGGTAAAGTTTAAGTTTCCAAATTAACCAGTCTTATAGTCGAAAATCAGTTCAGCAGTGCCTAAGGGTCATTTCATTATGCACATTAAGGCGATAAAGTTTGTTTCTAAGGGTTAATCTGTCACTCATTCCGAGTTACTGAATCAAGTATTGTAGTACCTTTTATTAAGTCAGTTCCAATAGTAATAGTGTTTCCTGAAGTCTTTTTAAATGATCTTCTCTGAGTACCTTAAGAGAGAGAGATACATTGGTATAGATCTTCATTCATATACTCTTCATATCTCTATTCGTCCGTATTGAATGGCATCCATAAAGTTGAAAGAGTTAAAAGAACTTTTGGAAGACCTTTTAGAAAAAAGTGTTATTCAATCATGTATCTCACTTTGGGGCGTTTCGATCTGAATTGTGCGAAAGAAAGATGGTTCTCTTAGGATACATTTAGATTACCGCTAATTGAACAAGGTTACAATTAACAATATATATCCTCTTTCAAGAATTGATGATATGTTCGACCATCTTTAGGGTGCATTCTGCTTCTTGAAAATTGATCTCATGAAAGGCTGCAATGAGTTTTATGTTACGGAGTGTGATTTTCTAATGGCAGCATGTAGAACTAGATATAAACATAATGAAAATTTTTTTATGTCATTTTGTTTAACTAATAAACGAAAACCGTTCATAGATCTTATGAGTAGACTATTCAAGCCTTATTTAGATATGTTTTTTATCATCTCCATTGATTACACACAAATCTATTCAAAGAATGAAAAAAGATCATGCTAATCTCCTAAAGGTAGTTGTTCAAACTTTAAAAGATTAGGAGTTGTATGACATGTTCTCCGAGTGAGATTTTTGGCTTGATTATGTGGCATTTTTATACCACATAGTTTCTGGTGATGGAATTGGAGTGGATACGCAAAAGATAGAAACAACTCAGACTTAGCCTAGGCCCACATCTTCAACCTATAGAAGCAGTGTCTTGGGTTTCGCTGTCTACTATAAAACTTTGTTGTCAAATGCTTGTGAGGAAAGCTTACATGATTTGAAAAAGACGATTGCTACTGCCCCAGTATTGACCTTACAAGAAGGTACACAAAGTTTTGTGGTGTATTGTGATGCATCTAGAGTGGGGGTTGGGCTGTGTGTTAATGTAGAATGGCAAACTTATAGATTATGCCTCCATAATGTTTAAGGTTCATGTGACAAATTACCTAACCTATTACTTGGAATTGATTGAGGTAGTATGCACCTTGAAGATATGGGTGTCACTACTTGTACGACGTTTATGTTGATATATTCACACATCATTAGAGCCTACAATATCCTTTCACCCAAAAAAGCTCAATCTCAAACAAAGGAGGCGATTAGAATTACTCAAGGATTATGGCATAAGTATTAAGTACCACTCATGTAAGACTAATGTAGTATTTGATGCCATAAGAAGGTTTTCTATTTGTAGTACCGCCCATCTTGAAAAAGAGCATAAAGAACTAGAAAAAGATGTGCAAAGATTTGCACGCCTGCGAGTCAAAGGTATGGATGACATAGAAGGAGGGATAGTGGTGACCAATGGAACTGAGTCGTTATTAGTGTCAAAAGTAATTGGGAAGCAATATCAAGTCCCAATATCACTTAATTTGAAGGAGAATATTCATATGCAAAGAATATTTGCTTTTGAACAAGAGAGAGTGGTGTGCTGAAATATCAAGGTAGATTGTTTGTACCTAGGGTTGATGGACATCAAGAGAGGATCATTAAGGAAGCTCATAGCTCCAGATATTCCATTCACGTGGGTTTAACACTGATGTAGTTTGATTTTAGAGAGGAATATCAGTGGATAGGTATGAAGAAGGGAATTGTTGAGTTTGTTACCAAGTTCCCAAATCGCCAACAAGTATAAGTAGAAATCCAAATTCCTAGAGGCTTGGATCATAATATAGAGCTTCTTCAATGGAAGTGGGATATAATTGTTATGAACTTCATCACAGGGTTAACAATGTCTTGAAGAAAGAATAATTCTATTTGGGTTATTGTCGATGTAATGACTAAATTTTAACATTTTTTGCCGATAAGACTACCAATTAGGCCGAGAATTATACTAACTTGTACATTAATGAACTGGTAATACTCAATGGAGTTTTAATCTACATTATTTTAGATAGAGGTGCAAAATTTACTGCCCAGTTCTTAAAGTCATTCCAGAAAAGTTTAGGTTTGAAGTTTAATTTAAGTTTTGCTTTTAATCCTTATATATATGGGCAAGCATAGCATACTATCTAAACCTTAAAAGATACGTTGAGGGATAGTGTGATTGATTTCAAGGGAAATTCATATGATCAACTACCTCTCAATGAGTTGGCCTACAACAACAGTTATCATTCGAACATCCAAATGGATCCAAACGAATAACTTTATGGGAGAATATACAGATCTCCTATAATATGGTTTATAGTTGGTGAAGAAGGTTTTATAGGACAAAAATGGAGAAGATGAAGGTGGTTGAAGAGAGATTGAAAATTACACGAAGTCATCAAAAGTCCTACATAGATATTTGCAGAAAGGCGTTGGATTTTTATGTGGATAATTGGGTATATTTGAAAGTTTTACCCGTGAAGGGTCTGATGAGGTTTGGTAGAAAGGGGAAACTTAGACCTCGGTATATTGGACCTTATAGAATATCAAAAAGAATCATATGATTTGGATCTACCACAAGAATTAGAAGCGATTCATGCGGCATTTCATATTTCTATTTTAAACAAGTACATGGGTGATCCTATACTGAATGTTCCAAAGGAAAATTATGGGTTAAGGATAGATTATCCTATAAAGATATGACGGTTAAGATTTTAGATTACCAAGTTTGCATGTTCAGAACGAAGAAGGTTGTGTCATTTAAGGTCCTTTGGTAGAACCAATTTTCTTATTTAGCGCCTTGGGAAGATGAAGAGGATAGGAAGAGGAGATACCCATATCTCTTTCAATAAGGAGGGAAGGTCGATCAAGGTACTAATTTCTTCTTACTACTTTATAATCTATGTGTAAGCATGTTATTACTTGCCTTTGATTTCTGAGTGATAATCATGAGGTTACTAATATTAGATTAGTGAAAGAAATCTCATTCGAGGACGAATATTACCAAGGGTTTAATATTATAATATCTCAAAACTCGAAATAACTAAGAATAAGAGAAATAAAAATAATAACTTTTGGAAAGAAAGAGGAGAATCTTAAAAAAAGTTCGAAGATTAAGAAGTGCATTTTAGTCATTTAAATTGGCCATAACTTCTTGCTAAAGATCAGTTAGAGGTAGTTCTTGATATTGTTGTAATTCTCTTGGAGATACATTTTAAAACCTAATGAGTTCGCACAGTTTTTGTACTATTTGAGTATGATATCCCTATAAGATTTTGGGCTATTGGATTGAAAAAACTCCAATTCTAGATTTGAGGAAGTGCTAATTAGTCTTTTCTGGTATGTCTTATTTTGCCCAGGATGTAATTTGTTTTGAGGGTTTAATTTGCGTAAAAATAAGCTTTAGGTGAGTTTTGGAAAACCAAATTCGTCCTCATGTTTCGCCAAGAAGTTCCAGGGGATTTCGTCGGTGGTGATCCATATCAATATATGTGAGATCTTTTTGTGTTGGGTTAGTCAACTTCCACACAAATTTGTTTAAATTCAACAATTTTGAGGTAATTGAATGATGAAATTTTAAATTCTTGGTGAACATGGTTGATTTCCTTTTATTAAATTGTTGGATGCCTCTTGTTGTTTGATTCTTGATTCTTCGAGTTATTTCTTCGTTGAATCAAGTGGGTTTTGAGGGTCCCAATAGTCCCAAGTATTTATTTAAACAACTATGTAGGTTTGGAGGGTGTAGGGATGAAAATCGAGTTGAATAATTCATGTGACGCACCTGGGCAAGATAAGACGCACCAAAAATTGGCCTTAGTCACTTCAGGTCCTTAATGTGCCTAAACAAACATTTTTCTCCAAGTTTTAATACTTTTGTCCAAGTAAGCCATTCTAATGTTTTAACACTTTCTAATGATTTTAACTACTCTAAATGTCTTCTAATCATATAGTAATTTTCCAGAAATACAAATTATAACCTTCAATCCATAACTTCAAATTCAAGGAAAATTAAATTCAAGTCTAGATAGTTCTTACAGTTTGTTCAAGAAATATTTTACAAATGCTTTAAACTTGTTTTAATACTTAAAGATCCTGTTGATTAAAGACTAAAGATAAGAATAAGAAGAAGTATATTTCAGATTTTCATAAAGTCTTTAACAAATATGTTAACTTCGTTTGAGACCAAAGTTGAATTCTTATCAGAGTAAAATACTTTTTTATAAAAAAGTATATGGGGAGTAAGTACTACCAAACCACTTAACACTATTTCACATTTAAAGGAATTGAAAGTAATATTTCCAAGGAGACTTAAGTCTAGATTCAAGAAAAGAACTATAGCTTTCTAAATGAATCATGAACAGAAACTATGATTTCAAAGATAGACTTTGAGCTTAATATATTTTGAGCACTAATCTCAAACCACATAACCAATATGTTTTAAAAAACAGAAGAGCTTGTATATTTTTTCAGTAGTATAGAGCACTGATATGGTGGAGAGTTCAGACAACTCACAGCCCCCATAAACAATGTAACCACCATGGGTAGAAAAGTGTAATACTTTTTGGATGAATCATTTTCACAGTTGACTAGTGGTTCCATTAGGCAGGTTTGGTCTTATACCTTTGGCCGGTTATAAGATGCGTGGCAGCTTGAGGTAGATCGGTGTATCATCATTATAGCTCTTAAGTGATGGTTTTTGGTTAGAGAAACTCTCACAAAAATTATTTTATATTTATATACATCAATTTTTACTTGTATTTTTACACACATCTCAGAGTTAATTGTATCCTTGTATTCATTCAGAGTTTACAACATATTTACAGAAAGTTATTATATATATTGCTCTTGTTTTTAAATTGGTTTATATTGAAATGAGTTAGTTATTTATCAGTTGAGCGAAACCAAGGTAAGTGTTCTTTCTTACTCCTTTTAAAGATTAAGTTGTCGTTAAGAATTCCAACTTTCATACTCGTAAAGTTAATTACTGATGCTAGTTGTCGTGCATCGTATCATGATGCATATGAAGGTATAAAGGATGAGCACCATGCAGCACCCGCTGATCCAGATAAGCAGTCACAGTTAGTTGTGAGCCTCCAAGAATTCTGGAGGACACATTTATTTATTTTAAGTATTATTCTTTTTGTAAGGCTTTAGTTGCTAGCTTTTGGCTAAGTTTGAACGTTTCTTCTTTATAAACACTCATAGTTAAGATATTCTTTTAAGTTAAGTTATGATTATTGTCATTCACTGAGTTAAGTAAGTCAATGTCATAACCCAAATTACACCCTAGAAATTAGGGCATCCTTTAAGTCACAACACACCATACTTGACCTCTCGAAGGTCTTGTACAAGCCATTAGACATCATTCATTGCATATATACTAAAAGTAGCGCGAAATTAAAACTTTCTTCAAAAACATAATGTGCAATCATTTTACAAAACTTGTAAAATATGTCTCACAAACCATCTTTGACATCATGAGTACAATAATATTTGGTCCACAGCCCATACAAGTTTAAACATTTAAAAAAGATAAAAGACAACATATGAATGATGTCCTCGAATGCTATGAGGACTAACTAATCTTCACTTCTTGAAAGCCTTGAAAACTCTACCATTCAAATTACTCAATCTCCTCAAGACCCTACATTGGATTAGAATATAAGAAAAATATGTGTTAGTACGAAATGTACTAAGTATAGAAACCATCATACAAAATATAAGATATCTCAAAGGGTTAGTAAACAATAGACATACTCATAAGAGAAAAAGTCATAACCATCACATGATTAATATAATCATAAATCATATAAGAGTTCATACTTAACTTATTGTCATTTGTACTCAAATGAACTATTTTACAAGCTACCTTGATGTATACTTGTGCAAAGCTATGGTAGAATCCCATACTACTACAAAAGCTAAGTACATCTCTTTGGTCATTATTGATCATAATCCATTTTCAGATTATGATTTAGGTTCATCATATCATTAAGCATCATGCCTCTAGGCTACCTCAAATCGCACTTTTGCAATGCATGTGAAGCATCTCATACTACTTCACACACTAAGCTTATCTTGAAGTAACCCTTTTCCCTTTAATTTTACTTTATTTTTCTATAGTGGACCTACTTCATTCTTACAAGGAACTATCATATTAAGTCAATCATCTCATGTAATGCAACTACAACACTATCCAAGCTAAGCATACATCATGTTGGGGTAATGCCATAGGTATCTTTAAGTCATACGTATGCATTGTATGGATAGCATACCATACTACCATCCACACTAAGTACTTCTCTAGGTTAACCTAATGTAAGCTAAACAAGAAAGGAAACACCCATCCTCACAATCATTCCACCTATCAAGTAGATGCAAGCTAAACAAAGGGGATTATGAATCCTCAACCCTAATGTATAATGAGAAACTAATCCAAAGATAATTGATGTAATTAAACTTGAATTCAAGACAATCGATCATGAAATATACCTTGAATACAAGTCAATCTATCATTAGAAGAGTATAGGACTTTACCGTAATGATGTAATTAAGTCGTTTAAACCTAACCAAGTCAAGCTATCATGACGTCACTCTAGTCATTCTACCTCAAGATAATCTTAGGAGATTTTCATTACTCAATACAAAGTGATCATAAGAATCACTATTCCTAAGCTATCATGATCAAACATCCTTGCAACACATGACCAAGCTAAACATAAGAGAGCTTACTTCCTCTTTACTATGCTATCATGAGATTTATCACCTCAAGTTACCATGAGTAATTTAACTCAAGCATTCATTAGATTCAACATCTAAAGCTACCATGAGTATTTAAACTCAATCCTTCTTGAGATTTACCATATCAATCTACCTTTGAGATCGACCATCTTAAGCTGTCACATCAGAGTTTACCACCAAGACGTAACCAGTGTCATCATCATCTTTGATGACTAAACATAGCCTCTTATCTTACATAATTATAATCATAAGTCGAATTTAGCAAAATTTTTAAAGCATTTCATTAATTCTACCTTGAGGTTTACATAGACCTCTACATACACATATTATACATATCGAGTATACATAGACTCTTCGTATAGGAAGGTTACGTAGTCTTCTACTTTTACTGCAGATAAGTATATATATAAGATAGAACATAGTCTTTAAGGATTGTATCATCTTCAAACCATCTAAAGATTAGTAATTTGGCCATAACCTATACATCAATGTAAAAAGAGCCACATATAGGCTTTATACAAATTGTAGTCAAATGAAAGTAGATAGAATAAAAGAGTCTTAGTCCTAAAAAAAACATAAGATCGATAGTGGCATCGCCCTCAGAAAATGAGGACCTACCCTTCTTGGATCCTCAAAGTATCCAAGCCTGCTTCAAGACACCTTCCGAAACACTTCAATGATCGGAACCTAAAATGTTGGGGGAAAAGGAAGAAATGGGGTTAGCACACCACCTGTACTATGTATGAGACCATATGCGAATATATTTGCAAAACATGCTAAGAAAAGTGCATTTTAATAAGTATGCATTTTCATTAAAAACCTTTATGAATATTCACCATGACCATACTAATCGATAATTCGCATTTAGTAAATCATAGGCATGTTCATCACAATACTACAACATCAAGTCTAGTCAAGTCATCCATCTATACCATGTATGTAAATAATACTAAAAGAACTTTATCATCAGGTCATATCAACAATGAGCATGAATAAGAGCACATTTCATTATACCAAATAAGACAATTACCATAAACCCCTATAATGTAAACTAGTGCAATGACCAAGTAATGTCCCATAACCGTACTCAATCAAGTAACGCAACAAGGACCATGACTAACAACTTACTTCACATAACATGACATTTAGATATACATTTCATCATACTTTAACAATATACACCAACACATAGTCATAAGTAAACTAATGAACATATATTATCAACAATGTGCAAGTAAGTTGAGGTTCTTAGCATAATGATCACGCTTAAAACAATTTTCGATCTCCAATTCACAAGAATCAGTGGTGATTGTTATTTTCAAAGGACAAGAGTCATGATTTCATTTCAGTCTTTTTTACATTTAGTTTCATTTTTTGTAAGACTTAGTTGGGGCTTGTCCCGACATTTCTAGTAAGTTAACTGCATATTTTCAGACATAGTTAGTTCCAATATAATATTGAGTTAATATTTTCTTTTAATTAAACTCATCAGTTTCAAATATCTCAGTTATAGTAAATGGGTATTCCTCATATGTTTATTTGAATTATGATTTAGCTTCGGCATTCAGTTTATTATCTTTAGTATCTTCATGATCATGTAAGTAGGGTTCACTTGGGATTATATGTGGTCCTAGGTCCCGTGTCTGCATCTTGAGGGTAGGTCGGGGCATGACATAGTAGATTCGCATTTCCTCCAATAAAAAGATTCATATAGAGTATTTTGGATGCTAAAATGATAATTTTTATAGTTGGAGAACTTAATGAGAGGTAAATGATCATCCTAATTTCCCACGAAATCAATAACACAAGACCTCAACATATCAGGTATGGATAGTACGCTCCGCTTGTCCATTCGTATGATGATGAAAAGTATTGGTTAAGTTCAACTTCAAACCCAAACCTTTCTGTAACGACTACCAGAACTAGGCAGTAAATTTTCAACTTTTATTTGAAATAATTGAGACGGAAACTCCATGAAGTGTTACCACTTCTCGAATATACAACTTTGAATAATCCCCGGCCGAATTGGTAGTCTTTACAGTTAAAAAGTGGGCTGAGATGGTTATTCTATCGATAATTAAACAAATTAAATCATGCCGCCTACAATACCTTGATAACCCTGTGACGAAGTCCATATTAATCATCTCCTACTTCAATCCCGAAAGCTCTATATTCTGAGCCAAGCCTCCAAGATTTTGTTTTTCTACTTTCAGTTGTTGGCAATTTTGTTATTTCTTGCCAAATTCAACAATCCTATTCTTCATACCTTCCCACGAATATACCTCTCTCAAATCGTGGTACATCATTGTGGCACCCAGATGAATTAAATATCTGGAGCTATGAGATTGCTCCATGATCCTCTCTTGAAGTCCATCCACCCTAGGTACGCACACGGTACCGAGATATTTCATCACACCATCTCCCCATCGTTAAAAAGCCACTACTTTTTTCTTATAAACATTCACCTTCAAGTAAACCAAAATGAGTTTTGGTATTGCTTATGTTTAATTTCAAACAATATTGAGAATTCAACCCCATTGTTTACCATTATCCCTCCTTCTTTTATAGTCCATATGTCTGACTCCAAGGTGTGCAAGTCTATACAAATCTTTTTCTAGTTGTTTCTTTTCTTTTTCTAAATGGGTGGTACTTACCATAGAAACCTGCTTAAGGCATCAACAACCACATTAGCCGTACTGGGTGGTAATGAAAACTCATGTCATATTCGTTAAGTAATTGTAATCAACAAATCCGTGTGAGACTAAGCTCATGCTAGGTGAACAGATATTGTAGGCTCTTTTGATCAGTGAATATATCAACATAATGGACGAACAATTAGTGATACCATATCTTCAAGGCCCATACTACAACAACCAACTTCAGGTCATGGGTTAGATGTTTCCTCTCTGAACCTTTAATTGTTTTGAGGCATAGTCTATAACTTTAACATTCTTCATTAACACCCATGCATCACAATACACCACAAAATCATGAGTACCTTCTGGTAAGGTCAAAATCGGGGAAGTAGTTGACCTCTTTTTCAATTCTAGAAAGCTTTTCCCAAAGCTTCAGACAATTGAAATTTAACTTGCTTCTGAGTCAAGTTAGTAAAATTAGACGAAATAAATGAAAACCCCTCAACAAATCTTATATAGTAGCAATCCAAAAACAAGAAAGTCCTTATATCGGTTGGAGACGTGGGCCTAGGCCAACCCTTAACTGCTTCTATATTTTGAGTATCCACTAAATTTCAATCACCTAAAACTATGTGGCCTAATAATGACAAAAACTCAAGCCAAAACTAACTATTGGAAGACTTGGCATACAACTCCTTACATTTCAAAATTTCAAGAACAATTTGAAGATGATTAACATGATCTTCTTTATTGTTTGAATAGATAAGTATACCATCACTGTGGACGATAAGAAACAAATCTAAAGAAGGTTTGAAGACTTTGCTCATAAGATTAATGAACGCTGCTAGTGCATTAGATACACCAAATGACATGACAAAAAATTCATAATGTTCATGTATGCTTCTAATATTGTCGTTTGAATATCAACATCCCTAAACTTAAACTAATTATATCTTGACCTGAGATCAACTTTTGAGAAGCATGAAGCACAATAATGTTGTTTGAAAAGATTATCTATTTTATAAAGAGGATATTTTTTCTTGAGGCGGATCTACACAAATCCTAAACAATCTTTCATTCTCAAAAATAAGACTCGAGTGTTCAAAGGTTAAAAACATGGTTGAATATAGCCTTTCTCTAATGGATTTTAAATTGCTCTTTTAGCTTTTTCAACTCTGCTGATGCCATTCTATATGACGGAATAAAGATAAGACAACTATCTGGAAGAATATCTGTATTGAAATCTCTATCTCTCTCAGGAGGGACTGTAGGAACATAATCTGCAAAGACTTCACGAAACTCTTTCACTACTGGAACTTACTGAATTGGAAGTACCTCAACAATTAAGCGATTCTAGACTAGTGATAGACACAACCCTTGGAAACTAACTTCCTCACTTTAAGGTACGAAATGAAATGACCCTTAGGCACCGTTTAAATTCTTTTCGAGTATAAGACAGACTAATTTTGAATCTGAAACATGACTACTCAAGGTTTACAATAAACTAAGGAACTACATGCATGAAGCCCATCCATGCAGGAATGACATCAATGTCTACCATTATAACACTACGAAAGGTCAATACCTAATCTAGAGAATCACATGAGTGTCTAAGTGTTTTAACTATTCTTTAAGGTTAATAATAATCTATAAAATTCATTTAGGAAGTTTTTGTGTCAAAATATCAAGGAATGTCCATGGCATACGGTGACTTTTGCAAAAGGTGCTAGTTTGCCTTATCCTAATTGATGAGGTTAAAGGAGTCGACATTTGATGATATTTGGTGGTAAGGTTTCTAAAATTTATTAGACTTGGTTTAGGTTCTAAACATACAGGTACGACTCCCCAAGAATCAACCAAAGGGTCCTTCAGAAGGACCCTTGCATTGTGGCTAGAAGTTGTTTTGAAACAGTAGCCATTGACGGTTGCAGGTTGTGAGGCGTGGCCTAATCAAAGAAGCATCTATGGCCACTGTCGATGTTAAGTTATCCATTTTTTTTCAAATGGTCCATTTTCGTCAATTTCTAACCAAAACAATGATTGTACATGACGGTGGTTTCCTGGCCATCGACTAACCTACAGACCGTAGGTCCGATTCTTATAGGTCAGGGCCACTGTTTTGCTGCCATGTTTTAATTTTTAGTTCAATTATATAGTTATTTAAGGGGTTTGATTAGTGTTAAGGTTTTTCTTAATTAGGTTAGTTAATTAACTATATAACCTTCACTAATTCCATACAGAACTTAATACATCTCAATCCAAAAACACAATTGTTCTTCCTTTTCTCTTCTTGCTCTCGCCCAAATAGAAGAAATCAATTTAAGGGATAGGTCAAGGACTTATGTCAGAAGGAATGCTGCTTTTATCCAGAAAACTTCAATTATTAACAAGGTATGACATCCTTTAACCTTTGGGATTCCTTATCCCAAAGGGTTCTTTCAAAAACTAATTTTAAAAGAGGAGTTTCCAATGGGTTTTCTTCTATTACGAATTTGATCTTATGAATTTTATTGTTATGGTTTATTTATGTTATTATACTTATATTATGATGTATTATGATTCAATTAATCTAGTTCTTGATTTGTAACCTTGTTTTGTGGGATAGATCATGAAATTGACCCAAGACCGTAACCCTAGGTTATAAAGTAGTGATGAATTGATGTGTAGTGATTCCATTGACATCAGTATCATTTTAATTACTACTACGTCAATGTAATACACACATTGTTGGGTTGAATTAAATGGTTGATGGTAAAACCATTAATGATGACTTGCACAGGAGTTGGCGGTAAGTCTTCTGATCTAAATTCATTACTTTAATTGTGATTTCTTGTGTTTAATGATGAGGTTATATTGAAGTATACCTTATGATAAGATTGATTAGGGTTTGTATGATGATGAATTGAAATGTCTTGATTTATGCTTGTGATTTTATTGATAGGATGTAAGATATAAGAATGGTAATGAATTGATTATATGTCTTATCAAAATATTATTATGTAGATTTGCTAACCTCACATATTTGAATTGTATCAAAAGGACATACTCATGCAATTCCTGTTGATCTATGACTATGACTATATAAGGGGTAGGACCTATGACCGAATCTCTGTAACGATTATTAATGAAAGACATTTCAAAAGGATCTCTGGCATAGCACCGAGTGAAAAAGAAGTGAGAATTGTACCTTCCCATATAGTAAAGGTAGGATAACTATTGTACTCTTGAGATTGGAGACTAAAATGCCTGTAGAATAAAAGGGTCCAAACTACATGTACTAGTAATTGAACTATGTTTCCTCCATAGGAATACTAGCTAGTGGATCCACTATATGTTATGCTCATGTTTTGGTACTACCTTGGCAAATAGTCCACCTTCTTTCAGTGTTGGTTCCATGACACTAGATTCCACATTAACTCATGTGGTCCATGTCGGGTAAGGCAATATGTACTTAAAGGTAAAATAAAATAACAAAGTAAACTCTAATTAGGAAGATCTAAGGGGTATGGCTTAGTCTAGATAGGGATATGGTACTCTACATATATATTGCATTAGTTAGACTTGAGGGAAGTCTTAGAAGGATGTTCTTAGGTTCTTATATTCTTATAAATGTAAATGATATGTATATGTTGATCTTGCAGGTTAATGACACTCTGATATTACTTTCACTTATGAACATGTGATTGGTCTCTATTGTTAAAGTATGATGATGTTTACTCTTAGTGATATATTATGTGAAGTTTGACATTACTTATTGTTATTATTGTGTTTACTTGATTAAGTGAGGTTATGGGTCCTTACTTTGTCATTTCACTAGTGGACTTAATGGCGGTGTAAGAGTGATGGTCTGGCTTAGTTTATGATATTACAAACTCTTAGGCATGCTTATTGATAATAAAACTCTATGATAGATTTGTCTTGATTATGTGTTCAATTATGTTGATGTGCATGTTGACTTGACTAGAATTGGTGTTGTTGCTCTTGTGTTACTCATGGTCTTGATGTAAGGAATATGTGATTATCGAATTGTATTACTTCTTGAATGTGAATAATGTATTCTGAAAGTAAATTAGCATGCTTAATGAAATGTCCCTTTTTAGCATCATTCCTATGTTATGTGTGGATATGATACTATACTTAGTACAAGTGATGTTCTAACCTCATTTCTCCCTTTTTCCAAAAAATTTTAGGTTCCGGTCATTAAAGTATTTGTGACCACTTTTGAAGGAATGCTTGAAATCATTCTCCAAGTGTGAGTATGTCCTCTAGCCAGTGATAATGCCTTGTTATTACTCTATCTATGGTTCTTTATTATAGAGAGGATCATTTCATTCTACTTGTTTGAAAATATTGTTGTAAGCCCTAAGTGGCATTCATACATTGTGTAAGGGCTTGTGACCATATGTTTTGATTTTGTTTAGATGGTTTAATAAGAGACATCTCTTTTAAGACTATATTATGTATGTTGCATATATGTGGATAAAAGTAGAAGACTATGTAATATTCTTATAGGAGGAGTATGTGGATAGTCTCTATGAATGTAAAAGATAGGTTTAAGTAAACCTCATGAATAGATGTAGATTAAAGGTTTTAATGTTTTTGCACCTTTTAACCTATGAAGGTAATGATGAATCCTAAGAGGATAGTCGTAGTCCTTTCCCAGGACGCCGCTGCCAGTTAAGACTAGGGAGTACTTATTGGATGCGACAATCATGTCTAACTCCATTAAATCAGTCATGGTACTCTTGTGTTTGATAGAAATGGGACAATCACGATTTCTATTTTTGCTAGGATGGATTCACCAACAGGTATGGAAACACTGAATGGAGTTACAAAAGATAAAATCTCTATTGGGACTAGCAATTCATAGATAATAAAGTCATAGACTTCAATCATATAAGTGAAAAATTCTGGCTAATACTCATGCTTCGGTTGTTTTTTGAGAGCATATAAGGAGTTTTTCCCCATGCTAGTACCGAAATGTAGCTCCCCTAGGTGTAACCCTGTCTGTTGGGCATCTAATGAATACTAGGCTCTGTAACCACCATTACAACTTCCTTTCTTGTTCTTTGGGATCTCGCTCATGAAATGCGCAGTGTGACCGCACTTGAAACAATTAGTGGAGCCCTCATGAGGAAACCCGAAGTGATTCCTACCACACTTGGAGAATCCAGGAGGCTTACTACTGACTTGTGCCAAAGTAGTTTATATGCAGGCTTAGCTCTGGAATTCATACCACAACATTTACCCCTGTTATAAGGTGCAGGTGCACTAGAAGATGATGGAGAAGTACCCTTTTGTTTTTATTTGAAGGATTACCGGCTAGAATTATTGTTCTACTTCCCGGATTTATTCCATGTCTTAACTCTATTTTTCCTTAAATCTTCTCTGTTTCATAGATTTTTCTCTACATGTTGCACATAGATCATCAACCTTGAAATGTTCATGTCACAAATAATCATTGTTTCCCGACCATCTTTGCTTGAAGAACGATTGGATCCAGCAAAAAAAGAACTCATTGTACTCCTTATGTCCTTAACCATTTCAAAAGCATAATGAGAAAGTTGGGTGAATTTTAACCCATACTCATGCACACTTAATTAATGCTGCTTAACTGTGAGGATCTCACGTACCTTGGCCTCTCTCAGTTCTCGGGGAATGATGCTCTCAGAAAAACTCCTCTAAACAAACCCAACTCGCTGGTGGTGGAACTTTATCCCTAACCTATTTCAACTGATCAAATAAATTTCTAGAAATCCCCTCGAGTTAATAAGCAACTAGCTCCATTCTCTCATTGTTAGCAACATGCATCGCCTCGAACACCTTTTCCATTTCTTCAGTGAAGTTTTATTGATCCTTAGTAATGCTCGAACCAGTCAAGATTGCCGGATTCATCCCCAGGAATTCCCAAATTCTCAAAGTGTCAGCCCTTTCTTGTCGAGCTCCTCTTGGGTGCCAACCTGGTTAGTCACAACTTGACTCAACAAAATATTATCCTCATGAAACTCATCGTTGGTAACTTCCCCTTGAGGTTTCAGTTCAGGTGCATTGGGTAACTATTGTTCGTGATGTTATATATTCCTTTTTCCTGGACAACCTCTTTCTTAATTTTGTTGAGGCATCGTAATCTACGACACGTGCAAACACGAATTAGAGAGAGTCTTCTAGAGATAATCTCAAACACACGAAAAGGAATATGCAAAAATAAGAAATTCTTAAATATAGCAGCCTCCCAATCATAGATGTGGCGCGCTTCACACTGATTATGATGACTCTACAGACACGGCTTCGTATACGTACCAGGACTCTTTAACTAAATGCTCTGATACCAAGTTTGTCAAGTCCCAAGAATACACCCTGGACTTGGCTGGCAATCAATGGCCATTATTGGGCTCGAGCAAACAGTTAGCTTGGCTCTAAGGACCCAAAAATGATTTAGGTCAAAATTTAGCCTAACCTTACTGTCATGAATTAAGGATCTTAAAATGATTTATATTATGGTTTAGTGGCAGTATATGAAATTTGGAAGAGTTTGGAGTCATGAATTAAGGATCTTAAAATGATTTATTTTATGGTTTAGAGGCAGTATATGAAATTTGGAACAGTTTGGAGCTCAATTACCAAATATGTCCAAAAAATAGTCTAAGTTGAACTAGTGTTTTGTGGTGGAGTTTTCGGTTATGGTTTGGAGGTGAAATAGAGTATCAATGCTTCCTAAAAATACACTGACATATTAAGTGTAAAAATATCCGATTACGACAATCTAGGGACCACCCTAAGGGTCCCTAAAGAGGACCTAAATATGGGCCAAGCAAGTTGTCGAAGCTGCAAAGATGTATGGTCCAGGGCACATGGTGCGAGCGACAATGGAAGGAAAAAATTCTACCCTATGAGCGGGAATGACACAAACCATTTTGCCTCAAAATTTCCATAGCAAAGAATTGGAAGTGCCTCCACGATGCGCAGCCATATCCAAGATTTGGTTGCATCAATTTTAAGTCAAATTAGAATTGGTTAAAATGTCAATGAAGTGTAGGGGTCTTTTGTGTACTTTCACACTAATTATTGGCAAACTTTTTAGGGGTTTGAAAGATATTTAAGCATTATAATAGAAATTTAGACCCTAAACTCCAAATCAAAACCTTTTTCTCGCAAAATTATCCCAAACCACCAATGAAGAAGAATTGAAAATGGGGGCTTATGTAAGGACCAATTCACCAAGGAATATATTATGTTTAAGGCTATAATATCAGGTATGTAAAGCTAATTCATTCATGGATTCTTCCATACATGGAGTCCCCCTAGTTTTTCTCTATTGTGAATCTAAAGAACTCCAATCTAGAGACGGTTGTGATTGCATTGTGGGTAAGGCTCGATTGTGATTACAATATAGTGGGTAACTTTCAATTATGATATATGATGATTATGTAGTGATTTCATGAGTTTTTCATTGTGAATTGTAGTATTTGAGGTAGAAGGTTATCATGGTGATTTTAGGCTATTAGAGGCAAGATGAAGTTTCTAGGTTAATCTTCTTAATTTTACTGTATTTTATGCGAATTGATCATGATTGAATCACCTAAATATGAATTGAACTAGTCCTAATTGATATATGTTGGTCTTGACATGTAAAGTTTGAATTGAACCTATATGATCATGCATGTGTAGAATTACCTTCTAATGATTTAATTGAATGAAGTAAGAATGTAATTGAACATAGATTATAATAAATTGAATTTATAAATTTTTTATGGGACGGTATGCCATTAATTCTATGGATTTGAGGGTGAAGTTATTATAATGGGATTGTGATGATGTTTTCTTATACATATAGACATGAACATGATAGGAGAAGCAAGCTTTCTCACATAGATGGACTCTAGTTGACTACCTAACCTAGAATGAATCAGGACATTGATTGAATAGGTTAGCTTTGAGATGGATTATATGATAACTTCTTGGTGATAGACTAGGTTAACCATGACCAATGCATGATATATTGAGATGGTCGATCTCAAGGGTAGCTTTAGATAGTAAATCTCATGGAGGCTTTAGTTGAAATACTCATGGTAGCTTTAGATGAGGAATCTCATGGCAGCTTGATTTCAATTATTTATGATTTATAGAGGTCTTGAATCTCTTTATATCTTGGGATGGATGAAGTAAGCTCTCTCATGTTTATCTTAGTCATGTGTTGCTAATATGCTTGATCATGATTGCTTTCGAATGATGGTTCTCATGATAGATTGGGATTGAGTAATCAACTTGTCCTATGAATAACATGAAGTAGCATAACTAGAGTGCCTTCATAATAACAGATAGGGGAAAGGAATATACTCTCCTAATGATAGCTTGACATATATGCAAGGTGCATTTCATGATATCTTGCCTTGCATGCATAGTGCATTACATGAATTAGTTTACGATTAGTTTCTCATGATAGCTTAGGGTTGATGATTTATTCTCCACTATGATTATCTTGCATTTACATGAATGGTTGCATGTTGGTTAGGATGGGTGTTTCCTTTATTTGTTAGATTGGATTAGGTTAGCCTAGGGAAGTACTTTGTGTGGATGGTAGTATGGGATGATAGCTATACATTTCACATGTATGACTTGAAACTGCGTATGACATGACCCATACATTATATATGCTTAGCTTTGATATTGTTGTAGTTGCATTCAATGACATGATTGACTTTAAATGATAGGTCCTTTACAATTTTAAGTAGGTCAACTAGAGACTCCTAAACTAGAATGAAAAGGAATAGGGTCACTTCAAGCTATGCTTAGTGTGTGAAGTAGTATCGGATGCTTCACATGCATCCCTCAAGTGTGCTTTGAGGTTTCATAGGTTCATAGTGCTCATATGATAAGATGAAACTAATTCTTAATTATAAAAAAGGATTATGATCAAGAATGACCAAAGATATTTACTTAGCTTTGGTAGTAATATGGGATACTACCTTAGCTTTGCACAAGTATACTTGGAGGTGGATTGTGAAGTATTACATTTGACTAAGAAGGACAATGAGTTAAGTATGAACTCTTATATGATTTACGATGCTTTATTATGATTTTGTTATTCATGTTATGCTTATGAATTTATTTCTTATAATTATGTGTATTATTGACTAACCCTTTTAGATATCTTATGTTTGGTATGATAGTTTCCATACATAGTACTTTTCGTACTAACACATATGTTGACTACATTATAATCCAATGTAGGGTCTTGGAAGATTGATTTTCCTTGAAAGGTAGAGTTTCAAGGCTTTCAAGGAGTGAAGATTGATGAGTCCTCGTTGCATCCGATGAAATCACTCATATGTTGTCTTTTATGTTCATTTCCATGGATAGAATTATATTGGTTATGACTCAAGACTATTGTACTCATGATATCATAGATGGTATTTGAGACATATGTTAGAAGATTAAAAAATGATTCAGCATCATGTTTTGAAATAAAACTTTTGATTCCACACTAATTTTCGTATATATGAAATGAATGATGTCTAAGGTCTTGTACAAGACGTCTGAGAGGTCAAATATTCCATTTTCTAAAATTGAAGGATTCCCTAATTTCTAGGGTGTAGATTAGGTCGTGAAAACTTTGCATTAGAGTTACTTTAGCAAATGGACCTGGGATGTCTCAAAATTACGATTAGTATAGTATTACTCATTGGTGTGAGTCGTGACACATCTATGCGTAGGAGGGTACGGGATGCTTAGGAAAGGATAACTTCTTTATTATTCAAGTCATGCCATTGTGTTTGTCTTAGTAAGTCCTTCATCGAATGTTAACTATGATTTGTTTTTTTAGATTATGGATAACACTAATGCTAATGCTAGAAGGGATGGAGATGGCATTGAGAATCAAGACGTTTCTCCCAAAGGAAATAAAGTTGCTTTCTTTGTTCCTAATGCTCCAAAAGTGGAGAAGGTGGCTCTATAGGAATTTAGGGCTTCAATGAACTTGTCGGCTAAAGCCTTGATTGCCAAGGCAATATGGAGGTTGTGGCTAATCCTATATGGGGAATGTGTGCTTATATAATTATAGTAATCTTGAGAATGAACATTTAGGAATTTAGTGTCTCCATGGTGGAAGTGTATCCAAATGGGTTAATAGATGAGGTTTACAAGACGCTTGCTATTATGGGTCAGACTTTAGGTGAAAAAGCGAGCTAGCCTCTTACAAATTGAAACATGTAGCTCATGTTTGGTATAAGCAACTGAATTATTCAAGGCCGGTAAGGATTGGAATCATAGAGTGGGAGACTTTTAAGAGGACTTTTGTGGATAGGTTCTTTCATGGGGAATAAAAGGAGGCTAAATTGGGGGGAATCGAAAAACCTCAAGCAAGTAATGTTGAGTGCTAAGGAGTATGCATTTATGATCACTTAATTGTCTAAGTATGCTTCAATCTTCGTAGCTAACCCTAGATACTTGATGAATAGGTTCATGACGGGGGTTTCCGAACTCATTGAGGAAGAGTGTCGTATGGCAATGCTTGTAGATGATATGGATATATCCCAACTAATGGTGTTTATTCAACAAATAGAATTGTCCAAGATTAAGAAGGATAGAAACAGAGTTATGATTGAAAGTGAAGGGTCCAATGTACATGGTCGTGCCAAGAATCGCCAAAAGTCTCTCGAATATGGCTACTATATTACTTCTAGGTATGTAAAGAGCGATGAGTACTCCCGACCTACTTGCCCTGGGTATTGTAAGAAACATGATGGTAGTTGTTTGGCCGGTAGAGATGGTTGCTATGGGTGTGGTGAGCCTGCTCATATTATGAAAGATTTCCCGAAGTCAAAAGCTAACGTGAGGGAAAGCAAACAAGTTTCTACTAATCAAGTGGAAGATGGTCCTCCAAAGAGGAATAGGTTCTATGCTCTCAAAACCAAGGGTCATCAATAATGATCTCCTTATGTTAGTTTCTTGTATGTGTTTATTTAATGACTTATGAAAATTTCTAGACTTTTTTATGATTATGACTAATGTTATGATGTTTCTGTTTTCCTAATGATAAGGAATTTATGTTATAAAGACATGTGTAGCTTACTCCCAAGTGGGGGATAAAGGGCCTTTTCATGAAGTTTGTATATTGTTATCTTTAGTTATGTTTATCTTTGAACTTGATTTTTTTACTTGTATTTTATTTTTGCATTTATTTTTAATGCACAAACAATGTCTTTTTAGTCTAGATTAGGTCCTTTAATGAAGTATTTAAGAATGTGTCATTCGAGGACAAATGTTTCCCAAATGGGGGATATTGTAAGGACCTAAAAAAGCTTTGCGTAAAAATAGAGACTAACTTTATTGTAATGATTTAATAGGGTCTTAAAATGAATAATTCTAATGTAAATAGAAAGTATATGATTTTTGGAATAGTTTGGAGGTCAAACACCCAAAACGTCTGAAAGCTAGTCTAAGTAGAACTAGTGTGTCATAGTGTTTTGTAGTGGAGTTTTGGGGTAAAGTATGAACATGAAATTGAGTATAGATGGTTCTTACACATATATTTACATATAAATGGTCAAAATGGACAAGTAATACAACCCAAGGACCACCCTAAGGGTAACCAGAAAGGACCAAAACATGGGCCAAGCAAGTTGACGAGGAGCCCATGAAGTAGGGTCCTATGCTTGTCGCGCAAGACACACTGGAAGGGGAAAAAGTTACCCATTTGATGCTAGGATGATATGAACCATTCTATTTCAAAATATTAAAGAACAAAGAATTGGAAGTACCTCTGCAACAAGCAGCCATTTCCCAGATTTTGTCGCGTCATTTTTAAGTCAAATTAGAATTCGTTAAAATATCCATTAAGTACAGGGGTTTTTTGGGTACTTAAAAGAATAATTATTGGTGATTAATTTAGGGTTTTTAAAGGTATTTACGCTGTACAATATTAATTTAGACCCTAGACTCAAAATCAAAACCTTTATCCCCCAAAATTCTCCCAAAGCCGCCATTGATTATGAAGAGCAATTGGGGGCTGATATTTAGATGAATTCGCCAAGGAATAAAGATTTTTTTAAGGCTCTAATATAAGGTATTTCAATATTATTCATCCATGGATTCTTCCATTCATAAATTTCCCCTTGTTTTCCTCAATTGTGAATTCAAAGAACCCTAATATAGAGATGGTTGTGATTGCATTGTGGGTAAGGCTTGATTGTGATTCAAATCTAGTGTGTCGAATTAAACTATGTTAATATGATTATTATGTGATGTTTTCATGATGCATTGTAGAATTTGATGTTAAAGGTGATCATGGTGACTTTAGTCCATTAGAGGAAAGATCAAGGTTCTAAGTTGATCTTCTTAATTCAATTGTATTGTGTGCTAATTGATAATAATTGTATCACCTTGATATGAATTTAACTAATCCTAATTGATCTAGGTTTGACTTTACTTTTAAAGTTGGAAGTGAACGTATGTGATAATGCATGTCTAAACTTACCTTCTAATCATCTAATGGAATGAAGTATGCATGTAATTAAACATAGATCATGATTAATTAAAGTTCGAAATTGTTTATGGGTGGTATAACATTTATGATTGGGATTTAGGGGTGAAGTCATTATGAAGGGATTATGCTGATGTTTTCTTCTACACTTAGACATGAACATGATAGGAGAAGCATGTTCTCTCACATTGATGGACTCTAGGTTGTTCTAATAACCTAAAATTATTCCATACATGAAGGTATATATTATCATTAAAATGGATTGGATGATCACTTCTTCGGTGATAGACTTGGTGCAATAAAACCAATGACTGGTAGCTTGTGTAAAAATTCAAAAATCCATGACGTTTCATAAAACCTAACATATTTATAAGGCCTATTTTAATTGATATAGTTCATTTATAAAGTTTACGAACCAAAACGTTAAAAAATGTCCCTGATAATCGAAAACTAGTTCTACGATGTACTAGCGTGACTAAGCCATTTTGACTAGCTTTTAGGAGTTGGAAATCCATGAAAATGGTGGAAGTTCAGTTAAAAGGAGTTTAAGTTAATTCATACTTGAACCTTCAAGGTACGACTCCCCAATGATCAATAAAGGGCCTCTGAAGAGGACCTTTGCACGTTGGTGTCAACACTGCCTGGGCATTGTGTAATCACGAGACACAATAGTGTTGGGTTTTATTTGCCCTGATTTCTTACCATAAATAGGTTTTCCTTTTAGGAAAAGGTTTTGGATTGACTAATCCTTTTCTTGTAGGAAAATGTTTAAGACTCTATAAATAGAGGTATGTTCCTTCTAACATAATAAGCATTCACAATGTAGTCTTAAGGGCTTTGAGAGTTTTGGTTAGGGGGAGAATTTATGGGTCACAAGCTTGATACGTTATCACTTGTGTGAACCTCCCATGTATTCTGAGTAAATTGGTTAAGGTTTTTTCCCTCTGTATTTTGTACTCTCATATTGATAGTGGATTGCTCATCTCCTTTGTGGACGTAGGTCGATTGACCGAACCACGTTAAATCTTTGTGTCTTTTAATATATTTCTCATTTTCTTCTTACTCGTGATCTTTCGAGGTTTACATTGCTAGCTTCCGCATTTACACCTGCTTATTTCCGGTCCTAACAAGTGGTATCAAAGCCAGATTCAATGATGAAGCCAGGTTTTGTGGTTTGATTATCGATGATTGAACCAGGTTAGAAAGAGGTGTTCATTTTGACAGGTTTATTTGTAGTCGCAACCTTTTTGACAGTAATTAAGATTTTGTTGGAGAAATTATTTCATAGAGGTTTTTTGTGTTGAGACAAGTTTTGAAATGGAAATTATGGAGATGAGAAGCAAGTTGTTGAAGATTAAGTGAAGAAGGTGGACAAATTTATTTTATCAGAAATTCAGGCCAAGGGGGAGATTTGTTGGGTTTTATTTGCCTGATTTCACACCATAAATAGGTTTTCGTTTTAGGAAAAGGTTATGTATTGGCTAATCCTTTTTTTGTAGGAAAAGGTTTAGGACTCCATAAATAGAGGTATGTTCCTTCTAACTTAATAAGCATTCACAATGTAGTCTTAAGGGCATTGAGAGTTTTGGTTAGGGGGAGAATTTATGGGTCACAATCTTGATACGTTATCACTTGTGTTAACCTCCCATGTATTCTGAGTAAATTGGTTGAGGTTTTTTCCCTCTGTATTTTGTACTCTCATATTGATAGTAAATTGCTCATCTTCTTTGTGGACGTAGGTCGATTGACTGAACCACGTTAAATATTTGTGTCTTTTGGTATATTTCTCGTTGTCTTCTTACTCGTGATCTTTCAAGGTTTGCATTGCTAGCTTCCGCATTTACACCTGCTTATTTTCGGTCCTAACAAGTGGTATCAGATCCAGATTCAATGATGAAGCCAGGTTTTGTGGTTCGATAATCGATGATTGAACCAGGTTAGAAAGAGGTGTTCATTTTGACGGGTGTAGTTGTAGTCGCAACCTTTTTGACAGTAATGAAGATTTTGTTGGAGAAATTGTTTCAGAGAGGTTTTTTGTGTTGAGACAAATTTTGCAAAGGAAGTTATGGAGAGGATAAGCAAGTTGTTGAAGATTAAGTGAAGAAGGCGGACAAATTTATTTTATCAGAAATTCAGGCCAAGGGGGAGATTTGTTGGGTTTTATTTGCCCTGATTTCATACCATAAATAGGTTTTCCTTTTAGGAAATGGTTTTGGATTGACTAATGCTTTTCTTGTAGGTAAAGGTTTAGGACTCTATAAATAGAGGTATGTTCCTTCTAACTTAATCAGCATTCACAATGTTTTCTTAAGGGCTTTAAGAGTTTTGGTTAGGGGGAGAATTTATGGGTCACAAGCTTGATACGTTATCACTTGTGTGATCCTCCCATGTATTTTGAGTAAATTGGTTAAGGTTGTTTCCCTCTTTATTTTGTACTCTCATATTGATAGTGGATTGCTCATCTCCTTTGTGGACGTAGGTCGATTGACCGAACCACGTTATATCTTTGTGTATTTTGGTATATTTCTCGTTATCTTCTTACTCGTGATATTATAAAGTTTGCATTGCTCGATTCCGCATTTACACCTGCTTATTTCCGGTCCTAACAAATCGATGATTCGTCTATGGATCGAAAGGGTGTCAATGCAAACTGTCAAAAAAAATATAGAATTTTTGTTGAAGAAACCCAATTACATAGTGTATAAACTCATCGACGGACATGCAACATGGAAGCGGGGTTGGTCCGTTGATTGAGCCATAGGGCGTCGACGGGGTTCCGTTTGTGAGTGTAGAATTTCCTGCATGTTTTAACTTAGTTACATCTAATTAGTTAAGGGTATGTTTAATTAAAGGTTTAAAGTAGTTCAATTAAGTTAATTAACCACTATATAAAGACCCCAACCCTCATTATACTTAACATAACTCACAAAACAAACTCTCATTCCTTCTTTTTTCTTTCTCTCTCTATTGGAATAAACCATTGAAGTTTAGCTCGAGGAGGGATTTGGGGGATCTAAAAGTATGAATACACCATCAAATATTCATCAAACTTTGATGTATGGGATCTAATTCACCTTTGAGAGCTCTTTCCTCGAAGGGTTCCTTCAAAATATTTTCAAAAGTTAGGTTTTCATGTGGGTTCTTCTGAACCTCGAAAGTTTGGTTATAAATTGGTTTGTTTATATTTTCTACTAGATAATATAAGTATATTAACATCTATTTTAACTTATTCATGGAATATATTTATTATTTAGTTTAGTTTATAGATGATAGTCCTTAACCTTTAACCCTAGGCTTGATATTGACATGAATTAAGTTAAAATTGATTCAATTGATTTGGTTATTGGTTAAATTGCTATTAATTGATGTTTTTAAATTAATAATGTACACATTTGAGTTATTTCTAGTCTTTCATGCTAGTTCTTGAGATGATGATGTTGCTTAGGAAGTGAATTGACTTAAGTATCTTCTCTTAAGTTATGATCTAGTATTAAATTGTGATGTAGTGATTCTCCTAGATTTTTTATCTTGTTGATTAGGGAGTTATTATATTGTATACTCAAAATTGTCTTGAATTGAAGGTTTATGGTAAGACCGTGATGATTAACTATGAAGGAAACTTCGTAAGTCTCATGATGTCTACCCTTTACTTTAAATTGTGGTTTATTGTGACTAAGCCATGATGTTATGTTGGAGTAAGCCTTGTATTAGTATTGATAGGGTGGTTTGATATTTAATTGAAATGTCTTGACAATGTTTTGAGGTTGATTAAGGTGTATGTGTTATTAGGATGGTGATGATTATCGACGTATCTAATTATGATATGAAATGCTAATGTGTTAACCTCACTTATATGAATTGCAATGAAAGGACTTGTACCCATGCAATTCATATTGAGCTATTGATGACGATGATGATTATAAAAGGGCAAGACCAGATGACCTAAACTAATCTATGATTGATAATTAAAGGCTAAAAGACATTTCGAAAAGGGACTCTAGCTTAGCACCGAGTAAACTAGAGTGAGGAGTGTCCCTTCCCAAAGAGGGAAGGTAGGAGCCCTAAACTACTATTGAGATTTGAAAATACAACAAATGAAGCATTAAGATGGTCCCAACTATGTGTCCGAGTTCTTGAACTATGTTGCCGCCATAGGAATACTAGCTAGTGGATCCACGAAGTTGTTATGTTTTATGTTTTTGTACTACTAAGCAAGTAGTATGCCTTCCTTTGGTGTAGTGTTTTCTGACACTGGATTCCACATTAATTAATGTGGTCTATTTCAGTAAGGGCAAGATGTTCCCAAAAGGTAAAATAGCTTAAAGGATTGAACTCTACCTAGGATAACCTATGGGGTCTAGCTTAGTGTACATATGGTTTTTGAACATTACCGAAGCATTGCACTAGTTTGCCTTGAAGGAGTCTTAGGAGGATGTTCTTGTGTATGTTTATGCTTATAATGACATATGATATCTATATGATGAACTTGCACATTGTTAATACTATATGTTGATTAGTTCATTTATGACTACGTATTGGTTTATATTGTTAAAGTAAGATGAAATGTATATCTAAATGTCATGTTATGTTAAGTAGGTTGTTAATCATACTTCTTGTTTGTTTACTTGATTCAGCAAGGTTATGGGGCTTTACTTGATCATTAAACTAGTTTACTTGATAGGGTTCATGGGTAATTTTCTTGATTTGGTATAATGAAATGTAATCTCATTCATCCTTATTGTTGATATGACTTGAGGATAAAGTTCTTTGAGTATGTATTTACTTACATGGTATAAATTGTTTACTTGACCAGACTTGATGATGTAGTATTGTGATGAACATGCCTATGACTTAATAAATGTAAAATATTGATTAGTATGGTCTTGTTGAATATGCATAATGGTTTTAAATTAATAATTCATACTTATTGAAAGGTCCTTTTCTTAGAATATTTTACAAGTATTTGTGCATATGGTCTTTCACTTAGTACAAGTGGTGTATTATCCCCATTTCTTCCTTTTTCCCAAACATTTTATGTTTCGGTCATTGAAGTGTTTTGGAAGGCGCCTTAAAGAAGACTTTGCTCCTTTGATCATCCATGTAGGTTAGGTCCTCATTTATGAGGTGATGCCAATATCGAGCTTATGTTTTTATAAGTACTAAGACTCTTTTATTCTATCTACTTTCATTTCAGTACGGATTGTAGAGAGCCTATATGTTGCTCTCTTTACATTAATGTATGGGTTATGCCCAAATTAATAATCGTGTTAGATTGTTTTGAGATTAGAAAATCCTTGAAAACTATGTTCTATCTTATATATATATACTTATGTGCAATAAAAGGAGAAGACTATGTAACTTTCCTATATGAAGGGTCTATGTATACTAGATATGTATACTATGTGTATATACAGTTCAACGTAAAACTCCAACTAGAAGTAATAAAAAGATTTAAGAATTTTGCTAAATTAAAGTTATGAATGTAATGATGTAAGATAAGAGGCTAGTAATAGACCTCAAAGAGGACGACGACCCCAATTATGTTTTGGGGTAAACTCGGATGTGACAAACTTGGTACTAGAGAATGATATTGAATTATCTTAGAGTCAATGTCTCTCTCAACCACGTCAATTTAAGTTCATATTCATAATATCGAAGCGCGCCACACTTATTTATTGGAACATACAAGATGCCTAGGAAACTCTCATTTTCTTGGAAATCTTATATCTTTCCATTAGAGTATACTTATGGTCTGCTTTTTCATCTAATCATATGTTGTGATTATAGAAAGAATGGATACTCAAAGGAATGTGGCACGAAGACATGAAGAGGAGATTATCAATGTGGGAGATTTCCCTGCGGTGATTAAGTTCCTCTACTTGAAGAAGATGCTAATGTCGAATAAACTCTGGTCAATTCTCCATCCTTGACGGATGGTGACATAAGGACTGCCCTTATCCAATTGGATCAAGCCTACACTACTTAAGTCCAAGCTATGACGACCCAAGCAAACCAAGAGGTTTTTCCCCATTCTCATGAATAAATTACTACTTTGGCTTCTCATCTAAGGGACATCACCTGGATGAACCATCCTACTTTCTACGGGTATAGGTTGAGGAAGACCCCAAAGGGTTCATCCATGAAGTCTATAAGATACTCTTGGATATATGGGGTTGTCATCAAGTGAGAAGGCCGAGTTGTCCACTTATCAACTAAAGGACGTGGATCAAACATGGTTTGTACGATGGAGATATCATAGTCAATTGAGGGGTGGTCCGGTGACTCGGGAGATATTCAAGAAGGATTTTCTAGATCGGTTTTTTTCTACGGATATAAGGGAAACTAAAATGGTGGAGTTAATCAAACTTCACAAAGAAGGTATGAGTGTTCATGAATAATTTTTCATATTTACTAAATTGTTGAAATATACTTTTTCTTTGGTTTCCGATCCTAGAGATAAAATGAGACGCTTTGTGATGGTATTGTCGGATTATTTTTTAAGACGAGTATCATTCGGCTATGTTAGAAGAAAACATTAACATTTCTAGTCTTATGGTCCATGCCTAACATGTGGAAGAGGCAAGGTCTAAGAGGAAGAGTAGATATTATCAAAGATCAAGATCTTTTGATGGAGGTTATTCAATGAACAGGTTTGAGATACAAGACAAGCCTACATTTAAGAAGAGGGTTTCAAATAATGTTCCTTCCAAGATCCATAAGTCTAGTTTTGATAGGGTGTCTAAACCTAACTTTTATAAGGAAAAAGGAACTAATTCGCCAAGCCAACTATGGTGATTTTCATAAGGGGATGGATAACTATTTTAACTGTGGAAAGATAGGGCACAAGGTTAGGCATTTCCCAAATGTGAGGGATCAAGACAAGGGTAGTCGTCAAGCTCAAAATAAGAACGCTTTTATGCTCTCCTCTGTAGAGGTGAGCAAGAGACTTCTCCTAACATGGTGACGTGTATGTTAAAAGTCTTTGCTATTGATGTATATGCCTTTCTTCATTCAGGTTCTATTTTATCATTTGTTACACCACTAGTAGCAAAACGGTTTGATATTTTACTCGATATTTTGCATGAACCTTTTATAGTGTCTACTGTTGTGGATGAGTCGGTTGTTGCAAAAAGGGCATATAGAAATTCTCCTTTAATATAGCCCAATAGAATTTCTTATGTTGAAATTGTAGAAGTCGATATGTTTGATTTTTATATTACATTGGGTATGGATTCGTTGAATACTTGTTTGCATCTATTGATTGTAGGACAAGGGTTGTGAGGTTTAACTTTCCAAATGAATCCATTGTACAATGGAAGGGGGCAACTCTATTCTTGATTGTATAATCTCTTGTCTAAAATCATGCAAAATAGTATCTAAAGGTTATCTATACGATATTGTAAGAGTCCACGGTCTAGACTTTGAAATTCCTCCTATTAAGTCGGTCCCCCTAATGAGTGAATTTTCGGAGGTCTTTCCTAATGACCTTCCCAGTATTCCTCCCATAAGGAAAATGATTTTATTATTGATTTACCAACGGATACAAATCCCATTTAAATTCCTCCTTATCGGATGGCTCCAGCCTAATTGAAAGAGTTGAAGGTACAACATAAATATTTATTAGACAAAGGCTTCATAAGGCCTAGTATTTCTTCATGGGGTACTCCAGTTTCATTTTTGAAGAAGAAGGATGGGTCTTTAAGAATGTGTATTTATTACCGCCAACTCAATAAAATCACAATCAACAACAAGTATCCTCTCCCGTGGATTGACGACTTGTTTGATCAACTCCAAGGGGAAAGCTACTTTTCTATGATTGAGTTGTGGTAGGGGTATCACCAACTTAGGGTGAGAGTTGAGGATATATAAAAAACGACACTCTGGATTAGATATGGTCATTATGAGTTCTTAGTAATGTCCTTCCTCTCACTAATTCGCTGGTGGCATTTATGGACCTAATAAATAGGGTGTTTTGAAATTACCTAGATTCATTTGAGGGTGGTGTATCAACTACTTAAAGAACATCAATTGTTTGCCAAGTATAGGAAATGTGAGTTTTGGTTAAGGTCGGTGAAATTTCATGGTCATATCATCTCAAGTGACGGAGTTGAGGTTGATCTAAGGATAACAGAGGTGGTGAATAATTAACCTAGACCATTGACTCCAACTGATATTAGAAGTGTTGCGGGTTTTGCGGGTTATTATAGGAGGTTTATGGAGGGTTTTGCGTCTATTGCATCTCCCTTGACTACCTTTACCCAAAAGTGAAAGAAATTTCAGTTGTCGGAGGATATGTTAGAGAAGTTTTCAAATGTTGAAATATAGGCTTATTTTTGCTCCGGTGTTCACCTTATCGGACTGTACAAAGGGTTTTTTTGTGTATTGTGACACTTCCCGAGTGCGTTTGGGGTGTGTGATTATGAAACATGGAAAAGTGATAACCGATGCTTCTAGGAATCTTAAGTTACGTGAGAGAAATTATTTAACTCATGAACTTTATTTAGCAGCCATGGTTTTTGACTTTAAAATAATGAGGCATTACTTGTATGGTGTCCATATTGATGTCTTTACCGACCATAAGAGTCTCCCATATGTGTTTACCCAAAAGTTGTTAAATCTCTGACAAAGAAGGTGGTTAGAATTGTTGAATGATTACAACATGAGTGTCCTTTATCAGCCCAACAAGGACAATGTGGTTGAGGATGCCCTAAGTGGTATGAGTATGGGTTTTATATCTCATATAGAGGAAGCCAAGAATGACCTAGTGAAGGATATTCATAGGTTGGCTAGGTTGGGTGTGAAATTGGAAGATTCAAGACCATTATCTGAAGTTCTTAAATTGTTTTCTTCTTTCATAAATGTCTTAATGAAATATGTTGACTTAGATAGAACATGTTAAAATGAAAGGTTTTTTATCAATTGTATCTTTTAGAATTAGTTAGGTGTGCTTGAAGAGGGTGTATGGGAGGCCTTTTCATGTCTTACTTACGTAAATCTTAGAGTAACCTTAGGTGTAGAGTCTGAATAATGAAAAGAAATATTCTTACTTTGGATAGTCTTGAGGATAATCTTGGAGGGTGTGCAGGGGTTGTATGGGTGGTAGCTTCATATCTTACTTAGGTGGGTCTTAGTAAAACCATTGGTAGGATATCTAAATGTTTATATGGATTCTAAGTGATTATGGCTGTATATTACTGATTACTTGGTTGTGTATTATATGTGAATATTGACTCTAAGTTGGTTTTTAATCTTGTTTATGAGGTTTCTATCAAAGAGCATGAAAAGTATGTTTTAAATCAAATGTGCAAGGCAGTCCCAAACTACGGCGAGTTGACCAGGAGACGACCTGTCGATAGGTGGAATCAATGGAGCCTACAAGACTACAACTACACTTTTCTAGATCATATGTTATGATTATTCTAAGGGTTTTTATGAGACCCCTTCGGGGTTAAGTATGCCATGTTACGTCTATGGGGTACCCCTGGGTGATCACAAACTTAATAATCAAATCACAAGGTTAAGGATAGTTCTAGGATTGTCTAAACCACGTCTAGTAGAGTCTTTTTCATAAATATGAATCTCTCCACATTTATGAATTGGACGCTCTTGGACGTTAAAGAAATTTCACTTATATGTTCTCTAAATCTTGCCATAGAAGTTTAGCTCTAGTAGTTCTTTCTTCTAATGTGTTTTTCATGTTTTTTTCCGGTTATGTAAATTACTAAGGCTAATTCACTCTTAAGGATTTTAGCAATTCTAAGGGTTTATGTTTGAAGGATTATTATCTTAAGTTCACCAAACTATCCAAATATGCTCTAACCATAGTTGGGGATTCAAGTGCAAAGATGAATAAGTCTGTGATGAGGGTGTCTGACTTAGTAGTTAACGAATTCCATTTGAAAATGCTTATCCCAAGTAAGAATATTTGTTGTCTCATGATGCAAGTCAATAAATTGAGGAGCAAAAGCTTAAGAAAATGAATAGGGAGGAGAAGCATTCAATCACCTTATTCATTACTAGGTGACTCTAGCTATAATTCACCTTAAAGTTCGATACCAACATTACATATATATATCAATAACATTTAATTAGGTTAAGTTCCTTCATGATATGTGCTCCTAACCTTGAACAATAATTACTTATGACATTTATTTAAGAAGATTTATAGTAAACAGTTAATTTCACCTCTAATGGAATCAACCCACAAATATCATATTCACAAATAGAGACTTTATGCCATGTTCATTAAGTATATAGTTACAAAGAAGCTATTGGTAAGTTTTGAGGATGATGACCAAATGCAGCATTATGATGTTATTGCTACAAGGTCTCTTATGCAGAAGAAGGAAGATCCGGCGCTTTCGCTATTCCATGTACAGTCGGCTTATTACATTTTGCTAAAGCACTATGTGATCTAGGTTCAAGAAAAAATATCATGCCTCTATCCATTATAAGATAATTTGTTTGGTTGACTCAAAGCCCACTGCAAAGCGATTACTCTTTGTCGATCAAATGTGAAGAGGGATTAGGATATTCCATGATGTGCTCGTGACGGTGGAGTATTTTATATTCACGAAGATTTTATGATTCTTGAATGTGAGGTGGACTTTGAGGTGCCTATTATTCTTGGGAGGTCGTTGCTTGATACTAGTCGCATCTTGGATGATTTGGAAAAAGGGTAGATGATGTTTAGGTTGAACAATGAAGAAGACACATTTTACAATTGTAGGTCCATGAAGTAGAGTTGTGAGTGTCAAACACTATCTACTATATCCTATAGCGTTGAGAGTACGCCTGAGGTACAAATTAAACTGCTAAGTGTTAAGGCACTAGCAGCAGTGATTATGAATTTTGAGGCTGATGGTATTAAAGAGTATGTGTCTTTGGTTGCAGCACTTGAACAAGATGAATATCAGTCCAAACAAAAGAACTTGGAGTTAAATACGAAGTATCACGAGTCTCCACCTACGAGACCATCTATCTAGTAAACGCCTAAATTAGAGCTTAAGGATCTATCACCACTTTTTTGATAATCATTGCATCGGCTATGAATGTGCAACAAGTAGAGTGTTTTGTAGTAGTTTTATAGAGGATCATACAAGTCATTGGTTTGACTATCGGGAACATTATAAGGATCCCTTCCGATATTTGTTCACAAAAAATCCAACTCATGCCCGATCACAAGCAAAATATTAAGCAACAGAGAAAGTTGAATCGGCCTATGCAAGAGGTTGTAAAGAAGGAGATCATTAAGGGTGCTAGATGTTAGAGTCATATATCCTATTGCAGATAGTAGTTAGGTATGTCCTGTTTAGTGCGTTCCAAAAGGGGTGGGGGAATGATAGTAGTGCCCAATGAGAAGAACGAGCTTGTTCCAATGAGGGTGGTGACAAGATGGAGGGTTAATATAGATTACCGAAAATTTAATGCACGGATTAAAAAGGACCATTTCGGCATGCCCTTCATGGACCAGATGTTAGATAGACTTGTAGGAAAAGGATGGTATTGTGTTATTGATTGCTATTCTAGGTATAATGAAATCTCTATTGCTTCAGAGGATCAATATAAGACCACCTTTACTTTCCATTATTGGATTTTTGCATTTAAGATGTTGCCTTTAAGGTTATCTAATGCACAGGACACTTTCAAGATATGTATGATGTTGATATTCTACAATATGGTAGAGGACACTATTTTGGTGTCTATGGATGAATTTTCAGTGGTTGGTAACTCTTTGGATCAATGATTGAGTCACTTGGCTGAGGTTATCAAAAAGTGTGAAGATTGCAATCTTTTGCTAAATTTGGAAAATTGTCACTATATGGTGAAAGAAGACATAGTATTGGGCCATCGCATCTCGGAGAAGGGGATAAAGGTTGATCTAGCAAAAGTTGAGTTATAAAGAGGCCTCCACCCATCTTTGTAAAAGGTGTGAGAAGTTTTCTACCGCTTGTGGGCTTCTATCGGAGGTTAATTAAAGATTTCTCAAAAATTGCACATCCTCTGTGCAAATTACTTGAGAAGGAATGTAAATTCTATTTTGTTAAATCTTGTATGAAGGCGTTTAGAGAGTTGAAGGAGATGTTTGTGTCTATGCCTATAATTATTTCCTCGGATGGGAGTAAGCCATTTGAGGTGATGTATGATACTAGTGGAGTTTCTATTGATGTTGTGTTGGGACAAACAAGGGATAAAATCCTTCACCCCATCTATTTTGCAAGTAAGGCCCTAAATGAAGCACAAAAGAAATACACTGTGACTGAATAAGAGATCCTTGCGGTGGTATTTGCTTTCAAAAAATTTCGCTCCTATTTGATAATCATAAGAGTCATAGTGCATGTTGACAACTACGCTTTGAGGTATTTGATGGAAAAGAAGGATGTGAAACCATGGTTTATTAGATGGGTGCTACTATTGCAAGTATTTTGTTTGTAGGTGAAAGATAGAAAAGAAACTAAAATTAAGTTGCGGATGACTTTTCCAGATTGGTGGATGAAGCTATGCGAGAAGGATGAAATTGATGATACCTTTCCTGATGAGCATGTGTTGGACGTTTCTCATAATTTCATTCCATGGTTTTCCGATTTTGCAAATTATCTGCTAGTGATGTAGTCCCATTAGACTTTTCTTTCGATCAGAGGAACAAGTTTATGAATAATGTGAAAAACTTCTTTTCGGACGAGCCTTAATTATACCGGAGTTGTGCTGATGGGACTATTCATCTTTGCATGCCATAAGTAGAGACGATAAGTGTTTTCGAGGCATGCCACTCTTCGCCTGTGTGTGCGCATCATAGTGGTATCTGTTCTGCCCATAAGATTTTGTAGTGTGGGTATTATAGGCAAACCATTCACCAAGATATTCATCAGTTTGCACAGTCATGTGATAGGTACCAAAGTGATTGTGAAATTTCAAAAAGGTAAGATCTCCCTTTAAATACTATTCTAGTGATTGAATTTTTTAATGTATGGGGCATTGATTTTATGGCCCATTTGTGAGTTCTCATGGGATGAAACATATACTTGTAGCGGTGGAATATGTGTAAAAATAGGTGGAAGTCGTAGCTCTTTCTAACAATGAAGGGAAGAGTGTCACCGCGTTCTTGAAAAATAACATATTCTGGAGATTTGGTACACCTAGGGCCATAATTATTAATGGGGGATCTCAATTTTTTAATAAGTTGTTGAAAGGTCTATTGTATAAATATGGGGTTCTCTACATTGTGGCCTCTCCTTACAGTCCACCGACTAGTTGTCAATGCTTATAGAAAGGATTGATCAAGGAGGCCTAATAATGCTCTTTAGGCGTACCATACTGCATACAAAATCCCCATATGTATGTCTCCATACCAACTTGCACATGGGAAGATTTGTCACTTGCAAGTTTAGTTAGAGAACAAGTTCATGTGGGCGATGAAGAATCTTTATAGGTATTTGAATGAAGAAGTGGAACAGAGACTTAACGGGCTAAATGATCTTGATGAGTTTCTCCTGAAAGAATATGAATGTTCAGCCATCTTCTAAGAGAAGATGAAGAAGTACCATGACCAAAATAATGAAAAGCAATAATTTGTGGTTGGGGACTTGGTTCTTCAATTCAACTCTAGGCTACGCTTGTTTCCGGGAAAACTCATGTCCAAGTGGACAGGGCCATTCCTTATCACTAAAGTATTCCCACATGGAGAGGTTGAATTGGATAACAAGGAGGGTGTAAACTTCATTTTCAATGGTAAAAGGATAAAGATCTACCTAGCGAATGCGGAGTGTGCCCATGAAGTGGTTGAGGCATATTGCCTTGATGAAGTCTTGCATCATGCCGCGATGTTAAATCAAACGCTTCTTAGGAAGCAACCCATGATGTATCATCTAGCCAACAATAGGTTTTTATTTTCTTTATATGAATAGTTGTATTCTCTTGTTTAGTTTTTGTTTTACACATATTCATGCGTTATTTTTAGTGTGTCCGTAGATACCAGGTATGTCTTGAAATTTTGTATAAGTTTGTGTGCAATCGACAATTAATCGACTGACTAATGGACCGTCGATAGGGTGTCGGCAGGCTAAAAAAATAGCGACCCAACCTGACCGACTCGATAAGCTATATTAAAAGAAAATCGCTTATTAACCCCCAAAATCTTTTCAAATTTTTTGCCAACTGTTTCTCACCCCTAATTTCCTTCCATTCCCATAATAACTCCACAACTCCCCCATCGTTTTTCATCAGAATCTCCAAAACTCCCAAAACCCTCTCATTCCCAGACCCTACTTCTTTCTCTTGATTTACCCAGTCGTTGTTCAAAGGGGGTCGTGTAGGTTGTTGAAAAGAGTCACTCATCCAATCAATCCAATAAGATTGTCAGGTATTTCGATTCCCTTTGCTTAATGAATTCTCATTCATTTGTTATTGGATACGAAAAATTGATTGTGGGTCTTGACTGATGGACGAAATCCTATGCGTTTGCCTTTTAAATAGTTTGTAATACTTCCCTTAGAATGATAGAAAGTAAATAAGTGGTGGTGTAATCTGCGTAAACTATGATTGATTACTTTCCGACTTAGGGTTTGGTAACATCGTAGAATCATAGATTGAACCTTGCGATATCAAAACCCAAAGGATGAAGAATGGGTATTGTAGTTGTTGTGATGTGTTTGGTAAACATAAGCAGGACTAAAAGATGTCAAAATTTTCCACACAAAACACGGTCTGAAATCTGACTCTGACCAATAGCACGAGACCTTGTCTACGGACCGTTAGTTGATCGATGGGCCATCGATGGGGTCTGTTGATTGATCAATATTAAAATTGCTTAACTTTGATACGGCGGAAGTGGACTAAGGTCGGTCGATTGATTGACGGGCCGTTCTGCACATCCATCGTTTCTAAGTGAAACCCTTATTTGTAAGAACTTAAAAATTAGTCTATCTGTCAGACGACGAAAGTGGACTACGGTACCTTGATTGACCAACGCATCGTTCTGCGTGTCCGTTGTTTCTAATTGAGAGGTCTGAAAAATAAAGACTAAAAATTTTCCTAAGAGTACAACGATGGACACTATCGACGGACCAACAATTTATCAGAGGGTCGTCGATAGTGCTCGTCAACCACTACAGCAGTTCCCCAACAAGACATCTTCTATTGTTGGGGCAGGTCCAAGTCCGTGTCCCCATCCTGTCGGAAGTTTGGCACATCCGACAATGACCGGGATCCTCAATATGCGCCCATAGGCACCCGAACCCCTACACCAAATGCAAAAGCCATTCGGGGCACCCACAAGAAGGTGGCTTCAGGCGTAGTCACTGCCTCTCACTCATATGCGAAGCGCACACTAATTGGCATATCATTTGTGTTGGCCCCGGGTTTTAAAGGCGCGTCTGGCTCCGAAGTGGCATCATGTTCAGAGTAGTCCCACTCTACGGGGTCGAATAAGGCCACTATCTCCGATTCCAGATCACTTGGAGCCACTCATCAACAGATGACTGCCCACCATGACTCCTTTAAAGAGACCCATAGTTTGAAGTCGACTCCGGCACCCGTGGATGATATCCCTACACTGGTTCCTTCTGAGACAAACTAGTGGTGCATCAACGGTTAGTATACGTCTTATAGGGACGCAAAGCTGCTGAATGACAAAATGGTGAGGACTTAGTTGGTGACAGTCGAGCAGAGAGTTCTTACAGGGAGTCTTTACACTGTCCCTGATGTGCATAGCTTGTTTACCCTCCACTGGCTTGAGTGTATGGCTAGGAGTCTCAATTCATATAGCGAGGAGGTTGTTAGAGAGTTTTACATATCATATGTGGCGACACTAAGAGGTTCTTTGAAAAGGCAGGCTAAACCTACCTAACATGACTCATTAACAGAGGTTTAGTTTGAGGTTGATGGGTGTACATTTCTCCTACTCACATCCGTCGATCCCTTAACAGTGTGCTTACTGGTGCTGCGAGGGATCCCCTTACTCTGGAGTTTGATTGTATGTGAATTTTGTCAAGAGTGGCCAGTTTCAGAGGAGTAGAGATGAGAGAGAGTCCACCAAGAGGTAAATTGCTTGTCCATTGACGGTGAGGGAGCAGAATGGGTGTTGGACCAGAGAGGCCTTATTGAAAAGGCCTACCTCACTTTCACAACCAAGTTCTTCAGGCTGCTAGTCCGCCATTACCTATCTCCTATGGGTGCAGATAACATTCTTACATGGGATAGAGCGGTATTGCTGGAAATATTGATGGACAGGTTGGAGATCAATTTCGCAAAGTTATTAATCTCGGTAATATATGAGAAGGCTATTAAGACCTATACTACTTACTTATTCTCCTGTTTGATCTTCTAGTTATGCAGGGATGCTAGCGTGACTATTTGGCACTGTGATACCCTCCATTCTCTGATCGGGACTGTGGATATAGGTCTCATTAGGGATGAGGCCAATTTGGTTGCACCTAATAGATGGAAAAGAGTTGATTTGCAACTACTGAGTGAGAATTTAGTGGATACGTTAGTGTTAGCCCAAGGTGTTGATCCTACAAATTCAGATCCTAATAAGACCACCCTGACCGAGTCTGCCCATGGAACTAGTAGAGCACCTAGTTCCTCACGGTCTATTCAATCGTATGAATCGTTTGTCCCAATAGATAGGGTCCAAAAGTTAGAAGCCTAGATGGACACCATTCTGCATCATATCTATCCTTCGATGTATAAATTCATTGCCAAGGCTGATGACTGATTGTGAAAATAGGGGCCCAGCAGATATAGCGGAAGATTTAGGCGGTTCACCAGCAACTTTGGATTGACTACTCTTCAGGAGGTTGTGGTGAGTTTGCAAGTTGATGTTGACGGTATCCTCGAGATGAGGGGACATGATCCTGAGACTGCAGCCATTGATCAAGTGAGGACACAGTGTTTGCTGCACTATTTACTTCCCCCTCTGCATCGCCGCCTGGCCACGTGATCATAACAAAAGGCACCATTCCAGTTGCACCATTGAGGGAGAGGATGCCCGTGCAAGGAATAAGGAGCAGAAAGACCTTGAGGATGCCAGGAGATCCTCGTTGGTTAATGAGGAGACCCGTCAGATGATGGCTCAAGAGTTGGTTGTTGGGGTATCTAGTTCTCGACTTTAGGCTGTTGAGAGGAGCACCGCTTATGGTGAGGAGATCTCTGTGGGCACTACTGAGGGTGTCTCTACTACAGAGGTTGCGAGTTTCAAGAAACTTGACCCGCCTTCTTGTTGATATTCAGCTCTATGTACATCAGGCTTGCTTCACCTAACACCATGTCTTTATACTTTTTATGAATTAGGGAAAATTGCGTGCTTTTTTTGGTTGGGGGGGGGTAATTGATAAGTAAGTGTTAGGATGAATTCTGATTATCCCAACTCACGATCCTCTCTTAGGGGTTTCTTGTTTGTTTTCTTTTGCACCTACAGACTGATAACTTTACTATTGAACCGGCATATGTTGTAACTTGTACAATGTATGCAAGTGAAATATAAAGAATGATGTCTAAACATGAATTATATCCCATTCTATGAAAATGCTTGCAGGAATAGATATAAAGAAGTTAAATGTGTTGGCTCTAATTAGAAAAAGAGATGCACCCACTGCATGACCCTCAATCTAACAATCAAACTGCGTGTCCGACAATCTAATAGGGTAACAAGGTGTTAGGAGAGTGTGAGTAAATTTTATTATTCAATTGTTGATACCTAGATAGAAGTTGCTCGGTTAGTCTGTAAAAAGATTCTATGTTATACAAGTAGGAAAGGATCACAGGTTGTTCTTCAAACTTAGCACACATCTAACCTAAACTAAAGTGAACCAAATGTAATTGTTATCCCTTTTTTATCAAAATATTTTTCTTCACCCGCTCACCCTTTCCGTGTATATTGTGTTGGCCATGGTCCCTCCTTTGTCATGTGCACCTCAACTTAGGCCAAAAGCATAAGTTGAGGGTGGCTAATGTAGAAACATACCTTGACTAGGACTTGACGCCACCTTGGGTAATGTGTACACTTACTTATGGAAAAGCCATAAGTTAAGTTGATATTATGAGTGATGACCCCAAAAAAGGGTATGAAAAGAGTAACGTGGAAAAGGAAATAAAAAGTGATCAACAGATGTGACTTAGTTAAAATTTTAGATTGAATGAAAGAAAACAAATTGATAATAAAAAGAGAGAAAAAAAAAGAAAAAGAGTTGAACAAATTCACTTCCACGAAGAAAAATGGAGAAAGCAACACAAAAATTACAAGAAAAGAAAAGTAGAGGAATAATATATAATGAAAGAGGTAGGACAATTGGTCGTAATGTCAAGGAGGGAAAACAATCACTAAAATGTATCCATATGTACCATACCTTAACCTGAACCTATGTTATAAGCCAAGGGAGTGCTATCATGATCCTAAGAGTCTAATGTGGTGAACTTAAGTAGGGAAAATAAGGGCATGTGTATGGCGACAAGTACTAACTAGGTGTGAATTTGTTTAGAGTGTGAGTGTTGAATAATGATCCTTATGCTCAAAGTTAAAATCACTGTGCGAAAAACGAGGATATCTTTTGAAGTTAGGTCACTAGTTGCAATATAAAAATATTGTAACCTTTGCGATAGGCAAAAGAGTGGAGGAGTCGTTGCATGGTGAGTAGATGTCATAGTTTGATCCACATGAGTTATCCTATCAAGCCTAAGCCTATAGCCATGCACTAAAGCAATGAAAAAGTTTGTATGATAGCCAAGTTATTGTGAAAGATCAAAAGAGGATATTTTGTATTATTAATTGTGTTGAGTCATAGTGCGTCGCTTGAAGACAAAAAACAAATTTAAATTGAGGGTGCTGATGTACCGTGGTTTAATGGTACTTTCAATGTTTTTTCCTTAAGATTGTTGTGTGTCTAGAGCCTTTTTGTAGTATTTTTAACAAGTTTTTATCTTTGTTTTGCAGGAAAGGTGTCCAAAACCAAAAGGTAGAAGGCAGCTGAGATTTAGTGCATAGGTGAAAAACGAAGGCCATCGATGGACCGTCATCCCATGGACGGACCATATATGGTGACCGTCAACGGTATGTTCAGGCATCTGGAGAAACTCGTGGAAATTTGACCAAGAGTGGGACTACGGGAGGATCAAATGTCCGTTGATTGGTCAAAAAACCATCTTATTAAATTGTTGATCTTATCAGAGAATGTCCCAGTACCCGAAGTTAAAGAAAAGTTAATTATGGAATGATGGAAGGCATTGATGGATTGTAGGTGCATCGACGGACCGTGTAGTTGGTCCGTTGATTGAATCAGTGAAGATTTCAGTTGAAGGATGAAAAAATGATGCTAAGTATGGACTTATGGAGGCATTCAACGGTCCGTCGTTTATGGGGGTCGTCGATTAAAGCCGCATTTTTGGATAACTTTCCTTATTTGAATTCCTTTTAATTTATGACAATATTTGTTATAAATAGTGTTTAAAATCTTGTTTTCAGGTTTGATTCTATTACTACTTTTCTTAGTTTGTTTTTGAAGATTGGGATTTTCAACTTTAGCATAAATTGGAAATTCCATATTTAGTTTTCAAGTGAATTTTTTTTTCAGGTTGAATTTCTAGATTTTCTTCGAATTTGTCAAAGTAAGTCCATGATTTATTGTTTATCCAACATAAATTGTGTTTTTCTATGCATGGGTAACTAACTCCACAACTAGAGTTGTGGGAAGCATGGGTGATTAACAAAGTAAACCTGGCATAATAACAATTCTCAAATAGGTGATTGCATACATTGATAATTCTTTCGCTTAGAGGTCTTTTTAACAAGTGCATGCGTTTGAACTCGCCTTGTTACTTTTTGTCGGACTAAGAAGGTAGTTAATCAATATAAATTTAGTGGGACAACTATCTAATAGGCTAGTTTCGATTGGAGCGAAGTAATAACTAAGCCATACCTTTAATATGATGCGTAATATAATGTAAAGGTAAGGGTTAGTAACTTAGACACACGTAGCAGGACAAAGGTATGGGATGAAATTCTCTAAATGACAGACCAAGGATTTAGAGATACTAACTTATCACTTTGCATGCAAAGCACTAGAGAAGAATTGTTATAGATAGGAATACGGCTTTATGAATCTGTGGGGAACACTGACACCCTAGTTTCTCTCACAACTTGATTAACACTAAATATTTACACATGTTAATTGTTTGACTTAGAGATATCAAAAGACTTTTGTTTCACAAAAATACCCCCCTTTAGTAACGTGTTTTCAAAAAGGACTTGACTAAATAGAAGTAATCTTACATTGAAGTTAAATCTAAAGAATTTTTCCTCATGGGATCGACCCCAAACTAATAGTTGGTTCTTTACTTAATACGACCGCTTATACTTATTTAGGAAGGTGAAATTTTAGCATATCACAACTCTTCTTGCAACATGTAAAAATCTATCCTCCAAAGGGAACTCAAACTCCAAAACTCTTTCGTTAGAATAAAGGAAATATGACTTACTAAAAATTGTACCAAGTATGAAATCTAACACAACATCATAAGTTAATTTCAAATTTTTTTGTCAAAGTAAGACATAAACATAACAAATAACATGTTCATAAGCATAATTGAAACAAAAGAATCATATAATCACAAGTCAACGTAAGATAGGAATGAACATAGGATATAAGTCATAATCACAAAAAAAAACAAATTCTTCATCATAAGAATCTCCTTGAAGAATCCTAGTCATTTTAATTCTCCCTTGGACTCATCAAGAAGATAACGTTCATAATGACCTCTTCAAATTTACCTAAGTAATCCTTAAAAATTCCTAAGTCTGGATCATGTCTACAAAATCAACATTCTTCCCTAACTAGAGTAATTCTTAAGACATATCTATGTAAGAGATGAAGTTACCATTCCTATGCCCCCGTCACACCTTAACTAGACAACCATTAACTACTCTAGATAAGTAGTTATTTATTTGACATACTTTCTTGAATTAAGTCGTTACATTCATTAGTTCTAAGAGACATTCAACACAAAAAGGACATTCAAGTAATGGTCTTGGACAAGACTTAGGGACTCGCACTAACAACATTAAAGCCTATTGTGCAATGTCTATATAGCGTCTCATACAACCAACTAGCCTTTATTCAACTTCTCTAACGCTAGTAGGTATCCCATATGATGAGAATAGGCAATAGCCAACATAGACCATGGCAGCAAAGAATGGAATCAAGAGTTCTAACCTACTCCGATGAAGGTGTTCTACTATCCAATGGTAGAACTTGGAGACATCCCATGTAGGCACAGTATTAAGAATTATGAAGGGCATGCTTTGTAATCTACTCCCATCCTTTAACTAGCACAACTTCCCTTACATTACTCACTCGCTGCTAGCCTTTGTTCTCATCGTGTAATTCACATTTAAGGTTCACATAAAAGGGTTCCATATCAAGTTCATAACCCAATCACATTTACCCTAAAAAATAGGTCCTCTTAGGGCTAACTTCTAATAGTGATAAAAAGCTCATGATGACTTTCCTAAGGTTTGATATGATTCTGTTCCAGCCAATCAACCTTAAGTCCATCATTCCTTTATTTGAAGGAGACCATTACGACTTTCGAATTCAATATTCATAATCTTACAACTAGGTTAAAGTTTTCATATAAACGACCTTCTTAACATCATTCAATGTATCACATATAATTCATACATTCAAGACTAAGAGGTTTTAGCATCCTAAGTAAAGACAAGTTCTCAAGTTGAGGACTAAAGAAGCAATAGTCATACTTCTTTGGAGGAACTAGTTTGTTGAGGAAGCTACTTGGAAAGCTGAAAAAGATATGAATAAAATATACCCACATATTTTCGATTCCAAAGAAATTCTAAACCAAGGTACTAATTCTCTTATTAGTACTCTTTAATTTATGAGATTGCATGACGTATTTTGAATTACTTGTTGGGTGTTTGAGCTAAATGTTATATCTTACGCCCTTAGCGAATGATATCAATTGATGACGAATTTTACCAAGGGGGAGATATTGTAACACCCCATACCTAGAAAAAAGTTATAAATTGAAATTTTCATTTTTTAAAAGAAAATAATATTCATGAAATTTGTTAACTCTGTTAATGTTTAGCATTGATCAACTTCAAAAGGACATATATTCTAGCTCAGAATGATTTAGGTGTGTTTCCATATATGGTACAAAATATCATAGAATAATCTTTCCTACGGCGTTGAGTTTGCGCAATTCCGAGTTTGTATGAGTGAGATATGCCTATTGAAAGTTGGGTTGATCAAATAAAAAATTGTTCAATCTATGCCCTATTCGTTGAGTTTGCGCAATTGATCAAATAAAGGGTGTTTTAGTTTTTTCTATGCCCTATTATTCGAATTCGTTTTGTAGGTTATTAATTGGGGTAAAATCAGATTTTAGTCAGTTAACAAAAGTTGAAGTTCACGCTAGGGTTTGGAGAAAAGAGAAAAAGGAAGAAAGGAGAAGAAAGATCAAGATTTCGTCTTAGCATTGGGTTTAATCAAGGATTTGATTTTACAAGGTATACGATACTTTTATAATGTTTTCTTATCACAATATTTCATCTTAGCATTCAGTTTGTTTAAGTCCTCCTAAGGTTTAATAAGACTTTTCATTTATTCCAACTACTCTAAATGAATTCTAAACACTTCCAAATCATTGAAAAACATGAATTATAAACTTCAATCCATAAACTAAAATTCAAAGAATGTTAAGAGTAAAGTCTACGAAGTTCTTAGTCTTTTGAAGAAGTTAAGACTTAAGTTTCAACTTACGCAAAGAGTAAAGACTTGAGTTCATTTCCCAAATATTTATAAGAGAACTAAGTATTCCTAAGAGTTTAAAATTGTTCTCACATTTGAACAAGAAAGGGAAGCACTGATTTCAAACAGAGCTTTTAAGCTAATGTTTTGAGTAATTATTTTGCACCAAAGAAACAAGTTTTGTTTTAAACCAAAAGAGCTAAGTATATTTTGTGAGTATTATTGAGCACCGATAAGGGGATGCAAGGTCATAATAACTCAAGTAACCATAAACCATGTAGCCATCATGAGTAGTACAGGATCATACTTTTTAGATGACTCCATAAGTTATTTTTTAGCATCGACAAGTAAATCCACATAGTTAAGGAGTTCTATTTGATGTTAAAGTATAGGATAGTTCTGGCAACATGGGCAAAATGTTATATCACTACTTCGGCTCATAGTGGTTGTTGTTTGTTAGAGAATCTCCAACAAAAATAACATATTTATTAAATCAGTAAAGTTGAGTTTGTTATTGCATTTTCTTTAACGAACTAAGTTTTTTCCATTATTTTTACATGTATTCTATATATGCATATGCTTTATTGCTTTATGTGGAGTTATTTTATTGAGGAGTTCAGTAAAGACAACATACGTGTTTCTTGTCAGATTCTTTTCAAACCTATATTGTGTTTAGAATTCTAACTCACATACTTGTACATTCAATATACTGATGCTAGGTGATTTGCATAATCTTGAAATACAGACAAAGGTATCCAGGATCAGCACCCAACGCATCGTTGATCTAGTCTAGAACTAACAGTTATTTGGTGAGCCTTTTTGTGATCAAATCTTTTTATGTTGCTTTGAGTGTTGCTTTGTAAGGATGAGAAGGGTATTGTCCTAACATTCCTCTTTGTTTAAGAGGCTTCATAAATAGTCAAATGTTAGTTTTTATGTCTTTTAATTTCATTATCTTATGTTGAGGCTGAGTTTGCCTTATTTTTTAGTTTAATATATTCTCTAAAGCATTCTAAATTTTGTTTAAATTTTATCTTATTAAGTTAAGTCTTGTGCTGAGTATGTAAGTCAGGACAAGGGTTTGTTTGGGACCAATAATAGTTGTTGATAGCCATCTAGATTCGGGGGTATAGGTCAGGGGTTTGACATTATCCCCCTAAGATGATAGACTTCTTCGAGAACTCAATAAAACCAGCAAGTCGCTTCCCTATTAATGAAAAGGGAAATAACCTCAACAGCATTGACTTTTCATATATACCTACACTTACAAGTTGAAGAGGTTCTCATTAGGATATTCACGTTTGAGTTATAATAATCTTGATTTGATAAGTTGCAACATGGACGTAGTTATGAAAAAAATGGTATCCTTATTTACCGACGCTAACCGAATCTCCCCAACTTAATTGGTGGTATAAGAAACCACCACATATTCTTCTCTACGATCTTTGTCTTTCCCATGTAGACTAGTGTTATCACCCATGCATATTCATTGTTTCATCTACCAAAATAACATAACAAGAGAGACAAGAGTAATATTTTTAAACTACAAAACAAACTGGTATGAGAATTACTTCTAAATTTCATTTCATATCTACCATTCACCCGTAGCAGCGACATTTCTTATAACGCTCAAATCACTCTCTGATATAATTCTGAAGAGTGAGTGGTTGTTGCCAATAAAAATACCCAACTTAGGTTTGGGGTTGAATCCCATATGAAATGGCTTAAGGTTAAGGATTCAATTAGGGAATTAAGACTAAACTAATCTCAATGTAGTAAACATGACAAATGGGTGGATGATTCAACCAAAACTAACAAAAAAAATTGACACACAATTATCAATGTTAGAACAAACGAAGGTTCATGAACTTTGTTGGCTCTAGAGGTGTGGCGATTGAACATTGATATCACTAGGGTTAGTATTGAATTTCTCAATACAAAAAAATAATCATGGATAGTCTAGGTCAGCTTTAATTATGTTAATCTTTTTTTGATCTCATAATACTCCTTCATGAAATCTTCTTTCTGTCTCATTCATGAAACTTTCAGCTCAACCTACTACCTTGGATTCACAATTAAGCATAATTAATTTGCAAACATCAATATGATCACCCACTATTATTGGTCTCTTTTGAGAATCGCTTGGAGATCAAAGCTAAAATTATGTTAGACACTTTAATTCATGAATTGAGTACGTGTTAACAGTTCAATTTCATGATTTTTAACTATAAAATAGGGCAAGTAAGCATACCCACTAAGTAAAAACAACTACAAACCCCATAATCATACCTCAAGAGATTGGGGTCTTAGCCACATATCACAAAGTATATTAAATTATATGTTGCATGAAATTAGCCATGGGTAACATGAATTTAGAACTTACAAGTACACTCACTTTGAATTTAACCTCAATTTTGCAAATTTAAGATTATGAATTAAAAAACCCCGAAAGTTTAAAGTATTTTCACTCAACAAAAAGTGCTTCTCTCTAGAATATTTAGAACTTTCTCAAAAACTTTCATACTCAGTTTTTCTATCTCCCTATGAACCTTACTTTGGTAGGGTAAATGTGATTGGGTTATGAACCTGAAATGAAACACTCTTATGTGAACCTTAAATATGAATTGCTTTATGAGAACAAAGGCTATCACAGAGTTAGTGTTGTAAATGAAGTATTTCTAATCAATGAATGAGACTAAATTACAAAGCATGCCCTTCATATTTCTTAATTATGTAACTACATGGATGTGTCCATGTTCTACCATTGGCAACTAGAACAGCCTCATCGAAGTAGGTTAGAACATCGTATTCCATGTTTTGCTACCATAGTCTATGTGGTTTATTGAATGTTCTTATCATATGTGATACGTACTATCATTAGAGAAGTTCTATGAAGTTTAGGTTCTGGGATGTGACGCTATATATTCATTCCACAATAGGCTTTGGAAGTGTTTACTAAGAGTCCCTAGGTCTTGTCCAAGACCATTACTTGAATGTCCTTATGTTATTAATGAGTTTTAAATGAACTAATGAATGTATGACTTAAGTTAATAAAGTATGATAAATGAATAAGTACTATCTAGAGTATTTAAGGGTTGTCTAGTTAAGGTTTGAAGGGGGCATTGAAAGTTCACTTCATCTCTTACCTAGATAAGTCTTACGAATGAATCTTGTTAGGGAACGTGATGGATTTTGTACACATGATCAAAACTTATGTATTCTTAAGGGTTACTAAGGTAATCTTGGAGAGTTCATTATGGACGTTATCTTCTTGATTCACTTATGTAAATCTTTTGATAACCTTCGTAGGGGAGAATGTCATACTATATGTATGCTAATGTGTTATGTGAGATGATTCTATATTAGGTAGTCTATACGATCTCTTAAGTGTGTGTGAAAGGTATTATATGGGCGTTCACTTCTCAACTCCCTCAGGAAAACCGTAGAATCACCTTTGGTAGGAGGGTCACATGTTTATATGTTTGATGTCTTGTAAATGTATGTTGGTCTCATTATGGGTGTTCTTAAATATTATTGAGGTGTGCCTAGAGAGTTTTTTACGGGTGGTCTCTATTTGTATTACTTACGTGAGTATTAGGATAGAATTTAGTGAGGGACTTATATAGTAAAATGGTGTACAAAGTTAAGCTAAATAACTTCACTATAGCAGTGAAGAAATTCACTATACCGTGAAGTGAATTCACTACAACATTACAACATTTCCTAAAATATAATTAGTTGCTTAAATGATTTCTTATGTATTTCTAAGTCTTTAAATGTTGTTATTATGCTTATAGTATGATTTTTTAATTGAAATTCACGAAAAGTATGTTATTTACTAACTGTCCCTTTTCATGGTTTTGCAGGGTTTCCATACTTAGTGCATCAAATGTGCTAACCCCTTGTTTTCTCTTTTTGCCTGAAGTGTAGGGAATTGGAAGTTTTTATGTTCCATGGAATATGGATAAGTTTCTAAGGCTTGGAGATGAAGTATTGGTGAGATTTCATCAATTAAAGGACAATACCCGCATGTCCCTTATGTCATAGTCTTTATTTTATTGTCTATAGGGGACTAGTCCCAAGTATTATAAATGGTTCAAGGATATGTTGCAATGGTATAATTTTTTAAATCAATGTCTTCCTCTTGTGTATTGTTTATGGAAAGTAGTTCTTCGTCTGTGCAAAAAGTTTTAAATTCTTACTCGTTGTAGTATTTTTATTATGCAATGAATGATACGAGAGTCTTCGATGAGACTTCTAGAACTAATATTTTACGTGTGATGACACATGGATGCTCTAACTTATAGGGTGTACTTGTTGGTTGTGACAAGCTTTGTATCACAACATAGGTTTATGGAGTGTCTTAGTTGTCTTATGAACCACATCTAGTAGAGTCTTGTTCATAATGAGAAGAACGCTACACTATAAATAGGAGGCTATTGGGTGCTAGAAAAAGTTTAACTTTCCATTCATCTAATCGTGCCTAAGTACTTAGTTTATGGTGTCTTTTCCTTGTTTCCTTTATGTGTTGGTCTCTTGAGGGTGACATTATAATGATTGGTTTAAGGGAGAAAAAAGATTAGATGTAACTTGTGAGATGAGGTTTGATAGAAGGTGGTTTTAACCTTAGATTGGCTTGGTTACCTTTGGAAACGAAATTAAGTTGGAAAAGGATAGTATTGTATATTTTTAGAAATTTAAAGGAGTAGTTTTTAAGATGATTTTAAATTGTTCAAGACCCCAACCATAGGAAAGGGGGTGATGGGATTTGAAAGAGTAAAAGTGAGTTCTCCTAGTAAGGAAGAAGTAGTTGTTTGATGATGAAACCTTTGAGAATATTTAGTCTGTTTGAGGTTGATCTAAGTAAGAAAGTAATAGTAAGGTTTAAGGTTCCTTGAGGGAGTTCTTTATATTAGATGTTGTGGTTACCTTAGAATGGGTTTATACTGAGTGGTAGAGTATGGTGAAAAGCATTGTTGTTGGGAATGAAGTACCCTTAACTTTTTTTTAAGATGATTTTATAGGACTGTTTTGTGTAAGGTGAGTTCAATATATTCTCCTTATGATATGCATGTTTTTATTGAAGTTTTCTTGAATAAGAAAATGAGTTTTCACGCATGGTATCTTCTGCATGATTCATGTGCATCTAGTGTGGGTTGCTAATTGTTTCATATTTTTTAATGTTGTGCACGTCTAAGTGGTTATATGAGACTGATTTATTGAACAATTGTAAGGAATTTTTTAAGTGTTACATTGTTGGATTGTGAAGAATTTTCACTGTAAGGTTGCAGGGGATTTCTGTTCACTGTAACATTTTTCAAAAATTTACTAATTCATTTTTTGGTTAAAAATTGCTGTAATATAGTTATAATTGATGTATATGAGCATGATACTAATATAAATTGAGTTTTTTCTAAGAAGCATGTGAGTTTTGTAGCATCATGAGTTATAGAATATTTTATGATTTCTTGTTGTGTTGTAATTCTCTTTATTATGTGAAATTGATGTTCTCTTGAATTTTTGTATTGTATGATATATCATATGGAATAGTCATGAGTTGCTAATTGAGTCTCTATACTTCGAAGTGTTTGGAGAGTGGCAAGAGTCATTCGAGGACGAATGTTGTCCAAGTGGGGGAGAATGTAAGACCCCAAAAATGACTTAGGAAAAGCTAGAGTGAAGAAGAATGGGATGAATTAGATAAATATACAGAACCCCTGTTGTAGTGATGGTATAAAGTCCTAAAATTGTTTATAATGTGTGTTTGAGGAAGTGTATAAGAGTTTAGGTGCATTGGAAGTCAAACGTCAAGGGACGACCAAGACGTTCGACGACTAAGTCACCAATGTGCCTCACATGTTGTTTTATGTGTTTATCTGTTATTCATGAGGTTATAAGGTCCTTAATGAGTTATTATAGTATATATAGTCATTGTGTCAAGTTTCGTTAAGTTTTGAAGTCAAACATCCAAGAACGTCCATGATATTCAAAAGGTTTGCATTGAAACGACCTTGTGTGTCTATGCAAGTTTCATCAAGTTTTATGTATTCATTTTTATGAAACCCAAGTATTAGGTCCTAAACTCGTATAAGAACATATATGGATTGGAAAATTCCAGGTAAAACTCTATATAGGACCCCTAAAGGGTCCTAAAAGATGACCCTAACATGGAGCTCAACACTGCCAAGCAGTGCCAAACGACTCCCAGTCGACAACGCGGTGGCCAGGCGATGGGTGGGGTCGATGGAGACGGAACTACTATAGGTTTAGGAGATTCAGGAGAAAACCATGAGACCCCATCGACGGGGCGAGGTCTCACCCACGGACCATCGACGGTAGGGCGTCGATGGTGTTGTGAAACTGCCAGCTTTTCTTATAAGGACTTGAGGTTTTTTGGAATTCACCCCAAGTCCAATAATATAGGAGGGTGGTTGTTTTGTGTGTTTATAGGTATTTTAAGAGTATTTAAGTGATTAAACTCTCATTTAAACCCTTACACCTAAATCAAAACACAATCTCTTTCTTCAAAAATCTCTATTAGAGTTCAAGGTGAAGATGGAGCTTGAGATGGTTCTTCAATGGAGCTTCTTCTTCAATTATCATTGGGTTCTTCTAATAAGGATTGGGAGTTCTTCATCTAAGGATTTCTATAACCTTAGAGACAATTTCAAAGATGATTTTCAATGATTTAAAAAAGATTAAAAGTCCAATTTCTACTCTAAGTCTTGTGTTCTACCAAAAAAGGTTTCCAACGTAAATATATAATGTAATTAATATATAATTGATGTTTTCCAATGAAATTATCCATGGACCCTTGACCTTAACAAATCTCTCATTTTGACTAAAATATGGATTATGTGATCATGCTTTTATATTGATTAATTCACGTATAGATCGTTATGAACTTTTGATTAATGTATAGATTGTGATTAATTTGTATATAGGATGTCCTAATTTGATCAATTGAATATTGTATATCCTTATATCTATTGAAATTAAGCTTATTGAACTTATATTGGCTTCATGATTATGAATTCTAATGTAGTTTTACATAAATAATTAGGTTAATTATTTATCTTGTTAAAATAAAGAACCTCGTTTAACTTGGTTGAATTTAAATTTTAGCTATAATTGCAATCCCATAGCATTGTCTACAATTGCAAAATTATGCCGCCTGCCAGACCCAACTCTTCTTGCCCATTCCTTAAATTCCAAAACCAATGCCCAAAACCCGATACCCAACAATATAATTCTTCAAGTAGCCGCCCCAATCCACTAATATCCTTCACCCGCCCACCTCCATCCCCTTTTCACGTATACAAAGACCCGAGATGTATTGACAACGAGGCAACGCCATTTTCACGACGTCTCCGCAAGATAACATCAACAACGGCTCCAAGCGTATCCATGCCCGTCAAAATACACAGAATCGTCAATTCACATGCCTCACTTTCTTCCCTTCAGCAAAAAAACAACAAAAAGTGTTAGACGGAAAGCAAATAACGCGTCTTCTTCCCCCTTGTTTGCCCACTCATACGATTTGCCACAGCAATCTCAAACACATTTCCGTCAAAGTTCATATTAGATCGAGCCACGTAGATACGCCAAGGACGATCGATTTGATCTAATAATTGGTTACCCTTTATATTTTTGGAACAAGCTGAAAATTGCGGATAAAAGTGTTCTTCCAAATGATGAAAGGAGGAGGATTTTCAAATTGAGGATCGTTCTTAGTTAACCCTTTTACCCGCATAAAAAACCCTAATCTTCCCCCTATTTATATTCTCTTGTGTTCACTGAGGAGAGGGAATTTTTTTGGGGAAATTTGTCTGCTCTCTCTCTTATTTTTTAAAAGTGAAGGGATTAAGAAGAAGATTGGGAAACTTCAAATTCTTGAGAGAGAGGACAATGAGTTACCCAATGATACACATATCCATATCGGAGTATAGATTTTTTAAAAGAGGAAATAGTGAGAGTTCAAGTATCACTTGGGTCCTCGCTTGCTTTTTCGTTTGTTGGAATTTACCTATATTGTGAAGTCACTAACTCATCGTTGTTCGAGTCGCTGCTATGAAGAGGCGTCCACAATGGACTTTTTTCCGTTCTCATCTGGATGGGGACTTTAACCTAATTTTCATTCTGTCGAGTCGACCCATAAATCGATGAACAGGTCCCCGAGTTAGAAGAATTCGTAGCAAACCAACGAGTTGAAGTTATGGTCCATAAAGAGTCTAATGTTTTATTTTGAAAAAAAATTGTAATTTTGGGCCTAAGCTTTGTTGTATTTCTTTTCGCATTCACTATTTTTGTGTAATTAGTTTTAGGACAGGTATAAATGAAGTGGGTCAAAAACCCAAAAACAATGGGTCCAAATATCGGTCCAGGCGTAGAGATAACCAAAGTTCGGACGCAACTCTCTCTCTCTCGCTCTTATTTTTCGTTTATTATCTGTTTTTATTTGTCGTGAGTTTTAAGTTAAAGAATCCAAATCCCTGCAAATGTCATAAACGTTTATCGATTAAAAATTAATTTCAAACAGATTCTAAACAAAATGAGTAAACTCGCAAACCAATTCCTACTTAGCTAATACATTAAAACACTTCACTTTTAAACAACACCTAATAATTTTCATAATGAAAATTAAGTTAAACGATCTTTAGCCAAGATAAATTAGTTTTCGTATAAACGCAAGTTAGGGGACGTCTTAGGTACTTTCAAAACAATTCTCAGATGTTAATAGGAATCCTCGAACACCCTTTTAAGTTTTCAAAATGATCTTCTGGTTTAAGTCTATAGAAATCAAAGGTTTTCTTTACAAAGGAAAGAGTATCCAGACTGGGCCAAGTGAAGAAGAAAGGATCGACACAAAAAAATAGCACGTAAAGCGCCTGTATGACTTATTGTCTTCTCCTTAGAGCCCCGACGAGGAAATCAACGAAGAGAGTTATGAGGAAGCACTTGCTAGGGAACGTTATTTTGAAGGATGTATGGAAAAAAGAGAAAAGAAAATTTCTCTCGAAGCATATCCACAGGAATACCAAAAAAGGATAGAGGTCATTTCGTGCGCCTTCATTTTCGAGCATTATCGATCTAGGCATATGTCAGGGCCCGTAGAAAGAGAATCTTCCCAAGTGGAAGTATCGCTTTCTCTTCAATATGAAATTTAGAAGCATTTTCCCTATAACAATTTCACAGACACAACATTGAAAAGTATCTTGACATCCGCCACGACCTTGAATCCCTCTTTGACATGGGAAAAATTTGAGTCGAGTTTGTTCCTCGTGACTGATGCTACAATGAGAAGAAGAATGACTGAGATGTAGTCATTATTTTTATCTTTAAAGCTTTGTTTTATTTCAATTTCCATTGTAATGGTAATGAATGAATGAATGAAAAATATCTCCTCTTGTACTCGAACTATGTTGGTCCTGGTTTCTCCTTGTGAGATACGTACGCAGCCTTTCAAGTCCCGTCCCCTATTTTCTATGAATTTCGTTCTCCCCCTTTATATTACAAGAAGATACGAAGATCAGATCAACGGACATCAAAGAGCAGCTGCAAGTATACCGTAGCTCAACATGATTTATCCCTTCTGAGATAGTGTCAAACTAAAATAAGAAAACTCCTGCTTGTTGAAAAAATGTAATTCCGTCCTTACTCGTGGGTTGAAGAATATCCTCAAACAAAGCAACTTGTTTTTTTCCTGCTCTCTGTATGATATTATGCTTTTTGTATTCTGAATCCAAACTAACAAATCTGCCTTTGAGGTGTTTTCCTCCTCATGTACTTTTAAATTGATATGTGTCGATAAATCTGGAAAATGATCCCTATTTCACAAGATCCAAAGGTTGCAAAGAATCATTCCCAAATAAGATTCAGATAAAACAAAAACATCAATATGATAGTAGAGATGTAAAAGAGACAGGATCTGCCTCCGCCGGGTTTTAATGCTTCTTATGGGAGACCTCCTATCTGCTTCCCTACTTCAAACATTGATCCAACTAAGAATATTCCATCTACACCTGCCCAAAATCCCTCGGTCATAGACTTGACTACAAAAATCTCCTATATGATTCCGCATGCAATAAAACTCCACCTCCTACTCAAAATAACCACGGCCAAATGCAACCTTATCCTCAAAATACCCAACATCGAAGCGCTCCACCTCTGCAAAACCTAAGTCAAAATCCAAACAAAAATACTTTTAATCCCCAAACATCCCAGCACAATTTAAATTAAAATAACAATACTAAAACTTATCCGCAAAACTACCAAACCAACCATAACACCCAAAGTCCTTCCGTAGTTCCACCCCTACCTAAAAAAACAAATTTCCAGATTCTCAACCCAACTGACAAAAATGTGCATGGTTCTGAGTTCGACCAATATGAGGAATAGGAAAGAGAATGAAGAGGAAAAGAAGAGGCAAAGCTAGATATAAAATAAGAGATTAGGAACGCCATGAAAGAGTTCCAAAATGTCCCTGATGCCATTGGTCTTAACTATGAGGATTTATGCATTCATCCAAATCTGGACTTCCCAGAAATGTTCAAGATCCCAAAGTTTGATATTTTTGGAGGAGTGGGAAACCCTATGGCTTATCTGAGAGCCTACTGCGACCAGCTTGTTAGAGTTTGTAGGGATGAAGCTCTATTGATGTGGGTCCTCAGCCAAAGTCTGTGCAGCGAAGATCTTGAATGGTTCACCACCCACGCAACAAGGAAATGTCCAAGCTCGAATTCTATGGACAAATATTTTGTTAATCGGTTTCCTTATAATGTGGAAATCATTCCCAATAGATACTTTTTGGAAAAGATGAAGCAGAAAGCAACTGAGAGCTACAAAAAGTTCGCCTACATATGGAGAAATGAAGCAGCAAGGGTAAGGCTGCCTATGTCTGAGAAAGAAATAGTGGAAGTGTTTGTGCGTGTGCAAGAGCTCAAATATTATGATAGGACCATGTTTCTCATTGGAGCAAAATTTGTTGAAATAGTCAAGATTGGTGAGATAATGGAATATTGTTTGAAAACAGGTAAAATATCCTGTGTTGCTGCATCGCCCGGATCATTGGGAACTTTTGAAGAAGAAGAGAGAATATATTGATGTTGTCTCTTATGCGGGGAAGAAACCCCCCAGAAAATCATCATTCTCCCAAAGTCGTCTTTGACCTTCCCAGAACTCCCACCAAGCTTGCTACACGTAATCTAGCCATCAAAATAATCCCCTTCAAGTCTACGAAAATGCTATCTCCACTTACAAAAATACCCCCTCCAAATTACTAAAATTTGTCTCTCGTATATCAAAATCCTCCCCCACTTTACCAAATTCCACCCCCTCAATACAAAAATGTTGCTCCCAACTGTGCCAATGTGCGGTCGAATTGATGAGCACCCCCTCCTGTTTATCAAGTCCAAGCTCCACTCTACAGAAATGCCTCCCTGTATTACCAAGCTCCATCACCAAATTACCAAACAAATCCATATCCAAGAATTCACTCTCCCCGTCCAAATACAAGAAATTATCTTGAGGTGTCTCCTCACCAACAAGGCAGTTATGGTCCTCCTTAACCCAGATTCGACAAGAACCCTCCCAGGAATACTACCACGCTCACCGAAAGTTGAACAATGTTATACGAGTGACTGGCTGCGGCCAGATTTATGCACCCGGTTGGGACCGAATAGGTGGATACTAGTAAAATATTCGATACACCTGATCAAAGGTGTGTGTATCACTCCAATAGTGTTGGACATGATACTGAAGAATGCATCAACCTCAAGCACAAGATTCAAGATCTGATCGACCAAAAGTTGGTCTCTCTTCAAGTAGTCGCGCCTAATGTCAACACCAAGTATTTGCCATATCATGGAAATGTCAATTTCAACATGATAGAGACAGACGATGATTGGTGTGTGACTAAGGTGATAACTCCAGTTGTGCATAATGAGTTAGAAAAGGTCCTGGACTCATAAAGCGTCAAAGATAAAAAGGAGTTCGTTATCCTAACACCTGCGAAGGTTGTTGCCTTGGTGTAATTAGAAACTCTTGTCTGGCAAATATTTGTGATCAAAACTGTTATCGTTCAGGGTATAACTCAATCTGGAAGATGTTATACTCCCAATTAATTGGCTCGTGGAGGGCAAAAGAAAAATTAGGGTAAAAGGCCGATAAGTGAAGGCAAAGCAGAAGAATTCAGGAAAAAGATGTACTCAAAGGATTATTTGATTGTTAAGCATCTAGAGAAGACTCCAGCCCAAATTTTTGTTTGAGCCCTAATGATGAGTTTTCAATTGCATAGACGGGCATTGATGAAGGCTCTCGATGATACATATGTGTCCGTGGGCACAAGCAGCGATAATTTGGCCACTACGATGAACCGAGCTAGCCGAGGTCATTTGGTTAATTTTTGCGACAATGAGTTGCCTTTAGAAGGGAGGTCACATAAAAAGTTGTTGCACATCAATTTCGTGTGTCGTGAGAAGGTCGTAAATCACATTTTGGTGGATGATGGATCTGATCTGTTCATTTGTCCGTTGTCGACACTGAGGCAGTTAAGGTTTGACCTGGGGAAGCTAGAACAAAACCAAGTCAACATAAAATCCTTTGATAGGGTTCAAAGAGTCACGTTGAGAGTGGTAAATCTGATCATCCAAATGGGTCAGGAAAATTTTAGTTTACAGTTTCACGTCTTGGACATTGATACCAGCTATAACTTTCTTCTAGGAAGGCTTTTCATCCATATGGCTGGGTCGTCTACTCTTCACCATATGATGAAGCTTGTTTGGAAGAACAAAGAATTGGTAATTCATGACGAAGGGAGTCATTCTGGCAGACAGACGCCTATTATTAAATGAAGTTTTGCAAGGTATGATTTCTTCAGAGTGGAGTTGGTAAATTCCACAGGAGACGATTTGGCCCCACAGACTCCTATGCCTGCTGTGCACAAGATCATAGCCACTGTGATGTTGCAGAATAGTTTTGAATGAGGTTTTGGATTGGGAAGAAATTCCCAAGGAATTATTGAGCCTATTGTGGTCCCTGTCAAATAAGCCATATATGATTTGGGTACGTCCCTACAGATGATTATATTAAGATGAAGAATAAGAATGATCAAGCATTGGCTAAGCCGATCCCACATCTGTATCAATCATTCCCAGTCCGGGAGTATGCCGAGCATGACGACCTTTGTGAATGAATCTGTGGCCTTTGCGAGGAGATCGATGTTGTTACTGAGGAATAGTTCAATGCAGAATTGGACCTCTACACCGATCATGATTCCCCAAACTCCTTGATAGAAAAGTATCATTTATGCATATTTAAAACATTGGTAGTCTTAAAAAGGCTCAAGACCCATCATTTTACTTAATTGAAGTTTTAAATTTTCTTGTGATGTTTTAAAAAGGCAACATGGCCTTAGCCATGGCCAAAGTTTGTGTTGTTTTTCCCATTTAGTTGAAAGCCTCCTTTATTGAAAATTTTCTTAATTATTTATTTGTTATATTATACTTTCCTAACTTTGTCTATTTATGGTTTCAGTAATATATGTTTTAAAACTACAATGTCATGTCACGAGCTGAAAGAACAAAATGAGGCAAGTGATGACAAGGTTGATGAATACGAACGGGAAAATGAGGCACCGGAAGATGTTGCTGAAGAGTTTCTGCAGTTTTAAAATCAGCATAACTCAAATTTAGAGGATATTGAAACTGTAAATCTGGGAGACCAAGAGTGTGTCAAAGAGGTATAAAACTGAGTTCACTTGAATCAAGATCAAAGAAATGTCCTAATTCATTTAATCACTGAGTATATTGATGTGTTTGTCTGTGAAGACAACCACTTGCTAGGGTTAGGTACCAATGTTGTGTCTCACAAATTGCCGATTAATCCAGTGTTCCTTCCGTTGAAACAGAAGGTCAAAAGTTCAGTCCTGAATTGAGTTTAAAGATCAAAGAAGAGATTACCAATCATATGGAGTCTCGATTGGTTAAAGTGACACAATACCCAACCTAGTTGTCCAATGTTGTTCTAATCACCAAAAAAGACGGGAAGATCGGAATTTGTGTCGACTACAGAGATCTCAACAGAGCCAGCCTAAAGGATAATTTTCCATTGCCAAACATTCCTATTCTAATTGATAAATTTCCTAAACATGAAATGCTGTCATTTGTGGATTGTTACGCAGGTTATCATCAGATTCTGATGGACAAGGAAGATGCAGAAAAGACAACTTTTATTACACCTTGGAGTGTATATCATTAAAGGGGGCTACCATTTGTCCTCAATAGTGTTTGTGATACTTATATAAGGGAAATGACAACTATATTTCATGATGTGATTCATAAACAGATCGAGGTGTATGTGGATGATTTTATAATCAAGTTTATGAGTTGGACCCTTTGATGCACATGGAGAAATTTTTCGACCATTTGTAGCGTTACATAATGAAATTTAATCCCATTAAATGTGCTTTTAGAGTAACATCCGGCAAGTTGTTTGGATTTATAGTCAGCAGAAGAGGTATTGAGCTTGATCTTTCAAAGATTAAGGCAATTCAAGAGTAACCTCCTCCGAGGACTAAAAAGGAGGTGATGAGTTTCTTTGGGAGGTTGAACTACATCAGCCGATTCATAGCTCAATCAAGTGTTGTGTGCGAGCGTATCTTCAATATGTTGAAGAAAGACGCTCTGATAAAGTGAATTGAGGAGTGTAAGACTACTTTCGATGCTATCAAGAACTATTTGTCCAATCCACTGGTATTGGTTCCTCCACGAGAAGGGAGTCCATTAATAATGCATTTGCCTGTCTCTGATAATGCATTCGAATGCGTGCTTGCAACAGAATGAGATAGGAAAGAAGAAAAGATCTATTTATTACATAAGTAAGAAGTTTACTCCATATGGTCTTGTTCACTCTGTTTGAGAGAACATGTTGTGCTTTAACTTTACTTGCCTAGAAGTTAAGACATTATTTTTCTTCTTATACTACATACCTTATATCCAGATGGACCCATTGAAGTATATTATCCAGAAGGCGATGCCAACCGGAAGGTTAGCTATGTGGAAAATGATGTTGAGTGAATTTGATATTTTGTATGTAATCAAAAGGTGATAAAAGCACAGGCCTTGGCTAATCATCTTGTAGATTAATGTGTTGATGAAGAATATGAATTTCTCAAGACTTATTTCCACGATAAAGAAGTATAATTTGTGGGTGAAGATATTTCTGAAATATATCTGGAAGGAGATTAGTTTTCGATGGATCAGCAAATCACCACGCAAAAGGTCTCGGAGCAGTCTTAGTGTCAGAATCTTTCCAGCACTATCCCATGGCAGAGAAGCTACAATTCAATTGCATGAAGAACATGGCTGAGTTGGAAGTTTGTATTCTTTGTTAGAGAATGGCCATTGACATAAATGTCAATGAGCTACTGGTTATCGGAGATTGAGATATGTTGATTCATCAGGGTCAAGGAGCATGGGATGTGAAGATCCCAAAGGTTATACCTTACATGCAGTATGTAGAGAAGTTATGCAAAAGATTTCATATAATCGAGTTCATACATACTCCCTATATATAAAGTGAGTTGGCTAATTCTCTTCCGACCTTCACTTCAATGATTAACCATCGAGATAATGATTATATTTATCATCTGGATATAGAGTGGAGAGAACATCCAGTCAATTATTCACATATAGAAGCAGAACAACATTATCTGCCATGGTATTTCAATATAAGAAAGTATTTGGTGTCCAAGATTTTATCCGGAAGATTCTATGTCCAACCAAAAGAAGTTGATACGTCGTATGGCTATCAATTTCTTTCTAAGTGGATAAATCTTGAATAGGAGGACTCCAGGTTTAGGTCTCCTCAGATGCGTCGATGTTGTTGAAGCCGCGAAGCTTATTGAACAGATACATGCCGGAGTTTGTGGCATGTATATTAATGAGCTCATATTGGCAAGAAATGTCCTAAATTTCAAGTGCACGACAATTTGATCCAAGGCCGTCTCATGAACTTAGTGTTATGAGTTCACCTTGGCTATTTGTAGCTTGGGGTATGGATGCCATCGGTCTGATAGAGCAAGCCGCTTTAAATGGACACAGATTCATTTTGGTTACCATTGACTATTTCACCAAGTGGGTGGAAGCAGCTTCTTAAAATTCAGTAACCAAGAAAGTTATAGCTGATTTTGTTCGCAATAATTTGATATGCAGGTTCGGAGTACCAGAATCTATCATTATTGATAATGGAGAAAATCTCAAAAATCACTTGATGAAAGATATATATGAATAGTTCAAGATTACCCACCGAAACTCAACTTCTTATTGTCCTCAATTGAATGGAGCTGTAGAGGCTGCAAATAACAATATCAAGAACATTCTAAGGATAATTATTGACAATCTCTGAGGCTGGCATGAGATTTTTCCATATTCTTTGTTGGGTTATCGAAGGACTTTCAGAACGACGATTGGATCCACTCTATGTCTTCTAGTATATTTAACAGAAGCAGTCATAACTGCTGAAGTTGAGAAACAGCCTTTCAGAATCATCTAGGAAGTTGCGTTGAGTAATGCTGAATGGGTGAGAAAGTGAATTTTTCAATTAATGTTGATTGATGAGAAGAGAATGGTTGTCGTTTGTCATGGTCAACTATGTCAAAAGAGAATGATTCCTTCTTTCCACAAGAAAGTCAGAGCCAGAATTTTTTAAAGCAGTCAGTTCGTACTTAAGCGCATTTTTCCTCATCAAAACGAGTACAAAGAAAAATTCACACATGTCAAGGTCCATGCATGGTTTGAAAAGTATTATATTGAGGTGCTTTGTTCCTATCGAAAATGGATTGACCCGCATGGCCGAAACCGATCAACTCAGATGTTGTCAAGAGATACTACGTGTGAAGCTTGGTTTGCATTTCTGCCTTTTCCTTGTATGCATTCTGGTTTTGCTTGTATTTGCTTTGTTTAATGTTATATATCTCATGAACTACGCGTGACCTGAATTCTCAAGAATGAGATACATAGGCGGCCTATGTCGACCTCAGTCACATTATTTATCCCTTTAAATATTTCTTTGTATATGAACTACGTCTGACCTGAATTCTAAAAAATGAGATACATAGACAGCCTATGTCGGCCTCGGTCAGTTTTCTTTGTTATTTTTCTTGTTAGTTTCAACCTTTGAGGGAGAACTATGTTTGAGCTGATTCGTACTTTAATGGGATACGTAGGCACCACAATGATTCGTTCATATTTCCTATAAGATTTTTATTCATATGTATAATAGACTTTTGGACAGAATTTTTGAGAGGGACTCAAAAATTATCAAGAAGAAGATTTGTTATCAACAAGACAAGACTGGAGATATTTCATGATTTGCAACCGGGACAAACTTTTGAGAGGATCTTAAAATATTTGTGATTTTCTCACTAACAGTCGAGGATAAACCGAGACAGTTAAATGTGACAGAAGTTTTAAAGATCTCCTCAAAGTTTCAACATGGTTTTATCGACAGTCTTAAGTGACTCTGAAAACTCCCCAACGAATAATCAGATAGACCTCCAAACATCATACTCAAAGAAATTCATAGAGCCTGACGTGACATGATACATGGAAGTAACCTTTTTCAAAATTCTACTTTTCTAGAATATTTCCCATAATTTTCCCTTTGTGTTTCATTTGGTTTTGGCATAATATATTTTGTCTTATCTATCAAGAGTCGGGGAATTAGAAAAATCCACCAGTTAGAGCTGGACAAGGAGCAGACAATCAAGGAAATTGATACAGATAAGTTTATTTTGAAACTAACAACTTTCTGTTGATGCAGGAAATATTAACAATTTTGAGGGATGTAGGAAATATTCTATTGCTTATATCAATATCTAAGGAGTGTTAACATTGTTGTTTCCTTTAACGTTAAGGCTATAATGAAGATATAAATGTTAGTCAAAGATGAATCATATGAAAATCTGGAGAAATCTCTCCTAGAAATTCACAATTCTTCTGGGGATGTAGGAATTATTTTATATTTTACAAATCAAAGGTGCTCAAGAAAAAATCTCAAGAAAAAGTTGATGGTTTTCGTAAATGACGTCATCTGAATCATACTATCAGATATGATATTATTACTACCTGAAGGGTCATATATTTGTATTGTTGGTTTAGATGATACACTACCCGAAGGGTCATGTTATTTGTATTATCGATTTATATTATACACTAACTGAAGGGTAATTTTATCATTATTTTCAATTGATATGATATGATTATCCAGAAGACACCCAGAAGATAACTATGTTTGTCGATTGAAATACATTCTTTATTTGGTAGCAAGGATGACATCAAGAGAATATTCATGCATCGCGAGAAGATATCCATGCCTCGTAGAAAGTTATGCATCGCCAGAAGATATTTATACCTCGCAGAAAGTTATGCATCGCGAGAAGATATTTATGCCTCGCAGAAATTTATTCATCGCGGGAAAAGATAAATGCTCCACAGAAGATCATACATTGCGAGTTAATATTCATGCATCGCGAGTCAATATTCATGTATCGCGAGTCAATATTTATGCATCGTAGCAGAACATACATCGCGAGTCAATATTCAAGAATCCCAGAGGATCATGCATCACAACTCAATATTCATGCATCGCGGAAGATCATGTATCACGATTCAATATTCATGCATCGCGAGTTCAAATTTATGCATTGCAGAGGATTAGGCATTACGAGTCAATATTGATGCATCACGGAATATCATGCATCGCAGATGATCATGCATCACGAGTCAATGTTCATGCATCGCAGAAGATTATGCATCGCGAGTTCGTACTCATGCATCACGGAAGATCATGAATCGCAAGTTAATATTCATGTATTGTAAGAAGATGTTCATGCCTCGCAGAAAGTTATGCATCGCGAGAAGATATTCATGCCTCGTAGAAGATTATGCATCGCAGGAATATATGCATGCCCCACAAAAGATCGTACATCACGAGTTAATATTCATGCATCACGGAAGATCTTGAATCGCGAGTTAATAGTCATGCATTGCAAAAGATCATGCATCGCGAGTCAATATTCATGCATTGTCGAAGATCATGCATTGCTGAAAGATATTCATGCCCCGCAGAAGATCATGCATCACAAGTTAATATTCATGCATCGCGAGTTAATATTCATGCATCGCAGAAGATCATGCATCGCGAGTCAATATTCACGCATCGTAGGAAAATATTCATACCCCATAAGAAATCATGAATTGCGGGAAGATATTCAAGCTCCGCGAGAAATCTTGCACTGCCGAGAAGAAAATTGTGCATCTCAAGTGAATTATTTACCCATCGACATAAACTGCATCTCTATTTGGCAAGATTGGATGCCAAAATAATCAATATAGACGAGATCATGGGAAATATCAACAATGCATTAGCTTTTAATTATTTTGACATCAAATAAAGAGCACATTGAAGATTATATTGCAAACACAAAACATAACATTTATTTGTTTTACATCAAACCCAACGGTGTTCACGATAAATATAGAAGGAGAGCAAGTAAGTGTCTACACGGTAAAAGACACTACCTCTCATTTCTATTGCATTTTTGTGTTGACCAATTTTATCTCAGTTTTTTCAAGAGCATCTGAAAGGGTGAATTCTAAAAATAAAAAAACCATAGGTGCGGACGACATCAACAAGAATGCTGCATATAGTGGAACTTTTTCTTAGCAGCGAACTGGACATAGTCCAAAGAGGAGTATCAAACTCTTAGGAGGCGAGTAGAGGAGCGATTTCCACCACAATCAAACCACAACCCTATCATAAGACATGTGTGTTTTTTCATTCGGTTTGTCAGTTTCAGTTTCTCATCCAGAAATTTTGATCTACCACATGCAAGTTTCCAATCTGAGTGACTACGCACCAAGAGTTTTGGAAATTATGTCCGTATAAATTCTTAACTATGGATGTGAAGAGGTCAACCTTCAAGGATAAGAGGTTACAAGCCTCTCTTTCATACTCAACTTTATTTGTCACTCTTCAAGAACCAAAAGTTATCTAACATAATAGATTTATTTCTCAACAAATCGAGTCGAACTACAAGCAGCCACATTCCTGCGTTTAAGGATATGTAGGCGAGACTCAACATTGAAAACTCGATTGTATTCCCATATTCGCTCTTAAATATCATTCTCGAGCATTTCGGTTCTTTCATAATTTGGTGTCGGGATGAATTTTTTGAATTCTTTCAAAATCAGGCATTAAATCAAGCTTATTGAAATACAAATTGTCTGAATTCTCATGTAACCTCAGATATGTAGGAAACCCATTTCTGGGGTTCTGCCTAAAGTCCACACAAAATTCCTTTTTTAAGAGATGAATATGTGGTCGGTCAAAATTAGTTTTGTCAATTTCATTTTCTTCAAATTTCTTACATCAATCCAAGTAAAATGAGTGACAGTTGTTGACACCCAATTTTGACCGTCTTCGATAAAAATTAATTCATGAGTTTCTTCGATTTCAATCAAGTTTGAAATAGTTTACTTTATAGAATTCTAAATGTTTTTTAAATCGTTTTAAAGTAGTTTTAACCGATTTTTATTAATTTTAGGTGATACAAATTTTATATGTTTTATATAATTAGTTGATTTTTATATTAGAGAATCTTCACCCAAAAAATTTAATTTTACTAAGCTAGTTCTTAGTAAGTTCTAGTCTAGAGTTTTTTTGTATGTTTCTACATGATTAATTTATTAGTGGGAAACAGTTGAAAATCATCTCAAAAGATTTTGGGTTTACTCAACGCTCTATTAAATTAACTTTGCCTAAATCGGTATCTCATGTTTTGAGACCTTAGTTCATAATTAATTATTTTATCTTGTTAAAATTAAGAAGCTCCTTTAATTAATTAACATTGAGTTTATTCTATTTAAATTTTAGCCGAGTTTTCTAATTGACTTAACTTGGTCGACATTAAATTGTAGCTATAATTGCAATCCCACAGCATTGCCTATAATTGCAAAATTCGGCCGCCTGCCAGACCCTAATCTTCCAGGCCATTCCTTCAATTCCCAACCCAATGCCCAAAACTCGATTCCCAGCCAAATAATTCTTCAAGCAGCCGCCCAAATCCACTAATTTCCTTGACCCGACCCACCTCCATACTTTTTCAACATATAGAAAGACAAAGGAGGCATTGACAGCGAGGCAACACCATTTTCACGATGTCTCTGCAAGACGACATCAACAACGGCTCCAAGCGTATTCATGCCTATCAAAACACACGGAATCATCAGTTCACGCATCTCACATTCTTCCCTGCTGCAAACAACAACAAATGGCGTTAGACGGAAAGCAAATCACGCATATTCTTCCCCCTTCTCTGTCCACTCATATCATTTGCAGCAATAATGTGAAACGCGTTTTTTGTCCTTGATCATGCAAGATCCAGCCACGTAGATCCGCCAAGGACAATTGATTTTATTTAACCGTTGTTTCCCTTTCTCTTTTTGGAACAAGCTGAAATTTGCAGATAAAAGGATTCTGCCAAAATGGTTAAAGGAGGAGGATTTTCGAATTGAGGATCGTTCTTGGTTCACCCTTTTACCTGCATAAAAAACCCTAATCTTCGCCCTATATATATATTCTCTTGTGTTCACTGTAGAGAGAGAAATTTTTTGGGGAAAATTTGTCGCTCTCTCTTTTATTTTTTAAAATTGAAGGGATTGAAGAAGAAGATTGAGAAACTTCAAATTCTTGTGAGAGAGGACAATGTGTTACCCAATGATACACATATCCATATCTGAGTATATATTTTTTGGAGAGGAAACAGTGAGATTTCAGGTATCGCTTGGGTCCTCGCTTGCTTCTTCATTCGCCGAAGTTTTCCTGTGTGGTGAAGTCACTAACTTAGTGTTGTTCCATTCGCTGCCTGAAAAAGGCATCCACAATGGACTTTTTTACCTTCACATCCGAATTGGGCCTTTGGCCTAATTTTCCCTCTGTCGAATTAACCCATAAATCCACAGGTCCCTTCGTTAGAAGAACTCGGAGCAAACCAAGGAGTTAAAATTATGGTCCATAAAGAGTCCAAAGTTTTATTTTGAAAAAAATTTGTATTTTTGAGCCTGAGACTTTGTTGAATTTCTTTTCGCATTTAATATTTTTTGTAATTAGTTTACGGACAGGTATAATCAAAGTGGGTCGAAAATTCACAAATAGTAGGTCCAAATACCAGTCTAGCCATACAGATAACCCGAATTCGGACCCAATTCTCTGTCTCTCTCTCTCTCTCTCTTATTTTTCATTTATTATCTGCTTTTATTTGTCGATAGTTTTAAATTTTAAGAATCCAAAATCCCCACAAATGTTGTAAATGTTTTATGACTTAAAATTAATTTCAAACGGATTCTAAGAAAAATGAGTAAACTTACAAACCAATTCCTACTTAGCTAATAAATTAAAAAACTTCACTTCCAAAAAACTTCTAATAATTTTAATAATGAAAATCAAGTTGAACGATTTTTAGCCAATCTAAATTAATTGTCGGATAACCGCGAGTTAGCGGACGTCTTATGTGCTTTCAAAACCTTACTAAGATGTTTATAGGAATCCCCGAACACCCTTTTTTGTTTTCAAAATGATCTTTCTGTTAAAGTCTTTTGAAAACAAAAGTTTTCTCGATTCTTCTTTAAAAATTAAGTGGCGACACTACAAAGTCAAAAACCTTTAAAATATTATTTTCCAAAATCTTCGTCTAAAATAGCCATGGGTAAGGGCCTTGTGATATCGAATTTTGTGATTTGATATGGGTTTGAGATATTGAGAAGGGAGTGGTGGTAAGCTTCCCTATTTCCTTTATTTTATAATTATCAGACTTCATCTTTGTTGTGATTGGTATGGTCCACTTATGGTGGTTGTATTATGTGCTTTACTTGCAATTGATGTGGCCTTGTTGGCATTACTTTATGCAATATGATGATAATGTCCTTGTCGGCACTACATGAAGGATTATGATGATTTGTGTAGTTTATTTATCCGAAGTATGAGTATATCTATCTATATGTGAAGTGATGTGGAAGTATGTGGTCTTTCTATGTATGTTAGGGAATCATGTAGACTATGACTAAGTGCTTCTATGTGTAGTCTTAAGGTTGATGCATGGTTGTTCCTATTTGACTATATGAGTCTATAATTGTTATACTGATGATAATATGGTTGTGTATAGATTACTTAAAGATAATGATGGTTATTCCTAAGTTGATTAAAGAATGACATGTAATATGTGTTAAAAGTGAAGTATGTGGTATCTTCTCTTGGTTGACTTGTGTCCTTTGCTTGATGTAGGAAAGTGAATATGTGAATATCTTGACTTAGGATGATAAAGCTCTTAGTCTTGAATGTATGAATGATGTGTGACCTTAAATGATGTTAAGAGTGTCTTTATGGGAATCCTTGAACCTAGTGGTAAGGTTATTAATGTTGAAGTTGTAAGCCTTAATGGTATTCTTCAAAGTAAAGGAATTATGGACTTAAGGTTAATTTGCTGAAATGTCATCATATTAGCCTTAGGAAATTCATTATGATCTTCTTTTTGCCATTGTGAGGTAGCCCTAGTGGACCTTTCTTTGGTAGGATAAATTTTATTGGGTTATCAACTTGATATGTAACCCTCTTATGTGAACGTTAAATGTGAATTACTCTATGCGAACAAAGGCTAACACATAGTGAACGAAGCAGTTCTAGTTAAACAATGAGACTATATTACAAAGCATGCCCTTCATATCATTAACCATGTGCCTACATGGAATGTATCCAAGTTCTACCATTGGAAAGTACAACACCCTTATCGGAGTAGGTTAGAACACTAGGTAACTTGATTTTCTACCATGGTCTATGTCGGTTATTTTCTATTCTCATCATATGGGATACTTACTAACACTAGACAAATTTAATGAATGTTAGATGGTGGTATGGAACGCTATCTAGACATTGTACAATAGGCTTTGAAGGTGTTTAGTGAGAGTCCCTAGGTCTTGTCCATAACCATTACTTGAATGTCCTCATGTGATGAATGTGTCTTAAATGAACTAATGAGTATAATAACTTAAGTTAAAAATTATGTTAAATGAATAAGTACTTATCTAGAGTAGTTAAGGGGTTATCTAGTAAGGTTTGAAGAGGGCATAGGAATAGTCTATTCATCTCTTACCTATATAAGTCTTAAGAACAACTCTAGTTAGGGAACGTGGTTGATTTCGTAGACATTATCCAAACTTAGGTATTCTGAAGGATTAGTTAGGTAATCATAGAGAGGTCATTATGGACGTTATCTTCTTGATTTACTAAAGTAAATCTTTTGATAACCTATGTAAGGGACAATGTCATATTATATGTATGCTAATGTATTAAGTGAGAATGATTCTATCTTAGGTAGTCTATAGGATCTCTTAAGTGTGTGTGAAATGTATTGTATGGGTATTCTCTTCACAACTCACTCAAGTGAATCTTAGAATAACCTTTGGTTGGAGGGTCTCATGTTTATATGTGTGATGTCTTGTAAATATATGTTGATCGCATTATAGGTGTTCTTAAAGATCATTTAGGTGTGCCTAGAGAGGGTGTATCGGTGGTCTATCTTTGTATTACATAAGTGAGTCTTTGGATAACTTTTAGTAAGGTACTTCTATACTAAAATGGTGTGCAAATTGAAGCTGAATAACTTCACTCAGTGAAAAAGTTCAGTGTACAGTGAATTCGTTGTAACATTTACTAAAATGTGATTATTTGCCTAACTTATTTCCTATGTGTTTCTACATTGTTAAATGTTGTTCTTATGCTTATAGTGTGATGTTTTAATCAAAATTCATGAAAAGTGTGTTATTTACTAAATGTCCCTTTCTCAGGGTTTTTGCATGGCTCCAATACTTGGTGCATATAATGTTCTAGCCCCTTATTTTCCCTTTTTGACTAAAGTGTAGAGAATTGGAAGTCTTGATGTGCCATAGAGGATGGAAAGGCTTCTTAGGCTTGAAGATGAAGTATCGGTGAGTCCTCATAAATGACAATATCTACATGTCCTTTATGTGATAGTCTTTATTTTATTCTCTTGTATGGGATTAGTTCCAAGTATTGTATACTCTAAAATTTAGATGTTTCAAGGAGATGTTGTAAAGGTTTAATGTTTTAAATGGAAGTCTTCCATTTGTGTATTGTTTATGGAAAGAAGTTCTTCATATGTGAAGAAAGTTTTAAATTCTTACTCATTTTAGTATGTTTGTTATGTAATGAATGATATGAGAGGCGTACATGAGGCTTATTGAAGTCTCATTTGCCATGTGAAGACACAAGAATGCTATAACTTCTAGGGTGTACTCGTGACAACCCAACGTTTCACCCTAAAGAGCTGTAAAAAAATAGTGGCAATCCACAAAGGTGAATGATGAGCTGTCGATGGTGCTCATTGGTTTACACTTAGAAATGTCACCAAAATCTTCCAAAAAACACCGTCTGATCCAAACCACGAATGAATAGGATGGTTCCATAGTTAGATCAATGGGCAGTCGACGTGGACTCGTTGTTTGGACCCAATTGACTATCCAAAAATGGTTAAGTTAGGGGTGATTAGGGAACTGATTAAGTCATTAATTAAGATTTAATGTCGGTTGAATAAGTTAGTTTAGGACTATAAAAATATTATAAGTCATTAAATTATTCTAACACCTCATAATTTTGCAAACCCAAATCACTCTCACTTCTCTCTACTTTCTCTCACTATCAAAAGTCCCCCATTGAAGAACAAGGTAAAGCATCCCTATGGATTCAATAACAAGGTTTTATTAATCAATTTCTTAGTAATTAACAAGGTATGGAAGCTATTAACTATTGGGACACCTTTTCCCAAGAGGTTCTTCAAAGTTTGGTTTTCAATGATGTCTAGAAATATGGTTTTCATCCAATTTCGTGGGTTATCTTTCAAGTTGGTTTAATTTTGAATTTATTTGAATAATATTGATGTATTTTAATTTTTTTAATTGTATATTGATGTATTATTCTAGACTTTGATATAATTTCCCTATAATATTAATGATTGTCCCTTTCCTATAGGTTGATTGATGATTAGAGATAATGTAATTGATTGAGTTCTTGTATAATTAAATATTATATGATTATAATGATGATTGAATGGATTAATAAATATTGAGGAATTGGTGGTAAAATCTTGAAGGAGATTCTTGGAAGGTAATTGTAAGATCTACAAAGATTATGAAAACTTTATTGATGTAATGATGGTTTATTCTTGATAATGTTTTAAATTGATGTATGAATGATGAAGATTATGCATGTATGAATATGATGGATGTGATATAATGAGAGATGTGTTGGTATGAGGGATTGAAGGTGAATTCTCTTGCGCAATCTATTACTATTATATGATGATCTCACGTGCTAATGATGGTATGATGATTACAGGACTTTCTTATACCAAACCTACTAATATATTGACATGATTACATAATTGGTTAGTCTCCTATAACCGATATTAAGTATTAATATTGAGAAAGACTCTAAGATACTTCAAAAAGGGAAATTAGCTTAGCATCGAGCGAACTAGATATGAGAGATGTTCATTCCCAATAGGGAAGGTAGGTTAACCATTGTACTCATGATATGAATTCTATAATGAGAGTTAGAGTAAAAGAATATCAATACATATCTCCGATTTCCATAACTATATGCCCCTATAGGAAGACTAGAAATAGGATCAACCTTGATTCTACATTTATGATTTATGGTTCTGCCTTGGCAAGTGGAGCACCTTCTTTCAATGTAGGGTTTTTGTGACACCGGATTCCATGTTTATCTCACATGGTCTATTGTCGATTGTGGAGAATGTTTTTGAAATTTAAATGAATGAATGAGACTAAAAAATATTGGCACTAACTAGAGTGACTTAAGATGATTACTTAGTGTAAGTAAGGGTATGGGACTTTACCTATGCTTTGCACAAGTTCAAATTGAGGAGAGTCCTAAGGATGTTCTTATCTAATGATGTAATAAATGAAATGCTTATTGTTGGCTTTATATGATGCTGATTCTATATAATGTCGGTTTCATTTGATAAACATGATATTGGTCTAAATTGTTATGTATGATGATGACTATGCATGATATGATGTAATATTATGTAAAGGAATTGCTTATGGTCTCTTTAGAATGTGACTTGGTTTATGTGGGTTATGGGACTTCACATGGACATTGCACTAGTTTGCTTGGATTGGGATTATGAGTAAGGTTCTTGTGATGTTTTCATGAAATGAACTCTAAAGATATGAAATCTTGCTTATGGCTATGTTATGTTTTTATCCTTGTACATGAGTATGACTATGTCCTAATGTTGATATGATTATGGACTTGCGTATGCACTTATGTGTGCATAAATGATTTCAAAGTAACTTAGCATGTTTTAAAAATGTCACTTTGTGCATGTTTTCAATGGTTTTACTTGCATTTATTTTCTTAGTTAGTACATGTGGTTTATACAAACCCATGTTACTTCTTTTTATACAATAATGTAGGTTCGTGCCATTGAAGAGCACTCAAGGACATTTTCAGGGAAGACTTGGAATGGTTCTAAAGTTATTAGTGAGTCCTCAAGTTCGAGGATGGAACCTTCAACTCTAGCTATGCTAATTGCCTAGTCTATAAGAAATTGTTATAATTCTTATATTGTAAGGACTATGGTGTATTCTATTGTATGACTTTATTGTAATGTGTAAGGGCTATTTCCCAAATCATGTACTTCTATTATAGAGTGTTTATAGTATATTATGTTGTTAAATGAGAATCCTTTGTGAACTTTATATATTGATAAATGAGAAGTCTAGGTGAACTTCATATGAAAAGTTCTAATTTTTCCCATTTTACGTACCCATGATATGCAATATGTTAGCTAAGGCGTAGTTTAAGGCTTGTAAGAGGAGGAAGACGTCGGTTACATATAAGGGCGGATCCCCAGTCGTGACAAACTTGGTATCAACGCATTAGGTTGAAAAATATTTAAAATTATGTCTGACAAAACCACATATACATAGAGTCTTGTTCATGATTGTGAAATATACCAGACTTATGAATAAGAGGCTATGTGATGCTTAGGAAATTCTCACCTCTTTGGTACTCTTGAAGTCGTGCCTCTAGAGTCTTAACTATATGTGGCCTTTTTTTCTAATCCTTCTCTTGTGGTCATAGGCTATGACTTCTACAAGGGAAGGCACAATAAGGTTTTTAGAGGAGATTGTTAATGCGGGAGCTACTCCCTAAGGCAATCAATCTCCTCTCCAAGACAACCAAGATTCTCCTCAAGAACAAGCTCCACAAGGTGATGAAGTTTCGGCCATGATGAATGGAAAGATAAGCGAGGATTTCCTAAGCTTAGCTCAAGCCATGAGTACTCAAGTACAAGCCATAACTACTCAACCTCAAGCTATGAAGGCTCAAGCAAACTGAAAACTAAAATGCTAGTACCATGGATTCTTGCTTGAGAAACTTCACAAGGATGAACCCTCCAATGTTCTTTGGGTCTAAGGTGAATGAATACCACCAGACTTTCCTGATGAAGTCTACAAGATCTTGTATGCTACAGGAGTGACTTCAAATGAGAAGGTCGAGCTAGCCGCTTATAAACTCAAGGATGTGGCTCAAAGTTGGTACACTCAATGGAAGGACAATAGGTCTTTGTGAGTGGATTCCATAAGTTGGGAAGTCTTTAGGAGGGCCTATTGTTGTAATTTCTTCTTAAGAGAGAAAGGAAAGGAAAATGGAATATGTCATTAACCTTCATCAAGGAGGTATGAGTGTGCTAAAATACTCTTTGAAGTTCACTAAGTTTTCTAAATATGCCTCTTATTTGGTGTCTAATGCAAGAGATGAAATGACCTGTTTCTTAAGGGGTGTATCCGAAGATCTTGTGGAAGATTGTCATTCTGTGATGATTCAGACAACATGGACATTTCCTCTTTAATTGTGCATCGTTGACAAGTTGAGGAGAGTAGGGTTAAGAGGAAGTATAAGGAGGCTAAGAGGGCAATATCCTATGAAGGAGGTACTTCTAAGGCAAAGTTGGAAATTTGAGATAAACCTAAGTTCAAAAAGAGATTCTCCCACCAAGTTCCTTCTAAATTCCCCACGGCTAACAAGGATAGGGTGTCTAACCCTAGGTTTCAAGAAGAATAGTTGGTATTTCACCAAGTGAGAAACCTATTTGTGCAAAATGTTGTAAAAATCATATGGATGAGTGGCAAGTTGGAATGGAATTTTTTTTTGTGGTGGAAAGAGTTGCAATAAAATGAGAGATTGTCACATGCTTAAGTCTCAATGTAAGGAGATTAATAAAGAACAAGAAAGCGGTCCTACCCTTTATTCTCCTAACAAGAATCACTTCAATACTCTCCGCTCAAAGGGTGATCTAGAGGATTCTCCCGATGTTGTCATTGGTATGTTGCAAGATTCTGAATTAATGTTTATGCATTGCCATTTTATATTTTTTTACTGCTTTAGTGGCTATGAAGTTTGTTGTGATAACCGATATCATTTTTGAGCCTTTTTGGTAAATATCCCGGTGGGTGACTCCGTTGTTGCAAAAAGAGTCTATAAGAGTTGTCCCATATTATTGTCCAATAAAGTTACATTGGTCAATTTGGTAGAACTTTATATGTTGAAATTTGATGTAATATTGAGGATTTATTGGTTACATGATTCTTTTACATCTATTGATTAAAGAACAAGCGTAGTTAAGTTCCTATTTCCTAATGAACCTGTCTTAGCATTGAAAGGGGGAAACACAACCCCTAGAGGTCGAATCATTTCATGTCTAAAAATCTTTTAAGATGATTTCTAAGGAATGTATTTAAAATATTGTGAGGGTCAAGGACGTTGACTTTGAGGTTCCTCCTTTACAGATGTCACCCGTAGCGAAGTATTTTCCAGAAGTCTTCCCGATGATTTTCCTGGCATTTCACTCGAATGGGAAATCAAATTCAACATAGATTTCTTGTCCGATCCTAAACCAATTTCAATTTCTTATTATCAAATTGATACGGACGAGTTGAAAGAACTAAAGATGCAACTCAAAGATTTTGGGCGCTCTAGGGTTGTTTGTGAAAATGAAAGATGGGTCTTTTTGTTTTGCTTTGATTATCGACAACTAAATAAGTTCACCGTAAAGAACAAGTATCTTCTCCCTACGAGTCAAAAAATGTTTGATCAAATCCAAGGGGCAAGCTACTTTTAGAAAATTGATTTGAGGTCGGGGTATCACAAATTAAGAGTTAGAGTAGTTAACATACCTAAAATGGATTTCCGAAATAGGTATGGTCATTATGAGTTCCTAGTAATGTCCTCTGGTCTAATTAATGCCCCTACGAGTTTTATGGACCTTATGAATAGAGTGTTTCGGAATTACCTTGATTGATTTGTAATTGTATTCACTGATAATTTCTTGGTGTATTCTAAGGCTCAGGATGAACACATGGGTCACCTAAGGAGAGCATTGTAAGTCCTCTAGGAACATCAACTCTTTGCTAAACATACTAAGTGTGAGTTTAGGTTGAGATCGGTTACTTTTCTTGGTCAATTTATTTCAACTGAAGGTATTGAGGTCGATCCGAACAGAATAGAGGGGGTTAAGAATTGGCCTAGACCTTTGACTCCAAATGATATTAGAAGTTTCTTAGGTTTAGTTGAGTACTATTCATTGACATATTTGCATCTATCGCTTTTCCGTTAACTACCTTAACCCAAAAGAATGTTAAGTTTAATTGGTCGAAAGCTTGTGAGAGAGGTTTCCAATATTTGAAAGATAAGCTCACCTCCTCTCCGGTGTTGACCTTAGCATAAGGTACTCGAGGGTTTGTAGTCTATTGTGACAATTCTTAAGTAGGTTTGGGTTGTTTCCTCGTTAAACATGGTAAAGTGATAGGATATTCCTCTAGATAACTCAAGGTGCATAATAAAACTACCCAACTAATGACCTTGAAGTAGAGCCCATAGTGTTTGCTTTGAAAATATGGAGGCATTATCTATATAGGGTACATGTGTATGTATTCACTTATCATAAGATTTTTCAATACGCGTTCACTCAAAAGGAGTTTAATCTCCGACATAAAAAATATTGTTGGAACTCTTGAAGGACTACGACATTAGTGTTCTATACCACCTAGGCAACGTCAATGTGGTTGTGTACACTCTAAGTCAAATTTGAATCGGTTTTGTAACCTATGTTCCCGATGATAGGAAATATTTAGCAAAAGAGGTAGATAGATTAGCTTTATTGGGTGTTCAGTTAAAATGTTCTCCAAAAAGAAGGTTCATTGGTTCATCATAGCTCCGAATCATCTTTAGCGATTGAGGTGATATCTAAACAACACATTGATCCTCTATTGATGAAATTGAAGGAATCGGTTCTTAGAAATTTCAATGAGGCATTCTCCCAACCGGGAATGGGGTACTTAGGTACCAAGTTAGGTTGTGCGTACCGGATGTTGATGATCTAATTTTGGAAGAATCTCATGGTTCCCAATATTCTATTCATCTAGGTGCAACAAAAATGTACCATGATCTTCAAGAGGTCTATTGGTTGGATGATTTGTAATGGGATATAGAAGAGTTCGTGGTTAAATGTCCTAATTGTCAACAAGTTGAGGCCAAACATCAAAGACCTAGAGGTTAACTCAAGTAATGCAGGTCCCTACTTGGAAGTGGGAAGATATCAATATGGATTTCATAGTGGGTTTTCCTCGAACACGTAAGCAAAATAAATCCATATGAGTTATTGTTGATACATTAACAACATCTTCCCATTCTCTCCCCGTCAAGTCTATTTATTTGACGAAGGAATATGCTAGGTTGTATCTTGATAAGATTGTGAGTTTACATGGGATTCTTTTGTCCATAATCATAGATAGAGGTACACAATTCACTTCTCTTTTTTGGGGTCTTTCCTAAAGGGGTTAGTACTCAAGTGAAACTTAGTACCTCTTTTCACCCTCAAACGGATGACCGATCGGAACACACCATCCAAACATTAGAAGAAATTTTGAGATCTTTTTTCATTGACTTGAAAGGTAATTGGAATGATCACCTACCATTGATAGAGTTCTCTTTGAACAATAGCTACTATTCAAGTATTCTTGTGGCACAATTTGAAGAAGTATAAGGTAGAAGATGTAGGTATCTAGTTTAACTGTTTAACGTTGGTGAGTTTATAATCATTATTTCTGATATATTATATGAGGTTATGGAGAATGTTCGAATGATAATGGATAGGTTGAAAACAGCCTATAGTTGGCAAAAATCTAATGCTGACAATAGAAGAAGAGATCTTGATATTCAAATAGTCAATTGGATCTATTTGAAGATTTCACCCATGCAAGGGGTGATAAGCTTTGGTAAAAGGGGAAACTTAGTCCCCTATATGTGGGACCTTGTGAGAATTGAAACGGCTTGGGAAGGTTGCTTATGAGTTTAAATTACCGAGTGAACTAGCCCCGATTCATCCGATATTTCATGTCTCTATGCCCAAGAAGTGTATAGGTGATCTAGTGTCTATTCTCCCAATAAAAGGCTTAGGGGTGAATGAGAACCTTTCTTATTAAGAGGTTCCGGTTGAAATTCTAGATTTTCAAATAAAGAAATTGAGGAATAAACAGGTGGCCTCCGTAGAAGTCCTATGGAAGAACAGACTAGTTGAGGGTGCAACATGGGAAGCCAAGGCCGACATGAAGTCCAGGTATCCTCATCTTTTTCCCCTTACATATTTCCAAGGTTAAGGTAAGTAGTTCTTCTAACGATAAAACTATAAATATCATTCAAATTGACTTGTTTTCTAGTATGTGAATATCTTATCAAAGGTTCGTGCTTAAGTTGAAGTTTCTTTGAAATTTGTTCTCATGGCTAAATTGCACTTGCATGTAGTGTACTATATGTTTCTTTCATGATAATGGTAATGATCATGTCTAATGTTGCTTGAATTAAATTGCATGGTAACTCTTGATTTTCATATTAAGCTCATGTTTAAATTTAGAAAGTTGCTCCTCATTATGTGATATGAAATGATAAGCTCTTATATGTTATAAAATGTGAATTGAGTTGCTATGTGTAATGCAATGGTTATGTGTTGAAAGGAGTTGAGAACTACTCCTATGAGTGGTGACTTATTGTGAATTTATGTTGTTGTTGTTGGGATACTAGTATTGAGTCTCGTCCTTTCCCTAAAAACAAGTTAAGGTGCCATTCGGGGACGAATGTTCTGAAGTGGGAAATAATATGACATTCTGGAAGTCCTATGGCTTAGAATAGAGTCCTACGTGGTGTATAATAATTATTATATACCTAAATCAACGTCTTCAACTAGATTAGGAGGCATTAGAACATAAACGTCAAGGGACAACCATGACGTCCAAAGATTTATGAAAATGACCTAATGCGCCTATAGATGTTTGAAGGGGTTTAAAGAGTTGGAATAGAGTCAAATTTTGTGGAAAGGTTTAGAATACACCTTAGACTGTCTTTAGGGTTAAAAGTAGGGGCACGACTCACGAAGGACCACCTAAAGGATCCTTGAGGAGGACCAAACGTTTGACCCTAAAAGCTGTCAAAAACAGTGGCAATCGACGAAGGTGAATGAAGAGCCATCGGTGGGAGAACGGCCCGTCGATGGTGCTTGTTGATTGACACATAGAAATTTCACCAAAAGCTCCAAAAATCCAGCCTCTGATCCAAACCAAGAATTACCAAGAAGTTCCCTGGTTCGATCAACTGGTAGTCAACATTGACTCGTCGTTTGGACCCCAAGTTCACTATCCAAAAATTGTTAAGTTAGGGTTCGTTAGGGAATTGATTAATTAATCAATTAAGGATTAAGGTAATTTGGAAAAATTTATGTTAGGACTATAAAAGGGTTATAAGTCATTAAACTAACCTAAAATCTAATAATTTCCCAAACCCAAATCACTCTAAATTCTCTCTACTTTCTCTCACTACCCTAAGTCCCCTATTGAAGAACAAGGTCAAGATTAACTAGGGCTTCAAGATAAAGGCTTTATTTATCAATCCCTTAGGAATTAACAAGGTATGGAAGCTATTTACTGTTGGGACTCCTTCTCCAAGAGTTTCTTCAAAGATTGGTTTTCAATGAAGTCTAAAACTATGGTTTTCATCCAATTTCGTGGGTTATCATTCAAATTGGTTTAATGTGTTAAATTGTTTTATACATATTGATGTATTATGATTTTTTAGTGGCATATTGACGTATTACTCTATACTTTTATCTAATTTCCCTAAAATATCAATGATTATCCCTTTTCTTCTAACCTTAGTTATGAATTAGGTTGATTGATGATTAGGGATGATGTGATTGATTGAGTTCTTGTATAATTCACTATTATATGATGATTATGATTGTATTTACGGATAAATATTGAGGATTTGGTTGTGAAATCTTGTAGGAGATTCTTTGAAGGTTATGGTAAGATCTAAAAATGTTTAAAACACTTTATTGATGTAATAATGGTTTAATCTCGACAATGTTGTTCAATCGAAGTATGAATGATAAATATTATACATATATATATATATATATATGTAATGAATATGATGGATGTGATAAAATGATAGGTGTTATGGCATGAGGAATGACAGGTGAATTCTCTTGTGTAGTCTATTATTATGATTATGATATGATAATCTCACATATAAATGATGGTTTGGTGTTGAAAGGACGTTATTATGCTAAACCTAATGAGATAATGACATGATTAAGTAAGGGGCTAGTATACCATGACCTATATTATGTATAGATATTAATAATGACACAAATATAGAACCGAGCGAACTAAATATGAATGGTGTCCCATCCCAAGAGGGAAGGTAGGGCTCACCATTGTTCTCATGAGATGGAGACTATAATGTGAGTTAGCACAAAATGGCTTAAATACATATCTCATACTTCCATAATATGTGTCCTTATAGGAAGAAAAGCTAGTGGATCCACCTAGATACTACGTTTATGATTCAGGGTTCTACCTTGGCAAGTAGAGCACTTTTTTCGATGTAGGGTTTCTATGACACTGATTTCTGTGTTTAGATCACATGGTCTATTTTCAATTATGGTGAGTGTTCCCAAAATTAAAATGATGAGAGTAAAAAATGTGGGCACTAACTAGAGTGACTAAAGGGGAATACTTAGTGTAGCTAAGTGTATGAGACTTTACCTATGCATTGCAAAAGTTGGCCTTAAGGAAGTCCTAGGATGATTTTCTTCTGCTACAATGTTATGAATGAAATGCTTATTGTTGGCTTTATATTATTTTGATCCTAAGTGATGTTGGTTTTATTTGGTTAACATGATATTGATCTAAATTGCTATGTATGATGAGGATATACATGACTTTATGTTATATGATGTAAAGGTGTTGCTTATGGTCTCTTTACTAGTTGACTTGGTTAATGTGGGGTTATGGGACTTCACATAGGCATTGCACTAGTTGGATTGGCTTGGGATTGTGAGTAAGGGTCTTGTGATATTTTCATGAAATGAACTCTAAAGATAGGAAATGTTGCTTATGTCTATGTTATGATGCTATCCTTTTACATTAGCATGACTATGTCTTAATGTGATGATTAAGGACTTTTGTATGCTCTTATGTGTGCATATACAATTTCAAAGTAAGTTAGAATATTTTGGAAAAAATGTCCCTCTGTGCATGTTTTCAATGGTTTTACTTGCATAGGTTTACATACTTAGTACATGTGGTTTGTACTAACACATATTTCTTTTATTTCTACAATAATGTAGGTTTGGTTCATTGAAGAGCATTCAAGGCCATTTTCAAAGAAGACATGGAATATTTACAAGTTATTGGTGAGTCCTCTAGTCTGGCGATGGAACCTTCTACTCTAGCTATGATAATATGCTAGTCTATAAGACATTGTTTTAATTCCTATATTGTAAGGACTACATTGTATTTTACTGTAAGATTTTTTTGTAATGTGTAAGGGCTATGTCCCAAATCTATCAATTCAATTATAGATGGTTCTGTGTGATCCAATAGTAGACGATGTTGTTTAATGAGAAGTCTATGTAAACTTCATAAATTGATAAATGAGAAGTTTAATTAAAATTAATATGAAAATTTTTAATTTTTCTCAATTTACTAACCCATGATATGCAATGATTTAAGCTAAGGACTAGTGTAAGGCCTCTAAGAGGACGAGAACGCCAGTTATGTCTAAGTGTGATCCTTGGTCATGACACTCATAAGATGTTTTAAGAGATCCCTGACTTCCTTGGTGGATTCACACGATGAGCTTATATCATATTCATTCACTCCAATGCCACACATCAGTAGCTTCCTGGCTTTGTAATTTTTCTAGACTAGACTTTTATCATAGTCATTCTATTTGTCGAGTTTTTTGAATGACTCTTTTGACTTCTCCATCCTTAATCTCCATGGTTGCAACATAACCACCTTCACATATGACACTTCATACCTATATGTCCTATAACATGAGATAATCACTCATTCGAATCTTGTTGTGTTTATAGAACTTACTATTAAAAAAAGGAGGTCTTGGGGTACAAACTTCTTCGCAAGTTCAATGATGATGCCATTCTCGCATGAACTTCTCTCTTGGTGTTAACCAGATAGAAGCCCAACATCTAATACCAATTGTTGGAATGTATTCATTTGCCAATACTTATTAGACCAGGTTCACGTCAGAATAAATTGTACAAAATGAATAACACAAAGTAAAATAGGCATAAGAGTTTTACTTGGAAATCTCCTATCTCAAGGGAGTAAAACCACGACTTGTCCCATAGGATTTTCCAATTTTTCACTAATATTCTTAATCGAAAGGAAAGCACAGTTTACACCACTACAAATGATATTAAACTCCTTATCTCAAACTAAATAATACAAATATTACTTGACTGGCCTTAAGCAATGCTTGCATTTCCAACAACACTAATCCTCAATGATTAAAATACACTTTACAGTAAGACACCAAGTTATCCCTAACTACATTCTTACAAAAACTCACACAAGTTTTGAAACATTTCTATTAGTGTGAAACGAATCCTAAAAGTTAAGTACAAGTACAAACAATCAAGACAACAGTAGTCATTGAATGAACTCCTTCATTTGATCATGTCCTTGTTGTATGTGTTCTTGTACTTGAGTTAATCCTTGAATATAGCCTTCTATTTTAGGCTTATGAGTTTTACTTTGCCAAATTTTGACTGTTTGTTTTGGTGAGGAGACTATATAAAATTAACACAAACTCCTTAAGACGACCTTATTGGTTGACAGTCTGTTGTTGAGAAAAGTTCTTCGCCTACCACATCAAAAGGGGCAGTTTTTGTGACGACTGTCTTGTCACCTTTTCATATGTGCAAACTTGCAACGACCAGGTCCCTTGAAATGTTCTATGTGAGTTATTGAAAGGTTATTCGGCTCTCTTCCTCTTTTGAGTAAATGCATTTAATATGTACTCCATTATGTATGTGATGGAGAAAACTCTGCTAGACACTAGGTCCCAGCATTTGTGAGCCACTTAAATAGATAATCTCATCCGCTTTTCCTATTAGTGTCGTACACTATACTTTTGTCCTACAACTTGACATGACAACATCATTGTTGTACCCCATGATAAAGCTGGACGAGAGCACTCACAGGTCCCAACATTTGTGAGCATCATCAAAACACCTAGAATATAACATTTTTGCCCTTTTTGATGACGAGAAACAAATATTCCTCGCTAAGTTTATTCATTCATTCCCGTGTCGGCAGTCAATAACAAGGATCTAGTTCCTTGTTAGATTTCTATGCTTTTTAATCATCAAAACTCAACATCAACTTCAAAATAACATTTCCCCCCTTTTTGATTATAATTGACTTATTTACCTTTTCCCACTTTCACCAGTTGCCCTATAAATATGAATCTTCAGGCAACTGGATTTGTCCATTTATTTTCATTATACTTGAAATTTTTCAAATCATCAAACATAAAAATAGCACATAGGAAAGATCCCATAACCCCAACTACATTAAGCAAGTCATTGTAGTTCAAAATTAAGGTTTACCCTCCTTTAATCTCATCCTTAGCCTATCTCTTATTAAAAATGAAACATTCACTTTTAGTCTACCACGTCAATGAAAGCAATTCATAGAAACAATCCAAGTTACAATGCAACAATTTAAGTATCCTTGACGTCAAATTAAATTACTATTTAGACACAAGGCTTACTACATTAAACATGGAAGGCAACTAATTCAAATAACACAACTAATACAACATAATATCATAATATTCATCTTACCACAAATCACCCACATCACAATTTCACAAATTGGCGACACTTGGGTTCATAAGTTCTTGGATTAAATTCAACATCAAAACCATAAATAATTCCTTAATTATTACATAATTAAAGTAATCAATTCATTAAATTTATGATTCTATAACATTCACCCAGACTTTAAGATCCAACATGAGAAGTTAGTGAAATTCATGGATTAATGAAATAATTGATCATAAAACGACCATAAAAACATCAATGAAACCATAATATAACAATATTAAATCATTAAAAATGTTTTGAAAAAGAATCCATGATTTAGAGTGAAATCCCTAGTTTTTGGAGAATTCCCTACATTGAAATTTAGAGTTTAAGGACTTCATGGATGAAAAATTAACCATAAATCAAAACTACCATACCTTAAATGAAGATTCATCACAAATTATAGTGTAAAAATTGATTTCTTGAGCTCTAGACCCTGACTTCTTCTTCTCCAATTGAGGTTCTTAGTGAGAGAATTATTTTTGGGAGAAAGTTAGTTATGATTCAAGGTCTTGGGAATTATTAAGTAAAATAGGTTAGTTATTGTTTTGAAGTACTTATAATAGTCTTAATAAACAATATAAAATGATAGTAGACTAAAATAATTAAAATAGAAATTACCTAACTTATTCTTACGTTGGCCGAATTGGAGGCAGTGTGTGTAGGCATGACCTATGACCACACCCCCCCCTCATGGACCATGAATGGGTCCACTAGGTATGTTGTGGGTTCATGGTTCATGGACTTCAACTCTTCTTCAAGACCCCTTGACCCATGACATGGTTCCACTGAGTGCGGATGGACCTACGCCCAGTAGGTCCCAATCGTAGGTCAACAAAATTTGGCAGCTTGGCAGTTTCGGGGTTAGGCTTTAGGGTCCTTCTCAACGACCCCTTGGTTGGTCCTTGGGGGATTTGTATCTTGAATTTTAACTCGTAAACCCCTCAATCTAAGTCTAGGGAACTATTTTACACTTCTAAATACCATATAAATATCAAAGTCTCTTATATAAGGCTCTAGTATCAGCTACTAGTTTTATGTTAGTCTCTACCTTAGTCTTCTAGTTCTACCGGGCGTTGCAATATCGCACCCTTGGGGAAAATTGTCCTCAAATGACATTGGTAAAGTTTTTAAGGAATTAAAGACTCAATACTAGCAGCCCATGATGCATTAAACATCAAGATAGTGCTCAATTCAAAGGAAGAAACATCAATTCCATTTCAAAGCATAATCAATGCAACACAAGGGAGTGGGAACTATAGTTAACAACCCAAATATACATGACACTCAATATTATCATTTTCATAGGAGGAACTAACTTCTCCAACTAAAATAATGTTCAACACAACATCATGGAGGCAATGTGCAATTTCTCTAAAAATTATACTAATGCATGTTCATTAACACCTATCATGAAGTTAAATAGGCAACTCATACCAAATGCGCAACGACATGAGGAACAAAAATTATGAAAACTCATTCTCTCATAAAAAAGGAATTTTACCAAGATCCAGCATAATTTAAGGAAACCATGTAAGACACATAATGTGCAAATGACTTCCAAATCAAGGAAATTATGGAGCACATAAAACAACCAAGATTTCACAATTATGAAACAAGTCAAGGGAAACTCATCCTCTCAATCTAAAGGAGGAATAGAAGGAAAGATAAGGATATCGGAACATCTCATTGGCTCTTGACCTCCCAAATAGCATGCTAACCTAGAACCTTCTCACAAAAACCACTCTTTCACACCTTCGCGAAAACAACTTCCTTGTTCTACTATTTCTTAACTTGCCTATCTAAGAGCTACTGAAATTTCTATATTAGAGATATTTTAATTTAGGCACTCTAGCTCACAAGAACCATTACCGGCACCACTTAAGACCTCTTATGAGCCTATAATACAGAGACAAAACTTCTCAAGCTCATTACAACTCTCTAGGTGGCAATATGAAGCCAAACCTTATCCTGAACATCTAAACACCCAAAAACCTTGCTATTTAATCACATTATCTCCCCTAATGGAGCAAGCCTACGCAAACTCTTTTAATCATCACTTTTTAAAGTTCAAAGGTTAGAGTAAGTCATCACTAAGCTCTCCCATGCACCATAAAAATGATTATAAACCATGGTGAAATACACTCTTACCCTCTTTATGAGAAATCTACTCACTCAACACCTCTAAGAATCACTTATAAACCACTATTTATCAAATTCTCGAACACACCCTATAATTTTCATGACTAAGTACGGTTCCACAAACAAACACGCATAACCATAATGCAACCTATTATACCAAAGGATTCCATCTGAACCTATCATGGTCTCATCTAGTCACATAACTATAGTTGGCATCACTACTAACTTTTTCTCTCTCGATCCTTGTAGTTTGAGCCCTTCCAGTGATCATATCTTTATTACCATGATATAGGAATAAGAGAGTGACCTAATAGAGTTACACTCTACGGCACAATTTGGAGAATGAGGAAGTGAGATTTTTTTCCTAACACCCAATATCCTCCAATTCATAGATGTGGCACGCTTCACACCATGAAAAAAACTCTACTAGATGTGGTTTGAGAAATCCTAGAACCATCCAAAAACCTTCAATTCTGATACCCTGTACATAACACTGCAGACAAGATTCCGGAAAGTCTCATTAAATCCTTATATCATATCATAACACAAGATAGTAGGAAAATGGTGTGGAACTTAAAATATTTCTTTACAATTGAAATCTGTTATAAGAATAAGTGGGAGTCTACAACACTATGTCTCAAACCATCTACAACACTTTGGGACATAGACTATATAAAAGCTTTAAACATAAAAAAAAAGATATAAAGGAAATAGTGGGTTTGTTCTCGAAGTTATGAGAACTCGCCAAATCTTGAACTCCTTTCTCCTTAGAAACCTATCTTCAAAGAATCAAACTCAAGTCTCCAAACCTTACACTTTGTAATAAATGTTGAACAAAAATGTGTTAGTACAAATATGTACTAAGTATGATAGTCATGCATAAAAACCTTTGAAATCATGTTAAATGGACATTTTAGTTGAATCCATGCAATTTTCTAGTTTAAACCATCATATAGAAAGTAGTGTGAATACACAATCATAATGCATAAAAGACATCATGAAGATACGTAGACTATAACATGGTCGACATCCATCACAACTACTAAACATAAGAAACATCATTAGAAACATATACACAATCAATATAATATAGTATCAACATTTCATGTGAGCAACGCTTCATGAGCAACCTAAAATATTTTCATGATGTCTTTTATGCATTCAATGTATAGATGAAGTTACAAACCGCCACCAATAATTAATAGAACTCCTTGAATAGACACAGTACATCCTAGACTTGACCTTGTGGTAAATAGCCTTAACTGACATACACCATATGAGCTTTCATGGAATCCGGAGTCATGCCTCCACACTGAGAAAAGGTGTCCTACTTGCTTAACGTAGAACTAAAATGTATTATCTTGGAGATGAATCCAATGGCTAAATTGTCTTATCCCAAGAGCACACCCAAGAAAATTTGGTACTCTCGAATGCAAAAAGCGTACTTTACATCTCGGAGGTCTTGTACAATCTATTTCGTATCGTTCATCGCATATATACATATCAAAAGTAGTGCAAAATTAAAAAAATTCACTAAAATTTGCATTGTCTCTAAAATATCTTTCATATAAAATTCATAGGAAATACTAAGTCTCATTTCATCAAATCTTAGATTCATGAGTACTTTATCTTATTTGGACGTGGGGTGAATTTACCAATTCACCCCTAACATAACAGTGATAACATGAAGGAGAGAGACCTAATTGATGACTTGACCATCGACAGGGCGTCAGTCTACAAACGGACCTTCATGCCCTCCGTTGATTTGTTTAGAGTCCAAAAAATGGGATCTTGGCTCCCTAGTCAAAGTCCCTAAAGACTTCTTCCACCTACGGGGCGATAACCAGGCCACTGTCTGTCGTTTACCATCCGTAGGTGAGACTGCCTTAGGCAGTTTTGGCCACCAACATGGGTCCTTCCTCAAGGACCCTTGGATGGTCCTTGGAGATGTTTGGCTGGACGTTTCCAACCTTTCGAATATCATGGACGTTTGAACTCCAAACATCACAAAACTTGACACACTGCCTATAAATACCATAATAACTCATTTAAGGACCTAATAAACTCAAGAAACACATTTATAGGCACATAATCACATTTGAGGCACATAGGTGACTTAGTCGTAGAATGTCTTGGTCGTCCCTTTATGTTTGACTTACAGTGCACCTAAACTCTAAGACACTACCTCAATACCACTTTAGGACCTTATAACATCAATACAAACATTTTAGGTTCTAACTTCACCTAATTTGTTTCCGAGATATTATAATAGTTTATCAAATAAGTTCCGACAAAGTCATAATCATCATAATACATAAAGTAACGCTGACAAGGACACATCATCACATAGCACCGCCACTGTAAGTGGACCATACAAATCACAACATAATTCAAGTGTTACTTTACTTAAAATAAATAGAATTAGGATAGAGTACCACCAATCCATTCTCACCACTTTAATCCATAGGTAAATCATCTAATTCAATACCATAAAGCCCTTACCCATGGCCATGAACATCAATTAAATACAAACACTATAATACTCAATAAATCTATATTAATTTAGAATAGATTTATCAATCTAATACAATATATAAATCAATTGAATACAATTATTACATCATTCAATAGCCCATAGGAAACTAAACTAGAATTGATAAGCATTAAGACAATATTAAGTCAATCACAAAGTAGTCAAAAACTAGGGTTCATCAATTACATGGGTTCATAGGTTAATTGAGTTAAAATCATCTAATTAACAACAATTCAATCAATATATAACTATTCAAAACCTCTAATGCAAGATCCCATGGATAGATCATGAAATTGGACAAGTTCATTTTTAGAAAACTCTTTAAATTTTAGGATCCTTGATAAATAGAGCTTCAACGATCAAAAATCATATATCAATGATATTAATCCACCAATTTTATGAATAATTACCACTAAATTATCCAATCCAAGCTCTTCCTTGAGTTTGGGCCTCAATGGAGTTTTAGAGAATTTCTTAGAGATTTTGGGGTTTTGATTTGAAAGAATGAATTCATCTAGGTATTTAGGACTTATATAGATGTTTAAAATACTCATAAGTAACCTCCCAAACTCTTGTTTGGAAGTGAGGTCAATTTACCTATTCACCCCTTGACTTACAGTGTACTTGCACAGTTGAATGCCCTCATAGATGACTGCCCATCGACGGGCCGTTAGTTCACAAATGCATCGTCCTGGCTATCCGTCGATTGATTCAGAGACTAGACATTGGGAGATTGAGCTCGCCAAACTAAATTATTGACCAACATCCACCAACTACGGGGCGTGAACAGGCAAACAATTGTCGTTTGGCTCAGTCGTTTGGGGCTGGTCCAACACAACATTGGCTCAAGGAAAGGGTCCTTCCTCAAGGACCCTTGGATGGTCCTTGTGGACTTTTGCCTGGACGTTTCCAACCTAAATATGTTCGTATACAATTTAGTACCTCCCACATTAATTTCATAAAAAAGGAACACATAAAACTGTACGAAACATGCAAAGACACACAAGGTCGTTTCAAGGCAAACCTTTCGAATGTCCTGGACGTTCATGAACGTTTGACCTCCAAACTTCATGAAACATGACAATATCCCATAAAAACTATAATAACTCATATAAGGACCTCATTAACTCATGAAACACACATATAGTCACATAAATACACATATAGGAATATAAACACACATGAGGCACATAGGTGACTAGTCGTCAAACATCTTGGTCGTCCCTTGACGTTTGACTTCCAATACACCTAAATCTTTAGACACTGCCTCTATACCACATTATAAACAATTTTAGGACCATATACCCTCACTAAAAATAATTTAGTCTCTTCATTCACCTAAGTCATTTTCAAGGTGTGTCATTCTCCCCCAGTTAGACAATATTTGTCCTCGAATGACACTTGCCACTCTCCAAATACTTCCAAAAGTAGAGATTGATCTAAGTAATAATAACCATACCACATAAAACCTTATACAATACAAACATAAATAATAAACATCAATTTCACATAATCAAGAGATTCACAACAAAACAAGAAAATAGAAGAAATTCTATAACTAATACTGCTGTAAGACTCACATCCTCCATTCCAAATAGTAAAAACTCATTTTATCTTAATTATCATGATCATATACATCACTTACAACCACATTTTAACAATTTTCAACCAAAGAATGAATTAGCCAATTTTTCAAAATCTTTACAGTAAGCAGATTTTTCCTTGGCAGCTTTATAGTGAATTATGCAACTTTTTTAAAAAAATGCAACGTTTAGGCAATTAATGATGGATGCATGCTAATATGCTAGATTAAATCATATAAACACATTTTACAACATATTCATAATTTCATGAAATTCACAATTCAAGGAATCAATGAAATTCAATTCCAACAAGACTCCTAAACACCATGTACACACAACATACTACTTGACAATCTAGCCATCTACTAACCATACTCCCCCACTTAGAAGGAACTCATATCACTAAAGAGAGAAAAACAAGAACTTACCATTATCTTCATCAAAAGTATTAGTAGGAACTTGCTTGTACTTCCTTCCTCTTAGTCAAAAAAATAGGGCAATCTCTCCTCTTATGTCCTTTCTTACAACAACCAAAGAATTTCCCAGTACCAAGTAGACGTTTCCCAAAATGACTCTTCCGACAAGTTACACAAGTAGGCTGTCCACCTTAAGATTCACTACCCTTCTCAAGTTTCACCTTAGGAGAACTAGGACAATCTTGAGTTTGAGCCCTATTTTTGAACTAGGTTGACTTTGATCACTAGAATAACTTCTCTTCAAGATCCTTGCACTTTTCCTATGTTTGGACTCTTCAACATTCCCCTTAGTTTGAAAGAGGTAAATGAACCTCCCAACCTTTACCTTTCTCCTCACATGGAGAAAGTACTTCCCCACGAAAGCCCTCTGGAACTCCTCCCACTCTATAGGATCTGACTCAACCAGCCTATTATCTTTCCCTTAAGTGTACCACACTTGAGAAACCTCCGTCAATTGATAGAAAACTAACTCCGCCTTATGCCTAGAAGTAACCCCCATGGAACTCAACACCTTGTATAAACCATCTAGGAAATCTTGAGGAATCTCTCCCATATTAGAACAAGGAAAGAGAGGAGGATTCATCCTCTCAAAGTCTCCCAACCTAGAGGTCATGGTACTCCCTAAAGCATCTACTACATGCTCAACACCCCTAGTGACATTAGTTGTTATGACTCGGGATAGTGCAAGAGAGCCTCCCTAATCTCTCCATTTGTCATATCCGGAGGAAACACCAAAACCTCATTTGCTTGAGGAACTTCCTCATGCACTTCTTCATCTTCCAACCTTCTTGCGGCCATCCTTCTAGAAATTATATCCTACAAAAACAAGGAAAACCATAAGAAAAGAATACTCATAACTTTTACTCTACGGAACGACATAGAAGTCGAAAAGAAGGGTAACACTATCGTCCTATAGTCTCTCGCCCATAGATGTGTCGCAACTCACATCGATGGTCAAGACTCTACTAGACGTGAATTGATTAGACTTTTTGATTACTAAGACCAGCTTCATAACCTATGCTCTGATACAAAGATTGTCACATACCCGGAGCAGACCCTAGAAGATATGGCACTCTCAGAATGCAACCGGCGCACTTGACCTCTCGGAGGTCTTGTACAAGCCTTTCGTATCGTTCATCACATATATACATATCAAAAGTAGCGCGCAATTAAAACATTTCACAAACATTTGCATAGTCTTTAAAATCTCTTTCATATAAAATTCAATCGCAATACTAAGTCTCTTTTCATCAAATCATAGAGACAAGAGTACTTGGGACACGGAAAATACAATATAGTACTAATAGTCTATTATGATACTTCAATAAGAGAAATAAAATACATCTATTCCCTCAAGTCAAATGAGCACATATTTTAACTTGCTTGAATGATCCTATAATCCAAGATTAGCTCGCAAAAACACATTCACCTATGAATCACTTTAGATAGACAAAAGCATGGAATTAGTACAAACACATGTAATAAGTATGACATAATGCATAAAAATTATAAAAACGGACATTAAATGGAAATATGCCTTTTTTGATTTAAATATCATAATATAAGCATAAGAATAACACCTTACAAACACATGTTAAATCATTTATCAATTTATCACATTTTTAAGAACACTTTACAGTGAATTAATTCACTGTTATAGTTAACTCCTCCAATGTAACACTGAAGTCGATCAACTTCACATAAAACACTCTCTATCATGTAATTCCCTCACAAAGAGTTATCCTAAGACTCACTTATGTAACACAAAGAGAGAACTCCCACACCTTCTTTAGGCACACCTAAATGATCATTAAAGACCACCTATAATGAGATATACACACTTATAATACACCAAACATATAAACATGACATTCACCTCCCAAAGGTTTATCAAATGAACTACTCAAGTAAATCAAAAAGAGAATTTCTATAATTGATCTCTTCAAGATTACCTAAGTAATCCTTAAGACTACTTAAGTTTGGATCATGTCTACATAATCAACCTACTTTCCTAACTAGAGTCTTTTTTAAGACTTATCTAGGTAAGATACGAAGTGACCATTCTTATACCCCCTTCATACCTTAACTATACAACCCTTAAATACTCTAGATAAGTACTTATTCATTTAACATTCTTTCATAACTTAAGACATTACATTCATTAGTTCAATTAAGAGACATTCATCACATAAGTACATTCAATTAATATTCTTGGAGAATAACTAGGGACTCTCACTAACATCATCAAAGCGTACTGTGCAATGTCTAAACAGTGTCCATACCACCACCTAAGTTTCATAAAACTTCTCCAATAATATTAGATATCCCATATGATGAGAATACGCAATAACCGACATATACCATGGTAGCAAAGCATGGAATTCGGAGTTATAACCTACTCCGATGGAGGGTATTCTAATTGCCAATGGTATAACTTGAACACATCCCATGTACGCACATAATTAAGGAATATGAAGGGATTTTTGTTTGCCCTCTATCCTCATTATTTAAATTGAGCCACTTCCCTTACTATACTCACTCCATTCTAGCATTTGTTCTCATAGAGTAATTAACATTAAAGGTTCATACAAAGGGTTTCATATCTTGTTCATAACCCAATCACATTCAACCTACCAAAGAGGTCCCCTAGGACTGCCTTAAAGTGGCGACAAAGATATATTAATGACTTACCTAAGGATGATATGATTCTGTTCCAACCAACCAATCTTAATTCCATCATTCATTACAAGAAGGATGCCATTATGGCTTTCGACTCCAAGGTTCCTAAACTTACCACTAAGTTCGAGGTTTCACCTAAAGGACTTTATTAGAATCATTCAAGATGTCATATCAATCATACATCAAATACTAAGAGGCTTTAGCATATTAAGTCAAGACATCACATATTCACATTCATATATATATCAAGTAAGGGACACAAGTCTACCACTCAAGACATACCAATATTTCACTTTAGCACATATTGCATATCATCTAGAAGCACATAAGAATAACTATTATCATCTATAAGTCACCTTATACACTACTATAATACCATTGATATAACCATAATAGACTTATATAGTAAAGTAGTAATAATCATGCATCAAATCTAACACTACACACAAATAAAGACATAGTCATATTCTAACATGATTACCTAATAACAATAGAAGAAACACATACTTTCACCTTAGTCACATGTAGATATATATGATCATACTTCACATAAATCACTACACAAATCATCATAGTATATCAAGAACCTGCCGATAAGTCCATGATCATCAGAATACATAAAGTAACGCCGACAAGGCCACATCACTCACATAGCACCGCCACCATAAGTGGACCATACCAATCACAATATAATTCAAGAGTTACATTACTTAAAATAAAGAGAATTAACGAAGCATACCACCAATACATTCTCGCCACTTCAATTCATAGCTAAATCATCCAATTCAATACCATAAAGCCCTCCATGGCCATGAACATCAATTCAATACAAAAACTATAATAATCAATGAATCTAGGTTAATTCAATATATATTTATAAATATAATAAAACATATACATGAATTGAATAATATTATTACATCATTAAATAGACCATAAAAAATACACTATAATTCATAAGCATTAACACAATATCAAGTCAATCCTAAAGTAGTCAAAAAGAAGGGTTCATCAATTACAGGGTCTCATAGATTAACTCTTTGAATTTTAGGCTCCTTGATTAATAGAGTTTCAAGGATTAAAAATCATACCTGAATGATGTTAATTCACTAATTTGATGAAGAATCATCACTCAAGTTCAAGAGAATTTCTTAGAGATTTTGGGGTTTTGATTTTGAAAAATTAATTCATCAAGGTATTTAGGACATATATAGATCTTTAAAATACCCATAAGTAACCGCCCAAACTCTTTTTTGGACATGAGGTGAATTTAACAATTCACCCCTTGACTTACAGTGTACCTGCGCAGTTGAATGCCCTCACAGACGACTACTCATCGACGGGCCGTTAGTCTAAAGGCGGACCATCCTGGCTGTCCGTCGATGGGTTCATACAGTAGCTATTGGGATCTTGAGCTCCCCAAGGTAAATTATTGACCATTTGTAACCAATTACGGGGCATCGACTGGCCAACCAGCCATCGTTTATCTCTGTCGTTTGGGGCTGGTCCAACACAACCTTGGATCAAGAAAAGGATCCTTCTACAAGGAACCTTAGATGGTCTTTGTGGACTTTTTCTAGGAAGTTTCCAACCCGAATATGTTCATATAAAATTTTATGGCCTACCACATCAATTTCATCCAAAAATATACATAAAACTCTACGAAACATGCCAAGATACACAAGGTCGTTTCTAGGCAAACCTTTCAAACATCATGGACGTCCTTGAACGTTTGACCTCCAAACTTCATGAAACTTTGCAAACTATCTATAAACACTATAGTAACTCATATAATGACCTCATTAAATCATGAAACACACATATAGGCACATAACCACACATGAGGCACATAGGTGACTGGTCGTCGAACGTCTTAGTCGTCCCTTGACGTTTGACTTCCAATGCACCTAAATATTTAGACACTGCCTCTACACCACATTATAAATTATTTTAGGACCTTATACCCTCATGAAAAATATGTTAGGCTCTAGCTTCACCTAAGTCATTTTCGAGTTGTCACATAAATAACCTACAGAATCACATAAATTTGGGATAAGGAGATCCCTACTAGAAACCCAACCTTACTTTAAAAAATGATCTTTAGTCTCATGAGATTTTCGTTTCAAAACCTAGCCTATTTAATTAATGGGGAGCTCTCTATATCATATTCAATATCCACTTAGTTCTAGGCATAACATTCCACAAATACATGTTTAGTCTTTAGTTGAATTTACAAGCATGAAGGAGTATCTTACCCTCCATCCAATATAATTGATAAATATAGCTCGCAGATTTATTAGGTGATAGAATAGACTTTCAACCTAAGACTTTCATGATAGATTCAAGTAGGTTAAACTAACTTTTAACCTAGAATCTTCAATATGTAAGGAAAACTTTCACATTATACTCATTGTGTGTTTATGAGAATGAACTTTTAATCAACACAATCAGTCATGCAATAATAATGTATAATTGTGTGAGTGAGAATAGACTTTCAACAACACCACAATTACATCAAAGTCAATATCACTTTACTTTCTCAAAAGATTGTCTTACATCATGAACACGCCTTCACAAAGCATGTATAATACCATATATTTCCCCTTTAAGTACGAAAGACCATATTCAATCAACATATGTAGCATTCATTATAATACACATTGATATAAGGATTATTCAAGTAATGAAGTGATTAATTGCATGATCTCAAACACTCGTAATATCGGTCATGTTGGTGGAGTCATTTCACAATGACACCTCATACAACGCAAGACACAACAATCTAGATTATAATCATGCTCATAAAGTATACAAATAAAGTCACAATTTGGCATAACTCTCATGTTATAGCCCTCGTGGTTCAAGGATTACATTCAACCAATCTCACTTTGTATTACTAGATTAAACATGGAGGGCAACATAATTCAAATAAATCAACTAATACATCATAATCTCATCGTATTTATCTTACTACAAATCACCCACATCAAAAAGTGACATATTCAGGACATGGGGTTTCACAAGTTATTGAAGGAAACTCTACATCAAAACCATAGAAATTCCTTAATTAATACATAATTGATGTAATCAATTCATTATGTTAATGATTCTATAACACTCTACTCACATAACTCAATACCCACACTTTAAGATCCAGCTTGAGGAGTTAGTGGAATTCATGGATTCATCGAAGAATTGATCATAAAATGACCATAATACCAGAAATTAAACCATAATATAGATATTTAAATCACTGAAAATGTTTTGAGAAATAATCCACGACTTAGAGTAAAGACCCTAGTTTTTAGAGAACTCCCTACTTTGAAATTGAGAGTTAAGGACTTCATAGATGAAAAATTAACCATGAATCAAAACTACAATACCTTAGATGAAAATTCATAACGAATTAGAGTGTAATATTTGATTTTCAAATTGAGAGTTAAGGACTTCATAGATGAAAAGCTAACCATGAATCAAAACTACAATACCTTAGATGAAAATTCATCACGAATTAGAGTGTAATATTTGAATTTTTGAGACATACACCTTCACTTCTTCTTCTCGAATGGAGGTTCTTATTAAGAGAAATTTTTTTTTGGGAAAGTTAGTTAAGATTTGGGGTCTTGGGAATTATGAAGTCAAATAGGTTAGTTAATATTTAAAAGTACTTATATAGTCTAAATAAATAATATGAAATGACCTTACACTAAAGTAATTAAAATAAAAATTACTTAAATTATACTTATCTTGGCTGAATTGGAGGCAGCATGTGCAGGAAACTAAGCATGACCTACAACCTTAACCCACCCACCCCACACACACACGGACCATGAATAGGTCTATGGGTTGTGCTGCATGTTTGTGTCTCATAGACTGCTGCTCCTCTTCAACACCCCTTGACCCATGACTTGGATGGACCTACGCCAAGTAGGTTCCTATCCGTAGGTCAACAAATTTTTGGCAGCTTGGCAATTTTTGGGTTAGGCTTTAGGGTCCTCCTCAAGGACCCCTTGATTGGTCAATTGATAGTCGTATCTTGACGTTTTACCCATGAACCCTCAACCTAAGTTCAGGAAACCATTTTACACTTATAAACCGTATATCAAAATGAAAAAACTCTCATGAAAAGCTCTAGTTTGACCTACTAGTTTTAGATTAGTCTCTAGCTTAGTCTTCAGTTCTAGAGGGTGTTACCTGGTCTGGTAGATAATGTTGAATAAAAATTATGCAATTAAAACTGATAATCTTAATTGTGATGGTGAGAATGAATAAGTTTATCAAGCGCTGGTTAAAGAAGCAAAGTGTGACACTCGGTTCCTTGACCAGCTGACTAGTTGTCAAAATTCTCCCTCAAAATGGTTTCAAAAGATGTTTTGTTGCACTCTTGAGTAGTGTGTTTAAGAGTTGGCATGATGGGAGAATTAATTTTTTTCTTCGTGCTATAGATCAATCAAACTTCTAAAACTACCTTCATTTGTCAAAAAAACGTACAATAAGTTGCTGAAAAAAGTTTCATATTATGTATGCAAGACAATTAATACTCCCATAGGGACCAACTCAAAGCTGGATGTTTGTCGATCTGGTCCAGATGTAAAAGATACAAGTGTTAGGATTTATGCAGGATTCCAAGCTTGTCCAATAGAATCACATTTGAAAACTCCTAAGAGAATCCTAAGACATATTATGAATAGAGGGACCTGGTTCTACTCTATCCATCACGATATTTTGTGTTGATAGAAGGAATATGGTGATGTTGGTTATGTGCAGCATCAAGATAACGGAAAGAGCATGAATGGCTCATACTCTTGGCTCATATCTCATTCATGGGGAATAAAAGGCAAGATATTGTTTCTCTTTCAACAATTGAGGCAAGGTGTGTACAGATGTAGACTGGTATGCTCAAAAGTTCTTCGCGTGGTTACTCAAACCATTCCTCTCTTATAAGCTATCACAAGTTCTCTTACTATGGCTTATGGCTAAGAACTCAGTCCACCGTAAGAGGACTAAGCATATTGATGTGAGACATCACTTTTTGAGGGATCATGTTGAGAAACAAAATATCACCCTGTAATCTAAAAATTATAGATCAAATCGTTCATATCTTCACAAAAGCTTTGACGAGGAACATGTTCAAGATAAACAAATTGAAGTTGGGGATGGTGAAAGTGAACTGAATGGATCCTTCCTGAACCAGTTAACCCTCTAATGACTATGCAAAGATAGAAAATAACCCTGTTTTAAAGTTATATTTGTTTTAGAAATTCCAGTCTTATATCTTTTGTATGTATACAAATATGACAGACTAGCTGAAGGAAAATGGAGTTTAGGGAATATCTAGGAAATCATATCAAACTACTGATAGAGACTTGATCTGTTCTTGAAGGTTAGCACTGTTAACATTGAGTTTTTAATTATGCATGAGAACTTTGCATTGCTACATGTTTGTCATTCAGGTATCTGATTGGTGTGCCATAATTTGAATAGTAAAATGACACTTCCTTTCATACGATACAACCTTTCACCTCTTACATACTTCATATTTCCTTCCATATACCAATAAAATTTAAATCCCCTTACGAAGAATCAAAAAATTCAAAATCCACTTTTCTCCTCTCTTAATAACACATTAGAGTTTAAACTGTTTGTTCCTACTCAAGTATTTTATGATTAAAGCTTTTGATTATGAAGACAGACTATGTTCCGCAAGCCAAAATCAGAACGTGAAAAGATGATGTTTAAAAGGAAACGGTTGAAACACTAAGAAATCATAGTATTATTAATAGAAGGGTGTCTCACTTTATAAAAAAACACATAGATGAAAATGAAAACAAAAATGAAATGAAATGGTCCTTTATTTATTGACCTATTTATCTCTGAGACCTTGAGTAAGTTTGATTTTACTAATCCTTCTATCATAATGCAAGAATACATGCACAAGATCATATCTACTAATGATAGTAAATATTGCATTAGATATGGGTACCATATAAGGTTGAATGTGAAAGTGTTGATGGGAAGATAGAGAAAAAGAGTAATGTGCCCAAGTTGTTGGTGGAACATGAGAAACTCAAGCTTTCTATGGAAGCTATGACAGATGTTGTTTCTAACAAGGTTACTTGAATAGTATGTTGAAGGTTTAGCTTCTGAAAATCACAATCTGAGGGATCAGGTTGAGAAGAACAAACAGCCATCACAATTTACCATGAAGCACGGGCATCAAAGAATGTTGTACTTCAATAAAGGCTTCTGATAAATAATGTAGGAAAAAATGCTCTCATAATATTATACTTAAAACCCCTTGTTGCTAAGTCATTCACTCGTCCTAAATTTTCCAGGTTAGTCCTCGTTCCTCCTCTTCTATTGAAACTCAATTGGATTTGTCCTTGTTTTCATTCGCAATGCTTTGATTGCTGATTTTTTATTTATGAATGAAAACTTTCTTATTTCTAATGACTTGTCTCATTACTTTATGCATTTTTAATCATGCTCAGTATTGCAAAAGAGGACATGAATATTTTTAAACTGCATTTCTATCAACTTGGTTTACTTTAACCTTTTTTATTATGTCAAAAGGGGGAAAGTTGGTAACGAATGAGTTCAATATTGGATACTTGAAGAGGACATTGTCATGGTACTGATAATGAGAATCAATCCTAGCTTATTATGTCATTGTTTGGTCAATTACTTCCTTGGAAAGTAAAAACAATAAAAGGGGGATTTCTATTTCTAAATGAATGAAAATAACTAACGCAATTGAAAGAGATACTTAACAGCTTTGAATGTTCGATTTTAATCAATTAATCAAAGTAACTAGGGTGTATGTGTTCCCCAGAGGTTCATAACTTGATAATTCTAACTATAACAATTCTTTCCTAGTACCTTGCATGCAAACTGATAAGTTATGTATTTCTAAATTCTAGGTCCGGCATCTAGAAAATCTCACTCCGCACCTTGGTCCGGCTACGTGTGTTGCTATCCTAACCCTTATCTTTACCTCATAGTAAGCATCGTATTCGATACTTGACTATGTTATTACCTCATACAAATCAATACTAGCATATTAGATAGTATACACTAAATCTATGTTGATAATTCTTTTCCTATTATCTACCTCCTTGGTCCGGCAAGTAGCATTAAGGCGAGTTCTAACGTTGGCCATCCGTTAAAAAGACTTCTAAGCGAAAGAATTATTAATACATGCAAGACACCATTCTAGAATTGTTATTTTAGTTAGGTTTTATCTCATTATTTGCCTATGGTTTCAACAACCCTAGTAATGGATTTTAGTTACTCATAGTAATAATCACAATATTCAAATATATTAAATAAGAATTCATGTACTAACTTCAATGAGGAAGAGTATAATCTGAAAGTTTGCTTGATTAATCACTAAAAATCACTTGCAAGAATCTCAATGTAATTAATAATCTCACAAGAAGTCTGATAATCAAAAGTCTAACAATACAATGTTTACTAATACAGTGTCTAACAATCTAAGAGTCTTACAATGATCCAGAGTCTAACCCCAAAAACGAGGTTTTTCGAACTATTTATAGAAAATAAAAACCTGATTAAACAATGACTCTATTTGCTGGAAATCTGCTAAAATGCGGCTGGGTCAACGGACCTCGCGATGGATCGTCGTGGTCACGACGGACCGTCATGGACTCCGTCGTCCCATACTTATGCAATTTCTTCTGTTGCTCTCTTCATTTCCCTCGACAGAAAGTATGACGGACCGTCATAGTCACAATGGTCCGTCGAGGGTCTTCGTTCCAAAACACTTCAACTCTTGGAATATGGGTACTCGATTACATCTCTTAACTTCATGACAAACCTACAGGACGGACTGTTATAGACACGACGGACCGTCACAAGCTTCATAACCCCACACTTGGTCAGACTTTCCCATCTTCCTTCAGTAGCTGCACTACACTGCCACCTACGGACCGTCACAAGGACGACGGACCGTCAGAAGCTCCGTAGGTGGTCTCTTCTGCATTTCTTCGCTCAAAATCTCCGCATTCATCTTTGGACAGATTTCCTGCAAAATAAAGAGAAACTTATATAAACATTAGTACAAAAAGGCTTTTGGACACACTAAACTTAAGGAAAAAGTATTCAAACATTTTTAACCTAGGTTAGACAGAATCTTATTTAAAAGAAACAAAAATATCACGAACAACTAAGCTAATACTAATTAATAAACAAAAATGCAAGATAAATGAGTAGATACTAGAGACACATATCTTAGAATTGGGGAAAACAAAAAGGACAAGTGCTCGGTGATGAGGAATACACCCACAGCAGCAACTCCGACTAGTAGGTTATAACTTGTAGGGCTTTGGTGATTTGTGGGGGAACAATGATCGATTGATAGAGGGAGAGATGGTGGAAGTTGAAAAGAGAGGGAAATGGGAGGAATAATGAAGGAATGGGGTGAAATGAGGGGTTGGAAAGTTTAAATGGTGAAATTTTATATAATTTCCAACCGGGTCGGGTCGGGTACGCCTCATTAATGACGCGATGATTCCCCGACGACGGTCCATCACAGTTGTGATGACCCGTCGTTGGTTCTGTCGTGTGTGCCCTAGTTTGAAAATAACAGAAAGACATACCTGGTACGATGGAGGCATACGACGGTCCGTCGCAGGCGAAACGGTCCGTTGATGTATCCGTTAGTGACTGCTCCAGAGTAATTTTCTGCAGAATTTCCTGATGATGTGCCTGTTAAATTAAAAACCCATCAGTAGAAAAATGCTACCATTACTAAAAAGACTATAAGTATTGGGTTGCCTCCCAACAAGCGACTGATTTAATGTCGCGGCACGACTGGGGACACTTGATTACTCGGACTTCATCAAGATGGAATGCCTCTATCACTTCATTCCCCAATGCTTTATGCCCAAAATAGAGTTCTATTCGATCTCTATTCATCTTAAACCGCACTCCCTCCTTGGATTTTAACTCAGCTGCTCCATGAGGGAATACTTGGGAAATCAAGTAAGTGCCAGTCCATTTGGACTTGAGCTTTCCCGAAAGACAAGGCGACCCAAAACTATCTAAAAGCACCAAATCCCCAACCCTAAACTCTTGTTTTTCACTTTTTTGTTCATTCTCCTTCTTCATCTTTTCTTTGTGGGATATGGCGGATACCGATTGGAGCTCACCACTCTGCCTCATAGTCCTACACAAGTTGAAGGTCGCTTCTTCATTATTCAACCGAAATTTCATTTGCCCCTTCTCCATATCAACTAACGATCTACTTGTAGAGAGGAATGGCCTCCCAAGAATAATAGGCACTTCAAAATCAAATTCGCAATCAAGAATAACAAAATCATCCGGAAAGATGAATGACTCCACTTTTACTAGCACATCATAGAGTATCCCTATAGGCCTTTTCACTATCCAATCAGCCATCAGTAGCCGCATCACAGTGGGTTTTGGATCCCCCAAACCCAACTTCTTGTAAATTGAGAGGGGCATGAGATTGATGTTTGCCCCCAAATCACATAATGCTTTCGTAAAATGTAATGTCCCAACTATTCGAGAAATAGTGAACGCACCCGGATCTTCTTTCTTTTGTACGAGGGATCTTGTAGAAATAGCACTACAATGCTGCAGTCTATCATCATCCTCAAAAGGGACCGATCTTTTCTTGGTGACCAGAACTTTCATAAATTTGGCATAACCGGGCATTTGTTCTAGAGATTCTACCAAAGGGACATTGATAGAAAGCTGCTTCAACATTGTTATGAAACGCCGATATTTACCATCCCCGGTCTTTTTCACTAATCTATGAGGGAAAGGTGGTGGTGGCCTAGGCATGGGAATTACCTTCATAGGTACTTCTGCATCTTTTCCATTACTTTCCTCTGCTTCACCACTACCCTTTACCACATTATCATTATCCTTTCTCACATTTTTCTCAGTAGACGGCATAGGTGGGTCAATGGATTGCTTACTAGCCCGAGTAGTGATTGCCATACAGTGCGCATCATTCTTTAGATTTTGGACAGTGTTTCTAGGAAGAGTGCCTGGTTGCCGTGTGTTCACAGTCGCAGATAATCGGGCCATTTGCAACTCGATATATTTAATCGATATTGCATGTGTATCATGTTTTTTCCCAATACTAGCTAAATCACACCTTAACTATTTAATGTGCTCATCACTAGTATCAAACCTCCTCATCATTTTGTGCAACATATCCTCAACTCGCGCCATTCTATCTCCACCATCCCTAGGAGTAACTTCACGATTTTGAGGAGGGACATAGGGCCCATTCCTATCATTTCTGTTACCGTAGTTACCCCGGTTGAAGTTGTTGTCGCAGTTGTAGTTTCCATCTCGGACATAATGACCCTCACGGTTATTCTTACCATAGTTCCGACCTTGGTTCCCTTGATATTGATGCCAATTATCCTTATTTGAGCCTTGGGCGCTTGGCCGGAAACCCCCCGTCTGCTCATTTACTGCATAAGTGTCCTCCGCATAATAGTATTCATAATTAGGAGGTGGTGGTTAAGACAAATAATTTACTGCATTTATCTTTTCTGCACCCCCAGTGAAATGGTTTAGTACCAACCCAAGCTCAGTTCTCATTTAAGCCATTTCTTCACGAATCTCATCTGTGGCTGGGTTGTGAGTGGACTGCACTGCGAAGGTGTTTCTCCCTGTATCAGACTTCCTAGTACTCAAAGCTTTATTATTCCGGCAAATTTTCTCTTATTTTTTGGCAATTTCAGCATAAGGACATTCCCCATAAGATCCACCTTCTATAGTGTCCAACACCACTTTGTTATTATCATCCTGTCCCCGATAGAAATATTCCTTCAGTGACTCATCATCTATACGGTAATTTGGAACACTTCTCAAGAATGAGGTTAATCTATCCCAAGAACTACTAACTAACTCTCCTAGTAGTGCCACAAAGTTATTCACTTTGTATTTGTGTTTTATTTTCTTGGAGACCGGATAGTAGCGTGCTAAGAAGAAATCCCTTAGTTGGTTCCAAGTGAAGATTGAGTTGTATGGGAGCTCAGTGAACCACATAGCAGCCTCTCCCGTTAGTGAGAGAGGAAACACTATGAGACCTATTACATCTAAATCCAAATGAGGCCTCCCTACACAGCTTTTACACACTGCCCTTACCTTAGCTATATGGGCATGTGGATCCTCAGAGGGTAGCCCTGAAAACAAACTTCTTGCAGTGAGCATTTGCATCAAGCTAGTAGTTACCACAAAGGTGTGGCCTTTGGGTAGAGGAGGCAAGACAAGTGGCCCATCTGAGTCTGCTATGTTATCATAGCCTCTGTAGTATGCCTGGGGCCGTGGAACAGGATTTTGTCCACTATGTTGGTGATCACCCGGAGCATCGGGTAACATCTGACCATGAACATCAATCGGAGCTGGGATGATCTGGTACGGATCATCATCATTTATTCCCAAGTTTCGATTCATATTGCGCAGTGTATGCTCTTATTCGTGATCATAGGGAAACAAGGGTTCTCTCCCTCTCCTTGTATTTGTCATACAAGGAGAATAGTTCTAAAAAAATCAAAAACAATAAAACAAAGTAAAATCAAGAAAATATCAACTAAATTATAGTAATAAGTTCAAGTTAATCTAAAAGCTATAATCCCCGGCAACGGCGCCAAAATTTAATACACTCAAACTTACTTTTCAAATAAGAAGTAAAGCAGTCGTGTCATGTAAATAACCCAACTAGTGAGATTGGGATCATTCCCACGAGGAAAATAGTCTAGACTTAACTTCAACCCGTTATTACTATTGTTTGGTCAATGACTTCCTTTGAAAGTAAAAATAAAAAAAGGGGGGTTTCTATTTCTAAATAAATGAAAATAACTAACGCTATTGAAAGAGACACTTAACAGCTTTGAATGTTGGATTTTAATCAATTAATCAAAGTAACTAGGGTGTACGTGTTCCCCACAGGTCCATAACTTGATAATTCTAACAATAACAATTCTTTCCTTGTATCTTGCATGCAAAGTGATAAGTTATGTATTTCCAAATCTTTGGTCCGGCATCTAGAAAATCTCACTCCGCACCTTGGTCCGGCTACGTGTGTTGCTATCCTAACCCTTATCATTACCTCATAGTAAGCATCGTATTTGATATTTGACTAAGTTATTACCCCATACCAATCAATACTAGCCTATTAGATAGTATACACCAAATCTATGTTGATAATTCTTTTCCTATTATCTACCTCCTTCGTCCGACAAGTAGCATTAAGGCGAGTTCTAACGTTGTCCATCCATTAAAAGGACTTCTAAGCAAAAGAATTATTAATACATGCAAGACACCATTCTAGAATTGTTATTTTAGTTAGGTTTTATCTCATTATTTGCCTAAGGTTCCCACAACCCTAGTTATGGAGTTTGGTTACTCATAGTCATAATCAAAATATTCAAATATATTAAATAAGAATTCATGTACTTACTTCAATTAGAAAGAGTAAAATCAAAAAGTTTTCTTGATTAATCAGCAAAAATCACATGCAAGAATCTCAACGTAATCAATAATCTCACAAGAAGTCTTATAATCAAAAGTCTAACAATACAATGTTTACTAATACGGTGTCTAACAATCTAAGAGTCTCACATGATCAAGAGTCTAACCCCAAAAATGAGGTTTTTCGAACTATTTATAGAAAATAAAAACCTAATTAAACAATGAGTCTATTTGATGGAAATCTGCCAAAATGCGGATGGGTTAACGGACCTCGCGATGGATCGACGTGGTCACGACGGACCATCATGGACTCCGTCGTCCTATACTTATGCAATTTCTTCTGCTGCTCTCTTCATTACTCTCGACAGAAAGTATGACGGACCGTTATAGTCACAACGGTCCGTCAAGGGTCTTCGTTCCAAAACACTTCAACTCTTGGAATATGGGTACTGGGATTACTTTTCTAAACTTCATGATGAACATACAGGACGGACCGTTATAGACACGACGGACCGTCACAAGCTTCGTAACCCCACACTTGGTTAGACTTTCCCATCTTTTTTCACCAGCTGCACTACGCTGCAACCTATGGACCGTCACAAGCATCACGGACCGTCACAAGCTCCATAGGTGGTCTCTTCTGCATTTCTTTGCTCAAAATGTCCGCATTAATCTTTGGACAGATTTCCTGCAAAATAAAGAGAAACTTATATAAACATTAGCACAAAAAGGCTTTTGGACACACTAAACTTAAGGAAAAAGTATTAATAATACCGTGAAACCACGGTATATCATCTTCTCAGGTTGGTTTGTGAGATGTGCAACGTCTTCACCAATAGGAAAGGCGGATAAAGTTTTTTATTTAACTGGAAAAACCCTTGTTGGTAACTGACATATAAAATAATAAATAAACAACATTATTCAATAAAAAATAGAGAGATCTAGCAAGTCCTTTTCAAGAAATCAAACATCAAAGAATACAACAAGGGATCGAATCCCTGAAAGTCTGCGTACGTGAAAAGGACAAAAATACAGTTCTCAAAAAGTCGCCATGTCACTACTCAAAAAACTAGTAGGTGAAACTAGAGTCTAAAGAGTGCGTTATTGAGTTTGTTGTGGGCTTTATGTTGTATAATGTTTTATTGAGCTTATGTTAAAAGAATAGGGGTCAAATTAAAGGTACAACTCCCTAAGAAACAACCAAGGGTCCTTGAGGAGGACCCTAAAGCCTAATTCCCAAAGCTTCCCAAGAGCAAAAAACTACCAAAAATTTCATGACCTACGGATTGGACCTACTAGAAGTAGATCCATCTACGCCGCGTGGAACCAATCTGTAAGTCAGGGGCCCATGATAGTGTATCTCCAAACCCACCTACTTTAACATTCAAGAAAATATACCCGTCTAGTGAAGGGCCTATTAAGTTTTAAGAATAGGTAGTAGGGGTAAATAGGCATCCAATGCCCAATATTTAGAAATAATGGACATATTAGAAATTAAGGGCATAGTAGAAAATATTGGCTTAAAAGCATGTTACCCCAATTTTTAACATTAGTAAATTTGTTTGGGAAATGTACATGCAATAATGACCCTAAGCTAAAAATCAAGTTGCAAGTTGTAACACATTAGGTACTAGGCATCCAAGTGTCAAGCCTAGTACCATATCACATGATCATTTAAAATGACTATGTTGATTAAGCAGTGCCCAATGACATAGTGAGGATTCTTGGGACAATAAGTAAACATTCCTAAAATGTACCATAAATAATAGTTAGTTAGGAAAGTAAAATCAACCCATGTGCAAGCACATGGGGAGAAATGGCCAAGAGGGGATCACCCTAACCGAATTTGGTTAGGGTAGTTATGGGGCAGGCGTTCACATGGGTTCACCCATGTAGTCCTAGCTCATTAACAAATTATAAACTCTAACCTACTGACCTAACTAACTAACTAACCTAGGACAAACAAAAACAAATTATCTAGTGCACCCAACAACCTAAGACTTAAAGACTTAATTGGGTGACACTAACTTAGTAACTAGTTACAGAGACAATCTAGTAACTAACCTAGGATTGTCCAAAGGGTTGGTTATGGTCCTAACAACATAGGGATACTACCTTAGTATACTTTATTAATTAGTTTATCAACTTAATTAATTAATATAAAAGGTCAAAACCGAAATCAAAAACCAATTTCCATATTTCGATTAAGAGAAGAAAAAAAAAAGCTAGTACCTAACCTAGGATGGTTCAAAGGGTTAGTTATGGTCCTAACGATGTGAGGGTACATTAGTAATTACATTATTTAACCTAATTAATTAAATTAGCAAGTTAATTGATTAAATAAAAGGGGTCAAACCGAAATTCTTGCACTAACCGAGTACAACTCAAGAAACATCCTAGTACTTAACCTAGGATGGTCCAAAAGGTTAATTATGGTTCCAATGATTTAGGGGTACTTTATTAATTAAACTAGTACAGTTAATTAATTAAATTAGCCATTTAATTAATTAATTTAAAGGTTCAAAACGAAATTCATAGGAAAAATTTCAGATTTGACTAAGTGTTGTGTTTTCCTATTTCTAGTCAATCTAGTAGGGGCTTTTTAGTAATTAATTTATTTATTTATATAATTATATTATCAAGCCTTAGTTGAATTATTAAATATCAGTTCCTAAACCTAAAAACTCACGATCAAACACTTATAAGAGTCGACGCGAAAATAGTAAGCAAAAAGGCAGAAGGTTATCGACGTTCTTAGGTGAATTCAAGGTGTTCTTTAAGGTTTCGTTCAAGATGGTCTTCGTACATTAAGTTCTACATAAGGTATGGGTTTTATATCCTAGAATTATTTCTCCAAGATTATTTTCCATCGTCTTGAATCTATGAGATCTCAAAACTACGGTTGTTTCCCAAGGTTCTTGTTAAACGTCCTTCTTCCCTAGTATCCTCGCTTTCGATTCTAATGAATATAAAGATGTAGTCTTGATGATTTTGTTTGTATGTGGTGCTGGTTAATCTTAATGTGTAGGGTTCTTGATTTGCAATGGTCGAATGAACCTATATTTTGTACATGTATGATTTTATGTGCTCCTTTCATGATATAAAGAATGATGTTGCATCGACTTTTGTCCGAAAATGCTAGTATTGAGATGTTACTGTCGTGATGTGTATACCTACTGTTAAACGTGTCTTGATGAAAATGTCACGTTCATTAAAATTTTCATATGTTGTTGTACGAAAAGTGTACTAATGTGATGTTTAATCTATGTTATATGGTTTGCTAAAAAGATCTCCATGAAATCATACTTGAATGAATGTTTGGCTTATGCAAATAAATTGGCTAACAATATAGTGTCCAAATTTTTGAATGGAATTGGCTATAATTTTATCTTTAAATATTTAAAATATTGTCTAATGAATAATGTATCCCAAATTAACCATGAATGAATGTAACTTTTGCTTGTGCCAACAAAGATGGCTATGAAATCTTTTCAAAATTACATAGGCCAATACTAATTTTATGCCAATCATATATAGCCAAAGTATTGAAATGAAAATTTAAGAACATCTAAGATAATTCAATGAATCCATATCCAAGGGTATGCCAATCATTGGGGCAAGTCCCAACATGCCCTAACCAAATGAACTATGAACATAAGTATTTCATTAGATGAAGTCCTTAAAGTCCATAAATAATTATATGAAGCTACCAAATGAATATAAGCAAGTAAAGTGAGTATTAACATATTCAAAAGTATCTAAGTTAATAAAGTGACTAGACTGAGGTGTTAAAGGAAGTGAGACAAGTCTCACTTACACCTAAGATACTATGTTAAGATACTCATGAAAAAGGGTGTTAGAACGTGAGAGACAAGTCTCATTAACACCAAACATATTATTTAAGGATAAATTCACATTTCATCAATGTAAATATAGGTATGATAAGTCGTCAATAGATTAAGTAAACCTCAATCTAGAAGCAAGCTTCTATAATGTTCGAGTCAACTCTAAAAGATAAGAATATAAAGAAAGTGAGCAAAGCACCTATAGACTAGCTATGAGCCTGTGCTTTCAAGTGTAAATATCATGAGATTAGGCTACCACCGAGGTGGATAAGTAGTCTATATATGTCTCCTAATATTAGAACTATATCTCGCCAACATGGGAACTAGCATGTGGATTCCACCTAAGAGAGCTAGGTTGTTTCGGTCTCACCTTGGCCAGTGAGATCACCTCTTTTAGGTATATGGAAGACTCCGGATTTTATTTTTAGCTCACATGATATATGTCGGTTAATTCTCAAAAGGATGTTCTTGGTTGACTTTAGCTGTGAGCCACCCCTTTCGATGTGGGCTAATCGCTTGAAATGGATTCACTTTAGCCGGTGATTCACCCCTTTTCGGTGTAGGACAGACATTGGATTTTATGTTAACTCGCATGTTCTGGGATTCACTTTGATCGGCGAATCACCTCTTTTTGGTGTGGGCAAGGCACTGGATTTCATGTAGATTCATATGATCTTAATGCTACAGACTTCTTTAAGGAAATAACAAGAAAACAAAGATGTAAGTTCACGGCAAACTAAGAAAGTAAGAGCTATGAATGTCAATGTTGATAAGGATGAAAATGACAATAATTAAAGGGCATAGCCAATAATGAATCATCATGTTATGAAAATGATGAAGACAAATAAGATTGGCTTATAATGACTTTATAAAATGATGAAGACAAATAAGATTGGCTTATAATGACTTTATATAATTGGAAAAAGATCATAGCCAAATAATATTGGCTTATAATAATTTCTTATATTATTTAAAGGAATGCCTAATAGGCTTAGCCAATAAAGATTGGCTTAATAAGATATCATGCCCAATTTGTAGTTAAATCATTTCCTTAGTCCTTAGGATAACTTACTTGATTCATTGTAGGTATGGGACTACAATGAATCATTGCACTTTTAAGTAAAACAGGATCAAAGGAGATTTTCGAATTGCACGACAACAAGAAGAAAAAGACTGAAAAATAAACTAAGTGTCAAAGAAAAGCTCTCAGGTTCGGGCATATCAAAATACAAAATCTTTGCTCGAGTTGTTCTAAAATTATGTTGATGATTCTAAGGTCTTATGTTCATATATAAAATGAGTTGTGTGCTTTGAATACATTAAATTACGTCATATTCATATCACAATTCACAAATAACGAATTAGTAAAGTCTGGTGATGTCACTTTCCAGAAATGGCATGGTGTTTAGGAAGAGATTTCCTTGATAATGCATATCCTTATGTGTATGTGTTCATACACCCATAATTAGTACAAGTGTTTACTAACCCTATACATTTACTATCTTTTTAGGTTCAGGTCAGAGAGAAGGTTGAAGACTCATTGCAGCGGTTTGGACTCAGCGATTTCCAGACCTTTGGTAGGTCCTCTTGATTTCGAGGATGCTACATTTACCTTCCTCTCATTACTACTTTAGATATATCTAGAGGATGTTTTCCCTAGCGTTTTTTTCAGACATTTATTTGAAGCTTTGTATTGAGTCTGTTTTTGGCAAACTATTATGATATGTTGATCTTTTGACTTGAATTGATTCCGCAATAGTAGATGGTTGTCTTTAATTTGAGATAAGTATAATAGTAACCTATAATAAAAGTATATGAAGTCTATGTCAACTTCAGTACATATAAAAGTTTTAAATTTTCCACAAATTTAACTATGTGAATGTGATGAAAGCTAAGAACAGGCTTGTCTACGACCTGTTAGAGGTTAACAACGCCAATCACGATTTAGATTCAAGAATTTGGGTCGTGACACCTACTGACCTTTAGTATGGAGCGTGAGCCCGCATAGGGTCCGTTCGTCTCACCTACAAAAGATGTCCAAGCTCGGCCAAGGGAGTGTCAATTTTGTAAATTCCTAATTAATTAGTTATGGGTTAAGGACGATTTATATTGTGTAATTTCACTTATATTAGGATTTTATAACTATTAAACACCCTTTTCCTATTCATTATTCAAAGAACTCACAAATAAAAACTACCTCGCCTCTAAATAATTCTCTCTCAAGAAACCACCATCGGTGAAGATGAAGTCAAGGTATGTAGCTCAAATTTCATTTTTTTCTCTTTTATTCGGTGGAGTTTATTCAATTGAGTTATGTTAGTTTTTATGCTTGGTTAGCTTCCATACGCGTAGTCCCTTTAAAACATGCTTTCCAGTTTCCGAATTCCCCCAAATGTTAGGGTTTTAATCTAAGTCATGTGTTCAATTTCAAAAAGTTTTATAAGGGTTATACATGATGAATTATTCTTGAATTGATGAATGAATGTGAATTATTAATACTTCCCCCCATAAACCCATAATTTCCCGAAATACTAAGTGGGGAGTTGTGAGTTGAGAGTTGTGATTTGAGATTGATTGATCACGGAAGCATGTGAAGAGATTAAATTAATATTTATTTAGTTTATTGAATTATGTCAGTATTCATGCCTAACTTGTAGTATTCTAGGTGTGGTAGAGAATTGTGATTCATGGTGTTGAAGTTCAAAGTATGATGAATTGATGAATAATCATGATATTATGTAGGTGCCTTCTGATTTCAATGAAAGTATTTTGATCATATTTAGAATGCAATTATGTTATTATTGAAAGCTTACTCTCAATTAGCACTTATGAATGATGATGATAGAATGTAAAAAGTTTATTCAATGTTATGCTACATCTTTAATTGGTAGGCTTAGGCATCCTCTTCTTGTGTAAACGAAAGTAATGTTGATTATGGTACCTCAAATCGATAGGCTTAGGCATCGTCTTCTTGTGTTACTAATGTATCTTGAATTAATGAACATTGAATCGGTAGACATAATGTGGGTAGCACTTTTATTAATGAATGATCAAGTATTTGAGGATATGTCTTGAACTGGTAGAATTAATGGTGATAGTTGTTAATGATGAATCTAGAAACTAATGCAATGATGAACCTTGAATCGGTAGTCCTAATGATGGTGTCCCTTTCTTGAGGACTCAATGAGTTATCCAAATAATATACCTTGAATTGATATCTAATGGTGGTGTCATTTTCATGTGTAATGTACTTTGGGTCGGTAGACCTAATGTTGGTAGCCTTCTCAAGTACAATAATATTAATGAAAATGAACTATTCTATGGGAATGGAGGCTTAGTATTGAGTGAATATGGTAAGTGATGAGTCCATAGCTCATTTAGGGCTATATTCTAGTAGAAATAGCATCCTCTAATTCTTGTTTTATCTCAATATCAGATGAACAATATCAAGTTTTAAGTATTTGATGTTTTAAGCAAAGCATGGACATTAGAGTGTAAGAAAGCAAAAATGTTGAAAAGAACAAAGAAAACTAAAGTCGGAGCATCACCAAGATCACTTAGTGAATCGCCGAACAGATGTGTGTCGACCTTTGTTCCAATACGCGAAGCCCTGCAGGAAGGGGATCAAAAATCCGATAAAAAGAGAAGTCGGAGCATCACTAAATGGTTCTGTGATACAGCACTATACCGCTGAAAGTTATTGAATGAAGAAAAAAAGTGATCAAAGTAACGGCGAGGAGTATCTATGTTGGTGCACCGCTGACTAAATTCGTGTTGTGGAGTTTGATGGCCAATGTTAATGTGAGATTTTTGGGATAACGGCAAATGGGCAAAGCAGCTAGGAAAGAGGTGAGTCACGGATTGGTTCGGCGTATCCATATTCAGAATGTCGATAGTTATAACAAGTCAAACAAAAAACCATTGGAAAAAAAAGGCGGTGAGGCAGATAAACAGTGAATCGTCGAGCTATTTGGTAATGTCAAGTAACTTAACTTGAGCCATCAGTCGCAACACAATTTTAAAAACACTATAAATACGAGCGATAGTTGTTATTTTTGAGATTCTGAACATTATTTTAATTTTACCTTAGTATTTTATCATTATTTTATTTTCTCTCAAGTGTGGAGAGGATTTTGGAAGACTTGAAGAGAAAAGGAGTTCATTTTTCCCAAGTTGGAAGTAGGTCTTTGATACGCTCAAACTTACTTCTCAAATAAGAAGTAAAGTGGCCATGTCAAGTAAATAACCCAACTAATGAGGTTGGGATTGTTCCCACGAGGAAATAGTTTAGACTTAACTTCATCTATTATTACTATTGTTCAGTCAATTAATTCCTTGGAAAGCAAAAATGATAAAAGGGGGTTTTTTATTTCTAAATAAATGAAAATAACTTGTGAAATTGAAGGAGACAACTAACAGCTTCAAATGTTGGAGTTTAATTAGTTAATAAAAGTAACTAGGATTTACGTGTTCCCCACAGGTTCATAACTTGATAATTCTAACTATAAAAATTCTTTCCTAGTATCTTGAATGCAAAGTGATAAGTTATGTATTTCTAAATCCTTGGTCCGGCATCTAGAAAACTTCACTCTACACCTTGGTCCGGCTACTTGTGTTGCGATACTAACCCTTATCTTTAACTCATATTGAGCATCATATTCGATATTTGACTAAGTTATTACCTCGTACCAATCAATAAAAGCCTATTAGATAGTATACACTAAATCTATGTTGATAATTCTTTTCCTATTATCTACCTTCTTGGCACGGCAAGTAGCATTAAAGCGAGTTCTAACATTGGCTATCCATTAAAATACTTCTAAGCGAAAGAATTGTTAATAAATGCAAGACATTATTCTAGAATTGTTATTTTAGTTAGGTTTTACCTCATTATTCTCCTATGGTTCCCACAACCCTAGTTATGGAGTTTAGTTGCCCATAGTCATAATCATAATATTCAAATATATGATATAAGAATTCATCTCTTACTTCAATGAGAACGACTAAAATACAAAAGTTCGCTTGATTAATCAACAAAAATCACCAACAATCAATTACAAGAGTCTCAAAATATTCAAGAGTATCACAAAGGGTCTAAAAAATAATCAAGAGTCTAACCATAATCAAGGGTCTAACCTCAAAAACGATATTCTTAGAACTATTTATAAAAAATAAAAACCTAATTAAATAAGGACTCTATTTGCTAAAAATCTTTCAAAAGGCGGCTGGATTGACAGACCTCGCGACGGATCATCGTTGTCATGACGGACCGTCATGGGCTCTGTCGTCCCATACTTGTGCAATTTCTTCTGATGCTCTCTTCATTACCCTCGACGGAAGGTATGCAGGATCATCACAGGCACAACGATCCGTCGAGAATCTCCGTTCCAAAACACTTGATATCTTTGAATTTGGGTACTGGACTACTTCTCTGATCTTCATGACGAACCAGTAGGATGGACCATCCTGTCTACGATGGTCATTCACACACTCCGTAACCCCACACTTGGTCAGACTTCCCCATCATCCTTCAGCAGCTGTACTACGATGCAACCTACGGACCTTCACGAGCACGACGAATCGTCACAAGCTCCGTAGGTTGTACTTTTCTGTATTTCTCTCTCAAAAACCTCTGCATTCAGCTTTTACACAAATTTCCTGCAAATAAAGAGAAACTTACATAAAAATTAGCACAAAAATGCTTTTGGACACACTAAACTTACGGAAAAAGTATTAATAATACCGTGAAACCACGGTATATCAACACCCTCAACACCTATCCTCTTCAATTTCTCACCGAGGTGCTAATAATTCTGGTATTGCAACTAGTGTCCTCACTTCAAAAGAAAATCCTCATTTTTCACACAATGATTTCAGTTTGAGTATAAGGATTACTTTTCAACACTCACTCTGAGAATAAATTCACATTCATTCATACATATTTCCATAAGCTTGCCCTTATTTTCACTGCTTTAAGTTCGCTATACAACTCTTAGGATCACGATAGGACTTTCTTCGCTTCTAACATAGGATCAGGGTCAGGTAGGGTATATTAAGGTATACTTTAGTAACTTTTTGCCCTCCTTGACATATCGACTAAACACACCATTTTCTATCATTTTATTTTGCCCGGTTTCTCATATTCTTTCACCTTGCTATTTTCCGTTTTTTCTTCATTTGTGTACGTGACTCTCTTGTTTTCTTGATTGTATTTCTTTTTTTTAATCAACAAAATTCTTAAGTCACTTTAGTTTTGTCCTTTCTCTCTCTTTGTTCTTTCAACCCCACTTTCCTGAGCATTCCTCATAATAGCCACCCTCAACTCATGGCTTTGCCATGAGTCAAAGTACACAATACCCAAAGTTGGGTCAGGGCCATAAAAAGGGTTGTTTGCTGCATTAGCCACCCTCAACTTATGCTTTTGGCATAAGTTGAGGTTTACATGTCCATGGAGGGACCACGGCCAACACATTATTCTCAGAAAAGATCAGTTGGGGTGAAAAAGAAAGGTCTAGTTTAAGCTCAAATCATTTGGATCAAAGAAGGATAAATTTCATTTGGTTTTCTTTTATTTAAGATAAAAATGAGCTATATTGAATAAGGGCCTAATATCCTTTCCTAATTGTGTATTACAACTTACTTTTAGCAGGATTAACCAGGCAAGTTCTAGCTCAGTACAAATAGTGGACTATTCAAATCTTCTCACACTCACTGGACAACTCATTACACTAACAGATTATAAGACATCTAGTTCGAATTTTACACTTAGGGTCATACAGTGGTGTGCCTCTATGTCATGCTTAGAGCCACGTTTTTATCAATTATTATGCCTAATCATTCATCACTTTCATTTTATCAGGATATCATTTTAGCCATCATGCTTCATAATTAAACTATGTACACAATATAAAGACATGTCAGTTCAACAGAAAAAATAATCAGTCTCTTGGGGAAAAAAAACACAGGCAAGAAAACCCCAAAAGAGGATAGTGAATTGGGCTACTCAGACTTCACTCTAGCACTCACTTTCCATTTAGCCCACCCCCAAAAAAAAGACATGCAATTGTCCCTAATGCATAAAAAAATTGAAATACTAGAGTGGTAGGTGAAGCAAACCTGGGGCGCAAAGCGCCGACGATCTGCAAGTTGGTGGGTCCGGTTCCCCTGAACCCACTACCTCTGTAATCTGGACAACATAGGTAGTGACCTCAGCATCAACAGTACTATCAGCAGTGCCTTCCGTGATCTCCACATTTCTGGAGCTAGATGCCCCAGCAGTTAACTCTCATACTCTCATCTGACACGCCTCCTCCTCAGCAAGCGAGGCTCTTCTCGCAGCCTCCATCTCACGGTGCTCCTTCTTCCGTGCTCGAGCTTCATCCTCCTCTCGACCCCTACACCTCTTGGCATGCTCTCGAGGGGGAGGTGGTGGAATCTCTGAAGTGATGAATAGGGCCGCCATCTCTGTGTCTTGAACAGGCTATGTAGAAGGGACCTCAGACTCAGGCACCCTAGCCTCTAAGATCATATCGATGTTTGCGTGAAGACTGTTGACCGCAGCCTGAAGGGTTGACAGATACACATGAGGGGACGGTTGAGCTAACACACGTAACTAAAAAGCGTCCAAGCGCTGATGAACCTCATCAATCTTCCGCTCTGTGTGTTGGACCATTCGCCGCTCCAAGCACTCCTCTGCCTTAACAATAGACCTCTGCATCCAAGGCTGGATGTGATGCAGAATTGTAGCCATCTGTGCCTCTAATTTCTGGACCCTAGCAAGAGGGACTAGAGCGGAGAAAGAAGCTGAGTGAGAGGATCTCAGGGCAATGCTACTACCCAGGATAGACTCGACCGGTGTAGTGTCAGCAGAAGACTTCTGCGTAGCCGTTCGGGCCTTTGTTATTGTATCAGCCCGATTGTCACCAAGTGGAGGCAACTCTTGACGGGGCCCTCTACGTGGATCCAACTCAGTGGCCTCATCTCAGATGAGGCCGATATCAACAGTGCCCAGCGGGGTCTTGAGCTGATCAACGTGCCATATAGGCACACCTGCGGACCTGCATAGAGAAAATATCATGCAAGGGAAAGGGTAAGTAGTTGTGACCTTAAAAGCCCTCCCGTGCATGTCCGCCTGTAGAAGCCAAGAAAAATCCACCTCAAACCTGGCTATCATCGCCGCCATCAGTACTGCTCGATCCCATGTGACTATATTATCAACGGCTGTGGGGGGAAAGGCAGTGGCAGACAATCAACCACAAAAACTTTGCTGTGAAGGTCAGGTTAGCCTTCTTGATGGATCCCTTTGTCTAGATCACCCAGTCAGCACCCTCTCCATCAACAGACAAGTGCAGGGCCATCCACCTCTTGGTGGTCTCTCTCAGCAATGGCTCACGCAGGAATTGGACATTTTTGACAATCTGCCATCGGTAGTAAAACTCGGCAGTGAGAGGGGTCCGGTTAGCATCAACATTCTCGTCGTATAGATACCGGCGGATGGAAGGCAGGGAGATATCAACCTGAATGCCACGTACTGGACCTGCTCCAGCGGGGCCTGTTTGGCAGGGGCATCCCGCCTATCAATCTGTGGTCAGATAGTTTCTATGTAGGATGCGTAGAACTCTCGGACCAACTCTTCACAATAACATCCCAACGAACGCGCTATCCACTCCAGTCGATGTCTGGTGAAGAGATTGTGGATCTCAGGCATCGTCAATAGACTTCTCGTAAGGACCCTCCGCTCCAATGTTAGTGTCCGAGTCATGAATCCTATGTCATTCAAGAACTTTGCATCGGAAAATACATGATATTGCCCGTCAACACACCACCGGTTGGGCAGGTCGGTAACAAGGGTGAGAGCACGAGTCGGTGAACCGGGTGTGGATTTTGAACTGTTATCCTCATTAGACGAGGTAGACTGTGCAGCGGTGGCGGGTGCAAGGACCTCAGCACATCCAGAGGCTTCCTCCGACCACGAAACTCCTACGCAGCCACACGCTCCTTCTTCATTAGTAGTTGACCCAGAAGGTGTGTCGGTCAGTGTGTGCTCCTCATTAGACTGAAGGCAGTGACTACACCTAACGCCGCCTTTTTGGGTGTGGCTCTGGCAGCATGTGCAGCTCGGGATGGGGTGGAAGTTTATGGGGGCACGTACTCGAGGTCACGCTCATCATCAAAGCTAATGATAAGGCGGGCAGACGGGGCGACAGACTTCGATCGCCCGCATGCGTAGACGCGATCTTATTTTGGTGCCATAATATAGTACCTATAAAGAATCAATTTTATTACTAAAAAGAGGAAACAAGACAAGCAAAACAACACAAAATAAATAAAAGAGTTAAGATGTAATGACATTTCTTTAATAACAGTGAAACATGGCGGACCTGGTGATGGCTCGTCGTGAGTATGACGAACTGTCATGGGGTCCATCATGTCTTACTTAGACTATGTTTATATGGAGAACCATAAAGGAAAGTCTCTACAAATTATGACGGAATATGCAGGACGGACCGTAAGAGGTATGACGATCCGTCGTAGACGTCGGTCAGAGGATACTTAAAAAAATATGAAAACCCTTAGGAGAGGGGTCTCTAACCGTCATAACGGTCATGTAGGATGAACCATCATGGGAATGACGGTCCGTCGCATGTATCTGTTGGAGGACACTTAGAAAACGTGAGCGACCCTTAGGAACAGGGTCTTACAACCAAAATGATTGTGCAGGACGGATCGTTGTGGGTACGATGGTCTGTCATAGATGTCTATTGGAGTACATTTGGAAAAAGTGAGAGACCCTTAGGAATAGGGTCTCTGACAACCAGAATGGTTGTGCAGGACGGACCGTCATGGGAACGACGGTCCGTCGCATGTGTCCGTTGGTATACACTTGGAGAAAATTTGTCAATGAAGTGTTAGGGCTGTTGGAACGGACCCAATAACGGTCCATCGTGGGCACGACGGTCCGTCATCGGGGTCTCGTTTTGTCATTCAGTGACAGAATTGGGGATGCCCCATTCATTCCATATGACCCAAATGGAATTTTTAGTGTTTTAACCTACATTTATCTACCCCAACTACCTAGTAAACTAGCAATGCTAAAGCACCTATTTCTAGAGTTTTAACACGGCAATTTCGAGGATTCTCAACCTAGGTTAGTTAGAATTTTATTAAAGAATGAACCTATCAAGAAGAACTAGGCTAATACTAATTAATAAACAAAAATGCAGTGTAAATAAGAAGAAAATAGAGACATATACCTAAGAATTTGCGAAACACAAGAGAGGAAGGTACTTGATGATCAAGTAGAGACCCACAACGGCAGCTCCGACTAGTAGATAGTGAATTTTAGGAATTTCGAGTATTTAGGGAAAATTATCGGTTGTAAGAGAGGGGGGTTATGACCTTCGGAAGTTGAAAAGGGAGGGAAATGGGAGAAAGAGGGAAGGAATGGGGTGAAATGAAGGGGTGGGGGTTTTAAATGTTGAATCTTTAAAAAAATAGCCGAGTTAGGTTGGGTACGCTTCATTAATGACGCGATGGGTCCCCGACGACTGTCCATCTCAGTTGTGATGGTCTGTCATTTGTTCCGTCGCGTGTGCCCTAGTTTGAAAATAACAGAAATACGTACCTGGCTCGACAGATTCATGCGACGGTCCATCACAGGCACAACGGTCGGTCGATGTATCCGTCAGTGACTGCTCAGAGTGATTTTTTGCAGAATTTCCTGGTGATATGCCTGCAAATTTGAAAACCCATTAGTAGAAAATGCTACCATTTATAGAAAGAAAAATCATAAGTATTGTGTTGCCTCCAAATAAGCGCCTGATTTAACGTCGCGGCACGACTGAGGGCACTTGATTAATCAGGGTTCATCAAGATGGTATGCCTCTATCACTTCATTCACCGATGCAGTATGCCCAAAATTAAGTTTTATTTGTTCTCCTTAAACCGTACTCTCTTCTTTGTTTGTAACTTAACTGCTCCATGAGGGAATAATTGGGTAATCGAGTAAGGGTCAGTCCGTTTGGAATTGAGCTTGCACGGAAGCAAACGAAACCTAGAACTGTCTAAAAGCACCAAATCCCCAACCATAAACTCTCGTTTTTCACTTTTTAGTTCATTATCCTTCTTCATCTTTTCTTTGTGGGAGATGGAATATACAGATTGGAGCTCACCACTCTGCCTCATGGACCTACAAATGTTGAAGGTAGCTTCTTCCTTGTTCAACCTAAATTTCAAGCCCCTTCTCCATATCAACTAAGGCTCTACTTGTAGCAAGGAATGGCCTCCAAAGAATAATAGGCACTTCAAAATAGACTTCACAATCAAGAATAACAAAATCTTCCGAAAATATGAATGGCTACACTTTTACTTGCACATCGTGGAGTATTCTTACAGGCTTTTTGACTGTTCAATCAGCCATCAGTAGCCGCATCGTAGTGGACTTTGGGCCACCCAAATCCAACTATTTGTAAATCGAGAGGGGCATGAGATTTATGATTGCCCCCAGATCACATAACGCTTTCGCAAAATGCAATGACCCGATTGTACAAGGAATAGTGAACGCACCTAGATCTTCTTTCTTTCGTACGAGAGATCTTGTAGCAATAGCACTGCAATGCTGCATTCGATCATCATCCTCGAAAGTGACCGATCTTTTCTTTCTAACCAGATCTATCATAAACTTGGCATAACCGGGCATTTATTCTAGATCTTCTACCAATGGGACATTGATAGAAAGGCTCTTCAGCATTGTTATAAAACACTGATATTTACCATCCTCGGTATTTTTCACTAATCTCTGAGGAAAGGGGGGTGGTCTAGGCATGAGAATTACCTTTATAGGGACTTCTGCATCTTTTCAATGCTATCTTCTACTTCACCACTACCATCTACCCCTTATCATTATCCTTTCTCACCTTTTCCTAATTAGACGGCATAGGTGGGTCAATGGTTTGCTTACCACCCCGAGTAGTGATTGCCATACAGTGTGCATCATTTTTTGGATTTTGGATAGTTTTCTTAGGAAGAGTGCCCGGTTGCCGTGTGTTCACAGTCGCAGATAGTTGGGCCATTTGCAACTCAATCTGCTTAATTGATATTGCATGTGTATCAACTTTTCACCCAATACCCGCTAAATCAATCCTTAATTCTTTAATGTTCTCATCACTAGCATCGAACCTCCTCATCATTTTGTGCAACATATCCTCAAATAGCGCCATACTATCTCCACCATCCCTAGGAGTAACTTCATGATTTTGAGGAGGGACATAGGGCCCATTCCTATCATTTCTGTTACCGTAGTTACCCCTGTTAAAGTTGTTATCGCGGTTGTAGTTTCCATCTCGGACATAATGACCTTCACGGTTATATTTACCATAGATCTGACCTTGGTTCCCTTGATATTGGCGCATATTATCCTGATTTTAGACTTGGCACTTGGTCGAAAACCCGCCGTTTTCTGATTTACTGCATAGGAATCCTCCGCATAATAGCATTCATCATTAGGTGGTGCTGGTTTTGACAAGTAATTAACTGCATTTATCTTTTCTGCACCCAGTGATATGGTTTAATACAAACCCAAGCTCAGTTCTCATCTGTGTAATCTCTTCACGGATCTCATTTGTGGCTGGGTTGTGAGTTGATTGCACTGCGAAGGTGTTTCTCCCAATATATGACTTCCTTGTAATCCAATCTTTATTGTTCCAGGAGACTTTATCTAACTTTTCAACAATCTCAGTATAAGGACACTCCCCATAAGAACCACCTGCTATAGTATCCAACAAGGCTTTATTATTATCATCCTATCCCTGATAGAAGTATTCCTTCAGTGACTCATCATCTATGCGGTGGTTGGGTACGCTTCTCAAAAACGAGGAGAATCTATCCAAAGAACTACTAACTGACTCTCCTGCTAGTGCCACAAAGTTGTTCACTCTGTCTTTGTGGTTTAGTTTCTTGGAGACCGGATAGTAGCGTGCTAAGAAAACGTCCCTTAGTTTGTTCCAAGTGAAAATTGAGTTTTAAGGGAGCTCAGTGAACCATTTAGTAGCCTCTCCCGTCAGAGAGCGAGAAAACACTCTTAGCCCTATTACATCGAAGTCCAAGTCAGGCCTCTCTACACAGTTTTTACACACTGCCCTAACCTTAGCTATATGGGCATGTGGATCCTCAGAAGGTAGCTCTGGAAACAAACCCCTGGCAGTGAGCATTTGCATCAGGCAACTAGTTACCACAAAGGTGCGTCCTGGTGGTAGAGGAGGCAAGACAAGTGGTCCATCGGAGTATGCTATAGTGTCATAGCCTATGTAGTATTCTTGGGCCCGTGAAGCGGGATTTTGTCCTCGTTGTTGGTGTTCACCCGGAGCATCGGGTAACAACTGACCATGAATATCAACCGGAGCTGGGATGTTCTGGTTTGGATCATCATCATTAATTCCCATGTTTGGATTCATGTTGCATAGTGTACGCTCTAATTCGTGATCGTAGGGAAACAAGGGTTCTCTTCCTCTCCGTGTATTTGGCATACAAGGAAGATGGTTCTATAAGAATATAAAAACAATAAAACAAATTAAAATCAAGAAAAATATTAACTAAACTATAGTAATAAGTTTAAGTTAATCTAAAAGCTACTTTCCCCGGCAGCGGAGCCAAAATTTAATACACTCAAACATACTTCACAAATAAGAAGTAAAGCGGTGTTAAGTAAATAACCCAACTAATGAGGTTGGGATAGTTCCCACGAGGAAAATAGTTTAGACTTAACTTCAATCTATTATTACTATTGTTCAGTCAATTGTTTCCTTGGAAAGCAAAAATGATAAAAAGGGGGTTTTCTATTTCTAAATAAATGAAAATAACTACTTAAATTAAGGGAGACAATTAACAGCTTCAAATGTTAGAGTTTAATTAGTTAATAAAAGTAACTAGGGTTTACGTGTGTTCCCTACAAGTTCATAACTTGATAATTCTAACTATAGCAATTCTTTCCTAGTATCTTGCATGCAAAGTGATAAGTTATGTATTTCTAAATCCTTGGTCTTGCATCTAGAAAATTTACTCCGCACCTTGGTCCAGCTACGTGTGTTTCTATACCAACCCTTATCTTTACCTCATATTAAGCATCATATTCGATATTTGACTAAGTTATTACATCGTACCAATCAATACTAACCTATTAAATAGTATACACTAAATCTATGTTGATAATTCTTTTCCTATTATCTACCTCCTTAGTTCGGCAAGTAGCATTAAGGCGAGTTCTAATGTTGGCCATCCGTTAAAAAGACTTCTAAGCGAAAGAATTATCAATACATGCAAGACACTATTCTAGAATTGTTATTTTAGTTAGGTTTTACCTCATTATTTGTCTATGGTTCCCACAACCCTAGTAATGGAGTTTAGTTACCCATAGTCATAATCACAATATTTAAATATATGATATAAGAATTCATTCACTTACTTCAATGAGAAAGAGTAAAATCTGAAAGTTTGTTTGCTTAATCAACAAAAATCACCAACAATCAATTACAAGAGTCTCAAAATATTCAAGAGTCTCAAAAAGGGAAAAAATAATCAAGAGTCTAACCATAATCAAGGGTCTAATCTCAAAAATGAGGTTTTTCAAACTATTTATAAAAAATAAAAAACTAATTAAATAAGGACTCTATTTGCTGAAAATCTGTCAAAACGCGGCTGGATCGACGGACCTCGCGACGGATCATTGTGGTCACGACAGACCGTCGTGGACTCCGTCGTCCCATACTTCTGCAATTTCTTCTGCTACTTTCTTTATTACCCTCGACGGCAGGTATGACGGATCGTCACAGGCACAATGGTCCGTCGAGGGTCTCCGTTCCAAAACACTTGAACTCTTTGAATTTGGGTACTGGACTACTTCTCTGATCTTCATGACGAACCAGCAGGACGGACCGTGATGGATACGACGGTCCGTCACGCACTCCGTAACCCTACACTTGTTCAGACTTCCCCATCTTCCTTCAGTAGCTGCACTATGATTCCACCTACAGACCGTCACGAGCAGGACGAACCGTCACAAGCTCTGTAGGTGGTACTTTTCTATATTTCTTGCTCAAAAACCTCCGCATTCATCTTTTAGACAGATTTCCCTCAAATAAAGAGAAACTTACATAAAAATTAGCACAAAAAGGCTTTTGGACACACTAAACTTAAGGAAAAAGTATTAATAATATTGTGAAACCACGGTATATCAGTCTTCTCCATTGATCTTCCTTAGCATAAATCAGGGTTTAATTTCTCATACCCATTTGATTTCATTTATTGTGTTAGGTGTAGTTTTTTATTTCTTAGTGTGTGGATAAAAACCCCCATTCTTGGGATGTGATTAGCAAATATTTTCTTGATATTATTGTTGGGTGTTGGTCGCTAATAGATTAGATGTATTTTAATGGTGATTTCACCTAGTGGTTTGCAAATACAAAACCACTCATGTGTTTTAGACATGCTCGAAAGAGAGGTCGTGAAACCAAGACTGTTAGACGATGGCCTAAGGAGTGAGATGACATGAGGTTCAGCTTGAGAGCGTGAACCCTAGTACCATATCCTAACACTCAGCTCGAGAGAGTGAGTAGGGTAAGTCATAGGTTGGCCTTCATGTGGCAAATTTTTGTCCGATTGAAACCCATAAATGGGGTAAGTTTGTCGAGAGAGAACTTATTTACATATAAAGCATAGCTAGTAACTATTATCTTGTAAATTTCCTATCGACACCATGTGCCCATTCTATTTATATTAATATGTATTGTGGTCACACCCAAGAACTTCTCCCCATACTTGATTCTCATTGCATTTTTTCTATACTTGTGACAAACACCCCTTTAGATATTTTCCATTTTTGTGTCTCCCCTTTTAAATAAAATGTTTTTATTCATACATTTATGTAACACCCCGGAAATTCTATGACCTACACTATAACCTTACATAGTGAAAAATGATTATTCTAGACCTAAACTAATGTAATTAACTTGATTAGGAACTATTAAAGCCTATACATCAAGGAACGACCACGACATTCAGAGACTAGTGAAAGTCAATTAGTGTGCCTTTAGGTTTTATACAGGGTTTGAAGAGTCATATAAAGGTCAAACTTTGTGAAAATGCTTAGGGTATACCTTAGCGTGTGTTTAGGGTCAAAACATGAGGGTACCAATCCCTAAGGACCACCTAGGGGTCCTTGAGGAGGATACAACAATCGAGCCTAAAAGCTGTCAAAAACCAGTGTGAAACCATGAGGCTCATTGATCACCAAAAATTCAGTCTCTATCCCAAACCACGCTTGACCAGTACGGTCTGTGGTTGGGACGACAGGATATCGATGGGATCTCGTTGGTGGACCCCTATCTCATTGCCTACACACGGCTTAGATGGGGGCAGTTAGGTAATTAGTTAATTAATTAATGATTAGGGACGGTTATAATTATTTATTTTTGGACTATTTAAGCACCCTAAGTCATTAAACTAACCTAACACCTCATAAATCCCAAAACCCAAATAACTCCCACTTCTCTCCAGTTTCTCCCACTACTCCAAAGACCCCATTGAAGAAGAAGATAAAACTTTATCTATGGATTAAATATCAAGAATTTCCACTACAATTCTCTGAGAATTAACAAAGTATGGTAGATATTCACTCTTCTTACTCCTTTCCCTAAGAGGTTACTATAAATTTAATTTCAATATTCTTCAAAGTCTAGTTTTCAATCAATTTCGTGGGTCTTCATTCAAATTGGATTAATTTGGTATTGATTTGATTAATAGTGATTATTTATGATTTTTAGGAGTGTATTGATGTTGTACCTTAGGCTTTGACCTAACTTCCCCTAAAGACCCATGAATATCCCTTTTATCCTAACCCTATCCTATAAATTAGTTTAATTGATGATTAGGGATGATGTGATTGAATGTGTTATTGCTTAATTTAGTATTATATGATGATGATGATTGGGTTGTTTGATGAATATTGTAGAACTGAGAGGGAAGTCTTGAAGGAGTTTCTTGGAGGCTATTGGTAAGACTTTCAAGGTTATGAACACTTTATTGATTTGATGTTGGTCTATTCTTGATAATGTTGTTCAATTGAAGTATGATGAATGAATTTATGGGTTTATGATTATTCTATGAACATGATGGATGGGAGATGACAATAGGTGTAATGTTATGAGGCATTGGAGGTGATTTCTCATGTGAATCTTATTACTATGTTATGATATAATATTCTCACATGATGTCGGGTTTGTGATGAAAGGACTTTCTTATTCTACACCCTATGAGCTTTTCACATGATTATATGAGGGGATAAACTCTTAAGATCTATATTAAGAATTGATGTTAAGAAAGACTTAAAGACACTTCAAAAAGGGAATTTAGCTTAGCATCCTAAGAGGGACGGTAGGCTCCCACTGTTCTCATAAGGTGGAAACTACAATGCGAGTTAGAATAAAAAGAGTTTATGGTAACAATCTCTTAGACCCTTAACTGTGTGGATCCACCTAGAATCTACGATTATGTATACATTCTACCTTGGCTAGTAGGATGTCCTATTTTTGGTGTGAGGAGATGACACCAGATTTCATGTTTAGCTCACATGGTCTATGTCAGTTATGTGGATGTTCCCAAAAGTAAAATGAATGAATTAAAGTAAGAAGATGAACACTAACTAGGATAGGTAAAGGGTGTGGGACTTTGCCTATGCATTGTACAAGTGACCTTGAGGGGTGTCCTAGGAGGGGTTTTATGTACTTATGTTATGAATGAAATGCATTATGTTGGTTATATAATTTTTATATTATGTTGTTTTCACTTGATATACATGATATTGGTCTAAATTGCTATATATGATGTTGACTATACATGTTATGATTTTATATGAGGTAAAGGTATTGTTTATGGTCTCCTTATTAGTTACTTGGTTTATGTGGGGTTATGGGGCTTCACTTGAGCATTGCACTAGTTAACTTCAATTGATATTATGAGTGGGGTCATGGTAAACTTTTATGAAATGAACTCTAGAACATAAAATGGTGATATAGTTTTATTATGATGCTACTCTTGAACATGAATATGAATTTGTCTTAATGATGTTGTGATTGCAGACTTGTATATGTTCTTGTAATGTGCATGAAGCGTTTAAAGTTAATTGGCATGCTTATAAATAAAATTTTCCTTTGTGCATGTTTTCAACGATTTACTTGAATATATTTACGTACTTCGTACATGTGGTTTGTACTAACTCTTATTTTTTATATTACTACAAATATGTAGGTTCGGATCATTAAGGTGCTTCAACGTAATTCTCAAGAAAGCTTGGATACTTCCCAAGGTTGTGACTCCTCAAGTCAGAGAATGAAGCTCATGACTCTAGCTTTGCTACTTGATATTAAAGACATCTATCTTTCTTAATTCAAGAATTTACGTTGTATTCTCTTATAAGATAATTTGTGATGTTTTAAGGACTAAGTCCCAACTCTTTTATTCCTACGATTAGATGGCTATGTGAGACGACATTAGACTCTATTTTTATTCTACCTATTATATGAAATGATGTATGCTAAAGGCTCATCTAAGACCTATTTGAGGACGAAGACGCCGGTTACGTCTAGAGGGTACTCTCTGTCGTGATAATAGAATGAAGCTCTAATTAACTACATGTTTTGGAAACCGCTCCCTTGGGAGACGACCCCAACCCTAAGTTGGGTTACTACTATCGACAATCATAAACACTCAAAATGTAGGTTTGTGTCATTCGTCATGATAAACATCAAAATGGTTGTCGCAACAGGCGAGTGGTGTCACTTGAGAACTATAGTTTAATTGATATTCTCATTAGTTGTAATTTACTTACTTAATTTTTAGGTTTGTTTGATGTGTCTTTAGAAAAAGCACGAAGTATGAATGTGAATGGAAATGATGACTACCAAGCTACCCATCCAGCATGATGTGATCTTTACCGAGAAGACATTAAGGATATTAACACTGTGTATAATCCTTCTCATGTGGGTGTAAGGGGATTAATTTACATGCCACGGTCTGAAGGAGATGCAATGTTTGAAATTGCTAGCTCAACCCTCCATCCCATATATTCAAGAGGGTTGTATGGAGGCCTAGAGCATGAAGAATCATATAAACATATACAAAATTTCTTGGAACTATGTATCCATTTGGCGTTCAAGAAGTTATCACACGAATCCATTAGTCTTTGCCTATTCCCACTAATATTATCAGGGAAGCCACTAAATGGTTGGTTAAGTTTAATAAAAGCTCTATCAAGTCATGGGAAGATCTAGTCACTACTTTTCACAATAGATTCTTTCCCCCGTCAAAAATAATGAAACTGTGGGATGACATTCAAAACTTTAGGCAAAAGAAAGGTGAACCAATTCATGAGTCATGGACAAGATTCAAGAAATTTATATGAAAATGTCCAACACACGGGCTGCCTAGTGAGTTATTATTTCAATATTTCTACCAAAGTCTTGAGTAGGTTAATAAAGTAAATGTTGACCAACTGGTTCAAGAAGGAATAATGATACAATCATTTGAAGTAACCTCATTTCTCCTAGATAAGATCACTAGAGTGAACCAAACTTGGTACACCAAAAAATATCAATTCTCCCCATTGTATTTCAGATTGACGTAGGAACGGCTAAATAAAGAAAAGGAGAGGGATGAGAATATCAAAAAGAGTCTATCTCTAATGCAAATTCTTCAAGAACACATGTAGGGGACATGCAAAGGCGTTTTGTGTTGTGGAGGGTTTTTCTTCTGGATACATGCAATCTAGGGAAAACCAAGGTTGGAACCCTAAGAGAGCTGAGGAGGGTTTTCATCTGCGCTATCAATAGCGGAGTGGAAACCAAGGTTGGAACTATTATATAGGGGGGCCAAGAAGGTATTGTCAATATTGGGATAAACAAGATGAGCGCGAGGATGAACAAACTTCTTTGAGCGATATTCCAAAGTCGAATGGGAGTGCAAGTAGTTCCAGAGTTAATGATTTTCTATCACGCATTCTTGATAAAGTTGGGTATCTGATGATTTACTAAAAGGGATGAGAGATGATTTTTCTTCATTAATAGTTAAATAAACTCTTATGCTGATGCCATCAAAATATTTGAAGGTCAGCTAAATCTATTGTCTAGTCAATTAACATCTAAGTCACTAAAGGAAGATAACAAAAGAGAAATAGATGTAGTGACCGCAGTGGAAAGTGGTAATAAGAAACCTGAAAGATGAAGAAGACCTCCAAAAACATGTAAAAAGTTAGGGAGGGAGAGAGCCTCAAAAGTCTTGTTCAAAAAAACCTTGTAAGAGAACCACATGAAGAAGCAGAGCAACAAGATCAAGGTCCAAGTGTCATCCAACCTTTACCCAAAAAAGAAGAACAAAAATGAGAAGTTCAAAAAAATCTTAGGTTTTTTTCAAAACGTTGTCCATCAACCTCCCTTTGGTAGAAGCATTCTTGTAAATGTCGAAATATGCCAAATTAAAAGTTGGTTACCAAGAAAAGGAACTTACAATATAAAACAATCGAAGTGCCTTATAGTTGCAGTGCAACTATGACAAAAGAGTTTATCAATAAAAGAAAGAATCGAGGGTCATTCACTATACCGTGCACCATTGGCATGCTACAATATGCAAAAGCTTTATGTGAATTAGGAGCAAGCATCAACTTGATGCCTAATGCAATATACAAGTAACTTGGGTTGGGTGAGTCAAAGGCAACGTCAATTAGACTCCTTATGGTAGACAGATCAATCAAGCATCATGTTAGGATCCTCTATGACATATTAGTAAAAGTGATTACATCCATATTTTTGGTGGATTTTGTGATCTTAGGATGTGATATTAATGTTGAGATACACATTATTTTGGGAAGTCCATTCTTAGCAACCGGGAAAGAATTGGTGGATGTTGAAAGCTGGAAATTGAAATTTTGAGTAAATGATGATGAAGTGACTTTGAAGACCTGTAATACCATGAAACAACCAACTCATATCCATGTGGTGTCCACAAAACATGTTATAGATTAAGCAGTGGCAAGTGTGAGTCATTTGATGCGAAAAAATGAACCATTTTAATCTGTGTTTGCTAATTATCATGAACCAATGTTCATGGCTATGATGAAATAGTGTCTGCCTTAACAGGAATGGGAGTGTATGAAAGAAATCCAATCAAGTTGGATATGATATGAAGAGCAAAGGAAACCCACCTGCGAAGCCATCAACTGAGGAACCGCCAAATATGGAGCTGAAAGTCCTACCATCTCATCTCAAAAACGCTTTCTTGGGAGACATTAATACCTTACTAGTGATCATTGCATCCAACCTAATTTAGAACCAAGGGAAATTACTAATTAGAGTTCTGGAAAAGCATATAAAGGCCATAGGATGGACCATACCTGACATCGTGGGCATTCCTCTAGGTATTTGCATACCCAAGATTTGGCTTGACAGCGAATGCAAACCCATCGTGAAGCATCAACAGAGGTTGAACTCTCTGATGAAAGAGGTCGTGCAGAAAGAGATCATCAAGTACATTGATGGAGGCATAATTTATTTGATTGTAGATAGTAAATGGGTAAGGCCAATGCAATGTGTACCTAAAAAGGTGGTATAACAATGGTTCGCAATTAAATAGGAGAAGTGGTACCTACATGACTAGTGACCAGGTGGAGAGTGTGTATGGACTATAGAAATCTTAACTCATGGACCAAAAATGACCACTTTCTAATGCCCTTTATGGATTAGATACTAGATAGGCTTTCAGAAACAGGGTGGTACTGTTTGTTGGATGGGTACTCTAGATACAATCAAATCTCCATTACGTCAAAAGACCAAGTGAAAAACACTTTCACTTTTCCCTACGGAACCTTTGCATTCAAAAGGATGCAATTCGGACAATCTAATGCTCCAGCAAAATTCCAGTGTTGCATGTTGGATATCTTTGTAGATATGGTTAAGGACTCTATGGTGGTATTCATGGAGGACTTCTCAGTTGGATGGGATATGTATGAAAATTCTTAGCACAATTAACGAAGGTACTCCAATTGGGATAAGTTTCAATTCATGGTAAAGGAAGGCATTATTCTTGGACACAAGGTGTCACACCAAGGATTGGAAGTAGACATGACAAAAATTGAGGTTGTTGAGAAGCAACCCCCGCCAATCTTAGTGAAGGGTGTTCACAGCTTCCTGGGGCATGATGGGTTCTACCAAAGATTCACTAAAGATTCCTCAAAGATTTCACATCAACTATGCGAACTCTTAGATAAAGAGGTGAAGTTCAAATTTGATGATGCATGCATGGATGCCTTTAACAGTTTGAAAGAAAAGTTAGTTTTTCCACCAATAATCATCAGTACAAATTGGTCTTAATTGCTTGAAGTGATGTGCGATGGTCGTGGTATGGCATTAGGTGTTGTATTGGGATAAAGGGAAACAAACTATTTCATCCAATCTATTAAGCAAGCACGACTCTAAACAACGTCGGGCGGAATTACATAGTTACTGACCTAGAGTTGTTTGCGGTGGTCTATTCATTTGAAAAGTTTTGGGAATAGTTTATAGCCACCAAAGTAATTGTGAATATAGATCATGCTGCATTCCTCTACCTAATGGAAAAGAAGTATGCAAAACCAATACTGATAAGATAGGTGCTACTCTTGCAAGAATTCAATTTTGAGGTGAAAGATCCAAAGGGTTGCAAAAACCAAGTGGCTGGAAACTTATCAATATTGGAGCGCAAAGAAAGTGTTGAGCACGAAAGTGCTGAGCAGGGAACCAAATCTATTACTTATTACCCGATGAGAAGGTATTTACACTATCTCTCACACATACACCATGGTATGCCGACTTTGCAAACTATATTGTGTGTGGACTGATGTCGACTGATTTGAATTATTATCAACAGAGGAGGTTCCTGTTTGATGTTAAGAAGTACTTTTTGGATGAGCCACACTTGTTAGGTAGTGTGTTGACCATATTATAAGAAGGTGTGTTCCAGAGGAGGAAGGAGCAGTAATCCTCCATGCTTGTCATACATCCCTGTAGGAGGACATCATAGCAGAATTAACACCTCCACTAAGGTCTCCCAAGTGGTTATTACTAGACTTCTCTCTACAGGGAAGCACACAAATTTCAAAAAAGATGCTCTCAATGTCAGTGGAAAAGGGAGAGTCGAGAAGACACGAATTACCTCTTATACCCATCTTGGAAGTCAAACTATTTAATGTATTGGGGATTGAATTTATGGTCCTATTTGTAATAATGTTTGGGAATAAATACATATTGGTAGCTGTGTATTATGTCTCCAAATGGGTGGAAGTTATCGCACTCCTAAATAATGAAGGGTGAAGCGTTTTTCAAAACCTAAAATGCCCAATCTTTTAAAGGTTTGGGACTCAAAGGGCAATTGTTAGTGATGGGGATCGCATTTTTGCAAATAAGTAGTTTTCTATTGCATTAATTAAATATGGGGTGAAGAAGCATTCTGGGTAAAAAAACAGTAAACAAAAATAGAACCGACTGGTCGAGAAATCTTTATGATGCACTGTGGGCATATCAGACTGCTTCTATTGTAATGTCTATAAATCAATTAGTTTTGGTAAGTCGTGTCATCTACCTGTTGAGTTAGAGCACAAAGAATTATTGGCATTAAAAGCTTTGAACATAGATTGGACTAAAGCCTCATGTGAGTGGCTAAATAAGTTGAATAAAATAGATGAATTTAGACTACGATCTTATGAGAGTTCAGTCATTTACAAAAATAAGATGAACAAATGGCATGATGCAAAAATATCAAAGAGGGAATTCAATATAGGATACTGGTGTTGTTGTATAATTCGTTGTTAAGGTTCCTTCAAAGGAAGCTCAAGTCCAAGTAGTACAGACCATTCAGAGAAAGACGGGTGTTCACAAATGGTGCCATAGAAGTTCAAGGTAAAGAAGGACCTCAATTTAAAGTGAATAGTTAGCAGTTGAAATCATACTTTGGGGACTGTCTAGATATCTCCTTAGTTTTGTACTTAAATGATGCTTGATAGCATTTTGATGTCGTGCCACAACGTTAAATAATGTGCTTCTTGGGAGGCAAACCAAGTGCTAAATAATGTGTTGTTGAGTGCTGTAGGAGGTTGTAGGGACAGAGAACCACCAAACTACCTAATCAAATGGACTTTCCAAAGAAAGGTTAAATGCATCAGCAAATAACAAATAATGGTCATTAGGAACTGCGCCAAAAGTAGTAAAACTTCCTTCTCAACCCTCTTTGCTTGCTTATGTTTTTTCTAAATTCACCACTTTTAGTTATGCTTTTATTACTTGATTAGTACCAACATTGAGGACAATGTGGAGTCTTTTAAGTTGGGAGTGTTTGTGTTTAAGTCTCATTTAGATCAACACTAATGACTTAAATAGTGCTCTCAATTGAACAAAGATGAATGTGCAACTACAATGAAATCAAATGAAGTTTCGTAGACAATATATGGAATCTTTGTATCTCATTGTGATTAGCCATGTATGAAATTGATTTCTCTTGTGATGATCGTTACACACTAGTGAAAGTGTGTGGTCTTGTTTGGCTTGTTCGATGCCTTATCTGATGAGCTTACTTTGAACCATGCATGAATAAACCTATAATCTATCCTCTTAGTCTGATTGATTTAGTGTGGTGTGCTCTTGAAATGATCTAATGCAACTTTAAAGAGTGTGAGTCAAATTAACATATACCTCTTTTGTGGCCTACCCATGAGCGTGTAAAACTCTTTTGAACAACCCTTGATCCTTACCCTTCTTTGGAAGAAAACTTGATTAACCCTAGACCTTAAATCTATCCACTACCTATAATCTTCTTGATTTCTAATTTAATGAATAGCCCAACTTAGGAGAAAAGCTAAAGTTGGGGATGTGGTGAAAAAGAAGGAAAAATCATGAAATGCATTAAAAGTCTCCTTTAACTCTTGGAGTTGCAGAAAAATGGAAACCTAAAAAAAACAAAAGAAAAATGATGAAAAACAAGAGTTGTGGAATAAATGTGTAATACAAATTGGGTTTCCAAGCAATTCATGGAGAGTGAAAAAAATGATGACTTAGAAGCATTAGAAAAAAAATTGAGGAAGGAAGGGAAGAGGATGTTTTAAGATCACCATATCTCAAGAAGATGATAATATACCGAGCCTAATATGACCATACCTTTGCACTCAGCCCCATTACATGCCTTGAAAAGACCTTTTTGATTTTGAGAAAGCCAAATCGAAGATTTATTGGAAAATAAGGGTAAAGTTAGAGGTGATAACATGCATTGTGTTCCTCTTTTTGAGTGTGTGTTGCATCTGATTCCTTATCTTAAATTTAGTAACACATGTGTGTAAATATGGAATCATTCTTTGTGTGAGGGCATTCAGATGTTGTTGTTAATCTTGAACTTGCATTAGTATCAAGTATTGTGACCATGAGAATATTTGATAATGGTGTGTCACAACTTTAATCTTTGAGTACACAATTAATCTTTGCACAAATAATTTAAGTCCTGTTGTATATGTATATGATTGAGTCTTGTATAGCACTATTTCAAACATCTTATTTGAACGACTGAACTTGAGTTTTACTTGAGGACAAGCAAAATTTTAAATTGGGGGTATTGATGAGTCCACAAATTGGGCTCATTTAGGGCTATATTCTAGTAGAAATAGTGTCCTCTAATGCTTGTTTTATCTCAATATCGAATGAAAACTATCAAGTTTTAGGTATTTGACATTTTATGGAAAGAATGGATACTAGAGATCAAAAAAAAGAAAAAAAAATGTTGAAAAGAACGTTAAAGCCTGAGCATCGCCAAAATCACTTAGAAAATCCCCGAAGATCCATGTGTTGCCCTTCGTTCCAATATGTGAAACCCTAAGGAAGATAATCAAAAAGGTTATGAAAGAAGACGAAGTCGTGTCGCTGACTAGTTCGAGGAAGCACCATTATGCCGCCGAAAGTTACAAAATGAGGGAACAAAAGTGATAAAAATAATAGTGAGGAGTATCAAAGTTGGCACACCACCGACTGGATGAACGCACTGGTGTTTGATTACCGATGGTAACATGAAATTTTTGGGACAATGGCAGATGGGCGGAGCAGCTAGCAAAGAGGCGAGTCATGTATTGGATTGGCGTTACCATACTCAGACCACCGATAGTTACAGAAATCCAACCAAAAACTGTTGGACAGAAAAAGATGGTGAAATAGGTAAAGAGAAAATCGCCGAGCTATTCGGCGATCTCGACTAAGTCTGTCGAACTATCAATTGCACCAAAATTTGAAAAACACGATAAATAATAGTTGTAGTTGTTATTTTTGAGTCTGAACATTATTGTAAGTTTTACCTTTAGAATATTATATTTTTTGTATTTTCTCTCAAGTTTGGAGAGGGTTTTGGAAGAATTAAAGAAAGGAGTTCATCTTCCACACCCTTCTTCTTCCTTAGATTAAATCGACGTTACAATTCTTATACCCATTTTATTTCATAATAATTTTAGGTGTAATTTGTTATTTCTTGATGTGTGGATAAAACCCCCACTCTTGGGGTGTGATTTAGCAAATATTTGATGAAATGGGGTAAGTTGCTCGAGAGATCAATTATTTCTCTGTAAAACATAGCCTAGTCACTATTATTTTCAAAATTTCCTATCAAAAGCATGTACCATCAATTTATACTAATGTGTATTGCGGTCACACCCCAACAACTTCTCCCCGTACTTGATTCCCCTTGCATTTTTAATGTTTTTACTACAGTAGTGACAGAACCGCTTTTTGATATTTGACACTTTTGTATCGCCCCTTTTGATTAAAAAAAATTATTCATACAATTATTTATCTATGACCAATTCTAATTAACTACATATTATCGAAACCGCTCCCTTAGGAAACGACCCTAACCCTAAGTTGGGTTACTATACTATTGACGATAGTGGACACTCAAACCTAGGTTAGTGTCCTTGATCACGATAAGAATCAGTAAGATGAAATCCCTACATTAGGTTGGATTTCAATAAACATCTTCATTATATCATAATTATGTGCCTACATAAGTTATTAGCTAGTTGATCCACCTAGGATAACATGTTACCGGTCCTCCTGTAAATAAGTAGACCAACCCTTTACTATGTGGTATAGACACCTGATTCCATGTTAACATCACATGGTATATGTCGGTTAACACTTACTCCCATCATATTAGATGCGTACTATAGTTTCTTAAGAGTTTCTATGAAGTGTAGGTGGTAGTACAGGATGTCATTGATGCACCGCACGAGTAGGCTTTTAGAGGGCTATGGTGTAATTCTTGAATGTATTAATGCCTAATGAATTAATGTGCTCTTAATGAAACTAATGAGAATGTTAACTTAAATAGTTGTTGTAATGAAGCATGCTTTACTTCGATTGTATTATGAATTACTATCCTTGTCGTGACTTACTAAATGTATGTGTTCCATATAAATGAGTATTGAATAAATATGAGCAATTAATAAAGGTAAGTTCATATATGTTGGCCTCAATGTTGTACTTAATAGGAAAAGTAGTATGAGATTCTATTCTTACATTGCACAGGTATAGAATAGGGTTACTTAAGGTGAAGGTTCTAATGTGATATAATGACTTTATGTTGATTATGTTTGTATCAAATTCCTTGTTATACTAAAGTTCATGTTGTTTCTCAAAATTGGCATGTAGAATGGTTTTCAACAAAAATGTCCTTTTTAAGCATGCTTCTGTAACACCTTCAAAGTCCAAGATACATTGTAAAGCCTAAATTAGGTGTCATAAGGTCTAAGTATTGTTTATATATCCAATTTTAATGAATATAGGTCATTTAGGAGGTTTAAGAACCAAAACGTCCATGACGTTCGGGAAGTTTATTTAAAGGGATGTTAGTGTTCCTTAGCCTATTTGACTAACTTTTAGGAGTCGGAAATGTACGAAATATGGTGGAAAGGTAGATAATAGGTGTTTGAGTTTTTTCATGGTTGAAACGTCTAGATACGACTCCCCAAGGACCAACCAAGAACCCTTAAGACAGACACTTGTAGTCTGATGCAACACTCCCTGGCAGTTTGCATCAACGGGACAGAAGCCGGCCCGTCTGTGGATCGACGGGGCGTCAATTCCACCTTCATCCCACACTTAGGCTGGTGGAGAAGGTCCCTTCACCGGCACAGCTTCTGAACCATCAACGGAGTGCAGAGGTATAGGCTACGGTCTGTATGTTGATCGACGGGGCATCGATGCCACCGTCGTCCCACACTTAGACAATTGGAGGAATTCCCTCAACTGCACAATCTCTAACCAAGATGACGGAGTGCAGGACGGAGGGGGGATGTCCATCGACTCACAGATGGCCCGTAAGAGGGGTCTCGTCTGTGATGGTCCTATTGCTGCACCTTTTTTATTCAGCTATTTAATTAATTAGGTTGTTTAGGGGTTAGTTTGGGATTAAAGGGATACTAATTAGGTTGATTAAGTCCCACTATAAATACCGTCAACCCTCACTAACCTAAAGAAAACTCACAAATAAACTCTCTTCCTTTTGTCTTATTTCTCTCTCTACATGAACTCACCATTGAACTCTAGCAAGGATTAGGGTTTAGGGGATGTAAAGGAACGAATTAACCATTAAATTGTTGACAAACATCAAGGTATGGGTTCTATTCACCTTTGAGACTCTTTCCTCAAAGGGTTCCTTCAAAATAGATTTCAAAAGTTGAGTTTTCTTATTGGTTTTATTCAATTACGAAATTGAAGTTATGCATTGAGTTGTTAATGATTTCTTAGGGTTATATTGAGTATATTAAAATGTAATTCAACTTTTTTATGGTAATTTTTGATGTATTGGTCTAAATTGAAGAATATGATCCTCTATCCCTAACCCTAGGTAGTGATCTTGACATACATTGTATTATGATCATTCAATTGAGTTGGTTGTTGATTTCATTACTATCCTATGGTGTTATTATGATTAAATTAAGATGAATTATAGGCCTATAATTCTATCTCTTGAGATGTGATTTAGGTTATGAATTATAATGTGAAATTAGCCTATGCATCTTGTCTCAAGTTGTGATCTAGAGTTTAATTCTGTTATCAAGATGCAATTGGCCTTTTTATCTTATTGGTTATAAGTGTGTGATGATGTGAATCCCCAAATTGGGTTGAGTTATAGGTTGATGGTAATACCTTGATGGTAGACTATGAGAAAGACTTGGTAAGTCTTAGAATCTCTATCTTTATTTCCAATTGTGATTAATTGTTGTTAAGTCATGATATTACATTGGAGTATGCCGTATACTACGATTATAGGGTGGTATAATGTTGAATTGAAATGTATTGACTATTTTGTGAGGTTGATTAAGGTGTATGTGATATAAGGATGGTGAAAACTATCAATATGGCTTGATATGATATGAAATGCTAATGTGTTAACCTCACTTATATCAATTGTGATGAAAGGACTTATACTCATACAATTCCTATTGAGCTATCGATGATGATGATTATACAAGGGGTAGACCCTATAGCCTAAATTAAGCTATGATTGATAATTAAAGGCTCAAAGACATTTCAAAAAGAGACTCTAGCTTAGCACCGAGTGAACTAGATTGAGGAGTGTCCCTTCCCACATAGGGAACGTAGGAACACTATGTTACTCTTGAGATTGCAGACTATAATCCATGGCGCATAAAGAGGGTCCCAACTTATAACCTAGTTCTTGAACTATGTGCCCTCATAGGAATACTAGTTAGTGGATCTACGTAGTTACGATGTTTCATGTTTTGGTACTATTAGAAAGTAGTCTTTCTTCTTTCGGTGTAGGGTTTTATAACATTGGATTCCACACTAGATCATGTGGTCTATGTTTGTTAGGGTAAGATGTTCCTAAAAGAAAAAACAAATTAAAGTACTTGAACTCTAACTTGGATGACCTAAGTGGTCTAGCTTAGTCTAGGTAGGGGTATGGAACTCTACCTAAACATTGCACTAGTTATCCTTGAGGGGAGTCTTAGGAGGAGGTCCTTATATATGTTTATGTATGATAATATATGATGTATATATGATGACCATGGCACATTGTTGATACTATATGTTGATTAGTTCATTTATGAATATAATTTGGGTTGTAATGTTAATATATGATGGAATGTAAACCTAAATGCCATGATATGTAAAGTTGGACATTAATCGTGTTTTCTTATTGAGGATACTTGATTGACAAAGGTTATGGGCTTTGTTTTGTCATTGCACTTGTTGACTTGATAAGGACTTGTGAGTAGTTGTCTTGCTTATTATGATATGTTTGACTCTTATTCATTCTTGTGATATTATTCCTTGATGTTAGGGTTGAAGTAAATCATGGTTTCAGGTATGTTGGGATAAGTATTACTTGTTGATATAGTAAGCATGTTTGGTTGGTTGATATGACTTACTTGACTTTGCATTAGGCCCCTAAAGGGGTAATTTGGCATATTTTGGTAAAAAGAAAGTCCTTTTTAGCATGTTTTGCTTATGTATATTCATAAGATCCCATACTTAATACATGTGGAGTACTAACCCCATTTTCTTCCCTTTTCCCAAACATATTAGGTTCTGCTCGTTGAAGAGTTTGGAAGGCGACATTTTTTAAGTCTTGGATTCTTCCTTTCATCCAAGTAGGGTAGGTCCTCAACTTTAGAGGGTAATTCCATCAACTAGCTTACGGATTTTGTTATGATCTTATTGACTCTTTCATTCCTTTCCTTTTTAATGGAGTATTGTACTTTCATATGACCTATACATGGTCTTGTTGGATTGATGTAAGGGATATGCCCATATTGTGATATTCGTTATGATGGTATGAGAGGAGACAATCATTGAGACTATTTCTATATTTTACGTATATGTATGTGCAATAAAAGTAAAAGGCTATGTAACCTTCTTATAGGAAGGGTCTATGTATACTCGATATGAATATATATTATGTGTATGTAGAGTTCTATGTAAACCTTCAAGCAGTGATAATGAAAGTTTTAAATTTTTTTGCATTTTTTAACCTATTAATGTAATGACATGAGACTTAGAGGCTAGTCTTAGTCCTTAAAAAGGACCACGATGCCAGTTACGTCTAGGGGGTAAACCCAGATGTGACAGGTTCTTACATGGCTATCATACATAGTATATTTTTGTTTGCTAGCCCCTATTTCTACCTTTTTCTACAAAGTTTAGGTTTCCGTCACTTAAGTTTATTCCTTATAGTTCAAAGGGCAATGATTGAGTTCTTCCAAAGCTTGTGCTATGTCCTCATAGATCTCAGGACATGTGTTTTATTAATATTCAGGCCTCTCATTATACTAGATACTTTTTAGACTTTTTATTGTAATGGTTGTGATCCTACTTTTGTTTCAATATGTATTTAGATAGGCATCTGAGACAAGTAGACTTTCGATATTTTAAATGATATTTTTGATTGTATGGCATAAAAGAGTTTTCAATTCCACACTATTTCTATTATCTTATGTGATGATATGCTATGCAGCTTGTATAAGACTTTTCAAAGTCTTATATGTTGTCTAACGTCCAAGGTATAGGCTCAAGTTGTGATAAACATGGTATCACAACATAATATTTTGGGATGGTTTTTAGGATTGATGTCTCACAAGCTCACAAGCCATGTCTTGTTGAGTTTTGTTCATGAAAGTGAAGCACGCCACATATATGAATGGGAGGCTATAAGACGTTAGGAAACTACACTTTTTTCATTACGCTTTAAGTCATGCCATATAGTTTAGATGTATTAAATTACTTATCCTAACCCTTCTCTTGTGTTTATAGGATATGAATACAAGAAGGGTGAACGCAAGAAGGATGGAAGAGGAGATTGTGAATGAGACAGTTCCTCCTGAAGGTCTCTAAGTTCCTCAAGTCAATCAAGTTTTGGCTGATCCTCAGGTTATGTCCAATGAAGAAATGAGGTCGGTTCTTCTAATGATAACTCAAGCCATAACTACTCAAGCCCAAGCTATGACGACTCAAGTAAATAGGGGTGTTGAGACTCATATAAACCCTAATGTGAGAATAATAGTTTCTAGGTTTAGGGATTCTTTATGGATGAATCCTCTTGTGTTTCTTTGATCCAAGGTGGTATAGGATCCCCAAGAGTTTGTAGATGAGGTGTTTACGGTAGTTGATGCTATGGGGGTGACTTTAGTAAAAAAAAGCGGAACTAGCCACTTATCCATTGAAGGATGTTGCCCAAGTTTTGTTTACTCAATGGAAAAGCAATAGTCGGTAGGCGCGGGTCCCATAAAGTGGGAGGTGTTTAGAAACGCATTCCTTGATAGGTTCTATCCTCGTGAGAAAAGGGAAGTTAAGATGCAAGAATTTATCCACCTTAGGCAAGGTAGCATAAGTGTTCAAGAGTACTCCTTTAAATTTACCTTATTGTCTAAGTATGCTCCGTCTTTGGTGCCGAATATGAGGTATGAGATGAGTACATATGCGATGGGGGTGTCCGCTTAGTTTAGAAAAAATGTCGTACAGTAATGCTCCATGATGAGATAAATATCTCTAGGCTTATGGTGTATGTTACACAAATTGAGGAGTCAAAATTAGGAAAATGAACAGGGAGATGAATAGAGCTAGGTCCGATGAGCAAGATCAACCAAGGTTCAAAAAGAGATCTTCTAACAAAGATTCTTCAAGCACTCCTATGATTATCTAAGAGAAAGGTAGTGGGTCTCAATTTCCTAAACCTACTTACACCATTTGTGGAAATATGCATTATGGGAAGTGCCTTGTCGGTACTAATAGGTGATATGGTTGTGGAAAAAGTGATCACCAACTGAAAGATTTCCATACTTTTGCATCTAAAGGAAGAGAGCCCAAATAAGCTTCTCATGGTGGCCCAGATCCTAATGCTCCAAAGCATGGCCATTTCTATGCACTTCAGTCTACAGGGGACAAGAGAGCACTTTCAGATGAAGGCACTAGTATGTTGATAGTTCCTTATAGTTGTGAATGTCTTGTTAAGGTCTCTGTGTTGTTTTCATGGTAGCCTTAGAATGTATTTACTTCCAACGAGGAGATTGTATTTTGAACATAAGGTTATTGAGAATTCCGATATCCATATATATTTCCCTCTATTCCTATTCAAGCTTTACACCAAGAGTTCCTTGGAACCTCTTTCATATTTTGAGTTATTTTTTATTATATGTTTCCATAGTCTCCTTATGTTATGCATGTTCATGATGAGTTTATATCTAATTAGAAAATGAATGTTTTTATGAATTATGTTCCTCATGTTGATGTGCATTTAGTATGAGATGTCTATATGCTTCATGAGGTGAATTGTTGAACATGCCTAAATGTGCTTTTAAGAGTAAATGCATAAATTGATTCATGATGTTATCATGAGCATGATTTGAGTTGGAGAAAGTAATTCCTCCAATGAAATGAGAAATGTTGAAGTTTATATGCATAATGAGTTTGTAGATGTAGTTCATACTTTCTTGTGTTGCATGGAGTATGTTTCAGATGGAGTTAATGTTTCCTCCTAATTGTATGGATTTTTATGATCTATTTTGAATTATGGATTTCGAGTATTAAGTCTATAATTCCTTAAACTTTTTAAATGTTCCATTCGAGGACGAATGTTTCCGAAAGGCACATAATGTAATGACTCGGAAAACTAGTAGGTGAAAATAGAGCCTAACGAGTGTGTTATTGAGTTTGTTATGGGGTTTTATGTCATAAATTAAGTTCTTGAGATTTGATTGACGATTTTAGGGGTTGAACATCCAAGAACGACTCCCCAATGAACAATAAAGTACATTAAGGAGGACCCTAAAGCCTAACCCCAAAAATTGCCGAAGAACCCAAAATTGTCAAATATTTCATGACCTACGGATGGGACCTACTGGGTGTAGGTCCATCCGAACCCCATGGAACTAATACCTAATTCAATAGCCCAAGATGGTGAGTCTCGAACCTACTACGAACCTACATAACGGGGCGTGATCCCACTTTTGGTCTGTAGGTCTAGGGGTATACGTCTCACCTGCAAAAGTTGTCCAAGCTCGGCCAAGGGATAATCAATTTTGTAAATTTCTAATTAATTTTTTATGGTTGGGGACAGTTTATATTGTATTATCTCACTTATTTAAGGCTTTTTAAACTATTAAACACCCTTTTTCAATTCATTATTCCCAATACACACAAATAGAAACTACCTCTCCTACAAATAATTCTCTCTCTAGAAACCACCATTGGAGAAAAAGAAGTCAACGTTTGGAGATTAAGATTTCATCTTTTCTCTTCAATTTGTGGAGTTTCTTCAATTGAGGTATGGTAGTTTTCATATTTGGTTAGCTTCCATCCAAGGAATCCCTTCAAAACATGACTTCAGTTTTCCAATTCCTTTAAAAGTTAAGGTTTCAATCTAAGTGACCGGTTGAATTCCAAAACTTTTTCAAAGGGTATATATGATTAATTATGCTTGAATTGATGAATAAATGTTGAATTATGATGAATTTACCCCACGTACCCATGATTTCCCCAAAATACTAAGTTGTGAGTTGTGGTTTGGGATTGATAATCATAGAAGCATGTGAAGAGATTAAGTCTTTATTGATTTAGTTTATTAAATTGTGTCATTATTCATGCATAAATTGTAGTATGCTAGGTGTGGTGGTGAATTTAGATTCATGGCCTTGAAGGGAAAAGTATGATGAATTCATATATAAATCATGATTTTATACATGTGCTTTATGATTTCAATGAAAGTATTATGATCATATCTAGAATGCAATTGTTTTATTATTGAAAGCTTAATATTAATTAACACTTATGAATGATGATGATGACGATAGAATGTGAAGGGTTTATTCAATATAATTTGCACTTCAGTTAGTAGGCTTTGGCATCCTCTTCTTGTATAAATAAAAGTAATGTTGATTAATGTACCTTGAATTGGTAGGCTTAGGCATCGTCTTCTAGTGTTACTAATGTATCTGGACTTAATGAACATTGAATTAGTAGACCTAATGTTGTTAGACCTTTCATATAGGAATGATGAAGTATTCAAGGATATGTCTTGAACTAATAGACCTAATGGAGGTAGCCCTTAATGGTGAGTCTAGGAAATAATGTTATGATGAACCTTGTATGGTAGACCTAATATTGGTGGACCTTTCTTGAGGATTCAATTATTTGTCCTAATAATGTACCTTGAATTGGTAGACATGATGGTGGTGGCCCTTTCATGTGTAATGTACTTTGTGTCGGTAGACCTAATGTTGGTAGCCCTCTCAAGTAAAATAATGTTAATAAAAATAAACTACCCTATGGGAATGGAGGCTAAGTACCAAGTTGATATGTTAAGATTAAAGTTTTCCTTATGTTAGGCCGGGTTTCAATGAACATATTTCTTATCTCATAACTATGTGCCCGCATAGTTTATTGGCTAGTGGATCCACCTAGGCTAAAATGTTTCCGGTCCTACCTTAGGCAAGTAGACAACCCTTTATGGTGTGGGATAGACACTACATTCCATTTTAAACTCACATGTTATATGTCGGTTAATGTTTATTCCAATCATGTAAGATATGTGTTATAGTTGCTCTAGAGGTAATATGAAGTGTGGGTGGTAGTATAGGATGTCATTCGATCATTGCACGAGTTGGATTTGAGAGGTCTATGATGTGATTCTCCAATGTCTTAATATATAATGAATGAATGTGCTCTTAATTAAGCTAATGAGAATGTTGACTTAAATGCTAGTTGTAATGATGCATGCTTTACTTGGATTGTATTATGAGTTACTTTCCTTGTCATGACTTATGAAATGTATGTGTTCCTTATGCATGAGTATTGATTAAATATGAGTAATGAAGAAGGATAACTTAATCTATGGTGGCCTCAAAGAGGTATATAGTAGGAATAGTAGTATGAGATGCTATTCTTATATTGCACAAGTATTGCTTAGGTTACTTAAGGTGAAGATTCTAATGTGATGTAATGACTTATATGTTGATTATGTTTGTACCTTATGCCTTTTTATACAAAAGTTCATGTTCCTTCTCAAAATTGGCATATAGATTGGTTTTCAACCAAAATATGTTTTTTAAGCATGGTCTTTGCATGGCTATCATACTTTGTACATTTTTGTGTGTTAACCCATATTTTTACCCTTTTATTCTACAATGTGTAGGTTAAGGTGCTTGAGTTGATTTCTTTTAGTTCAAAGGGCTGGGATTGAGTTCTTACAAAGCTTGTGGTATGTCCTCATGGATCCGAGGACAAGGGATATATTGATGTTTCGTGTCTTTCATTGTACTAGATACTTTTTACACTTTATATATTGTAAGGGTCGTGAACCTACTTTTGATTCAAAATGTTTTTAGATGGCTATGTGAGACAAGCATACTTTCATTGTTTTAAATGATGTTTTAGATTGTATGGATTAAAAGAGTTTTAAATTATTCACTATCGATATTATCTTATATGGTGACCTTTTTTAGGCTTGTATAAGATTTTTTGGAGTCTTGTACACCGTGTCACATCTGGGGTATAAGCTCGGATCTTGACATACCAACTTTGATGTGGTTGGTGCACAACTTTTCATAGCAACAGGATCTTAGCCAATGGCCTCTTCACAAGGGTTTGTGTCCATTTTGATATATTCTCTCCTCCAAAACATAAAATTAAGATTTGCCATAAAAAGTTGTGAATTTCTGGAAATTTATCAGCTCAAAATAAAAGGTCATCATCAAGGAAGAACAATGATGATACTCAAGAAAGGGATTAATTAATTAAATATTAATGGAAATAACAACAATTAAATTTTTTATATTAAATATTAAGAATATTAATTTATACAATAATAATTTTAAAAAATAGTCAAAAAATGGAAGAAAAAAAAGATAAATAGATAGATAGATAGATAGATAGATAGATAGATAGATAGATAGATAGAAAGATAGATAGATAGATATGTGCCAAGAACGCTAAACAACCCTTACTAACCATTTTCTTAGCACGAAGAAAGGAGATGATACGAACCGGATTGGAAGTGTAGTCACCCTCCCACACTAACGGATCTGTCCCAGGCTTGGCTAACGTCACAGTTTTAGCATTACAATCCAAGATCGCAAAATTTTGGGAAAGCCAAGTCATACCCAGAATTACATCAAAATCAACCATTTCTAAGATAACCAAGTCTACATAAGTATTGCTCCCCACAAAAGTCACCAAACAAGACCTATACACTTTTTCAACTATCACAGACTCACCCACCGGAGTAGAAACACGAATAGGCATGTCAAGCAATTCACAATGTAAATTAAGACCATTAGAAAATGCGGAAGATACATATGAAAATGTAGAGCCAGGGTCAAATAATACAGAAGCCATACAATCACAAACCAAAAGATTACCTGTGATAACAGCATCTGATGTCTCCGCTTCCGACCGCCCAGGGAAAGCGTAACAATGGGCCCTATCACCTGTCTGTCTGTTGCCCCTACCATGTTGTGCTGTAGTGGCTCTAGGTTTCCCGTCACCCTTTGGTGACCACCATTACCTCGGCCACCACGTCCTCCAGAATAACGGCCTCTACCATGACCACCTCTACCTCTAGCTATTGGGGGTCTATAACTATGTTTTGGACAATCCCTCCTAATGTGTCCAGTCTCCCCACATCCATAACACTCTCTGGAGTCAAGCATGGGTCTCTCAGAGAAGTGTTGACCGATCTGAGGTGGACCCCCAACTACAGTCTGTAGTGAAGACTGAACTGGTCGGACTGAGTAACCTCTTGAACCCTGTCCTCTAGAGTAAGAACCATTAAACTCACCTCCCTTTCGAAACCTTTTCGATGTCGATGCCATGGTGAAGTCATCTGGCTTCACTCCTTCCACCTATATCACGAAGTCTACCACTTCTTGAAAGGATTTTGCCGTAGCCGGTACCTGTAAGGCTGAAATCTGCAATTCTGACCTCAACCCCTTCACAAAACGGCGAATCCGCTCTTGTGGACTGAAACAAAGTTGGGTGGCATACCTGGATAATGCACAAAACTTAGCCTCATATGCAGTAACCAACATCCTACCTTGCTCTAGGCTCAAGAACTCATATCTTTTCCTATCCCTCAAAGTCCGGGGGATATACTTCTCCATAAACAAGCTAGAGAATGATGCCCAAGTCATAGGTGGCGCCTCCGTTTGTTGACACTCAACATGTGACCGCCACCACATTTTGGCGTTCCCTTGAAACTGATAAGTCACAAACTCCACACCAAACCGTTTTACTATACCCATCTTGTGTAGTAGCTCATGACAGTCCACCCGAAAATCATAAGCATCCTCAAATTCAGCACCCTTGAAGTCTGGAGGTTTCAATTTCACGAACTTACTGAAAAGTTCATGTTGATCATTTGTTATTACAGGCCCTGTATTCAGACGAGGAAACGTGCCTATTTCCAATGAGGCATCCATGCGAGGAGCCACAGTAGCCACATGTTGTACCTCCGGAACCTGAGGTGCTGGTACAGAAAATACTGGAGGTGTCTGGCCCTGATCAGATAACCCGCTAAGATAAGCAAGAACCTGATTGATCATCTCTGGGGTATGTTGGGGTGGCAATCCCTCATTCTGTACTTGTTCATTCTCCCGTTCCTCACCCTCTCTTAACACTTCCTCAGTCGGTGGAGGAGTCACCGCCCTAGTATCAGATGGTCTAGGTGCTTGTCCTCTTCCTCTAGAGGACGTCCTCCCAAGACCTCTTCCACGGCCTCTTGCCGCTACTCTTCCTCGAGCTACGGCCTCAATGGCTGGCTCAGATGCATCTTGTCTTGCCGATGTTGATGTTGGCGCGGTTGTTGCTCTAGTTCTAACCATCTGCGAAATAGAGTGAAGATGGTCAGATACCAATTTGTATCACCTAGATACCAATTGGATCCAAGTAATAGCACGAAAGAAAGAAAGAAAGAATGGAATTTTCCTAAAGTCTTATAGCCGCTCAAAGAAAAGTAAAGGCGTCCCCCTACCGTTCCTTAACACTCTACTAGACTCGTTCTTGTGTGATGAGACCAACGAACCTAATGCTCTGATACCAAGTTTGTCATGACCCAAATCGAGCCGCGACTGGCACCCACACTTACCCTCCTATGTGAGCGAACCAATCAATACAAAACCCAACATTTCGAATATAATAACACAATATAATGCGGAAGACTTAAACTCATTAATGAAAATCAATAATCAACTTCTAAAACTCAAACACTTCTCATTATCCCCAAAATCTGAAAGTCATCATCACAAGAACATCTATCCTCAAATTACTAAGCTAAGAGTATCTAGAAAGCTAGAATAAACAAAAAGCTAGTCCATGCCGGAAGTTCAAGGCATCAAGACATGAAGAGGAAGATCCAGTCCAAGCTAGAAGCATTAGCTCACCCTGAAATCCGGTGTAATGAAGACTGGCTAGAGTTGCGGTTGACTTAAAGACGACGGCACGTTTGCTGCACTCCACAATTTAATAAAAAGAAACATACAAGTAGGGGTCAGTACAAAACACGGGTACTGAGTAGATATCATCGGCCAACTCAAAATAGAAAACAATATATATCAGATCATATCATAAATCAACTACAATACTGAATCTGTAGCAACAACATGTACAAGAATCCTTGATAAATAACGTCAAGTACATTCATGAGGCCTCAAGCCTCCATATCATGCTCATTTGGGAATTAGGTTCTTTTCATTTGAATTTATTAACATAATTCCAAGATTCATTATCTTTATTCCTCTTGTGCCGGCACGTGACACTCCGCTCCCCTACTACTATGTGTCGGAACGTGACACTCCGATCCCCTAATTCTACGTGTCGGTTCGTGACACCCGATCCCCTAATTCTACGTGTCAGTTCGTGACACCTGAGCCCCTAATTCTACGTGTCGGTTCGTGACACCCGATCCCCTAATTCTACGTGTCGGTTCGTGACACCCGCTCCACTAATCTCATTCTATTAATTCATCAAGCCTTCATTTATACCAAGGCATCATCAATCTCAGTACTTTAGTTCATCAAGCCTTCTTTTATACCAAGGCATCATCAATCTCATTACTTTAGTTCATCAAGCCTTCTTTTATACCAAGGCATCATCATTAACAAGGGGTTTTCAAGATTGGAGTTTTCAAGATTTGGGATTCAATAGCTTCATCATGCTTATTTCATCACAATTATATAATCATATTCATGCAAGCATACAATTAAGCATATAGAAGACTTTACAATACAACCCAACACATATCATTCACTATTAAGAGTTAACTACGAATAGTATAAAAATCATAACCTACCTCCACCGAAGATTAGTAATCAAGCAAGCAAGTTCCCAAAGCTTTGTTCTTCTTCTCGTTCGATCCCCTCTCTCTCTTTCTGTTCTTTTCTTTTTCTTATTCAAACCCTCTTTCTTTTACCCGAATTAGCATATAATTAAGTATAAAAGATTGGGAATTAACCCATTAATTAATTCAAGGTTATCTCTTTTAACCCTCAAGTAGTAAAATTATTAACATTAACCCACTAAATTTATAATTATAGCAGGAATAGTCCAAAACGTCCTTTAAAACATTTAAAGAAATCCGACCCCGCCTGGGATTACGCAGCCTGTGACGGGCCGTCGTGCCTGCGACAGTCCATCCTGCTGCTCCGTCAGAGAGTTCAGAGACTCCATTCCATTAAAGAGTCTGTGACGGTCCGTCGTGCCCACGACGGTCTGTCCTGCCATTTCGTTACGAAGTTCATAGGGTCGATTTCGGTACCCAATTTTCAAAATTCTAAGTAATTTGGAACGAGACACCCTCGACGGTTCGTCTTGCCCATGACGGTTTGTCGTGGGCTCCGTCGTCTCAGCCAGTTTTTCCAGAATAAAATATGCTGCTCAAAACGACTAAACAGGTTGTTACACAAAGAGAGTGATTTTAATTTTTAAAAATGACAAATTTGTAATATGTGTTTTGTAAAATATAAACTAAGAATAATATAATATAAATAGAAAAAAACAAGATATAGAGATGAAGGAGATGACTTTCTTGTAATTCAAGTGTATCATACATTGAGAATTATACCTCTATTTATAACTAGAGTAATCACCTCAAAGGCCACTTTTGTAATGACCCAAACTACCCCTAGAAGTTAGGGCAACCTTCGAGTTGGTCACATGGCGTACTTGACGTCTCAAAGTTCTTGTACAATCCCTTAGACATCATTCATTGCATACATTTATGAAAAATAAAGCGGAATTAAAACTTTTCACACAAAATATCTTAAAACATCTTTCATATTAAAATCATAGAAAACACTAAGTCTCAACATATGTAAATCTTAGACTCAAGAATACTTGGGACACGACCCATACAATACGAATGTAGAAACTTAGTCTATTACAATACTTTGAATAAAAGAAATCTAAAGATAGTTATATCCTTGAGTCAAGTGAGGACAAACTTCAACTTGCTTGACAGAATCCTAGTTTCCAAGCTTTGCTTTAAGATGTTTTCTCACCTTCTACCTATACCTTTAAATATCACAAAATGTATGGAATTAGTACAAACACATGAACTAAGTATGCTTAATGCATAAAGTCATGAGAAACAAACATTATGAGAAATACGCTCTTTTTGATTAAACCATCATATTAAAAGTAAAATAATCACATTTAAACACTAAGAATCACAATTAGAACACATTACAAGTCATAGGCAATTTATATTAAATAATGAAACCTTAAGTAAGCTTACAGTGAACTTCAATGTAACTTCATTGTAACTTCCAATAAAACTCACACCTTACAATATAGCATCAATAACACCGATAAGTCACACAACTATAACATCCTCCTACCAAAGGTTATTCTAAGGCTCACTTGAGTTGTCACGACCCAAATCGGGCCGCGACTGGCACCCACACTTACCCTCCTGTGTGAGCGAACCAACCAAATCTAAACCTTAACATTTCAATATAATATCAACAAAAGTAATGCGGAAGACTCAAACTCATTAATAAAATCAATAACTATTATTATCCCCAAAATCTGGAAGTCATCATCACAAGAACATCTATGATCAAATTACTAAACTAAGAGTATTCTAAAAACTAAAAAATACATAAAAGCTAGTCCGTGCCGGAACTTCAAGGCATCAAGACATGAAGAAGAAGATCCAGTCCAAGCTAAAAGAATTAGCTCACCCTGAAGATCCGATGTAGTGAAGACTGGCTAGAGATACTGTTGAGTCGAAGATGACGGCATGTTTGCTGCACTCCACAATTAAACAAGAAGAAAACATAAAAGTAGGGGTCAGTACAAAATACGGGTACTGAGTAGATATCATCGGCCAACTCAAAATAGAAATCAATATATACCAAGTAATATCATAAAATCAACTATAATACTCAACATGTAGCAACAACAAGTACTATATCATTAACAATTACCGTCAAGTTCACACATGAGGACTCAAGCCTCAATACCATACTCATTTGGGAATCATGTTCATTAGATTGAGTATATTAACATCTTTCAAGATTCATTATCTTTATTTCTCTTGTGTCGGTACGTGACACTCTGCTCCCTCAATATTCATTAATCCTCTTGTGTCGGTACGTGACACTCCGATCCCCTAAATCTACGTGTCGGTCCGTAACACCCGATCCCCTAAATCTATGTGTCGGTTCGTGACACCCGATCCCCTAATACTACATGTCGGTTTGTGACACCCGATCCCCTAAATCTACATGTAGGTTCGTGAAACTCGATCCCCTAATACTACGTGTAGGTTCGTGACACCCGATCCCCTAATTCTACGTGTCGGTTCGCGACACCCGATCCCCTAATTCTACGTGTCGGTTCGTGACACCCAATCCCCTAATTCTACGTGTCGGTTCGTGACACTCGATCCCCTAATTCTACGTGTCGTTTCGTGACACCCGATCCCCTAATTCTACGTGTCAGTTCGTGACACCCGATCCCCTAATTCTACGTGTCGGTTCGTGACACCCGATCCCCTAATTCTCCTTCTATCAATTCATCAAGCCTTCTTTCTTACCAAGGCATCATCAATCCCATTATTTTAGTTCATCACGCCTTTTTTTATACCAAGGCCTCATTATTAACAAAGAGATTAGGATTTTTCAAGATTTGGGATTCAATAACTTCATCATGCTTATATAATCACAATTATATAATTACGTTCATGCAAGCAAACAATTAAGCACATAGTAGGGATTACAATATTATCAATACATATCTTTCGCTATTAAGAGTTTACTACGAATATCGTAAGAGAAACGATAACCTACCTCCACCGAAGATTAGTGATCAAGCAAGCAATTTCCCCAAGCTTTGTTCTTCGTTTTCTCTCTTTCTCGTTCAACTTTCTCTCTCTTTCTCTTGTTCTTTCTATTTTCTTTATTCAAACCCTCTTTCTTTTACCCTAATTAGTATATAATTAAGAATAAAAGATGGCAATAATAACCCACTAATTAACTTAAGGTTACCTCTTTTAACCCCCAAGTAATTGAGTTATTAATATAAACCCACGAAATATATAATTATAGCAAGAAATAGTCCAAAACGCCTCTTTAAAACTTAACCAGAAATCCGACTCCGACTGGGATTACGCAACCTGTGACGGCCCATCGTGCCTGCGACGGTCCGTCCTGCAGGTCGTTGCAAGGTTCAGAGACTCAATTTCCACCAAAGAGTCTGTGACGGTCCGTCACGCCCGTGACGGTCCGTCCTGCCATTCCGTTACGAAGTTCAGAGAGTCGATTTTCAGTACCCCAATTTCAGAATTTCTAAGTGTTTTGAAACGAGACCCCTCGACGGTCCGTCGTGCTCATGACGGTCCGTCGTGGGTTCCGTCGTCTCAGCCTATTTTTCCAGAAATAAAATCTGCTGCTCAAAACGACTAAACAGGTCGTTACATGGGTGAGTTATTAAATGACGGTCCACACAATCCCTTCACACATACCTAAGAGATCCTTTAGAGTACCTAGGATAAGATTATTCTCACTTCATACCACAACATATATATATATATATATGTATGTATATGTATATATATATATATATAATATTCTCCTTCGAAAGGTTATCAAAAGACTTACTTAAGTAATTCAAGAAGAGAACGCCCATACACCCTCTACAAGATTACCTAAATAATCCTTAATAATACATAATTTTAGATCATGTCTACTTATTCAATTTACTTTCCTATCTAGAGTCATTCTTAAGATTTCCCTAGGTAATACATGAAGTGATCATTTTTATGCCCCCTTTATACCTTAACTAAGCAACTCTTAAACTATACTAGGTGAGTACTTAATCATTAACATACTTTCCAAGTTGAGTCATTATCTTTACTAGTTCATTAATATACATTCATCACATAAGGACATTCAAGTAATGGTCTTGAAGAAGACCTAGGGACTCACTCACTAACAACTTCAAAGTCTATTGTGCAATGTCTAGATAGCGTCCAATACCACCGCCTAAGCTTTATAGAACTTGTCCCTAGTGGGTATCCCATATGATGATAATAGACAATAATCAACATAGACCATGGTTACTAAGCATGGAATCCATAGTTGTAACCTACTCTAACGGAGGGTGTTCTACTTGCCAATGGTAGAACTTGGACACATCCCATGTAGGCACATGGTTCGGGAGTATCAAGGATTCATTTATACTCTAGCTATCTATTTATCTAGATCTACTTCCCAACCATACTCACTCGGTGCTAGCCTTTGTTCTCATAGAGTGTTTCACATAAAGGAGTACATGAAGAGGTTCCATATCAAGTTCACAACCCAATCAAATTACACCTTACCAAAGAGGTCCCCTAGGGTTGCCTTGAGAGGATAGCTCAATTATCTTCCTAAGGATGATTTCATGTTGTTCCAGCCAACCAACCTTAAGTCCACCATTCGCACAAGAAGGATATCATTATGGCTTTCGACTTCAAGGATATTATAACCTTACAACTAGGTTGAAGGTTACACATAAAGGACCTTCTTAGCAATGTACAAGGTAAAATGTAATTCATACATACAAGAATAAGAGGTTTTAGCATCCTAAGTCAATATTTCATATTCTCATTATACATGTACTAAGTAATGGACTTAGGTCTACCTAAACAAGACACACACATACTTCACATATACCATATCATTCTAGAAGCACATAGGCATAACCAACATCATTTATAGGACACCTTATTCACTACTATAATATCATCGATATAATCATCATAACACTCACATAAACAAGTAGGAAGAATCATACATCAACTCTAATACTACACACATAAGGACATAGTCATAGTCTAACATGATCACCTAATGTCAATAGAAGAAGACATACTTTCACATTAATCACATGTAAATAGATATGATCATACATCACATAATTCCACTACACAACTATCACAATATCTCAAGTAATGTCGACAAGGTCATGATCATCATAATACATAAAGTAACACCGTCGAGGCTACATAATTCACAAGTAAAGCACATAGCACCGCCACCATAAGTGGACCAAACCAATCACAATATATTTCATGACTTAAACTACAAAAAATAAAGAGAATTAGGGTAGCTTACCACCAATCCACTCTCACCACTTCAATACATAGCTAAATAATCCAATACAATACTCAAAGGCCCTTACCAATGGTAATGATCACCAATTCAATCCTATACTTACAATAGACAATGAACCAAAGGTAATTCAACATAGATTTATGAATTTAGGCAGCATATTAACAATTCTAGCATGATTCTATCATAATTCAATAGCCCTAATCAAACTACATACGAATTCAATAGCATTAAGGCATAATAAAGTAAACCACATAGTAGTCAAAAACTAGGGTTCATGAATTACGTGGGTCCATAGGAATATTGATGTTAAATCATTCAATTAACTGTAACTGAATCATAAATCGTTGATCTAAAATGTTTTATACAAGGACCCATGGCTAGATTTCAATTTAGAAGATTTCAGGTTTTGGATCATATTTGAAATTCATTGAAATTGACTCCTTGAAGAAATAGATTTCAAGGATGAAGAACCATACCTTCATTGTGAAGAAAAGCCCACAATATTGATGGAGAAAACCTTGGAAAATCTATCTTCTTCCTTAGAGCTTCAAAGTTTCATCTATGGAAGTTTTTTGAGAAAACAATGGAGAGGTTTTATTTTGGACTTGAGGGTTTTGATTTGTAGGATAAATTAGGGTTTAGTTAGTTCTAATAACCGACAATAAATAGCCCCTAAAATACCTAAAAGACCCCTGAACTTAGAGGACCTTTTAACCAACTCAAACTCAACTTAAATTTCCAGAATTATCATCGGGAAACAACTCTGTGCTCCCGCATGATTTTCTTAAATTAAATTCCAAACTAGTGGAGTATGCCATGTGTCTGCGACGCGGAGAAACGTTTTGTCTCTCCAAGAACCTATTCCACAACGTATAGTAGTTCCCATAATGAACAAATCATGCTGCCTTGGGCAGCTTGCTCACTCAAGATTTTCACCTCACATACTCTCATATATATTTTTATGCCATATAACATCAATATCATCCAAAAAAAACACATAAAACTCGATGAAACATAGTAAGACACACAAGGCCATTCCAAGGCAAACCCTTTCGAATGTCATGGACATTCTTGGACGTTTGACCTCCAAACTTCCTGAAACTTAACACACTACCTATACACACTATAATAACTCATATAAGTACCCCCATAATCTCATGAATCACACATATAAGCACATAAAGATACATTAGGCATATAGGTCACTAGTCGTGGAACGTCTTGGTCGCCCCTTGACGTTTGACTTCCAATTCACCTAAATCTTAAGAAACTACCTCATTACCATATTATAAACCATTTTAGTACCTTATTCTATCATGACAATCATTTTAGACTCTAGTTTCACCTAAGTAATTTTAAATGTATTACAACTTTGATGAATGTCAAATGAATAGATACATCATTATCCAATATAGGTTCATGTAACCTTGGGAACATACATATAAAAGATAAGGATAAATCTTGAAAATATATATCCATGATAAGAATAAGTTCGTGAATAAATGGATCATCCACTTAGTTCAATGGATTTATAATACTCCCTCTTCGATATCCATAGATTATGTGCCTCGTCAAAACCTTACTAGAAAACTCTTGTGGAAAAAAATTCTAGTGAAGAAAAAAGAGTACACATATCTTTTGATACGCATTATTTGTTGCCTCATTAAAAATCTTACCAGAAAAAAACCCATTGGGACAAAACCTCTGTCAAGGAAAAAAGAGTGCAACACGTTTAATACTCCCCCTAATCAAAACATCACTTAATTTCTTATGATGATCTCATCCAATATTATATATCAACTTCTCAGATATTGAAAGTGTCGTTGTGATCAAAACACATTCACGAAAATGTTGCATGATTGAACTCATTTCTGATATATCATGTTCTGATTTCATGGAGATGAGGCTTTGAGCTTAGCCGAATACATTCTTGAAAATCATTCAACTACAAGTAAATTGCTCATTCAAATTGTTCATAGAAACAATCATCTTGTGGGTAAGTTGATTATCTTCATACATTGTGTTTGGTTAATTTTTTTTCACATATTTTTTTTAATATGATGTATCATTTATATCAACAGATGCACTCTCGACTTGCTTCATTGAAGACTTTTGTTTCTGCACAGTTTGAAGAAGTGATCAGCTACATTTGCTTCATTGATCGCCAAGATATTATTGTGACTCCACATGCAAAAAAATAAAGTGCTTAAGATCGAGCTTTATGCGGATCAGATAGCTATTTTGCATCTGCGTAATCAATCAATTTTGCGTTGGATTCCTCAAAATAGAATGAACTCATAACTATGGTACATCGAGAATATTCAAGTATGTGCCTAACATTATTTCAATGTCTTTTTGTTGGGGAGGAACTAAATCTTGCCAACAAATTTACTGCAAAACAAATATATGGTCGAGTGTTAGCAAGATGTACTAGCGCCCTGATTGCACTAAGATATGAAGTTTCATCACCAAGAAACTCTTCATCCTTCTTTTGAGATCAAACTGAATCATCACTTATGACAAGAGATCTTATAATCATTGGGATACTCAATAAATGTGATATATCCACATAAAAGTCGCATCAAACTTTTTTGTGTATGTTGATTGATGACAAATATTTCATTCGTCAAATTCTCTATTTTAGGTCAAGACAAAATTTTATCTTTCTTGAATCTGTTCATTTTATATTTTCTTCTCAAATACTCAATAGCTTTTAAAAGCTCTTTAAGAGTGTTAGTAATCTTCAAGTCATCAACATACACCAATTTATAACAAATTCATATCCTGAACTTTTCTTAAAGATTCAAGGACAATTACAGTCATTCTTTTTGTACCATTTTCTTCCTTGATTATTTCAATCCATGTATTGATTCTTGAAGATTTATTGAAAAAGTTCCCTTCAAACTTTTATATTTTTCAGACACCTCGATTGCTTCAAGGACTTTCATATAGCCTTCATTGTCTATCTAGAGATGACAATTATTCATTATATGCATATCCACCATAGGAGAAACAACTCCAATAATGTCAGAACTTTTGGAAAAAATCTTTATGCACCAAGGCATAAGTCGTACTTGATATCTTGCGATTTTACAATCGCATAAAAATTTATTTGTAGACCATTGACATTGTACCTTGATTTATGTAGTATTAGTCTAAAACATCACTTTCTAAAGTGAAATAAAATATACTTGAATATGCATTTTATTTAGCCATCCATTTATCTGTTCACACTATATCACAAATTTCAATTCAAGATCTCGTCACGATTTATATCATTGAGTTCTATTTCATGTCAATGATATCCTCGACTTTTATTTGATGTCGATTTCAATATGACATAACTTATCGAGACCTCCTCATTTTCATTATTTTTAGGTACCTGATCCTTTTTCAAGATTTTATGAATTGTTATGTCGTGGTGCTCTCTTATAGCACTTGCCTCATTATCATGACCATATTTATCAATTTTTCCGCTTTTTATTCAAGGAATTTTACATTTGAAACCTATCGTTCTATTACGCTTTAGGTGTATCATAGATTTTGTCCTTCAAGGAGTTGTCATTGGAGCATTTGCAGCTGAATTATAACATAGGGTCGATAAATTCATCTGTTAATAGATTCGCAACATTATGGAAAAGAATTATTCCTTGAAATTCAAGTTCACATTTTATTTTGACGGGGATCTAGATAATTTATAATTAACCTCATAAATAATTTTCAGTTGTCAATCATCTCTCCCCATAATATTAGGAATTCTAAAATTCATCCTAACTTTATTTGGAAATTCTTCTTTCTGTGTGGTGGAGCAATTAATATCATAACCACACATTCAAACATTAGATGAAAATTATTTGGTTCCTGACCCTGAACCAATCATGATGGAAAAATCTTGTTGGCCTGATGCATACATATGGTGTTGCATGTTAATTAAATTCATCTCATACCAAACCTTATTTGGGAGTTTTGCTCTAATACCGATGGTTTAGCTATAATTAGAGGCATACAATTTCTGCTAAACCAACCAGCATTATTAGTATAATTTCATAATTGGAACTGTGCTCTTAATTTAACAATCGAGCAAATAACCTTACAAACACCAATTCGTAAGTTGACAACAAAGCACATGTGACAATCACATAGATGTATCTATCATATAGTTCCAAAGGATCCACATGGAAGGTGAATGGGCCCATATTCACCTTTTTATATGTTCCAAATAATTTCTGGGAATATAATCTCAAGCTTAGCTAGTACAATGATAATTTTATCAAGATAACAAGCAACAGAAGAGAGTTCTTGAAGAGTCTTTTATTTTTTCATCATATAAGCCAAATGGATTCTCAATTACATCTGCATCACATTAAAATTAGAATGATCAAGCGGTCATGTTAACTGATCTTTATTTCAGTACACTTATAGTTTACTTTTGCATGTGATTTCAGCAACATGCCCATGTTTGTCTATAACAAACAAGAGAAAGAAATGGGTAATCTTTTACGTGAATATTTATAACCCGCTTTGATTGTAGTAATTTGAAGATTATAAATCTTGTCATAATTCATAGTCTCAATATTTCTTTTCAATTGATCCAAACCTTTAAAAGTTTCTTTTGAGACTTACTATAGCCCCATATTTCTCTTGTAATAATAGAACTCATTAGATATTGCAATTATTTTTGTGTACTATCACATATTCCATATAACCATCCATATGGTGCACATCTCCTTCAAGGCGAAACTTATATTGCTATTGTTACGAGCAAGACATTGTTCTTGTTTCGCTTGTTATACCTTAGGTACACAACGAATGACAAATTTGTACTGCCACACAATAATATTATTTTGATCATGACCACAATCTTATAGGAAAAAATTATTTCTTTCTTTTGTCTTTTCAGTAGTTCACAATAAACATACATAATACTTATAAGTAAAATTTCTGCCAAATGAAATTTATTTATTTCTCTCCAACTTCTTGTAGAGGTGAGTTGTGGCATACTTTCAACCATACATGAATATGTTCTTATTCATATTTTTTTCTTTATATTTTGACACATTCACTTTCAAAATGGTCAAATATACATCATGTTAACCACAAGTCACAATCTCTTCATGAGTTGACCATAAACAATTAAACATGTCATATCTTTACACTTGACATTTTTACAAGACCCACCTCTACATCACTATGAAAGATAAAGAGAATCATTGCTTTACATTCTTTATTTTGATGAAGGATTTATAAACTTATCAAATTAGGTTGCATGATAACCGCCTCTCCAATGACCTTTTATGCCATTTTGATGATTACTTTATTTTTCACAGTTTGAAGAATATTTGAAGAACTCATAATATTCTTCCCTTTTATATTACCACAATGATGACTATTATAATTTGTACCTTCACGCTCTTATTCATACTTTTAATCACATGCCGTTTTTCAAGCTTATTATTCACTGCTACCACATTCGTACTATAGAATGGAGCAATTGGGAAGATTTCAAAACTTATTGTTAATGCTACCACATTGTCTTTAGGGAATGGAGCAAACTTAATGAAATGAATTTTCAAGACTTTTCATCAAAAATATATTATTTTCTCTTAGTCATCATTTCATCATAACCATGGTGCATTGACTAAAACTCAATGTCTTACTCGTATAAGGCGTGTTACGCCATAATTTTATGGGACTTGAACCCTATACATTATCATCACGGTGCATCAAAACTCAAATTGATGTCTTACCCTTTGGTGCAATAGAACTTGAATCTATCGTCGTATCATCAAACATTTTTCATTATGTGCATCTCGACTTAACCTGAGTCTTACCCTTTTAGTGTGATGGGACTTAAACCCGCATTCTTATACTCAACCAATGACATGATATAAAGCATCATAGGACTTTTCCTTAAGCCCTTTAAAATAATACCACTTATAATAGTAATGTTATTATAAACTTATACAATGTGATACTCAGACAATTTACAAGATTCCTGTTTTTTAAGAATTGACAAATGTCTACCATAAATAATTAAATAATATCAAGGTGAATTAAAATGAAAAATCACTTATACCAAAATACCAATACATACTGCAGCCGGATTATGTTAAACAAATCGGAAGCATCTTGAAACAATCAAACTCTGTCGTTGAGTCTGTCGACTTCGACATCTTTTCCCTTTTTTTCTAATAAAAATTTTAAGAAAAATGAGGGTGTAAAAACTCTACTAGTTGTACAAATATCAAACATCTTAATATTAACATAAAGATTTGTGTTGATAACTTGTTATAAAATATAAGCTCAAAATAAAATAATATAAATAGAAGAAAAAGATATAGAGATGAAGAAGATGATTTTCATCTTATTCAAGTGTATAATACATTGAGATTGATATAGTTTTTGGCCAAAATCATTCTTAAACTATATCCCAAACTTATACTCATCCTCAAAGTGTTATTTTTAGTAGAAAACATTCCTCAAGTATTTAAAAGTGAACAACTTCCATCCTTCTACTTTAATTATAAAAAAAACTAATAAATCCCACAAAAATCAAGTCATTCCTTCCTAATTATTATTCTTAGATATGCCAAAAATATTATCGTAAACTTTTTTCAGTAATTGAGTTTAGCATTATGTAAAATCTTTTATTTTGACAGTTTTTTCATTTACTTTTTTATGTATTTGACATTGAAAATATTATTCGTTGAATATGTTTCTTTTCAATTGAATACGCTATAAGTTGTATTTGTTGGAGACTTTCGCTTCTAATAATGTAGAAAGAAACTCAAATGAGAGACGTAATCAATATTTTGATCACTTCAATATCAGACTGGCCCAAAAAATTTATTGATCTTAATGCATTTTGACTATGAAAAAAGTAAAGATAATTAAGCTCCAACTTCTTTCCGTTACTAAATGAGAAACAAAGCAAATCATGTACCCTCACACCTTTCATATATTTTTTTATTTCCGTTAGTAATTCATAAAGCTTAAACTTACTTTCCAATTCAGAAGTAATGCGGCCGTATCAAGTAAAGAACCCAACTAATGAGGTTGGGATCGTTCCCACAAGGAAAATGATTCAGACTTAACTTCAATATATTATTACTGTTATTTAGTCAATTATTTCCTTGGAAAACAAATACATTAAAAGGGGGATTTATTTCCAAATGAGTAAAAATAACTTACTAGATTAAAGTAGACATCTAACAGATTTAAATGTTGGTGTTTAATCAATTAATAAAAGTAACTAGGGTTTACGTGTTCCCCACAGGTTCCTAACTTGGTAATTCTAACTATAACAATTCTTTCCTAGTATCTTGCATGCAAAGTGATAAGTTATGTAATTTTAAATCCTTGGTCTGGCATCTAGAAAATTTCACTCCGCACCTTTGTTCGGCTACATGTGTTGCTATACTAACCCTTACATTTACCTCATATTAAGCATTGTATTATATATTTGACTAAGTTATTACCTCGTACCAATCAATACTAGTCTATTAGATAGTATACACTAAATCTATGTTGATAATTCTTTTCATATTATCTACCTCCTTGGTCCGGCAAGTAGCATTAAGGCGAGTTCTAACGTTTGTCATCCGTTAAAAAGACTTCTAAACAAAAGAATTATCAATACATGCAAGACACTATTCTAGAATTGTTATTTTAGTTAGATTTTATCTTATTATTCGCATATGGTTCCCACAACCCTAGTTATGGAGTTTAGTTACCCATATTCATAATCATAATATTCATATATGTAATATAAGAACTCATGAACTAACTTCAATGAGAAAGAACAGAATTAAGAGATTTACTTGATTAATCGACAAAATCACCAATAATCAACTTTAGAGAAAAGTGTAACAATCCAAAGTCTAATATCCAAAATAATCTACTAACAAAATATCTAACATAAAAGTGTTTTTCCATCAAAGCGTCTAACCCCAAAAATGAGGTTTTTTGAACTATTTATAAAAAAATAAAAAACCTAATCAAAGAAGGACTCTATTTGCTGAAAATTTATCAAAACGTGGCTAGGTCGATAGACCTCGCGATGGGTTGTCGTGGTCACGACGGGCCGTCATGGACTCCGTCGTCCCATACTAGCAAATTCTTCTGCTGCTCTATTCATTACCCTTGACAGCAGGTATGACGGATCGTCACAGGCACAATGGTCTGTCGAGGGTCTCCATTCCATAACACTTGAACTCTTGGAATTTGGGTACTGTGACTACTTCTCTGATCATCACGACGAACCAGCAGGACGGACCGTCATGGCTCATTCACTTCGTAACTCCACACTTGATCAGACTTCCCCATCTTTCTTCAGCGGCTTCACTACGACGCCACCTACAGATCGTCACAGGCACGACGGACCATCACAAGCTCCGTAGGTGGTAACTTTTCTGCATTTCTTGCTCAAAATTTTTGTGTTCATCCTTAGACAGATTTCCTGCAAATAAAGGGAAACTTACATAAAAATCAATACAAAAAGGCTTTTGGACACACACTAAACTTAAGGAAAAAGCATTAAAAATACCGTAAAACCACGGTATATAAGTAATAATGTCTAAGATTTAAAATATTTCTTTTCAGTAACTTCAAATAGAAAATAATGAAATAATGTAGAAAAATTATTGTGGTTGATAGTCACGTGAACTACTCGTGTTTTTGTAGGATCCCTTAATTTTTTGACGATATTTAACATAGGGATGAAATTGCTCACTTTTAACTGTTTGAAGGATGTTTTCTGCTAAGAATGATATATTAAAGATATAACTTAAGTATGAGGTATAGTTGAAGAATGTTTTCAGTCAAAAACTCAAGTTGATACCTCTATTTAAAAGTAGAGAAATCATCTCAAAATCCACTTTGATGAATGTCAAATTAATAGATGCATCATTATCCCTTCATGTCAACTCGGGAATATACATATCCAAGATAAATCTTGAAAATAAATATCCATGATAAGGATAAATTCATGAATAAATGAAGTAAATTTAAGGAATCCCATAGTGTAACATAACAATTACAACTTGTCCCGACTAGTTTACAATTTATAGAAAATCGCTTAAAAGGGTCAGCGTTTGCATGGCTACCAACTGATTCATAGTAATTGATACACAGTAATTAAATAACTATTAAGATAAAAAAGAGAGAAAATGGAACAATCAATTCAGTTATTTAAATTAGCTTAAGTTTTGGGTAACTGATCATAAAGACTCCATATTTCAGAAGGTAATTGAATCACACGTTACAGATTTAAAAATTACATATTATATCATCACATTAAAGAAAAGTTTATGAACATCTATTGAAAAAGAGAAAAATACGAATTCAATTTTTGTTTTTTTGGTTGATACATGATAAATACATCAATTTTACTGAGGCGTTCAAGAATTTGGGTCAGCGAATTGCAGTATGAAAGTTACAAAAGTGATAAAATCGTTGTTGGAGATTTAATTTCATTTTCGAATCTCTAAGCAGCAATTGCAGGCGAGTTGGATATCGATGTATCAAAGGAAAATATAGAAATTTGTTACATTATAAAATATAACTCGTGACCAATGAAGGTTAAGGACAATATTGGTGTTAAACTATACTTAGAAATGAAAATAAATGAGTCAGGATTTGCAATGTATCCATTATGTATTGACACGATTGAAAAGATTGGAGATTCTGTACATAACGTTGATGGAACATTTGGAGAAATTACATTTGTAGAAGGCACAGCACAAGATGCAGAAGCTCTAGCAATGGTTGAATCCAGTATATGTGATTCGTATGAAAATCTAAAATTTTCAGTTACAATTGTTATAATCGATTCAGAAAGTGTAGAGGTGAAGACATGTCATATATATACGATAAAGCAACACTTGTAGATGTGAGGGCGAAATATAAGATAAAGAACAACTTTAATTCCAAAGTGAAGAGATCGGATCAATAAAGGTATGATAGTGTTTGCAATTTATAGATCTATACATACTGATACAATTATTGTCTATTAATGACTGATACATTAGATTAAGTCTATAATTATGTTTTTTGTTGTGTAGATGTTGAAAATGAATTTTTCTATATAAATTATTTCTTGATACATTACATGAAACATTAGTGATATTTATAGAAACATTCATGTAGCATTAGTTCATTGATATTTTGAGTTAAATGAGTTTTAATATATTATTCATTAGTTCGTTAAGATTGTTGATACATTGAATTAACTCTACTGATTCTTTAATATACTAGTGCTGATACATAAAAGACTTTAGTGATTTCAACACTCATAAAGCTGATACATTACAAAAAAATTGTAATACATTACAAACAGTTGATACATTCGTGTAAGTCATTATTTGATTACTTTAAATATTGTTTTTGTATATATTTTAAGATGTAATTGCTATATATATTAATATGATAAAAAAAATGCACACAGGTATGTGTTGGTATGATTTTCGGACGAATGTGGTTTGACTATGAAGGCAACCTGTAGAAAAAAACTAATGTTCTCATTGTTAAAAACTTCAATAGTGAACATACGTGTCCGATGAGAGAGAAGGTATTAACCAAAGTCCGAGCAACAGTCATATTTGTAAGTGGAGTTACTGCTCCCAAATTGGGAAATCATAAACGAATTTATACTCCGAAAGATATAATTGATGATGTTAGAGAATTTTATGAGGTTCAAATATCTTACCAGCAAGTATGGTGTGCTAAAGAACGTGCACTAGCCATGATTAGGGGAAAACCATCTGCAGGATGTAAACGGTTGTCGCGATACATACACATGTTAAATATCGTGTATCTAAATCTTTATATAAGAATGCAGAAGATTGAGGAAGATGAATTTTTGTATATGTTCGTAGCCTTAACACCATTCATTAGGGGTTGGATTACTGCAAACCAATAGTGTTTGTCGATGGTACACATCTGAGTAGAGCTTACAAAGGGACATTTGTATCAGCAAGCACACTTGATAGGGCAGGTATCAAATGATATAATGTGTGTTAGTAATCAGGTCGCATATTCATGTTGGCATATGGTGTTGACACCAAAAAATGGCTGTTCATGGACATGGATTTTCGAACAATTCAAAAATGCATTTGGTGAGAGAAAAGATATGTGTGTGGTTTCAGATAGAAAGGAGAGTATTATGAAAATTTTGAGGATTATGTTCCCAAATGTACCTCATTATGCATGCATATGGCATCTTTGAAAGAATGTATGTGACAACTTCAAAAGGAGCAGAAAGATCCTAAGTGATCTATTCAACTTTATAGACAAAGCATATAGAAAGGTATATTTTGATAAATTGATGGCTAATGTTGATGGAGTTGATCATAGAGTTAAGGAGTACCTTGAGGATGTAGGGTATGAAAAGTGGTCAAGAATTCATGCAATAGTAAAAAGAGGTAGAATGATGACTTTGAACATTGTGGAATGTATCAATGGTTGTCTTGTTGAAGCACGACAATTGACTATATTAGAATTCTTGGAAGAAGTTAGAATTCTATTTGGTTCTTGGCATTTCAAAAACAGAGAAGTAGCCTCATATACAAAGGACATATTAGGAAGAAAATTGTAAGAGGTGTTGATTATAAATGCGGCTAAAAGTTCAAAGATGAAGTTATGTATCATTATATATCATTTTATATCATATATATCTAATTCATTGTATCATTTTACAGTTTGAACATGATTTATTTGGAAATAATTATATATATGAATGTTTTTTAATGTACACGGGTTGTTTCATCATCGGAATTTATTTTCTCAGTTTATGAGGTTGGAAGAAGATGCATTGTTTGTCTTGAGCGAAAAGTATGTTCTTGAGGTAGATTTCAACTATATGAGATACCTTGTGCACATGCGATCGCTGTATTGAAAGAAAAGAATGTCACAGATATGCATTCATATTGCTCTAATTACTACAAGTCTGATGCATTGGCAAAAACATATGAAATTCCAATGGTACCAATGCCTGATAAGGCAGATTGGTTAGCTCCTAAGAATATGGTAGATGAAACTGTGTATCTACCTAGATACAGACGATTATCTGGACGACCAAGGAAATGAAGAAGAAAGAATGCAGATGAAAAGATTACGGTGAACACAAATTGTTGTGGACAAGAAGGACACAACAGAAGAACTTGTACTTTCTTTCCAAAAGAGAAGTGAAATAGTCGTAATGTTTCTAAGATATTAATATTTTGTTGAATAATTTTTTAATGTAAACAGTCATCACTTTCAGTATTCATTACATTTGCAATTTAAACACTTGTGATTTTGATAAAGAAACTTATTAATAACTTGTGTTAAATAAATTTTAAGTTGCACTTTTGATTATAAATACTTTGTTATTATTTGTGTTGAAAATTACATTTGTGTCAATATTTCTTTTGTTAAATGAATTTTATAATTCTTATGTTACACTATGAGATATCTTTATTTTTTTATAAAAAATAGATTATTGGATAACGTAATACACATGAAACATGTGTGTTAGCTAATGTATCATGTACTTTTAATTCAAAAACAACTGTTAAGGTTATTGTAGAATTTACAATGATTTATTTGATACATATATCAAGTAACTATTTTATAAAATTATTGGATTTTTGTAATTCTTATGTTACGGTATGAGATGTCTTTATTTTTTACAAAAATAGATTATTGAGTAACGTAACACACATGTATCATGTGCTTTAGCTAATGTATCATATACATTTAATTCAAAATCACTTGTCAAGGATGTAATGTATATTAAGTATCATGTGTGATGATTTATTTGATATATACCTTAAATAGGTATTTTACAAGACTATTGGATTTGGCACAACTATGATATTCATTATAAATAAGGTATCATGTAAATTTAGTTTCCAAAAATTATTTGTTGCTAATTATGTCTGATAAGTAAAACTTTTACTACATTTTATCGTTATATAACGCCATCATATGTCTGATATTTAACTTTTTCTAAGCAGAAATATTTGTTTCATAATAAAACTTCAGGGAAAATGAAAAACTAGGAAGATAACATTAAAATCATCAAAACTACTTGTTCCATAATGTATCAGAACAAGAAAGATAACATTATACATTGTTTATGCATAGATACTACTCTATGTGAACCAGATCTTCTTCTGGTGGTGGTGTGACTACACCGTTAGATTTTGGTGGATCATCATTTTCACTAACGTATCCACACTTAGCCTTCTCACTGCCATAACTCCACAGCAATACTTCATATCTTTGGCGTAGGTATTCAGGAAGAAAATCAGCAAATGATAGATTGATTTGGTCACTCGGATAATCGGCAAATGCAGCAACATATAACCCATAATATCTACAAAAATGCAGAATATAAATTATAAACTTAAATGATACATGATTAAAAATAAAAAAATCACAATACTTATAGGCTATCACTCTTCTGTTATGCAATGTCTTGTGGAAATTCAATCATCAAAGGAACTTGAGGCTCCAAAAGTGAACTAGTAATGTTGTCCTTGTACGCATGACAATCACCAAAATTTGTTCGCTCAGTTTCTTCAAAGAATTTACTATCCAGTAGGTAAAAAGGAAGCATTTTAGACAACATTTTTATCTCATGCGGACTTGTTTTTTTCCTTAAGTATATTGATGAGTCAAACACTATTATCACCCTGTTTTTCAATTCAACAACTGTCACCACCCAATGAAATTCTTGATCGCTGGTAATCGGGATGTTGACCTCAGCTACAAGATATCATCGTAAAGCAGCTGGGATTCAAAACCCTTTCATGATGTTAATTATTGACCTCTCATATACAGATACAACTAAAGCGTGATCAACATATTCTTGGGAACTAAAGGTATCATCATCATTATCCATGTAATACATATCATAGCAATTTTTGACATGTGACATGAACAAGCAATGGGTTATTGTGTATCTGTATTGATCCATGCTGCAGAGTTTTGATTTATTTATGAAGGTAGTACAAAATCACATCAATGTGCTATAAGAACATGAAAACAGAATAAGAAATTATATACTTCTAAACAAGATAGAATGATATAATTGATACACCTAAATATTGATATTAACTTTTACTAATTTAATATTTTATGATACTTCAATAGAATGTAGCTGTTGAAAAAAGATTCTGGTTGTATAATATAAGTTTTATAGGTAATACATTGAATTTTATCAGGATATCATGTATCATGTTATAATAATATAAGTGTATCTGATACACATTTGATAATTAATTTAAGAAGTTTACCTCATCAGTCCAACATTTGTTTGGCTGTGACATGGCATAGAACCAATTCTTGTTCAATGGAAAAGCAACAATAAAGTCCATCATCATAAATTCAAAAGAGACAATTTTGATCTGTATTTATCATCTGATGAGTTCCTACGTGCATGATACATAACGGTGACTATATGTACATGATACATAAAATTGACTTAATGACCAAATGTAGGCAATGTATCATGAATTCATTATATAAAAATAAATTAACCCAAACATTTGCAAAAAAAATATGTATAAGACTTATTGTCATTATTTTTTAGGAACCCCTTGAACACCACTTTATATAATCATCAATAAGTTTTGAAGAAAATTGATTTGTAATGCCATATCCTTCAAATGGGAAATGGAGACGAGCAACATCCTTCAATTCCTCTTTTCCTTTCTCTCTTGACCCAAAAGAAGTACGATATGGAGATTGAATATTTCTCGAAGGCATTCTATTTCTATTTCTAGGCGCAAGAGTGACTGAATCACTTCTAATTCCAATTTCGGTTATTGAAATGTCATTGGATAATTGACTATCAGTCAAAAGTATTGGATGCTAGTTAAATTCTACGGATTGTAAACATACAATGGTCTAACTTTAGTAGGCTTCTTTCCCAAATCTTTGATAAATGCATTTATTGTTGCTTGAGTTGATGGTGATATCGTTGTTGATGTGAAAGAATCCTGTATAATATGATATAATATTTTTTTTGGTAAATTTTTATGTAATGAAAGTCTGTGTCATAAAGCAAAATTAAAAAGTCTACTGATGTATCCATTGTTGTTTTATAGGGCAAAACGTAAGGAATGTTGTGTTAAACAATGTCAACACCATCTTGATCCATGATAGGTTCAATTAAATCTTAGTGCGATTGATGTGCTTCACCATCGTGAATATAGGCAGGTTTTATATATCATATGTATAATCATTAAACAATGTATCGTATATAGAAAAAGTGATAATGTATCAACAAAAAAATAATGTAAAAATTTTTAGGAACTGATACCTTGTTAGTCTCATTGACTTCGGTATCAACATGCGTACTTTGATATGTAGAAACTGATACCTTGTTAGGATCGTTGAGTTCTGAAACATACTTCATTTGTTATTCGTTACTGATAGTATCATCAATCTATATTTAAATTTTTGATGGTAAAAAGTGTTAATTTAATTTTTGTTGATACGTTATTTAACGTGACGGTGAATATAAAAAATAAATATATATATGTTGAATATGATATAAGGTTAAATTAAGTTAAATTAATCAACTTAACTTAACATACATGATACATAACAGTGATTATAAGTGCATGATACATAACAGTGAGTAGATGTGCATGATACATAACATTAACTTAATGACAAATTATATACAATGAATCATAAACATATCTTTGGAGTAACATTGACTTGTTGTGCACCCTCGTTAACAGAAACATCAACTCCATCCTCAGCTACATCCCCCGCATCGTCAATGACTTGATGTTCACCCTCGTTATCAAAAACACCAACACCATCCTCAGCTACATCCCCCGCATCGTCAGTGACTTGATGTTCACTCTCGTTATCAGAAACACCAACATCATCCTCAGCTACACCACCCATATCAGCATGATCAATCCGTATTTGTGGAGATGTTTGTTTCTCAAATTTAAATGTGCTTGAATTAGTCTCAACATTGATGTTTTCCTTGCGTCGAGATTGCCTCAATTGGGAGTGATTTTCCTTAATGAATATACCAGTTCCTCAAATTTCTTATCGACTCATGAATTATAAATACATTTAGGATAGATATAAATTACATTTGAGTAAAAATATCAAAATAATTATCTACGTAATTTTTCAAATGTTCTTTCAACTCTTAAATTGTAAAAATATCAAAATAATTATCTACGTAATTTTTCAAATGTTCTTTCAACTCTTAAATATCTGAAATTATATAGTTGACTTTCTGAGAATCTGCATAACCATGTACATCAGCAGTCGGGATCGGAGACACATCTGGAATAGAAACATGTACATCAGCAACCCGGGTCTGAGACACATTTGATTGGTCAGGCTGACTGGGTTCTCAAACCTTTCTTTTATATTTAACCATTTTTTTTCTTTTTGGCGATGGTGGAGATGTATCAGACACTCTAAAAGATCTCCTCAATAACTGTCGGAAGGTTTGGTAAAGAAATCATCAAAATCATATTCGTCATTTGGTTATACTAAGGGTGGTGAAGAAGGAGGAGCATATTCAAGTTCAACTAAGTCAATAGCTTCAAGTTCCTCTGTTGTTGGGACAATGTTTGAACATGAATTGTGAATATATCACAACACAGAAAATAATTTAAATGTTCAGACAAGACATAATGTATCACAACACAGAAAATAATTAAGACATAGCATAATGTATCACAACACATAAAATAATGATATTAAAAAGACAAACTTGAAACATTTAATTTTCACCGTAAAAAAGGATTCAATTTTACCTCTTAGAAAATGCTAGACATAAGCATTTCAAACTTTGCCTTATCAGACAAAACTCTCTAATTGCAAATTCTTGGTTGACATTCCGTTCTTTGACTGCGATTTCAGGATTTAACTGGGATGCACATTCGTATATTCATACTTTAAGTGCATACGATAGTCCATATAATCGATACAAATTTTTGCCAACATCGAAATCTTGTCTAAGTGAACTGATAGCTTTGAGAATGAAAGATGCCCCCCAAGGATAATCTCAATATCTACCATCTTCAACCATTAGAAAATCCACAATAGATATAATTGTATTATCAAGATTAGACAAGACAAATATATGAATAAAGAACAATATAGACATTTGGAGTGTATCATGATCATTCTCCCAGTAGTCCATCTTAAACTGTTGGACTAGTTCAATCTTGGTAACACTATTCACTGCACCGAGAAAATACTTTTGGAATAGCATACAAGGAATTGATTATGGGTATTAGAAATCACTGGTATTGCCTTTAACTTTAAGTCTAGTTATTATTGCAAATTCACCTATACTAAATTTCAGGATACAGCAATTTGATGTCTAATATGCAACACATTATGGTTACCTTGTTCCAACTCTAACAACAGCAAGCACTTAGTGATTTGGACCTGAAAATTACATTTAGTAATATCTAAAAAGGGTCCAAATATTGTAGCCCTAAACAGTTGGAATACATTCTCTCCTATAGAGACTTGAAAATCCTTTCGAAAATTATAGTTAAAATTGACAGCGAACCTTATGGGATGTGTTGGTATCTCTTTTATCTTGTACTTGAGTGGCTGCAATTTGAAAATAAAATACAATTTTTAATGATATTGAATATACATACTAAATAAAACAAAAACTCACTTTCTTATACATGATACAAGTTTTCAAAGATCCATAATACATAAAAGACATTTGATACACATTTAATTCATGTATCATTGAATCGACTAAACACCATAACACACTAAATTTATATGTATCAAACATACTGTCTGATACATGATAACATTTTTCAAAGACTCGTGATACATAAAAAACATCTGACACACAATTAATTCATGTACCTTGGAATCGACTAAACACTATAATACACTATAACGATATACGTACTATAACTTTCAAAATAATTTTAAGGAAGAATGAAAAAGACATATCCTTAGCAATGTGGGTTTGACAATAATGGTTGCTGATATTTTTCTCTTTTTTTGGGGTATTTTTGCAACTTTCGATTCAGAGGATTTTGGAATATCTTTGTTTGGCTCCTTCCTCAAATTCAATGATCATGCAAAGACTTTTTTCTATTTTCTTCCCAATCTTCATCATCAAAATCATCTATCCTTCTATTTGTAACAAGATCTATATATATATATGAGAGAAGATAACGATGACCAAGAGTAAATATAAAAGTAAAAATTGACTTTAAGTTCGGATGGAGTAAGAAGAAAAAGAAGAATCAATGAATAGAGGGATGTATGATAAGGATTTCAGAAAGTGCAATTTGAATTTTGAAATTAAAAATAGCAAATTTATATTGTTAAGAAACGTGTTTGATTAAGAGAGTAATAATTTAAAATTCAAAATTGATATTGATTGTAGTTATGAATAAAAAGGATTCAGTTAATTGAGTGTATTTGTGGAGAAAAAATAGGCATGAAATAGGGAAAACGTGTGTATGAGAGAATGTTATGTATCTACAATATTATGATTACAAAATAAAAAAAGAATTTAACTAATTTTTTGAAAAATAGAGAAAATTAGAAAATAATGAACTTATAATTGTTTTTTAAGTTATTTTTTCATAAATGAATCATCCACTTAGTTGAATGATTTCATAACGTAAAGTTAACATCCCACACACATTTAAGATGACAAATATCAAGTTATAATCATACTCTTTAAAAATAAACTACATATAGCATATTATTATCAAGTTATAGCATATCAATTAATAATATATTATTTTAAAAAAAATTAATTCGTACGCTTTAAAAATAAACTACTTATGGCATATTATTATCAAGTTATAGCATATCAATAATGATATATTAATTTAAAAAAATTCAATTTATTATTTAAATAATAATTAATATGTTTAAATAATTACTTTCATTTATTCAGTTACCTTTTATAAACCAAACTCTTTAAATTTTTACTGATTAATCAATTACCTTTTAAAAATTTTAATAAAAAAATAAATTATTAATTAAATATTAATTAAACTTCACATTATATAGTTACCTTTAAAAAAATAAAATCTAAATAATAGGAATTTGATTTTAATTAATTTCCTATTATACGGTTACCCAATAACTATCCACCCCCATCTCAACCAATATACACTCATCTTCCCCAATACACTCCATCTCTCCCTATCATGCGCAAAGATATTTTCATCTTCCCCAAAATTCCGTCTCAATCATCATCTCTTCCCAACACGCAATCATTTTTTTATCTTACCCCAATCCGGCCTCAATAATCTTCCCCATTAGTGGTATTACAAACTAATGACAATGTTGCTCCTTACCAAGAAATTAGTGTTCATCAAGTAGACCAACTGATAGGGCTGAGAGATAAAGGTAATGTCGCAAACACACACAAAGATTATCTCATCATTTTTACTACTACAGTTTAATCAGCACTATGACTCAACTTGCTAAAACTAACAAAAAAAAGGGTAAAGTAAAGGGCCTTATTGGTGATTTGGATTTTATATTCTGATTTTGGTATGTCTCATTGTCATCTTTTCGAAGGAAGATTGAATCCCAAAATCATACAAACAGCATCTAGCTTTAAAAGCATACTTCACTGGATAGTACCCTATAAAAGCAAAATTTGAGAAAGGCTGCTAGCAGCGAGTTGTTCTTCCTTCTATATACAAGTGATATATTATCCACTCAGTAACTACTGCTCTTTTTCATTATTAACCAAAGACATGGTGTAACGACCTGTTTAGTCGTTTTGAGCAGCAGATTTTATTTCTGGAAAAACAGGCTGAGACGACGGAACCCACGACGGAACGTCATGGGCACGACAGACCGTCAAGGGTGTCCCGTTTCAAAATACTTAGAAAAACTGAAAATTGGGTACTGAAAATCGACTCTCTGAACTTCGTAATGAAATAGCAGGACGGACCGTCACAGGTGTGACGGACCGTCACAGACCCTTGGTGGAAATTTGGGTCTCTGAACATTGCGACGACCTGCAGGACGGACAGTCGCAGGCACGACGGCCCGTCACAGGTTGCGCAATTCCAGTCCGGGTCGGATTTCTTTATACGTTTTAAGGGACGTTTTTGACTATTCATGCTTTAATTATAAGGTTAGTGGGTTAATGTTAATAAGTCTAATTACTTGGGGGTTAAAAGAGGTAACCTTAAGTTAATTAGTGGGTTATTATTGCCATCTTTTACACTTGATTATATGTTAATTAGGGTAAAAGAAAGAGGGTTTGAATAAGAAAAATAGAAAGAACAAAGAGAAAACAGAAAAAGAAAGAGAAACGAAGAGGATAGCAAGGATTTTGAGAAGATAGCTTGTTGATCGCAATTCTTCGGTGGAGGTAGGTTATGGTTTCTCTTACGATATTCGTAGTAAACTCTTAATAGAGAATGATATGTATTGATAATATTGTAAACCCTGCTATGTGCTTAATTGTATGCTTGCATGAATGTAATTATATAATTGTGATTATATAAGCATGATGAAGTTATTGAATCCCAAATCTTGCAAAATCTTAATCTCTTTGTTAATAATGAGGCCTTGGTATAAAAGAAGGCGTGATGAACTAAAATAATGGGATTGATGATGCCTTGGTAAGAAAGAAGGCTTGATGAATTGATGGAAGGAGATTAGGGGATCGGGTGTCACGAACCGACACGTAGTATTAGGGGATCGGGTGTCACGAACCGACACGTAGTATTAGGGGATCGGGTGTCACGAACCGACACGTAGTATTAGGGGATCGGGTGTCACGAACTGACACGTAGTATTAGGGGATCGGGTGTCACGAACCGACACGTAGTATTAGGGGATCGGGTGTCACGAACCAACACGTAGATTTAGGGGATCGGGTGTCAAGAACCGACACATAGATTTAGGGGATCGGGTGTCACGAACCGACACATAGATTTAGGGGATCGGAGTGTCACGTACCGACACAAGAGGATTAATGAATATTGAGGGAGCGGAGTGTCACGTACCGACACAAGAGAAATAAAGATAATGAATCTTGAAAGATGTTAATATACTCAATCTAATGAAGATGATTCCCAAATGAGTATGGTATCGAGGCTTGAGTCCTCATGTGTGAACTTGACGGTAATTGTTAATGATATAGTATTTGTTGTTGCTACATGTTGAGTATCATAGTTGATTTTATGATATTACTCGGTATATATTGATTTCTATTTTGAGTTGGCCGATGATATCTACTCAGTACCCGTGTTTTGTACTGACCCCTACTTTTATGTTCTCTTCTTGTTTATTTGTGGAGTGCAGCAAACGTGCCATCGTCTTCAACTCAACAGTAATTCAAGCCAGTCTTACTACATCGAAAATTCAGGGTGAGCTAATGCTTCTAGCTTGGAGTGGATCTTCTTCTTCAAGTCTTGATGCCTTGAACTTCCGGCATGGACTAGCTTCTTATGTATTTTTAGCTTTTAGAATACTCTTAGTTTAGTCATTTGATCGTAGATGTTCTTGTGATGATGACTTCAAGATTTTGGGAAATAATAGTTATTGAATTGGTTTTATTAATGAGTTTAAGTCTTCCGCATTACTTTCTGTTGATATTATATTGAAATGTTAAGGTTTAGATTGGTTGGTTCGCTCACATAGGAGGGTAAGTGTGGGTGTCAGTCGCAACCCGATTTGGGTCGTGACAAAGTTGGTATCAGAGCATTAGGTTCGTTGGTCTCATCACACAAGAACGAGTCTAGTAGAGTCTTAAGGGACGGTAGGGGGACGCCTTTACTTTTCCTTGAGAGGCTATAAGACTTTAGGAAAATTCCATTCTTTCTTTCTTCTTTCGTGCTATTACTTGGGTCCAATTGATATCTAGGTGATACAAATTGGTATCTGACCATCTTCACTCTATTTCGCAGATGGTTAGAACTAGAGCAACGACTACGCCAACACCAACACCAGCACCAGCGGGACAGGGTGCGTCTGAGCCTGCCACTGGGGCTGTAGCTCGAGGAAGAGCAGCGGCAAGAGGCCGTGGTAAAGGTCGTGGGAGGACGTCCTCTAGGGGAAGAGGACGAGCACCTAGCCCATCTGATACTACGGCAGTGACTCCTCCACCGACTGAGGAAGTAATAAGAGAAGGGGAGGATGGGGAAAATGAATAAGTGCAGAATGAGGGATTGCCACCCCAACCTACCCCAGAGATGATCAATCAGGTTCTCGCCTATCTCAGTGGGTTGTCTGATCAAGGTCAGGCACCTCCAGTGTTTTCTGCACCAACACCTCCGGTTTCAGAGGTACAACATGCAGCCACTATGGCTCCTCGTATGGATGCCTCATTAGATATAGGCACGTTTCCACGTCTGACTACTGGGCCTATAATGACAAATGATCAGCATGAACTATTCAGTAAGTTCTTGAAATAGAAACCTCAAGTCTTCAAGGGTACTGAATCTGAGGATGCTTACGATTTTCTGGTTGACTGTCATGAGCTACTACACAAGATGGGTATTGTAGAACGGTTTGGTGTTGAGTTCGTGAGTTATCAGTTTCAAGGGAACGCCAAAATGTGGTGGCGGTCACATGTTGAGTGTCAACCAACAGAAGCACCACCTATGACTTGGGCGTCATTCTCTAGCTTGTTTATGGAGAAGTATATCCCTCAGACATTGAGGGATAGGAAAAGGGATGAGTTCTTGAGCCTAGAGCAAGGTAGGATGTCGGTCAATGCATATGAGGCTAAGTTTCGTGCACTATCCAGATATGCCACCCAACTTTGTTTCAGTCCACAAGAGCGGATTCGTCGTTTTGTGAAGGGGTTGAGGTCAGAGTTGCGGATTTCAGCCTTACAGGTAGCGGCTACGGCAAAATCCTTCCAAGAAGTGGTAGATTTCGTGGTAGAGGTGGAAGGAGTGAAGCCAGATGAATTCACCATGGCATCGACATCAAAGAGGTTTCGAAAGGGAGGTGAGTTTAATGGTTCTTACTCTAGAGGACAGGGTTCCGGAGGTTACTCAGTTCGACCAATTCAGTCTTCACTACAGACTGTAGTTGGGGGTCCACCTCAGACTGGTCAACACTTCTCTAAGAGACCTATGCTTGACTCCAGAAAGTGTTATGGATGTGGGGAGACTAGACATATTAGGAGGAATTGTCCAAAACAGAGTTATAGACCCCCAATGGCTAGAGGTAGAGGTGGTCATGGTAGAGGCCGTTATTCTGGAGGACGTGGTGGTCGAGGTAATGGTGGTCACCAAAATGGTCGAGGTGATGGGCAAACTGGAGCGACTACATAACAACATGGTAGGGGCAATGGACAGACAAACGATAGGGCCCATTGGTACGCTTTCCCTGGGCGGTCTGAAGTAGAGGCATCTGATGCTGTCATCACAGGTAATCTTCTGGTTTGTGATTGCATGTCTTCTGTATTGTTTTATCCTGGATCCACGTTTTCTTATGTATCTTCCTCATTTGCTAATGGTCTAAATTTACATTGTGAATTACTTGATATGCCTATTCGTGTTTCTACTCTGGTGGGTGAGTCTGTGGTAGTTGAAAAGGTATATAGGTCTTGCTTGGTGAACTTTGTGGGGAGCAACACTTATGTAGATTTTGTTATCTTAGAAATGGATGATTTTGATGTAATTCTGAGTATGACTTGGCTTTCTCCGCAATTTGCGATCTTTGATTGTAATGCTAAAACGGTGACGTTAGCCAAGCCTGGGACAGATCCGTTAGTGTGGGAGGGTGACTACACTTCCAATCCGGTGCGTATCATCTCCTTTCTTCGTGCTAAGAAAATGGTTAGTAAAGGGTGTTTAGCTTTCTTGGCACATCTCAAAGATGACACTACCCAAGTACCTTCGATTGAGTCGGTTTCGGTGGTCCGTGAGTTTCTGGATGTGTTCCCTGCAGATCTTCCTGGTATGCCACCAGATAGGGATATTGATTTCTGTATTGACCTTGAACCGGGTACTCGCCCCATTTCGACACCCCCTTATAGAATGGCTCCCGCGAAGTTAAGAGAGTTAAAAGCCCAACTTCAAGAGTTGTTAAACAAAGGCTTTATTAGACCAAGTGCATCTCCTTGGGGTGCTCCGGTTTTGTTTGTAAAGAAGAAGGATGGGAGTTTCGAATGTGTATAGACTACAGACAACTAAACAAAGTAACCATAAAGAACAAGTATCCTCTTCCCCGCATTGATGACTTGTTCGATCAGTTACAAGGTGCTTGTGTCTTCTCTAAGATTGACTTGAGATCCGGTTATCATCAATTGAAAATACGGGCAACGGATATGCCAAAGACTGCTTTTCGAACGAGGTATGGGCATTACGAATTTGTAGTGATGTCTTTTGGTCTTACGAATGCCCCTGCTGCGTTCATGAGCTTGATGAACGGGATTTTTAAGCCATATTTGGACCTCTTCGTGATCATAATTTATTGATGATATATTGGTATACTCAAAGAGCAAGAAGGAACATGAAGAGCATTTGAGAATGGTATTGGAAATGTTGAGGGAGAAAAAGCTTTATGCCAAGTTCTCTAAGTGTGAGTTTTGGCTAGATGCACTGTCCTTCTTGGGGCACGTGGTTTCTAAGGATGGAGTGATGGTGGATCCTTCTAAGATTGAGACAGTAAAGAATTGGGTAAGACCTACTAATGTGTCAGAAATAAGGAGCTTTGTTGGGTTAGCTAGCTACTACCGTCGATTTGTCAAGGGATTCTCTTCTATTGCTTCCCAATTGACGAACTTGACTAAGCAGAATGTTCCATTTGTATGGTCGGACGAATGTGAGGAAAGCTTTCAGAATCTCAAGACTTTGTTGACTACCGCACCTATCCTTTCCTTGCCAGTAGAGGGTAAGAACTTCATTGTTTATTGTGATGCATCCTATTCGGGTTTGGGTGCAGTGCTAATGCAAGAGAAGAATGTGATTTCTTATGCTTCAAGACAATTAAAAGTGCATGAACGTAACTATCCAACTCATGATTTGGAATTGGCTGCGGTAGTGTTTGCATTAAAGCAATGGAGACACTATTTATATGGGGTTAAGTGTGAGGTCTACACGGATCATCGTAGCCTTCCGTATGTCTTTACTCAGAAGGATTTGAACTTGAGGCAACGGAGATGGATGGAGCTACTAAAGGACTACGATATCACTATCTTGTATCATCCGGGAAAAGCGAATGTTGTAGCGGATGCTTTAAGTAGAAAGGCGGGAAGCATGGGAAGTCTAGCTCACTTGCAAGCTTCTAGACGCCCATTGGCTAGAGAGGTTCAGACTCTAGCTAATGACTTGATGAGATTAGAAGTAAATGAGAAGGGAGAATTGTTGGCTTCTGTGGAGGCAAGATCTTCCTTTCTTGACAAGATTAAGGGAAGACAGTCTGATGATGAGAAACTGCGCAGAATTCAAGATAAGGTATTGCAAGGAGAGGCTAAGGAAGCACAAATCAATGAGGAAGGTGTTTTGAGGATCAAGGGAAGGGTATGTGTACCCCGCGTCGATGATTTGATCAACACTATTCTGACAGAGGCTCATAGTTCAAGGTATTCTATACATCCGGGTGCAACCAAGATGTATCGTGACCTAAAGCAACACTTTTGGTGGAGTAGAATGAAGCGTGATATTGTTGACTTTATTGCCAAGTGTCCAAACTGTCAACAAGTAAAGTACGAACACCAAAGGCCCGGAGGAACACTTCAGAGAATGCCCATTCCGGAATGGAAGTGGGAAAGAATTGCAATGGACTTTGTGGTTGGTCTTCCAAGGACAATGGGTAAGTATGACTCTATTTGGGTGATTGTTGATAGGTTAACTAAGTCTGCTCATTTTATTCCGGTTAAGGTGACTTACAATGCCGAGAAGTTAGCCAAGATCTATATCTCAGAAATCGTTCGATTGCATGGGGTTCCACTATCCATCATATCAGATAGAGGTACGCAGTTTACTTCTATGTTTTGGAAAACATTGCATGCGGAATTGGGTACTAGGTTGGACCTTAGTACTGCATTCCATCCTCAGACCGATGGCCAGTCTGAGCGAACGATTCAAGTGTTGGAGGATATGCTTCGTGCGTGCGTGATAGAATTTGGTGGCCATTGGGATAGCTTCTTACCCTTAGCGGAATTTTCACACAATAATAGCTATCACTCGAGCATTGATATGGCTCCATTTGAAGCATTGTATGGTAGGAGATGTAGGTCCCTCATTGGTTGGTTTGATGCGTTCGAGGTTAGACCTTGGGGTACTGATCTTCTGAGAGATTCGATGGAGAAGGTGAAATCTATTCAAGAAAAGCTTCTAGCGGCTCAAAGTAGACAGAAGGAGTATGCAGATCGGAAGGTTAGAGACTTGGAGTTTAGGGAGGGTGAACAAGTCTTGCTGAAGGTTTCCCCCATGAAAGGGGTGATGCGGTTTGGTAAAAGGGGTAAGCTAAGTCCAAGGTACATTGGTCCCTTTGAAGTACTTAAGCGAGTAGGGGAGGTGGCTTATGAGTTAGCCTTGCCTCCAGGGCTGTCCGGAGTGCATCCGGTATTCCATGTGTCGATGTTGAAAAGATACCATGGGGATGGAAATTACATTATCCGTTGGGATTCAGTTTTGCTTGATGAGAATTTGTCTTATGAGGAGGAACCTGTTGCCATTCTAGATAGAGAAATTCGCAAGTTGAGATCAAGGGAGATTGCATCCATCAAAGTTCAATGGAAGAATCGACCCGTTGAAGAAGCCACTTGGGAGAAGGAGGTTGATATGCGAGAAAGATATCCACACCTGTTCACAGATTCAGGTACTCCTTTTCGCTCTTATTCTCTTTATGGTGATCGTTCGGGGACGAACAATGGGTAAATTGGTATCTAATGTAACGATCTGTTTAGTCGTTTTGAGCAGCAGATTTTATTTCTGGAAAAACAGGCTGAGACGACGGAACCCACGACGGAACGTCATGGGCACGACGGACCGTCGAGGGTGTCCCGTTTCAAAACACTTAGAAAAACTGAAAATTGGGTACTGAAAATCGACTCTCTGAACTTCGTAACGAAATGGCAGGACGGACCGTCACAGGTGTGACGGACCGTCACAGACCCTTGGTGGAAATTTGGGTCTCTGAACTTTGCGACGACCTGCAGGACGGACCATCGCAGGCACGACGGCCCGTCACAGGTTGCGCAATCCCAGTCCGGGTCGGATTTCTTTATACGTTTTAAGGGACGTTTTTGACTATTCCTGCTTTAATTATAAGGTTAGTGGGTTAATGTTAATAAGTCTAATTACTTGGGGGTTAAAAGAGGTAACCTTAAGTTAATTAGTGGGTTATTATTGCCATCTTTTACACTTGATTATATGTTAATTAGGGTAAAAGAAAGAGGGTTTGAATAAGAAAAATAGAAAGAACAAAGAGAAAACAGAAAAAGAAAGAGAAACGAAGAGGATAGCAAGGATTTTGAGAAGATAGCTTGTTGATCGCAATTCTTCGGTGGAGGTAGGTTATGGTTTCTCTTACGATATTCGTAGTAAACTCTTAATAGAGAATGATATGTATTGATAATATTGTAAACCCTGCTATGTGCTTAATTGTATGCTTGCATAAATGTAATTATATAATTGTGATTATATAAGCATGATGAAGTTATTGAATCCCAAATCTTGCAAAATCTTAATCTCTTTGTTAATAGTGAGGCCTTGGTATAAAAGAAGGCGTGATGAACTAAAATAATGGGATTGATGATGCCTTGGTAAGAAAGAAGGCTTGATGAATTGATGGAAGGAGATTAGGGGATCGGGTGTCACGAACCGACACGTAGTATTAGGGGATCGGGTGTCACGAACCGACACGTAGTATTAGGGGATCGGGTGTCACGAACCGACACGTAGTATTAGGGGATCGGGTGTCACGAACCGACACGTAGTATTAGGGGATCGGGTGTCACGAACCGACACGTAGTATTAGGGGATCGGGTGTCACGAACCGACACGTAGTATTAGGGGATCGGGTATCACGAACCGACACGTAGATTTAGGGGATCGGGTGTCACGAACCGACACATAGATTTAGGGGATCGGGTGTCACGAACCGACACATAGATTTAGGGGATCGGAGTGTTACGTACCGACACAAGAGGATTAAAGAATATTGAGGGAGCGGAGTGTCACGTACCGACACAAGAGAAATAAAGATAATGAATCTTGAAAGATGTTAATATACTCAATCTAATGAACATGATTCCCAAATGAGTATGGTATCGAGGCTTGAGTCCTCATGTGTGAACTTGACGGTAATTGTTAATGATATAGTATTTGTTGTTGCTACATGTTGAGTATCATAGTTGATTTTATGATATTACTCGGTATATATTGATTTCTATTTTGAGTTGGCCGATGATATCTACTCAGTACCCGTGTTTTGTACTGACCCCTACTTTTATGTTCTCTTCTTGTTTATTTGTGGAGTGCAGCAAACGTGTCATCGTCTTCAACTCAACAGTAATTCAAGCCAATCTTACTACATCGAAAATTCAGGGTGAGCTAATGCTTCTAGCTTGGACTGGATCTTCTTCTTCAAGTCTTGATGCCTTGAACTTCCGGCATGGACTAGCTTCTTATGTATTTTTAGCTTTTAGAATACTCTTAGTTTAGTCATTTGATCGTAGATGTTCTTGTGATGATGACTTCAAGATTTTGGGAAATAATAGTTATTGAATTGGTTTTTATTAATGAGTTTAAGTCTTCCGCATTACTTTCTGTTGATATTATATTGAAATGTTAAGGTTTAGATTGGTTGGTTCGCTCACATAGGAGGGTAAGTGTGGGTGCCAGTCGCAACCCGGTTTGGGTAGTGACACATGGTGGATGCAAGACCCAAGTTCTAATCATAGCAATACCCAGAAATTTAGAAAATTGATAATGATGCATACAAAATGGTATTAATGTATGTGTATGAATATATGTATTGATGTTGTATATCCTATAATTTTAACTATTATAATAAGTATTGCAACTGTATATTTTATTTTCTGATTTTGATGTATGAATTAACGTATTCATACTAAATGAGTATTGGTTTGTATTTTCAAAAGTCACAGATTTTTTTTTAAATCGAATATGTATTAATATTGTATAAATTGTGTATGAACTGTAACATATTGTTGTATGATTTCTGTATGAATTGACTTAAATGTCTATCAAATATCTATTAATATTGTATGATTTTTGTATGAACTCTTGTATTTAGTATGTATGATTTGTGTATAAATTTAATTGAATGTCAATTTAATATAGCATAGTATATATGATTTTTTTCTACGGAATTTTATAATAAATAAAAAGTAATAATTCAGGTCCAAATAAAACAATGGGTAGATCACAACTTGAAGGATGGAAGGGGTTTGCTGACGTGAAATTCAAAAGGACAAAAATGACTTGTAGTAGATGTTGTCAAGTTGGACACAATAGAAAGAAATGTTCAAATTATCCTGTGCAAAAACAATGATTTCATAATGTTATATTTGTTATTATGTTGTTTTGAATGTTAGAAACACGTTTTGTTTTATTGACTGCAGTTGTTCTCATTGACATTTATAAAGTTTGATTTCGTAAAAAATTGTCATATCTATATAATTTGTTTTTGTTACATATGTCAAAATTTAATATGACATTCATAATTCATACAATGTTTATACATTATAAATATACATTGAACTATACTTACATTTATAAAATGTTCATATAGTATTCATACAATGTTCATGCAGTATTCATACAATGTTCATATATATACCATTTGTTTATGTCACATATATCCAAGTTCAATATGGATTCATAATTCATACAATGTTCATACATTATGAATATACATTGAACTTTACTGTCATACATAAAATGTTCATATCGTATTCATACAATGTTTCAACAATGAAAATAATCGTGAAATTTTGGGGGGGAAATAACTTCTACGTTGATGACAATGTGAAAATCTAAAAATAATTGTCTAAATCTGGTAGAGTTTTTTAAGAAATTAATTCAAAAAAATAATATCATTTTAACTAACTAGAGATACTTAAGGCAATAATGATAATTTGAAAATGTTTAATATTCCTGAAACGTGTTAATCATATATTTAACTTTAATTAAACTCCCTAAAAAGTGCAACTATACATATTCAAAACGTGTTACCTGCATTAATTGTAACAATTAATAAAGTATCAAAAGTTCTATATTTGTGTTGTGAGTGTCTTAATTATTTAATTAATTATTCATTATTACTTTATCCCCTTAATTTTTAATTAATTATTAATAACAACTCTTTTTAATAAATTATAATTAGCAATATAATTATTAATAAAATGCTATAGAGTGAGATATTAAATGCTACACAATGAAATTGAAGCTCTAATGCTATAACTTGATAATATTAGTATATAAAATGTTATATACATAATTTACACTTTTATAACATATGTAAAAAAAATTCCTAAAAGAAAAGGTTATGAGAGGCCCATTTTCCCCCTAATGAGACTGGTCCAATAAAGAGTTTTGTGAAAGTGAGAAGTATAAATAAAGGATAACTTTCACATATAGCAAATAAAAAATTTATATTTATATTTTATATCAAAGTTTGCATAATTACGCTCCATAGCAAACATAGAAACTGTATAATTCGCTATACATATACAGTTGAAGCAAATTATATAAAACAAAGTGTATAAAACAAGAAGAGAAAGACACTTGGGCAGAAAACTGCATAAAAACGAAGTGTATAAAACGAATTGTATTATTATAAGTGTATATAACGATTATATACAATTTGAATTTGTATAAAATGAGAAAGAGAGAAAGACAAAAGAGACTTGACAAAGAATATGCAATTGAATCGAATTGTATAAAACGAGAAAGAGAGAAATTAGATACAATTTGAAATTTATATAAAACGAGAAAGAGAGAAAGGCAAAAGAAACTGGACAGGGGAGTATTTTTATCGTATAATTATAAGTGTATAGAACGATAAATATATGTACTTGCATGTGTATATACAATTTTTTCTCACGCTTTATACAAACAAAAACGCAGTTTATACATTTCGCATCTGTTTTATAAATGAGAAAGGCGAGGGTGGCGAGCGAGATTTGCGAGAGTGGCGAGCGATATCAGGAAGAGGGGAGAGAGGAACAAAAATATATGTATTTATACAATTTTCTCTAATTTATATAATTAGAAATAATTTTTATACACTTGTGTTTGTAAAAAAAGTGAGGAAGCGAGTGAGAGATTGGAGAAGAGTGGTGAGCGAGATATTTGAGAGAGAAACGTCTGACAACTTTTTACAAACTTTGATATGGAGCACAATTAAATCAAACCCTATGTATTTCATTTTTAGGTTATTAGTTTGTTATTATATATAATTTTCCCATAAATAAATCCTAGGAAAGGTAAAAGCTTACAAGCGAAGTGAACTCCACCGGCAAGTCGAAGAAGGTAAGGACATGGGGAAATTGAAAGGGAGAGATCGACGAGATAAGTATTACCACTTAGCAAAAGAATCGAGATACCGTTCAAGGGCTGCATTCAAGCTGATGCAACTAAATTCCAAATTCTCCTTTCTTACTTCATCTCAATCGGTTCTCGATCTTTGTGCTGCTCCCGGAGGTTGGTTGCAAGTCGTTGTCAAAAAAGTACCCGTCGGCAGCCTTGTTATTGGCGTTGATATTGATCCAATCAGACCAATTGCCGGTGCAATTTCTCTACAGGAAGATATTACTACTGCAAAATGCAAATCCACCCTTAAAAGAATAATTGCTCAAAAAGGTTGTAGTGGGTTTGACTTGATCCTTCATGATGGCTCTCCTAATATGGGTGGTGCTTGGGCTATGGAAGCTACCATGCAGAATTCTCTCGTCATTGATTCTGTTAAGCTTGCTGCTCAATTTTTGCTTCCTAATGGCACTTTTGTTACCAAGGTATGTGTTTGACTATCACATTTATATGTATGTTGTTGTCATAAAAGTTGTTACTTTTTTATTTGTTTTGTTGGTACTTCACTAGTCTTAATTATTTTAATAATAATATATGTACTTATCCTTGCAACTTTCCAACTCTTATTTTAATATATATATATGTGTGTGTGTTTGGGGATTGACGGAGGTAAGCTTAATACACAACTTGTTTTTTTATTTTTGTCTTCTCAATACTGTTTGTTAGTATTATATTATTCTGATTCTAAAGAAATAATTTGTAGTATTATATTATTATTTTTAATTTGTGTTGCCTTTCCCTCTAAGCTGTTCATATAAAGTTAATGTTTTCTTGTTGATCTTCCTACTGTTATTCCATTCATTTTGATGCGTAAAACATACAAACCAAGCCTACTGATTTTCTATCTACTTTAGGTTTTTAGATCTCAAGACTATACTGCGGTTCTTTACTGTCTAAGACAGGTATTTCCTTCCTTTCAATATTTCATTTTACAGATTATATGGATCAAATGAACTATATCACCTTTGCGATTGATTGCCAGCTTTTTGAGAAAGTTGAAGTGGAAAAACCTTTAGCAAGTCGTTCAGAATCTGCCGAGATATATGTTATTGGTTTCAAATATAAGGCCCCTGCTAAGATTGACCCTCGCCTTCTTGATATAAAGCACCTCTTTCAAGGTGGTAAAGAACCTCTCAAGGTACCGAAATTTTGCTTTTCTACTTTCTCTCTCTCTTTATCCTCTTATTGGCACTTGCAGTATAGACCCTCAATGAAATGACCATGTGTATGTATGAATAGGTGGTCAATGTTCTCAGAGCAACGAAGCAGAAGAGACACCGGGATGGGTAAATCATCTATCAATAATGTTTTTTATGCTTATGCACATCATTCACCTTTTGTCCATGCCAGAGACTTCATATTGGCTGTTTGTGGAAAACAAATGTTGTTCATGAATAGACCTCTTCGATGCCTTAAAAACCGAGTCAAAACTGCTGAAGTAGTGAATTTTCATCTTGTGTCAGAGGACATTCTCTTGTCTTTTGTCACAGTTAAATGACTCGTTTTATTTGGTTTTCTTGTATTCTAGTTCACTTTGATCTGATGATTTGCGTTTAACCTATAACTAGTTTCTACTTGTTATCCGTTTTGCATTTAAAAGAGTATATTCTTCTATATCTATTTTGTATACTACTAAAACCAATGTTGCAGGTATGAAGATGGGGAGACAGTCTTAAGGAAGGTCTGCTCTGCTGCCGATTTTGTTTGGTCTGATATCGAGAGCCTTGGCTCAGTTACTTCGATAATGTTTGATGATCCCGCTTCTTTGCCAATGAGAGATCATCCTCTGACGACACAAGAGGTATAACCTCTGATGAATGGTGTTTTTTATATTTGTCAGAAGCATTCTTTGTAGTCTTTGTTCCATCTGTTGCCTTACAGTTCAATTTTGGACCAGGTTAGAACACTATGTGAGGACTTGCACGTTCTGGGGGAGCAAGATCTCAATCATCTTTCAAAGTACAGAACAAGAAACTTCTTAGATTTTGGTGTTTGCATTTGAAAGCATGTCTTAGACCTGTTACTGGGATGTAAACTGTTTAGGTTGTTATTTGTCAGTGAGAGGGTACATGATATCTTTATTATCAGTTTTGCATGAATATTCTTTGACTTGTAGGTGGCGTAAGCTTATGAGGAAAGCTTTGGCTCCTTCAGAGACCATTAGTAATCCAAAAGTAGAAATTGAATGTGAGAGAGAAGAGGATGAAGATACAAGACCTGTAAAAGAAATAGAAGAGTTGAAGGAAACTGAATTGAGAAAGACCAAAAGAGAAAAAAGGGTTCTAGCTAAAAGACAAGCCAAGGTTAATGGATATGTTTTACCTTTCTCTTTCTAATTCTGTGTTTGTATCCTATTTTCTACTCTTAAGTTCAGAATGCAACCCTGGAATTGTGATACTTGGGTTTAGGATAATCATAGAGAGAACAAAAAAACCGAAATGCAAATTATACTTGTATGTTTTGTTTGTTCTCTTGAATGAATTTAGTTTTATGTTTTCCAGTTTATCTTCTTACTGCTCCCTTAAGCATCTTTGTCAGCAATATTTCTGCCCAGTTTACCTTGTCAAATCACAAACCGACAACTTTGCAGATCAGCTGTAATCTGTATTCCGGTTGCCTTTTTATCACTGTCAAGTGTCAAGTGGTGGGATCTGGTGTACTGCTAAGAGAACTTATTCTGAGCTATTTTCAGCTAAAATATTGTTTGCGTTTTGCTTCTGTTAATCAGCTATATCTTGATTAGCTATGGATTTTGTTTTATCCTTTGCTGTCTATTTGGTCTCATTTTGTTCGAATGCAAATAATTCGTCTTCCAGGGCTTCTAGTTGCTGTGCTTACCCCTACCCATCTTCATTTTGATCTTAATAAAAGGAAGAAGCAGACCTGGGCTACTTCGTTATTCTGCCTTTCTAAATCAATATTCTGTATTGGTGCTACCGCTTGAACTCTTGTTTCTGAATCTTTTGGTTCTTCGTCATGTAGATGTTGAAACTTTGACCATTGTTTGTGACATAGTTCCTACTGCTGTTATCATTAGCTTACTTCTAGTTCCTTCTTTAAACTGCAGGACAAAGCACGTGAGGTGTTGCGGATGCAGTCCGATGCTGCTGAAGATGGTTTTGCTGATCCGGAGCTGTTTTCTCTAACATTGATCAAGGTATGCCCACTTCACTCTGCATAGTTTGTTACTTCATAACCCTTATCATCCACCCGTAGCAGAGACATTTGTGTTTATAGGTTTGGAAGAGTTTAAAGGGGGTGGGAAGAGGTTTATGGGAACATTTCATTCATGGTTGGTGATGGGAGTAGGGTGAGCTTTTGGGGACATAGGTGGTGAGGGAACAACACATTAAGGGTTTGTGTACAATGGATAAGAGGGATAACTCATCCCGAGATTAATTTTAGATGAGTTTATTCCATGTTTGTTTGGAATATAATCGAGGGGATAACTTATCCCGGGATTAGTTTTTCTGGGATTGTTATGTTATTTTTATCCCACATTGAGATAATCCCGGGGTAACTTGTTCTCCAACCAAATGAGCCCTAAGAATGACATGTCTGAACATGTATATAATTTTATACCAAATGGGGATGCTAGCAGTGGTCGATTGTGGAGTTTACAAGGGGAGATGTGCAGTGGGACTTGAGGATTAGGAACCTTTAAAGATTTCTGGGATAATGTAGATCACCTCCTTTTTACATTGTGGGATAGCGTTCTTCTTTTGGGAAATTCTGAGGTGGTCTGTACTTGGGTGGGTGATGTCGGGACTATGAAAGAAACTATGTTTAGTTGCGTTTTCTCTAAAAATGGAGCAGGGCATGAGATGTTGGTGTGCTAGCACTCACGAAAGTTGTTTGGAGAGGGAGTAATATGAGAGATTTTTACAGAGTAGAGAAAGATCTTGAGGTGTAGCATATTTTGAGGTCCTATAATATTGCATTTTTTTTTTTCATAAAACCATTTTGTTGGTAAGGTTTTTGCCTTTTTATGTACTTTTTTTACGGGCATATTTTTTGCCCTATATGAAATTTATAACTTGATAAAAAGCAGAACAATAAATTGTTTTTAATGCATTATATCCAAAATAGAGCATAGACCTGTTTTTACATGTTGGCCTATATTTCATTTAGTGGTCTAAATGAATTAAATCATCATTTACTTTGTCTTTTAAAATACTACTTTCCTGTTAAGCTGAGTATCTGGCCCATTTAATTTAGTGCAAGAGAGATGTAGTACTTGTTGATGACAATGAATGTGATGATGGAACTGCTGAAGTAAATAGCGAAGCAGACGGAAATGACCTGGAAGCCCCGGAGAATGCATCTACCGATATGGACTCCGAAGAAGATCGCTTAAGGTAACCAGACAGTTAACTAGAACTTTATCAAAACCGATTATTTGACTTTGTACCACTATTGGAACTTGTTCATTAAAATTTTCAGACGTGACGATGAAATAGAGGGGTTGCTTGAGGACCACGTCAAAAGGTATATGGCTCGAGGGGAAAGAAAAACAAAGCGATCCAAAATTTCCTACTTGGATGATTGTAACCTCTTGGAGGTATAGTAATTTTTAATTGTGTGTACAGTCTAGAATGAAAATCTATTCATTCATGGGTCAAATTTTGGGCAAAGAACCTAATCAGGCGAACCAATGATTGGATTTAGCTCAAAATTGACCCATAAGAACTAGATGTAGTGTATCCTTATTTCACTTTTTCTGTATCTCTATGTTCAGCGTGATGAGGAAGATGGTATGACTCATTCTGCTCAAGACTCTGACAGTGATAAGGGAGAGGATCAAGTAAATCCTCTAATCATACCTCTAGAAACCGCTCCATCTCAAGAGGAGGTTGTAAAGACGTGGTTTACTCAAGATGTTTTTGGTGAGCCAGAAGAGCAAGAGATGTTAGACAAGTATAACAGCGAAGATGAAATGCTAGTAGTAGATGAAGTCACCTCAATATCTAAGACACAGACAACTGGCGAATTGCTTGCTCCAATCCTGTCAATGAATAGAATGGATGGTTTGCTCCAAGTCCCATCATCTGAGACACCAAATGATTTTGAGATTGTTCCTGTACCACCTACAGATTCAAGTTATTCGTCGTCTGATGAATCAGGTGTTGATATCGACAGAAAGGCTGAAATATTGTCTGTAGCAAAGAAATTGATTTTGAAAAAGCAGAGAGAGGCAATGATGGATGATGGTTACAACAAGTATATGTTTGACGACGAGGGGTTGCCAAAGTGGTTTGTTGACGAGGAGAAGAGGCATCGACAGCTGATAATGCCGGTGACGAAAGAGGAGATTGCTGCAATGAGAGCTCAGTTTAAAGAAATCAATGCCCGTCCTGCAAAGAAGGTAGCAGAAGCCAAAGCACGAAAGAAAAGGGCTGCTCAGAGAAAGCTGGAAAACATTCGGAAGAAAGCTAACTCGATATCAGACCAAGCAGATGTATCTGATCGCTCAAAGAGTAGAATGATTGAACAGCTATACAGGAAGGCAACACCTAAAAGAGCAGAAAGGGAACATGTAGTGGCAAAGAAGGGTGTTCAGGTGAAGGTTGGCAGGGGGAAAGTTCTTGTTGATCGACGAATGAAGAAAGATGCAAGAAGGCATGGAATGAGCAAGCAAGGCCTGAAGAAGGGAGGACGAGATCGAAAACCTTAAGCAACAGGCAAGAATGGGAACACAAAACTTGTCTTACCGGACATAAGTTAAATTAGTTATTTTATGCAAAGCCAACATCGACTTGCAGATATTATTGTAAGGTGTTTAGTAGGGGTAATGAGTTAAATGCCCAAGTGTGGTTTGTTTAGAAGGTAATGAATGAGTTATTAATCATATAAGGTGTTAAGTAATGAGTTATTCTGACATTCATATGAAGCATATTTGCTATGTTGCTGAAAGAATATGTAATTTTATTGTTTGCTTTGAATCGAATTTGCCTGTGTCTTTTGGTTAACAAAGATGTATTTACTTTTCTTCTCGATATATATAAAATAATGCATATGTTAAACGAGAAACAAAAATAGATTACGAAATGAGAATATAATGCTAGCAGTTAAGTTAGTTTTTTTCCACAGAAACATTAACTAACATAATAAGAGCAGACACATTTATTGCAAATGAACTCAAATGCAGTGATACTCTAACCAGTTTCTCAACTAAAGTTCAATTACAACTCCACAAAGCAAATGCAACAGCACAACACCTAAAAGAAATCATAAACACACAACACTTAAATGATAGACACATATCTATATCCCACGCATAGCAAAGGGACACAGACATTATTCATTTTACGACATACAACAACACCAGTGTCAAACCCTAATCATAAGCTCTGACGCAATTGGGGTGGACCGCCTCAACCACAACATCGCAGGTTGGGCACCGAACTATGTTGTCAGGGTTGAGTAGGCGACGAACATTCCTCCATGACATTGTTCCCCATGAGCAGTTTGTGGTAACAACGCGTGTGCAAGGTGTGACGACACGGCTGTGTAATGACGAACCACTCTCAAGGCAAGTGGGGTAGTTGCAACAACCAGAAAGGTAATTTGGAAGTGTAACATGCAGCTCCAAGGGGATGTCATACGGGGCCAATGGAAGATGTTGGGCAGAGGGAATCAAATGAGGAGGAGGAGGAGCCATGGCAGTAAGGTGAATGTACTCGTTTAGTACAAGCGGCGTTGCGCATGTTGAACATATGGGATTGACATGACGAAGATTACTGAGTCGCTCTTGAAAGAGGTTTGAAGCTTCTTGACCACTCATGTTGTTTGGTATCACAACAGTGTCGATCAAATGTTGACGAGCAACATCGTATTGTTGTTCCGCATGAATAATCCACTCCAAAAAGCACCGCATGTGGACAGGGTGTCCATGACAACCTTGGATGAAGGTAATGGCTCTTTTGGTGCCAAATCTCTGAATAGTCTCTTAAGTTGAAATTCTCTAGGCAAATCATGCATGTCCTTCCGAGCACAATTTGAAGGAAAGGGAACCTCGTTATAAGATCCATTATTAGCAGCCATTGATCTTCTTTTGAAATATTGCAAACACAATAGCAAAGTAAAAGTTTTTGTAGTATTCTCAGAAGGTATACAAGTGTTCAATTGAACTTGTGAGCCCATTTTATACCCAAAACTTAGCTATCCCAAGATATCAAAAAGCAGAATAGGTAAGAAACGACACTTAATTGTCAAAAACACATTTAAACTATCTTTTTTTTTAAATATCACAAATAAACAATCGAGAATACAAATCTATACCTAAACTATCCCTCATTAAGATTTCGTAATTAATTGTAATCTTTTTTTTTACTTATAGATTTTAGCTAGTATAATCATTGTATATCTGTCAAAAATATAGACAGAAGTATCTACGTTGATTATACAAATTAAGGTGTGCAAAATTGAATCGAGAACTGAAAATCGAATTAAATAATAAATCGAGTCAAACCAAAAAAAAAATTGACTAGTGGTTTGGTTTGATTTGATTTGGTATTGGGGAAAAAACCCGACTATATTTGGGTTGATTTTGGTTTTAACTAAAAAAATTCAACCCGACATTATATATTTAATTTTAAAATTTTAATTTACATAAAAATGTTTACTTTGATACCATTTTAAAATATTTCTTATACTATTTTATAGTAATTATCTTTTTAATATATTATTTCAAGTTTAAAACTTAGAATTCGGATTGGTTCAATAAAGATTATAGTTCATAGATGTTGATAATTATAATAAAACTTAAATCAAAATCAAATTAAAATTAATGCAAAAAAAAATAATCAATTCAACACTAAGAATGACAATAATATTGAGTATTTGTTCTTTAGTTTACATTGTTTTACACAATTAATATACAGTCTAATTTTAATTTTTCTTATATATTTAGTAATGTAACTTATACTTATTTAAACTTATTTTAGCATGATTTAGTTATTTTTAAGTTATGATTGTTTTTTCATTATGACTTTACAATATTTATGTTGTATGATGATTTCATTATTATTTTTTATTGAATATTTTTGTGTCATCAATACTCATCTCATATTTTGTGTCATTTTTTTTAATGAAACACCTTAATTAATAGCATTTTGGTTGGACTAAAGAAATATTTGGAGCATAAGAATTATATGTTTGTATGCAAATTTTACCGAAAAATCCAATAATCTAGAAAAACCCAAAGTTTTAGTTTGGTTTGATTTATAATTATAAAAATTCGACACAGTTACTTGATTTGATATTTGAAAAACCTGAACCAATTCGAGGTTAAAAAATTCGGAAAAAAAAATGAATTTTATTAGTTTGTTTTTGATTTATAAATTTAAAAATTTTACATGAATGATTTGATTTGATATTTGAAAAATCCGAATCGACCCGGTAATGTACACCGCTAATACAAACTATTATGACTCGGTGAGTGAGTTCTTAGTTTTAACTCATTTGGCTAAAATTTGAGGTTCTTCTTTTTGGTATGAAATTGGGATAATGTCCAAGTACCCCCTCAATCTATGCTCGAAATCTCAGAGACACACTTATACTATACTAAGGTCCTATTACCCCCCTGAACTTATTTCATTAATAATTTTTTACCCCTTTTCGGCCTACGTGGCACTATCTTGTGGGCCCAACGATGGTTAACTTTTTTTTTTCAAACTAGTGCCACGTAGGCAAAAAATGGTAGAAAATTACTTATAAAATAAGTTCAGGGGGGTAATAGGACCTTAGTATAGTATAAGTGTGTCTCTAGAATTTTGGGCATAGATTGAGGAGGTACTTGTGCATTAACCCGTATGAAATTAGCAAGTTACCCCGTTATCATTTAAACTTTTTTTTTTCACTTTTAACGAAATTTCTGTGACACAAAAATCAAAATCATAATGTAAAAAGTCTAATATGATTTTCTATAAATATGGAAAGTTAACTAGCCCTTCAAAAAAATTCAATCAACATCACGTGCATGTAAATTTGTTTTCCCCTAATTTGTGACTACAAAGTTTTAACTGTTCGCTCGTGTGATATATATATATATATATATTAGGAAAAGAAAAATATCACTGAAAAAAATGAATTATTAGGTAAATTGATAACTCATTAAGACTATAGTGGCTATTCAGTACTTTATTCATACATAAATATATTAAATCTTATTAATCTAGTATCTTATTCCTTTAGTTTACAACTTCACATCTATTTATAATCTTTAGACATATTAAAAGCATGAAGACCAAAAAACAATCAAACAAAAGTTGAAATAATTGGAGAATCTTGCAAACAACCCTATTATTTTTCAGACATTTACATGCTCCTCTCTCACGGTCACGGACCAAATGCAGTATATCCCAAAGTGGAGTAAAGGAGGGAGTCACTCTTAACATATGTGTGTCCTAAAATGTATCTACAAACAAAATTAAAAAGTAATATAGATAACATGAAAACATACATGTTTATCTACATTGTTTTGTAGGGATGCACTTGGATATATGGATTTTCGTTTTTCAAATATTTAACCAAATTATTTGTGTCAAACTTTTAAATAAAATTAATAAAACTTGAATTTTTCAATCTCAATTTTCTTTTTGGGTTTTTCTGATATTTCTGATAAAGTATTCATACATGATATGATAGGGGTATACAAAACCGAATTGAAAATCGAACCAAACCGCAAATCAAGTCAACTCGAAAAAAATTTGACTAGCGGTTTGGTATTGGAAAAAAAATTTGACTATATTTGGATGATTTGATTTTAACTAAAAAAACCAACCTGAAACTAGACCAACCCGACATTATATATATCATTTTAAAATTTATTTTATACATAAAAATATTTACTTTGATATAATTTTTAAATATTCTTATAGTATTTCATAGTTTTATCTTTTAATTTATTATTTCAACTTTAAAACTTAGAATTCAAAATGGTTCAATAATGATTTTAGTTTATAGATGTTGATGATTATAATAAAACTTAAATCAAAATCAAATTAATACTAATGCAAAAAGAAAATCAATTTAACATTAAGAATGACAATGATATTGAATACTTGTTCTTTAGTTTTACATTGGTTTAGATAATTAAAATACATTATCTAATTTTAATTTTCCTTAAATATTTAGTAATGTAACTAATACTTATTAAACTTATTTTCGCATGATTTTATACTTTTAAATTATGAATATTTTCATTATGATTTTACAATATTTATTTTATATGGCAATTTTATTATTATTTTTAATTGAATAATTTTGTGTCATTGATACTCATCTCATATTTTGTGTTTTTTTGTAATAAACACATTAGATAATTGAATTTTTGTTGGACTAAAGAAATATTTGAAACACAAATTAATTATATGTTTGTATGCAAACATTACCGAAAAATCCAAAAAACTGAAAAAAATTCAAGGTTTATTATTTGGTTTGATTTATAAATTTAAAAATTTGACAAAATGGTTTGGTATTTGAAAAATTTGAACCAACCCGAGGCTGAAAAATCAAATTTTATTAGTTTGGATTTGTTTGTAAATTTAAATTTTTTATACAAATGATTTGGTTTGATATTTGAAAAACCCGAACCAACCCGATCATGTACACCCCTAATACATGATACAAACATATATATCAAAATGCAAATGTCTAAGGTATTTTTTAAGAAAATAACAGAGTATATGAGATGAGTGACAACATTTAAGTATATAACAAAAATAATAATGAAATCACATAAAGCGAATATTACAAGTTAATCAATCATAATGAAAATGATCATAATTTAAAAAAACTAAATTATTCTAAAACGAATATAATAAATATTAGCTATATCACTAAATATTAAAGAAAAATCCAAATAAATTATATATTTTAATTGTCTAAGCAATGTAAACTAAAGAACAAATATTAACCCATCCCTTATTTTAGTAGTAATAATCTTTACCTGCCATCTATTTTAGTAGTTTTGGTTGAGTTCTAAAGGGTAAGTGTATTAGAGCAAGTTTTTGAATTCGTTGTTTAAAACATATAAGTTAAGGCCTCATTTGTTTGCACTTAATGCAGGTCTGAATCTTAATCATTCAGATTCGGTCCATTAAGTACGTTTGCTTTTTAGGTGTGAATTTGAATAATTCATATTCAGCCTATTAAGTTTATTTGTTTTATTTTTTAAAAAACCTCTTAATGGGTCTGAAGATGTCTGAACGAATCAAATTGTATGGGACTCTTAACAACATTCAGACTTATTTGATAAGTTATCAAATAATAAATCATAACTTCTATGTTTTAGGCGTGCCTTTTTATCTTATAACTAAAAACTTCTTTCTCACTTATCTTAATCAAAACATCATCTTTTCCCAATTGGTAAGTTTTTATAAATCCTTTCAAAGATTTATTTTTATATTAATAATTTTCTTGTATTGTAGTGTGTCAAGAACAATGGTTGCAATAATATTTTTAGTGTATTTTGTTTATCAAGGTTTTTGAATGAAAAAATAGTACTCCAAATCATGAGTATTAAAACTTTTAACACTTTTTTTTAATCAAAAGTGATATATTTTGTTGAAATGAAAATTTTATAATAATGTATTAATATAATGTTCAATTTCACTTCCACATTCATATATTGAAAACAAATAGCATTAATTGTTTAGTGTTCAGATTTAGAGACAATCTCTTAATATTCGGATGTGTATTCTTAATATTCGGATGTGTATTCAGATTAAAACACACAAATCTTAATGCATATCTTAATATTCAAATGTGTATTCAGATTCATACCACTTAATCTTAATGGAAACAAATGAGGTCTAATGTTTTAAATTATGTCTTAAATTAAAGTCATGTCAAATATATTAAAATATTTTTTAATTATATAACATTAAACATGCTCAATTGTCATGTGAAAAAATGAAATCAAAATATTGTTAAAAAGAGAAATGCAACTATTGAAGAAATCACACTATCAACTTCACTCTACTGATCATATAGTTGTTGACGGACAATAATATCTTTGGCTTTTACAAATAATTATTTTTGTGATTTCTTATTATATTGTTTTTTATGAAATTTTGTTATGGTAATGAAGATTATTGTTTGAACCTCAAATTATATTTTATATCAAAAGGTTGCATTTAAAATTGAAACCACTAATAAAGTATTCATACATGATACAAACATATAATGAACTAGTGTTTTAAATATTTCTTTAGTCCTATATAAATGTAAATGTCTAAGGTATTCTCTAAGAAAACAAAACAATATATGAGATGTGTGATGAAATTAAAGTATTCAACAAAAATAATAATGAAATCACATAAAACGAATATTACAAATAATTAGTCATATGAAAATGATCATAATTTTAAAATATTAAATCATTCTAAAACGAGTCTAATAAATATTAGCTACATCACTGTCACGACCCAAATCCGAGCCGCGACTGGCGCCCACACTTACCCTCCTATGTGAGCGAACCAACCAATCTAAACCTTAACATTTCAATGTAATATCAACATAAGGTAATGCGGAAGACTTAAACTCATTAATAAAAACCAATTCAATAACTATTATTTCCCAAAATCTGGAAGTCATCATCACAAGAACATCTACTTCAAATTACTAAATCTAAGAGTTTCTAAGAAGCTAAAAATACATAAAAGCTAGTCCATGCCGGAACTTCAAGGCATCAAGACATGAAGAGGAAGATCCAGTCCAAGGTAGAAGCATTAGCTCACCCTAATTTCCGGAGTAATGAAGACTGGCTAGAGTTACTGTTGATTCGAAGATGACGGCACGTTTACTGCACTCCACAATAGACAAGAAGAAAACATAAAAGTAGGGGTCAGTACAAAACACGGGTACTGAGTAGATATCATCGGCCAACTCAAAATAGAAATCAATATATACCAAGTAATATCATAAAATCAACTATGATACTCAACATGTAGCAACCGCAAGTACTATATCATTAACAATTACCGTCAAGTTCACACATGAGGACTCAAGCCTCAATACCATACTCGTTTGGGAATTATGTTCATTAGATTGAGTATATTAACATATTTCAAGATTCATTATCTTTAATCCTCTTGTGTCGGTACGTGACACTCCGCTCCCTCATAATCATTAATCCTCTTGTATCGGTACGTGACACTCCGATCCCCTACTACTATGTGTCGGAACGTGACACTCCGATTCCCTAAATCTACGTGTCAGTTCGTGACACCCGATCTCCTAAATCTACGTGTCGGTTCGTGACACCCGATCCCCTAAATCTACGTGTCGGTTCGTGACACCCGATCCCCTAAATCTACGTGTCGGTTCGTGACACCCGATCCCCTAAATCTACGTGTCGGTTCGTGACACCCGATCCCCTAAATCGACGTGTCGGTTCGTGACACCCGATCCCCTAAATCTACGTGTCGGTTCGTGACACCCGATCCCCTAAATCTATGTGTCGGTTCGTGACACCCGATCCCCTAAATCGACGTGTCGGTTCGTGACACCCGATCCCCTAAATCTCCTTCTATCAATTCATCAAGCCTTCTTTCTTACCAAGGCATCATCAATCTCATTATTTTAGTTCATCACGCCTTCTTTTATACCAAGGCCTCATCATTAACAAAGAGATTAGGGTTTTGCAAGATTTGGGATTCAATAACTTCTTCATGCTTATATAATCATAATTATATAATTACATTCATGCAAGCATACAATTAAGCACATAGCAGGGTTTATAATATTATCAATACATATCATTCGCTATTAAGAGTTTACTACGAATATCGTAAGAGAAACCATAACCTACCTCCACCGAAGACTAGTGATAAAGCAAGAATTTTCCAAAGCCTTGTGTTTTCCTCTTCGTTCGTCTCTCTCTATCGATTCTCCTTCTCTCTCTTTCTGTTCTTTTCTTTTTCTTTTTCAACCCTCTTTATTTTACCCTAATTAGCATATAATTAAGAATAAAAGATGGCAATAATAACCCACTAATTTACTCAAGGTTACCTCTTTTAACTCCCAAGTAATTAGACTTATTAACATAAACCCACTAACTTTATAATTAAAGTAGGAATAGTCCAAAACGTCCCTTAAAACATGTAAAGAAATCCGACCCAGACTGGGATTACGCAACCTATGACGGCCCGTCGTGCCTGCGACGGTCCGTCATGCAGGTTGTCGCAAGGTTCAGAGACTCAATTTCCACCAAAGAGTCTGTGACGGTCCATCACGCTCGTGACGGTCCGTCCTGCCATTCCGTTATGAAGTTCAGAGAGTCGATTTTCAGTACCCAATTTCAGAATTTCTAAGTGTTTTGAAACGAGACCCCTCGACGGTCCGTCGTGCTCATGACGGTCCGTCGTGGGTTCCGTCGTCTCTGCCTGTTTTTCCAGAAATAAAATCTACTGCTCAAAACGACTAAACAGGTCGTTACATTAGATATCAATTTACCCATCGTTCGTCCCCGAACGATCACAAGAAGGAAAACAAAGGCGAAAAGGAGTACCTGAATCTGTAAACAGGTGTGGGTATCTTTCTCGCATATCAACCTCTTTCTCCCATGTGACTTCTTCGACTGGTCGATTCTTCCATTGAACTTTGATGGATGCAATCTCCCTTGATCTCAACTTGCGAATTTCTCTATATAAAATAGCAACAGGCTCCTCCTCATAAGACAAATTCTCATCAAGCAAAACGGAATCCCAACGGATGATGTAGTTTCCATCCCCATGGTATCTTTTCAACATCGACACATGGAATACCGGATATACTCCAGACAACCCTGGAGGCAAGGCTAACTCGTAAGCCACCTCCCCTATGCGCTTCAGAACCTCGAAGGGAACAATATACCTTGGGCTCAATTTACCCCTTTTTCCAAAACGCATCACCCCTTTAATGGGTGAAACCTTCAGCAAGACTTGTTCACCCTCCATGAACTCCAAGTCTCTAACCTTTCGATCTGCATACTCTTTCTGTCTACTTTGAGCCGCTAACAGCTTTTCATGAATAGATTTCACTTTATCTATCGAATCCCTCAAAAGATCAGTACCCCAAGGTCTAACCTCGAATGCATCAAACCAACCAATGGGGGACCTACATCTCCTACCATACAATGCTTCAAATGGAGCCATATCAATGATTGAGTGATAGCTATTATTGTATGAAAACTCCGCTAAGGATAAGAAGTTATCCCAATGGCCACCAAATTCTATCACACACGCACGAAGCATATCCTCCAACACTTGAATCGTTCGCTCAGACTGACCATCGGTCTGAGGATGGAACGCGGTACTAAGGTCCAACCTAGTACCCAATTCCGCATGCAATGTTTTCCAAAACTTATAAGTAAACTGCGTACATCTATCTGATATGATGGAGAGTGGAACTCCATGCAATCGAACAATTTCTGAGATGTAAATTTTGGCTAACTTCTCGGCATTGTAAATCACCTTAACCGGAATAAAATGAGCAGACTTAGTTAACCTATCAACAATCACCCAAATAGAGTCGTACTTACCCATCGTCTTTGGAAGACCAACCACGAAGTCCATTGCGATCCTCTCCCATTTCCATTCCGGAATGGTCATTCTCTGAAGTGTTCCTCCGGGCCTTTGGTGTTCATACTTTACTTGTTGACAGTTTGGACATTTGGCAATAAAATCCACAATATCACGCTTCATTCTACTCCACCAAAAGTGTTGCTTTAGGTCATGGTACATCTTGGTTGCACCCGGATGTATCGAATATTCGGAACTATGAGCCTCTGTAAGAATGGTGTGGATCAACTCATCAACACGGGGCACACATACCCTTCCCTTAATCCTCAAAACACCTTCCTCATCGATTTGTGCTTCCTTAGCCTCTCATCGCAATACCTTATCTTGGATTCTGCACAGTTTCTCATCATCAAACTGTCTTCCCTTAATCTTGTCAAGAAAGGAAGATCTTGCCTCCACACAAGCCAACAATCCTCCCTTCTCATTTACTTCTAATCTCATCAAGTCGTTGGCTAGAGTCTGAACCTCTCTAGCCAATGGACGCCTAGAAGCTTGCATGTGAGCTAGACTTCCCATGCTTCCCGCCTTTCTACTTAAAGCATCCGCTACAACATTCGCCTTTCCCGGATGATACAAGATAGTGATATCGTAGTCCTTCAGTAGTTCCATCCATCTCCTTTGTCTCAAATTCAAATCTTTTTGAGTAAAGACATACTGTAGGCTACGATGATCCTTGTATACTTCACACTTAACCCCATATAGATAGTGTCTCCATTGCTTTAATGCAAACACTACCGCGGCCAATTCCAAATCATGAGTTGGATAGTTACGTTCATGCACTTTTAATTGTCTTGAAGCATAAACAATCACATTCTTCTCTTGCATTAGCACCGCACCCAAACCCGAATAGGATGCATCACAATAGACAATGAAATTCTTACCTTCCACTGGCAAGGTGAGAATTGGTGCAGTAGTCAACAGAGTCTTGAGCTTCTGAAAGCTTTCCTCACACTCATCCGACCATACAAATGGAACATTTTGCTTAGTCAAGTTCGTCAGTTGGGAAGCAATAGAAGAGAATCCCTTGACAAATCGGCGGTAGTAGCTAGCTAACCCAACAAAGCTCCTTATTTCTGACACATTAGTAGGTCTTACCCAATTCTTCACTGTCTCAATCTTAGAAGGATCCACCATCACTCCATCCTTAGAAACCATGTGCCCCAAGAAGGACACTGCATCTAGCCAAAACTCACACTTAAAGAATTTGGCATAAAGCTTTTTCTCCCTTAACATTTCCAATACCATTCTCAAATGCTCTTCATGTTCCTTCTTGCTCTTTGAGTATACCAATATATCATCAATAAACACGATCACAAATAGATCCAGATATGGCTTAAAAATTCCGTTCATCAAACTCATGAACGCAGCAGGGCATTCGTAAGACCAAAAGACATCACTACAAATTCGTAATGCCCATACCTGGTTCTAAAAGGAGTCTTTGGCACATCCGTTGCCCGTATTTTCAATTGATGATAACCGGATCTCAAGTCAATCTTAGAGAAGACACAAGCACCTTGTAACTGATCGAACAAGTCATCAATACGAGGAAGAGGATACTTGTTCTTTATGGTTACCTTGTTCAACTGCCGGTAGTCTATGCACATCCGAAAACTCCCATCCTTCTTCTTCACAAACAAAACCGGAGCACCCCAAGGAGATGCACTTGGTCTAATGAAGCCTTTGCTTAGCAACTCTTGATGTTGTGCCTTTAACTCTCTTAACTCCGCGGGAGCCATTCTATAAGGGGGTATAGAAATGGGGCGAGTACCCGGTTCAAGATCAATACAGAAGTCAATATCTCTATCTGGTGGCATACCAGGAAGATCTGCAGGGAACACATCCAGAAACTCACGGACCACTGAAACCGACTCAATCCAAGGTACTTGGGTAGTGTCATCCTTGAGATGTGCCAAGAAAGTTAAACACCCTTTACTAACCATTTTCTTGGCACGAAGAAAGGAGATGATACGCACCGGATTGGAAGTGTAGTCACCCTCCCATACTAACGGGTCTGTCCCAGGCTTGGCTAACGTCACCGTTTTAACATGACAATCCAAGATCGCAAATTGCGGAGAAAGCCAAGTCATGCCCAGAATTACATCAAAATCAACCATTTCTAAGATAACCAAATCTACATAAGTGTTGATCCCCACAAAGTTCACCAAACAAGACCTATATACCTTTTCAACTACCATAGACTCACCCACCGGAGTAGAAACACGAATAGGCATATCAAGTAATTCACAATGTAAATTTAGACCATTAGCAAATGCGGAAGATACATATGAAAATGTAGAGCCAGGGTCAAATAATACAGAAGCCATACAATCACAAACCAAAAGATTACCTGTGATGACAGCATCAGATGCCTCCGCCTCCGATCTCCCAAGGAAAGCATAACAATGGGCCCTTTCGTTTGTTTGTCCGTTGCCCCTACCATGTTGTGATGTAGTGGCTCCAGTTTTCCCATCACCCCGGCCGTTTTGGTGACCACCATTACCTCGACCACCACGTCCTCCAGAATAACGGCCTCTACCATGACCACCTCTACCTCTAGCTATTGGGGGTCTATAACTCTGTTTGGGACAATTTCTCCTAATATGTCCAGTCTCCCCACATCCATAACACTCTCTAAAGTCAAGAATAGGTCTCTCAGAGAAGTGTTGGCCGGTCTGAGGTGGACCCCCAACTACAGTCTGTAGTGAAGACTGAATGGGTCGAACTGAGTAACCTCCGGAACCCTGTCCTCTAGAGTAAGAACCATTAAACTCACCTCCCTTTCGAAACCTTTTTGATGTAGTTGTCATGGTGAATTCATCTGGCTTCACTCCTTCCACCTCTACCACGAAATCCACCACTTCTTGGAAGGATTTTGCCGTAGCCGCTACCTGTAAGGCTGAAATCCGCAACTCTGACCTCAACCCCTTCACAAAACGGCGAATCCGCTCTTGTGGACTGAAACATAGTTGGGTGGCATACCGGGATAATGCACGAAACTTAGCCTCATATGCATTGACCGACATACTACCTTGCTCTAGGCTCAAGAATTCATCCCTTTTCCTATCCCTCAAAGTTCGGGGGATATACTTCTCCATAAACAAGCTAGAGAATGAGGCCCAAGTCATAGGTGGTGCCTCTGTTGGTTGACACTCAACATGTGACCGCCACCACATTTTGGCGTTCCCTTGAAACTGATAACTCACAAACTCAACACCAAACCGTTCTACTATACCCATCTTGTGTAGTAGCTCATGACAGTCAACCAGAAAATCATAAGCATCCTCAGATTCAGCACCCTTGAAGACTGGAGGTTTCAATTTCAAGAACTTACTGAAAAGTTCATGCTGATCATTTGTCATTATAGGCCCAGTAGTCAGACGTGGAAACGTGCCTATGTCCAATGAGGCATCCATACGAGGAGCCATAGTGGCTGCATGTTGTACCTCTGAAACCGGAGGTGTTGGTGCAGAAAACACTGGAGGTGCCTGACCCTGATCAGACAACCCACTAATATAAGCGAGAACCTGATTGATCATCTCTAGGGTAGATTGGGGTGGCAATTCCTCATTTTGCACTTGTTCATTCTCCCCTTCCTCACCCTCTCTTACTACTTCCTCAGTCGGTGGAGGAGTCACCTCCCTAGCATCTGATGGGCTAGGTGCTTGTCCTCTTCCTCTAGAGGACGTCCTCCCACGATCTCTACCACGGCCTCTTGCCATTGCTCTTCCTCGAGCCACAGCCCCAATGGCTGGCTCAGTTATATCCTGCCTTGCTGGTGTTGGTGTTGGCGTAGTCGTTGCTCTAGTTCTAACCATCTGCGAAAGAGAGTGAAGATGGTCAGATACCAATTTGTATCACCTAAATACCAATTGGATTCAAGTAGTAGCACGAAAGAAAGAAAGAAAAAATGGAATTTTCCTAAAGTCTTATAGCCTCTCAAAGAAAAGTAAAGGCGTCCCCCTACCGTTTCTTAAGACTCTACTAGACTCGTTCTTGTGTGATGAGACCAACGAACCTAATGCTCTGATACCAAGTTTGTCACGACCCAAATCCGAGCCGCGACTGGCACCCACACTTACCCTTCTATGTGAGCGAACCAACCAATCTAAACCTTAACATTTCAATGTAATATCAACATAAGGTAATGCGGAAGACTTAAACTCATTAATAAAAACCAATTCAATAACTATTATTTCCCAAAATCTGGAAGTCATCATCACAAGAACATCTACTTCAAATTACTAAATCTAAGAGTTTCTAAGAAGCTAAAAATACATAAAAGCTAGTCCATGCCGGAACTTCAAGGCATCAAGACATGAAGAGGAAGATCCAGTCATAGCTAGAAGCATTAGCTCACCCTGATTTCCGGAGTAATGAAGACTGGCTAGAGTTACTGTTGATTCGAAGATGATGGCACGTTTGCTGCACTCCACAATAGACAAGAAGAAAACATAAAAGTAGGGGTCAGTACAAAACACGGGTACTGAGTAGATATCATCGGCCAACTCAAAATAGAAATCAATATATACCAAGTAATATCATAAAATCAACTATGATACTCAACATGTAGCAACCACAAGTACTATATCATTAACAATTACCGTCAAGTTCATACATGAGGACTCAAGCCTCAATACCATACTTGTTTGGAAATTATGTTCATTAGATTGAGTATATTAACATCTTTCAAGATTCATTATCTTTAATCCTCTTGTGTCGGTACGTGACATTCCGCTCCCTCATAATCATTAATCCTCTTGTGTCGGTACGTGACACTCCGATCCCCTACTACTATGTGTCGGAACGTGACACTCCGATCCCCTAAATCTACGTGTCGGTTCGTGACACCCGATCCCCTAAATCTACGTGTCGATTCGTGACACCCGATCCCCTAAATCTACGTGTCGGTTCGTGACACCCGATCCCCTAAATCTACATGTCGGTTCATGACACCCGATCCCCTAAATCTACGTGTCGGTTCGTGACACCCGATCCCCTAAATCTACGTGTCGGTTCGTGACACCCGATCCCCTAAATCTACGTGTCGGTTCGTGACACCCGATCCCCTAAATCTCCTTCTATCAATTCATCAAGCCTTCTTTCTTACCAAGGCATCATCAATCTCATTATTTTAGTTCATCACGCCTTCATTTATACCAAGGCCTCATCATTAATAAAGAGATTAGGGTTTTGCAAGATTTGGGATTCAATAACTTCATCATGCTTATATAATCATGATTATATAATTACATTCATGCAAGCATACAATTAAGCACATAGCAGGGTTTACAATATTATCAATACATATCATTCGCTATTAAGAGTTTACTACGAATATCGTAAGAGAAACCATAACCTACCTCCACCGAAGACTAGTGATCAAGCAAGAATTTTCCAAAGCCTTGTGTTTTTCCTCTTCGTTCGTCTCTCTCTATCGATTCTCCTTCTCTCTCTTTCTGTTCTTTTCTTTTTCTTATTCAACCCTCTTTCCTTTACCCTAATTAGCATATAATTAAGAATAAAAGATGGCAATAATAACCCACTAATTTACTCAAGGTTACCTCTTTTAACCCTTAAGTAATTAGACTTATTAACATAAACCCACTAACTTTATAAGGAATAGTCCAAAACGTCCCTTAAAATGTGTAAAGAAATATGACCCAGACTGGGATTATGCAACCTGTGACGGCCCGTCGTGCCTGCGACGGTCCGTCCTGCAAGTCGTCGCAAGGTTCAGAGACTCAATTTCCACCAAAGAGTCTGTGACGGTCCGTCCTGCCATTCCGTTACGAAGTTCAGAGAGTCGATTTTCAGTACCCAATTTCAGAATTTCTAAGTGTTTTTAAACGAGACCCCTCGACGGTCCGTCGTGCTCATGACGGTCCGTCGTGCTCATGACGGTCCGTCGTGGGTTCCGTCATCTCAGCCTGTTTTTCCAGAAATAAAATCTACTGCTCAAAATGACTAAACAGGTCGTTACAATCACTAAATATTAAAGTAAAATCCAAATCAAATTTATTGATTTTAATTGTCTAATTACTTGTCTAAACAATGTAAACTAAAGAAAAAATATTCCTCAAACCCTTATTTTAGTAGTCATCTATTTTAGTTGTTTGGATTAGTTGTTTAAAACTTATAATAGTAAGTCTTAATGATGATTAGAAAATCAAATTTTTAAATTATGTTTTAAATTAAAGTCATGTCAAATATATTAAAGTATTTTTTAATTTTTGTAACATTAAATATGCTACGTGAAAAAATGAAACTAAAATATTATTAAAAAGGAGAAATGCAACTATCGAAAAAAATACACTGTCAGCTAGGGGTGGACATGGTTGGGTTGGTTCGAATTTTTCAAATATCAAATCACACCATTTGTGTCGAATTTTTAAATCTATAAATCAAACCAATAAAACTCGGGTTTTTTTTGGTTTTTCGCGTTTTCGGGTTTTTCTGCTAAAGTATTCATAAAAACATATAATTTACTTGTAATTCAAATATTTCTTCAATTCTACCAAAAATACAACTATATGAGGTGCTTATTAAGAATACACAAACAATGATATGATTAATGACACAAATATATATATATATATATATATAATATTGCAAATTAACAAGTCATTATGCAAATGATCATAATTTAAAAGTACTAAATATTAAAGGAAATTAAAATAGATTATGTATTTCAATTGTTTAAACCAATGTAAAATCAAAGAATGTCATAAAATAATATGTTAATGTCCACTAAACCAAGAAGTTACCCACCCATTATCTCCACTATTTTCCTCATTATGAAGATGATCATAACCTCCATAACCTCCACCTTTATAACCATTATTCTTGTAACCTTTCTATCATAGTCTCCCCATTATATTCATGTTAATGCCATGTTTATGACTAACCTTTTTGTATGCCTCTATGCTACACTATAAATTGAGGCATAAGGGTTCATATTGTATGTACGTGAAGATTGGGTGAATACTTGAAAGAAAGAAAGTTATTTCATTATGTTCCTCTTGTCTTATATTCTTCTTATCTTCATCTTTATATTGTTAGTTTGGTTTGATTTACAACACGTTATCAGCACGATTGTTCTACTATTAAAGGATTGAAACAAAGAAAATATAAAGAAGTTAAAAATAGTTGTGTTTATTTTTCTCTCAGGTTAATTACTATAAAATTTATTTTATATTTTACTTTTAATTATGCATCATTAATTTTCTTACCACAAAATCATATGAGTCCAACAAGTTGTTTTTACTTTAGCAAACTTTTAATTTGATCACTTATATATTTAAAAAGTAAAATTAGTTTTGTAAGTTAACAATTTGTAAAGAAATTGTTCTTTATGATCTTGTTTTATTGAGTTATATGACATATACATATTGATTGGATTATTATTGTTGGTTACTTTTACACCTCTTTATTTTTCTTTATCTAAACATTTACTTGTTGAATTATTAACATATTATTTGTACTAACAAAGCTTGTTTTGTAGTTATTCTAAAATGGTTAGTAAATTATAATAATCTTCAGCACAACGTTGAGAGGGACTATTAAAATGTTTGAATTTATTTTAACTTGGAACTTTTATATGATCCTAACGTGTTATTCCAATTAATTGATTTTGTTCATTTTTCTTGTATATCAAGTCAAGTTCAGATTATATTTATGATTTTCGATAATTATTTTTTGGTAATTCAATTGATTTATTAAGGCATTGGTTAAGGGTAAGACGGTGAATTCAAATTTTAACGCACCAAGTGGGTAAGATATCGAGTTAAAGTCTTGGTGCACCATGATAATAAAAAGTTGGGTTCAAGTCCCATTGATTTATGACCAAAGGTGTCTTTATATGGGTAAGACATTTGGTTAAAGTCCTAATGTATTATAGTGATGATATCATGATAACTAACATAAAGTTTTTATACTTTTGAATGAAAGTCATGAAATTTACCCAATTAATTTGCTCCATTCTCTTATGTGAATGTGATAGCAGTGTATTAATATGTCTAAAAATGACAAGTAGTGTAGTGTATGAATATGAGTATGGTAAATGTTAATGGTCATCATTGTGGTAATTAAAAGAAAGAACATTATGGGTTCTTAAGATGTTCCTTCAAATGTAAAGATAATTTTTGTCCATTAAAATGGTATAAAAAGTTATTGGATACATTGTACTTAAAATTGTCCTTCAAATGTGAAGGTAATTGTTAAAGGTGATTTTTCTCCATCAAAGTGGTATGAGAAGTTGGGCACATTGTTGTTGGTGCAACCCAATTAAGAAAGTTTTGTAAATCCTCTATCAAAATAAATGAATACAAAGTGATAGTAAATTTGGTACATTTGACCTCTTAAAATGATGTTGAGGTGAGTTACATAATGTCAAAACATGATTATGAGTTTCTAATAAAAACTTATGGAACATGTACAAATGGTTATGGTCCATTTCTTGAAGAAAGTGTTCTTATAGATAAGAACATGTTCATGTATTGTGGATGAATGTCACATCTCACCTCTACGGGAGGTTTGAGAGATCAAAAGAAAATTTTTGACATAAATAGTCTTTTTAGTTATATATATACTCTGATAACTACACAAATATTGTGGTATACTTTAAAATGAATTACTGGAGGACAAAAGAAAGAATGAATCTTTTCTGTTAAGGTTGTGGTCATGATCCAAATAAATGTTGTTGTGTGGCAATACAAACTTGTCATTGGTTATCAATAAACAAATCTTGAATGTAATAATTTTAATCATGACAATAATAATAAAAAATCTTCTTGAAGGAGATGGTCACCATGAGAATGACATTGTAAAAATTGTGGTAGAACACAAAATTAATTGATAGTTTCGAAAGGGTTTGTTACTATTTGAAGGAATAAAATTATTCATAATATTTGGATTGTAGTAAGTCTCAAAAGAAACTTTTTAAGTTTCAAAAGAATGAAAAACAAATATTATATTGAAACTATAAATTATGGGAAGATTTAATATTTTCAAATTACTACAATCAAAGTGGATAATAAATATTTACGTATAAGATTATCCAATTATTTTTTTGCTATTTATTGTATACAAATATGGGCATGGTGATGAAATCAAATGTGAAAGTAAACTAGAAGTTTACTTGAATAAATATCAGTTGGCATAACCGGTTGGGCATTCCAATTCAAATGTGATGCAAAAGAAATTGAGAATTCACGTGGCTATATGTTGAAGAAATGAAAGATTTTTCAAGAATTTCTTTTTGTAGCTTGTTCTCGTGATAAAATGATCATTGTACCAGCTAAGGTTGAAATTGTATCCCCTAAAATTATTTGAAACATAGAAAAAGGTGAATATGAATCATTTCACCTGCCATGTGGACCGTTTGCTATCATGATTTAATAGATACATCTATGGTATGGTCACATGTGCATTTCTATCAACTTACAAATTGATTTTAGTAAGGTTGTTTGCTCGAATTACTAAATTAAGAGTGCATTTTCAAATTATAAAGTCATGTTGATAATGTTGGTTGGTTTAGCGAAAATTGTTGCCTCCAATTATTTTCTAGAGCATTGATTATGAGAACAAATCTCTTAAATAAAATTTGGTATGAGATGAGTTTATTTAACATGTATGGACCAAGCCAATAAGGTTCTCCAAACACAATTGGTTCAGGGTCAGAAACCAAATAATTTCTATCTAAAAGTTTGATGTGCGAACATATGATTTTATGCTCCACCACGCACAAAGATGGATCCCCAATTGAGATTAAGGGTGAATGTTAGATTTCCCAACATTAGGGGGAGATATGTGTAGACTTGAAGTTCAAGAGATAATTCATTTGCAAAATGTTGCAAATAATTTGCCAGATTTATTTGCTGACACAATATTTTAATTAAGCTGCAAATGCTCCAATAAATAGTCCTTGAAGGACACAGTCTGGTACACCAGAAACGAGATAGACCAATTGATTCTAAGTATAGAACTTTTTAAGGAAGACGAGAAGTAAATTATCAAAATGGTCATTGATAACGAGGTACGTGATTTAAAAGAGCACTATGACGTAACACTTCATAAAATCTTGACAAATATTCAAGTACCTGAAAATGATGAAAAATGAAAAAATCTCGATAAGTTATGTCGTATTGGAATCGATATCAAAATGGTTGTCGACGGTATATTTGATATGATGTAGCACTCAGTGCTATAAATGATTACGAGGATCTTAAATTTGAATCTGTCATATAGTATGGACAGATAAATGATTGACACTATTCAAGTGTATTTTGTTTCACCTAGAAAAGTGATGTTTTTGAACATATAGTTCATAGTTCAAAATATATGTCAGTGGGGGTACAAATGAATCATCGTGCAAAAGTATAACCGTAAGACATAAAGTACGATTCGTGCTTTGAGACATAAAGAATTTTCACAGAAGTCCTGACATTATTAAATAGAGATATGTTCTTTAATGTTGAATGTAATGATACTTGTTTCAAATACTTGAATATGCATAATGAATTATTATTACGTCTAACTAGACGATGAAGGTTATATGAAAATCCTTGAAGGATTTAAATGGTCTTAAATCAATTCCATTGAGTACTCAATGATTTAGAGATTGCGTAACACAAAAAATTAATGCAACCTCATGAAAATGATTTATATTGTCATGTATTAGTGTAATTGGTGCACTTACAGATTGCTGGTTATATAAATGTTAAAAGATGTGTGACTTTCTTTGAGAAGAAAAGACGAGCTTCAATAAAATTGATCAATCTCTCATGAGTAAGAAATGATTTGATTATGTAGATGCAAAATATTTATTTGATCTACATAAAACTCGATTGCAAATGAATTATTTGTTTAAGTATAGAGATACAACAATATTTTGACATTCAACAAACATTGGTAATCATTTCTTCAAATTATATTGATCTATGAAGCAAGTCAGGGGTGTGTTTGGTTGGAATCATGATCTATCATATTCAGAAAATATATGTTTTTCCTTTGACAAAGGATACTTCAGCCACCATATACGAAAAATAATATATAACTCAATTGAATGGAGAATACAATCAAAGGAGATCAAACACAACATATTTCATCGAAAGTCTTTTTCAAACATCATCTTCAACAAAATGATGATATAGACGTTCAAAGATCCATTCAAGTGATAATCTTGTATTCTTATTCACTAAAGATTGTCAACATTAATATTTTAGATGTTGTGGTAAAAGATTGTAATGCATTGTTTCTAAGAAATCAAGTAAAGTTTTTATCAGGGGCAAAAAAATAGGCATTGTACTCTTTTCCTGAACCATGGTTTCATCCCAGTTGGTTTTCCTGGTAAGATTTTTAACGAGACAACATTCAAAGCCTATTAAAAGATATGTGTACTCTTTTTCCTTTACTAGGATTTTTCCCACATGATTGTTTCATGGTAAGGTTTTAACGAAACATATTATTTGTGAACATCCAAGGGGGAGTATTATAAAACAATACAATGTGGATGTCCATTACACCAAGAAGTTACTCACCCATTATCTCTACTATTTTCCTCAATATGAAGATGATCATAACCTCCATAATCTCCATCTTTGTAACCATTATTCTTGTAACCTGTCAATTTCATAATCTCCCCATTATATTCATGTTAATGACTAACCTTTTGTATGCCTCTATGCTACACTATAAATAGAGGCATAAGGGTTCATATTGTATATACTTGAAGATTGGGTGAATACTTAATAGAAAGAAAGTTATCTCATATTGTTCCTCTTGTCTTATATTCTTCTTATCTTCATCTTTATATTGCTAGTTTGGTTTAGTTTTACAACAAAGAACAAATATTTAATATTAATGTCATTCTTAGTGTAAATTGATTTCCTTTTTACATTAGTATTAATTTGATTTTGATTTAAATTTTATAATAATTACCAACACTTGTGGACTATAATCTTTATGGAATTATCAAAAATTCTAATATTTTAAACTTGAAATAATTTATTAAAAGATAAAAACTATGAAAAAGTACAAGAAATAGTTAAAAATTATATCGAAGTAAATATTTTTATGCGTAAAATAAAATTTCAAATTACATATATAATGTCGGGTTGGTTTGGTCTCGGGTTAATTTTTGTGATGACCAAACCAACTCAAATATAATCAGATTCTTTTTTTCAACACCAAACCAAGACAAATCAATCACTAGTCATTTTTTTTAAAAAAAATTGACTCAATTTGCAATTTGATTTGATTTTTAGTTTAATTTTGTACACCTCTACTATCAACTATAGTTGTTGGCCAGAGATTACTTGTTTTTCATCTTCACTGTCACGACCCAAATCGAGCCGTGACTGACACCCACATTTATCCTCCTATGTGAGCGAACCAACCAGCCTAAACCCCATTATTTCAAACATAATGAACTAAATACATTGCGGAAGATTTAAAAACTCATTAACAAAATAAATCAAATAACTTCTAAAAACTCAAACCTTTATTATTCCCAAAATCTGGAAGTCATCATCACAAGAACATCTATCCTCAAATTACTAATCTAAGAGTATCTAAGAAGCTAAAATACATTAAAAGATAGTCCATGCCGGAACTTCAAGGCATCAAGACATGAAGAAGAAGATCCAGTCCAAGCTAGAAGCGTTAGCTCACCCTGAAATCCGATGTAATGAAGACTGGCTAGAGTGCGGTTGAGTTAAAGACGACGCAGTTTGCTGCACTCCACAAATAACAACGAAAGAAACATACAAGTAGAGGTCAGTACAAAACACGGGTACTGAGTAGATATCATCGGCCAACTCAAAATAGAAATCAATATATACCAAGTAATATCATAAAATCAACTATGATACTCAACATGTAGCAACAACAAGTACTATATCATTAACAATTACCGTCAAGTTCACACATGAGGACTCAAGCCTCAATACCATACTCATTTGGGAATCATGATCATTAGATTGAGTATATTAACATCTTTCAAGATTCATTATCTTTATTTCTCTTGTGTCGGTACGTGACACTCCGCTCCCTCAATATTCATTAATCCTCTTGTGTCGGTACGTGACACTCCGATCCTCTAAATCTACGTGTCGGTTCATGACACCCGATCCCCTAAATCTATGTGTCGGTTCGTGACACCCGATCCCCTAATTCTACGTGTCGGTTCGTGACACCCGATCCCCTAATTCTACGTGTCGGTTCGTGACACCCCCGATCCCTAATACTACGTGTCGGTTCGTGACATCCGATCCCCTAATTCTATGTGTCGGTTCGTGACACCCGATCCCCTAAATCTACGTGTCGGTTCGTGACACCCGATCCCCTAATACTACGTGTCGGTTCGTGACACCCGATCCCCTAATTGTACGTGTCGGTTCGTGACAGCCGATCCCCTAATACTACGTGTCGGTTCGTGACACTCGATCCCCTAATTCTACGTGTTGGTTCGTGACACCCGATCCCCTAATTTTACGTGTCGGTTCGTGACAACCGATCCACTAATTCCCCTTCTATCAATTCATCAAGCCTTCTTTCTTACCAAGGCATTATCAATCCCATTATTTTAGTTCATCACGCCTTCTTTTATACCAAGGACTCATTATTAACAAAGAGATTAGGATTTTGCAAGATTTGGGATTCAATAACTTCATCATGCTTATATAATCATAATTATATAATTACATTCATGCAAGCATACAATTAAGCACATAGCAGGGTTTACAATATTATCAATACATATCATTCGCTATTAAGAGTTTACTACGAATATCGTAAGAGAAACCATAACCTACCTACACCGAAGAACCGAAGTCAAGCAACTACTTCTCCAATGCCTTTATTTTCCTCAATGTTAGAATGTTTCCAATCTATCAAGTATGAAATATCCGTAAACAAACGAGTCTGTAGGAACCCACATATGTATAACCTAAACTCGATAACTCATCCAAATCTGCAATCAAGTTTATAAAAATTAAGCCTAATGGTAAGTCTCCATTCCTCTCATTATCATAACCTTAATTGTATTCAAGTAATAAAATACACCTAATAATCACCTATCTGAATATATCAAACCTAATCATAATAGAATAACAAAACTATAATATATTTATTTATTTATTTATTTATTTATTTATTTATTTAAATGAAAGCCACTGGTTACAAAACCAGTGGCAACGAACGCTCAACCGTATGTACACTTTATATCACAATTGTTAATATCACTACTAACATGAGTGCCTCAATAATTTGGTAATCATTACCAATGATTGCACGCAGAAAGTTATTAGATTAACATATAGCCAAAATATATATAATACTTTGCCAAAAGAACAATTTCAACCGCAATCTCTTTTCAACTAACCAATAAGAACTAATTTATATATAATAATAATAACAAAAATTGATTATCTCACTACCGATATCAAACCCAACATGTGCAATCGTAGTCTCACCCTACTAATATTAATATATGATAGCATAAAAATTACCTCGATGCTGTTCTTTCCAGGTATAGCTGTAATTATTGTTTTCTCCTCAATTTTCCTTCTTTCTCCAATTTATTTATTACCCTAATTCTTATATAACCAATTATAAAGTAGTAAAAGTGACCCACTATTTATTTTAATATTATTTATTTAACCACTTAACTAAATAAATTAGTAAAACTATCCTACTAATTTCATAATCATAATTATGAATAGTTCAAAACACCACTTAAATCTATCGAAAGGTATTTTCTAACATAAAAAGTTCTAGTGATCAAAATGACCGAAAATGGTCGTTACAATAGATACCAATTTACCCATCGTTCGTACTGGAACGATCAAATGAAGGCAAGGCAAGAAAGGATAGTTGTCTCAAAAAATTCATTCGAAATAGTAGTACCCTTGGTCTTATATCAAAAGTATTAAACCAATCAGCTGAAGATCTACACCTCCTCACATACAATGCCTTAAAACGGTCCATCTCACTACTCTAGGGATAATTATTGTTGTATGTAAACTCAACTAACAACAAAACTATTTCTATTAATGGATTTTTCAACTGATCTATTCTCCAACTAGACCTTGACACAACCATCTGAACAAATATTATTTAACAGAACCACGATAAATTTTTGAAGCAAAAGTGGCTACAACCAGAAGTGGACTTTAACCAACTACCACACACTCATAATGCATAAACCATCACAGATCTTATCAGGATTTTCTTTTCACAATACAATCTCATCACAAGCTTAAGTGATGAAAATATTAGCTTTAGACATCGATTACTCATCAAGTGAGAATGAACATATCTAACCTAGGGAAGAATAATACCAAGTAAACACCAATAAGGGATACACCTCAAAATGCAGAACCTCTAACATTACTCTTAGGCAATTGTAACTCTTCATAGCAACTCTTATATAGATTCTCATAAGCAAGTTTGTGCGTATAGAACTACTGATATACTTTAGCTATTCCAAATAACACCAATTCTATCATAACTAACATACCAAGTTCGCCCAAGGATCCTACCCTATCAAGAGGACATAAGAGGATCTTTACATCTGATTCACCACTAGAAATCAACCCATAGATGTGAAAACACGCATGGACGTAGAAAATGAATCATACTCGAAATGAAGTAGTTGTTCACGTAAGAGTGTATATAACCAAGGTCGAATAACTTCAAATATTTTTTTTTCTCTCAATAGTTTCCATATCAAACATCTTCATTCATCTGACTCTATCTCTTTGATTTTCTAGCTACCCACAATCACCAATTTTTGTCCCTATTATAATTGCACATATACTTACTTTATCGAACCCTACATCGACTGAAGTCGACACTTTTAGTGCTAACAAAACATCATAATATTCTATGTAATCCCATCAATCGAGTAGTATTTTTCCAACTCTAAATTCTTAATAACCATGTAGAATTATATTACACCTTATGCATCATTCTTAAGTAATCTATCCAAATTTGAGCAATCTAACCCCATGTAAGATACTAAATTCTTCATGCCTCATTGTTTGCAATCCAAATCAAAACTCAATCTTTATAAAAGTCGATGATAAATTCTAGTAAGTCTATATCGAACTACTTCATATCTCACAGTCATATCTAAACTCATGAGCAAAAATCAATACAACCATCAATTACAACCCATGGGTTTATACGAGAGGTCTTATTCCTTCACTTTTCTCAAATTTTCTCATGGTGCAAAATTCTATTCGACCCTTCAATATGTCAATATTCTTGTTTCTTTAGATTACTCATCGATCTCATCCTTTTACCAAAAGTTTGACGCGGTTATGATAAACTCAAATTACAAGACAACTTATCATCACATTCGAGTTGAATGTATGTACACTCTTTTCTCAAGTCTTTTCCAATCATTTTTTACCAATATGATGAACATGTGACATTATTATCATAACCAGAGAAAAAAAGGTGGAATCATGCGTCACTAAATTCAATTTTCAAATCCTTTGAAGATTCCCCTTTACTCCTTCCAATTAGAGAAAATATTGTTGTTCTCACCTCTTTCTGAAGATTGCATCATATCCCCCATTTTTTTTCTTTTAAATTCAATTCAAGTGGTGTCCAAACATCTCCTAAAACTTTCCATACAACCACAATATTAGATGCTGGCAAATCGTTAGTACCGTACAAAACTCATTTAACCAACAATCCTTACAAGGTCAAAATCAACTACCAATAGGATTACAATTCCAATTCTTTTCCTAATAAAATTGGAAACCAAATAAGGAGAATGATTTCAATCCTTTTTCAAGTAAGTTTAGGCATAGTGTCCAACTCTTAAGCAAATACTAAATTCAATATTAAAACCGGTGAAACACTTGCAAGACTTTGTTGCCACTAAAACTTATTCTAAATGAGAGTTTTCGATACTAGTACAACAAACATAAATCATATAGGTCATATGTCATTTTCACTTGTTACCATCATGCTTATCTAGACCTTTAAATCATCAAGAAGTGAACCTTTTCCTCGACATGACACCTTAAACTCAGGTATACCAATCAAATTTAAAGGACTAACTCAAATTTATAAGTATTTTCTTACTAAAATCTTAGATTTAATTCACCCAAGTATACTCTATAGGACTTTGTTTCCTTATAAGTTTGTCATCCTAGCTTCAATCTACCTTTTGAAGCTTAAGATAAAATCGTCAGTCCTCATTCAGAACCTCAAGCTACATTTTCCAATCTAAATGCACTAGTACCATACCAAATATCCACCACTAGAACACATCTGACCTACCAAGGAGATCATATCCAAATAGGTCACACATTTCTACCATTAAATAATTCCAAACTATTATTAAATTCATTCTTAGATCAGGTCGATGACAAAATAACACACATTATAACTTTAACCAAGCAAATATCGATGACTTTTTCTAATATACCCTCACTCTATGAAGTCATAGTAGTGTCTTTATTAACGAACACTCGACATGAGACTACCACCACATTTTGCGATCGAGAAAATATATCTATTTCTAAGAACATTTTTTTTTCTGTTGTTGCTATATCAACTTCAAATACTTTAGTAGTACCCATATTTGAATTTGAGTGAAGAAGTTCAGATACCAATTTGTATCACCTAGATACCAATTGGATTCAAGTAATAACACTAAAGAAAGAAAGAAATGAGCTTTCCTAAAGTCCTATAGCCCCTCAAAGAAAAGTAAGGGCGTCGCCCTACCGTTCCTCAAGACTCTACTAGACTCGTTCTTGAGTGATGAGACCAACGAACCTAATGCTCTGATACAAAGTTTGTCACGATCCAAATCGAGCCGTGACTGGCACCCACATTTATCCTCCTATGTGAGAGAACCAACCAGTCTAAACCCCATCATTTCAAACATAATGAACTAAATACATTGCGGAAGACTTAAAAACTCATTAACAAAATAAATCAAATAACTTCTAAAAACTCAAACCTTTATTATTCCCAAAATCTGGAAGTCATCATCACAAGAACATCTATCCTCAAATTACTAATCTAAGAGTATCTAAGAAGCTAAAATACATAAAAAGATAGTCCATGTCGGAACTTCAAGGCCTCAAGACATGAAGAAGAATATCCAGTCCAAGCTAGAAGCGTTAGCTCACCCTGAAATCCGATGTAATGAAGACTGGCTAGATTTGCGGTTGAGTTAAAGACGACGGCACTTTTGCTGCACTCCACAAATAACAAGGAAAGAAACATACAAGTAGGGGTCAGTACAAAACACGGGTACTGAGTAGATATCATCGGCCAACTCAAAATAGAAATCAATATATACAAAGTAATATCATAAAATCAACTATGATACTCAACATGTAGCAACAACAAGAACTATATCATTAACAATTACCGTCAAGTTCACACATGAGGACTCAAGCCTCAATACCATACTCATTTGGGAATAATGTTCATTAGATTGAGTATATTAACATCTTTCAAGATTCATTATCTTTATTTCTCTTGTGTCGGTATGTGACACTCCGCTCCCTCAATATTCATTAATCCTCTTATGTCGGTACGTGATACTCCGATCCCCTAAATCTATGTGTCGGTTCGTGACACCCGATCCCCTAAATCTACGTGTCGGTTCGTGACACCCGATCCCCTAAATCTACGTGTCGGTTCGTGACACCCGATCCCCTAATACTACGTGTCGGTTCGTGACACCCCATCCCCTAATTCTACGTGTCGGTTCGTGACACCCGATCCCCTAATACGACGTGTCAGTTCGTGACACCCGATCCCCTAATTCTACGTGTCGGTTCACACCCGATCCCCTAAATCTACGTGTCGGTTCGTGACACCCGATCCCCTAATACTATGTGTTGGTTCGTGACACCCGATCCCCTAATTCTACGTGTCGGTTTGTGACACCCGATCCCCTAATACTACATGTCGGTTCGTGACACCCGATCCCCTAATTCTACGTATCGGTTCGTGACACCCGATCTCCTAATTTTACGTGTCGGTTCGTGACACCCGATCCACTCATTCCCCTTCTATCAATTCATCAAGCCTTCTTTCTTACCAAGGCATCATCAATCCCATTATTTTAGTTAATCACGCCTTCTTTTATACCAAGGCCTCATTATTAACAAAGAGATTAAGATTTTGCAAGATTTGGGATTCAATAACTTCATCATGCTTATATAATCATAATTATATAATTACATTCATGCAAGCATACAATTAAGCACATAGCAGGGTTTACAATATTATCAATACATATCATTCGCTATTAAGAGTTTACTACGAATATCGTAAGAGAACCATAACCTACCTCCACCGAAGAACCGAAGTCAAGCAACTACTTCTCCAATTTCCTTTATTTTCCTCAATGTCAGAATGTTTCCAATCTATCAAGTATGAAATATCCGTAAACAAACGAGTCTGTAGGAACCCACATATGTATAACCTAAACTCGATAACTCATCCAAATCTGTAATCAAGTTTATAAAAATTAAGCCTAATGGTAAGTCTCCATTCCTCTCATTATCATAACCTTAATTGTATTCAAGTAATAAAATACACCTAATAATCACCTATCTGAATATATCAAACCTAATCATAATAGTATAACAAAAGTACTATAATATATTTATTTATTTATTTATTTATTTATTTAAATGAAAGCCACTGCTTACGAAACCAGTGGCAACGAACGCTCAACCGTATGTACACTTTATATCACAATTGTTAATATCACTACTAACATGAGTGCCTCAATAATTTGGTAATCATTACCAATGATTGCACGCAGAAAGTTATTAGATTAACATATAGCCAAAATGTATATAATACTTTGCCAAAAGAACAATTTCAACCGCAATCTCTTTTCAACTAACCAATAAGAACTAATTTATATATAATAATAATAACAAAAATTGATTCTCTCACTACCGATATCAAACCCAACATGTGCAATCGTAGTCTCACCCTACTAATATTAATATATGAGAGCATAAAAATTACCTCGATGCTGTTCTTTCCAGGTATAGCCGCAATTATTGTTTTCTCCTCAATTTTCCTTCTTTCTCCAATTTATTTATTACCCTAATTCTTATATAACCAATTATAAAGTAGTAAAAGTGACCCACTATTTATTTTAATATTATTTTCTTAACCACTTAACTAAATAAATTAGTAAAACTATCCTACTAATTTCATAATCATAATTATGAATAGTTCAAAACACCACTTAAATCTATCGGAAGGTATTTTCTAACATAAAAAGTTCTAGTGCTCAAAACGACCGAAAATGGTCGTTACAATCACTCTACTGATCATATAGTGTTGACGAACAATAGCACCCTTGGGTTTTACAAAAAAATATTTTTGTGATTTCTTATAATATTATTTTTCATGAAATGCAGCTATGTTTACATTCCTACTCTATTCAAAAAGGGAAAAATGACGTGATAACTCAAAAAATAATCAATTAACTCAGTTTTGAAGAACTTAAGGAATAAATGAATTTAAAGAAATCGTCACCTTATTTTAAGAAATCATTAAGTGATTTACGAAGTCATTAGGTTCTAGGTAAGGATTCAGGTCATTTCTAAGGGAATATGTTAGGCGCCCTTGAAAATCTACTACTGTAGGTCCCGACTGAACTCATTTTTTCAAATTAAAGAGATAAAAATAATATACATGTATAATAACATGTAACATACACAAATAATAAAATAAAATAATAATATAAGACACAACCTTAAATTAGCCTAACGTCGATAATATATATAATTAATAATAAAACACTATAGTTCGATCTACGTTTGAATGACTCTAGTGGAAAGCATCTTCGGATACCTGTAAAGAAACTTAGTAAAAGTGTTAGTGATAAATAAATATGAATAAAAATAAAGGAATCAAATAGTAACTTAAAATTAAAAATACATCTTATTAAATGAGAGACCTTTAAAATCGACGAAGAGATTTTTCAGTAGTAAATTTTAAAATACAAAATATAAGAATAAAATTAATTTTAAAAACTAATAAAAGATGTGGCAAAACAATATAGAGAAACAACCTAATACTTGGGAAACAGTGTACGAAATCAATCCAAATGAATCAAGAATAACAAAAACTATAAAAATGGAGCACAACTTGCTCATGGGAAGCAAACATCAATCATCATTCTAAAAGTAAATAAACTAGTGCAAAAGCTACAAAAAATTACATGGAATGATTGCCAGAACAAACTAAAAACAACAACAAAATCAATATAAGTTTAACATTATAAATACCGATAACTAAATTAATATAATAACATAAATTGGCAAACTAAAGTAACAAAATAAATAAAAACAAAGTGTCTATAGGATATAAGAACAAGCAAAGATAAATGTTTAAATTATTAAAATTACTCTACTAAACTTAAACTATAAGAAATAAGTAAATGAAAAAAAAATTAAACGATAAAGTTAATAATCAATGACAACAGTAACTTTGACCCAACATGTAGCAAATCTATTCGAATTCTTAGAATATAAATAAATTAAAACATTCTGTGCAAGAAATAGATAAAATAAGCACAAAAATAACAAATTCATAACAATGAAACAACACATAACTAACAAATAAATAAGGAAATAAAAATAAAATTCAACAACCTGAATAGCCAAATCAAAACAAAGAAGGCATGGTTTCATTTTGTTTCTGCCGGAGCAATGGTGGGGATGCTTTTCGGTGGTAGTCTGGTGTGGACAAAGTTGTTGTCTCTGTTTGGTCTATCGCCGGAGATGGCATGTAACGACCCTTTGGGTCGTTTCGTGTGTTAAAACCTTATGTTTCATAAAATACTTTTCGATATATTCTAAGTGGATATTTTAGATTATTAGTAATTATAATTATAAAATTAGTAGGGTAGTTTTAATAATTAATATACTTTGTGGTTAAAGAAGATAACATAAAAATTAATAGTAGCTTATTTTTATCATTTTTATGGTTAGTCATACAATAAGTAGGGTTAATATTTTCTTGGTGATATCACAAACTGTTCAAGGCTCTTGTTTTCTTTTGTTGTCGGTGCCGTGGATAAAGATCGATAGGAAAGAGGTAAGAACTTCCCCCAATTCTCAAATTATTTTATAAACAATGAATAATAGTTTGGTGGGTATTAACTCTCGTTAATATTATTTAATTGTATTGGAAAGTGAGAAAGATAATGTGTTATAATATATATTATATGTGTATGGAATTGGAAAGAAAGTGAGGAATGTTAATATATATATATATTTATATTATATTGTTTGATAGAGAATGAATTAAGGGACAAACCTGCAAATGGATTGCTACTTGAGGAAAAAGAGGATTAATGCATGTGTGCCACTGGTCTCGTGACCAGTGGCTTCAATTGTTAATGTTAGTGGGAAATTAGGAAATTGGCTTCAAGGTGTTGTTATTCTGCCATTGGTTTCGTAAACAGTGACTTAATTTTAATATTGTAAAATTTTGTTATAATATAAGAAATTAAAGTTTGATATATTGAGATAGGTAATTAAATATTTGGTATGATATATTATATGATTATTATTAAAATTGTGCTAAGTGGAGGAATTAAGACTTACTTTTAGGTTTGAATTTTAGGAAATATATATATAAAGTTAGGTGAATTTTGGGTCTAGGCTAGACATAGAGTAATATGATGTCTGTAGACTCGTTAACTTACAAATATGCGTATATATTTGATAGATTGGAAAGGTTCAGAAGCATTGAGGAAAGAAAAAGTATTGTAAAAGTAGCTTGCGTGACTCCGGTTCTTCGGTGGAGGTAGGTTATGGTTTATTTCTATTTGATAGATAAACTTTAAATAGCGATTGATATGTATTGAGTAATATTGTAGAGTCTCCTTTGTACTTGATTGTGTGGTTGTATGTTTTGATTGTGTGGTTTGTGGTTGGCCAAAAATTATGAGAGTGTTGAATTTCTAATCTTGAACCCTCTCCATTAAAATGACGCCTTGAACAAAGAAGACTTGCTGAAATAAAATAATGAGATAATTGAATTGGAGTGTCACGTTCCGACACGGTATTATGGGATTGGAGTGTCACGTTTCGACACGGTATTATGGGATCGGAGTGTCACGTTCTGACACGATATTATGGGATCGGAGTGTCACGTTCCGACACAATAACATTAAAGGCAAGGAATCTTGAAGTATCTTTATATACTTAATCTCAAGGAACCTATTTTCCAAATGAGTATGGTGTGGAGGCATGAGTCCTCACACGTGTGCTTGATGTTGTGATTTATGGTGTACCTATTATGGTGATGTTGTTGTCAATGGTTCATGTGTTTGTTGCTTGCCACCTGTTAGGTATAGTAGTTGATTTTATATTATTATTCATTATATACTGATTTCTATTTTGAGTTGACCGATGATACCTACTTAGTACGTGTTCCTTGTACTGACCTCTACTTGTAGTTTCTTCTCTGTTCTTTTGTGGAGTGCAGCAAGTGTACCATCGACTTCGACTCGCCCTCAGCTCTAATCAGTCTCCAGCACATCAGAGTTCAGGGTGAGCTATTATTTCTAGCTCATGCTGGATTCTCATTCACGTCTTGATGTCTTTGAATTTCGGACATGGACCATCTTTTTAATTATTTTGGTTTCTTAAATACTCTTAGACTTGGTATTTTGAGGATAGATGTTCCAGATTTAGGAGATAATAAGTGTTAAACTTTAGAAGCTTATTTAATTGGTTACATTAATAATTTTTTGATCTTCCGCATTATTTTTGTTATTCATAGTTGAACTATTGGTAAATGTTGGGGTTTAAATTTGGTGGTTCGCTCACCTAGTAGGTTAAGTGTGGGTGCCACTCACGACTCGTTTTGGGTCGTGACAAACTTGATATCAGAGCATTAGGTTTGTTGATCTCATCACACAAGGACAGGTCTAGTAGAGTCTTGCAGAACGGTATGGGGACGCCTTTTCTTTTCTTCGAGAGGCTATAGGACTTTAGGAAAACATCATTCTTTCTTTCTTTCGTGGTATTACTTGGATCCAATTGGTGTCTGGGTGATACAAATTGGTATCTGACTTTCTCACTCTATTTCGCAGATAATTAGAACTAGAGCAACAACTGTGCCAACACCAACACCGGAACGATAGGGTACGTCTGAGCCAATCATTGAGGCTTTAACTCGAAGAGGAGCAGTGACAAGAGGCCGTGGTAGGGGTCGCAGGAGGACGCCCACTAGAGGCAGAGGACAAACACCTGGTCCAGCTAAGAATAGAGCAGTGACTCCTCCACCGACTGATGAGGTAGTGAGAGAGGGTGAAAAAGGGGAAAATGAGCAGATTCAGGATAAGGAAGTACCACCCCAGCCTACCCCAGAGATGATTAATCAGGTTCATACTTATCTTAGCAAGTTATTTGATCAGGGCCAGACGCCTCCAGTGTTTTTCTGCACTAGCACCTCAGGTTCAGGGAGTACAACATGCAGTTGTTGTGGCTCCCCGCATGGGGATGCATCATTGGAAATAGGCACGTTTCCTCGATAGACTACAGGGTCTATAAAGACAAGTGATCAGCATGAACTTTTCATTAAGTTATTAAAGTTGAAACCTCCAGTCTTCAAGGGTGCTGAATCTGAAGATGCCTATGATTTTCTGGTTGATTGTCATGAGCTGCTACATAAGATGGACATAGTAGAACGATTCGGTGTTGAGTTTGTGACCTACCAGTTTCAGGGGGATGCCAAAATGTGGTGACAGTCGTATGTTGAGTGTCAACCAGCAAGGGTACCACCTTTGACTTGAGCATCATTTTCTAGCCTATTTATGGAGTAATATATACCCCGGACTTTGAGGGATCGGAGGAGAGATGAGTTCTTGAGTCTAGAGCAAGGAAGGATGTCTGTTGCTTCTTATGAGGCCAAATTTCGTGCACTATCCAGGTATACCACTCAGCTTTGCTTTATTCCACAAGAGAGGATTCGCCGCTTTGTGAAAGGATTGAGGTCAGATTTGCAGATTCCAACCTTACAGGTAGCTGCTGCAGCAAAATCCTTTCAGGAAGTGGTTGATTTTGTGATAGAGGTAGAGGGGGTGAAGCCAGACGACTTCACCACAGCGTCGACATTTAAGAAGTTCCGTAAGGGAGGTGATTTTAGTGGTTCTTACTCCAGAGGGCAGAGTTCAGGAGGTTACCCAGCTCGTCCTATTCAGTCCTCATTGCAGGCTTCAGGTGGGGGTCCATCACAGACCAGTCAGCCTTTTTCTGAGATTGGAGGTTATCTCCATACTTCGTCATTTTCACAAAGACCTATACTTGACTCCAGGAATTGTTATGGATGTGGAGAGGCGGGAAATATTAGGAAATATTGTCCAAAACAGAGTTACAGACCTCCAGTAGTTAGAGGTAGAGGTGGTCATGGTAGAGGCCGCCATTCTGGAGGACGTGGTGGCCAAGGTAATTGTGGTAACAAATTCAGTCGGGGTGGCGGGCAAGTTGGAACTAATGCAGCGCAGCTTGGTAGGGGCAATGATCAGACAGCTGATAGGGCCCATTGTTATGCTTTCCTCGGGAGGTCTGAAGCAGATACATCTGATGTTGTTATCACAGGTACTCTTGTGGTCTGTGATTGCATAACTTCTGTATTGTTTGATCCTAGATCCACATTTTCATATGTATCTTCCTCATTTGCTACTGATCTTGATTTATATTGTGATTTTCTTGACATGCCTATTCATGTCTCTACTCATGTGGGTGAGTCTGTGATAGTTGAGGAGGTGTATAGGTCTTGCCATGTGACTTTTGTGGGGAGCAATACTTATGTAGATTTGATTATTCTAGAGATGGTTGTTTTTGATGTAATTCTAGGTATGACTTGGCTTTCTCCAAATTTTGTAATCCTAGATGTAATGCTAAAATTGTGACATTGGCCAAGCCTGGGAAAGATCCTCTAGTGTTGGAGGCTGACTATATTTCCACTTCAGTTCGTATTATCTCTTTTCTTCGTGCTAAGAGGATGGTGAGTAAGGGTTGTTTAGCTTTCTTGGCACATCTCAGGGATAGAACTTCCAAAGTACCTTCGATTGAGTTTGTTTTGATAGTGAGTTTCTGGATGTGTTTCCTTCAGACCATCCTGGTATTCCACCGGATAGGAATATTTATTTTTATATTGATCTGGAGTCGGGTACTCTCCCCATTTCCATTCCCCCTTATAGAATGGCTCAAGCTGAGTTAAGAGAGATAAAGGCCCAACTTCAGGAGTTGTTAGGTAAAGGTTTTATTAGACCAAGTGCATCCCCTTGGGGTGCTCCTGTTTTATTTGTGAAGAAGAAAGATGGAAGTTTTCGGATGTGTAAGACTATAGGCAGCTGAATAAGGTAACTATTAAGAACAAGTATCCCATTCCTCGCATTGATGCTTTGTTCGATCAGTTACAAGATGCTTGTGTCTTCTCTAAAATTGATTTGAGATCCTGTTATCATCAATTGAAAATACGGGCAACAAATGTGCCAAAGAATGCTTATCGAACCAGGTATGGGCTTTATGAGTTCTTAGTAATGTCTTTTGGGCTTGCGAATGCCCCTGTTACTTTCATGAGCCTGATGAACGGGATTTTAGGCCATATCTGGACCTCTTTGTTATTGTATTTATTGATGATATACTGATATACTCAAAGAGCAGGGAAGAACATTAAGTTGTATTTGCATTAAGGCAATGGAGACATTATCTGTATGTGGCCAAGTGTGAAGTTTATACAGATCATCATAGTTTACAGTATGTCTTTACTCAGAAAGATTTAAATTTGAGGCAGAGGAGGTAGATGGAACTACTGAAATACTATGATATTACTATTTTTTATCACCCAGGAAAAGCTAATGTTGTGGTAAATGCTTTAAGTAGAAAAGCATGGAGCATGGGTAGTTTAGCCCACTTACATGTTTCTAGACGCCCATTAGCTAGATTGGTTCAGATTCTGGCTAATGACTTTATGAGGCTGGAAGTACTGGAGAAAGGAGGATTTTTGGCCTGTGTGGAGGAAAAATCTTTTTTTCTTGACCAGATAAAGGAAAATCAGTTTGCTGATGAGAAGCTGAGCCGAATTCAAGATATGGTATTGCGAGGAGAGGCTAAAGAGGAGTAATTGATGAAGAAGGCGTCTTGAGGATTAAGGGAAGAGTATGTGTGCGCCGTGTAGATGATTTGATTCACATTATTCTTATAGAGGCTCATAGTTCGAGGTATTCTATACATCCTGGTGCAACCAAGATGTATCGTGATCTAAGGCAACATTATTGGTGGAATAGAATGAAGCGTGACATTGTTGATTTTGTTGCCCACTGCCCGAATTGTCAGCAGATAAAGTATGAACATCAGAGGTTTGGAGGTACACTTAAGAGAATGCCCATTCCTGAATGGAAGTGGGAAAGAATTGCAATGGATTTCGTAGTTGGTCTTCTAAAGACATTGGGTAAGTTTGATTCTATTTGGGTAATTGTTGACAAGTTAACTAAGTCTGCTCATTTCATTCTGGTTAAGATGACTTACAATGCAGAGAAATTAGACAAACTCTATGTCTCTGAGATTGTTCGATTGCATGGAGTTCCACTTTCCATCATATGAGATTGAGGTACGCAATTTACTTCTATGTTTTGGAGGATATTACATGCTGAATTAGGTACTAGACTAAATCTTAGTACTGCATTTCACCCTCAGACCGATGGTTAGTCTGAGCGAACGATTCAGGTATTGGAGGATATGCTTCGTGCATGTGTGAGAGAATTTGGTGGTCATTGGGATAAATTCTTACCCTTAGCAGAGTTTTTGTACAACAATAGCTATCATTCGAGTATTTATATGGCCCCATTTGAGGCATTGTATGGGAAGAGATGTAGCTCCCCCATTGGTTGGTTTGATGCATTTGAGGTTAGACATTGGGGTACTGATCTTCTAGGGGACTCATTAGAAAAAGTGAAATTTATTCAAGAAAAGCTTTTAGCATCTCAGAGTAGGTGGAAGGAATATATAGATCGAAATGTTAGAGACTTGGATTTTATGGAGGGTGAACAAGTCTTGCTGAAGGTTTCACCCATGAAAGGTGTGATGCGGTTCGGTAAGCAAGGTAAGCTTAGTTTGAGGTATATTTGACCATTCGAAGTCCTTAAGCACGTGGGGGAGGTGGCCTATGAATTGGCCTTGCCTCCAGGGCTGTCAGGAGTGCACCCGGTATTTCATGTGTCAATGCTAAAAAAATATCACGGTGATGGAAATTACATTATTCGTTGGGATTCAGTTCTTATTGATGAGAATCTGTCTTTTGAGGAGGAGCCTGTTGCTATTCTAGATAGGGAGGTCCGCAAGTTGAGATCTGTAACGACCTGTTTAGTCATTTTGAGCAGTGGAGTATTTCTGCTAAAAATTGTCTGAGTCGACGGATCCCACGACGGACCGTCCCAGGCACGACGGACCATCGAGGGTGTCTCGTTCCAAAACACTTAGAATTCTGAAATTTGAGTACTGAGATCGACCCTCTAAACTTTGCGACGAAATGGCAGGACGGACCGTCACAGGAATGACGGACCGTCACAGACCCTTAATTAAATTTAGTCTCTGAACTTTGTGACGGAAGCAGCAGGACGGACCGTCGCAGGCACAACGGGCCGTCACAGCCTGCGTAACCCTGCCTGTGTCAGATTTCTATTAAATGTTTTAAGGGGCGTTTTGGACTATTCCTGCTTTAAATTATAAAGTTAGTGGTTGAATGTTAATAATTCAATTACTTGGGGGTTAAAAGAGAGAACCTTGAAACAAGTAGTGGGGTATTTTATCATCTTTTATACTTAATTATATGCTAATTAGGGTAAAAGAAAGAGGGTTTGAATAAGAAAGAGAAAAAGAACAGAGAGAGAGAGGGAGAAACGATCGATTGAGAGAGAGGAAGAACACAGCTTTGGGAAAGTAGATTGCTTGATCGCAATTCTTCGGTGGAGGTAGGCTATGGTTTATACTATTTCATAGTAAACTCTTAATAGCGAATGATATGTATGGGTTATATTGTAAACCCTTCTATATGCTTAATTGTGTGATTGCATAATGTGATTATATAATTGTGATAAAATAAGCATGATGAGGCTATTGAATCCTAAACTTTGAAACCTCTTTGTTAATGATGATGCCTTAGTATAAAAGAAGGCTTGACTAACTAAAAGAGTGAGGTTAGTGGATTGGGTGTCATGTTCCGGCACCAGGATAGTATTAATGGATCGGGTGTCACGTTCCGACACCAGGATAGTATTACTGGATTGGGTGTCACGTTCCGACACCAGGATAGTATTAATGGATTGGGTGTCACGTTCCGACACCAGGATAGTATGGTGAGGATCGGAGTGTCACGTTCCGACACAAGGATAGTATGATGAGGATCGGAGTATCACGTTCCGACACCAGGATAGTATGATGAGGATCGAAGTGTCACGTTCTGACACCAGGGTAGTAAAGAGAATGAATCTTGAAATATGTTAATATACCCAATTTAATGAACCTTTTCCCAAATGAGTATAGTATGGAGGCTTGAGTCCTCATGGGTGCACTTGATGTTATTTATCAATGATTCTTGCACATTGTTGTTGCTACCTGTGGAGTATTGTAGTTGATTTTATGATATTACCTGATATATATTGCTTTCTATTTTGAGTTGGGCGATGATACCTACTAAGTACTTGTGTTTTGTACTGACCCCTACTTGTATGTTTTCTTTTTGTTAATTGTGGAGTGCAGCAAATGTACTGTCGATTTCAACACAATCACAACTCTAGCCAGTCTTCATCACGTCAGATTTCAGGGTGAGCTATTGTCCCTAGCTCGGACTGGATTCTTTCTTTCACGTCTTGATGTCTTGAAGTTCGGACATGGACCATCTCTTTTACTTATTTTAGCTTCTTAGATATTCTTAGATTTAGTAATTTGAGGATAGATGTTCTTGTGATGATGACTTCCAGATTTTGGGGATAATGATAAGTTTTGAGTTTTAGAAGTAATTATTGATTTTGTGAATGAGTTTTAAGTCTTCCACATTATATTTTTGTTCATTATGGTTGAATGTTGGGGTTTAGATTGGTTGGTTCGTTCACATAGGAGGGTAAGTGTGGGTGCCACTCGCGGCTCGATTTGGGTCGTGACAAACTTGGTGTCAGAGCATTAGGTTCGTTGTTCTCATCACACAAGACGAGTCTAGTAGAGTCTTAAGGAACGGTAGGGGGACGCCTTTAATTTTCTTTGAGAGGCTATAAGACTTTAGGAAAACTCCATTCTTTCTTTCTTGCGTGCTATTACTTGGGTCCAATTGGTATCTAGGTGATACAAATTGGTATTTGACCATCTTCACTCTATTTCGCAGATGGTTAGAACTAGATCAACAACTGCGCCAACACCAACACCGGCAAGACAAGATGCGTCTGAGCCAGCCACTGGGGCTGTAACTCGAAGAGGAGTAGTGGCAAGAGGCCGTTGAAGAGGTCGCGGGAGGACATCCTCTAGAGGAAGAGGACAAGCACCTAGCCTATCTGGTACTAGGGCGGTGACTCCTCCACCGACTGAGGAAGTAGTAAGAGAGGGTGAGGAAGGGGAAAATGAGCAAGTGAAGAATGAGGAATTGCAACCCCAACCTACCCCAGAGATGATTAATCAGGTTCTTGCCTATCTTAGCCAATAATTTGATCAAGGCCAAACACCTCCAGTGTTTTCTGCACCAACACCTCAGGTTCCGGAGGTATAACATGCAGCTACTGTGGCTCCCCGCATGGATGCCTCATTGGAAATAGGCACGTTTCCTCGGTTGACTACAGAGCCTGTAATGACAAGTGATCAACATGAACTTTTCAGTAAGTTCTTGAAATTGAAACCTCCAGTCATCAAGGGTGCTTAATCTGAGGATGCCTACGATTTTCTGGTTGACTGTCATGAGTTATTACATAAAATGGGCTTAGTAGAACGATTTGGTGTTGAGTTTGTAACCTATCAGTTTCAGGGAAATGCCAAAATATGGTGGCGGTCACATGTTGAGTGTCAACCCGCACAGGCACCACCTATGACTTGGGCGTCATTCTCTAGCTTATTTATGGAGAAGTATATCCCCCAGACCTTGAGGGATAGGAGGAGAGATGAGTTCTTGAGCCTAGAGCAAGGTAGGATGTCGGTTACTGCGTACGTGGCTAAGTTTCGTGCACTATCAAGGTATGCCACCCAGCTTTGTTTCAGTCCACAAGTGAGTATTCGCCGTTTTGTGAAGGGATTAAGGTCAGAGTTGCGGATTTCAGCCTTACAGGTAGCGGCTACAGCAAAATCCTTTCAGGAAGTGGTAGACTTCGTGATAGAGGTGGAGGGAGTGAAGCCAGATGACTTCACCATGGCATCGACATCAAAAAGGTTTCGTAAGGGAGGTGAGTTTAATGGTTCTTACTCCAGAGGACATGGTTAAGCAGGTTACCCAATCCGACAAATTCAGTCCTCACTACAGGCTGTAGCTTGGGCTCCACCGCAGACCGGTCAACATTTCTCTGAGTTTGGTGGTTATCCCCAGACTTCGTCATTCTCACAGAGACCTATGCTTGAATCCAGAGAGTGTTATGGATGTGGGGAGACTGGACACATTATTAAGAGGTAATGTCCAAAACAGAGTTACAGACCTCCAATAGTCAGAGGTAGAGGTGGTCATGGAAGAGGCCGTCATTCTGGAGGACGTGGTGGTCGAGGTAATGGTGGTCAACGAAACGGCCGGGGTGATGGGTAAACTGGAGCCACTATAGCACAACATGGTAGGGGCAACGGGCAGACAGGTGATAGGGCCCATTGTTACGCTTTCCTCGGGCGGTCTGAGGCGAAGACATCTAATGCTGTTATCACAGGTAATCTTTTGGTTTGCGATTGCATGGCTTCTGTATTATTTGATCCTGGCTCTACATTTTCATATGTATCTTCCTCATTTGCTACTGGTCTTAATTTACCTTGCGAATTGCTTGACATGCCTATTCGTGTTTCCACTCCGGTGGGTGAGTCTGTGATAGTTGAAAAGGTATATAGGTCTGGTCTGGTTACTTTTGTGGGGAGCAATACGTATGTAGACTTGGTTATCTTAGAAATGGTTGACTTTGATGTAATTCTGGGTATGACTTGGCTTTCTCCAAATTTTGCAATCTTAGATTGTAATGCTAAAACTGTAACGTTGGCCAAGCCTGGGACAGATCCGTTAGTATGGGAGGGTGACTACACTTGCACCACGATTCGTATCATCTCCTTTCTTCGTGCTAAGAGAATGGTTAGTAAGGGTTGTTTAGCTTTCTAGGCACACCTCAGGGATGATACTACCGAAGTACCTTCAATTGAGTCGGTTTCGATAATCCGTGAGTTTCTAGATGTGTTTCCCGCAGACCTTCCTGGTATGCCACCAGATAGAGATATTGACTTCTGCATTGATCTTGAACCGGGTACTCGCCCCATTTCTATACCCCCTTATAGAATGGCTCCCGCTGAGTTAAGAGAGTTAAAGGCTCAACTTCAAGAATTGTTAGGATAAGGCTTCATTAGACCAAGTGCATCCCCTTAGGGTGCTCCTGTTTTGTTTGTGAAGAAGAAGGATGGAAGCTTTCGGATGTGCATAGACTACAGACAATTGAATAAGGTAACCGTTAAGAACAAGTATCCTCTTCCTCGCATGGATGATTTGTTCGATCAGTTACAAGGTGCTTGTACCTTCTCAAAAATTGATTTGAGATCTGGTTATCATCATTTGAAAATACGGGCAACGGATGTGCCCAAGACTGCTTTTCGGACCAGGTATGGGCATTATGAGTTCTTAGTAATGTCTTTTGGGCTTACGAATGCCCCTGTTGCTTTCATGAGCTTGATGAATGGGATTTATAAGCCATATCTGGATCTCTTTGTCATTGTATTCATCGATGATATACTGGTATACTCAAAGAGCAGGAAAGAACATGAGGAGCATTTGAGAATTGTATTGGAAATGTTGAGGGAGAAAAAGCTTTATGCCAAATTCTCTAAGTGCGAGTTTTGGCTAGATTCAGTGTCCTTCTTGGGGCATGTGGTTTTTAAGGATGGAGTGATGGTGGATCCTTCTAAGATCGAAGTAGTGAGGAATTAGGTAAGACCCACTAATGTTACAGAGGTAAGGAGCTTTGTTGGTTTAGCTAGCTACTACCGTCGGTTTGTCAAGGGATTTTCTTCTATTGCTTCCCAATTGACAAACTTGACTAAGCAGAGTGTTCCATTTGTATGGTCGGACGAGTGCGAAGAAAGCTTTCAGAAGCTCAAGACTTTGTTGACTACTGCACCAATCCTCACCTTGCCAGTGGAAGGTAAGAACTTCATTGTTTATTGTGATGCATCTTATTCTGGTTTGGGTGCTGTGCTAATGCAAGAGAAGAATGTAATTGCTTATGTTTCGAGGCAATTAAAGGTGCATGAACGCAATTACCCGACCCATGATTTGGAGTTGGCTGCGGTAGTGTTTGCATTAAAGCAATGGAGGCACTATCTATATGGGGTTAAGTGTGAAGTTTATACAGATCACCGTAGTTTACAGTATGTCTTTACTCAGAAGGATTTGAATTTAAGACAGAGGAGGTGGATGGAACTACTGAAAGACTATGACATCACTATCTTGTATCATCCAGGAAAAGCTAACGTTGTGGCAGATGCTTTAAGTAGAAAGGCAAGGAGCATGGGAAATCTAGCTCACATGCAGGTTTTTAGACACCCATTGTCTAGAGAAGTTCAGACTCTGGCTAATAACTTTATGAGGCTAGAAGTAAATGAGAAGGGAGGATTTTTGGCTTGTGTGGAGGCAAGATCTTCCTTTCTTGACAAGATCAAGGGAAAACAGTTTGATGATGAGAAACTAAGCCGAATTCGGGATATGGTGTTGCGAGGAGAGGATAAAGAAGCAATAATGGATGAGGAAGGTGTTTTGAGAATTAAGGGAAGGGTATGTGTGCCCCGTATTGATGATTTGATCCACACTATTCTTACAGAGGCTCATAGTTCCGGATATTCTATACATCCTGGTGCAACCAAGATGTACCGTGACCTAAAGCAACACTTTTGGTGGAGTAGAATGAAGCGCGACATTGTTGATTTTGTTGCCAAATGTCCAAATTGTCAGCAAGTAAAGTATGAACACCAGAGGCCCGGAGGAACACTTCAGAGAATGCGTATTTCTGAATGGAAGTGAGAGAGAATTGCAATGGACTTCGTGGTTGGTCTTCCCAAGACAATGGGTAAGTATGACTCCATTTGGGTGATTGTTGATAGGTTAACTAAGTCTGCTTACTTCATTCCGGTCAAGGTGACTTACAATGCACAGAAGTTAGCCAAACTTTACATCTCGGAAGTTGTTCGATTGCATGGGGTTCCACTCTCCATCATATCAGATAGAGGTACGCAGTTTACTTCTAAGTTTTGGAAAACATTGCATGCGGAATTGGGTACTAAGTTGGACCTTAGTACCGCGTTCCATCCTCAGACCGATGGTCAGTCTGAGCGAACGATTCAAGTGTTGGATGATATGCTTCGTGCATGTGTGATAGAATTTTGTGGCCATTGGGACAACTTCTTATCCTTAGTAGAGTTTTCATACAATAATAGCTATCACTCAAGTATTGATATGGCCCCATTTGAGGCATTGTATGGGAGAAGATGTAGGTCTCCCATTGGGTGGTTTGATGCATTCGAGGTTAGACCTTGGGGTACTGACCTTCTGAGGAAATCGTTAGATAAAGTGAAATGCATTCAAGAAAAGCTTTTAGCGGCTCAAAGTAGACAGAAAGAATATGCAGATCGGAAGGTTAGAGACTTGGAGTTTATGGAGAGTGAGCAAGTCTTACTGAAGGTTTCGCCCATGAAAGGGGTGATGCGGTTTGGTAAGCGAGGTAAACTTAGTCCAAGATACATTGGTCCATTTGAAGTTTTGAAGCGCGTGGGGGAGGTAGCTTATGAATTGGCCTTACCCCCAGGACTGTCAAGAGTGCATCCGGTATTTCATGTGTCTATGTTGAAAAGATACCAAGGGGATGGAAACTACATCATTCGTTGGGATTCAGTCCTGCTTGATGAGAATTTGTCTTATGAGGAGGGGCCTGTTGCTATTTTAGATAGAGAAGTCCGCAAGTTGAGGTCAAGAGAGATTGCATCCATCAAGGTTCAATGGAAGAATCGGCCGGTTGAAGAATCCACATGGGAGAAAGAGGCTGATATGCAAGAAAGATACCCACATATGTTTACAGTTTCAGGTACTCCTTTTCGCCCTTGTTTTTCTTCTTGTGATCGTTCGGGGACGAACGGTGGGTATATTGGTATCTATTGTAACGACCTGTTTAGTCATTTTGAGCAGTGGAGTATTTCTGGTAATAATTGTCTGAGTCGACGGATCCCACGACAGACCGTCGAGGGTGTCTCGTTCCAAAACACTTAGAATTCTGAAATTTGAGTACTAAGATCGACCCTCTGAACTTCGGGACGAAATGGCAGGATGGACCGTCATAGACCCTTAGTGAAATTTAGTCTCTGAACTTTGTGACGGATGCAGCAGGACGGACCGTCATAGGCACGACGGGCTGTCACAGCCTGCGTAACCCTGCCTGGGTCGGATTTCTGTTAAATGTTTTAAGGGGCGTTTTGGACTATTCCTGCTTTTAATTATAAAGTTAGTGGTTGAATGTTAATAATTCAATTACTTGGGGGTTAAAAGAGAAAACCTTGAAACAAGTAGTGGGGTATTTTATCATCTTTTATACTTAATTATATGCTAATTATGGTAAAAGAAAGAGGGTTTGAATAAGAAAGAGAAAAAGAACAGAGAGAGAGAGGGAGAAACGATCGATTGAGAGAGAGGAAGAACGCAGCTTTGGGAAAGTAGATTGCTTGATCGCAATTCTTCGGTGGAGGTAGGTTATGGTTTATGCTATTTCATAGTAAACTCTTAATAGCGAATGATATGTATGGGTAGTATTGTAAACCCTTCTATATGATTAATTGTGTGCTTGCATAACGTGATTATATAATTGTGATAAAATAAGCATGATGAGGCTATTGAATTCTAAACTTTGAAACCTCTTTGTTAATGATGATGCCTTAGTATAAAAGAAGGCTTGATGAACTAAAAGAATGAGGTTAGTGGATCGGGTGTCACGTTTCGGCACAAGGATAGTATTAATGGATCGGGTGTCACGTTCCCACACTAGGATAGTATTAATGGATTGGGTGTCATGTTCCGACACCAGGATAGTATTAATGGATCGGGTGTCACGTTCCGACACCAGGATAGTATGATGAGGATCGGAGTGTCACATTCTGACACCAGGATAGTATGATGAGGATCGGAGTGTCACGTTCCTACACCAGGATAGTATGATGAGGATCAGAGTGTCACGTTTCGACACCAGGGTAGTAAAGAGAATGAATCTTGAAATATGTTAATATACCCAATTTAATGAACCTTTTTCCAAATGAGTATGGTATGGAGGCTTGAGTCCTCATGGGTGCACTTGACGTTATTTATCAATGATTCTTGCACATTGTTGTTACTACCTGTTGAGTATTGTAGTTGATTTTATGATATTATCTGATATATCTTGCTTTCTATTTTGAGTTGGCCGATGATACCCCTACTTGTATGTTTTCTTTTTGTTAATTGTGGAGTGCAGCAAACGTACCGCCGACTTCAACTCAACCGCAACTCTAGCCAGTCTTCATCACGTCAAATTTCAGGGTGAGCTATTGTCCCTAGCTTGGACTGGATTCTTTCTTTCACGTCTTGATGTCTTGAAGTTCGGACATGGACCATCTCTTTTACTTATTTTAGCTTCTTAGATATTCTTAGATTTAGTAATTTGAGGATAGATGTTCTTGTGATGATGACTTCCAGATTTTGGGGATAATGATAAGTTTTGAGTTTTAGAAGTAATTATTGATTTTGTGAATGAGTTTTAAGTCTTCCACATTATATTTTTGTTCATTATGGTTGAATGTTGGGGTTTAGATTGGTTGGTTCGTTCACATAGGAGGGTAAGTGTGGGTGCCACTCGCGGCTCGATTTGGGTCGTGACAAGATCAAAGGAGATTGCATATATCAAGGTTTAGTGGAAGAATCGTCCAGTCGAAGAGTCCACTTGGGAGAGTAAGGCTGATATGCGTAAAAAATATCCACATATTTTTACCAATTCAGGTACCTTTCCTTACTCTCACTTTCTGTTGATCGTTCGAGGACGAACGATGGGTAAATTGGTATCTATTGGAACGACCCTTTGGGTCGTTTCGTGTGTTAAAACCTTATGTTTCATAAAATACTTTCTGATATATTCTAATTGGATATTTTGGACTATTAGTAATTATAAATATTAAATTAGTGGGGTAGTTTTAATAATTAATATACTTTGTGGTTACAGAAGATAACATAAAAATTAATAGTAGCTTATTTTTACAATTTTTATGATTAGTCATATAATAAGTAGGGTTAATATTTTCTTGGTGATACCACAAACTGTTCAAGACTTTTGTTTTCTTTTTCTGTTGGCGCCGTGGATAAAGATCGATAGGAAAGAGGTAAGAACTTCCCCAATTCTCAAATTATTTTATAAACAATGTTGGTGGGTATTAACTCTCGTTAATATTATTTGATTGTATTGAAAAGTGAGGAAGGTTAATGTATTATAATCTATATTATATGTGTATGGAATTGGAAAAAAGTGAGGAATGTCCATATATATATATATATATATATATATATATATATATATATATATTTATATTATATTGTTTGATAGAGAATGAATTTAGGGACAAACCTGCAAATGAATTGCTACTTGAGGAAAAAGAGGATTAATGCATGTGTGCCACTGGTCTCGTGACCAGTGGCTTCAATTGTTAACCTTAGTGGGAAATTAGGAAATTGGCTTCAAGGTGTTGCTATTCTGCCACTGGTTTCGTAACTAGTGGCCTAATTTTAATATTCTAAAATTTCGTTATGATATAAGAAATTAAAGTTTGATATATTGAGATAGGTAATTAAATATATGGTGTACTATATTATATGATTATTATTAAAATTTTGTTAAGTGGAGGAATTAAGACTTACTTTTAGGTTTGAATTTTAGGAAATATATATATAATGTTAGGTGAATTTTGGGTCTAGGCTAGACATAGAGTAATATGATGTCTGTAGACTCGTTAACTTACAAATATGCGTATATATTTGATAGAGTTGAAACGTTCAGAAGCATTGAGGAAAGAAAAAAGTATCGTAAAAGTAGCTTGCGTGACTCCGGTTCTTCGGTGGAGGTAGGTTATGGTTTATTTCTATTTGATAGATAAACTCTAAATAGCGATTGATATGTATTGAGTGATATTGTAGAGTCTCATATGTACTTGATTGTGTGGTTGTATGTTTTGATTGTGTGGTTTGTGGTTGGCCTAAAATTATGAGAGTGTTGAATTTCTAATCTTGAACCCTCTCTATTAAAATGACGCCTTGAATAAAGAAGACTCGCTGAAATAAAATAATGAGATAATTGGATTGGAGTGTCACGTTCCGACACGGTATTATGGGATCGGAGTGTCATATTGTTCCTCTTGTCTTATATTCTTCTTATCTTCATCTTTATATTGCTAGTTTGGTTTAGTTTTACAACAAAGAACAAATATTTAATATTAATGTCATTCTTAGTGTAAATTGATTTCCTTTTTACATTTGTATTAATTTGATTTTGATTTAAATTTTATTATAATTACCAACACTTGTGGAATATAATCTTTATGGAATTATCCAAAATTCTAATATTTTAAACTTGAAATAATTTATTAAAAGATAAAAACTATGAGAAAGTACAAGAAATATTTTAAAATTATATCGAAGTAAATATTTTTATGCGTAAAATAAAATTTCAAATTACATATATAATGTCGGGTTGGTTTGGTCTCGGGTTAATTTTTTTGATGACCAAACCAACTCAAATATAATCAGATTCTTTTTTTCAACACCAAACCAAGTCAAATCAATCACTAGTCAATTTTTTTTAAAAAATGACTTAATTTGCAATTTGATTTGATTTTTAGTTTAATTTTGTACACCTCTACTATCAACTATAGTTGTTGGCAAGAGATTACTTGTTTTTCATCTTCACTCTACTGATCATATAGTGTTGACGAACAATATCACCCTTGGGTTTTACAAACAAATATTTTTGTGATTTCTTATAATATTATTTTTCATGAAATGCAGTGTCACGACCCAAAACGGGCCGTGAGTGGCACCTCCTATGTGAGCGAACCAACCAATATAAACCCCATCATTTCAAACATAATGAACTAAATACATTGCGGAATACTTAAAACTCATTAACAAAATAAATCAAATAACTTCTAAAAACTCACACACTTATTATTATCCCCAAAATGTGGAAGTCATCATCACAAGAACATCTATCCTCAAATTACTAATCTAAGAGTATCTAAGAAGCAAAATACATAAAAAGCTAGTCCATGCCGGAACTTCAAGGCATCAAGACATGAAGAGGAAGATCCAGTACAAGCTAGAAGCATTAGCTCACCCTGAAATCCGGAGTAATGAAGACTGGCTAGAGTTGCGGTTGAGTTGAAGACGACGGTATGTTTGCTGCACTCCACATATAACAAGAAAGAAACATACAAGTAGGGGTCAGTACAAAACACAAGTACTGAGTAGGTATCATCGGCCAACTCAAAATAGAAAACAATATATATCAAGTAATAATATAAAATCAACTACATTACTCAACATGTAGCAACAACAAGTACTATAATCGTTAATAAGTACCGCCAAGTTCACACATGAGGACTCAAGCCTCAATACCATACTCATTTGGGAATTAGGTTTATTAGATTGAGTATATTAACATCTTTCAAGATTAATCACCTTTATTCTTGTGTCGGTACGTGACACTCCGCTCCCCTACTACTATGTGTCAGAACGTGACACTCCGATCCCCTAGTTCTACGTGTCGGTTCGTGACACCCGATCCCCTAATTCTACGTGTCGGTTCATGACACCCGATCCCCTAATTCTACATGTCGGTTCGTGACACCCGATCCCGTAATTCTATGTGTCAGTTCGTGACACCAGATCCCCTAATTCTACGTGTCGGTTCGTGACACTCGATCCACTAATCTCATTTTATTAATACATGAAGCCTTCTTTTATACCAAGGCATCATCAATCTCATTACTTTAGTTCATCAAGCCTTCTTTTATACCAAGGCATCATCAATCTCAATACTTAAGTTCATCAAGCCTTCTTTTATACCAAGGCATCATCATTAACAAGGGGTTTTCAAGATTTGGGATTCAATAGCTTCATCATGCTTATTTCATCACAATTATATAATCACATTCATGCAAGCATACAATTAAGCATATAGAAGACTTTACAATACAACCCAACACATACCATTCGCTATTAAGAGTTAACTACAAATAGTATAAAAACCATAACCTACCTCCACCGAAGAATTGTGATCAAGCAAGCTAATCCTCAAAATCTTTGCTTTCTTCTTCGTTTCTCCTCTCTCTCTCGATCGTTTCTCCCTCTCTTTCTGTTCTTTTCTTTTTCTTATTCAAACCTTCTTTCTTTTACCCTAATTAGCATATAATTAAGTATAAAATATAGTGAATTAACCCATTAATTAATTCAAGGTTATCTCTTTTAACCCTCAAGTAGTTAAATTATTAACATTACCCCACTAAATTTATAATTATAGCAGGAATAGTCCAAAACGTCCCTTAAAACATTTAAAGAAAATAGGCCGTCGTGCCTGCGACGGTCCTTCCTGCTGCTCCGTCATAGAGTTCAGAGACTCCATTCCATTAAAGGGTCTGTGACGGTCCGTCGTGCCCACGACGGTCCGTCCTGCCATTCTGTTACGAAGTTCAGAGAGTCGATTTCAGTACCCAATTTTCAGAATTCTAAGTATTTTGGAACGAGACACCCTCGACGGTCCGTCGTGGGTTCCGTCGTCTCAGCCAGTTTTTCCAGAAATAAAATCTGCTGCTCAAAACGACTAAACAGGTCGTTACAATAGATACCAATTTACCCATTGTTCGTCCCCGAACGATCTCAAGATGAAAAACAAGGGCGAAAAGGAGTACCTGAATCTGTAAACAGATGTGGGTATGTTTCTTGCATGTCAGCCTCTTTCTCCCAAGTGGATTCTTCAACGGGTCGATCTTCCATTGAACTTTGATGGATACAATCTCTCTTGATCTCAACTTGCGAATTTCTCTATCTAGAATGGCAACAGGCTCCTCCTCATAAGTCAGGTTCTCATCAAGCAGAACTGAATCCTAACAAATGATGTAGTTTCCATCCCCATGGTATCTGTTCAATATAGACACATGAAATACCGGATGCACTCCTGACAGTCCTGGGGGCAAGGCTTATTCATAAGCTACCTCTCCTACTCGCTTAAGTACTTCAAATGGTCCAATATACCTTGGGCTTAGCTTACCTCTTTTACCAAACCGCATCACCCCCTTCATGGGAGAAACCTTCAACAAGACTTGCTCACCCTCCATAAACTCCATGTCTCTAACCTTTCGATCCGCATATTCTTTCTGCCTACTTTGTGCCGCTAAAAGATTTTCTTGAATAGATTTCACCTTCTCTAATGAATCTCTCAAAAGATCAGTACCCCAAGGTCTAACCTCAAATGCATCAAACCAACCAATGGGAGACCTACTCTTCTCCCATACAATGCCTCGAATGGGGCCATATCAATACTTGAGTGATAACTATTGTTGTATGAGAACTCTGCTAAGGGTAAGAAGTTATCCCAATGACCACCAAATTCTATCACACATGCACGAAGCATATCCTCCAACACTTGAATCGTTCGCTCAGACTGACCATCGGTCTGAGGATGGAACGCAGTACTAAGGTCCAACCTAGTACCCAATTCCGCATGCAATGTTCTCCAAAACTTTGAAGTAAACTGCGTACCTCTATCAGATATGATGGAGTGTGGAACTCCATGCAATCGAACGATTTCTGAGATATAGATTTTGGCTAACTTCTCTGCATTGTAGGTCACCTTAACCGGAATGAAGTGACCAGACTTAGTTAACCTATCAACGATTATCCAAATGGAGTCATACTTACTCATTGCCTTTGGAAGACCAACCACGAAGTCCATTGCAATCCTTTCCCACTTCCATTCAGGAATGGGTATTCTCTGAAGTTTTCCTCCGGGCCTCTGGTGTTCATATTTTACTTGCTGACAATTTGGACATTTGGAAACAAAATCCACAATGTCGCGCTTTATCCTACTCCACCAAAAGTGTTGCTTTAGGTCACGGTACATCTTGGTTGCACCAGGATGTATAGAATATCCGAAACTATGAGCCTCTGTAAGAATAGTGTGGATTACATCATCAACACGGGGTACACATACCCTTCCCTTAATCCTCAAAACACCTTCCTCATCCATTATTGCTTCTTTAGCCTCTCCTCGCAACACCATATCCCGAATTCGAATTAGTTTCTCATCATCAAACTTTTTTCCCTTGATCTTGTCAAGATAAGAAGATCTCACCTCCACACTGGCCAAAAATCCTCCCTTCTCCTTTACTTCTAAACTCATAAAGTCGTTAGCCAGAGTCTGAACCTCTCTAGCCAATGGGCGTCTAGAAACTTGTAAGTGGGCTAAACTACCCATGCTCCCTGCTTTTCTACTTAAGGCATCTGCCACAACATTAGCCTTTCCTGGGTGATACAAGATGGTAACATCATAATCCTTCAGTAGTTCCATCCATCTCCTCTGTCTCAAGTTCTAATCTTTCTGAGTAAAGATGTACTGTAGGCTACGATGATCCGTGTAGATTTCACACTTAACCCCATATAAATAATGTCTCCATTGCTTTAATGCAAACACTACCGCAGCCAACTCCAAATCATGGGTCAGATAGTTATGTTCATGCACCTTTAATTGCTCGAAGCATAAGTAATCACATTCTTCTCTTGCATTAGTACTGCACCCAAACCCGAATAGGATGCATCACAATAGACAATGAAATTCTTACCTTCCATTGGCAAGGTAAGGATCGGTACGGTAGTCAACAAAGTCTTGAGCTTCTGAAAGCTTTCTTCACACTCGCCTGACCAAACAAATGGAACATTCGTTTTAGTCAAGTTCGTCAATTGGGAAGCAATGGAAGAGAATCCCTTGACAAATCGACGGTAATAGCTAGCTAAACCAACAAAGCTCCTTATTTCTGACACATTAGTAGGTCTTACCCAATTCTTCACTGTCTCAATCTTAGAAAGATCCACCATCACCCCATCCTTAGAAACCACATGCCCCAAGAAGGACACTGCATCTAGCCAAAACTCACACTTGGAGAATTTGGCATAAAGCTTTTTCTCCCTCAACATTTCCAATACAATTCTCAAGTGCTCCTCATGTTCCTTCTTGCTCTTTGAGTATACCAATATATCATCAATAAATACGATCACAAAGAGATCCAGATATGGCTTAAAAATCCCGTTCATCAAGCTCATGAAAGCAGCAGGGGCATTAGTAAGACCAAAAGACATCACTACAAATTCGTAATGCCCATACCTGGTCCGAAAAGCAGTCTTTGGCACATCCGCTGCCCGTATTTTCAATTGATGATAACCGGATCTCAAGTCAATCTTAGAGAAGACACAAGCACCTTGTAACTGATCGAACAAGTCATCTATGCGAGGAATAGGATATTTGTTCTTAATAGTTACCTTTTTCAACTGCCGGTAGTCTGTGCACATCCGAAAACTCCCATCCTTCTTCTTCACAAATAACACCGGAGCACCCCAAGGAGATGCACTTGGTCTAATGAAGCCTTTGTTCAACAACTCTTGAAGTTGGGTCTTTAACTCTCTTAACTCTGCGGGAGCCATTCTATAAGAGGGTATAGAAATGGGGCGAGTACCCGGTTCTAGATTGATGCAAAAGTCAATATCTCTATCCGGTGGCATACAAGGAAGATCTGTAGGGAACACATCCAGAAACTCACGGACTACCGAAACCGACTCAATTGAAGGTACTTGGGTAGTGTCATCCCTGAGATGTGCCAAGAAAGCTAAACACCCTTTACTAACCATTCTCTTAGCACGAAGAAATGAGATGATACGAACCGGAGTGGAAGTGTAGTCTCCCTCCCACAATAATGGATCTGTCCCAGGCTTGCCTAACATCACAGTTTTAGCATTACAATCCAAGATCGCAAAATTCGGAGAAAGCCAAGTCATACCCAGAATTACATCAAAATCAACCATTTTTAAGATAACCAAGTCTACATAAGTATTGCTCCCCACAAAAGACACCAAACAAGACCTATATACTTTTTCAACTATCACAGACTCACCCACCGGAGTAGACACACGAATAGGTATGTCAAGCAATTCACAATGTAAATTAAGACCATTAGCAAATGCGGAAGATACATATGAAAATGTAGAGCCAGGGTCAAATAATACAGAAGCCATACAATCACAAACCAAAAGATTACCTATGATAACAACATCTGATGTCTCCACTTCCGACCGCCCAGGGAAAGCGTAACAATGGGCCCTATCACTAGTCTGTCCGTTGCCTCTAACAGGTTGCGCTGCTGTAGTTCCCATTTTTCCGTCACCCCGGCCGTTTTGATGACCACCATTACCTCGGCCACCACGTCCTCCAAAATAACGGCCTCTACCATGACCACCTCTACCTCTAGCTATTGGGGGTTTATAACTCTGTTTTTGACAATTCCTCCTAATGTGTCCAGTCTCCCCACATCCATAACACTCTCTGGAGTCAAGAATGGGTCTCTCAGAGAAGTGTTGACCGGTCTGAGGTGGACCCCCAACTACAGTCTGTAGTGAAGACTGAATTGGTCGGACTGAGTAACCTCCTGAACCCTGTCCTCTAGAGTAAGAACCATTAAACTCACCTCCCTTTCGAAACCTTTTCGATGTTGATGCCATGGTGAAGTCATCTGGCTTCACTCCTTCCACCTCTATCACGAAGTCTACCACTTCTTGAAAGGATTTTGCCATAGCCGCTACCTGTAAGGCTAAAATCCGCAATTCTGACCTCAACCCCTTCACAAAACGGCGAATCCGCTCTTGTGGACTAAAACAAAGTTGGGTGGCATACCTGGATAATGCACGAAACTTAGCCTCATATGCAGTAACCGACATCCTACCTTGCTCTAGGCTCAAGAACTCATCTCTTTTCCTATCCCTCAAAGTCCGGGGGATATACTTCTCCATAAACAAGCTAGAGAATGATGCCCAAGTCATAGGTGGCGCCTCTGTTAGTTGACACTCAACATGTGACTGCCACCACATTTTGGCGTTCCCTTGAAACTGATAAGTCACAAACTCAACACCAAACCATTCTACTATACCCATCTTGTGTAGTAGCTCGTGATAGTCAACCAGAAAATCGTAGGCATCCTCAGATTCAGCACCCTTGAAGACTGGAGGTTTCAATTTCAAGAACTTACTGAAAAGTTCATGCTGATCATTTGTCATTATAGGCCCTGTAGTCAGACGAGGAAACGTGCCTATTTCCAATGAGGCATCAATGCGGGGAGCCACAGTAGCTGCATGTTATACCTCCGGAACCTGAGGTGCTGGTGCAGAAAACACTGGAGGTTTCTGGCCCTGATCAGATAACCCGCTAAGATAAGCAAGAACCTGATTGATCATCTCTGGGGTAGGTTGGGGTGGCAATCCCTCATTCTGTACTTGTTCATTCTCCCCTTCCTCACCCTCTCTTAACACTTCCTCAATCGGTGGAGGAGTCACCGCCCTAGTATCAGATGGGCTAGGTGCTTGTCCTCTTCCTCTAGAGGACGTCCTCCCATGACCTCTTCCACGGCCTCTTTCCGCTACTCTTCCTCGAGCTACAGCCCCAGTGGCTAGTTCAGACGCACCCTGTCACGCCGGTGCTGGTGTTGGCGCGGTTGTTGCTCTAGTTCTAACCATCTGTGAAATAGAGTGAAGATGGTCAGATACCAATTTGTATCACCTAGATACCAATTGGACCCAAGTAATAGCACGAAATAAAGGAAGAAAGAATGGAATTTTCCTAAAGTCTTATAGCCTCTTAAAGAAAAGTAAAGGCATCCCCCTACCGTTCCTTAAGACTCTACTAGACTCATTCTTGTGTGATGATACCAACGAACCTAATGCTCTGATACCAAGTTTGTCACGACCCAAAACGGGCCGTGAGTGGCACCCTCATTTATCCTCCTATTTGAGCCAACCAACCAATCTAAACCCCATCATTTCAAACATAATGAACTAAATACATTGCGGAAGACTTAAAACTCATTAACAAAATAAATCAAATAACTTCTAAAAACTCACACACTTATTATTATCCCCAAAATCTGGAAGTCATCATCACAAGAACATCTATCCTCAAATTACTAATCTAAAAGTATCTAAGAAGCTAAATACATTAAAAGCTAGTCCATGCCGGAACTTCAAGGCATCAAGACATGAAGAGGAAGATCCAGTACAAGCTAGAAGCATTAGCTCACCCTGAAATCCGGAGTAATGAAGACTGGCTAGAGTTGCGGTTGAGTTGAAGATGACGGTATGTTTGCTGCACTCCACATATAACAAGAAAGAAACATATAAGTAGGGGTCAGTACAAAACACAAGTACTGAGTAGGTATCATCGGCCAACTCAAAATAGAAAAAAATATATATCAAGTAATAATATAAAATCAACTACATTACTCAACATGTAGCAACAACAAGTACTATAATCGTTAATAAGTACCGCCAAGTTCACACATGAGGACTCAAGCCTCAATACCATACTCATTTGGGAATTAGGTTCATTAGATTGAGTATATTAACATCTTTCAAGATTCATCACCTTTATTCTTGTGTCTGTACGTGACACTCTGCTCCCCTACTACTATGTGTCGGAACGTGACACTCCGATCCCCAAGTTCTACGTGTCGATTCGTGACACCCGATCCCCTAATTCTACGTGTCGGTTCGTGACACCCGATCCCCTAATTCTACCTGTCGGTTCGTGACACCTGATCCCCTAATTTTACGTGTCGGTTCATGACACCCGATCCCCTAATTCTACGTGTCGGTTCGTGACACCCGATCCCCTTATTCTACGTGTCGGTTCGTGACACCCGATCCACTAATCTCATTCTATTAATTCATCAAGCCTTCTTTTATACCAAGGCATAATCAATCTCATTACTTTAGTTCATCAAGCCTTCTTTTATACCAAGGCATCATCTATCTCATTACTTTAGTTCATCAAGCCTTCTTTATACCAAGGCATCATCATTAACAAGGAGTTTTCAAGATTTGGGATTCAATAGCTTCATCATGCTTATTTCATCACAATTATAGAATCACATTCATGCAAGCATACAATTAAGCATATAGAAGACTTTACAATACAACCCAACACATATCATTCGCTATTAAGAGTTAACTACGAATAGTATAAAAACCATAACCTACCTCCACCGAAGAATTGTGATCAAGCAAGCTAATCCTCAAAATCTTTGCTTTCTTCTTCGTTTCTCCTCTCTCTCGATCGTTTCTCCCTCTCTTTCTGTTCTTTTCTTTTTCTTATTCAAACCCTCTTTCTTTTACCCTAATTAGCATATAATTAAGTATAAAAGATAGTGAATTAACCCATTAATTAATTCAAGGTTATCTCTTTTAACCCTCAAGTAGTTAAATTATTAACATTAACCCACTAAATTTATAATTATAGCAGGAATAGTCCAAAACGTCCCTTAAAACATTTAAAGAAATCCGACCAAGCCTAGGATTACGCAGCCTGTGACGGGCCGCCGTGCCTGTGACGGGCCGTCGTGCCTGCGACGGTCCGTCCTGCTGCTCCGTCATAGAGTTCAGAGACTCCATTCCATTAAAGGGTCTATGACGGTCCGTCGTGCCCACGACGGTCCGTCCTGCCATTCCGTTACGAAGTTCAGAGAGTCGATTTCAGTATCCAATTTTCAGAATTCTATGTATTTTGGAACGAGACACCATCGACGGTCCGTCGTGCCCATGACGGTCCGTCGTGGGTTCCGTCGTCTCAGCCAGTTTTTCCAGAAATAAAATCTGCTGCTCCAAACGACTAAACAGGTCGTTACATGCAGCTATGTTTACATTCCTACTCTATTCAAAAAGGGAAAAATAACGTGATAAGTCAAAAAATAATCAATTAACTCAATTTTGAAGAACTTAAGGAATAAATGAATTTAAAGAAATCGTCACCTTATTTTAAGAAATCATTAAGTGATTTAAGAAGTCATTAGGTTCTAGGTAAGGATTCAGGTCATTTCAAAGGGAATGTGTTAGGCACCCTTGAAAATCTACTACTGTAGGTCCCGACTGAACTCATTTTTTCAAATTAAAGAGATAAAAATAATAAACATGTATAATAACATGTAACATACACAAATAATAAAATAAAATAATAATATAAGACACAACCTTAAATTAGCCTAACGTCGATAATATATATAATTAATAATAAAACACTATAGTTCGACCTTCGTTTGAATGACTCTAGTGGAAAGCATCTCCGGGTACCTGTAAAGACACTTAGTAAAAGTGTTAGTGATAAATAAATATGAATAAAAATAAAGGTATCAAATAGTAACTTAAAATTAAAAATCCATCTTATTAAATGGGAGACCTTTAAAATCGACGAAGAGATTTTTCAGCATTAAATTTTAAAATACAAAATATAAGAATAAAATTTATTTTAAAAACTAATAAAAGATGTGGAAAAACAATATAGAGAAACAACCTAATACTTGGGAAACAGTGTACAAAATCAATCCAAATGAATCAAGAATAACAAAAACTATAAAAATGGAGCACAACTTGCTCATGGGAAGCAAAAATCAATCATCATTCTAAAAGTAAATAAACTAGTGCAAAAGCTAAAAAAAATTACATGGAATGATTGTCGGAACAAACTAAAAACAACAACAAAATCAATATAAGTTTAACATTATAAATACCGATAACTAAATTAATATAATAACATAAATTGGCAAACTAAAGTAACAAAATAAATAAAAACAAAGTGTCTATAGGATATAAGAACAAGCAAAGATAAATGTTTAAATTAATAAAATTACTCTACTAAACTTAAACTATAAGAAATAAGTAAATGAAAAAAAAAATTATACGATAAAGTTAATAATCATTGACAACAGTAACTTTGACCCAACATGTAGCAAATCTATTCGAATTCTTAGAATATAAATAAATTAAAACATTCAGTGCAAGAAATAGATAAAATAAGCACAAAAATAACAAATTCACAACAATGAAACAACACATAACTAACAAATAAATAAGCAAATAAAAATAAAATTCAACAACCTGAATAGCCGAATCAAAACAAAGAAGGTATGGTTTCATTTTCTTTCTGCCGGAGCAATGGTGGGGTTGCTTTTCGGTGGTAGTCTGGTGTGGACAAAGTTGTTGTCCCTTTTTGGTCTATCGCCGGATATGGCATGTAACGACCCTTTGGGTCGTTTTGTGTGTTAAAACCGTATGTTTTATAAAATACTTTCCGATATATTCTAAGTGGATATTTTGGATTATTAGTAATTATAATTATAAAATTAGTGTGGTAGTTTTAATAATTAATATACTTTGTGGTTAAAGAACATAACATAAAAATTAATAGTAGCTTATTTTTATCATTTTATGGTTAGTCATACAATAAGTAGGGTTAATATTTTCTTGGTGATACCACAAACTGTTCAAGGCTCTTGTTTTCTTTTGTTGTCGGCGCCGTGGATAAAGATCGATAGGGAAGAGGTAAGAACTTCCCCCAATTCTCAAATTATTTTTATAAACAATGAATAATAGTTTGGTGGGTATTAACTCTCGTTAATATTATTTAATTGTATTGGAAAGTGAGGAAGATAATGTGTTATAATATATATTATATGTGTATGGAATTTGAAAGAAAGTGAGGAATGTTAATATATATATATGAGAATGAATTAAGGGACAAACCTGCAAATAGATTGCTACTTGAGGAAAAAGAGGATTAATGCATGTATGTCACTGGTCTCGTGACCAGTGGCTTCAATTGTTAACGTTAGTGGGAAATTAGGAAATTGGCTTCAAGGTGTTTTTATTTTGCCACTGGTTTCCTAACCAGTGGCCTAATTTTAATATTGTAAAATTTTGTTATAATATAAGAAAATAAAGTTTGATATATTAAGATAGGTAATTAAATATTTGGTATATTATATTATAAGATTATTATTAAAATTGTGGTAAGTGGAGGAATTAAGACTTACTTTTAGGTTTGAATTTTAGGAAATATATATATAAAGTTAGGTGAATTTTGGGTCTAGGCTAGACATAGAGTAATATGATGTCTGTAGACTCGTTAACTTACAAATATGCGTATATATTTGATAGATTGGAAAGGTTCAGAAGCATTGAGGAAAGAAAAAGTATTGTAAAAGTAGCTTGCGTGACTCCGGTTCTTCGGTGGAGGTAGGTTATGGTTTATTTCTATTTGATAGATAAACTTTAAATAGCGATTGATATGTATTGAGTAATATTGTAGAGTCTCCTATTTACTTGATTGTGTGGTTGTATGTTTTGATTGTGTGGTTTGTGGTTGGCCTAAAATTATGAGAGTGTTGAATTTCTAATCTTGAACCCTCTCTATTAAAATGACGCCTTGAATAAAGAAGACTTGCTGAAATAAAATAATGAGATAATTGGATTGGAGTGTCACGTTCTGACACGGTATTATGGGATTGGAGTGTCACATTTCGACATGGTATTATGGGATCGAAGTGTCACGTTCTGACACGGTATTATGGGATCGGAGTGTCACGTTCCGACATAATAACATTAAAGTCAAGGAATCTTGAAGTATCTTTATATACTTAATCTCAAGGAACCTATTTTCCAAATGAGTATGGTGTGGAGGCATGAGTCCTCACACGTGTGCTTGATGTTGTGATTTATGGTGTACCTATTATGGTGATGTTGTTGTCAATGGTTCATGTGTTTGTTGCTTGCCACCTGTTAGGTATAGTAGTTGATTTTATATTATTATTCATTACATACTGATTTCTATTTTGAGTTGACCGATGATACCTACTTAGTACGTGTTCCTTGTACTGACCCCTACTTGTATTTTCTTCTTTGTTCTTTTGTGGAGTGCAGCAAGTGTACCATCGACTTCGACTCGCCATAAGCTCTAATCAGTCTCCAGCACATCAGAGTTCAGGGTGAGCTATTATTTCTAGCTCGTGCTGGATTCTCTCATTCAAGTCTTGATATCTTTGAATTTCGAACATGGACCATCTTTTTAATTATTTTTGTTTCTTAAATACTCATAGACTTGGTAATTTGAGGATAGATGTTCTTAATGTGATGACTTCCAGTTTTACGGGATAATAAGTGTTAAACTTTAGAAGCTTATTTAATTGGTTACATTAATAATTTTTGGATCTTCCGCATTATTTTTGTTATTCATAGTTGAACTATTGGTAAATATTGGGGTTTAAATTTGTTGGTTCGCTCACCTAGTAGGTTAAGTGTGGGTGCCACTCACGACTCGTTTTGAGTCATGACAAACTTGGTATCAGAGTGTTAGGTTCGTTGATCTCATCACACAAGGACAGGTCTAGTAATGTCTTGCAGAACGGTATGGGGACACCTTTTCTTTTCTTCGAGAGGCTATAAGACTTTAGGAAAACATCATTCATTCTTTCTTTTGTTCTATTACTTGGATCTAATTGGTATCTGGGTGATACAAATTGAAATCTGACTTTCTTACTCTATTTCGCAGATAATTAGAACTAGAGCAACAACTGTGCCAACACCAACACCGGCAAGATAGGGTACGTCTGAGCCAATCATTGAGGCTTTACCTCGAAGAGGAGTAGTGACAAGAGGCCGTAGTAGGGGTCGCAGGATGACGCCCACTAAAGGCAGAGGACAAACACCTGGTCCAGCTAAGAATAGAGCAGTGACTCCTCCACCGACTGATGAGGTAGTGAGAGAGGGTGAAGAAGGGAAAATGAGCAGATTCAGGATAAGGAAGTACCACCCCAGCCTACCCCAGAGATGATTAATCAGGTTCTTACTTATCTTAGCAAGTTATTTGATCAGGGCCAGACACCTCCAGTGTTTTCTACATTAGCACCTCAGGTTCAGGGAGTACAACATGCAGTTGTTGTGGCTCCCCGCATGGATGCATCATTGGAAATAGGCACGTTTCCTCGATTGACTACAGGGTCTATAAAGACAAGTAATCAACATGAACTTTTTGAAACCTCCAGTCTTCAAGGGTGCTGAACTTGAAGATGCCTATGATTTTCTGGTTGATTGTCATGAGCTGCTACATAAGATGGACATAGTAGAACGATTCGGTGTTGAGTTTGTGACCTACCAGTTTCAGGGGGATGCCAAAATGTGGTGGCAGTCGTATGTTGAGTGTCAACCAGCAAGGGTACCACCTATGACTTGAGCATCATTTTCTAACTTATTTATGGAGTAATATATACCCCGGACTTTGAGGGATCGGAGGAGAGATGAGTTCTTGAGTCTAGAGCAAGGAAGGATGTCTGCTGCTGCTTATGAGGCCAAATTTCATGCACTATCCAGGTATGCCACTCAGCTTTGCTTCAGTCCACAAGAGCGGATTCGCCGCTTTGTGAAAGGATTGAGGTCAGATTTGCAGATTCCAACCTTACAGGAAGCTGCTGCAGGAAAATCCTTTCAGGAAGTAGTTGATTTTGTGATAGAGGTAGAGGGGGTGAAGCCAGGCGACTTCACCACAACGTCGACATTTAAGAAGTTCCGTAAGGGAGGTGATTTTAGTGGTTCTTACTCCAGAGGGCAGAGTTCAGGAGGTTACCCAGCTCGTCCTATTCATTCCTCATTGCAGGCTTCAGGTGGGGGTCCATCGCAGACCAGTCAACCTTTTTCTGAGATTGGAGGTTATCTCCATACTTCGTCATTTTCATAGAGACCTATACTTGACCTCAGGAATTGTTATGGATGTGGAGAGGCGGGAAATATTAGGAAATATTGTCCAAAACAGAGTTACAGACCTCCAGTAGTTAGAGGTAGAGGTGGTCATGTTAGAGGCCGCCATTCTGGAGGACATGGTGGCCAAGGTAATTGTGGTCACCAATTCAGTCGGGGTGGCGGGCAAGTTGGAACTACGCTTGGTAGGGGCAATGGTCAGACAGGTGATAGGGCCCATTGTTATGCTTTCCCCGGGAGGTCTGAAGCAGAGACATCTGATGTTGTTATCACAGGTACTCTTTTGGTCTGTGATTGCATAACTTCTGTATTGTTTGATCCTAGATCCACATTTTCATATGTATCTTCCTCATTTGCTACTGATCTTGATTTATATTGTGATTTGCTTGACATGCCTATTCGTGTCTCTACTCCTGTGGGTGAGTCTGTGATAGTTGAGAAGGTGTATAGGTCTTGCAATGTGACTTTTGTGGGGAGCAATACTTATGTAGATTTGATTATTCTAGAGATGGTTGATTTTGATGTAATTCTGGGTATGACTTGGCTTTCTCCAAATTTTGAAATCCTAGATGTAATGCTAAAATTGTGACATTGGCCAAGCCTGAGAAAGATCCGCTAGTGTGGGAGGCTGACTATATTTCCACTCCAGTTCGTATTATCTCTTTTCTTCGTGCTAAGAGGATGGTGAGTAGGGGTTGTTTAACTTTCTTGGCACATCTCAGGGATGGAACTTCCAAAGTACCTTCGATTGAGTCTGTTTTGATAGTGAGTTTCTGGATGTGTTTCCTGCAGACCTTCCTGGTATTCCACCGGATAGGAATATTTATTTTTATATTGATCTGGAGTCGGGTACTCGCCTCATTTCCATTCCCCCTTATAGAATGGCTCAAGTTGAGTTAAGAGAGTTAAAGGCCCAACTTCAGGAGTTGTTAGGTAAAGGTTTTATTAGACCAAGTGCATCCCCTTGGGGTGCTCCTGTTTTATTTGTGAAGAAGAAAGATGGAAGTTTTCGGATGTGTAAGACTACAGGCAGCTGAATAAGGTAACTATTAAGAACAAGTATCCCATTCCTCGCATTGATGATTTGTTCGATCAGTTACAAGGTGCTTGTGTCTTCTCTAAAATTGATTTCAGATCCGGTTATCATCAATTGAAAATACGGGCAACAGATGTGCCAAAGAATGCTTTTCGAACCAGGTATGGGCTTTATGAATTCTTAGTAATGTGTTTTGGGCTTACGAATGCCCCTACTACTTTCATGAGCCTAATGAACAAGATTTTAGGCCCTATCTGGATTTCTTTGTCATTGTATTCATTGATGATATACTGGTATACTCGAAGAGCAGGAAAGAACATGAGGAGCACTTGAGAATTGTATTGGAATTGTTGAGGGAGAAAAAGCTTTATGCCAAATTCTCCAAGTGTGAGTTTTGGCTAGATTCAGTGTCCTTCTTGGGGCATGTGGTTTCTAAGGATGGAGTGATGGTGGATCCTTCTAAGATCGAAGCAGTGAAGAGTTGGGTAAGACCTACTAATGTTACAGAGGTAAGGAGCTTTGTTGGTTTAGCTAGCTACTACCGTCGATTTGTCAAGGGATTTCTTCTGTTGCTTCCCACTTGACAAACTTGACTAAGCAGAGTGTTCCATTTGTATGGTCGGACGAGTGTGAAGAAAGCTTTCAGAAGCTCAAGACCTTGTTGACTACTGCACCAATTCTTACCTTGGCAGTAGAAGGTAAGAATTTTATTGTTTATTGTGATGCATCTTATTCTGGTTAGGGTGCTGTGCTAATGCAGGAGAGGAATGTAATTGCTTATGATTCAAGGCAATTGAAAGTGCATTAACGTAACTATCTGACCCATGATTTAGAGTTGGCTACAGTTGTATTTGCATTAAGGCAATGGAGACATTATCTATATGTGGTCAAGTGTAAAGTTTATACAGATCATCGTAGTTTACAATATGTCTTTACTTAGAAAGATTTAAATTTGAGGCAGAGGAGGTGGATGGAACTATTGAAAGACTATGATATTACTATTTTTTATCACCCAGGAAAAGCTAATGTTGTGGCAAATGCTTTAAGTAGAAAAGCAGGGAGCATGGGTAGTTTAGCCACTTACATGTTTCTAGACGCCCATTAGCTAGAGAGGTTCAGATTCTGGCTAATGACTTTATGAGGCTGGAAGTACTGGAGAAAGGAGGATTTTTGGCGTGTGTGGAGGCAAAATCTTTTTCTCTTGACCAGATAAAGGAAAATCAGTTTGCTGATGAGAAGCTGAGCCGAATTCAAGATATGGTATTGCGAGGAGAGGCTAAAGAGGAGTAATTGATGAAGAAGGCATCTTGAGGATTAAGGGAAGAGTATGTGTACCCCGTGTAGATGATTTGATTCACATTATTCTTACAGAGGCTCATAGTTTGAGGTATTCTATACATCCTAGTGCAACCAAGATGTATTGTGATCTAAGGCAACATTATTGGTGGAATAGAATGAAGCGTGACATTGTTGATTTTGTTGCCCAATGCCCGAATTGTCAGCAGATAAAGTATGAACATCAGAGGTTTGGAGGTACACTTCAGAGAATGCCCATTCCTGAATGGAAGTGGGAAAGAATTGCAATGGATTTCGTAGTTGGTCTTCCAAAGACATTGGGTAAGTTTGATTCTATTTGGGTAATTGTTGACAGGTTAACTAAGTCTGCTTATTTCATTCTGGTTAAGATGACTTACAATGCAGAGAAGTTAGCCAAACTCTATGTCTCTGAGATTGTTCGATTGCTTCCACTTTCCATCATATGAGATTGAGGTACACAATTTACTTCTATGTTTTGGAGGATATTACATGCTAAATTAGGTACTAGACTAAATCTTAGTACTGCATTTTACCCTTAGACCGATGGTCAGTCTGAGCGAACGATTCAGGTATTGGAAGATATGCTTCGTGCATGTGTGATAGAATTTGGTGGTCATTGGGATAAATTCTTACCCTTAGCAGAGTTTTCGTACAACCATATCTATCATTCGAGAATTTATATGGCCCCATTTGGGGCATTGTATGGGAAGAGATGTAGGTCCTCCATTGGTTGGTTTGATGCATTTGAGGTTAGACGTTGGGGTACTGATCTTCTGAGGGACTCATTAGAAAAAGTGAAAATTACTCAAGAAAAGCTTTTAGCATCTCAGAGTAGGCAGAAGGAATATATAGATCGAAAGGTTAGAGACTTGGATTTTATGGAGGGTGAACAAGTCTTGCTGAAGGTTTCACCCATGAAAGGTGTGATGCGGTTTGGTAAGCGAGGTAAGCTTAGTTTAAGGTATATTGTACCATTCAAAGTCCTTAAGCACGTGGGGGAGGTGGCCTATGAATTGGCCTTGCCTCCAGGGCTGTTAGGAGTGCACCCGGTATTTCATGTGTCAATGCTGAAAAAATATCACGGTGATGGCAATTACATTATTCGTTGGGATTCAGTTCTTCTTGATGAGAATCTGTCTTTTGAGGAGGAGCCTGTTGCTATTCTAGATAGGGAGGTCCGCAAGTTGAGATCAAAGGAGATTGCATCTATCAAGGTTTAGTGGAAGGATCGGCCAATCGAAGAGTCCAATTGGGAGAGTAAGGCTGATATGCGTAAAAAATATCCACAGATTTTTACCAATTCAGGTACCTTTCCTTACTCTCACTTTCTGTTGATCGTTCGAGGACGAACGATGGGTAAATTGGTATCTATTGGAACGACCCTTTGGGTCGTTTCGTGTGTTAAAATCTTATGTTTCATAAAATACTTTCCAATATATTCTAATTGGATATTTTGGACTATTAGTAATTATAATTATAAAATTAGTGGGGTAGTTTTAATAATTAATATACTTTGTGGTTAGAGAAGATAACATAAAAATTAATAGTAGCTTATTTTTACCATTTTTATGATTAGTCATATAATAAGTAGGGTTAATATTTTCTTGGTGATACCACAAACTGTTCAAGACTCTTGTTTTCTTTTTTTGTCGGCGCCGTGGATAAAGATCGATAGGAAAGAGGTAAGAACTTCCCCCAATTCTCAAATTATTTTATAAACAATGTTGGTGGGTTTTAACCCTCGTTAATATTATTTGATTGTATTGAAAAGTGAGGAAGGTTAATGTATTATAATTTATATTATATGTGTATGGAATTGGAAAGAAAGTGAGGAATGTCAATATATATATATATATATATATATATATATATATATATATATATATATATTTATATTTATATTTATATTATATCGTTTGATAGAGAATGAATTTAGGGACAAACCTGCAAATGAATTGCTACTTGAGGAAAAAGAGGATTAATGCATGTGTGCCACTGGTCTCGTGACCAGTGGCTTCAATTGTTAACCTTAGTGGGAAATTAGGAAATTGGCTTCAAGGTGTTGCTATTCTGCCACTGGTTTCGTAACCAGTGGCCTAATTTTAATATTGTAAAATTTTGTTATAATATAAGAAATTAAAGTTTGATATATTGACATAGGTAATTAAATATTTAGTAACTTAATATACTTAATCTCAAGGAACCTATTTTCTATATGAGTACGGTGTGGAGGCATGAGTCCTCACAGGTGTGCTTGATGTTGTGATTTATGGTGTACCTATTATGGTGATGTTGTTGTCAATGGTTCATGTGTTTGTTGCTTGCCACCTGTTAGGTATAGTAGTAGATTTTATAATATTATTCATTATATATTGATTTCTATTTTGAGTTGACCGATGATACCTACTTAGTACGTGTTCCTTGTACTGACCCCTACTTGTATTTTCTTCTCTGTTATTTTGTGGAGTGAAGCAAGTGTACCATCGACTTCGACTCGCCCTTAGCTCTAATCAGTCTCCAGCACATCAGAGTTCAGGGTTAAGTATTATTTCTAGCTCGTGCTGGATTCTCTCATTTACATCTTGATGTCTTTGAATTTCGGACATGGACCATCTTTTTACTTATTTTGGTTTCTTAAATACTTTTTAGACTTGATAATTTTAGGATAGATGTTCTTGATGTGATGACTTCCAGATTTCGGGGATAATAGGTGTTCAACTTTAAAAGCTTATTTAATTGATTACATTATAAATTTTGGATCTTCCACATTATTTTTGTTATTCATAGTTGAACTATTGGTAAATGTTGGGGCTTAAATTTATTGGTTCGCTCACATAGTAGGTTTGTAACGACCTGTTTAGTCGTTTTGAGCAGCAGATTTTATTTCTGGAAAAACAGGCTGAGACGACGGAACCCAAGACGGACCGTCATGGGCACGACGGACCGTCGAGGGTGTCTCATTCCAAAACACTTAGAAATTCTGAAATTTGGGTTCTGAAATCGACTCTCTGAACTCTATGACGGACCTGCAGGACGGACCGTCACAGGCACGACGAACCGTCGTGATCCACCGTTTCAAAACACTTCAACTCTTGAGAATTTGGTACAGGGAACGATTCTCTAAACGTTGTGACAGAAGTGCAGGACGGACCGTCGTAGGTACGACGGGCCGTCACAGACTTTTTAAGGAAATTGAGTCTCTGACGAACCTGCATGACGGACCGTCGCAGGCGCGACGGGCCGTCACAGGTTGCGTAATCCCAGTCGGAATCGGATTTCTGGTTAAGTTTTAAAGGGACAGTTTGGACTATTCCTTCTATAATTATATATTTCGTGTGTTTATATTAATAACTCAATTTCTTGGGGGATAAAAGAGGTAACCTTGAGTTAAATTGTGGGTTACTATTGTCATCTTTTACACTTAATTACATGTTAATTAGGGTAAAATAAAGAGGGTTTGAATAAGAAAAAGAAAAGAACAGAAAGAGAGAGAAGGAGAATCGATAGAGAGAGACGAACGAAGAGGAAAAACACAAGGCTTTGGGAAATTCTTGCTTGATCACTAGTCTTCGGTGGAGGTAGGTTATGGTTTCTCTTACGATATTCGTAGTAAACTCTTAATAGCGAATGATATGTATTGATAATATTGTAAACCCTGCTATGTGCTTACTTGTATGCTTGCATGAATGTAATTATATAATTGTGATTATATAAGCATGATGAAGTTATTGAATCCCAAATCTTGAAAAACCCTAATCTCTTTGTTAATGATGAGGCCTTCGTATAAAAGAAGGCGTGATGAACTAAAATAATGAGATTGATGATGCCTTGGTAAGAAAGAAGGCTTGATGAATTAATAGAAGGAGATTAGGGGATCGGGTGCCACGTTCCAGTACCAGGATAGTATATGAGGATCGGAGTGTCACGTTCCGACACCAGGATAGAATGTGGATCAGGTGCCACGTTCCGGTACCAGGATAGTATATGAGGATCGGAGTGTCACGTTCCGACACCAGGATAGAATATGGATCGGGTGCCACGTTCTGGTACCAGGATAGTATATGAGGATCGGAGTGTCACGTTCTGACACCAGGAAAGAATATGTATCGGGTGCCACGTTCCGGTACCAAGATAGTATATGAGGATCGGAGTGTCACGTTCCGACACCAGGATAGTATATGAGGAGCGGAGTGTCACGTACCGACACGAGAGGAATAAAGATGATGAATCTTGAAAGATGTTAATATACTCAATCTAATGAATCTAAATCCCAAATGAGTATGATGAGGAGGCGTGAGTCCTCATTGATGAGCTTTGTGTTGTAACCAAGGGTTATGGTAATTGTAAATGCTACATGTTGAGTATCATAGTTGATGTTATGATATTACTTGGTATATACTGTTTTCTATTTTGAGTTGGCCGATGATACCTACTCAGTACTTGTGTTTGTACTGACCCCCTACTTTTATGTTTTCTCCTTTGTTATTTGTGGAGTGCAGTAAACGTGCCATCGTCTTCAACTCAACCGCAACTCTAGCCAGTCTTCATTATTCCGGATATCAGGGTGAGCTAATGCTTCTAGCTTGGACTGGATCTTCCTCTTCATGTCTTGATGCCTTGAAGTTCCGGCATGGACTAGCTTTTATGTATTTTTAGCTTCTTAGAAACTCTTAGATTTAGTAATTTGAAGTAGATGTTTTTGTGATGATGACTTCCAGATTTTGGGAAATAATAGTTATTGAATTGGTTTTTATTAATGAGTTTAAGCCTTCCACATTACTTTATGTTGATAGTACATTGAAATGTTAAGGTTTAGATTCGGTTGGTTCGCTCACACAGGAGGGTAAGTGTGGGTTCCAGTCGCGGCCCGATTTGGGTCGTTACAAACTTGGTATCAGAGCATTAGGTTCGTTGGTCTCATCACACAAGAACGAGTCTAGTAGAGTCTTAAGGAACGGTAGGGGGACACCTTTACTTTTCTTTGAGAGGCTATAAGACTTTAGGAAAAAAAATTTTATTCTTTCTTTATTTCGTGCTATTACTTGGGTCCAATTGGTATCTAGGTGATACAAATTGGTATCTGACCATCTTCACTCTATTTCGCAGATGGTTAGAACTAGAGCAACAACCGCGCCAACACCAGCACCAGTGGAACAGGGTGCGTCTGAGCCAGCCACTGGGGCTGTAGCTTGAGGAAGAGTAGCGGCAAGAGGCCGTGGTAGAGGTCGTGGGAGGACGTCCTCTAGAGGAAGAGGACAAGCACCTAGCCCATCTAATGCTAGGGCGGTGACTCCTCCACCGACTGAGGAAGTAGCAAGAGAGGGTGAGGAAGGGGAGAATGAACAAGTGCAAAATGAGGAATTGCCACCCCAACCTACCCCAGAGATGATCAATCAGGTTCTCGCTTATCTTAGTGGGTTGTCTGATCAAGGTCAGGCACCTCCAGTGTTTTCTGCACCAACACCTTCGGTTTCAGAGGTACAACCTGCAGCCACTATGGCTCCTCGTATGGATGCCTCATTGGACATAGGCACGTTTCCACGTCTGACTACTGGGCCTATAATGACAAATGATCAGCATGAACTTTGCAGTAAGTTCTTTAAATTGAAACCTCCAGTCTTCAAGGGTGCTGAATCGGAGGATGCTTATGATTTTCTGGTTGACTGTCACGAGCTACTACACAAGATGGGTATAGTAGAACGGTTTGGTATGGAGTTTGTGACTTATCAGTTTCAAGGGAACGCCAAAATGTGGTGGCGGTCACATGTTGAGTGTCAACTAACAGAGGCACCACCTATGACTTGGGCCTCATTCTCTAGCTTGTTTATGGATAAGTATATCCCTCGAACATTGAGGGATAGGAAAAGGGATGAGTTCTTGAGCCAAGAGCAAGGTAGGATGTTGGTCAATGCATATGAGGCTAAGTTTTGTGCACTATCCAGATATGCCACCCAACTTTGTTTGAGTCCACAAGAGCGGATTCGTCATTTTGTGAAGGGGTTGAGGTCAGAGTTGCGGATTTCAGCCTTACAGGTAGCGGCTACGGTAAAATCCTTCCAAGAAGTGGTAGATTTCGTGGTAGAGGTGGAAGGAGTGAAGCCAGATGAATTCACCTTGGCATCGACATCAAAGAGGTTTCGAAAGGGAGGTGAGTTTAATGGTTCTTACTCTAGAGGACAGGGTTCCGGAGGTTACTCAGTTCGACCCATTCAGTCTTCACTACAGACTATAGTTGGGGGTCCACCTCAGACCGATCAACACTTCTCTGAGAGACCTATGATTGAACCCAGAGAGTGTTATAGATGTGGGGAGACTAGACACATTAAGAGGTATTGTCCAAAACAGAGTCACAGACCTCCAAATGTTAGAGGTAGAGGTGGTTGTGGAAGAGGTCGTCATTCTGGAAGACGCGGTGGTCAAGGTAATGGTGGTCACCAAAACAGCCGGGGTAATGGGCAAACTGGAGCCACTACATAACAACATGGTAGGGGAAACAGACAGACAGGTGAGAGGGCCCATTGTTACGCTTTCCCTGGGCGGTCAGAAGCGGAGACGTTAGATGCTGTCATCACAGGTAATCTTTCGGTTTGTGATTGCATGGCTTTTGTATTGTTTGACCCTAGCTCTACATTTTCATATGTATCTTCCGCATTTGCTAATGGTCTTGATTTACATTGTGAATTGCTTGATATGCCTATTCGTGTTTCTACTCCGGTGGGTGAGTCTGTGGTAGTTGAAAAGGTATATAGGTCTTGTTTGGTGAACTTTATGGGGAGCAACACTTATGTAGATTTGGTTATCTTAGAAATGGTTGATTTTGATATAATTCTGGGTAGACTTGGCTTTGTCTGCAATTTGTGATCTTGGATTGTAATGCTAAAATGGTGACGTTAGCCAAGCCTGGGACAGATCTGTTAGTGTGGGAGGGTGACTACACTTCCAATTCGGTGTGTATCATCTCTTTTCTTCATGCTAAGAAAATGGTTAGTAAAGGGTGTTTAGCTTTCTTGGCACATCTCAAGGATGACACTACCCAAGTACCTCCGATTGAGTCGATTTCGGTGGTTCGTGAGTTTCTGGATGTGTTCCCTGCAGATCTTCCTGGTATGCCACCAGATAGGGATATTGACTTCTGTATTGATCTTGAACTGGGTACTCGCCCCATTTCTATACCCCCTTATAGAATGGCTCCCGCGGAGTTAAGAGAGTTAAAAGCCCAACTTCAAGAGTTGTTGAACAAAGGCTTCATTAGACCAAGTGCATCTCCTTGGGGTGCTCCGGTTTTGTTTGTGAAGAAGAAAGATGGGAGTTTTCGGATGTGCATAGACTACCGGCAGTTGAACAAGGTAACCATAAAGAACAAGTATCCTCTTCCTCGCATTGATGACTTGTTCGATCAGTAACATGGTGCTTGTGTCTTCTCTAAGATTGACTTGATATCCGGTTATCATCAATTGAAAATACAGGCAACAGATGTGCCAAAGACTGCTTTTAGAACCAGGTATGGGCATTACGAATTTGTAGTGATGTCTTTTGGTCTTACGAATGCCCCTACTGCGTTCATGAGTTTGATGAACGGGATTTTTAAGCCATATTTGGATCTCTTTGTGATCGTATTTATTGATGATATACTGATATACTCTAAAAGTAAGTAGGAACATGAGGAGCATTTGAGAATGGTATTGGAAATGTTGAGGGAGAAAAAGCTTTATGCCAAGTTCTCTAAGTGTGAGTTTTGGCTAGATGTAGTGTCCTTCTTGGGGCACGTGGTTTCTAAGGATGGAGTGATGGTGGATCCTTCTAAGATTGAGACAGTGAAGAATTGGGTAAGACCTACTGATGTGTCAGAAATAAGGAGTTTTGTTGGGTTAGCTAGCTATTACCGCCGATTTTTCAAGGGATTCTCTTCTATTGCTTCCCAACTGACGAACTTGACTAAGCAAAATGTCCCATTTGTATGGTCGGATGAATGTGAGGAAAGCTTTCAGAAGCTCAAGACTCTATTGACTACTGCACCGATTCTCACCTTGCCAGTGGAAGGTAAGAATTTCATTGTCTATTGTGATGCATCCTATTCGGGTTTGGGTGCAGTGCTAATGCAAGAGAAGAATGTGATTGCTTATGCTTCAAGACAATTAAAGGTGCATGAACGTAACTATCCAACTCATGATTTTGGAATTGGCAGCGGTAGTGTTTGCGTTAAAGTAATGGAGACACTATTTATATGGGGTTAAGTGTGAGGTCATACGGATCATCGTAGCCTACAGTATGTCTTTACTCAGAAAGATTTGAACTGGAGACAGAGGAGATGGATGGAACTACTGAAGGACTACGACATCACCATTTTGTATCATCCGGGGAAGGCGAATGTTGTAGAGGATGCTTTAAGTAGAAAGGCGGGAAGCATGGGAAGTCTAGCTCACTTACAAGCTTCTAGGCGTCCATTGGCTAGAGAGGTTCAGACTCTAGCTAACGACCTTATGAGATTAGAATTAAATGAGAAGGGAGGATTTTTAGCTTGTGTGGAGGCAAGATCTTCCTTCCTTGACAAGATTAAGGGAAGACAGTTTGATGATGAGAAACAGCGCAGAATCCAAGATAAGGTATTGTGAGGAGAGGTTAAGGAAGCACAAATCTATGAGGAAGGTGTTTTGAGGATTAAGGGAAGGGTATGTGTACCCCGCGTCGATGATTTGATCAACACTATTCTGACAGAGGCTCATAGTTCAAGGTATTCTATACATCCTGGTGCAACCAAGATGTATCGTGACCTAAAGCAACACTTTTGGTGGAGTAGAATGAAGCGGGATATTGTTGATTTTATTGTCAAATGTCCAAACTGTCAACAAGTAAAGTATGAACACCAAAGGACCGGAGGAACACTTCAGAGAATGCCCATTCCGGAATGGAAATGGGAGAGAATCGCAATGGACTTCGTTGTTGGTCTTCCAAAGACAATGGGTAAGTATGACTCTATTTGGGTGATTGTTGATAGGTTTACTAAGTCTGCTCATTTCATTCCGGTTAAAGTGACCTACAATGCAGTGAAGTTAGCCAAAATCTATGTCTCAGAAATTGTTTGGTTGCATGGGGTTCCACTCTCTATCATATCAGATAGAGGTACGCAATTTACTTTGATGTTTTGGAAAACATTGCATGCGGAATTGGGTACTAGGTTGGACCTTAGTACTGCGTTCCATCCTCAGACCGATGGTCAGTCTGAGCGAACGATTCAAGTGTTGGAGGATATGCTTCATGCGTGTGTGATAGAATTTGGTGGACATTGGGATAACTTCTTACCCTTAGCGGAGTTTTCATACAATAAAAGCTATCACTCAAGCATTGATATGGCTCCATTTGAAGCATTGTATGGTAGGAGATGTAGGTCTCCCATTGGTTGGTTTGATGCATTCGAGGTTAGACCTTGGGGTACTGATCTTTTGAGGGATTCGATAGAGAAAGTGAAATCTATTCAAGAAAAGCTTCTAGCGGCGCAAAGTAGGCAAAAAGAATATGCAGATCGAAGGTTAGAGACTTAGAGTTCAAAGAGGGTGAACAAGTCTTGTTGAAAGTTTCGCCAATGAAAGGGGTGATGTGGTTTGGTAAAAGGGGCAAGCTAAGCCCAAGGTACATTGGTCCCTTTGAAGTACTAAAGCGAGTAGGGGAGGTGGCTTATGAGTTAGCCTTGCCTCCAGGGCTGTCCGGAGTACATCCGGTATTTCATGTGTCTATTTTGAAAAGATACCATGGGGATGGAAACTACATTATCCGTTGGGATTCAGTTTTGCTTGATGAGAATTTGTCCTATGAGGAGGAGCCTGTTGCTATTCTAGATAGAGAAATTCGCAAGTTGAGATCAAGGGAGATTGCATCCATCAAAGTTCAATGGAAGAATCGACCCGTTGAAGAAGCCACTTGGGAGAAGGAGGTTGATATGCGAGAAAGATATTCACACCTGTTCACAGATTCAGGTACTCCTTTTCGCCCTTATTTTCCTTCTTGTGATCATTCGGGGACGAACGATGGGTAAATTGGTATCTAATGTAACGACCTGTTTATTCGTTTTGAGCAGCAGATTTTATTTTGAAAAAAACTGGCTGAGACGACGGAACCCACGACGGACCGTCATGGGAACGACAGACCGTCGAGGGTGTCTCGTTCCAAAACACTTAGAAATTCTGAAATTTTGGTGCTGAAATCGACTCTCTGAACTCTGTGACGGACCTGCAGGACGGACTGTCACAGGCACGACGAACTGTCGTGATCCACCGTTTCAAAACACTTCAACTCTTGAGAATTTGGTACAGGGAACGATTCTCTGAATGTCGTGACGGAAGTGCAGGACGGACCGTCGTAGGTACGACGGGCCGTCACAGAGTCCTTAAGGAAATCGAGTCTCTGACGAACCTGCACAACGGACCGTCACAGGCGCGACGGGCCATCACAGGTTGCGTAATCCCAGTCGGAGTCGGATTTCTGGTTAAGTTTTAATGGGGCGTTTTGGACTATTCCTGCTATAATTATATATTTCGTGGGTTTATATTAATAACTCAATTTCTTGGGGGATAAAAGAGGTAACCTTGAGTTAAATTGTGGGTTATTATTGTCATCTTTTACACTTAATTAAATGTTAATTAGGGTAACAGAAAGAGGGTTTGAATAAGAAAAAGAAAAGAACAGAAAGAGAGAGAAGGAGAATCGATAGAGAGAGACGAACGAAGAGGAAAAACACAAGGCTTTGGGAAATTCTCGCTTGATCACTAGTCTTCGGTGGAGGTAGGTTATGGTTTCTCTTACGATATTCGTAGTAAACTCTTAATAGCGAATGATATGTATTGATAATATTGTAAACCCTGCTATGTGCTTACTTGTATGCTTGCATGAATGTAATTATATAATTGTGATTATATAAGCATGATGAAGTTATTGAATCCCAAATCTTGAAAAACCCTAATCTCTTTGTTAATGATGAGGCCTTCGTATAAAAGAAGGCGTGATGAACTAAATTAATGAGATTGATGATGCCTTGGTAAGAAAGAAGGATTTATGAATTGATAGAAGGAGATTAGGGGATCGGGTGCCACGTTCCGGTACCAGGGTAGTATATGAGGATTGGAGTGTCACGTTCCGACACTAGGATAGATTATGGATCGGGTGCCACATTCCGGTACCAGGATAGTATATGAGGATCAGAGTGTCACGTTCCGACACCAGGATAGAATATGGATCGGGTGCCACGTTTCGGTACTAGGATAGTATATGAGGATCGGAGTGTCACGTTCCGACACCAGGATAGAATATGGATCGGGTGCAACGTTCCGGTACCAGGATAGTATATGAGGATCGGAGTGTCACGTTCCGACACCAGGATAGAATATGGATCGAGTGCCACGTTCCGGTACCAGGATAGTATATGAGGATCGGAGTGTCACGTTCCAACACCAGGATAGTATATGAGGAGCGGAGTGTCACGTACCGACACGAGAGGAATAAAGATAATGAATCTTGAAAGATGTTAATATACTCAATCTAATGAACCTAAATCCCAAATGAGCATGATGAGGGGGCGTGAGTCCTCATTGATGAGCTTGGTGTTGTAACCAAGGGCTATGGTAAATATAAATGCTACATGTTGAGTATCATAGTTGATTTTATGATATTACTTGGTATATACTGTTTTCTATTTTAAGTTGGCCGATGATACCTACTCAGTACTTGTGTTTGTACTGACCCCCTACTTTTATGTTTTCTCCTTTGTTATTTGTGAAGTGCAACAAACGTGCCATCGTCTTCAACTCAACCGCAACTCTAGCCAGTCTTCATTATTCAGGATAGCAGGGTGAGCTAATGCTTATAGCTTGGATTGGATCTTCCTCTTCATGTCTTGATGCCTTGAAGTTCCGGCATGGACTAGCTTTTATGTATTTTTAGCTTCTTAGAAACTCTTAGATTTAGTAATTTGAAATAGATGTTCTTGTGATGATGACTTCCAGATTTTGGGAAATAATAGTTATTGAATTGGTTTTTATTAATGAGTTTAAGCCTTCCGCATTACTTTATGTTGATAGTACATTGAAATGTTAAGGTTTAGATTTGGTTGGTTCGCTCACACAGGAGGGTAAGTGTGGGTGCCAGTCGCGTCCGATTTGGGTCATGACAAGGTTAAGTGTGGGTTCCACTCACGACACGTTTTGGGTCGTGACATGGCATCAAGATTCTGATTTAGATCTACAAAAAAACAACAAAATAAAATTGTAAAAAAGAGAGGGAATGGGCTGGTTCATTGTTGGTTTGAGGCGGTGGTGGCAGCTGGGTTTTGAGCTTCTTTTTTTTGTTTCGTCATGGTGTAAGGGAGGTTGGTGGTGGATTTTTTATCTGCTGCCAGTATGTATGGAGGAAAACAAAAAAATGGACCTTACCGGAGAAAATTGTGGAACGATCGTGGTTCTTACTGGAGAAAAAAGAAAGAATGGGTTTGGGTGGTTTTGGGGTCGGAAAAGGTTTGTTAGGTAGTTGTTCGCCGGAAAATGGAGAAAATTGTATGGGGTTTTGGATCGGGTGGAGGTCCCTTTTATGGTGGTTGTTTGGTGGTGTTTCAGGTGTGTCCGATTGGTTTCAGGTTCGTTATTATCGGCTGGCTGCTTCAGGTGTTTTTTGGTGATGTTTTGGTTTGAAGAAGGATCTGGTTCGTGGTGTTCCCGCGAGGTTTCATTGGAAAAATGAAGAAGAGGGAGATGGGTGTGTTTGGTTTGCTGGTGTGTTATTGGGTAGTTTTCATTGTTGTTATTGTTGTTAACAACTGGATTTGGTCGTATTTTGATCGTGATTTAGTGGAATAGGGGAGGAGGAACAGTAAAGTTTTGGTGGCCCGTAGGAAAATGTTCCGGCGAGGGGTGGCCGGAAAAGGCAATGAAAAATAGTAAGACTGAAAAAATTATTAGAACTTTCCCAAAAAAAAATTGATCCACCCACCTTATACCTAATAAAGCCTTAAATAGAAAATTATTGAAAAACTTATATAAATATATTATAATAAAAAATATTTATCATTTATAATAATAATATTTTTTTACTTGATCATTTTTAATTTATTTATAATACAAATTTAATGTATATTATAAAGAATAATTTATTATTCACATATAATTCAATTTTAATGATGACTAATACATTTATCACATATTTTAATACACTTAGAATACAATGTGATAATATTTTACCAAACAAACATGATATATTTCAAAAAACAATTATAATTCATATATATTTCTTACATAATTCATTTTAATACATGTTACAGTTTTAAAAAATCACTGCTATAAATATTAATAAATAAAAAGTATCGCTAAAATAAGTAATTATTTTTTAAAATATATTAATTTATGTAATTTTTCCAAAATTGTTATATATTGGACCTAATTCATGTGCTCAATACTAAGGCACAAAAATCGTTGATTGATAAAATAATCGTGTATTAATATCTTTTACATATTTGAATATATTTTTATATTGTTCAAACTAACAAAATAAATATTAATAAATGTAATAAATAAAATAAATATTAAAAAAATGTATTGAATATAACTAATGACATGTGGATAGAGTCGTCAATATGGCTAAACATGTTGGGCTGGCCTGGCCTATCCCGGAATTTAATAGAGGTAAGCTAAGATTTTTGAAACTTATTTAAGAAAAGGCCTTTTTAGCCCGGCCTGAATAAGCTTGCTGATTTGTGGGCCTTGAGAAATATTGATTGGGTCGGCCCGTGGGTCGATAAAATTAATTAAAAATATAATATAATAGTATTAAAAATTTAAAATTAAAGAAAATACAAACTCAAAACAATTAGGTTAATATTCTTTTTAGATATTTATACCTTTACTTTAACTAAAATCTTAATAAATATTAAAAGATAATTTAACTTTTGGATTTGATTAATAAGTAGTAACATTAACATCATGTAAATTATTTTGTCGATATTTATGATAGTCTTTTAAACTAAAATTTATAATTTAATTTAATAATTATAAAAAAATATAGATTTTAAAAAAGTGGGCTGACTCGGTAAGCCTGTAGCCCACGTACTTATAAGTTGAACCGACCGTTTTTGGCCAACAATAAAAATCGGATAGATCGACTGGTCCTGTAAAATGTCAAAGCTTGTACGAGTTAGCCCGGATGGGGTGGGCTAGCCCATATTGACAGCTCTACATGTGGAAATGCAATTTTAAAATTAACTAATAAAAAATCTTAAATTTTGATAAATAAGGATAGTTATCGATAAATTTATTTATCTAAAATTTTAAAAGTGTACTTTGAACTATTGAATAAATAAAACTTAAAAATCACGAATTTTGAAAATGTTAGGTAAAAATTGGGTGTCAACAATTGTAATGGAAATTATTGTTTGAACCTCAAATTATATTTTATACCAAAAGGTTGCGTTTTAAATTCAAACCAATAAGAATTTTTTTATCGATTTGTCGATTTTGATCCTTCACAATTCAATTTTCAATTTAACCAATAAGAATATACTTGTAAAATAAATATATGACTTCTCTAATAACTTTGACGCGACAACACAATAATGTGATGAAAAAACTAAACAAGTATAACATAAAGAGAAGAGGAATGAATTTTTTATTTTAGATTTTGACTTTTTGTATAATGTGAAGTTGTGAACTAAAATTCATTTTGAAGTGTGAATCGAAGACTAAAATAGACAGTAACTAGCAAGTAGTGACCAATAGAGATTAGTATATAATAATTATGTACAAGTAAATATTATAAATTAATAGTTCTTAATGGGTTATCGATTTACTCAATAACTCAATATTAAAAATCAATACTGTACCGATAATTTGACAATTTTATTTTGATAAAATCATTAAGAATCATTAATCAAATAACCCAATAACAATAACACGCTTTTTTAAATTTAATTTATTGATCGATTTAATTTCTACACATTCGTGATCTAGGTTACATATATTAAAATTACCATAATTGCATCATTAGAAGTTATGCTATTTTAAAATATAAAAATTAATGGGCCTTATAATCAATATATATAATTATAGAAAAATAACTTAAATACACAACTATAAGTTTAGTATTCTCCAATTTTCCATTCTTTTTTTAAATATTACATAATTCCCTTTTTTTAAATTTTAGTAGAATTTTAGAGATGCATAACATTCTCTCTCCTATAACACACACTTTCCCAATATCATGCCTATTTTTTCTCCACTAAACACTCAATCTTCTAAATCAGTTTTTGGATTTTGAATTATTAATTTTAATTAATTTTAATTAAAACACTCAATTTTGAAATTTTGAATTTCAAAATTCAAAAAAAATTGGAATTTCAGAAAACTGGACAATTGTTCTCTCGTTCTTATTCTTCTTCTTACTCCATCATCATCTATAGTTCTTATTCTTAACCCATCATCTGTTCTTGGCTTCTTCTTTTTTTCTTCTTGTTCATTGATTTGTTACATCAGCCGTATTTAGGTCTTTCTTTTCTTCTTACTCCATCATCAGTTCTTCTTTTCTTCTTCTTTTTTTCTTTTGGTTAATTGTTATATTACATCATAGTAATGGATCCTTTAACTAATAGAAGGATTTATGATTCTGACGATTAAAATTAGAAAGAAAATAGAAAAAAGTCTTTGCATGATCCTATGAATGTTCAGAAGGATTCACACAAAGATTCTGGTGAAACATCAAAATCAAAGTTTGTCAAAATACACCAAAAAAAAGAGAAAAGAAGCAGCAACCATTGTTGTCAAGCCTACATTTTTTTCGAGTATGTATTTTTTATACTTATTTTATAGTTGTTGTTGAAACTAGTAAATATTTTAAGGAATCCAATATGTATCAAAATCTTTTGAAAATTGTTATCATGTATCAGACAATAGGTTTAATACATAAGTACTAAGTGGATTATAGTGTTTAGTCGATGCTTTGATACATGAATTAGATGTGTATCATATGATTTCATATGTATCAAGGGTTTTTGAAATTTTTTTATCATGTATCAATGAATAATTTTAATAACTGCGCTATCAAGTGTGCTTGCTGATACATTTTGAATCAGTGTGTATAGTGTTTTAGACGATGCATTGATACATGAATTTGATGTGTATCATATTATTTTCTATGTATCATGAGGTTTTGAAAATTGTTATCGTATATCATTCAATAAGTTTAATAACTGCGCCATCAACTGTGCTTGATGATACATATAGAATCAGTGTATAGTGTTTAGTCGATACATTGATACATGTATTAAATATGTATCACATGTTTTTCATTTAGTATGAATTTCTAAAAACTGATATCATGTATCAGTAAGGTATTAGTTGTTTATTTTGTATTAGTTGTTTTATTTAGTATTTATATTTCAATATCGTTATAATTTGTTGTTTTTTTTTCAAATTATAGCCACTCAAGTGCAAGATAAAAAAGATACCAACACATCCCATAAGGTTTGCTGTCAATTTTAACAACACTTTCCTAAAGGACTTTGAAAAATGCATCGGGGAGAATGTTATCCAACTGTTTAGGGATACAATTTTTGGACCCTTTTTAGATATTACTAAATGTAATTTTCAGGGCCAAATCACTAAGTGCTTGTTGCTTTTAGAGTTGGAACAAAACAACCCTAATGTGTTGCATATTAGACATTCAAACGGGTGTGTTCTAAAATTTGGTATAGATGAATTTGCAATACTAACTGGACTTAAGGTCAGAGTAAATACCAATGATTTCAAATACCCAGAACCAACTAATTGTATGCTTTTCCAAAAGTATTTTCCTGGTGCAGTCAATAGTGTTACGAAGTATCAATTAGTTCAACTGTTTAAGATGGGTAATTGGGAGAATGATCAGGATACACTCAAAATGTCTATACTGTTTTTTATTTATACATTCGTATTGGCTAATCTTTATAATACATCTATATCCATTGTGGACTTTCTAATGGTTGAAGATGGTAGATATCAACATTATCCTTGGGGTCAGCTATCATTCTCAAAACTAATTGGTTCACTTAGACAGAATTTTTATGTTAGAAAAAAGTTGTATCGATTATATGGGATGTCATATGCACTTAACGTTTGGATATACGAATGTGCATCCCAGTTAAATTCTGAAATAGCTGTGAAAGAACTAAATGTCATCCCAAGAATGTGCAATTGGAGAGTTGTGTCTGATAAGGCAAAGTTTGAAATGCTTATGTCTACCATTTTTCAAGAGGTAAAATTTTATGTTTGTCTATGAAATATCGTTATTTATGTCTTGTGGTACATTGTGAAATGTTATTGTATTAACAGTTAAATTATCTTATGTGTTGTGATACATTTAGAATGCATGTTCAAACATTGTCCCAACAGCAGAGGAAATTGAAGCTTTTGACCTTGCTCAAGTTGAACATGCTCATTCTTCTTCATTACCATTAGTACAACCAAATGAGGAAGATGATTTTGATAATTTCTCCACAAATCCTCCTGAACAGTTATTTAGGAGATATTCTAGAGTGTCTAATACGTCTCCTCCACCACCGCCAAAAAGAAGAAAAAAAGTGGTTATTCTAAAAAAGAAAGTGTCAGAACAGAACCAGCCTGATCAATCAAATGTGTCTCCGACACCGGATGATGATGTACATGTTTCTATGTCAAATCTTCCTCCCAATTCGAATGTTGATGATGTACATGGTTGTGTTCCAGATGTGTCTCCGAAATCGGCTGCTGATGTACATGGTTTTGTTCCAGACGTCTCTCCGAACCCGGCTGCTGATGTACATGGGTCTGCAGATTCTCAGAATGTCAACAATATAATTCCATATATTGAAGAGTTGAAAGGACATTTGAAAACTTATGTAAGTAAATTATTTTGATATTTTTAATCAAAATTTTTTATCCTAAATGTATCTACAATTTTTAGGTTGACAAGAAATTTGAGGAACTGATTATATTGATAAAAGAAAATCACCCCAGTTGATGCAATCTATAGGCAAGGAAAACATGAATTTTCAGGCTAATACAAGCACATTTAAGTCTGACAAACAAACATCTCCGCAAATACCAATTGATCTTTCTGATATGGGTGATGTAGCGAAGGATGGTGTTAATTTTTCTGGTAAAAATGGTGAACATCAAATCATCAACGATGCAGGGGATGTAGCTGAGGATGGTGTTGGTGTTTCTGTAAATGAGGGTGAACAACTAGTTAGTGATACTCCAAAGGTAATGTTTGTGATACATTGGACACTTTCTTTTTCATTTTAATTGATGTCATGTATCATGCACATATAGTCAATGCTATGTATCATGTGAGTATAATCACTGTTACGTATCAGCACAAATTATATTAAAAATTTTTATTTCAAAACTGCATATTCAGGATGGTGACGCAAATCAGTCGCACCAAGATTTAAATGAACATATCATGGACACTTTCTTTTTCATTTTAATTGATGTCATGTATCACGCACATATAGTCAAGACTATGTATCATGTGAGTATAATCACTGTTACGTATTAGCACAAACTATATTAGCAATTTTTATTTCAAAACTGCATATTCAGGATGGTGATGCTCATCAGTCGCACCAAGATTTAAATGAACATATCTTGGAGCAAGATGGTGATGACAATGTTCAACACAACATCCCTCACGTTTTGCCCGAAAAAAACAACAATGGATGCATCGGTATATTTTTTAATTTTGATTTATGACACACAATTTCATTACACACAAATTTATTTTAAAAATCATTACATCATATTATACAGGACTCTTCCACTTTAACAACAATATCGTCATCAACTCAAGCAGCAATAGATGCACTTATCAACGATTTGGGTAAAGATCCTACTAATGCTAGATCATTATATTCTTACAATCAACATAATATAACTAGCAGCCAGTACTTGTTGATCGACAGTCAATTACCCACTGACATTCCAATAACTGAGATTGGCGTTCGAACCGATTCAGTCACTCCTGCGCATAGAAATAAAATGCCTTCAAGAAGGATTCAATCTCCATATTGTACTTCTTTTGGGTCAAGCGAGAAGGGAAAGGAGAAATTGAAGGATATGGCTCGACTCTATTTCCCGTTCGAAGGATGTGACATTACAGATCAAGTTTCGCTGAAACTTATTGAGGATTACATGAATTGGTTGTCAAGGGGGCTCCTAAAAAATTATAACAATAAGTAAGTTTTATACATTATTTTTGCAAGTGTTTGGCGTAATTATTTTTTATATAACTAATTCATGATACTTTGTTATATAGAAATTGTAATTAAGTGATTGTTATGTATCATGTATATACACTCAAACTTATGTATCATATATTCAGGAAGCCATCGGACGATAAATACATATCAAAATCTTCTTCTTTTGGATTTACGATGATAGACTTTGTTGTTGCTTTTCCAATGAACAAGAATTGGTTTTATGCCATGTCACAGCCAAACAAATGTTGGTCTGATGAGGTAAAAATATTAAACTAATTATCAAATATGTATCAGTCACACTTATATTATTATAACACGATACATTCTTGAGAAGTATCATACTATTTAATTAGCAAAATTTATGATCAATTTTTTAATAATTATATTTTTTTATATTTTATAGATGTATATAATTTCTTACTATGTTTTCATTTTGTTTATAGCACATCGATGTGATTTTTTACTACCTTCGTAAAAAATCAAAACTTTGCAGCATGAATCAATACAGATACACAACAACACACTGCTTGTTCATGTCACATGTAAAAAATTGTTATGATAGATTAACATGGACGATGATGATGATAGTCTTAGTATACAAAAACATGTTGATGTAACGACCCAAATCGGGCCGCGACTGGCACCCACACTTACCCTCCTATGTGAGCGAACCAACCAATCTAAACCTTAACATTTCAATATAATATCAACAGAAAGTAATGCGGAAGACTTAAACTCATTAATAAAAACCAATTCAATAACTTCTAAAAACTCAACAACTATTATTATCCCCAAAATCTGGAAGTCATCATCACAAGAACATCTACTTCAAATTACTAAATCTAAGAGTATCTAAGAAACTAAAATACATAAACAGCTAGTCCATGCCGGAACTTTATGGAATTAAGACATGAAGAGGAGGATCCAGTCCAAGCTAGAAGCATTAGCTCACCCTGATATCCGGAGTAATGAAGACTAGCTAGAGTTGCGGTTGAGTTGAAGACGACGGTACGTTTGCTGCACTCCACAATTTACAAAGAAAACAAATACAAGTAGGGGTCAGTACAAACACAAGTACTGAGTATGTATCATCGGCCAACTCAAAAAAGAAAACAGTATATATCAGATAACATCATAAAATCAACTAATATCTTTAGCATGCAACATTTACAATTACCATAACCCTTGGTTACAACACCAAGCACATCAATGAGGACTCACGTCCCCTCATCATACTCATTTGGGAATTAGGTTCATTAGATTGAATATATTAACATCTTTCAAGATTCATTATCTTTATTCCTCTCGTGTCGGTACGTGACACTCCGCTCCTCATATACTATCCTGGTGTTAGAACGTGACACCCGATCCATATTCTATCCTGGTACAGGAACGTGGCACCCGATCCATATACTATCCTTGTGTCGGAACGTGACACCGATCCATATTCTATCCTGGTACCGAAACGTGGCACCCGATCCATATACTATCCTGGTGTCGGAACGTGACACTCCGATCCTCATATACTATCCTGGTACCGGAACGTGGCACCCGATCCATATACTATCCTGGTGTCGGAACGTGACACTCCGATCCTCATATACTATCCTGGTACCGGAACGTGGCACCCGATCCCCTTATCTCACTACTTTCGTTCATCAAGCCTTCTTTTATACCAAGGCATCATCATTAACAAAGTAGATTAGGGTTTTGTTTTTCAAGATTTAGGATTCAATAGCTTCATCATGCTTATTTTATCACAATTATATAATCACATTCATGCAAGCATACAATTAAACATATAGAAGGGTTTACAACACTACCCAATACATATCATTCGCTATTAAGAGTTTACTACGAATAGCATATATAAAACAAACCATAACCTACCTCCACCGAAGATAAGTGATCAAGCAAGAAAATTCCCCAAAGCTTTGTGTTTTTCCTCTTCTCGTTCGATCCTCTCTCTCTCTTTGTTCTTTCTATTTTCTTTATTCAAACCCTCTTTCTTATACCCTAATTAGCATATAATTAAGAATAAAAGATGGCAATAATAACCCACTAATTTACTCAAGGTTACCTCTTTTAACCCCCCAAGTAATTAGACTTTTTAACATTAACCCACTAACTTTATAATTAAAGCAGGAATAGTCAAAAACGTCCCTTAAAACATTAAAGAAATCCGACTCAGCCTGGGATTACGCAGCCTGTGACGGCCCGTCGTGCCTGCGACGGTCCGTCCTGCTGCTCCGTCACAGAGTTCAGAGACTCAATTCCCTTAAAGAGTCTGTGACGGTCTGTCACGCCTTTGACGGTCCGTCCTGCTATTCCGTTACGAAGTTCAGAGAGTCGATTTCAGTACCCATTTTTCAGAATTTCTAAGTATTTTGGGACGAGACACCCTTGACGGTCCGTTGTGCCCATGACGGTCCGTCGTGGGTTCCGTCGTCTCAATTAATTTTTCCAGAAATAAGATCTGCTGCTCAAAATGACTAAACATGTCGTTACAATAGATACCAATTTACCCATCGTTCATCCCCGAACGATCGTAAGAAGAAAAACAAGGGCGAAAAGGAGTACCTGAATCTGTAAACAGGTGTGGGTATCTTTCTTGCATGTCCGCCTCTTTCTCCCAAGTGGCTTCTTCAACGGGTCGATTCTTCCATTGAACTTTGATGGATGCAATCTCCCTTGATCTCAACTTGCGAACTTATCTATCTAAAATAGCCACAGGCTCCTCCTCGTAAGACAATTTTTCATCAAGCAGCACTGAATCCCAACGAATGATGTAGTTTCCATCCCCATGGTATCTTTTTAACATAGACACATGAAATACCGGATGTACTCCGGACAGCCCTGGAGGCAAGGCTAATTCATAAGCCACCTCCCCTACCCGCTTAAGTACTTCAAATGGTCCAATATACCTTGGGCTTAGCTTACCTTTTTTACCAAACCGCATCACCCCTTTCATGGGCGAAACCTTCAGCAAGACTTGCTCACCCTCCATAAACTCCAAGTCTCTAACCTTTCGATCTGCATATTCCTCTTGCCTACTTTGTGCTGCTAAAAGCTTTTCTTGAATAGATTTCACTTTCTCCAGTGAATCCCTCAAAAGGTCAGTACCCCAAGGTCTAACCTGAAATGCCTCAAACCAACCAATGGGAGACCTACATCTCCTCCCATACAATGCTTCGAATGGAGCCATATCAATACTTAAGTGATAGCTATTATTGTATGAAAACTCCACTAAGGGTAAGAAGTTGTCCCAATGACCTCCAAATTCTATCAAACATGCACGAAGCGTATCCTCCAACACTTGAATTGTTCGCTCAGACTGACCATCGGTCTGAGGGTGAAATGCAGTACTAAGGTCTAAACTAGTACCTAATTCAGCGTGCAATGTTCTCCAAAACTTAGAAGTAAACTGCGTACCTCTATCTGATATGATGGAGAGTGGAACCCCATACAACCGAACAATTTCTGAGATATAGATTTTGGCTAACTTCTCTGCATTGTAAGTCACCTTGACTGGAATGAAATGAGCAGACTTAGTTAACCTATCAACAACCACCCAAATAGAGTCATACTTACCCATTGTCTTTGGAAGACCAACTACGAAATCCATTGCAATCCTTTCCCACTTCCATTCAGGAATGGGCATTCTCTGAAGTGTTCCTCCGGGCTTCTGGTGTTCATACATTACTTGCTGACAGTTTGGACATTTGGCAATAAAATCAACAATATCACGCTTCATTCTACTCCACCAAAAGTGTTGCTTTAGGTCACGATACATCTTGGTTGCACCAGGATGTATAGAATATCCGGAACTATGAGCCTCTGTAAGAATAGTGTGGATCAAATCATCAACACGGGGCACACATACCCTTCCCTTGATCCTCAAAACACCTTCCTCATCCATTATTGCTTATTTAGCCTCTCCTCGCAACACTTTATCTCGGATCCGGATCAATTTCTCATCATTAAACTACTTTCCCTTAATCTTGTCAAGAAAAGAAGATCTTGCTTCCACACAAGTCAACAATCCTCCCTTCTCATTTACTTCTAACCTCATGAAGTCGTTAGCCAGAGTCTTGACCTCTCTAGCCAATGGGCGTCTAGAAACTTGTAAGTGGGCTAAACTACCCATGCTCCCTTACTTTCTACTTAAGGTGTCTGCCACTACATTAGCCTTTCCTGGATGATACAAGATAGTAACATCATAATCCTTCAGTAGTTCCATCCACCTCCTCTGTCTCAAATTCAAATCCCTCTGAGTAAATACATATTGTAGGCTATGATGATCCGTGTAGACTTCACACTTAGCTCCATATAAATAGTGTCTCCATTGCTTTAATGCAAACACTACCGCAGCCAACTCCAAATCATGGGTTGGATATTACGTTCGTGCATCTTTAATTGCCTTAAAGCATAAGCAATTACGTTCTTCTCTTGCATTAGCACTTCACCCAAACCCGAATAGGATGCATCACAATAGACAATGAAATTCTTACCTTCTACTGGCAAGGTAAGGATTGGTGCGGTAGTCAACAAGATCTTGAGCTTCTGAAAGCTTTCTTCACACTCGTCCGACCATACAAATGGAACATTCTGCTTAGTCAAGTTCGTCAATTGGGAAGCAATGGAAGAGAATCCCTTGAAAAATCGATGGTAATAGCTAGCTAAACCAACAAAGCCCCTTATTTCTGACACATTAGTAGGTCTTACCCAATTCTTTACTGTCTCAATCTTAGAAGGATCCACCATCACCCCATCCTTAGAAACCACATGCCCCAAGAAGGACACTGCATCTAGCCAAAACTCACACTTAGAGAATTTGGCATAAAGCTTTTTCTCCCTCAACATTTGTAATACAATTCTCAAGTGCTCCTCATGTTCCTTCTTGCTCCTTGAGTATACCAATATATCGTCAATAAATACGATCACAAAGAGATCCAGATATGGCTTGAAAATCCCATTCATCAAGCTCATGAAAGCAGCAGGGGCATTTGTAAGCCCAAAAGACATCACTACAAATTTGTAATGCCCATACCTGGTCCGAAAAGCAGTCTTTGGCACATCCATTGCCCGTATTTTCAATTGATGATAACCGGATCTCAAGTCAATCTTAGAGAACACACAAGCACCTTGTAACTAATCGAACAAGTCATCAATGCGAGGAAGAGGATACTTGTTCTTAACCGTTACCTTATTTAGTTGTCTGTAGTCTATGCACATTCGAAAGCTTTCATCCTTCTTCTTCACAAACAAAATCGGAGCACCCCAAGGAGATGCACTTGGTCTAATGAAGCCTTTGCTCAAAAACCCTTGAAGTTGGGCCTTTAACTCTCTTAACTCCGCGGGAGCCATTCTATAAGGAGGTATAGAAATGGGGCGAGTACCCGGTTCAAGATCAATGTAGAAGTCAATATCCATATCTGGTGGCATACCAGGAAGATATGCTGGGAACACATCCAGAAACTCCCGGACTACCGAAACCGACTCAATTTAAGGTACTTGGGTAGTGTCATCCCTGAGGTGTGCCAAGAAAGCTAAACACCGTTTACTAACCATTCTCTTAGTACGAAGAAAGGAGATGATACGGACCGGATTGGAAGTGTAGTCACCGTCCCACACTAAAGGATCCGTCCCAGGATTGGCTAAAGTCACAGTTTTAGCATTACAATCCAAGATTGCAAAATTTGGGGAAAGCCAAGTCATACCCAAAATTACATCAAAGTCAACCATTTCTAAGATAACCAAGTCTACATAAGTATTGCCCTCCATAACAGTCACAGGACAAGACCTATACACCTTCTCAACTATCACAGACTCACCCACCGGAGTAGAAACACGAATAGGCATGTCAAGCAATTCACAATTTAATTTAAGACCAATAGCAAATGAGGAAGATACATATGAAAATGTGGATCCAGGGTCAAATAATACAAAAGCCATGCAATCACAAACCAAAAGATTACCTGTGATAACAGCATCTGATGTCTCCGCTTCTGACAGCCCAGGGAAAGCGTAACAATAGGCCCTATCACCTGTCTGCTCGTTGCCTCTACCAGGATGCGCCACAGTAGTTCCCATTTGTTCGTCACCCCGACCGTTTTGGTGACCACCATTACCTCGGCCACCACGCCCTCCAGAATAACGGCTTCTTCCATGACCACCTCTACCTCTGACAATTTGAGGTCTGTAACTCTGTTTTGGACAATACCTCTTAATGTGTCCAGTCTCCCCACATCCATAACATTCTCTGGATTCAAGCATACGTCTCTCAGATAAGTGTTGACCGGTCTGAGGTGGACCCCCAACTACAGTCTGTAGTGAAGACTGAATTGGACGGACTGAGTAACCTCCTGAACCCTGTCCTCTAGAGTAAGAACCATTAAACTCACCTCCCTTTCGAAACCTTTTTGATGTCTATGCCATGGTGAAGTCATCTGGCTTCACTGCTTCCACCTCTATCACGAAGTCTACCACTTCTTGAAAAGATTTCACTGTAGCCGCTACCTGTAAGGCTGAAATTCGCAAATCTGATCTCAACCCCTTCACAAAACTGCGAATCCGCTCTTGTGAACTGAAACATAGTTGGGTGGCATACCGGGATAATGCACAAAACTTAGCCTCATACACAGTAACCGACATCCTACCTTGTTCTAGGCTCAAAAACTCATCTCTTTTCCTATCCCTCAAAGTGCGGGGTATATACTTCTCCATAAACAAACTAGAGAATGATGCCCAAGTCATAGGTGGTGCCTCTGTTGGTTGACACTCAATATGTGACTGCCACCACATTTTGGCGTTCCCTTGAAACTGATAAGTCACAAAATACACACCAAACCGTTCTACTATACCCATCTTGTGTAGTAGCTCATGACAGTCAACCAGAAAATCATAGGCATCCTCAGATTCAGCACCCTTGAAGACTGGAGGTTTCAATTTCAAGAACTTACTGAAAAGTTCATGTTGATCATTTGTCATTATAGGCCCTGTAGTCAGACGAGGAAACGTGCCTATTTCTAGTGGAACATCCATGCGGGGAGCCGCATCAGTTGCCTATTGTACTTTCGTACCCTGAGGTGCTGGTGCAGAAAACACTGGAGGTGTTTGACCTTGATCAGATAACCCACTAAGATAAGCAAAAACCTGATTTATCATCTCTATGGTAGGTTGGGGTGGTAGTTACTCATTCTGCACTTGCTCAGTGTCCCCTTCCTCACCCTCTCTTACTATTTCTTCAGTCGGTGGAGGAGTCACCGAACTAGTATCAGATGGGCTAGGTGCTTGTCCTCTTCCTCTAGAGGACGTCCTCCCACGACCTCTACCACGGCCTCTTGCCGCTACTCTTCCTCAAGCTAAAGCCCTAGTGGCTGGCTCAGACGCTTCTTTTCTTGCCGATGTTGGTGTTGGCGCAGTCGTTGCTCTAGTTCTAACCATCTGCGAAATAGAGTGAAGATGGTAAGATACCAATTTGTATCACCTAGATACCAATTGGATCCAAGTAATAGCACGAAAGAAAGAAAGAATGGAATTTTCCTAAAGTCTTATAGCCTCTCAAAGAAAAGTAAAGGTGTCCCCCTACCGTTCCTTAAGACTCTACTAGACTCGTTCTTTTGTGATGAGATCAACGAACCTAATGCTCTGATACAAAGTTTGTCATGACCCGAATCGGGCCGCGACTGACACCCACACTTACCCTCCTATGTGAGCGAACCAACCAATCTAAACCTTAACATTTCAATATAATATCAACAGAAAGTAATGCGGAAGACTTAAACTCATTAATAAAAACCAATTCAGTAACTTCTAAAAACTCAACAACTATTATTATCCCCAAAATCTGGAAGTCATCATCACAAGAACATCTACTTCAAATTACTAAATCTAAAAGTATCTAAGAAACTAAAATACATAAACAGATAGTCCATGCCGGAACTTCAAGGCATCAAGACATGAAGAGGAGGATCCAGTCCAAGCTAGAAGCATTAGCTCACCCTGATATCCGGAGTAATGAAGACTAGCTAGAGTTGTGGTTGAGTTGAAGACGACGGTACGTTTGCTGCACTCCACAATTTACAAAGAAAACAAATACAAGTAGGGGTCAGTACAAACACAAGTACTGAGTAGGTATCATCGGCCAACTCAAAATAGAAAACAATATATATCAGATAACATCATAAAATCAACTAATATCCTTAGCATGCAACATTTACAATTACCATAACCCTTGGTTACAACACCAAGCACATCAATGAGGACTCACGCCCCCTCATCATACTCATTTGGGAATTAGGTTCATTAGATTGAATATATTAACATCTTTCAAGATTCATTATCTTTATTCCTCTCATGTCGGTACGTGACACTCCGCTCCTCATATACTATCCTGGTGTCGGAACGTGACACCCGATCCATATTCTATCCTGGTACTGGAACGTGGCACCTGATCCATATACTATCCTGGTGTTGGAACGTGACACCTGATCCATATTCTATCCTGGTACCGGAACGTGGCACCCGATCCATATACTATCCTGGTGTCAGAACGTGACACTCCGATCGTCATATACTATCCTGGTACCGGAACGTGGCACCCGATCCATATACTATCCTGGTGTCGGAACGTGATACTCCGATCCTCATATACTATCCTGGTGTCGAAACGTGACACTCCGATCCTCATATACTATCCTGGTACCGGAACGTGGCTCCTGATCACCTAATCTCACTACTTTCGTTCATCAAGCCTTCTTTTATACCAAGGCATCATCATTGACAAAGTAGATTAGGGTTTCTTTTTCAAGATTTATGATTCAATAGCTTCATCATGCTTATTTTATCACAATTATATAATCACATTCATGCAAGCATACAATTAAGCATATAGAAGGGTTTACGACACTACCCAATACATATCATTCGCTATTAAGAGTTTACTACGAATAGCATATATAAAAAAACCATAACCTTCCTCCACCGAAGATTAGTTATCAAGCAAGCAAATTCCCCAAAGCTTTGTGTTTTTTCTCTTCTCGTTCGATCCTCTCTCTCTCTTTGTTCTTTCTATTTTATTTATTCAAACCCTCTTTCTTTTACCCTAATTAGCATATAATTAAGAATAAAAGATGGCAATAATAACCCACTAATTTACTCAAGGTTACCTCTTTTAACCCCCAAGTAATTAGACTTTTTAACATTAACCCACTAACTTTATAATTAAAGCAGGAATAGTCAAAAACGTCCCTTAAAACATTAGAGAAATCCGACTCAGCCTGGGATTACGCAGCCTGTGACGGCCCGTCGTGCCTGCGATGGTCCGTCCTGCTGCTCCGTCACAGAGTTCAGAGACTCAATTCCCTTAAAGAGTTTGTGACAGTCTGTCATGCCTATGACGGTCCGTCCTGCTATTCCTTTACGAAGTTCAGAAAGTCGATTTCAGTACCCATTTTTCAGAATTTCTATGTATTTTGGGATGACACACCCTCGACAGTCCGTCGTGCCCATGACGGTCCGTCGTGGGTTCCGTCGTCTCAACCAATTTTTCCAGAAATAAGATCTGCTGCTCAAACGACTAAACAGGTCGTTACAGTTGATCGCGCTTCATTTGTATCTGTATATGAGAGGTCAATAATTAACATCATCAAAGGTTTTGGAATCCCAGCTGCTTTACCATGGCATCTTGTAGATGAGGTCTACATCCTAATTAACTGTGATAAAAAATTCCATTGGGTGCTGGCAGTTGTTGAGTTGAAAAACAGGGTAATAAGAGTTTTTGACTCATCAATATGCACAAGGAAAAAAGCAATTCCTCATGAAATAAAAATGCTGCCTAAAATGCTTCCTTCTTTCCTACTGGACAGTGGATTCATTGAAGAAACTGAGCGCACAAAATTTGCTGATTATCATGCATACAAAGACAAATTACTGGTTCACTTCTGGAGCCTCAAGTTCCTTTCATGATTGAATTTGCACAAGACATTGCTAAACAGGATTGCGATAGCCTGTAAGTATCAAGAATTTTTCGTTTGTCCTTAATCATGTATCATTAAGTTTTTAATTTATTATGTTTTTTTTGTAGAGATTATGGGTTATATGTTACTGCATTTGCCGAGTATATGAGTGACCAAATAAATATATCATATGGTGATTTTAGTCCTGATTACCTACGTCAATGTCACGACCCAAAACGATTCGTGAGTGACACCCACACTTAATCTACTAGGTGAGCGAACCAACAAATCTAAATCCCAACATTTACCAATAGTTCAACTATGAGTAACAAAAATAATGCGGAAGATCCAAAACTTATTAATGTAACCAATTAAATAACCTTCTAAAGTTTAACACTTATTATCCCCAAAATCTGGAAGTCATCACATCAAGAACATCTATCCTCAAATTACCAAGTCTAAAAGTAATTAAGAAACCAAAATAAGAAAAAGATGGTCCATGTCCGAAATTCAAAGACATCAAGACGTGAATGAGAGAATCCAGCACGAGCTAGAAATAATAGCTCACCCTGAACTCTGATGTGTTAGAGACTGACTAGAGCTGAGGGCGAGTCGAAGTGGATGGTACACTTGCTACACTCCACAAAATAACAAAGAAGAAAATACAAGTAGGGGTCAGTACAAGGAACACGTACTGAGTAGGTATCATCGGTCAACTCAAAATAGAAATCAATATATAATGAATAATAATATAAAATCAACTACGATACTTAACATGTGGCAAACAAAAAACACATGAACCATTGACAACAACAACACCATAATAGGTACACCATCAATCACAACATCAAGCACACGTATGAGGACTCATGCCTCCACACCATACTCATTTGGAAAATAGGTTCCTTGAGATTAAGTATATTAAGTTACTTCAAGATTCCTTGTCTTTAATGTTATTGTGTCGGAACGTGACACTCCGATCCCATAATACCGTGTCGGAATGTGACACTGCGATCCCATAATACTGTGTCGGAATGTGACACTCCGATCCAATTATCTCATTATTTTATTTCAGCAAGTCTTATTTATTCAAGGCGTCATTTTAATAGAGAGGGTTCAAGATTAGAATTTCAACACTCTCATAATTTTAGGCCAACCACAAACCACAAAATCAAAACATACAACCAGACAATCAAGTACATAGGAGACTTTACAATATCACTCAATACATATCAATCACTATTTAGAGTTTATCTATCGAATAGAAATAAACCATAACCTACCTCCACCGAAGAACCCAAGTAAAGTAACTACTTATCCAATGCCTTTCTTTTCTTATTGTCTCCGAACTGTTCCAATCTATCAAGTATATATATTTACATAAGGTGTAAGTTAACAAGCCCATAAAAACACTCTAACTATATGTCTAGACTAGAACTAAAACTCACACAATCCTATAATCAATTTCCTAAAGTTTAAACCTATGGGTAAGTCCCAATTCTACCCAGTAGAATATCCTTAAGGAAATTTAAATCATTCGATACACAAAATAATTAATTACCTTTTTTAATATATAAAAATATAATTTATAACGTGAGAACTAGATATTTTAATATATTAGGGTGGAAGCCGCTGGTCACAAAACCAATAGCATACGGACTAACAACCACCCTACTACACGTGATATGCATAAACATACCACCATACTGTATCCTTGTTTCCTACTAACATTAGCACTAGACTTTTATATTAAGTCTTAGGAAATCAATAGCTACTTAGTAATGTTAGCATTTATCCTTCATACTTCAATTCTTTATTAATTATATATATTATGTATCCCATATTCTTCTAGAACCACCAACTATACAATTTATCCATTCTATGTACTTTATGCTACAACAATATTTTTTTTAAATTGGATACTAACTCACAAGGAAGTGTATCAATAAAGGATTACCGTTTGATTTTGTCGTCGCCGCCTCCACTTCGTTCTTCTCTTCTGCTCTTTTCTTCTTTTTTTTCTATAAATTATTTTTTTACCCTAATTATTATACAACTCATTATAAGAGTAATAAAAGTGGTCCACTTTAATTCTAATGTTATTTTTCTTTAACCACCAACTAAATAAATTATTAAAACTACCCCACTAATTTCAAAATTATAATTATCAATAGTCCAAAATCCAATTAGAATCCATCGAAAAGAATATTTTATGAAACACAAGGCTTTAACACTCAAAATGACCAAAATGGGTTGTTATAGTAGATACCAATTTACCCATCGTTCTTCCTCAAACGATCAAAAAGAAAGGCGAGGGCGAGAAAGAGTACCTGAATCTGTAAAAAGATGTGGATATCTTTCTTGCATATCAACCTCACTCTCCCAAGTGGACTCTTCAACTGGTCGATTCTTCCACTGAACCTTGATAGATGCAATCTTCTTTGACCTCAACTTGCGAACCTCTTTATCTAGAATAGCAACAGGCTCCTCCTCATAAGATAGATTCTCATCAAGAAGAACTGAATCCCAACGAATAATAAAGTTTCCATCACCATGGTATTTTTTCAGCATAGACACATGAAATACCGGGTGCACTCTTGACAGTCTTCGAGGCAAGGCTAATTCATAGGCCACCTCCCCCACGCGCATAAGTACTTCAAATGATCCAATATACCTCGGACTTAGCTTACCTCTCTTACCAAATCGTATTACACCTTTCACGGGTGAAACCTTCAGCAAGACTTGTTCACCCTCCATAAAATCCAAGTCTCTAACCTTTCGATCTACATATTCCTTATGCCTACTCTGAGCTACTAAAAGCTTTTCTTGAATAAATTTCACTTTCTCTAACGATTCCCTCAGAAGATCAGTACCCCAAGGTCTAACCTCAAATGCATCAAACCAACCAATGGGAGACCTACATCTCCTCCCATACAATGCCTCAAATGGGGCCATATCAATACTCGAATGATAGCTATTATTGTACGAAAACTCTACTAAGGGTAAGAATTTATCCCAATGACCACCAAATTCTATCACACGCGCACGAAGCATATCCTCCAACACCTGAATCATTCGCTCAGACTGACCATCGGTATGAGGGTGAAATGCAGTACTAAGATCTATCCTAGTACCTAATTCAGCATGTAATGTTCTCCAAAACTTAGAAGTAAATTGTGTACCTCTATCTGATATGATGGAAAGTGGAATTCCATGCAATCGAACAATTTCTGAGATATAGAGTTTGGCTAACTTCTCTGCATTGTAAGTCATCTTGACCGGAATGAAGTGAGTAGACTTAGTTAACCTGTCAAAAATTACCCAAACTTACCCAATGTCTTTGGAAGACCAACTACGAAATCCATTACAATTCTTTCCCACTTCCATTCAGGAATGAGCATTCTCTGAAGTGTCTCTCTAGGCCTCTGGTGTTCATACTTTACCTGCTGACAGTTCGGGCATTGGGCAACAAAATCAACAATGTCACGCTTCATTCTACTCCACAAAAAATGTTGCTTTAGATCACGATACATCTTGGTTAAACCAAGATGTATGGAATACCTCGAACTATGAGCCTTTGTAAGAATAGTGTGAGTCAAATCATCAACACGAGGCACACATACTCTTACCTTAATTCTCAAGACGCCTTCCTCATCAATTATTGTCTCTTTAGCCTCTCCTCGCAATACCATATCTTGAATTCGGCTCAGCTTCTCATCAGCAAACTGTTTTCCTTTAATATTGTCAAGAAAGGAAGATCTTGCCTCCACAGAGGCCAAAAATCATCCTTTCTCTAGTACTTCCAGCCTCATAAAGTCATTAGCCAGAGTCTGAACCTCTCTAGCCAATGGGCGTCTAGAAACCTATAAGTGAGCTAAACTGCCCATGCTCCATGCTTTTCTACTTAAAGCATATGCCACAACATTATCTTTTCCTAGGTGATACAAAATAGTAATATCATAGTCTTTCAATTGTTCCATCAACCTCCTCTGCCTCAAATTCAAATCTTTCTGAGTAATGACAAATTGTAAACTACGATGATCTGTATAAACTTCACACTTGATCCCATATAGATAATGTATCCATTGCTTTAATGCAAATACAACTGCAGCCAACTCCAAATCATGGGTCGGATAGTTACGTTCATGCACTTTTAATTGCCTCGAAGCATAAGCAATTACATTCCTCTCCTGCATTAGCACTGTACCCAAACCAGAATAAGATGCATCACAATAAACAATAAAATTCTTACCTTCTATTGGCAAGGTAAGAATTGGTGCAGTAGTCAACAAGGTCTTGAGTTTCTGGAAGCTTTCTTCACATTCGTTCAACCATACAAATGGAACATTCTGCTTAGTCAAATTTGTCAGCTGGGAAGCAATAGAAGAAAATCCTATGACAAATCGACGGTAGTAGCTAGCTAAACCAACAAAGCTCCTTACCTCTGAAACATTAGTAGGTCTTACCCAACTCTTCATTGCTTCAATCTTAGAATGATCCACCATCACTCCATCCTTAGAAACCACGTGCCCCAAGAAGGACACTGAATCTAGCCAAAACTCACACTTGGAGTATTTGGCATAAATCCTTTTCTCCTTCAACAACTCCAATACAACTCTCAAATGCTCCTCATGTTCTTTCCTGCTCTTTGAGTATATCAGTATATCATCAATAAATACAATAACAAAAAGATACAGATATGGCTTAAAAATCCCGTTCATCAGGCTCATGAAAGTAGCAGGGGCATTTGTAAGCCCAAAAGACATTACTTAGAATTCATAATGCTGATACCTGGATCGAAATGCGGTCTTTGGCACATCTGTTGCCCGTATTTTCAATTGATGATAACGGGATCTCAAATAAATTTTTGAGAAGACACAAGCACCTTGTAACTGATCGAACAAATCATGAATGAGAGGAATGGATACTTGTTCTTAATAGTTACCTTATTCAGCTGCCTGTAGTCTATGCACATCCGAAAACTTCCATCTTTCTTCTTCACAAATAAAACAGGAGCACCCCAAGGGGATGCACTTGGTCTAATAAAACCTTTACCTAACAACTCCTGAAGTTGGGCCTTTAACTCCCTTAACTCAGCTGGAGCCATTCTATAAAGGGGAAATATAAATGGGGCGAGTGCCCGGCTACAGATCAATACAAAAATCAATATCCCTATCCTGTGGCAAAGCAGGAAGGTCTGCAGGAAGCACATCCAGAAACTCGCGGACTATCGAAACAGACTCGATTGAAGGTACTTTGGAAATATCATCCCTGAGATGTGCCAAGAAAGATAAATAACTCTTACTAACCATCCTCTTAGCACGAAGAAAAGAGATAATATGAACTGGAGTGGAAATATAGTCACCCTCCCACACTAGCGGATATGTCCCAGGCATGGCCAATGTCACAGTTTTAGCATTACAATCTAAGATTGCAAAATTTGAAGAAAGCAAAGTCATACCCAGAATCACATCAAAAATCAACCATCTCTAGAATAATCAAATCTACATAAGTATTGCTCCCCACAAAAGTCACAAGGCAAGACCTATACACCTTCTCAACTATCACAAACTCACCCACAGGAGTAGAGACACAAATAGACATGTCAAGTAAATCACAATATAAATCAAGACCAGTAGCAAATGAGGAAGATACATATGAAAATGTGGATCCAGGATCAAATAATACAGAAGCCATTCAATCACACACCAAAAGAGTACATGTGATAACAACATCAGATGTCTCTCCTTCAGGCCTCCCGCGGAAAGCATAACAATGGGCCCTATCACCTGTCTGTCCATTGCCCCTACCAATTTGCGCTGCAGTAGTTCCAATTTTCCCGCCACCCCGACTGAATTGGTGACCACCATTACCTTGGCCACCACGTCCTCCAGAATGGAGGCCTCTACCATGACCACCTCTACCTCTAACTACTGGGTGTTTGTAACTTTGTTTTGGACAACATTTCCTAATATGTCCATCCTCTACACATCCATAACAATTTCTGGAGTCAAGCATAGGTCTCTGTGAAAATGACGAAGTCTGGGATAACCTCCAAACTCAGAAAAAGGTTGACTGGTCTGCGATGTACCCCCAGCTAAAGCCTGCAGTGAAGACTGAATAGTACGGGCTGGGTAACCTCCTGAACTCTGCTCTCTGGAGTAAGAACCACTAAAATCACCTCCCTTACGGAAATTCTTAAATGTCGATGCCATGGTGAAGTCGTCTGGCTTCACCCCCTCTACCTCTATGTCACGACCCAAAACGTGTCGTGAGTGGCACCCACACTTATCCTACCATGTGAGTGAACCAACCAATCTGAACCCCAACATTTCAAACATAATAAATAGAAACAATGCGGAAGACTTAAAAACCATTAACAAAATCAATAATCAACTTGTAAAACTCACAACTTATCGTTATCCCCAAAATCTGGAAGTCATCATCACAAGAATATCTATCCTCAAATTACTAAGTCTAAGAGTATCTAAGAAGCTAAAATAACTAAATAGACAGTCCATGCCAGAACTTCAAGGCATCAAGACGTGAAGGAGAAGATCAAGTCCAAGCTACAAACAATAGCTCACCCTGAAATCTGACGTGATGAAGACTGGCTAGAGTTGCGGTTGAGTTGAAGACGACGGTACGTTTGCTGCACTCCACAATTAACAAAAAGAAAACATAGAAGTAGGCGTCAGTACAAAACACAAGTACTGAGTAGATATCATCGGCCAACTCAAAATAGAAAGCAATATATATCAAATAATATCATAAAATCAACTACAATACTCAACAGGTAGCAACAACAAGTACAAGGATCATTGATAATAACGCCAAGTACACCCATGAGGACACAAGCCTCCATCCATACTCATTTGGGAAATTGGTTCATTAAATTTTGAGTATATTAAGATAATTCAAGATTCATTCTCTTTATTCCTCTTGTGTCGGAACGTGATACTCCGATCCCCTAATACTACGTGTCAATTGGTAACACCCGATCCCCTAATACTACGTGTCGGTTCGTGACACCCGATCCCATAATACTACGTGTCGGTTCGTGACACCCGATCCTCTAATACTACGTGTTGGTTCGTGACACCCGATCCATTAACCTAATTCATTTAGTTCATCAAGCCTTATTTTATACCAAGGCATCATCTTTAACAGAGAGGGTTTTAGGCTTAAGCTTCACAACCTCATCTTTCCAACCCATTACAATTACATAATCACATCATGCAAGCATACAATTAAGCATATAGAAGACTTTACAATACTACCAATACATATCATTCGCTATTAAGAGTTTACTAACAAATAGCATAAACCATAACCTTCCTCCACCGAAGAATTCGTGATCAAGCAATCTACTTTGCCAAAGCTGCGTTCTTCCTCTCTCTCAATCGATCGTTTCTCCCTCTCTCTCTGTTCTTTTTCTTTTTCTTATTCAAACCCTCTTTCTTTTACCCTAATTAGCATATAATTAAGTATAAAAGATGATAAAATACCCCACTACTTGTTTCAAGGTTCTCTCTTTTAACCCCCAAGTAAATAAATTATTAACATTAAACCACTAACTTTATAATTATAAGAAGGAAGAGTCCAAAATGCCCCTTAGAATATTTAACAGAAATCTGACCCAGTCAGGGTCACGCAGCCTGTGACGGTCTGTCACGCCTGTGACGGTCCGTCACAACTGTGACGGTCCGTCCTGCACGTCCGTCACAAGGTTCAGAGAGTTAATTCTGCGGAAGGATTTGTGACGGTCCGTCGAGCCCTCAACGGTCCGTCCTGCCATTTCGTCGTGAAGTTCAGAGAGTCGATCTCAGTATATAAATTTCTAAATTCTAAGTGTTTTGGAACTAGACACCCTCGACGGTCCGTCGTGCCCAAGACGGTCCGTCGTGCCCAAGACGGTCCATCGTGGGATCCGTCGACCCAGACAGTGATTTTCAGAAATTAAATCTGCTTCTCCAAACGACTAAACAGGTCCTTACAATAGATACCTATTTACCCATCGTTCGTCCTCGAACGATTACAAGAAGAAAAACAAGGGTGAAAAGGAGTTCCTGAATCTGTATGGTGTGGGTATCTTTCTTGCATATCAGCGTCCTTCTCCCAAGTGGCTTCTTCAGCTTATTGATTCTTCCATTAAACTTTGATGGATGCAATCTCCCTTGACCTCAGCTTGCGGACTTCTCTATCTAAAATAGCAACCGGCTCCTCCTCATAAGAAAAATTCTCATCAAGCAGAACTGAATCCCAATGAATAATGTAGTTTCCATCCCCATGGTATCTTTTCAACATAGACATATGAAATACCGGATGCACTCCTGACAGTCCTGGAAGCAAGACTAATTCATAAGCTACCTCCCCCACGCGCTTCAGAACTTCAAATGGACCAATATACCTTGGGCTAAGCTTACCTCGCTTACCAAACCGCATCACCCCTTTCATGGGTGAAACCTTCAGTAAAACTCTCTCGCCCTTTATAAAATCCATGTCTCTAACCTTTCGATCTGCATATTCTTTCTGCCTACTTTGAGCCGCTAAAAGCTTTTCTTGAATGCATTTCACTTTATGCCTACTTTGAGCCGCTAAAAGCTTTTCTTGAATGCATTTCACTTTATCTAATGATTCCATCAGAAGATCAGTACCCCAAGGTCTAATCTCAAATGCGTCAAACCACCCAATGGGAGACCTACATCTTCTCCCATACGATGCCTCAAATGGGGCGATATCAATGCTTGAGTGATAGCTATTGTTGTATGAGAACTCTGCTAAGGGTAAGAAGTTATCCCAATGACCACCAAACTCTATCACACATGCACGAAGCATGTCCTCTAACACTTGAATCGTTCGTTCAGACTGACCATCGGTCTGACGGTAAAATGCGGTACTAAGATCCAACCTAGTACCTAATTCAGCATGCAATGTTCTCCAAAACATAGAAGTAAACTGCGTACCTCTATCTGATATGATGGAAAGTGAACTCCATGCAATCGAACAATTTCTGAGATGTAGAGTCTGGCTAATTTCTCTGCATTGTAGGTCACCTTGACCGGGATGAAGTGAGCAGACTTAGTTAATCTGTCCACAATTACCCAAATAGAGTCAAACTTCCCCAATGTCTTTGGAAGACCAACCACGAAGTCCATTGCAATTCTCTCCCACTTCCATTCAGAAATGGGCATTCTCTGAAGTGTTCCTCTGGGTCTCTGGTGTTCATACTTTACTTGCTGACAATTTGGACATTTGGCAACAAAATCAATAATGTCGCGCTTCATTCTACTCCACCAAAAGTGTTGCTTTAGGTAACGGTACATCTTGGTTGCACCAGGATGTATAGAATATCCGGAACTATGAGCCTCTGTAAGAATAGTGTGGATCAAATCATCAACACGGGGCATACATACCCTTCCCTTAATTCTCAAAACACCTTCCTCATCCATTATTGCTTCTTTAGCCTATCCTCGCAACACCATATCCCGAATTCGGCTTAGTTTCTCATCATCAAACTGTTTTTCCTTGATCTTGTTAAGAAAAGAAGATCTCGCCTCCACACTGGCCAAAAATCCTCCCTTCTCATTTACTTCTAACCTCATAAAGTAGTAAGCCAAAGTATGAACCTCTCTAGCCAATGGGTGTCAAAAAACTTGTAAGTGGGCTAAACTACCCATGCTCCCTGCTTTTCTACTTAAGGCATCTGCCACAACATTAGTCTTTCCTTGGTGATACGAGATGGTAACATCATAATCCTTCAGTAGTTCCATCCACCTCCTCTGTCTCAAACTCAAATCTTTCTGAGTAAAGACATACTGTAAACTACAATGATCAGTATAGACTTCGCATTTAACCCCATATAGATAATGTCTCCATTGCTTTAATGCAAACACTATAATTACGTTCATGCACCTGTAATTGCCTCGAAGCATAAGCAATTACATTCTTCTCTTGCATTAGCACTGCACCCAAAGTAGAATAGAATGCATCACAATAAATAATGAAATTCTTACCTTCCACTGGCAAGGTAAGAATTGGTGCAGTAGTCAACAAAGTCTTGAGCTTTTGAAAGCTTTCTTCACACTCGTCCGACCATACGAATGGAACACTCTGCTTAGTCAAGTTTGTCAATTAGGAAGCAACAGAAGAAAATCCCTTGACAAATCGACGGTAGTAGCTAGCTAACCCAACAAAGCTCCTTACCTCTGTAACATTAGTAGGTCTTACTCAACTCTTCACTGCTTCGATCTTAGAAGGATCCACCATCACTCCATCCTTAGAAACTACGTGCCCTAAGAAGGACACTGAATCTAGCCAAAACTCACACTTGGAGAATATGGCATAAAGCTTTTTCTCCCTCAACATTTCCAATACAATTCTCAAGTGCTCCTCATGTTCTTTCTTGATCTTTGAGTAAATAAGTATATCATCAATGAATACAATGACAAAGAGGTCCATATATGGCTTAAAAATCCCGTTCATCAAACTCATGAAAGCAGCAGGGGCATTCGTAAGCCCAAAAGACATTACTAAGAACTCATAATGTTGTCCATACCTAGTCTGAGAACTAGTCTTGAGGACATCCGTGGCCCGTAATTTCAATTGATGATAACCAGATCTCAAATCGATTTTTAAGAAGGTACAAGCACCTTGTAACTGATCGAACAAATCATCGATGCGAGGAAGAGGATTCTTGTTCTTAACAGTTACCTTATTCAGTTGTGTGTAGTCAATGCACATCCGAAAACTTCCATCCTTCTTTATCACAAACAAAACAGGAGCACCCCAAGGGGATGCACTTGGTCTAATAAAGCCTTTCCCTAACAACTCTTGAAGTTGGGCCTTTAATTCCCTTAACTCAGCCAGAGCCATTCTATAAGGGGGTATGGAAATGCGGCGAGTACCCGGCTCCAGATCAATACAGAAATCAATATCTCTATCTGGTGGCATACCAGGAAGGTCTGCAGGGAACACATCCAAAAACTCGCGGACTATCGAAACCGACTCAATTGTAGGGACTTGGGTAGTATCATCCCTGAGTTGTGCCAAGAAAGCTAAAAAACCCTTACTAACCATTCTCTTAGCACGAAGAAAGGAGATGATACGAACTGGAGTGGGAGTGTAGTCACCTTCTCACACTAATGGATCTGTCCCAGGCTTGGCCAATGTCACAGTTTTGGCATTACAATCCAAGATTGCAAAGTTTGGAGAAAGCCAAGTCATACCCAGAATTACATCGAAATCAACCATTTCTAAGATAACCAAGTCTACATGAGTATTGCTCCCCATAAAAGTCACAAGGCAACACCTATATATCTTTTCAACTATCACAGACTCACCCACCGGAGTAGAAACACGAATAGGCATGTCAAGCAATTCACAATGTAAATTAAGACCTGTAGCAAATGAGGAAGATTCATATGAAAATGTGGAGCCAGGATCAAATAATACAGAAGCCATGCAATCACAAACCAAAAGATTACCTGTGATAACAACATCGGATGTCTCCGCTTCCGATCTTCCAGGGAAAGCATAACAATGGTCTCTATCACCTGTTTGCCCGTTGCCCCTACCATGTTGCGCTACAGAAGTCCAGTTTTCCCGTCACCCCGGCCGTTTTTATGACCACCATTACCTCGGCCACCACGTCCTCCCGAATAACGGCCTCTTCCATGACCACCTCTACTTCTGATTATTGGGGGTCTGTAACTTGGTTTTGGACAATTCCTCCTAATATGTCCAGTCTCTCCACATCCATAACATTCTCTGGATTCAAGCATAGGTCTCTGTGAGAAGGTCGGAGTCTGGGGATAACCTCCAAACTCAGATAAATGTTGACCGGTCTGCGGTGGACCCCCAGCTACAGCCTGTAGTGAAGACTGAATAGGTCGGGCTGGATAACCTCCTGAACTCTGCCCTCTAGAGTAAGAACCATTAAACTCACCTCCTTTACTAAACTTCTTAGTTGCTGATGACATGGTGAAATCATCTGGCCTCACTCCCTCCACCTCTATCACAAAGTCTACAACTTCCTGAAAGGATTTTGCCGTAGCAGCTACCTGTAAGGCTGAAATCCGCAAATCTGACCTCAACCCCTTCACAAAACGGCGAATCCGCTCTTGTGGGCTGAAGCAAAGCTGGGTGGCATATCTGGAGAGTGCACGAAACTTAGACTCATAAGCAGAAACCGACATCCTGTCTTGCTCTAGGCTTAGAAACTCATCTCTCCTCCTATCCCTCAAAGTACGGGGTATATACTTCTCCATATATAAACTAGAGAATGATGCCCAAGTCATAGGTGGTGCCTATGTTGGTTGACACTCCACATGTGACCGCCACCACATTTTGGCGTTCCCTTGAAATTGATAGGTCACAAACTCGACGCCAAATCGCTCTACTATACCCATCTTGTGTAGTAACTCATGACAGTCAACCAGAAAATCGTATGCATCCTCAGATTCAGCACCCTTGAAGACTGGAGGTTTCAATTTCAAGAACTTACTGACAAGTTCATGCTGATCACTTGTCATTATAGGCCCTGTAGTCAACCAAGGAAATGTGCCTATTTCCAATGAGGCATCCATGCGGGGAGCCACAGCAGCTGCATGTTGTACTCCCGAAACCTGAGGTGCTGGTGCAGAAAACACTGGAGGGGTCTTGCCCTGATCAGATAATCCGCTAAGATAAGCAAGAACCTTATTAATCATCTCTGGGGTAGGTTGGGGTGGTAATTCCTCATTCTGCACTTGCTCATTCTCCCCTTCCTCCCCCTCTCTTACTACTTCCTCAGTCGGTCGAGGAGTCACCGCCCTAGTACTAGATGGGCCAGGTGTTTGTCCTCTTCCTCTAGAGGACGTCCTCCCACGACCTCTTGTCAGTGCCCCTCTTCGAGCTACAGCCTCAGTGGCTGTTTCAGACGCATCTTGTCTTGCCGGTGTTGGTGTCGGCGCAGTTGTTGCTCTAGTTCTTACCATCTGCGAAATAGAGTGAAGATGGTCAGATACCAATTTGTATCACCTAGATACCAATTGGACCCAAGTAATAGCACGAAAGAAAGAAAGAATGGAGTTTTCCTGAAGTCTTATAGCCTCTCAAAGAAAAGTAAAGGCGTCCCCCTACCGTTCCTCAAGACTCTACTAGACTCGTTGTTGTGTGATGAGACCAATGAACCTAATGATCTGATACCAAGTTTGTCACAACCCAAAACGTGTCGTGAGTGGCACCCACACTTATCCTACCATGTGAGCGAACCAACCAATCTGAACCCCAACATTTCAAACATAATAAATAGAAACAATGCGAAAGACTTAAAACCCATTAACAAAATCAATAATAAACTTCTAAAACTCACAACTTATCATTATCCCCAAAATCTGGAAGTCATCATCACAAGAACATCTATCCTGAATTACTAAGTCTAAGAGTATTTAAGAAGCTAAAATAACTAAATAGACAGTCCATGCCAGAACTTCAAGGCATCAAGACGTGAAGGAGAAGATCCAGTCCAAGCTACAAATAATAGCTCACCCTGAAATCTGACATGATGAAGACTGGCTAGAGTTGCGGTTGAGTTGAAGACGACGGTACATTTGCTGCACTCCACAATTAACAAAAAGAAAACATAGAAGTAGGCGTCAGTACAAAACACAAGTACTGAGTAGATATCATCGGCCAACTCTAAATAGAAAGCAATATATATCAAATAATATAATAAAATCAACTACAATACTCAACAGGTAGCAACAACAAGTACAAGGATCATTGATAATAACGCCAAGTACACCCATGAGGACACAAGCCTCAATCCATACTCATTTGGGAAATCGGTTCATTAAATTTTGAGTATATTAAGATAATTCAAGATTCATTCTCTTTATTCCTCTTGTGTCGGAACATGACACTCCGATCCCCTAATATTACGTGTCAATTCGTAACACTTGATCCCCTAATACTACGTGTCGGTTCGTGACACCCGATCCCATAATACTACGTGTCGGTTTGTGACACCCGATCCTCTAATACTACGTGTCAGTTCGTGACACCCGATCCATTAACCTAATTCATTTAGTTCATCAAGCCTTCTTTTATACCAAGGCATCATCATTAACAGAGAGGGTTTTAGGTTTAAGCTTCACAACCTCATCTTTCCAACCCATTACAATTACATAATCACATCATGCAAGCATACAATTAAGCATATAGAAGACTTTACAATATTACCAATACATATCATTCGCTATTAAGAGTTTACTATCAAATAGCATAAACCATTACCTACCTCCACCGAAGAATTCGTGATCAAGCAATCTACTTTCCCAAAGTTGTGTTCTTCCTCTCTCTTAATCGATCGTTTCTCCCTCTCTCTCTCTGTTCTTTTTCTTTTTCTTATTCAAACCCTCTTTCTTTTACCCTAATTAGCATATAATTAAGTATAAAAGATGATAAAATACCCCACTACTTGTTTCAAGGTTCTCTCTTTTAACCCCCAAGTAATTAAATTATTAACATTAAACCACTAACTTTATAATTATAAGCAGGAATAGTCCAAAACGCCCCTTAAAATATTTAACATAAATCTGACCCAATCAGGGTCACGCAGCCTGTGACGGTCTGTCACAACTGTGACGGTCCGTCCTGCACGTTCGTCACAAGGTTCAGAGAGTTAATTCTGCGGAAGGATTTGTGACGGTCCGTCGAGCCCTCAACGGTTCGTCCTGCCATTTCATCGTGAAGTTCAGAGAGTCGATCTCAGTACCCAAATTTCTAAATTCTAAGTGTTTTGGAACGAGACACCCTCGACGGTCCGTCGTGGGATCCGTCGACCCAGACAATGATTTTATGAAATTAACTCTGCTGCTCTAAACGACTAAACAGGTCATTACACTCTATCACAAAATCAACCACTTCCTGAAAGGATTTTGCTGCAGCAGCTACCTGTAAGGCTGGGATCTGCAAATCTGACCTCAATCCTTTCACAAAGCGGCGAATCCGCTCTTGTGGACTGAAGCAAAGCTGAGTGGCATACCTGGATAGTGCATGAAATTTGGCCTCACAAGCAACAACAAACATCCTTCCTTGCTCTAGGCTCAGGAACTCATCTCTCCTCCTATCCCTCAAAGTCCGGGGTATATACTTCTCCATAAATAAGCTAGAAAATGATGCCCAAGTCATGGGTGGTGCCTGTGCTGGTTGACACTCAACATACGACCGCCACCATATTTTGGCATCCCCCTAAAACTGATAGGTCACAAAATCTACACCGAATTGTTCTACTATGTCCATCTTATGTAGCAGCTCATGACAATCAACCAGAAAATCATAGGCATCTTCAGATTCAGCACCCTTGAAGGCTGGAGATTTCAACTTTAAGAACTAATGAAAAGTTCATGTTGATCACCTGTCATTATAGACCCTATAGTCAATCGATGAAACGTGCCTACTTCCAATGATGCATCCATGCAGGGAGCCACAGCAGTTGCATGTTGTACACCCGGAACCTGAGGTGCTGGTACAGAAAACACTGGAGGTGTCTGGCCCTGATCAGATAACTCGCTAAGATAAGTAAGAACCTGGTTAATCATCTCTGGGTAGGCTGGGGTGGTACTTCCTTATCCTGAACCTGCTCATTTTCCCCTTCCTCACCCTCTCTCACTACCTCATCAGTCGGTGGAGGAGTCACTGCTCTATTCCTAGCTGGACCAGGTGTTTGTCCTCTGCCTCTAGAGGGCGTCCTCCTGCGACCCCTACCACGGCCGCTTGCCACTTCTCCTCCTCGAGTTACAACCCCAATGATTGGCTCAGACGCACCCTGTATTGCCAGTGTTGGTGTTGGTACATTTGTTGCTCTAGTTCTAACCATCTGCGAAATAGAGTGAGAAGGTCAGATACCAATTTGTATCACCTAGATACCAATTGGATCCAAGTAATAGCACGAAAGAAGAAAGAATGGAGTTTTCCTAAAATCTTATAGCCTCTTGAAGAAAAGTAAAGGCGTCCCCATACCGTTCTTCAAGACTCTACTAGACTTGTCCTTGTGTGATGAGACCAACGACCTAACGCTCTGATACCAAGTTTGTCATGATCCAAAACGAGTCGTGAGTGACACCCACATTTAATCTACTAGGTGAGCGAACCAACAAATCTAAATCCCAACATTTACTAATAGTTCAACTATGAGTAACAAAAATAATGCGGAAGATCCAAAACTTATTAATGTAACCAATTAAATAATCTTCTAAAGTTTAACATTTATTATTCCCAAAATCTGGAAGTCATCACATCAAGAACATTTATCCTCAAATTACCAAGTCTAAGAGTAATTAAGAAACCAAAATAAGCAAAAAGATGGTCCATGTCCGAAATTCAAAGACATCAAGACGTGAATGAGAGAATGCAGCACGAGCTAGAAATAATGGCTCACCCTGAACTCTAATGTGTTGGAGACTGACTAGAGCAGAAAGCGAGTCGAAGTCGATGGTACACTTGCTGTACTCCACAAAAGAACAAAGAAGAAAATACAAGTAGGGGTCAGTACAAGAAACATGTACTGAGTAGGTATCATCGGTCAACTCAAAAAAAATCAATATATAATGAATAATAATATAAAATCAACTAAAATACTTAACATGTGGCAAGCAACAAACACATGAACCATTGACAACAACAACACCATAATAGGTACACCATCAATCACAACATCAAGCACACGTATGAGGACTCATGCCTCCACACCATACTCATTTGGAAAAAAAGTTCCTTGAGATTAAGTTACTTCAAGATTTCTTGTCTTTAATGTTATTGTGTCAGAACGTGACACTTCGATCCCATAATACTGTGTCGGAACGTGACACTCCGATCCAATTATCTCATTATTTTATTTCAGCAAGTGTTCTTTATTCAAGGCGTCATTTTAATAGAGAGGGTTCAAGATTATAATTTCAACACTTTCATAATTTTAGGCCAACTACAAACCACAAAATCAAAACATACAACCACACAATCAAGTACATAGGAGACTTTACAATATCACTCAATACATATCAATCACTATTTGGAGTTTATCTATGAAATAGAAATAAATCATAGCCTACCTCCACCGAAGAATCGAAGTCAAGTAACTACTTCTCCAATGCCTTTCCTTTTCTTATTGTCTCCGAACCGTTCCAATCTATCAAGTATATATATTTACATAAGGTGTAAGTTAACATGCCCATAAAAACACTCTAATTATATGTCTAGCCTAGAACAAAAACTCACACAATCCTATAATCAATTTCCTAATGTTTAAACCTATGGGTAAGTCCCAATTCTTCCCATTAGCATATCCTTAAGGAAATTTAAATCATTCAATACACCAAATAATTAATTACCTATTTTAATATATCAAAATATAATTTATAACGTGAGAACTAGATATTTTAATATATTAGGGTTAAGGCCTGATACGCTCAAACTTACTTCTCAAATGAGAAGTAAAGCGGTCGCGTCAAGTAAATAACCCAACTAGTGAGGTTGGGATCGTTCCCACGAGGAAAATAGTCTAGACTTAACTTCAACTTGTTATTACTATCGTTCGGTTGATGACTTCCTTTGAAAGTAAAAACATAAAAAGGGGGGTTCTATCTCTAAATAAGTGAAAATAAACAACGAACTTGAAAGAGACACTTAACAGCTTTTAATTTTGGGTTTTAATCAATTAATCAAAGTAACTAGGGTTTACGTGTTCCCCACAGGTTCATAACATGACAATTCTAACTATAACAATTCTTTCCTAGTATCTTGCATGCAAAGTGATAAGTTATGTATTTCTAAATCCTTGGTCCGGCATCTAGAAAATCTCACTCCGCACCTTGGTCCGGCTACGTGTGTTGCTTTCCTAACCCTTATCTTTACCTCATATTAAGTATCGTATTCGATATTTGACTAAGTTATTACCTCGTACCAATCAATACTAGCCTATTAGATAGTATACACTAAATCTATGTTAATAATTCTTTCCTATTATCTACCTCCTTGGTCCTGCAAGTAGCATTAAGGCGAGTTCTAACGTTGATCATCCGTTAAAAAGACTTCTAAGTGAAAGAATTATTAATACATGCAAGACACTATTCTAGAATTGTTATTTTAGCTAGGGTTTATCTCATTATTTGTCTATGGTTCCCACAACCCTAGTTATGGAGTTTAGTTACTCATAGCCATAAACACAATATTCAAATATATTAAATAAGAATTCATGTACTTACTTCAATGAGAAAGAATAAAGTCTGAAAATTTGCTTGATTAATCGCCAAAAATCACTTGTAAGAATCTCCAAAAATCAAAAACTAATACACAAAGTCTAATAGTATGATGTCTAATCTAGCAGAGTCTAACCTCAAAAACGAGGTTTTTCAAACTATTTATAAAAAATAAAACCTAATTAAACAAGGATACTAATTACTGGAAATCTGCCAAAATGCGGCTGAGTTGACGGACCACGCGACATACCGTCGTGGTCACAACGGACCGTCGTGGACTCCGTCGTCCCATACTTGGTGCAATTTCTTCTGCTACTTTCTTCATTCCCCTCGACGGCAAGTGTGCCGGACTGTCATAGGCACAATGGTCCGTCGAGGGTCTTCGTTTCAAAATACTTCAACTCTTGGAATCTAGGTACTGGGATCACTTATTTGATCTTCGCGACGAACCTGCAGGATGGACCGCCATAGCCATGACGGACCGTCACAAGCTTCGTAATCCCACACTTGGTCAGACTTCCCCATCTTTCTTCAGCAGCTTCTCTACGCTGCCACCTACGGACCGTTACAGGCACGACGGACCGTCATAAGCTCCGTAGGTGGTCTCTTCTTCATTTTTTCGCTCAAAATCTCCGCTTTCAGCTTTGGACAGATTTCCTGCAAAACAAAGAGAAACCTATATCAAAATTAGCACAAAAAGGCTTTCGGACATGCTAAACTTAAGGAAAAAGTATTAATTATACCGTGAAACCACGGTATATCAACACTCTCAACTTAAACTCGTTGTTTGTCCTCAAGCGACGCACTATGACTCACTACACAATTTTTGTACAATAGTATTCATGTTTAATCCTTTGCAATCATTTGGCTATCAATACCGATTAATCTCATCAAATCTATGCATGCTATCACTATTAGGCTTGAATTTTGTGGGATTCGAACATGACACAGACTCACCATGCACTAACACCTATCCTCTTCAATTTCTCACCGAGGTGCTAACAATTCCGGTATTGCAACTAGTGTCCTCACTTTAGAACAAAATCCTCATTTTTCACACAATGATTTCAGTTTGAGTATAAGGATTACACTTCAACACTCGCTCTCAGAACAAAGTCACACTCATTCATACCTATTTCCATAAGCTTGCCCTTATTTTCACTGCCTTAAGTTCGCTATAAAACCCTTAGGATCACGATAGGACTTTTTTAGCTTATAACATAGGCTCAGAGTCAGGTAGGGTATATTTAGGTATACTTTAGTGACTTTTTGCCCTCCTTGACATATCTGCTAAACCTTCCACTTTCTATCACTTTATCTCGCCCAGTTTCTCCCATTCTTTCACCTTGCTATTTTCCCTTCTTTCTTCATTCGTGTAAGTGAATCTTTTCCCTTTCTTTTTTTTTCAACGAGTTCTTGAGTCACTTTACTTTTGTTCTTTCTCTCTCTTTGTTCTTTCAACCCCACTTTCCAGAGCATTCCTCAAAACAGCCACCCTCAACACAATACCCAAAGTCGGGTCAGGGCCATAACGAAGGTTGTTGATGCATTATCCACCCTTAACTTATGCTTTTGGCATAATATGAGTTTCACATGTCCAAGGAGGGACCAGGGCCAACATATTGTTCCCAGAAAAGATCAGTTGGGGTGAAAAAGAAAGGTCTAATTTTAAGCTCAAATTATTTGGATCAAAGAAGGATAACATTCATTTGGTTTCTTTTATTTAGGCTAGAAATGGCCTATCTTGAATAAGGGCCTATGATCCTTTCCTAATTGTCTGTTACAGCTTACTTTTAGCAGGACTTACCAGGCAAGTTCTAGCTCAGTGCCAGTAGTGGACTATTCAAATTTCCTCACACTCACTTGACATCTCATCACTATACCAGATTATCAGACACCTAGTTCGACTTGAAGATTTAGGGTAATGCAATGGTGTAACTCTATTTCATGTTTAGAGCCACACAATTATCAGTTACTACGCCTAGTCATGCAACATTTTCCAGTTTTATCAGGATATCATTTTAGCCGTCATGCTTCAGAGTTAAACTATGTATTAAAGATATAACGTGCCGGTTCAACAGAAAAAGTAATCAGTCTTTTGGAGAAAAAGAACACAGGCAAGAAAACCCCAAAAGAGGATAGTGAGTTGGGCTACTCAGAATTCACCCTAACACTCAGTTTCCATTTACCCCACCCCCAACAAAAAAGCATGCAATTGCCCCCAATGCATAAAAAAATCTAAATATTAGAGTGGTAGGTGAAGCAAACCTGTGGCGCAAAGCGCCGTCGATTCAACAAGCTGGTGGGTCCGGTTATCCGGAACCCACATCCTCTGCAATCTGGACGCCCTCAGTGGTGTACTCAGCAACACCCGCACCATCAGTAGTGCCTCCTACTGTCTCTACAGTGCGGGAGCTAGACGCCTCAGCCGATATCTGCGATGCTCTGATTTGGTGTGCCTTCGCCTCAGCAAGTGAGGCTCTCCTCACAGCATCCATCAATCGTCACTCCTTCTTCCTTGCTCGCGCCTCATCCTCTGCTCGACCCCTACGCCTCTTGGCACTCTCTCGAGGGGGAGGTGGTGGAATTTAAGAAGTAGTAAACAGGGCCGCCAATATTGTGTCCTCAGCAGGCTCGACAGAAGGGACCTCAGAATCCAGCACCCTCTCCTCTAGTATCGTGTCGATGTCTGCATGAAGACTGTCGACTGTAGCCTGAAGAGTCGACACATCTACCGGAGGGGCTGGTCAAGCTAACACTCTCAACTCAAAGGAATCTAGGCGCTGGTTAAGCTCAGCAATCTTTCGCTCGGTAAACTGCTGCATCTTCCTCTCTAGACGCGCTTCAGACTCAGTAATCGACTTCTGCATCAACGGCTGGATATGATGCAGAAGAGTGGCCATTTGTGCCTCCAGTTTTTGGACCCTAGAAAGCGGGTCCAGTAACGGTAGAGGGGTTGTGCGAGAGGAGCTCGGGGCTGGGCTACTACCTGGGATAGACTCGACCGGGGTAGTGTCAGTGGACGCCTATGTAGCTGCGCGGGCCTGGGCTACCGTATCCGCAAGATCATCAACAAGTGGTGGCAGCTCTGGCCGAGGCCCTCTACGTGGGGCTAACTCATTGGCCTCATCTCTGATGAGGCCGACTTCAACGGTGCCCTGCGGGGTCTTCAACTGATCTATGTGCCATATGGCCACACCTGCGGACCTGCAAAGGGCAAAGATCATACATGGGAAGGGGTAGGTAGTAGTGACCTTGAATGCCCTCTTGTGCATGACTGCCTGGAGAAGCCATGCGAAGTCGACCTCGAATTCGGCTATCATCGCTACCATCAACACTGCTCGATCCTAGGTGACGATGTTATCAGCAGCTGTGGGGGAAAGGCGGTGACGGACGAGCAGCCACAAGAACTTTGCGACGAACATTAGGTTGGCCTTCTTGATGGCCCCCTTCAGCTCAGTGATCCAATCGGCACCCTCTCCATCTACTGACAGGTGCTGGACCATCCACCTCTTGGTGGTCTCTCTCAGTGCTGGCTCGCACAAGAACTGTCCATCTTTTACTATCTGCCAGCGGTAGTCAAAGTCTGCAGTGATGGGGGTCCGTGTAGCATCTGCACTCTCGCCGTATAGGAACCGGCGGATAGCTGGCAGGGAAATGTCAACCTGCACGCCCCGGACTCTAACCTGCTCTAGTGGGGCCTGTTTAGCGGGAGCAGCCCGCCTATCGATCTGTGATCAGAGAGTCGCTATATAGGATGCGTAGAACTCTCGGACCATTTCCTCGCTGTATCGTCCCAAAGGACGGGCTGTCCACTCTAAGCGATGCCTGGTGAAGAGGTTGTGGATCTTCGACATCAATGGGAGACTCCCTGTAAGTACCCGCCGCTCTAAGGTGAGTGTCCGAGTCATTACTCCTTTATCAGTCAGGAATTTGGCGTCGGAGTAAACTTGAAACTGGCCTTCGACACACCACCGGTTTGGCTGGTCAGAGGCTGGGGTGGGGACTTGGGCTGGTGCGCCGGATGTAGAGTCTGAACTGACAGCCTCATCAGACGAGGCCGATGCTGCAGCAGTGGTGGGTGTGGGAACCTCAGCAGAGCCTGAAGCTTCCTCGGACCATGATACTCCTAAAGAGCCAGACGCTCCTTCCTCATTTGTGGCTGACCAAGAGGGTGTGCCGGTCAGTGTGCGCTCCTCATCAGACTGGGAGGCAGTGACTACGCTGGACGCCACCGTCTTGGGTGTGGCTCTGGGAGCACGTGCAGCACGGGAAGGTGCGGAAGTGTCTGGGGGCACATATTCAGGGTCCCGCTCATCATCAGAGCCGATGATCAAGCGTGCAAACGGGGCAACACATTTTGATCGCCCGCGTGCGTAGGTTCGGTCTTGCTTGGGTGCCATAGTAGATAGTACCTGCAGAGGATCACTATTAGTACGAGTAGTGGCAAACAAAACAAGCGAAACCATACGATATAAAACAGTGAAAATAATATGTAAATACTGTATAAACAGTGACACACGACGGGCTTGGTGATGGCTCGTCGTGACTACAACGGACCGTCATGAGGTCCGTCGTGGTGTACTTGGACTCTGTATAAATAGAGAACCCTGAAGAGGGTCTCTGACTAGCATGGCAGTGTGTGCAGGACGGACCGTCGTGGGTACGACGGTCCGTCACATGTGTCCGTTGAAGGACACTTGGGAAAAAAATGGAGACCCTTAGGAGAGGGGTCTCTGACTGTTATGACGGTTATGCAGGACGGACCGTCGTGGGTACGACGGTCCGTCACAAGTGTCCGTTGAAGGACACTTGGAAAAAAATATTTAACCCCTGGAAACAGGGTCTCTGTCTAGCATGACGGTAATGCAGGACGGACCGTCGTGAGTACGACGGCCCATCACAAGTGTCCGTTGAAGGACACGTGGGAAAAAAATAGAGACCCTTAGGAGAGGGGTCTCTGACCGGTACGACGGTCATGCAGGACAGACCGTCGTTGGTACGACGGTCCATCACATGTGTCCGTAGGGCAGGGGTGCTAGGGCTTGTGCAACGGACCCTACGACGGTCCGTCGTGGCTACGACGGTCCGTCGTCAGGGTCTCATTCTGAATGACAGAGACAGAACTGTAGATACCCTAAGCAACCCCAATGAACCCACATGGTCTTGTAATGTTGTGGACCTATATGTGTCTATCCCAACTACCTAGGAAACTATTAATGCAAAATCACTTATGTCTATGGTTGTCAACATGGCAAATTCGAACATTTAGAGCCTAAGTTTAGACATAATCATATAAAGGAAACAATATACGACTAAGAACTAACCTAATACTAACTAATAAACAAAAATACAAGATAAATGAGTATAAATTTAGAGACACATACCTTAGAAATGGAGAAAAAGCAACTGGAAAATGACTCAGTTGGCAGGGTAGACACCTACAGTAGCAGCTCCGACTAGTGGATGATAGTTTTAAGGCTTTGGAGAATTTTGGGGGTAATGATCAGTGAGGGGGTAATGTGGAAGTTGAAAAGAGAGTGGAGATGAGAGGAATAAGGAATTAATGGGGTGAAAATGAGGGGTTAGGGGGTTTAAACGGTCAGATTTTGAAAAAGGGTCCAGCCGGGTTGGGTCGGGTGTAATTCATTAATGACGCGACGGTTCCCCGACGACGGTCCGTCGCAGCTGTGATGACCCGTCATAGGTTCCATCTTGTGTGCCCTAATTTCAACGTAGCAGAAAAATGTACCTAGATGACGGATGCATACGACGGTCCATCGCATGCGCAACGGTCCGTCGATGTATCCGTTAGTGGCTGCTGCGGAGTAGTTTTCTGCAAAATTTCCTGGTGATGTGCCTGCAAATTTAAAAACCCATTAGTAGAAAAATGCTATCCTTACTAAAAAAACGACAAGAATTTGGTTTCCTCCCAACAAGCGCCTTATTTAATGTCACGGCACGACTGGGGCCACTTGATTACTCAGACTTCATCAAGATGGTATGCCTCTATCACTTTATTCCTCGATGCTTTATGCCCAAAATAGAGTTTTATTCTATCTCTATTCCTCTTAAACCGCACTCCCTCCTTGGCTTTAAACTCAACTGCACCATGAGGGAATACTTGGGTAATCAAGTAAGGGCCAGTCCATTTGGACTTGAGCTTGCCCGAAAGACAAGGCACCCTAGAACTGTCTACAAGCACCAAATCCCCAACCATATACTCTTGTTTTGCAATTTTCTTTTCAGTCTCCTTCTTCATCTTTTCTTTGTGGGATATGGCAGATACCGATTGGAGCTCACCACTCTGCCTCATGGTCCTACAAATGTTGAAGGTTGCTTCTTCATTATTCAACTGAAATGTCATCTGTCCCTTCTCCATATCAACTAAGGCTCTACCTGTAGCAAGGAATGGCCTCCCAAGAATAATGGGCACCTCAAAATCGACTTCGCAATCAAGAATAACAAAATCTTCTGGAAAGATGAATGACTCAACTTTTTCTAGCACATCATGGAGTATCCCTATGGGCTTTTTCACTGTCCGATCGGCCATCAGTAGCCGCATCACAGTGGGTTTTGGATCCCCCAAACCCAACTTCTTGTAAATTGAGAGGGGCATTAGATTTATGCTTTCCCCCAGATCACATAATGCTTTCGCAAAATGTAATGACCCAACTGTACAAGGAATAGTGAACGCACCCGGATCTTCTTTCTTTTGTACTAGGGATCTTGTAGCAATAGCACTACTATGTTGCAATCTATCATCATCTTCAAAAGTGACCGATCTTTTCTTGGTGACCAGATCTTTCATAAATTTGGCATAACCGGGCATTTGTTCTAGAGCTTCTACCAAAGGGACATTGATAGAGAGCTGCTTCAACATTGTTATGAAGCGCCGGTATTTACCATCCTCAGTCTTTTTCACTAATATCTGAGGGAAGGGTGGTGGTGCCCTAGGCATGGGAATTACCTTGATAGGTACTTCTGCACTTTTCCATTACTTCCCTCTGCTTCACTACTACCCTTTACCACAGTTTCCTCAGTAGATGGCATAGGTGGGTCAATGGTTTGTCTACCACCCCGTGTAGTGATTGCCATTGCACATCATTCTTTGGATTTTGGACAGTGTTGCTAGAAAGAGTGCCTGGTTGTCGTGTGTTCACTGTCGCAGATAATTGGGCCACTTGCAATTCGATCTGTTTAATCGAAATTGCATGTGTATCAACTTTTTGCCCAATACTAGCTAAATCACACCTCAACTCTTTAATGTGTTCATCACTAGTGTCGAACCTCCTCATCATTTTGTGAAACAGATCCTTAACTCGCGCCATACTATCTCCACCATCCCTTGGAGTAACTTCACAATTTTGAGGAGGGACATAGGTCCCATTCCTGTCGTTTCTATTAGCATAGTTACCCCTGTTAAAGTTGTTGTCGTGGTTGTAGTTTCCATCTCGGACATAATGACCCTCACGATTGTAGTTACCATAGTTCCGACCTTGGTTGAGGCCTACCTTGACCTTGATGGCGCTGATGCGAGCCTTGGGCGCTTGGTCGGAAACCCCCCGTCTGCACATTTACAGCATAAGTGTCCTCCGCTTAATAGCACTCATCATTTGGAGGTGGTGGTTTAGCCAAGTAGTTGTCTGCATTAATCTTTTCTGCACCCCCAGTGACATGTTTTAGTACCAAACCAAGCTCAGTTCTCATTTGAGCCATTTCTTCACGAATATCATCTGTGGCTGGGTTGTGAGTGGACTGTACTGCGAAGGTGTTTCTCCCTGTATCGGACTTCCTAGTACTCCAAGCTTTGTTGTTACGGGAGATTTTCTCTAATTTCTCAGCAATCTCAACATAAGGGCATTCTCCATAAGATCCACCTGCTATAGTGTACAACACCGCTTTATTGTTATCATCCTGTCCCCGATAGAAGTATTCCTTCAGTGACTCATCATCAATATGGTGATTTGGAACACTTCTCAAGAATGAGGTGAATCTATCCCAAGAACTACTAACTGACTCTCCTGGTAGTGCCACAAAGTTATTCACCCTATCTTTATGGTTTATTTTCTTGGAGACCGGATAGTAGCATGCTAAGAAGACATCCCGTAGTTGGTTCCATGTGAAGATGGAGTTGTATGGGAGCTCAGTAAACCACATAACAGCCTCTCCCGTCAGTGAGAGAGGAACCACTCTGAGACCTAGTACATCTAGATCCAAATCAGGCCTCCCCACACAACTTTTACACACTGCCTTACCTTAGCTATATGGGCATGTGGATCCTCAGAAGGTAGCCCTGAAAACAAACCTCTGGCAGTGAGCATTTGCATCAGGCTACTAGTCACCACAAAAGTGTGGCCTGTGGGTAGAGGGGGCAAGACAAGTGGCCCATCCGAGTCTGCTATGTTATCATACCCTCTGTAGTATGCTTGGGGCCGTTGAACGGGATTTTGTCCCCTCAGTTGATGTTCACCCGGAGCGTCGGGTAACATTTGACCATGAACATCCACTGGATCTGGGATGTTCTGGTTTGGATCCTCATCATTTATTCCCAAGTTTCGATTCATATTGTGCAGTGTACGCTCTAGCTCGTGATCGTAGGGAAACAAGGGTTCTCTTCCTCTCCGTGTATTTGGCATACAAGGAGGATAGTTCTGAAAAGAAATCAAAAACAATAAAACAAAGTAAAATCAATAAAATATCAATTAAACTTTAGTAATAAGTTCAAGTTTATTTAAAAGCTAAATTCCCCGGCAACGGCGCCAAAATTTGGTACGCTCAAACTTACTTCTCAAATGAGAAGTAAAGCGGTCGCGTCAAGTAAATAACCCAACTAGTGAGGTTGGGATCGTTCCCACAAGGAAAATAGTCTAGACTTAACTTTCAACTTGTTATTACTATTGTTCGGTTGATGACATCCTTAGAAAGTAAAAACATAAAAAGGGGGGTTCTATCTCTAAATAAGTGAAAATAAACAACGAACTTGAAAGAGACACTTAATAGCTTTTAATTTTGGGTTTTAATCAATTAATCAAAGTAACTAGGGTTTACGTGTTCCCCACAGGTTCATAACTTGACAATTCTAACTATAACAATTCTTTCCTAGTATCTTGCATGCAAAGTGATAAGTTATGTATTTCTAAATCCTTGGTCCGGCATCTAGAAAATCTCACTCCGCACCTTGGTCCGGCTACGTGTGTTGCTTTCCTAACCCTTATCTTTACCTCATATAAGCATCGTATTCGATATTTGACTAAGTTATTACCTCGTACCAATCAATACTAGCCTATTAGATAGTATACACTAAATCTATGTTAATAATTCTTTTCCTATTATCTACCTCCTTGGTCCGGCAAGTAGCATTAAGGAGAGTTCTAACGTTGATCATCCGTTAAAAAGACTTCTAAGCGAAAGAATTATTAATACATGCAAGACACTATTCTAGAATTGTTATTTTAGCTAGGGCTTATCTCATTATTTGCCTATGGTTCCCACAACCCTAGTTATGGAGTTTAGTTACTCATAGCCATAAACACAATATTCAAATATATTAAATAAGAATCATGTACTTACTTCAATGAGAAAGAATAAAGTCCAAAAATTTGCTTGATTAATCACCAAAAATCACTTGTAAGAATCTCCAAAAATCAAAAACTAATACACAAAGTATAATAGTATGATGTCTAATCTAGCAGAGTCTAACCTCAAAAGCGAGGTTTTTCGAACTATTTATAAAAAATAAAAACCTAATTAAACAAGGATTCTAATTACTGGAAATCTGCCAAAACGCGGCTGGGTCGACGGACCACGCGACGGACCGTCGTGGTCACAACGGACCTTCATGGACTCCGTCGTCCCATACTTGGTGCAATTTCTTCTGCTGCTTTCTTCATTCCCCTGGACGGCAAGTGTGACGGAACGTCATAGGCACAACGGTCCGTCGAGGGTCTTCGTTTCAAAATACTTCAACTCTTGAAATCTGGGTACTGGGATCACTTCTCTGATCTTCGCGACGAACCTGCAGGACGGACCGTCATAGCCATGACGGACCGTCACAAGCTTCGTAATCCCACACTTGGTCAGACTTCCCCATCTTCCTTCAGCAGCTTCTCTACGCTGCCACCTACGGACCGTCACAGGCACGACAGACCGTCATAAGCTCCGTAGGTGGTCTCTTCTTCATTTTTCGCTCAAAATCTCCGCTTTCAGCTTTGGACAGATTTCCTGCAAAACAAAGAGAAACTTATATCAAAATTAGCACAAAAAAGGTTTTCGCACACACTAAACTTAAGGAAAAAGTATTAATTATACCGTGAAACCACGGTATATCAAAGCCGCTGGTCACAAAACCAACAGCATACGGACTAACAACCACCCTACTACACGTGATATGCATAAACATACCACCATACTGTATCCTTGTTTCCTACTAACATTAGCACTAGATTTTTATATTATGTCTTTGGAAATCAATAGGTACTTAGTAATGTTAGTATTTATCCTTCATACTTCAATTATTTATTAATTATATATATTATGTACCCTATATTCTTCTAGAACCACCAACTATACAATTTATCCATTCTATGTATTTTATGCTACAACAATATTTTTTTTTAATTGGATAGTAACTCACAAGGAAGTGTATCAATAAAGGATTACCGTTTGATTTTGTCGTCGCCGCCTCCACTTTGTTCTTCTCTTCTGCTCTTTTCTTCTTTTTATTTCTATAAATTATTCTTTTACCCTAATTATTATACAACTAATTATAAGAGTAATAAAAGTGGTCCACTTTAATTCTATTGTTAATTTCTTTAACCACCAACTAAATAAATTATTAAAACTACCCCACTAATTTCATAATTATAATTATGAATAGTCCAAAATCAAATTAGAATCCATCGAAAAAAATATTTTATGAAACACAAGGCTTTAACACTCAAAACGACCTAAATGGGTTGTTACAGTCAAAGATATGGAGCATTGCTATGGAGTTACGGCAGCGAGAAGGCTAAATGCGGATATGTTAGTGACAATGATAATCCACCAAAATCTAGGGGCGTAGTCACACCACCACCAGAAGAAGATTTAGTTCACATAGTGTAGCATTTTATGATTAAACAATGTTTTAATGTTATAGTTCTTGTTTTGATACGTTATTGAACAAGTATTTTGATGTTTTTAATGTTATTTTTTTGGGTTTGTCAATTTCCATGAATATTTTTTTTATTACATTACGTAACAAGTATTTTTATTTGGAAAATATAAATATCAGACATATTGTAGCGTCACACAGGCTTAATAAAGTATAGTCAAAGTATTTATAATTAAACATAGAAATAAATAGTTTATTTGAAAACTAAATTTTACATGATACTTAGTTACAATGAATAACATAGTTATATGAATTGCGATAATTTTGTAAAAGTAAAGTTATTTACTATATATTTCAAGATAAAACATATAAAAAAAGCATTATACAAGTTAAATTATATAAAATCACATGATGCATGATTTATTGTCATTGTAAAGTACACACTAACCTCAATAAGATTTTTATTTTTTATCTAATGGAGATGATACATTGGGCAAAGCAAATGATACATATGTACTAAGTTACCCAAACACACACTAAAAGTACCTAATACATTGGCTAAACCATATGTATCATGTACAATATGTTACCTAATAATCTTAAATTTATATATCTTAGTGTAACATAAGATTTATAAAATTTTATATGAAAAAGAAATATTGACACAAATATGTTTCTCAACACCAATAATAATAAAGTATTTATAATCAAAAGCGCGACTTAAAATTTAATTATCACAAGTTATTTATAAGTTTATTTATCTAAACCAAAAGTGTTCAAATTGCAACTGTAATGAATACTGAAAATCATTAAAATGTTTATGTTATAAATTATTCCTGATATCTTAGAAACATTACGACTAATTCACTTCTCTTTTGGGTAGAAAGTACAAGTTCTTCTGTTGTGTCTTTCTTGTCCACATTGTCCACAACAGTTTGTGTTCACCGAAATCTTTTCATCTACATTCTTTCTTCTTCTTTTTCTTGGTCGTCCAGATGATCTTCTGTATCTAGGTGGATACACAGTTTCAGCTACCACATTATTAGGATCTGACCAATATTCTTTATCTGGCATTGGTATCATTGGAATTTCATATGTTTTTGCCAATGCATTAGGCTTGTAATAATTAGAGCAATACGAATTCATATCTGTGACATTCTTTTTTTTTAATACATCGATTTCATGTGAACAAGGTATCTCATCTAGTTGAAATCTACTACAAGAACATACTTTCCGCTCAAGACAAACAATATATCTTCTTCCATTTTCATAAACTGAAAAAATAAATTCAGATGATGGAACAACCTGTGTACATTAAAAATTTTAAATATATATAATTTTTAAAAAAACAAATCATGTTCAAAAATGCAGAAGATACAATGAATTAGATATATATAGTATAAAGTATCATATACTGATACATACCTCCATTTTAAACTTTTAGTCGCGTTTATAATCAACAATTCCTCAAATTTTCTCCCTAATGTGTCCTTTGTGTATGAGGCTACTTCTCTGTTTTTGCAATGCCAAGAACCAAAATGAATTCTAACTTCTTCCAAAAATTCTAATATAGTTAATTGGCGTGCTTCAACAAGACAACCATTGATACATTCTGCAATGTTTGAAGTCATCATTCTACCTCTGTTTACTGTTGCATGAACTCTTGACCACTTTTCGTAACCTGCATCTTCAAGGTACTCCTTAACCCTGTGATCAATTCTATCAACCTTAGCCATCAACTTATCAAAATCTCCCTTTCTATATGCCTTGGCCATAGAGTCGAATAGATCACTTATGACCTTTCATCTCCTTTTGAAGTTTCCACATACATTCTTTCAAAGATGCCAGATGCATGCATAATGAGGTGCATTTAGGAACACAATCCTCACACTCTTCATGATACTCTCATTTCTATCTGAAACAACACACATATCTTTTCTCTTGCCAAATGCGTGTTTGAATTGTTCGAAAAACCAGGTCCACGAACAATCATTTTCGATGTCAGCAACACCATATGCCAATGGAAATATGCAACCTGATTACACACACATTGTATCATTTGATAAGTAACATATAAAAACACATCATAACTATAAAAAAAATACATGCGCCACCAAGTGTGCTTGCTGATACAAATGTCCCTTTGTAAGCTCCACTCAGATGTGCACCATCCACAACAACTACTGGTCTGCAGTAATTAAATCCTCTAATGAATGGTCTTAAGGCGATGAACAGATACATAAATTCATTCTCTTCAGTCTTATGCATTCTTATATAAGAATTTGGATACACGCTTTTTAACATGTGTATGTATCGCGACAACCGTCTATATCCTGCAGATGGTTCTCCCCTAATCATGGAGAGTGAACGTTCTTTAGCACGACCTGCTTGCTGGTAAGATATTTCAACCCCATAATATTCTCTAATATTATCAATTATATCTCTTGGAGTATAAATTCGTTTATGATTGACAAATTTTGGAGCAGTAACTCCAGTTACAAATCCGACTGTTGCTTGGACTTTGGTTAATACCCTCTCCCTCATCAGACACGTATGTTCACTATTGAAACTTCTAACAATGAATATATCAGATTTTTTCCTGCATGACGCCTTCATAGTCGAACCACATTTGTCTGAAAAGCATACCAACACATAGCTGCGTACATTTTTTAAGCATATTAATATTTATAGCAATTGCATCATATAATATATTCAACAATAATGTTAATCAAACAATGAATTACACAAAAAGAATCTACCTCTTTTTAAGAAATTAATGAAATGGTGATACATTAATGAAAAGTATCTACCAGTTTTGATATTCTTGTTTAAATTGATACAATCCTTACTATATCAGCAGTAGTATATTAAAGTATCAAAATAGTTATTTCAATGTATCAAAAAAAATTACTGAAATGGTGATACATTAAAATATAAAAGAACAAATAATACATGTAGGTTTTCATATAAAATAGTAATGTTTCATGTACTAATTTTAAACAGCATGTGTATATATATATATATATATATATATATATACATTTATTCACAAACCACTATCATACCTTTGTTGATCAGACCTTTTTACTTTGCAATTGAAGTTGTTCTTTATCTTATATTTTGTCATCACATCTACAAGTGTTGCTTTATCCTTATATATCTGACATGTCTTCACATCTATAATATCTGAATTGATTATAACATTTGTAACTCTAACTTCTTCATTTTCATATGAATCAAATAATCTAGTTTCAACCATTGCCAAAGCCCGTGCATCATGTGTTGTGCCTTCTACACACGTAATTTCTCCACATGTTCCATCAAAGTTATGAACAGTACCACCAATCTTTTCTATTGTGTCAATACATAATGGATACATTGAAAATTCAGGCTCATTTTTTTCAGTTCTAAATGTAGTTTAACACTCATATCGTTCTTAAGCTTCATCCGACAGGATTTACCTTCTACAATGTAACGAATTTCAATATCTTTTCTTGATACATCGATATCCAACTCGGCTGCAATTGTTGCTTTGAGATTAGAAAACGAAATTGAATCTCCAACAACGATTTCGTCGATTTTGTAACTTTCGTATTGTAATTCGTTCACCCAAATTATGGAATGTCTCATCAAAATTGAGGTATTCATCATGAATCATACATAATAACAACAATTAAATTTGTATTGTTCAAAATTTAACTGGATGTTCATAAAAAATGTATTCAAAATAGATGATATAATCTTGAATTTTCAAAATTTGAAATTACTATCCAATTACGTGCTGAATTAATGCCGATTAATGAACTGTTACCGTAAATTAAGTTGATTTAGTTAACAAGTTTAAATGTTCCGTTTTTCCCCCTTTTATTCTTAACAGTTTTAAGTTACTATATATCATTTACCATGTATCTCTGGCTTATAAAGTGTCACGCAACAACAATTTTAAGGGATTATTAGTAAATACTAAATTTATCGGAACAGAGTATAATTATTTAATTACACTATGAAATTCCTTAAATTTTTACTACAATTATTCTTCTTATATTGAACTTGTTTGTGTGCATGCATGATACGAATCATACATATATCAAATTATTCTCCACGTGTTTCACATTTTGTACAAATCAAGTTTGTGAGGTAAAAAATGTTTGAAATACTTCATAATACAAAATTTAAAGATACAAATATACATAATTACCTCGTCTTAATCATAATTACTAAGAAGACTTTTAATTATTAATTTACCTTTTGACTTATACACAATATATTTATAAATATAAATGTGCATCAAGTAGCCTAATTGTTTTTTTGGCATAAATATAAATATATATTTTTTTTAATTTTATTTAATATTCATACTCTTTTATTTTACATTAGTTATACTTTCAATTATTTTACATTTCCTACACTTTTTTAATGGGTGATTTTTTCCGTCAAACTTCTTCTTCTTCTCTTTCTCAATTGATGTTCATATGACATTGGATTTAAAATATCTCTCAATTATACAAATTGGTATAAAATTACTTTTTTTTCTAATTTTTGAGCCTAAAATGTCTTTAAAGTCAACTTTTTGACTCTATTTTACCCTCAATTTTAACAACCCAAATTTATTAATGACATTTTATTTTATTGGCTACTCTAATCATTTATTTAACTAATTAAGAAATTCATATACCCACCCAAAAAGCCGCACCATTTTTAAGCCAGTATTACCCGGATCATTTAACCCATAATTCATCCCCAAACCTTTAACCTAAATTAAATTACGCTCATCATCTTCATCCGAATCTTCTCTCTTCTTCATCTATTAAAGATCACCAGAACCCAACTAAAACTTTCTGTTTATTCTGGCCAACAAACTGAAGTTGCTACTCTTCGTCAGTTTCTTCTCCTCTGCTATGTCGACATCTTCTTCTGTTTCTTCTCTTCAACAACTAAAATTTCATTCATGTAAGTGTGGATTGAGTGCAAAATGTTTTACTTCTATGACCATTGAAAATGGTGGACGTCGATTTCACAAATGTCATCATCTTTGATCAAACTCTTGTGGTTATTGGAATTGGTTCGATGAAAAACTCCCACCTCTGGTGTCAATACTGATTCATAATCAAAAAGTTGAATTGGATTCATTTGGCCAGCAAAGAAAAAATTTGAAGAAAATTGTAGGATAGAGGTGGTGCCGAAATTTCTTATCTGAAAGATATGACTGCTACTGGTAAAAGTTCAAATTTGGAGTTCAAAGATAGTAATAAAAGTGCAATTTGAAGAAAGTGGACAGCTTGTAATATGGTCTGTGTTGCATTTGTATTATTAGTTCGTTAGGTGTTATGCAGTAATTTTTTGCAGAAGTGTTATTTTGGTGTTATGTAATGAACAATCTTATTTGTTAGCCTTAAAATGTCGTATTAAAAGTTTTACAAGATATGTAGAATATTTTGCTTTAAATTATACCAACACTTCAGCTCATTGCTTTACGATCACAACTAAAAAAAATTTATTGCTCTTTGTCTGCATCTTTATTTTAACACTTAAAACGAAGTTGTTTCTCGTTTTTGAATGGCCATATTCGTATCAACTATGGCCACACTCATATCACCAGTATATTTTTCTCTATAGAACAACTTAGTGGTAAGTTGAGTACCTTGCTAAAAGAAAGATTCAACATGTGAAGAAACATTCCGACGACTAAAGATGTAGATGAAAAATTTCACAGTATCCATATGAAGGTTCCATATATGCATCCGAAATTATTAGTAGCAATTACAAATTCAAAACACCAATATTAATGCTTGTCAACCAAAAAAAGAAGGACAATACATATCTTAATGCTTGTCAATCGGGAAAAAAAGGAAAATACATATCTTAATGTTCAGGATATAATCAATGTCAATGTAGCAGTGACCTTGTATCTCTATCTGGAGGTAAAATCTGATCTAGAATAGAAACTAGAATACATACGTGGAAGCATGTTGGGTTAAAAATCGGTGGACTTTTTTGGGTGCGTATATGAGTTCTTTAATTAACTAAATTTATTATTAGGGTAGGCAATAAAATAGTGACACATCATTAATGAATTTGGGTTGTTATAATGGTAAACTAGAATCAAAAGGTTGACATCAAGGGTATTTTAGACTCAAAGGTAGAAGAGGATAATTTTATATCAATTCTCATGGTTAAAGAGTATTTTAGACTCTTTTCGTTATGAATATTCTACGAAAAGTTAATTATTTTTCTCACTAATCAGGACAAGAGTCAATTCCTTCAGAGTTTTTACTAAATTCATGCACAAAACTTATATTAGTGGAGAAAATTTTTACATTATTTTGATAAAGAGATTAATTTTTTTTATAAAGATTATTATGTTAGAATAGTAAAATTATTTGATATTCTTACATTCTTACCTTAGAAATACTTTTGGTAAAGGAATCTTCTATTAAAAAAAAAAAGAAATGTGTTATTTTGTAGTGATCCTTTTGAAAAGTTAAAATTCCTTTTTATATTTTCATTGTTTCACGTGAAGAAATTCTTTTATTATTTGACGCCATGAGCTCAAGTACATATTTAATAAAAAATAGAGATTGTGTGGTCATTAGGTGTGTCCTGGTTTGGTTATTGGTTAAAATCAAAATCAAATCAACCTAATCGAATTTTTAAATATCTAAAACCAAATCAAATCAAACGAAAAAATAAATATTGTTTTGGTTATTGACGATTTGGTTCAGTTTGGTTCAGTTTTTCTGATTTTTTCAGGAATATAATAAATTATTGAGGACATACATTTCTTAATACACACAAAACCTAGTACATGAGCAATCCACTGAAAAGTTATTGTTGGTTCAATTAAGTAATTAAATAATGCTAAAGTTTTAATTAGACGAACAAAGTGGATCAATTACGAAAAGGTGTAAATATCATATGAAAGATATGTTAGGTAAAGACTAAAGTAATGAATTTTTATGGACTTGGACTTATGATTGTAACAGATGTGCTAAAACTTAAGTGTTTGACTCGAGATATTAGTAACGATAATGACTTAGGTTACTTAAAATTTAACAAAATATTTATATTTTATTTATGAATATATATATATATATATATATATATATATATATAAATTTATCATTTCGATTTGGTCATTTTTGCAATTATTTTTTAGTAAAATAAAAACCAAACCAAGTCGTATTAGTTTTTCAAAATTTAAAATCATACCTAACTAAGTCAATCAAGTATCAAAATTTTTAATCGATTTGACTAGAATTGCAGTTTGATTTGATTTATTAATCATAATCGTGAATAACCCTAGTGCTGATTATAACCTCCGTGAAATATGTGTCTCATATAACTTAATCACTTACTAAATTAGGATAGGATCAAATACATTATTTCCTATTTATCCCTGCAATTTATATGACATTCGAAAGTTTTATTTTTTGAAGATCTAAATTAAATTTTTCTTTTTCAACGGGCTAATTAATGTTAATAAACAGTAAAATACTGGTCAATTTATTGATGGTTTATTAATTATAATGTAAAAAAATGTATCTTATATAGGACCAGAGGAATATTTGGTGACTTACTAAATAAAGATAGAATTAATTAATTTTTTATTTTATGCCTGCACGTAATATAAACAAAGGATAAATATCAAATTTGATCAAATCTATTCATTATCTAGTGAACAAATCCGCGCTTGGTGTGTAATTGTAATTACCTATTTCCGTCAATATAAAAAAGCCAATGGGAAAAAATTTGGGACCGTGAATTTTTTTTTGTAGTATTTAGATTTTTCCAACCTAACCCAGATTTGAACCAAATTGGAGTCTTTGAGGTGTAGGAAAATGTGATAACAATCGGGTGAGTTTTTTTTTTAATTAAATGAGTAGTTAGATAACTCGTCAACGAACCTATTATCACGACCCAAAACGAGCCGCGAGTGGCACCCGCACTCATCCTCCTAGGTGAGCGAACCAACAAATCTAAACCCCAACATTTACCAGTATATCAATTATGAGTAGTAAAAATACTGCGGAAGATCCAAAACTTATTAACGTAATTAAATAAATAAACTTATAAAGTTTAATATTTATTAATCTCAAAATCTGAAAGTCATCACATCAAGAACATCTATCCTCAAATTTCTAAATCTAAGAGTTTTTAAGAAGCTAAAATAAGTAATAAAAAATGGTCCATGTCCGAACTTCAAAGACATCAAGACGTGAGGGAGAGAATCCAGTCCGATCTAGGAATAATAGCTCACCCTTAAATCTGATGTGCTGGAGACTGGCTAGAGTTGAGGGTGAGTCGAAGTCGATGGTGCACTTGCTGCACTCCACAAAACAACAAGAAGAAAATACAAGTGGGGGTCAGTACAAGGAACACGTACTGAGTAGGTATCATCGGCCAACTCAAAATAGAAAACAATATATACTGAATAATAATATAAAATCAACCACAATACTTAACAGGTGACAAGCAACAAGTACAAGAACCATTGGCAACAACACCAAGCACACCTATGAGGACTCAAGCCTCCACACCATACTCATTTGGGAATTAGGTTCTTTAATTTGAGTATATTAACCTAATTCAAGATTCCTTCTCTTTATTATTATCGTGTCGGAACGTGACACTCCGATCCCATATACCGTGTCGGAACGTGACACTTCGATCCCTTAATACCTGTCAGAACGTGACACTCTGATCTATTTATCTCATTATTTTATTTCATCAAGTCTTCTTTAAGTCAAGGCGTCATCTTAATAGAGAGGATTTAAGATTGAAGGTTCAACAATCTCATCATTCTAACCAACCACAACTGCACAATCAAAACATACAATCACACAATCAAGTACATAGAAGACTTTACAATACCAACTTATACATATCAATCGCTATTTAGAGTTTATCTATCACATAGAAATAAACCATAACCTACCTCCACCGAAGAATCGTGATCAAGCAAGCTACCTCCCCAATGCCTTTGAACCTTTTCAATCTGAAGTCTAAGTCACTTGCTTTCTTCTTCGTTCTCTCTCTCGCTCGTTCTCCCTTTCTATTCTTTTTTTTTATTTTTCTTCTACAGATTTTTTTTCTTTTACCCTAATTATCATATAATCCATTATGATAAAAGTAACCCGCTATTTATTTCCCTATTATCTTCTTTAACCCCCAAGTCAATAAATTATTGAACTTACCCCACTAATTTCATAATTATAATCATGAATAGTCCAAAACACGCATTTAAATTTTACCGGAAATCCGACCCAGGGTGGAGTTACACAGCTTGTGACGGTCCGTTCTGCAGGTCCGTCACAAAGTTCAGAGAGTTAAATTCAGTAGTGAGGTTACGCAACTTGTGACGGTCCGTGGTATCTACGACGGTCCGTGCTGCAGTTCCGTCGTGAAGTTCAGAGAGTCGATCCCAGTACCCAGATTTCAGAGTTGAAGTGTTTTGGAACGAAGACCCTCGACGGACCGTCGTGCCTATGACGGTTCGTCCTACCTGTCGTCGAGGGTAATGAGGAGAGCAGCAGAAGAAATTACACAAGCATGGGACGACGGAGTCCATCACGGTCCGTCGTTACCATGACGGTCCGTCGCGTGATCCGTCGACCCAGTCAGTTTTTATCAAAAATAGTTCTACTGCTCGAACCGACTAAACAGGTTGTTACAATAGATATCAATTTACCCATCGTTCGTCCTCGAACGATCACAGGAAGAAAAGCAAGGGCGAGAAAGAGTACCTGAATCTGTAAAAAGATATGGATATCTTTCTTGCATATCAGCTTAATTCTCCCAATTGGACATTTCAACTGGCCAATTCTTCCACTGAACCTTGATAGATGCAATCTCCTTTGATCTCAACTTGCGGAGCTCTCTATCTAAAATAGCAACAGGCTCCTCCTCATAAGACAAATTTTCATCAAGAAGAACTGAATCCCAACGAATAATGTAGTTTCCATCCCCATGGTATTTTTTCAGCATAGACACATGAAATACCGGGTGCACTCCTGAGAGTCCTGGAGGCAATGACAATTCATAATACACCTCCCCACGCGCTTCAGAACTTCAAATGGACCAATATACCTCGGACTAAGCTTACCTCGCTTCCCAAACCGCATCACCCCTTTTATGGGTGAAACCTTAGCAAAACTTGTTCACCCTCCATAAAATCCAAGTCCCTAACCATTCGATCTACATATTCTTTCTGCCTGTTCTGAGCTGCTAGAAGCTTCTCCAGAATGAATTTTACTTTATCTAACGATTCCCTCAAAAGATCGGTACCCCATGGTCTCACCTCAAATGCATCAAACCAACCAATGGGAGACCTACATCTCCTCCCATACAGTGCCTCAAATGGGGCCATATCAATACTTGATTGATAGTTATTATTGTATGAAAATTCTGCTAAGGGTAAGAAGTTATCCCAATGACCACCAAATTCTATCACACATGCACGAAGCATATCCTCCAACACCTGAATCGTTCGCTCAGACTGACCATCGGTCTGAGGGTGAAATGCAGTACTAAGATCCAACCTAGTACCTAATTCAACATGCAATGTTCTCCAAAACTTAGAAGTAAATTGCGTACCTCTATTTGATATGATAGAAAGTGGAACTCCATGCAATCGAACAATTTCTGAGATATAGAGTTTGGCTAACTTCTCTGCATTGTAAGTCACCTTGACCGGAATGAAGTGAGCAGACTTAGTTAATCTGTCAACAATTACCCACATAGAATCAAACTTACCTAATGTCCTTGGAAGACCAACTGCAAAATCCATTACAATTCTTCCCCATTTCCATTCAGGAATGGGCATTTTTTGAAGTGTTCCTCCGGGCCTCTAGTGTTCATACTTTACTTGCTGAAAATTCGGGCATTGGGTAACAAAATCAACAATGTCACGCATCATTCTACTCCACCAAAAATGTTGCTTTAAGTCACAATACATCTTGGTTGCACCAGGATGTATAGAATACCTTGAACTATGAGCCTTTGTAAGAATAGTGTGAATCAAATTATCAACACGGGGCACACATACCCTTCCCTTAATTCTCAAAACGTCTTCCTCATCAATTATTGCCTCTTTAGCCTCTCCTCGTAATACCATATCTCGAATTCGGCTCAACTTCTCATCAGTAAACTGTTTTCCCTTAGTCTTGTCAAGAAAAGAAGATATTGCCTCCACACAGGCCAAAAATCCTCCCTTCTCTAGTACTTCCAGCCTCATAAAGTCATTAGCCAGAGTCTGAACCTCTCTAGCCAATGGGCGTCTAGAAACCTGTAAGTGGGCTAGACTTCCCATGCTCCCTTCTTTTCTACTTAAAGCATCTGCCACAACATTAGCTTTTCCTAGGTGATACAAAATAGTAATATCATAGTCCTTCAGTAGTTCCATCCACCTCCTCTGCCTTAAATTCAAATCTTTCTGAGTAAAGACATACTGTAAACTACGATGATCTGTATAGACTTCACACTTGACCCCATATAGATAATGTCTCCATTGCTTTAATGCAAACACAACTGCAGCCAACTCCAAATCATGGGTCGGATTCATGCACTTTTAATTGCCTCGAAGCATAAGCAATTACATTCCTCTCCTGCATTAGCACTGCACCCAAACAAGAATAAGATGCATCACAGTAAACAATGAAATTCTTACCTTCAACTGGCAAGGTAAGAATCGGTGCAGTAGTCAACAAGGTCTTGAGGTTCTGGAAGCTTTCTTCACGTTCGTCCGACCATACAAATGGAACATTCTGCTTAGTCAAATTTGTCAATTGGGAAGCAACAGAAGAAAATCCCTTGACAAATCGACGGTAGTAGCTAGCTAAACCAACAAAGCTACTTACCTCTGTAACATTAGTAGGTCTTACCCAACTCTTCACTGCTTCAATCTTAGAAGGATCCACCATCACTCCATCCTTAGAAACCACGTGCCCCAAGAAGGACACTGAATCTAGCCAAAACTCACACTTGGAGAATTTGGCATAAAGTCTTTTCTCCCTCAACAATTCCAATACAATTTTACAAAGGTTCCTCATGTTCTTTCCTGCTCTTTGAGTATATCAGTATATCATCAATAAATACAATAACAAAGAGATCCAGATGTGGCTTAAAAATCCCGTTCATCAGGCTCATGAAAGCAGCAGGGGCATTCGTAAGCCCAAAAGACATTACTAAGAATTCATAATGCCCATACCTGGTTCGAAAAGCAGTCTTTAGCATATCTGCTGCCTGTATTTTCAATTGATGATAACCAGATCTCAAATCAATTTTTGAGAAGGTACAAGCACCTTGTAACTGATCAAACAAATCATCGATGCGAGGAATAGTCTATGCACATCCGAAAACTTCCATCTTTTTTCTTCACAAATAAAACAGGAGCACCCCAAGGGGATGCACTCGGTCTAATAAAACCTTTACCTAACAATTCCTAAAGTTGGGCCTTCAACTCCCTTAACTCGGCTGGAGCCATTCTATAAGGTGGAATGGAAATGGGCGAGTACCTTGCTCCAGATCAATACAAAAATCAATATCCCTATCCGGTGGCATACCAGGAAGGTCTGCAGGAAACACATCCAGTAACTCACGGACTATCGAGACAGACTCTATCGAAGGTACTTGGGAAGTATCATCCCTGAGATGTGCCAATAAAGCTAAACAACCCTTACTAACCATTCTCTTAGCACGAAGAAAAGAGATGATATGAACTGTAGTGGAAATATAGTCACCCTCCCACACTAGCGGATCTGCCCCAGGCTTGACCAATGTCACAGTTTTAGCATTACAATCTAAGATTGTAAAATTTGGAGAAAGCCAAGTCATACCCAGAATTACATCGAAATCAACCATCTCTAGAATAATCAAATCTACATGAGTATTGCTCCTCACAAAAGTCACAAGACAAGACCTATACACCTTCTCAACTATCACAGACTCACCCACAGGAGTAGAGACACAAATAGGCATGTCAAGCAAATCATAATATAAATCAAGACCAGTAGCAAATGAGGAAGATACATATGAAAATGTGGATCCAGGATAAAATAATACAGAAGCCATGCAATCACAGACCAAAATATTACATGTGATAACAGTATCAGATGTCTCTGCTTCAGACCTTCCGGGGAAAGCATAAAAATGGGCCCTACCACCTGTCTGTCCGTCGCCCCTACCATGTTGCGCTGCAGTACTTCCAACTTGCCCGCCACCCCGACTGATTTGATGACCACCATTACCTTGGCCACCACGTCCTCCATAATGGAGGCCCCTACCATGACTACCTTTCCCTCTAGCTATTGGGGGTCTGTAACTCTGTTTTGGACAATATTTCCTAATATGTCCAGTCTCTCCACATTCATACCAATTTCTAGAGTCAAGCATAGGTCTCTGTGAGAATGACGAAGTCTGGGGATAACCTCCAAACTCAGAAAAATGCTGACTGGTCTGTGATGGACCCCCAGCTACAGCCTCCAGTGAAGACTGAATAGAACGGGCTGGGTAACCTCCTGAACTCTGCCTTCTGGAGTAAGAAGCACTAAACTCACCTCCATTATGGAACTTCTTAGATGTCGACGCCATGGTGAAGTCGTCTGGATTCACCCCCTCCACCTCTATCACAAAATCAACCACTTCCTGAAAGGATTTTGCTACAGCAGCTACCTGTAAGGCTAGGATTTGCAAATCAGACCTCAATCCTTTCACAAAACAGCGAATCCGCTCTTGTGGACTGAAGCAAAGCTGGGTGGTATACTTGGATAGTGCACAAAATTTAGCCTCATAAGCAGTAACAGACATCATGACTTGCTCTAGGCTCAGGAACTCATCTCTCCTCTTGTCCCTCAAAGTCAGGGGTATATACTTCTCCATAAATAATCTAGAGAATGATGCCCAAGTCATAGGTGGTGCCTGTGCTGGTTGACACTCAACATACGACCGCCACCACATTTTTGCATTCTCCTGAAACTGGTAGGTCACAAACTCAACACCGAATCGTTCTACTATGTCCATCTTATGTAGCAGCTCATGACAATCAACAAGAAAATCATAGGCATCCTCAGATTCAGCACCCTTGAAGACTGGAGGTTTCAACTTTAAGAATTTAGTGAAAAGTTCATGCTGATCACTCGTCATTATAGACCTTGTAGTCAATCGAGAAAACGTGCCTACTTCCAATGAGGCATCCATGCGGGGAGCCACAACAGTTGCATGTTGTACTCCCGGAACCTGAGGTGCTGGTGCAGAAAACACTGGAGGTGTCTGTCCCTGATCAGATAACCCGCTAAGATAAGTAAGAACCTAGTTAATCACCTCTGGGGTAGGCTGGGGTGGTAATTCCTAATCTTGAACCCGCTCATTTTCCCCTTCTTCACCCTCTCTCACTACCTCATCAGTCGGTGGAGGAGTCACCGCCCTATTACTAGCTGGACCAGGTGTTTGTCCTCTACCCCTAGAGGGCGTTCTCCTGCGACCTCTACCACGGCCTCTTTCAACTGCTCCTCCTCGAGCTACAGCCCCAATGGTTGGCTCAGACGCACCCTGTCTTGCCGGTGTTGGTGTTGGCACAGTTGTTGCTCTAGTTCTAACCATCTGCGAAATAGAGTGAGGATGTCAGATACCAATTTGTATCACCTAGATACCAATTGGATCCAAGTAATAGCACGAAAGAAAGATAGAATGGAGTTTTCCTAAAGTCCTATAGCCTCTCAAAGAAAAGTAAGGGCGTCCTCTACCGTTCCTCAAGACTCTACTAGACTCGTTCTTGTGTGATGAGACCAACGAACCTAACGCTTTGATACCAAGTTTGTCACGACCCAAAACGAGCCGCGAGTGGCACCCACACTTATCCTCCTAGGTGAGCGAACCAACAAATCTAAACCCCAACATTTACCAGTATATCAATTATGAGTAGTAAAAATACTGCGGAAGATCCAAAACTTATTAACGTAATCAATTAAATAAACTTCTAAAGTTTAATATTTATTAATCCCAATATCTGGAAGTCATCACATCAAGAACATCTATCCTCAAATTTCTAAATCTAAGAGTATTTAAGAAGATAAAATAAGTAAAAAAAGATAATCCATGTCCGAACTTCAAAGACATCAAGACGTGAGGGAGAGAATCCAGTCTGAGCTAGGAATAATAGCTCACCCTGAAATCTGATGTGCTGGAGACTGGCTAGAGTTTAGGGCGAGTTGAAGTCGATGGTGCACTTGCTGCACTCCACAAAACAACAAGAAGAAAATACAAGTAGGGGTTAGTACAAGGAACACGTACTAAGTAGGTATCATCGGCCAACTCAAAATAGAAAGCAATATATACTGAATAATAATATAAAATCAACCACAATACTTAACAGGTGACAAGCAACAAGTACAATAACCATTGGCAACAACACCAAGCACACCTATGAGGACTCAAGCCTCCACACCATACTCATTTGGGAATTAGGTTCTTTGAATTTGAGTATATTAACCTAATTCAAGATTCCTTCTCTTTATTATTATCGTGTCGGAACGTGACACTCCATTCCATATACCGTGTCGGAACGTGACACTTCGATCCCCTAATACGTGTCGGAACGTGACACTCCGATCCATTTATCTCATTATTTTATTTCATCAAGTCTTCTTTACGTCAAGGCGTCATCTTAATAGAGAGGATTTAAGATTGAAGGTTCAACAATCTCATCATTCTAACCAATTACAACTGCACAATCAAAACATACAATCACACAATCAAGTACATATAAGACTTTACAATACCACCTAATACATATCGATCGCTATTTAGAGTTTATCTATCATATAGAAATAAACTATAACCTACCTCCACCGAAGAATCGTGATCAAGCAAGCTACCTCCCCAATGCCTTTGAACCTTTTCAATCTGAAGTCTAAGTCACTTGCTTTCTTCTTCGTTCTCTCTCTCGCTCGCTCGTTCTCCCTTTCTATTTTTTTTTATTTTTCTTCTGCAGATTCTTTTTCTTTTACCCTAATTATCATATAATCCATTATGATAAAAGTAACCCACTATTTATTTCCCTATTATCTTCTTTAGCCCCCAAGTAAATAAATTATTGAACTTACCCCACTAATTTCATAATTATAATCATGAATAGTCCAAAACACCCATTTAAATTTTAGTGGAAATCCGACCCACGGTGGATTTACGCAGCTTGTGATGGTCCGTCGTATCTATGACGGTCCGTCCTGCAGGTCCATCACAAAGTTCAGAGAGTTAAATTTAGTAGTGAGGTTACACAAATTGTGATGGTGCGTCGTATCTACGACGGTCCATGCTGCAGTTCCGTCGTGAAGTTCAGAGAGTCGATCCCAGTACCCAAAATTCAGAGTTGAAGTGTTTTGGAACGAAGACCCTCGACGGACCGTCGTGCCTATGACGGTTCGTCCTACCTGTCGTCGAGGGTAATAGTGAGAGCAGCAGAAGAAATTACACAAGTATGGGATGACGGAGTCCATCACGGTCTGTCGTGACCATGACGGTCCGTCGCGTGATCCATCGACCCAATCAGTTTTTATCAAAAATAGTTCTACTGCTCGAACCGATTAAACAGGTTGTTACACCTATATGACTTTTCAAAATTTAATTCAGGCGAGTAGAACTCTCGAAATTGATCTTAGTGTAAAGGATATTTTTTTATCATCATATATTAGAGGTGTTTTATGAAATAAGCTTTTGGGATTCTTTTAAATAGCTCACTAGTTTGGAAATACCGCTTTGGCGCTGGGTATTGCTGCTCAGGCGAGGCCGTTGTAGCGGGGTGGGTGTCGTTGTGGCGGGACCGACGCGACTTATGGTCATAAATAAACCCCTAAATGAACTCATTATGTATTTTTAAGTTTTAGAGCGAAGGAACGAACCACAGGCGACTCTAACTCATTTTCACCATTATTTAGGTTAAAAATAAACTTTTCGCTCTCTGAATTCGTTTTTTGATCCATAGAACGTAATAGAATGGGTGAATATTGATATGAGGGGGTGTTTTGTTATAGATTTTATGGTGGAAATAACCCTATTTTGGATATTTGGGATCATGGGTTTGATTTAGTGTTCATAAAATTAGTAATTCGGGTGATTTGTGATTGTTTATTGATTCTCATATTATGTTGATTCTTTGTACACCATGAACAAGTGGAAAGAGAATGATCAAGTTTCTTAGGGTTTTAAGCTTTCGAGGCAGATGATGGTTGTGATTCTATGATTGTCTGATGTATGTGTGTTCTTGTTTCATTCAGATACTTGTATGTGTAAAAATGTGGCAATGTTGATCACACTTGTTTTAAATAAGAGGAATGATGTTACCATAAAATCATGACTTAAATGTCTGATTTTGATGATCTACTTGTGATTGTGATTGTAGTGTGTGAACGACATCATTTTCCACGTCTCGGCAAACTAATTTGGATCGGTTGTCACGTTCTGGCATAAATATGAGATCGGTTGCAACGTTTAGGTATAATAACAAGATTGGTCTCCACATTGCAACATGTTAACTGTTTGGGTTTTGGTTCCATCAAAGGAATAATGAGGTGATATAAAATGTGAAACTGATCGTTGTTCGTAAATTTTGATAATATTGTATATGGTAATATATATACTTGTGATTAGATTGTTGTCTTGACTTGTTTATGTTGCATTAGCGGAATAACCGCGTGGTCCTACCAGTACATTGTGATTGTGTACTGATTCTGTACTTGCTCTTATTTTTGTTCAGTAGACGGCATTTTCAAGCGGCTATTAACAGACCTCGCTTAGAAGATCATTAATCGTCGTTCGAATTCAAGGGTGATGCAATTCTTCTGGGTTGCCATGAAATTCTCTTTCGTATATGTCTGGCATTTTCGAACTTAGACATTTGTTTTAGTTAGTTCATCAGTTTGGGGATGATATCCCATATTTTTTAGACTTGGTTCTATAATAACCTGATTCTATCGTTATGGAAAAGTCAATGAAGAAAGAATTGGAGCCAGAATTTTTTTTGTAGTACTAAGATTTTTCCGACCTTGTCAAGCTATGGAGTCATTAAGGTGTAGGAAACCTGGTAGCAATCGGGTGGAGTAAAGGTGGATTTAATTACATGATCGGTTAGATAACTCATTAAGCGACCCGTACGACTTTACGGAATTGAATTTGGATAAGTAGATCATCGGAAATTGATCTTGGCATTAAAGTGTAACGACCTGTTTAGACGTTTTGAGCAGCAGATTTTATTTCTGGAAAAACAGGCTAAGACGACGGAACCCACGATGGACCGTCATGAGCACGACGGACCGTCGAGGGGTCTCGTTTCAAAACACTTAGAAATTCTGAAATTGGGTACTGAAAATCGACTCTCTGAACTTTGTAACGGGATGGCAGGACGGACCGTCACGGGCGTGACGGACCGTCACAGACTCTTTGGTGGAAATTGAGTCTCTGAACCTTGCGACGACCTGCAGGACGGACCGTCGCAGGCACGACGGGCCGTCACAGGTTGCGTAATCCCAGTCTGGGTCGAATTTCTTTACACGTTTTAAGGGACGTTTTGGACTAATCCTACTTTAATTATAAAGTTAGTGAGTTTATGTTAATAAGTCTAATTACTTGGGGGTTAAAAGAGGTAACCTTGAGTAAATTAGTGAGTTATTATTGCCATCTTTTATTCTTATATATGCTAATTAGGGTAAAAGAAAGAGGGTTTGAATAAGAAAAAGAAAAGAACAGAAAGAGAGAGAAGGAGAATCGATAGAGAGAGACGAACAAAGAGGAAAAACACAAGGCTTTGGGAAATTCTTGCTTGATCACTAGTCTTCGGTGGAGGTAGGTTATGGTTTCTCTTACGATATTCGTAGTAAACTGTTAATAGCGAATGATATGTATTGATAATATTGTAAACCCTGCTACGTGCTTAATTGTATGCTTGCATGAATGTAATTATATAATTGTGATTATATAAGCATGATGAAGTTATTGAATCCCAAATCTTGAAAAACCCTAATCTCTTTGTTAATGATGAGGCCTTGGTATAAGAGAAGGCGTGATGAACTAAAATAATGAGATTGATGATGCCTTGGTAAGAAAGAAAGCTTGATGAATTGATAGAAGGAGATTTAGGGGATCGGGTGTCACGAACCGACACATAGATTTAGGGGATCGGGTGTCACGAACTGACACGTAGATTTAGGGGATCGGGTGTCACGAACCGACACGTAGATTTAGGGGATCAGGTGTCACAAACCGACACGTAGATTTAGGGGATCGGGTGTCACGAACCAACACGTAGATTTAGGGGATCGGGTGTCATGAATCGACATGTAGATTTAGGGGATCGGGTGTCACGAACCGACACATAGATTTAGGGGATCGGGTGTCATGATCCGACACGTAGATTTAGGGGATCGGAGTGTCACGTTCCGACACATAGTAGTAGGGGATCGGAGTGTCACGTACCGACACAAGAGGATTAACGAATATGAGGGAGCGGAGTGTCACGTACCGGCACAAGAGAAATAAAGATAATGAATCTTGAAAGATGTTAATATACTCAATCTAATGAACATAATTCCCAAATGAGTATGGTATTGAGGCTTGAGTCCTCATGTGAACTTGACGGTAATTGTTAATGATATAGTACTTGTTGTTGCTACATGTTGAGTGTCATAGTTGATTTTATGATATTACTTGGTATATATTGATTTCTATTTTGAGTTGGCCGATGATATCTACTCAGTACCCGTGTTTTGTACTAACCCCTACTTTTATATTTTCTTCTTGTTTATTTGTGGAGTGCAGCAAACGTGCCGTCATCTTTGTCTCAACAGTAACTCTAGCCAGCCTTCATTACTCTAGAAATCAAGGTGAGCTAATGCTTCTAGCTTGGACTGGATCTTCCTCTTCATGTCTTGATGCCTTGAAGTTCCGGCATGGACTAGCTTTTATGTATTTTTAGCTTCTTAGAAACTCTTAGATTTAGTAATTTGAAGTAGATGTTCTTGTGATGATGACTTCCAGATTTTGGGAAATAATAGTTATTGAATTGGTTTTTATTAATGAGTTAAGTCTTCCGCATTACTTTATGTTGATATTACATTTAAATGTTAAGGTTTAGATTGGTTGGTTCGCTCACATAGGAGGGTAAGTGTGGGTGCCAGTCGCGGCCCGGTTTTGGGTCGTGACAATCTTGGTATCAGAGCATTAGGTTCGTTGGTCTCATCACACAAGAACGAGTCTAATAGAGTCTTAAGGAACGGTAGGGGGACACCTTTACTTTTCTTTGAGAGGCTATAAGACTTTAGGAAAATTCCATTCTTTCTTTCTTTCTTTCGTGCTATTAATTGGGTCCAATTGGTATCTAGGTGATACAAATTGGTATCTGACCATCTTCACTCTATTTCGCAGATGGTTAGAACTAGAGCAATGACTACGCCAACACCAACACCAGCAAGGCAGGATATAACTGAGTCAGCCACTGGGCTGTGGCTCAAGGAAGAGCAACGGGAAGAGGTCGTGGTAGAGGTCGTGGGAGGACGTCCTCTAGAGGAAGAGGACAAGCACCTAGCCCATCTGATGCTAGGGCGGTGACTCCTCCACCGACTGAGGAAGTGGTAAGAGAGGGTGAGGAAGGGGAGAATGAACAAGTGCAAAATGAGGAATTGACACCCCAACCTACCCCAGAGATGATCAATTAGGTTCTCGCTTATCTTAGTGGGTTGTCTGATCAAGGTCAGGCACCTCCAGTGTTTTCTGCCCCAACACCTCCGGTTTCAGAGGTTCAACATGCAGCCACTATGGCTCCTCGTATGGATGCCTCATTGGACATAGGCACGTTTCCACGTCTGACTACTGGGCCTATAATGACAAATGATCAGCATGAACTTTTCAGTAAGTTCTTGAAATTGAAACCTCCAGTCTTCAAGGGTGCTGAATCTGAGGATGCTTACGATTTTCTGGTTGACTGTCATGAGCTGCTACACAAGATGGGTATCGTAGAACGGTTTGGTCTTGAGTTCGTGAGTTATTAGTTTCAAGGGAACGCCAAAATGTGGTGGCGGTCACATGTTGAGTGTCAACCAACCAAGGCACCACCTATGACTTGGGCCTCATTCTCTAGCTTGTTTATGGAGAAGTATATCCCCCGGACTTTGAGGGATAGGAAAAGGGATGAGTTCTTGAGCCTAGAGCAAGGTAGGATGTCGGTCAATGCATATGAGGCTAAGTTTCGTGCACTATCCAGATATGCCACCCAACTTTATTTCAGTCCACAAGAGCGGATTCGCCGTTTTGTGAAGGGGTTGAGGTCAGAGTTGCGGATTTCAGCCTTATAGGTAGCGACTATGGCAAAATCCTTCCAAGAAGTGGTAGATTTCGTGGTAGAGGTGGAAGGATTGAAGCCAGATGAATTCAACATGGCATCGACATCAAAGAGGTTTCGAAAGGGAGGTGAGTTTAATGGTTCTTACTCTAGAGGACAGGGTTCCGGAGGTTACTCAGTTCGACCCATTCAGTCTTCACTACAGACTGTAGTTGGGGGTCCACCTCAGACCGGTCAACACCTCTCTGAGAGACCTATGCTTGACTCTAGAGAGTGTTATGGATGTGGGGATACGGGACATATTAGGAGGAATTGTCCAAAACAGAGTTATAGACCCCCAATAGCTAGAGGTAGAGGTGGTCATGGTAGAGGTCGTTATTCTGGAGGACGTGGTGGTCGAGGTAATGGTGGTCACCAAAACGTCCGGGGTGATGGGCAAACTGGAGCCACTACATCACAGCATGGTAGGGGCAACGGACAAATAAACGAAAGGGCCCATTGTTATGCTTTCCCTGGGAGATCAGAGGTGGAGACATCTGATGCTGTCATCACAGGTAATCTTCTGGTTTGTGATTGCATGGCTTCTGTATTGTTTGATCCTGGATCCACATTTTCATATGTATCTTCCGCATTTGCTAATGGTCTAAATTTACATTGTGAATTACTTGATATGCCTATTCGTGTTTCTACTCCGGTGGGTGAGTCTGTGGTAGTTGAAAAGGTATATAGGTCTTGTTTGGTGAACTTTGTGGGGATCAACACTTATGTAGATTTGGTTATCTTAGAAATGGTTGATTTTGATGTAATTATGGGTATGACTTGGCTTTTTCCGAATTTTGCGATCTTGGATTGTAATGCTAAAACAGTGACGTTAGCCAAGACTGGGACAGATCCGTTAGTGTGGGAGGGTGACTACACTTCCAATCCGGTGCGTATCATCTCCTTTCTTCGGGCTAAGAAAATGGTTAGTAAAGGGTGTTTAGCTTTCTTGGCACATCTCAAGGATGACACTACCCAAGTACCTTCGATTTAGTCGGTTTCAGTGGTCCGTGAGTTTCTGGATGTGTTCCCTGTAGATCTTCCTGGTATGCCACCAGATAGGGATATTGACTTCTGTATTGATCTCGAACCGGGTACTCGCCCCATTTCTATACCCCCTTATAGAATGGCTCCCGCGGAGTTAAGAGAGTTAAAGGTACAACTTCAAGAGTTGCTAAGCAAAGGCTTTATTACACCAAGTGCATCTCCTTGGGGTGCTCCGGTTTTGTTTGTGAAGAAGAAGGATGGGAGTTTTCGAATGTGCATAGACTACAGACAACTAAACAAGGTAACCATAAAGAACAAGTATCCTCTTCCTCGCATTGATGACTTGTTCGATCAGTTACAAGGTGCTTGTGTCTTCTCTAAGATTGACTTGAGATCCGGTTATCATCAATTGAAGATACGGACACCGGATGTGCCATAGACTGCTTTTCGAACTAGGTATGGGCATTACGAATTTGTAGTAATATCTTTTGGTCTTACGAATGCCCCTGCTGCTTTCATGAGCTTGATGAACGGGATTTTTAAGCCATATCTGGATCTCTTTGTGATCGTATTTATTGATGATATATTGGTATACTCAAAGAGCAAGAAGGAACATGAAGAGCATTTGAGAATGGTATTGGAAATGTTGAGGGAGAAAAGCTTTATGCCTATTCTCCAAGTGTGAGTTTTGGCTAGATGCAGTGTCCTTCTTGGGGCACGTGGTGTCTAAGGAGGGCGTGATGGTAGATCCTTCTAAGATTGAGACAGTGAAAAATTGGGTAAGACCTACTAATGTGTCAGAAATAAGGAGCTTTGTTGGGTTAGCTAGCTACTACCGCCGATTTGTCAGGGATTCTCTTCTATGCTTCCCAACTGACGAACTTGACTAAGCAAAATGTTCCATTTGTATGGTCGTGATGAGTGTGAGGAAAGCTTTCAGAAGCTCAAGACTCTGTTGACTACTGCACCAATTCTCACCTTGCCAATGGAAGGTAAGAATTTCATTGTCTATTGTGATGCATCCTATTCGGGTTTGGGTGCAGTGCTAATGCAAGAGAAGAATGTGATTGCTTATGCTTCAAGACAATTAAAAGTGCATGAACGTAACTATCCAACTCATGATTTGGAATTGGCCGCGGTAGTGTTTGCATTAAAGCAATGGAGACACTATTTATATGGGGTTAAGTGTGAGGTCTATACGGATCATCGTAGCCTACAGTATGTCTTTACTCAAAAAGATTTGAATTTGAGACAAAGGAGATGGATGGAACTACTGAAGGACTACGATATCACTATCTTGTATCATCCGGGAAAGGCGAATGTTGTAGCGGATGCTTTAAGTAGAAATGCAGGGAGCATGGGGAGCCTAGCTCACTTGCAAGTTTCCAGGCGTCCATTGGCTAGAGAAGTTCAGATTCTGGCTAACGACCTTATGAGATTAGAAATAAATGAGAAGGGAGGATTTTTAGCTTGTGTGGAGGCAAGATCTTCCTTCCTTGAAAAGATTAAGGGAAAGCAGTTTAATGATGAAAAATTCATCCGGATCCGAGATAAAGTGTTGCAAGGAGAGGCTAAAGAAGCGACAATCGATGAGGAAGGTGTTTTGAGGATTAAGGGAAGGGTATGTGTACCCCGTGTTGATGATTTGATCCACACTATTCTTACAGAGGCTCATAGTTCCGGATATTCTATACACCCTGGTGCAACCAAGATGTACCGTGACCTAAAGCAACATTTTTGGTTGATTAGAATGAAGCGTGATATTGTGGATTTTATTGCCAAATGTTCAAACTGTCAACAAGTAAAGTATGAACATCAAAGGCCCGGAGGAACACTTCAGAGAATGTCCATACCTGAATGGAAGTGGGAAAGGATTGCAATGGATTTCGTGGTTGGTCTTCCAAAGACGATGGGTAGGTACGACTCTATTTGGGTGATTGTTGATAGGTTAACTAAGTCTGCTCATTTTATTCCGGTTAAGGTGACTTACAATGCCGAGAAGTTAACCAAGATCTATATCTCAGAAATCGTTTGATTGCATGGGGTTCAACTATCCATCATATCAGATAGAGGTACGCAGTTTACTTCTAAGTTTTGGAATACATTGCATGCGGAATTGGGTACTAGGTTGGACCTTAGTACCGCGTTCCATCCTCAGACCGATGGTCGGTCTGAGCGAAAGATTCAAGTGTTGGAGGATATGCTTCGTGCGTGTGTGATAGAATTTGGTGGCCATTGGGATAACTTCTTACCCTTAGCGGAGTTTTCATACAATAATAGCTATCACTCAAGCATTGATATGGCTCCATTTGAAGCATTGTATGGTAGGAGATGTAGGTCCCCCATTGGTTGGTTTGATGCATTCGAGGTTAGACCTTGGGGTACTGATCTTTTGAGGGATTCAATAGAGAAAGTGAAATCTATTCAAGAAAAGCTTCTAGCGGCGCAAAGTAGGCAAAAAGAATATGCAGATCGAAAGGTTAGAGACGGTGAACAAGTCTTGTTGAAAGTTTCGCCAATGAAAGGGGTGATGCGGTTTGGTAAAAGAGGCAAGCTAAGCCCAAGGTACTTTGGTCCCTTTGAAGTACTTAAGCGAGTAGGGGAGGTGGCTTATGAGTTAGCCTTGCCTCCAGGGCTGTCCGGAGTACATCCGGTATTCCATGTGTCGATGTTGAAAAGATACCATGGGGATGGAAACTACATCATCCGTTGGGATTCCGTTTTGCTTGATGAGAATTTTTCTTATGAGGAGGAGCCTATAGCTATTTTAGATAGAGAAATTCGCAAGTTGAGATCAAGGGAGATTGCATCCATCAAAGTTCAATGGAAGAATCGACCAGTCGAAGAAGCCACTTGGGAGAAAGAGGCTGATATGCGAGAAAGATACCCACATCTGTTTACAGATTCAAATACTCAATTTCTCCCTTGTTTTCCTTCTCGTGATCGTTCGGGGACGAACGATGGGTAAATTGGTATCTAATGTAACGACCTGTTTAGACATTTTGAGCAGCAGATTTTATTTCCGGAAAAACAGGCTGAGACGACGGAACCCACGACGGACCGTCATGAGCACGACGGACAGTCGAGGGGTCTCGTTTCAAAACACTTAGAAATATTGAAATTGGGTACTGAAAATCGACTCTCTGAACCTCGTAACGGAATGGCAGGACGGACCGTCACGGGCGTGACGGACCATCACAGACTCTTTGGTGGAAATTGAGTCTCTGAACCTTGCGACGACCTGCAGGACGGACCGTCGCAGGCACGACGGGCTGTCACAGGTTGCGTAATCCCAGTCTGGGTCGGATTTCTTTACACGTTTTAAGGGACGTTTTGGACTATTCCTACTTTAATTATAAAGTTAGTGGGTTTATGTTAATAAGTCTAATTACTTGGGGGTTAAAAGAGGTAACCTTGAGTAAATTAGTGGGTTATTATTGCCATCTTTTATTCTTAATTATATGCTAATTAGGGTAAAAGAAAGAGGGTTTGAATAAGAAAAAGAAAAGAACAGAATGAGAGAGAAGGAGAATCGATAGAGAGAGACGAACGAAGAGGAAAAACACAAGGCTTTGGGAAATTCTTGCTTGATCACTAGTCTTCGGTGGAGGTAGGTTATGGTTTCTCTTACGATATTCGTAGTAAACTCTTAATAATGAATGATATGTATTGATTATATTGTAAACCCTGCTATGTGCTTAATTGTATGCTTGGATGAATGTAATTATATAATTGTGATTATATAAGCATGATGAAGTTATTGAATCCCAAATCTTGAAAAACCCTAATCTCTTTGTTAATGATGAGGCCTTGGTATAAGAGAAGACGTGATGAACTAAAATAATGAGATTGATGATGCCTTGGTAAGAAAGAAGGCTTGATGAATTGATAGAAAGAGATTTAGGGGATCGGGTGTCACGAACCGACACGTAGATTTAGGGGATTGGGTGTCACGAACCGACACGTAGATTTAGGGGATCGGGTGTCACGAACCGACACGTAGATTTAGGGGATCGGCTGTCACGAACCGACATGTAGATTTAGGGGATCGAGTGTCATGAACCGACACGTAGATTTAGGGGATCGGGTGTCATGAACCGATACGTAGATTTAGGGGATCGGAGTGTCACGTTCCGACACATAGTAGTAGGGGATCGGAGTGTCACGTACCGACACAAGAGGATTAACGAATATGAGGGAGCAGAGTGTCACGTACCGACACAAGAAAAATAAAGATAATGAATCTTGAAAGATGTTAATATACTCAATCTAATGAACATAATTCCCAAATGAGTATGGTATTGAGGCTTGAGTCCTCATGTGTGAACTTGACGGTAATTGTTAATGATATAGTACTTGTTGTTGCTACATGTTGAGTGTCATAGTTGATTTTATGATATTACTTGGTATATACTGATTTCTATTTTGAGTTGGCCGATGATATCTACTCAGTACCCGTGTTTTGTACTGACCCCTACTTTTATATTTTCTTCTTGTTTATTTGTGGAGTGCAGCAAACGTGCCGTCATCTTCGACTCAACAGTAACTCTAGTCAGTCTTCATTACTCCGGAAATCAGGGTGAGCTAATTGTGACGTCCCGCCATCCATTCAGGCCGAACGCCACCCAGCAGGCGCAGCAGGTGCAGGGGAGCAGGCTGACCACGCAGGTCAGCAGCCAAGGGGGCCTGCAGCAGCTGAAGAGGCAGCAGTTTCAGCTGTTATGGCAGTTACAGCCGTTTCAGCTGTTACACTTGTTAGTGGGGCGGCTGTTACAGGAGTTACAAGTCTTTGAGAGGCTTGTGGAGATCATGGGGCAGACTAGGAGCATCTAGGAGTCCTTTTTGGAAGACTTAGAAGCTTGTCTTGTAGGCATAGTCTTAGGAACTTGTATAGTTTATTTACTAACTCTTAGGCAGCATTAGAGTAGTATAAATAGTAGATTATTTTACTTGTAAAGCATCCAATTATTTTCAAGTAATAGAAGTTCCTTCTTCCAAAGTTCTGTCTTACTTTCTTAGCGATCTGAGTTTTAGGCTTACTAGAGTTTGCAAGAACGTGCAAGAGTCATGAGTAAACCGTCTAGTGCCGCACGGAACATAGTCCGAAACAAAAAGTCCGTGACAGTTGGTATCAGAGCGAAGGTTTATCGTAGGAAAATGACGAACGGAGGAAACGGTGGCGGCACCCCCAACGTTCAGGGAGGAAAGAAGAACAAAAAGGGAAAGAACAAGAAGGGCAACGAACCCAGTCTGCCCAACCCTCCACCAGGCGACCTGCCAGCAGGCAGTCTTCCACCAGGCGACCTGCCATCAGGCAGTGTCCCCTTGGGCGACCTGCCATCAGGCAGTGTTCTACCAGGCGGTTTACCATCAAGCGATCTGCCAACAAATGATCCTCCACCAGGCGACGGACAAACATCTTTCCAGGGGAATACAGATGTGGAAAGTGAAGACGACGTCAGCGACGACGTTATAGACGTCACTGTTGGACATGAATGGATTGCCAGCGTTGAGAGGGCAAGACTTGCTGTTGAGATTTTGGGGCAGCGCTTGAATGGTTTGGACAGCGATGTTAAAAACCTTGAAGAAAATTCCCTTGAGGAAGTTAACATCATCCGGAAGGAGTTGGATCTACGCAAGCGGACTGAATTGGAGTTGAAGGAGTCCATTACTTCCTTGGAGTTCAGGTTGTTGGATGCCACCACAATGATCCAGACCCTGAAGAACAAGGTAGTATCCCTCGAAGAAGAGAGGGAGGTTGCAGCAACAGCATCACTTGGCCAGGAAAGGGAGACCAGGGTCGAGGTTCCCAAGCCACCAACATTTAAGGGTGTCCGAGACGCCCTAGAGGTAGGCAATTTCTTATGGCACTTGGAAAATTATTTCAGGTGTAATCGGGTAAGGAGCGATGCAAGCAAGATCAACACTGCCGTGTTGTATCTTTCCGACGTAGCCATGTTGTGGTGGAAACGCAAAGATGCCGAGATCAAGAGGGGCACACGCACCATCGACACATGGGAACAATTCCTTGAGGAATTCAAGAAAGCTTTCTTCCCCATCAATGCTGTTTATGAGATGAAGCGCAAACTTCGGGAGTTGAAGCAGACGGGAAGTATTAGGGCCTATGTGAAAGAGTTCACAATCTTGACCCTCCAGATTCCCCAACTCACGGAAGATGACATGTTGTTCACCTTCATGGACGGGCTGCAGAATTGGGCGAGGACCGAGTTAGAGCGGCGTCAAGTAAAAACCATCGATGAGGCCATCACTCAAGCCGAGACCTTGACAGACTTCAAACATGATCGTTTGGACAAGGCGAAGGGCAAGGAGGCAAAGGGCAGTCAAGCTAAAGGCGGGGGAGACCGTGGCCGAGGCAGAGAACCGTCGGCACAACCCAAGCAGCAAGACACACCCAAGTCCGATGGCAGACGGTTCGAACGCCGGAAGTTCTCGGAGAAGCGGACGCAGTCCAGTAGAGGAGACGGGTGCTATATATGTGGCGGACCACACGGTTACGCTAGGTGCCCAGAGATGAAGAGTCTTAGTGCCATCGTCCGTGAGCGGAAGGAAAAGGAGGCACAAGACAAGGCGAAACCGGCAGACACCACTCAATTGGGCATGGTTGGAATCTGTGGTGCCATAGCAAAGCAGGCTGACAACCCGGGGGATTTCAGCACACAATATGTGGATATCTCCATCAATAGGCAAGAAGTTCGGGCCATGGTAGATTCCGGGGCTGAGGCTAACATCATGACCAAGGCGGCGACGGAGAAATTGGGACTGAAAATTGTTCCAAGTAACAATCGCCTCAAGACGGTCAACGCCCCACCACCACTCCCGTGTGTGGAATTGCTCATGGGGTCGGCATCACTTTAGGACGGTGGAAAGGTAAGACAAACTTTACCGTAGCTCCTTTGGATATATCCGATGTCATTCTTGGGCAGGAATTCTTTCAACGTTGCCACACGATGATCGATCCCTACCTTCAACAACTCATGGTGATGGAGGGGGAAGGGTCTTGTATGTTGCCTCTTATTAGGGTGCCGAAGAAAGACGGATATGCCCAACTGTCGGCCATGCAGATTGTGAAGGGCCTGAAGAAAGGAGCGCCAACCTTTTTAGCCACCATCGCAAGTTCGAGTAAAGACCATGGTGCTATGCAGCCACTGCCACCTATTATAGAATCTGTTTTGCAGGAAAACAGTGATGTGATGCCGGAGGAGCTGCCGAAGACACTACCTCCAAGGCGCGAGGTAGATCATATGATTGAGTTGGAGGCGGGAGCCAAGCCATCTGCGCTTGCACCTTATCGCATGGCTCCGCCCGAATTAGAAGAACTGAGGAAGCAATTGAAAGAGCTCCTCGAAGCAGGTCATATTCGTCCATCCAAGGCACCCTATGGAGCGCCGGTGCTGTTTCAGAAGAAGAAAGACGGGTCGATGCGTTTATGCATTGACTACAGGGCGCTCAACAAGATCACAATCCGGAACAAGTATCCAATCTCGCTAATCGCAGATTTGTTCGATCGTCTTGGAGAGGCCAAATACTTCACCAAGATGGATCTCCGGAAAGGCTACTATCAAGTGCGCATTGCAGAGGGGGATGAGCCAAAGACAGCATGCGTGACCAGGTATGGAGCATTCGAATGGTTGGTGATGCCCTTCGGCTTAACCAACGCACCTGCCACATTTTGCACGCTGATGAACGAGATTTTGTATCCCTACTTGGACCAGTTCGTAGTGGTGTACTTAGATGACATAGTCGTCTTATAGTAGCACTTTGCAGGAACATGTAGAGCACTTGAAGAAGGTCTTCAAAGTTTTGCGAGAAAATCAGCTCTATGTCAAGCGGGAGAAGTGCGAGTTTGCCCAATCAAAGATACATTTCTTGGGCCATGTGATCAGCCAAGGTGAGCTTCGTATGGACGAGGCAAAGGTAAAGGCGATCCAAGATTGGGAAGCGCCTACAAAAATGACTGAGCTACGTTCTTTTCTTGGACTTGCTAATTATTATCGCAGGTTCATCAGCGGGTACTCCGCTATTGCTGCACCACTGACCGAGCTGCTAAAGAAGAACAGGCCTTGGTTGTGGAGCGAGGAGTGCGAGGAAGCGTTCGAGGGTCTTAAGGCTGCGATTACTAAAGAGCCAGTTTTGATGCTGCCTGATTTCACCAAGACCTTCGAAATCCATACGGATGCTTCTGATTTTGCCATTGGGGGAGTCTTGATGCAGGAGAAGCACCCCATAGCATTCGAAAGCCGGAAGCTGAATGAAGCGGAACGACGGTACACTGTGCAGGAGAAGGAGATGACAGCCATTGTGCATTGTCTACGCACATGGAGGCATTATCTACTAGACTCCAAATTTGTAGTAAAAACTGACAATGTTGCCACTAGCTATTTTCAGTCGCAGAAGAAGATCACACCAAAGCAGGCTCGTTGGCAGGATTTCTTAGCTGAATTTGACTACAACTTGGAGTACAAACCAGGAAGGGGCAATGTGGTAGCCGATGCATTGAGCAGAAAGACTGAATTAGCGGTCATCTCCTTAGTTCGCAGTGAATTCCAAGGCGCAATCAAAGACGGTATGCAACGCGATCCGGAAGCCAAGAAGATTATGGAGCTGGCTGCTCAAGGCCAAACCAAACGGTTTTGGGTAGAAGACGGATTCTTGCTTACCACTGGCCGGAGGATTTATGTACCAAAGTTTGGGTTCATCAGGCGGCGTATTATCAAGGAAAGCCACGACACTCCGTGGGCTGGGCATCCGGGACAGAAGAGAACGAGGGCGTTAGTGGAGGCCTTCTATTTCTGGCCACGTATGCGGGAAGAGATTGAGCAGTACGTGCAGACTTGTCTAGTGTGCCAGCAAGACAAGATAGAGCAAAGGCAACCAGGAGGGCTGTTGGAGCCGTTACCCATAGCTGATCGTCCATGGGAGAGCATATCTATGGATTTCATTACTTCTTTGCCGAAGTCAAACGGGTTTGGCACTATTATGGTCGTAGTGGATAGATTTTCCAAATATGCTACATTCATGCCTGCCACAGCCGGTTGTACTGCTAAGGAAGCTGCACAATTGTTCTTTAAGAATGTTGTGAAGTATTGGGGGCTGCCGAGGTTCATCATTAGTGATCGGGATCCTCGTTTCACAGGGAACTTTTGGAGTGAACTCTTCGAGATTCTTGGTTCAAAACTTCACTTTTCCACCAGTTTCCACCCCCAAACTGATGGCCAAACTGAACGTGTTAACGCCTTGTTGGAATGCTATCTCAGGCACTATGTTAGTGCACATCAGAAAGATTGGGCTAAGCTCCTAGATATGGCGCAATTTTCTTATAATTTGCAGAGGAGTGAATCTACAGGGCGCACACCGTTCGAATTAGCAACGGGCCAGCAACCCCAAACTCCGCACTCATTGCCAACATTGTTCGAAGGGAAGAGTTTGGGCGCTTACAACCTTGCCAAGGGTTGGGAAGAGCAACTCGACCTTGCCAAATCTTATTTGAGCAAGGCGGAAAGGAGGATGAAGAAGTTCGCCGACCGTAAGCGTCGTCCCACCAACTATAAAGAAGGTGATATGGTTTTGGTAAAGTTTAATCCGAGGCAGTTTAAGGCGCTTAGAGGCATGCATCACAACCTGGTGCGGAAATACGAGGGTCCGTTCAAAATTGTTGCCAAGGTGGGTAAGATTTCATACAGGTTGGAGTTACCTCCACACTTCAAGATCCACCCGGTCTTTCATGCCAGCGTCCTTAAGCCTTATCATGAGGACAAGGACGATCTCAGCCGGAACAAATCACAACGGGCCCCTATCACTGTTACTGCCTCGCATGATCGTGAGATTGAAGCTATCATAGATTACCAAGCCAAGCGGAAACGAGGACAGCAGGCCAGTGCCATGTTTCTCGTACATTGGAAGGGACAAACTCCGGAGGAAGCCACATGGGAGAAGTACGAAGACTTGTGGCAGTTCAAAGACAAAATTCAGGAGTTCTTGCAGCAATGCGTCGCGGTCGTCGCATCATGGGGTGGGGGAGATTGTGACGTCCCGCCATCCATTCAGGCCGAACGCCACCCAGCAGGCGCAGCAGGCGCAGCAGGCGCAGGGGAGCAGGCTGACCACGCAGGTCAGCAGCCAAGGGGGCCTGCAGCAGCTGAAGAGGCAGCAGTTTCAGCTGTTATGGCAGTTACAGCCGTTTCAGCTGTTACACTTGTTAGTGGGGCGGCTGTTACAGGAGTTACAAGTCTTTGAGAGGCTTGTGGAGATCATGGGGCAGACTAGGAGCATCTAGGAGTCCTTTTTGGAAGACTTAGAAGCTTGTCTTGTAGGCATAGTCTTAGGAACTTGTACAGTTTATTTACTAACTCTTAGGCAGCATTAGAGTAGTATAAATAGTAGATTATTTTACTTGTAAAGCATCCAATTATTTTCAAGTAATAGAAGTTTCTTCTTCCACTGTCTTACTTTCTTAGCGATCTGAGTTTTAGGCTTACTAGAGTTTGCAAGAACGTGCAAGAGTCGTGAGTAAACCGTCTAGTGCCGCACGGAACATAGTCCGAATCAAAAAGTCCGTGACATAATGCTTCTAGCTTGGACTGGATCTTCCTCTTCATGTCTTGATGCCTTGAAGTTCCGGCATGGACTAGCTTTTATGTATTTTTAGCTTCTTAGAAACTCTTAAATTTAGTAATTTGAAGTAGATGTTCTTGTGATGATGACTTCCAGATATTGGGAAATAATAGTTATTGAATTGGTTTTTATTAATGAGTTAAGTCTTTCGCATTACTTTATGTTGATATTACATTGAAATGTTAAGGTTTAGATTGGTTGGTTTGCTCACATAGGAGGGTAAGTGTGGGTGCCAGTCGCGGCCCAATTTTGGGTCGTGACATAAAGACACTTTTTTAGAGTAGTTGGTTAAGAGTATGTTGTAAAAGGGAAAAGTGAAATTCCCTTAAGGCGATAACTGTCTCGCTTTGTGCCACTGCAGTGAGATTCTTGCCGCTACAGCGGGATGAGTGCGGTTGTAGTGGGAGAGGCGGAGATGAAATTAAGGATTTTTGGGATTTTTCAAAAACAAGCTCACTGGTTCACTTTGTGCCGGTGCAGCGGGATGTAGGGTTGTGTATCGGTCGGTTCAGTTCAATTTTAACGTCTATCGGATTGGCTTATTGGTTATCGATTTGTAGAGATGCTAAAGCGTTATAGAACCATTAAGATATTGAGTTATCGGTTATTGGTTTATCGATTTTTTATCGTTATCGGTTTAACCGTTAAAATTTGATACAAAAGAAAAAAATATTGAAAATCACTTAGAAAAAGGTGACAAACCAAATAAACCATGCACTTGAGTTGACAATGTACATCTAAAAAATAAACACTTTTACATCGTAGAATAATCAAGTGTTTGAGACAACCAAAAATAAAAGTAGGAAATTAAACTCTAAGTCAAGGACTTTATATACAAAATGGTATAAATGTAATTATTTAATTTACTATTGGGTTATCGGTTAACCCATTAAGAAAAAACTTTAAACCGTTAAGACCGATAACCCGATAACAAAAAAAATCAAAACCGTTATCAAAAACACTAAACCAATAACCCAATACTATAATCTAATAACTTTTTTATCGGTTCGCCTTATCGGTTTCGATTCGATTTTGAACCGCCCTAGCGAGATGGGTGCCGTTGTAGCGGGATGACGAGTTTAAATTTCATAAACAAAAACCCTTAAACTATTTTATTTTGTTATTTTCTATTTTTTGAGTTAACAGATGACCCCTGGACTATTGCCATTCATTCTCCACCATTCTTAAACCTAGAGGTAATCTTTTCACTCCCCGAATTCATTTTTTCGATCTGTAGAACGTTTTATAAAGGGTCAATATTGATGGGGAGAAATCTCTGGATGAATCCCGTGGTGGGATTAACCCTAAATTGACTAGTTGGGGTCATGAGTTTTGATCAAGGGTTCATAGATTGTTAGTATTTCGAAAATTTAGTGTTTCTTCATTGATTCCTGTTGACATCATTTGAATTAGGAGCAACGTCGCGGTGACTCAATTAAAAAAAGAATTATATTTAAAAAAATTTTAAAATGGGTAAAAGGGAGTTAAAGGGGAAAGGGGATAAAATGAGTTAAAAGGGATTAAAGGGAGTCGCCACCTATTTTTTTTTTGGAAAACTAGGAAACCAATTAATGAATAAACTTGAAAGAGAGTCTACAAAACCAATTTTACTCTAGGTAAGGGGGTTCAAGTTATTTCGAAGGAAAGGGGTTAGACCCCCTTCGAAATCCACAACTGTGGTTCCCACCTGAGTTCATTTTTTTCAAATTGAGGAGGAGAATAAAATATTGTACAAATATAATAAACATTCAATATACAAAATAAAATACAATAATAATATCGTCCTAAGGTTTGCCTAACAATCGATATATACAAAATAATGAATTTAAAAAAAGTAATACGAACTCTTTTCGAATAGCTTCAAAGAAGCAAGTCTTGGATACCTGTAAATACACTTAGTAAAAGTATTAGTAGTAAATAAATATGAATAAAAAATAAATTTATTAAATAGTAACTTAATAATAAAATCCGTCTTATGATCATGGGAGGCCTTGGAAATTGACGATAATTTATTCATCGGCCATTTTAACAATTTTAACAAATAAATTATATTAACTTAAATTAAAAATTTTCATTTTTTAATATTGGGTAGGCCTCCAAAACCGACGGAGAGTTTTTTCAATGACCATTTTAACATATAAAGAATAATATCATATAAGAAACATCAATAAAATAAATAAATAAACTAATTAAAAATGACAGTGAATGAATGGAACAAAATATAGTCTGGTCAATTTAAAACATAAAAGTATCCACGGAACTGAGAAATGGACAAAAGAGCAATTATAATAAACTAATGTTATGAGATAAACCTAGCAACAACTAGAAATAAATAAAATGAACTGCAACAACTAAAAAATAAAATAGAAAAAATACTACACCATAAAAAGCTAAGCTAAACCAAACATTAACTATTTAAATAAGACAAACACTGAAAGTGGAAAGAAAACAAAATATATCCTAAAATTACAAGCTAGAAGCAAATAAAATAATAATGACGAAACATTTATCAACAAAATAACAACAGAAACTTTAAAATATACCCAAAAAATGCGGAAAAGAAAAAGAGTAAGAAAAATAAAAAAAGTAATAAAATAAAATAAAAACTAGAATAGTCACCAAAATTAAAAATAATCATCATTAACAAATAGATGAAATCAGTATTAAACTTGATCAGCAATGTTGGTACAAAAGTGGAGAAATTAATAAAATATATCAAAAACAAATCACTTACATTAATGTATCTAAAATGCAAAAAATATAACTAACTTAAATAAATTAACAACACATTATTTTTCAGAATATAAAATGACAATTAAAATCATGAAACAGTGAAGTCAAGCTAGAACTAACAATAAGAAAATCAACAAGATTAAATAGTGACAGTAACATAATCAAAACAAAAGGCCACATATATCGATTTATATAAAAAATAATAATAAAAAGGGAACAAACCCAAAACTAAGTAGTTGGATGACTGGAGATAAAATGAAAGATAAAAAGAACTCACAAAAATTAAACAAAAGTGATGAGAACTTTGCTGGAAAAATCAAAATACACTCCAAATCAATTTAACAACATTATCACAGCACAATAGTGACAAGAACAATGATGAACCAATATTTAACAAGTTATCTGAATCAAAACTATTGTCTACACATTGGTGAGGAAGACAAGATAAATATCTCGTCGAAAAATAACGATGACCGGGGATTGACCTCTTCGGCCGAATCTACAAAGAGAAACAAAGTGAAAGAGGTTACCGATTTCGAACTAAGCTGTTGGTTTCCATGTGTTGTTGTTGTTGGGCCGCTACAGTAGAGATGGCTGGTGGTCTGTTGGTTGCTCGCCGGTTCATCGAACTTCGAGCTCCGCCGGAAACACCTGCAAATTGGAAGAAACATCGTGAAAGAAAAGGGGAAGGGAACTTATGGTTTATCTCGTCGGTTCACTAGTAGTGAGGAGAAAGAGAGGAGAACGGGTTTTGGATTCTGTTTGCTAGTAGAGATTCGGGTTCTCCTGCGTTGAGCAGTGACAGAGAATAAGCTGGACGGTGGGGTATTGGGGAGAAGAGGAGAGGTCTGTCGGTGGCTGAAAATAGAGAAGGATAGGGGCTGGGTTGTTTGTTAGCTCAGAGTTTGCTGGAGCTAACGCTCTCCGAAACAATGGAGAAAGGTTCGCCAGAAAATTCAATATGCCTTTTATATCATTTCTATGCTGCTGGCTTGTGGATATTTTGAAACAGCGAAAATAAAATTAAAAATGGCTTGGGTTTTTTTGTTGCCGGAGCTGTGCCGGATCCGAGGGTGGTGCCCGCCGGAAAAGGAAAGGAAATGAAAGACTTTTTAAGATTTTACTACTTTGAAAATTTTTTGATTCTGAAAATTATTTCACCGCCAAAAACCTAATAGACCAATTATTTCATATAGAGAGAGTTGAAAATTATGGGCCCAAGTTACGAGCTTGAGGTTGTGACTCAAAAATTGTCGATTGACAAACTATTTGTGTATGTAAATTGTATTTAAATTTGAATGAATTTTTAGACTATGCAGAATATCAAAATGAATATTAACAATGTAACACGAAAAAGTGAATATGAAAAATGTAATGAACGTAATCAATTGTATGTAAAAATGCAATTCAACAGAAATAATGATCATATAAGAAATGAAAAAATATTTGAACGTCTGGCTGTGACAAAATAATATAAACATAACAATCAATACAAAACCTAATACTTTGAGAAAACGGATGATTATCAACAAATTTAATTAAAATGACAAAAACATGTATTTTGAATTACTTAAAATAAAAAACTCAAAATGCATTAATTTTAAAACTATCAGACCGAAATTTGGTGTCAACAACTTGCCCCTTTATTTGTTTAGGATCGATGAAAGAGATTCTTGTCAAACAAAGTTGACAAACCCAAATTTGGTTTGATAAACTTTGAACAAAAAATGATATTTTAGTAGAGCTTTTGATCAAGACTCCACGTCTGTCGATTAGGTTGAAAATCATAAACAAAAGACAGAGATTGATTATAAACTGAGAAAATTCACATACATTTGATGTTACTTGCAAAATTGCACAATAAAAGTGGTGTACCTTTTTGAAAGGAGAATGATGTGAATACCATGTCACTTTGAACAAGGTGACAACCCAACGCGTCTCTTTGAAAGGTGGACGTCCCAATTTAAACATAACGTGTCACACTGAACGAGGTGACAACCCCAACTTGTCTCTTTGAAGGCAAACGACCCAGCTTGAATTTAACATGTCATTTGAAGGGAGATAACAACCTTATCTTGTCTCTTTGAAAGGTGGACGACCCAATTTGATCATAACATGTCATTTGAAGGGAGATGACAACCCAATCTTGAACTTAATGTGTCATTTAAAAGGAGATGACAACCCAATATTGAACTTAACGTATCATTTGAAGGGATATGACAACCCAACATGTCTCTTTGAAAGGCGGACAATCCAATTTGAGCATAACATGTCACTTTGAACGAGGTGACAACCTAACACGTCTCTTTGAAAGGTGGACAACCCAATTTGAACATAACATGTCACTTTGAATGATGTGACAACCCAACGTGTCTCTTTGAAAGGCGGACAACCCAATTTGAACATAACATGTCACTTTGAACGAGGTGACAACCCAATCTTGAACTTGACGTGTCATTTGAAGGGAGATGACAACCCAATCTTGAACTTAATGTGTCATTTGAAGGGAGATGACAACCCAACATGTCTCTTTGAAAGGCGGACGACCCAACTTGATCTTAACGTGTCATTTGAAGGGAGATGACAACCCAACGTGTCTCTTTGAAAGGTGGACGACCCAACTTGAACATAACATGAATGACGTATAACAAAATCTACATTATTAATGTTAGTAGCAAATATTATATAAAAGCAACATAAAGTATGCAACCATGGCCTAATATGGACAAGGTAATTAAGTGATAGGGTAATTTGAACTTAAACAAAAAAATTTAAAATAGAAAACAAAATAAAAACTGTCATATTGAACGTTATGACAAACCAATCTGAAATAAATCATTTTATTTGAGATAACAAATTAATTTTGAGAAGATATAATTTTGAAAGGTATGACGACCTAAATTTAAAAAAACTGTCATGTTAAAAGGTATGTCTACCCAAATATAAGAATATGTCATTTTGAAGAGTATGACGATCTAAAAATTAAAAAAAAATCATTTTGAAGGATATGACGATCCAAAATAAAAAAGATGTCATTTCGAAAGGTATGACGACCCAAAAATAAAAAGATGTTATTTTGAAAGGTATAACTACCGAAGAATAAAAAGATGTCATTTAGAAGGGTATGATTACCCAAAAAATACAGTTTAAACTTTGAAATGGTCCACAAAGTTATTTGGACGAATATTGGGCATAAATTTAAAATGATGTTAGTTTGAAAGGTATGACGACGCACATTTAAAAGATGTCATTTTGAAGGGTATGACTATCGAAAAATAAAAAGATGTCATTTTGAAGGGTGTGACTACCAAAAATGCAATCTAAACTTCGAAACGGTCCACAACATTAGTATGGACAAATAACAACAATGAAATGGTCCACAAAATTGGTATGGACAAATATTATGAAGTGGGTTTCAATCTATTTTTTATTTTATGAACAATGAAACATATTTTAACTTGGTTAGCGCCAACAATAGTATTGTACAAAAAAATCTCACAATTTTTCTCTTTCAACTGAAATTGACATCGAGATAATCCTATGGATTCAAGTGGTACCTCAAATGTACTTAAGTAACGATAAGATTTGTCCATCTTGCTACAAACAAAATCTTTGAACTGGACCTAACACCATGTTTCAAGTGCCCTCACAAGAAAGAACCTTTCAATTGGTGCACATTTAAAGTGTTTTGATTTGGGAACATCTGAAAAAGCACACTCACACTCAGAAATTTTTTTCAATGAATATGCAATTGTAATACCATATGTTTGACCTTCATGTAAATCTCCACTAATGTGGGAATATTTGAATTGAAATCATGTAGGTCTTGTTAATAGCTTGTGATGTTCTCTTAGGAACGGGTAGAATAGTCATTTGGAGAAAAAGTGACTTATCCCCTTCTTGAGCATTGTACTAAACAGACGCTTTCAGCATTTGTTACACTTTTGGTGTTTGATTCTCTTTGTTGTACCTTCCTTTTGCACTTTTTGACTTCTTTGAAACTTTGTTTGTCTGAGTTTTTCCCCTTTTGAATTTTCTCCTTTTTATTGGAGTGTTTTTCTTCTTTTCTTAAAATTCTGCTTTCTTGAACTTGTGGGGAATTTTGAACTTTTTTTTCTTTCTTTTGAAGTCTTTTTTTATCTTCTTGACTTTCAGGGACTTTGATACTTTTGTTTTTGACAATTTGAACTTTGAATCTTCTTTTGTAACTTTCATGTCTTCACTGCGCTCAAGAAAATTTGGCCAAAGAGAATAGTGTTTGTAAGCACTCAAAAAAGGTATAGGCTAAGATATGTTTGTCCAAAGAAAAGACTTAAGGCTCAAAGAGGGGACATCTACGGACTAACATCATTTGATAGGCATTGAAAGGCTAAAACGGATCAAAGAAGGCCTACAATCATTGTTTCAAATCAAACATTACACAGAATATCGCCTCAATAACATTTAGGTCAAGTTCTAGATCAACAATGCAAAATGATTGAATTTAATTTAAAACTCACCACACAATGTACATAAGACAATGAATCTGATTAGCTCTAATCTTGAATATATACAAGAGAACATTTAAAGTGTAAAAAAGTATGAATGAGAGATATCACAAGAATCCATAGTTTAACAAGAATTCAATCTTCTTTATTCAACAAATTATTTTTCACATGCACACTTGAACTGTGTTGTCACCAACCAAGTCAAAAAAGATGATTTAAAAATTAGAAACATTAAAAGAAATAAAAATAAAACATCTTTTGAATAAAGAATAGCGAACCCAATAAGGATTGCCTATGTATCTCATCGATGAGAATCAGGTTTGCGTAGTTCTTTCAGATATGACATAAAATCCATAAACAACAAATGACTTTTTAAAAGGAAAAATAATGAGAATAAAATAACCAATGAGCCACATTGAAAAGCGGGTAATCCGAATTTAACAAAATATTTTTTTTACTATTTAAATTTTTTTTACAAGGATGGATGAATTAGTGAGTCACATTGAAGGGCGGACCACCTAAATTTAACAAAAAAAGTATTTTCTAACAATTAAAAAAAATAACAAAAGTGAAAAATGAATGAGTCATATTGGATGTCAGGCAAACCAGCTTAAAACAATATTTTTAGTGGTATATAAGATAAATAAAAATAAAAAATATACAGTAAATATGACATTATATATAAAAAATTAATGCAAAATGTACAAACACCCTCGGAATGAAGCCTCATTAATTCTGGTGTATGTGTACAATTTTGGTGAAATTTTTGAAGGCATTCCTAAATTTTTTTTGCTCCGGTCTCAGTTTCAATAAACCTCCCGTATTTAATCTTGTAACAACTATCTCCAGTATAAAACTTTAGAGACTTCCACAAAAATTTTGCCCTAGTTTCTGTATTAAAAATTAGAAAAGCTTACGGGGAAGATAACCGATCCTTAATGGCGCCTACGTATTCGTTGAAGCAGGAATCAAGTCAAACGTAGTTTCAACAAATTGTAACTAGGATAGAGAATGTATTGAGATTATGAATGTTTTAAAACTAGCTGACCAAGAGTGGTTTTGAATGACTGGATTACCAAGCGGACAACTTAGGCAGAAACTCAAGACAATCATTGGACGCATGACGAACCAATATATTGTCGATCATTCCGAAAAAGGGTTGAGCATAGAAAAGTTCGGCCTGCGGTTTCGCAAAACCATTCTTTAATATACTATACGTACAATGCTGGAAAAAAAAAAGAAGCTATGAATGCAATGACAATATACAATAAAATAAATAAATACTGAGTACAATATGCAACTAATCAACAAAATATACAAGATATAATGAATAACACAATAAAAGAATGATATCCACAATTTAAAAAAATGAACCCATAATGGTTAGAACCTCCATATTGCCATCGGAGTCATCATTCCTGTTGACATCCTTTGAATTAGGAGCAACGTCGCGGTGACTCAATTAAAAAAAGAATTATTTTTTTAAAAAAATTAAAACAGGTAAAAAAGGGTAAAGGAAAAAGGGGTAAAATGAGTTAAAATGGATTAAAGGGAGTCGTCACCTAATTTTTTTTGAAAAACTAGGAAACCAATTAATTAATTAACTTGAAAGAGAGTCTACGAAACCAATTTTATTCTAGGTAATGGGTTCAAGTTATTTCGAAGGGAAGAGGTTAGACACCCTTCGAGATCCACAACTGTGGTTCTCGCCTGAGTTCATTTTTTTCAAATTGAGGAGGAGAATAAAATATTGTACAAATATAACAAACATTCAATATACAAAGTAAAATACAATAACAATATCATCCTAAGGTTTGTCTAACAATCGATATATACAAAATAATGAATTTAAAAAATGTAATTCGACCAATTTGGGGGGGGGGATCGACTATATTGCGGAATTGTAAGAAAAGTGAGATGTGTGGATGGTTAGTGATTGATGATTTATTTACAAAGGCAAATGCCACTTATATACAAGTTCCTAATGACATTTCATCCTTACTAAAAGACGATTGACCTTTACTATTTACACAATTACTAACCTTTACTATTTACACAATAACTAACCTTCACTATTTACACAGTATCTTGACTCCTACTATTCATGAATGTGACTTTTTGTCCTCTACTATTCATGACTTTTTTTTAAATGGCTTTCTTGGCCGACAATTTACATGACTCAAAAAGTAAAACTATACAAATTGACTAATTTGTACATATATCTTTATGTCTATTTTTTCGTTTATCTTCTTCTTAGTTCATTCCAACTGTACGTCTGGGACATAGTTATCTTCTCCATTGCATTTTGAACATATATGTTCCTGATACTTATGTCCAACCAGTTTGCAATATCTGGTTAATTATTCTTTTGAAATAAATCCTTGCTTCAAAGCTCTAGTTGTTGTTGGTAATTCTGGCTTTAACAAGGATGATATCTATCTCTGTACTTCTGTCATATCTGCTGTCCTAACTTCTTTGGAATTTGCAGAAATTATAAAGATAGGACAATTATGCCCCGGACTACCTAGTAAGATAGTAAATACAAATGAAGAAATAACAGAAAAAGAAATAATTATAGGAGGAATACCGTTAATAATACCATTTAAAATTTATCAAGGAAACCAGAACATTATACTAGGAATAAAATGGTTAGAAAAACTTAAACCATACAATATAGAAAATGAACAACTAACAATAACCTGTCAAAATAAGAAAATAATCATTAAAAGGGCGAAATGAATAATGAAAATATATATATACTTGCAAAAATTATTGTAGAAGGATACCACAACAAATACTATACCCCTATGATAGATACAGGAGAAGAAACAAATATATGTAAATATAATTGTTTACCAGAAGATAAATGGGAAAAATTAAAAACACCTATGGTAGTAACAGGATTTAATAATGAAGGAAGTATGATTACATATAAAGCAAAAAATATAAAAATACAAATATGGGATAAAATACTAACAATAGAAGAAATGTATAATTTTGAGTTTACAATGAAGATATGTTATTAGGAATGCCATTTTTAGATAAATTTTACCCACACATAATAACAAAAACACATTGGTGGTTTACTACACCATGCGGAAACAAAATAGGAGCAAAAAGAGTAAATAATAAACAACGCAAACCTATAGAATGGATAAAAGGAAGTGAAAAAATAAATCAAGAAATGGAAAATATAAATAAAAAAAATAACACAATTAGAAATTATAATATTTACAATAGACAAAGTTAAAATAATTAATGAACAACTAGAATTACTTTATAATGATAATCCATTACAAGGATGGGAAAAACATAAGACAAAAATAAAAATTGAATTAATAGATGAAAACATCATAATAACACAAAAACCATTGAAATATAATTTTGATGATTTAAAAGAACTCAAAATACATATAGATGAACTATTAGAGAATAATTATATACAAGAAAGTAATAGTAAACATACAAGTCCTGCATTCATAGTTAATAAACATAGTGAACAAAAAAGAGAAAAAAGTAGAATAGTTATAGATTATCGTAATCTAAATGCCAAAACTAAAACATACAATTACCCAATACCAAATAAAATATTAAAAATAAGACAAATACAAGGATATAACTATTTTAGTAAATTTGACTGTAAATCAGGATTTTATCACCTAAAACTAGAAGAAGAATCTAAACAACTAACATCATTTTATGAATGGAATGTTTTACCATTTGGATATAAAAATGCACCAGGTAGATATCAACATTTTATGGATAACCATTTCAATCAACTGAAAAATTGCATTGTCTATATAGATGATATATTATTATATTCTAAAAAACAAGATGAACATATTAGATTATTAGAAAAATTTATACATATAATTAAAAATTTAGGTATAAGTTTAAGTAAAAAGAAAGCAGAAATTATGAAACCACAGATAGAATTTCTAGGAATACAAATAGATAAAAATGGAATAAAAATTCAAAACCACATAGTACAAAAAATAATCACCCTTGATGAAAATATAGATACAAAAAAGAAATTACAATGTTTTCTAGGATTAGTAAACCAAGTAAGAGAATATATACCGAAATTAGCAGAACATTTAAAACCATTACATAAAAAACTTAAAAAAGATGTTGAATATCATTTCGACAATAAGGATAAAGAACATATAAGACATATTAAGAGTTTATGTAAAAAAATTACCAAAACTATAATTTTCTGATGAAAATAGATCATTTACTTATATTGTTGAAACAGATTCAAGTAATCATAGTTATGGAGGAGTTTTAAAATATAAATATGAAAAAGAAAAAATAGAACACCATTGCAGGTACTATTTAGGATCTTATGGAGAAGCACAAATGAAATTGGAAAATAAATAGAAAAGAATTATTCGCATTATATAATTGTTTATTAGCATTTGGACCATATATTGTTTATAACAAATTTATTGTGAGAACAGATAATACACAAGTAAAATGGTGTATGACTAAAAAGGTAACAGACTCAGTTACAACAAAAGAAATAAGAAGATTGGTATTAAATATATTAAACTTTACATTTACAGTTGAAGTGATAAAAATTGACAAGAATATTATTGCAGATTACCTCTTCTTCTTAGTTCATTCCAGTTGTACGTCTGGGACATAGTTATCTTCTCCATTACATTTTGAACATATATGTTCCTGATACTTATGTCCAATCAGTTTCCAATATCTGGTTAATAATTCTTTTGAAATAAATCCTTGTTTCAAAGCTCTAGTTGTTGGTGGTAATTCTGGCTTTAACAAAGATAATATCCATCTCTGTACTTCTACCATATCTGCTGTCTTAACTTTTTGGAATTTGCATATATCATTAAATGATCTCTGGAATAATAACTCCAAATAGCAATTCCTTGTAGATAATTTGTAGCTAGTTCTTGGATTATAGGTGATAACCCAATTGTTCTTTTATTTGCATAAAAATTAGATATCTCAACTTTAGGTATTTCTGGCTGTGCCGATATATCCTCTGGTATTATCATTTCCCGTGTCAATCTCATTTTGACAACTTGGATAGTTGGTTTTATTTCGTCAAAAAGTATTTTTGTTGGTGCTGTAAAATTTTTATAAAAAATAGGTTGCCTTTTGTAATCTTTTGTATGTTAAAAAGGCTTTGTGGATCTCAGGGATTCCACTTATTTCTGTACCATCGTATGTATATACCGTACTAAGTACTCCATAATTGTAACAAGTTCTAACCAAGGCTGTGTTTTTTCTGTAGTGGTAGTAGATCTTGGCTTGAGGTTTAAAAAAGTTTGGATTGTATATATGTTTTCGATATATGATTGGGTAATATGGTTATATATCTTTTTTTCTCTGTTTAGGCTTACTGCGTAGGTAGAAGTTTGTGGATTTTGTGTTATATCTATAATTTGTTTCCTGGGAATGAATGGTTTTTCAAATAGAATGTTTAAATTGATATTTTTTTCCTTTACTTGTACTTGCTTCATTTTGTCACGACCCAAAAACGGGCGTGATGGCACTCGTCTTATCCCACCAAGACAAGTCAGCCTAAAACTCAACCATTACAATAAAGTGCGGAAGTAAAATATAAGTAACTTAATAAAACCCCCAAAACCTTGTAGTCACGTGTACAAGCCTCTAAAGTATTACAATTGATTCAAAAGAAAACTCAAGTCTCAAATGAACTTGTTTCTAGAATAGAACAAGATCATAATTAAGGAGAAGAAAGTCTGCTGCGATGGAAACAGCTACCTGACAAATCTCCAAGAAGCCTCGGAAAAGAAGAGAATGACAAGTACCACAAAAATCCAGGCTTATAACCTACAAAAATTTATAGAAGCAAGGGGTGAGTACCAAACCATACGGTACTCAGCAAGTAAACGTCTAAACACAAGCTAAGGGAATGAAATACGGGTACTCCTACCACCCCTAACCGAGCCTCCACAACTACAACCTGCATAAACATCAGCCCAACCTAACAACTCACAGTTTACATAGAACGTAACTCAACAAAAACATTTAGACAAATTACACATCCTCCACAACAACACTTTAACAAATTACATATCCTCCACAACAACACTTTAACAAATTATATATCCTCCACATCAACACTTAAACAAATTAGATATCCTCAATAGCAACACTTCCACAAATTTACATATCCTCAATAACACACTTCAACAAATTACATATCCTCAATAACAACACTTCAACAAATTATATATCCTCAATAACAAGCTCAGTATTCAACAATCACAAGTTCCGCAAAAAGGCAATCACTAGATCAGCAAAACACAATATCAAGTTCACTAATGATAAGTATGTGCAATGTAATGGAATGCAATGTCAAGTATAATGATGCATGTCTGACCTAGTGATACACACCCGCTGTCTCTCAGGCCGGGACCCATGGGGGACATATCTGTCCATGCATCTGTTGCGGCGCACGACACGACCCTCGATAACAGTAACCATCGCGGCGCGCGATACGTCCCTCGAAATATAGTATCCATCGCGGCGCGCGATACGTCCCTCGAAATATAGTATCCATCGCGGCGAGCGATACGTCCCTCGAAATGGTACATCCTCTTTAAGTTATCATTCTTTCTCAATGCACATAACACTTTCACAACCATGTCTCAGAATAATGCAATGACATGTTCACACAAATAATGAGGAGATGACCATTTTCATAACATTGCACAGTTCACAACCACACAAGCTTGAAATCACATCAACAATGATTCAACAAGCCATCAAACTTTTCTCAACACATCACATATAAATAATTAATCACACCGCCTTTTGTTATCCCTTTTATTTCATCCTTAGAATTAATCAATGTGGACAATTCAACCCATCACCAATCCCGTTACTCCCAAACATATATCATAAGGAAATACAGGCATTCCATACACTTAACAAGAGTTTAGAAATCCACTTGCCTCAAATAGTTGAACAATGACTCCAAAACTTGAGCCTTCCTCTTTTTGTTGACTTCCAAACCAATAAAATCTATTCAAATAAATAACCACAATATGATTTCGAAACTAAAAACATTAATATTGCTATATCTCTAGCTTAGACCCAAAACTCATCCAAATTTATAATAAAATTTCTAAATCTTTATTCCAACCAATTGATCAAATCTCATATTTTCTGAATTTCAAGTTTAGGGTTAAATCTTAGTTCTCCGAATAACATAATTATAATGATTTTTATATATCATAATGCACCCACTATTTAACACATATCTCAATATACCAAAACTTGAATCCTAATATGATAATCAAATGAAAATAATTAAAGCCGAAACTAACTGCCCAACACATCAATGACGGACTACAAAACTATCTGCTGAAACCACTTATTTTCAATGTTCCAATTCATATTTATCGTTCCACTATTAATAATCCTAATATTGGAGTAATCATTGTCCAATGATTAGGACTAATAATTGTCCAATGATTGAACCATAATACTTATACGTATTTATAACCCCAAGTTCACATATTAGTATAAATTATACACGTTTTAACCTAAAAATCTATTCCTAGTTACACAAAAATTTAATAGAAAGGATAAGAATAATTACCTTGATATCTCGAGATAAAAATATCGTTGTTTCTCCTCCTTTTTCCTTTTCTTTTCTCCCTTTTTTTTCTTTTCTTTATCAGCATATTTTTTTCCGTTTCTGTTCATTCTTTTTCTTCAACGTAGCCGCTTGAGGCTTTTACCCTTTTAGGGCACTTTGCCCTTTTATTATTGTTATTATTATTATTTTATTTATTTACTTAATTTTCTTTTCTATTTCTTTTTTTTCTTTTTTTTTCAATTATTATTAGCAACAAAATAATCCTTTATTAAATCAGAGAATCATATCAGTCACTCTTATAAGTCATAAATTATTTATCAAAATTATTAAAAAGATTAATATATAAATAATAGTTGGAATTTCTAAAACGACTAAGAGGGTCGTTACATTATCCACCACTAAAAATCATGTTCGTCCTCGAACATAAAATAGGAGAAGGAAGAATTATTGACGTTATCAAAAATCATGCATGATCTTCCAGTGTCGTTGTTCATCTCTCCATGAAAGCTTATCTTTAACACCATTCTATCAAGACCAACTACCAAGAGTTGAACTACAGAGAATTTGACAGATCTACATATCAGTAGTGATTGTCAAGCTACAATATAACCCATGAACCGAATCTAAACTGAAATACCTTGGACCATAACACAATAATCATGACAAATCTGTTCTCACATAGCAAAGATAACGTTCTATTGATACTAGCTACAACCAAAAGTGAACCTGAACCAATCATCACATACTCTTAGTGCACAAACCATCACACATCTTATAATGATTCCCTTTTCAGAACACAATCTTTTTACAAGTTTAAGTTATAAAAATCTGATCTTTAGACTTCGAGTATCCATCAAGGGAGAATCAAAACATACATAATCCAAATAAGAACAAGATAAAGTAAGCACCCTACAAATGGTACACGCTAGGATGCAGAACCTTTTACAACACTGTCGGATAACCATAACTATTCATGAAAGCTCTTTTGTAAGTTCCCATAAGCAAGGTTGTGCATATAAAAATAGTGATATATTTCTAATTTTTCAAACAACATCAAACATTTCATAACTGAAGTGAACAAGTCTAACCAAGGATCCTACCCTATCAAGAAGACATAAGAGGATCGGTACATCCGATCCACCACTACAAATTCACCCATAGATGTAAAAAGAAACGTGGGCATATGCAATGAATCATACTCCAAATCATGTCCGAAACGAAGTAGGTGGTCAACTTAAGAATATACGGAATCAAGGTCGAATAACACTAGATACTTTCTCCATAATTCGCATATCAATATTTTCATTCATCTGACTACATCCCTAAATTTATTTATTTTTTTATTTAATTTTTTTTCCACCCAAAATCAACCAGTCTGATCTCCATTATAATTTTAAACATGTTGGATTTGCCAAACCCTGCATACTTCTCACAGTACTCCATCAAAGCCAACACTATTAATATTAACAAATATCATAACCACACCAACCATTTACCTTACTTTCACACAGTCATTAGTATCACATTCTCCTTAGCAATCACATTGTAGTCTCCAAGACTTTGAACCATGGTTTCTTATCTTTCCATTTAAGCGTCCCATAATAGATATAAGTCACACTTAATGTCAACTTCACCTAAACTTTCACATACCATTTTCAACCACCATCATTTACCTCATGCAATAACTCCAAGAAACCCTTGATCACTCCAATATTTATGTATATTATAATCTCATAACCTCTACTCATCATCATATGCCTATGTAACATATTATAACAATCTATTTTGTCTCATCAACAAAGTACTTTTAATCCCCTCCGATCCTCATTAACCATGTAAAATTGTAAGTCCACACTATTTAACATCCATTTGTTACCTATCACATTCTGAACAATCTACCTCGACATAACCATATATAATCTTCCACACGTCATTTATTGTAACCCAACCAAAACTTAATATTTAGAAAAGTTAATAATAAACCCATAATCACATCTCATAGTCATATCTAAACTCAAAGGCGAAATCACTACAACAATCACCTCCGAATACAGTGTTTGTACGAGAGGTCTTATTGTTCCTTTGCCTTTCTCAAAATCTTTCCATGACGAAAATTTCAAATAACTTTAACTCTTCAATACACCATAATTTTTTTTTCCTTTTTGCTAACTCATTTACTAGCCTTATATTTTTGACTAGCAATATGGGAAACCTTAGGTATAACAATCAAAAGTAACCAAATGTACTACTCAAATTTTAAGTCCTTCTATATGCTTCATACTCAATGTGATAAACCATTTCTTACCTTACCAATTCATTCCTTGACAAGATACACTATCAAAAATCTAAACTCACCATGTAAATTTGAAGTTTTGATCCCAACCATGTAATACAATTCCATTGTCTATCAATATTAGCTCACACCTGAAATTTTTTATAAATTTATGTATCATAGCATACCATATATCGCCTCTCTAGCGACCTTATAATATCCTTTGCTTAAAAATCCAATGGTACCCGTTATCAAATTCGAAACTATAAAAGAACTTATCACCACACTCGAGTCGAACTGTGTAGGATTCTTTCTCAATTCTTACCCAATATCTATATTATTTTTTTTATCAATCTAATGAACGTATGACACTATTACCATAATCAAAATGAAACAGATGAAATCGCGTATCCTTGAACTAAATTCTCAACTCTCTAAAGATATATCTTTGTCCTTTATAATTATAGTAAATATCCTTTTTCTCGATTGTCTCTTTCCAATGACTAAAATACTTCCCACTAATTCTTTTCCATTTATGACTCTAGCTTCTTTCAATTCTATTCAAGCGAAATTTTCAACACATCATACAACTTTTCATACAACTACATTGTTCATCAAATAGTGAAAAACCACAACCTTAGATGCTCGCAAGTCGTTATTACCATAAAAACTCGTTTAACCCTCAATTCTTATTTTATGATTTAGTCTCAATCGCAATCCATCACAAACTCCTATTACCATCATGCTTAGTTAGCTCTTGTTATAGTCAACTATTTCATCAATATGAATCCTTAAACCCAGTTATACCAATCCAATCCAAAGAACTAACCCACTTTTATCTGCACTTCCTTACTAAAACTCTTAATTGTCTTCACATAAGTATACTCTTTAGGACTTCCTTTACCCATATGCTTGTCATTCAATATTGATCCAATTTCTTAGACATTATGATGAAATCACCACTCATTTAAAAATTCATAAAATACATTTCACAATCTGAACATATCAATATCATACCAAAGATCCACTACTAAAAGCTTCCTTATAAATAATGTTTAACACATCCACCCGTACCAACAAGCTAGTTGGGTTCTCAAATATGAGTTCAACAACAAATCTTATCATATGAGCATGTATACCATAGATAACTCCTTAAGTAGTTAATATTTGCACTTAACAATCAACATGTCCGTTTTCATGTACCACTAGTAACACATCGTGAAATTCATTACATCCACCACTAGAACATATCATATCTATTGAGAAGATCATTTCCAAATAGGTCACACACTTTATCCATCAAATAGTTATAAAATATTACCAGATTAGTTTTGTATCTAACCCAAGCTATATGTATTCTTTCGTAAGCAAGGTCAATATCAAAAGTAACACACTCCATAAATCTAACCAAGTACCCATCAGTACCATTGTAATAGTCGTATCATGACTTTCTTTCGTATACACTCAATCTGTGAAACCACAGAAGGGATTCTGACCTGAATTGGTGCAACATCATTTGCTAAGCAACCCATTAATGGTATGACAACTATATCAATTGTATTACACTATTTATTATCTAGTCAATTCTTCAAACATTTAACTTCTAATTGTTGAACCACTCCATATTTTGCTTATACCAGATAAGTACTATATTTATTATTATTATTTTACAATGATAACTAACCTTACTCAACTCTTTCAAATATGATCACGCATTCGTTTCATAAGTATATAATTTCCACCTTAATACTAGATCTAATTAACATCCAGCCAATACACGACACACCAATTATTAATATGAGGAACTACGCACGATTCATAACATAAATGAGAGTGAATGTAGTGAAGCGATAAGAATCAAAACGGAATCAAGTACGCACGATAGAGATCCAAGAAGTGAAGGTTCTTCCTAAAAGTCACTATAGCCTCTCGAAGATAAGTACAGACTTCTCCGTACCGATCCTCGAGACGCTATTTAGACTCGACTTGTACACACGTGAGACCTATGAACCTGGGGCTCTGATAACATTTTGTCACGACCCAAAAATGGGCGTGATGGCACTCGCCTTATCCCACCAAGAAAAGTCAGCCTAAAACTCAACCATTACAATAAAGTGCGGAAGTAAAATATAAGTAACTTAATAAAACCCCCAAAACCTGGTAGTCACGTGTACAAGCCTCTAAAGTATTACAATTGATTCAAAAGAAAACTCAAGTCTCAAATGAACTTGTTTCTAGAATAGAACAAGATCATAATTAAGGAGAAGAAAGTCTGCTGCGATGGAAACAGCTACCTGATAAATCTCAAAGAAGCCTCGGAAAAGAAGAGAATGAGAAGTACCACAAAAATCCAGGCTTATAACCTACAAAAATTTGTATAAGCAAGGGGTGAGTACCAAACCATACGGTACTCAGCAAGTAAACGTCTAAACACAAGCTAAGGGAATGAAATATGGGTACTCCTACCACCTCCAACCGAACCTCCACAACTACAACCTGCATAAACATCAGTCCAACCTAACAACTCACAGTTTACATAGAACGTAACTCAACAAAAACATTTAGACAAATTACACATCCTCCACAATAACACTTTAACAAATTACATATCCTCCACAACAACACTTTAACAAATTATATATCCTCAACATCAACACTTAAACAAATTAGATATCCTCAATAGCAACACTTCCACAAATTTACATATCCTCAATAACACACTTCAACAAATTACATATCCTCAACAACAACACTTCAAAAAATTATATATCCTCAATAACAAGCTCAGTATTCAACAATCACAAGTTCCGCAAAAAGGCAATCACTAGATCAGCAAAACACAATATCAAGTTCACTAATGATAAGTATGTGCAATGTAATGGAATGCAATGTCAAGTATAATGATGCATGTCTGACCTAGTGATACACACCCGCTGTCTCTCAGTCCGGGACCCATGGGGGACATATCTGTCCATGCATCTGTTGCGGCGCACGACACGACCCTCGATAACAGTAACCATCACGGCGCGCGATACGTCCCTCGAAATATAGTATCCATCGCGGCACGCGATACGTCCCTCGAAATGTAGTATCCATCGCGGCGAGCGATACGTCCCTCGAAATGGTACATCCTCTTTAAGTTATCATTCTTTCTCAATGCACATAACACTTTCACAACCATGTCTCAGAATAATGCAATGACATGTTCACACAAATAATGAGGAGATGACCGTTTTCATAACATTGCACAGTTCACAACAACACAAGCATGAAATCACATCAACAATGATTCAACAAGCCATCAAACTTTTCTCAACACATCACATATAAATAATTAATCACATCGCCTTTTGTTATCCCTTTTATTTCATCATTAGAATTAATCAATGTGGACAAGTCAACCCATCACCAATCCCGTTACTCCCAAACATATATCACAAGGAAATAAACGCATTCCATACACTTAACAAGAGTTTAGAAATCCACTTGCCTCATATAGTCGAACAATGACTCCAAAACTTGAGCCTTCCCCTTTTTGTTGACTTCCAAACCAATAAAATCTATTCAAATAAATAACCACGATATGATTTCGAAACTAAAAACATTAATATTGCTATATCTCTAGCTTAGACCCAAACTCATCCAAATTTATAATAAAATTTCTAAATCTTTATTCCAACCAATTGATCAAATCTCATATTTTCTGAATTTCAAGTTTAGGGTTAAATCTTAATTCTCCGAATAACATAATTATAATGATTTTTATATATCATAATGCACCCACTATTTAACACATATCTCAATATATCAAAACTTGAATCCTAATATGATAATCAAATGAAAATAATTAAAGCCGAAACTAACTGCCCAACACATCAATGGCGGACTACAAAACTATCTGCTGAAACCACTTATTTTCAATGTTCCAATTCATATTTATCGTTCCACTATTAATAATCCTAATCTTGGAGTAATCATTGTCCAATGATTAGGACTAATCATTGTCCAATGATTGAACCATAATAATTATACGTATTTATAACCCCAAGTTCACATATTAGTATAAATTATACACGTTTTAACTTAAAAATCTATTCCTAGTTACACAAAAATTTAATAGAAAGGATAAGAATAATTACCTTGATATCTCGAGATAAAAATATCGTTATTTCTCCTCCTTTTTCCTTTTCTTTTCTCCCTTTTTTTTCTTTTCTTTATCTGCGTATTTTTTTTTGTTTCAGTTCATTCTTTTTCTTCAACGTAGCCGCTTGAGGCTTTTACCCTTTTAGGGCACTTTGCCCTTTTATTATTGTTATTATTATTATTTTATTTATTTACTTAATTTTCTTTTCTATTTCTTTTTTTTCTTTTTTTTTCAATTATTATTAGCAACAAAATAATCCTTTATTAAATCAGAGAATTATATCAGTCACTCTTATAAGTCATAAATTATTTATCAAAACTATTAAAAAGATTAATATAAAAATAATAGTTGGAATTTCTAAAACGACTAAGAGGGTCGTTACACATTTGTACCTGCAGTTGATAATTTGTTAGTATTTTGTGTTTTTAGGTGTTTCTCATCGTCACCTTTTAGTTCTGGCCTTTTATCATCTGCTGGACGACGTAGCTCCACATATTTAGAGTCATGCTGCTGACTATTAGATGCTTTCTTCAATAGTTGTACTTCACTGTCAAGACTTTCCACTTTTTGGCAAAGTGTAGTTATGGCCGCTAGTATTTTTTCTTGTATATTTGGACTAGTTTCCTCGTGAGAGGTAATCTGCAATAATATTCTTGTCAGTTTTTATCACTTTAATTGTAAATGTAAAGTTTAATATATTTAATACTTATCTTCTTATTTCTTTTGTTGTAACTGAATCTGTTATCTTTTTAGTTATCCACCATTTTACTTGTGTATTATTTGTCCTCAATAAAAATTTGTTATAAACAATATATGGTTCAAATGCTAATAAACATTTATATAATGCGAATAATTCTTTTCTATTTATTTTCCCATTTCATTTGTGCTTCTGCATAATGTCACTACCCAAGTTCGGGCCGCGACTGACACCCATACTTACCCTCCTATGTGAGCGAACCAACCAATCTAAACCTTAACATTTCAATATAATATAAACAGAAAGTAATGCGGAAGACTTAAACTCATAAATAAAATCAATAACTATTATTATCCCCAAAATCTGGAAGTCATCACCACAAGAACATCTACGATCAATTGACTAAACTAAGAGTATTCTAAAAGCTAAAAATACATAAGAAGCTAGTCCATGCCGGAAGTTCAAGGCATCAAGACTTGAAGAAGAAGATCCAGTTCAATCTAGAAGCATTAGCTCACCCTGAATTTCCGGTGTAGTAAGACTGGCTTGAATTACCGTTGAGTCGAAGGCAACGGCGCGTTTGCTGCACTCCACAAATAAACAAGAAGAAAACATAAAAGTAGGGGTCAGTACAAAACACGGGTACTGAGTAGATATCATCGGCCAACTCAAAATAGAAAACAGTATATATCAGATAATATCATAAAATCAACTAATATCCTTAGCATGCAGCATTTACAATTACCATAGCCCTTGGTTACAGCACCAAGCTCATCGATGAGGACTCACGCCTCCTCATCATACTCATTTGGGAATTAGGTTCATTAGATTGAATATATTAATATCTTTCAAGATTCTTTTCTTTATTCCCCTCGTGTCGGTACGTGACACTCCGATCCTCATATACTATCCTGGTACCGGAACGTGGCACCCGATCCATATTCTATCCTGGTGTCGGAACGTGACACCCGATCCATATTCTTTCCTGGTACCGGAACGTGGCACCCGATCCATATTCTATCCTGGTGTCGGAACGTGACACTCCGATCCTCATATACTATCCTGGTACCGGAACGTGGCACCCGATCCATATTCTATCCCTGTGTCAGAACGTGACACTCCGATCCTCATATACTATCCTGGTACCGGAACGTGGCACCCGATCCCCTACTCTCACTACTTTCATTCATCAAGCCTTCATTTATACCAAGGCATCATCATTAACAAAGTAGATTAGGGTTTCTTTTCAAGATTTGGGATTCAATAGCTTCATCATGCTTATTCATTCATAATTACATAATCACATCATTCATGCAAGCATACAATTAAGCATATGGAAGGTTCACAATACTACTAACACATATCATTCGCTATTAAGAGTTTACTACGAATAGCATGAAAACCATAACCTACCTCCAGCGAAGATTAGTGATCAAGCAAGCAATTTTTCTCCAAAGCTTTGTGTTTCCCCTTCTCGATCGTCTCTCTCTCTATCGATTCCCTTCTCTCTCTTTCCGTTCTTTTCTTTTTCTTATTCCAACCCTCTTTCTTTTACCCTAATTAGTATATAATTAAGAATAAAGATGGCAATAATGCCCCACTAATTAACTTAAGGTTACCTCTTTTAACCCCCAAGTAATTAGACTTATTAACATTAACCCACTAACTTTATAATTAAGGCAAGAATAGTCAAAAACGTCCCTTAAAACGTATCAAGAAATCCGACCCAGACTGGGATTGCGCAGTCTGTGACGGCCCGTCGCGCCTGCGACGGTCCGTCCTGCTGCCCGTCACAGAGTTCAGAGACTCAATTTCTCTGAAGAATCTGTGACGGTCCGTCACACCCGTGACGGTCCGTCCTGCCATTCCGTTACAAAGTTCAGAGAGTCGATTTCAGTACCCAATTTCAGATTTTCTAAGTGTTTTGAAACGAGACCCTGCGACGGTCCGTCGTGCCCATGACGGTCTATCGTGGGGTCCGTCGTTTCTGCCAGTTTCTCCAAAATTGAAGTCTGCTGCTCAAAACGAATGAACAGGTCGTTACAATAGATACCAATTTACCCATCGTTCGTCCCCGAACGATCACAAGAAGGAAAACAAGGGCGAAGAGGAGTACCTGAATATGAAAACAGATGTGGGTATCTTTCTCGCATATCTGCCTCCTTCTCCCAAGTGGCTTCTTCAACGGGTCGATTCTTCCATTGAACTTTGATGGATGCAATCTCCCTTGATCTCAACTTGCGGATTTCCCTATCTAAAATGGCAACAGGTTCCTCCTCATAAGACAAATTCTCATCAAGCAAAACTGAATCCCAACGGATAATGTAGTTTCCATCCCCATGGTATCTTTTCAACATCGACACATGGAAGACCAGATGTACTCCGGACAGCCCTGGAGGCAAGGCTAACTCATAAGCCACCTCCCCTACTCGCTTAAGTACTTCAAATGGTCCAATGTACCTTAGACTTAGCTTACCCCTTTTTCCAAACCGCATCACCCCTTTCATGAGCGAAACCTTCAGCAAGACTCGTTCTCCCTCCATGAACTCTAAGTCTCTAACCCTTCGATCTGCATATTCTTTTTGTATACTTTGCGCCGCTAGAAGCTTTTCCTGAATAGATTTCACCTTCTCCATCGAATCCCTCAAAAGATCAGTAGCCCAAGGTCTAACCTCGAACGCATCAAACCAACCAATGGGGGACCTACATCTCCTACCATACAATGCTTCAAATGGAGCCATATCGATGCTTGAGTGATAGCTATTATTGTATGAAAATTCCGCTAAGGGTAAGAAGCTATCCCAATGGCCACCAAACTCTATCACACATGCGCGAAGCATATCCTCCAACACTTGAATCGTTCGCTCAGACTGACCATCGTTCTGAGGATGGAACGCGGTACTAAGGTCAAACCTAGTACCCAATTCCGCATGCAGTGTTTTCCAAAACTTAGAAGTAAACTGCGTACCTCTATCTGATATGATGGATAGTGGAACCCCATGCAACCGAACGATTTCTGATATATAGATCTTGGCTAACTTCTCGGCATTGTAAGTCACCTTAACCGGAATAAAATGAGCAGACTTAGTTAACCTATCAACAATCACCCAAATAGAATCAAATTTTCCCAATGTCTTTGGAAGACCAACCACGAAATCCATTGCAATCCTTTCCTACTTCCATTCAGGAATGGGCATTCTCTGAAGTGTTCCTCCGGGCCTTTGGTGTTCATACTTTACTTGTTGACAGTTTGGACATTTGGCAATAAAATCCACAATATCACGCTTCATTCTACTCCACCAAAAGTGTTGCTTTAGGTCACGGTACATCTTGGTTGCACCCGGATGTATCGAATACCTTGAACTATGAGCCTCTGTCAGAATAGTGTTGATCAAATCATCGACGCGGGGTACACATACCCTTCCCTTAATCCTCAAAACACCTTCCTCATTGATTGTCGCTTCTTTAGCCTCTCCTTGCAACACTTTATCTCGGATCCGGATCAATTTTTTATCATTAAACCGCTTTCCCTTAATCTTGTCAAGGAAGGAAGATCTTGCCTCCACACAAGCCAACAATCCTCCCTTCTCATTTACTTCTAATCTCATAAGGTCGTTAGCCTGAATCTGAACTTCTCTAGCCAATGGGCGTCTAGAAGCTTGCAAGTGAGCTAGACTTCCCATGCTTCCCGCCTTTCTACTTAAAGCATCCGCTACAACATTCGCCTTCCCCGGATGATACAAAATAGTGATGTCGTAGTCCTTCAATAGTTCCATCCATCTCCTCTGTCTCAAGTTCAAATCTTTCTGAGTAAAGACATACTGTAGGCTACGATGATCCGTATAAACCTCACACTTAACCCCATATAAATAGTGTCTCCATTGCTTTAATGCAAACACTACCGCAGCCAATTCCAAATCATGAGTTGGATAGTAATGTTCATGCACTTTTAATTGCCTTGAAGCATAAGCAATCACATTCTACTCTTGCATTAGCACTGCACCTAAACCAGAATAGGATGCATCACAATAAACAATGAAGTTCTTACCCTCTACGGGCAAGGTGAGAATGGGTGCGGTAGTCAACAAAGTCTTGAGCTTCTGAAAGCTTTCCTCACACTCATCCGACCATACAAATGGAACATTTTTCTTAGTCAAGTTCATCAGTTGGGAAGCAATAGAAGAGAATCCCTTGACAAATCGGCGGTAGTAGCTAGCTAATCCAACAAAGCTCCTTATTTCTGACACATTAGTAGGTCTTACCCAATTCTTCACTGTCTTAATCTTAGAAGGATCCACCATCACTCCATCCTTGGAAACCACGTGCCCCAAGAAGGACATTGCATCTAGCCAAAACTCACACTTAGAGAACTTGGCATAAAGCATTTTCTCCCTCAACATTTCCAATACCATTCTCAAATGCTCCTCATGTTCCTCCTTACTTTTAGAGTATATCAGTATATCATCAATAAACACGATCACAAAGAGATCCAAATATGGTTTAAAAATCCCGTTCATCAAACTCATGAAGGCAGCAGGGGCATTCGTAAGACCAAAAGACATCACTACAAATTCGTAATGCCCATACCTTGTTCGAAAAGCAGTCTTTGGCACATCCATTGCCCGTATTTTCAATTGATGATAACCGGATCTCAAGTCAATCTTAGAGAAGACACAAGCACCTTGTAACTGATCGAACAAGTCATCAATGCGAGGAAGAGCGTACTTGTTCTTTATGGTTACCTTGTTCAACTGCCGGTAGTCTATGCACATCCGAAAACTCCCATCATTCTTCTTTACAAACAAAACCGGAGCATCCCAAGGAGATGCACTTGGTCTAATAAAGCCTTTGTTTAACAACTCTTGAAGTTGGGCTTTTAACTCTCTCAACTCCGCGGGAGCCATTCTATAAGGGGGTATAGAAATGGGGCGAGTACCCGGTTCAAGGTCAATACAGAAATCAATATCCCTATCTGGTGGCATACCAGGAAGATCTGCAGGGAACACATCCCGAAACTCACGGACCACCGAAACCGACTCAATCGAAGGTACTTGGGTAGTGTCATCCTTGAGATGTGCCAAGAAAGCTAAACACCCTTTACTAATCATTTTCTTATCACGAAGAAAGGAGATGATACGCACCGGATTGGAAGTGTAGTCACCCTCCCACACTAACGGATTTGTCCCAGGCTTGGCTAACGTCACTGTTTTAGCATTACAATCCAAGATTGCAAATTGCGGAGAAAGCCAAGTCATACCCAAAATTACATCAAAATCATCCATTTCTAAGATAACCAAATCTACATAAGTGTTGCTCCCCACAAAGTTCACCAAACAGGACCTATATACCTTTTCAACTACCACAGACTCACCCACAAGAGTAGAAACGTGAATAGGCATATCAAGTAATTCACAATGTAAATTTAGACCATTAGCAAATGAGGAAGATACATAAGAAAATGTGGATCCAGGATCAAACAATACAGAAGCCATGCAATCACAAACCAGAAGATTACCTGTGATGACAGCATCAGATGCCTCCACTTCAGATCTCCCAGGGAAAGCGTAGCAATAGGCCCTCTCACCCGTCTGTCCGTTACCCCTACCATGTTGTGATGTAGTGGCTACAGGTTGCCCATCACCTCGGCCGTTCTGGTGGCCACCATTACCTCGGCCACCACGTCCTCCAGAATAACGACCTCTACCATGACCACCTCTACCTCTAACATTTGGAGGTCTGTAACTCTATTTTGGACAATATCTCTTAATATTTCCAATCTCCCCACATCCATAGCACTCTCTGGGTTCATGCATAGGTCTCTCAGAGAAGTGTTGACCGGTCGGAGGTGGACCCCCAACTACAGTCTGTAGTGAAGACTGAATGGGTTGAACTGCGTAACCTTTGGAACCCTGTCCTCTAGAGTAAGAACCATTAAACTCACCTCCCTTTCGAAACCTCTTTGATGTCGATGCCATGGTGAATTCATCTGGCTTCACTCCTTCCACCTCTACCACAAAATCTACCACTTCTTGGAAGGATTTTGCTGTAGCCGCTACCTGTAAGGCTGAAATCCGCAACTCCGACCTCAACCCCTTCACAAAACGATGAATCCGCTCTTGTGGACTGAAACAAAGTTGGGTGGCATATCTGGATAGTGCATGGAACTTAGCCTCATATGCATTGACCGACATCCTACCTTGCTCTAGGCTCAAGAATTCATCTCTTTTCCTATCCCTCAAAGTCCGGGGGATATACTTCTCCATAAACAAGCTAGAGAATGAGGCCCAAGTCATAGGTGGTGCCTCTTTTGGTTGACACTCAACATGTGACCGCCACCACATTTTGGCGTTCCCTTGAAACTGATAAGTCACAAACTCCACACCAAACCGTTCTACTATACCCATCTTGTGTAGTAGCTCGTGACAGTCAACCAGAAAATCATAAGCATCCTCTGATTCAGCACCCTTGAAGACTGGAGGTTTCAATTTCAAGAACTTACTGAAAAGTTCATGCTGATCATTTGTCATTATAGGCCCAGTAGTCAGACGTGGAAACGTGCCTATTTACAATGGAACATCCATGCGGGGAGCCGCAGTAGCCGCATGTTGTACCTCCAGAGCCTGAGGTGCTGGTGTAGAAAAAACTGGAGGCGTTTGACCTTGATCAGATAACTCACTAAGATAAGCAAGCACCTGATTTATCATCTCTGGGGTAGGTTGGGGTGGCAATCCCTCATTTTGCACTTGTTCATTTTCCCCATCCTCCCCTTCTCTTATTACTTCTTCAGTTGGTGGAGGAGTCACCGCCCTAGTATCAGATGGACTAGGTGCTCGTCCTCTTCCCCTAGAGGACGTCCTCCCACGATCTCTACCACGGCCTCTTGCCGCTGCTCTTCCTCGAGCTACAGCCCCAGTGGCTGGCTCAGACGCACCTTGTCCCGCCTGTGCTGGTGTTGGTGCTGACGTAGTCGTTGCTCTAGTTCTAACCATCTGCAAAATAGAGTGAAGATGGTCAGATACCAATTTGTATCACCTAGATACCAATTGGATTCAAGTAGTAGCACGAAAGAAAGAAAGAAAGAATGGAATTTTCCTAAAGTCTTATAGCCTCTCAAAGAAAAGTAAAGGCGTCCCCCTACCGTTCCTTAAGACTCTACTAGACTCGTTCTTGTGTGATGAGACCAACGAACCTAATGCTCTGATACCAAGTTTGTCATGACCCAAGTCCGGGCCGCGACTGGAACCCACACTTACCCTCCTATGTGAGCGAACCAACCAATCTAAACCTTAACATTTCAATATAATATAAACAGAAAGTAATGCGGAAGACTTAAACTCATAAATAAAATCAATAACTATTATTATCCCCAAAATCTGGAAGTCATCACCACAAGAACATCTACGATCAATTGACTAAACTATGAGTATTCTAAAAGCTAAAAATACATAAGAAGCTAGTCCATGCCGGAAGTTCAAGGCATCAAGACTTGAAGAAGAAGATCCAGTCCAAGCTAGAAGCATTAGCTCACCCTGAATTTCCGGTGTAGTAAGACTGGCTTGAATTACTGTTGAGTCGAAGGCGACGATGCGTTTGCTGCACTCCACAAATAAACAAGAAGAAAACATAAAAGTAGGGGTCAGTACAAAACACGGGTACTGAGTAGATATCATCGGCCAACTCAAAATAGAAAATAGTATATATCAGATAATATCATAAAATCAACTAATATCCTTAGCATGCAGCATTTACAATCACCATAGCCCTTGGTTACAGCACCAAGCTCATCGATGAGGACTCACGCCTCCTCATCATACTCATTTGGGAATTAGGTTCATTAGATTGAATATATTAATATCTTTCAAGATTCTTTATCTTTATTCCCCTCGTTTCGGTACGTGACACTCCGATCCTCATATACTATCCTGGTACCGGAACGTGGCACCCGATCCATATTCTATCCTGGTGTCGGAACGTGACACCCAATCCATATTCTATCCTAGTACCGGAACGTGGCACTCGATCCATATTCTATCGTGGTGTCAGAACGTGACACTCCGATCCTCATATACTATCCTGTGACGGTCCGTCCTGCCATTCCGTTACAAAGTTCAGAGAGTCGATTTCAGTACCCAATTTCAGATTTTCTAAGTGTTTTGAAACGAGATCCTGCGACGGTCCGTCGTGCCCATGACGGTCCGTCGTGGGGTCCGTCGTTTCTGCCAGTTTCTCCAAAATTGAAGTCTGCTGCTCAAAACGACTAAACAGGTCGTTACACATAAGATCCTAAATAATACCTGCCATGGTGTTCTATTTTTTCTTTTTCATATTTATATTTTAAAACTCCTCCATAACTATGATTACTTGAATCTGTTTCAACAATATAAGAAAATGATCTATTTTCATCAGGAAAATATAGTTTTGGTAATTTTTTTACATAAACTCTTAATATGTCTTATATGTTCTTTATCCTTATTGTCGAAATGATATTCAACATCTTTTTTAAGTTTTTTATGTAATGGTTTTAAATGTTCTGCTAATTTCGGTATATATTCTCTTACTTGGTTTACTAATCCTAGAAAAGATTGTAATTTCTTTTTTATATCTATATTTTCATCAAGGGTGATTATTTTTTGTACTATGTGGTTTTGCATTTTTATTCCATTTCTATCTATTTGTATTCCTATAAATTCTATTTGTAGTTTCATAATTTCTGCTTTCTTTTTACTTAAACTTATACCTGAATGTTTAATTATATGTATAAATTTTTCTAATAATCTAATATGTTCATCTTGTGTTTTAGAATATAATAATATATCATCTATATAGACAATGCAATTTTCCAGTTGATTGAAATGGTTATCCATAAAATGTTCATATCTACCTGGTTCATTTTTATATCCAAACGGTAAAACATTCCATTCATAAAATCCTTGTGGTACGGTAAATGTTGTTAGTTGTTTAGATTCTTCTTCTAGTTTTAGGTGATAAAATCCTGATTTATAGTCAAATTTACTAAAATAGTTATATCCTTGTATTTGTCTTATTTTTAATATTTTATTTGGTATTGGGTAATTGTATGTTTTAGTTTTGGCATTAAGATTACGATAATCTATAACCATTCTACTTTTTCCTCTTTTTTGTTCACTATGTTTATTAACTATGAATGCAGGACTTGTATGTTTACTATTACTTTCTTGTATATAATTATTCTCTAATAATTCATCTATATGTATTTTGAATTCTTTTAAATCATCAAAATTTTATTTCAATTGTTTTTGTGTTATTATGTTGTTTTCATCTATTAATTCAATTTTTATTTTTGTCTTATGTTTTTTCCATCCTTGTAATGGATTATCATTATAAAGTAATTTTAGTTGTTCATTAATTATTTTAATTTTGTCTATTGTAAATATTATAATTTCTAATTATGTTATTTATTTTTTATTTATATTTTCCATTTCTTAATTTATTTTTTCACTCCCTTTTATCCATTCTATAGGTTTGCGTTGTTTATTATTTACTCTTTTTGCTCCTATTTTGTTTCCGCATGGTGTAGTAAACCACCAATGTGTTTTTGTTAATCATACTTCCTTCATTATTAAATCCTGTTACTACCATAGGTGTTTTTAATTTTTCCCATTTATCTTCTGGTAAACAATTATATTTACATATATTTGCTTCTGCTCCTGTATCTATCATAGGGGTATATTATTTGTTGTGGTATCCTTCTACAATAATTTTTTCAAGTATATACATTTTCATTATTCATTTCATCCTTTTAATGATTATTTTCTTATTTTGACATGTTATTGTTAGTTGTTGATTTTCTATATTGTATGGTTTAAGTTTTTCTAACCATTTTATTCCAAGTATAATGTTCTGGTTTCCTTAATAAATTTTAAATGGTATTATTAACGATATTCCTCCTATAATTATTTCTTTTTCTGTTATTTCTTCATTTGTATTTACTATCTCACTAGGTAGTCCGGGGCATAATTGTCCTGTTTTTATAATTTCTGTTTCTAACACTAATTCTCTTATTATGTAATTTTCTTCCTGTCCTGTATTTATTAAAATTTTATTTCTTTGGTCTATTATTCCTGTTATAAAATAATGGTATGGTGTTATATTTTCTAATATTTTTTGTGGAATTTCATGGTTTCTCATTTCTTGATGAGGTAGTTCTTGTTAATGTATTTGGTACGCTTGAAGTGCTTAGTCTGCAACGACCTGTTTAGTTGTTTTGAGCAGCAGATTTTATTTCTGGAAAAACTGGCTAAGTCGACGGATCCCACGACGAACCGTCATGGGCACGACGGACCATCGTGGGGGTCTTGTTCCAAAACACTTAGAATTCTGAAATTTGGGTACTGAAATCGACTCTCTGAACTTCGCGACGAAGTGGCAGGACGGACCGTCACAGGCGTGACGGGCCGTCACAGACCCTCGGTAAAAATCTAGTCTCTGAACTCTGTGACGGAAGCAGCAGGACGGACCGTCTCAGGCACGACTGGCCGTCACAGGCTGCATAATCCCAGGCTGGGTCGGATTTCTGTTAATTGTTTTAAGGGGCGTTTTGGACTATTCCTGCTTATAATTATAAAGTTAGTGGTTGAATATTAATAATCCAATTTCTTGAGGGTTAAAAGAGATAACCTTGAATCAATTAATGGGTTAATTCATCATCTTTTATACTTAATTATATGCTAATTAGGGTAAAAGAAAAAGGATTTGAATAAGAAAAACAGAAAGAACAGAGAGAGGGAGAACGATTGATCGAGAGAAAGGAAAAATGAAGCTTTGGGGAATTTGCTTGCTTGATCACTAATCTTCGGTGGAGGTAGGTTATGGTTTTTATGCTATTCGTAGTAAACTCTTAATAGCGAATGATATGTATTGGGTAGTGTTGTAAACCCTTCTATATGCTTAATTGTATGCTTGCATGAATGTGATTATATAATTGTGATAAAATAAGCGTGATGAAAAGCCCTAATCTACTTTGTTAATGATGATGCCTTGGTATAAAAGAAGGCTTGATGAACGAAAGTAGTGAGATTAGGGGATCGGGTGCCACGTTCCGGTACCAGGATAGTATATGAGGATCGGAGTGTCACGTTCTGACACCAGGATAGTATATGGATCGGGTGCCACGTTCCGGTACCAGGATAGTATATGAGGATTGGAGTGTCACGTTCCGACACCAGGATAGTATATGGATCGGGTGCCACGTTCCTGTACCAGGATAGTATATGAGGATTGGAGTGTCACGTTCTGACACCAGGATAGAATATGGATCGGGTTTCACGTTCCGGCACCAGGATTAGTAAAGAGAATGAATCTTGAAATATGTTAATATACTCAATTTAATGAACCTAATTCCCAATAAGTATGATGGAGAGGAGTGAGTCCTCATTGATGTGCTTGGTATTGTGAGCAAGGGTTATGGTAATTGTAAATGCCGCATGTTGAGTATTGTAGTTGATTTTATGATATTATCTTATGTATACTATTTTCTATTTTGAGTTGGCCAATGATATCTACTTAGTACCTGTGTTTTGTACTGACCCCTACTTGTATGTTTCTTTCTTTGTTATTTGTGGAGTACAGCAAATGTACCGTCGTCTTCAACTCAACCGCAACTCTAGCTAGTCTTCATTATACCAGATTTCAGGGTGAGCTAACGCTTCTAGTTTGGACTTGATCTTCTTCTTCATGTCTTGATGCCTTGAAGTTCCGGCATGGACTAGCTTTTTATTTATTCTAGCTTTCTAGATACTGTTAGAATTAGTGATTTGAGGATAGATGTTCTTGTGATGATGACTTCCAGATTTTGGGAATAATAAGTAATGAGTTTTTAGAAGTTACTTAATCGATTTTTATTAATGAGTTTAAGTCTTCCGCATTATGTTATGTTAATTATGGTTGAAATGTTGGGGTTTAGATTGGTTGGTTCGCTCACATAGTAGGATAAATGTGGGTGCCACTCACGACGCATTTTAGGTCGTGACAAACTTGGTATCAAAGCATTAGGTTCGTTGGTCTCATCACTCAAGAACGAGTCTAGTAGAGTCTTAAGGAACGGTAGGGGGACGACTTTAATTTTCTTTGAGAGGCTATAAGACTTCAGGAAAATTCCATTCTTTCTTTCTTTCTTTCGTGCTATTACTTGGGTCCAACTGGTATCTAGGTGATACAAATTGGTATCTGACCATCTTCTCTCTATTTCGCAAATGGTTAGAACTAGAGCAACGACTGCGCCAACACCAACACAGGCAAGACAAGAAGCGTCTGAGCCAGCCACTGGGGCTGTAGCTCGAAGAGGAGTAGTGGCAAGAGGTCGTGGAAGAGGTCGTGGGAGGACGTCCTCTAGAGGAAGAGGACAAGCACCTAGCCCCTCTGATACTAGGGCGGTGACTCCTCCACCGACTGAGGAAGTGGTAAGAGAGGGTGAGGAAGGGGAGAATGAACAAGTACAGAATGAAGGATTGCCACCCCAACCTACCCCAGAGATGATCAATCAGGTTCTTGCTTATGTTAGCGTGTTATCTGATCAGGGCCAGACACCTCCAGTGTTTTCTGCACCAGCACCTCAGGTTCCGGAGGTACAACATGCGGCTACTGTGGCTCCCCGCATGGATGCCTCATTGGAAATAGGCACGTTTCCTCGTCTGACTACAGGGCCTATAATGACAAATGATCAGCATGAACTTTTCAGTAAGTTCTTGAAATTGAAACCTCCAGTCTTCAAGGGTGCTGAATCTGAGGATGCCTATGATTTTCTTGTTGACTGTCTCGAGATACTACAGAAGATGGGCATAGTAGAACGGTTTGGTGTGGAGTTTGTGACTTATCAGTTTCAAGGGAATGCCAAAATGTGGTGGCGGTCACATGTTGAGTGTCAACCAACAGAGGCACCACCTATGACTTGGGCATCATTCTCTAGCTTGTTTATGGAGAAGTATATTCCCTGGACTTTGAGGGATAGGAAAAGACATGAGTTCTTGAGCCTAGAGCAAGGTAGGATGTCGGTTACTGCATATGAGGCTAAGTTTCGTGCATTATCCAGGTATGCCACCCAACTTTGTTTTAGTCAACAAGTGCGGATTCGCCATTTTGTGAAGGGGTTGAGGTCAGAATTGCGCATTTCAGCCTTACAGGTAGCGGCTACGACAAAATCCTTTCAAGAAGTGGTAGACTTCGTGATAGAGGTGGAAGGAGTGAAGCCAGATGACTTCACCATGGCATTGACATCAAAAAGGTTTCGAAAGGGAGGTGAATTTAATGGTTCTTACTCTAAAAGACAGGGTTCAGGAGGTTACTAAGTCTGACCAATTCAGTCTTCACTACAGACTGTAGTTGGGGGTCCACCTCAGACCGGTCAACACTTCTCTGAGAGACCTATGCTTGAATCAAGGGAATGTTATGGATGTGGGGAGACTGGACACATTAAGAGGTATTATCCAAAATAGAGTTACCGACCTCAAATAGTCAGAGGTAGAGGTGGTCATGGAAGAGGCCGTCATTCTGGAGGGCGTGGTGGCCGAGGTAATGATGGTCACCAAAATGGCCGGGGTGACGGACAAATGGTAACTACTGCAGCGTAACCTGGTAGAGGCAACGAGCAGACAGGTGATAGGGCCCATTGTTATGCCTTCCCTGTGAGATCTGAAGCGGAGACATCTGATGCTGTCATCACAGGTAATCTTTTGGTTTGTGATTGCATGGCTTTTGTATTATTTGACCCTGGATCCACATTTTCTTATGTATCTTCCTCATTTGCTACTGGTCTTAAATTAAATTGTGAATTGCTTGACATGCCTATTCGTGTTTCTACTCCGGTGGGTGAGTCTGTGATAATTGAGAAGGTGTATAGGTCTTGTCCTGTGAATTTTATGGAGAGCAATACTTATGTAGACTTGGTTATCTTAGAAATGGTTGGCTTTGATGTAATTCTGGGTATGACTTGGCTTTCCCCAAATTTTGCAATATTGGATTGTAATGCTAAAACTGTGACGTTAGCCAAGCCTGGGACAGATCCGTTAGTGTGGGAGGGTGACTACACTTCCAATCCGGTTCGTATCATCTCCTTTCTTCGTGCTAAGAAAATGGTTAGTAAGGGTTGTTTAGCTTTCTTGGCACACCTCAGGGATGATACCACCCAAGTACCTTCAATTAAGTCGGTTTCGATAGTCCGCGAGTTTCTAGATGTGTTTCCTACAGACCTTCCTGGTATGCCACCGGATAGAGATATTGACTTCTGCATCGATCTTAAACCGGGTACTCGCCCCATTTCTATACCCCCTTATAGAATGGCTCCCGCTGAGTTAAGGGAGTTAAAGGCTCAACTCCAAGAGTTATTGATCAAAGGCTTCATTAGACCATGTGCATCCCCTTGGGGTGCTCCTGTTTTGTTTGTGAAGAAGAAGGATGGAAGCATTCGGATGTGCATAGACTACAGACAACTAAATAAGGTAACGGTTAAGAACAAGTATCCTCTTCCTCGCATTGATGATTTGTTCGATCAGTTACAAGGCGCTTGTACCTTCTCAAAAATTGACTTGAGATCTGGTTATCATCAATTGAAAATACGGGCAACAGATGTGCCCAAGACTGCTTTTCGGACCAGGTATGGGCATTACGAATTTGTAGTAATGTCTTTTGATCTTACGAATGCCCCTGCGGCCTTCATGAGCTTGATAAACGGGATTTTCAAGCCATATCTGGATCTCTTTGTCATTGTATTCATTGATGACATATTGGTATACTCGAAGAGTAAGAAAGAACATGAGGAGCACTTGAGAATGGTATTGGAAATGTTGAGGGAGAAAAAGCTTTATGCCAAATTCTCTAAGTGTAAGTTTTGGCTAGATTTAGTGTCCTTTTTGGGGCACGTAGTTTTTAAGGATGGAGTGATGGTGGATCCTTCTAAGATTGAAACAGTGAGAAATTGGGTAAGACCTACTAATGTGTCAGAAATAAGGAGCTTTGTTGGTTTAGCCAGCTACTACCGTCGATTTGTCAAGGGATTCTCTTCTATTGCTTCCCAATTGACGAACTTGACTAAGCAGAATGTTCCATTTGTATGGTCGGATGAATGTGAAGAAAGCTTTCAGAAACTCAAGACCTTGCTGACTACTGCACCTATCCTTACCTTGCCAGTAGAGGGTAAGAACTTCATTGTTTATTGTGATGCATCCTATTCTGGTTTGGGTGCAGTGCTAATGCAAGAGAAGAACGTAATTGCTTATGCTTCGAGGCAATTAAAGGTGCACGAACGTAATTATCCGACCCATGATTTGGAGTTGGCTGCGGTAGTGTTTGCATTAAAGCAATGGAGGCACTATCTATATGGAGTTAAGTGTGAAGTCTACACGAATCATCGTAGCCTACAGTATGTCTTTACTCAAAAAGATTTGAATTTAAGACAGAGAAGGTGGATGGAACTACTGAAGGATTATGACATCACTATCTTGTATCATCCGGGAAAAGCGAATATTGTGGCAGACACTTTAAGTAGAAAAGCAGGGAGCATGGGTAGTTTAGCCCACTTACAAGTTTCTAGACGCCCATTGGCTAGAGAGGTTCAGACTCTGGCTAACGACTTTATGGGGTTAGAAGTAAATGAGAAGGAAGGATTTTTGGCCAGTGTGGAGGCGAGATCTTCTTTTCTTGACCAGATCAAGGGGAAACAGTTTGATGATGAGAAACTAAGCCGAATTCGGGATATGGTGTTGCGAGGAGAGGCTAAAGAAGCAATAATGGATGAGGAAGGTGTTTTGAGAATTAAGGGAAGGGTATGTGTGCCCCGTGTGGATGATTTGATCCACACTATTCTCACAGAGGCTCATAGTTCCGGATATTCTATACATCCTGGTGCAACCAAGATGTACCGTGACCTAAAGCAACACTTTTGATGGAGTAGAATGAAGTGCGACATTGTTGATTTTGTTGCCAAATGTCCAAATTGTCAGCAAGTAAAGTATGAACAGCAGAGGCCCGGAGGAACACTTCAGAAAATGTCCATTCCTGAATGGAAGTGGGAGAGAATTGCAATGGACTTCGTGGTTGGTCTTCCAAAGACTTTGGGGAAGTTTGACTCTATTTGTGTAATTGTGGACAGATTAACTAAGTCTGCTCACTTCATCCCGGTCAAGGTGACCTACAATGCAGAGAAGATAGCTAGACTCTATATCTCAGAAATTGTTCGATTGCATGGAGTTCCACTTTCCATCATATCAGATAGAGGTACGCAGTTTACTTCTAAGTTTTGGAGAACATTGCATGCTGAATTAGGTACTAAGTTGGACCTTAGTACTGCATTTCACCCTCAGACCGATGGTCAGTCTGAGTGAACGATTCAAGTGTTGGAGGATATGCTTCGTGCATGTGTGATAGAATTTGGTGGTCATTGGGATAACTTCTTACCCTTAGCGGAGTTTTCATACAATAATAGCTATCACTCAAGTATTGATATGGCTCAATTGGAAGCATTGTATGGGAGGAGATGTAGGTCTCCCATTGGTTGGTTTGATGCATTTGAGGTTAGAACTTGGGGTACTGATCTTTTGAGGGATTCATTAGAGAAAGTAAAATCTATTCAAGAAAAGCTTTTAGCGGCTCAAAGTAGACAGAAAGAATATGCAGACCGGAAGGTTAGAGACTTGGAGTTCATGGAGGGTGAGCAAGTCTTGCTGAAGGTTTCGCCCATGAAAGGGGTGATGCGGTTTGGAAAGAAAGGTAAGCTAAGCCCAAGGTATGTTGGACCATTTGAAGTACTTAAGCGAGTAGGGGAGGTGGCTTATGAATTAGCCTTGCCCCCAGGACTGTCAGGAGTGCATCCGGTATTTCATATGTCTATGTTGAAAAGATACCATGGGGATGGAAACTACATCATTCGTTGGGATTCGGTTCTTCTTGATGAGTATTTGACTTATGAGGAGGAGCCTGTTGCCATTCTAGATAGAAAAATTCGCAAGTTGAGATCAAGGGAGATTGCATCCATCAAAGTTCAATGGAAGAATCGACCAGTTGAAGAGTCCACTTGGGAGAAGGAGGCTGATATGCGAGAAAGATACCCACACCTGTTTACAGATTCAGGTACTCATTTTCGCCCTTGTTTTCCTTCTTGTGATCGTTCGGGGACGAACGATGGGTAAATTGGTATCTATTGTAACGACCTGTTTAGCCGTTTTGAGCAGCAGATTTTATTTCTGAAAAAACTAGCTAAGTCGACGGATCCCACGACAAACCGTCATGGGCATGACGGACCGTCGTGGGGGTCTCGTTTCAAAACACTTAGAATTTTGAAATTTAGGTACTGAAATCGACTCTCTGAAATTCGCGACGAAGTGGCAGGACGGACCGTCACAGGCGTGACGGGCCGTCACAGACCCTTGGTAAAAATCTACTCTCTGAACTCTGTGACGGAAGCAGCAGGACGGACCGTCTCAGGCACGACGGGCCATCACAGGCTGCGTAATCCCAGGCTGGGTCGAATTTCTGTTAATTGTTTTAAGGGGCGTTTTGGACTATTCCTGCTTATACTTATAAAGTTAGTGGTTGAATATTAATAATCCAATTTCTTGAGGGTTAAAATAGATAACCTTGAATCAATTAATGGGTTAATTCATCATCTTTTATACTTAATTATATGCTAATAAGGGTAAAAGAAAAAGGATTTGAATAAGAAAAACAGAAAGAACAGAGAGAGGGAGAACGATTGATCGAGAGAAAGGAAAAATGAAGCTTTGGGGAATTTGCTTGCTTGATCACTAATGTTCGGTGGAGGTAGGTTATGGTTTTTATGCTATTCGTAGTAAACTTTTAATAGCGAATGATATGTATTGGGTAGTGTTGTAAACCCTTCTATATACTTAATTGTATGCTTGCATGAATGTGATTATATAATTGTGATAAAATAAGCATGATGAAGCTATTGAATCCTAAATCTTGAAAAGCCCTAATCTATTTTTTTAATGATGATGCCTTGGTATAAAAGAAGTCTTGATGAATGAAAGTAGTGAGATTAGGGGATCGGGTGCCACGTTCCGGTACCAGGATAGTATATGAGGATCGGAGTGTCACGTTCCGACAACAAGATAGTATATGGATCGGGTGCCACGTTCCGGTACCAGGATAGTATATGAGGATCGGAGTGTCACGTTCCGACACCAGGATAGTATATGAATTGGGTGCCACGTTCCGGTACCAGGATAGTATATGAGGATCGGAGTGTCACGTTTCGACACTAGGATAGAATATGGATCGGGTGTAACGTTCCGGCACCAGGATTAGTAAAGAGAATGAATCTTTAAATATGTTAATATACTAAATTTAATGAACCTAATTCCCAATGAGTATGATGGGGAGGCGTGAGTCCTCATTGATGTGCTTGGTGTTGTGACCAAGGGTTATGGTAATTGTAAATGCCGCATGTTGAGTATTGTAGTTGATTTTATGATATTATCTGATGTATACAGTTTTCTATTTTGAGTTGGCCGATTATATCTACTCAGTACCTGTGTTTTGTACTGACCCCTACTTGTATGTTTCTTTCTTTGTTCTTTGTGGAGTACAGCAAACGTACCGTCGTCTTCAACTCAACTGCAACTCTAGCCAGTCTTCATTACACCGGATTTCAGGGTGAGCTAACGCTTCAAGCTTGGACTGGATCTTCTCCTTCATGTCTTGATGCTTTGAAGTTCCGGCATGGACTAGATTTTTATTTATTCTAGCTTTCTAGATACTCTTAGACTTAGTGATTTGAGGATAGATGTTCTTGTGATGATGACTTCCAGATTTTGAGAATAATAAGTAATGAGTTTTTAGAAGTTATTTAATCGATTTTTATTAATGAGTTTAAGTCTTCCGCATTATATTATGTTAATTATGGTTGAAATGTTGGGGTTTAGATTAGTTGGTTCGCTCACATAGTAGGATAAATATGGGTGTCACTCACGACGCGTTTTGGGTCGTGACATAGTCTTTCTTTTACAATTTCTAAGTCTTCTTCTATGTCAATTTCCTTATAGCTATAGTCATTATTGTCTATTACAGTAATTATTTTTTCTATTTTTATTTTATCAATTTTATTTCTCGCTGTTACTTTGTGTTTTGTCGTAAATATATATAAGTTTTTACATCTTGCTGTAAATATTTTACTTCCTGGTGCTAACTCTATTCCAGACATCTTCCAATATAATACTAATGATTTATCTATATTTCTATCTGTTAATTCTACTGTATAATTGGCACTTATTATAAATTTAATTTTTTGATATATTAGGTTTCCTTTTACTACACTAATTACGCCGCTTTTTTCTATAGGATGTATAATTCTATCATCTGCTAAGTATATTTCAATAGGTGTATCTATTCCTTCTCTAAAACAAGCTTTTATCAATATTTCTGTTCCTCCTAAGTGTACGTATTTTATGGGTTTATATCTTGTATTTCTTTATTAAGTATCCTCTTATTTAGTAAAGGTATTTGTGCTTTCCCTCTTGTATATTTACAATCTATGATGTGTTCTTTCTGGCTAACTACATAGTATTCATCCTTTTGTCTTTTAAACCAATTTCTTATTATAGGTACTTCAAGTATTTTTTCAACACTTTAGTCATATTCTTTTCCTTTTATTTGTTCAAAAAATTGAATTATCAAATATAATTTTTTGTTCTGATAATTCTTCATTTTGATAATCTTCTTTAGATATTATTTTTATATCATCTTCACACATTATATTTCTTCATCTATTTCGTCATTATCTAGATTAATATTTTCTTCTTCATTTTCAGTTTCTATATCTGATACTTCATATATACTATCGTTTTCACTTAATTCATAGTCTATATATTCTATTTGCATATATTCATCATTATTTATTATTATATCTGCAATCGGTTTTCTTTTTGGGTCTTTGGGTAATTTACAATATCTAGCTAAATGTCCTATCTTTCCACAATTGTAACAAGTGCATTGTGATATTTTTCTTTTTGGTCTATATGACCTTTTTATTTTATAATTTTTTACATAATATCTTTGTCTTGGTTTTTTATATTTATACCTAGTCTTAGTTTTTCTACAATTTTTATATCTCTTAGGTCTTTGCTTTTTATAATATTTATTTGAACAACCAAATTGTGGTGCTGTTTTATTTTGGCAACAAGCTAAATTTTTAATCAGTACTTTTTCCATTTTTATTTTTTCTTTTTGTTTTTCACATAGTTGTATAAATCATTGTTGTAAAAATTTTATTCTAACTCCTAAAGAATCTGTTAATCCTTCATCATTCCAGTCTTTTATTATTTCTGTACTAAATGATTCTGGTGATTTTGTAAAATATTGTTATCTTATTTCTCTTGCTTCATTTATATCATATTTTGCTTTGTAATAATATTCTTTGAATGCACAAGCGTATTCTTCTATATAACACATTTTACATATACCTAATTTTGTCATAAGTTGTCTATTTATTATTTTTCTCTATTCTGTTCTTTTATTTCTGTGGCTATACCTCCAAATTCATTTCTTATTGCTAGTTCATATTTATCTAGTATATATATATATATATATATATATTTGTTGTTGATGGAGATCCATCCATTTTCTTATCACTTCTAAGTGTTTCTAGACTTTTTGGGGGTAATTTTCTATCCATAATTTTGTTGTTCCAACAAATGTTCTTTCTATATATTTCGGCATTTCCTTTGCTGTTATTTTGTTATCAAATAGTTGTTTAGATATATTTCCTATCCATAGTAATATTGCTTTATTTTATATCCGTAACACAATCTAGATCCATGAAATTATATTGTTCAGTTATTGGTTTAGGTGTCCATTTTTTATTTAATCTACTATTCCATATTGCATTTGTTCTATCTGATTGTTCATAATTTTCTGTATAGTAAGTTGGTGCTGTCCATTTAGGACTACTTCTGAGACTATTTCTGAGACTATTGTCTGGAGTTTTAACTCTTGATGTACTGGGTCGATTCATATCTCCTGTATTTATTTCTAATTTTTTTGGCTTATTTATTTGTTCTAGAATTTCTGTGCATGTTTCACTTATATCACTTATTTCTGATTTTTGATCGTTTGTTGTATCTGATTCATTTATTTCATCTATTTCATTTGCTTCAAGGTTTTCCTTTAATTTTTGTTTCATTTCATTTATTTCATTAGTTAACTCAAATTCTTTACTTTTTGTTTTTCCCTTTGTTTAATGTCATATAATAATTTTAACTTAGCTAATTCTTGTTCTAATTCACTTATTCTTGTATTTTTTATTTCTTCTAAATGTTGTACACCTTGCTTTGCTTGTATTTTTATTTTTTCAATCTCTCTTGATTTATCTATTTCTTCATTTTCTTTTGCTATTCTTACCATAGCTGTCACACTATCTTCTAATTTAGCTGTTTCTTTTTCAAGCATTAAGTACATAGTAATTCCTATCTTTTTGTATCTTCTTCCTAGATTTGAAAATATTGTTTTTATTTTTAGTCCGTCAAGACTTTCATATATCTTTTCGTCTACTGCATATTCTTCTTTATTCATGGTAGGTTGTGTTGTAATTTATACTCAAGGTGATTTAATTGTATTTCTAAGATAAATATCACTTTTCTTTGTGCTAGTATCGTTTTTTGACATACTTCTGCTAATATATTTTGTTCAAGTCTATTTTTTCTGTGTTCTAACTCTTGCTCTAATTCAGTTATTTTTTCTATCAGTCTTTGTCTATGTTCCATTTCTTTATCCATTTATATTTTTCTGTACAAAATTTAAAAAATTTACTTAATTTGCTTGGATCTTTAATAAATTTTATCTTATAAATATTATTACTTCTTTTTTGCCAAATTTCAAACCTTTTTGGTTCAATCATACTTTTATAATTCTAAGTCTATTTCATCATATAGATCTATGTCATCTGGTATGATTAATTCTGCCAACTTTGGGTTGTTTCTTCTATTATCTCTAATATTAATAATTTTTCATAAATTATTCTCTTTATGTCAGAATCAAGGTCTTTTAATAAATAGAATACTAATATCTTGTAATTAACATCATCATTTAACAAATAGGTATTCATTTTTATCATATGCTTTGCTTTTTAAAGTTTATTCCCTCTAACCTCTTAGTTGATTATACTTATTCATCATATTATACTAAAGTTATTTTAATCATTTGTTCTAGTCACTACTATGATTTTCTTCTTCAATCAGTTACCCTAACAGCGCCTCAACTCTGTGTACACCCCTAAACGGCCTTCTTGCCTACCGGTTTCCACCTTAGGATGGCATAGTCTGGGCTTACCTATTCTCAGAATATTTCCATAGCAAACCTTCTAAAGATAATTATCATAACAGTACTATAGCATGATGAATATTTATAATTAATTAAGAGATTATAAGGAATAAAGCAGTTTAGCAATTCATAAGCATAAATGAATATACCTGTTCTTGTAGATCATCCGTCATAGTTGATTTGTTTTCCATAGATATTTTCTTATCTTAGCTTATTTTTAACTTAGCTCTGATACCAATTTGGGGGAGATCGACTATATTGCGGAATTGTAAGAAAAGAGAGATGTGTGGATGGTTAGTGATTGATGATTTATTTACAAAGGCAAATGCCACTTATATACAAGTTCTTAATGACCTTTCATCCTTACTAAAAGACGATTGACCTTTACTATTTACACAGTTACTAACCTTTACTATTTACATAGTAACCAACATTTACTATTTACACAATAACTTGACTCCTACTATTCATGAATGTGACTTTTTGTATTCTACCTTTACTATTTACACAGTAACTTGACTCCTACTATTCATGAATGTGACTTTTTGTCTTCTACTATTCATGACTTATTGTTTATAACAAATTTATTGTGAGAACAGATAATACACAAGTAAAATGGTGGATAACTAAAAAGGTAACAGACTCAGTTACAACAAAAGAAATAAGGAGATTAGTATTAAATATATTAAACTTTACATTTACAATTGAAGTGATAAAAACTGACAAGAGTATTATTGCAGATTACCTCTCACGAGGAAACTAGTCCAAATATACAAGAAAAAATACTAGCTTTCGAATAGCTTCAAGGAAGCAAGTCTTGGATACATGTAAACACACTAAGTAAAAATACTAGTAGTAAATAAATATGAACAAAAAATGAATTTATTAAATAGTAACTTAATAATAAAATCCGTCTTATGATCATGGGAGGCCTTGGAAATTGACGATAATTTGTTCATCGGCCATTTAACAATTTTAACAAATAAATTATATTAACTTAAACTAAAAATTTCCGTTTTTTAATATTGGGTAGGCCTCCAAAACCGACAAAGAGTTTTTTCAATGGCCATTTTAACATATAAATAAATAAACTAATTAAAAATGACAGTGAATGAATGGAACAAAATATAGTCTGGTCAATTTAAAACATAAAAGTATCCACGGAACTGAGAAATGGACAAAAGAACAATGATGTTATGAGATAAACCTAGCAACATCTAGAAATAAATAAAATAAACTGCAACAACTAAAAAATAAAATAAAAAAAATACTACATCATAAAAAGCTAAGCTAAACCAAACATTAACTATTTATATAAGACAAACACTAAAAGTGGAAAGAAAAAATATATCCTAAAATCATAAGCAAGTAGCAAATAAAATAATAATGACGAAACATTTATCAACAAAATAATAACAGAAACTTTAAAATATACCCCAAAAATGCGGAAAAGAGAAAAAAAAAACAAAAACTAGAATAGTCACCAAAATTAAAAATAATCATCATTAACAAATAGATGAAATCAGTATTAAACTTGAGCAACAATGTTGGAATAAAAGTGGAGAAATTAATAAAATATATCAAAAACCAATCACTTACATTAATGTATCTAAAATACAAAAAATATAACTAACTTCAATAAATTAACAACACATTATTTTTCAGAATATAAAATGACAATTAAAATCATGAAACAGTGAAGTCAAGCTAGAAACTAACAATAAGAAATTCAACACGATTAAACACTGATAGTAACATAATCAAAACAAAAGGCCACATATATTGATTTATATAAAAAATAATAATAAAAAGGGAACAAACCCAAAACTAAGTAGTTGGATGACTGGAGATAAAATGAAAAATAAAAAGAACTCACAAAAATTAAACAAAAGTGATGAGAACTTTGCTGGAAAAATCAAAATACACACCAAATCAATTTAACAACATTATCACAGCACAATAGTGACAAGAACAAAGATGAACCAATATTTAACAAGTTATCTGAATCAAAACTATTGTCTACACATTGGTGAGGAAGAAAATAACGATGACCGGAGATTGACCTCTCCGGCCGAATCTACAAAGAGAAACAAAAAGAAAGAGGTTACCGGTGTTAGAACTTAGCTGGTGGTTTCCTTGTGTTGTTGTTGTTGGGCCGCTACAGTAGAGGCGTCTGGTGGTCTGTTGGTTGTTCGCCGATTCATCGAGCTTCAAGCTCTGCCGGAAACACCTGCAAAATGGAAGAAAAATCGTGAAAGAAAAGGGTAGAGGAATTGATGGTTTAGCTCGTCGGTTCACTAGTAGTGAGGAGAACGAGTTTTGGAATCTCTTTGCTAGTAGAGATTCGGTTCGCTGGAGATGGGTTCTGTTAGGATATACTATTAACCATGCGTTTTGATATAGTATTAATATTGAACAATTGTTTATTTATTTATTCAATTCAATAAAGTGTTACATTAAATAGATCAATTGTCATATATGTGTCCTTAACTTATATAGTAGATGATTTGGTGTATAGAGTTTAAGCTTATACACAGAAGATTAAATCATCAGTTCTTATAAGTTAAAATTTATAGTTCACAATCATAGATGGAAATTTGGACAAAATCATCAGAAAGATTGTAGCACGAGATTAAATGTAATTTATCTTGATTATGACAATGACATAGTTCTAACTTCTCGTGCTAGTGCATTTCGTATGTATTGAACGGGACCAAGCAGAGATAGTTGTTTTAGACTGACTGATAAAAACATATTTTCTAAACTATTAAATGTACTTATATTCTTAATCTTGATATAACGATTATGATCTGTATATATTATTTATCATTTTGATTTATTAAAAGGTGAGATTCTGAGATGGGTCAATATGCTTGGTAAATTGGATGATAATAATATATATTGGTGAAATAATTAGTTAGTTGATGGAATCCATGTCTCAGTATAGAGATTGATGATACACCTTTTATGAGAAGCTTGTAAGTTTTCATGTGTAAACCCGGCCGGTAGATTTATGAATCTGGCACATGAAATAAGTTAAGTATTGCTCTAAAAGAATTTAATCATTGAATTAAATTCGTTAGTAATTTAATTTATTGATTAGTATCGGTAATCTTAACATGGGGAATCAAATAAGTGTTTAGTGGTGAATTTCGAAATAAATAGAGGAGTTCAATTACGAATTTTTAGTGGAATGATTTGTAATTTATTATGGTAAGAATAATTTAAATTATTTATTTAGAATTATTTCCCTAATAGGAAGCCTCAGTAATAAATTATGTGGTCCCTCCAGTGCCCAATTTAACTAGAACTCAGAATCCTATTTTCTAGTAGAAGATGGAAAAATAGCGTTCTTTTTCTTTGGAGGAAAACGTGTGTTTTCAAGTTCTCCTAAAAGAAAAAGAATTGGTTTTTCCTCTCCTCTTTGGACTAGGAAGACATCTCCTAAAAGAAAAAGAATTGGTTTTTCCTCTCCTCTTTGGACTAGGAAGACATCTCTATAAATAGGGATTTTTCTAACCTAGATTTGATGAGAGAATTCTATACAATACTTGCCCACCCAAGTATTGAGAGAGTTCAGTTGTTGATTGGGATCACTGTAGAAGACTATAGAACTGGAGTTGGATTTACTTCAAGATATCTGCACACGCTTCAAGAGGTAATCCTGAGTTAATTTTCAGCATACTTTGTATGTGATAACTATTTGTGATTGTTATTTATATTCATGCAAGATGTATGATTCTGGAATGCTTCCGCTGTATATGCTATTTTCTAACAGGTTCTCCTGCGTTGAGCAGTGACAGAGAAGAAGCTGGACGGTGGGGTATTGGGGAGAAGAGGAGAGGTCTAGCGGTGGCTGAAAATAGAGAAAGAAAGGGGCTGGGTTGTTTGTGAGCTCAGAGTTTGCTGGAGCTAACGCTCTCCAGAAACAATGGAGAAAGGTTCGCCAGAAATTCAGTATGCCTTTTATATCATTTCTATGCTGATGGCTTGTGGATATTTTGAAACAGCGAAAATAAAAATAAAAATGGCTTGGGGTTTTTGGTTGCCGGAGCTCTGCCGGATCCCAGGGTGGTGCCCGTCCGAAAAGGAAAGGAAATGAAAAACTCTTTAAGATTTTACTACTTTGGAAACTTTCCAATTCTAAAAATTAATTCACCACCGAAAACCTAATGGACCAATTATTTCATATATAGGGAGTTGAAAACTATGGGGTCAAATTATGAGCTTGAGGTTGTGACTCAAAAATTGTTGATTGACAAAATATCTATGTATGTAAATTGTATTCGAGTTTGAATGAATTTTTATACTGCGTAGAATATCAAAATGAATATTAACAATATAACAGAGAAAAAATGAATATGAAACATGTAAAATGTAATTAATTTTATGTAAAAATGTAATTCAACAGGAATAATGATTATATAAGAAATGAAAAAATATTTGAACGTTTAGCTGTGAAAAAATGATATAATCATAACAATTAATAAAAATCCTAATACTTTGAGAAAAAGAATCAATAAATTTAATTTAAATGACAAAAAACATGTATTTTGAATTATTTAAAGTAAAATACTCAAAATGTATTAATTTTAAAATTATCAGACCAGAATTTGGTGTCAACAATTTCCGTATATGAATTGTTGTTTGTAAACGAGAACAAGAGGAACCGACTCGGAAAGGGAATAATCAAGTTGTCTAGGGTTTCAAGCTTTTTTCAGGTAGATGATGGTTGTGATTTTATGATTGTGTGATATTTATTTATTCTTGATTCATTGTGATAATTGTATATGTATGCATGTTGCAATATTGATCATGGATGTTAAAACGAGATATATGAATATCAATATCATGAAATTATGACTTGAATATGTGATCTTGATGTGTGATTGGGATCGACTGCCACGTTTTGGCACTCTAACTGGGATCGGCTGCCATATTCCACCACTCTAACTGGGATCGGTTGCCACGTTCCGAAATACTAACAATTTGACTTTGGGTTCCGTGAGAGGACCAACTACTTGTGATAATTGTATTTGTGTATATACTACGGTTGATGACTTCTCAAAGAGTTCTACTTAGTGTGAGTGGGGGAGTGGACTTCATTCATGCATTGCACAAGTGGACTTTAAGAGTGGTTGTGGATTTGATTCTTATGATAGTATTGAATATGTTGATATTTATGCATGTGTTATAATATTGTAAATGCTCGTTTATGTTACACTAGTGGAATAGCCGCGTGATCCTACCAGTATACGGTGATTGTGTACTGATTCTGTGTTGCTCTTATTATTTATTGAGTACAGGGTATCTTCACGCGACTATTGACATACCTCGCTTAGGAGATCGGTGATTGTTTCAAGTTCAAGAGTGAGCTAGTTCATTTGGGCTGCCTTAAGTTCACCTTGTTTAAGTCCACTCTCTTAAGGCTCAAACTATTATTTAAGGTATTGTTTAGTTTTGGGGTTGTACCCTTTGTTTTTAAACTTGTCGTTGTTAGAGTTTTGGTACATTGCTTTTCAATTTCTAGGCGTATTTTCCGCATTGCTTTATTATTTAACTTGCTTCTTTAACTTAAATACCTTAGTATTAGATTATTTACTTTAGTTGGATTGTAATAGTGGTTCTCACACCGGAGTGTTAGTGTGGGTGCCAATCATGACGGTTTGGATCGTAACAAAGTTAGTAACAGAGCCTAGGTTTGTTGATCTTATTGTACCAATATGAGTCTAGTAGAGTCTTGCGGAATGGTACTTTGATGTCCGTACTTTTCTTCGAGATGCTATGGGACTTTAGGAAAAATTCACTTCTTTCTACTCCTTCGTGCTATGACGTTGATCCATCGTATCGGTATTATAGAAATGTGTATTTTTCCTCCTCCTTCTATTGTTAAAACTAGAACAACAAAGGGAAAACACCATCGCTAGCAAGAGAGGATGTGTATAGACTACCGTCAGTTGAATAGGGTTATCATTCAGAACAAGTAGCCATTGCATCGGATGGACGACCTTGTTAACTAATTGCAAGGTGCATCAATTTTCTCTAAGATTGATTTAACATCTGGTTATAATCAGTTAAAGATTGAGTCGTTTAAGAATTGGGTTTGACTAAAATTTGTAATTGAAATTAGCAGTTTGTGGGACTCGCTATATCTACTATTGTCTCCTATGGTATGAGTTGAGTCCAATAGGTTTCTCAACGAAGTGAACTAGATGGAACACAAAAAAGTTAATTGGAATTGAGAGGATTCCAATTAGTATCTAGCTTTAGGGATCTTATAAGGCATGACTGATGGTCGTTTATGAAACTAACTAATTAAATAAAAATTTGAACTTATCTGTGAAAATTAACTTTTGAATGTGTGCTTCTAGTAGTCTGAAGTTAACTATGGATGTAAATGGTTTGATGTGATTAGGTTCCAGATATTGCTCGAGTGAACGTGATATGTATAATGTGTTGGTCTAAATGTTGAAAGTGTGCAAGTTGTAACCGCTTGAGTGTCGTGGGACTTGTTGTAAAATTAAAATCATCATGTGATTAGGCGCAAGGGGCTAGATATATTACGATGTGGTTTGTAAGAGGGAAATCTTGATGTGCCTTACGATCATCTGAGAATCGTATGAATGTTTGGGTTTATCCTAGAAATGAGTGAGTTGTAGTTTTTAATGTAATGTAAGGAAAACTGTGAAGCGTGTGTCAAGAAGATTGACTTGAGGTAACTGATGATTGTTCTAGTTATGTTGATTATTCTAAAGGTGCTAAGAAAAGTTGGGACCTTGGTGGAAATTATAAAAGAGAAAAGACCCATTTTTGTTATGGTCTCTGGGGCGGGATTCTTGTAGCTAGAACGGGGTTTCTAGAGCGGGGTTTCTCCTGCTAGAGCGGGACAGGGCGAGACATAATTTCAACTCTATCTCCCCTGTTCTCTTTGTTATAATTATGGACCATGAATTGTATCTCGGGGCTCAACAATCGAATATAAGTTATAAGGTGCGTCAAAATTGTGGAGAACCTGGCATATAAGGGTTGGATATAGTGATAACAAGTGCTAAAATTGTTGTGATCGATGACTAAGGTTGTTTTTTATTTGAATTCTACTTATTCGTACGTTCAATTCAATTGCCTTGGAATTTTATATTGTATGTGAAGTTTTAAAAGTTGGTGGGATCACACAAATAGAGTTTTAAGGAGCTAGGTATAGTAGGATGTAGTACATCCTTTAAAGAGAGGCGAGGGCAAGAATAATGTATTGATTGGAAAGGCTAATGATATATCTTTAGAGGTGTAGATAATTGGGTGCAAAGATGCGTAATTTCATTATTGTTGTTGTGGTGATGGTAATAGTGTCACAAATCCATCAAACTGGTTATAAACTATTGGAGAAGACTTGATAAAAAATATACAGTCGAGCTCCTCATTGGTTAAAAAACTGCCGCTGCAACGACGCTGCTACAACGAAATGGGTACCGCCATAATGGGATGAGTGCGAAATAAGGTTGTTAATAAAACTATAAGTTAAGGTTGATTGATAAGGGGATTGTGTTAGACAATTGAATTACCATTCAGATTTTTCATTAGAAGTCTACATTGAGATGATATATTTTATGAAGGTATGAATTTTCAAGGTGTGGAATTATCACTTCTATCAATTATTGAGCATCAAAAAAGACTTAAACTTGATTTGAGTTTGTAAAGTTTATCACTCTTGGTTTTTAAAGTATTTGAGGAAGGTTGTCGTTCTGACGATGTTGATTTCTAGTAAGGTAATGGTCAAAGAGTCCATGTTGCAGGTTAGTATGGAGAGTGTGAGCTCCAATGGAAAGATGTGAAAAGTATGTAGAGTCAAGTGAATGGAAATAGTTGATATTGACTCTTCAAAGGCAAACATTTTGTGTTACTCGATAAATTCTTAGGTGACCATGTATTTCATTTTGTACATGATTAGAAGTGTTATGAACTAGCTAAGGTCACGAGTTTATTATTTTGAGAGTGGATCCCTAGTGGTGAATCAAGTACACCAATACTGCGATATTCTTTTGAATGAGTGGGATGATTGAGAAGAATTAGTTATCTAAATGACTTATGTGGTATGGACTTAGAGTTTTTAAAGTATTTTAATGGTTCTTCTTGTACCACCTTGCTTAGGAAAGTTTATAAAAGAGATACCTTGCGTAATCGTGATTGTTGGATAATTTTATATATTCATCTTGTCATTAAGTTCATGTATCGTTAAATGTGGTCGAGTGCAGATATTTGAATCAAATTATGTTGTTCTTAAGAGGTAAGCTATAATTAATAAATCTATCATTTCAATAGTGTTGTTGGATGGTTTGTTGGTTTGTATGCTGGATATATCTCTCAAGGAGTATCCGATGTCTAAAGATTGAAACTTGTGTAACTTAAGCTTATGAGAATTTATGTTGTGAGATGGAGATGTTGATAAGAACTATGATAATTTGAGTGTTATGAGTGTGTGGTTGTTTGTTTAGGTTCACCTTTAATTGTGGCAAGTTTCGATTTTAGAATCTTATCATGGTTATGTGAGAAATAATTAGTCCTTATGATTGTGTCAAGATCCTTGATGATATGTGGAAGACGTGTGTTCAATAAACTTTGGTGGTTGTTGGGATTCGTTTTGTGATTAGTTAAGTTTACACACAACAATATGTATCACTCGAGTGTTGATCTAACTTTGTTGATGCATGGAAAGGGAGGATGTGTAGGTATTAAATTGGTTGGTTTGAGGTTGGATATGTGAAACCCTTAGGAGGTAACGAGATTTGGTAAGAAAGGCATGCAAGACAAATACCCCTAGTAATCCGACGTTTCAAATACTACTCTACCTTTATTTTACCCAAGTCTTTCCTAGTTTATCACTTGGGGACGGGTGATGGGTAAATTGATATCTATATTAATGACCTGATTATGTCGTTTTGAAAAGTCAATGAATAAAGAATTGAGGCTAGAAAATTTTTCGTGTACTAGGATTTTCCCGACCTTGTCCAGCTATGAAGGAATTTAGAGTCATTAAGGTTTAAGAAAATTTGGTAGCAATCGGGTCAAGTAAAGGTGGATTTGATTACATGATCAGTTAGATAACTCGTTAAGGAACTCGTACGACTTAACAAAATTGAATTTGGATAAGTAGATTAACGGGAATTGATGTTGGCATTAAGGACACTTTCTAAGCGTAGTGCGTTAAGAGTATGTTGTGAAAATGGAGAAGTGAAATTCCCTTAACGAGTACACTATCTCGCTTCGTGCCGCTGCAACAGGATTTTTTTTGCTACAGCGACGCCGCTACAACGGGATGAGTGTCGCTGTAGCGGGAGAGGCGGAGATGAAATTAAAGATTTTTGGGAATTTTTCAAAAACAAGCTCATTGTTTCACTTTGTGCCGTTGTAGCGGGATTTGTTCCACTATAGCGGAATTTGTGCCGCTACAACGACGCTGCTAAAACGGGATGGGTGTCGTTGTAGCGAGATTAATGATTTAAATTTCGTAAATAAAATTTGTAAATGACTTTATTTTATATTTTTTCAACCTTTTGATTAAAGAGACGACTTCTGGACTATTCCAACTAGTTTCCACCATTTTTGAAGCTAGATGTAAGCTCTTCACTCTCCGAATTAATTTTTCGTTACGTAGAATGTTTTATTATGGGTCAATACTGATGGGGAAGGATTTCTTGATGAATTTCATGTTGGGATTAACCATAAATTGACTAGTTGGGTTCATGCGTTTTGACTAGGGTTCATAGATTGTTTGTTTCCGAAAATTTAGTGTTTCTTCATTGATTCTCGTATATGAATTGTTATTTTTAGATCAAGAACAAGGGGAACGAATCCAAAAAGTGAAGGATCAAGTTGTCTAGGATTTCAAGTTTGTTTTGAGGTAGGTGATGGTTGTGATTCTATGATTGTGTGATATATACTTGTTTTTGTTTCATTGTGATATTATATATGTAATCATGTTGCAATATCATTCATAGATGTTGAAACGAGATATATAAATATGAATACCATAAAATTATGACTTGTGTGATCTTGATATGTGATTGGGATCGGCTGTCACGTTTCGGTATTCTAACTGGGATCGGCTGACACATTTCGGCACTCTAACTAGGATTGGTTGCCACGTTCCAACACAAAAAAGGGATCGAATTGCCACTTTCTAGCATGCAAACAGTTTGACTTTGGGTTCTGTGAGAGGACCAACTACTTGTGATAATTGTATTTATTGTGTATGAACTATGATTGATGACTTCTCAAAGAGTTCTGCTTAGTGTCAGTGGGGGAGTGGGACTCCATTCATGCATTGCACAAGTGGACTTTAAGAGTGGTTGTGGTGTTGATTCTTGTGATAGTATTGAATATATTGATATTTATGCATGTTTTATAACGTTGTAAATGCTTGTTTATGTTACACTAGTGGGATAACCGCATGATCCTTCTAGTACACGGTGATTGTGTACTGATTTTACACTTGCTTTTATTTTTGTTGAGTACAGGGCATCTTAATGCGACTGTTGACAAACCTCACTTAGGAGATCGGAGATCATTTCGAATTCAAGAGTGAGTTAGTTCTTTCGGGCTGCTTTGAGTTCTCCCTGTTTAATCATTCTCTTCGGACTAAACTATATTTAAGGTATTGTTTAGCTTCGGGATTGTGCCTCTTGTTCTTAGACTTGTCGTCGTTAGAGTTTTGGTACATTGATTTTTAGGCTCTAGGCGTATTTTTCGCATTGTTTTAGTTTATTAAACTTACTTCCGTAACTTAAATATCTTAGTTTTAGATTATTTATTTTAGTTGGATGGTAGTAGTGGTTCTCCCACCAGAGTGTTAGTGTGGATGCCAATCACGACGGTTTGGATAGTGGCAGGTTCATTATTAGATGTTTGGTACATTAACTTTCGGGTTCTAGGTTATTCTTCCGCATTATTTTAGTTTATTGTTGGACTTCTGTTAAATTTTAAGAAGTCTATTTTCTTCCTTAGTATTTGACTTAAATGTCTTAGTTATTGCTTTAGTTGTTTATTTTGAGTTATAGTAGTGGTTCTCCACTGTAGTGTTAGTGTGGGTGTCAATCACGATGGTTTGAATCGTGACAGTAATTGACTTTTTTTTATAGTAAAGATCTAATAAAATTTTTTAACTCTAACCAATTGTTTAAATAAAAATCATTTTTTTAATGATTTTTCATTACTTAGAGGATTTAGACTCTTCTATAAAACATGTAATGTATATTTTTATTTCTATTATATAGAAGAGCCATGAGAAGGATGACCAATGACATATTAGTAATTTTAACATTAGTTAAGGGTATAATAATAGTTAAATAATTAATGATCAAAATGAAAATCTAGAAGAATCCATACATGACTTGACTTTTGTTATGAGTCCATAAGAATATTATTGTAATTTTGTTTAAACGAAGAGTTTCTATTACTTAATTAACTTCTTGCAAACAATAACAATGTGTTTTAACATATTTTAGAAAGAAATTTTTGAACTAAAAATAAAACAAAATGAGTTTGAATAGTTAATATTTTTTTTCAATACTTTAAAGGAATATTGCGTGAACATATTTTTAATATTATGTTACATCATATGACCACTAAATTCGTATTTTGATTATACATATTTTTAATATTATGTTACATCATATGACCACTAAATTCATATTTTGATTATTAATATAGTCCTTAAAATGACGTATCAATAGTTTTTAATTAATTTTAAAAAAAATCAAAATCAAATTATGTGACTAAAAGAATGAATAATGTTTGACTATCAAGAAATCAATAATTTGAAAATATATTCATTGAAAGATTAAAAAATATAAAATTTTCATTTTTATATTTTCTTAGTATCAAATATGATAAACTATTTAACAGAGAAAATTTAACATTCAAATCCTAATGAATATTGAAATTCAAACTAAAGAAAATGAGTAGTTAAAAAATGAAGAACAAAAGAAAAACTAAAAATTAAATAAATGGAAAAAAAACAACCTAAAAAAAAAGTATATTGATTATTTTTTTTGGGGGGGGGGGGAGCTTTAGAGTTTTCTTTACGACGTGATATTAAGTGTAGTATAAAAAAAATTAATTAATGTAATTTAGAGTATAACATTATGATAATTGTTATTGTATATAGAAATAAAGTTTCTTTCATGATTGTTTTTATTTTTGTGTAGGCAAAAATTATATTTTTGATAATATTTTCAATATTTAGAATATAACATTACGATAATTGTTATTATATATAGAAATAAAGTTGCTTTTTTGATTGTTTTTATTATTTTGATGTTAGAAATCAATTTTTTTAAATATTTTTATTTATCAAAGACAATAATAAAATGTATCATAAAATTCATCGATAAAGTCAAATACAAACACATTATACTTAAGTTGAATCAATAGAGATTCGAAAGACTTTAAATCGATCTTTTACGAATTGATTGATCAATGATTATTATTTTATCAGATGAAAAACTTATGGTGCAAATATTGCAAAACAAAGATAAATAACATTGTGAAAAATTGATACCAGTTGTGAATATATACGCATTTTATACATTTCTTGAACATGAAATGTTTTAACTCTTATTTTAACGCAATTCTCTATTTCCTTGTTACAAAGAATTTTTTAGAATCAAACTTTCTCAATTTAGGTTGTAAACGACACACTTATGTTGTATGACCATTTAAAATAAATTATAAAGTAATATATTGAAATTGTTTATGAAAGAAAAAGATAGTATTGAGTACATAAATTTCATATCTTTGGAGGCTAATTACATCATATCCGAGAAGTTTTCTCAATTACAAAAATCATGAATTTTTCATTCCTTTCGAATATATACCTTGATTGTCAAATACATCACAAATGACATATTAGAAGGGATAGATATGTATCCAAGAGAAAATAGATGGGTCCGAGAGAAAATAGAATACATCCGAGAGAGGAATAAAATATCTTAAATCGTAATTTTATCTAATTTTTTTAATAAAATATATGAAATTAGATTGGACCGTATTACCGGACTTAAAATATCTAGTAATCTAATATATGTGAAACAACATATTCATTTTTTTCTTAAAAGAAGGTAAAGACAGAAAATTGAAGGAGTTCAAAAAAAATCAACACTATCTGTATAACAAAATTGAAATTTTTTTAATCTTTAGCTTTTTTACCCTCTCTTATTTCCGACATAATCACTCACTTTCTCTTTTAAAAAATATTAAATCATACTTCCTCTTTTAGAAAATATTAAATCATACTCTTCTTTTTCATCTTTTAACTTCTAAATAATCAAAATATATTTTCAAATCTCAATATAAAATGTAAAAATAATAATTCAGAAAACAGTGCATTAAAACATATGAAGAAGTAAAACCATTATTACTCATTAATTATTTCGTTTAATTTGAGAAAATGCAAGTAACCAATGTACTCAGGAATGAGAAAAATAAATAACAGAAAAACAAATCATTGTCAATTAAAATAAGAATTACAATATAGATTTTTAAAAAACGACTACTTCTATAAATGACTAAAAATAGTCATATTATTATGGATAATGCAACTTTAGGTGCAATCCACATAAAATAAACTTTTGAGGCTAGACATAAATTGTTACAGATAGGTGGTTGTGCCTACAGAAGCACCTTCTTGCATATGTCATGTGTTTGATTCGTCAAAATAATCAAATAACAATCATTAATTTACTCATCCTATCTCTCATATATTGCCAATTTCCCTCTTATATACTACGTCCTTCGTTTTACAAAGAATAATCGCATTTGAATTTACTCGGAGTTATAAATAAGACTTTTCAATTTTATAGTCTTAAATTAAAGTTATGTCAAATATATAAAATTATCCTTAATTGTGTGACCTTAAAGAAAAATATCACTGAAAAAGAAAAATATCGCTGAAAAATATTAATTTATTGAGTAAATTGATAACTCATTAAGACTATAATAGCTATTCTCTATTTACTCATACATAAATAATAAATATTATTAATCTAGTACCTTATTCCTTTAGTTTACAACTTCACATCTATTTATATTTTTTAGACTATATTAAAAGCATGAAGACCAAAAAACAATCAAACAAAAGTTGAAATAATTGGATAATCTTGCAAACAACCCTCTTATTTTCAGACATTTACATGCTCCTCGCTCACGGTCACGGACCAAATGCAGTATATCCCAAAGTGTAGTAAAGGAGGGAGTCACTCTTAACATATGTGTGTCCTAAAATGTATTTACAAACAAAATTAAAAAGTAATAGAGATGACATGAAAACACACATGTTTATCTATATTGTTTGTAGGGCTGCACATGGATATATGGGTTTTTGTTTTTCAAATATTTAATCAAATTATTTGTGTCGAACTATTAAATAAAATTAATAAAACTTGAATTTTTCAACTTCAATTTTTTGGGGTTTTTCCGAAATTTCTGATAAAATATACATGATACATACATATAATGAACTTGTGCTTCAAATATTTCCTTAGTCCTATCAAAATGCAAATGTCTAAGGCATTTCTTAAGAAAACAACACTATATGAGATGAGTGCTGACACTAAAGTATTCAACAAAAAAATAATAATGAAATCATATAAAAACAAATATTACAAATTAATTAATCATAACGAAATGATCATAATTTAAAAATAATAAATCATGCTAAAATAAGTCTATTAAATATTAGCTACATTATTAAATACTAAAGAAAAATCCAAATCAAAAATATATATATATATATATATATGAGGACCATAGACAAGGTGATGTAGCACCTCTCTATGGCCTCCATTTGCATTTAGTTTTTTCCTTTCATTTTTTTTTATTTTTTTTAAAAAATAAATTGGTTATTATATCATAAAAAAATAATTTAAATTTATTACAAATAAATATTTGTTATAAATCCATTGAATAGTGGACTGTCCATTTGCTTTTTTCATGAACTTATCTTATCATGTATCTACATTTTCAAGGCGACATGAACCTTTGTAGATAACTATGTACCTATTAATTGGGCATTTATCATGATGACCTTTGGGTGTGATATCTTAACACTATAAATAGAGATATCACTCACCATTTGATATATACTTGAACAAGAAGAAAATTCCTCTTCTTCTATCTAATTCTCTTGCCTTCTTCTCTTTATAATTTTAGTCTTATGAGCTTGATTTTATAATACATTATCAACACGAGTATGCTCTAAAAGTTGTAGCACTTTGCAAAAGTGTTGTAGTTGAAGCACTTGTGAACAGGAACATGTTTTATTTAATTTTTCTTGTTACATATTTATATTTTCAAAATTTCCTCTTATACTAATAATTTATTTTACACATTCTTTTGTTTTACTTAAACAATTTTATACATTGACTTATGATTATACTATCAGTTCTTCGTTTCTGAAAAGAATTGAACAATAGAGAAGTATATTTTCATGTTGATTTTTTAAGCGTTAATTATGAGGAACTCATTCATATTTATAATTTCTAGAGGTAAGAAAACTCTCGATCTTATTTTGATTAAATTTTCTTATATAATTCTTGATTTCATTTAAAGTCTCATGGTTGAGTTCTGTTGGCATTGACTTATATGACATTAATTGAAGGGTAAGATGATGGATTCAAGCCCCATCGCACCAAAAAGGTATGACATATGGTTAAAGTCCGGATGACATAAAAAATATTTGAGGGTAAGACGGTAGATTCAAGTTCTATCGCACCACGAGGATCAGACATCAATTTGAGTTTTGGTGCACCATGATGATAAGGATTGGGTTCAAGTCCCATAGAATTTGGTCTGACACGCCTTATATGGATAAGACATTGAATTTAAGTCAATGCACCATTGTGATGATATAATGATGACTAACTCTTTGATGAAAAGCCTTGAAATTCGTCCTATTGAATTTGATCCATTCCTTGAAAAGAATGTGGTAGCAACATATGATAACTTTAAAATTCGATGTTGACTTGCTCTATTCTATAGTATGAATCTGGAAGCAGTAAATAATTAGTCTGAAAAATGATAAATGATTAATGATATGAAAAAGGACGTGAAATGACGGAAATAATGGTCATCGTTGTGGTAATTATAAAAGGAAGAACACTGTGAGTTCTTCAAATATTCATTCGAAATGTGAAGACAATTTTTATTATCAAAATGGTATGAAAGGTCATTGGACTTGTGAATGTTATCAACCTAATACAAGTTTTATAAATTTTCCATCAAAATAAAAGAATATAAAGTGGTGGTGCACTTATTTTTCAAAGTGATGTTGAGGTGGATCATGTTGTCAAATATAAAGGTATGACATGCATAAATGGTTATCGTCAACTCATGAAGAGATTGTGACTTGTAATAATCATGTGAATGTTTGCCTATTATTGAAAGTGAATATGGAAATGTAACGACCTATTAGTTATTTTGAGCAGCAGATTTTATTTCTGAAAAAATTGGCTGGGACGACGGAACCCACGACGGACCGTCATGGGCACGACGGACCGTCGAGGGTGTCTCGTTTCAAAACACTTAGAAATTCTGAAAAATAGGTACTGAAATCGACTCTCTGAACTTCGTAACAGAATGGCAGGACGGACCGTCACAGGCGTGACGGACCGTCACAGGCGTGACGGACCGTCACAGACTCTTCAGAGAATTAAGTCTCTGAACTCTGTGACGGAGCAGCAGGACGGACCGTCGCAGGCACGACGGCCCGTCACAAGCTGCGTAATCCCAGGCGGGGTCGGATTTCTTTAAATGTTTTAAGGGGCGTTTTGGACTATTTCTGCTATAATTATAAAGTTAGTGGGTTAATATTAATAACTCAATTACTTGGGGGCTAAAAGAGGTAACCTTGAGTAAATTAGTGGGTTATTATTGCCATCTTTTATTCTTAATTATATGCTAATTAGGGTAAAAGAAAGAGGGTTTGAATAAGAAAAAGAAAAGAACAGAAAGAGAGGGAGAAGCGTACGATCAAGAGAAAGAAGAGAACAAAGCTTTGGGGAATTTGCTTGCTTGATCACTAATCTTCGGTGGAGGTAGGTTATGGTTTTTACACTATTCGTGGTAAACTCTTAATAGCGAATGATATGTATTGGGTAGTATTGTAAACCCTTCTATATGCTTAATTGTATGCTTGCATGTTGTGATTATATAATTGTGATAAAATAAGCATGATGAAGCTATTGAATCCTAAATCATGAAAAAGAAACCCTAATCTACTTTGTTAATGATGATGCCTTCGTATAAAAGAAGGCTTGATGAACGAAAGTAGTGAGATTAGGGGATCGGGTGCCACGTTCCGGTACCAGGATAGTATATGAGGATCGGAGTGTCACGTTCTGACACAAGGATAGAATATGGATCGGGTGCCACGTTCCGGTACCAGGATAGTATATGAGGATCGGAGTGTCACGTTCCGACACCAGGATAGAATATGGATCGGGTGCCACGTTCCAGTACCAGGATAGTATATATGGATCGGGTGTCACGTTCTGACACCAGGATTAGTAAAGGGAATGAATCTTGAAATATGTTAATATACTCAATTTAATGAACCTAATTCCCAAATGAGTATGATGGGGAGGCGTGAGTCCTCATTGATGAGCTTGGTGTTGTGACCAAGGGTTATGGGAATTGTAAATGCCGCATGTTGAGTATTGTAGTTGATTTTATGATATTATCTGATATATACTGTTTTCTATTTTGAGTTGGCCGATAATACCTACTCAGTACTTGTGTTTGTACTGACCCCTACTTGTATATGTTTTTTTCTGTTCATTGTGGAGTGCAGCAAACGTGCCGTCATCTTCAACTCAACCGCAACTCTAGCCAGTCTTCATTACTCCGGATATCAGGGTGAGCTAATGCTTCTAGCTTGGACTGGATCCTCCTCTTCATGTCTTGATGCCTTGAAGTTCCGGCATGGAATAGCTGTAAATGTATTTTAGCTTCTTAGATACTCTTAGATTTAGTAATTTGAAGTAGATGTTCTTGTGATGATGACTTCCAGATTTTGGGGATAATAATAGTTGTTGAGTTTTTAGAAGTTATTGAATTGGTTTTTATTAATGAGTTTAAGTCTTCCGCATTACTTTCTGCTGATATTATATTGAAATGTTAAGGTTTAGATTGGTTTGTTCGCTCACATAGGAGGGTAAGTGTGGGTGCCAGTCGCGGCCCGATTTGGGTCGTGACAAACTTGGTATCTGAGCATTAGGTTCGTTGGTCTCATCACACAAGAACGAGTCTAGTAGAGTCTTAAGGAACGGTAGGGGGACGCCTTTACTTTTCTTTGAGAGGCTATAAGACTTTACGAAAATTCCATTCTTTCTTTCTTTCTTTCGTGCTATTACTTGGGTCCAATTGGTATCTAGGTGATACAAATTGGTATCTGAGCATCTTCACTCTATTTCGCAGATGGTTAGAACTAGAGAAACAACCGCGCCAACACCAGCACCGGCGGGACAGGGTGCGTCTGAGCCAGCCACTGGGGCTGTAGCTAGAGGAAGAGTAGCGGCAAGAGGCCGTGGAAGAGGTCGTGGGAGGACGTCCTCCAGAGGAAGAGGACAAACACCTAGCCCACCTGATACTAGGGCGGTGACTCCTCCACCGACTGAGGGAGTGTTAAGAGAGGGTGAGGAAGGGGAGAATGAACAAGTACAGAATGAGGGATTGCCACCCCAACCTACCCCAGAGATGATCAATTAGGTTCTTGCTTATCTTAGCGGGTTATCTGATCAGGGCCAGACACCTCCAGTGTTTTCTGCACCAGCACCTCAGGTTCCGGAGGTACAACATGCGGCTACTGTGGCTCCCCGCATGGATGCCTCATTGGAAATAGGCACATTTCCTCGTCTGACTACAGGGCCTATAATGACAAATAATCAGCATGAACTTTTCAGTAAGTTCTTGAAATTGAAACCTCGAGTCTTCAAGAGTGCTGAATCTGAGGATGCTTATGATTTTCTGGTTGACTGTCACGAGCTACTACACAAGATGGGTATAGTAGAACGGTTTGGTGTGGAGTTTGTGACTTATAAGTTCCAAGGGAACGCCAAAATGTGGTGGCGGTCACATGTTGAGTGTCAACCAACAGAGGCGCCACCTATGACTTGGGCATCATTCTCTAGCTTGTTTATGGAGAAGTATATTCCCCGGACTTTGAGGGATAGAAAAAGAGATGAGTTCTTGAGCCTAGAGCAAGGTAGGATGTCGGTTACTGCATATGAGGCTAAGTTTCGTGCATTATCCAGGTATGCCACCCAACTTTGTTTCAGTCCACAAGAGCGGATTCGCCGTTTTGTGAAGGGGTTGAGATCAGAGTTGCGAATTTCAGCCTTACTGGTAGCAGCTACGGCGAAATCTTTTCAAGAAGTGGTAGACTTCGTGATAGAGGTAGAGGGAGTGAAGCCAGATGACTTCACCATGGAAACTACATCAAAAAGGTTTCGAAAGGGAGGTGAGTTTAATGGTTCTTACTCTACAGGACAGGGTTCAGGAGGTTACTCAGTCCGACCAATTCAGTCTTCACTACAGACTGTAGTTGGTGGTCCACCTCAGACCGGTCAACACTTCTCTGAGAGACCTATGCTTGAATCCAGAGAGTGTTGTGGATGTGGGGAGACTGGACACATTAAGAGGTATTGTCCAAAACAGAGTTACAGACCTCCAAATGTTAGAGGGAGAGGTGGTTATGGAAGAGGTCGTCATTCTGGAGGACGCGGTGGTCGAGGTAATGGTGGTCATCAAAACAGCTGGGGTGATGGGCAAACTGGAGCCACTACATCATAACATGGTAGGGGCAACGGACAGACAGGTGAGAGGGCCCATTGTTATGCTTTCCCTGGTAGATCTGAAGCGGAGACATCTGATGCTGTCATCACAGGTAATCTTTCGGTTTGTGATTGCATGGCTTCTGTATTATTTGATCCTGGATCCACATTTTCTTATGTATCTCCCTCATTTGCTAATGGTCTTAATTTACCTTGTGAATTGCTTGACATGCCTATTCGTGTGTCTACTCCGGTGGGTGAGTCTGTGATAGTTGAAAGGGTATATAGGTCTTGTTTGGTGACTTTCGTGGGGAGAAATACTTATGTAGACTTGGTTATCTTAGAAATGGTTGACTTTGATGTAATTCTGGGTATGACTTGGCTTTCCCCAAATTTTGCAATCTTGGATTGTAATGCTAAAACTGTGACGTTAGCCAAGCTTGGGACAGATCCGTTAGTGTGGGAGGGTGACTACACTTCTAATCCGGTTCGTATCATCTCCTTCCTTCGTGCTAAGAGAATGGTTAGTAAGGGTTGTTTAGAGTTCTTGGCACATCTCAGGGATGATACTACCCAAGTACCTCCGATTGAGTCGGTCTCGATAGTTCGTGAGTTTTTAGATGTGTTTCCTGCAGACCTTCCTGGTATGCCACCGGATAGAGATATTGACTTCTGCATCGATCTTGAACCGGGTACTCGCCCCATTTCTATACCCCCTTATAGAATGGCCCCCGCGGAGTTACGAGAGTTAAAGGCCCAACTTCAAGAGTTGTTGAGCAAAGGCTTCATCAGAACAAGTGCATCTCCTTGGGGTGCTCCGGTGTTATTTGTGAGGAAGAAGGATGGGAGTTTTCGGATGTGCATAGACTACCGGCAGTTGAACAAGGTAACTATTAAGAACAAAAATCCCATTCCTCGCATTGATGACTTGTTCGATCAGTTACAAGGTGCTTGTTACTTCTCTAAGATTGACTTGAGATCCGGTTATCATCAATTGAAGATACGGGCAACGGATGTGCCAAAGACTGCTTTTCGAACTAGGTATGGGCATTACGAATTTGTAGTAATGTCTTTTGGTCTTACGAATGCCCCTGCTGCTTTCATGAGCTTGATGAACGGGATTTTTAAGACATATCTGGATCTCTTTGTGATCGTATTCATTGATGATATATTGGTATACTCAAAGAGCAAGAAGGAACATGAAGAGCATTTGAGAATGGTACTGGAAATGTTAAGGGAGAAGAAGCTCTATGCCAAATTCTCCAAGTGTGAGTTTTGGCTAGATTCAGTGTCCTTCTTGGGGCATGTGGTTTCGAAGGATGGGGTGATGGTAGATCCTTCTAAGATTGAGACAGTAAAGAATTGGGTAAGACCTACTAATGTGTCAGAAATAAGGAGCTTTGTTGGTTTAGCTAGCTATTACCGTCGATTTGTCAAGGGATTCTCTTCAATTGCTTCCCAATTGACGAACTTGACTAAGCAGAATGTTCCATTTGTATGGTCGGATGAATGTGAAGAAAGCTTCCAGAAGCTCAAGACTTTGTTGACTACCGCACCAATCCTTACCTTGTCAGTGGAAGGTAAGAATTTCGTTGTCTATTATGATGCATCCTATTCTTGCTTGGGTGCGGTGCTAATGTAAGAGAAGAATGTAATTGCTTATGCTTCAAGGCAATTAAAGGTGCATGAACGCAATTACCCGACCCATGATTTGGAATTGGCTGCGGTAGTGTTTGCCTTATAAAGCAATGGAGACACTATCTATATGGGGTTAAGTGTGAAGTATACACGGATCATCGTAGCCTACAGTATGTCTTTACTCAAAAAGATTTGAACTTGAGACAGAGGAGATGGATGGAACTACTGAAGGACTACGACATCACTATCTTGTATCATCCGGGAAAGGCTGATGTTGTGGCAGACGCCTTAAGTAGAAAGGCAGGGAGCATGGAAAGTATAGCTCACTTGCAATTTTCTAGACATCCATTGGCTAGAGAGGTTCAGACTCTGGCTAACGACTTGATGAGGTTAGAAGTAGATGAGAAGGGAGGATTGTTGGCTTGTGTGGAGGCAAGATCTTCTTTTCTTGACAAGATTAAGGGAAAACAGTTTGAGGATGAGAAACTAAGCAGAATCCAAGATAAAGTATTGCGAGGAGAGGCTAATGAAGCACAAATCGATGAGGAAGGTGTTTTGAGAATCAATGGAAGGGTATGTGTACCCCGCGTCGATGATTTGATCAACACTATTCTGACAGAGGCTCATAGTTCAAGGTATTCTATACATCCTGGTGCAACCAAGATGTATCGTGACCTAAAGCAACACTTTTGGTGGAGTAGAATGAAGCGTGATATTGTTGATTTTATTGCCAAATGTCCAAACTGTCAGCAAGTAAAGTATGAACACCAGAGGCCCGGAGGAACACTTCAGAGAATGCCTATTCCTGAATGGAAGTGGGAAAGGATTGCAATGGATTTCGTAGTTGGTCTTCCAAAGACAATAGGTAAGTATGACTCTATTTGGGTAATTGTGGACAGATTAACTAAGTCTGCTCATTTCATTCCGGTCAAGGTGACTTATAATACAGAGAAGTTAGCCAAAATTTACATCTCAGAAATTGTTCGATTGCATGGAGTTCCACTTTCCATCATATCAGATAGAGGTACGCAGTTTACTTTTAAGTTCTGGAAAACATTGCATGCGGAATTGGGTACTAGGTTGGACCTTAGCACTGCGTTCCATCCTCAGACCGATAGTCAGTCTGAGCGAACGATTCAAGTGTTGGAGAATATGCTTCGTGCATGTGTGATAGAATTTGGTGGTCATTGGGATAGCTTCTTACCCTTAGCAGAGTTCTCCTACAACAATAGCTATCACTCAAGCATTGATATGGCCCCATTTGAGGCACTATATGGGAGAAGATGTAGGTCTCCCATTGGGTGGTTTGATGCATTTGAGGTTAGACCTTGGGGTACTGACCTTTTGAGGGATTCATTGGAGAAAGTGAAATCTATTCAAGAAAAGCTTTTAGCAGCGGAAAGTAGGAAAAAGGAATATGCAGATCGCAAGGTTAGAGACTTGGAGTTTATGGAGGGTGAGAAAGTCTTGCTGAAGGTTTCACCCATGAAAGGGGTGATGCGGTTTGGTAAGCAAGGTAAGCTTAGTCCGAGGTATATTGGTCCCTTCGAGGTTCTGAAGCGCATAGGGGAGGTGGCTTATGAGTTAGCCTTGCCTCCAGGGCTGTCCGGGGTACATCCGGTGTTTCATGTATCTATGTTGAAAAGATACCATGGGGATGGAAACTACATTATCCGTTGGGATTCAGTTTTGCTTGATGAGAATTTGTCCTATGAGGAGGAACCTGTTGCTATTCTAGATAGAGAAGTTCGCAAGTTGAGGTCAAGGGAGATTGCATCCATCAAAGTTCAATGGAAAAATCGACCCGTTGAAGAAGCCACTTGGGAGAAAGAGGCTGACATGCAAGAAAGATACCCACACCTGTTTACAGATTCAGGTACTCCTTTCCGCCCTTGTTTTCTTCTTGTGATCGTTCGGGGACGAACGATGGGTAAATTGGTATCTATTGTAACGACCTATTAGTCGTCTTGAGCAGCAGATTTTATTTCTGGAAAAACTGGCTGGGACGACGGAACCCACGACGGACCGTTATGGGCACGACGGACCGTCGAGGGTGTCTCGTTTCAAAACACTTAGAAATTCTGAAAAATGGGTACTGAAATCGACTCTCTGAACTTCGTAACGGAATGGCAGGACGGACCGTCACAGACGTGACGGACCGTCAGAGGCGTGACGGACCGTCACAGACTCTTCAGAGAATTGAGTCTCTGAACTCTGTGACGGAGCAGCAGGACGGACCGTCGCAGGCATGACGGCCCGTCACAGGCTGCGTAATCCCAGGCGGGGTCGGATTTCTTTAAATGTTTTAAGGGGCGTTTTGGACTATTTCATCTATAATTATAAAGTTAGTGGGTTAATATTAATAACTCAATTACTTGGGGGCTAAAAGAGGTAACCTTGAGTAAATAAGTGAGTTATTATTGCCATCTTTTATTCTTAATTATATGCTAATTAGGGTAAAAGAAAGAGGGTTTGAATAAGAAAAAGAAAAGAATAGAAAGAGAAGGAGAAGCGTACGATCAAGAGAAAGAAGAGAACAAAGCTTTGGGGAATTTGCTTGCTTGATCACTAATCTTCGGTGGAGGTAGGTTATGGTTTTTACACTATTCGTAGTAAACTCTTAATAGAGAATGATATGTATTGGGTAGTGTTATAAACCCTTCTATATGCTTAATTGTATGCTTGCATGTTGTGATTATATAATTGTAATAAAATAAGCATGATGAAGCTATTGAATCCTAAATCTTGAAAAAGAAATCCTAATCTACTTTGTTAATGATGATGCCTTAGTATAAAAGAAGGCTTGATGAATGAAAGTAGTGAGATTAGGGGATCGGGTGCCACGTTCCGGTACCAGGATAGTATATGAGGATCGGAGTGTCACGTTCCGACACAAGGATAGAATATGGATCGGGTGCCACGTTCCGGTACCAGGATAGTATATGAGGATCGGAGTGTCACGTTCCGACACCAGGATAGAATATGGATCGGGTGCCACGTTCCGGTACCAGGATAGTATATATGGATCGGGTGTCACGTTCCGACACCAGGATTAGTAAAGGGAATGAATCTTGAAATATGTTAATATACTCAATTTAATGAACCTAATTCCCAAATGAGTATGATGGGGAGGCGTGAGTCCTCATTGATGAGCTTGGTGTTGTGACCAAGGGTTATGGTAATTGTAAATGCCGCATGTTGAGTATTGTAGTTGATTTTATGATATTATCTGATATATACTGTTTTCTATTTTGAGTTGGCCGATGATACCTACTAAGTACTTGTGTTTGTACTGACCCCTACTTGTATATGTTTGCTTCTGTTCATTGTGGAGTGCAGCAAACGTGCCGTCGTCATCAACTCAACTGCATTTCTAGCCAGTCTTCATTACTCCGGATATCAGGGTGAGCTAATGCTTCTAGCTTGGACTGGATCCTCCTCTTCATGTCTTGATGCCTTGAAGTTTCGGCATGGACTAGTTGTTTATGTATTTTAGCTTCTTAGATACTCTTAGATTTAGTAATTTGAAGTAGATGTTCTTGTGATGATGACTTCCAGATTTTGGGGATAATTATAGTTGTTGAGTTTTTAGAAGTTATTGAATTGGTTTTTATTAATGAGTTTAAGTATTCCGCATTACTTTCTGCAGATATTATATTGAAATGTTAAGGATTAGATTGGTTGGTTCGCTCACATAGGAGGGTAAGTGTGGGTGTCAGTCGCGGCCCGATTTGGGTCATGACAGGAAAAAATATAAATTAAAAATATGAATAAGAATATATTCATGCATGGTTGGATATATGTCACAACTCACCTATACGGTAGGTTTGAGAAAAAATGATATATGTCAAAACTCACCTCTATGGTTATTTTGAGAGCAAATAAATTTTATTTGGCAGAAATGATTAATGGTATTGTACTTCACTATGGTATGTTTATTGTGAACTACCGAAAGGGCAAAAGAAAGAAATAGTTCTTGCCTATAAGGGTTGTGGTCATTATTGTGTGACAATACAAGTTTGTCATTGGTTGTGTACCTATGGTACAACAAAAGTAAAGCAACAAACATGTCTTGCTCGTAATGATTTTGACCATGACAATAATCATATAATTTCCTCCTTGAAGAAAATTCTCACCATAGGGATAGTGACATGCAATATGTAATAGTACACAAAATTAATTGCAAGCTCTAACAAGTTGTGTTATGACCAGAGGAAAGTTTCGAATGAATTAAAAAGAAATATTGAGACTAATGTTACTCTAGGGCCTGAACTTGGTGCCAATAGTTCATATGGTAACACACCAGCACCACACCTATTTTTCAGTTTAACATCTGCATTTCTTTCATCTATCTCCGTCTCAATTCTCCTTATTTTCGCAGAAAATTTGTACAACTCTTTGACAATATCTGCATCACTGGTCCAAGTAGACGGTTGCTGTCTTTCCCCTATGTATTCTTCGTCTAGGGAATGCGTCGATAATGTGTCAACCACGGCCATGAATTTGATAGAGAGAAATGGTTACAAATATGATAGTCCTTGAGCTGATACTCACCACAATGTAGAACACAACCAACAGAATTATGAAGGATCAAGGTACAACTCAAAACTTGGAGGTGGTTATCTTCTAAGGCATGGAGTTTCAAGGATGAATAAACTGTACAATGAACAGACAAGCCATTTGCCCGTGGATGGTCAGAGTTACAACCATCATTATTCGAAGGCTTATGCAATGATATTATGAAAAGATTTAATATCTTTAATTATTACAATCGAAGCGGGTTATAAATATTTATGTAAAAGGTTTTTCCTCTTATTTGTTGCACACTAACATAGGCATGTTGATGAATTCACATGCAAAAGTAAACTATAATTATACTGAAATAAAGATCAGTTGGCATGACTGGTTGACCATTCTGGTTTTAATGTGATGCAAATATAATTGAGAATTCATTTAGATTATATGATGAAGAAATAAAATATTCTTCAAAATTTTCTTGTATTGTTTGTTTTCATTGTACCAGCTAAGTTGAGATTGTAAATCCCCTAAAATTTTTGGAACATATAAAAGGGTGAATATGAGACCATTCACCTGCCATGTAGATCATTCTCAACTATATGATGGATGTACCTATGTCATGATCACATGTGCTTTGTTTTCAACTTACAAATTGGTGTTTGTAAGGTTGTTTGCTCGAATTATTAAATTAAGAGCACAGTTCTGAACTATGAAATTATATTCATAATGCTGGTTGATTTAGCAAAAATTTTATGCCTTCAATTATAGCTAAATCATTGTTATGAGAAAAAAACTCCCAAATAAGATTTGGTATGAGATAATTTTATTTGACATGTAGCAACACATGTATGTATCAAGCCAACAAGGTTTTCCCATTAAAATTGGTTCAGGGTCAGGAACCAAATAATTTTCATCTAAAATGTTGAATGTGCGGTTATGATTTTAATTGGCCACCACGCACAAAGATGAAATCCCAAATAAGATTGGGATAAATGTTAGATTTTCTACCATAAGGGGGAGAGATGATTTTGCAATTGAAAATTACGTGTGAGATTAATTATGAATTATCTAGATCCTTGTTAAATAAATATGTGAACTTAAAGTTCAAGGGATAATTCATTTGCATAATGTTTCAAATCAATTGTCAGATGAATGTACTGACCCAATGAAATAATTCAGCCGCAAATGCTCCAGTGTGAAGTCCTTGAAGGACAGAGTCTATGATACGCCGAAAGCGTAATATACCAATCGATTCCATATATAAAATTCTTTGAAGAAGGAGACGAACAAATGATCAATATGGTCATGATAATGAGGCAAGTGCTATAAGAGATCACCACATAACAATTCATAAAACCTTGGAAAAAGATTCAGGTACCTGAAAATGAAAAAAAATGAAGAGATCTATATAATTTATTTCATGTTGGAATAGATATCAAATAATCGTCGATGACATCTTTGATATGAGGTAGCCCATAATGATCATTCTGACGAGGATCTTGAATTCAATTTTGTCATATAGTGTGGACAGATAAATGGTTGGCCAAGTAAAATGCATAATTCAAGTACATTTTATTTCACTTAGAAAAGTGATGGTTTAGACTGATAGTCTATAAATCAATGTATAACATCAATGGGGTACAAATAAATTATTATGCTATAGTATAACTATAAGATATCAAGTACGATTTGCGCCTTGGGGATTAAAGGTTTGTTGCAAAATCCTTACATTATTGGAGATGTTTTCTCCTATGTTGGACACAATGAGGGTTGTTTTGATCTGGCAACATATGAAAAACTTGAATACATATAATGAATAATTGTTATGTCTGGCTAGACAATGAAGGTTATATGAAAATCTTTGAAGCAATCGAGGTGTCTGAAGCATATAAATGTTTGAAGGAACTTTTTCGATAGAGCTTCAAGAATCCTTATTGAATTGTAATAATCAAGGAAGAAAAGGTTACAAAAAGAATGACCCTAGTTTTCCTTGTATTTTTATGAAAAGGTCTTGGTAAGACATAATTTTTATTGACCTACAAATTGATAATTTGACAAATGAAATGTTTGTCTATCATTGCACATACACAAATATGTTTTTATGCATTTTTATATGGATAAATAACATTCATTGAGTACCCCAATGATTATGAGATCACTTGACATCATTGATGATTCAATTTGATCACAAAAGAAGGATGAAGAGCTTCTTGGTGATGAAACTCCACATTTTTGTGCAATCAGGGCACTAGTGCATCTTACTAATTATATTTGACCTGATATTTGTTTTGCAGTAAATTTACTGGTAAGATTCAGTTTCACCCCGATAAAAGGACATTGAAATGATGTTGAGCACATGATTGAATATCCTCGAAGGACCATAGTTATGAGTTTATTTTATTCCGAGGAATCCAAGACAAAATTGATTGGTTACGCAGATGCAAAATATTTATTTGATCCGCATAAAATTCTATCTCAAGAATGCTATGTGTTTGCATATGGAGACACAATAATATCCTAGCGATCAATGAAACAAATGTTGCTATGCAGAAATAAAAGCCCTCCATGAAGCAAGTTGAGAGTGCATCTGGTTATGATAAATGACACACCATATTTATAAATGTACCAACCACAATGTACAAAGATTGGAGACATCATCACAAGAAATTAAGTGATGTTTTAATCAGGGGGAGTATAATACGCGTTGCACTCTTTTTCCCTTGACCGAGATTTTTTTCCACTGGGTTTTGCTGGCAAAGTTTTTAATGAGGCAACAAATAGCGCGTATCAAAAGATATGTATACTCCTTTTCCTTCACTAGAATATTTTCCCACAGGATTTTTCCTAGTAAGGTTTTAACGAGGCACGTAATCTATGGACATTCAAGGGGGTGTGTTATAAATCTATTGAATAGTTGATTGTCCATTTGCTTTCTTCATAAACTTATCTTATCATGTATCTAATTTCCAAGGTGCAATGAACCTTTGTAAATAACAATGTACCTATTAATTAGGCATTTATTATGGTGACCTTTGGGAGTGATATTTGTCACGCCCCTTTTTTTTCTCAATATTTTTGATTTTATTGTTTCGAAATAAAAAGAGTTTTTTCCAATTAAAATGACCTTGTGAAAATGGACTATTTTATTATTGAGAGTCACCACTTCAAATTGAGTTTTGGTGCTAAAACTCACCTTATTTAAATCCCTAATCAAAAAGAAATTTGACTCTATTTTTATTGGTCTGCGAACTAGAAATCCGGATAAGGAATTTTATTGACCGAGAGGAAGGTATTAGACACCCCTCGAGTCTTGTGGTTCTAGCACGATCGTGTAACGACCTGTTAATCGTTTTGAGCAGCAGATTTTATTTCTGGAAAAACTGGCTGAGACGACGGATCCCACGACGGACCGTCATGGGCACGATGGACCGTTGAGGGTGTCTCGTTTCAAAACACTTAGAATTCTGAAATTTGGATACTGAAATCGACTCTCTGAACTTCGTGACGAAGTGGCAGGACGGACCGTCACAGGCATGACGGACCGTCACAGACTCTTTAATAAATCGAGTCTCTGAACCTTGTGACGGAAGCAGCAGGACGGACCGTCGCAGGCACGACGGGCCGTCACAGACTGCGTAATCCCAAGCTGAGTTGAATTTCTGTTAAATGTTTTAAGGGGCGTTTTGAACTATTCCTGCTATAATTATAAATCTAGTGGGTTAATGTTAATAATTTAACTACTGGAGGGTTAAAGGAGATAACCTTGAATTAATTAGTGGGTTACTTTTGTCATCTTTTATACTTGATTATATGCTAATTAGGGTAAAAGAAAAAGGGTTTGAATAAGAAAGATAGAAAGAATTGAGAGAAGAGGGAGAAACGATCGAGAGAGAGAGGAACGAAGAAGAAAGCAAAGATTTTGAGGATTAGCTTGCTTGATCACAATTCTTCGGTGGAGGTAGGTTATGGTTTTTATGCTATTCGTAGTAAACTCTTAATAGAAAATGATATGTATTGGGTAGTGTTGTAAACCCTTCTATATGCTTAATTGTATGCTTGCATGGATGTGATGATATAATTGTGATGAAATAAACATGATGAAGCTATTGAATCCTAAATCTTGAAAACCTCTTGTTAATGATGATGCCTTGGTATAAAAGAAGGCTTGATGAACTAAAAGAATGAGGTTAGGGGATCGGGTGTCACGAACCGACACGTAGTAATAGGGGGATCGGGTGTCACGAACCGACACGTAGTAATAGGGGGACCAGGTGTCACAAACCGACACGTAGTAATAGGGGGATCGGGTTTCACGAACCGACACGTAGTATTAGGGGGATCGGGTGTCACGAACCGACACGTAGTATTAGGGGATCGGAGTGTCACGTTCTGACACAAGAGGAATAAATACTAAGATTTAATGAACCTATTTCCCAAATGAGTATGGTATGGAGGCTTGCGTCCTCATGGGTGTACTTGGCGTACTTTTTATTGATTATAGTACTTGTTGTTGCTACCTGTTGAGTATTGTAGTTTATTTTATGATATTATTCGATATATATTAGTTACTATTTTGAGTTGACCGATGATATCTACTCAGTACTCGTGTTATTGTACTGACCCCTACTTGTATGTTTTCCTTTTGTTCATTGTGGAGTGCAGCAAACGTACCGTCGTCTTCAATCCAACCGCAACTCTAGCCAGTCTTCATCACACCAGATCTCAGGGTGAGCTAAAGCTTCTAGCTTGGACTGGATCTTCTTCTTCATGTCTTGATGCCTTGAAGTTCTGGCATAGACTAGCTATTATTTATGTTTAGTTTCTTAGATACTCTTAGCTTTAGTAATTTGAGGATAGATGTTCTTGTGATGATGACTTCCAGATTTTGGGGATAATGATAAGTTTTGAGTTGTAGAAGTTGATTATTGATTTTGTTAATGAGTTTTAAGTCTTCCGCATTGTTTTCTATTTATTATGTTTGAAATGTTGGGGTTTAGATTGGTTGGTTCGCTCACATAGGAGGATAAATGTGGGTGCCACTCACGACATGTTTTGGGTCGTGACAGATCGCTTTATTAACATTGGTATGATTTTACTTAATTATGAATATTATATTATTTAACTGAGTAATAAAAATGTTTTTTCTTTATTCTCTCATTTATTTTAAATTTATTTAAAACTGTCTTATTTGTTTTTTTTAAAAATTAATTATCTCATTTTTTTGTGTGTCCATTAATTTGAAACTTGAAAATTTATATTTTTTTATATATATGTTTTAGTCTATTCGTATTTTTTAATTATAAATAGAATACATAAATGTATTTAATTGTTAGACATTATGATTTATGCATGAATGAAAGTGTTAGAATTTTGATAATTTTAAGATTATATTTTTAGTTAAATTAAAAATATGAGATAAAATATTAACTTTAGAAAAAAATCTAAGTAGAGTAGGACTATTATTAGAAAGATATATTCATTTTTCTATTTTTCATTTCTCCTTTTCTTTTCTTTTCGTTTTTTTTCTTTGTTTCTTTTACACGTTTTTTTTCTTAGTTGTTTTTTTTCACGTTTTGATTTTATAAATATTATGTTGTATATTTTTTCATTTTTTTTTATTTCTCTTCAAATTGTTTTATTTTATTTTATTTTTTCAATACGTTTTTTCTTACTCTTATTTTTTGTACGTTTTTTTTTTAAACTTTCTGTATTATTTATTTTATATTTTTATTTTATATTCTACTCGTTCTTCTTATTGTTTTTTATGTTTTTGTATTTATTTTTTACTCTGCTTCTTTCTCTTTATTTTTTATTATTTTTTTACATTCTCTTTCTGTCTTTAATTTTTTGGTTATGCTGTTTTTGTTTTTTTTGTTTCATTATTATTATTATTATTATTATTATTATTATTATTATTATTTTGGTTGTTCTTTTCTTTTAAGTTTTTTTTTAATCTTCCCAATAATTTGTCTATTTTTTTTTACCATAATTCTCTAAATAATATTATATATCATTTTAATTATATTTCTTAATAATACGAAGTAGTGATAATCATCTTACGTTTATTCCAGAGGAAAATCATCTTATTTGTTGAAATAATATATAAAAAAATGAAACATGTTTTGCATAGCTTTTCTAAATTGCTAATCACTTAAGCTTTAATTCATTTTTTAATCCAATAAATTTACAAATATTATTTTTTTTAAAAATAATTCTTAAGTGAAAATTAGGCTCCAAGAAACATTAGCTATTAAATATCACAAAATTAATTTTGATATAAATTGCATCTAAAAAAAAACATAGACAATAATAATAATGCAAAAAAATGTTATAAATCTTTTATTTTATATTATTTTTGTTAGCAAGAAATATTTTTTTTGTTTAGTTTTTCTGATCGAGAAAAAAAATAAAAAAAATCATAACATGCATCACAGATTGATGTTACATAATAATAACATACGATTCAAAGAACTCATATTATTATATTCAAATTTTCATATAACATTGCATTTAATAATGCGAGAATTTAGATCTACTGATTTGAGCCACGAATTTGGAACTATGACAAAAATCTCTTACTCTAACCTAATTCTCAAAAGAATAACTCACTTTTTTTCTTTTTGTGTTTGCTGTTGTTTTTTTTTCCTGTGTATTTTAATCTCCGTCTCTGTATCTCTCTGTCCTCTCTTTTTTTTTCCAACTAAACGTGGGATCATATAATATCTTTTTTGAGTGAGAATCTGTTGCTAATTCAAAGGAACATAGTGTGGTGTGATTAGGATTTAATTTGAAAATTAGTTGAGAAAATTGGGGTTGAGATAAAGATATAAAAATAAAATAAGTAATAGCAAATTAACAAAAAAAAAAATCATGCCAAAAAAGAAATAAAAATAAAAATAAATAGATAGGATGAGTATTTTTAGGAAAATAAGTTAGGAAGTTGGGAGTAATTAGATAAGGTAAAATAAATTTGAAATTATTTAGGACTCTTTTTTTTTCTTTTCTTTTTCTATACTCTTTCATAATATTTTCTATATTATTATCACTTTTAGACTAGATAGAATTAAAAATAATTTAAATTCCCAACTACTATTTAACATTTTTTATTTTATTAAACTATAACTGATCTTATAGTTTGTATTAATTATATATATATTTATTTTATTTTAAATACAACCCTTTTCAAATTGATGTAAAAGTTCTGTGTTTTGACAAAAAACTAGGCGTTCACAGTATTCCCCTCTTTGCTTGGAAAGAGTTTTCTTGCAAAGTCGTGAACAATGTGAGTAACTTTTAACTGAAATATTTATGCCAAAATGTGAAAAATTAATAAAAGAGAAGTGGTTTGAGGAGTCAGGCGTAGTTCCAATGAGTTAGGTTGTCGAGTGAGGTTTTGTCGAGATTCCGGTTCGCAGGTCCAACTATGTAGCAACCCATTTAGTCGGTTTGAGCACTAGAAATTTTTATGTTAGAAAATACATCCCGATAGATTTAAGTGGGTGTTTTGGACTATTCATAATTATAATTATGAAATTAGTGGGGTAGTTTTACTAATTTATTTAGTTAATGGTTAAGATATAATATTATAATTAATAGTGGGTCACTTTTATCACTATTATAGTTAAATGACTATAATACTTAGGGTAACAAATAATTTGTAGAAAAAAAAAAAGGAAGCGGAGAAAAGTGGGTGGAACGAAGAAAAAATCACGAGAACAACGTGCATATATTTTTTTTGGAGTACGTTTTCTGTATAACTACTGAATTTTTTTAAGTGATGATGCATGTGTGCCACTGGTGTCGTGACCAGTGGCTTCAATTGTCAACATATATGAATTAAGGGTAATGTGCAGGTGGTGGCTACTAACAATTAGAGAAAAAGAGAATTATGCATGTCTGCCACTGGTCTCGTGACCAGTGGCTTCAATGTTTAATGTTAGTGGGAAATTAAGAAATTGTCTTCGAGTGTTACTATTCTGTCACTGGTTTCGTAACCAGTGGCCTAATTTTAATATTATAAAATTTTGTTATGATATAAGAAATTAAATGTTGATATATTGAGATAGGTAATTAAATATAAAGTGTATTATATTAATTTAGTATCATCAAGGTTAAGTATATTGGAGGAAGTAAGATTTATCCCTAGGTTTAAACTTTAGTAAATTGATTATAGAATTAGATGAGTTTTTGGGTCTAGGCTAGACATAAAATAAATTTGAGTGTTTATAGACTCGCCAGCTTACAAGTTAACATATACTTGATAGATTGGAGAAGTTCTGAGGCAATAAGGAAAGGAAAGGCATTGAAGGACTAGTTTCTTGACTTCGATTCTTCGGTGGAGATAGGTTATGACTTATTTTGTATGTGATAGATAAACTCTAAATAGCGATTGATATGTATTGAGTGATATTGTAAAATCTCCTATGTACTTGATTGTGTAGTATGTTTTGATTGTGTGGTTTGTGGTTGGCCTAAAATTATGAGACTGTTGAATTTCTAATCTTGAAACCTCTCTATTAAAATGACGCCTTGAATAAAGAAGGCTTGATGAAATAAAATAATGAGATAATTGGATCGGAGTCTCACGTTGCGACACGGTATTATTGGATCGGAGTGTCACGTTCCGACACAGTATTATTGGATCGGAGTATCACGTTCTGACACGATATTATGGGATCGGAGTGTCACGTTCCGACACAATAACATTAAATGAAAGGAATCTTGAATTAACTTAATATACTCAATCTCAAAGAACCTATTTTTCAAATAAGTATGGTGTGGAGGAATGAGTCCTCATAGATGTGCTTGATGTTGTGATTGATGGTGTACCTATTATGGTGTTGTTGTCAATGATTCATGTGTTGTTGTTTGCCACCTGTTAAGTATTGTAGATGATTTTATATTATCATCCAATGTATATTGGTTTCTATTTTGAGTTGGCCGATGATACCTACTCAGTACGTGTTCCTTGTACTGACCCCTACTTGTATTTTCTTCTTTGTTATTTGTGGAGTGCAGCAAGTGTACCATCGACTTCAACTCGCCCTCATCTCTAGTTAGTCTCCAGCACATCAAAGTTCAGGGTGAGCTATTATTTCTAGCTCGTGCTGGATTCTCTCATTCACGTCTTGATGTCTTTGAAATTCCGACATGGACCATCCTTTTTATTTATTTTGGTTTCTTAAATACTCTTAGACTTGGTAATTAGAGGATAGATGTTCTTGATCTGATGACTTCCAGATTTTGGGGATAATAGGTGTTAAACTTTAGAAGTATATTTAATTGGTTACATTAATAAGATTTGGATCTTCCGCATTTTTTTTGTTATTCATAGTTAAACTATTGGTAAATATTGGGGTTTAGATTTGTTGGTTCGCTCACCTAGTAGGTTAAGTGTGGGTGCCACTCACAACTCGTTTTGGATCGTGACAAACTTGGTATCAGAGCGTTAGGTTCATTGGTCTCATCACACAAGGACAAGTCTAGTAGAGTCTTGAGGAACAGTATGGGGACGCCTTTACTTTTCTTCGAGAGGCTATAGGACTTTAGGAAAAACTCCATTCTTTTTCTTTCTTTCGTGCTATTACTTGGATCCAATTGGTATCTAGGTGATACAAATTGGTATCTGACATTCTCACTCTATTTCGCAGATGGTCAGAACTAGAGATACAACTGTGACAACACCAACACCGGCAAGACAGGGTACGTCTGCCAACCATTAGGGCTGTAACTCGAGGAGGAGCAGTGACAAGAGGCCGTGGTAGAGGTCGCAGGAGGACGCCCACTAGAGGCAGAGGACAAACACCTGATCCAGCTAGGAATAGAGCAGTGACTCCTCCACCGACTGATGAGGTAGTGAGAGAGGGTGAGGAAGGGGAAAATGAGCAGGTTCAGGATAAGGAAATACCACCCAGCCTACCCCAGAGATGATTAATCAGGTTCTTACTTATCTTAGCGGGTTATCTGATCAGGGCCAGACACCTCCAGTGTTTTCTGCACCAGCACCTCACGTTCAGGGGGTACAACATGCAGCTGCTATGGCTCCCCGCATGGATGCATCATTGGAGGTAGGCACGTTTCCTCGATTGACTACAGGGTCTATAATGACAGGTGATCAACATGAACTTTTCATTAAGTTCTTACAATTGAAACCTCTAGTCTTCAAGGGTGCTGAATCTGAAGATACCTATGATTTTTTGGTTGATTGTCATGAGCTGCTACATAAGATGGACATAGTACAACGATTCGGTGTTGAGTTTGTGACCTATCAGTTTCAGGGGGATGCCAAAATGTGGTGGCGGTCGTATGTTGAGTGTCAACCAGCAAGGGCACCACCTATGACCTGGGCATCATTTTCTAGCTTATGGAGAAGTATATACCCCGTACTTTAAGGGATAGGAGGAGAGATGAGTTCCTGAGCCTAGAGCAAGGAAGGATATCCGTTGCTGCTTATGAGGCCAAATTTTGTGCACTATCCAGGTATGCCACTCAGCTTTTCTTCAGTCCACAAGAGCGGATTCACCGCTTTGTGAAAGGATTGATGTTAGATTTGCAGATTCCAGCCTTACAGGTAGCTGCTGCAGCAAAATCCTTTTAGGAAGTGGTTGATTTTGTGATAGAGGTAGAGGGGGTGAAGCCAAACGACTTCACCACAACATCGACATTTAAGAAGTTTCTTAAAGGAGGTGAGTTTAGTGGTTCTTAATCCAGAGGGCAGAGTTCAGGAGGTTATCCAGCCCGTCCTATTCAGTCTTCATTGCAGGCTTCACCTGGGGGTCCGTCGCAGACTAGTCAGCCTTTTTCTGAGTTTGGAGGTAATCTCCAGACTTCGTCATTTTCACAAAGACCTATACTTGACTCCAGGAATTGTTATGGATGTGGAGAGGTTGGACATATTAGGAAATATTGTCCAAAACAGAGTTACAGACCCCCAGTAATGGTGGTCACCAATTCAGTCTGGGTGGCGGGCAAGTTGTAACTACTGCAGCGCAGCTTGGTAGGGGCAATGGACAGGCAGGTGATAGGTCCCATTGTTGTGCTTTCCCCGGGAGGTCTGAAGCAGAGACATCTAATGTTGTTATCACATGTACTCTTTTGGTCTGTGATTGCATGGCTTCTGTATTGTTTGATCCTGGATCCACATTTTCATATGTATCTTCCTCATTTGCTACTGGTGTTGATTTATATTGTGATTTGCTTGACATGCCTATTCGTGTCTCTACTCCTGTGGGTGAGTCTGTGATAGTTGAAAAGGTGTATAGGTCATGCCTTGTGACTTTTGTGGGGAGCAATACTTATGTAGATTTGATTATTCTAGAGATGGTTTATTTTGATGTAATTCTGGGTATGACTTGGCTTTCTCCAAGTTTTACAATCTTAGATTGTAATGCTAAAACTGTGACATTGGCCAAGCCTGGGACAGATCTGCTAGTGTGGGAGGGTGACTATATTTCCACTCCAGTTCGTATTATCTCTTTTCTTCGTGCTAAGAGGATGGTGAGTAAGGGTTGTTTAGCTATCTTGGCACATCTCAGGGATGATACTTCCGAAGTATCTTCGATCGAGTCTGTTTCGACAATCCGCGAGTTTTTGGATGTGTTTCCTGCAGACCTTCCTGGTATGCCACCGGATAGGGATATTGATTTTTGTATTGATCTGGAGCCAGGTACTCGCCCCATTTCCATTCCACCTTATAGAATGGCTCCAGCCGAGTTAAGGGAGTTAAAGGCCCAACTTCAGGAGTTGTTAGGTAAAGGTTTTATTAGACCGAGTTCATCCCCTTAGGGTGCTCCTGTTTTATATGTGAAGAAGAAAGATGGAAGTTTTCGGATGTGCATAGACTACAGGTAGCTGAATAAGGTTACTATTAAGAACAAGTATCCCATTCCTCGCATTGATGATTTGTTCGATCAGTTACAAGATTCTTGTGTCTTCTCTAAAATTGATTTGAGATCCGGTTATCATCAATTGAAAATACGGGCAACAGATGTGCCAAAGACTGCTTTTCGAACCAGGTATGGGCATTATGACTTCTTAGTAATGTCTTTTGGTCTTACGAATGCCCCAGCTGCTTTCATGAGCCTGATGAACGGGATTTTTAAGCCATATCTGGATCTCTTTGTTATTGTATTTATTGATGATATACTGATATACTCAAAGAGCAGAAAAGAACATGAGGAGCATTTGAGAGTAGTATTGGAGTTGTTGAGGTAGAAGAGGCTTTATGCCAAATTCTCCAAGTGTGAGTTTTGGCTAGATTCAGTGTCCTTCTTGAGGCACGTGGTTTCTAAGGATGGAGTAATGGTGGATCCTTCTAAGATTGAAGCAGTGAAAAGTTGGGTAAGACCTACTAATGTTTCAGAGGTAAGGAGCTTTGTTGGTTTAGCTAGCTACTACCGTTGACTTGTCAAGGGATTTTCTTCTATTGCTTCCCAGCTGGCAAATTTGACTAAGCAGAATGTTCCATTTGTATGGTCAAACGAATGTGAGGAAAGCTTCCAGAAACTCAAGACCTTGTTGACTACTGCACCAATTCTTACCTTGCCAGTGCAAGGTAAGAATTTTATTGTTTATTGTGATGCATCTTATTCTGGTTTGGGTTCAGTGCTAATGCAGGAGAGAAATGTAATTGCTTATGCTTCGAGGCAATTAAAAGTGTATGAACGTAACTATCCGACCCATGATTTGGAGTTGGCTGCCGTTGTATTTGAATTAATGCAATGGAGACATTATCTATATGGGGTCAAGTGTGAAGTTTATACAGATCATCGTAGTTTATAATATGTCTTTACTCAGAAAAATTTGAATTTGAGGCAGAGGAGGTGGATGGAACTATTGAAAGACTATGATATTTCTATTTTGTGTCACCCAGGAAAAGCTAATGTTGTGGCAGATGCTTTAAGTATAAAAGTAGGGAGCATGGGTAGTTTAGCCCACTTACAGGTTTCTAGACGCCCATTGGCTAGAGAGGTTCAGACTCTGGCTAATGACTTATGAGGCTGGAAGTACTAGATAAAGGAGGATTTTTGGCCTCTGTGGAGGCAAGATCTTCCTTTCTTGACAAGATTAAGGGAAAGCAGTTTGCTGATGAGAAGCTGAGTCGAATTTGAGATATGGTATTGCGAGGACAAGCTAAAGAGGCAATAATTGATGAGGAAGGCTTCTTGAGAATTAAGGGAAGGGTATGTGGTCCCCGTGTTGATGATTTGACTCAGACTATTCTTGCAGAGGCTCATAGTTCGAGGTATTCTATACATCCTGGTGCAACCAAGATGTATCGTGATCTAAGGCAACATTATTGGTGGAGTAGAATGAAGCGTGACATTGTTGATTTTGTTGCCCAATGCCCAAACTGTCAGCAGGTAAAGTATGAACACCAGAGTCCTAGAGGGACACTTCAAAGAATGCCCATTCCTGAATGGAAGTGGGAAAGAATTGCAATGGATTTTGTAGTTGGTCTTCCAAAGACATTGGGTATGTTTGATTCTATTTGGGTAATTGTTGACACGTTAAATAAGTCTGCACACTTCATTCCGGTCAATATGACTTACAATGCAGAGAAGTTAGCCAAACTATATATCTCGGAAATTGTTCGATTGCATGGAGTTCAACTTTCCATCATATCAAATAGAGGTAAACAATTTACTTCTAAATTTTGGAAGACCCTACATGTTGAATTAGGTACTAGATTGGATCTTAGTATTGCATTTCACCCTCAGACCAATGGGCAGTCTGAGCGAACAATTCAAGTGCTAGAGGATATGCTTCGTGCGTGTGTGATAGATTTTGGTGGTCATTGGGATAAATTCTTACCCTTAGCAGAGTTTTCGTACAATAATAGCTATCGTTCGAGTATTGATATGGCCCCACTTGAGGCATTGTATGGGAGGAGATGTAGGTCCCCCATTGGTTGGTTTGATGCATTTGAGGTTAGACCTTGGGGTACTGACCTTCTGAGGGAATCATTAGAGAAAGTGAAATTTATTCAAGAAAAGCTTTTAGCAGCTCAAAGTAGGCAGAAGAAATATGCAGATCGGAAGGTTAGAGACTTGGATTTCATGGAGGGTGAACAAGTATTGCTGAAGGTTTCACCCATGAAGGGTGTGATGCGGTTTGGTAAGAGAGTTAAGCTAAGTCCGAGGTATATTGGACCGTTTAAAGTACTTAACCGCGTGGGGGAGGTGGCCTGTGAATTAGCCTTGCCTCCAAGACTGTCAGGAGTGCACCCGGTATTTCATGTGTCTATGCTAAAAAAATACGATGGTGATGGAAACTACATTATTCGAATTATGTCGTCTCGAATATTTTTATCGACATGGATACTTATTTTTATTTCTCTCACTTCATTGGAAGTTCCTACATTAACCGCCTCAATTTCACTTAAATTAGGCTTAAGCTTATTTTCAAATTGATCCAAACCCTTTTTTGTTTCTTCTTCAGCTTCAGCTTCATCATATTCTTTAGACTTAGGATTCATTGTTTTTAGATCAGACAACTCTCTAGGATCTAACTGTAAAATCCGCATGCACGTCATCTTATTAAAGTTAACGTAACTGAAAACAAAAATAAGATGAAAAATATTAGAAAGAGTAGGAACCAAGAAGATGACTAGAACTTCATTGCATTGAAAGGGAAGGATAGAAGGGTTAACAATAAAGCGAAGCACCTAGAATGTTTGAATTACAACCCTGAGAATAATCCAAGAAAATAAAATAAAAAACAACAAAACAAAAACTACCAGGGCTCCTTTCTTGCAGGGAGAGAAGTGGCTTTCCAGTTACTGAGTTGGACATTCGGGTCGATAAACTGACATGTTTACCATATAAAACATTTCCTTGATACCTTGACACATTTCATCCACATCATTTTGGATAGGTAAGTCTGGACACGATTGACCTCAAGATTTAATGAAAGAGTGAGCAATATGGGGGATCGGATTCGACATATTCCAAACATTTCTTTTATGATCTTTTGCCCATTTTATATCAAATCTAGTTGGACTAAAACCCAAACCGAATGTCTCTTGATTACCCATTGGATTGGTAGGACTCACAATTCCTTGCAACAACACACCTAACCCCATTCCGGGTTTATAACCGTTCTGTACCATTTGAGACACCACCATGACTGAAGTAGAGGACATATGAGGTTATTGGATTGGCTTTCCTTCTAAGAACTGATTAACTGTTATTATCTCCAAAGCCTGATAGTTGAGGGATTCACAACCACTTTTAGCCTCATACATGGTATTGAAGGATCTCGGGTGATTGGGAGATCATCTTCACCATTGACAATGATTTCTTGTTTTTCATGTTCAAACTTGACCATTTGGTGTAGAGTAGATGGCACAACTGTAGCCATGTGGATCCATGGCCTACCCAAAAGCAGATTGTAAGACGTGTCCATGTCAATAACTTGGAAAGTGATTCCAAACTCTGCTAGTCCAATTGTAACAATTAAGTAAATTCACCAAGAGTATCCTGTTTTGCACCATCAAATGCCCGTACACAAACAGTGTTAGAATGGATCCTATCAGTGCTGATTTTCAAGCTTTGTAGAGTGGAAAGAGGGCATATGTCTACATCCGATCCTCCATCAACCATGACTCTCTTCACATAGTGTTCTTCATATTTCACGGTTAAATGTAGAGCCCTATTATGTCCAAATCCTTTCAAGGGCAATTCATCATCAGTGAAAATGATTCCATTTACCTCAAAAATTCGATTGGCCATCTTTTCCAATTGACCCACTATAATATTTTCTGAGATATGTGCCTCATTCAAAATTATGATCAACACTTCACGATGTTCTTTAGAATGTATGACTAATGACAACAAAGAGATTTGAGCATGCATTTTCCTCAACTGATCCATAACAGAATAATCTTGAGCTTTCATCTTTTTTAGAAACTCTTCAGCATCTTTTTTTGTGAATGGTTTTTTTATCGGCAACTGATTTTCTTTGAATTGTTTGTCCCTGTTTAATTCTTCTGGAGCATAACACCTTTCGGAACGAGTTAAGCCTCTTATTTCAATTGTTTCTTCGACAATCTCCTCTCCCTTGTGAGTAAACAAGGACTTTGTTGTAGTTCCACGGAACGGCCTTCGTGTTTGTGATCGGAAGTTGTGTTGCAATTTGTATCACAACTAGATCTTTCATAGTTTCTTGATTTTGATCAAACATTGAATGTTTACCAGGAATTAGCATTTCGGTCCATTCAACGGTATGTCTGCTCTTTTTATAGATTCAGGGACATAAAATGCTAGCTTCCTCTAGTCCCTAAAATTCGAACGTGAACCTTTAACAATTATCGGTGCCCTTGGTATGGGTTCTAAAACCATACTAGACTCTTCTTTTGAAACCTTGCTTTCCACTTTTGTTCTACTTGTTTGCTCATAATCTTCAAAAATGTCAACCATCGCCACAACACGCTCATTATTATGAGCAGGGAGTGGGTTATCGGTGACATTTGGTGCTACCTCATTGCGTACCTAGATTACCTTATCCTCAATTAACTTCTCAATGACTCTTTTTAGGGTCCAACAATTCTCTGTGCTATGACCTGGAGCATTGGCGTGATACTCACATATAACAGTTTGGATCAAAGCCTCTTGCATTTGGATTGAAAACGTACGGAACGACAGGTTCAACCGATCTCAATTGTATTAATTTCCATAACAAACTCGTATACGATTCCCCAATTGGGGTAAAATTTTCTTTTCGACCTTGTTCTCCCGTATAATTTATCCGGGGACGTGGATTGTATGGTGCCTGGAAATTTAATTTTTGGGGGCGAGAAACTTGTGGTGAAGGCCCCCACCATTGTTGATGTGAAGGAGGCCGAACATATGCCTGAGTGTTGAAAACTTCATATTGGGACGAGTAATAATGATGAGGAGAATTATATTGTTCTTGTTGGACTTGACCATAAGGATGGTTCATGTTCATGCCCATTTGAACACCTCTCGATCCAGATGCCATCATGGACTCTTTCTCCTTCTTTTTTCGATTGGTAAAATTATCGGATCCACTTTGTATTGTTTGTGTGGTAGCTTTAATGGCTGCCTGACTCACAATCTTACACGACTTTATGCCATTCTCTATCATTTCTTCGATCTTAATCGCTTCGGCGAAAGGCTTGCCCATTGCGGCGAGAAGATAATGAAAATAGTAAGGTTCTTGATCCTGGAGAAAAACATCAATTAATTCATAGTCTTTCATCGGCGGTTTGACTCTAGCCGCCTGCTCCCTCAATCTTATGGCATATTCCCTAAAACTTTCAGATGACTTTTTTTTTTCATATTATCTAGGGAATTGTGATCGAGAAAAATATCCATATTGTATTGGAATTGTTGGACAAAATCCTGCACCATATCATCCCATACGTACAAATGAGTAATTTGATAAACCATTCTGATGCTACACCCATTAAACTCTCTCCAAATTAAGCCATAAGAAGTTATTCTTTTCCTCCGACTCCCCTCAACTGATTACAAAATCTTTTCAAATTAGTCACTGGATTGCCATGACTATTATATTTATCAAACTTTGGAGTTTTGAACCCTATAGGCAAGTGAATATTTGGAAACATGCATAAGTGAAATTTTAAACTAGTCAATAACTAAAATTATTTAATTAGCGGTTATTTATTTAATAAAGTAAATTAGTTAATAGTTGTGGACTAAGTCCATATTCATTTAATATCCAAGTAATTTGGCCCATGCAAAGAGATGAATTAACAATAATTGAGGGTTAAGAATTCTTTTATCCCCCAACAATCCACTAAAACTTCAGTCAGCAGACGAAGAGGAGAACCCTCACATAACCATAAACCATCACGAAAGGTGCCAAGTAATTATTTTTAGTTGTTATTGTCGTGTGTATGTGTGACTGGTTGGAAAGTTTATTTGGTTTAGTAAATTAAAAATACGTTGTATGTTATTGTTGTCAAGGAATTAGTGCTAGCAAAATTTTGACTTGAAATTGTGATTAATGGATATGATCTGTGTTGATAATATATCTACTGGAACATATGTAATGTAAATAAAGTTAGAGAAAGCAAACCTTAGAGATTTGGCACTACCGTATGATGTCTTTTTGGTAGAATAAATTAGTTTTTTTACTAATTAGGATAAAGTAATCATTGACTCATTATTTTAGGTTGTTATACATTTAACAAGGAATTGAAGTATACCAATTATGAAGTGTTGGATTTTCTTTTGTTAAATTTTCGAATAGTTTCTATTGCATTTTTTTGTCACTATTAATTATTAAGAAAAATGTACAGGTACACTATTGGTGTATATTATTTAGTGGAATTAGGATTTAATCATAGCCTTGAAATTTAGCAAATATAGTGTTGACATAGAAATTTTATCACAACTAGAAGTTGATTAAGAGATATGAGTGACTTTGTGGGTTTAGAATAGATATATAATTTTATGGGTGTCTACAGAGTCACTTACTTATGAGATATTCAACATTTGAGGTATGTTAAGGCTTTTTAGACTTGTTGAAGGACGTTTTTCTAATTAAAAATTAAAAATAATTTAGACAATGAATAAGGGTGAAAAACAGAGGTCTCATATCAATGGTGTGATAGACATTGATACGAGTACCAGTGTGATTAATTGGAAAGTTTATTATTATAATATGATAGATTGTAATTTTAGAATGCCAAAGCATATGGGCATTAGTTGTTGTATTTAGTGACTTGATTTCTTCTGTGTGGTTGGGTTTCTTTATTGAACCTGTATAATTTTGATAATTGAGGTGATTATATGTCATAGAGACATTTGATTTATTGAGATGTTGCATCATCCCCTTGGTTTGATATCATATTGTGCACATGTATTGACATGAGAAGAGTATGAGTAAATTTCTAATATGTGGAGATCGTCCATGTTGAGACCGAATTATGATTATAATTTGGGCATGTAGAGATCATCCGTGCGAGTGATTATTTATGATTATAAGTTGGGTACATGGAGATCGTCCGTGCTGGGGATTATTTGATTATATGATAGTGTGTTGAAATCGTCCGCACAGACACACGGAGATCGTCTGTATCGGTATATGGACCTCGTGAGTCTCCCATGGGTCATGAACTCTCGAAGTATTTCCCAGGAGTATCATGTATATACAGTTGAGAGAGTAATTGAAATATAAGGCATGTCATTTCATGGTGTCGCATTGCATTGCATCTCATTACATCCTCCAGTTTTGTTGATTATGGGTTTTATTGGTGGTTGAAAAGTACGTGATATTTGATTTCCTCTAATTGATAGAACTTGACTAGTAAATATAATATAGACTTGTACACATAAAGAATTGATTTTCGTACATAAACTCTTGTCACTACTTCTTCGTTGTCGGTCAATGAGATATACCGGGTACACGTGATTTCGTACTCATACTACACTTGATGCACTCTTTTGTGGTGCAGATTGGATTTCAAATTCGAGCACGTTCTTGGAGCTTGAATATGAGTTTGGATTATCTTAGAGTTGTGGTGCACTGCTTGAGATATTCTGCGGCCAAGCCTTCAATCTACCTCTATTTATTAGGTTATTTTTAAATTCTGATAGAATATTTCTTGTGTTTAGATTTTCATATTAGTTTTGACTTGTATCCTATTGTAAAATCTCTTGTACTTATGACACTAAATCTTGGGGGTGGTATTTATAATTTCCGCATTTATTTCGAATATTTAGTATGCTAGATATTAGTTGATATTATCTTTTTATGTTTAAGTTGAATGAACTTATTGAGTTGACTTACCTATTGGTTGGAAACATAGGTGTCATCAGGAATCATGATTATTGGATCATGACAAATTGATATAAGAGCCCTAGGTTCCTCGGTCTTACGAGTACAAGAGTTGAGTCTAGTAGAATCTTGCGGATCTATGCGGAGACGTCCGTTACTTGTCTTCGAAAGGCTATAGGACTTTAGGAAACTTTCCTTCTTTCATTCCTAATAGTGCGTTTGTAGTTTGGTTTAAGTTCAAAATTTCTTCTTTCATTCTCTCACCAACGGTGAAGAGACATTTTCAAATTTGACATCTGTGGTAGGGGATGATATTATGCAGTATAGTACATAAGTTGTGTTGTTAGTAAAATAACTTAGTAACAAGCATTTTGAATTTTAATAATGAAATTGACGAGGTTTGAAATAGCATTTTATTATTATTTTGATATTATAATTTCCCCATCTTTATTATATATTTTTTCAAAAATCTAAGAAACTATTGCAAATAATAATAATAATACTTCTGGACCTATTTCTGACACTACCAATGTTAGTGCTTACCCCGTTTCTTCAGTTTCAATTGTCCTACCATATGCCAAACCATTTTCGAATGTGTCAAATATTAAAATTTTCGCTAATGAAAATTTCAAAAGGTGGAAAGAACGTGTATTTTCATTGCTTGATGTTCATGGCGTTGCACATGCACTATTACATCTATAACCGAGTGCAGACGTTGATAACAAAGTTTTGGAATAACTCCAATATGCCAAAAAGGTATGTCGTCATACAATATTATAACGAGTTGTTTGAAGTTAGTGTAGCTGTAAAGAAGCAAAAGTCATTTGGGAAACCCTTGATTAAAATTTTCACTACTGAAGATGCTACAAAACAAAAGTTATTGGTTGGAAGATTTTACCAATGGCAGATGAGTAACGAAAATGAGATAAAAATTCAAATTAATGAATATCTAAAATTGCTTGAAGACTTTAAAGCTGAAGGAATCACTCTACTAAAAAAATTTGTTGTTGAAGTGCTAATTGAAAAACTACCAAACTCAAGTAATGACTACAAAAATAACTAAAAGAGCAAGCAAACAATTTTTACTATTGAGCAAATAGTGACTCACATTGTGATTGAAGACAACAACAGAAAGGAATCATTCAAGGCAAAGGAGTTGGCATTCAAGGCAAACTTAATACAAGGTCAAAGCAAGAATAATAAAAGGTATGATAATAAGTCTAACGGTTACTAGCCTTACTATTCCAATTTCGAGAGAAAGAAAGACTCTTGCTTTACTTGTGAAAAACAGGTCATCATGCCGCACAATGTAGGAGGAGAATAAAAAATAACAAGTAAAAGGGTTATCCTCCCCAGGCTAATTTAGTTGAAGGAGATGAAATTATTACAACTATCATTTCTCAAGTAAACATTGTAGTACATATAAAAGAATGAGTGGTAGACTCTGGGGCTACAAGTAACATTTGTGCGAATTGAGAAATATTTGCCTCCTATACATCAATAGGGGTTGACAGTGAAGTGCTCCTGAAACTTTCTTCGAAAAAAACTTTAGCCCTTATGGATGTGCTACATGTTCCTACTATGTGTGCAAACCTGATTTTCGTAGCCTTGCTTTATAAAAAGCTGCAGTGAAAGTGTCATTTGAATATGACAAGATTATACTGACAAAAAATAATGTGTTTGTAGGAAAAGGTTATTGTAACCAAGGACTTTTTGTACTTCATATATGTAATGTTGTGAATGAAAAAGATCTCCTTCTGCTTACATGATCGAATCTATTTCTTTATGGCATGTTAGATTAGTACATGTTAATTTCTCTTATGTAAAAAATATGCAAACACTTGATTTTTAATAAATGTGAAATATGTGCGGAAGCTAAAACTACAAAAATTTCATGTGTTTCAGTAAATAGAGAACTGAATTGTTGTCTCTAATTCACACTGATTTAGGTGATTTAAAACAAACAATGACTAGACGTGGTAAAAGATATTATGTAACTTTTATCTATGATTTTTCTAGATTAACTAAGTTATATTTACTTAGAAATAAAGATGATGTTTTTAATACCTTTAACTCTTACAAAACTGAAGTTGAAAATCAACATAGTAGAAAAATCAAGAGAATTAGATCTGAGAGAGGCGGAGAATATTCATCCTTAAATGCCTTTTGTGAAAAGGAAGGAATTATTCATGAAGTAACCTCGCCTTACTCTCCCGAAACTAATGGAGTAGGTGAAAGAAAAAATAGAACATTAAAGAAAATGATGGAACTCTATGTTAAGTTCTAATTACCAAATAACTTGTGGGGTGAAACTATATTATCTGCATGTCACTTACAAAATAGAATTTCTCATAAGAGAACTGACATAACACCTTATGAATCGTGTAAAGGTTATAAACCAAATTTGCAATATTTAAAAGTATGGGGATGTCTTGCTAAAGTTCTCTTGCATGAACCTAAGAAGAGAAAAATAGGTTCTAAAACAGTTGATTGCATGCTTATTGGATATGCTTAACATAGTGCCTTAAAGAGTGATGTGCTTGATTGCAATACTATTATTGAGATAAAAAATGCTGAATTTTTTGGACATATTTTTTCACTATGTCATAAACTTTCTCATGTACCTGCTGAAAGAAATAGTGAGTCTATTTCTAATATTGAAGAACTAAGGAGTAAAAGATCTAGGAAAATACTTTTTTTATGGAAATGATTTTCAAACTTTTCTTATTGATACTGAGCCATTAAATTATTCTGAATTATATATTCTCTTGATGCAAATTTTGGAAAGAGGCAATAAAATTTGAAATTGATTCAATTATGAAAATAATACATGAATTTTAACTAATCTACCTCCTGGTGCAAGACCTATTGATTGTGAATGAATTTTCAAAAGAAAAATTAACCCTGACGGATTTATAGATAAATGTAAAGCTCGGTTAGTAGCGAAAGGTTTTTCTCCAAAAAAAATATTGATTATTTTGATCAATTCATAAGTTTTTTATACATCAAATGGATGTAAAAAGAACTTTTATACGTGGTGATTTAGAAGAAGAAATTTAAATGATTCAACTTGAAGGATGTATTATTACTGGATAGGAAAATAAATTTTGTAAATTAGTTTAATATCTTTATGGCTTAAACAAGCTCCTAAGAGTGGCATGAAAAATTTCAATCAAGTCTTGATAAAATATGGTTTTTCTTCTATTCAAGTGGGTAAATGTGTTTATACTAAAATTGTAGTCAATGATTATGTGATTATATGTTTATATATTGATGACATGCTTATAGTTGGTACAGATTTAAATATTGTACAAAATATCAAATCATTCTTGTCTACTAATTTTAATATGAAAGATCTGGGTGAAGTAAATATGACACTAGGAGTTAAAGTTATAAGGAGTGAAGATGGTGTAATGTTGTCACAAGAACATTATGTTGAAAGACTTCTTAAAAAGTTTGAATGTTTTGAGGTGACCCAGTTGCTCAGTCTAAGTATGCTAAGATTATTGGGAGTCTGATGTTTTTGATGAATTTCAATAGGCCTGATATAGCCTATGTTGTGTGCAGACTGAGTAGATATACTCATAATCCCAATAAAGAGCATTGATCTGCATTAAATAGACTACTGAAATATTTGAGAGGAACGATAAATTATGGTATCATGTATAGTGAATTTCCTTCTACATTAGAAGGGTATTGTGATGAAAACTGAATCTCTGATTCATATGAGACAAAATCCAATAGCGGATATGTATTCACCTTAGATGGTGGTGCAATATCGTGGAAATCAGCTAAACAGACGATCATTGCTAGATTAGCTATGGAGTCAGAGTTTGTAGCTCTGGAGCTGACTGGTCCTGAGGCTGAATGACTAAGAAATTTTGTAGCGAATATCCTTTTAATAAAGGATGAATTGCCTCCTGTATTTATACAATGTGATTTTTAAACCGCAATTGCTATTGCGAAGAATAAATCTTACAACTGTAAGAGTAGACACATAAACTTGAGACATGATGTCATTAAACAGTTGTTGAGAAATGGAGTGATTTCCATTTATTACATGAAGTCAGAATTGAATTCGGTCGATTCAGTGACTAAACCCGTGGAAAGAAAATTAATTCTTCAAACCTCGAAAGAGATGAACACCAGGCACGCGCATGGCCTTTTAGCACAAAACAACATTGAACAATAAAATATGAGGATTAAAATGTGATCGATAGAATATCTAGCTTAAAAAAGAATAATTCGTTCATAAAATTTTTATATTTTACTAATAATTCTCTAAGTTAAATTTTATCGATCTAAGTTTGATTCATAATCCGAAAGACATTAAACCTTTTACATTTTAATCATACAAAATTAACCAAGTCGAGTTTTCTATCTCAAAATTATTTTAAAATATATGGGTAATTGATGAATATTTTAAATTAATTTGAGACATTTTATTTTATGACATAATCACTTATGTCATTAAGTTGATGACCAATGTACATATGTCATAAACTTAATCACCAAGTACTAATTTCCTTTTGCCTCCAATTATTAATTTTCTTTTGTCTCCAAGTAATGTCCTCCTCTTCTCCAAGTTTCAAGGCCTAAGCTCTTCTATATATAACTTGATGAAGTCTTGAGAAAATAGAAACCAAGTGAAGAGTAAGACTTAAGTCAATTTCAAATATCCCCTTTCCACTTGCTTTATTTTATAGTATTTATATTTTGTTCATTCTTGTGTCCTCTAATTTATTAAAGAATACTTATTTAATTTTGGGGAAATATTTCACATGTTTAAATACTTTCGTAAGAAAGTGCTTAACATGACTCAACGATTATATATATATATATATATATATATATATATATATATATATATATATATATATATATATATATATATATATATATATATATATATTTGGCGAATTTTATATATCTCAACAAATGCAAAATCCTCCTCAAACAGATGTCTTATTGTTGAAAAAAAATATAATAAAAATGGGGAAATTATAATATCAAAATAATAATAAGACAAGAGTTTATATGCACTGTTTTCTGAATTATTTTTACATCTTTTACAGAAGCAACTTCTTTTACTTCTTCATATGTTATCATATGTTTTTATGCACTGTTTTCTGAATTATTTTTTTTACATTTTATATTGAGATTTGGAAATATATTTTGATTATTTAGAAGTTAAAAGATGAAAAAGAAGAGTATGATTTAATATTTTCTAAAAGAGTAAATATGATTTAATATTTTTTAAAAGAGAAAGTGAGTGATTATTTCGGAAATAAGAGAGGGTAAAAAAGCTAAAGATAAAAAGATATTCACTTTTGTTCTACAGATAGAAAGTGTTGATTTTTTTGAACTCCTTCAATTTTCTTTCTTTACCTTCTTTTAAGAAAAAAATGAATATATTGTTTCACATATATTGGAGACATATACAAGTTTTATAGAAGAGTCCAAACTGTCAAGTAATGAAAAATCATCAAAAAAATGTATTTTAATAATACAATTGGTTGATATTTAAAAAAAAATTATTAAAAATTTAATATAAAAAAGTTAATAACGCGCCAAGCGCGGATTTGTTCACTAGATAATGAATATATTTGATCAGTTTTAATAACTTATCCTTTGTTTATATTAATTGTAGGTATAAAATAAAAAAATTAATTAACTCTATCTTTCTATTTTTATTTAGTAAGTCATTAAATATTCCTTCAGTCCTATATATATGACAATTTTTTTACATTATAATTAATAAATCATCAATAAATTGACCAACTTTACAATTTCACTCTTTATTCATATTAATTAGCCTGTTGAAAAAGATAAAAAATTTAGATCTTCAATTTTTTTTTAAATTTTCGGATGTCAATTAATTGTAGGGATAAAATAGGAAAAAATGTATTTGATCTTATCCTAATTTAGTTAGTGATTAAGTAGTATGAGACACATATTTTACAGAGGCTATAATGATCACTAGGGTTGTTCATGGTTGTGGTTAAAAAATTAAATTGAACTGCAATTCAAACCAAATCAATTAAAAATATCGATACTTGATTTGATTTGATTATGTATGATTTTAAATTTTGAAAAATTGATACTACTTTGTTTGGTTTTGATTTTACTAAAAAATAACTTCAAAAATAATCAAACTGAACCGATAAATTATATATATAAATTCTATAATTTTTTTAAATATTCTTCTTAAATGAAATATAAATATTTTGTTAAATTTTAAGGAACTTAAGTCTTTAACGTTACTAATATCTCAAGTCCAACACTTGAATTTTAGCCCATCTATTACATTCATAAGTCCAATTCTATAAAAAAATCATTACTTTAGTATTTACCCAGTATACATTTCATAAGATAGTTACACCTTCTTTTAATTGATCCACTTTGTTCGTCTAATGATAACTTTAATATTGTTGAATTGCTTATTGAACCAACAATAACTTTTCAGTGAATTGTTCATGTACTACGTTTTGTGTCTATCAAGAAACGTATGTCCTCAAAAATATGTTATATTCAAACTGAAAAAATCAGAAAAAATTGAACCAACAAACTAACCAAACTATCAATAATCAAATCGACGTTTATTATTTTCGCTTGATTTGGTTTTAGATATTTAAAAAAACTAATTAGGTTGGTTTTAGTTTAACTTTTAACCAAGAACTGATTCAAACAAACGACGAACACCCCTAATGACCACACAATCTCTATTTTTTATTACGTATATACGTGAGTTCATGACATCAGTTCTTTGATTCACGTGAAACAACAAAACTATAAAAAGGAATCTTAACTTTTCTAAAGGATCACAGCAAAAGAACATATTTCTTCTTTTTTAATAGAAGATTCCTTTACCAAAGTATTTCTAGTGTAAGCATGTAAGAATATAATTTTTTTTACTATTCGTTGTAATAATCTTTGCAAAAATTAATCTCTTTATCAAAATAATGTAAAAAATTTCTCCATTAAAATAATTTTTGTGCATGAATTGAGTAAAAACTCTGAAGGAATTAATCCTTGTCCTGATTAGTGAAACAAATAATCAACTTCTCGTAGAATATTCCTAAATGCCATATGGACATCAATTGAGAAAAAAAAAAATAAACGGAAAAGATCCTAAAATACCATTGAAGTATTGAAAATGGTACAAAATTACTCTTAATCCACCTATTGGCTCCAAAATGCCCTTTTCATAAACCTATTGGCTCCAAAATACCCTTGTCATCCACTTTTGGATTTAAAATTGACCACTTTTTTAATTGTTTTAAATTTAACTCTTTAAATATTTTTTAAAATAATTGGTGTTAAACTATTGTTTATAATTTTAATTTATTAATATAATTTATAAACCAAACTACCCACTCATTACTAACTAAACCTCACCCAATTAATAGTCCAAATATAGGATCAAAATCGTCATAAACACTACTAAAACACGATCAAATTATAGATTCCTGAAAATGACATCCAAAATTATTCGAGTCCGAATCGAATCCCCAATTAAATTTAGGTTGAGCCGCTTATTTAGGAGCATACTTTCTTTCAAAATTGAATTAGAAATTTATGATTAAAGTTAAATAAGTAATACATCACGAATTAATTCATGCACTTTTTTTTAATTATAATTTTTTAAATATATATGATTGGTTTTAAAACCTTTAATATATTATTTTGAATAAAAGTTACCTGTGAAGTAACATTACATAATTGAGACGTAAAAATAATTAAGATGAACATAGTCATACTTTTAAGTTTATTGGTAATTTTTATTTAGCCACTTGAATGTATGATAATTTACTTCTATAGATATTTTCGCCTCAAATTTTTAAAAATACTCAATTGGCAGTAGCTTCCATTAAAAATGTGACAGGTTTATTAATTAAGAGGGGTTTAATTAGTAATGGATGGGTAGTGGATTGATTTATAAATTATACTAATAAATTAAATTATAACAAATAGTTGAGCGCCACGTATTTTAAAAAATATTTAAATAGTTTACATATAAAACCGTTAAATAAGTGGTCAATTTTGAACTAAAAGGTGGATGACAAGGGTATTTTTGACTCAATAGGTGGGTGGGAAGGGAATTTGGAGCAAATAGGTGGATCGAGGGTAATTTTTTACCATTTTCAATACTTTGAGGATATTTTAGGTCCTTTTCCATAAAATAAAAGAAGAAAATGAGGGAAAAAATCACACATTAAAAGTGTAGGAAAAGTAAAATAATTGAAAGTATAACTATTATAAAATTAAAGAGTATAAATATTAACTAAAATTAAATAAAAAACATGTTTATATTATGCCAAAAAACAATAAGGCTACTTGATGCACATTTATATTTATAAATAAAATAAGGTACAAAAATGTAACGACCTGTTTAGTCGTTTTGAGCAGTAGAGTTTATTTCTGGTAATAGCTGTCTGGGTCGACGGATCCCACGACGGACCGTCATGGGCACGACGGACCGTCGAGGGGTCTCGTTCCAAAACACTTAGACTCTGGAAATTTGGGTACTGAGAACAACTCTCTGAACTTCGCGATGGAAGAGCAACACGGACCGTCGTAGGCACGACGGACCGTCACAGAGTCTTTAATGAATTCGACTCTCTGAACTTTGTGACGGACCTGCAGTACGGACCGTCACAGGCGGCGTAACCCTGACTGGGTTGGATTTCTGTTAAAAGTTTTTAAGGGGTGTTTTGGACTATTCTTGCTTATGATTATAAAGTTAGTGGTTGAATGTTAATAATTCAATTACTTGGGGGTTAAAGGAGATAACCTTGGAATAAATAGTGGGTTACTTTTAGCATCTTTGATACTTAATTATATGGTAATTAGGGTAAAAGAAAAAGAGTTTGAATAAGGAAAAATAGAAAGAACAGAGAGAAGACGGGAGAACGAACGAGAGAGGGAGAAACGAAGAGGAAAGAAAAGCATTGGAGAAGTAGATTTCTTGATCACGATTCTTCGATGGAGGTAGGTTATGGTTTATGCTATTTCATAGTAAACTCCTAATAGCGAATGATATGTGTTGGGTAGTATTGTAAAGTCTTCTATATGCTTAATTGTGTGCTTGCATGATGTGATTATGTAATTGTAATGGATTGGAAAGATGAGGCTGTGAATCTTAAAAACCTTAAATCCACTTTGTTAATGATGATGCCTTGGTATAAAAGATGGCTTGATGAACTAAAAGAATGAGGTTAATGGATCGGGTTTCACGAACCGACACGCAGTATTACGGGATCGGGTGTCATGAACCGACACGTAGAAGTAGGAGATCGAAGTGTCACGTACCGACACTAGTAATTAATGGATCGGGTGTCACGAACCGACACGTAGTATTAGGGGATCGGGTGTCACGAACCGACACGTAGAAGTAGGGGATCGGAGTGTCACGTACCGACACCAGGAATTAAAGGATCGGGTGTCACAAACCGACACGTAGTAGTAGGGGATCCGAGTATCACATTCCGATACCAGGAAAGTAGTGGATCGGAGTGTCACGTTCCGACACCAGGATAGTAAAGAGAATGAATCTTGAATTATGCTAATGAGATTTAAAGAACCTATTTTTCCCAAATGAGTATGGTGTGGAGGCTTGAGTCCTCATAGATGTGCTTGGGTTGTGGCAATGGTTATGGTACTTGTTTTTGTCACCTGTTAAGTATTTGGTTGGTTTTATGTTGTTATTCGATATATGTTGCTTTCTATTTTGAGTTGGCCGGATGATACCTACTCAGTACTTGTGCCTTGTACTGACCCCTACTTGTATGTTTTCTCTTTGTTATTTGTGGAGTGCAGCAAACGTGCCATCGTCTTCAACTCAACCGCAACTCTAGCCAGACCTTAGCATAATCAGATTTCAGGGTGAGCTATTATTCCTAGCTCGGACTGGATTCTCTCTCATTCATGTCTTGATGTCCTTGAAGTTCGGACATGGACCATCTGTTTTCTTATTTTAGCTTCCTAGACACTCTTAGATTTAGTAATTTGAGGATAGAATGTTCTTGTGGTGATGACTTCCAGATTTTGGGGATAGTAATTGATAAATTTTAGAAGTTATTAATTGATTTCGTTAATGAGTTTTAAGTCTTCCGCATTTTATTCTGGTTATTATGGTTGCAATGTTGGTGTTTAGATTGGTTGGTTCGCTCACATAGTAGGATAAGTGTGCGTGCCACTCGCGGCTCGTTTTGGGTCGTGTCAAACTTGGTATCAGAGCATTAGGTTCGTTGGTCTCATCACACAAGAACAAGTGTAGTAGAGTCTTGAGGAACGGTAGGGGGACGCCTTTACTTTTCTTTGAGAGGCTATAAGACTTTAGGAAAATTCCATTTCTTTCTTTCGTGCTATTACTTGGATCCAATTGGTATCTAGGTGATACAAATTGGTATCTGACCATCTTCACTCTATTTCGCAGATGGTTAGAACTAGAGCAACAACTGCGCCGACACCATCACCGACAAGAAAAGATGCGTCTTAACCAGCCACTGAGGCTGTAGCTCGAAGAGGAGCAGTGGCAAGAGGCCGTGGTAGAGGTTGAGGGAGGACGTACCCTAGAGGAAGAGGACAAGCACCTGGCCCAGCGAGTGCTAGGGCGGTGACTCCTCCACCGACTGAGGAAGTATTAAGAGAGGGTGAGAAAGGGGGAAATGAACAAGTGCAGAATGAGGAATTACCACCCCAACCTACCCTAGAGATGATTAATCAGGTTCTTGCTTATCTTAGCGGGTTATCTGATCAAGGCCAGACACCTCCAGTGTTTTCTGCACCAGCACCTCAGGTTCCGGGAGTACAACATGCAGCTGTTGTGGCTCCCCGCATGGATGCCTCATTGGAAATAGGCACGTTTCCACGGTTGACTACAGTGCCTATAATGACAAGTAATCAGCATGAACTTTTCACTAAGTTCTTGAAGTTGAAACCTCCAGTTTTCAAGGGTGCTGAATCTGAGGATTCCTATGATTTTCTGGTTGATTGTCATGAGCTGCTACATAAGATGGGCATAGTAGAACGATTTGGCGTTGAGTTTGTGACCTATCACTTTTAGCGGAACGCCAAAATGTGGTGGCGGTCATATGTTGAGTGTCAACCAACACAGTCACCACCTATGACTTGGGCATCATTCTCTAGCTTGTTTATGGAGAATTATATACCCCGGACTTTGAGGGATAGGAGGAGAGATGAGTTCCTGAGCCTAGAGCAAGGCAGGATGTCGGTTACTGCTTATGAGGCTAAGTTTCGTGCACTATCCAGGTATGCCACCCAGCTTTGCTTCAGTCCACAAGAGCGGATTCACCGTTTCGTGAAAAGGTTGAGGTCAGATTTGTGGATTTCAACCTTACAGGTAGCTGCTGCAGCAAAATCCTTTCAGGAGGTGGTAGATTTTGTGATAGAAGTGGAGGGAGTGAAGCCACACGACTTCGCCATGGCATCGACATCTAAGAAGTTTCATAAAGGAGGTGAGTTTAATGGTTCTTACTCCAGAGGGCAGGGTTCAGGAGGTTACCCAGCCCGACCTATTAAGTCTTCGCTGCAGGCTGTAGCTGGGAGTCCACCGCAGACCGGTCAATATTTCTCTGAGTTTGGAGGTTATCCCTAGATTTCGTCGTTCTCATAGAGGCCTATGCTTGACTCCAGAGAGTGTTATGGATGTGGGGAGAGTGGACATATTAGGAGGTTTTGTCCAAAACATAGTTACAGACCCCCAATAGTCCGAGGTAGAGGTGGTCATGGAAGAGGCCGCTATTCTGGAGGACGGGGTGGCAAAGGTAATGGAGGTCACCAAACCAACAGGGGTGGCGGGCAAACTGGAACTACTGCAGCGCAACATGGTAGGGGCAATGGGCAGACAGGTGACAAGACCCATTGTTATGCTTTCCCTGGGAGGTCTGAAGCGGAGACATCTGATGCTGTCATCATAGGTAATCTTTTGGTTTGTGATTGCATGGCTTCTTTATTATTTGATCCTGGATCCACATTTTCATATGTATCTTCCTCATTTGCTACTAGTTTTGATTTACATTGTGATTTGCTTGACATGCCTATTCGTGTTTCTACTCCGGTGGGTGAGTCTGTGATAGTTGAAAAGGTGTATAGGTCTTGTCTTGTAACTTTTGTGGGGATCAATACTCATGTAGACTTGGTTATCCTAGAAATGGTTGACTTCGATGTAATTCTGGGTATGACTTTGCTTTCTCCAAATTTTGCAATCTTAGATTGTAATGCTAAAACTGTAACGTTAGCCAAGCCTGGGACAGATCCGTTAGTATGGGAGGGTGATTACACTTCCACCCCCATTCGTATTATCTCCTTTCTTCATGCTAAGAGAATGGTTAGTAAGGGTTGTTTAGCTTTCTTGGCACACCTCAGGGACGATACTACCCAAGTACCTTCAATGGAGTCTGTTTCGATTGTCCGTGAGTTTCTGGATGTGTTTCTTGCAGACCTTCCTGGTATGCCACTGGATAGGGATATTGACTTTTGCATTGATCTGAAGCCGGGCACTCGCCCCATTTCCATACCCCCTTTAGAATGGCTCCCACTGAGTTAAGAGAGTTAAAGGCCCAAATTGAAGAGTTGTTAAGCAAAGGCTTCATTAGACCAAGTGCATCTCCTTGGGGTGCTCCTGTTTTGTTTGTGAAGAAGAAGGATGGAAGTTTTCGGATGTGCATAGACTACAGGCAACTGAATAAGGTAACCATTAAGAACAAGTATCCTCTTCCTCGCATCGATGATTTATTCGATCAGTTACAAGGTGCTTGTACCTTCTCAAAAATCGATTTGAGATCTGGTTATCATCAATAGAAAATGCGGGCAACGGATGTGCCCAAGACTGCTTTTCGGACCAGCTATGGGCATTACAAGTTCTTAGTAATGTCTTTTGGGCTTACGAATGCCCCTGCTGCGTTCATGAGCTTGATGAACGGGATTTGTAAGCCCTATCTGGATTTCTTTGTCATTGTATTCATTGATGATATACTGGTATACTCGAAGAGCAGGAAAGAACATGAGGAGCACTTGAGAATTGTATTGGAATTGTTGAGGGAGAAAAAGCTTTATGCCAAATTCTCCAAGTGTGAGTTTTGGCTAGATTCAGTGTCCTTCTTGGGGCATGTGGTTTCTAAGGATGGAGTGATGGTGGATTCTTCTAAGATCGAAGCAGTGAAGAGTTGGGTAAGACCTACTAATGTTACAGAGGTAAGGAGCTTTGTTGGTTTAGCTAGCTACTACCGTCGATTTGTCAAGGGATTTTCTTCTGTTGCTTCCCACTTGACAAACTTGACTAAGCAGAGTGTTCCATTTGTATGGTCGGACGAGTGTGAAGAAAGCTTTCAGAAGCTCAAGACTTTGTTGACTACTGCACCAATTCATACCCTGCCAGTGGAAGGTAAGAATTTCATTGTTTATTGTTATGCATCCTATTCTAGTTTGGGTGCAGTGCTAATGCAAGAGAAGAATGTAATTGCTTATGCTTCGAGGCAATTAAAGGTGCACGAACGTAATTATCCGACCCATGATTTGGAGTTAGCGGCAGTAGTGTTTGCATTAAAGCAATGGAGACATTATTTATATGGGGTCAAGTGTGAAGTCTATACGGCTCATCGTAGTTTACAGTATGTCTTTACTCAGAAAGATTTGAATTTAAGACAGAGGAGGTGGATGGAACTACTGAAGGACTATGATATTACTATCTTGTATCATCCGCGAAAAGCTAACGTTGTGGCAGATGCGTTAAGTAGAAAAGCAGGGAGCATGGGAAGCCTAGCTCACTTACAGGTTTTCAGACGCCCATTGGCTAGAGAGGTTCAGACTCTGGCTAACGACTTTATGAGGCTGGAAGTACTAGAGAAGGGAGGATTTTTGGCCTGTGTGGAGGCAAGATCTTCCTTTTTTGACAAGATTAAGGGAAAGCAGTTTAATGATGAGAAACTGATCCGGATTCGAGATAAGGTATTGCGAGGAGAGGCTAAAGAAGCAAAAATCGATGAGGAAGGTGTTTTGAGAATTAAGGGGAGGGTATGTGTACCCCGCGTCGATGATTTTATTCACACTATTCTTACAGGGGCTCATAGTTCAAGGTATTCTATATATCCTGGTGCAACCAAGATGTATCGTGACCTAAAGCAACATTTATGGTGGAGTAGGATGAAGCGTGACATTGTTGATTTTGTTGCTCAATGCCCAAATTGTTAGCAGGTAAAGTATGAACACCAGAGGCCTGGAGGGACACTTCAGAGAATGCCCATTCCTGATGGAAGTGAAGCTGGATCTTCGTGGTTTTTTGTCATTTACTCTATATTAAGTGATTGTTGACAGTTTAACTAAGTCTACTCATTTCATTCCGGTCAAGGTGACTTACAATGCAGAGAAGTTAGCCAAACTTTACATCTAAAAAATTGTTCGATTGCATGGAGTTCCACTTTTCATCATATCAGATAGAGGTACGCAGTTTACTTCTAAGTTTTGGAGAACATTGCATGCTGAATTAGGTACTAGGTTGGATCTTAGTAGTGCATTTCACCCTTAGACCGATGGTCAGTCTGAGCGAACGATTCAGGTTTTGGAGGATATGCTTCGTTCATGTGTGATAGAATTTGGTGGTCATTCGGATAACTTCTTACCCTTAGCAGAGTTCTCATACAACAATAGCTATCACTCAAGTATTGACATGGCCCCATTTGAGGCACTGTATGGGAGAAGATGTAGGTCTCCCATTGGGTGGTTTGATGCATTTGAGATTAGACCTTGGGGTACTGACCTTCTGAGGGAATCGTTAGATAAAGTGAAATGCATTCAGGAAAAGCTTCTAGCGGCTCAAAGTAGGCAGAAAGAATATGCAGATCGAAAGGTTAGAGACTTGGAGTTTATGGAGGGTGAGCAAGTCTTGCTGAAGGTTTCGACCATGAAGGGGGTGATGCGTTTTGGTAAGCGAGGTAAGCTTAGTCCGAGGTATATTGGTCCATTTGAAGTTCTGAAGTGCGTGGGGGAGGTAGCTTATGAATTAGCCTTGCCCCCCAGGACTGTCAGGAGTGCACCCGGTATTTCATGTATCTATGTTGAAAAGATACCATGGGGATGGAAACTACATCATTCGTTGGGATTCAGCTCTTCTTGATGAGAATTTGTCTTATGAGGAGGAGCCTGTTGCTATTTTACATAGAGAAGTTCGAAAGTTGAGTTCAAGAGAGATTGCATCCATCAAGGTTTAATGGAAGAATCGGCCAGTTGAAGAGTCCACCTGGGAGAAGGAGGCTGATATGCAAGAAAAATATCCACATCTCTTTACAGATTCAGGTACTCTTTCTCGCCCTTGTTTTTCTTCATGTGATCGTTCGAGGACGAACGATGGGTAAATTGGTATCTATTGTAACGACCTGTTTAGTCATTTTGAGCAGTAGAGTTTATTTCTGGTAATAGCTGTCTGGGTCGACGGATCCCACGACGGACCGTCATGGGCACGATGGACCGTCGAGGGGGTCTCGTTCCAAAACACTTAGACTCTGGAAATTAGGGTACTGAGAACAACTCTCTGAACTTCGCGACGGAAGAGCAGCACAGACCATCGTAGGCACGATGGACCGTCACAGAGTCTTTAATGAATTCGACTCTCTGAACTTTGGGACGGACCTGCAGTACGGACCGTCACAGTCATGACGGACCGTCACAGGCGGCGTAACCCTGACTGGGTCAGATTTCTGTTAAAAGTTTTTAAGGGGTGTTTTGGACTATTCTTGCTTATGATTATAAAGTTAGTGGTTGAATGTTAATAATTCAATTACTTGGGGGTTAAAGGAGATAACCTTTGAATAAATAGTGGGTTACTTTTAGCATCTTTGATACTTAATTATATGGTAATTAGGGTAAAAGAAAAAGAGTTTGAATAAGGAAAAATAGAAAGAACAGAGAGAAGAGGGGAGAACGAACGAGAGAGGGAGAAACGAAGAGGAAAGCAAAGCATTGGAGAAGTAGATTTCTTGATCACGATTCTTCGGTGGAGGTAGGTTATGGTTTATGCTATTTCATAGTAAACTCTTAATAGCGAATGATATGTGTTGGGTAGTATTGTAAAGTCTTCTATATGCTTAATTGTGTGCTTGCATGATGTGATTATGTAATTGTAATGGATTGGAAAGATGAGGCTGTGAATCTTAAAAACCTTAAATCCACTTTGTTAATGATGACGCCTTGGTATAAAAGAAGGCTTGATGAACTAAAAGAATGAGGTTAATGGATCGGGTGTCACGAACCGACACGTAGTATTAGGGGATCGGGTGTCACGAACTGACACATAGAAGTAGGGGATCGGAGTGTCACGTACCGACACCAGGAATTAATGGATTGGGTGTCACGAACCGACACGTAGTATTAGGGGATCGGGTGTCACGAACCGACACGTAGAAGTAGGGGATCGGAGTGTCACGTACCGACACCAGGAATTAAAGGATCGGGTTTCACGAACCGACACGTAGTACTAGGGGATCGGAGTATCACGTTCCAATACCAGGATAGTAAGGGATAAGAGTGTCACGTTCCGACACCAGGATAGTAAAGAGAATGAATCTTGAATTATGCTAATCAGATTTAAAGAACCTATTTTTCCCAAATGAGTATGGTGTGGAGGCTTGAGTCCTCATAGATGTGCTTGGGTTGTGGCCAATGGTTATGGTACTTGTTGTTGTCACCTGTTAAGTATTTGGTTGGTTTTATGTTATTATTCGATATATGTTGCTTTCTATTTTGAGTTTGTCGATGATACCTACTCAGTACTTGTGCCTTGTACTGACCCCTACTTTTATGTTTTCTCTTTTTATTTGTGGAGTGCAGCAAACGTGCCATCGTTTTCAACTCAACCGCAACTCTAGCCAGACCTCAGCATAATCAGATTTCAGGGTGAGCTATTATTCCTAGCTCGGACTCGATTCTCTCTCATTCATGTCTTGATGTCCTTGAAGTTCGGACATGGACCATCTGTTTTCTTATTTTAGCTTCCTAGACACTCTTAGATTTAGTAATTTAATGATAGAATGTTCTTATGGTGATGACTTCCAGATTTTGGGGATAGTAATTGATAAATTTTAGAAGTTATTAATTGATTTCGCTAATGAGATTTAAGTCTTCCGCATTTTATTCTGGTTATTATGGTTGCAATGTTGGGGTTTAGATTGGTTGGTTCGCTCACATAGTAGGATAAGTGTGGGTGCCATTCGCGGCTCGTTTTTGGTCGTGACAAAAAATATTTTGTATAAGTCCAAAGGTAAATTAATAGTTAAAAAAAAATCTTCTTAGTAATTATGATTAAGATGGCGGAGTTGAGTATATTTGTTTCTTTGAGTTTTATATTATGAATTATTTCACACATCTTTTACCTCACAAACTTGATTTGTACAAAATGTAAAAAACGTGGAGAATAATTTGATATATGATTCATATCATGTATGCACACAAACAAGCTTAATATAAGAATAGTTGTATATATTATGCACACAAACAAGCTTAATATAAGAATAGTTGTATATATTGATCATAAGGCCCATTAATTTTTATATTTTAAAATAGCAAAACTTTAATGATGTAATTGATAATTTTATATATATGTAACCTACGTTAGGAATGTGTAAAAATTGAATAACAAAATTGTTATTAGATATTGTTATCGCGTTATTGAATTAACGATTTTTAATGATTTTCTAAAAAAAATTATTGGATTATCGGTTCAGTATTGAATTTTAATATTGGGTTATTGGATAAACCGATAACCTATTAAGACTAATAATTTCCTACATTTACTTGTACATAATTATTATATACTAATCGCTATTGCTTACTAGTTACTATCTATATTCTTTAACATTCCTCTAAAAAATCGAAATTGCTACCATATTTTACTAGTCAATAACCAAATTGACATTTATTTTTTTTTGTTTGAATTGGTTTTAGATATTTAAAAAACTAATTAGGTTTGTTTGGTTTACTTTTAACCAATAACTGATCCAAACATAATGATGAATACCCTTAATGACCACACAATCTCTATTTTTTATTGAGTATGTACGTGAGTTCATGACATCAATAATAAAAAAATTTCTTCCGTGAAATAACGAAAATATAAAAAGGAATCTTAACTTTTCTAAAGGATCACTCCAAAAGAATATATTTCTTTTTTTTTAACAGAAGACTCCTTTACCAAAATATTTCTAGTGTATGTATGTAAGAATATCAAATAATTTTACTATTCGATGTAATAATCTTTCCAAAAAAGTAATCTCTTTATCAAAATAATGTAAAGAATTTCTCCACGAAAATAATTTTTGTGCATCAATTGAGTCAAAACTCTAAAGAAATTAACCCTTGTCCTGATTAGTGAAACAAATAATCAACTTCTCATAGAATATTCATAAATATCATATGAACATCAATTGAGAAAAAAAATAGAATAAAAAAAAAGTTCAGGGAAAAAAATCACCCATTAAAATTATAGGGAAAGTAAAATAATTGAAAGTATAACTATTATAAAATTAAAGAGTATAAATAATAACTAAAATTAAATAAAAGACATGTTTATATTATGACAAAAAACAATTAGGCTACTTAGATGTACATTTATATTTATAAATAAAATAAGATACAAAGATATTGCGTATAAGTCAAAAGGTAAATGAATAATAAATAATCTTCTTAGTAATTATTATTAAGACAGGGGAGTTAAGTATATTTGTGTCTTTGAATTTTGTATTATGAATTATTTCAAACATCTTTTACCTCACAAACTTGATTTATACAAAATATGGAACACGTGGAGAATAATTGGATATATGATTCATATCATGTACGCACACAAACAAGCTTAATATAAGAATAGTTGTAAATATTGATCATAAGGCCCATTAATTTTTATATTTTAAAATAGCATTACTTTTAATGATGTAATTGATAATTTTATATATATGTAACCTACGTTAGAAATACGTAAAAATTGAATAAAAAAATTGTTGTTAGTTATTTGTATCGCGTTGTTGGATTCATAGTTTTTGATGATTTTCTAGTAAAAAAATTGTCGGGTTATCGGCCAGTATTGAATTTTAATATTGGGCTATTGGGTAAATAGATAATTCATTAAGATTAATAATTTACTATATTTACTTGTACAAAATTAATATATACTAATCTCTATAACTTACTAGTTACTGTTTATATTCTTTAGCCTTCTACTACAAAAAAATCGAAATTGCCAACGGATTGTACCTAAAATTTGAGTTAGTTAGTTTTTACTAACAAATTACCAACATATTTCTAACTGAGTTATATTTTTAAACTTAAGAATGAAATTTTATTAGATTACCAACCAAAATCTTACTAACGGAGTATTTTAGTTGGTAAATACGGCGGAAAAAAATGGCGCCAAATTTTGCAACACTCTATCAATGGATTACCAAATGAAATATTACTAGTGCACACCTTTTGTTGGTAATATTATCAATGAAATATATATTGGTTGGTAAACATGACAAAAAACATTGTTTCTATAATTTATTAACGTATTACCAATGAATTACTAACCAAACATTTATCAATGACAAAATTGTATTTCTAAATTTACCAACCAAATATAAATGTGTTGGTAAATTAGTAACGAAATATAATTTGGTGCTAAATTTGCCAACCAGTATCCGCTTAGTTAGAAATTTTACCGGCGAATACATATTGTAGTCAGTAATTAATTACTAACATCATTAAAATAGTTGGTAATATACCAACTGATTATTAATCCAATGGTAAATTTACCAACATATTAATTGTTAGTTGGTAATATTACATATGAATGTTTGAGTAATTTCCCTAGATAGTCACCCATGTTTGGGAAATAACATAGAAATATCATTTATGTTTGTTTTAGAACTACAATATCACCCAACTTTCACTATTTTCCCTCAGATTATACTTGACATAGAGAATACAGTAATTCTCTCCTATTAGGATGTCATGTCACATCATTTATTTATTTATTATTAAAAAAATATGCTTTAAACCTATTTAAACGTTAGGTTGCAATATGTTTTTTTTTAAAAATTTATTATTTTCTATTCATGTTTTTTGAAGATGTTTTATTTTTTTAGATATATAAAGATAAATTTTAAAAATGAATGAAAAAAGTATCCTATTTCTACAACTAACTACTAATGGACTGTTTTAACTTTTTTTTTTTAAAATAAGTTTTTAATTTTTTTAATGATAATTATTATTTTTTTACTAAAAACTTTTTAATTAATTAATTAATTAAAATAATAATTATAGTTTTTATATTGCACTTTTTCTTCTCCTATTTAGATAGATATTTCTACATTCCATTTTGTTGGATCATTCCTTAAAATCATTGAATGTGTGATAAATATAAATAGACATTACAATTTTTTTATAAAATAATTCAATTTTTAGTTTTTATTTTTTCAACCTTAAAAATTGAAATTTGAAGCATTTAAAGTACTTTCATTTTTTCCAGTCATAGCCATTACTTTTTTTTATTAAAAAAAAATAGTTCAAACTTCATTTTTTTCCTTTAAATTGATATTAGAGGCATTTTAAAATAATTCATTTTTTGTCGTCACAGTTTATTTTTAACAAAAGAACTTTTATTTTCTATTTAATATAGCTATATTAAATTTATGTTTTTTAATTGTATTTTTAGAGCATATTTAAAATATTTTTTGAAAAATTAAAATTCCTGAATATTTGTGGTGCTGACATGTGACTCTTTTTACTTCTCCTATTATATATAGATAGATTTTTTTTAAAAAAAATAGACAAACCCACATATTATACCCAATAAAAAAAATTACATTAAGAACTGTACTATGAACTCCTCCGGTTCTTCAAAAAAAAATATGAGGGTTCCTCCGGTTCTTTAAAAGAATTAGAAAAATATTAATAATAAATTAAAAAATGTGACATGACACTCTAGTAGGATAGAAATAATGTATTTTTTTTGTGTCAAGTATGTTTTAACGAAAATAGGCAAAGTTGGGTGATATTGTAGTTCTAAAACAAACATAAGTGATATTCCTAGGTAATTTCCTAAACATGAGTGACTATCAAGGGAAATTACTCATGAATATTTATAAGTTGAATTCTAACTATAACCAACTCTCATAAAATTTATTGGTAAATTATTAATTACTAACTTATATTCTAATAGGTGGTAAATTCACCAATTGAGGTTAAATTTTTTGGTATATCAGCATATAGTGTTGAGGCTCTAATATTCAGTTTGTGTCATTAGCCGTTTTTTAACTTTTAACCAAAATTTGAATTTGTTAAATATTTTTGGTAAATGTAATCAAATTAGAACTGTCTCAAAGGTCATTTTAATCTAACAGGAAGGTTGATTCAAATTTTGAGGCTTTCCTTTTTTGTTTGTGCCGTTAGGTGTTCTAAATCTTATGTTTTGACCAAAATTTGACTTTTGTCAATATTTTTGTGAACGTGTTCAGATGAAAATTTCATCAGCACAATTAACTTCAAAGGTAATTTTTTTATCTAGTAGGATGGTTGGTTAAGATTTTGAGGCTTTCATTTTAATGTGTGCCGTTATGTCACGACCTAAAAATGGACGTGATGGAACTCGTCTTATCCCACCAAGACAAGTCAGCCCTAAATTCAACTTATTACAATAAAATGCAGAAAATTTACTATCGACTTACATTATACCCCAAAACCTGGTTGTCACGTGTACAAGCCTCTAAAGTATTATAATTGAATCAAAGAAAATATAAGTCTCATATGATATTGTTTTTAGAGTAGAACAAAATCATAAACATGAGTAAGAAGGTATGATGAGATGACCAAAAACTACCTCACAAATCTCCGGGAAGCATCGAAAAGAAGAGAATGACAAGTACCATAAAAATCCAGACTCATAACCTACAAAAAATTTGTAGAAGCAAGGGGTAAGTACCAAACCACACGGTACTCAACAAGTAAATCCCTAAACACAGGCTAAGAGGATGAAATACGGGTACTCCTACCACCCCAATGAACCTCCACAACTATAAACAAATAAAAATCAGCCCAACCTAACAACTCACAGTTTACATAGCATGTAACTCAATAACAACACTAAGACAAATTATATATCCTCCACAACAACACTTTAACAAATTACATATCCTCAACCACAACACTTAAACAAATTAGATATCCTTAATAGCAACACTTCAAAAATTTACATATCCTAAATAACAACACCTCAACAAATTACATATCCTCAACAACAACACTTCAAAAATTTGCTTATCCTCAATAACAAGTTCAATATTCAACAATCACAAGTTTCCAAAAGAGGCAATCACAAAATAAGCAAAACACAATATCAAGTTCACTAATGAGAAGTATGTGCAATGCAATGGAATGCAATATCAAGTATAATGATGCATGTCTGACCTAGTGATACACACCCGTTTTCTCTCAGTTCGGGACCCATGGGGTACATATCTGTCCATGCATCTATCGCGGTGCACGATACGACCCTCAATGTAATCATTGCGGTGTGTGATACGTCCCTCGAAATATAGTATCCACCGCGACGCGCGATACATCCATCAAAATAGTACATCCTCCTTAAGTTCACATTCTTTCTCAATGCACATAACACTTGTCATAATCATGTCTTAAAATAATGCAAATGACATGTTCACACAAATAAAGAGGATATGACCATTTTCATAACATTGCACAATTCACAACAACATCAACAGTGATTCAACAAGACTTTCAAATCATTCTCCATTATCAACGCATCATACACAAGTAATTATTACATTGCCTTTTATTACCCTTTGTTTTCATCATTAAAAAAAATCAATGTGGACAAGTCAACCCATCATCAAGTTCCATTACTCCCAAACATATACCACAAGGAAATACACGCATTTCATACACTTAGCAAGATTTAAAAATCCACTTACCTGAATCCAATAAGAATTTACTCCGGGACTTGAACCTTTCCCATTTGTTGAACTTCCAACTCAAAACAATCTATTCACATGCATAATCACAATAAACTTTCAAAACTAACAACATTCATATAACTATAAGTCTAGCCTAGACCCAAAAACTCCTTCAGATTATATAATCAAGTTCATAAGTTTCAACTCTAGGGTTAAGTCTAAGGTTAAGCCTTGATCTTCTCCAATATCATAAATTTAATATCATTCATGTAATACAATACACCAACTATATAATTTGATAACCAATATATCAAAACTTTGAATCATAATATCAAAACTATTTCAAAGATCTTAAATTGATCCCAATTGATACCACCGTATTTGAACACAAAAACAAAGGTACTTAATGAAATACTCAAAAGACTATTTGCATGTTTGTTTAATTAAAAAATCTCCCTTTTCATTAATTAGTTAATCCTTATCAACAATTGGTCATAGTTATTTAATGAGTGTCACGACCCAAATCTGGGCCGCGACTGGCACCCACACTTACCCTCCTATGTGAGCGAACCAACCAATCTAAACCTTAACATTTCAAGGTAATATCAACATAAAGAAATGCGGAAGACTTAAACTCATTAATAAAATCAATAACTATTATTATTCCCAAAATCTGGAAGTCATCATCACAAGAACATCTATAATCAAATTACTAAACTAAGAGTATTCTAAGAAGCTAAAAATACATAAGAAGCTAGTCCATACCGGAAGTTCAAGGCATCAAGACTTGAAGAAGAAGATCCAGTCCAAGCTAGAAGCATTAGCTCACCCTGAATTTCCGATGTAGTAAGACTGGCTTGAGTTACTGTTGAGTCGAAGATGACGGCACGTTTGCTGCACTCCACAAATAAACAAGAAGAAAACAATAAAAGTAGGGGTCAGTACAAAACACGGGTACTGAGTAGATATCATCGGCCAACTCAAAATAGAAAACAGTATGTATTAAGCAATATCAAACAATCAACTAATATCCTTAGCATGCAGCATTTACAGTTACCATAACCCTTGGTTACACACCAAGCACATCAATGAGGACTCACACCTCCTCATCATACTCATTTGGGAATTTAGTTCATTAGATTGGATATATTAACATATTTCAAGATTCATTATCTTTATTCCCCTCGTGTCGGTACGTGACACTCCGCTCCTCAATATACTATCCTGGTGTCGGAACGTGACACTCCGATCCTCATTTTATCCTGGTACCAGAACGTGGCACCCGATCCATATTCTATCCTGGTGTCGGAACGTGACACTCCGATCCTCATATACTATCCTGGTACCGGAACGTGACACCCGATCCATATTCTATCTTGGTGTCGGAACATGACACCCGATCCATATTCTATCCTGGTACCGGAACGTGGCACCCGATCCATATTCTATCCTGGTGTCGAAACGTGACACTCCGATCCTCATATACTATCCTGGTACCGGAACGTGGCACCCGATCCATATTCTATCCTGGTACCGGAACGTGGCACCCGATTCCGTAATCTCACTACTTTCATTCATCAAGCCTTCTTTTATACCAAGGCATCATCATTAACAAAGTAGATTAGGGTTTCTTTTCAAGATTTGGGATTCAATAGCTTCATCATGCTTATTTATTCATAATTACATAATCACATCATTCATGCAAGTATACAATTAATCATATAGAAGGGTTTACAATACTACTAACACATATCATTCACTATTAAGAGTTTACTACGAATAGCATGAAAACCATAACCTACCTCTACCAAAGATTCGTGATCAAGCAAGAAATTTCCCAAGCTTTGTGTTTTTCCTCTCGTTCAACTTTCTCTCTCTTTCTCTTGTTCTTTCTATTTTCTTTATTCAAACCCTCTTTCTTTTACCCTAATTAGTATATAATTAACAATAAAAGATGGCAATAATAACCCACTAATTAACTTAAGGTTACCTCTTTTAACCCCAAGTAATTAGACTTATTAACATTAACCCACTAACTTTATAATTAAGGCAAGAATAGTCAAAAACGTCCCTTAAAACGTATCAAGAAATCTGACTCCAACTGGGATTACGCAAGCTGTGACGGGCCGTCGCGCCTGCGACAGTCCGTCCTGCTGTCCGTTGCATAGTTCAGAAACTTGATTTTGGGTGAATAGCCTGTGACGGTCCATCACACCTGTGACGGTCCGTCCTGCCACTCCGTTACGAAGTTCAGAGAGTCGATTTTCGGTACCCAATTTTAGATTTTCTAAGTGTTTTGAAACGAGACCCTGCGACGGTCCGTCGCCTCAGCCTGTTTTTCCAGAAATAAAATCTGCTGCTCAAAACGACTAAACAGGTCGTTACAATAGATACCAATTTACCCATCGTTTGTCCTCGAACGATCAAAAGAAGGAAAACAAGGGCGAAAAGGAGTACCTGAATCTGTAAACAGATGTGGGTATTTTTTTCGCATATCCGCCTCCTTCTCCCAAGTGGCTTCTTCAATGGGTCGATTCCTCCATTGCACCTTGATGGATGCAATCTCTCTTGACCTCAACTTGCGAACTTCTCTATCTAGAATAGCAACAGGCTCCTCCTCATAAGACAAGTTCTCATCAAGCAAAACTGAATCCCAACGGATAATGTAGTTTCCATCCCCATGGTATCTTTTCAACATCGACACATGGAATACCGGATGTACTACGGAAAGCCTTGGAGGCAAGGCTAACTCATAAGCCACCTCCCCTACTCGCTTAAGTACTTCAAATGGTCCAATGTACCTTGGACTTAGTTTACCCCTTTTACCAAACCGCATCACCCCTTTCATTGGTGAAACTTTCAACAAGACTTGTTCACCCTCCATGAACTCGAAGTCTCTAACCTTTCGATCTGCATATTCTTTTTGTCTACTTTGCGCCGCTAGAAGCTTTTCTTGAATTGACTTCACTTTTTCCATCGAATCCCTCAAGAGATCAGTACCCCAAGGTCTAACCTCGAACGCATCAAACCAACCAATGGGAGACCTACATCTCCTACCATACAATGCTTCAAATGGAGCCATATCAATGCTTGAGTGATAGCTATTATTGTATGAAAACTCCGCTAAGGGTAGGAAGCTATCCCAATGGCCACCAAATTATATCACACACGCACGAAGCATATCCTCCAACACTTGAATCGTTTGCTCAGACTGACCATCGGTCTGGGGATGGAACACAGTACTAAGGTCCAACCTAGTACCCAATTCCGCATGCAATGTTTTCCAAAACTTAAAAGTAAACTGCGTACCTCTATCTGATATGATGGAAAGTGGAACTCCATGCAATCGAACAATTTCTGAGATGTAAATTTTGGCTAACTTCTCTGTATTATAAGTCACCTTGACCGGAATGAAATGAGCAGACTTAGTTAATCTGTCCACAATTACCCAAATAGAGTCATACTTACCTATTGTCTTTGGAAGACCAACTACGAAATCCATTGCAATCCTTTCCCACTTCCATTCAGGAATAGACATTCTCTGAAGTGTTCCTCCGGGCCTCTGGTGTTCATACTTTACTTGCTGACAGTTTGGACATTTGGCAATAAAATCAACAATATCACGCTTCATTCTACTCCACCAAAAGTGTTGCTTTAGGTCACGATACATCTTGGTTGCACCAGGATGTATAGAATACCTTGAACTATGAGCCTCTGTCAGAATAGTGTTGATCAAATCATCGACGCGGGGTACACATACCCTTCCATTGATTCTCAAAACACCTTCCTCATCGATTTGTGCTTCATTAGCCTCTCCTCGCAATACTTTATCTTGGATTCTGCTTAGTTTCTCATCCTCAAACTGTTTTCCCTTAATCTTGTCAAGAAAAGAAGATCTTGCCTCTACACAAGCCAACAATCCTCCCTTCTCATTTACTTCTAATCTCATCAAGTCATTAGCTAGAGTCTGAACCTCTCTAGCTAATGGGCGTCTAGAGGCGTTCAAGTGAGCTAGACTTCCCATGCTTCCCGCCTTTCTACTTAAAGCATCCGCTACAACATTCGCCTTTCCCGGATGATACAAGATAGTGATATCGTAGTCCTTTAGTAGCTCCATCCATCTCCTCTGTCTCAAGTTCAAATCTTTCTGAGTAAAGACATACTGTAGGCTACGATGATCCGTGTAGACCTCACACTTAACCCCATATAAATAGTGTCTCCATTGTTTTAATGCAAACACTACCGCAGCCAATTCCAAATCATGAGTTGGATAGTTACGTTCATGCACCTTTAATTGCCTTGAAGCATAAGCAATCACACTCTTCTCTTGCATTAGTACTGCACCCAAACCAGAATAGGATGCATCGCAATAAACAATGAAGTTCTTACCCTCTACTGGCAAGGTAAGGATAGGTGCGGTAGTCAACAAAGTCTTGAGCTTCTGAAAGCTTTCCTCATATTCGTCCGACCATACAAATGGAACATTCTGCTTAGTCAAGTTCGTCAATTGGGAAGCAATAGAAGAGAATCCCTTGACAAATCGACGGTAGTAGCTAGCTAACCCAACAAAGCTCCTTATTTCTGACACATTAGTAGGTCTGACCCAATTCTTCACTGTCTCAATCTTAGAAGGATCCACCATCACTCCATCCTTAGAAACCACGTGCCCCAAGAAGGACACTGCATCTAGCCAAAACTCACACTTAGAGAACTTGGCATAAAGCTTTTTCTCCCTCAACATTTCCAATACCATTCTCAAATGCTATTCATGTTCCTTCTTGCTCTTTGAGTATACCAATATATCATCAATAAATACGATCACGAAGAGATCCAAATATGGCTTAAAAATCCCGTTCATCAAGCTCATGAATGCAGCAGGGGCATTCGTAAGACCAAAAGACATCACTACAAATTCGTAATTCCCATACCTCGTTCGAAAAGCAGTCTTTGGCACATCCGTTGCCCGTATTTTCAATTGATGATAATCGGATCTCAAGTCAATCTTAGAGAAGACACAAGCACCTTGTAACTGATCGAACAAGTCATCAATGCGGGGAAGAGGATACTTGTTCTTTATGGTTACCTTGTTTAGTTGTCTGTAGTCTATAAACATTTGAAAACTCCCATCCTTCTTCTTTACAAACAAAATCGGAGCACCCCAAGGAGATGCACTTGGTCTAATAAAGCCTTTGTTCAATAACTCTTGAAGTTGTGCCTTTAACTCTCTTAACTCTGCGGGAGCCATTCTATAAGGGGGTATCGAAATGGGGCGAGTACCCGGTTCAAGGTCAATACAGAAATCAATATCCCTATCTGGTGGCATACCAGGAAGATCTGCAGGGAACACATCCGAAAACTCGCGGACTACCAAAACCGACTCAATCGAAGGTACTTGGGTAGTGTCATCCTTGAGATGTGCCAAGAAGGCTAAACACCCTTTACTAACTATTTTCTTAGCACGAAGAAAGGAGATGATACGCACCGGATTGGAAGTGTAGTCACCCTCCCACACTAACGGATCTGTCCCAGGCTTGGCTAACGTCACCGTTTTAGCATTACAATCCAAGATCGCAAATTGCGGAGAAAGCCAAGTCATACCCAGAATTACATCAAAATCATCCATTTCTAAGATAACCAAATCTTCATAAGTGTTTCTCCCCACAAAGTTCACCAAACAAGACCTATACACCTTTTCAACTACCACAGACTCACCCACCGGAGTAGAAACACGAATAGGCATATCAAGTAATTCACAATGTAAAGTTAGACCATTAGCAAATGAGGAAGAAACATAAGAAAATGTGGATCCAGGATCAAACAATACAGAAGCCATGCAATCACAAACCAAAAGATTACCTGTGATGACAGCATCAGATGCTTCCGCTTCAGACCGCCCAGGGAAAGCGTAACAATGGGCCCTATCGTTCGTCTGTCCGTTGCCCCTACCTTGTTGTGATGTAGTGGCTCCAGTTTGCCTATCACCTCTGCCGTTTTGGTGACCACCATTTCCTCGACCACCACGTCCTCCAGAATAACGGCCTCTGCCATGACCACCTCTACCTCTAACATTTGGAGGTCTGTAACTCTGTTTTGGACAATATCTCTTAATATGTCCAATCTCCCCACATCCATAGCACTCTCTAGGTTCATGCATAGGTCTCTCAGAGAAGTGTTGACCGATCGGAGGTGGACCCCCAACTACAGTCTGTAGTGAAGACTGAATGGGTCGAACTGCGTAACCTCCGGAACCTTGTCCTCTAGAGTAAGAACCATTAAACTCACCTCCCTTTCAAAACCTTTTTGATGTCGATGTCGAGGTGAAGTCATCGGGCTTCACTCCTTCCACCTCTATCACGAAGTCTACCACTTCTTGGAAGGATTTTGCTGTAGCCGCTACCTGTAAGGCCGAAATCCGCAACTCTGATCTCAACCCCTTCACAAACCGGCGAATCCTCTCTTGTGGACCGAAACGCAGTTGCGTGGCATATCTGGATAGTGCGCGAAACCTAGCCTCATAAGCATTTACCGACATCCTACCTTGCTCTAGGCTCAAGAACTCATCCCTTTTCCTATCCCTCAAAGTTCGGGGGATATACTTCTCCATAAACAAGCTAGAGAACGAGGCCCAAGTCATAGGTGGTGCCTCTGTTGGTTGACACTCAATATGTGACCGCCACCACATTTTGGCGTTCCCTTGAAACTGATAACTCACGAACTCAACACCAAACCGTTCTACTATACCCATCTTGTGTAGTAGCTCATGACACTTAACCAGAAAATCGTAAGCATCCTCAGATTCCGCACCCTTGAAGACTGGAGGTTTCAATTTCAAGAACTTACTGAAAAGTTCATGCTGATCATTTGTCATTATAGGCCCAGTAGTCAGACGTGGAAACATGCCTATTTCCAATGGAACATCCATGCGGGGAGCCATAGTAGCCGCATGTTGTACCTCCGGAGCCTGAGGTGCTGGTGCAGAAAACGCTGGGGGTGTCTGGCCCTGATTAGATAACCCGCTAAGATAAGCCAGAATCTGATTGATCATCTCTGGGGTAGGATGGGGTGGCAATCCCTCATTCTGCACTTGTTCATTTTCCCCATCCTCCCCTTCTCTTATTACTTCCTCAGTCGGTGGAGGAGTCACTGCCGTAGTATCAGATGGGCTAGGTGCTCTTCCTCTTCCCCTAGAGGACGTCCTCCCACGACCTCTACCACGGCCTCTTGCCGCTGCTCTTCCTCGAGCTACAGCCCCAGTGGCTGGCTCAGACGCACCCTGTCCCGCTGGTGCTGGTGTTGGTGTTGGCATGGTCGTTGCTCTAGTTCTAACCATCTGCAAAATAGAGTGAAGATGGTCAGATACCAATTTGTATCACCTAGATACCAATTGGACCCAAGTAATAGCACGAAAGAAGAAAGAAAGAATGGAATTTTCCTAAAGTCTTATAGCCTCTCAAGGAAAAGTAAAGGCGTCCCCCTACTGTTCCTCAAGACTCTACTAGACTCGTTCTTGTGTGATGAGACCAACGAACCTAATGCTCTGATACCAAGTTTGTCACGACCCAAATCCGGGCCGCGACTGGCACCCACACTTACCCTCCTATGTGAGCGAACCAACCAATCTAAACCTTAACATTTCAAGGTAATATCAACATAAAGAAATGCGGAAGACTTAAACTCATTAATAAAATCAATAACTATTATTATTCCCAAAATCTGGAAGTCATCATCACAAGAACATCTATAATCAAATTACTAAACTAAGAGTATTCTAAGAAGCTAAAAATACATAAGAAGCTAGTCCATGCCGGAAGTTCAAGGCATCAAGACTTGAAGAAGAAGACCCAGTCCAAGCTAGAAGCATTAGCTCACCCTGAATTTCCGATGTAGTAAGACTGGCTTGAGTTACTGTTGAGTCGAAGATGACGGCACGTTTGCTGCACTCCACAAATAAACAAGAAGAAAACAATAAAAGTAGGGGTCAGTACAAAACACGGGTACTGAGTAGATATCATCGGCCAACTCAAAATAGAAACAGTATGTATTAAGCAATATCATAAAATCAACTAATATCCTTAGCATGCAACATTTACAGTTACCATAACCCTTGGTTACACACCAAGCACATCAATGAGGACTCACACCTCCTCATCATACTCATTTGGGAATTTAGTTCATTAGATTGGATATATTAACATATTTCAAGATTCATTATCTTTAATCCCTTCGTGTCGGTACGTGACACTCCGCTCCTCAATATACTATCCTGGTGTCGGAATGTGACACTCCGATCCTCATTCTATCCTGGTACCGGAACATGGCACCCGATCCATATTCTATCCTGGTGTCGGAACGTGACACTCCGATCCTCATATACTATCCTGGTACCGGAACGTGGCACCCGATCCATATTCTATCCTGGTGTCGGAACGTGAAACCCGATCCATATTCTATCCTGGTACCGGAACGTGGCACCCGATCCATATTCTATCCTGGTGTGGAACGTGACACTCCGATCCTCATATACTATCCTGGTACCGGAACGTGGCACCCGATCCATATTCTATCCTGGTACCGGAACGTGGCACCCGATCCCCTAATCTCACTACTTTCATTCATCAAGCCTTCTTTTATACCAAGGCATCATCATTAACAAAGTAGATTAGGGTTTCTTTTCATGATTTGGGATTCAATAGCTTCATCATGCTTATTTATTCATAATTACATAATCACATCATTCATGCAAGCATACAATTAAGCATATAGAAGGGTTTACAATACTACTAACACATATCATTCACTATTAAGAGTTTACTACGAATAACATGAAAACCATAACCTACCTCCACCGAAGATTCGTGATCGAGCAAGCAATTTCCCAAGCTTTGTGTTTTTCCTCTCGTTCGATCCTCTCTCTCGTTCAACTTTCTCTCTCTTTCTCTTGTTCTTTATATTTTCTTTATTCAAACCCTCTTTCTTTTACCCTAATTAGTATATAATTAAGAATAAAAGATGGCAATAATAACCCACTAATTAACTTAAGGTTACCTCTTTTAACCCCCAAGTAATTAGACTTATTAACATTAACCCACTAACTTTATAATTAAGGCAAGAATAGTCAAAAACGTCCCTTAAAACGTATCAAGAAATCCGACTCCAACTGGGATTACGCAAGCTGTGACGGGCCGTCGCGCCTGCGACGGTCCGTCCTGCTGTCCGTCGCATAGTTCAGAAACTTGATTTTGGGTGAATGGCCTGTGACGGTCCGTCACACCTGTGACGGTCCGTCCTGCCACTCCGTTACGAAGTTCAGAGAGTCGATTTTCGGTACCCAATTTTAGATTTTCTAAGTGTTTTGAAATGAGACCCTGCGAAGGTCCGTCGTGCCCATGACGGATCGTCGTTTGGTCCGTCGCCTCAGCTTGTTTTTCCAGAAATAAAATCTGCTGCTCAAAATGACTAAACAGGTCGTTACAATGAGTAAGGAACAATTTTGCCAAATTTACACGTGACAGTGGGGTCTAGAAGTTAAATAGGTTTCTGGAAAATTTTGAAGAGATTATGTTCAACTTTGAGCATGATAAACTTAATTTGGGACTCTAACCTATTGAGGTGTTACGTGAAAAGTTGCCGTCAATCCGTAGCAAAATATTTTTCTGAGTAAATTAGTACCAAATTATTTCCAGTACACAAACAAGTGGTAACAGTTATGCTCATACACCTTAGAAATCCTTATAGACTGCCAACATGATAATACAAACAAATTTTACCTCGAATAGTTTCCTTCTTATCACCGTAGTATCGCTCTTCTTGGTGAATTTGAGTGGGGAGGCTGCGACTAATTTGTATAATGATGAAAGAACATTAAATTCTACTAATTCATTTTTAATATATGGATCATATATGATATTAAATATATTGTGGACTTAACCCATTAATCATTAACTAAAATTAATTATTTAAAATCACCCGTCAACTAAACAATCATAATTAATAAATAATTTTTTCAATATATATATATATATATATATATATATATATATATATGGGTCATTACACGTTAGGTGTTTTAACTTATAAATTTAGCCAAAATTTAACCTCGATCAATATATTTGATAAAGTGCGGAAGATCATTTTTTATATAATAAGATGGAGGGATCGGTTTTGAGGCTTCCATTTTTAGTTTGTACCGTTAGAAATTTTAACTTTTATGTTTTGGGCAAAATATTACTTTAGTCAATATTTTGATAAACGTGATCGAATTTAAGTTTTTTCACTGCGCTTAGCTATATATGTTAAGTTTTGGTCTCATAGGATGGTTGATTCGGGTTTTGAGTCTTTTATTTTCAATTTGTGTCATTAATCATTTTAACTTTTACCTTTGAACTAAAATTTGAATTAGGTCAAATCTTTTTTGGGAAGCATGCTCAAATTTGAATTTCATCAACGCGCTTATCTCTGGAAGGTCATTTTTCGTCTTATCAGATGGTTGATTTGGATTTTGAGGTTTTCGTATTCAGTATATACCGTTAGACATTTTAACTTTAGCTTTTGATCAAAATTTGACTTAGCTCAACATTTTGTAAATGTGCTCTGATGAGAATTCTGTCAGGGCGATTATCTTCGGAAGGTTATTTTTATATATAACAAGATGATTGTTTCACGTTTTGAGGATTCCATTTTGAGTTTGTGCTGTTAGGCAGTTTAACTTTTAAGTTTTTACCAAAATTTAGATTTGGTATAGTTAAATTTTTTGATATAATGATATGTGTCATATTGAGATTAATTTAACTTGTTATCATAGATTTTGCATTGTTTCATTCAAATATGATTTATAAAATTGATATTAATATTTTTGAATTTATATTTGTGCTCTTAGATTTATTAATGCAATAAATTAAAAAATATTTTACTTTTGAATAATCATTCAGTTAAGAATATTTTGAACGTATTTTCAATCAATTACTAACCTAACATTAAACTTGAATGATATATTACCCACAAACTAATAATCAATTAGTAAATTTATTAGAAAAAGAAATAATCATATTAATGTATTTAAAAGGGAAAATGTACAAGTACCCCCTCAACTTATTATTAATAAAATATTTTCGACCACGTGGGCAGAAAAGGAGTAGAAAACTATTAATAAAATAAGTTAATGGGGAATAATAGGACCTTAGTATAGTGTGTCCCTGAGATTTCGGGCAAAGGTTGAGGGAAAACTTGTGCATTATCCCTATTTAAAATTTATTACCACCAAGGGTTGGGATGGAGTGGTAAGTATTCCTTCATCCTTAACCAAGACATTGGATGAGAACCCAAGTATTTAAAATTTATTCATAAATTACCAACATAAATTTTCAGTTACTAAAATTGTCAACCAATTACAAATGTATGAATCGAATAATGAAGTAAAAAAATTTACCAACTCCTTTTCAATTCGTTAGTAAAGGTACTATTGATATACTAACCAAATATTAGTTGGTGAATTTACCAATGGAAATTTCAGGGCCATGTTTCAAATTTTGTAACAAAATATTGTAATGATGCGCGAGGTTATTTTTGGAAACTTGAATTTTTCGTATAACTTGAGTTAATTTATTTATGGTTAATTGTAAATAATGGAATTCGTAGATAGTTAGTGGCTAAAGTGATCATTTATTTAAGATCCTATACTATTAGGGTCATGTATTAAAAGAATAAGTTAATGTATTTTGTTAGTTTTAATAAACTATTAATTCAGAAAAGAAGGGGAGACAGAAACCTGCCTAAGTGGACGCACACGAGAGGATTTCTTTGATCTTCAGGTAACAATGGGATAGGATCTTGGTTGAATGAGCAATTAATGTCTCTTTCTAGTGCAATGTTGGTTAGTCGTAAATGGGGGCAATTGGAGGCCATGTAAAGATTATTGTTGGTTTGCATTAGAGATAACAATGAAATTTTATAAAAGGATAAATAAAGTGCTAATATTATTGGGTAAATAATTAGTAGTTATGGTTATATGTGACTAACTGCAACGTGGGTGGTTCTGAAAAACTAACCAATGATTGGTCATAATGAGTCAATCATTGGTTGAAAAAAAATGTTAAACAGACAGAAAAAAAAATAAAAGGGACCAATTTTTCGTTAGCACTGTTTTAATTAAATTAGTAGTGTAAATTTTATGTCTTGATCCTTATATTGTGAATTTAGTTTTGGTAGGTGGCATGTGTAATTAAATATTATATGTATGGTATTGAGTGAATGTCATTTGAATTATGATAGAGGAAAGAAATAATCGAAATTTAATCTTAGGCTTGAAACTTGGAAAACTATGATAGTGGAAATGTTAATTGACACCAAGAATTACAAACTTGATTATAAATTTGGGTGAATTTTTAGGTCAAGGTTAAACACATTAAAATGCTGTATTGTTAGGTCCGAAACCTTATTGTGAATTTATATACTTGAATAGATTGCATCGATTTGGAATCTCAACGGAAAGCGAAGACTCAAGTCCTAGAGTGATTATTCGAGTGTCTAAGACAAGTTGACTTCTAAACCCTTGTTAAGCGTATGAAATTCGTGTATTTCCTTGTGTGGTGTTGAGAAAAATTTGAGGACTTGTTGCCTATTTTTTTGTGTTGTATTTCTTGTTGTAAATTGTGTTTTTTATCAAGATGGTTATCTCCTCATTTTCATTTGAGCATGCCATTTGTATTGCATCTGAGACATGGTTGTGATAGGAGTTATGTGATAAGAGGATGTACCATTTCGAGGATCATATCACGCACCGCGATGAACATTATATTTTGAGGAACGTATCGCGCTCCATGATGGATACTATTATCGAGTCTCGTGTCATGTGCCACGACATATGCGTGGACAGATATGTCCTCCATGGGTACCAGACTGAGAGACAATGGGTGTGTATAATTAGGCAGACATGCATCACTATACTTGGCATTGCATCTCATGACATTACACATTTTATTGTTGATGAACTTGAACATGTGTTTTACTAATCTTGTGAGTGTTTTTCTGTAAAACTTGTGAATGTGGAATATTGAGTTGCTATAGAGAATATGTAATCTGATAGAGTTCTAATGTTGATTGTGTGCTTGATAAACTGTAAAACGTTAGGTTGTGGTGTGGAACTTTAGATAGGGTGTAAGGAGTACCCGTATTTTGTTCCTTTAACTTGTGTTTAGAGATTTGCTTGTTGGGCACCGTGTGGTTTGGTACTCACCCCTAGCTTCTACAATTTTTTTATAGGTTACGAGCCTGGATCTTCATGATATCTTCTATTTTCTTCGTTTTCGAGGCATCTTGTGGAGAATTGTGAGGTATCTCTTTGTCATCTCAGCGAACCTTCCTACTCTAGTTTATGACTTTGTTTTTACTTGAAAGACAATTTCATTTTAAACTTGTTTGTTTTATTTCAATTCTAATATTTACAATTACAGGCTTGTGCATGTGACAACCTGGTATTGGGGATTGAATTAAGTTGACTTCTTTTCGTAATGGAAATTCCTATTGGACTTCTGTTTGTTTTCGCACTTTGTTAGATGTTGGGTTTTAGGATGACTTGTATTGGTGGGATAAGACGAGTGCCATCACACCCATTTTTGGATCGTGACAAATGATATCGGAGCTCTATTTTCATCAGTCTCACATGTACACAAGTTGAGTCTACGTAGAGTCTCAAGGATCGGTACTGAGATGTCCGTACTTATCTCATAGACGCTATAACGACTATTAGGAAACTTATTTTTGTTCAATATTTCTCATAGGTGCATGGTTAGCTTTTCTTTGTACTAAGTTATTTTATACTTTTGACAAATGACGAGGAGTAGAGCTAATGTTACTGGTGGTAGATGGGAGGCACTTTCTGAGGCAGTTGTTAAGGCCCCAATTAGGGGTAGGGGTAGAGCTCGAGCTAGAGGTCTTGATCATGGTACGATACTAACCAGATGTCGTGGCCGTGGAGCAGCACCAGTGAGAGGTCGTGCTAGAGAGGTCTCTCTAGAGCCTCAGATTGATGGTAGAGAGAACTAGGTTCCTCTAGAGCTTCCAATTACACCGTTGATTTAGGATACATTATTATGAGTGTTAAGTGTGCTGGAAGTCTTTACTCAGGGTGGTGGTGCTACCGCCACTCCATATGATTCTCAGACTAGAGAAGGGGCTCAGACTAGAGAAGGCTCATCTACCAGTGGATCCCGCGGTTGAGAATGAAGCTACACCAGTATTTGGCGGTCAAGTTGCACCAGTGGTTGTTCTAATAAAGGATGAGCATCTTAAGTATGAGAGATTTCAAAATATGGACCCACCTCAGTTTTAGGGTGGGAATAGTGAGGATGCTCATGAGTTTTTGACTGTATATCGAGAGTTTCTAGAGGTGGTTGGGTTATCTGAGTCACATGGGGTTCGATAATGCTACCCTCCAGCTTCATGGTCTAGCGAGAGAGTGGTAGAGGACTTATTCGGGGGCTTTGACAGTTGGATCTCCTCCAGTGACTTGGGAGAAGTTCTCTAGTGCATTCCTTGATCGTTTTATCCCTTGGAGCGAGAAATAGGAGAGTCGCTTGAGGTTTGAGAATCTGAGAAAGGATGGTTTATTGATACGCTTAAACATACTTCTCAAATAAGAAGTAAAGCGGCTGTGTCAAGTTAATAACCCAACTAGTGAGGTTGGGATCGTTCCCACGAGGAACATAGCCTAGACTTAACTTCAATCTATTATTACTTTTGTTTAGTCAATGACTTCCTTGGAAAGTAAAAAAATAAAAGGGGGTTTCTATTTCTAAATGAATGATAATAACTACCTAAATATAAAGAGACACTTAACAGCTTTGAATGTTGGATTTTAATCAATTAATCAAAGTAACTAGGGTTTACGTGTTTCCCACAGGATCATAATTTGATAATTCTTACTATAATAATTCTTTCCTAGTATCTTGCATGCAAATAGATAAGTTATGTATTTATAAATCCTTGATCCGGCATCTAGAAAATCTCACTCCGCACCTTGGTCCGGCTACGTGTGTTGCTATCCTAACCCTTATCTTTACCTCATATTAAGCATCGTATTCGATATTAGACTAAGTTATTACCTTGTACCAATCAATACTACCCTATTAGATAGTATACACTAAATCTATGTTGATAATTCTTTTCCTATTATCTACCTCCTTGGTCCGGCAAAAAGTATTAAGGCGAGTTCTAACGTTGGCCATCCGTTAAAAAGACTTCTAAATGAAAGAATTATTAATACATGCAAGACACTATTCTAGAATTGTTATTTTAGTTAGGTTTTATCTCATTATTTGCCTATGGTTCCCACAATCCTAGTTATGGAGTTTAGTTACCCATAGTCATAATCGCAAAATTCAAATATATTGTATAAGAATTCATATACTTGCTTCAATGAGAAAGAGTAAAATCCAAAAGTTTGCTTGATTAATCACCAAAAACCACCAATAATCACTTGCAAGAATCTCCAAGTAATCAATAATCTCACAAAAAGTATAATGATAATCAAAAGGTGTCTAACAATACGAAGTCTCATAATGATCCAGATTCTAACCTCAAAAACGAGGTTTTTCGAACTATTTATAGAAAATAAAAACCTAATTAAACAAGGTCTCTATTTGCTGGAAATCTGTCATAACGCGGTTGGGTCGACGGACCTCGCGACGGATCGTCGTGGTCACGACGGACCGTCATGGACTCCGTCGTCCCATACTTGTGCAGTTTCTTCTGTTACTCTCTTCATACCCTCGACGGTAAGTATGACAGACCGTCACAAACATGACGGTCTGTTGAGGGTCTTCGTTTTAAAATACTTCAACTCTTGGAATATGGGTACTGGGATTACTTCTTTGAACTTCATGACGAACCTGCAGGACGGACCGTCATAGGCACGACGGACCGTCATGGACTCCGTAACCCCATACATGGTCATACTTCCCTATCTTCCTTCACCAGCTGCACTACGCTGCCACCTACGGACCGTCACAAGCTCTGTAGGTGGTCTCTTCAACATTTCTTCGCTCAAAAACATCCGTCTACATCTTTGAACAGATATTCTGCAAATAAGGAGAAACTTATATAAAAATTAGCTCAAAAAGGCTTTCAGAAACACTAAACTTATGGAAAAAGTATTAATAATACCATGAAACCGCGGTATATCAACACCCTCAACTTAAATTCGTTGTGCACTATGACTCAATACAAAATCTTTGTACAATAGTATCCATGTTTTATCCTTTGCAATCATTTGGCTATCAATCCCGATTAATCTCATCATATCTATGCATGCTATCACTATAAGGCTTGAATTATGTGGGATCAGAACATTACACAGACTCACCATGCAATAACACCTATCCTCTTCAACTTCTCACCGAGGTGCTAATATTTTTGGTAATGCAACTAGTGTCCTCACTTTAAAAAAAATCCTTATTTTTCACACAATAATTTCAGTTTGAGTATAAGGATTACTTTTCAACACTCGCTCTCGGAACAAATTCACGCTCATTCATACATATTGCCATAAGCTTGCCCTTATTTTCACTGCCTTAAGTTCGCTATACAACCCTTAGTATCACGATAGGACTTTCTTAGCTTGTAACATAGGCTCAGGGTCAGGTAGGGTATATTAAGGTATACTGTAGTGACTTTTTGCCCTCCTTGATATATCGGCTAAACATACCATTTTCTATCATTTCATCTCGCCCTGTTTCTCATATTCTTTCACCTCACTATTTTCCCTTCTTTCTTCATTTGTATAAGTGACTCTCTTCTTTTCTTGCTTGTATTTCTTGTATATTTTTATTTTTGTTTACTTTTCTTTCAACTAATTCTTGAGTCACTTTACTTTTGTTCTTTCAACCCCACTTTCCATAGCATTCCTCATAATAGCCACCCTCAACTCATGGCTTTGCCATGAGTCAAAGTACACAATACCCAAAGTTGGGTCAGGGCCATAACGAAGGTTGTTTACTGCATTAGCCACCCTCAACTTATGCTTTTGACATAAGCTGAGGTGCACATGTCTAAGGAGGGACCAGGGCCAACACATTATTCCCAGAAATCAGTTGGGGTGAAAAAGAAAGGTCTAATTTAAGCTCAGATCATTTGGATCAAAGAAGGATAAATTTCATTTGGTTTTCTTTTATGTAGGCTAAAAATGGGCTATATTGAATAAGGGCCTATGATCCTTTCCTAATTGTCTATTACAGCTTACTTTTAGCAGGACTAACCAGGCAAGTTCTAGCTCAGTACAAATAGTGGACTATTCAAATCTTCCTCACCCTCACTTGACATCTCATCACTCTACCAGATTATGAGACACCTAGTTCGAATTTTAGACTTAGGGTAATGTAGTGGTGTACCTCTATGTCATGCTTAAAGCCACACACTTATCAACCTCTATGCCTAGTCATGCATCATTTTCCATTTTATCAGGATATCATTTTAGCCATCATGCTCTAGAATTAAACTATGTACACAAGATATAGACATGCCGGTTCAACAGAAAAAGTAATCAATCTCTTGGAGAAAAAGAACACAGGCAAGAAAACCCAAAAAGAGGATAGTGAATTGGGATACTCAGACTTCACCCTAGCATTCACTTTTCATTTACCCCACCTCCCAAAAAAATACATGCAATTGTCCCCAATGCATAAAAAAAATTGAAATACAAGAGTGATAGGTGAAGCAAACCTGGGGCGCAAAGCGCTGACAATCAGCACGGACCATTGTGACTATGACGGTCCGTCGTCGATGTTCATCGTGGGACACTTAAAAAATGGAGACCCTTAAGAGAGGGGTCTCTGACCATCATGAAGGTTATGAAGGACGGACCGTCGAGAGTATGACGGTCCGTTGTAGATGTCTGTTGGAGGACACTTAGAAAATGTGAGAGACCCTTAGGAATAGGGTCTCTAACAACCAGAACGGTTGTGAAGGACGCACTGTCAAGAGAACAACGGTCCGTCGCATGTGTCTGTTGGTGACTGTTGTAGAGTGATTTTCTGCAGAATTTCCTGGTGATGTGCCGACAAATTTAAAACCCATTAGTAGAAAATACTACCATTACTAGAAAGAAAGAAAGTAAAAAAAAACTATAAGTATTGGGTTGCCTCCCAACAAGCGCCTGATTTAACGTCGCGGCACGACTGAGGCCACTTGATTACTCAGCCTTCATCAAGATGGTATGCCTCTATCATTTCATTCACCGATGCAGTATGCCCAAAATAGAGTTTTATTGGTTCTCTATTCACCTTAAATCGCACTCCCTCCTTGTTTTTTAACTCAACTGCTCCATGAGGGAATACTTGGGTGATCAAGTAAGGGCTAGTCCGTTTGGACTTGAGCTTGCCCGGAAAACAAGGCAACCCAGATTTATCTAAAAGTACCAAATCCCCAACCATAAACTCTTGTTTTGCACTTTTTTCTTCATTCTCCTTCTTCATCTTTTCTTTGTAGGATATGGCTGATACCGACTGGAGCTCACCACTCTGCCTCATGGTCCTACAAACGTTGAAGGTCTCTTCTTCATTGTTCAACCGAAATTTCATCTGCCCCTTTTCCATATCAACTACGCCTCTACCTGTAGCAAGGAATGGCCTCCCAAGAATAATAGGCACTTCAAAATCGACTTCACAATCAAGAATAACATAATCTGTCAGAAATATGAATGACTCAACTTTTACTAGCACATCATGGAGTATCCCTATAGGCCTTTTCGCTGTTCGATCAGTCATCAGTAGCTGCATCACAGTGGGTTTTGGGTCACCCAAACCCAACTTCTTGTAAATCCAGAGGGGCATGAGATTTATGCTTGCCCCCAGTCACATACTGCTTTCGTAAATTGTAATGACCCGACTGTACAAGGAATAGTGAACGCACCCGGATCTTCTTTCTTTTGTACGAGAGATCTTGTAGCAATAGCACTACAATGCTGCAGTCTATCATCATTCTCGAAAGTGACCGATCTTTTCTTTGTAACCACATCTTTCATAAACTTGGCATCACCGGACATTTGTTCAAGAGCTTCTACAAAAGGGACATTGATAAAAAGCTGCTTCAGCATTGTTATAAAACGCCGATGTTTACCATCCTTGGTCTTTTTCACTAATCTTTGAGGGAAGGGTGGTGGTGGTCTAGGTATGGGAATTACCTTCATAGGGACTTCTACATCTTTTCCAGTACTTTGTTCTGCTTCACCAATACCCTTTACCACCTTATCATCATCCTTTCTTACCTTTTCCTCATTAGACAGTATAGGTGGGTCAATGGTTTGCTTACCACCCCGAGTAGTGATTGCCATACAGTGTGCATCATTTTTTGGATTTTGGACAGTATTGCTAGGAAGAGTGCCCGGTTGCCGTGTGTTCACTGTCGCAGATAATTGGTCCATTTGCAACTCGATCTGCTTAATCGATATTGCATGTGTATCGACTTTTTGCCCAATACTTTCTAAATCGCACCTTAACTCTTTAATATGCTCATCACTAGCATCGAACCTCCTCATCATTTTGTGCAACATATCCTCAACTCGCGCCATACTATCTCAACCAACCCTAGGAGTAACTTCACGATTTTGAGGAGGGACATAGGGCCCATTCCTATCATTTCTGTTACCGTAGTTACCCTTGTTGAAGTTATTGTCGCGGTTGTAGTTTCCATCTCGGATATAATGACCCTCACGGTTGTAGTTACCATAGATCCGACCTTGGTTCCCTTGACCTTGGCACCAATTATAATGATTTGAGCCTTGGGCGCTCGGTCAGAAACCCCCCATCTGCTCATTTACTGCATAGGTGTCCTCCGGATAATAACATTCATCATTAGGTGGCGGTGGTTTCGACAAGTAGTTGACTGCATTTATCTTTTCTCCACTCCCAGTGACATGCTTTAATACCAACCCAAGCTCAGTTCTCATCTGAGCCATTTCTTAATGAATCTCATCTGTTGCTGGGTTGTGAGCGGACTGCACTACGAAGGTGTTTCTCCCGATATCTGACTTTGTAGTACTCCAAGCTTTATTATTCCGAGAAATTTTCTCTAATTTTTCAGCAACCTCAGCATAAGGATACTCCCCATAAGATCCACCTGCTATAGTGTCCAACACCGCTTTATTATTATCATCCTGTCCCCGATAGAAGTATTCCTTCAGTGACTCATCATCTATACGGTGATTTGGGACACTTCTCAAGAACGAGGTGAATCTATCCCAAGAACTACTAACTGACTCTCCTGGTAGTGCCACAAAGTTGTTCACTCTGTCTTTGTGGTTTAGTTTCTTGGAGACCGGATAGTAGCGTGCTAAGAAGACATCCCTTAGTTGGTTCCAAGTGAAAATAGAGTTATAATGGAGCTCAGTGAACCATATAGCAGCCTCTCCCTTCAGTGAGAGAGGAAACACTCGGAGCGCTATTACATCTAACTTCAAGTCATCCCTCCCTACACAGCTTTTACACACTGCCCTTACATTAGCTATATGGTCATGTGGATCCTCAGAAGGTAGCCCTGAAAACAAACCTCTGGCAGTGAGCATTTACATCAGGCTACTAGTTACCACAAAGGTGTGGCCTGTGGGTAGAGGAGGCAAGAGAAGTGGCCCATCGGAGTCTGCTATGTTATCATAGCCTCTGTAGTATGCTTGGGGTCGTGGAACAGGATTTTGTCCCCTCTATTGGTGTTCAACCGGAGCTGGGATGTTCTGGTTTGGATCATCATCATTGATTCCCAAGTTTCGATTCATGTTGCGTAGTGTACGCTCTAATTCGTGATCGTGGGGAAACAAGGGTTTTCTTCCTTTCCGTGTATTTGGCATACAAGGAGGTTGGTTCTGCACTAATCAAAAACAATAAAACAAAGTAAAATCAAGAAAATATCAACTAAACTATAGTTATAAGTTTAAGTTAATCTAAAAGCTACATTCCCTGGCAGCGGCGCCAAAATTTTATACGCTCAAACTTACTTCTCAATTAAGAAGTAAAGAGGTTGTGCCAAGTAAATAATCCAACTAGTGAGGTTGGGATCATTCCCACGAGGAAAATAGTCTAGACTTAACTTCAATCTATTATTACTTTTGTTTAGTCAATTACTTCCTTGGAAAGTAAAAACAATAAAAGGGGGGTTTCTATTTTTAAATGAATGAGAATAACTACCTAAATTGAAAAAGACACTTAACAACTTTGAATGTTGGATTTTAATCAATTAATCAAAGTAACTAGGGTTTACGTGTTCCCCACAAGTTCATAATTTGATAATTCTAACTATAACAATTCTTTCCTAGTATCTTGCATGCAAAGTGATAAGTTATGTATTTCTAAATCCTTAGTCCGTCATCTAGAAAATCTCACTCCGCACCTTGGTCCGGCTTCGTGTGTTGCTCTCCTAACCCTTATCTTTACCTCATATTAAACATCGTATTTGATATTTGACTAAGTTATTACCTCGTACTAATCAATACTAGCCTATTAGATAGTATACACTAAATCTATGTTGATAATTCTTTTCCTATTATCTACCTCCTTGGTCCGTCAAGTAGCAATAAGGTGAGTTCTATGGTTGGCCATCCGTTAAAAAGACTTCTAAACGAAAGAATTATTAATACATGCAAGACACTATTCTAGAATTTTTATTTTAGTTAGGTTTTATCTCATTATTTGCCTATGGTTCCCACAACCCTAGTTATAGAGTTTAGTTACCCATAGTCATAATCACAATATTCAAATATATTATATAATAATTCATGTACTTACTTCAGTGAGAAAGAGTAAAATCCTAAAGTTTGCTTGATTAATCACCAAAAACCACCAATAATCACTTGCAAGAATCTCAAAGTAATCAATAATCACACAAAAAGTCTAATGATAATCAAAAGATGTCTAACAATACGGAGTCTAATAATGATTCAAAGTCTAACTAATAATACCGAGTCTAACCTCAAAAGTGAGTTTTTTCGAACTATTTATATAAAATAAAAACCTAATTATACAAGGACTCTATTTCCTGGAAATCTATCAAAACGCGGCTGGGTCTACGGACCTAGTGACGAATCATCGTGGTCATGACGGACCATCATGGGCTCCGTCGTCCCATACTTGTGCAATTTCATCTGCTGCTCTCTTCATACCCTCGACGGCAAGTATGACGGACATTCACAAACACAACGGTCCGTCGAGGGTCTTCGTTCAAAAATACTTCAACTATTGGAATATGGGTACTGGGATTACTTCTCTGAACTTCATGACGAACCTACAGGATGGACCGTCATAGGCACGACGGACCGTCATGGACTCCGTAACCCCACACTTGGTCAGACTTCCCATCTTCCTTCAGCAGCTGCACTACGCTGCTACCTACGGACCGTCACAAGCTCCCGTAAGTGGTCTCTTCTGCATTTCTTCGCTCAAAAACCTCCGCATTCATCTTTGAACAGATTTCTTGCAAATAAGGAGAAACTTATAAAAAAATTAGCACAAAAAGGCTTTTGGACACACTTAACTTAAGGAAAAAGTATTAATAATACCGTGAAACTACGGTATACCATTTATCAGTTACAGAGTATGAGGTGTATATTTTCCAGTTGTCTTGGCATGCGTTGGCCATTATTCCAGATGAGATAGAGAGGATCCGCAGATTTGTGAGGGGATTGACTTTCTCTACCAGGTTATCTGTGTCTTGGGAATCTAGAGAGGGGGTTCTTTCTAGTCCAATGTAACGGTGCCAAAAAGGCGGAATTGATGGAGAGAGAGGAGTTTGGAAACCCTAAACTGGCCCGTACATCAGGACAGTTTCATGGTTCCTCATTTGAAGGTAGGGGATCACAAAGTGTGAGTGGTTCCTTTTAGCAGCGAGGACCAATTCATGTATCTATGCCGACATCCGAGGGTGGTAAAACATCTATGGGTTCTTATAGCCCAAGTCAGGGCTCGTATGGTTCACAGTAGCGACCTACATGGAGAGGCAATTATAGTGGATTTTTAGGGTCCACACAGTAGTTACCAGGACAGATATTTTGCTTTACTTGTGGAGATCATGATCACCTGATGCAGCAATGTACTTCTCAGAGGGGTCGTGGTGAGACTCGACCTAATTCTTCATTTCATACTAGACCACCAGCACCAAAGGGTAGGGGTCGTGGCAGAATTTAGTCAGGTAGAGGTTATAGGGTTTCTAGTAATGGTGTTGCAGCTCAAAAGAGTGGGGGTAGAGGTACCTCCCAGGTTGGAGATGGAAGAGGGGGCCACTGTTATTCTTTCCCGGGGAGACCCTAGGTAGAGACCTCTGATGCTATTATTACAGGTATCATCCCAGTATGCCATCTACCTGCGTCTGTATTGTTTGATCCATGGTCTATATTTTCTTATGTGTCTACCGATTTGGTGCTAAATTTGATATAATATGTGATAACATGATTGTACATATTCGTGATTCTACACCCGTGGGTGAGCCTTTAGTGGTGGATCGAGTGTATTGATCCTGTGTTGTTTCTTTGGCTGGGTATGACACTTGGGTTGACTTAATTATTTCAGGGATGGTAGACTTTGATGTTATCTTGGGTATGTATTGGCTTACTTCTTATCATGATGTCCTTGATTGTAATGGTAAGACTGTGACCGTAGCGATGCATAGTGTTCAGAGGGTTGAGTAGAAGGGTATTAGTGGTTCTTATCCTAGCAAGGTTATTTCTGTTATCCGTGCTCAGAGAATGGTGGAGAGAGACTGTTTGTCTTGCTTAGATTTTATTCAAGATACTATAGTTAAACTATCTCCCATGGACTCTGTACTGTGGTTCAGGAGTTTCTCGATGTATTTCCTTCTTATTTTCTAGGTGTTCTTCCCGATAGGGATATTGATTTTGCTATTTATTTGGAGTCGGACACTAATCCTATTTCTATGCCTCTATATCGTATGGCTCCATCAAAGTTGAAAGAGTTAAGGGATCAGTCGCAGAATTTATTGAGTAAGGGTTTTATTCGCCCTAGTGTGTCACCTTGGGATGCCCCTGTATTGTTTGTGAAGAAAAAGGATGGGACTATGAGGATATGTATTGATTACAGAAAATTTAACAAGTTAATAGTGAAGAATAAGTATCCTCTTCCGTGTATTAATGACTTATTTGGTCAGCTATTTGAGGTCCGGGTATTATTATTTAAAGATTAGGGCATCAGATATCCCTAAGACAACTTTTTGGACCCGGTACGAGCACTATGAGTTCATGGTGATGTCTTCGGATTGACTAATGCTCCTGCAACATTCATGGAGTTGATGAATGGGGTGTTTCGGCCATACCTTGATTATTCTGTGATTGTTTTTATCGATGACATCTTGGTTTACTCCAAGACTGAGGAGTACCATGTCCGACACTTGAGGATTATACTTCATAAGTTGAGAGAAGAGAAGTTGTATGCCAAGTTCTCAACGTGTGATTTCTATCATAGTTCTGTGGCATTCTTGGGACACGTGGTTTCCTAGGAAGGTATTAGAGTAGATCCGGCCAAGATTGAGGCAGTTAAAGGATGGATGTGATCTACTTCATCTACTAGGATTAGGAGTTTTTGGGATGGACAGGCTATTATCAATGATTTGTTAAGAGTTTCTCAGTATTGCAGCTCTATTGAGTAGATTAACTTAACATGATGTGGGTTTTCAATGGTTTGATGAGTATGAGGAGAGTTTTTAAAAGCTCAAGCCTTTGTTAACTTCGGCTCATGTGTTGACTTTATCTGCGTAGGGTGTATACTTTACTGTGTATTGTGATGCTTTAGGAGTTGGATTAGGTGGTGTTTTGATGCAGAAGGGGAAAGTGATTGCTTATGCTTCTAGGCAGTTGAAGTCCCATGATAAGAACTACCCTACTCGTGATTTGGAGTTGGCGATTATGGTATTTGTACTTAAATTATGGCGTCATTATTTGTATGGGGTGCATTGTGAGATCTTCACTGATCGTCAGATTCTTCAGTATATCTTTAGTTAGAGGGAGTTGAACTTCAGGCAGTGGAGATGTCTTGAGTTGCTTAAGGACTATATATGACCATTATGTATCATTCTGGGAAGGCCAATGTTGTGGCTGATGCTTTGAGTCGGAAGACTCCTAGCATGGAGAGTCTTGCATCTCTTAGTATTGAGGAGAGACCATTGGCTAGAGATGTAGATGTTAGCTAACAGTCTTGTCCGATTGCAGATATCGGAATATAGTGATGAGATGATTGCTTTTATTGAGTCTCGATATTCTTTAGTCGAGCATATCCATGAGCACCAGTTTGATGGTGAGAAATTATGTCTAATTCGAGACAAAGTATTGAGAGGGGAAGCTAAAAAGGCTGTCCTTGATTCTGAAGGTGTCTTGAGGATCGGAGGCAGGATTTGTGTGCCCAAGACATGTGAGTTAATTAGATTGATTCTTGATAAGGCTCATTGTTCTCGATATTCCATCCATTCCGGAACGACAAAGATGTATTATGATCTGATTCAGCATTACTGGTGGTGTGGGATGAAGAGAGATATTTTCAAACTTTGTTTCGAGGTGTTTAACTTGTCAGCAGGTCAAGTGTGAGCACCAGTGGGCCCGGGGTGTATCTCAGAGGATGCCTATTCGTACTTGGAAGTGGGAGAGGATTATAATGGACTTTGTTGTGGGTTTGCCTACAACACTGGGTGGTTATGACTCTACTTGGAGTGTTGTTGACAGGATGCCAAGTCTTCCCACTTCATTCCGGTTCGGGTGAAGTATACGACAGAGAAGTTAGCCAATATATATATTAGTGAGATTGTGCAAATACATGGGGTTCCTGTTTCTATTATATCAGATCGAGGTTCACTATTTAGTTTTCACTTCTAGAAGGCATTACAACATGGTATGGGCACTTCGTTAGATATGAGTACAACTTTTCACCCTTAGACAGATGGTCAGTCCGAGCGGATGATTCAGGTGTTGGAAGACATGCTTCGAGCGTGTGTTATCTATTTTGGTGCTAGATGGGATCGACATTTTCCCTTAGAAGAGTTTTCCTACAATAGCAGTTATCACTCCAGTATTCAGATGACCCCAGTTGAGGTGTTGTGTGGCAGACGGTGTAGGTCTCCGATTGTTTGGTTTGATTCGACAGAGATTGATTCTTTGGATACATACGTGCTTAGAGATGCTATGGAGCAAGTCCGTATGATTCAGTATAGATTGATGATAGCCAAGAGTCAAAAAAAGATTTATGCTGACCGGAGAGTTAGAGCATTAGTGTTTATGGAGGGTGATATGTTTGGCTCCGAGTATCACCCATGAAGGTTGTGATGAGGTTCGGAAAGAAGGGAAAGCTGAGACCTAGGTTCATTGGACCTTTTGAGATTTTGAGAACGAGTTGGAGAGGTGGCTTATAAGTTGGCGATGCCATCTAGTTCGTCAGTAGTTCATCCTGTTTTCCATGTCTCTTTGCTTCGGAAGTACATTCCAGATGGATCTCATGTGATTTCACTTGATTCCGAGGGGAGGAGTCTATAGCTATATTAGATAGGTAAGTACGAAAGCTTAGGACCAAGAAGACTGCTTTAGTGAAGGTGTAGTGAAAGCATCGTTCAGTAGGAGAGGCAACTTGGGAGACCGTATCTAATATGCGTGCCAAATACCCTCAACTTTTTTAAGCTTCAGGTACCTTATTTTACTTTATGTTTGAGGACGACCATGATTTTTAGTGGTGGAAACTATAATGACCCACGAGGTTATTTTTGGAAATTTGACTTATTCGTATAACTTGAGTTAAATTATTTATGGTTAATTGTGAATAATGGAATTAGTAGATAGTTAGTGGGCTAAAGTGATCATTTATTTAATATCCTATACTATTAGGGTCATGTATTAAAAGAATAAGTTAGTGCATTTTGTCAGTTTTAATAAACTATAAATTTACAAAAGAAGAAAAGGCAGAAACCTACCTAAGCCAACGCACACGAGAGGATTTCTTTGATCATCAGGTAACAATCTATGGTGCTTTGTCGTAATTGTTTTTAGTTAGTCGATTATGTGATAAATGGGATAGGATATGCATTCAAGATCCTGGTTGAATGATCAATTAATGTCTCTTTCTAGTGCATTGTGGGCCATTCGTAAATGGGGGAATTGGAGGCCATGTGAAGACTATTGTTGGTTTGCATTAGAGAAAACAATGAAATTTTATAAAAAAATAAATTAAGTGCTAGAATTATTGGGTGAAAAATTAGCAGTAATGGTTGTATGTGACTAACTGCTACGTGGGTGGTTCTGTAAAACTCATAAAAGAATTGGGAGTAATTGGATTGGCAAAAATGAACCAATGATTGGCCATAATGAGCCAATTATTGGCTGGAAAAAAAATGTTAAATAGAAGGAAAAAAATAAAAGGGACCAATTCTTTGTTACCACTGTTTTAATTAAATTAAATTAGTAGTGTAAATTTTATATCTTGGTCATTATACTATGAATCTAGTTTTGATAGGTGGACATGTGTAATTAAATGTTATATGTATGGTATTGAGTGAATGTCATTTGAATTATGATAGTGGAAAAGAAATAATCAAAATTTAATTTTAGGTTTGAAATTTGGAAAACTATGATAGTGAAAATGTTAATTGACATAAAAAATTACAAACTTGAGTATAAATTTGGGTGAAGTTTTAGGTCAAGGTTAAATACATAAAAATATGAGTATTGTTAGTTCTGAAACCTTATTGTGAATTTATATACTTGAATAGATTGCATCAATTTGGAAGCTCAACGGAAAGCGAAGACTCAAGTCCCAGAGTGATTATTCGAGTGGCTAAGGCAAGTGAAATTTTAAATCCTTATTAAGTATATGAAATTCGTGTATTTCCTTGTGTGGTGTTGAGAAAAATTTGAAGACTTGTTGCTTATTTGTTGATGTTGTATTCCTTGTTGTAAATTGTGCTTTGTTATCAAGATGATTATCTCCTCATTTTCATTTGAGCATGTCATTTGCATTGCATTTGAGACATGGTTGTGATAGAAGTTATGTGATAAGAGGATGTACCATTTCGAAGGTCGTATTGTGCACTACAATGAATATTGTATGTCGAGAGACGTATCATGCGCCGCAACGGTTACTATTATCGAGTGTCGTGTCGTGGTCCGCGACAGATGCATGGACTGATATGTCCCTCATTGGTCCCATACTGAGAGCTAACGGGTGTGTATCATTAGGGCAGACATGTATCACTATACTTGACATTGCATCTCATTACATTACACATTTTATTAGTGATGAACTTGAGCTTGTGTTTTGTTGATCTTGTGTGAGTTTTTCTATAAATCTTGTGACTCTGGAATATTGAGTTGTTATAGAGAATATGTAATCTGATAGAGTGTTGTTGTTGAGTTGTGTGCTTCGTAAACTTTAAAATGTTAGGTTGTGGTGTGGAGGTTCATACAGGGTGTAAGGAGTACCCGTATTTTGTTCCCTTAACTTGTTTTTAGAGGTTTGCTTGTTGGTATCGTGTGGTTTGGTTCTCACCCCTTGTTTCTACAATTTTTTGTAGGTTACGAGCCCAGATCTTGGTATATTTTCTATTTTCTTCGTTTCCGAGGAATCTTGTGGAGAATTATGAGGTAGATGTTTGTTATCTCAACGAAATTTCCTACTCCAGTTTATGACTTTGTTTTTACTGGAAAGACAATTTCATTTTAGACTTGCGTGTTTTATTTCTATTCTAGTATTTACACTAGAGGCTTGTGCACGTGACAAACTAGTTTTAGGGATTGAATTAAGTTGACTTGTTTTCTCTGTGTTACACTTTTTAGTTTTTTATCACATTATTATGTTGTTGCGTCAAATTTATTAGAGAAGTAATATATTTATTTTATAATATTTTCTTATTGGTTAAATTGAAAACTGAATTGTTAAGGACCAAAATCGATAACATATTTCTTATTTGTTTGAATTTTAAACGCAACCTTTTGATATAAAATATAATTTGAGGTTTAAACAATAATTTTAATTACCATAACCAAATTTCATGAAAAACAATATTATAACAAAATCACAAAAATAATTTTTTGTAAAAGCCAAGGGTACTATTGTCCGTCAACGCTATATGATCAGTAGAGCAAAGATGGAAAATAATTTTAGGTGTATAGCATTTTATAAAGTAATATTCTCAAGCTATATCATTAGAGTTTGACTTTCAATATATAACATTTAATATATCAAGTTATAACATATTATTATAAATTAAAGGTTGATTTTTAAATAATTGAAGACATTTATTTTTTTAAAAAAGAAAAATATATAAATAATGTTCCATTTTAAATGGAAAATAACATGATTGTTGTGATTATAAATAATTTAATTTAATAATCGATAATAACTAATTAGCACATATTAAGGAATTCAAAAAAAATCAGATTATTCTGTTTGCTTAAACGCTCAATTAAGTTGATATCAAATTAAATTCTGATTTGATTCCATAAAATGCTCAAATAATTTGAAATCAAATTAAAATATGTTTTTTCCTCTATCGTGTTTCTCTCTTTTGTTTGCAGATTGTATTTTCAATTTTTTTGGTGATTGAAGATATTTTGCTGCGGAGAAACGTGATTTGTTGTGATGGACAACAACATGTCCAATTTAAGTAATCATGGTGGAAGGTGGAATCTGCTAGGTTGATATTTATTATAGTTTGTTGGTTTGTTTTTGGTAGTTTTCTTCTTTATACATTTTATGTTTTTTTTCACAATGCGTATTGGTAGGTACGATATTTGCAACAACACGGAACAATATAGACGTCTTAGTTTTACTAAAGTTGAAAATTTGATTAATACGTATTTTTTTAAAAAAAATAAAAAAATGAATAATAATGAGTTAAATCTACTAGTAAAAAAAGCTAATGAAATTGCTATTATAGTGTGTTAGTAACGTGCAAGAACGAATTATTTATAGTGTGTTGGATCATTGTTGTAACAACCTTAAAAATGGATACGCTAAGTACTGCTTAATGTGCGTAGAATGACAACGATTAGACAGGGTTAACACGGATTGATGCGCGTAGAATCAGACCTCGGAACCCTTGCTACATTTGAGCCAAGTAAATTGAGGAATTAGTTGATCTAGGAAAGATTGGGTCCAATCATGTAGGCTCTCGAATATGAAGATTTACTTGAAGGAGTCTTTACGGGACTTAAAAAAGGAAAATCTTAGGTTTGGAAGGTCTAGGGGTAAATGGTCTTTTTCCAGGATAAGGGTAGTAGAGTAATTACCCTAATATATAATTAATTATTTAATTAATAAGGTGGAGGGGAATTTTGGGGTGAGAGGGCTGAAATTGGGCTCTTGAAGTGAAGTCTTGCTCCACCCGGGTTCGAACCTAGGTGGAAGCAATGAATTAAATTGTTTTAAATTTAAGTTGGAAAATTAATGTAATTAATTTATATTTATTATTATTATCTGATTTAAAATAAAATGAAATCAGATTTTAAAATAATTAAATAAAACCTTATTTGACTAAGTCTTAAACTAGATTCCTAAGCCTAAGAAAGCTCTTCTCTCCCACGCTCATCTCTCTCTCACGTCTCTATCACTCTCACTCGCGTTTTTCTCTGCCAAATAATGTACAAAAACAGTAGGTAAATCAAAGTTCTTCACACTTGAAAAACTCACAACGATAGTTATAAACAAACAACTAATCAAACACGTTACGCAAATAGAGGATTTTTCCATCAAGTTGGTGTTGAAGCTCTTGGATTTGGACGTGTGTTTGGAGGGGTTCTTTGGGCAGCAAGTCGAGGTTTGAACGTCAAAAAAGTATGTGTTTTCTTCTCTCTTGGTCCCTTTCCGAAGAGACCCCTTAAGGTTCATATTATTCGTCCGAAAAAACTAGGATTGTTTCCCCTTTTGCCTGCCACTGTCACTAGCTCCCAATGAATCATAAGTTGGGTATGATTGCTGGTAGATTTAGGTGTATATTATGTTTTCGTGATGAATATTATTATGTTTGTGTACTTTAAATCATATGTAAGATAACCTATGTGTTCCAAAACTATGTGCATCTGTGTGCAGAAATGTGGCAGTGACTATGTGTTCTCGGATTAAGGCTCCAAAATTGATAATGTTTTGGTTGTTATTTTACGTGCATAAACCTTTGTAAATCGTGATGTTCATTAAAATAAAAGTGTGGCTGATTTAAGTATCAATATTTTGGCTAAAGGAATCGATGAACAATTCACCCCAAGACATATTAAATGATCTACAAATTACCACATGAATTCAAGTGTAAATATTGAAGAAAGTGAGCTGGAAAATGTGACAACCCTGGATATGCTAAGTAATGCTTCATGTGTCTAGAATGCCAACGATTAGACTGGGCTCACACGGATCAATGCGCGTAGAACCAGACCTCGGAACCCTTGCTACATACAAGCCAACTAAATTGGGGAGTTAGTTGAGCTAGGAAAGGTTGGGTCCAACCATGTAGGGCTCTCGAATACAAAGATTTACTTGAAGGAGTCTTTACCGAACTTAAAAAGGGAAATCTTAGGTTTGGATGGTCTAGGGGTAAAATGTTCTTTTTCCACGCTAAGGATAGTATCTTAATTACCCTAGATATATAATTAATTTAATTAATAAGGTGGAGGGGAATTTTGAGGAGAGAGGGACGAAATTGGGCTCTTGAAGTGAAGTCTTGCTCCACCCGGGTTCTAACCTAGGTGGAAGCAATGAATTAAATTATTTTTAATTTAAGTTGGTAAATTAATGTAATTAATTTATATCTATTATTTATTATATTATTTAAAATAAAAGGAAATCGTATTTTTAATAATTAAATATAACCTTTTTTGACTAAGTCCTAAACTAGACTCCTAAGCCTAAGAAAACACTTCTCTGCCACACTCATCTCTCTCTCTCACGTCTCTATCACTCTCACTCACATTTTTCTCTGCCAAATAACGTACAAAAACAGTAGTTAAACCAAAGTTCTTCACACTTAAAGAACTCACAACGATAATTATAAACAAAAAACTAATCAAACATGTTAGGCAAATAGAGGGTTTTCCCTCAAGTTGGTGTTGACGCTCTTGGATTTGGACGTGTGTTTGGAGGGGTTCTTTGGGCAGAAAGTTGAGGTTTGAATGTCAAAAATTTATGGGTTTTCTTCTCTCTTGGTCCTTTTCCCAAGATACCCCTTAAGCTTCATATCATTCGTCTAAACATCTAGGATTGTTTCCCCTTATGCATGCCCCTGTCACTAGCTTCCAATGAATCATAGGTTGGGTATGATTGATGGTAGATTTAGGTGTATATTATGCTTTCATGATGAATATGATTATATTTGTGTACTTGAAATCGTATGAAATATAACCTATGTGTTCCGAAACTATGTGCATGTGTGTGAAAAAATGTGGCAGTGACTATGTGTTCTCGAATTAAGGCTCCAAAATTGATAATGTTTTGGTTGTTACCAAATTCGGTATGACCAATGGAAGGATAGTAGGCCTTTGTGGGTGGGTCCTATAGAGTGGAAGACTTTTAAGTTGGTTTCCTTGATAAGTTATTTCCTAGGGAATTGAGAGAAGCTAAGTTGGGGGAATTAATTAAACTCAAGCAAGGTGATATGAGTGTTAAGTAATATGCTTTGAAATTCACTCTTTTGTCTAACTATGCTCCAAGCTTAGTGGCAAACCCAGAGACTTGATGAATAGGTTCATGACAGGGGTGTCCGAACTAGTAGATAAAGAGTGCCATACAACAATGTTAGTTGATGAAATGGATATCTCCCAACTCATGGTGTTTTCTCAAAAAATAGAAGATTCCAAACTTAAGAAGGATGAAAAGAGAATTAGGATGGACAAGGAGGGGCAGATGGACATGTTCATTCCAAGAATCGATAAAAGTTTTTTGTACAAGATTATTCTAATGGTTCTAGGTATGAGGATGAGGAGGTTTCTAATCCTAGACATCATGGGAAGAATGCGTATTCCTGACCCACGTGTTCTAGGTGTGGAAAGAAACATGAGGGTAGGTATTTGGTAGGTAGAGATGGGTTTTATTGGTGTGGTGATAGTGGACAGATAATGAGAGATCTCCCTAAGACAAAAGCTAATGTGAAAGATGGAAATAAAGTTGCTGCTAGTAATGAGGAAGGCGTTCCTAGAGCAAGAGGTAGGTTCTATGCAATCAAATCTCGGGATGATCCAAACTAATCCTCATATCCCTTTCTGGTATGTGTTTATTTTATGATTTATGAAAATTTTCAGAATTTCTTATGATTATGCTTTTCCTTGTTAGTTATGATGTTGTCCTAATGATGAGTTGATGGTAGAAATACATGTGTGACTTACACCCTCAAAATGAACTAGGTGAAACTAGATCCTAAAATATGTTTCATGATCTTATAAGTCTTAAAAGTATTAAGAGGCAGTATCTAAAGTTTGGAAGTGTTTAGAGGTTAAACGTCCAATAACGTCCAAGACGCTCGAAAACTACTCAAAGTTTAGTTAGTGTGTCGTAGTGTTTTGTAGTGGTGTTTTAGGGGATGTTTGAAGGTGAAATTGAGTAACTATGGTTCCTATGCGTCGATAGACATGTAAAGAATCAAAATGTCCAAAATCTATGCCCCGAGAACAACCCTAAGGGTCCCATGGTCCAAACAGGCTGCCGCGCCAGCCAAGATTTGGAAGTCGTGCAACGTACACTTGGAGGGAAATTTTTTTTCCATGCGATAAGGGTCCATTACGAACCATTCTATCCCAAAATTTTCCAGAACCAAGAATTAAAAGTGCCTCCGCGACGTGCAGTTAACTTCAAGATATGGTCGTACCGTTTTTAAGTCAAACTTGAATTGGTTTGATGGTTCAATAGTTGCAGGGAAGTTTTGGGTACTTTAGGTATTAATTATTGATGGTTATTTTATGAGTTTGTAGAGTATTTAAGCAGTACAATGTCCATTTAGATTCTAGACTCCAAAAAAAACCTTTGTCGCCCAAAAATCTCTCAAAACCACCATTGAAGAAGAAGAGAAATTGGAGACAGCTTCTAGGACTAAATTCACAAAGGTTTCAAGCTGGGTTTAAGGCTCTAATATAAGGTATGTGAATCTTATTCATCCATGGATTTTTCCATTCATGGAGTCCCCTAGTTTCCCTCAATTTGTGAATCAAAAATACCCCATTCTAGAGAGGGTTGTGATTACATTGTGAGAAAGGTTTCATTGTGATCCCTATCTAGTGGGTAGCATTGAATGACGTTCATCAGATGACTATATGATGTTTTCATGAGTTTTTAATGGTGAATTATTGTAATTGATGTTAAAGGTGATCATTGTCATTTTACACAATTAAAGGCTTGATAAGGGTTTTATGTTGATCTTCTTAATTCAATTGTGTTATGCGTTATGTGTTATTCGATCATGATTTAATCACCAAGATAAAATTGAAATAGGTCTAATTGACTAAGCATTATCTTGAATTGTTAAGATGGAATTGAACCAATATGATCATGTATGACTAGAATTACCTTCTAATGAACTAGTTGTGGATTAACAGGTAATTGAGTATAAATCATGATGGACTAAAGGAAGCCTAGGGTGGTATCTGCCTTCTTAACACACGACATAACAACTTGAATTCTGAATATAAAGGTCATACTATACTTGTATGGGTTTTTCTTTCGATTACCTTAAGTTACAAGAATTTGAGCCATTTAGTTTTGAATCTCCTTAAAGATAGACAAGTTAGTTTATGCCGCTAATTTCAACCTTAAAATCTGATTTCTTAGAAAATTTTAATTTGTGTTGGCTCTTTTAACATTACTTTTAGCTTAACACTTAATGTTTTCCTCTTCATCTTTTAAGCTTACTATTTATATTCATATCTTTGAGAAAATGACAAACATGCTATTGTTGTTGATTTGTTATTTTATCCATGTGTAGAAATCATGCAAATTTTATTTTTACTAGTTTTTTTAGAAATTAAATATTTTCCAGCTTCTTTGTGGTATTTTAGTTTGTTTTTAATATTTGGTGATTTGTTATGGTTAGATAATGGTCATATCCATCTTTCTAGGATAAAATACTAATTGTTTTTCTTCCATTTAATTCATTGATCACTCCCTATTTGTTTTTCTTCTTAAATTTGTGTATTGTTATAGTTGTATTTAGTTAGCTTTTTTCGTTTTAGGCATTTCGATTAAAATATGCAGATGCTTGTCTGGTAACTTAATTGTTAGAATGTTAGTTTGTAGTAATATATTATCATATGCTACTCTTTATTGTATGTTTCCTTCTCTTTTTTTGCATGAATCCGCCCATAGTCCCATAGACTTCTTTCCTCATTTGCATCCTGGTTCGGCCACGAAGACCCTATACTGTTATTTCTATCCACGAAAAATCGAATAACAAGTCCATGGATTAGATGTACATGTGTTTTGAGATTGTTTACATGATTGTATACACTAGTACAGATCTAGTGTATACAAAAAGAGAAAACGGGCCTAGAGGTAAATTCAATTTTGGATTTTGTTGTTTGGCCTAAGCCTCTTTTACTTGAATTATTGTTTTTTTGTTAGTTAGGACATGTGAAAAATTGCCTAAGGCCCATTAAAAAAATTCAAGATCAGCCTAGGGCGGGTATTAAGTAGTGGGCATGTTGGGCCCAAAACACACACAAACTCTCTCTCTTTATTTATTTTATTAGTTTCATATTTGTTTAATTTTTTATGTGGTAATCAATTTTAAGGTTTTCTTAATTCGATTTCCTCATACGATACAGTCGTTTCTTTATTTTCCAAAAACAAAATCAAAGTTATTTCACTACTTAATTCCCATGCAAATAGTTTTTTAAGTTACTATTTCCCTTCCCCTGAAACATAATTTCAATTCTTAAGTTGTCTATTTCCTAAACATGTCCAGTGTGCCTTTATTATAAAATTTTAGTAGTTAAACTGGATAACCTCATGTTAGCGGGCAGTTCTGGTGCTTTCAAACCCTACCGAAAATGCTAATATGAACCTTGAACCCCATTGACCATATTCGTTAGATATTCTACTTTAATATTTTTTTAAAAGATAGTTTTCTTAAATTCTCTCTTAAATACGCGTCGTTTTCTTATTTTATATAAGATAGAATGGCAACTCCTCTAGGGAATTGAGCAGGTTCTAACCTTAAAATTAACTTATTTGGTGATCTGTTTAATTGATTACTTGTTTTAATTATTCTATATTATAAGTTATGGAACTCATGACACTGACTCCGCCTAATGACAAATAGTTTTCATTAGGAAAAAAGAGGTTACATGGTTTTCAAAAATTGTCCTTGAGAAAAAACACCCACAAATCTTTTATAGTGATAAACGAATAGTTGTGTTGTGATCATCCGATGTAATTTATTGCAGTTCACCCTGTATTTTTTTCAACTCGGATAACCATGTCTTATATTTAAACAAATTCTTAGTCAACTAGCGTAAAGTGAAATCAAATCCTTTTTAGTTCATTGAACTAAGACGACCCAACACCCAAGGCGTGTTAGCCAATTATAAGACCATCTTGTCTATAATTGACCCACGATCAATATAAGACAATCATTCAACTATTTTTCTAATTTGAAGGATATGTATGTTGATTTGTGCATACCATTATCCCTTGAGGTTGGGTTTTTATTTTATAGTTAGGTTATTTGTTTAAGGCAAAGGAATATCCTCCTCATTCGAATGAGATTCAAAAGCATCAAGAATTTCAGAATGAAGATTTCATATGGAAGCTTAGTTTAGTTTACGATTGTACCCTTGCGTGGGACTGATAGTATTTCCCTTTCCTTTAATATGTATCTCCATTCGTTCTATTTTGTATAAACAATTTTAGGGCAGTGGAACGCGTCCCAAACGATAAGCACATCTTACAAATGTTAGGTTTACCTTTTGCTCCAAATAGATCACATGTATATTCGGATGCGTTTTATATTGTATGTATCCTTAATTTTACAAATTTTTCTTCATATGTTCTTGATTGACTTATGTATTTTATGCATTTTTTTTTCATATATGATTTGTCAATTATTCTATTCCAAAATATCAAACCTTGTTTTGTATATAAGCTCTATTTGATCCCTTCCGAATTACTCTTGGAGTCCATTATCAATATCTTTTAAAATCACTCAAGTTTATATTTCATTAAATCCTCAAAAAAATTATCGTTCTTGAAAATTAATTTCCGCACATACCTAACCGTTGTTTCTAAATATTCCATCAGTTCCAATCTAATTTTAAGACGTCTTTATTCTCAAAAGAACTTTTCAATTGACCTTTCCAAAAGTTAGCATTTTAAACATCATTCAAATCATATAGTTTTCTTTGTTAGAATTATTTTTTTTCAATAAAGATTTAGTTCACAAAAGGATCAATTTTTTCCATTTTGTCACCTTTTGAAGTCTCTCCGTACTCGATACATTGGACTGGTTTGTTTTAAGTAAAACAAATTGTATATGTTGTTTTGGTTTATATTATGATTAATGGACTAACACTCAGATTCTTGTGAGTTCTTATTAGAAAGAGAGCCTGATTTATGTTGTAATCAAACATGCTCACTCTACCAAAGTACTCGCTGACAGAATATTCATATTTTACACGGTCTAATGTCGGGAAATTTTTACTGACTCTACATTTCATACTTAGACTAGTAAGAGCATTCAATCAAAAATGGATTTCACTATCAACACAGCCGCTTTCTCCGAAATGATCCTATTTCATCCGTCGCGACCAATCCTAGTGCCTCTGTAGCAAAATAATCACCTATGGAAGTCATTACTGATATAGAATGAAAAATTGGTGAATTGAGTCTCCTGGTAAAAAAATAACAAGCTTCTTTTCATAACATACTACTTGATGCTCACCCAAAAGGGACCATGCAACCTTCGTTTCCGACTTCAAGTGAGCTCAATCAACGAGATAATTTTACTTCCTTTTAGCAAACTCAAAGAGCCTTATTGAATGATTCAACTAAGAGTACTTCTCTATGTTGTCCTCCAAATCCTCCAATGGTAACACATCATGCTCCACCAATGTACACTTATGGGTTGCACCACCTGTTACCAAGGCTCAAGAGTTTCACGTCCAAGATTTTAATCACTATGCTTAAATTGAAAATGATTCAAAATCGATTGATGCTGAAATGATGAATAGAAAGATTAAAAGCTTAGAGGATGCTTTGAGAGGTCTTCGTTGGTTCAACATAGCCAGAGTGTGAGATATGAAGAGTTGTACACATTTCTCGTGGTTGAGATTCCACCGAGTTACAAGATTCCAATGTTTGAAAAGTTCAATGGAAATCCTTTCTTTCACTTGAAAATATACAATGAAATGTTTATTAGAAATGGAGAAAAACAAAGCGATAAGAATAAAGCTATTCAATCAATGTCAGACTAGAAAGGCCTTTGAGTGGTATTCAAATTAAGATGTCACTAAATTACATACTTGGATGATCTAGCGAATGCTTTTGTTGATAACTATAAATTTCATTTTGAAATAGCTCTATAAAACCAGTCGACTGAATGCCTTTTAGAATATGCCATTCGTCAGAGATAAGAAGCTTCTAGGGTGAAACAACCGATGGAGGAAACAAAAAATGATCACTTACTTCAACCAAGCTGAAGACTAATAATACTATTAGCGAATGGTGGGAATGGGTGGAAAGACATTTTCTGAAGTTCTGGAAGCTATAGAAATAATTGAAGATGATATCAAGATTGGCATGATAACAAGTTACACCTCATCTCAGTTTGATAATAGGGCCTATCAGACTGGTTTATTTGGAAAGAAAAGATTAAAGAATTTATAATGGTAACGGCTCGAGGAGCTACCTCATATAACCGTCAACAACCCCCAGGCTATCCTGATTCAAAATACTATGTTTACAGTGCAAATTTTTTTCTCCACGATCAATAAAAAATCCTCAAAAAAATGCTCTTTGTCCAAATTTTGAGAAATAGGCTTCCCGAGTCTTCACTCTATTATGTGAGACAAAGACTCAACTTTTTGAGAGATTAAAAGAGCCATAAAAACTGCATCAACCCGAAGCCAAGACTATGAATACTTCAGCCAAGTGGTATGATCCAAATAAGTGTTGTGCTTATCATTCAAAAGTTGTTGGATATGATACCGAGAAATGTGTCACCCTCAAACACAAAATTCAAGATCTCATTGAGAACGAATGGTGAAACTTGTTCAAGCTCCACCAAATGTGAACACCAGTCTTCTAACCAAGCACAGGGAGTAGTCATTTGTGTAACCAATTGCGAAGAAGAAGCACGTTTTTCTGAAAGTCACATTTTTGGTGTCTTTTAGTTTTGCTTTTGAAGTTGTTGTTTTATTGATATATAATAACACATATATTGATTTGTTTCTGTTGTAATTATTTGATTGGATTCAATGTATGAGTGTCTTTCATTTGTGTGAACTGCGTCTAAACTGAATTCTCGAGAATAAGATATGTAGGAAGACTATGTTCCTTTATCCCTTTTCAATATTTCCTTGTACTTGAACTATGTTCAACCTTCATTCTCAAGTGTGAGATATGTATGCCCCCTATATCGGCCTAAGTCATTTTCTTAGCTAATATTTTCTATTGTTGTTAATCCTCAAGGTTGTAACTCCATTTTACTGAATTAATGCTAAACGTGATACGTAAGCGCCACACCGGCTCGATCATATTCCCTATAAGTTTTTCATTTCCCTTTATAATGAAAACTAGGGCAGAACTTTATGAGGATCTCAAAATTCATTAGAAGATGAATTTTTTAAACAAGCCAGTATTAAGGACACTTCAGAGATGCAACTGGTGCACAAGTTCTTAGATTCACTCAATAATTCATCTAAAAAATGCAAAAAGTTCAAAAGTTATATATTTTTTTGAATTGGGAAGAATTTTTTTTCGAGGTCCCCAATTATTACATAGAGCAACATTTCAAGACTAAAGAAGCTTTTAATCCAAAAGGGAAAGGAGCATCAGGAAGACAAAAGGAAGCCAGCTGAATCAGTCTCTCAAAATTTTAAAAATTTCTTTGGTGGGATGAATTATAGAGTTACAACCCATCATTGGACCCACAATGGTCTCATCATAACTCAAATTATTTCAATTCTTAATCATCTTCTAAAATTTTTGCTTTCAATTTGTGTTGACTAACAATATCCCAATTCGGCATATGGAATAGCTTGACATAATGACGAAGACCTTAAGACGTTATCCGGACCAATATAAGCTGAATAAATTTATTTCAAAACTTATCTTTTACTATGATCATTTTTAAATTGTTATTGATTACATATGAATTCTGCAGGTGTCGCTATAATTGGAGTCATAATTCCAAAAGGTCTTTTTAATTTCTGAAGGGTGAGTCCACATGTTCACTAGAAGAGAGACATAATCAATAATTTTCAAAGATTTTATTGTGAAGGATTCTCGATACAAAGGATCCAATCCAACAAGCTTAGTCTTATCCTCTAGTTTTATGTTGATGAGTTTTACCCTCCATTATTTCTATTCTCTTCCCTTTTCCGTGGCAAATCTTTTGTTCTCTTTAATTTTGTTAAGCTTCAGGTTTGAGCAATGTTAGGCCTGATTCTTGTTCCAGCAAGATACGTAGTTAATCCTATAAATGGACTAGGACTTCCAACTGTTTCAAACTACATATCTGAAAGGAATAAGGGTATGTTTTAAATATATCATTTTTCATTTCTTGAAAATTATTTTACTTAAGTACACTTGACTGGAAACATGGACAACTTTTTGAAAAAATTAAAAATTATAAAAATCTTTTTTCAACTTCAAGTATCAAGATATTATTTATCAAACCAATCAAATCATTACCAAAGATCAATTTTAAGTAGGATCACACCTCATGGCCGATAAACGTTATATAACAACCAGAGATGTTACCGGCTTCGGTGTTATAACCCTCAAAGTTAACTAGCATGAACTAGAGCTTCACTTATGAGTTATTAATGTTCTAAAAAAAGGAGTGTTAACTTTAAAAGTCTAATTTGAGAAATTTAGAGGTTGAACATCAAGGGATGACCATGACGTTCGTGAACTAGTCTTGTGGTCTTATGTGATTCGTGTGTTGTGTAGTAGTTCCTAGACCTGTTTGAATGAGTTTAAGGAGTCAATGTCACTATATGTGTTGGAATCAATGTTGAAAGACCCTTTTTTTTAATGGATGAAGGTGCTTAGTCTTGTGCAAAGCCAAAGGGGGAAGGGCCTTAGACAAAGGCCAAGGCTTCCAACCTTGGCTCAACACTACCTCAAGGATCCACGAGCCTTTTCACTTCCAATGGTCTTGATCACTGCTCGTGAAGTTGTCCATGAAAGGCGTAACCTTGGATCAACACAACCACAAGGATCCACGAGCCTTTTCACTGCCAGTGGTCTTGATTACTGCTCGTGAAGTTGGCCATGAAAGGCCTTGGTGGCAAATGACGCAAGGCAGTTTGGCCTAGCCATTGCCCAACTTTCACGCACAACTTCACGACCAGTTGTTTTGACCACGGCTCGTGAAGGAAGTCATAAAAGTGCCATAGATTTATGGGGATTTTCATGGAAAATTTACCCACTTCTTAGAGGACCACGAGCCGTCAAAGGGGTGATGAAAAACCTTCATAGACAATGAACGTGGATGTGGTCCTTGAGCGGGATGCCTAAATTTGTGGCATTTGGGTTATTTAGTTTTAATTAATTATTAAGTGAGGTTGATTTTAATAAAATTATACAATTAATATATATATATTCAAGTCCTAAAACTAATCTTTAACTCATTTATTTCAATTACTAAATTCAAAAACCCCTCTCTCCCAAAAACTCACTCAAACTCAAAGAAGAAGATGAAGATGGAGTTGGGGCGACAATTTCGAGTCATAGAGGTTTATTCTTTGAATTTAATTTGTATCCTAAATGCAAATGTACTATTCTTATTTATATAAGTATGTATATCACCTTAGAGCCAATTTTACAGTGATTTCAAATATTTCAAAGATTATGCAAAAGTCTAATTTTCACTCTAACTCAAGGTGTTCTATAAGACCCTGAGATGAGTTAGAATGTCTAGATACTAAAATGGATGTATTAAGTTTATAAGGTCCTAAAATGATTTAAAATATGGTTTCTAGGCAGTGTATAAATTTTGAGGTGATTTGGAAGTCAAATATCAAGGGATGACCAAGACGTTTGATGACTACTCGCTTATGTGCCTCATGTGCATATGCATGCTTATATTTTTATATCATGAGATTATGAAGTATTATAATGATTTATAATTATTTTTAAAGATGGTATATGTAGTTTCTAGAAGTTTGGAGGTAAAACGACCAAGAACGTCCAAGGCGTTCGAAAGATAGCCCTTAAGGCGCTCAATGTGTGTCTTGATGGGGCCTAGATTGTTTGGAAGAGTTCCGAGTTTTTGTTTTGGGTTAAACTCATGTGGTAGGTCTAAAACATTTTAAGGGTTGTATTTATGTTTGAAATATCAGGGTACGACTTCTAAAGGGTCCACCAAAAGGCTTCACAAGAAGGACCTAAGGTTAGTCGAGACACTGCCTTGGCAGTGTCAATCAACGGACAAAATGACGACGAATTGGTCAACCAACGGACCATTTTTGAGGTCTCTTCGGTGGAAACTTAGTTTGTGTAGGTATCAACCCAAAAATTTTCCAAGGATCAATTGACAGAAGCTAAAGAACGGCCTGTTGATTGACCAACGGCCAGTCGATTGGGTCCATCGATGGTGGCCTGTAACTGCTGCCTTGATCTGTTCTACTTAAGGGGTGAATGGGAAATTCACCCCAAATTCTGACCTAAATATAATAGGTTTACTAAGATACTTTTGTGTGTATATAAGTCGTCTAAAACGTGAACAAACCAATCCCAATCCCTGTACACGAATTAATAATTTTCCTCCAAAAATAATTTCCTTAGAAACCATCATTGTAGGTGAAGCTCAAGAAAAAATTTGATCTTGGATTTCCATGGATGAATAATCATGTTTTAAAGGTCTTCATTCATATTAAGTTATGGTGATCCTTCATCTCTAAGCAACCTTTCAGTTGGAGAGTTCTTTTAACCTTTTCAAAGAATATTTTATGATCAATCTTTCAATCTTTAAATCTACCCATCGGTTCCTTCTCAAAACATTTTAATGGTTAAATAACTATGAATTGATGTTACTATATTATTTTGAACGTTTTTTTTAATCCAATTGTACGAGGAACACATGTGCCTTCTCAAAATCGATTTAGTCTTTGCGATCTTGATTTGTTATCCATTAAATTATGATTATATTACGTTGAATTTATTATACCTACTTTTATTTACCTAAATGAATGTTGAATTTATGTTGAAAGATACATGAGCATCAATATATGAAGATTTGAACATATCTAATACATGTCTTTTAAGTGATCACTTTAATATTGACCTTTTAAGGTATAAAGTGGAAATCGATTATGTGCCTGTTCTTGTAGATACTGCCGTAGGATAATAACTTGGTTTAATTGTGAATATAGATTTGTTATGATCAAAGTAAAGAAGTCTTGATATTAATTGATCTATGTGTTCCTAAGCTATTAAGTAGGAACTTGTGATCACTGTAACGTTGGTACTTACTTGTATAAAAGTGTGTTTCGAGTATGTTAATATGCTTAGGTTTACTTTGTAGAATGTGTATTATTGATGAAATAAGTGACTTGAATCAATGCTTGATAGTATTAATGGAATAAACCCAAACAACTTCCTCTTCCATGAATTTCTAATATGAAGTTTACTTACAGTGAAGTCCAATTTAATGGCAATAGTAGTATGATCTTGTTTTGGGTTATGATTTCTTTGACTACTGCCATACTTGTACATTATTAATGAATCTTGATTGATAAACAAGACTAGGTAAATTGATTGATTATATATGCCTATCTATTATTTAGAACAATGGTAATGTTTTACACTCGTTGTATCATGATCTTGTAGCGACTTGTACATGGTTTCTTCTATGCTTAAAGTACATTTAGATACTGCCCTATAAGTGTATTTTTGATAAACAAGGTGTATTGATCAATTATGATCAAAGGGTGAGAAATTTGTAAGAATGCTTATCTCCTCTACTTTTCTATATAATATTGATGAAGCATTGTATATCATTATGAGGTACGGTCCACTTATAGTGGCGGTGTTTACTTTATTTTCTATTTATGTGTTGACCATGGCATTGAAGGAAAATTGATGATTACGTGAAGAAGTGATTATGATGATCACCTTATGTGTAACTTGTGCCTAGTCTTGTTCTCTAGTTGTGAATCTAGGTGATGTCACTATGAGGATATAAATGGCTATAATAAGGTTATATGTACTTGTTACCTATGATGAGGTCTTAGAAAGCTATATATTATGTAAAGATAAGATAAGTACATAATGACCTAAGCTTAGTGCGAAATTGTTGTAAGTCTTAAATTAAAGGGTCTTATGCTATACTAACCATTCTATGATGTGGCATGATGTATCATTAACTAGGATGACTTGATAAATGTAGTAGCATACGCAAGGGTATGGTACTTTGACTATGCATTGAACATGTGCACCTTGATGGGATTGTTCCTGGGTTGGTCTTCTCAGGACATGCATAGGATTGTATGAACATGTCATGAACATGTATTATATGCTATGATATTAATTATTTGATGTGCTTAAGTATGAATGTGGATAGTCTCTTGGAGTGTTTATATTAAAGGATTGCTCATATAGGTACACATATGCTATGTCCATGTGAAAGGATCTTCTCGCATGGTTTACATTGATGAACTCTTTTCTATAACCTATGAGCTAAGCATATGAGGGGATGAATCTCCTAAGCCTATATTTTATAAAAGTATTGTAATAATGGATTTTTAATAAAGGGAACTTAGCTTAGCATCGAGTGAAATTGAATATGAGTGTGTGTCCCTTCCTATGGTAGGAAGGTAGTTCACCATAAATCTCATGAGGTGGATAGCCTCACGATCAAAAAGAGTTTTAGAGTGATGTTTCCATAAGTGAATAACTACAATGCCTAATCTTGGCATAAAAAGGGTTTTCACATGTACCCCCAAGTTCCATAACTATGCTTGCCACATAGGATCTAGCAAGTGATATCACCTAAGATGCTAGTATGTTATTCATGACTTCATTTGGCAAGTAAGATGCCCTATTTTTGGTGTGAGGGGATGACACCAAATTCCATGTTTAGCACGCATGGTCTTAGAGTCGGTTAAGGCTATAGTTTCCTTAATGTAAAATGGACAATGGTAGTAAATAAATAGAATCATAACTAGGAGGACCTAAGGTAAATTTCTTAGGATATGTGGAAGTAATGAACCCTTCTATAAATTGCAAAAGTAGCTCCTTAGGAAGTCCTAGAAAGGTGACCTAATATGTATGATTGTGCTTATGTCCATATGCATGACTTTGTAGTACTTGTCTACTTGTTTTGAAGGTGTGCATGGTATGAACCTATATGATGTGGCCTTATTTTTATATGCACTATGTTGGTCTAAATGACTATATGATTAAGGTCTTGTATTGACAGAATGTAGTTGTCTTCACTTACTTGTTGATGTATGAATTGAATGTTAAGGTTTGTGGTGTCATGAAGGTTTACTGAGAATGTATGGGGTTATGGGGCTCCATATTTTCATTGCACTAGTAGACAAATATTGGGGTCGTGAACAAGGTCTTATAATGATGGATGTGAAAAGAAATATGTACAACTTGTAGTATCTTTTTGTGAAGCCAATGTAATCTTTACTTAATTGTGTCGTTGATATAGTATGTTCATATGATATATTTTCTTTGTATCCTTAAGGTGATGCATTTCACTAAGTATCACTAGAGTGTTACTAGTGAGGTTAACAAATAAAAGCAAGAAATGTTCACTATTATGAAGGAATAACTTACTATTAAGTGGCTTCAAAAATGTGATAAATCCTATATGTGATCTTCTATGATGTTTGGACATTGAATATGTTTATATGAAGTATATGAATGATATAGTTATTGTTTAAAGGTTTTATAAAGATTTACTCAAAAAAGGCATGAAGTATGATTTCAAGAAAATGTCCCTTTTAAATGGATGTTTTTGCATAGTTGCCATACTTAGTGTATTCTTGTACTAATTCAATTTTTCTCTACTTTTTATACAAAATGTAGGTTATGGATGCTTAAAGGATGTCTATAATTGAAAAGCTCGATATGTGATTCCCAAGCTCAAGGAAAGGGGTCCTTAAGTTCCAAGGATTCCCTATTTATGTCTTAATGTAAAATTTATTAAATATTATTTTGTATTCTAAAGTTGTCGTGTCTAAGATCACAAAGATACGTAGGGTTTAAATATGTATTATGATTTATATATATATATATATATATATATATATATATATATATATATATATATATATATATATATATATGCAGTCATGTTTCTAGGCAATATATATGAGAGGTCAAGTACGTCATGTTAATTCTAGGTATTCCCCGAATGTGATAAACGTGGCATCATAGCAAGATTTTAAAAGTGTTTTAGGGTCAAGGAAGTCTTATATTGCCACATCTAGTAGAGTCTTGTATCATTAGTTGTGAGTCGCAACATATCAAGTGGTATGCGAGGCTATAGGACGATAGATTTTCCCTTCTTCATCATTCTAATATCGTGCCATAGAACTTAACTCTATAAGATCTCTCTATTATGTTTTCTTGTCCGGTGGTCTTTTAGATATGATTTCTTGGATGAGATTGTTCTCTACGCTTGAGGGATAAAAGGTGAGTTTAAATGCTTATCTTGGTTTTATGGTTTGAATGAGTAGGTGTAAAGGTGACTTTCGGCATGTTTTGATGATGTGATGATAATTATGGGTATGTAAGAAATTTATGTGTAATAGCATGTTATTGAGAAAGATATGTCATGATATAGTTAAATCATGTTACAAGTTATTATGGTTAAAATGAGTTCTTTTGGAATGTTGTGTTCCTATATGATTTTGCACGATGGTAGCCTTATGATATGATTTAAACTTGAAATGCTTAGTGACTACCTAAGGAAGCATGTTACCCTAAGATTATGTATTTAAAGGTGTTCAATGTTTCTTTTTGTGTGCATGTGGTCCTTGATATGTTGCCTAGTATGGATTGCAGTCCTTTGTATATTCTTGATCCTAGGTGTGATGATAATATGCTTGTCTTGGTAAAGTTTTGTATATCATATTGTTATGTTTTTCCCATCAATTTCCTAAATGTTGCATTTTTGGAATTTGGAAGCAAGCTCGTTGTAATGCTTGGCAGCTTACTGAAAGATTTTTGATAAATCAACTAAATTGTTCTTTGATTGAAAGTTGTTCAAATGAGTATAGAATTTATGCATATGAGAATGATAATGAATTTAAAAAGGATATTTGCTATTTAGAATAATGAATGAGAGTCTTAGGGCATGATGAGTTGTAGAATTATTTCTAACTTCTTATTGTGTTGTGAGTCCCTTTATGTTGTGGAATTTTTGTTTCCCTAAAATTGAGGGTAGAACTCTTATCTTTGTGGGGTAATGATGTGGGTTTGATTGATCTAGAAGTTACCTTACACTAATGTTGAATGAAAAGAAAGAATCCTTAAGGCTAAGTCTCCTATATTGCTTCCCCTAATGATGTATGACCTTGGTGTTTATGGTATTGTATACAAACCGTATGTGGTTTAATGAGATGGCCTAACTTTATAATTGGGGATAAATTGCCTATATGATAAGGTAGAGAATGCCTTGGTGTTCCTATGATAAGTTACTGTGATTCCTTATAAAGTGGTAATTACTTCTAAGTAATGAAAATGAAGGTTGTTTAGCTAAGATCCTCTTAAGGTTAGATTAAGTTGCTTTCAATTGGGTTTACCCAAAGTGGGGGATGGTGATTGAGTAGTAAGGTTGTAGATATTTTCTATCATGTCCTTCTATTCTTACTTGAACTTGAATCTAATTAAATTCGTAGTAAGCTTGGTCATGAATAGAGTCTTGCATACAATATGAATTGCATGACCTTATATGTTTGGTATGTTTTGATTGACATTACCTTAAAGGAATTGTGAAACTTCCAAGGTGCATGAAAGAATTTTTTTTTGATAAAATCCATGTTTTCTCATGTTTATTCGCATCTTGATATGCTAGTTGTGCATTGACTTCACAGGATAAGTTAAGAAACATGGTAATAGTAATTTGTGAGGTGTAATGTTTAGCCTTAAAATGAAATATGTTGAGTCTCTTGAAAACTCTGTGACTATTATAATTTGGAATGCATAATTGTAGGCTCATTCTGGAAATGTTAAAGCATGTTTATCTAAGTTTTGGTGTTTGTACCTATGATTTGTGTGATTCTTCTCAAAATATGCTTACAGTGAAGGTTATTGCTATGTTAGAAATTGAAATTTTGTGAAATGACTTCCTATTTGTTGTGATGTACTTAGTGTGACTTACCATTTCGACTTCACTAGGAAGAAAACAGAAGAATGCCTTGGTTTAAAAGTTGAGAGTTTCTCATTTCAAGAGGAAATTGACCTTGTATTTTTCTTAGGTGTGAACACATGAAATATGTAAGTGTGTTGAGGAGAAGTACATTCCTCCATGGACACCACTAAACATGGTATGGTTGATATGACCTTCATGACACTAGCTCTAACTAATAAAGATCTTTGTTGATGCAATTAGATCAAGTCTATGTGCATCAAAGTATCAGTACCTAATGCTTCTTTAGTGTTGTTGAAATCTTCCAAAGTGTGACTTAAATAATAGTTGCAAGATGAGATCTTAATAAATTGAAGTGTAATGACCATGTTATGATTAGAAGAAAGATGTTCCTCCTATGAACATGATAAGAGTCTATGTTTTTGATGTATTAAATAGTGAGTGAGTAATCATTTTTATTGCTTGTGTGCATTGAGTGATAAAATTATTTGATGATGTTATAAATGTTATAAATTTCTCTATGATGCATTGAAGTACTTGTTGTGATTAAAGTATTCTAAGTGTCATTCGAGGAAGAATGTTCCCAAGTGGGGGATATTGTAAGACCCCAAAATGAGTTAGAATGTCGAGAGCCTAACATATTTTTCTTAAATAGCTAAGGTCCTAAAAACACATAAAATATGGTTTATAGGCAGTGTGTAAACTTTGAGGTGATTTTCAAGTCAAACTTCAAGGGACAATCAAGACGTTCGACGACTGGTCGCCTATGTGCCTCATGTGTCTATGCATTCTTATATTGTATGTGATGAGATAAAAAAGTCATAAAATGATTTATAATTATGCTTAAAGGCGGTATATGGAGTTTCATAAAGTTTGAAGGTGAACGACCAAGAATGTTCAAGGCTTTCGAAAGATAGCCCTTAAGACGCTTAATGTGTGTCTTGATGTGGCCTAGCATATTTGGACGAGTTGCGTGTTTTTGTTTTGACTCATGTGGGAGGTCTGGGTACGACTTCTAATGGGCCCCTTAAAAGGCCCCACAAGAAGGATCTAAGGATGGTCGAGACACTACATTGGCACAATCGGTAGATTAAAGTAGGCCAGTTGGTCAACCAACGGCCCGTTGGTGAGGTCTCATAGATGGACACTTAGTTTGGGAAGGTATAAACCCAAAAATTTGCCAAGTACCAATAGATGGAAACACAAGGACAACCAGACGATTAGGTCCGTCGATGATGGTTTGTAACTGCTACTTTGCGTCTGTTTTATTTTAGGGGTGAATGGAAAATTCACCCCACATCCTAGCCTGACTCTAATAGGTTTATTTATCTAGTTTTGGGTGTATATAAGTCATATAAAATTTGAAAAAATCATTCCCAATCCCTCTACACGAATTAAACCTTTCCCCCAAAAAATATTCTCCCTAGAAACCACCATTGTTGGTGAAGCTCAAGAACAACGTGGAGCTAGGATTTCCATGGATCAATCGTCAAGTTTTATATGTTTATATGTAGATAAACTTATGGTTATCGTTCATCTCTAAGTAACCTTCACTTGGAGAGTTCTTCTCAACGTTTTCAAAAAAGATTTTATAGTCAATCTTTTAATCTTTCAATCTAGCCATGGTTTCTTTCTCAAAACATTTCTAATGGTTAAATAACGATGAATATATGTTATTGTATTGGTTTGAACGTTATTCTTAATACAATTTCATGATGAACCCATGTTCCTTCTAAAAGTTAATTTAGTCCTAGCATGGGCTTTGTGATCTTGACTTGTTATCGATTGAATTATGATTCTATTACGTTGAATTTATTATAACTACTGTTATTTACATGAAGTAATGTTTATTTTATGTTGAAAGATACATGAGTATCAATTTATGAAGATTTGAACATGTCAAATACATGCCTTCAAGTAATCGCTGTAATATAGACCTTTTAAGGTATAAAAGTGGAAATCGATTATGTGCGGGTTCTTGTAGCTACTGCCTTAGGCAAATAATTTGGTTGAATTGTGAATATAGATGTGGCATGATCGAAGTAAATAAGGCTTGGTATTAATTGATCTATGTATTCCTAAGCTATTCAATAGTAACTTGTGATCACTGTAACGTTGGTACTTACTTGTATAAAAGTGAATTTTGTGTATGTTAATATGCTTTGGTCTACTGTCTAGAATGTGTATTAGTGATTAAATAACTGACATGAATCAGTGCATGATTGTTTTAATAGGATAAACCAAAGCAAGTTCATCTTCTATGAATTTCTAATATGAAGCTTACTTACATTGAAGCCGAATTTATTGGCAATTGTAGTAGGATCTCGTTTCGGGTTATGATTTATTTGACTACTGCCATACTTGTACCTTATTAATGAATCTTGATTGATAAACAAGACTAGAGAAATTGATTGATGATTTATGCCTATCTATTCTTTAGAACAATGATAATGTTTTACACTCATTGTATCATGATCTTGTAGAGACATGTACATGGTTTATTCTATGCTTAAAGTACATTTAGCTACAGCCCTATATGTGTATTTTTGATAAACAAGGTGTATTCATCAATTATGATGAAAGGGTAACAAATTTATAAGAATGCTTATCTCCTCTACTTTTCTAAATAATATTGATGAAGCCTTGTATGTCATTATGTGGTATGGTCCACTTATAGTGGCGGTGTTTACTTTATTATCAATATATGTGTTGACCATGGCATTGAAGAAAAATTGATGATTACGTGAAGGAGTTATTATGATGATCACCTTATGTGTAACTTGTGCCTAGTATTGTTCTGTAGTTGTGAATCTAGGTGATGTCAATATAAGTATGTAAATGGCTATGTTAAGGTTATATGTACTTGTTACCTATTATGAGGTCTTAGAAGGCTACATATGATGTAAATCTAAGATAAGTACATAATTACCTAAGCTTATTGAAAAATTGTTGTAAATCTTAAATAAATGGGTCTTATGCTATACTAAGCATTCTATGATGTGGCATGATGTATCATTCACTAGGATGACTTGATAGATGTAGTAGAATATGAAAGGGTATGGGACTTTGACTATGTGTTGAACATGTGCACCTTGACGGGATTGTTCCTAGGTTGTTCTCTCAGGACATGTAAAGGATTGTATGAACATGTCATGAATATGTCTTATATGCTATGATATTAAGTATTTGATGTGCTAAAGTATGAATGTGGATAGTGTCTTTGAGTTTAGATATGAAAGGATTGATCATATAGGAAGACATATAGACTTATGCATTGATTTATGAAAATGTGTGACTTAAGGTGTTATGTGAAAGGTTTGATCACATATAAGTATACACACACACATGAATGATGATCTAGTCAATAGAGGTATCTTGAAAGGTGTGCTCAAGTGTATCATAAACTAGATAGTGATAATACATATGCTATGTCCATGTGAATGGATCTTCTCACATAATTTAGGTTGATGAACTCTCATCTATAATCTATGAGCTAAGCATATGAGGGGATGAATCTTCTAAGCCTATATTTTATAAAATTAATGTAATAATGGCTTTTTAAGAAAGGGAACTTAGCTTAGCAACGATTGAACTTGAATATGAGTGTGTGTCCTTCCTATGGTAGGAAGGTAGTTCACGATAAATCTCATGGGGTGGATAGCTTCATGACCCAAAAGGGTGTTAGAGTTATGTTTTCATTAGTGAATAACTACAATGCCTAATCTTGGCATAAAGAGGGTTTTCACATGTACCCCCAAGTTCCATAACAATGCTTGCCACAGAGGATCTAGCAAGTGATATCACCTAAGATGCTAGTATGTTATTCATGTCTTATGTTAGCAAGTAAGATGCCCTCTTTTTGGTGTGAGGGGATGACACAAAATTCCATAGTTTACTTAATTTAAAATGGACAATGGTAGTAAATAAAGGGGATACTAACTAGGAGGACCTAAGGTAAGTAACTTAGGATATGTGGAAGTAATGAACCATTCTAGATATTTCACAACTACCTCCGTAGAAGGTCCTAGGAAAGTGACCTAATATGTATGATTATGTTTATGTCCATATGCATGACTTTGTAGTACTGGTCTACTTGTTATGAAGATGTGCATGGTATGAACGTATATGATGTGGTCTTATCTTTATATGCACTATGTTTGTCAAAATGACTATATGATGAAAGTCTTGTATTCACATGAATGAAGTTTTCTTGACTTACTTGTTGATGTATGAATTGGCTGTTAAGGTTTGTGGTCTCATGAAGGTTTACGAAGAATGTATGGGGTTATGGGGCTCCATATGTTCATTGCACTAGTAGACAAATATTGGGGTCATGAACAAGGTCTTATAATGACGGGTGTGAAAAGAAATATGTACAACTTGAAGTATCTTACTGTGAAGCCAATATAATCTTTACTTAAATGTGTCGTTCATATAGTGTGTTTATATGATATGTTTGTTTGTGTCCTTAAGGTGATGCATTGCACCAAGTATTACTAGAGGGTTACTAGCAAGGTAAATGAACAAAAGCAAGAAATGTTCACTATTAAGAAGGAATAATTTACTATAAAGTGGCTTCAAAAATGTCATAAATCCTATATGTGATCTTATCTGATGTTTGGACTTTGAATATATTTATAAGAAGTATATGAATGGTATAAATTTTATTGTTTAATGGTTTTATAAAGATTTACTCAAAAAGGCATGAAGTATGATTTCAAGAAAATATCCCTTTTAAATGCAGGTTTTTGCATACTTGTCATACTTAGTGCATTCTTGTACTAATTCAATTCTTCTGTACTTTTTACACAAAGTGTAGGTTATAGATGCTAAAAGGATGTTTATGATTGAGGAGCTCGATATGTGATTCCCAACTCAAGAAAAGGGGTCCTTAATTTCCAAGGATTCCCTACTTATGTCTTAATGTAAAGTTTATTAAATATTATCTAAGTGTTAGTGTGTGTGCCTATGATTTGTGTGATTCTTCTCAAAAGATGCTTACTGTGAAGGTTATTGCTATGTTAGAAATTGCCATTTTGTGAAATGACTTCCTATTTGTTGTGATGTACCTAGTGTGACTTACCAGTTTGACTTCACTGGGAAGGAAACATAAGAGTTCGTTAGTTTAAAAGTTGAGAGTTTCTCATTTTAAGAGGAGATTGACCTTGTATTTTTCTTAGATGTGAACTCATGATACATGTAAGTATGTTGAGTAGAAGGACATTTCTCCATGGACACCACTAAACATGGTATGGTTGAGTATAAACTTCATGGCCCTAGGTCTAACTAATAAAGATCTTTGATGATGCAATTAGATCAAGTCTATGTGCATTAAAGTATGAGTACCTAATTGCTTCTTGAGTGTTGTTGAAATCTTCCTAATTGTGACTTGAAGAATAGTTTCAAGATGAGTTCTTAATAAATTGAAGTGTAATGATCATGTTATTATTAGGAGAAGGATGTTCCTCCTATGAACATGATAAGAGCCTATGTTTTTGATGTATTAAATAGTGGGTGAGTAATGATTTTTCTTTCTTGTCTGTATTGACTTATAACATTATTTGATGATGTTGTTCCCTATGATGCATTCAAGTACTTGTTGTGGTTAAAGTATTCTAAGTGTCATTCGAGGATGAATGTTACCAAGTGGGGGATATTGTAAGACCCCCAAGTGAGTTAGGGTGTCGAGAGACTAACATATTTTTATTAAAGGAGCTAAGGTCCTAAAATGACATAAAATATGGTTTATAGGTAATGTGTAAAGTTTGAGGTGATTTTCAAGTCAAACTTCAAGCGACGACCAAGACGTTCAACGACTAGTCGCCTATGTGCCTCATGTATCTATGCATTCTTATATTTGTATGTCATGAGATTAAAAATTCCTATAATGATGATTAAATATGGTATATGGAGTTTCACGAAGTTTGGAGGTCAAACGTCCAAGAACGTCCAAGGCGTTCGAAAGATAGCCCTTAAGACGTTCAATGTGTGTCTTGATGTGGCCTAGCCTGTTTGGACGAGTTGCAAGTTTTTGTTTTGACTCATGGGGGAGGTCCGGATATGACTTCTAATGGGCCGCGGTAAAAACCCCACAAGATGGATCCAAGGATGGTCGAGACACTGCCTTGGTAGTGTCAATCAACGGACGAAACATAGGCCAGTTGGTCAACCAACAGCCCGTTGGTGAGGTCTCATAGATGGACACTTAGTTTTGTAAGGTATCAACCCAAAAATTTGCCAAGGACCAATCGATTAAAGCCAAATCCCTTTACATGAATTAAACCTTTCCCCCAAAAAATATTCTCCCTAGAAACCACCATTGTCGGTGAAGCTCAAGAACAACATGGAGCTAGGATTTCCATGGATCAATAATCAAATTTATATGTATTAATGTAGATAAAGGTATGGTGATTGTTCATCTCTAAGTAACATTACACTTGGAGAGTTATTCTTAACGTTTTCAATAAAGATATTATGATCAATCTTTCAATCTAGCCATCGTTTCCTTCTCAAAACATTTTTAATGGTTAAGTAACAATGAATATATGTTAATGTATTAGTTTTAACGTGATTTTTAATCCAATTGCACGATGAACCCATGTTCCTTCTCAAAATCAATTTAGTTCTTGCATGGGCTCTATAATCTTGACTTGGTATCGATTGAATTATAATTCTATTACGTTGAATTGATTATAACTACTGTTATTTATGTGAATTAATGTTAAATTTATGTTGAAAGATACATGAATATCGATATATGAAGGTTTGAACATTTCAAAAACATGCCTTCAAGTGATCGCTGTAATATAGACCAGTTAAGGTATGAAAGTGGAAATCGATTATGTGCTGGTTCTTGTAGCTACTTCCTTAGGCTAATAATTTGGTTGGATTGTGAATATAGATGTGGTATGATCGATGTAAAGGAGGCTTGGTATTAATTGATCTATGTGTTCTTAAGCTATTCCATAGTAACTTGTGATCACTGTAAGTTGGTACTTACTTGTATAATAGTGTATTTCGAGTATGTTAATACACTTAGGTATAGTTTGTAGATTGTGTATTAGTGATGAAATAAGTGACATGAATTAATGCATGATTGTTTTAATATTATAAACCAAAGCAAGTTCCTCTTCTATGAATTTCTAATATGAAGCTTATTTACAGTGAAGTCGAGTTTATTGGCAATGATAGTAGGATCTCGTTTTGGGTTATGATTTCTTTGACAACTGCCGTAAATGTACATTATTAACGAATCTGAATTGAGAAACAAGACTAGGGAAATGGATTGATGATCTATGCTTGTCTATTCTTTAAAACAATGGTAATATTTTACACTAGTTGTATCATGATCTTGTAACGACTTGTACATGGTTTCTTCTATGCTTAAAGTACATTTAGCTACTGCCCTATGTGTGTATTGTTTATAAAGAAGGTGTATTAATCAATGATGATCAAAGGGTGAGGAATTAGTAAGAATGCTTTTCTCCTCTACCTTTCTATACAATATTAATGAAGCCTTGTATGACATTATGTGGTATGGTCCACTTATGGTGGCGGTGTTTACTTTATTTTCATTATATATGTGTTGACCATGTCCTTGAAGGAAAATTGAAGATTACGTGAAGGAGTGGTTATGATGATCACCTTATGTTTAATTTGTGCCTAGTCTTCTTCTCTATTTGTGTATCTAGGTGATGTCACTATTGTTATGAGCATGTAAATGGATATGTTAAAGTTATATGTACATGCTTCCTATGATGAGGTTTTAGAATTCTATATATGACATAAATCTAAGATAAGTACATAAAGACCTAAGCTTACTGTAAAAATGTTGTAAGTCTTAAATAAATGGGTCTTATGCTATGATAACAATTATATGATATTGTATGTTGTGTTACTCACTCAGATGACTTTATAGATGTACTTGCATAGGCAAGGGTATGGGACTTTTACTATGCATTGCACATGTGCACCTTGATGGGATAGTTCCTAGGTTGGTCTTCTAAGGACATTCATAGGATTTAATGAACATATCATGAATATGCCCTATATGCTATGATGTTAAGTATATTATATGATGAAGTATTAATGTGCATAGTGTCATGGAGTGTTGATATAAAAGGATTGCTCATATAGGTACACATATAGACTGATGCATTGATGTATAAACATGTGTGACTTCAGTTGTTATGTGAAAGATTTGCTCACATATAAGTATACACACACACATGAATGATGATCTAGTCAATATAGGAGCCTTGAAAGTTGTGCTCAAGTGTATCCTATACTAGATAGTGCTAATACATATGCTATGTCCATGTGAAAGGATCTTCTCACATGATTTATCTTGATGAACTTTCATCTATGACCTATGAGCTAAGCATATGAGGGGATGAATCTCCTAAAACTATATTTTATAAAAGTAATGTAATAAAGGCTGTTCAATAAAAAAAACTTAGCTTAGCACCGAGTGAACTTGAATATGAGTGTGTGTCCCATCCTATGGTAGGAAGGTAGGTCACCATAAATCTCATGGGGTGGATAGCCTCATGAACCAAAAGGGTGTTAGAGTTATGTTTCCATAAGTTAATAACTACAATGCCTACTCTTGGCATAAAAGGGGTTTTCACATGTACCCCCAAGTTCCGTAACTATTCTTCCCACGTAGGATCTAGAAAGTGATATCACCTAAGATGCTAGGATGTTACTCATGTCTTACCTTGGCATGTAAGATGCCCTCTTTTTGGTGTGAGGGGATGAAACTAAATCCATGTTTAGAACCCATGGTCTTAGTGTCGGTTAAGGGTATAGTTTCCCTTATGTAAAATGGACAATGGTAGTAAATAAATAGAATAGTAACTAGGAGGACCTAAGGTAAGTTACTTAGGAAAGGTGGAAGAAATGAACCCATCTAGACATTACACAAGTAGCTCCTTTAGAATTCCTAGGATGGTTACCTAATATGTATGATTAGGTTTATGTCCATATGCATGACTTTGTAGTACTGGTATACTTGTTATGAAGATGTGCATGGTACGAACCCATATGATGTGGTATTATTTTCACTATGTTGGTCTAAATGACTATATGATGAAGGTCTTGTATTGACATTAATGAAGTTATCTTCACTTACTTGTTGATGTATGAATTGAATGTTAAGATTTGTGGTTTCATGAAGGGTTTACTAAGAATTTTTGGGGTTATGGGGCTCCATATTTTCATTGAACTAGTAGACAAAATTGAGGTCATGGACAAGTTCTTATAATGATGGATGTGAAAAGAAATATTTACAACTTGAACTAGCTTACTGTAAAGCCAATGTAATCTAGACTTAAATGTGTGTTTGATATATTATGTTTAAATGATGATATGTGTTGGCTTAGGTAGTTTATATGTATGTTTCTTTGTGTCCTTAAGGTTATTCATTGCACCAAGTATCACTAGAGGGTTACTAGGGAGGTTAACAAATAAAAGAAAAAAATGTTCACTCTTAAGAAGGAATAACTTACTGTAAAGTGGCTTCAAAAATGTCATAAATCCTATATGAGATCTTATGCGATGTTTGACCTTTGAATGTGTTTATATGAAGTATATGAATGATATAAATGTTATTGTGTAAAGGTTTTATAAAGATTTACTCAAAAAGGCATGAAATATAATTTCAAGAAAAGACCCTGTTAAATGCATGTTTTGGCAAGGTTGCCATACTTAGTGAATTCTTGTACTAATCTCATTATTCTATTCTTTTTACACAAAGTGTAGGTTATATATTCTTAAAGTATGTCTATTATTATTGAGGAGCCTGATATGTGATCTGCAAGCTCAAGGAAAGGGGTCCTTAAGTTCAAAGAATTCCCTACTTATGTCTTAATGTAAAGTTTATTAAATATTATATAGTTATGTCTTATATTTTAAGGGTCGTGTCCCAAATGTATTCTAATGTTGTTGAGTCTAAGATGGCAAGGAGACTTAGGGTCTAAATATGTATTATGACTTATGTTCCGTATATATATTATATATATATATATAATATATATATATATATATATATATATATATATATATATATATTTGTGTGTGTGTGCGTGCGTGTGTGTTTGTATGAATTGAAGTGGGTTTGTTGCTTATGATGTTATATTGATAGAGTTGAGTTTAGTTTATGTTTAGCTTTTATTTCTATGGAAACCTATAAAATTATATTGTGAATTGTTGGAGATGTTAAGGAATGGTGATCTTGGCTATTGTCGGCGGGTTTGACCTAATTCCCTTAGTAATGTAGACTTGCTATAGATTTTCTCTTCTGTGGTATGGTCTAGTTATGGTAGTGGTGTTTCCTTCTTCTTCTTATTTTGATCATTGTCTTGTCGACACTATTATATAATTGTTGTAGTATCACTTTAGGGTATATATGAAAGTATAATGTGAAGTTAGTTATATAATGTAGTGTGACTATGTGCAAGGTGTTATACATGAATGTATAAAGTGAAATTATTATGTGATATATGTGTGTGATCTTGTTTAACGTTCATAATGTTAAGGTATTCATGTGATCTTTAGGTTATCTTGTATAAAGCTATGTGATATTGTGAATGAAAGCATGTTCCTATAAATGTTGGTATGTGATGATGAAAGACTATGAAGAGTCTATGTATGTTAATATGGTCTCTTGTTTAGGTAGACTTAGTTTTTCGTACTTGATACATAAATGTTTCTCAATTGTTATCTCTTTACTTTGTAGGCTTATGCACCCTAGTCATGTATGTATGAATTAATGAAAGTATATGATCGCTAGACCTAAACTAGGTACCTTTATATGAATGACTAATGTGAAACCTTGAATATAACAAGAAGGTAAGAATGTGAAACCTTGAATATAAAAATAAGGTTAATAAAGAATCCTTGAGTGGTAGACCGAAATAGTTTCATGAGTGGAATGATGTACTTAGAGGTAGGTTGTCAGGAACTGAATGAAACCATGTCAAAAAATGTCATAAGAGTTATCCAAATGAACCTTGATCGACATCCCTTGCAGACCCCTTCTTAGAAATGATATAATGAGTCGATAGGTCTTAGTGATGGTACTCTCTCTAATATACTGATATGAATGAACTTACTTTATGAGAACCAAGGCAAAATACCGAGTTGATGTGCTTAAAATATTATCTCTAATTGAGTATGAGATTAGAGTACCAACAAACAATTTTATATCCCTTAAACCATGTGCCTACACAAGATGTGTCCTAGTTGTACCTTTGGAAAGTAGAAGACCTTCCACGACGTGGGGTTTTGAGGACACTGGATTCCATATCTAGATAGTACGGTCTATGTTGGTTAATGCCAATTCTCATCATGTGGGCTGTGCACTCTAGTAATTGGATAGGTTCTACAAAGTGTGTGTAGTGGAATGAGACACTATCTACACATGGCACGAGAAGTCTTTTAAGGTACTAAATTGAGTTCCCTAGATCTTCTAAGACCACTATGTGCAGTCCCCTATATGTTTAGTTGTCTCTTAAATGGCTCAAGTGAATAATGTTCACTGGTGAAAGTATGTTGAATATAAAGGTTCTTATCTAGGGTGTCTTCGAGGAACACTTAGGTGTGCTTGAAGATGGTGTATGGGTGGTCTCTTCATGTCTTACTTAGGTGGGTCTTAGAGTGTTCTTAGGTATCCCGTCTAAATAATGAAAAGTCTTACTTGTTGAATATGGAATTAAGTGTTATATGTTTATGTTAGCTTAATAGGTGATTTTTGACTTGATTAAATTTCTTAAGTTCTTATAATGAAGGCTTTTATCAATTTGTCATAAAAGCATGTTTCTATACTATATGTTCCTTTTTTGCATTTTTTTTAATGGTTTCCGTATTTACTATTTAAATGTGCTAACCCCTTCCTTTTTAACTATATTGTAGGGATCGGAGATATGGTATGCTATGGAGGTTGACTAGGTTTCTAAGTGGTTGAAGATGAAGACTTCGTGAGTCCTTATAGATTAGAAGAAAATACCCTAACTGTTTCTTTATATTGTTTAGCCTTTCTTTAAGTTTTTTATTGTCTTAGTCCATTTGTTGTACTCTTAAGTATTAGATAGTTTATGAGACATACATGTTGTAAAGTTAGATGTTTTACAGTTTTTAGCCTGCTATTGAATGGAAGTACTCTTCGTGTATGAAGAAAGTTGTAAATCATTCTTTATTTTTAAGTATAATATTCAATGAATAATCCATGTGGCATGTATGAGACCTCTAATAGGTCGAATACGCCAATTACGACTAGGGGGTGCTATTGGGTTGTGACAAACATTGTATCAAAGCATAAGATTATTGGATGGTCTTAGGTTGTCTCAAAACCACATCAAATAGAGTCTTGAGTAGTAAGAGTATCGGGAGTGAGATATCATTATATTTTCCTTATGTGCCTACTGAAGCATAAATACTATGATTTCTTAGTAGCTTGGTTCATTCTATGGAGTTTTTGTGAAAATGAGTTTCAAAATATTCTCCCTATGATATGCATGTTTTGGTTGAATTATTGTTAATTTAGAAAATGAGTTTGCATACATTGTATTTCCTCATGTTCATGTGCATTTAGTGTTGATTTTCTGTTTGCTTCATGAGGTGAAATTGTGAGCATGTCTAATATGTTAGTTAAAAGTTGCATTTAGAGACTTTATTAGAAAATTGCTTTAAATGTTCCTTCTTGAATATGTTGCAAGAATGTTCTTTGAGAAGAAATTGCATGATGTTGTAAGTGATGTCTAAATGAGCATGGTTTGATGCATTACAAGGTGGTAGATGTGTTTCTACTTGCTTGAGTTGCGTGATGATGTAGATGACTTTTATGTGAAGTTGATGTTTCCTTTTAAGTTTGGTGTATTTACAACAATGTTATATGTTGTGGGCTTCTAGTGAGTCATTGAAAGTGTTTTAGTGTCATTCGAGGACGAATGTTTTCCATGTTTTTTAGAAAGTTACGGCCCTCAAAATGAATAGGATAAACTAGAGCTTCACTTGTGTTATATGAGTTATTAAAGTTTTCAAAAAAAAGAGTTTTGACTTTCAAAGTCTAAATTGAGGAGTTCAGAGGTTGAACACTGAGGGATGAATGTTACGAGTCGCATGTAAACCCTAGAAGTTAGGGCATTCTTAGGTTATCACACGACGTACTTGACCTCTGTGAGGTATTGTGCAATCCTTTAGACATCATTTATTTCAAATTTATATGAAAAGTAGTCGGAATTAAATTATTTCTTTGAAAACATAAAACAGAAGTCATTTAAAAAAATGTGTAAAATATGTATCAAAACAATATATGACAATATGATTACAAAAGTCTTCGGTAAAACCCATCAAAGTCAAAACATTAGAAACTGACATAAAAGAACATAGGGGTGGTATCATTGAATTCTATGAGGACTCACCAATCTTCACTTCTTGGAACCCTTGGATACTCTACTCTTCAAGCAACCCAATCTTCTCAAGACCCTACATGGACAACATGTTGGCAATATGTGTTAGTAAAATATGTAATAATTAAGTATGGAAATTATCATACCAACATAAGATATCTAAGAGGGTTAGTCAATAGTAGACATAATTAAAAGAGATAAGAATATAAGCATAACTGACGTACCGTGGTTTCACGATACTTTCAACGCCTTCCTTAAGTTTAGTGTGTGTCTAAAGCCTTTTTGTATTAATTTTTGTTGTAGTTTTCTATTTATTTCCAGGAAATTTGTCCGCAAGTTAACGCCAAGATTTCGAGCTAAAATTGTAAAAGTGACCACCTACGAACCCCACGATGGTCCATCGTGACTGTGACGGTCCATAGGGGTAAACCGTCGTGAGAACATAATGGCTGCCATTCGTCGTGGCTATGACGATTTTTCGTGATCTTCCGTAGTCCTGCACCTTCGTCAATGCTAACAGAGAGTGATCCTAGTACCCAACTTCAGAAGATTCTAAGTGTCGTGGAATAAAGCCCCTTGATGTACTGTCGTGCTTGCAACGCTCCGTCACACCTGTCCGTCGAGGGTAACAGAGAGTTGATGAAGAAAAGCAGTAGAAAAAAATCTAAGTATGAAGCGATAGAAGACCACGAGGGTCGTCGGCTCAGATACGTATTAGATAGATTTTTCCTTCAATAGATTTCCCTTTTTTATTCGGTTTTGTATCTTATAAATAGTCCGAAAAACCTCATTTTTTGGGTTAGACTCTTTGATAATGTTCAATTTTATTGTCTTCATATTAAACATTCAATTTTGGGATTTGATATTATTTTTCCGGAATCAATTACTCGTGTTTTGTGATTTATTCAAGTAAATTTCTGGATTTTGTTCATTCTCATCAAAGTAAATGCATGAATTCTTACGTTATTATTATGAATTGTTTGATTATTAGCATGGGTAACTAAACTCCATAACTAGGGTTGTGGGAACCATGGGTAAATAACAAGGTAAAACCTAGCGAAAATAAAGATTCTAGAATAGTGTCTTTCATGTATTGATAATTCTTTCGGTTAGAAGTCTTTTTAACGGATGGCCAACCTTAGAACTCACCTTATTGATACATGCCGGACCAAGGAGGTAGATAATAGGAAAATAATTATCAACATAGATTTAGTGTATACTATCTAATAGGCTAGTGTCGGTTGGTACAGAGTAACAATTTAGTCAAATATCGAATATAATGTTGAATATGAGGTAAAGATAAAGTTTAGTAAAGCAACACACGTAGCAAGTCCAAGGTGCGGAGTTGAATTCTCTAGATGCTGGACCAAGGATTTAGAGATACCTAAATTGTCACTTTGCATGCAAGATACTAGGAAAGAATTGTTATAGCTAGAATTACCGAGTTAGGAGCCTATGAGGAACACTTACGCCCTGCTTACTCTCATTACTTAATTAAACTCCAATACATGAACATGTCACTTGTTTACTTTAATTTATTTAATTGCTTTCATTAATAAAAACCCCTCTTTAGTTATTTGGTTTCGGGAAATAATTGACTAAATAGAAATAATAATAGAATAAAGTTAAGTTTGAACCATTTTCTTCGTGGGAACGATCATTACCTCACTAGTTGGGTTCTTTACTTGATGCGAACGCTTTTACTTCATTTTGAAAAGTAAATTTAAGCGTATTAGCCGTTGTGAGAAGATAATGGCTGCTGAAGGATGTTGGGGAATCCTGAGCAAGTGTGGGACTACGGAAGCTCACGACGGACCGTCATAGCCACGACTATCCTTCCTGCATATTCGTCATTACTAACAGAGTGTATTACCAGTACCCAACATCAGAAGATTGTAAGTGTCATGGAATGAGGCCGAACGACGGACCGTCATAGTTGAAATGGTCCGTCACACCTGTCCATCGAGGGTAACATAGATGTGATGAAGAAAAGTAGCATAAAAAGAGCTAAGTATGGAGCGACGGAAGACAACAACGGTTCATCAACGACTCAGACGCGTTTTGGGCAGATTTTTCCTTGCATACATTTCCCTCTTTTATTAGATTTTGTTTCTAATAAATAGTTAGAAAAAACATCATTTTTGAAGTTTGTATTGAACTTTCAATAATTGATATTACTTTTCCGGAATTGATTATTGGTGTTTTGTGATTTATTCAAGTAAATTTCTGGATTTTGTTCATTCTCATCAATGTAAGTGCATGATTTCTTACATTATTATTATGACTTGTGTGTTTACTAGAATGGGTAACTAAACTCCATAACTAGGGTTGTGCGAACCATGGGTAAATAACAAGGTAAAATCTAGCTAAAATAACGATTCTAGAATAGTGTCTTGCATGTATTGGTAATTCTTTCTCTTATAAGTCTTTTAAACGGATGTCCAATGTTAGAAATCGCCTTATTGATACTTGCCAGACCAAGGAGGTAGATAATATGAATGAATTATCAACATAGATTTAGTGTATACTATCTAATGGGCTAGTGTCGGTTGGTACAAAGTAACAACTTAGTCAAATATCGAATATGATGCTTAATATGAGGTAAACATAAGGTTTAGCAAAGCAACACACGTAGCCGGACCAAGGTGCGGAGTGAAATTCTCTAGATGCCGGACCAAGGATTTAGAGATACCTAAATTATCACTTTGCATGCAAGATTGTAGGAAATGATTGTCACAGCTAAAATTACCAAGTTAGGAGACTATGGGGAACACTTACGCCCTAGTTACTTTCATTACTTGATTAAACTCCAATACTTGAACTTGCCACTTGTTTACTTTAATTTAGCTAATTACTTCCATTAATCAAAACCCCCTCTAGTTATTTGTTTTCGGTAACTAATTGACTAAATATAAGTAATAATAGAATAAAGTTAAGTTTGAACCATTTTCCTCGTGGGAATGATCTCAACCTCACTAGTTGGGTTATTTACTTGATGCGACCACTTTTTCTTTGTTTTGAGAAGTAAATTTGAGCGTATCAACCGTCGTGAGAAGATAATGGTTGTTGAAGGAAGTTGGGGAATTCTGAGCAAGTGTGGGACTACGGAAGCTTACAACGGACTGTCATAGCCACGACAGTCTGTTCTGCACATTCGTCAATGCTAATAGAGAGTAGTCTCAATACCTAACTTTAGAAGATTCTAAGTGACATGGAATGAAGCCTCTTGATGGACCGTCGTGCTTGCAACGGTCCGTCACACATGTCCGTCGAGGGTAACCGAGAGTTGATAAAGAAAAGTAACAGAAAAAGAGCTAAATATGGATCGACAGAAGAACACGATGGTCCGTTATGAGGGTCGTCGACTCAAATGCGTTTTGGGCAGATTTTTCCTGAAATAGATTTCCCTCTTTTATTAGGTTTTGTTTCTTATGAATAGTCCGAACAACCTCATTTTTGGAGTTAGACTCTTGGATAATTATCAGTTTTATTGTCTTACTATTGAACTTTAAATTTTGGGATTTGATATTACTTTCCCGGAATTGATTATTGGTGTTTTGTGACTTATTCAAGTAAAATTCTAGATTTTTTTTATTCTCATCAAATAAAGTGAATGAATTCTTACATTATTATTATGAAAAATGATATTATTAGCATGGGTAACTTAACTCCATAACTAGGGTTTTGGGAACCATGGGTAAATAACAAGGTAAAACCTAGCTAAAATAACGATTCTAGAAAAGTGTCTGGCATGTATTAATAATTCTTTCGCTTAGAAGTCTTTTTAACGGATGGCCAATGTTAGAACTCGCCTTTTCGTACTTGTCGGACGAAGGAGGTAGATAATAGGAAAAGAATTATCAACATAGATTTAGTGTATACTATCTAATAGGCTAGTGTCGGTTTGTACGAAGTAACAACTTAGTCAAATATCGAATATGATGTTGAATATGAGGTAAAGATAAAGTTTAGTAAAGCAACACACGTAGCCGGACCAAGGTGCGGAGTGAAATTCTTTAGATACCGGACCAAAGATTTAGAGATACCTAACTTATCACTTTGCATGCAAGATACTAGGAAAGAATTGTTATAGCTAGAATTACAGAGTTGGGAGCCTGTGGGGACACTTACCCCCTCGTTACTCTCATTACTTAATTAAATTCCAATATTTGAACCTGTGACTTGTTTAATTTAATTTATCCAATTTCATTCATTAATAAAAACCTCTCTTTGGTTATTTGTTTTCAGGAAATATTTGAGTAATTAAAAGTAATAATAGAATAAAGTTAAGTCTGAACCATTATCCTCGTGGGAAAGATCCTAACCTCACTTGTTGGGTTCTTTACTTGATGCGACCACTTTTTCTTTGTTTCAAGAAGTAAATTTGAGCGTATCAATAACATGAATATTATAAGCATATTAAAGCATCATAAACCATATAAGAGATCATACTTAACTCATTCTCCTCCTTACTCGAATGAACTACATCAAAATCCACCTACAAGTGAATTTGTGCAAGGCTAAGGTAACATCCCATAGTACTACCAAAGCTAAGTACATCCATTTGGTCATGAATGATCATAATCCATTTTCATAAATATGACCTAAATTCATCATAACAGACGAGAATTATGCCCCAGCCCACCTTAAAGAACACTTGTGTGATGCATGTGAAGCATCTCATTCTTCTTCAAACTAAGTATATCTTGAAGTTACCCTATCTTGTTTCATTTCATGTTAGGCGTCTCTAGTAAACCTTCTTTATAATTGAGAAGGAACTATCATCCTAAGTCAATCATGTTTTGGAATACAACTATTGTCACTATCCAAGCTAAATTATCCTAAGTCAATCATGTTTTGGAATACAACTATTGTCACTATCCAAGCTAAGTGTATATCATGTAGGGGTCATGTCATACGTAGTTTCAAGTCATATGTGTGCCATATATATAACATCTCATACTACCATCCATAATAAGTACTTATATAGACTAACCTAATCCAAGTTAACTTATCTTGCAACCTTGTCTATAAGATGATCACACTACCATAATAGACCTACTACCATGGAAAGCACACCATCATGCTTACCAAGCTAACTAAGGAAGTAACAACCATCCTAACTACCATGCAACCAATCATGTAGATGAAAGATAATACATAGGAGAGAATAAATCCTCAACCCTAGGCTACCATGAGAAACTAATCCCAAAATATTTCATGAAATGCACCTTACATGCAAATCAAGCTACCATTGAGAGAGTATAGATATTTCTCCTAAAGCTACCATGATATGGCTTTGTCAAGTCCAAGTAAAATTATCATGAAGGCACTCCATTCATGATACATCAAGATATACTTATGAGAGTTTCATCACTGAATCACAAGCCACCATGAGAACCACCATTCTCAAGCTACTATGAACATGCATCCTTGCAACACATGACCATGATACACATGGGAAAACATACTTCCTCCTTCCCAAGCTACCATGAGATTCATCACCTTAAGCTACCATGAATGAGCCATGCTCATCCTCAAGCTACTACACATTGGTCTTATCTTACAAAGTCAAATACACAAGTAGTAACCATAAGGTCCATCTTCAAGCTAGTCTTAGTCTTATCATGTCTTGATTCATTTTAGGTTGTTAGTTCAACCTAGAATCCATATAAGTGAAAGAACTCTCTTCTACTAATCATGTTCATGTCTAAGTATAGAAGATAAAGGACGCATCTTCACAATCATCTTCACAATGTCATCGCTCCAAAAGCCCTAGCAACAAAGGCATATAAGCACTACAATCGACTACTACCGTTGAACCATTCAAAGAAGGTGAAATGTGCGTTAATGACACTCCTTGCTCTATTGTAACTGATCGTGACCCATAATTCTTCCATTCTTTTTTGGAGAGAATAAATCATTTGTAGGGTTCAAAATTGGCTATGCGTCCTTCATATCATTCCCAAACTAATGGACAGTCTGAAGCCCTAAATAAGTGTCTTGAACAATATCTTCGTTGTTATGTTGCTGGTTCTCCAACTAAGTGGGTAACCATGCTGCTTTGGGATGAATTCTGGTACAATAATTCGTACCAAATGTAATCTTGAATGACACAGTTTCAGGGGGTTTATGGGATAGAACCCCAAACTATCGCTCAATATATATAGGGAAGCAATGATAGTTAATTGGTGGAGGCCTACTTCATTCGAGTGATATAATTCTAGCATTTTCAAAAAGTAATTTGCTCAAATCTCAATCAAGGATGATCACGTATGCAGATAAACATTTTATTGAACTAGTGTTTCTAGTGAGATTGGGATTTTGTAAAACTAAAATCGTACCGACAACTTTCTATGTGGCTGCACAGGTGTTATAAGCTTGGACAACCATAGTTTTGTCATTTCAAGTGCATCAGACTTATTAGAGAGGGGGCATATAAATTTGAGTTCCCTGTCAAGGCCAAGATTGATCTTATGTTTCATATTTTAGTACCTAAGCGTTGCAAGGGGAGCCTATCCGACAAGTAGCACCATTGCCGCTCCAAGATTATCCTAACCAAATTGATGAAAAAACAGACCCCATATTTTAATATTCTCTCTAGGTTCTTACAACAAATCTCTCCACTCTCTCTATTTTTCGACTAATTTTATCTCTGATATTTCTTTAAGAATTTTTTCCACTTGTACGATTTCAACATCTGACAATTCTTTCGGCAAATTGGGTTATAATATCCGACTTTTGTTTCTCTTATGTCTGATCAGGAGTCGGAACTTCTTCACAACTCTAATCTTATCGGACTTGGAAGGTTTCACTGTCAGGTTCTAGATATCCGACGTTGCTGTAAGGATGGTTTTGAAAAGACTCTTTTTAAATCCATGGAACTTTATGTATCAATTGTCGGATTGAAGTTCTTAACTTTCCATTATTCTCAATTCTAAATAACAAAAATATATTGTATTTATGTATTCATTATTTAGGTATTAATCATATTGCATAGGTAAAAATAACTTTTTATTTTATTTTGCTTATTTTGTATTTACAATAATTGTTTGATTTGATTTCATATTCATTCTAATGGTATACCATCAAGTTTTTTTATTTATATTTATTTTTGTATTCATTCTCAATTCTAAATAACAAAAATGATTTATTTATGTATTCAATTATATAAGTAGTCATCCAATTGCATCTGTAAAACACATTTTGTATTTTATTTTGCTCATTTTGTATTTTTATATCACTTTGTATGGCGGATAGTGTGTGGTTAGATTTGATTATGCATTGATTTTTCAATTCTAAATAACCAAAATACAGTTTATTTATGTATTCATTACATAGTTATTCATCCTAGTTGCATTAGTAAGATAGATTTTGTATTTTATTTGGCTTGTTTCGTATTTTAAATATTACTTTTTATGCAACCTTGTTTGCATTTAGATTTGAATGCGTATTCTTCCTAATGATATACAATCATGTTTTGTATTGTATGGTCTAACTTTTCAATTTGAATGAGTATTTATTGTGCTCAATTTGTATTTCATTCTAAATTTTAAAGGCAACAAATTTGCATTACTTTATTACTATGTAGTCAACATAATTGTATGTCACTCGCATATTATATTTGAATTACATTTCAAAATAATGACACTGTGGTATGTCTTCCGAAATCTGTCGCCTCCTGATATGCCATGGACAAAAAAATTTCCTTGGAAATCATTCTCCAAATTTGGAAAGATTGTACCTCCCTATAGGCAACGCGTGTGTGTGCGCGCGCACGTGCGTGCGTGTGAGTGCGTGTGTGCATGCGTGTGTGCGTGTGTGTGTTTAAGTACCTAGCTATTAATGTTTTAATAAAAAATTTAAGTTTATTTGTCTTCTTCTTCCTTTTTACTTTGGTGCATAATGTTCAAATTATTTGAATGATTTGAGGTTGGTAAAGCTGGGTTGATCGGAGAAAAGATAGTTCACCAAGCTATGGAGGAAGTGAACATCATTAAAGAAAGGTTGAAAACAACGCAAAGTCGTCAGAATTTTGACACTTATGTTAAGAAAAGAGACTTGGAGTTTGAGGTGGATAATTGGTGTACTTGAAGGTTTCATCCACGAAGAGTGATATGAGGTTTGGTAAGAAGGGAAAGCTAATCCCCGATATATCGGTCCTCAATAATGGGAAATTTAGCTTAACAATTTCCTTTGAAGAGAACATTGAATTATATTAAATTATAAAAATGGATGATTCAACTTTTAGAAGCAAACATATAATGAAAGCTACCTCAAGTAGGAATACATAGAGTAATTTTTTACACCAATTATCTACTCTTGGTTAGGTCAATATAATACCAAATTAAACGAATGTCCTTCTTTCCCTTACACGCATCATGATAAACTTCATTTATATTATCATCATACCTAGCTAGATAATTCTCATTTTCAATCTCCTCTCCTCCTTTAATTTTATCGTAATTTTCGAGTATATGAATTCCTTGAAGTCCAAAGAGGCATGAACAGTTTACAAAGAGTCTATATTTGATTAATCTCGTGTTGATCGACCGTCTTTATATTTTATTTGTTGGATTACCAGGCAACTTCAATATCAGGTTTTCCCAATGTCTATTAAATTGAAGGAGCATAGAGTTGTGGATCCACCAAGTAGTGCACTCGAATAACTGAAATAGCGATCCTTGATTCACGATTAGGAAACACCCACTACTCGTTCTTCTATATTAGATTTCTGATGACGTCTCAAATATCAAATTTCATTAATGTTTGTCAACGGATCTACATTAAAAATGTAATTATCCATTATTGTTAATTTTGAGATTGAAATTCCCTATTTCCCATTCAAAACTTGAATTACACAGCTAAAAATATGTCTCTAACTTATTGGAATATTCAAAAAACTAATTTAAGGACATTTCGACACATTATTGACCGTGGTCGATTAACTTCAATACACAAACCGTATTGTATTTAATCTTTGTTTGGTTGTAGTAATGAAACCTCAAACATTTGAATCTTTCCTCTTTTACTACACCTGCAGAAGGTGTGGACATTTGTATTTAAATATCCTTTTCATATTTGATTTTTATATAATATCGGTACAACTTCATGCATATTAAAGCATATGAATAATACATGATATGCAAGCTACATATGATCTACACCGGGCTTTTATATGTTTTTCCATTTCATTGCGCCTATAAGACAACGACTCAGATGTTTTAAATTTGTAATATTATTCTTTTATTATCTTATCACTTGGCTTAATATAATTGTTAAGTGCTCTCCTTATTCCTTTTTTTCTCTTTTTGGTAATTAACTGACTATTTTATGAATCATAAATGACATATACAAAGTATAGTGAGAGTAATTACAGTCAAAGAACATGTGGTATAACGAATTACAATGTTTCACAATGATTAACAAATACACATTTGATATTCACTGTCATGTTCCATTTTAAAAGAAATTCTTTGGTCCTCGTTTCTTCCTAATAGTGCTATCCATAGGATGAAAGTTTGTGTGGGGCATGCCACATTAATTGTGACGTACCATACCTCTCCAGGGGACATGTATAAGTTGCCTTCATAACATTGTGTATATTTTTTAATCATAAACATGTCACTTCTTCTCAATTGATGACGATTTATAAGCATTGTCCAATATTTTTCATATTGAATATCTCTGTACTATCCACGAAGCTTGGCCACCTCCATTGTGATCATATATCTAGGTCTTTTACGTAGTAAACGAGAATTAATGAAATCCAGAGCCCCAACACCTTTTGGAAAGCATATCTTCTCCCAAACTACTAAAGCCTTTCTAGAGATCGTAGCTTCACCTGTCCATAGGTAGCTAGGTTCGTTATGCTTCCTCAATCATCTTAATCACCTTTTGTGGTTTGACTCAATTTCTTCCAAAAGTTCCCTTTTTCTTTTACTCAAGATTATTCTTCAGGCTTTAGCAAAATCTTGTTAGTCTTTTTGGTCCTTTGTAAATAGCTTTTACATACTACTAGACAAAATTGTTATAAAATCGTCATTTACTATTATGTTTTTTTTTAATTAATTATATACTATGCCAAGATTATATAATATCAACAAGATGTAAATCATATAGAAATCATATATAATGCGCATAGTTTCTTTAAGGTTGTTTATTATATATTCTATAAATAATATATCTTGGGTTCTTTGATACATATTGAAATTCTCTTGTATTAATCGTTCTAATAATCTTATGTTTTCCATAGTTTCTTTTCAATATTCTAAATAGTCATAGTTCTTTTTAATCTGAATCTATTTCTAAATTGTATATATCTATTCTTTCTATTTCTAATTCTTGTAAATTTATTTCATACCATTCTTGATTTAATATATCTTCTAAATCATATTCAATTATTTTTTCCCATATAACTCTTTTTATGTCATCAATTTATATATCTTTAAGTATATACAAAATCAAAGTTTTATAGCTTCTTATTTCATCGTACTTTGTAAACATATTTTTATTATGCATGTTTTTCTTCAAGTATTCCTTCCTATCATATCATAATCTAATTAAATCCATATTAGTTTATTATAAACTAGAGTATCGTTATCATGTTTTTCGGTCACTACTAGCATCGTACTTTAGCGGATAATTACTGCTTATCAGCGCCTCAACCTTGTGTACTCCTCTAACGGCATCCCTCGCCTACCGGTTTCCACTGTGGGATGGCATAGTCTAGCAGTTTTCTCCCTGTTTCCCGTTTACTAGCAAACTAGAATTCATTATTCAAATATTTCTAGTGTATAATAACTAACATAAATTTAATCAATCATATATATGATATTCAGGAATATATGAAATTAGTTCTGCATATCTAATAAACAATATACCTTTAACTCTTGATTTGTCATGCTATCTGAGATAACTGATTATATTTCCAATTTTTCATATGTTTTTCTTAGTTTGTATATTTGAGAGAGCTTTGTATTTTGAGAGAGGGTTTATTAACTTGAACTTTAGTTTGGCATTGCCTGCCTTTCATTTACAATTTGGTAATCTATATATACTAAATCCTAAGTCTGCACATAAGTGCCTCTACTGTACACTTTATGACTTTTGAACAAAACTTTACAAATGGCCAGCTATACACATTGGCCTTTCAAAAAAGCAAAAGTTATTTACCGTACAAAGGAATCTTATCTCTTTCTTTTTACATTTTTTATCTCTTTGTCTGCCATCTTTTCTATCTTTATGTCTCTTTTTCTTTTGTCACTTTTTCTTTGTCTGCCATATCTGTTTTTCTTTTCTTTATCCTTATCTTATCTTGCATCTGTATCTCCTTGTCCTTATTCTAAATCAACATCTGGTATTATGTTATCTTTTCCATTGCATTTGGAGCATCTGTGATCTGGATATTTATGTCCAATAAGTTTGCAATATCTGGCTAATAATTCTTCTAAAATAAATTCCTTTTTCAATGCTCTTGTCGTAGGTTGTTCTTCTGGTTTTAATAGTGACAAAATCCATCGCTGGACTTTATCCATATCTGCTCTTCTTAACTCTCTGGAGTTTGAATATATCATAATTTGATCTATAGCGTAATAACTCCATATAGCGTTTCCATTTAAATAGTTATGTGCTAACTCCTGTATAATAGTTGATATATCAATTATTCTTTTATTGACATAAAAATTTGGTATTTCTATTTTTGGTATCTCGTTTTGATGTCCAATATCTTCTGGTATGATCATATCTTTTGTTAATCCTATCTTGATAACTTGAATCGGTGGCTTAAATTCTTCATACAATATCTCTGCTGATGCTGTATAAAACTTTATATAAAACAAGTTTCCTCTTGTAAGTCTTTTGTATGTAATAAATGCTTTGTATAACTCTGGTATTCCAGTAATTTCTTCTCCGTCGTATGTATATACTGTACATAGTAGTCCATAATTGTAGCATATTTTTACTAAGTTTGAACTAGTTTTAGGTTGTGCAATCAATCTATTATATCCTTGTAGTTTTTGAGTTATATAATCTTTGTTTGGTTTTTGGTTTGTGTGGATCTGGGGTTTAAATTTAATTATCTTTGGATCTTATATATGTTTTCAATGTATGATTGTGTGATATAATTGTATCTTTTTTTATCACTCTGTATACTAACTGCGTATGTAGAAGTTTGTGGTTCTGTGGGTATATGTTTTTGTGTGTTTTGGGTAAATAGTTTTATTTATAACTGGTTTAAGTTTGTATTTCATGATTTCTCACTAACTTTCCTGCTTGTACATGCAACTGTATTTAAACAAACGTTATGGGTTTTAGGGAGTTTCCCATCGTCTCCTTTTATCTCTGGAATTTTATCGTCTTCCGATCGACGTAGCTCCGCATTTTTATAATCATGCTGCTGACTTATATTAGCTTTAGACTTCAGGTTATCTTCATTAGTCTTTAGCTTTTGTATCTCATTGTCCATTCTGGCCACTTTGGTACAAAGTGTAATAATGGCTTTGAGTAGCTCGTCGATTGTATCTTCATTTTTGTTCTAATTCTGAGTAGCTTTGTCTTGATAAATAGTCTGCAACACCATTCTTGTTAGTCTTTATTACTTCAATTGTAAATGTAAAGTTTAATATATTTAATACCAATCTTCTAATTTCTTTTGTTGTTACCTGAATCTTGTATTTTTCTGGTTAACCACCATTTTACTTGTGTATTATCTGTCCTTACAATAAATTTTTTATATACAATATATGGCTCAAATGCTAATAAACATTTATATACAGAAAATAATTCTTTCCTATTTATTTCCAGTATTTGTATATGTGCCTGAATAATATCTACATTGATATTCTATATTACTATTATCACATTTATATTCCAATAATCCTCCATAACTCTTTTCACTTGCATCACTGTAACGACCTGTTTAGTCGTTTTGAGCAACAGATGTTATTTCTGGAAAACTGGCTGAGACGACGGATCCCATGATGGATCGTCATGGGCACGACGGACCGTCAGGGGGGTCTCATTTCAAAACACTTAGAAATTTTGAAAAATGGGTATTGAAATCGACTCTCTGAACTTCGTAACGGAATGGCAGGACGGACCGTCACAGGCGTGACGGACCGTCACAGACTCTTTAAGGGAATTGAGTCTCTGAACTCTGTGACTGAGCAGCAGGACGGACCGTCGCAGGCATGACGGGCCGTCACAGGCTGCGTAATCCCAGGCGAAGTTGGATTCCTTTAATGTTTTAAGGGACGTTTTTGACTATTCCTGCTTTAATTATAAAGTTAGTGGGTTAATGTTAATAAGTCTAATTACTTGGGGGTTAAAAGAGGTAACCTTGAGTAAATTAGTGGGTTATTATTGCCATCTTTTATTCTTAATTATATGCTAATTAGGGTAAAAGAAAGAGGGTTTGAATAAAGAAAATAGAAAGAACAAAGAGAGAGAGAGAGGATCGAACGAGAAGAGGAAAACACAAAGCTTTGGGAAATTGGCTTGCTTGATCACTAATCTTCGGTGGAGGTAGGTTATGGTTTTTACACTATTCGTAGTAAACTCTTAATAGCGAATGATATGTATTGGGTAGTGTCGTAAACCATTCTATATGCTTAATTATGTGTTTGCATGTTGTGATTATATAATTGTGATAAAATAAGCATGATGAAGCTATTGAATCCTAAATCTTGAAAAAGAAACCCTAATCTACTTTGTTAATGATGATGCCTTGGTATAAAAGAAGGCTTGATGAACGAAAGTAGTGAGATTAGGGGATCGGGTGCCACGTTCCGGTACCAGGTTAGTATATGAGGATCAGAGTGTCACGTTCCGACACCAGGATAGTATATGGATCGGGTGCCACGTTCCGGTACCAGGATAGTATAAGAGGATCGGAGTGTCACGTTCAAACACAAGGATGGAATATGGATCGGGTGCCACGTTCCAGTACCAGGATAGTATATGAGGATCGGAGTGTCACGTTCCGACACCACGATAGTATATGGATCGGGTGCCACGTTCCGGTACAAGAATAGTATATGAGAATCGGAGTGCCACGTTCCAGCACCAGGATTAGCAAAGAGAATGAATCTTGAAATATGTTAATATACTCAATTTAATGAACCTAATTCCCAAATGATTATGATGGGGAGGCGTGAGTCCTCATTGATGAGCTTGGTTTTGTGACCAAGGGTTATGGTAATTGTAAATGACGGATATTGAGTATTGTAGTTGATTTTATGATATTATCTGATATATACTGTTTTCTATTTTGAGTTGGCCGATTATATCTACTCAGTACCTGTGTTCTGTACTGACCCCTACTTGCATGTTTCTTTCTTTGTTATTTGTGGAGTACAGCAAACGTACCGTCATCTTCAACTCAACCGCAACTCTAGCCAGTCTTCATTACACCGGATTTCAGGGTGAGCTAACGCTTCTAGCTTGAACTGGATCTTCTTCCTCATGTCTTGATGCCTTGAAGTTCCGGCATGGACTAGATGTTTATGTATTTTAGCTTCTTAGATACTCTTAGATTTAATAATTTCAAGTTGATGTTCTTGTGATGATGACTTCCACATTTTTGGGATAATAATAATAGTTGTTGAGTTTTTAGAAGTTATTGAATGGTTTTTTATTAATGAGTTTAAGTCTTCCGCATTACTTTCTGTTGATATTATATTCGATATGTTATGGTTTAGATTGGTTGGTTCGCTAACATAGGAGGGTAAGTGTGGGTGCCTGTCGCGACCCGATTTGGGTCGTGACAAACTTGGTATCAGAGCATTAGGTTCGTTGGTCTCATCACACAAGAACGAGTCTAGTAGAGTCTTAAGGAACGGTAGGGGGACGCCTTTACTTTTCTTTGAGAGGCTATAAGACTTTAGGAAAATTCCATTCTTTCTTTCTTTCGTGCTATTACTTGGGTCCAATTGGTATCTAGGTGATACAAATTGGTATCTGACCATCTTCACTCTATTTCGCAGATGGTTAGAACTTGAGCAACAACCGCGCCAACACCAGCACCGGCGGGACAGGGTGCGTCTGAACCTGCCACTGGGGCTGTAGCTAGAAGAAGAGTAGTGGCAAGAGGCCGTGGAAGAGGTCGTGGGAGGACGTCCTCTAGAGGAAGAGGACAAGCACCTAGCCTATCTGATACTAGGGCAGTGACTCTTCCACTGACTAAAGAAGTAGTAAGAGAGGGTGAGGCAGGGGAAACTTAGCAAGTGCAGAATGAGTAACTACCACCCCAACTTTACCCAGAAATGATAAATCAGGTTCTTGCTTATCTTAGTGGATTATCTGATCAAGGTCAAACACCTCCAGTGTTTTCTGCACCAGCACCTCAGGGTCCGGAAGTACAACAGGCAACTGCTGCGGCTCCCCGCATAGATGTTCCATTAGAAATAGGCACGTTTCCTTGTCTGACTACAGGGCCGATAATGACAAATGATCAGCATGGACTTTTCAGTAAGTTCTTGAAATTGAAACCTCCAGTCTTCAAGGGTGCTGAATCTGAGGATGCCTACCATTTTCTGGTTGACTGTCATGAGCTACTACATAAGATGGGCATAGTAGAACGGTTTGGTGTTGGGTTTGTGACTTATCAGTTTCAAGGGAACGCCAAAATGTGGTGGCGGTCACATGTTGAGTGTCAACCAACAGAGGCACCACCTATGACTTGGGCATCATTCTCTAGCTTGTTCATGGAGAATTATATCCCCCCGACTTTGAGGGATAGGAAAAGAGATGAATTCTTGAGCCTAGAGCAAGGTAGAATGTCGGTTACTGCATATGAGGCTAAGTTTCGTGCACTTTCCAGATATGCCACTCAACTTTGTTTCAGTCCACAAGAGCAGATTCGCCGTTTTGTGAAGGGGTTGAGGTCAGAATTGCGGATTTCAGCCTTACAGGTATCGGCTACGGTAAAATCTTTTCAAGAAGTGGTAGACTTCGTGATAGAGGTAGAGGGAGTGAAGCCAGATGACTTCCCTATGGCAACGACATCGAAGAGGTTTCGAAAGGGATGTGAGTTTAATGGTTTTTACTCTAGAGGACAGGGTTCAGGAGGTTACTCAGTCCGACCAATTCAGTCTTCACTACAGACTGTAGTTGGGGGTCCACCTCAGACCGGTCAACACTTCTCTGAAAGACCTATGCTTGAATCCAGAGAATGTTATGGATCTGGGGAGACTGGACACATCAAGAGGTATTGTCAAAAACAGAATTACAGACCTCCCATAGTCAGAGGTAGAGGTGGTCATGGAAGAGGCCGTCATTTTTGAGGACGTGGTGGTCGAGGTAATAGTGGTCACCAACTACAGCACAACATGGTAGGGGCAACGGACAAACAGGTGACAGGGCCCATTGTTACGCCTTCCCTGGGCGGTATGAAGCGGAGACATCGGATGCTGTTATCACAAGTAATCTTTTGATTTGTGATTGCATGGCTTCTGTATTATTTGATCCTGGCTCCACATTTTCATATGTACCTTCCTCATTTGCTAATGGTCTTAATTTACATTGGGAATTGCTTGACATACCTATTCTATGTCTACTCCGGTGGGTGAGTCTGTAATAGTTGAAAGGATATATAGGTCTTGTTTGGTGAATTTTGTGGGAAACAATACTTATGTAGACTTGGTTATCTTAGAAATGGTTGATTTTGATGTAATTCTGGGTATGGCTTTCTCCGAATTTTTCAATCTTGGATTGTAATGCTAAAACAGTGACGTTAGCCAAGCCTGGGACAGATCCGTTAGTGTGGGAGGGTGACTACACTTCCAATCCGGTTCGTATCATCTCCTTTCTTTGTGCTAAGAGAATGGTTAGTAAAGGGTGTCTAGCTTTCTTGGCACACCTCAGGGATGACACTACCCAAGTACCTTCAATTGAGTCAGTTTCGGTGGTCCGTGAGTTTCTGGATGTGTTCCCTGCAGATCTTCTTGGTACGCAACAAAATAGAGATTGACTTCTGCATTGATCTTGAACCGGGTACTCGCCCCATTTCTATACCCCCTTATAGAAAGGCTCCCGCGGAGTTAAGAGAGTTAAAGGCCCAACTTCAAGAGTTGTTGAGCAAAGACTTCATTAGACCAAGTGCATCTCCTTTGGGTGCTCCGGTGTTATTTGTGAAGAAGAAGGATGGGAGTTTTAGGATGTGCATAGACTACAGACAACTGAACAAGGTAACTATTAAGAACAAGTATCCCATTCCTCGCATTGATGAATTGTTCGATCAGTTACAAGGTGCTTGTGTCTTCTCTAATATTGACTTGAGATACGGTTATCATCAATTGAAAATACGAGCAACGGATGTGCCAAAGACTGCTTTTCGGACCAGGTATGGGCATTACAAATTTGTAGTGATGTCTTTTGGTATTTCGAATGCCCCTGCTGCTTTCATGAGCTTGATGAACGGGATTTTTAAGCCATATCTGGATCTCTTTGTGATCGTATTTATTGATGATATATTGGTATACTCAAAGAGCAAGAACGAACATGAAGAGCACTTGAGAATTGTATTAGAAATGTTGAGGGAGAAAAAGCTTTATGCCAAATTCTCCAAATGTGAGTTTTGGCTAGATGCAGTGTCCTTCTTGGGGCATGTGGTTTCTAAGGATGGGGTAATGGTGGATCCTTCTAAGATTGAGAAAGTGAAGAACTGGGTAAGACCTACTAATGTGGTAGAAATAAGGAGCTTTGTTGGTTTAGCTATCTATTACCGTCGATTTGTCAAGGGATTCTATTCCATTGCTTCCCAATTGACGAACTTGACTAAGCAGAATGTTCCTTTTGTATGGTCGGATGAATGTGAAGAAAGCTTTCAGAAGCTCAAGACTTTGTTGACTACCGCACCAATTCTCACCTTGCCCGTGGAAGGTAGGAATTTCATTGTCTATTGTGATGCATAGTATTCTGGTTTGGGTGCTGTACTAATGCAAGAGAAGAATGTAATTGCTTATGCTTCAAGGCAATTAAAGGTGCATGAACGCAATTATCCGACCCATGATTTGGAGTTGGCTGCGGTAGTGTTTGCATTAAAGCAATGGAGACACTATTTATTTGGAGCTAAGTATGAAGTCTACACGGATCATCGTAGCCTACAGTATGTCTTTACTCAGAGGGATTTGAATTTGAGACAGAGGAGGTGGATGGAACTACTGAAGGATTATGATGTTACCATCTTGTATCATCCGGGAAAGGCTAATGTTGTGGCAGATGCCTTAAGTAGAAAGGCAGGAAGCATGGGAAGTCAGGCTTACTTACAAGTTTCTAGATGCCCATTGGCTAGAGAGGTTCAGACTCTGGCTAACGACTTTATGAGGTTTGAAGTAAATGAGAAGGGAGGATATTTGGCCAGTGTGGAGGCGACATCTTCTTTTCTTGACAAGATCAAGGGAAAATAGTTTGATGATGAGAAACTAAGCCGGATTCGGGGAGGCTAAGGAAGCAATAATGGATGAGGAAGGTGTTTTGAGAATTAAGGGAAGGGTATGTGTACCCCGCATCGATGATTTGATCAACACTATTCTGACAGAGGCTCATAGTTCAAGGTATTCTATACATACTGGTGCAACCAAGATGTATCGTGACCTAAAGCAACACTTTTGGTGGAGTAGAATGAAGCGTGATATCGTTGATTATATTGCCAAATGTCCAAACTGTCAGCAAGTAAAGTATGAACACCAGATGCCCGGAGGAACACTTCAGAGAATACCCATTCCTGAATGGAAGTGGGAAAGGATTGCAATGGACTTCGTAGTTGGTCTTCCAAAGACAATGGGTAAGTATGACTCTATTTGGGTGGTTGTTGATAGGTTAACTAAGTCTGCTCATTTCATTCCGGTCAAGGTGACTTACAATGCAGAGAAGTTAGCCAAAATCTATATCTCAGAAATTGTTCGGTTGCATGGGGTTCCACTCTCCATCATATCAGATAGAGGTACGCAGTTTACTTCTAAGTTTTGGAAAACATTGCATGCAGAATTGGGTACTAGGTTGGACCTTAGTACTGCGTTCCATCCTCAGACCGATGGTCAGTCTTAGCGAACGATTAAAGTGTTGGAGGATATGCTTGGATCATGTGTGATAGAATTTGGTGGTCATTGGGATAGCTTCTTACCCTTAGCAGAGTTCTCCTACAACAATAGCTATCACTCAAGCATTGATATGGCCCCATTTGAGGCACTATATGGGAGAAGATGTAGGTCTCCCATTGGGTGGTTTGATGCATTTGAGGTTAGACCTTGGGGTACTGACCTTCTGAGAGAATCGTTAGATAAAGTGAAATCTATTCAAGAAAAGCTGTTAGCGGCGCAAAGTAGGCAAAAGGAATATGCAGATCGAAAGGTTAGAGACTTGGAGTTCATGGAGGGTCAACAAGTCTTGCTGAAGGTTTCACCCATGAAAGGGGTGATGCATTTTGGTCAAAGGGGTAAATTAAGCCCAAGATATATTGGTCCCTTTGAAGTACTTAAGCGAGTAGGGGATGTGGCTTATGAGTTAGCCTTGCCTCCAGGGCTGTCCGGAGTGCATCCGGTATTTCATGTGTCTATGTTGAAAAGATACCATGGAGATGGAAACTACATCATTCGTTGGGATTCAATTCTGCTTGATGAAAATTTGTCTTATGAGGAGGAGCCTGTTGCCATTTTAGATAGAGAAGTTCGCAAGATGAGGTCAAGGGAGATTGCATCCATCAAAGTTCAATGGAAGAATCGACCGTTGAAGAAGCCACTTGGGAGAAAGAGGTTGATATGCAAGAAAGATACCCATACCTGTTTACAGATTCAGGTACTTCTTTTCGCCCTTGTTTTTCTTCTTATGATCGTTCGAGGATGAACGATGGGTAAATTGGTATCTATTGTAACGACCTATTTAGTCGTTTTGAGCAACAGATGTTATTTCTGGAAAACTGGCTAAGACGACGGATCCCACGACGGACCGTCATGGGCACGACGGACCGTCGAGGGGGTCTCGTTTCAAAACACTTAGAAATTCTGAAAAATGGGTATTGAAATCGACTCTCTGAATTTCGTAACGGAATGGCAGGACGGACCGTCACAGACTCTTTAAGGGAATTGAGTCTCTGAACTCTGTGACGGAGCAGTAGGACGGACCATCGCAGGCACGACGGACCGTCACAGGCTGCGTAATCCCAGGCGGAGTAGGATTCCTTTAATGTTTTAAGGGACGTTTTTGACTATTCCTGCTTTAATTATAAAGTTAGTGGATTAATGTTAATAAGTCTAATTACTTGGGGGTTAAAAGAGGTAACCTTGGGTAAATTTGTGGGTTATTATTGCCATCTTTTATTCTTAATTATATGCTAATTAGGGTAAAAGAAAGAGGGTTTCAATAAAGAAAATAGAAAGAACAAAGAGAGAGAGAGAGAGGATCGAACGAGAAGAGGAAAACACAAAGCTTTGGGAAATTTGCTTGCTTGGTCACAAATCTTCGGTGGAGGTAGGTTATGATTTTTATACTATTCGTAGTAAACTCTTAATAGCGAATGATATGTATTGGGTAGTGTTGTAAACCCTTTTATATGCTTAATTATGTGTTTGCATGTTGTGATTATATAATTGTGATAAAATAAGTATGATGAAGCCATTAAATCCTAAATCTTGAAAAAGAAACCCTAATCTACTTTGTTAATGATGATGCCTTGGTATAAAAGAAGGCTTGATGAACGAAAGTAGTGAGTTTAGGGGATCGGGTGCCACGTTCCGGTACCAGGATAGTATATGAGGATCGGAGTGTCACGTTCCGACACCAGGATAGTATATGGATCGGATGCCACGTTCCGGTACCAAGGTAGTATATGAGGATCGGAGTGTCACGTTCTGACACAAGGATAGTATATGGATCGGGTGCCACGTTCCGGTACCAGGATAGTATATGAGAATCGGAGTGTCACGTTCCGACACCAAGATAGTATATGGATCGAGTGCCACGTTCCGGTACCAAGATAGTATATGAGGATCGGAGTGCCACGTACCAGCACCAGGATTAGCAAAGAGAATTAATCTTTAAATATGTTAATATACTCAATTTAATGAACCTAATTCCCAAATGAGTATGATGGGGAGGCGTGAGTCCTCATTCATGAGCTTGGTATTGTGACGAAGGGTTATGGTAATTGTAAATGCCGCATGTTGAGTATTGTAGTTGATTTTATGATATTATCTGATATCTACTGTTTTCTATTTTGAGTTGGCCGATGATATCTACTCAGTACCTGTGTTTTGTACTGACCCCTACTTGCATGTTTCTTTCTTTGTTATTTGTGGAGTACAGCAAACGTACCGTCATTATCAACTCAACCGCAACTCTAGCCAGTCTTCATTACACCAGATTTCAGGGTGAGCTAACGCTTCTAGCTTGAACTGGATCTTCTTCCTCATGTCTTAATGCCTTGAAGTTCCGGCATGGACTAGCTGTTTATGTATTTTAGCTTCTTAGATACTCTTAGATTTAGTAATTTGAAGTAGATGTTCTTGTGGTGATGACTTCCAGATTTTGGGGATAATAATAATAGTTGTTGAGTTTTTAGAAGTTATTGAATGAGTTTTTATTAATGAGTTTAAGTCTTCCGCATTACTGTCTGTTGATATTATATTCGAAATGTTAAGGTTTCGATTGGTTGGTTCGCTCACATAGGAGGGTAAGTGTGGGTGCCAGTCGCGACCCGATTTGGGTCGTGACAATCAGTTTCTACTATATAAATAAATTTTTTATCTAATACGCAAAATATTATTTCGGTAATGTTTTACATAATAATTTTATCTTTTGTATTTGTGTTTGATCTCTATTTTCAAAATGGTATTCTACGTCTTTCTTTAGTTTTGTTGTAATGATTTTAAGTTTTATGCTAATTTTAGTATATCTTCCCTTACTTGGTTAACTAATCTTAAAAAGGATTGTAATTTCTTTTTTGTATCTAATTGTTTATTTGAGGTTATTATTTTTTGTACTATATGTGTTTGCATCTTTATTCAATTTTTATCTATTTGTATTCCTATGAATTCTATTTGTTTTTTTATTATTTCTGCTTTCTTTTTGCTTAAATTTATTCCTGAGTGTTGTATTAAACGTATAAATTTTTCTAGTAATCTTATGTGTTCATCTTGTGTTTTAGAATATAATAATATATCATCAATGTATACTACACAATTTTCTAGTTGTTAAAATAGTTATCCATAAAATGTTGAAATCTACCTGGTGCATTTTTATATCCAAATGGTACTACATTTCATTCATAAAATCCTTGTGGTACTGTGAATGCTGTAAGTTTATTAGACTCTTCTTCTAATTTCAAATGCTAAAATTCTAATTTACAATCAAATTTACTAAAGTAATTATATCCCTGTATTTTTCTTATTTTTAATATTTTATTTGGTATTTGATAATTATAGATTTTAGTTTTTGCATTTAAATTTCTATGATCATTTATTATTCTACTTTTTCCTCTTTTTTGTTCACTATATTTATTAACAATAAATGTCGGACTTGTCTGTTTACTATTACATTCTTGTATATATCCATTTTTTAGTAATTCATTTATATGTATTTTAAATTCATTTAAATCATTAAAATTATATATTTATGGTTTTTGTGTTATTATACTATCTTCATCAATCGGTTCAATTTTAACTTCTATTTTATGTTTTTCCCATCCTTTTAAAGGATCTTTGTCATATAATAATCCTAATTTTTCTAGGATTATTTTAACTTTATCTAAGGAAAATATAATTAATTCTATTCTAGGGTCTTCCTCTTTTATATTATCTAATTTTTGTGTAATTTTTTCACTGTCTATACTCCATTCCATTGTTTTTCTTCTTTTGTTACCTACTCTTCTTGCTTGTATCTTTTGTTTACATGGTGTTGTGAACCACCAGTGTGTTTTTGTTATTATATGTGGATATAATTTCTCTAAAAATGGCATTCCTAATAACATATCCTTTGATGTTAGTTCAAAATTATATATTTCGTTTACAGTTAATATTTTATCCCATATTTGTATTTTTATATCTTTTGCCTTATACGTGATCATACTTCCTTCATTATTAAATCGTGTTACTACTATTGGTGTTTTTAATTTTTTCCATTTTTCTTCTGATAGACAATTGTATTTACATATATTAGCCTCTGCTCCTGTATCTATCATTGGTGTATAATATCTGTTATAATATTCTTCTATTATTATCTTTGCGAGTATATATATTTTCATATTATTTACATTAAAGTCCTTTTTATTACGACTTTTTTGTTTTGATAATTTATCGTTAGTTGTTTATCCTCTATATTGTATGGTTTTACTTGTTCTAGCCATTTTATTCCTAATGTTATATTTTCATTTCTTTGATATATTTTAAATTTTATTATCATTGGTATACCTCCAATTATTATTTCTTGTTCCGTTGTTTCTTCAATATGTATTAATACTTTTGATAAATTCTGGACATGAGTGTTCCGTAGTTATTATTTTATCTTCCATTGCTAATTCTCTTGTAATGTAGCTTTCTTCTTGTCCTGTATTTATTAGTATTAAATATTTTCTTTGCTCCATTATTCCTGTTATATAATAATAGTGTGGCTTTATTTCTTCTTATATCGTTCCTTGTGAACTTATAATTATTCTTTTGGAACTATTTGAAGTACTCATTTTTTATGATGGTTGTGGTATATCATTATTATTTATTCTTTTTGATGTGCTTAGTCTTTCTTGTACTATTTCTAAGTCTCCTTCGATATCAATTTCATTATAACTATAGTCATTATTATCTATAACCGTAACTATTTTTTCAAAGGGGTTTTCTATTTTTATTTTATTTTTTTATTTTTTGCTGTTATTTTATGTTTTGTTGTTAAAACATATAAATTTTTACATTTGGCTTTAAATATTTTACTTCTAGGTGCTAGCTCTATTCCTGACATTTTCCAATATAATACTAATGATTTGTCTATGTTTCTATCATTAATTGCTACTGAGTAATTAGCACTTATTATAAATTTAAATTTTTTGTATATTAAATTACCTTTTACTGCACTTATTATACTTTTTTCTATAGGTTGTATAATTCTGTCATGTGCTAGATATATTTCTATAGGTGTATCTATTCCTTCTCTAAAACATGCTTTTATTAATATTTAGTTCCTCCTAAGTGTACATATTTAATTGGGTTTTTTGCATTTATATCTTGTATTTCTTTATTAATTATTCTCTTATTAATCATTGGTATTTTAGCTTTTCCTTTGGTATACTTACAGTCTATTATATGTTCTCTTTGGCTTACTACATAATATTCTTATTTTTGTCTTTTAAACAAAATATTTACTTTTGGTACTTCTAATATTTTTCTACACTTAGATCTAATTATTTTACTTTTATTTGTTCAAATATGCTATTATCAAATATTATTTTTTGTCCTAAAGTTTCTTCATCTTGACATTCTTCTTTATTTATTATTTGTATATCTGCTTCAGTCATCTATATTATAAAGTTCATTATCTGATTCTAATTTTATGTCATTATCCATTTAATTTTCTGATATTTTATATATACTATCCTCACTTTCTAAATCATAATCGACATATTCTATTTGTGTATATTTTTCATTTTCCATAATTATTTCTGATATTTGTTTCCTCTCTGAATTTTTAGGTAATTTACAATCTTTAGCTATATGTCCTAATTTCCCAAAATTATAGCAAGTACATTGCGTCAATTTTCTTTTTGGTCTAAATGGTCTTTTAGTTTCGTAATTTTTTACATAATATCTCATTTCTTGGTTTTTTGTATTTATATGTTGATCTATATTTTTTATAATTTTTATTTTTATTATATTACTTTTTATAATATCTATCTGTACAACCAAATTGAGGTGCTATATTATTTTTGCCACATGCCAAGTGTTTTAATAATACTTTTTTCATTTTTATGTCTTCTTTATGTTTTTCACATAATTCTGTAAACCATCTTTGTAAGAATTTCATTCTAGCTCCTAAAGTATCTGTTAATTCTGCTTCATTCCAACTTTTTATTATTTTTAAACTAAAAGGTTCTGGTAATTTTGTAAAATATGATTTTCTTATTTCCTTACTTTCTTCCATGTTATATGTTCCCTTATAATAATATTATCTAAATGCGCATGTATATTCATCTATATAACACATATTACATATAGCCAATTTTGCCATTAAATTTTTATTTATAACTTTTTTTTTATTTTGTTCTTCTACTTCTGTTGTCATACTACTAAATTCATTTCTTATAGCTATTTCATATTTATTTAATATTTCCATAGATGTTGTAGCTATTTCTCCATTAAATTTTTTATTACTTCTTAAAGTCTTTATACTTTCTTCTGTTAAATTTTGTAACCATAATTTTACTGTTCCTATATGTGTTCTTTCTATATATCTTGGTGTTCCCGTCATTCCTATTTTGTTATCTATTAATTGTTTTTATATATATCCCATCCATAATTGAATTGTTTTATTCATATATGCTACACAGTCTAAATCTAAAATATTATTTTGTTCAGTTGTTGGTTTAGGTGCCCATTTATTAAATCTTTTATCCCATAAAATCTTTTCTCTATCATACTTTTCATAACTTACATTATAGTATGTCGGATTTAAATATTTTGAATTTTTTACTCCTGATGTACTAGGTTTTGCATTCATGTCTATATCTCCCGTATTTATTTCTACATTTTTTGTATTTTCTATATTATCCAAAAGTTTTATATATGTTTCACTTATCTCTGAATATTGTTCTTCTAAATTATTGTTGATATCATCAATAATTACTTCTGGTAGATTAGTTATATCATCTTGATTACTTTCTTCTGGTTTATCTTCTAATTGCAATCTTTCTTTAAATTTGTTTATTTCATTTTCTAAGTTTCTCTTTTGCTCTTTTTCTTTTTGTTTTATTTCATACATTTTTTTTTACATTGCTAGTTTTTTTTCTAATTCTAAAATCTTTTTATTTTTTATTTCTTGTATTTGTTGTACTTCTTTTTTTGCTTGATGTTTTATTTTTTTAATTTCTATTTTTCTATCTGTTTTTTCATTTTCTTTTGCAATCCTAACCATAGCAGTTAAACTATCTTCTAATTTTACCGTTTCTTTTTCTAACATTAAACTTGAATTGTCACCTATTTTCTTATATCTTCTTCCTAGATTAGAAAATATTATTCTTATTTTTAATCCTTCATAGTTTTCAAATATTTTTTCATCTATTGCATATTCTTCCTTGTTCATTTATAAATTATGTTGTAGTTTATATTCTAGATTATCTATTTATATTTCTAGATATAATATAGTATTTATTTGTGCTATTATAGATTTTTCACAAGTTCCTGCAAATATATTTCTATATAGTCTATTTTTTCTATGTCTTAGTTCTTTTCTTTTTGCAATAATTATTTTATTATGTTCTTGTTTATATTAATTATTCATCGTATTCTTAAATATTTAATATATTTATATTCTAATTTAGAAATAATATCTTATCATTTCTACTAATCCTTCATTTTTTTGTAATATTAAGTTCTTTATATTTTAGATATAATTTGTCTAATTTTCTTTTTATTTTTCTTATCTTTTTGTTGATACCATGCTTGTTTTTATTTTTCATAGCTCTGATACCATTTTTGTGGGGTGCGGAATTCATCATAAGTTAAGATAAGTTAAGATATATATATATATATATCTTCTATTTATCTTCTTATTTTTCAGTTTAAACCTTTTTTTAAAGTGGTAAAGCATTGTATTTATACTATTTTAATAATTATTTTTCATTATTTCATGTTCCATTATGAATACTTAATTGATGAGGGCGTTAGCCTAATACTAATACTTGGAAGAAGACGTTGAAATAATTGTTTAAATAATAAATTTTCATTAGTACATTTTCCATTATTTATTGAAGGTAAAGTGTACCTAATGACACCGACATAAAATTGAGTGAGAAACATGGTGGGGATCCATTCCAATATTTCTTATCTGAAAAATTCTTTAAAAATATGGCAAATATGTTGAGTCCCCTAACAATTGTTGCAATACTACTTGTTCTAATTGTGACACCAATGCCAACTCTTGTTGAGTGTTATCAAGCTTTAAAAAAGTCTGTAAGTTTTCCGGATAATAATAGCGCCGACTGTAACGAAGCCTTTATGACAAAGATATTGGGGACAACAAAGTAAAGAGATCTTGCTGACTTGCCGGAGCTGTCGAATGTTAGCGAAATTTGTCATGGAACAACGTGAGAATCCTTATAGGACTTACTAAGAAGAAAAAAGTATGTCATGTAACGAATTAAAGACGCTAGGAAAAATAAGGGCACTTTGCTTTTTATGTCACGACCCGAAATGGGTGTGATGACACTCGTCTTATCCCACCAAGAATAGTCAGCCAAAAACCCAATATCTAACAAAGTGTGGAAGTAAATGACAATCCAACAACAATTCTATAAAAGAAAACCAAGTCATATTAATTCAATCCCCAAAACAAGGTTGTCACGTGCACAAGCCTCTAATGTAAAAATTAGAATTGGAACAAAATATAAGTCTAAATGAAGTTGTCTTTCAAGTAAAAACAATGTCATAAACTGGAGTAGGAAAGTTCGCTGAGATGACAAGCAGCTACCTCACAATCCTCCACAAGATGCCTCGGAAACGAAGAGAATGGAAGGTATCACAAAAGTTCCGGCTGGTAACCTACAAAAATTTGTAGAAGCAAGGGGTGAGTACCAAACCACGTGGTACCCAACAAGCAAACCTCTAAACACAAGTTAACTGAACAAAATACGGGTACTCCTTACACCCTATCCAAACCTCCACGCTACAGCCTAATAGTTTACCGAACACACCACTCAATAACCACACTCTATCAGTTTACACATTCTCAATAACAACTCAATATTCAACAATCACAAACTTCACAGAGAAACAATCACAAGATCAGCAAAACACATGTTCAAGTTCATCAATAATAAAATGTGCAATGCCATGAGATGCAATGTCAAATATCGTGATGCATTTCTTTCTTAACGATACACACCCGCTGTCTCTCAGTCCGGGACCCATTGGGGACATATCTGTCCATGCATCTGCCGCGGCGCACGACACGACCCTCGATAATAGTAACCTTCGCGGCACGCGATACGTCCCTCGAAATATAATATCCATCGCGGCGCGCGATACAACCCTCAAAATGATACATCCTTATACCACAATCAGGTCTCAGATACAATGCAATTGACATGCTCAAATGAAAATGAGAAGATAACAATTTTGATAACAAAACACAATTTACAGCAACGAATACAACACTAACAAATAAGCAACAAGTCTCCAAATCGTTCTCAACACAACACAAGGAAATACACAAATTTCATACGCTTAACAAGAGTTTAGAAATCCACTTGCTTTAGCCAATCGAATAATTACTCTTGGACTTGAGCCTTCCCTTTCCGTTGAGCTTCCAAACCAATGGAATCTATTCAAGTGTATATTCATAATAAGGTTTCAGAACTAACAATACACACACTTTTATGTGTTTAACCTTGACCTAAAAATACACCCCAAATTTATAATCAAGTTTGTAATTCTTGATATCAAAAAAAAAAATATGTAAATTCTTATATTTCAAAATTTCAAGCCTAAGGTTTATTCTTAATCTCCAAATAACATAAAGTTAATTAAGTGACATAAACATATTAAATATAAATCACAGAAACCCTAAAATTAATCCCTCCAAATTCTCTATACGTATAACTGTTGGATTTATATTATAATATATATATATATATATTCCCTAATGATATTGCAATCATCACGCCACCCAAATACAAAAAAAATAAGCCTAATAAGTTTGATTCTTCATGCTGCACACAAACCCACATATAATACTTAATGCATACAATTAATTTTGTTCTGTTTCTTTTTCTCTAAATTTCAAAACCAATTTTTTCCCCCACTTTCTGTTTCAACTCCAACATTAAATAATAACTATAATTATATGCATAACAATATGTTGCATATAGAAAATAGGAAATCAAATACCTGCAAACCCTTCAGCCGCCTCAAGCTTCGACCCTTTCTTCTTTTTTTTAAAAAAAATTAATTATGTACTAAAAGTGATAGGTTTTACCCACATATTTTATTAAATATAGTCTAAATGGTATAGGGTCTTAAATAAATTATCACTTTAGCCCATAAACTATCAATTAATTAACTCAAGTTACACTAATATTTAAAATTTCTAAAAATGACCTTCCGGTTTATTACATTATACACAACTAAAAATCCTGTTCGTCCTCGAACATAAAGTAAAAGAAAGTACCTGATGCTTCAAAAAGTTGAGGATATCTGGCACGCATGTCAGACTCTGTCTCCCAAGTTGCTTCTCTTACTGAACGGTGCTTCCGTTGCACCTTCACTGAAACAAGCTCCTTAGTCCTAAGCTTTCGGATTTGCCTATCCAATATAGCTAAAGGCTCCTCCTCATATGTCAAGTCTTGACCCAGCTCCACAGAATCGAGTGAAATCACATGAGATTCATCCGTAATATACTTCCGAAGCATAGAGACTTGGAAAACCGGATGAATTGCCGACAAACTAGGTGGCAAGGCCAACTTATAGGCCACAGATCCCACTCGGCTCAAAATCTCAACAGGTCCAATGAAACTAGGACTAAGCTTTCCCTTCTTCCCAAACCTCATCACACCCTTCATGGGTGATACTCGGAGCCAAACATGATCACCCTCCATAAACACTAAGGCTAAAACTCTCTGATCTATATAACTCTTCTGTCGACTTTGGGCTGTCAACAGTCTATACTGAATCATACGAACTTGTTCCATAGCATCTCTAAGCAAGTCTGTATCCAAAGAGTCCATCTCCGCCGAATCAAACCAACCTATCGGAGATCTACACCGTCTACCATACAATGCTTCAAATAGGGACATTTGAATACTAGAGTGATAACTGTTATTATACGCAAACTCCGCTAAGGGTAAATGTCTATCCCATCTTGCACCAAAATGGATCACACACGCTCGAAGCATATCTTCAAATACCTTAATGGTCTGCTCAGATTGACCATCTGTCTGAGGGTAAAATGCCGTACTCATATCTAACTGAGTACCCAGATCATGTTCTAATGCCTTCTAGAAGTGAGAAGTAAATAGTGAACCGCGATCTGATATGATATAAATAGGAACTCCATGTAGTTGCACAATCTGACTGATATATAGCTCAGCTAACTTTTCTGCTGTATACTTCACCCGAACCGGGATGAAGTGGGCAGACTTGGTCAGCCTATCAATAACAACCCAAGTAGAGTCATAACCACCCACTGTAATAGGCAAACCCACAACAAAGTCCATAGTAATCCGCTCCCACTTCCAACTAGGAATAGGCATCCTCTGAGATACACCCCCGGGCCGCTGGTTCTCACACTTGACCTGCTGGCAAGTCAAACACCTCGAAAAAAGTTTGAAATATCTCTCTTCATCCCACACAACCAATAATATTGACTCAGATCATGATACATCTTCGCCGCTCCCGGATGGATGGAATACCGAGAACAATGGGTCTCCTTAAGAATCAATCTAATCAAATCGCCTGTCCTGGGCACACAAATTCTGCCTCTGATCTGCAATACACCATCAGAATCAAGGACAGCCTCCTTAGCTTCCCCTCTCAATACTTTGTCTCGAATGAGACAATTTTTCATCATCAAACTGGTGTGCACGGATTTGCTCGACTAAAGAAGACCGAGCCTCAATAAAAGCAATCATCCCATCACTCTCTTCTGAAATCTGCAAGCGGACAAGGCTGTTAGCTAATATCTGCACATCTCTAGCCAATGGTCTCTCCATAATACTAAGCGCTGCAAGACTCCCCATGCTAGGAGTCTTCCTACTCAGAGCATCGGCCACAACATTGGCCTTTCCTGGATGATACAGAATGGTCACATCATAGTCTTTCAGCAACTCAAGCCATCTTCGTTGCCTCAAATTCAAATCCCTCTGGCTAAAGATATACTGAAGACTCCGATGATCAGTGAAGATCTCACAATGCACCCCATACAAATAATGACACCATAACTTAAGTACAAATACCACAGCCGCCAACTCCATATCATGAGTAGAGTAGTTCTTCTCATGGTATTACAACTACCTAGAAGCATAAGCAATCACTTTCCCCTTCTGCATCAACACACCACCAAAACCAACTCCTGAAGCATCACAATACACAGTAAAGTCTACACCTTCCTCAGGTAGAGTCAACAGAAGAGCAGAAGTTAACAAGGTCTTGAGCTTTTGAAAGCTCTCCTCACACTCATCAGACCACTGAAAACTCACATCCTGTCGAGTCAATCTAGTCAATGGAGCTGCAATAGTAGAGAAACTCTGAACAAATCGTCGATAATAGCCTGCCAATCCCACAAAACTCCTAATCTTAGTAGGTGAAGTAGGTCGCGTCCAGCCTCTAACTGCCTCAATCTTTGCCGGATCTACTCTAATACCCTCCTTGGACACCACGTGTCCCAAGAATGTCATAGAAGTCATCCAGAACTCACACTTTGAGAACTTGGCATACAACTTCTCTTCTCTCAACCTTTGAAGTACAATCCTCATGTGTCGGACATGGTCCTCCTCAGTCTTAGAGTAAACCAAGATGTCATCGATGAAAACAATCACAAAAGAATCAACGTATGGTCGAAACACCCCATTCATCAACTCCATGAATGCTGCAGGGGCATTATTCAATCCGAAGGACACCACTAGAAACTCATAATGCCCATACCGGGTCCGAAAAGCTGTCTTAGGGATATCTGATGCCCTAATCTTCAACTGATGATACCCAGACCTCAAATCAATTTTTAAGAACAATGATGCTCCCTGTAACTGATCAAATAAGTCATCAATACGCGGAAGAGGATACTTATTCTTAACTGTTACCTTTTTCAACTGTCTGTAATCAATACACATTCTCATAGTCCCATCCTTTTTCTTCACAAACAATACAGGGGCACCCCAAGGTGATACACTAGGGCAAATAAAACCCTTACTCAATAAATCTTGCAACTGATCCTTCAATTCTTTCACCAGAACTCTTCCACTCAACCCTCGGAATACCAGGCATTGCTAAAGTCACAGTCTTAGCATTACAATCAAGGACAACATGATAAGGAGAAAGCCAATCCATACCCAAGATAATATCAAAGTCCACCATCCACAGAATGATTAAGTCTACCCAAGTGTCATACCCAGCCAAAGAAACAAGACAGGATCGATACACTCGATCCACCACTAAGGGCTTACCCACAGGTGTAGAAACACGAATAGGTACACTCATGCTATCACATATCATATCAAATTTAGCAGCAAAATATGTAGACAAATAAGAGAATGTAGAACCTAGATCAAACAACACAGACGCAGATCGATGGCATACTGGGATGATACCTGTAATCACAGCATCGGAGGTCTCCGCCTCAGGTCTCCCGGGGAAAGCATAGTAGTGGCCTCCTCGTCCGCCTCCATCCTGGGTGGTACCTCTACCCCCACTCTACTGAGCTGCAACACCACTACTAGAAACTCTATCACCTCTACCTGACTGAACTCTGCCACGACCTCTACCCTATGGTGCTGGTGGTCTAGTATGGAATGAAGAATAAGTTCGAGGCCCACCACGACCCCTTTGTGAAGTACACTGCCGCATTAGATGATCGGGATCTCCACAAGTAAAACAAAAGTTCTGACCTGGGAACTGTTGTGTGGACCCTGAAAATCCACTATAATTTCCTCGCCCTGTAGGTCGCTGCTGTGAGCCGTACGAGCCCTGACCTGGGCCATAAGAACCCCTAGATGTCTGGCCACCCTCAAATGTCGACATAGATGCATGAATAGGTCCCCGCTGCTGAAAAGAACAAGTCACTCTCTGTGATCCCCTACCTCCAGATGAGGCACCCTGAAACTGACCTGATATACGAGCTCTTTTAGGGTCCCAAAACTCCTCTCTCTCCATCAATTCCTCCTCTTTGGCGGCGCTCACAATAGACTGGAAAGAAGTCCCCTCCCTAGATGTCCGAAACACTGTTGACCTGATAGAGAAAGTCAATCCCCTCACAAATCTGCGGATCCTCTCTGTCTCATTTGGAATAATGGCCAACGCATGCCTAGACAACTGGAAAAAACGCGCCTCATACTCTGTAACCGATAAACCATCCTATCTCAGACTCTCAAACCTCAAGCGACTCTCCTCTCTCACGCTCCATGGGATAAAACGATCTTGGAATGCGCTAGCAAACTGCTCCCAAGTCACTGGAATAGATCCAACTGGCAAACATCTCGAATAAGTTCTCCACAAGTCTCTCGCTGGTCCACGAAGCTGGAGTGTAGCATATCAAACCCCATGTGACTCAGCTAATCCAACCACCTCTAGTAACTCTCGGCAGGTAATTAGAAACTCATGAGCGTCCTCGCACTTCCCACCCTGAATCTGAGGTGGGTCCATCTTTCGAAATCTCTCATACCTACGCTGCTCATCCTCTGTCAGAACAATCATCAATGCAACTTGACCCCCAACTGCTGGTGCAACATCATTCTGAACCGCGGGATCTACTGGTAGTTGCCCCACTGCATGTTGAACAGCTGGAGCTTGTTGCTACTCTTGGTTCTGAGCCCCCTCTCTAGTATGGGAGTCATGTGGTGTGGTAGTCGCACCACCACCTTGAGAAAAGCCCTCAAGCACACATAACACCCTCAATAGTGTATCCTGAAGCAAAGGTGTGACTACAGGATCTGAAGGAACCTGGTCCTCCCTGCCATCAATGTGAGGTTCTGTAGAGACCTCTCTAGCACGACCTCTCACTGGTGCTGCTCCATGTCCACGACCTCTGGCTACTGTCGTACTACTAGCACGACCTCTAGCTCGAGATCTACCCCTACCCCTAGCTGGGGCCTCAACAACCTCCTCGGGAAGTGCCTCCTCTACCACCAGTAACATTAGTTCTAGTCCTCGTTATCTGTCAAAAGAGTATACAACAACTTAGTACTAACGAAGGTAACTACGCACGATGAGAAAGAATGAACAAAAGGAAGTTTCCTAGTAATCTTTATATCCTCTCAGAGATGAGTACAGACGTCTCCGTACTTGTCCTTGAGACTCTACGTAGACTCCGCTTGTATACACGTGAGACCTATGAACCTGGGGCTCTGATACCATTTTGTCACGACCCGAAATGGGTGTGATGGCACTCGTCTTATCCCACCAAGACAAGTCATCCTAGAACCCAATATCTAACAAACTGCGGAAGTAAATGACAATCCAACAACAATTTCTATAAAAGAAAACCAAGTCATATTAATTCAATCCCCAAAACATGGTTGTCATGTGCACAAGCCTCTAATGTAAAAATTAGAATTGGAACAAAATAGAAGTCTAAATGAAGTTGTCTTTCAAGAAAAAACAAAGTCATGAACTGGAGTAGGAAAGTTCACTGAGATGACAAGCAGCTACCTCACAATCCTCCACAAGATGCCTCGGAAACGAAGAGAATGGAAGGTATCACAAAAGTTTCAGCTCGTAACCTACAAAAATTTGTAGAAGCAAGGGGTGAGTACCAAACCACGCGGTACCCAACAAGCAAACCTCTAAACACAAGTTAAGTGAACAAAATACGGGTACTCCTTACACCCTATCTAAACGTCCACGCTACAGCCTAATAGTTTACCAAACACACCACTCAATAACCACACTCTATCAGTTTACACATTCTCAATAACAACTCAATATTCAACAATCACAAACTTCACAGAGAAACAATCACAAGATCAGCAAAACACATGTTCAAGTTCATCAATAATAAAATATGCAATGCCATGAGATGCAATGTCAAATATCGTGATGCATGTCTTTCTTAACGATACACACCCGCTCTCTCTCAGTCCGGGACCCATGGAGGACATATCTGCCCATGCATCTGTCGTGGTGCACAACACGACCCTCGATAATAGTAACCTTCGTGACGCGCGATACGTCCCTCGAAATATAATATCCATCGTGGCGCGCGATATGACCCTCGAAATGATACATCCCTATACAACAATCATGTCTCAGATACAATGCAATTGACATGCTCAAATGAAAATGAGGAGATAACCATTTTGATAACAAAACACAATTTACAGCAAAGAATACAACACTAACAAATAAGCAACAAGTCTCCAAATCGTTCTCAACACCACACAAGGAAATACACGAATTTCATACGCTTAACAACAGTTTAGAAATCCACTTGCCTTAGCCAATCGAATAATTACTCTTGGACTTGAGCCTTCCGTTTCGGTTGAGCTTCCAAACAATTGGAATCTATTCAAGTGTATATTCACAATAAGGTTTCAGAACTAACAATACCCACACTTTTATGTATTTAACCTTGACCTAAAAATACATCCCAAATTTATAATCAAGTTTGTAATTCTTGATATAAAAAAAAATTTAAATTCTTATATTTCCAAATTTTAAGCCTAAGGTTTAGTCTTAATCTCCAAATAACATAAAGGTAATTAAGTGACATAAACATATTAAATATAAATCACAGAAACCCTAAAATTAATCCCTCAAAATTTCCTATACGTATAACTGTTGAATTTATATTATAATATATATATTCCCTAATGATATTGCAATCATCACGCCACCCAAATATAAAAAAAATAAGCCTAATAAGTTTGATTCTTCATGCTGCACACAAACCCACATATAATACTTAATGCATACAATTAATTTTGTTCTCTTTCTTTTTCTCTAAATTTCAAAACCAATTTTTTCCCATTTTCTGTTTCAACTCCAACATTAAATAATAACTATAACTATATGCATAACAATCTGTTGCATATAGAAAATGGGAAATCAAATACCTGCAAACCCTTCAGCCGCCTCAAGCTTCGACCCTTTCTTCTTTTCTTATTTCTTCTTTTTTTTTTAAAAAAAAATTAATTATGTACTAAAAGTTATAGGTTTTATCCACATATTTTATTAAATATAGTCGAAATGGTATAGGGTCTTAAATAAATTATCACTTTAGCCCATAAACTATCAATTAATTAACTCAAGTTACACTAGTATTTAAAATATCCAAAAATGACCTTCCGGGTCATTACATTTTAAGTATAAATAAAGAATGACTAAGTGATAAAAGAAGATAAAAACCTTATTTTTTCAACAAATAAATCTACATTTTCTCCTTACTATTAATCAGTGGCCATAGTAACTTACATATATTAGTGTGGTTCCATATCATTAAATTGATGAAATTCTGAACTCCAACACCTTTTGCTAAGCACATTTTTTCCCAAACTACATATATTAGTGTTATTCCATATCTTAAGGTTTCTTTTTTATAAATTATATATTCGTCAATGATATTATAAGAGTATATATGAGTAACTTTTTACTAACAAATCTTAATGATATTGATAGACACAATCGAATGTCTATGATAAAGCAAGAGTATCGAAGTTAGTCCTGTATCAGATACTTCTATTGTTATGTAACTGATACACAATTACATTTGTATCAAGTACATTACAACATATCTGATACATCACTCTATGATCACACACACTTCTTGTTATGATACTTAATTTTCATTATTACTTAAAAATTGTCCTTGAAAATAAGTCTCATATTGGAAATAATATATCTCCATCGATATTAAATAAGTATACTGTATGTTTAATTTGTTGTTTCTAAGTGCCTAGCTAAAACAGTTTTAATAAACAACTACAAAGTTGATGTCACGCACCGAGCTACCCTCGAGACGCTGACACGGAACCTAGGACCACAGGTGATCCCAAGCTAACCCTGCTGCCATGATCATGAGCATACTAAAGATAATAAACTGATGCGGAAGCTAAATCATAATTAAATCTTAAAAGATGGGAAATACCCATATTCTATAATTGATATATTTGAAAACAATGAATTTAATACAAAGGAAATGTTAACTCAATACTAAGCTAAATCTAACTATTTCTGAAATAAGCCTCTAAACTGGACTAGAAATATTGGGACAAGCCCTAGCTAAATCTAGCAAAAACTAAAGTTAAATGACTAAAGACTAAAATGAAACTCATTAATATTGTCCTCGGAGAATGAGGACTCACCACTCAATCTGCTGAACTGGAGATCGGAAAATCGATATATGCGTCATCTGGATGCTGAGAACCTAAACCTACATCACGAGAATATGTAGCACACGTATGCGTGAGTACTTCAAAAGGTACTTACCATGTAGGATAGAGTAAAGCTGAAATAAAAGATAACTGAACAAGCATAAACACAAGTATAATAATCTGACATGATACACTGAATTCTGATCTAACTAGTTGCAATGACCATTTTATAATGTGCTGAAACTAAATACTGAATATACTGATAAATGGTCAATGCAGAGAGTCTGACTGCACTGTGGGAGCTACTTATAACCGATAATAAAACCACATGACCGAAACGTGGAGTCCGATGTATACGCCCAATCGAGAGGACCCAATGTACCATGCCAAAGGTATAAAGACATGCTGGCGTGATCACTAAACTGATTGCCCATGGAGGGGGCTTACAACCCACTTGACTAGTAGTTGTGGGACTTATTGGTATGCTGAACCCTAGTCCTACTCGGTATTGTGCTACTCCCATTGAATTTTGTAAATCTAGTGATTATGTCTGAGTTTCTGTAAATACTGAATAGCTCAAAACTAAACATGCAAACTGAGAATGCAATAATTAATCTGGTAATTATGCATTTAGAACTGAGGCATGTATATCTGAAGTGTCTGAAATATCTGACCTAGCATGTGTAATTCGAGAACTAATGAAATACATAGTTAGGGTTCTGAAATTCATGCAATAATATGAGTAAAAACATGATAATCTGATTTGGAACAAAAAATTAATAAATTCATAAAGTTTTGTTGAAGTTCTATAAACCCTAGATAAAATCATGATATGGGAATAAAAAATTTGACTGATAGCTAGGGACTCAATGGGTGAAAGGAACCCAATAGTGAAATCCCACATACCTGGTAATGTAATTCACTTAGAAATACTTAATTTTAGGGCTGGAACTGTTAGAAACTTGGTTCGTTCTTGAACTAGGGTTCTTGAGCTTTTTCTCCTTTCTTACTTTTAATTTTATAACTTTTGATTTAATGATTTGGCAAAGATATGTTTTAGTTATGTTTCTAGGTTGATACTGACTAAAATATTATGATTCAGCGTTAAAACATCATAACTTAGGGTTTCAACGAAGTGGAAAAGGTCAAAAAGACCCCTGAGAAAGGTGAAGTTGGACCAAACGACGGCCAGGACTGGCGGTCAATCGTCTGATCGAAGCCCTGTTGTTGGGTCCGTCAATTGGGCCTGTTCGACAGACCTTTACTAAATAGGCATAACTTTTTACTTGGAGGTTCGACTTCAGCAAGGTCGGTGGCTATAGAAAGCTAATTCAATTATCTATCTGTTAGTAGGTCACGGGACACCAAATTTATTTTTCGCTAAGAATTATAACTATTTGAAGTTGATGCAACTGCATTTCACCTTAACTGTATGCAAATTGTCCACCTACGGTCAAACCTACAGATCGTAGGTCCACCTATAGACCGTTCTGGTCTTCTGTAGCTCTTGTAAGAGAGTGGGTTAATGGGGGTCTCGATTGACTGTCATTGATTACGGACCTTTGTCTGACCTACGGACCGTCGGTCTGTCCGTCGAACAAGACTTAGCCAATTTTTCCCCAAATGAGTTTTTGGGAAATTCTGATCCCTTCGATGGTAGTACGGGATGGACCGTCGTCTATCCTACGGACTGTTGATGCCACCGTTGGTTTCACCTACAAATTTTTCTAAAAAAACCAATTTTTAGTCTATTTTGGCCACAAGGTGTTACAATATCTCCCCCTTGGGAGCATTCGTCCTTGAATGAAGACTAAACTAGCTGAAATAGAGGGAGAGAGATGCAAACCCCACTACTAAACACTGAGAACTGATTTTCTGTCTGAATTGAGTCTCGAGTACATGCAAATACGCTAAAAATGCAAGTACAAACAGAGGAAACATGATTCGCATACTGAGTTCACGCATGAATGACTAGTAAATTGAAGAGGAACTATTACCTCAAGATGGATTTGAATCAGAAGGAAAGATGTGAGGATACTTGGCTTTCATGGTTGCTTCTGCTTCCCACGTATTTTGCCTCCACGGACTGACTCCTCCACAAAACCTTGAGTGAAGCAACTTTTTTATTTCTAAACCTTCTGACCTAACAGTCAAGAATTTTAACTGGTACATCCTCATAAGAAAGACTATTTTTCACCGCCACACTCTCTAATGGAACAATAGAGGCTGGGTCACCCACACACTTCTTTAAGAGTGAGATGTGGAAGACCGGATGCACAACTACTAATTCTGCTGGCAACTCTAACTAATATGCCACCTTGCCAACCCTTTTGAAGATCTTGTAAGGGCCTACATATCAAGGACTGCGCTTCACTTTTTACCACATCTCATCGCCCCTTTCATAGGTGAGACTTTCAGAAAATCCCAATCATCAACTTGGAACTCTAGTTCCCTTCTCCTTACATCTGCATAAGATTTCTGACGACTTTGGGCTGTCTTAAGTCTATCTCTAATGAGTTGCACTTTCTCCATAACATAATGGACTGACTTTGGCCCTGTCAAAGCTGCTTCATCAATTTCAAACCAACCAAGAGGAGATCTAAATCTACACCCATATAAAGCCTCATAAGGGGCCATCTTAATGCTGGAATGGTAGCTATTATTGTAGGAAAACTCAATAAGAGGATGATGATCATCCCGACTACCCTTGAAATCGATCACACAAGCTCTTAACATATCCTCTAAGGTCTGAATGGTACGCTCTGCCTGTCCATCCGTCTATGGATGAAATGTTGTACTAAGATAAACATGAGTACCAAGACCTTTCTGAAATAACTTCCAGAAATTAGAGGTAAAGTGAGGACCTCTATATGAGATGATAAACAAAGGAAACCCATGCAACCTCACAATCTCATTAATATAAATCATTGCATAGTCTTCTGCTGAATATGTAGTCTTGACCGCTAAGAAGCGAGAAGACTTAGTCATCCTATCAACTATCACCCATATTGAGTCATGCTGTCTGCGAGTACGCGGTAATCCTGTGATGAATTCCATATTTTCACATCCCACTTCAAATTAGGAATATCGATCTCTTGTGTCATAACCCCTGGTTTCTGATGTTCTACCTTGACTTGCTGGCAATTGGGGCACTTACTCACAAAGTTTGCTATATTTCTCTTCATGCCATTCCACCAATAGACTGCCTGCAGATGCGGTATATCTTAGTGGAACCTGGATAAGATAAATACTAAAGTTATGGGCTTCGTCAAGTATATGCTGTCCTAACTCGCCCACATCAGGAACACACAATCTACCTTGGTAGGGAAGTACATCATATCCCCCTTGGGAGAAAAACTCCACTCTCTTATTATGGACTGCACCCTTAAGTTCAAGAAAGATTGGATCACTGTCTTACTTTTCTTTAACCTCCACTACCAAAGACGATTCTGCCCCATTCTGAATTGTTACACCATTGTCTGATATGCTCATAAGGCAAACTCCCAAGCGAGAAAGCCTCTGAACATCATTTACTAGATGCTTTCTTTCTTCCTCAACGTGGGCTACACTACCCATTGATAATATACTAAGAGCACCAGCTACTACATTCGCCTTACCAGGATGATAATGAACACTCATATCATAATTTTTAAGGAACTCTAGACATCTCCTCTAGCGAAGATTCAACTCTTCCTGGGTGAACACCTATGGAAGGCTCTTACGATTGGTGAACACATCTAAATGAACACCATACAAGTAGTGTCTCCTGATATTCAGTTTATACACCACATATGGAAGCTTGAGGTCATGAGTTGGATAGTTCTTTTGATGAACCTTAAGTTGTCTAGAGGAATAAACTATCACCTTACCTCGCTGCATCAATACACAACCTAGGCCAACTTAGAATGCATCACATATAACAATCTGAATACTCTGGTAGAGTTAAGACAGGACAATTAGTCAATCTTGTTCTCAACTCTGCAAAACTTTTCTCATAATAATTTGACCATTGAAACATGACCATCTTATGAGCCAACCTAGTCAATGGTGAGGCTATGGTGAAGAATCTGCCACGAACCTTCTATAATAACCTACTAGACCTAAGAAAATTCTGATATCTGTAGTAGAGGTAGGTCTAGGCCACTGTTTCAATGCTTTTATATTCTACGAATAAACTCGGATCCCTTCACTAGATACGATGTGACCAAGAAAAGCAATTGATTGCAACTAGAACTCACATTTACTAAACTTAGCGAATAACTGGCGATCCTTGAGAGTCTGCTGAACAACTCTCAAATGACTTGCATGTTTTTCCTCACTCCTAGAGTAAATGAGGATATCATCAATAAAGATGATAACGAACAAGTCCAAGTACTATTTGAAAACTCTGTTCATCAAATCCATGAAAGAAGTAGGAGCATTAGTTAGTCCAAATAACATAACTACAAATTGATAATCACCATGCCGTGTTCTTAAGGATATTTTGAAATAACACAATCTTTGACTCTGAGCTGACGATAACCCGATCTGAGGTCTATCTTTGAGAAATGGCTAGCACCTTGAAGTTGGTAAAACAAGTCATCAATCCTGGGGATGGGATACTTATTCTTGATTATGACCCTATTCAAATTTCTATATTCAATGCATATTCTTAGTAAATTATCTTTCTTCCTTACGAACAACACTGGTGCACCCCATGGTGAAATAGTAGGTCTGATGAAACCCTTATCTAGAAGGTCTTTCAACTGCTCTTTCAATTCCGTAAGCTTTGCTGGAGCCATTTTGTAAGGAGGAACAAAAATAGGTTGGGTATGTGAAGGAAATCAATTCTAAAGTTGATTTTCCTTTCGGGAGGGACTCCAGGAAGATATGCTAGAAACACTTCTAGAAATTTACAGACTACTGGAACTGACTCAAGAGTTGGGGTTTCAAGGATAGAATCCTTAACCCGAACTAGATGATTGAGATAACCCTTACAGTTCATCTTTCTTGCCTTAAGGTAATAAATGAATCGACCCATAGGCGCAAGGCTACTACCCTTCCATCCTATGATTAGTTCATTTGGAAACTGGAAACGAACAATCCTAGTTCTACAATCGCTTGATGCATAACATGAGTTTAACCAATGCATGCCTAGAATGACATTGAAGTCTACCATTTCTACCTCTACTAGATCTGCTGAGGTGACTTTCTTAGAGATTATTTTAGGGCAATTTCTGTATACCTATCTAGCTATAACAAGGTTACTGACTGGAGTAGAGACTAAGAAAGGTTTTGAGAGAGGTTTTGGACTAACACTAAATTGGACTTCTATACTGAGTTATAAAAGACAAAGTCATGTCTGTTATATTTCCACTGAGTGAACCATATGTGAGTCACATCCTTGAGTTGGTAGGATATCAATATCACCTGTTACTACTAGTTACTTACATCACACCAAATATTTTCTTGACTTCATCAATGAACTTATATGGGTACTTACCAACTTGCGACCCTAAAAACATCAGAAGAATCATCCTAACAAAAGCAGAAACTCTGCTTGCCACTAATCGGTCATTTCTATTAGTAGGAACTAGAACCTGCTATTTATTCTGGTTGGTCATACTCTGAGCCAAAAGCATAATTGGCGTTCTGAAACTTTGCATTTGAACTTCCTTATCTGGTACTAGAGGAACTACGTTAGCAATGCATGCATTAGCAATCCGTGCCTAAGCTCTACGAGAAGTCATGATCTTACGCGCTCAACGTCTAGTTAGAGTGAAATTAGATCATACCTTATTCACGATAAGAGTAACAAGAAAGTGAAGTTTTACTAAATACACTTTGTATCCTCCCTCTCATTAGATGTGGTGCACTTCACACCGTGAAAAGGACTCTACTTAGGACTCTTGAACCTTGTTCTCTGATACCAACTTTTGTCACACTTCTAGCTACCCCCGAGACGCTGACACAGAACCTAAGACCACAAGTGATCCCAAGCTAATTCTGTTGGCATGATCATTAACATACTAAAGATAATAAACAGATGCGGAAGCTAAATCATAATTAAATCTAAAAAGATGGGGAATACCCATATTCTATAACTGAGATATTTGAAAATAATGAGTTTAATACAAAGGAAATATTAACTCAATACTAAGATGAATCTAACTATGTCTGACATAAGCCTCCAAATTGGACTAGAAATACTGGGACAATCCCAGCTAAATCTAGAAAAAATTGAAACTAAATGACTAAAGACTGAAATGGAACTCATGACTGTTGTCCTTAGAGAATGAGGACTCACCATTGAATCTGCTAAACTGGAGATCGGAAAATTGATCTTACGTGATCTTAACGCTGAGAACCTGAACCTACATTACGAGAAGATGTAGTGCACGTATGCGTCAGTACTTGAAAGGCATTGAGCATGCAGGATAAAGTAAAACTTAAATAAGACATATCTGAACAAGCATAAAAAAAAGTATAGTATTCTAACATGATAAACTGAATTCTAAGCTCACTGAATGCAATGACTAATTTTTGACATGCTGAAACTGAATATACTGATAAATGGTCAATGTAGAGAGTATGACTGAACTGTGGGATCTACTAATAATCGATAATAAAACTACATAAGCTAAATGTGGAGTCCGATGTATATGCCCCATTGAGAGGACCCAATATACCAAGCCAAAGGTATAAAGGCATGCTGGCGTGATCACAAAACTGATTGCCCAAGGAGGGGACTTACAACCTACTTGGCTAGTAGTTCTAGGACTAATTGGGTATGCTGAACCCTAGTACAACTCGATATTATGCTACTTCCAATTAATTCTTTGAATTTACTAATTATGTTTGAGTGTCTGTAAATACTGATAGCTCAAAACTGAACATGCAAACTGAGAATGGAACAATTAATCTGGTAATTATGCATTTATCACTGAGGCATGTATATCCGAAATGTCTGAAAATATCTGACCTAGCATGTGTAATTCAAGAACTAAAGAAATACATAGCTAGGGTTCTGAAATTCATGCAATAATCTGAGTAATAACATGATAATCTTATTTGGGACATAAAACTAATAAATTCATAAAGTTCTGTTGAAGTTCTGGAAACCCTAGATCTAATCATGATATGGGAATCAAGAATCTGAGTGAAAACTAGGGACCCAATGGGTGAAAGGAACTAGTGAAATCCCACACACACGGCGATGTAATTCACAGGGAAACACTTAATTTTTGGGCTGGAAATGCTGGAAATTTTCTTCGTTATTGAACTAGGGTTCTTGAGATTTTTCTCCTTTCTTGCTTCTAATTTTCTAACTTTTGATTTAAAGATTTGGCTTAGATATGTTTCTAGGCTTAAACTTACTAAAATATGATGATTTAGGGTCAAAACGACATAACTTATGATTTAAACGAAGTGGGAAAAGTCCCAAAGACCCCCAGGAAGTTGTAGTCGGACAGAACGACAGCTAGGACTGACGGTCCGTCATCTGACCGACACCCCGTCATTGGGTACGTCGACTGGTCCTGTTCGACATGCCGTTACTAAAATGGGCATAACTTTTTACTCGAAGGTCCGATTTAAGCAAGGTCAGTGTCTATGAAAAGCTAATTAAATTAACTATTTGTGGAAAGGTAATGGGACACCTAATTAATTTTGCACTAAGAGTTATGACTATTTTAAGATGACCGAACTTATTTCTCCTTAACTATCTGCAAATTTTCAACCTATGGACCGTGCTGGTCATCTATAGCTCTTTTCAGACAGTGGGTGAATGGGGATCTCGATCGACGGTCACGGGCTATGGACCATCGTCTGACCTACGAACCGTTGGTCCGTCCGTCTATCAAAACTTAGCCAATTTTTGCCCGGGTGAGTTTTGGGAGTTTCTGATCCCATCGATGGTTGTGTACGACGGACCGTCGATGCCACCGTTGGTTTTACCTACATATTTTTCTGAAAAAACTGATTTTCGGTCTATTTTTACTACGGGGTTTACATTTAATATGTAGTATGCCTTCTTCTTCTTCTTTTTCTTCTTTTAACTTTGGTGAAATTTAAGATTATCCTTAGCTTCTCTTTATTTGAATGTTTACAACAATTCTTGAGTTACTAGCTACTCTAGTTAATTATTACCTCTCAACACGTGGAGTGACACTTGATGCCATCACTGTGACACCGTAACACAACAAAATGAACCAACATATCTACCTACTTTAACACACACACACATATATATATATAGACAAAAAACTAAAAGATTCAATATTATTATATGAAAACAAAAAGATCGCAAAATGCTCATTCAATTAGCACAATTTAAAATAAGATAGAAAAAAATAGAGCAAAAGCTCTTGGAAATTAATATCGCAGCACATTAAAAAGATGTGTCAAGTGATACTAACTTCCTTTCCACTAGTTTTATTTGAGGAGAACATTGCATTATATTAATTATTATTTTTTTAAAAAAACAATATTTCAATTCATAGTATTAAACATATAATAAAAGCTACGGCAAAATAAAAGATATGGAGTCATTTTTGTATACCAAATTACCTACGCTTTGATAGGTCAATATAATACCAAATTTAACGAATGTCCTTCTTTCCCTTATACGCATTGTGATAAACTTCATTTATATTATCTGCATAACCAGCTAGCTGATGCTCATTTCCAATCTCCTCTCCACCTTCAATTGCACTGTATTTTTCTAGTATTTGAATTCTTGAAATTCCAAGAAGGCATGAACAGTGTCACTATTCAGACCATCCTGATTGACACCCATACTGACCCTCGAGTAGGAAAACCATAAGTATATACATTTCTCTAGGTTGTATCTAGAAACAACAGTTTCAGAAAAACAACTATAAGTTTAATATGAAATATGACTTCTTCTTCTTTTACTGAATTGTTACAACAATTCATGAGATACTAGTCTAGTTAATTATTACCTCTCAATCTCTAAACTTGGATGACGTGCACAGACTCTCACTTGATGCCTTAACTATAACACCATAACTCTACCAAAAAAACCAAAACCTCTACGTTCTTGAACATACATACAACTATGACACGTATTCTCGTGTCCCATTTTTCGCAAAAGGGTCATGGAAAGACGTAATAATCCTTTTAGGTCTAATTAAGAAGAGAAAGTTGTCACCAAAACAAATTGAAGACACATTTTGGCAAATAAGGCCACCTTATTTTTAAAGTATAATTAAATAAGGACTAAATTCTAAGAGATGATAAACACCTTATTTTAAAACAAAAAAATAAATCAAGCATAAATTAGTTAATCAAATAAATATGATCTACACAATAAAATTAACCCTTTCTCTTACTATATAACAAATAAAGTGATATTATACAAAAATAATGAATTTATACATGTAAAGTTAATTATTATTTAATTAATATAAATGAAATAATTAGGTGAGAAATTATATGAATGTTCCAACATCATATAAGAGAGAAGTGGGAAACGGCACAATGATATTTAATTCTTCTTCTTCTTCTTCTTTAGTAGAAAATGTTCACATAATCCTTATCTTCCCTTTAGTTGTAGTTTGGAAAAACTCATGAGCTACAAGCTACTCTACTGAATTCTTACCTCTGAGCACACGGATGACCACTTGATGCCTTAAGTGTTACACCATAACACAACCAAACGAACCAACACCGCTAGCTACATATTATATATATTTCCATAAAACAAAAAGATTCAATATTATTATATGAATAGATAAAGACGGATAGAGCGTAAAATCCTCGTTCAATTAGCGCACTTTAAAATAAGAGAGAAGAAAAAAAGTGTTGAGGAGAAGCGCTAGATATTTAATACCGAAGCAAATTAAAAGACATTGTGCCAAGTCACCCCTCACTAACTTTCCATCCACTAGATTTCTTTGAGGAGAACGTTAAATTGTATTAAATTAAAAAAATATATTATACCTCTAGAAGAAAAAATACAGTTAAAGCTACCGCAAAAAGGAAGACAAAGAGTAATTTTAGGATACCAAATTACCTACTCTTTGTTAGGTCATTATTATGTAAAATTAAACGAACGTCCTTCTTTCCCTTAAAGGCATTGTGATCAACTTCATTTATATTATCGCCCAACCTAGCTTGCTCATGCAGATTTCCAATCTGCTCTCCACCTTAGATTTAATCAGAATATTCTAGTATTTGAATACCTGAAAGTCCAAGAAGGCATGGAAGGTTTCATGAACTACACCACCGTGATTGACACCTACACTATCTATCCGCTGGGAGAAAATTACCACGACACAACTAAACAATTTAAACAAAGTACTACACATAAAAAGATACAAATGCAGGTTTAAATGTTTAAATGAAATACAGATTTCCTATAAACTCCGAGAATTTAACAAACGACTTTCCAAAACAGAGCAGAAATATTTTCTAGAAACTTAAAGTCCATATACCAAAACATCTAATGTTCAACAAGTCTAAAGAAAATTTGTAAGACCCAACTAAACAAACAAATAAGTCTAACTATAATGTTTGAGTCCAAAACAAGTTGACTAAAACATAGAGGACCCATTGTATCCTAAAAGAACTCACATACCCTTGAATATGAATTGACCACTTCTCTCTTACGTTAGGTTTTCTAGTAGCCGCCTGAAGATGCCCTTTACTCAACAAAGAAAGAGTATGGTTTTTATTTGAACACAACCATAATGTATTAGTAGGATTACACGACTATTCTAACCAGTGAAACATATATGAACAGTCACAACAAGGTAAACACACATATACCGAGCATATACACTATTAACTAACAAATCAGGAGCAATGTACCATTTCACAGTTTTATCATTACGCATATATGACAAGTCAATGGTCCTCTAAGTCAATGGTCCTCTAATAGAAACCAGACTAAAACTATTTGTGTATCGAAACGTGCTTTCCAATTCCAATTAGTGTGCCAGATGTGACACCAAATCCAATATATATGCATCAGAATGTGGCACCTGATCCAAATAAGTTTGTTTGAACGTAACGCCATATCCATTCAGCAACCCACAATCAAAATCACACTATACATTCTCATAATCATACAATTAAATGTTTATTCGTGGCATGCAATAATTTGTTTATACTTATCGCGTTTGAAGATCAATAGCGCAATATTATCATACATACATGCATTACATTTAAACAAATACTAAAATACATCAGACAAACAAAAAATCAAACAAAGTCCTACATCGAAACCAAGCTTGAATCCTCCTAGGGGACTTCATTCATCCCTTTATCGATACTTTATGCTTGTTCTAGGTCTACAAACAATTTATAAAACACAATGATCAACGATTAAGGTCTATTTTACAGGGATTATAAAAAAACCCAATAACCCTAGAACCTACTCTTGATCATAAGGTGAATTTATGGTCTTTTCCCACCATCTAATTCAGTTCAAAGCCCTCTCCAACATTACGTGATCAAGATTCTATGTTCTACATATTGAAAAATGCATTAGGGGAGTAAAATCCTTGCCTTTTGCACCAAAAGTAGTGGAAAACTTTGAAGAAATCACCTAGGGTTATCTCTTAGCTTTGAAGAAAAAATATTTGCAGAATAGTTGCATTTTCGGGGTTTATTTCTAACTTTTATTGCTACTTGGCCGCTATAGCGACCCTTATCCGCCAGAGAGGCCCCAAGCTCGGCTTGAATAATCCCATTGTAGAGGATTGTATGTAAACACATAGTCGAATTTAGAGTTTGAAGCCCCCATTTAACAAAAACCATTAAGCAAATGGCACTGAGAAACTTCCCATTCATGCTAAGATAAGTTTCGACAATTGTACTAGCCCTAATTTGATTTTGTACTGTTGTACGGATTTCGTAACATCTTAGTTATCTACTTGCGTGATTAAATTCATATTTAAATCTCTCATTTGTTACAATATTTTCCTAGACCTCACTGACTCTAATTTGAACCAATTCAGGTCTAGAATAATAATTCTCAAGTTAATGCTTAAAAAATTTTCGACACAAAAAGTTTTCCTGATGAATTCTCTATAACGACAGAAATAGGACGTTACAGTATATAAAAATTTACCCAACACTTTTCCCCGAGTAAGAACTAGGAAAAACAGGCTAAAGTAAAAGTTGAGTAGTATTTGAATCGTTGAACAACTGAGGTTACTTTTCTCACATGTCCTTCTCATTTTTCAAGTAGCTTTCTCAAATGGATGATGCTTCCATTGAACCTTCCTGAACTTTAACTCCTTAGTTCTAATATTTCGGACAATTGGATCAGTAATTGTAATCGGTTACTCGTCATACAGAAGGTCTTTTTCGAACAACACTGAGTCCTGCATTATAATGTCATCCCCATTTCCATGATATTTCTTCATAATGGATAAATAAAATAATGGAAGAACCCTAAATAAGCTAAGTGGTAATTCAATCTATTAGAGATTGGCCCTACACAGTCAAAAACCTCATATGGACCAATGTATCGAGGAATAAGATTGCCCTTTTGGCAAAATCTCATTACCCTTTTACATAAAGGTAGGAACTTAACCCAATGCACTACAAAGTCAATCACACATGACCTCAACATGTCTTCTTACACTTGAATAGGCTTCTCGGTTTGCATTTTTTCTGTGGGTGGTATGTTTACTAGAAGTCAATTACGTGCCCAAATTATTACGTAATTTCGCCCAAAACATAGAGTTGAACTCGTACAACAATTTGAGATGAAAGATTGGGGCATCCTGTGCAGCCTCACTATCTCTTTCACATAAATCTTTGCTAACTTTTGAGTATTATAAACTATTGTAACACGAAAAAAATGGGCTAACTTTGTAATGGTGTTAACCACTACCCAAATAGAATCAACCTTTCCCAAAGTGTGGGGAAAAACAACCACGAAATCTAAACCTATCACTTACCACTTCTATTTTTAAGTTTGTATTCTTTGAAGCAAGCCTTCAAGCCTTTGATGTTGATATTTTACTTGTTGGCAGTTTTGACTCTTAACAAAAAAATCATCTATATTATTCTTCATGCAAATCCACGAATAAAGCATCTTCAAATCTTGGTACATCTTTATTGCACCTGGATGGATGGAATATCGCAAACCATGGATTCAGTCAAACATATCTTAAGGAAGTAATCTACTCGAGGAATGAAAATCGTTCCTTTAAATTTGAGCACCCCCCGCATCTAAAGTTGTATGTTGTGTCTTACCAGACCCTGTTTTCTTTCTGTACTCACTCAAATTCTCATTCTCAAACTATTTGGCCTTGATATCCTCAATAAATGTTGCCCTTAATTCGATGCTATCTAGCACCCTCCCTACCTTTTTATGAGATTCCCAACTGCATCAACTGGATTCCAAGGTTTTAATTTCCTTAACTAAAGGTTGCTTGGATACGCTCAAGTATAAGTTATAGTTCCTATACCCACCACTTTTTGATTTAGTGCATCTTCCACAATTTTAGCCATGCCCGAATGATAGTAGATGGTCACATAATAGTCCTTGAGTAACTCTATCAACCTTCGTTGTGTCTAATTTACATGCATATGAGTGAATACATGTTTTAGACTATGATGATTAGTAAACACCTCACACTTGGCACCATAGAGATAAAGTCTCCAAATCCTAAGAGCAAACACTACCACAGCAAACTCTAAATCATGAGTTGGCTAATTCCTCTCATTCTCCTTCAATGGTCGCGATGAATAAGATATAACGTTCTTACCCTACATTTACACATCACCCAAACCCGAATGAGAAGCATCACGATAAATAATGAAATCCTTTCCTTCCACTAATGTTCTAGAATAAGTGTTGTGGTAAAAAGAGTCATGAGCTTTTGAATGCTTTATTCACACTATTTAGTCCATTCAAAAGGCACCACTTTTTTGGTCAACCTTGTCAAATGCGTGGTAATAGAAGCAACATTATTCACATATCAAAGATAGTAGATAGAAAGCCTCAAAAAACTCCTAACTTCAGTAGTAGAGCTAGGCCAAACCAAATTTTTAACAGCTTCAATATTTTGGGGATCTACGATTATCCTTTCCCTTTAAACCAAATGCCCTAAAAAGGCAACTAAAGTCAATCAAAACTCATACTAAGAAAATTCCTTATACAACTTATGTTTCCGAAGAACACCACAATAATATGTAGATGGTCGCATGTCTTCTTCACTTTTCGAAGAAACCCAAATGTCATCAATAAATACTATAACAAACGAATAAGAAAAGTTTTTGAAAACACCATTCAAACACATGAAAGTTGCATGAACATTTTTAATCCAAATTACATTACTAAAAACTCATATTGTCCATACCGGTTTCTAAATGTCATCTTTGTAACCAAACCTTAGAACAATTATAGTGAAACCAGAAAAACCTTGCAACTTGTCGAAAAGATTATTTATTGACGCAATGGGTACTTATTTTGAAAGGTGACCACAATCAATTACTGGTAATCTATGCACATCCTCATACTACTTCTTTTTCATAATAAACAAGACATAATCACCCCACGAGGATGCACAAGGACATATTAAATCCTAATCAAGAAGTTCTTGGATTTTAGCCTTGAGCACTCTCAACTCTACCAAGGTCATGCTATATAGAGGGATGGAATGGGGCTATTTGTCGGGCATCAAATAAATCCATAAATTTATATCCCTATCCGGTGTCATACTACGCAAAAAAGTAGGGATTACTTCTTAAAATTCTTACACCACAGTAACATACGTAATATAGGGAGATTCAGCCTCAACATCGCTAATACGATACAAATATGCAATATAACCCTCTCCCCACTAGTTTCCTATCCATAATGGACTATCAAACCCTACATAGCTTAGGTTTGTACGGCCTTTCCCACTCTAGATTTTCCCCACCTTGAGTCTCTAGCATCACAAACTTTGTGTTACCATTAAGCACAACAACCAAGTCATGCCTAACATTTTATCAAAGTAATTCATATCCTAAATCACTAAATCAAACAAGGTTTTAAAACCCATAAACATGATAGGACAAACAAAATAGACATGAGTGGCTATAACAAACTCTCCAACTAAGGTAGAAACATAGACCAGGGCATTAGTTACATTACATATAATTTCAAGTACCAATAAAAACTAAACGGACATAATAATAGGTAGAAAAAGATTGAATAACACATTATCCATCCGATCACAAAAAAACAAGTACATAGGATCACTGAGTCAGAAGACTCTACCTCGCTCTTACCTTAAAAGGCATAAAAGTGAACCCTGCCATCTTGACATGTGTTACGACTCGTAAGTACACACTAGAAGTTAGGGAAACCCTTAGGTTAGAACAATGCATACTCGACCTTTCGAAGGTCTTGCACCCTCTTAGCAATCATTCATTACACAAGGCATGAAAAGTAGTTTAGAAATTTAAAACTTTTCATGACAAATAATAAGGGAATATATCCTTTATAAAAACTAAGGAATGAGTCTCACTATCACAAGCCAACTTAAACGCACGACATAAATATCTTAGGGACACAACCCTTTACATTGGAAGAAATACATAAAAATTATTTTACATGTCTTCACAGAATAAAGTAAACAAATAATGATTATGCCCTCGAATATATGAGAACATACTTAGTCTTGAGAGAGTCAATTCCCAAGATTGCCTTATTCCCTTCAACTTTCCTCCAACTTGTACTTATAGAGTATAAAAGTATTGGGTTAGAACAAACATTGTACTAAGTATGACATTATGCAATATCATGCAAAAAGGGACAATTTAGTCGAAACATACAAGTCGTGCTATTTTGATAAAAACCTTCTTTAATTTGAGTTAAAACACATCCTATAAAACAATCATTTAGCACATAAGGCAAAATATCCATTTTCTCAACATAAAACCATACTTTTGGTGAACCCAATATTACATATGAACTACTCCTATCCTAAAGTGTCCAAAGGCGCAATTAAGTAAGACATAAGAAGATCGCCTTACCACCTCCTCAACCTACTCAAGATATCCTAAAGAATAATAGGGATAGGCTTACTTTATTTTATTTACAAAAGTCACCATTCTATATCAAAGACACTATAGAAACCTACGTATACTTAGGACCTTCACATAAGAACGAGCTTCCAAGGAAGACCTAATTTACACTTGGTGCAATGTGAAAGTAGCATCCCATACTACCACTTCCACTTAGTTCTCCTTAGGAATAAACTTAGAATAGGCACATCACATTCATCACATACTAAGCTTTCATAATAAAAGTCTTAACATCAAAATGCTTCCTAAACATTTAACATTAAGTCATATTAATTTAATTGACATCATATCATGACCCATTCAGACATTTCATATAAGGGTACACCAAGATTCCCTCCAAATGTCTACTTGTTCAATGAGTAGGTAGCGTCCCATTCCACCATATACCCCAAGTAGTACACCCTTAAGAATACTTAGCTTATTTTTACATACATTTGTGGGGCTAGCTTTAACCGAGATAGAACATTAGAACATGACATGGAATCTCGGTATTACCCTTACTAGATGAGGGATCCCTCCTAAGGTAGGGTCATATTTATTAGCCTTTACATGGATTCTCCAATATCTACACCTACACGGGCACATAGTTAAGGGATAAGGAGATCGCTACTTATTATGTCACTATTTACTAATGAGGAGCACCTATCTCAAGAGGTACAATGGATATAACATCTCTACTCACGAAGTATAAATCCTCTATGTTCTAAGCATAAATTTCCCACGGATTCTTAAACATTAATTGACTATAGGATAAGAGATAACTATTGAACAACCCTTCTCAAATCAAGAAAGGTATCCAACCTCCAACCTATCTTTAGAAAACTAATAGGGAAGAGTGAAGTTGCTATTTAACACTTCATCTAAACTCACGAAGAGTGTTCACCCCAAAATCCCCCTTTTTCAATCTTACTAATAGTAGGGATGGACTAGACACTTCATCTCTACTCACGAAGAGCGTCTACCCTATAATCCCCCATTTTAATTCATTAACTTCATTCATGCTTTCAAATGAATGTGTGAGTACATGTGAGCATATATTCCACATAATGATTATCATATATAAAATTGATTTCAAGATATGATCATACCCACATTTATCACAATTTACACATCATCAAAATTCACATATCAAACACATACTTCATTTAGACATAAACCCTTCAAGATACTCATTTCAACCTTCTAACACATATCATACATATTCATATCAAAATCATCACCTCACATCACATATAATGTTTTTAAGGCCATTTCCACAATACACAATATTGTTATGAATCAACCAGCCAAAGTATGTGAGGCCCAACACAGTGGGGGAATCGAGAGCGGGTCTGGGGGAATTAGGAAAAGCCATCGAGTCAAAAATCCAAACAAAAATCTTCAAGACTATGTATTAGGATAAGGGGGAAATAAGAACATGAGAAACATATAAACGACAAGAAAAGTCTGTTATATGCAGCAGAAATATCAGAGTATTGGCCAAGCAAGAGTGATAGCAACACTTTATGAATTATCATGTTACTTCTTCTAATCTCTCTAACCTCCATATATCTCATTGTTTAGTATTTCTTTCCTATTGCAACTGCTTCTCATTGAGAGCAGAACTGTCCAATTTCACTACTGCATTAGTTCTTCTTGAGCAATCAAATTATGTTTCATTATTGTTTCTTTGTTCTGGTTGAAGTTTTTTCCTATTTGGTGCTTTCGTTGAGTTGTACTCCATGGATACTCCTATGAAAAGAGATTCTGATGTACTGTATGGTTCTTTGTCTAATTTACGGTGTTATCAACTCATTTGGACAACTTGATTCAGCTAGTGCAGGATTTTATCTCAACATTTGCTGCTTTATCCACTATTGTTGACCCAGTTCATCCATGGCAGGCGGATGTGTGTTTATCTGCTGGATCTAATTCTTCTGGTCCACTCATAATCTGAGACAAACAAGGGGCAATGGAGCTTAATCATTTTAATGGGAAAAACACCGATGCGTGGTTGTTTCAAGTTGTTTCAAGTTGTTTCAAGTTGAGCATTGTTTTGAATTTTATTCCATCTTTCTGGTTCATCAACTTCTTTGGCGTCATTCCATTTGGATGGTGAAGACCTCGATTTTTATCGCTGGATCTTTCGCAACAAGCAACTTTTTGATTAGCCGTATTTTGCTGAGAAGCTTTGTCTTTGATTTCAAGATAGGTCCTTGCGTTCCCTGGAAGGTAGACTCTCTAAGCTTGTCCTGACATCCACTGTGAAAGAGTTTTGAGCCAGGTATGAAGCTATATCTAATGACATGGTACACTTCCTTGATTAGTTATTGGTTAGGTGTTTCATTTCTGGTCTCCGATTTGATATTTAGGATGAAGTCGCAATTCGAGAGCCCACTTCCTTAGAAGAGGCCATACGTTTAGCCCAAATGTATGAGCAGAAGTTGAACTATGCTAAAGCACATGTTTCTCCTGCTTTTGCGCGAACTCAACCCTTTTTAACGAATCCTACTACTTCATCTCCTATGAGTCTGTCTAAACCAACAACTACAACATCTGTCATTTCCAAAATTCCCTTCAAGCGTCTCTCAGCGTCTGAGCTCCAAGATAGACGAGACAAAGGGTTGTGATACAATTGTGATGATAAATACACCATTGGACACTTATGCATGTCACTTCCTCAATTACTTATTTTGGAGGAATCATCTGAATCCTCAATTGAGTTGCCCAACTCATGTTGTCCTGAGGATTTCAGAGTTGAAGAACTACAATGTTTAGAGATTCAACCTCACTCCACTATTTATTATCATGCTTTGCTATATGGTACATGTCATGCTACCCCTCGCTTTAATGGCCATGCACAGGGTTCCCTAGTGCAAGTGTTGGTCAACGGGGGAAATATAAATAATTTTATGGAAGCACGAGTTGCCAAATATCTAAATATGTTTGTTTAGCGGATACATTCTTTTTCAATGGTGATGGGTAGTGGTCAACGTCTTCGCTGTGATGGGGTGGTTCGACAAGTCTCTTTGTCAATCCGAGGGTGTAATCTTTTACTTGACTTGTATTTCCTTTCTCTAGACAATGCATATATTATTTTGGGCATGTCTTGGTTGAGTTCATTGTGGAAAATTATACAAGATTACTCTCGACGTCTTTTTGAGTTTTCCCTGAAGGGACAAAATTATAGCATGATTGGAGAGCCTTCGGATAAGGCTCAACTAGTGCAGTTACACACGTTACGATGACTTTTGAGACTAATAAAATGTCTTCTTACTTTTGCCTCCAGGTGGTGGAAACTAAGGATTCCGATCCACACCCTTCTCCATCTGAGTTGGACCCTATTTTATCTTCTTATGCGGATGTGTTTTGCAAACCTCAAGGATTACCACCAGCGCACAAACTTGATCATACTATCAATCTTAATCCAGGGTCAAGACCAGTTAATGATAAACCATACAGGCACCCCTAATTTCAAAAAAGTATAATGTAACAATTAGTTTCTAATATTCTTAATGATGGAATCATTCGTCCTTGCCCTAGTCCCTTTTCTTTGCTTGTTCTATTAGTTCACAAGAATGATTTCACCTGGCCATTTTGTGTAGACTATCGTGCATTAAATGACATTACTTTGAGGGATAGATTTCCTATTCCAACTATCGATGAACTTTTTGATGAATTACATGGCACAACTTATTTTTCTAAGTTGGATTTACTGTCTGGTTACCATCAGATATGTGTTCACCCTGAGGATATGGCTAAAACAACTTTTGCACTCATGAAGGGCATTATGAATTCCTTGTGATACAGTTTGGCTTATCTAATGCTCCCTCTACATTTCAAGAAATAATGAATTCCATATTTGGATTGTTGCTTCTTGGTTGTGTTTTGGTATTTTTTGATGATATTCTTGTTTATAGTCAGACCCGGGAACATCATTTGCAGCACTTAACTCAAGTTCTCCATATTCTTCATGAGCATAAATTGGTGACAAAACGTTCTAAATGCTAATTTGGAGAACCTCAAGTTGATTGTCTCGGTCATGTCATTTCTTGTAAGTGTTTAGAAGTTGACCACTCAAAAATATCGGCTATCCAGCAGTGGTCCGTTCTAACAAATGCGAAAAGGGTGTGGAGTTTCTTAGAGATCACTGGATATTATAGGCTTTTAATTAAGGAATATACCACAAGTGCTAGTCCTTTAACTGATTTACTCAAAAAATAACCTTTTAAGTGGGGAAGCATTGAAGATTTAGCATTTGACACTTTGAAGGGCAAGTTGAGTTGCACTCCAGTCTTGGGATTACCATACTTCACATAGGAATTTCACGTGGAAACTGATGCTTCTGGTGTGGGTGTGGGGGTAGTCTTGTCTCAGAGAGGCCATCCCGTTGCATTTTATAGCCAGAAGTTATGTCCTAGAATGCAAAAGGCATCGACTACCATCGGGAGATGTATGCTATTACTCAGGCTGTTAGTAAATGGAGACAATATTTATGAGGGAGACGTTTTACAATCATTACAGACCAACAATCACTGAAAAATCTAATGGAGCAAGTTATTCAGACACCTGAGTAGCAACAACGGTTAGGAAAGTTGGTTGGGTTTGATTTTTGAATAGTGTATCGCCCTTGGAAGCTTAATAGGGCAACTGATGCACTTTCTCATCATGTTGAGGGGACTTTAAATGCCTTATTGGTGATTAAGTTTAATTGGATTGATAAAATTCGAGTGGCTACCGAATCACATCAAGAAATGCTTACTATTAAGCATGACATTTAGCTTAAAACTGCCATCTATTCTTCTTATATCCTTCGAGAAGGTTTATTATTTTTTAAAGGCAGACTGGTTGTACCTTCTGATTCTCATATATGCTTTCTTCTATTGAAAGAATTTCATTCTTCTTTTATTGGTGGGCATGCAGGGTTTGCTCGAACTTTTCATCGTCTCTCATCAAATTTTTATTTGCACCATAAGAGACGAGATGTGAAAACTTTTGTGACAACTTGTGTCACGACCCAAATCCGGGCCGCGACTGGCACCCACACTTACCCTCCTATGTGAGCGAACCAACAAATCTAAACCTTTACATTTCAATATAATATAAACAGAAAGTAATGCGGAAGACTTAAACTCATTAATAAAATCAATAACTATTATTATTCAACATCTATTATTCCCAAAACCTGGAAGTCATCATCACAAGAACATCTACTTTAAACTACTAATTCTTAGAGTTTCCAAGAAGCTAAAAATACATAAGAAGCTAGTCCATGCCGGAAGTTCAAGGCATCAAGACATGAAGGAGAAGATCCAGTCCAAGCTAGAAGCGTTAGCTCACCCTGAAGATCCGGTGTGACGAAGACTGGCTTGAGTTAGTGTTGAGTCGAAGATGACGGCACGTTTGCTGCACTCTACAAATAACAAGAAGAAAACATAAAAGTAGGGGTCAGTACAAAACACGGGTACTGAGTAGATATCATCGGCCAACTGAAAATAGGGAACAGTATATATCAAATATTATCGTTAATCAACTATAAAACTCAACATGTAGCAACAACAAGTACTATAATCATCAATAAGTGCCATGAAGTTCATCCATGAGGGCTCAAGCCTCAACACCATACTCATTTGGGAATTAAGTATATTAAGTTGAGTATATTATCATCTTTCAAGATTCATTATCTTTCCTCCTCTTGTATCGGTACGTGACACTCCGATCCCCTAATTCTATGTGTCGGAACGTGACACTCCGATCCCCTAATTCTATGTGTCGGAACGTGACACTCCGATCCCCTACATGTGTCGGAACGTGACACTCCGATCCCCTACATGTGTCGGTACGTGACACTCCGATCCCCTACATGTGTCGGTACGTAAAACTCCGATCCCCTACATGTGTCGGAACGTGACACTCTGATCCCCTACATGTGTCGGTACGTGACACTCCGATCCCCTAATTCCATGTGTCGGAACGTGACACTCCGATCCACTAATACTATGTGTCGGAACGTGACACTCCAATCCACTAATACTATGTGTCGGAACGTGACACTCCGATCCACTAATATCATTCTGTAAATCATCAAGCCTTCTCTATTCCAAGGCGTCATCAATCCCATTACTTTAGTTCATCAAGCCTTCTTCTATACCAAGGCATCATCATTAATAATGTATATTAAAGTTTCTTTTCAAGATTTGGGATTCAATATTTTCATCATGCTTATCTTATCACAATCACATAATCATATTCATGCAAACATACCATTAAGCATATAGTGGGGTTTACAATACTACCAATACATATCATTCACTATTAAGAGTTTACTTATGAAAGCATGAAAACCATAACCTACCTCCACCGAAGAATTGAAATCAAGCAAGTTAATCCTCAAAGCTTGGTGTTTTCCTCTTCTTCTCGATCATTTCTCTCTCTCCCTTCTTGTTCTTTCTATTTTCTTATTCAAACCCTCTTTCTTTTACCCTAATTAGTATATAATTATGAATAAAAGATGGCAATAATACCACACTAATTAACTTAGGGTTACCTCCTTTAACCCCCAAGAATTTGAGTTATTAATATAAACCCACAAAATCTATAATTAAGGAAGGAATAGTCCAAAAACGTCCCTTAAAACGTGTAAGGAAATCCTATTCTGCCTGGGATTTGTGCAACCTGTGACGGGCCGTCGTGCCATTCCGTCACGAAGTTCTGAGAGTCGATTTTGAGTACCCAATTTCAGATTTTCTAAGTGTTTTGAAACGAGACCCTGCGACCATCCGTCGTGCCCATGATGGATCGTCGTTTGGTCCGTCGCCTCAGCCTGTTTTTCCAGAATTGAAGTTTGTTGCTCAAAACGACTAAACAGGTCGTTACAATAGATACCAATTTACCCATCGTTCGTCCCCGAACGATCAAAAGAAGGAAAACAAGGGCGAAAAGGAGTACCTGAATCTGTAAACAGATGTGGGTATTTTTCTCGCATATCCGCCTCCTTCTCCCAAGTGGCTTCTTCAACGGGTCGATTCTTCCATTGCACCTTGATGGATGCAATCTCTCTTGACCTCAACTTGCGAACTTCTCTATCTAAAATAGCAACAGGCTCCTCCTCATAAGACAAGTTCTTATCAAGCAAAACTGAATCCCAACGGATAATGTAGTTCCAATCCCCATGGTATCTTTTCAACATCGACACATGGAATACCGGGTGTACTCCGGACAGCCCTGGAGGCAAGGCTAACTCATAAGCCACCTCTCCTACTCGCTTAAGTACTTCAAATGGTCCAATGTACCTTGGACTTAGTTTACCCCTTTTACCAAACCGCATCACCCCTTTCATTGGTGAAACATTCAACAAGACTTGTTCACCCTCCATGAACTCTAAGTCTCTAACCTTTCGATCTGCATATTCTTTTTGTCTACTTTGCGCCGCTAGAAGCTTTTCTTGAATAGACTTCACTTTTTCCATCGAATCCCTCAAGAGATCAGTACCCCAAGGTCTAACCTCGAACGCATCAAACCAACCAATGGGAGACCTTCATCTCCTCCCATATAATGCTTCAAATGGGGCCATATCAATGCTCGAGTGATAGCTATTATTGTATGAAAATTCCGCTAAGGGAAAGAAGCTATCCCAATGGCCACCAAGTTCTATCACACACGCACGGAGCATATCCTCCAACACTTGAATCATTCGCTCAGACTGACCATCGGTCTGGGGATGGAACGCAGTACTAAGGTCCAACCTAGTACCCAATTCAGCATGCAATGTTTTCCAAAACTTAGAAGTAAACTGCGTACCTCTATCTGATATGATGGATAGTGGAACCCCATGCAATCGCACCACTTCCGAGATGTAAAGTTTTGCTAACTTTTCTGCATTGTAAGTCACCTTGACCGGAATGAAATGAGCAGATTTAGTTAACCGATCAACAATCACCTAAATGGAGTCATACTTACCCATTGTCTTCGGAAGACCAACCACAAATTCCTTTGCAATTCTTTCCCACTTCCATTCCGGAATGGGCATTCTCTGAAGTGTTCCTCCGGGCGTTTGGTGTTCATACTTTACTTGTTGACAGTTTGGACATTTGGCAATAAAATCCACAATGTCACGCTTCATTCTACTCACCAAAACTGTTGTTTTAGGTCACGATACATCTTGGTTGCACCCGGATGTATAGAATACCTTGAACTATGAGCCTCTGTCAGAATTGTGTTGATCAAATCATCGACGCGGGGTACACATACCCTTCCCTTGATCCTCAAAACACCTTCCTCATCGATTTGTGCTTCCTTAGACTCTCCTCGCAATACCTTATCTTGAATTCTGCGCAGTTTCTCATCATCAGACTGTCTTTCCTTAATCTTGTCAAGGAAGAAAGATCTTGCCTCCACAGAAGCCAACAATCCTCCCCTCTCATTTACTTCTAATCTCATCAAGTCATTAGCTAGAGTTTGAACCTCTCTAGCCAATGGGCGTCTAGAAGCTTGCAAGTGAGCTAGACTTCCCATGCTTCCCGCCTTTCTACTTAAAGCATCCGCTACAACATTCGCCTTCCCCGGATGATACAAAATAGTGATGTCGTAGTCCTTCAGTAGTTCCATCCATCTCCTCTTTCTCAAGTTCAAATCTTTCTGACTAAAGACATACTGTAGGCTACGATGATCCGTATAGATCTCACACTTAACCCCATATAAATAGTGTCTCCATTGCTTTAATGCAAACACTACCGCAGCCAATTCCAAATCATGAGTGGGATAGTTACGTTTATGCACTTTTAATTGTCTTGAAGCATAAGCAATCACACTCTTCTCTTGCATTAGTACTGCACCCAAACCAGAATAGGATGCATCACAATAAACAATGAAGTTCTTACCCTCTACTGGCAAGGTAAGGATAGGTGCGGTAGTCAACAAAGTCTTGAGCTTCTGAAAGCTTTCCTCACATTCATCCGACCATACAAATGGGACATTCTTCTTAGTCAAGTTCGTCAATTGGGAAGCGATAGAATAGAATCCCTTGACGAATCGGCGGTAGTAGCTAGCTAACCCAACAAAGCTCCTTATTTCTGACACATTAGTAGGTCTTACCCAATTCTTCACTGTCTCAATCTTAGAAGGATCCACCATCACTCCATCCTTAGAAACCACGTGTCCCAAGAAGGACACTGCATCTAGCCAAAACTCACACTTAGAGAACTTGGCATAAAGCTTTTTCTCCCTTAACATTTCCAATACCATTCTCAAATGCTCTTCATGTTCCTTCTTGCTCTTTGCGTATACAAATATATCATCAATAAATACGATTACGAAGAGGTCCAAATATGGCTTAAAAATCCCGTTCATCAAGCTCATGAACGCAGCAGGGGCATTCGTAAGACCAAAAGACATCACTACAAATTCGTAATGCCCATACCTCGTTCGAAAAGCAGTCTTTGGCACATCTGTTGCCCGTATTTTTAATTGATGATAACCGGATCTCAAGTCAATCATAGAGAAGACACAAGCACCTTGTAACTGATCGAACAAGTCATCAATGTGGGGAAGAGGATACTTGTTCTTTATGGTTACCTTGTTTAGTTGTCTGTAGTCTATACACATTCGAAAACTCCCATCCTTCTTCTTTACAAACAAAAGCGGAGCACCCCAAGGAGATGCACTTGGTCTAATAAAGCCTTTGTTCAATAAATCTTGCAGTTATGCCTTTAACTCTCTTAACTCTGCAGGAGCCATTCTATAAGGGGGTATAGAAATGGGGCGTGTGCCCGGTTAGAGATCGATACAGAAGTCAATATCCCTATCTGGTGGCATACCAGGAAGATCTGCAGGGAACACATCAAGAAACTCACGGACCACTGAAACCGACTCAATCGAAAGTACTTGGGTAGTGTCATCCTTAAGATGTGCCAAGAAAGCTAAACACCCTTTACTAATCATTTTCTTAGCACGAAGAAAGGAGATGATACGAACCGGATTGGAAGGTTAGTAACCCTCCCAAACTAACGGATCTGCCCCTGGCTTGGCTAACGTCACCATTTTAGCATTACAATCCAAGATCGCAAATTGCGGAGAAAGCCAAGTCTACATAAGTATTGCTCCCCACAAAAGTTACAAGACAAGACCTATACACCTTTTCAACTATCACAGACTCACCCACCGGAGTAGAAACACGAATAGGTATGTCAAGCAATTCACAATGTAAATTAAGACCATTAGCAAATGCGGAAGATACATAAGAAAATGTGGATTCGGGATCAAATAATACAGAAGCCATGCAGTCACAAACCAAAAGATTACCTGTGATGACAGCATCAGATGCCTCCGCTTCAGACCGCCCAGGGAAAGCGTAACAATGGGCCCTATCGTTCGTCTGTCCGTTGCCCCTACCATGTGGTGATGTAGTGGCCCCAGTTTGCCCATTACCTCTACCGTTTTGGTGACCACCATTACCTCGACCACCACGTCCTCCAGAATAACGGCCTCTACCATGACCACCTCTACCTCTAGCTATTGGGGGTCTATAACTTTGTCTGGGACAATTTTTCCTAATATGTCCAATCTACCCACATCCATAACATTCTCTGGAGTCAACCATAGGCCCCTCGGAGAAGTTTTGACCGGTCTTAGGTGGTCCCCCAACTACAGTCTGTAGTGAAGACTGAATTGGTGGGACTGAGTAACTTCCCGAACCCTGTCCTCTAGTGTAAGAACCCTTAAACTCACCTCCCTTCCGAAACCTTTTTGATGTCGATGTTGTGGTGAAGTCGTCTGGCTTCACTCCTTCCACTTCTATCACAAAGTCTACCACTTCTTGGAAGGATTTTGCCGTTGCCGCTATCTGTAAGGCCGAAATCTGCAATTCTGACCTCAACCCCTTCACAAACCGGCGAATCCGCTCTTGAGGACTGAAACAGAGTTGAGTGGCATATCTTGACAGTGCACGGAACTTAGCCTCATAAGCATTAACCGACATCCTACCTTGCTCTAGGCTCAGGAACACATCCCTTTTCCTATCCCTCAAAGTCCGGGGGATATACTTCTCCATAAACAAGCTAGAGAATGAGGCCCAAGTCATAGGTGGTGCCTCTGTCGGTTGACACTCAACATGGGATCGCCACCACATTTTGCCGTTCCCTTGAAACTGATAAGTCACAAACTCCACACCAAACCGTTCTACTATACCCATCTTGTGTAGTAGCTCGTGACACTCAACCAGAAAATCATAAGCATCCTCCAATTCAGCACCCTTGAAGACTGGAGGTTTCAATTTCAAGAACTTACTGAAAAGTTCATGCTGATGACTTGTCATTATAGGCCCAGTAGTCAGACGTGGAAACGTGCCTATTTCGAATGGAACATACATGCGGGGAGCCATAGTAGCCTCATGTTGTACCTCCGGAGCCTGAGGTGATGGTGCAGAAAACACTGGGGGTGTCTGGCCCTGATCAGATAACCCGCTAAGATTAGCCAGAACCTTATTGATCATCTCTGGGGTAGGTTGGGGTGGCATTTCCTCATTTTGCACTTGTTCATTCACCCCATCCTCCCCCTCTTTTATCACTTCCTTAGTCGGTGGAGGAGTCACCGCCCTAGTACCAGATGGGCTCGGTGCTCGTCCTCTTCCTCTAGAGGACGTCCTCCCACGACCTCTACCACGACCCCTTGCCGCTGTTCTTCCTCGAGCCACAGCCCCAGTGGCTGGCTAAGTTGTTTCTTGTCTGTCCGGTGTTGGTGTTGGCGTAGTCGTTGCTCTAGTTCTAACCATCTGCGAAAGAGAGTGAAGATGGTCAGATACCAATTCGTATCGCCTAGATACCAATTGGACTCAAGTAGTAGCACGAAAGAAAGAATGAAAGAGTGAAATTTTCCTAAAGTCTTATAGCCTCTCAAAGAAAAGTAAAGGCGTCCCCCTACCGTTCCTAAAGACTCTACTAGACCTGTTCTTGTGTGATGAGACCAACGAACCTAATGCTCTGATACCAAGTTTGTCACGACCCAAATCCGGGCCGCGACTGGCACCCACACTTACCCTCCTATGTGAGCGAACCAACCAATCTAAACCTTAACATTTCAATATAATATAAACAGAAAGTAATGCGGAAGACTTAAACTCATTAATAAAATCAATAACTATTATTATTCAACATCTATTATTCCCAAAACCTGGAAGTCATCATCACAAGAACATCTACTTTAAACTACTAATTCTAAGAGTTTCCAAGAAGCTAAAAATACATAAGAAGCTAGTCCATGCCGGAAGTTCAAGGCATCAAGACATGAAGGAGAAGATCCAGTCCAAGCTAGAAGCGTTAGCTCACCCTGAAGATCCGGTGTGACGAAGACTGGCTTGAGTTACTGTTGAGTCGAAGATGACGGCACGTTTGCTGCACTCCACAAATAACAACAAGAAAACATAAATGTAGGGGTTAGTACAAAACACGGGTACTGAGTAGATATCATCGGCTAACTCAAAATAGGGAACAATATATATCAAATATTATCGTAAATCAACTATAAAACTCAACATGTAGCAACAACAAGTACTATAATCATCAATAAGTACCATCAAGTTCATCCATGAGGGCTCAAGCCTCAACACCATACTCATTTGGGAATTAAGTATATTAAGTTGAGTATATTATCATCATTCAAGATTCATTATCTTTCCTCCTCTTGTGTCAGTACGTGACACTCTGATCCCCTAATTCTATGTGTCGGAACGTGACACTCCGATCCCCGACATGTGTCGGAACGTGACACTCCGATCCCCTACATTTGTCGGTATGTTACACTCCGATCCCCTACATGTGTCGGTACGTGACACTCCGATCCCCTACATGTGTCGGAACGTGACACTCCGATCCCCTACATGTGTCGGTACGTGACACTCCAATCCCCTAATTCTATGTGTCGGAACGTGACACTCCGATCCAGTAATACTATGTGTCGGAACGTGACACTCCGATCAACTAATACTATGTGTCGGAACGTGACACTCCGATCCACTAATATCATTCTATAAATTATCAAGCCTTATCTATTCAAAGGCGTCATCAATCCCATTACTTTAGCTCATCAAGCCTTCTTCTATACCAAGGCATCATCATTAATGATGTATATTAAAGTTTCTTTTCAAGATTTGGGATTCAATATTTTCATCATGCTTATCTTATCACAATCACATAATCATATTCATGCAAACATACCATTAAGTATATAGTGGGGTTTACAATACTACCAATACATATCATTCACTATTAAGAGTTTACTTATGAAAGCATGAAAACCATAACCTACCTCCACCGAAGAATTGAAATCAAGCAAGTTAATCCTCAAAGCTTGGTGTTTTCCTCTTCTTCTCGATCGTTTCTCTCTCTCCCTTCTTGTTCTTTCTATTTTCTTATTCAAACCCTCTTTCTTTTACCCTAATTAGTATATAATTAAGAATAAAAGATGGCAATAATACCCCACTAATTAACTTAGGGTTACCTCCTTTAACCCCCAAGAATTTGAGTTATTAATATAAACCCACAAAATCTATAATTAAGGAAGGAATAGTCCAAAAACGTCCCTTAAAACGTGTAAGGAAATCCGATTCTGCCTGGGATTTGCGCAACCTGTGATGGGCCGTCGTGCCATTCCGTCACGAAGTTCAGAGAGTTGATTTTCAGTACCCAATTTCAGATTTTCTAAGTGTTTTGAAACGAGACCCTGCGACGGTCCGTCGTGCCCACGACGGATCGTCGTTTGGTCCGTCGCCTCAGCCTGTTTTTCCAGAATTGAAGTTTGTTGCTCAAAACGACTAAACAGGTCGTTACAACTTGCCAAGTTTGTCAACAAATGAAGGACATAAATCGTAGCCCTGAAGGTCTGCTGCAACCTCTGCCCATACAAAATGTAATGTTTGAGGAGATCGTTATGGATTTCATCACCTGCCTTCCGAGTTCTAAAGGGAAGGCCACAATCATGACTATTGTAGACTGATTGTCTAATTACATATATTTTGTTCCCTTGCCATCAAAATTCACAGCACATTCTGTTTCTTCAGCTTTCGTTGCTAATGTCATTAAGCTTCATGGACCTCCGTGAGTTATTGTCACTGTCAGGGATCCCAAATTTCTTCATTCTTTGTAGCAAGAAATTAATCGTCTCCAGGGAATCTCTCTTGCTATGAGTATGGCGTATCACCAGCAAACTAATGGTAAATCCGATGACTTGAACAAGTGCATTTAACAGTATCTCATGTTTTTTATTTCATAATGTCCTCAGGAATGGCTACCAATTGTATCATGGGCTGAATTTTTGTACAATATCTCATATCATTCATCTGCCGGAGTGACACCTTTTAAGGTTTTTTATGAACGTGAGCCTCCTACTTTGACTCGTTATGTGTTTGGTAGTGCAGCATATAATTTAATTGAGAAGTACATGGTGAAGAGGGATGACATTTTGGTTCTACTTAAGAACAATTTATCCAAGGCTAAGATTCGTATAAAATTGTATGATGATGCTCGTACAAGGGATTTGTAGTTGGAAGTTGGTGATTGGGTTTTTGTGAAGCTCAAGCCATACATGAAACTTTACCTCGTTTGCAACACAACCACAAACTCGGTCGGAAGTAATTTTGTCCATATCAAGTGCTGAAATGAATTGGTGCTGTTGCATACAAACTTGATCTTCCGGCTGATGCATGAATTCACCCTGTTTTTCATATTTCTATGCTCAACAAATGTTTAGAAACACCTGATGAACAATTAACACCCCTGATTCATGTTCCTGTCGGTGATCAATATAAATCGAACATTGAGGAAAAGGTTCTAGATTGCGGTGGGAGTATTGTTATGGATCAACCAACCCAAGATATGAGGCCCAAGCGAGTGAGGACATTGAGAGCTGGTCTGGTAGAATTAGGAAAAGCCATCGAGTTTTAAATCCCAACAAAAAGCTTCAAGATAATGTCTTAGGCTAAGGGGGAAACAAACACGTGAGAAGCATAGAAGCGACAACAAAATTCTGTTATATGCAGCAGAAATATTAAACAACTGGGCAAGCAAGAGTGATAGCAACATTTTCTGAATTCTTATCTTATTTCTTCTAAGATCTCTCACCTTATTCTATCTTATTGTTTAGTATTTCTTTCCTACTGCAACAACTGCTTTTTTAAAGCAAAACTGTCCAATTTCACTACTGTATAATTCTTTTTGAGTAACCAAAGTAAGTTTTGTTATTGTTCCCTTATTCTTTTTGATGCTTGTTCTACATATTACTTCATATACTTCAAGTAAACACCGCCAATAAAGGTGGACTATACCACTCAATAATTACTTCAACCTAACTTAACCAATATAGAACAACATACCCTTCATCGAAGCCTTTACCACCTATTCACAATTTATCCAATAATGCATCATAAAATAGAGCTTACTAAAACTAAAAAAAACCACCAAGAAACAATAACTTTAATATTATCCAATCATGCTCATTAAACCCATCTAATAAGCTAAAAATTGATAAAAAGAATAGATATGATTCCATTGGGTCTTGACATTGAAATCATCATTTAAATCTAACAACAACTCATTTCAATCATTAAAACATTTTCATGTAAAGATCCATACTTAGAGTAAAGGAATAATGAAATTTGAAATTTGAAATCCTTTTTTATATCTCTTTGAAATGGATACTTGAATGATAGAAGGTTCAAGGATGACTACCATACCTTAAAATAAAGAAACACACGAATTTGGTGAAGAAAATGCGAAGAACTTAGTCCTCTTCCTTGGAGCTTGAAGGTTCATCAATGGAGGTTTTTGAAGAAGAGTTTTAGAGAGATTTTGTATTTGATATTTAGCGTCTCAATTGGTGGGTAAAATGAGATTTAAAATGACCTAAATCTGTCCACAAATGATACCCAAAGTTCCCAAAAGACCCTCCCACTATTTGTACCCATTTCCAACTTCAAAATTGGCCTAAAAACACGCGGCCAAATCTAGGACTTGGCTGCGCGTCTCAAGGTCATTTACTGATTTTTGTTCTAGAAATTCATTTGGGACTATAGGGTGCGTGTTGGACTTGCGTCTCAGGGAAAAAATTGCGCACAAAGTGCTGGCTGCACGTCACATAACAACTTCCAATTCTAGGCTGCCTGGCAGCTTCGATGGCCCATGTTAGGGTCCTCCTTGGGGACCTTTAAGCTTGTCTCAAGGCGTTGTTCTCGGACGTTTCGACCGTTACATGTCAGTCTACATTGACATTCAAATTCACACTCAAACGATCCCCCGAAATATCACTAAAAAATACTATGACACACTATACTATACCATTTTTGGCCAATGACAACAACACATAAGTGTAGCCTAAACTAGAATAAAGTGCGGCCTTTGATAAAAGGCTACACTTTTGGACTTTCAGCAACACTTTTTAGGGGCTTCCCAAAAGAAGTGTAACATTTGACATTAGGCAACACTTTTTAAATGTTGCCATCTTTTGCTATAATTAAAAAGCGTAGCCAAATAGGTTTAAGGGGAAGTTTTAAAGACGTGCATTAGCAACATCTATTTTTTATTAGACTACACTTAAAAGCTTTGGCTTTTTAAAGTTATGGTCACACTTAAAAAGTGTTACCTTTTATTGGTCATCTAGAGCAACACTTATAAAGTGTAACTTTATAACTCATCTATAGCAACACTTATAAAGTGTAACTTTATATTTTATCTACAGAAACACTTATAAAGTGCAACTTTATATCTCATCTAAAGCAACACTTATAATGTGCAACCTTATATCTCATCTAAAGCAACACTTATGAAGTGTAACTTTATATCTCATCTAGAGCACCACTTACAAAGTGTAACTTTATATCTCCCTAGAGCAATACTTAGTGAGTGTAAGTTCAACATTTATAATCCTACATAAAGCCCAAATATAGATATATATACATACATACATATATATATATATATATATATATTTATATGTAGATATATATATATATATATATATATATATGTATGTATGTATATAATGTATGTATATATTACATACATTCAAGTGACATAAAGCAAAAAATTAACTAATCATTAAATCGAAGCTATACATTTCAAATAAACTTCGAGAAATATTTCATGTAAAACCAAATCATAGAAAGTGGTTGCTTAATTATCTCTAATATCAACAAATTCAAAACAAACCAAATGTGTCATTCAAACGTATATGATAGTAGTAAAAAATGTGTTCATCTTTCACTACGATAGATCGAGTTTACTTCTGGCTAAATTCAAATTCAATTACCGACATTTTCTTGCACATTAAAAGTAAAATTATAAGTTTGTAAAATAATTGTCGAAGTGCATAATAAGAGAGTATTTAGTGTAAGACAACCAATAAAAATCTAAATACACTTTCAATGATAAAATTACAAATTATAAGGACTACAACATTTGTGTTGTTTACTGTTGTTGTCTCTCCAAAATTAAACTTCAAAAGTTTAGACAGAGCTAAGAGGTTTGACAGAGCTCAAGTTAGATAATTGTTGAGATATGAATTCTTAAATTACATATAGAAAGAAGTATATAATATGAAGAACAATTTTTTTTGTAATCATCTACTCACCCTTTCAGACTTCACAGATAGTAAGTCTTGAATAGATTGTAGTAACTTACGAAGCAATAGACTACTTTTACTGAACAAGCTACTATATTTCTTCATTTCCAGAGATTTTTGTTTATATTTCTTGTTATTCACTTGTTCAATATATCAACAAATATAGGATCGTTTTGGTATATGCATCCATCACTTATTCTCCTCAACTTACACTTCACCATTCTTGTGTTGATTATTGGTACCTTGATTATGGTTAATGGTTATTATTGGGTCCTTAAGAATCTGTCTGAGATTGCTGATATTTGGCCTTAATAATGCCATATGTTGTTCTATTTTTACTAAACAAATTGGTACCTAACTAATAGGCATTTACCCCAGTTCTGTCTATTGTCTCTTCTTTTCTCTTTTTTCCTTTAATGCTTTTGAAGAACTTTTAGTTTTTAATACAGTAACCTATATTAGAAAAAGATAAAATCATCACAACTCCGAAAATTCGAGCATTAACATTTAACATCATTACAACCATCAACACACTCATCACTAACAAACTCATCACATAGGTAAGACTACTAATTCTGCACTTGCTACTTCTAATAATTTCATTGATCTTTCAATGCCGGATCAACCAAATAATCAAGAAGGAGTCGAAAAACATGATCCAATAAATAAGGATACAATGGAGACACAAATTAATAATAAGTCCAGCACTAACAATATTTTGGACATGAGAACACTCACAGGAATACACAAATAGTTCAAACGAACCAAACATAAACACTGGAAAAAAGGTTCATAATATAGTTTAGAATGACCACAAAAATCAATACATAACAAAACGAACATGGTATTTTCAAAGACATGCAGTACATGGCAAGGTGCATCATGAGACTACATCTCCAGTGCATACAATGAAGTGCCAAAATATTTGAAAGGTTCAGTTGATGCAGGTACTCCATTCCCTAAGCCCCTAGATAATATTATTGTTAAGGAAGCTGCTGATATGGATGGAAAGTGTTGGACGCTACTAATGATATGGTGACCGTCATTATGCAATTTACTGTATAAAGGAAATGTATATCATATCCAACATATATTGTGACAGAGCAGAAACTTTTACATAATTTGATAAAGGAAATGGATAATATTAACTATTGTCTTTATCACTTACTTTAATTCTATTTTCTTTTACATACTTTGTGTGCTACTTCATGCCCTAAAAGTTAGAGATGCTAGTTTTAATACTGTATCTCTACTATGTCTCCTCTAAATTAAATACATTCAAGAAGTTATATACTCATGTTTGCATAGAAAGACATGGAGAATAAGCTCACCTCAATATACAAAAATGAGATGACTATCTCATTAGCACATGCTACATTTGTCAAGTGATCTTCCACTATGTTTTTCTCAATCAATTCATCTGATCTACGGAAGTGGTACAAGTCGTAAGTAAGATCAGCGTAGATTAACCTTCAAACCATAAAATAGATATCCTATTATTACTAGGTAAGTAACATAGCTTATATAATCTAATTAGATCTTTTGAATTCACTGTTGAACAAGAAAATCATGAGGAAGTACAAGAAGTTAAAGATAAGCAAGGACTCTCACAAAGGGGTAGAAAGACTGTGAGATAAAGGACCAGAATACCAACAACCAGCATTTATGCTAGTTCTAGTAGACTCAACACTATGTCTAAGAGTAAAGGTCCTTAATGATGATTTTAATTTTTCAGCTTGAGTTTGATAAATAAGAAAGAGCTTTCAGTGATCCGACAACGACTCTTTGAGAATTGCTAAAGAACAGTTCAAAATTTCTAATTTTTGAATAAGTTCTTGGTTGGAGGAGTTAAAATATGCAAAGGAGCAGAAGTGTGAGCTTTATGTATGTATGAAAAATTCAGATTAAATAGGAACAGAACAATATGAGATAGAAAAATATGCATTGTCTTAAAAGATGATTTTTAGTTCATTTTTTAGACCAAGTAGGCTTAGCTAGTGAAACTCATACAATAGTTTGAGATTTTTGTAAACATTATTTACACAACCTTTTCTTTTCCACATACATATAATAGTGTCTTAGCAACAAAAATCTCTCATTAAGGAAAATTAACAGAATATATTAATGAGATGCTTTCCTTCTATCAAAGGTGTCAAAAATATGAGTTCTTAGGACACCATAAACATAGAATAGTAATGTCACTACGAACGTATATCGCCAATGTTATATTTTATATATCAAAGCTATGTTGCTAAAACTATTCAAAAAAAATGTCGAGTGCATGTTGAATCCTCCAACGTAGTGTATTTCTGGACGATCTGACGTGGGTGTGACAACATATTTGCAGAGTCTGATAAACATAGTTAAAAAGTGAGGAAGTTCTCTTTGATTAGGAATTGAAATATGAGAACAAAATTTTTTCCTGATGTTGATTCTTATATGTTAAAACTACTTTTTTATTTTGTTTCATCATGAAGATGAATAGACTATAGTCTTAAAGATATGGTCACAAGTTTAAAACTTCAAAGCGTACAAATTACAACATATTTGTTATTCAAAAATTACAAAAGAATAAATGGATTTTAAGCTCTTCAGTAGGCTTATTCGTATTCACTACTAACTGGAATATCCACAATTTGATATAGACTAAAGGGCAAGGCATACGATCAACAAAAATCACTGAGAAAAATGTGAGTGGATACCACCATAGGTCTCCTCCCCTTGAAGCTCAAAAGAAAGCCCACTTTATGGTTCATGAAATAACCATTGATGTCGGTTGGTAGGAAAAACATAAAATTAGTGAGGAAAAGGTTGATAATGAATTTGTTAACTTTATCAAGAGGACAAACGTAGAAACAGACTTTAGAATCATCCACAGAGTGTCTTATAGCACTTGACCATTGATTGTCTTTATAGTTCTTTTTACTTCTATTCTATATGCAAGAACTTGACATGTAATGAAATTAGAACGTTAGGATAGACTTTAGAAACATCCATGATTTTCTCTCCATTTTGTTTGCACTACTTCTCCTAATTCTTCTAAAAAATGTAGATGAAGCAAGCCTCACTTTCAACAATGTCCAAAATTCAATAGGTTGTCCATACTACAAAAACAAATCTTCTACTTCTATTCTGTTATTGCTAGTAACAGTTAGTATAAAAGAAAGAAAGCATAATCCTAAAGTTGAAAGTAGAAAATTAAATAAAATAATTAAAGACGTATAAACAATTGTTTTACTAAGAATTTAAGTTATATACATTAACAATTATAGAAGGTAATAAACTATATTTTTGATAGAATCAATGTGGTTAACAACGAAGAAACCAAGCTTAAGGCGAGCACAACCATGAACTTAGGAAGACTAAAAAAATATATACAACAGATTATAACAAACATTAAAACCCTTTGAAATTCATGTAGAGTAGCTACTTGATGAAATCTATATTAAAAACATAATATTGTAGGTATCGCTAGCTTCAACACATTAGTTCTTCCAAGAAAGACGACTTAGCTACTACTCAGTTTTTCAGATAAAGGCGACTTAGTTTCTGCTGCTACTTTCAACATTCAAGAGAAAAAACTAGTCTTTCAAAGATAATCTGCCCATTTATGCTTAATACAACTATAAACTAAACTCCTAAAATCAACAAAATTCGTATAAACAACGCAAGAACATAAAAACCCTAAATTATATTTTTGTTTGACACACAAGAATATAAAAATCTTAAAGCTATAATTAAGACTTTTGAAGATAAAATCTCTTACCTAATAAATTCTACTCAAACAACCCTAACGCTTTAAGAAATGAGGCAAGTTGATTTGTGAAGAATTTTCTTTTAGTTTTCAAAAGGAAATCTGATGGAACAACAATTTACTGAGGAATCTTTGAAGAAAATCATCTTCTTCATCTCTCCAATCTTGAACCACAAAGCTTTGAGAGCGAAATCGTCTTCTTAAGTTCTTCTTTAGAGAAATCGCACTGGTCTTCGATTCTTCAGCTAAAAACGTTTTTCTTGAGCTAGAGTTTGATAGAAATGTGACGAAAATCATAGCACAAATTGATTTCTTCCGTTCTTCTGCTGAAAATGGAAGCTTCAGCTAAAGTTTTAGGAAATGTTGTCTTTTTGGTTCTTTTGGTGCAAATAATATTTCTTTAGTGTTTTATTTTTTTTTGCCAAATAAAAATGGGAGGGAGATAAAATTTTAATGTGAAAATGATGGAGGGAATATACAATGTTGGTGAAAACAATAAGGCCACATTTTTAATGTGTTATATTTACAATTACGACAATAAAACACTTGAAAAGTGTGGCCATTTATGTAAATAGTTGTTGTGAACTATAACAGGGCTTATAAAGTGTAGGTTATCCCATTAAAGAGTACACTTTAGATGTGTTGCTAATATTAGTGTAGCTAAAAGTCAAAATCTTTTGCTACACTTTAAAAGCGTTCCCAAAAGTATTATAGGCAACACTTCATAAGCGTTGTCCAGATTTAATGTTGCCGTAGACCTAAAATGGTTTAGTGCTAGTTCAACTTCGATTAGTTTTCAAACGTCTTGGTCGTTTGACTTCTAAACACTCCCAAACTTTATGAACTGACTTCTAATGCTTAAATACACTATTTTAATACATTATTATTTTGTAAAACACATTCCAAGCTCTATTTTGACATATTTCATTTTGTGGGTGTAATAATACTCCCTCACATGGGAACATTCGTCCTCAAATGACACATATATACTTCCAAGGACATCAAGAAATCAACTAGCAACATATAACACATCACATAAAGTTAAATATATTCATAGTCAATGCACTAAACTTATAAGGAACACTACCTTCATATCAATAAACATTTAAGCAACATAAGCAAATTTTGAAAATTTCAACAATTCAAAGAACACACTTACTTCATCACTTTAATTAGATTTATCGAGGAACTACGTAATCCAAATTTAGACATGCTCATCATGCCATCATAATGCTCAACATGTAATACCTTAAAACTCACATTGATAAATAAAGCATAAAAACTTTGAAGCAATTTAAACTAGATCATTAGCTACACGGTGACACGAGAATTATAGATTAATTACAAATATAATCATGAAACAATAATATCATAAAGGTAATGCAAAACATTACATAATCGATGAAACTCATATCATTAGAAGACATGTAACCCATATTAATGCAAGACTAACCAAACTACAAAGGATTTTGGTCTCTAACTCGAATCAGGACAGAAGGAAAGATGATAATCGACCAACATTCTACCTAACTCATTCCCCTTTACATAAGGTAAAGCCATTTCAAGGTCTTATACTTCAACGTCCCACTACACTTCTCACAAGGTAGGAACTCACACTACCCTCAACTCATGAACATCATGACCAAACCTCAATCTTACAAGTCAACCATAACACCCTCCTCTCAAAACATTACCACATTCTTTCAACACTCCTCAAATTTACATATTAACTTTCCTACTATCATTATACAGAATTATAAGATATATCATTTTCCCCTAAAAGGGACTTCATTCAATTATTTTTAATCTTAGAATGCTTAGAACTACATCACCATACAATTTTACATCATACTACTTCCAACCTCATAAGTTAGCCATAGTCATAAATGACATCATATCACAATCCTCAAAACTAACCTTCACATATACTCTTTTAGGGAGAAAACCATCATACATTCAAAACTCACTTTTCTCTACCTCAAAAATACAAAAATGTCACCTTCATAGCAATCACATATAGAAAAATCATCAGACAATGGAAAAGAAGAAGAGACCTTATGGATTATGTTTTGTGGCACTATATAAGAGTGATGAAGAAAGTGAAAGTCTATCGTCCTATAGACTCGCATTCATGGATATGTCGCGACTCGCACCGATGAACAAGACTCTACTAAATGTGGCTTGGAACTTTAGAACCTAAACTATTTACCTAAACCTTATGCTCTGATACCAATTCTGTTACGACCTGCAAGTACACCCTAGAAGATAGGGCAACCCTTAGGTTGGAACAAGGTGTACTCGACCTTTCGAAGGTCTTGAACAAGCCTATTAGCTATCATTCATTACATAAGACATAAAAATTAGTGCGGAAATTAAAAAAATATTCATAATAAATTATAAGAAAGAACAATTTTTCTATAAATACAAAGGCATTACTCTCGTCGTCATAAGCTAACCTAAACGCACGACATAAATATCTTTGTGACACATCCCTCTACATTGGAAGAAATACATAATAACTCTTTTCTAAGTCATAAAAGTATAAACTAGAGAAATATTGACTATGCCCCCAAATATATGAGGACATACTTAGTATTGAGAGAGTCGATTCCCAAGCTTTCCTTCTACCCTTCAACTTGCTTCCAACCTATACTTATAGTGTATAGAAAAGTATGCAGTTAGTATAAATATTGTACTAAGTATTGCATTATGCAAAATCAAGCAAAAGGGACGATTTACTTGAAACATACAAGTCATGGTATTTTGTTAAAAACCTTCATTAATTAAATTGCAAGACATCATTTAAAACAATCATTTAGCACATAAGACAATATAGAAACATATGTATACTTAGGAACTTTACATTAGAACCATCGTCCAAGGAAGCCCCAATTTACACTTTGTGCAATGTGAAAGTAGCATCCCATACTACCACTTCCACTTAGTGCTCCTTAAGAATAACCTTAGATTAGGCACATCACATTCATCATACATTAATCTTTAATCATAAAACTCTTAACATCAAAATTCTTCCATAACATTTAAAAAAAAAGTCAAATTAATTTAATATACATAATATCATAACCTATTCATACATTTTATTTAATGGCACACCAAGACTTCCTCCAAATGTCTTCTTGCGCAATGGGTAGGTAGCATCCCATTCCACCATCTATATTAAGTAGTACACCCATAAGAAGACTTAGCTCATTTACATACATTTGTGGGGGATGGATTTAATCGACATAGACCATGTGAGATTTACATGGAATGCCGGTACTACCTTTACCAGATGAGAGATCCCTACTCGCCTAAGGTAGGGTCATATATTTTAGCCTCTACATGTATGCTCCAATAGCTACACCTATGTGGGCGCATAGTTACGGGGATAAGGAAATGTCTACTAAGTTAATCACTCTCTGATAATGAGGAGCACCCATCTCAAGAGGTACATTGGATACAACATCTCTACTCACGAAGTGTACCCACCCCTTCTTCAAATCCTCTCGGTGCTAAGAATAACTCCCCCATGGAGTCTTAAACATTCATTTACTATAGGTTAAACGATAACTATTGAACACCACTTCTCAACTCACGAAATGCATCCAACCTCTAACCTATCTTTGGAAAGGTCGTCACAAAAAGTGAGGTTGCTACAAAACTCTTGATCTCAACTCACGAAGAGTGTTAACCCCAAAACCTCCCCTTTTCATATTTAAGAATAGTAGGGATGGTCTAGACACTACATGTAGTTATAAAGAGTGTCTAACCTTCAATCCCCCCTTGTCATTAATTGGCTTCATTCATGTGTGTGTGTGAGTACATGTGAGAACACCTTTCACGTAATGATCATCATTCATTACATTGATTTATATACAAGCTCATACCTATATTTATCAAAATTTACACATTATCATAATTCACATATCAAACACATACTCTATTTGGATATACACCATTGAGGATACTCATTTCAACCTTCTGACACATATCATACGTATGCATATCAAAATCATCGCCTCACATCACCTATCATGTCTTCAAGGCCATTTCCACAATACACATATAACTTCATAAACTTCAAGTAAACATCGCCACAAATGGAGTTACTTCAACATAACTTAACATAACATACAAATCAAGAGTTACTTCAATATAACTTAACAAAAATACAACAACTTACCCTTCATCTAAGCGTTTACTGCCGATTCACAATTTATCCAATAATCCATCACAATTTATCTTAGGGCAGTAGCTAAAACTCAATAAAACCACCAAGACAATAAATTTAAAATTATTCAATTATGCTTATTTAAACCATCTCATAAGCAAAAAGTTTATAAAAAGAGTAGGTATGAGTACATTGGGGTTTTGACTTAAAATCATCACTTAAAGCTAAGAAAAACACAATTTAATCATTAAAACATTTTCATTCAATAACCCATACTTTGAGTCAAGGAATAAAGTAGTTTGAAGTTTGTACTCCTTTTTGAAATCTCTTTTAAATGGCTCCTAGAATGAAAAAAGGTTCAAGGATCACTACCATACAATCATTTGAAGAAACCCACGAATTTTGTGAAGAAAAGGTGTAGAATTTTGTTTCTTCCTTGGAGCTTGAAGCTTCTTAATGGAGGTTTTCTGAAAAGAGTTTTGGAGAGATTTTTTATTTTATCTTTAGTGTTTGAATTGGTTGGTGAAATGAGGTTTAAAATGATCTAAATCAGTCCACAAATGATCCCAAACTTCCCAAAAGATCTTTGTACTATTTGGACCCTTTTCCAACTTCAAATTTAACTTTAAAACGACATGGCCAATCTGGCACATGGTTGTGCATCGCGAGGTCATTTCCTGATCTTGTTTTTAGAAATACATATGGGACAGTAAGTTGCGTGTTGGCCCGCATCTTAGGGAAGGAATGGCACTCCTAGTTCTTGCTGCGCGTTGCATAGTAGCATCCAATTCTAGGCTGCCTGGCTGTTTCGATGGCCTATGTTCGGGTCCTCCTCGGGTACCCTTAAGCTGGTACCCGAGGTATCGTTATTGAACTTTTCAACCCTTTTAAATTCCATTCTATGCATACTAATCATTGTATCTCAAATTCACCCTCAAACCATCCCCGGAAACATCATTATAGAACACTACAACACACTAGTTCAACTTCGACTAGTTTTCAGATGTCTTAGGCGTTTGACTTCCAAACAGTCCCAAACAATATAAACTGACTTCTTATGCTAAAATACAATATTTTAATAAATTATTAATCAATGAAACACATGCATATCCCTTGTTTTATCTATTTCATTTCGAGGGTGTAATAACATGTCACTTCCCTACAATGAAAAGCACCATACCTCTGCCGCTGTTACATTTCCCCGACCTTGACGTCATCGCTGATTTCCTTCCTTCTCACTTGGTGGAATAACTCTACATTTATTACAATTTCCACCATTGCACTAGCTTTATGCAAGCAATCCAATAAGGGAGGTTGGGGACATCTCATCATTTGCTCAGGTTCTTCAAAATTATAACAAGTTTCATAAAAAGATGGAATATTGTCATCCGAATGTGAGGATCCTCAGCTATCCTAAATAAAAATCTGAGGAAGAGTTACCGAGTAGTTACCTAGTTATGTAGGCATAGTGGACAGAATTGGGCAGTCTTCAAGTGTCAGCCACCCGAAACCTCTTTAAAAGGAAACCTGCACGTTGTTATTTCTCTTATATTTCTTTTTGAATTTTTAAGCTTACCACCATGTCTAAATTCTTCAACTTTCGTAAAAAAGTTTATTACCTCATTAAAACTTTTGTTGCAGAATTCATGTGAACATACAATACCTAAAGTTTGTGATCAATAATTGAAAAAGAGACAAATCATCTCCTCCTCGGTAGTTACAACCATTGTAGCATATCTAGACAAACAATGGAACTTAGCCTCATAAGTAGTTGCGGTCATACCACCCTACTCCAAAACCATGAACGCATCCCTTTTTTTGATCAATCAATATTTGGGGCACATACTTCTCGTAGAACAAAATATGTAACTAGGTCCAATAGAGAAGGGGTAAAGCTGATGATCTCCACATAAGCTTTCAACCACAACTTAGCCTCACCTTGAAGTTGAAAAATCACTGTCACACCTTGAAAATCGAAGACTCATGGAAAGGTCTAACATACGGGTCACAAAGTATAAACACTGATACGATGTCCATTTTCAATGAATATAGGTCATTTAGAAGGTTTAAGAACCAAATGTGCAAAGACGTCTGGAATGTTGGTTCAAAGAGGTTTTAGTGTGCCTTAGCCTTTTTACTAACTTTAAGAAGTGAAAAATGTACGAGAATGGTAGGAAAGGTAGCTAATAAAGATTGTAAAGGCCCTTTTTCATCTACCTACTATTACACTCGTTAGAAGGGGACGACAGGGCATCATAGGCTCGACGAGGCATCGAGGCCACTGTTATCCCATACTTAGAAAAAATAGGAGGAAGCCTTGCCTGCAACGTCTCTAAAAGAGATGAAGGAAGTATAGGACGGAGAAAGGAGGCTTTCCATCAACCCATCGACGGACCATCGACGGGGTCTCATCGGTGAGGTGTTGAATTTCATTGATCGATTTTAATGATTTCATTTAAAATAATTAAATTGTTTAGGGGTTAGATAGTGATTAAAGGGAAACTAATTAACTTAATTAAGACCATCTATAAATACCCTTAACCCTCATTAAGCTAAAGCCAACTCTCAAAATAAACTGTCTTCCTTCTCTCTTATTTCCCTCTCTATAAGAACTCACCATTGAAGGCTAGCAAGAACTAGGGTTTTGGGGCTGAAAAAACAGTGGATTCTTCATCATATTTTTGAGAAACATTAATATATAGGTTCTATTCACCTATGAGATCCTATACTCAAAGGGTTCCTTCAAAATGGATTTCAAAAGAAGTTGCATTTTCTTATAGGTTTCATTCAATTACGAAGTTGAAGTTATGGATTGAGCTGTTAGTGAATTCTTAGGGTTATATTGAGTAGATTTACATGTAATTCAACTTTCAAATAGAAAAACATGATCTTTTATGCCTAACCCTAGGTAGTGATCTTGACTTATGTTGTATGATGATCATTAATTTAGTTTGTTGTTGATTAGATTACTATCCTATGGTGCTATTACGGTTGAATTAAGATGAAATATAAGCCTAAATAATCATAGTTGTTAAGATGTATTTTAGGTTATGAATGATAATGTGATATTAGTCTATGTATCTTGTCTCAAGTTGTGATCTAAAGATGAATTGTGTTATAAAGATGAAATTGGACTTATTAATCTAATGATTATCATTGTGTTATGATGTTACTCCCCAAGTTTGGTTGAGTTAGGGTTTGATGGTATTACATTGATAATATACTATGAGAAAGACTTGGTAAGTGTTAGAATCTTTATCTTTATTTATCTTTATTTCCAACTGAGATTATTGTTGTTAAGTTATGATATTACATTGAAGTATGAATTATATTAAGATTATAGGAAGGGATGATGTTGAATTGAGATGTCATGACTATGTTGTGAGTTTGATGAAGGTGTATGTGCTATAAGGATGGTGAAAACTATCTATGTGCCTTAAAATGTTATAAAATGCTATAGTGTTAACCTCACTTATATGAGTTGTGAGAAAGGACTTAAACTCACACAATTCTTATTGAGCTATTGATGATGAGATTATGCAAGGGGTAGACCCTATGTACTAAATTAAGTTATGATTGATACTTAAAGGCGCAAAGACATTTCAAAAAGGGACTCTAGCTTAGTACCGAGTGAACTATTTAGAGGAGTGTCCCTTCCCACATAGGGAAGGTAGGAGCACTACATCACTAATTAGATTAGAGATCATAAAGCATGGCGCATAAAGAGGATCCCAACTAAATCTTCTAGTTCTTAAACTATGTTGCCCACAAAGAAATACTAGCTGGTCGATCCACGTAGTTCCTATGTTTTATGTTTTGGTACTACCTTGGAAAGTGGTCCGCCTTCTTTTGGTGTAGGATTTTATTACACCGGATTCCACACTAGCTCATGTGGTCTATGTCAGTTAAGGCAAGATGTTCCCAAAATTTAAAATGAATTAAAGGACTTGAACTCTAACTAGGATAACCTAAGGGGTGTAGCTTAGTGTAGGTAGAGGTATGGGAATCTCACTAGACATTGTACTAGTTAACCTTGAGGGGAATATTAGGGGGAGGTTCTTATATGTTTATTTTATTATAATATATGATATATATATATATATATATATATATATATATATATATGATGGCCATGTCATATTGTTGATACTAGATTTTGATTAGTTCATTTATGAATATGCCTTGGGTTATAATGAAAATATAAGATCAAATGTAAACCTAAATGCCATGAAATGTAAAGTTGGACATTGGTCATGTTTTCATGTTTTGGATACTTGATTAAGGTTATGGGGCTTTGCTTGGTCATTGCACTTGTTGAGTTAATAAGAACTTTTGAGTAGTGTCTTGCTTATTATGATATGCCTAAATCTAATTCATTCTTGTGTTATTATTCCTTGATGTTAAGGTTGTAGTAACTCATGATTTTAAGTGGGTTGGGATAAGTGTTACTTGTTGGGTTAGTAAGCATGTCTGTTTGACTAGTATGATTTACTTGACTTTGCATTAAGCCGCTAAAAGGGTAAAATAGCATGTTTTAATAAAAAGTCCTTCTTTAGCATGTTTTGCTTGTGTACATGAATAAGATCTCATACTTAGTAGATGTGGAGTACTAACCCCATTTTCTCCCTTTTCGCAAACATTTTAGGTTCCGATCATTGAAGTTTATTTGTGGCGATTTGAACGAAGACTTGAATATTCTATCAACCAAGTGGTAGGTCCTTATTTTCCCCAAGGATTACACCAATAGTCTCCAATCGGCCATGCTACATTACAACATGAACATTTGAGGTCTTATGGTCTACGCAAGGAGGGTTGAGGAGACAATAGCTAAGAAAAAAACTAGAGATGCTAAGAGGGCTAGGTCATTTAATGGAGTCTCCTCAAAGAATAGGCTTAAGATTCAAATCAAGTCCCTACAAAATTCCTAAGAGCTAGTGGTGATAGGATGTCTAACTCTAAATTTAAGAAGGGAGAAGCCAACTTGTCGAAAGTTTGGTAAAAGGCATTATTGTGAGTTCCTGCAGGGGACAAATAATTGCATTAGTTGTGGTAGGAGTTGTCACAAAGTGAGACATGGTACAAACTTGAATATTCATTGGAAGGGTAGTGTTCAAGCTTAAGAAATTTGTTCTAGTGATGCTCCCAAGAAGAACTGCTTCTATTCTCTCAGTTGTAGGGGTGAGCAAGAGATCTATCCCAATGTTGTGACCGGTATGTTAAAAATATTTACTCTTGATGCGTATGCTTTACTTGATCTGTGTGCTACTTTGTCTTTCATTACACCACTACTAGCTAAAAAGTTTGATGTTTTACCTGATATTTTGCATGAGCCTTTTCTAGTATATACTCCGGTGGGAGAGTTAGCTGTTCCTAAAAGATTCTATTGAAATTTTCCTATTTCATTTCTTGATTTTGATATTATATTGGGTATGGATTGGTTGCATGCATGTTTTACATCCATTGATTTTAGGACAAGAGTGTTGAGGTTTAACTTCCCAAATGAACCCATTATTGAGTGGAAGGGGTGAAATTCTATTCCTGGAGGTCGCATCATATCTTGTCTAAAATCATGTAATATGATTTCAAAGAGTTCTATCTATCACATAGTAAGAGTCCAAGATTTCGATTCTGAAATTCCTCCTATTCAGTCGGTCTCCAAAGTTAGTGAATTTCTGGAGGCTTTTCCCAATGATCTTCACGGTATTCCTCCTGAACGGGAAATTAATTTTGCTATTAATTTGCTACCAGAAACAAATCCCATTTCAATCCCTCCATATCGGAGGGCTCTGATCGAAATAAAAGAGTTCAAGGCTCAACTCAAGGATTTGCTAGACAAAGCTTTATAAGGCCTAGCATATCTCCATGGGGTGCTTCGGTGTTATTTGTTGAAAAGAAGGATGGTTCTTTGAGAAGGGCGAGTTAGTTTTCAAAGAAAGACTTGAGGTCAAGGTATAATAAACTCAGGGTGAAAGGGGAGGATGTACCAAAAACAGCCTTTCAAAGTAGGTATAGGCATTATGAGTTCTTGGTTATGTCTTTTGGTCTCAGTAATGATCCGACGACATTTATGGACCTAATGAACACAATATTTAGAAGTTTCCTAGATTCGTTTGTCATTGTCTTCATTTACGATATCTTCGTATATTCGAAGAATGAAGATGATTATATGGGTCATTTGAGGGTAGTGTTGCAAACCGATAACGAACATCAATTGTATGACAAATATAGTAAGTGAGTTTTGGTTGAAATCGGTTACTCTTATTGGGCACATAATTTATAGTGAAGGAGTTGAAGTAGACACTAGGAAAATGGAAGCGGTGAAAAATTGTCCTAGACCATTGACTCTGACTGACATTAGGAGTTTCTTGGGTTTAGCAGGCTACTATTGCAGGTTCGTGGATGGTTTCCCATCCATTGCGTCTCCTTTAACAACTTTGACCAAAAAGAGTAGAATGTTTTAGTGGTCCGAGGCATGGGAGAAGAGCTTCCAACAATTGAGAGATAAGCTTACTTCCGCTCTAGTGTTGACCTTACCGGAAGGTACAAAGGGTTTTGTGGTGTATTCTGACGCATCCCAAGTGGGTTTGGGGTGTGTGATTATGCAAAAAGGTAAGGTCATATCTTATGCCTCAAGGCAAATAAAGGTACATAAGAAGAATTATCCCACTCATGACCTTGAATTAGCGGCCGTGGAGTTTGCTTTCAAAATTTTGAGGCATTATTTGTATGGGTTCCATATTGATGTTTTTACCTATCATAAAAATCTCCAATATGTGTTTACTAAAAATGATTTAATTCTCCAACAAAGAAGGTGTCTTGACTTGTTGAAAGATTATAGTATGTATGTCCTTTATCACCCCGATGACTATGGGTAGTGTATCCCATCTTGATGAAGTTAAAAAGGACCTAGCAAGGGAAGTGCATAGGTTGGCTAAGTTGGGGGTGAGTTTGGAGAGTGCTCCAGATGAAGGTGCCGTAGTTCAACACGACTTAGAGTCATCTTTAGTAGTTGAGGTAAAGTACAAACAACACCTTGACATAGAGTTGATGGAGTTGAAAGAATCGGTTCTTTGTAAGTTGAATGATTATTTTTCCGTAGGGAGGGGGATGGTGAGTTGAGATATCAAAGGAGATTATGTGTTTGCGTTGTTGATGGGTAGAGGGATCAGATCCTTGAAGGAACCGACGTATCCCACTACTCCATTCATCCGGTTTAATTGAGATGTACCATGACCTTCGGGAGGTATATTGGTGGGAAGGCTTGAAGGACATGGCGGAATTTGTTGCTAGGTGTCCAAATTGCCAAAAAACGAAGGCGAAATATCAAAAGCCAGTTGGCATACTACAAGAGAACCAAATTTTAACTTGGAAGTGGGAATACATCAATATGGACTTTGTAGTAGGTTTACCCCCGACCCAAAAGTCCTATGATTCCATATGTGTGATTGTTGATAGATTGACTAAGTCCACTCATTTTATTTCTGTCAGGTCCACATATTCGAAAGAAAATTATGCAAAGATCTTCATAGATGAGATTGTGTGTAGCCATGGTATTTCGTTATCCAACATTTCAGATCGGGGTTCACAATTGACATCTACATTTTCGAGTTCATTCTAAAAAAAGTTTGGGCACTAGGGTAAATTTGAGTACCATTTTTCAAACTCAAACAAATGGTCAAGGAGAACACAATTCAAACACTTGAGTATATCCTTAGAGCTTGAATTGTTGATTTTAAAGGAAATTGGGATAACCACTTGTCTTTTTTGGAGTTTGCTTATGACAATAGCTTTCATACATCCATCTCCATAGCTATCTATGAAGCCTTGCATGGTAGGAGGTTTAGGATCTTATAGGGTTGTTTAAATTTGGTGAGTCATCGATTCTTGGTCCCCACTTGATTTATAAGACTTTGGAAAAGGTTTATAGCATAAGGAACCGGTTGCAAACGACCTATAGTCAACAAAAGCCTTTTGCCGTTAATTAGAGAAGGGATTCGTAGTTTGAAGAAGGTGATAAGGTGTATTTAGAAATTTCACCAATGAAAGGGGTGGTTAGGTTTGGCAAGAAAGTGAAATTTAGTCCTTTTTATGTGGGTCCGTATGAAATCTTGCAAAGGGTTGGTAAGGTTGCTTATGAATTGAAACTTCGTAATGAATTAGCTTCAGTTGATCCGGTTTTCCATGTTTCTATGTTGAAAAAGTGTATCGTTAATCCCTGAGTCCATTCTTCCTGTTGAGGGTCTTGGTGTCAAGGATAACCTCTCTTATGAGGAAGTCCAGTTTAAATTCTTAGTAGGAAAGTCAAGATGATGAGGAATAAAGAGGTGGTTTTCATAAAAGTGTTATTGAAAATTCAATTAGTTGAGGGTTCTAAATTGGAGTCCGAGGCCTATATGAAATCCCTTAATCCTCATCTTTTTGAGAATTAAGGTTAGGCTTTCTTTTTAATTATATAATTATGACAAGGAATTGTGTTTCTTGATTTTTAAGTGAATTGTTCCAAAAATGATTTTTTTTTGAAAAATCTCATAGTAAGTCTTACAGTGAAGTAAATGTAGTGTTGCTATTAAAAATTAGGAATTTTGCTTTTTGCTTGCTTTGAGTTATGTTGTGCATTTTGATATGGTGAGTATTCATGAAATTATAGGTAGCATGTTGTTAAGTTGAACTTTGTGCTAATTGACTCATATGTTGTATGTTGAGCTCATAAATGTTATGAGAAGTAAATACGTCATGATGAAGTATTTTGAGACTTAGAAGTGGTAATATGAGTTTTGATATTTTCTTTGTTCAGGTGATACTATTTTTGTTAAATTAATATTGTTGATTGGTTGGGCTGCTAGTCTTGGGTCTATTTCTTCCTTTAATAGTGTTTTAGTGTCATTCGGGGACGAATGTTCCTAGGAGGGGGTTAAAGTAACACGTTGAAAATCCAAGACTGATGGAATGTCCTACCATAAGTGTCATAAAGTATAAACACTGTTTTTAAGTCCATTTTTAATGAATATAGGTCATTTAGAACGTTTAAGAACCGAATGTCCAAAGACGTCCGGAAGTTGGTTCAAAGAGGTGTTAGTGTGCCTTGGACTTTTTACTAACTTTTAGAAGTAGAAAATGTACGAAAATGGGTGGAAAAATTGCTAATGGGTATTTGAGTTGTTTCATGATTGGAACGTCTGAGTACGACTCCCCAAAGACCAAACAAAGTCGCTCGAGGAGAACTCCTGCAGTTTGATGCAGCAGTGTCTGGCAGTGTGCATCGACGGGGCAGACGATGGTCGTAAGAGGCCCAACGAGGCATCAAAGGCAATCATCGTCCCTCACTTAGAAATATTGTAAAGGCCCTTGTTTTTCTATCTACTGTTACACTCGACGGAAGGGGACGACGGGGCGTCATGGTCTTGACGGGACGTTGAGGCCACCATTATTCCATACTTAGAAAAAATTACAGGAAGCCTCGCCTACAAAGTCTTTGATAGACATGATAGAAGTGCAAGACGGAGGGGGGGCTGTCTGTCGACCCACCGACGGACCGTCGATGGGTTCTCATCGGTGAGGTCGAATTTAATTGATGGATTTTACTAATTTTATTTAAAATAATTAAATATTAAGGGGTTAGATAGTGATTCAAGGGAAACAAATTAACCTAGTTATGCTTGTCTATAAACAATCTTAACCCTCATTAACCTAAAGCTAACTATCAAAATAAACTTTCTTTCTTCTCTCTTATTTCTATCTCTATAAGAACTCATCATTGAAGGCTAGAAAGAACTAGGGTTTGGGGTTTGTGAAAGGGTTGATTCTTCATCAAATTGTTGAGAAACAATAAGGTATGGGTTGTATTCACCTTTGAGATCCGTTACTTAAAGGGTTCCTTCAAGATGGATTTCAAATAAAGTTGCGTTTTCTTATGGGTTTCATTCAATTATAAAATTGAAGTTATCAATTGAATTGTTAGTGAATTCATAAAGTTATAGTTATTAAATTTACATGTAATTCAACTTTCAAATTGAAGAACATGATCCTCTATCCCTAACAGTAGGTAGTGATCTTGACTTATGTTTTATGATGATGATTCAGTTCAATTGGTTGTTGATTAGATTACTATCCTATGGTGCTATTATTGTTGAATTAAGATGAACTATAGGCGTATCCTTCTTTTTCTAGAGATGTAATTCAGGTTATGAATTATAATGTGAAATTAGCCTATGTATCTTGTCTCAAGTTGTGATCTAAAGATGAATTGTGTTATAGAGATGCAACTGGCCTTGTTATTCTATTCATTATCATTGTGTTGTGATGTTACTCCCCAAGTTGAATTGAGTTAGGGGTTGATCGTAAGACCTTGAAAATAGACTATGAGAAAGACATGGTAAGGCTTAGAATCATTATGTCTATTGTTGTTGTTAAGCTATGATATTACATTAAACTATGACTTATATAAAGATTATAGGGAGGTATGATGTTGAATTGTAATGTCTTGAGAATGTTGTGAGGTTTATTAAGGTGTATGTGCTATATGGATGGTGAAAATTATCAATGTGCCTTAAAATGTTATGAAATTCTAAAGTGTTAACCTCACTTATATGAAATGTGATGAAAGGACTTAAACTCATACAATTCTTATTGAGCTATTAAAAATGATGCTTATACAAGGGGTAGAACCTATGGCCTAAATTAAGTTATGATTTATAATTAAAGGCTTAAAGACATTTCAAAAAGGGACTCTAGCTTAGCATCGAGTGAACTAGATAGAGGAGTGTCCCTTCCCACATAGGTAAGGTAGGAGCACTACGTCACTCTTAAGATTTTAGATCATAATGCATGTCACATAAAGAGGATCCAACTAAATCTCCTAGTTCTTTAAAAAGGGTGTAAAATAGCATGTTTCAATAAAAAGTCCCTCTTTAGCATGTTTTGCTTGTGTATGTGCATAAGATCTCATGCTTAGTACATGTGGAGTACTAACCCCATTTTCTCCATTTTTTCCAAATATTTTAGGTTCCGGTCGTTGAAGTTGATTTGAAGCGATTTGAAGGAAATACTTGGATATTCTATCATCCAATATTCTCTTTGCAAAGTTACTTAGTTACTACAACTTTTTTATTGACTCTATTTCCTATTTGAGATAAAGTTGTATAAAGCTTATATGCGGCTTAGTTTTATTGATGTAGGGCTATGCCCAATGTTATTTTCCTCTTTTAGATGGTTTATGAGATGAGATGAATTTATGAGTCTATTTCTTTACTATTCAAGTGTGTTAAATAAAAGTAGAAGACTATGTAATCTTCTTATACGAATGAGTCTTTGTATACTTGGTATTATTAAAATTATGTTTATGTAGAGGTCTATGTAAACCTATGATTAGAAGTAGTTGAAATGTTTTCAATTCTTATGTATTTTTAATCGATGCATGCAATGATATAAGACTAAGAGACTTGTCTTAGTCCTCAAAAAAGACGACAACGCCGGTTACGTCTAGGGGTAACCCCGGATGTGACAGTCACAAACTCTACTCCATGCTGATGGACAATACCTTATGCAACCTATCACAACAATATAAGATGAACCCATGGGCATCATAAATCTCATAACCATAGAATACAAAAGGCTTCAGTTTTAGAAACTTGGTCAGTATTTTGTTGTAATTACCAGTCATCTCTGGACCCAATAGATGACGGAATAAGACATCAGTACCTACAGTTCCTCCAACCTTAGGGACAATAATAAAAATGGATGGATTTGTGGGGGTTTGAGTTTCTTGAATTGTCGGATGATTTCAAAGGCAAACCAATCATTTTAGAAAAGAAATAATGTTTTGAGGTAACACTAGGTCTATGGGAGGAATACTTTAGTCGCATCGAGATTCTCTTCCCATTTTCCAACATCTTCTTCATTCTTAACCTCAACATTTGCACATATGTCTTCACGATGACCATGAGGGACCTCATTTCTGTGAGCATTCTCAACTGCAAACTCGCCTCATCCTCGACCCCTTGTTTTTCCACTACCCGTACACTCGACTGCATCCTTTTTGTGTAGAATCCTCAATAGGATATTTTACGAAAGGTACGGGACTGACACCATTGAAGTGAGTGTTAACATCTCTTGACAGAAGAGTGAAGGATATTAAATATCGATTTGGATCTCCAGATACAAATTAGAACCATGTTATAGCCAAAAATACAACAAGAGAAAAACACAAAGATTTCCTAAAGTCGTATGGCCTATCATAGAATCGTACAGACTTCTCTATACAATTTCACAAAACTTTAGAAGACTAATTTTGGTACACTGAGATCAATAAACCTAGGATTTATGCCTATCTCAGATTATCGTGATCAACGACTTCATATTAGTGTCTACAAGTCGAAGCTTGTTTAGTATGTAGCTACCCTTAAAATGGATATGTTAAGTAATGCTTAATGTGTCTAGAATGCCAACAATCAGATAGGGTTCACATGAATTGACGTGCATAGAACCATACCTCTGAACCCTTTCAACAACCTAACCAACTAACATGGCGAGTTATTTGATATAGGAAAGGTTGGTTGCAGCCATGTAGGACTCCCGAATATGAAGATTTACCCGGATTAGTCTTTACCAGACTTAAAAAGATGAAATCTTAAGATTGGAGGGTCTAGGTGTAAAATAATCTTTTTTATGGATAAGGGTAGTATCATAATTAATCTAAATATGTAATTAATTCTTTTATAAATAAGGTGGAGGGTAGTTTTAGGTAGAAAGAGCTAAAATTTGCCTTTGAGCAAAATCTTGCTCCACCCAGGTTCGAATTTAGGTGGGAGCAATGATTTAATTTGATTATTTAAATGGGTGAATTAATTTAATTAATTAATATTTAAATTCTGATTAAGAAAAAGGAAAATCAGATTATTATTAATTAATTAATTAATTAATGAGGCAATTTTGGTCGGGTCGACCCGGAGGGACCCGTTTTCACGATGGGGACGTCACGGGTTCAAACCTCGACGGAAAAAACATTTAAGTGATTCAATTGAGGTTTATAATCTGATTTTCTATGTGTAATATGGTAATTTAACTAAACTAATTAAATCACATTTTCAAAGTTTGAAAGAGTCCTAGTTGACTAAGTTTAAACTACTTCACCTAATGCTAAGCCACTCACCTCTTTCACGTCTACCTCTCTCTCCTTCACGTTTATCCCTCTCTCATTTCACACTTTCTTTCTGGCTTCCAAACGTGAGAAAAAAATTAGAAAACAAAAGTTCTTCAAACCTGAAGAACTTGCACAAAAAACACAAACGAGAAAGCATTTCAAAAACGTTAAGCAAAACGTAATATGTAGTCGGGTAAGGTGTGAGTTTCAGGATTGGACGTGAATTTGGAGAATATTTGAGAAGAATGTTCAAGTGTTGAACCGTTAAAATTAGGTATGGGTTTCTCTTCTTGACTTTTTTCTTCAAGAGAATTTCCTATCCACGAATTCAATGAATCTTGAATCTAGGGTTGTTCCCGTTCTTATCGAACTCCTTGTCCCTAGTATCCTTTTGATCTCAATGTGTAATAGGTTAGAGATCATGTTGTTTGTATGTTTGCTGGTAGTTTAAGTATGAAGTGTGATTTTCGTTATAATGTGTTCATTATTATGTGTTTGGAATTGTAAGCATGTTAGTTATGGCAACTGAAATTATGTGAAAAATGATAAAGTTTTATGGTTGAATTTTATGTGCGAATGTTTGTGTAAATCATGAGGTGTAAAAGTGGTGTAATGTTGCTGGATTTAATTAAAATTATTGGATGAATATAATAATAAAAAGATTACACTTAAATATCAACTAAATGATCCCCGAAATTCCTTAAGAATTTACATATGAATGATGATAATAATAAGCTGAAAATAGCGAACAAATTTCCAGCGTTTGGTAGGTTGGGTTCGGCAAAAAAAAGTGGTAAAAAATTCAATGAGCAATGAATGTAAAATAAGTGAAATCGCTATGGATTGAACCCAAGAAATCATTACATGAAAGCTACAAAAAAAATCAACAAAATATTAACACAAAAATGGATTGGAAGAGACTAAATTTCCAGCCTTCTGGAAATTGTAGTCTTGGCCAACTTTTAAAAAATGAGCTTCGTTTATTTTTTTTTAAAATGTGAGGTCATTAGGGATTGAACCCATGACCTCACTAAATAAAAATTTCATAAAAAAATCTGAGTAAAATGCAAGGAAAAATAGATGTGGTGAGTGGGGATTGAACCCACAAACTCTTGAATGGATCAGAGATTTAGGAGAAAAATAAAGGAGAAAATAAATATGGAGAGTGGGGATTTAACCCACAACCTCTTCGATAGGTGACAAAGTTAAGAGATAAATTAAAAGAAAAATAATGAGCTTGTGGGGAACTGAACACACAACCTCCTTGCCTTGAAATGAAAAATGAGAGGAGAACAAGAAATAAATTTTATGGGGTTGATGGGAATCGAACTAGGGTCACCCAAATCTGAAAAAATGCAATTATTAAGTGTTGTTCAAGGGATTTAAAATAGGGTTTCCTTTCCCAATTCCGTATTGACACATAAGTCATACATAAGTAAATATTTAATGAATGCAGCCTCTAAAGATCGAAATCCATATCTAGGCATATCTACAAGATGCATAAGTCATGTACCACATAATCATGGGTAGACATGAATCACTGAGACAAACTATGAATGAAGCCTCATGGCTTGTATGTGTGGACTCATAAGTCTAGCATACGTTTAAAAGTAAGTGAACCTAAGATGTATGTGATGAAATGATGTAGACCTAGAAGGTTTAAGTAAGAGTGTGAAACACACTAAATGGCCAAGTGCATTGTGTTATGATGAAATGAACATTCACATAAAGGGGTGAGCAATTATGAAAAACAAATGTGCTAAAGTTAATGAATGAGGTGACAATATCAGAAGACTCTTATGTAAAAGATAAGAGCAGTCTCAAATGAGCCTAAGTAAGTGTTACCAAAACGTACTCACCTATAAGAGTGTAAAGTTAATGAAGAGACCAGTGTCTATGAACACTCTAATGAAAGTATTGAAGTTAATGCATACTTAATACTAATGATGAGATGAGAAATCATATAATGATCTACGATTTCCTCATAATAGAAGCCAGCTTCCATAATGTATGATTTTAATGTAATGTAAGCTATAAGTGGTAATGCCTTCCTTCGGGAAAGGCAAAGGTTCACGTAACTCTCATGATATGAGACTGTCTGGCATGACGGGTATGAGTCTCCTTATATCCCTTAGAATTTGAACCTATACTGCCAATATAGGGATCATGGACGGTTTGACTCCTTATATACGCTAGCATGTTTGGGTCACTTTGGCCGGTGATTCCACCTCTTTTCGGTGTAGGAATTACACAGTAAATTTCATGATGATCACATGATCTATATCGATTAAGGTTAAAGTTCCCAATCAAAGAATGAGGCCAGCCTTAAATGATGCACATAATGAAATGAACGATACCAATGGCATTAGGATAGCATAATCAAGAGGTGAGCTAGAGTCAAGTAATAACACTAGGTTATTGTTGGTCATTGCACAACAAACCCGATGAGAGTCTTAAACTACATCCTAGGTATAACTAGTGATTGCTCTAGTATATGAATGAATGAAAATGAAGTACGTATGAATGAATGAAGCAGACTCTGTGTTTTCTAATGAAGGCACCATAGTTGAGGTCCCATATGTTGAGCCCTCATTTCAGGAAGTCCTAATGTCAAGTCAATGATTTCAAGGTCTCATGGAATATGAAAGAATGATGTAAACTACGTGATATGGTATGTGCAATACGTTATGTGCTGCTTGAAAAATGATAAGTATGACTATTTATGTTACTCACATGACATGACTTTCCTAATCCAAATTAGGCAAGTCCACTTACTTTTCTTATCAAAATTTGGCAAGTCCACTAGCTTGACTTTCCATAAATCATGTTGTTAGGAATGAGGTACTCTTACTCATACGTGTCCTTGGTGTGTGCTTGCATATACCCATACTTAGTACAAGTGTGTACTAATACCATACATATATCTACTTTTAGATGCAGGCATAGGTAGACGTTAGAGCTTACAGTACGATGCTGCAGCTATCCGGACGTGGAGCTTTCTCCGGATTTGGTATGCCTTCATGCTTTCGAGGATGTCTACTGTTATTATCATTCTTAGATGTAGGCTTTAGTTAGTGGAGAATTTTCCAATAGTGTTTAATTTCTCTTTCATTTCAGACTTTGTATTGGTGCCGTTTTGGCAAGAATACGTTTAATGCAATTATGTACAACCTCTTTCATTTGACTTTTTCTATATTAGATGGTTGACTTGTTAACGCCTATGATGTTAAGTATAATATGTTTGAAATGAAATAAGAAAATAAAAAGTTAAAATTATCCTCTAAAATTAACGTAGATGAAGTAACGATGAAGTATGTATGCTTGTCTATGATCTCTGAGAGGTCAACAACGCCGTCTCATCTGGGTCTAGATTCAGGTCGTGATAGTAACCCAAAAAAGGGGTGGGGTTGTGTCCCAAGGGAGTGGTAGTGAAACTAGTAGTGTCAAATCCGGGTTTTACCCCCAGACATAACTGACGCCGTTGTCCTCTTCGAGGAATAATACTACCCACTTAGTCTTACATCATCACATTCATCGATCAAAAATGTAGAAAAATTAATACTTTTGAACTATATCTAATCGAAGGTTTACATAGACCTCAAGATACACATAAGAATATTAATATTGACTATATATAGACTCGTTTGTATAAGACGGTTACAGATCCTTCTACATTTATTTCACATACTATATAGATATAATAAAGTCTCAATGATTGTCTCATCTAGCTCATACCATATAATCGATTATTACAATATGGGCATAGCCATAAATCAAAAGTAAGAAGACACATATAAGCTTATAGAATTCCTACACAATTAAAATAGAATGAACTCAAAGAAGTCTTATACTTATAACAAAGAAAGCAAGATATCAAAGTCTTCAACAATGTCTCCTTCCAAACCCTTCAATGACCGGAACCTAAAATGTTTGGGAAAAGGAAAGAAAATGGGGCTAGTACTCCACATTTACTAAGTATGATCCATATGCACATATAACACCAAAACATGACAATAAGGGGCATTTAGTTAAACCATGTAATTTTACCCCTTAAATGACTTATGCACAACCAATAGTTAAGGAAGTCAAATGTATATCAACATGCTTGAAATCATAAAGTCATATACTCTATATACCAAGTAATATCATCCCAAACATGAATAAGAGTTATCACATATATAGCAATGTAACGCAAAAAATCATAGATTCCCATATAGTCAACAACTGCAATGACCAAGTAAAACTTCATAACCCTACTTAATAAACTAAACTAACAAGAACTATAATTAGTATCATACTTCACACAATATAACCTCATATATTCATAAATTCATATCTTTAGAAATTAGGACCATTTGCATGTTAATAAGCATCATAATTATTATATAAGAACATTTACATTTATAACCATCTGTATACATAATATTAACTTCCCAAAGCTCCCATCAAGGAAAACTAGTTCGAGGCATAGGTAGAGTCCTATACCCCAACCTAGGATATGTCAAACCCCTCTAGTCACTTCAGTTAGTTATACTTCATTCTTTCATTTTAATTTTCGGAACATTCTATTTAACTCACATAGACGAAATGAGCTAAATGTGAAATCATGTGTCATATGACCTTACACCAATAGAAGGTGGTCTAACAGCCAAGGGAAAACCTAATATAAACATAGATTTCTAGGTGGATCCACTAGCTAGTCTCTTATAGTGGCAACATAGTTTAAGGAACAAAAAGATAGGTATTCCTGCTACATACAATTTAGTAATTGGGGAATCACCTCAATGGAAACATTGGATGAGTACCCCTCAAAGGGGAATCAACATCACTTATAGACCTATACGGTAACACTTACTCTATCAAAAGCCATCACCTCCCATTGTCAAGTTCACTCGGTGCTAAGCTAAATCTCTTTATTGAAATGTCTTTGCTTCTTTATGAACAATCATAACTAAATTTAGGTCATATGGTCTAGACCTTGTATAATCATCATCATCGTACCTCAATTGAACTGCGTGAGTATTAGTACTTTCATCACAATTCATCTAATAATTAATGTTAACGCTTTACATATAACATAGTAATTTGGCATATTTTATACACATCATCATCCTTATGACATGTAGACCCTAAGCAGCTTCACAACCAAAGTTTAATACATTTAAATTAAATAATTATGCCATCCTATCAACCCTAGACAAGGCACACTTCCAAAAAAGATGATGACTTAACCATAAATAATCACAAGTTGAAGAAGTAAATAGGAATTTAAAGACTTACCAAACGTCCTCCATAGTTCGTCATAAGGGCCTTACCATCAACCCTCTACTCAACCCACTAGGGGATTATCTTCATCAAAATAAAATAAAAAATAATATATAAAGGCCAAGAGCATCTCTTTAACACAATCAACACTATATTATAGTCTAAGACAAGATTCATAAACTACTTTACAATATACTGCATGCCCTAGATCACATCATGAGAATTGACTTAATACACCTATAATTCATCTTTTGATTCATATAAAAACTAAAGTAAAGTAATCTAATCAATTACTAAATCAATTAGAAGATCACAACACAATATAGGTCAAGATTACCAAATATGGTTAGGGGTTGAGGATCATGCTTTTCAATTATGCCAAGACATCAACAAGTATGATAATTAAGTTAAATTACATGTAAATGTACTCAATTTAACCCAAGATATCCATTAACAACTCAATTCATAACATCAATTTAGTAATTGAATTAAACCCAAATGAAAACTCAACCTTTCAAAACTTATTTTGAAGGAACCCTTTGAGAAATGAATCTCAAAGGTGAATAGATCTCATACCTTAATGATTTTTTGAGAATTGAAGATGAATCCATCCTTTTTCAGCCCCCACTTCATCTCCCAAGATATGTTTCTATGGAGTCTTCAAATTAGAGAGAGTTTATTTGAGAGTTTTCTTTAGGTTAATGAGGGTTGAGGGTATTCTTAGTTGGGCTTAATAAACTTTATTAGTCTCCCTTTAATCCCAAACTAATCCCTAAACCAATTAATTAATTAAATGAAATCATTTAAAATTTGGCAGTGAAATAGACCTTCACAAATGAGACCCCGATCGAAAGGCCATTTGTGAGTCGACGGACAACACCCCCACCCCCCATCCTACACTATGTCATCTCGGTAAAAGACTGTGCGGGAGAGGGTTTTGTCCAATTCGTCCAAGTGTGGAACGACGATGGCATCGACGCCTCATCGATCTATACATGCACCGTAGTTGTACCTCTACACTCTATCGATAAGTCCAGAGACTGTAAAGGTGCAGGGTCCTTCTCCACCTGCCTATGTGTGGGACGACAGTAGCATCGACCCCCTGTCGATCCACACATGGGCGGTCTTCTATCCCGTCAATGCACCGTTGTAGGCATTGATGTATCAAACTACAGGGTTCCTCCTCAAGGGCCCTTAATTGGTCCTTGGGGAGTCGTATCGGGACTTTTCAACAACCAAAAAAACTCAAACATCTTTTAACTACCTTCACACCAATTTTCATACACGTCTGACTCCTAAAAATTAGTCAAAAATGCTAAGGCACCCTAACATCCTTTTGAACCTACTTCTCCGATGTTTTGAATGTTTTGGTTCTTAAACCTCCTAAATGACCTATATAAATTAAAAGTGGACTTACAAAATAGTGTTTAGACATTATGACACCTATTTTAGGATTTATAGTGAATCTTCGATTTTCAAGATGTTACATTATACGCCCCCCCCCCTCCTTAGGAACATTCCTCCCCGAATGACACTAAAATTCTTCTGAAGGAAGGAATGGGTTCAAGATTAGACACGCAACCAATCAACAATATCAAATCAGCATAAATCATGTCATTTCAACTAGGAAAATATCAAAACTCATATTACCACACATGAGGCTCAAAACACTTCATCAAGAGGCATTTCCTTCTAACAACACTTATGAGTTCAACATGCATTACATGAGTCTATTAGTACAAAGTTCAACTTAACAACATGCTACAAATCTTTTCATGAAGACTCACAATATAAAAATGCACAACATTACTCAAAAAAAAAAGCTAAAAGCAAAATTTAATGTTTTAAGAGAAATACTACAGTAACTCTTATATATGTTTATTCAAAAATGCATAATGTGCAAAACTTCACCCAAAAATCAAGAAACATCAATTTCTAGTCATATTATAATTATTAAAAAGAATGTCAAACCATCATTCTCAAAAAGATGACGGCAACGAGACTTCATGTTGGTCACGGCCTCTCATGTTGCACCCTAAACTATATGATTTTTTCATAACACCATTACGGAAACCACTTCTTTATTCCTAAACTTCTTGACTTGCCTATTAAGAATTTCAACCAGCAGTTTTTCATAAGAGAGGTTATCTTTGACCCTTAGATCCTCAAAAGGAAGAATGGACTACGGATTACCGATACACTTTCTCAACAAAGAAACAAGGAAAACCGGATGAACCGAAGCCAATTCACTAGGAAGTTACAATTCTTAGTCAACCTTACCAACCCTTTTCAAGATTTAATAGGGACCCACATAACGAGTACTCAATTTCCCTTTCTCGCCAAATCGAACCACCACTTTCATTGGTAAAATTTTTAAATAAACTTTATCACCTTTTTCAAACTCCAAATCCCTTCTCCTACGATCGGCATAAGACTTTTGCCAACTATAGGCCATTTGCAACTGGTTCCTTATGATATGAACCTTTTACACAGTCTTATAAATCAACTCGGCACCAACAAGAAATGGCTCACCCACTTCAAATTATCCAATTGGAGACCTACACCTCCTATCATACAAGGCTTCATAGGGAGCCATGGAAATGGATCAATGAAAACTATTGTTGTAGGCAAACTCCATCAAAGCTATATGTCTATACCAGCTCCTTTTAAAATCAATGATACACACCCTAAGCATCCACTTGACCATCTGTTTGGGGATGAAAAGAGGTGCTGAACTTCACTATAGTACCTAACCCTTTTTGGAACGACCTCCGAAATCTAGATGTGAATTGTGCAACCCGATCTGATATGATGGATAACGGAATTCCATGGAAGCACACAATCTTATCTAGGAATATTCTTGCATAATCCTCTGCCAAATATGAAGATTTGATGGGAATGAAGCGAGCGGACTTAGTCAATCGATCCACAACCACCCATATGGAATCATAGAACTTTTGGGTCCGAGGTAAACCTACAATGAAGTACATATTGTTGTCTTCCAACTTTCAAGTAGGAATTTTGATCTCTTGTAGTAAGCCACCCGAATTTAGGTGTTCGGCCTTTACTTTTTGGCAATTTGGACACTTAGAAACAAACTCAGCTATTTCCCTTTTTAGACATTCCCACCAATATATCTCCCTTAGATCATGGTACTTTTTTTCGACCTTGGATGATTTTAGCAGCGAGACCAATGTTCTTTATCTAGGATCTTATCCCTCAACCCATCTACATCGGGAAGAGATAATATAGCTTGGTACCTTAACACACCATCCCCTCCTAAGGAGAATGATTCATTCAACTTGGCGAGAACCGATTCTTTCAACTTTAATAAGGCTAAATCAGGGGTTTTTTGCACTTCAACTGAACCACTAAAGATGACTTAGAGTTATGATGAACTATATCACCCCCATCCATAGAAATCTCCAGACTCACCCCAACCTAGACAACCTATGTACTCCCTTGCTAGGTCACTTTTGGCTTCGTCAAGATGGGATATACTAACCATAATCGTATGACTTAGAGCATCCGCAACTATATTAGCCTTGTCAGGGTGATAGACAGGACTCATATCATAATCATTCAACAAATCTAGACACCTCTTTTGTCGGAGATTCAAATCATTTTGGGTAAATATTGGATACTCTTATGATCGGTAAAACATCTACATGAACCCCATACAAGTAATGCCTCTAAATTTTTAAAGCAAACACCAGGGCTGCTAATTAAAGGTCATTAGTGGGGTAATTTCTATCATGTACCTTTAGTTTCCTAGAGGCATAGGCTATCATATTCCTGTGTTGCATAAGCACACACCCTAAACTCACTCGGGATACGTTACAATACACCACAAAACCCTTTGTACCTTCCGGTAAGGTCAACACCGGAGCGAAAGTAAACCTATCTTTAAATAATTAGAAACTCTTCTCACATGTCTCCGAACACTTAAAATTTTTACTCTTTTGGGTCAATGTAGTCAAAGGAGACGTAATGGACGCAAAGCCATCCACGAACCTCTGATAGTAATCGGTAAACCCAATAAACTCCTAATGTCAATCGGAGTTTATGGTCTAGGCCAGTTTTTCACCGCTTATGTTTTACTTAGGTCCACCTCAACTCCTTCACTAGAAATGATGTGCCCAAGGAATGCCACCGACCTCAACCAAAACTCACACTTACTATATTTGGTAAATAATTTGTGTTCTTTAAGGGTTTGGAATACCACCTTCAAATGAACTATATGATCCCACTCACTCTTCGAGTATACCAAGATATCATCAATAAAAACAATGAGGAATGAACCTAGGTAATTTCAAAACACCCTATTGATTAGCTCCATAAATGATGCAAGAGCATTAATGAGACCAAAAGAAATTACCAAGAACTCATAATGCCCATACCTAGACCGGACATCCTCACCTCTCACCCTAAATTTGTGATACCCCAACCTCAAATAAATTTTTGAAAAGTAACTCACCCCTTGGAGTTGATCAAACAAATCAGCAATCCTAGGAAGAGGATACTTATTCTTGAGAGTAACTTTTTTGAGTTGACGACAATCTATACACATTCTCAAAAACCCATCTTTCTTTTTGACAAATCATACTGGAGCACCCCATGGATATATATAGTAGGCCTTATACAGCCTTTGTCAAGCAAATCCTTGAGTTGATCCTTCAACTCAAATTTGGACGGAGCCATCCGATATGGAAGGATTGAAATGGGACTAGTTTTCCGGTTGCAAATCGATATCAAAATCAATTTCTTGTTTGAGAGGAATACCGGGAAGGTCATTAGGAAAAACCTCCGCAAATTCACTGACTACGGGGACCGACTCAATAGGAGGAATTTCAGAATCCAAATCATGGACTCTTACTATGTGATAAAGATAATTCTTTGAGATCATTTGTCATGCTTTTAGACAAGATATGATGCGACGTCTAAGAATAGAATTCACACCCTTTCGTTCAAAAATAGGTTCATTTGGGAAATTAAACCTCACAACTCTTGTCCTATAATCATTAATAGCAATACTATCATGTAACCAATCCACACCCAAAATGATAACAAAATCAGGCATATCTAGTTCAACTAGATCCACATTAGAAACTCTATTGGGCAATAAAATAGAACAACTTTGATAGACTCTGTTAGCAACAACCAACTCTCCCATTGGAGTAGACACTAGAAAACGCTCATGTAAAATATCGGGTAAAGTATGAAACTTTTTAGCAACTAGAGGTGTAAAAAAGGAAAAAGTAGCACCCAGATCAAGTAAAGCATACACATAAATAGTAAAGATTTTTAACATACCTGTCACCACGTCGAGGGAGGTCTCTTGATCACCCCTAGAATGAAGAGAATTGAAGTGATTCTTATTTGAAGATTCACTAAAACAACTTGGCTGTCCACTCTTCTTTTGCCCCTTAGCATTAGGAAAATATATCACCTTGAGGCCATTTGTTCTACAACAAATGAAAATCCCCGTTCCTATCAAGCATTCAAAAAAATGACCCTTTCCACATTTCGCACAAGTAGGTTTCTCATTAGACGAACTCCCAATCTTCCCCTTTTGGACTTTTGTCCTAAGGTCCTTTTCATCCCTAGCCTTATGAAATTTTGATGGAACTTGATTTAAGAATCTCTTCTTGAATTAACCCTTGTCTTGAATCTCAAGCCTATTCTTTGAAGGTCCACCCTCAAAAGACCTTGCCGTTTTTGAATCCCTAACCTTTCTCTTAGGTCTAGCCTCCTACACCGTCCTACCATCACCCATAAGGCGAGAAATATTCATATTGTGATGTAACATCGCCGGATGACATTCTTCTTATAATTCATCTAATACACTTGTCACAAATCGACTCATTTCGTCTCTAGGATCGGAGACCAAGGAAGGAGCATATTTGGCCAATTGGATGAACTTCAAGGAGTAATAATGAACATTCTTACCCCCTTAGCGAAGGTCAATGAATTCCATCACTTTGGCTTCTCTTATCTCTCTAGGAAAAAACCCGTCTAGAAATTCCTTCTTGAAGATGTCCCAAGTCACCGGCCCTCCTCGAAGCTGTCTATTATATCTCCATTGCACACACCTAGTTTGGGCCACATCCTTGAGTTGGTGTGTAGACAACTCGGCCTTCTTACTTTTAGACACCCCCATAACATAAAGTATCTTTTATACCTCATAAATAAATTCTTGGGGGTCTACATTAATCTTAAACCCATAGAAGGTAGGAGGATTCATCCGAGTGAAGTCCATGAGTCGGGAAGCCATTGTAAAAACTTGTTGATGAAACCTAAGTGTAACCTCTCGATTGGCTTGGGAAATCATAGCTTGGGCTTGAAACGTTGCCGCTTGGGCTTGAGTAGCGATGGATTTGGGCACTTGATCAAGAATAGCCCTCATCTCTACCTCCATCATAGGTGAATGGTTAGCCGGGTCTTGCTCCACATTAGCATTTTCTTCAAGTGGAGGAAGTTGCTCATCATGAGGAGGATATCTCGCATTAGCAACTTCCTCAACAAGTCTTCGAGCCGCATTCCTTCTAGTGTTCATGCTCCCTATAAGCACAAAAATAGGAAAAGATAAAAAACACACTATAAATATACTCTATTGGCACGATATAAGATTTCGAAGAAAGAATGTGATTCCAAAGCATCATATAGGTTCCTACTCATAAGTGTGGCGCACTTCTCAATTATGAATACAAACCTACATAGACGTGGTAGTGAGAGAAACATAACTCAACAATATTCAACTTCATGCTCTGATACAAAGTTTATCATATACGGGTTTTATCCCCAGACATAACCTGTGTCCTCCTCCTCTTAGAGGACTAAGACTAGTCTCTTAGTCTTACATCATTACATTCATAGAACGAAAATACGGAAGAAATAATTTTTTTTAACTATATTTCATCGGAGGTTTCATAGAAATATACATACTCATAATAATATTTATATTGAGTATACATAGACTCGTTCGTATAAGAATATTACATAGGCTTCTACTTTTATTTCACTTACATATATAATATAGAATAAAGTATCAGTGATTATCTCATCTCATACCATCTAATCGATTATCACAATATGGGCATAGCCTTACATTAAAAGTAAGAAATCACATATAGCCTTATAAAATTCGTACTGAATTAAAATAGAATGAACATAAAGTGTTACTAAAATCATAACAAAGAAACCCCAAAAGCAAGATATCGGCATCGTCCTCGAAAAGTGAGGACCTACCACTTGGATGAAAGGACATATCCAAGACTTCAAAAATGTCACCTTCCAAACCCTTCAACGACCGGAACCTTAAATGCTGTGGAAAAGTATGAGACCATATGCACATATAACACCAAAACATGACAAAAAGGGGCATTTATTTAAGTCATGCCATTTTACCCCTTTAAAGACATATGCACAATCAGTAGTTAAGGAAGTCAACTGTATATCAACATGCTTGAACTCATAATCTCATATACTCTATCACCAAGTAATATCATCCCAAACATGAATAAGAGTCATCACATAAATAGCAAAGTAAGGCAACAAATCATAAATTCCCATAGAGTCAACAAGTTCAATAACCAAGTAAATCCCAATAAGACTACATAATAATATCACCAAACAAGAACTATAATTAGTATCATACTTTACACAATTTAACCTTATATATACATAAATTCATATATTTTGTAATTAAGAAAATTTGCATGTTAATAAGCACCATAATTATCATATCAAAACATTTACATCTAGCACCATCCATATACATAATATTAACTTCCCAAAGCTCACATCAGGGCAACCTAATTCAAGGCATAGGTAGAGTCCTATACCCCTACCTAGCCTAAAAAAATCCCCAAAGTCACTTTAGTTAGTCTATAAATTTTTTTTCATTTTAGTTTAGGGAACACTTTATTTAACCCACATAGACCACTTGAGATAAGTGTTGAATCCGGTCTCATAAGACCTTACACCGATGGAAGGTGGTCTACTGCACAAGGTAAAACCTAATATAAACATAGCTTTCTAGGTGAATCCGCTAGCTAGTATCCTTTGGTGGAAACATAGTTTAAGGAACTAAGAGATAGGTATTCCCGCTATATACTATTCAGTAATTGGCGCCTCACCTGATGAGAATCACTGGATGAGTATCTCTCAAAGGGGAGTCAACATCACTTATAGACCTATGGGGTAATACTCCCTTTATTAAAATGTGTTTGCTTCTTTATTAACAATCTTAACTTAGTTTAGGTCATAGGGTCTAGCCCTTGTATAATAATATTCATCGTAGCTAATTAGAGTTGTATGAGTAATAGTACTTTCATCACAATTCATATGAGTAAGGTTAACGCTTTAAACATCACATAGTAATTGGGCACATTTGATACACATCGTCATCCTTATGTCATGTACAAACTAAGCAACGTCACAACTAAAGTTTAATACATTTCAATAAAATCATCATACCATCCTATCCACACTAGACAAGGCACACTTCAAATTTAATATCATGAATTAACCATAATCAATCACAAGTTGAAGAAGTAAATAGGAATTTCAAGACTTACCAAACCTCCTCCATAGTTTGTCATAAGGGCCTCACCATCAACCCTATATTAAACCCACTAGGGGAGTATCATCATCCAAATAAAATAAAAAATAATATAACAAGGCCAAGAACATCTCTATTGCACAATTCAACACTATATTATAGTTTAAGAGAAGATTCACAAACCACTTTACAATATGCATCATGCCCGAGATCACCTCTCGAGAATTGACATATTAGACCTATAATTCATCTTGATTTATTCATATCAACATTATAGTAAAGTAATTTAATCAATAACTAAATCAATACATGATCACAACACAATATAGGTCAAGATTACCAACTAGGGTTATGGGTTGAGGATCATATTTTTCAATTAATCCTAGCCCTCAACAAGTATTATAATTAAGTTAAATTACAAGTAAATCTACTAAATTCAACCTAATATGTCCATTAACAACTTAATTCATAACTTCAATTTCGTAATTGAAATAAACCCATTAAGAAAACTCAACCTTTGAAAACATATTTTGAAGGAACCCTTTGAGGAAAGAATATCAAAGGTGAATAGATCCCATACCTTAATGTTTTGTTGAGAATTTGAGATGAATCCACCCTTTGTCAGCCCCTCATTCACCTCCCATGGTAAGCTTCTATGGAGTCTTCCAACTATAGAGAGAAAGAAGAAAGACGGAAAAGAGTTTATTTGAAAGTTGTCTTTAGCTTAATGAGGGTTGAGGGTATTTATAGTGGGGCTTAATAAAATTAGTTAGTCTCCATTTAATGCCCAACTAACCCATAAACCACTTAATTAATTGAATAAAATCCTTTAAAATTTGGCAGCGAAATCGACCCTCACACACAAGTGCCCGATCGAAGGGCCGGCTATGAGTCAACGGACAACCCCCCTCCGTCCTGCACTAGGTCGTCTCGGTCACAGACTATGCAAGCTAGAGCTTCCTCCAATTTTTCTAAGTGTGTGACGATGGTCGCATCGATTCCCCGTCGATCCACACACGTGTCGTCTTCTGTCTCGTCGATGCATACTACTGCGCAGTGCTACATCAAACTACAGGGGTCCTCCTTAAGGGCCCTTGGTTGGCCTTGGGGATTCGTACCCGAACGTTTCAACGATTAGAAAACATAAAAATCTATTAACTACTTTCCTAAATGTTAGTAAAAAAGGCTATGTCACACTAACACCTTTTTCAACCAACTTCCCAGACGTTTTGGACGTTTTGGCTCTTAAACATCCTAAATGACCTATATTCATTAAAAATGGACTTAGCGTTAACAATGTTTTATCTATAGGACAAAATATTTAGAAACCACCTATGTAACTGTGAATTTTATGCCGCTTCAAGTAGTATCCAGTAAGGTCATTTCTCTAAAAACATACAAAACGAGATGTGTTCATGGCTAAAATGAATAAAACAATGAGAAATAAGAACAGTTGAAGGGTTGATTGTGTGACTTATGTTGTCTAGGTATACATCAAAGCTAGACGGTTCAAGGATATCAAATCTGCCAATCAACCAAGAATATCCGATATATTTTCACTACAAAACGTTTAAAGGGGAACATACTTATCTAGAAGCGATTAACCTTTACTTACAAGACACAATTTTTCATGCATATGTTTTAACAATTGTCATTGCCCATTCATGTGGGGTATTGTTTGATTTAGCAAAGTGTGAATGGTAAAGGTGAAGAGAAAAATGAGAGAACCAATTTGGAGGGAAAAATAAAAGAATTTTCAAAGTGTAAATGAAAAGTTATTTTTCCCATATTGGTAAAAGAAAAGGAAATTGTTGTCCTTATAATAGGAAACAACTTATTTACTTCTTAAAAATCAAAGAAAAAGGTGCCCCTTGTGCCGCCGTCGTCGCTCGCTTGGCCTCGACCTCGTCTTTGACTTCCCTTTCCGATTAAGATTTGAATTTCGATTTGGATTCGACAAATAAGGTTATTGATTAATATTATTCTTGGACAAAATTTATTTCGTCAAACTCATTAAGTAATATTTTCCTAGTTTCCTTTCTCTTATAAATTAATTCATCATGTTATTTAATTTGTTAATTAATAGAATTAATTCCTGTGTAGCGGTAATGTTTCAAAAATTGGTTACTATTTTTGAAAAGTCATTACTTTTCTGTAAATTCATTATTCTTCTCAAAAGAAACAACGGTTTGGTAAAAAATAGGCTTCAACAAATATTTCCAAACAAATGTGTCCCTTGCTTTAAATGGCTATAAATAAGAGATTTGTTCTAGTTTTCGAACACGGAAAACTTTATCCTTCTCTTTGCATACATTTTCTCACTTCAAAAAATTGTAGATCGACTGAGTCTATTTATGACTTGTTGTTCTTATGTTTGCTGAAGTTAAAAATGTTTGAGGTACCACTACTTATTTAACAGGTTAATCTATTTAATGTAGGGAGAAAAATTAATCCGTAAACTCTGGTAGAGTGAGTTGATTAAATTTGTTAAGGAAATATAGTAGTTTCTGTGGCCTCGGATTTTTTTAAATTTCTATTTCACCTTCATTCTGTTTCTTTTTTGAAAAACCTTAATACAAGAAATAACACATAATATAAGTGATAAGATGGAAAACACACCTTTATAAATAATTGTGGTTCTTTTTTTTCTGCAATGTTTAAATTGTCCTTATCTTCCCTTTATTTATGTTTGCAACAATCCATGATCTACTAGCAAATGATCTACTAGCAAATCTATGTCATTATCACCTTTCAACACAAGCACGGACACTTGATGACTTAAATATGACACCGTCACTGAACAACCTGAACAAATACCTCTAGCTACTTGACTCTATGTACATACATAAAACTAAAAGAGTAAATATTTTTATATGAAAAAATAAAATAAACCCATTAATTAAAATCCTCATTCAATTATAGCACTTTCGAATAAGAAAGAAGAAACAAATTGGAGGAGAATCTCTAGATAATTAATACCGAAGTAAATTAAAAATAATTGTACCAAGTCACCCCACACAAACTTCCCGTCCACTAGTTTCTTTGTGGACAATATTGAATTGTATTAAATTAAAAAAGAATATTTATTTAATTCTTAGAAGCAAACATAAATAGAAAGCTATCGCAAGAAGGAAGACATAGAGTCTTTTTTGGATACAAAACTACCTACTCTTTGTTAGGTCAATAAAATGTAAAATTAAATGTATTTCCTTTTTTCTCTTACACACATGGGATCAATATAATTTATATTATTGTCATACCTAGCTAACCCATGCTCATTTCCAATCTCCTCTACTTCTTCAATTTCATTGTATTTTTCTGGTATTTAAATTACTTACAGTTCAAGAAGGCATGAATGATGTCATGACCTAGAATGTCGTGATTGGGATCCTAAACCTCCAGTAGGAGAACAATTACTACATCCCAACTAACAACTCAAACAAAATACAACGCATTTAAAGATAAAAACACAAGTTTAACTGTAGAAACAAAATAAGTAGTTCCAACAAACTTTTGGAATTTAACAAACTACAAAAACAATGCGTAAATATTTCCTACAAACTTAAACTAAATATACCAAAATCTATAATGTTCGACAAGTCCAAATAAAATGGGTACAACCCAACTAAAAATACGTGTAAGTCTAACTAGAAAGTCATAGTTCAAAACGAGTGGACACAAACATAGTGGTCCCATCACATCCTGGAAGAACTTGCACAACCATGAATCTGATTTGATCACTCCTCTACTAGATGATGTATTTAAGTAGTTTCATGAAGATTCCATGTACTCAACAATGAAAGAGCAAACACTACACCATTTTAGGTCTACGGCCACACTAAATCTGGACAACGCTTATAAAGTGTTGCCTAAAATACTTTTGGGAACGCTTTTAAAGTGTAGCCCAAGATTTTGACTTTTAGCTACACTAATATTAGCAACACTTCTAAAGTGTATTCTTTAATGGGATAACCTACACTTTATAAGTGTTGTTATATTTGGCAACAATTTATTACATAAATAGCCACACTTTTAAAGTGTGTTATTTTTATAATTGTAAATACAACACATTAAAAATGTGGCCTTTGTGTTTTCACCAAAATTTTATATTCCCTCCAACAATTTTTCATTAAAATTTGATCTTCCTCCTATTTTTATTGGGCCAAAAAAAACATTAAAGAAATATTTTTTTCACCTAAAGAACGAAAAAGATAACATTTCCTAAAACTTTAGCTGAACAACTCAATTTGCAAGAGCTGAAGAAGAGATCAAAGAACGGAAGAAATCAATTTGAACTATGATTTTCATCACATTTTTCTGTCAAACTTCAGCTGAAGAACATCATTTTCAGCTAAAGAACCGAAGAGCAGTGCGATTTCTGTGGAGATGAACTGAAGAAGACGATTTTCCTCTCAGAGCTTGTTGTTGAAGATTGGAGAGCTGAAGAACACGATTTTCTTCAAAGAATCCTCTGGAAAATGCCGTTCCATCAGATTTCCTATTGAAAATTGAAAGAAAATGCTTCACAAATAAACATGCCTTATGTGTTAAAGCTTTACGGTTGTTCGAATAGAGTTTATCAGGTAAAATTTTATCATCAAAAGTCTAAATTATAGCTTTAAGATTATAATATTCTTGTATGTCAATCAAAAATTTAAGTTAGGGTTTTTATGTTCTTGTGTTGTTGATACGAATTTTGTTGATTTTGGGAGTTTTAATTTGTAGTTGTATTACGTATAAATGGGCAGATTACCTTTGATACACTAGTTTTTTCTCTTGAATATTTAATGTAGCAGCTGAAGCTAAGTCACTTTTATCTGAAGAATTGAGCTGAAGCTAAATCATCTCTCTTCGAAGAATTGAAGTGTTGAAGCTGGCGATACCTACGACATTTTGTCCCTTATATAGATTTTGTAAAGTGTAAGTAGCTACCTACAAGAATTTTTAGAAGGTTTTAATGTCTGTTTTAATATGTTGTCACAATTTTTTTTGTTTTCCTGAGTTCATGATTGTGCTCGCCTTAAGCTTGGTTTGTTCCTTTGTTAACCACAACGATTCTGTCTTGTAGCTATTTGCTGGTAAAATTTTTCTTTTTTTTCGACTATAGTCTTGAAGTGTCTAGAAGTTATTTCGTTGTTTCTCTAGTGCATTTTCAAGTATAGATCAGAAACTTTAGTTCAATATTGCTTATTTGTTTTGGGATCACCTGATATTGATGAGAGATTCTGAGGAATTTAAAGTATGCATAGATGCCTTTGTTGATAAGGTGCAAAAGGTTCCCGAGGGAAGTTGGACGATGCAGGAAGGGACTCCTTGGACTGGGAATAATGTTATAGATCATCCTAGAAAGATTCAGGTGCTGAAATTTGTATGTCATTACTAATATTGGCTATTTTTTTCATTCTAGCATTAGTAATTCATTCTTATTGTTATCATTTATAGGTCTTGTTAGGATAGAATGGGGGGCTAGATACTAATGGTAAAGAATTACCTCGACTAGTATATGTATCTGGAGAAAAAAAATGTGGATTTAAACATCACAAGAAAGCTGGTGCAATGAATGCTCTGGTTTGTAATGCATAAAGTTTTTAGTTTTGGTCTATATATACGTGATATTTCTGCTTATGAGCTTAAAATCTATTTGACAGGTCAGGGTTTCTATTGTGCTCACTAATGTTACTTATATATTGAATTTGGACTATGATCACTATTAACAACAACAAAGCAAGTAGGGAAGTTATGTGTTTCATGATGGATCCAACTCTTGAGAAGACAATTAGGTATGTTCAGTTCCCTCAGAGATTGGATGGCATTGATACGAATGATCCGTATGCTAATTGGAATACTGTTTCTTTGATGTAAGTGCAAACTTTTAAAATCAATGAGTACATATATGTTTAACATATCATTTCTCGAAGCTCTTCATAATCGAATAAGTTTGTTCTCAAATGAATTTTTAAACGATATTTGAATAATGTGGTATTCTAATAGAAACTTATGTTTAAGTGAAGTTTGAAGAGCTAAAGTGATTTTCTTATCTAAGTAATTGTACTTTATCGTTATGAAAACAAAGAAGAAATCAGCCACTATGAAGCCATTTTATTTCTCGTAAGTGAAATTTTTTAGAATCATTTTTCACTAGAATATGGTTGTCTTAACTTGTGTGCTTATAAGTTCAGCAACTGCCAAGTTTTCTCTAGAGTTTTACCAGGTTTTTTGCTGAATCATGGTTCGCTTTGCAGGTTTTACAAGCTTAACTTTGTTAATGACAGTACATCAACATATGTAATATTGTCGTCATGATTTATATATAATCATGCAAAAATGAAGTGTCTCAGTGAATCTATTAATAAGTTATCTAAAATAAAAAAATTCAATCCATTTATAGACTTGACCAGTGTACCATTTTGAAACATAGTATCGTATAGTTTTCTCAAATTTTCCATTGAAGCTGGTTAAACTTGCTCTCTTTTTGTATTGTTTCAATATAATACTATCGAAATATCATGCTTATAAATTTTACTAGTTGAAAAATGATGTTATATTTAAAAGTTCAGTTCCCTGTGTCTTGAAGGTTTAACTTTGTTTGAGCTAATACTTAACTTTGTATTTCCTTAGGGGAAGGGATGGCATACTCTGTCGGTGCAAGTGCAAATTATACACTGCATGTGACACTGTTAATGCTGGTGAGGTAAGCCTTATGTATTATTGAACTTCAAATGCTCATACTCAAATAATGTCTGCTTTATGACCTGAAGAATGAAAGTATGGTGTTTGTCAAAGTTAGAGTTAAGGAGAGACTTCTCTTATATGCTCCTTCGTTAAGTTATGACTTATTGTAAAATTTTTAGAGAAGGGATACTAGAGAGGTTAATTTGATGCTTATGGACTGCTAAACAAAATTTTCTTTTGACCTTCTCATCCAGCCAAATAGTGGTGTAACTGAAATAAAAGGAATGGTTAACCTAACTAATGAAAGTTCATCAGTGCTCAATTTTTAAAACATCATACTAGTTTTTAGGTATGCTCTTGAGAAATTAGGTTAAATATTGCTTCTAGTTGTCAATGTGTAGTTTACATTTCTTGTGTATTTGACGATATGGATGAAGTTTTGTATACATGTCCATACACAATAAGGACTAAGCCAATTATTTTGAAGGTCTGGCATGCTGAATTTGATTTCAACACTGAGGTGCTAAAAAATGTACTAAATATTGCTGCTTTTAGGCGCTAATCAGCTGTTGTTGAAGCTTTAATTGTTGGAGATCCTTCAGTTCGTTTCTCATTACAGTTGGTAGAAACAACAAGTGGTTTTCTATTTGTGTGTTTAGTTTGAACAATATATGATTTTTTTGTTGTGTGAAGGGATAAGTTTACTTCCTATTTATAGCAGTAGAAACAGTTGAAAGGTTTTGACAGCAGAAACTTTGGTGTCTTTTCCCTCTAATCTGATCCCAACAATATGAGAAAGTGAATTCTCCATTTGCATTGGATTTCCAGATTGGTTGATCAGAAACCATGAGTTTGTAGTGAATTTGGGTTGCAATAATGGTCGAAAATTCAAGCTTTGTAGACACAAACTTTTTCTGCAGCTACTGTTCCTGCTGCTCCAGTCGATGTTCCTACAAGGAAGCAACCTAATCAGCCCATCTTTAGAACCGTATAGGTGAAGAAAATTAGCTTGGTGCGTTGCAATTAGAAATGTATCTTTGAGCTAGTATGCCTATGATTTTTAACTAGTAACTTACTGATTGGTGAAATGTGAGGTCCTGTGTTTGAAAGGTTCCACCAAAAAAATGCAAACATGATTTGATATGAATTGTTGGACTCCTTGCTTCCATTTGCATATAGTGTATCTAGTAGTATTTACATTCATTTAGTTTAGATTACTTGGATGAAAATGCCAGTATGGAATTTCTATATATGATCCTTTATTGGTTTGTGATCATATTTGTTTTTCTGCAGGCATTATCACAGGTAGCTTACATAAAGAGACGCTCGTACGCATGTCAGAAAAATACTTAAAATGCTTTCACATTTCTCCTTGCTATGGAAACTCATTTTTGTTGTTGTACTCATTATAAATCATATGGATTGAGAACATTTGCAGGCTGCGTGGAACATATTATAGCTACCATAAGCAGGTAACCAATTTACTCTATATAAGTCTGCTTGGTTGCTCTCTCCGCCCTCTTCAAATTCTCTTAACTGAAACTTGATTTATTAGCGAAAGAAAATAATAAATTGATTGTTGTAATGTTAGTTGTTCCTTCAAAAAATATATGAGAAATAATCCTCAAGCATAAGGGCTCAACTCAAAGGGCTCATCTGGACTTGTCTCTCTTTAGTTGTTGTTAATATATTTGGTTTAAATTGAGCTAAGGTCTTGCTTCTTTTATTTCACTGTTTTTTTGGCATTTGTATAGAACATTGGCATGGTATGGAATCTGCAATCTGCAAATTTGTTGTTAATGTTTTCTGTAATTGCTGGATTTCTTGCCTCTCTATATTGTTGCAATCTGAACTTCTTACCTCTTCTATATAACTGCCAATATCTTATTTGTGTAGGGAAATGGAGGTGATCAAATTTGAAGTGGATGATGAAGAGTTTTTGAACTATTGTAAAAGTTTAAATACATATTTGATTTATTGTGTACACATTTAGAATATTGATGTATAAGTATGGGTATGTACACAACACATACTATCTTTTGGTTGTACATGATATATTTCTCGAAGTCTATTTGAAATATATAGCTTCAATTTAATGATTAATTAGTTCATTTTGTGTTTTAGGTCACTTGTATGTATGTAAATATATTATATATATTTGCGCTACATGTAGGCTTATAAATGTTGAAGTTACACTTTGTAAGTGTTGCTCTAGGTAGATAAAAACTTACACTTTGAAAGTGTTGCAATAGATGACCAATAAAAGGCAACACTTTTTAAGTGTGACCAATAAATCTGAAAAGGCAACACTTTTAAATGTAGTCTAACAAAAAATAAGTGTTGCTAATGCACGTCTTCAAAGCGTGCCCTTATACCTATTTGGCTACGCTTTATAAGTGTTGCCAAAGATGGCAACATTTAAAAAGTGTTGCCTAATGTCAAAGGTTACGCTTCTTTTGTGCAGCCCCTAAAAAGTGTTGCTGAATGTCCAAAAGTGTAGCCTTTTATCAAAGGCCACACTTTTTGCTAGTTTAGACTACACTTACGTGGTGTTGTTGTAGGCCGAAAATGGTGTAGTGAAATGATGTATCATTACACAACCACAATTTACTTGTAGAATCATGCGGCTATTCCAAACAAGTGAAACATATCTAATAAGTCACGACAAGATAAACACACATATACTGAACATATACATGATCCATTAATAATTTTTTAGGAATGTAACATTTCACATTTTTAGTATTGAGCACATATGACCAGTCAATCGTCGTTTCATGGAACCCACCCCCAAACTGTTAGTCTCCCAGAATGTAGTACTCGGTTCCAATTCGTGAGACATATGTTACACCCGATCCTATATATACCCTCTAATGTGGCACCAATCAAAGTTTTTATGTTGGAAAGTTACACCTAATACATTGAACAAGACACAATCACAACAAGAATGTACATTCTCATAATCATACAATCATGTGATAATTCATGTAACGCTATCATTCGTTTATACTCATTAACATTTGAAGATCCATACTGTAACATTATGAAACATTCTGTATTACAATGAACAAAATGCTAACATAAACCACACAAACATGAAATCAAACAATCACCTCCCTTGAAACCAAGCTTGAATACTCCTAAGACACTTCAGTCTTTCATATCTAGATTTTATGTGCTTGTTCTAGGTCTACCAACAATTAATTCAATGCAATGACAAATAATTAAGGTCTAATTTGCTTGGATTATAACTAACCCATAACTTAAATCATGATCCTAAGGTGAATATAGGGATTTTTCCACCATCCAATTAAATTTAACACCATCCCCGACAATATATGATCAAGAAAATAAGTTCTACAAAAAAAGTTGATTAGGGGAGTAAAATCAATACCATTTACACAAAAACTAGTGAAAACTGTCAACACATCGCCTATCGTTGTCTACTAAATGTCAAGAAAATTTTGTAGAATAATGGTGTTGTTCGTGTTTATTTCTGACTCATGTCACGATAGGCCCGCTATGGTTGACCCCGTGTCACTATAGAAGCCCCGTCTTGGCTGGAATAATCCCTCCCTAGCGTCTTGCACGAATATAAAGAGTAAAATTTAGAGTTTTAATTCCCCATTTGGTTACCACCTTCATCCTATACCACTCAAAAACTACACTTTCACTCTAAAATCAGTTTTTAGAGTTGAACCCGCCTAAATTTGATTCGTAAAGTCGTACGTGTTTGTTGATGTCTATGATTAAATTAATAATTATAACCCTCAATCTTTATAAATGTTCCTATAGACCACAGACTCTAGTTTTCTCCAAATTTATACAAGGATAGTATTTCTCAAGTTACTTCTAAAAAGTTTTCTGATCCAAAATATTTCAACGATTGCTTTTCTATTTCAATAGAAATAGGTCGTTGCTATAAATATTAATTTATCCATAATTGTTTCCCAAATGAAAACTAAGAAAAATAGGTTATACTAACAGTGGAGTTGTTCCTGAATCGTTGAACAGTTAGGGATACTTATCTCACATGTCCTTCTCGGTTTCCTAACTAGCTTCCTCAATTGTACGATTCATCCATTTAAATTTCACAAACTTAATCTCCTTCGTTCTCAACTTTCTGACATCAGGATCAAGAATTGAAATTGGTTCCTCCTCAAATAGAAGGTCTTTGACTAACAATACTGAGTCCCACTTTATAATACGATCCCCATCCCTATTATACTTCTTCTACATAGATAAATAAAATAATGGATGAACTCTATATATGATAGGTGGTAACACCAATCTATAAGATATTGTACCTACACAGTAAAGGGACTCAAATGGACCAAGTATTGAGGACTATGATTTTCATTCATGTCAACTCTTATCACAACTTTCATCGGTGATACTTTTAGATGAATACACTCACCACACTTTAATGTTATATCTCTTATATTATGGTCTGCATTCATTTTATGTCTAGTTTGGGATGCTAAAAGATTAGCTAGGATTCTTCTTACTTTATAAAGAGTATATCCTTCATTAAATAAACCACCAAAGATTTCATATCTCCAGCCTCAAGCCATCCTGCGGGTAATCTACATCCCCTCCCATGAGTGCCTACATTAATGCCATATCAACACTAGACTGGTAACTATTATTATAGGAGAACTCCCACATAAGTAGAACCTTACCCCAATTCTCTCAAAAGTCAATCACAGATGTCCTCCAACTGTCTTCTTACATTTGAATAGTCCTTTTAGACAGTCCTTCCGTTCGTGGAGGAAAAGTTTTACTTAAAGTGAGTTACGTTCTAAATTCATCATGTGATTTCCTAAAAAACATCAAGGAAATTGGGAACAATAGGCTGAGATGATAGAAAAGGTCATCCCGTGCAACTTTACTATCTCTTTCACATAAACCTTAGCAAACTAGTAAGCATTATATCTATTGTTATCAGAATAAAATTTTGGTTGACTTAGTCAATCTTTCAACCACTACCAAAATAATTTCAAACTTCCCCAAAGTCTTGGGAGGACAAACTAAGAAATCTATATTTTTCATTTCTCACATGCATTCCATAATTGTAATTTTCTAAAGAAAACATGCAGCTTTTTGATACATATTTTACTTGTTTGAAAATTTTGACACATAGCAATAAATTCCACCATATCATTCTTCATTCAAGGCCACCAATAAAGCTGCTTCAAATCTCGGCACATCTTGGTCACACCTGAATAGATAAAATATCGTAAACAATGGGATTCTGTTAATAGTTTTTGAATTATGTCATTTACTCGAGGAACACATAGCCTTACTTTAAAGATGGGCACACCCAAGCATCTAAAGTCACATCTTGTTTCTTGCTATATACTATTTTATTTTTGTGCTCATTAGATTCTCCTCCGAAGTAGTTGTCCTTGATCTCGTGAATGAACGTTACCCTTACTTCAATATTACCCAACACCCCACCTTTTTTTGGATGCCCAACTACATGATCTTAGAATAAAAGCCTTGAATTTCCATAGCCAAAGGTTTCTTTGATACACTCATATAAGATAGACTAACTATACTTTATGCCTTCCGACTTAGTGCGTCTACCACAACATTATCCGTACCCGGATAATATTGTATGGTCTTATCATAGTCTCTGAGTAACTCCATAAACATTAATTATCTCAAATTTGAATCCTTTTTAGTAAAACACATGGTGTACACTAAGATGATTACTAAAAACCTCACACTTGGAACCATATTTGTATTGTCACTAAACATTAAGGGAAAACACTACCGCTACCAACTCGAAATCAAGTTTTGGTTAATTCTTCTCACGAACCTTAAATTTTCCCGATGCATAATCTATAAAATTCTTACCCAACATTAACACAACACCCAAATCCGAATGTGTAGTATCACAAGGTATAATAAAATCTTTACCTTTCAACGTTATTTGTAGAATACGCATTGTCATCAATAGAGTCTTGGTCATTTGAAAGTTCTATTTGCACTTTTCAGTCTATTCATACCGCAACTTTTTACGGTCAACCATTTTAAATTTGTTGAATAGAAGCAAAAATCTTTCCAAATCGACGATAGTATCTAGATAGCCCCACAAAACTACTAACAAAAGTTACAGAGCTAGGCCAAACACAATTCTTAACTACTTCATCCTTTTGGGAATCTACCATTATCCTTTCCTTTGAAACTAAATGCCTCATAAAGTAAATTGAAGACCAATATTCACACTTAGAAAATTTTGCACACAACTTATGTTTCCCAGGAGCACCCTAAATATTATGAAGATAGTCGACATGGTCTTACACGCTTTTCAAATAAAAGAAAGTATCATTGTCACGACCCACAAGTACACCTTAGAAGTTAGAGCATCCTTGTGTTGTCACACGCCAAATGAGACTTCAAAAAGTCTCAGCTAAGCCTCTCGTATCAATCATTACGTAATAACATAATAAATTTAGTAAGAATTTAAAACTTTCTTCACACACGATGAACTCTTTTAATAATCATAACACAAGCGGTAGAATTTCATTTAAAATATTAAACCTTTACACAAGCGGAACAATTTCATTTAAAACAAAAACATTTACAACATATCCTTAAACAATGTAAACTTTAGATTATACATGTAATGACTGGGTCTAGAACCTAGCTGAAACCGGAGTCATTGACCACTCAGAGAGCATAGACAAGCCTACTTACATCATCATTGCATTCGTTCGGTCAATTTTAGCGGAAAATTTGATACTTTTTCTTTTGTATGAAGTGTACATAGACTTGAAATTTATAACATGCATACACTTATAAAGAATTTCATTACTTCTGTGTATCAACCATCTAAACAAGGATCATTAAATGTTAAAATAAATAGCCTTATAGCATAAGTAATAATTGACAAAGTGGAACCATTACATAAGTCTGAGCAAAATAGGAAATAAATACAAATAGAACCTGCTCCACTAACCTAAACCCATTACTTAGGTAGAAACATAACGGCAGGCACCCTTGAATCGATGAGGACCTACCAGATCTGGATGAAAAGCTTTGATGTCCGCACAGCTGCATTGAATGTGTTCAAACCCTTCTTAGACCTACACCTAAAATAGTATAATTTATGGGATTAGTACACACTTGTACTTAGTATGGGTGTATGCAAGTACACACCAAGGAGATGCACTATAAAGAAGAGCTCTCTCCTAACGATATGAATTATTGAAAGCGAAGTCAGTTTGACTTGCCAAATAAGATTAAAAAAGTCATGCTATGAGAGTAACATGCATTATAATTGTTTTCATATTGCATACAACAAATAAAATATTTCATATAGCACGTACATATAATACATATCATTTATTCTTATGTTGTGAGAGCTTTGCATCACAGACTTAATATTAGGACTTCCGAAAATTAGGGCTCAACATATGGGACATCAAATAGGGAGCCTTCTATAGCAAACACAGAGTCTTCTTCATTCATTCATACGTACTTTAATTTCATTTGTTTGTAGGCTGGTGTGAACACGAGCTATACCTACGATATTGTTTAAGACTCTCATAGGGTTCACTATACAATGACCAAGAATGACCTAGTGTCATTACTTGAGCCTAGTTCACCTCTTGATTATCCCATCCAAACATCTTTGGTATCATTCATTTCATTATCATTTATACTTTGAGGAACTTTAAGTTTAACCAACATTGATCATATGAGCATCATGAAATCTGGTGTCTTCCCCACACCGAAAAGAGGTGGAGTCTCTGGCCAAGGTGAAACCAAAACATCCCTAGCTCGTGGAAAACTACAGTCTAGTTCACTATATTGGCAGCCTAGTTCAAAGACTAGAAGATTTAGGGAGACCCATATCAACCTTGGTGGACAGTCTTAGGTCATGAGAATTACGTGAACCTTCACCCTTTTCGAAAGAAGGAATCACCACTCATATCTATTCTATCGGTGTTCCGTTTAAAGTTTCTATTTACATTCAACTCATACATCATCGAAGCTTGCTTCTAGCATTAGATAGTCATCACTCCTTAGATGATTTATCATTTCTTCTCTATGTATTAAGTGTAAATTGTCCTTACATTTATGTATAGAGTGTGATTGAGAGTTGTCTCTTAATGTTCAACACTATCTTAGGTCAGTACTTTTGGTGACTTTATGTTGACGTAGGTACCACTTATCTCACTTGTACTAGCCTCTTATTGTGATGCCACCCTGTTCTTGCTTAACATCTTTTCATTTCATCTTTACTCACCTTTACTTATTTGTTTATCGTATAACATATACATGCACTCTTGGAATTTACATTGAGGAACATTGAATGTATGGGTAGATACAACTTGTCTCACTTGCACAAGCCTCTTATCGTGTAGTCACTATTTTATAAGTATCATAGTATAACCTAATTACTCACCTTAACGCGTGAATGTTCATTTCATCATATGTAAATTTACTTGGCCTTTTTGTGTGTTTCACATTCTAACTAAACCCTCTGGGGTTCACATCATTTCATCACATACATCTTAGGTTCACTTATTTTTAAACGTACGCAAGTTTTATGAACCCATACGTACAGACCATGAGGCTTCGTTCATAATTCGTCTATGTGACTTATACTTACCAAAGATTATGTGGTACAAGACTTATGCATCTTGTAAGTATGCGAAGGTATTGATTTTTATTCCTATAAGCAACTTTCATTATGTATTAATTCACGTAATACTTATGCATCAATACGAAATTGGGAAAGGGAATACGATTTCAAATCCCTTGAGCAACACTTGGTCTTATATTAAATTTTTATTTAAAATTTTAGCTTTGGGTCCCAAGTTCGAATCACAACACCTACATTTATTTTGTTACTTTTCTCTCGTTGAACTTTTTGTTTTAGGCCGAGAGGATGTGGGATCGATCCCCCACAACCTCATTTTTTTTTTACTCTTAATTTCCTCACCTATCTGAGAGTTTGTGGGTTTGATCCCCACGCACCTATCTTTCATTTCATCACTTGAACCTTACCCCATTTCGAATCCCCCTCACCTCATTTACTTTTCTTATAGAATTTTTCAGCAGCTTACATATGATGGGGTCTTGGGTTCAATCCTTAATGACCTCATACATTTTAATTTTTTGTTTTTTTTTAAAAAAAACTCAAAACCTCCTAATGGCTTAGCCGAGACAATATTTCCAGATTTTGTCATATTTTTAGTCCACATTTTATCAACATTTGTGCGCTAGATTCTTGAGAATTTCGCTGGATATTATGTACATTGTCAAATTTTTTTTGTAGTAATTTCATACAAAAACACAAGGATTTAACATACCATTTTCATGCTCCAATTCATACAATTGTCATGCTCCAATTCGTACCAAGAGACCCGAACACACACACACATTGCACGTGTTTATCATCACATAATTCCGAACATACAAACATGAACATAATCATCATGAAAACGCGTTACATTCCAAAATTCTACCAGCAAAACATACCCAACCTACAACAATCGATGGGAGCTAGTGACAAGGACATGCAAAGGGGAGCATTCCTAGTTTTCGGATTAGAATTCGACAGAATCGTATTAGTCTACCTTTCCCAATTTCAACAAAATTAGAATTTGACAGAATCTAATTGTTACCACTCGGTACCAGTGCTTTATTTTGCTATTGCGCAGAATCCAACATGCACGGTTGGGGACAATAAATCTTCATATTCCCAAGCCTTAGAAAATTATAAGTAGTTCAGTCAAAATATGGCCTGCTGCCTGCCAAAGGTGCGTCACCTTGGATACCCTAAATCAAATTCATAGGTGAAGTTCCTGAGTATTAACCTATGGATTCAGGCATAGCGGACTGAATTGGCCGGGCTGCAGGTTTCGACCTCCCTGAACCTCTGGAATAGGAACCCTGAAATTTTGTGTGCTCTTTGTTTTCTTAGACAAAGACTTAGCCAACCTATCACGTCTAACTCCTTCAACTTTCTTTACAAAGTTTGTTATCACATTATAGCTTTACCTTGCAGGATTCATGTGAATAAACAATACGTTATGTTTGGAGTTCATTCCATTGAGAAATAGAAGAATCCTCTCCTCCTCAGTAGTTACCAATTGTGTAGCATATCTAGACAAACCATGAAACTAATCCTAATAAGTAGCTGCACTCATACCACCCTACTCAAAAACTATTATCTCATCCTTCTTGCGATCACTTAATGGTTGGGGACCTACTTCTCCAAAAACAGTACATGAAACATGATCCAAGTTAGGGGAGGTAAAGATGACGATCTGCATACCACATAAGCTCTTGAGAAATTCTTAGACTCACCTTGAAGATGAAAATTCTAAAACTCTACTCCATAGTGATGGACAATACAAGTTATGCAACATCTTATAAAAATCTAAGATTGACTCATCGGTGGCCTCACTCTTAAATTAATAGAATACTGAAGGCTTCAATTTTAGAACTTCGCAAAAAATTTCATGCTCATAAACAATCATCAAAGAACCCAACAAAGGATGTAAAAAGACATCAGTACCTATAGTTCCTCTCACCTTGGGAACGATAATAAAAATAAGGGATTGTCGGGGGTTTGAGTTGCTTTGACTGTGGGAAGAATTTCAGGGCCAACTAATCCTTTAAAGAAAAAAATAATCTTTTGAGCTAATACTCGCCTAAGGGAGGAATATTATAGTCTCATCTGCACCTATTCCCCTTGTACAACATATTCTTTATTCACAAACACGACATTCGCACAAATGTCTTCATGATAACCATAAGAGACCTTATTTTAGGAGCATTCTCAACCTTAACCCCACCCCTAGAGTGTGCTACCCTTCTTTGTCCTCTAAACATAACTCTTCCATTACTGCTGCCTCGACCACGACCTCTTGTTCAACACCCTTGAGTATGATCATTGGTTGGAGATACGGACCTGACACCATTGAAGTTACTATTCACCATTTTTAGGTAGAAGAGTGATGGAGATTAGATATTGATTCTAATAACCATATACCAATTTTAACCATATTATAGAATGAAATGAGACAAGACAAAAACATAGAGATTTGCTAAAGTGCTATAGAATCTTAAAGAAAAGTATAGAGTTCTCTGTAATGTTCCAAAAGAGTCTACTAGACTCATTTTGGTAAAACGATATGAACGAATCAACGGCTCTGATACCAACTTTGTCACGACCCACACCTCCAAAATAAGAACATACAATAACCCTTTGGTGGGAGCACCATTACTACAACTAATAAATTTAACAACAAACTACATATTTAAAGATACAGAAACATGTTTAAATGTAGAAATAAAATAAGGAGTTCTCATGAACTCTAGGAATTTAAAAAACATTTATCCAAAACAGTGCAAAATCTTCCATTGAAACTGAAATAAATATACCTAAATATCTAAAGTTCAACAAGTCTAACCATAATGGGTACAATCCAATTGAACATACGAGTAAGTATCACAAGAAAGTTGGAGTCAGAAAAGAGTGGCCTAAAACATAAAGGACCTATGACATCATGAAAAAACTGGCTCACCCATGTATCTTATTGGACCGCTGATCTCCTAGATGATGTCTATCAATAGCCTCTTGAAGATTCCTTGTACTCAACAAAGAAAGAGCAAGCGAAGTAGTAGTACACAACCAAAATGTATAGATGGTGTACGCGACTATTCCTGCAAGTGAAACACATATAAGGAGTCACAAAAATATAAACACACATGTACTCAACATATATAATATCACTTAAAAATTTAGGAGCAACTTACGATTTTACATTTTCAGTAGTGCACACATATGAAAAGTCTATGGTCCTCTGTTAAACCCTACATACAAACTGTAAGTGTAATAAGATGTGGTACCCGATGCCAGTTAGTTTGAAGGAAGTTTCACCCGATGCCATATATGCATTGGAACGTGGCACCCGATCCAAGTTAGTGTGTTGGAATGTAACACCGGATCCTATAAAAAATCCATAATGAAAATACCAATGGAAATTCTCATAATCATTCAATCAAATGTTGATTCATGATATGTAATCACTCATTTATACTCATTAGAATTTGATGAATAATAATTCAAAATTTGAATACATACATGCATTACAAAGAAGAAAATACTAACATACATTACAAAAACATGAAACTAAACCATCACATGCCTCGAAGTAAAACTTGAATCCTCCTAAGACACTGAAGTCTTCCCTTTCCATATTCTTTATTCTTTTTCTAGGTCTACAAAAAAATTAATACAACATAAGGATCAATAGTTAAGGTCTAATTTTTCCCAAATTATAACAAACAAAATAACTGAAGACCTAACTCATGATCCTAACCTTCAACAAGGTCTTTTTTCTTCCATCCTATTAATTTTAAAACCCTACCCCTAGAATATATGATAAATATTATAAGTTGTATGGATCAAAAAACAGATTAGCAGAGTAAAATCCTTAACTTTTGCAAATAAAGTAGCGGAAAACTATCAAGAAGTTACTTAGGCTCCTCTCCTAGTTCTCAAGAAAAATTGCAGAATAATTAGGTTTTTTGTGTTTATTTCTGACTTATGTCACCGTTGTCCCGCTATGGAGGCCCCCATACCGCCATAGCTCCTCAACCATGGCAGGAATAATCCCACCCAACGGCTTCCAAGGAAACAAAGAGTCTAATTTTGAGTTTCAAATCCTATTTCACAACTCGCCTTGAACCTTTGGCATACAAAAATTACCCGTTCACACTTAGATCTGTTTTTGGGTACTCGCCCGAATTTGACTCTGTAACGTCAAACGGCTTTATTAATGTCTTTGGTATCTATTCATGCGATCAAATTTTGTAATTAGATCTCTCATTTGTTAGAAGAACACCGTATACCTCATTGACTTTGTTTTAGAGCAAATCTTGACTAGGATAGGATTTCTTAAGTTAAACCAAAAAGTATTTCTACTAAAAGAATTCCATCGGCTGGTTTTCTATTAAAAAACGAGAACAAATAGTTATAAATTGTTAAAAAGTGGTGGTGGTCTATGTGAAAGCGGTAGGTTCTCAAAGTAGTTCTCCTATAGTGAAAACATTTTGACCACGTCAAACTACTAAAGTTTATGCAGGACATACACAGACACCTCTTACTTTGTGTAACAAACCTGCCTCGACTAATTATGATGATTCGATGGAGTAAATACTATATCATTGGTCTTCTAAAAAGAGCACTACTTTGAATTTTATGGAATCATGGAGGATCATACGTTAATAAACACATAGTTCTACTTGGAGGGTAATTCATTGGAATGGTAAAGGTGGCTGTTTTGCAATAAACAATTTGTTCATTAAGAGCATTTATCTGAATAATGTTTGTCCAATTTTAAAAATGGCATCTAGTGGTACTAGAGAGTCGACTTGCTAAATATCGGTCGAGCACTACAGTTACAGTATACTAGAGTTGTTTAAAAATGGGTCTAATTAGATGATGCATTTTTTTGATTAGGTATTAGCACAATTTTTTAATTTTGGTATGAGACCTTACACTAAAGTTTTTGTTTTAATTTGTGCACCCACAAAATTAAATGAAGTTATAAGTTTATCACATTTATACGCGGAAAAAATCAAACGTGAAAAGGGATCCTTTAAGCATTCATTTAGTAAGACTCCACAACTTCTGCGAACTCCGGCTAATCATTGTACAGTCACAAAGATCTCTATTTGAAATCATATAGGTTGAGTTTCTTAAAATGCATCAGATCGATCTTCCATGATACACTTTTCTCCTGCGGAGTTACAAAGTCGAGAGAAACATGTTCTTTGTTATTCATATGATGAAAAATACTCTCCAGGTCACATGTTTAAGTCACCTCCTTATCTTCTACTATTATATGAAGAGTATGGCACTAAAGTTACATTGCCATATCAATTAACCTCGGATGATATCTTAACCGAGGAATTAAAATGTTTGGAGGTTCATGAATAGTCAACTATTTTATATCATGCTTTATCTAGAGGAAATTCATCCACTACTCTCAAGTTTACTGGTCATGTTAATGATGAAGCAGTACAAGCGTTTATGGAAAATACTAGTACACATAATTTTCTTCTGGCAAAGATGAAAAAATATATTCAGTTTAAAACTGAACTAACGCGAAACTTTTTGATGGTGGTAGAAAGAAGAAATTGACTATGATGTTGGGGTGTAGGTAGAAAAATTTCAATGACCATACATGGAAACAAAATAGTGGAAGATCTATACATTTTATCAATTCAAGGTGCTAATAGAGTAATCGGGGTTTCATGGTTTCCTACTTTTGAAGATGTCCTTTTGATTATGCAAACAAAATATTTGAATTTACTTTAAATGGTTCGAAGATCTTGTTGAATAGGGAAGAACGCATAGATGTGTAATCGATGATTTGACAAAATTTGAGAAGAATGGTCGCTACGAATAGTTTGAGAAGAATGGTTGCTACAAATGGAACATTGTGTAATATTCATCTACAATTGGTACATGATTTGGAACCTTCATGTACTCCCCCATCTAAATTATAAATTGTGCTAAACATATATGAATATATCTATAAAAAGCCTTTAGGTTTGCCTAATTCACATAGTTAGAACCATGATGTTTGTCAATTTTGAGGTGTAGGACTTATGAATGTGAAACCACATCGATATCCTTATATTCAAAGCAGGTTATCGAGAAGTTAGTGTCTAATTAATGCTAGAAGAACGGACAATCAGAACAAGTAGTAGCCCATTTTACTCTTAATATTGTTGGTTTAAATAAAAGATTGCAAGGAGCAGTTTTGTATTGACTATAGTGCATTCAATACAATCATTACATATGATAGATTTACAACAACTAATTATCTTTTTGATGAGTTGAATAGTGCTTGCTATTTTTTCAATTTTGATTTATTACCTACATATTATCTAAATAAAGTCCATCAGGATGATGTACCTAAGACGACATTTTGCACTCATTATGAACATAATGAGTTTATCATCATTCCATTTTTTCGTTCAAATGTGTTTTCTATATTACAAAAAATTATTAATGAGCTATTCATACCATACTTGCATCAATATATCTTTATATTCTTTGATGACATTTTGATACATAGTCCTTCTTGGACTGATCCCATGGAATATTTTGTCTTGGTTCTTTAGTTATTGCATCATTAACAGTTAGTGGCCAAGCATCCCAAACGTTTATTTGGATGTAATCAGTTAATTACTTTATTGCATGGGACATATATTTTATATCATCTCAAGGATTATCTGTCAACCTAGGAGAAGTGAAACCAATCCATCAATTAGCACCACCGCTTACAATGAAAGAAGTGAACCATCTTCTATGTCGTGCATGATACTACATAAAATTCATCAACAATTATGTTACAATATAATATTGAATCATTCATTAGCTCAACAAATAAGTTTTTTTGGTGGACACCTGAAGCTCAAATAACATTTGAAGCCCGACTCAACTATTTACCATAACAGACTTCAATAAGGAATGTCATGTAAAGACTAACACTTAGGGGAAAGGAATTTGTGCAACTATATCTTAAAATGTCATCCAATCACTTGTTTTTCGTTAGAAATTGAATCCAAGGGTTAAATGTGTGTCGGCATATCATTATTAGATCCTTTCCATTATTAAAGCTGTGAGTAAATGGAGGCAAAATCTTCTTTGTAGATGGTTTACAATACTAACATGTCATAAGTCTTTGAGGAATATCACTAATCAAACCATCAAAACTTCTAAGAAACAACAATGTCTCACTAAACTAGTGGGTTATGATTCTTATGTTATATAGAACCCTTGAAAACATGATTCAGCCTCTGATGCCGTCTATCATAGATAAGATGCTTTTCTTTGGACCATTCCTGCTAGGACTTTTAATGTAGAACAAGTTTGAAATCATTAAATAAATAAAATATAGAATTATTGTCTTATCATCAAGCTATTCAAGAGGATGAGGAGACTAATGTGGATTTCTAATTAAAGTAAGTGTTGTTATTTTTCAAAGGTAGGCTTCTGATTACATAAGATGTACTACTACGACACAAGTTAATGTTTGAATTCCATGCCACCAATATTAGATGACATGCTCGTGTTGAATGAACATACTATTGATTGGCATAAAACTTTTTTTGCGACAGATGGCCATGACTATGAAATCATTTGTTATAAGTTCTCAGATATGTCAACAGATAAAAAATACAGACTTGCATCTAACAGGTTATGTCAACATGTATCGATATCGGATCAAGTCTTTGAATATAATGCATTGGATTTTTTTACTTGCCTTCCAAGTTCCAATGGGAAAACTACTATCCTAGCCATGGTAGATTGTATGGATACATATTGTCATTTTATTCCTTGACCTTCCATATTGTCTACTAAAAGAGTAGCTCTAGCACTAATAGTAGGTGTATTTCTCCTTGACGAACTCTCTCGCACAATTATCAATGACCGTGATCAATGATTCTTCCATTCTTTTTTGCAAGAAATTAATAGTTTGTAGAGTTCAACATTAAATTTGAGTACCGCATATCATCCCCAAACTGATGGATAACCTGCAGCCCTTAATAAGTGTCTTGAATAAATATCTTAGTTGTTATGTTGCTGATGATCTAACCACATATGTAACTGTGCTGCTTTTGGCTGAATTTTTCTACAATAATTTTTACAAAACATCAGCTTGAATGACACAATTTCAGGGGTTGTATGGGAGGGAACCCCCAACTACCACTCAATATATATTGGGGAGCACTGCTAGTGCATTGGTGCTTACCTACTTCATTCAACATTATACAGTTCTAGCACTATTTAAAAATAATTTTCTCAAACCTCAAGAAATAATGATGACCTTCGTAGATAAACATTGTACTGATCTAGTGTAAGATGCTGTGTACTAGAAAAAATAAGAACATGAGTAGAATAATTACACAACCACATTGTAATAGTACGATTACACAACTATCTTACTATTGAACCAAAAACAAGTCAGCCTACATTATAATCACATGAATATATACCAACATATAGATTATTATGAATTTATGAAAACAACAAGTTCGCAGTTTCTATCACATCATTGGTTCTCTCACGCAACCCAAATCCAAACAGTTAGTTTGATAGAACATGGCTATCCAATTCCATAATTATGTTGAAACGTGGCAACCCAATCCAATCATTATGTTGAAACATGAAAATTCGATCAAATATTTGTGCCGAAACCTTGGACCCTAATGCAATAATTGTGTTGCAAGATGAAAAATCGATCCAATATTTATGCCTGTACCTGGCAACCCAATCCACAATAACATACAACGATCAGAATCACAGGTACACCATTAAGATCATACATTTAGTTTATGATTTAATGAAAAGGTTATTTCATGTATTTCATTTACAAAAAGTGTGATCAACATTGTAACATTTATACATACTCAAGTATTATAACGAAGAATGAACAAGCATTCACATGAAAAATATAGAACCATTCACCTATCTCAAAAAAAAATTGAAAACCTAAGAAACTTGATCCTTCCCTTTCCGGATTCGATTTGCTTGTTCTCAGACTACAAATTATCACAATAACATAGAAATCAAGAAATAATCATGAATTACCTAGATTGCTAATAATCTATGAACCCCATATCAAACCGGTGATTCCAACTAATTGACTTAGGTTTGTTTCTACCATATAATCTATCAAGAAACCCTTCCCCATAAATATTAACCTATTCTATTACGTTCTATAGATCGAATAATGCATCCGGGGAGTTAAAAAGCTAACCCTTGGCCTCAAGAATGGTCAAAACTAGTTAGAATCCCATGTGGGTCTTCCTTTCATCTAAAATTAAAAAATTTCAACAAACATTTTTAAGTGTTTCATTGACGACATAATTTACGCGTATCTCGCTAAAATGAAACTCATTCTTTTTTAGCAGCGACGTCACAGTGGCACCAATCCTGTTATAGCGGCACAAAGTGAATTAGAGAGCTCTCATTTTAAGTCCCATCTTATCCGACAAAACGGCCAACTCTCTCTACAATGAAAAAAGAGTGAGAAAGAACCCTTTTGAAGAATTTCAATTCTCCATTTTTACAACATAATCTTAACTACTACGTTCATGAAATATCTTTCACTGCAAGATCAATTCTTGGAGATCCACTCATCCAAAAAAATATCTCATAAAGCCGTATGATTTTGTTAATAGTAATGCTAATAGTAATCCAACCAAATTTATAATTTCTTCACTTGATTGCTACAAAAATCCTCTACACCTAAAAGACTACGATTTCCTCAAAATCAGGATAAGATGGGAAAATTCAAATACTACAAAAAGGTTTTTCTGGGCTTAATTTTTCATTTCTTGGTATTTCAATAACAACAAAATTGGGTCGTTACAATAGATATAAATACACACATTAATTGTCACTGAGTGACAATTTAAAATAGTAGATTAAGGACAGAGAGAAGTACTACCTCAATTAACGAAAAATCATGGATATTTTTCTCGTATGTCCTTCTTGTCTCCTAAGTAGGTTTCTTAATAGGACGATGTTTCCATTGTACTTTCATATAATTAATCTCGTTTGTTATCAACTCACGAACATAACGATCATGAATAGTATCTGTTTCTCCTAATATTGGAGGTCGTTATCTAGTACGATTGAGTCCCACATTATGATATAATCACTATCACCATAATATACTCTAACTTAGACAAATGAAATATCGGATACACACCAGATAAATTAGGGGTATAACAAACTTATATGCCAAAGGCCCTACAAATTCAAAGACTTCAAAGGGACCAATATACCGCAGACTCAACTTACTCTTCTTACCAAATATGATCACCCTTTCATGGGTGATAACGTGAGAGTAATTTTCTCCAAAATTTCAAACTCCATTTCTCTCACCTTATAATCTGCAACCATATTTGTGTACTCTGGGCGGCTTGAAATTTAGCTTTAATGCTCCTTACCTAGTCTTGAGAATCATTCACCAGATCATCCTTCAAAGGCTTTACATCCCAACCCTTAACATTAATCCCATCATCATACTAAGACAGATATCTATGGCCACACTAAGTCCTACTTGTATAGCGTGAAAATAGCATCCTACACTACTACTCACATTATGTACTCCTTTGAAGTAACCCTTAATAAAGTACATACATATTCAGTAACTCTTGACAAGAAAGTAACTCATATATATATATATATATATTTACAATTCACATACAATATGAATCATTATATTTAAGCATATAAGCATTTCAATCAACATTCTTCATGAATTCATTAAGAGCACATTCATTAACATTATAAGGAACAAACCATGACTTCTCTTAAATGCTTACTTGTGCAATGCATAGATAGCATCTCATTCAACCACACATACTAAGTTGTACATCAATAAGCATCCATAGTTCATTAACGTTATTTGTGAGGGTAAAACATTACCGACGTAGACCATGTGAGCATACCATGGAATCTCGGTGTCACCCTCACCGATCAACGAGATTCCTATTTTCCTAAGGTAGGACCATCTTTTTTTATCCTTAAATAGATATAGTAGGTAGAACAACGTGGGCACATAGTTTATGGGATAAGGAGATAGATTCTAGATACTCCGCTTCAACTATCTTATGAGTATCAGTATCAAGAAAATTTTTGTAAGTGGACCCCCTGAACTCTCATATGATCACCAATCTCAAACCATATCCACTCAATCATTTGTATTATTCACCATAAAAAGCATTACATTCTTTGCAAACAATCATTAAGGGATAAGAGATTGATACTAGGTACCTCACCTTAACTCATGTATGGCTTTCAAATTAAAACCCAACATTCATTAGAAGGGATTAGGAATGTTACTAGATACCCTGTCTAAACTAATGTATTATCATCCATCGTAACCAGACATTCATTAGAAAACTCATTGATTCGAAGATGTGTATATCCTTTACATAAGAATCTCATTTTGTTCATTAGAAAATAATTGCGAATGGCCTTTAAAATATACTCAACACTAATAAACATTATCATTAACCTTCTTTAATTCATTCATATGTGTATATGTGAGAATAACATTTCACATCATCACCATCATTCACAAGTGTTAATAGAGAGATAACAACAATGTACTTCTTGACGTTTGCAAAGATCAAATAAATCTCAAAGAGGTCTACATCATCCTACTTTCGAAAAATATGTTACTAAAATCCATAAAATCGTAAAGAAGTTTAGGAGAGAAGACTGAAGATAGCACTAGAATTATACTCAAAAGATTCATTAATAAGAAATCATATTTTCTTTTATTTATTTTACTTGAAGTTAATATTCAACGCTGATGAAAATTTACTCTGAAAAATTCGACATACACACTCGGACCAATTTTGCGCTTCGTCTCTTACTTTTGTAAAAATACTACAAGTTCAACTTTGTGATGGTCTTCAAGAAGATCAAAGATTTTCATGCAAGCATATATATTGTGTTGATGGTCTTCAAGAAGATCAAAGATTTTCATGCAAGGATATTAATATTGCCACATTTGGTTATCTTAGTGATGTCGATGTAGTAATTTGATAATTCACTTGTTACGGCCCTTTTAGGGTTTTAATTTAATAGATTTAGGTCTAAACATGTGTATTTTGTTCCAATAACTATGTAAAACCGCGAATTTCAGGTATTAGTATTTGGGGACTACACATGGACACTATGGATAAAAAAGGAACAAGGTATATTGACAAACGTAGAAAAGAAGGTCTAAGGACCCCATTTCCAAATGGGTGAGTCACCGAATTGCCATGTTCTAGCCTGATGTCCTAGTGTGCCAATCTCTAAAGGAGAAAATCAAGTCAATGATAGAAAGGAGAAATCGGCGATATGATTAACGATTCTATGAGGTAGTACTAAATCATCAAAAGTTATAGACCATGAAGATGTTCAAAATTAAAGAAATATAACGTTGTAATAGACAAAAAAGAGAATCATCAAATGGATCGGCTATCTTGATTACAACGAATGGTCCTTCGTAATACATTTTGGAGACTATAAATCCTTATTTGAATAATAAATTTAATATCAATTTTTTATTTGAAAATATTAGTTTCCAGTTTTTAAAGTTGAGAGCTTAGAACTAAATAGAGAGAAAATACTTGCTTAGCTTTGAATATTTGAATATTTACATTTATATGAAATTGTAAATGCGTGTTGAAGATTCTTTATAGTAGACTTTTGTAAAGAGAATATTAATTTTACCTATTTCATGGACACACATTTTGGAACAATTTCTATTTTACTATGTGTACCTAAAACCATAATTCATAAGGTTAGACTATGGGTTGATTTATCTGCTGGGTATTGTTTATTTATATATTATGAATTTTTGTATAAAGTTCATTTCATTCACTAATTGTAGTTAAAATTAATGATCTTTTGTTGCACATACGATCCTTACTTAAAAATTTTGGCTTGCTCGAGAGAGATGTTTTGAAACAAAATTACAAATTTCATGGTTTGTGAAATTGGAATGTTATGGATTCAACTAGAAAGAGTGAATCCTAAAACCTCTTCCACACATTCAGCCCGAGAGTGAAAGGACTAAAGTGAAGGTTGTGCTTATTTTCTTCTTAATCGTGTTCGAGTGAAACAAATTTTATTGGAGGCAAGTTGTTGGAGAGAATGTTTATTTCAACTTATGTCTAGATTATTCACCAATTTCCATCAATTTACTAGAAATTGCAATTGATTGGTTAGATACCTTATCCCATAATTAAATAAAATCAGAAGGACCCGTCGCTATATTATAATTTTCGTTTTTATGTTTTTGTTGATAATTGAATGCAAATCCCCTTTTTGTATTTGACGTTTATGTCACCCCCAAACTTCAATTATGTTGTTCTTTGTAAAGGTTTGTATCTATGGTTGACATGAACATGATCTACTTTTATATTGATTCTCGTTTACAAACTATTCCCTTAGGGCTCGACCCCAACTCACTAGTTTTGTAATATTACTAACTAACAATCATTGACGCTTAGTATTAGATGAAGTGTATTTGAAACATAATAAATCAAAATGATGCCACTCCGGGGGATATGGTGTTACTTGAGAATTTTTAGTTTAGTCTAATTTTTTTTTGTTAGTTTTACTGAACATACGTAATATTTAGTTTCATCTTTCTTGTTTCTCTATTTGAGTATGAAATTAGAGAAAATCTGGTAGAACTGGTGACCAAATTGACCTCTCTCCTTTGAGGATGATATTTCATAGGGATAACATCCTATGTTTCAAGACAATTAGAGGGTGAGTCAATCCGTGAGCTGTGGTTGATATTAGTTTTCGTAGGTTTGATTATGTCTCTTAGGGATAACATAGAACCTTAGGCAACACGCTATTAGACTTCTTCCACAAAAGTCTTTTCCCAAACAGTAGAAGAGTGACAATAGAAGAGTGGCTGACAAAATTTTTCTGGGGGGAGGTCTCTTACGACTACCCTATGCAATATCATCATAACTCCTTAATCACATAGCCATGAAAAATAAGGACACTAAGAAGAAACAATTTTCCGCACGCTGGTTTCTCAGCTGGATCTAGTTTCTAAGAAAATAATGGAATTGGAAAATCGAAAAAAAGAATGACGAAAACATTAACCATTAAGAGCGTATAAAGTTCAATATGAACTAGGGTGGGAAAATATAGGAGATAATCTCACTCATTCTCCACAAATTGAAATTTCACGAAAACTGTTGAATGAGATCATAGACAATTTCTCACTGCTGAATGAGATAACTGCTTCCCATTCCATATTTGTTCACCTATAAGTGACCTAAATGGGTCATGTGTTAACTCTTCTTTATAACTGATATTGAATTACATATTGAAGATATATATTTTTATTCGAAATATATTACTTAACTAATAATCAATTTATCATTCAAATTTTAAAATAAATATTTTATTTCCTTTTTTTTCATATCATTATTATTTTTATATTTTCTTAATTAATTTCAATACAATATAATAAAAATTAAACATAAATAATAATTCATCATTCCATAATTACTTGTCCAGTATTAAGTTGACATACCTATAAAGAAAACAATTAGTTACATTGTTAGTTTACCATTTTACCCCTATTAATTATGAATTTGATCAATTAAAATTCAATATTTTCAAGAAGTTCTATCTTTTTCACAAAAATTATTTGAGTGTATAATAGGTAAAAAAATTTCCTTTCTTGATTTGTCAAAATGTACAAGTAATTAAAGATAACTATTGCAAAATATTGCCTTTTTAAAGAGTTAGAATTGGAAATAGTCTTCTTAGGAAAGAATTAAAAATCTTTAAAAATTTTGAAGTTATATAACGTTTTAGTTTTGGGTCAACTTCAAACGACCATAACTCCTAAGTCAAGATGGATTAGGTGTTATTTTAGATACAGTAGGAAATATCTTGGAATATCTTTCCAACTCTGTCGAGTTTGTATGAGTGAAATATGCTCATTTGATGTTGGACTGTTGAAATCAGGAAAGTCTATATCATATCTGAATGGAATTTCAGTCTTGTCCATAGCCTATTATTGTAATTCATTTTTTGGAGTTGATTTAGTTTCTAAAAAGAATTACTTTAGCCTAGTCGATTGGAAAATCATGCTAGGTCTTGGAGAAAAGATAAAAGATTACAGAGGATAAAGGAGAAGAAAAGTCAAGATTCATATAAAACGGTGAAGTTAGGTTGTGGATTTAGTCAAGTATTTAATCCTACAAGGTATATTATATCATATAACATCTCATTACATCAATCGTGCACAAATCATCATTCTATTTAGAGAAGTTTTTTGCTTTTAATAGCAAAATCTAATGAGTGCTTGATTTCAATTAGTTTAAATTTTGTGGTTTCTTGTTGTTAGATTTTCTATAAATTGATTAATGTTATTACATGTGGTTTCCTGTTGGAAATTGCATATAATTATCATTTAGGTTTTCATAAGTGTTCGGGAAAAAACTAAGTCTAATAGCGGGCTTAGAGTTGAACAGAAAGGAGAAAAGTTAGAGTGCATCTAGTCATGGGCCTGGGGTGCTACCCCAGACATAGATCCCATAATGGGAATTTGAAGTATGGCCTCACGGGTGCAATGCAAGCCAGTGCACCTCACCCCCGTTAGTGAAATTCAATGTTGGCGCCCGGCGCCTCTCAGAGCGCTAGTTACACTTCTTCTTCTAGTTTTACCCTTTATTTCCATACTAGTTCCTTAAGAACACACCTATGTTTTCTAGTTGATTCAAACACTCTAAGTTTAGTCTAAAAATCATGATATCGTCAATCAACATTAGATCTTGAACCTTGAATCCATAATTCAATTCAAGAAAATTTAAGAGTCATGTCAAGAAAATAATAAAGTCAAAATATGTTCGTAGAGTTTTTCAAAAGTCTTTTACAAACGTGTTAAATCTTTTTTAGAAGACATAAGCTGTGATCTGAGTAAAATGTAAGAGTAAAAGTTGAATTCTTCAAAGATTATGCGTGAACTAAGTATTCCTAGAGAAAGATATTTTGTCACGTTTGAGTAAGAAAGGGAACATCCTTTCCAAGAAAGCTTTTAAGATTAGTTTTAAGTAATTATCGTTAACAAAATATTTTTTTTATCAAAACACATGAGCTATTTATAATGAGTGTTGATATGGGGATGCGAGTTCATAATAACTTACGTATCCATAAATCATGTACCCATGGATAGAATGTAAAAAGGATCCATAGATAGAAAGTAAACACATGAGCTATGTAAAAAGAATAATACTTTTTTAGATGATTTCTTAGTAGTTGTGAGAAGAAAATAGTTAATCCACTCACTAAAGGCATCCTATACGATAGAAAACTATAGGAAAGTTCGTGCAGCACATGCAATACGTCGTATCACCACTTGGGTTCGTAGTGGTGGTTTTCGGGTAGAGAAACTACAAAAAAAGTTTATCAATTTATTATATGAGTAAGTTAAGTAGTAAATGCACTTCTTTAATAAATGGATTCGACATATATTATTTTAATAATTTTACATATATTTTATGTGAAATGTTGCTTTATATTAAGTTAAGTTATTTATGAGTTGAGGAAATCCAAGGTAAGTGTTCTTTTCCGATTCTCTTTAAGCTTACATTGTGTTTTAGTATTTCTCTCCCATATTCTTACATTCAATGTACTGACACCATTTTGCCAACATCATTTATGATGTAGAAACGTATAACAACGATCATCATCAAGCGCCTTGTTGATCCAGTTACACACTCTGATTTATTTGGTAAGCCTCTTTAATATCCAAAGGAATAATCTTTATGATTTTTTTATTGTAATTTAGTTCATTTCGATGTATGGGTCTTGTCTCAACATCTGTCAAATAGTCAATTGTGTAGTTGTCATTACATTGTTATTTCTTATGTTAACATTTCAGATTCCTTCTATTGTAAGCTAAATTTTATATTCTTAAACATTCTTCGTTTAGTGTGAGACAATTGTTTCATAAGTGCATTTTAACATTGTTATAATGCTTAGATTCTTCCGCTAAGAGTCTAGCTAAGCGAAGGGTTCATTTAGGGAAAAAAATGGTTCTCAAGTGTTATTCCCATCCTGGGTGTAGTCTCGAGGCATCAAAAATGTTGTATGAAAGCATAAAGTTGAAGAGTCCTATGGAGTGTAACGAGTCGTGTGAGTTGGGTCCTAGTTGTTGGTGTGAAGCGCGCCACATCTATAATTGGGAGGATGCGACACTTATGAAATTGTTCACTTATTTCATACTAATTTTGAGAGTTAAAGTTTGATCTCTATAAAGTCTCTTTATAATTCATTCTTGTGTGTATTTTTCAGTTTATAACGCCTTCACGATCTATCAAAGGTCATACTGCTAAAAGGAACCTTCAGGATCAAGGGGTACCGAATGCACATGAAGTACAACCCGAAGGAGAAATCACGAATGTTGAGTTCAAGGAAGCAGTCAAGATGTAAAGAAAATTTAGGACAAACCAATTAGCGAAAAAAAGATGGCCATGAGAACAAAAGGCTGATACTTCGATGATCCATGTGGTTTTAAGGATGAAACCTCACAATATGACTAGTTCAAGAAATACGAAGGATACACAAAACATTATCGAGTGCAAAAGGTATTTGAGGTATTGTACAATGTTGATGTTGAGTAAGTAGAAGTAGCAACATATTAACTTAACAGTGATTATAGGACTCTCTTTGACTAGTGAAAGAATGGTAGAGATGAGGGAGCACTACCTCCGGGTTGGGATTGTTTTGAGAAAGCCTTCTTGAGGTGTTTCTTTTCCCAAGAATTTAGAGGATAATGTATGAGTGTTTCTCTCTCTTATTAAATATTCACAAAGTGTTCATGAGTATGGGTTGAAATTCACCCAACTATCCCATTATGCTCCGGTGATGGTTTCATATATTAGGAGTATAATGATTTAGTTGATTGCTGGGATATCTTGTGTATAAAGTAAGAAATGTAAGATTTCAATTCTGAATATAAAAAAGGTTCATGGTCTATGTGAAGAAGGTTGAGGAAGAAAAGCTTAATTAGCGGGACAATGTCAGAAATAAAAAGTGTATGTCGTCATGAAATGACTCTGGGCATCAAAGAAATAATGGAAGCTAATCTTCTTTCCAACAAAAGAATAAGAGACCTGCTTTATCATTGTCTACTGTACCTGCACCCAAAAACAAAGGTGAATATAATAGTAAAAGTTCATAGAATTTTAGAGCTAGGTGTGAACAACCTCATGGTAGTGTGGCACAAGGAGGTAATTGGGCCCCTACATGTCCTAAATGTTGTATAACCCACCTAGGTAACTTTCATGATGTCTTCAGAGGTTGTTTCAATAGTTGAAAAGATGCTCACTTCATTAAAGAGTGGCCCAAGAATAATCAAAATAATGGGAATCTGGGTAATAGATCCCAATTTTATCTGTTGTACCATCATACAGGGTTGCACCAGGAGGAGCTACTTCCGGTAGTGTTAGAACAAAAAAATGACTTTATTCAAGCACTATTCATTAGGAGAAAAATAATTTTCAAGATATTTTCATTGGTATGATTAAAGATTTTACTCTTGATGTTATGATTTGCTCGATGCAGGAGAAAATTTATCGTTTGTGACTCTTTATGTTACAAATAGTTTTGCTTTTATATCTGACAAACTCTGCGTACCCTTTTGTGATTGTACGCTAATTGGGTAGTTTTTCCTAGTTGTGTTATTATATCGTAATTCTGTCGTTACCATCTATCACAAAAACTCAATTACTTATTTAATTGAGTAATATATGGTATATTTCAATGTTCTTCGAGGTATGGATCAGTTTCATGCTTATTATACCTCCATTAATTGTAGAACTTGAATTGTTAAGTTTAAATTTCCTAATAATCTAGTATTAGAGTGGAAAAATAGTTTTGTAGTCCCTACGAGTCATTTTATTTCGTAACATAAGACAATAGAGTTTATTTCCAAATAGGTGTGTCTATTAATTAGTCCGAGTTAATGACTCTACAGTTGACATACCTCATATTCTACCACATTCTATTGTGAGTGAAGTCCTAGAAGTCTTTCCAGATGATCTAACTAGAGTCCTTCATATGAGAGAGATAAACTTCGGTATAGATGTTCGTCCAAATACTCGTCATAATTTATTCACCCATATCGAATGTCTTTAGCAGGGTTGAAAGAGACTAAAGAACAGTTGAAAGATCTCCTTGATAAGAGATTTATTAAACCTAGTGTCTTAGTTTGTGGTGCTCTTTTCTTGTTTGTTAGGAAGAAGGAGGGTTCCCTTAGGATTTGTATGGATTACCACTAGATTAACAAGGTTACAATTTAGAATAAGTATCATCTTCTAAGAACTGATAGTATTTTAGATCAGATTTAGGGTGCTAGTTGTTTCTTTGTGATAGATATCTGAGATCGGGATACTATCAATTGAGAGTAAGGGAATATGTTATTCGAACGACAATATTCAGGAATTGCTATGGTCATTATGAGTTCCTAATTATGTCATTTGGGCTGACCAATACGTGTGCAACAAATATAGAACTTATAAATAGAGTATATAAGCGTTATTTAGATATATTTGTCAATTTCTTCATTGATGGCATACTAATATATTCGAGGAATGTAGAAGATCAAGCTAATCATCTCAAATAAGTTCTCTACATTCTTAAGGCCAAGGATATGTATGTTATGTTCTCAAATTTGTGTTTTGGCTTGAAAGTGTAGAATCTTAGCCACACTGTTTTTGGTGATATAATTAGAGTTGATTCAAATAAAATTAAGGTTGTTCAAAATTTTCGTAGACCCATATCTCGAACAAATATATAGAGTTTCTTAGGTTGGCTAGCTATTATAGAATATTTTCGAGGAATTATCATCTATTTCATCCCCTTTGGCTAATTGAACTCAGAAAAAAGTAAATTTTAAATAGTCTGAAGTTTGTCAGAATAACATTACGTAATTGAAGAAGAGATTGACCACTGCCCCAATTTTGGCCTTTCCAAAAGGTACACAATGCTTTGTCATTTAAGGTGATGCATCTAGAGTTGGTTTTGGTTGTGTGTTAATGCGGCATGTCAAGGTTATAGCTTATGCCTTGATATAGTTGAAAGGTCATGAGAAGAACTATCGAACACATTATCTAATGTTGTCTACAGTATTGGGTTTTAAAATATGCCACCATTATCTGTATGGTGTTCATGTGGATATGTTCATCAATCACAAGTCTTTACTATATATTTACTCATGTAGAGCTTAATCTAACACAAAAGATGTGGTTATATTTACTAAAGGATTATCATATGAGTATTCTTTATCATCGTAGTAAGTCTTATGTTGTTTTTAATGGCTTGAGCAAGTTATCTGTGGGATGTACCCCACATTTTAAGGAAGATACAAAAGACCTAGTAGTAGATGTGCATAGACTTGCATGATTGGAAGTTCGACTAATGGATTCAATTTAATGAAGAGTACTTTTGATGAATGAGGATGGATAACCACTTGTATAGAAGTTAAACAGAAGCAAGACCAAGATCCATTTTTGCTTAAATTAAAGACAAATGTTCATAAGAAAAAGTTATTTACTTTTTAACAAGGGCGCGATAATGTTTTGAGGTACAAAGGTAAATTGTGTGTACCAAGGGTGGATGAACTATACGAGAGGATCATGAAGGTAAATCATAACTATAGATATACGATTCATCCATTCATGTTGCAGAAAGATATATCTCCATTGGAGAGAAGTCTATTGGCGGAGTAGTATGAAGTAGGGCATTGAAGAGTTGTTTGTTAAGTTTCTGATATGTCTACAAGATATATTAGATCATCAAAGGCCTGTTGTATTGGTTAAAAATACAAAACTTCAAAAATGGAAGTGGATGATGATTAATATGGACTTCATAACAGGTTTAACAAGGTCTCCCACGCAACATGCTTCAACATGGGTGATTGTTGTTAGAATGAGAAAATCAACCCATTTTTTGGGGATAAATACTACCCATTAAGAAAATAGTTATGCTAAGTTCTAAATTTTAGAAGTAGTAAGACTTCATGAGGCATGGTATCAATTATTTCAAACGATAAGAACCTCCACAATAAGAATAAGAACCAATGCTATAAAGCAATTTCAATACAATTCCATCCATAATGAATTACAATTATCAAATCCACTTCATAAGAAAAAACATAAGAATTAGTATTATCATGGGTTCATGGAATTATTTTTATCATAAAACCATCACTTAACATTTAATACTTCATATATCATCAATTTAAACCTTTAAGTGGAAGAACCTATGTTTATAATTCAAAATCCGATTTTTAGGATTTTTGATATCTTTTGAAAAGCCTTTGAATTAGATGAAAGAAGAATCAAGGATAATATACCTTTTTACTTAGTGCTATTGAGATGACCACTAAATTTTGAATGAAAAGTTGGATAATTGACCTTTTTCCTTAGTGCTTGAAAGTTCTTCAATCGAGAATTTGTACATACTTAGAATTTTACATTGAAGTGAGAGCAATTGAGATTTTGATTTTGGGATTTGTTTTAGTGTCGGAATGGGTGTAAAATGACTCAACTTAAATATATAATACACCCCTAAAATACTCAAAACACCCCTACATAAATTGGAATTTTTGAAATAAGTCAAAGTTAACTTTTATTTTCGCAATTATCGTCAGGGAACAAGTCCGCGTCGCGTAGGTGTTCCTACAAGTTTCTAGAAATTAATTCATTGAAAGTAGGGTTCGTGATGAGGTCTAATATGTGGAAAAACTCTTTGGTCCTTAGTGGAGCAGGTCCACAACACAGGGTGGCTTCCTCAATGTTCTTACCATAGGCTTCCTTGACTGTACCTTGTCCAAGGCTTTGGTCATTCTCAAGCACTCTTTGGTTTATCCTTGGGAAGTCATTCCCGTTCAATTTGACCCGATGCATGTCTCTCGGGTAATTCCTCTTTATTATTGGCTCCAAAAAGTATGCCAAAACATATACTATTATGAAGGACACACTAGCACACAAAAGACTATTTTTCATACGTCTTAATCGTCCCTTCACGTTCAGACTAGAGTGCTATGAAACAAATTGATTATAGTAGTTTAGGTATAAAAACGTTACTTTAACCATTTTTAGTCATTATTCATAATGTGAGGCTCTAGCTTAGTTCATCCAATTTTTGGGGTGTTTCATGAGTCCACCACATGGAAAACATTCCTACTTGAATGAGAACAAAGCACTTTCCACATTTAGCGAATCAAGACTATTAGAGCACAATATTATATTAAACAATGTATTCAATACACACAATTAGAAGGAAAATAAACCACACATATGAGAGACTAAAATCACAACAAGAAGGTAACAACAATATCTACAACTCATCATGTAATAACACTCCACATTTCTCATTATATATTGGAGGAATTTCCTTCTCCGCATATCATCATGCTCATCACAACATTTTTAATCAAATAATGCAAATTTCACATAAAATCACATTTAGAAACATCTTGTACATTTTATTTAAGCATGCTCATAATTCAACTAATTCAACATTTCGGCAATTTCACATTAGAGACCGGCCAACATGGAAAACAAAGTAAACAAAGTCAATAAAACTCATTTTACCATCTAAACATAAACTCACAAAAAATTGCACAATTTTAGGAGATCAATGAAACTCATTTTTCACAAAGACTCAAAATATATGCAACACGCCACTAAAAAGTTCTAAATCACAATCTTGAATAGAATATAAGAGAAGAGGAAAAAACCATCAATTCTCCCACTTAGAAAGAACTCATCACAATTAAAAAAATGGACACTATAACTTACCGCACCTTAATCCATATTTGATTCCTTGTTAGCTTAAAGTTTATAGAAACAATCATTCTTCGTTTGTTCACTAACAATTGGACCATTGTAGAGAGATTTTCTTGATATTTTTTCCTCTAGTAAAAATAATCTATCACATTGTGATTATTCTTCCCACATCCAAAGCATCCACTAGTAAAAACTATACATTTTCCAGAATATTTCTTCCCACAATTTGATAAAATAGGTTTATCATGTTGGGAACCACTACCTCTGTCATAGTTAACCTTCAGACCACTACAAACATCTTTATTTGGAGTCCTCCTACTATAACTAAATTGATTGAGCATACACAATAAGCTTAGTTAGAATCTTGTTATCATGGAGCATTTTTGTGCGACACTCTTCCTACACAAGATAGGAAACACCGAAAAGGAACCTACTCATCTCATCTCTAGGGTTAGACATCATAGATGGAGCATATCTAGACAACAAGGTAAATTTCAAAGAATACTCCTCCACACTCATATTACCTTTCCTAGGGTTTATAAACTCCTCAATCTTAACCTCGCTTATATCACGGTGAAAATAATTCCTTAAGTATGATTCTTTGAACTCTTCCCACTATATAGGATCTAATTTAACTGTACAACTTTCCTTTCATTGTGTGTAACCTAAGAAACCATTTTCAACTAGTATGAATCCAACTCTCCCCTTGTCACTAGAAGATACACCCATAGAATGAATTATATGGTAAACCTCATCCAAGAAATCTTAGGGATCCTTTTCCACCTTAGAGACAATAAAGGAAGGAGAATACATCCTTACAAAATTTATCAACCTAGAGGTCATGGTAATTTAAAGAGCATTCACCATAGGCCACAAATCTTTATTCTATAGGGCCATAATATCTCAGGCTAAGGTAAGAATAGCCCATCTAACCTCCTCATTAGTACTGTTGGGGAGAACTACTGGAACATCATTCACTTTATTAGCTATAGGGAGTTGTTCATCTTTAAGAACTTGTTCCTCTCAGGGAGGAACTCCCTCATTTATTACTTCTTCCTCCACTCTGTTTGCGGATGTCATTTTTGTATTCATATCATATAAACACATGAAAACGTCTTACGAAAAGTCACTTTTAGAACTCAAATCTATGGAACAATGCAAGAGTATTGAAGAAAGTAAAATTTCTATATTCATATAGACTCACTATCATAGATGTATCACGACTGACAAAAAAGAACAAGACTGTACTACTTGAATCCTCATTATTCTTTGAACCCTAAAGAATACTTCATAACTTTATGCGCTAATACCATGTTTCGAAAGATCCGAGAGCACCGCCATGTCGCCACACGATGTACTCCACCCTTGGGAGATCTTATACAAACATATTACCATTCATTTATTACATAATTATGAAATGTAGCGTGAGATAAAAAATTTGCACAATAAATTCACCAAGGAGAACTCTTTCGTAAATAATAAGAAGGATTAAATCTAATCAAAAAACGATCTTAGGCGCATCTCAATATCATAGAGTATCAACCCTTACATTTAAAAATAAACTTATAGTCTAATACAAAGTCTTTAACAAAAGAGAACTAGAAATAAAATTCATGTCCTTGAACATATGAGGACATACAAATCTTTAGAGAACTCTACTTCCATACTTTTAATTCTAGGAATACTCACTTGCCGCCTACACTTGTAGACTTAGAAAGATGTATGAAATCAGTACAATTAAGCGAAACGTATGGTGATATTGTAGAAACCATGCTAAAAGGGACACTTTACTTGAAATAAAATTCTCACTCACTTTTTTCTAAAAGTCTCATAAGACAAGTCTAAGAAACATCTTCAAGTCAATATTCATATATAAGGTAAAACTATAATCATTAAATAACCCATAAAACCATTTAAACCCTCTACCTATGGTTATCCTAATACCCTCCTAGGTAAGACATGAAGAAACCGCCCATACAACCTATTAAATAAACACCTAAGTTCTCCTTGAGACTACAAAAGATAAGGAGATTTCTTTTCAAATACAACAATAAAAAGTCGGCATCCATTACTAAAGATCCTAAAAGAGGCATTCATACATTTAAAGGGCTTCACATAATGGTCATACAAGACCTAGGGAACTCATATTAGCATCTTCAAAGCCTTCTCGTTCTATGTGTAGATAGCGTCCCATTCTACCACCTACAATTTTGTAGAACCAATCCAATCACTAGAGTGCACATCTATCATGATCATCATAGACATTAATTGACATATACCATACTATCTAGGTATGGAATCCGGTGTCAGAAAATTCAACACCGTGGAAGGTATTCTACCTTCCAAAGGTAGAACTAAGGACACATCCCATGTAGGCACATGGTTTAGTGTTATTTAGGGCTTCTTTATACTCTAGTCTCACCCTCAAATAAAGCTACTAATATAAGCATCTTAATTTCAGTGCTTTGCCTTTCTTATCATAGAGTAAGTTTGTTCACATATGAGTATTTTAGAAGGTACCATCACTAAGCCTTATAAACTCATAATACCATTTCCAAGAATGGATCCACAAGTGTCTAGCCATCAAGGTTCATTTTGATAGATCATTTATGAAATGGGTGCAGAGATATATCTATCCGATTCCTATACTTTCCTTCATTTGTTCAATTCACAACAAGGGAGCCTAAGCCTAGGAAATGCAGAGATAACATTAACATAACTTTCATGTATCAAGTAGGCATAACTAGGCCGACAAAAATAAGACATCATATAAGCATATAGAGACTCTTCATAGTCTGTCATCATCACATTCCAACATTTAGAGGAACATGCTTTGATTCACAATATAACATAATTTTATACAAGTTTACTTAATGACCATATTAGAACATCATTATATGCCTATCTTCCACATAACAACATAAAAAAACTTTAATTCACATCATAGATTCATAAACATCACAATCTAATAAGACCAAGAACTAAGCACCTCCATAAGAAGTGGATCAATCATGCCAAACAATCCTACTATAATAAGCAATTTAATTAACTCACCATTCTAAAATATTATAATTCATCCTCAATCACCTTCCAAGACCTCCAATCATAAAAACAAAACTTAGCCATCTTCATTCACATAAGCTCAAGATCACTAAATTATAATTAAATCACAAATATACATACATAGAGATAGATAACAATAAAAATTGATTCTATATGTAATTCAAAATGCAACTATCCATATTAAATAACAATTATCAAACCCACTTAACAAGAAAAAATTAAGTAACCACGAAGATTATGGGTTCATGAATATTTTTATCATACAACCATCAATTAACATTGAATCCTTCATATATCATCATTTTAAAACTTTTAATGACACAACCCAAGATTAAAATTTTCTATAGGATTTTGAAGTTATTTTGAAAAGCATTTGAATTGGATCCTTCAATGATAGAATATTCAAGGATGAAATAACCATAACTTAGTCTTGAGAATCCCACTAAGTTTGTATTGGAGACTTGGATAATTGACCTTATTCATCAGAGATTTAAAGTTCAAGCTGAACTTGTAGGACGGGACTATTAGGTTGAGTCTCTTCTTGCAAAGAGGCACCAGATCAGGGGGGTTCTCCTTATCCCTTTGGGGCTAGACCGCAGCTCAGATCATCCTTGGATGCTAGCGATCCTTTCACCGAAGAACTCCTCAAAGAGGACATTGGCTTTCTATCTTCGAAGGGTTTAGCCACAGACCAGAGGCAGATCAAATTATGGGGCGGAAAAACTAAAATAGATAAGAATGGAAGATGCCAGCAGGGATCTGTCGTTAACGATTTGACCGGGACATGTCATCGACTTCCGAGAAAGAGTAGAAGAATGGGACCTATTATCGGAACATTGTCTAGGGCTATCTAGAGACTATGTCTGTATAGAGTAGAGTATCGGTATCGGACCCGTCCTCAGTTTGGATTGCAGGCTGCAACTCGCTGCATGAAGCCGGAATCGCTTTGACGAAGGAGCAACCCCGTTTTTCACCTTGAATTGGTCAAAATGTGCAGACTTTCTTACTTTTCGTGGAGGTCCTCTTCCACGAATTTCATCTATATTTAATCTCTTAATATTAGAATAGCTTAAGGCAGATCGATCTTATGAAAGAAAGACTTGGGCCTTCTCTACTACTTTCTTGGTATGGAAGTGTATCATAATGGATCTGTTTATCATAAAGAGATTCATCATTCCTGACCCTGCTTCACTAAGGATTTATATAGATAGAGAATTTTAGGGAGAAGTGAGAGCAATTGGCTTTTTCATATGGGGATTTTTTTGTGTGGTAATAAAGGTAAAATAAATCAAACTAAATATATAATAGACCCCAAAATACCCAAAATACCCCAACTTTAATTGTACCTTTTTAAATAAGTCAAACTTAACTTTTATTTTTGGAATTATCGTCGGAGAACAAGTCGGTGAGCAGAGGTGTTCCCAAAAGTTTCTTGAAATTTAATTTTTTTGAAAGAAGGGTCCGCGATGTGAACCAAATTTGGGTTTTTATAGAGCATGTCCGTGACGCGTAGTGTCTCCCTCAAGGTTCGGCTGACACGATGCTTTTGCAGCACCTTGGCCAAGGCTTCGGTCCTCCTCAAGGACCCTTTGTTTTGTAATTGGGGAGTCATGCCCAAACGTTCTGACCCTTATCATGTTACTATAGTTGTTAGGGTCCTTCCCGCTTAATATAAACTCCAAACAATTCACCAGAACACATACAACAAGCAAGGTCACACTAGAACACAGAAGACTAGTTTTTGGACGACTTGGTTGTCCCACGATGTTTACTCTAGTGCTACCAAACCGATTTAATTATAGTAGTTTAGGTATGAAAATAAGTTTTACCATTTTACATCATTATTCATAATGTGGGGTTCTAGATTAGGTCATTGGATTTTTAGTGTGTTGCTTCATCTATAGAGAGTTAAAAACTTTTGTGTAGATATTCTTCGAGATAGTTGTACCATCTCTATTTTGACATATCTAATGGAACCAACATAGTTTAAAGATATTATAAGGTATTTATACGACAAAGTGTCTTACCTTGTGGCTCTCTCATATTTTTTTGTGAGAAAGAAAGGGTATGTATAGATTACCGTCAGTTAAACGAGGTTACAATAAAAAATAAGTATACTCATCCAAGAATTGGTAATACGTTTGATTGACTTTAGGCTTGCATATGTTTATCGAATATAGATCTCAAATATGACTAATATCAGTTATAGTCTAATACAAAGTCTATAACAAAAGAGAACTAGAAATAAAATTCATATCCTTGAACATATGATGACATACAAATCTTTAGAGAACTCTACTTCCATACTTTTAATTCTAGGAATACTCACTTGCCGCCTACACTTGTAGACATAGAAAGATGTATGAAATTAGTACAATTAAGCGAAACGTATGGTGATATTGTAGAAACCATGCTAAAAGGGACACTTTACTTGAAATAAAATTCTCACACACTTTTTTCTAAAAGTCTCATAAGACAAGTTTAAAAAACATCTTCAAGTCAATATTCATATATAAGGTAAAACTATAATAATTAAATAACCCATAAAACCATTTAAACCCTCTACCTATGGTTATACTAATACCCTCCTAGGTAAGACATGAAGAAACCGCCCATACAACCTATTAAATAAACACCTAAGTTTTCCTTGAGACTACAAAAGATAAGGAGATTTCTTTTCAAATACAACAATAAAAAGTCGGCATCCATTACTAAAGATCCTAAAAGAGGCATTCATACATTTAAAGGGCTTCACATAATGGTCATACAAGACCTAGGGAACTCATGTTAGCATCTTCAAAGCCTTCTCGTTCTATGTGTAGATAGCGTCCCATTCTACCACCTACAATTTTGTAGAACCAATCCAATCACTAGATTGCACATCTTTCATGATCATAATAGACATTAACTGACATATACCATACTATCTAGGTATGGAATCCGGTGTCAGAAAATTCCACACCATGGAAGGTATTCTACCTTCCAAAGGTAGAACTAAGGACACATCCCATGTAGGCACATGGTTTAGTGTTATTTAGGGGTTCTTTGTACTCTAGTCTCACCCTCAAATAAAGCTACTAATATAAGCATCTTAATTTAAGTGCTTTGCCTTTCTTATCATAGAGTATGTTTGTTCACATATGAGTATTTGAGAAAGTACCATCACTAAGCCTTATAAACTCATAATACCATTTCAAACAATGGATCCACAAGTGTCTACCCATCAAGGTTCATTTTGATAGATCATTTATGAAATGGGTGCAGAGATATATCTATCCGATTCCTGTACTTTCGTTCATTTGTTCAATTCACAACAAGGGAGCCTAAGCCTAGGAAATGCAGAGATAACATTAACATACCTTTCATGTATCAAGAAGGCATAACTAGGCCGACAAAAATAAGACATCATATAAGCATATAGAGACTCTTCATAGTCTGTCATCATCACATTCCAACATTTAGAGGAACATGCTTTGATTCACAATATAACATAATTTTATACAAGTTTACCTAATGACCATATTAGAACATCATTATATGCCTATCTTCCACATAACAACATAACAAAACTTTAATTCACATCATAGATTCATAAACATCACAATCTAATAAGAACAAGAACTAAGCACCTCCGTAAGAAATGGATCAATCATGCCAAACAATCCTACTATACTAAGCAATTTAATTAACTCACCATTATAAAATATTATAATTCATCCTCAATCACCTTCCAAGACCTCCAATCATAAAAACAAAACTTAACCATCTTCATTCACATAAGCTCAAGATCTCTAAATTATAATTAAATCACAAATATACATACATAGAGATAGATAACAATAAAAATTGATTCTATATGTAATTCAAAATGCAACTATCCATATTAAATAACAATTATCAAACCCACTTTACAAGAAAAAATTAAGTAACCACGAAGATTATGGGTTCATGAATTTTTTTTATCATACAACCATCAATTAACATTGAATCCTTCATATATCATCATTTTAAAACTTTTAATGACACAACCCAAGATTAAAATTTTCAATAGGATTTTGAAGTTATCTTGAAAAGCATTTGAATTGGATCCTTGAATGATAGAACATTCAAGGATGAAATAACCATAACTTAGTCTTGAGAATCCCACTAAGTTTGTATTGGAAACTTGGATAATTGACCTTATTCATCAGAGATTTAAAGTTCAAGATGCACTTGTAGGACGGGACTATTAGGTTGAGTCTCTTCTTACAAAGAGGCACCAGATCAGGGGGGTGCTCCTTATCCCTTTGGGGCTAGAACTCAGCTCAGATCATCCTTGGATGCTAGCGATCCTTTCACCGAAGAACTCCTCAAAGAGGACATTGTCTTTCTATCTTCGAAGGGTTTAGCCACAGACCAGAGGCAGATCAAAATATGGGGCGGAAAAACTAAAATAGATATGAATGGAAGATGCCAGCAGGGATCTGTCGTTAACGATTTGACCGGGACATGTCATCGACATCCGAGAAAGAGTAGAAGAATGGGACCTATTATCGGAACATTGTCTAGGGCTATCTAGAGACTATGTCTGTCTAGAGTAGAGTATCTGTATTGGACCCGTCCTCAGTTTGGATTGCAGGCTGCAACTCGCTGCATGAAGCCGGAATCGCTTTGCCGAGGGAGCAACCCCGTTTTTCACCTTGAATTGGTCAAAATGTGCAGACTTTCTTACTTTTCATGGAGGTCCTCTTCCACGAATTTCATCTATATTTAATCTCTTAATATCAGAATAGCTTAAGGCAGATCGATCTTAAGAAAGAAAGACTTGGGCCTTCTCTACTACTTTCTTGGTATGGAAGTGTATCAAAATGGATGTGTTTATCATAAAGAGATTCATCGTTCCTGACCCTGCTTCACTGAGGATTTATATAGATAGAGAATTTTAGGGAGAAGTGAGAGCAATTGGCTTTTTCATATAGGGATTTTTTTGTGTGGTAATAAATGTAAAATAAATCAAACTAAATATATAATAGACCCCAAAATACCCAAAATACCCCAACTTTAATTGTACCTTTTTAAATAAGTCAAACTTACTTTTATTTTTGGAATTATCGTCGGAGAACAAGTCGGTGAGCAGAGGTGTTCCAAAAAGTTTCTTGAAATTTAATTTTTTTGAAAGAAGGGTCCGCGATGTGAACCAAATTTGGGTTTTTTATAGAGCATGTCCGTGACGCATAGTGTCTCCCTCAAGGTTCGGCTGACACGATTCTTTTGCAGCACCTTGGCCAAGGCTTCTGTCCTCCTCAAGGACCCTTTGGTTTGTAATTGGGGAGTCATGCCCAAACGTTCTGACCCTTATCATGTTACTATAGTTGTTAGGGTCCTTCCCGCTTAATATAAACTCCAAACAATTCACCAGAACACATACAACAAGCAAGGACACACTAGCACACAGAAGACTAGTTTTTGGACGACTTGGTTGTCCCACGATGTTTACTCTAGTGCTACCAAACCGATTTAATTATAGTAGTTTAGGTATAAAAATAAATTTTACCATTTTACATCATTATTCATAATGTGGGGTTCTAGATTAGGTCATTGGATTTTTAGTGTGTTTCTCCATCTATAGAGAGTTAAAAACTTTTGTGTAGATATTCTTTGAGATAGTTGTCCCATCTCTATTTTGACATATCTAATGGAACCAACATAGTTTAAAGATATTATAAGGTATTTATACGACAAAGTGTCTTACCTTGTGGCTCTCTCATATTTTTTTGTGAGAAAGAAAGGGTATGTATAGATTACCGTCAGTTGAACGAGGTTACCATAAAAAATAAGTAAACTCATCCAAGAATTGGTGATACGTTTGATCGACTTTAGGCTTGCATATGTTTTTCGAATATAGATCTCAAATATGACTAATATCAGTTAATAGTAAAGGAACATGATGTTCCTAAGGCAACTTTTAGAACCTATTATGGTAATGATGTGTTTTTTCTCATGTCTTTTTGTTTGACAAATGCGCCTGCAACATTCATTGACTTTATGAATAGGGTATTCAAACCTAATTTACAAATGTTTTTATCGTCTTCATTGATGATATACTAATATATTCAAGGAATAAAGTAGATCATGCTAGTCATCTCAGAATAGTTCTCCACTATAAAAGATAGAGAGTTATATGTCATGTTCTCTAAGCGTGAGTTTTTCCTTGATTTTGTGGCATTCTTAGACTATATTTTATGTGCAGAGGGAATGAAATTCGATACTCATAAAATTAAGGCGTTTTAGAGTTGGTCTTGACCTACATCTTCTATTGATCTTATAAGTTTCTTGGGTTTGAATGGCTATTAGAGAATGCTTTTAGAGGGGTTCTCATAAATTTAATCTCCTTTCACAAAATTGACTTATAAGACAATAAAGTTTAACTGGTCTTATATTTATGGGAAAATCTTTCACGAATTGAAATAGATCTTCACTACTGCCCCCTCTTTTACCATAGTAGAACGTTCACATGTTTTTGTGGTGTGTTATGATGCATCTAGAATTTAGTTTCAATTGAGTATCAATGTAGAATGAGAAAGTTATGGTTTATTCCTCAAGACATTTGAATGTTCATGAGAAATTAACCAACCCATACCTTAGAGGTTGTTATTGTACTATTTGCTTTGAAGATATGTCTTCATTATTTTTGTCATTTTCATATTGATGTATTCATTTATCAAAGGAGTGTTCAATATTTTTTTACTTCAAAGAGCTGAAGGATTATGTCACTAGTATTCCTTATCACCCATGTAAGAATAATTTTGTTGTTGATGCCTTGAAGACGTAGTCTAAAGGTAGTATCACATATAGTGAGAATGAAAAAGGAGAGTAAGCGCAGGATGAGGATAGACTTTAACGATTAGGAGTCCGACTATTGGATTCCTCAGAAGGAGGAGTAGTAATGATGAATGGGTATGCATCATTATTAATGTCAAATTTAAAGAAAAGCAACACAAGATCTTATTTGTCTTGAATTAAAGGTAAATGTTCATAAACAAAATGTATTAAGTTTTGAACTAGGGGAGATGGTGTATTGAGATATAGAGGTACATTGTGTGTACCAATGGTTTATGGCCTCAATGAGGGGATCATGGAGAGATATCATAAGTCCATATTTAACATTTACCTTGTTTCCACAAAGATGTATCATGTCTTGAAAGAGGTGTATTGGTATAATAGTAAGAAGAAGGGCTTGAAAAATTTGTTCTTAAGTCGCCAGATTGCCAACAAATTAAAGTAGAGTACCAAAGGCCTAGTGGTTTTGCTTAGAATATAAAACTTTCTAAATGAAAGTGGGAGATGATTTATAAGGATTTCATCACAGGTGTACCAAGGTCTCCCATATAGTGTAATTCCATTAGGGTTATTGTCGATAGAATGACAAAATCAACCCATTTTAACATGTAAAGACCACCCATTTGGTAGAACATTATGAAATATTGTATCTTCAATAAGTATTTAGCACCATGTGAGTGCTGGTCTCAATTATTTCTGACAGACAGCCGTATGTAATTATTGCATAATTATGGAAGTCACTCAAAAAAGGCTTGGGTTACAAAGTGAACTTAAGTACCACATTTCATCCTCAGACAGATAGCCAAGCAGAGCACACTCTTTAAAATATAGTGGATATGTTGAGGGCTTGCGTGATCTAGTCCAAAGGTAACTGGGATGATCACCTACCTGGAATAAAGTTTTTTAACCTAGAAATTTACCACTCGAGAAGCCAAATGTCTTTTCATGAAGATCTTTATGGGAGAAGATGCATATGTTATATTGTATGGTTTGACGTTGGTGAATTTGGGTTGATAGGACAAGATTTATTTCACCATGCTTTTGGAGAAGGTTAAAGTTATTTAAGAGAGTTAAAAAATGGCACAGAGTCGTAAGAAAAGCAAAACGGATGTTAGGAGAAGGGAGTTATATTTGGAAGTAGATGATTGATGAGTCCTCAAATTGGACTCGTTTGCCGCCTTATTATACTCTCAATAGTGTCCTCAACTTCTCATTCTGTCTCAAAATCTAATGAAAACTTTTATGATTCAGGTATTTAGAGTGTTAGTGTAAATATGGTCAACTAGGAGCAAAACAGGACAAAAAAGGATGAATACATATAAAGATAAAGCTTAAGCATCACAAATTACACTTGGCGATTTCTTGTGAATATAGATACTTTTCCCTTGGTTATAGTAACCAATGCTCTAAAGAAAGTTGATCAAAAAGTCAATGAAAAGGAGTAGTTGGTTCTTCTCCAATAAGTTACCTGAAACAAATAATGGGCTTATTGATCCAGAATACATAGATAATGAAGGAAAATCACAATCAACGAAGAATTAAGAAAAGGGAGAATCGCCAAATAACCCGGCGGTTCATGACTTAAGTCACCAAATTGATTCGCCAACACAACTTTTGAAATCTATAAATACAAAATTCTTTTGTTATTTAATGATAGACAAACATAAGAATTATAGTTTTATATTTTTCAGATTTAGCTCTAAAGTTTCTTTTATGTTTCAAAAGGGTTTTGTGAGAGACTTGAAGAAAGATGTTCTTCTTCTTCATAATTTGAAGTGGGTCTTTTCTATTATTCTTCCTTTGCCAAGATTAATGTTTAATTTCTTTTCCCGGTTTGATTTCATAATTATTTTAGGTATATCTTATTATTTTTTAGGTGTTTCTAAAATCCCTCATTATTGGGGCATGATTTAGAAAATATGTCTTAATAATATTGTTGAGTATTGCTTGTTGATAGGTTATATATACTTTAATGGTGATTTAACCAAGTGGTTGTGGTTTAATTTAATGTGTTTGCTATTTAAAATTAAAAACTAGTAATGTGATTTTAGGTTGCTCGAGAAAGAGGTCGCAAAACTAAGACTGCTAGACTGATGTCCTATGGAGTGGGGTGACATAAGGCTCAGCCTTAGAGAGTGACCCCTAGTTCTATATCCAAACACTCGTCATCGAAAGAACGGGTGAAGATAAGGCGTAGGCAGGTCTTTATTAGACGAGTGGATGTCTGAGAGGGACCCTTTTTATATGGGGTAAGTTGTCCGAGAGGGAATTCACTTTCACCTAAAGATTAGTGTAGTAACAATTATCTTGCAAATAACCTATCAATATCATGTACTCAACAATCTATGTCTACATATTTTGCGGTCACACCCCAAGAACTTCCCCCATACTTGATTATCTCTTTATTTTTATTCTTTTTACTACTCATGACAAAAACCTTTTTCTATTTGACACATTCATATCACAAATTGAATTTAGTTTCTTTTATTCCATAATTTTTTACGTTACTAATAACCAGAATGAAATTCTAGTTAACTTCTGTTTTAACTACGACTCTGATGTGACACAAATCCAATCCTTGCTTGGATTACTATACAAATTATATGCCATAGACACTCAAGTCGTAGGATAGTGTCGTTGATAATGATAATCCAAGAAGCATCAAAATGGCGACGTCGTAACGGAGTGGTGTCACGTGAAAATATTGTTGCTTAGAATTTTGTACTTTTAGTGTAGTCTTTTAATAAATTAACTTTTGGTTTTGTTTGGTAGACTTTGTAAATGTTTTATAAAACATGAGTGTGAACGGTACTAATGGGATCCAGGTGGATCATCAGGACAACATGAACAACCTCAATGAAGTCCAAGAGCTCAACCTCAATGACCACATCACATTGAAGGTGTTTGGACAATCCGTTTACATCCAAACAAGGGAAATGCAGTATTCCACATAAAAAACACAATGTTGCAACCCTTGCAACTATAGGGACTTTTCAGTGGATTTCCTCACGAGGACCCTCACAAGCACCTTCAAAACATTATGGATGTGTGTTGGCCATTCTCATTCAAAAAGTTATCTCAAAAATAATTTCGAATGTGACTATTCCTTTTTTCATTGATGGGCGAGGCATGCTAGTGGCGGGGTAAATTTCCATGAAACGCAATCACATTGTGAGAGGAAATAGTTATCACTTTCCATTTATGATTTTTTCTTTTTCAAAGATGATGACCATTGGGGATTATGTCCAAAGCTTCAAGCATTTGAATGAGGATCCCTTGCACGAAACTTGATTCTGATTTAAAAACATTGTGCTTCAATTCTTAACACATTGTCTCCCTGATAACGTACACATTCAATGCATCTATTGGAGTATGTACTCGGTCGATAAAGATTTGGCTGACAAACTCTCCCCCAAAGGACTAATGTAGCATCTATAGTGTCAGAACAACTTTTAGATGTTATGAAAACCATCAATAGGTAATGGTACACTCGCGAAGAGTATGTTTCCCTTATTATATTTCTATTATTTAAAGAGCAGAAGGACAATGAAAGGGATTATAATATGGCTATGATTATGAAGCAACTTGATAATATATTTAAGAAAGTCATGGGGGCAGGAACACGTAGCATCAATACTTTGTGAGTTGCGAGAAGGAATGTTAAAAATATTAATTTTAAAGTTTTATACAGTTAGGAGGTAAGAGTTCTAGCAAAACAAGGTGGTTGTTATCATTCGAACAACATGAGGTGGGGAGTTATCTATTGTTTGACTACCAAAAAGGATGGAAAGATATAGACCTTGATTAGAGGGATCAATATCTAAATTGTAAATATAGGGAGAAGGAAAGATATATGCCTCCCTACTAGCCCAAAAACCAAAGGATGTGAAATTTTCTAGGTCGAACGATATGCGCTCGCCTATCCTAAACATAGTTGAGGGGTCACAAAAAATTCTAAAAGGCATAAAAAAGATGTGTCAAATCTTAGTCGGACTGTCACCTCACATTCAATTTCATTCAAGAGTTAGAGACCCAAATGGGTCATATATTGTCTCATCTAACCACAAGACAAGTAGGGGGTGTTCCTAGTGATACTATGACTAACCCAAAAAGTGGGATCTGAAGGTTTACTTGCATTGTGATAAAACATTAACTAAGGTGTTATTTGGTAGGAAACTCAAAATTCAAATATGTCATAATAATATTGTTGAGTCTTGCTTGTTGATAGGTTACATGTACCTTAATGGTGATTTAACCAAGTGGTTGTGGTTTAATTTTATTTGTTTGCGGTTGAATATTAAAAAATAGTAATGTTATTTTAGGTTGCTCGAGAAAGAGGTCGCAACACTAAGACTGCTAGACTGATGTCCTATTGACTGGGTTGACATAAGGCTCAGCCTTAGAGAGTGATCCCTAGTTCTATATCCGAAAACTCGTCATCGAAAGAGCGGGTGAAGATAAGGCGTAGGCAGGTCTTTATTAGATGAGTGGATGTTTAAGAGGAACCCTTTTTATATGGGGTAAGTTTTCCGAGAGGGAATTCACTTTCACCTAAAGTTTAGTGTAGTAACAATTATCTTGCAAATTACCTATCGAAAGCATGTACACAACAATCTATGTCTACATATTTTGCGGTCACACCCTAAGAACTTCCCCCATACTGGATTATCTCTTTATTTTTATTCTTGTTACTACTCATGACAAAAACCTTTTTCTATTTGACACTTTCATATCCCAAATAGAATTTAGTTTCTTTTATTCCATAATTTTGTAAGTTACTACTAACCAGAATAAAATTCTAGTTAACTTCTATTTTAACTACGACTCTCATGTGACACAAACCGAATCCTTGCTTTGATTACTATACAAATTTTATGTCATAGACACTCAAGCTGCAGGATAGTGTCGTTGATAATGATAATCCAAGAAGCATAAAACTGGCGACGTCGTCACGGAGTGGTGTCACATGAAAATATTGTCGCTCAGAATTTTGTACTTTTAGTGTAGTCTTTTAAGAAATTAACTTTTTGTTTTATTTGGGACACTGTGTAAATGTTTTATAATACATGATTGTGAACAGTACTAAAGGGATCCAGATGGATCATCAGGACAACATGAACAACCTCAATGATGTCCAAGAGCTCAACCTCAATGACCACATCGCAGGTGTTTGGACAATCTGTTTACCTCCAAACAAGGGAAATGCAATATTCCACATAAAAAACACAATGTTGCAACTATTGCAACTACAGGGACTTTTAAGTGGATTTGCTCACGAGGACCCTCACAAGAACAATCAAAAAATTATGGATGTGCGTGTGCCATTCTCATTCAAAAAGTTATTTAAAAAATAATTTCGAATGAGACTATTCCTTTTTTCTTTGATGGGCGAAGAATGCAATTGGCGGGGTAAATTGCCATGCAACGCAATCACATTGTGAGAGGAAATAGTTATAACTTTCAATGTATGATTTTTTCCTTCTTCAAAGATGATGACCATTGGGGATTATGTCGAAAGCTTGAAGCTTTGAATGAAGATCCCTTGTACAAAACCTGATTCTGATTTAAAACATTGTGTTTCAATTCCCAACACATTGTCTCCCTGATAATGTACACCTTCAATGCTTCTATTGGAGTATGTACTCGGTCGATAAATATTTGGCTGACAACCTCTTCCCCAAAGGACTAATGTAGCAGCCATAGTGTCAGAACAACTTTTAGATGGTATGAAAACCATCAACAAGGCATGGTACACTCGCGAAGAGTATGTTTCCCCTATAATCTTTCAATTATCTAAAGAGCAGAAGGACAATGAAAGGGATTATAATATGGCTAAGATTTTGAAGCAACTTGATATTATATCCAAGAAAGTCATGGGGGCAAGAACCCATAGCGTCAATACGTTGAGAGTTGCGAGAAGGAATGTTAAAGATATGAAGTTTAAAGTTTTGTACAGTTAGGAGGTAAGAGTTCTAGCAAAACAAAGTGGTTGTTATCATTCGAACTACATGAGGCAGGGTGTTATCTATTGTTCGACTACCAAAAAGGATGGAAAGATATAGACCTTTATTAGAGGGACCAAAATCTAAATTGTAAATATAGGGAGAAGGACAGATATATGCCTCCCTACTAGCCAAAAAAGCAAAAGAATTTGAAATTTTCTAGGTCGAATGATATGCGCTCGCGTATCCTAAACATAGTTGAGGGGTCACAAAAAATTCTAAAAGGCATAAAAATGATGTGTCAAATCTTAGTCAGACTGTCACCTCACATTCAATTTCAATCAAGAGTTAGAGACCCAAATGGGTCATATATTGTCTCATCTCAAAATAAGACAACTAGGGGGTGTTCCTATTGATACTACGACTAACCCCAAGAGTGGAGTCTGAAGGTTTACTTGCATTGTGATACAACATTAACTAGGGTGTTATTTGGTAGGAAACTCAAAATTCACTATTTAGTTTTTGTTACCTTGGAAAAATAATTGTGTTTTGTTTGTGCAGATTGAGTAAGGAAAGCACTTGAATGGATGTATGGTAGGGAGTAATATGTCTTTTTTGAGGATCGCCAAAAGGTATTACGCACTCGATCACGCGCGCCGTTGGACTTAGTATACCCCGAATGATTGAGTCTGTCAAACTTAACAGAATGAATATTTCATTGCCGAATCGCCAACGATGTTGGCGATGTGATAAACGACAACTGATTAAACATACACAAGATATGCGAATTATATTATGTTTTGCGAAAAAATATGTGCTTGGCGCATTGATGAACGATTAACAAAACGACTAATATTTCCAAATGGTGAGAAGTTGGACAGTCGTAAATAGCAGGTTAAAAGTCTTACACCTCACACTTCCTCTCATTTCATCTCTTTCTCACAAACTCATACATACACTATAGTAGTTATATTTCTTTTATTTTAATAGTATTTTAACTGATCAAGTGTGCTTATATTTGTATTTCATTGCCTCCTAGCTCGTCCGTACAATGTAACTCGACATAAAATGTTGTTAATGAAACCTCTCTGTTACTATATCCAAAGTCTCACTAACCTGCACAATAATAAATAGTTTAGAATCATCAATGAGTCTCTAGATTTCTTGTTAAATATATTATTGATGTTTCTTTGTAAATTTAGAATCATTTTAGAGTATCTATCGTTGTTGTTCTTTGAGTTAAAATTCTTTTGTGGTGGAATTAGTTATGCCCCAAACAATCTTCATTTAGATTCTGTTATATAAGTTAAATTGTATTATTCGGGCTACAGGGTGATTTGTAAGATATGGGTTTAAAATAGGCATGTTGAGATGTTTGGGGATGTTTGTGTGCTAAACAAAAGAACCTTGACGAACCACCAGACGATTCGCCTAACTTCTCGTTTTCCATGACTACTGAAAACATTATGTATTGATGGATTTTTATATTTCGATAATAGATTCAACTCGCAAACCGCCCTCGGAAATTCGCTGGAATATTCTTTGGACGGCCTTTGGCTGCTCCCAAAACATAATTTTCATGAAATATAAATAAATAACCTATGACGAATACGCAGTTTGCTGTCCACATTGTAGACACGATCCTACTCTTGAAACCCTCCATGCATATGTTGAAGGTACTGTCTAACCTTGAATTCATAGTCATTGCAGAAATGGCTAGACAAAAAGTCATAGGGAGAGGTGATTCACCTAGCCATGTAAAAGCACGAGAGATTAGAGACGAGGAAAAAAAACAAAACTAGGAAGACTAAGGCAATACAAAAAAGAATCCCTGTCCAAAAAAAACTCTCGTCGACCCTAATATGTTGCCATAAAGTTGAAGTTCAATAATTGCAGCAAATGAGTTATTCGTAGCTCATGACAAAGAGAGAATGGTAGCAACAAACATTTCTTTCGAAGATAGGACATCGAAAACAATTAATCTTAGAACGGTAGCACTTCAGGTGCCATTTTTTAAGGACAACATTTCGGGCGCTGATACCTCAAAAAATAGTGACACTGAATAGACAAGATAATTTCTTCACTCGCTTCTTTGGATTTTTTTCATTAAGTTATGAATATTGTAGTTTTTTGCATTTGAGGCAAACACTTTTGTTTGTTGTGGGGTTAGGCCCACCTAGTTTTTCATCGTGTTTGCTTCTTTTTAATATTTGTTTTTTTGTGTTTATTTGTGTTTTCTATTTTTAGATTGTGTTTCAAAAAAACATTTGCGAAATTGTGGAGCTTATGACTCTCATTTGGGTCCTAATTCCAAAATAATGTTGACCCATCCTAAAAATTTTCAATTTATGACATTTTACCACCTCTTGTTAAAAAAAGTTATTCTTCTACAATTTCAAGCCTCGTTTTCGATCTATACAAATTACATGAATAGTGGTTTCAATTGAACAAACATGAATGAGAGGCTAGGAAGGGAAAAAATGAAGTTACATAGACGATACGTGAAATCTTTGCATCACACTGTGATTAGCCAAGTCGCAAAACAATTATCATTCAATGACTGTTGCACTCTAGCAAAAGTGTGTGGTCTAGTTTTACATAGTTGTGTATGCCTTGTGTCATGAGCTTGCCTTGAATATTGCATGATTAAATATATAATTTTCCCGTTAGTATGATTGATTAAAAAGGTTTCCACTAAAAATGATCTTAGGCTATTTAAATAGTGCAAGCAAACTATTACATGCAAAGTGGTAGGTTAATTATCACAAAATCCTTGGTTTGGTATCTAGAGAATTTTACCCCGCATATTGGTCCGACAACATGTGTTTAAGTTACTAACCTTTACCTTTACCTTATATCAGACATTATAATCGATCCATGGTGTAGGTATTACTTCGCACAAATCAACACCAGCATATTAGATAGTATCACACTAACTCTATAATATTTATTTTTTCCTATTACTACCTCCTTGTTCCGTCAAATAGCATGAATTTGAGTTCTAACGCGTGCACTCATTAAAAAGACATCTAAGCAAAAGAATTATCAATGCATGGAAAAACATTCTTTGAGAATTGCTTAATTTTTACGATTACTTTGTTAATTATTCATTGTTTCCACAACCCTTGTGGATTTAATTACCCGCGCAAGCAAGATAATAATTCATAGGTTTGAATGAGAAATCATGAACTTGCTTATCAATAAGAGAATCATTCTAAACAAATCGAAAAATTTATTAATTAAGAAAGTTTGCAACCAACTATCTCCAACGCAAAATAGAATGATAATAATAGTGGCTAATCTCTAAAAACAAGATTTTAATACCCTATATCTATATATATATATATATATATATAAAACATAGTCCTAAAGAAAACATTATTAAATTAAGGAAAAATTTTCAATTATGTGGATTTCAATTGACGAACTCACTGGCGGACAATCAATCTATCGACGGTCCTTCAATCAATTGATTGTCCATCGACTGCCTCCATTAGTCAGGTCTTAGAACTATTTTTCTCCACTAGATAGCACCTTCTCTTAATCAAATGACTGACAGAGGTACTGTCGGTGGATCTATCAACGGTCACTTGATCCATCTATGGTCCATCGATTCTCCTATGTACATCAATACTTAGAAACTTCAAAATCAGGCACTAAAACCTTCCTAAACCAATTAATGGTTCACAAATACGGTCCGTCGGTCAATCGACATACCATCGTTTGCTCTCGTGGTTTCACAGTTCATCAGATTTCCCTGATCTTGTCCATAGCCTGAACTACACATCAATAGTCACTAACTATAGTGCATTGATAAATCGATGGACCGTTGATGGCTTTCATAGGTCATATTTTAAAAACTTTAAGTTACCTTCTGCATTTTAAACATTGACATCATTCTTGCAAAACAAAATGCAATACTTGTTAAAACTACTCAAAAAAGGTTCAAGACTCGCACAACACATAGGTAAAGTTCTATAAAAATATTGTGATATCATGATATATAAAATACCTCAAATTAAATTTTTTGATTTTCCTTAAGCGACACTCTATGACTAAAAACAAACTCACCATCCAACACACACGTCTACTATTTTGCCTCTCACAAAGGTACAAACTTTCCGATAACGCAACTAGTACCCCCTTATAAAATAGAAATCCTTATTTTTCACACAGTAATTATGCTTTTTTTTTCGGTACAAGGATCTTAGTTTAAATAATAGTGCTCAAGAAAAATTTCAAATACAGTTAGTAGTCTTAGCCATAGGCGCGCCCTTACTTTCACTGGTTATGTTCACTATGATAGACTCTAGGATCATAGTAGTACTTTCTTTGCTTGTAATATAGGCTGAAAGTCTAGTGTGGCAAATGTTGGTTAATTTTTAGTTCTTTCTTTTCCCTTCTATAAAATACCGCTAAGCTTCCTACCTTTTTTCATTGCCTTTCGCTTCTTATTTCTCTTATCTTTTCTTCTTTTCCTTGCCCCCCTTTTTTTATGTGATTTTCACTTCTTTTGGATCTTTTTTCTTATCAAAACTCTTTCTCTCTTTTCTATTTTTTTTTCTTTTTGAATCATTTAATAATTTCAACATGTCACATTTTCGCTCATTTAAGCTTTTGTTTTCAACATCAAACTATTTTCATACACATTTTTGGGTCCTCGCTTATTTTAGCCCCATCAAATCATAAATTTTTGATAAGTTGAGGTTCACATTACCTAAAGTCAGGTCAAGGCCAAGACGAGGTCAGTTACTGCATAGATACCCTCAACTAAGGCTTTTGGCCTAAGTCGAGGTGCACATGTCAAAGGAGGGACTAAGGCCAATACATTAGACCCTTGAAAAATTAGTTGGTGAATTAAAAAAAGTTGTCTATTACACACTCAGTATATTTGGATCAAAAGGGACAATTCTATTATTTGGTTAACTTCTTTTAGCGTATAGATGGAATATTTTGAAAAAGGGCCTATGATCAATTCCTAGTTTCTTACACAAATTCTCTTCGCTGGTGTCACTGGGCATGTTCTAGTTAGTTTCAAACTGGTTAACACTCAAATCTCCTCACACTCTCTTGGCACATCATTACAATGTAAGATTATAATATTTCCTAGTTATGGTTTTAGTATAATGTCATGCATTGCTTCTTTATTTCATGCTTAGATCCAACACATTCAACTTATTTTCACCTATACATGCAAGCACTATCCATGAAGGGGTATAACTTTTATCACCCATCACGCTTCATTTTCATGCTTCTATACAAGTACAAACTAAGACATGCCTGTTCAATAGAAAATGACTCATGACCTATCCCATGTGAGAACATTATAAGCTTTTGTGGGAGATAACTTGTGTCAGACGAGCAGCCACAAAAACATTGCTACAAAAGTAAGGATAGGATTTTTGATTAGCTCTCGGGGATGCATCACCCAATCTTCTCTCTCACCATCGATCACTAGATACTGAGCCAGCCATTTCTTTGTCGCTCCATGATGCTCAAAACTAATACAAAACTATCCACTCTATAATACCTCCCACTTTTTGTCAAACTCTAATATATTCAGAGTGCTCCTGAGCCAGTGTTGGCACCATATAGGAAGCAGCTGATGGTGGATTTAGAGATCTCAACCCGGCATCCCCGGACTAGTGTAGACAAAAGGGGCTCTTGTTTTGGCAAGTTTTGCCAGCCTTTCTATTTAACCTTAAATAGTAGCTACATAATAAACATAGAACTCCAGAACGATGTCCTCACTATTAATGTCAAAATCCTGAGTGATCCAGTCAAATTTTTTAAGATTAAACAGACTTTGAACCCCGAGGATTGTGCGTAAACTCATTTGAGGAATCGAAGCTCTTAAGTAACAAACCAAGTCATCATCCCCTTTGCATTTAGCATCCTCGAATCTTCATTAAACTACTAGTGGCCTTCCATACATCATTGGTTAGTTTTTTTTGCAGCTGGACTTGGGTCGTCCTGTCGGGGTGCATGAGAAGCCTACTAATTAGTGGCCTCACTAGATAAGGATTCTAACTTATTTTCTCTCGACCTTTTTGTTCCCTAGGAATATGAAGAACAGGCAGTTCCAGTCTTCAAAACCAGAGGCTTGGGCCGACCAAGAGTTGCATGCGTCGCGACCTTATGAATATGTAGAAGCCTCGGTTGGTTAACTGGTAAGTATGTGCTCCTGATCAGACTGGAGATAGTGACTACGTCAGGAGTCACATTCCGGGGGGTCCATTGTTACCCGTACGCGTGCAGTCAATGTTGTTGAACCTTAAGGAACATAGGCACCATTTTGTTGTTTGTTGGAGTATTCTTCCATCATCCGGCATGACGGGGAAACTGCCTTGTATATTCTCCTCTTTGCATTGAAAACGTCCTTTATGGGAGCCATCAAAACCTGTGATGTACTTTTAGCATCAGGGTAGCATAATGACATAGTTGAAAACCCACAGACAAAAGAAATGTTCAAATGTAAAACAAACAATATTGCTACAAGGGCAGATTAACAGACATCATCGACGGTCTGTACACCCTGTCTATTGTCTGTCACTTTGAATTATTCAAGGATGTTTCAAAAACAGACTTGTCTAATAGAAATGATGGACGTGCAGTAGGTAAAATCAGGTTCTTTGAATGTAACGATGGATGTGAAGAAAAGTCTTTTGATCAATGAGTGACCATAGTCCTGTTCCATTGCTTTGTACATGAGCATTTGTTTTTAGATGTATCAATCGACAGACCCCATCAAAGGACCAATGATCAATTGATCGTCCGTCGATAGGGTCTCATACATTTGGCTCAAGATAGAATTCAGACCTTTTACAACGTCAAATTTTTGTGTCTTTGGTGACTCCATTTTTTCATTTCTAGTTTTTAGAAATACATATTAACACACTAACACTTGATTGTCATGACTATTGTTCCGATTTAATACAATTATTAGCCCATTTTTGTCAAAATAAGGAAATCCACGTCGGAACATTATGACATATAGACACACTCTACATCATAGAAAGACCAATATAATACACAACCACATTTTATCATTATGAGGGAAGTAACTACGTACGATTAGCAATAATATTAAGTTAATTTAGTCTGAAGGTCAAGACCCACATCTATATTTATCTAAAAAAACTATGAATAAAAATTTAAAGTTAATGAATTAAGAAAACCTTTAGTGTGGAGTGGTGTTGATTAGGAACATAACGACATAACCTACACTTCCGAGCCCCATCACTTACCTTGTGTGAATCGAAGAAAAGAGAGTTTTAAGGGAAAGAGTGTTTGGAAATTATGGGGTATTGATGGGAGAAATTGGAATGATGAAAAGTTTATTTTGGAAATGAAATATGGGGGGAATGAAGGGTTACAATGGTTAAGGATTGTATTTTGAAAAAAAATATGAAGAGGGAATGAAGTTGAAGAGTATGTCTTTTAAAATTGTAGGCTGGGTCGGGTCAAATAAGTTGCATAGTTGGACCTATGAAACAACATCGACTAACCGTAACTCAATCGACGGTTTTAAAATTGGGACCGTCGATCACATTAGACTTACAAAAAAATTTGAAACATACCTTTGATCTAAGGAATCCATCGACTTTTCATCGATGGGTTCCATAGACCTTTGCACAAGACCATTTTCTCCAGATTTTTTCTTATATTCTCAGCATATGTAACCCCCCATAAGGCCATTCTTTTTGTGTTTTTTTCAAGACACTTTTGACACACAGACCCTATACTAGTTTCTACCCAACACTACCATATAAGAAAAAATTAAATAATGAGATTAACCAAATAAAACTACGAGTATTGGTACTATGTAAAAATCCATAACCTATCATTTGTCAAAGGATATACCTCGAGTTACCTCCCAAAAAGCACTTGATTTAACATTGCGGCACGACACATGCCCCTTGATTACTCATACTTCATAGATATGTTAGGCCTCAACCACTTCATGAAAACTGTTAGCATGCTCAAGATAGAGGTTTATCCTTTGCCTGTTTACTATGAACTTAGAATCTTCGTGATTCTCAAATTCAGCCTCTCAATGTGGGAACACTATCGTGATGAGGATTGACTCTCTCCACTTGGCCTTGACTTTTCTCAGAAACAAGTGTAGCCTAGAATTGAATAGAATTACCAAATCACCAACAACAAACTCTTGATTTTCAATCCTTTGATCGTGATACTTCTTAATTTTCTCTTTGTATATGGTTGAACTTTCATAATCCTTTAGACGAAACTCATCAAAATCATTGATCCTATAATGTTTTTCTTTTGTTGCTTCAGTCCAATAAAACTTTAGTCTTTTCACTGAAAACATCTTCTTGTCCTCGAGCTCGATCGTCACATTTCAATCCTTCCCATATAAATGTTTGTATACAGACACACCAATGAAAGTCTTGTATGCAGTGTGGTAGGCCAATATAGAATCATCATATCTCTTTAACCACATTATGGCGAACACCATATTTCTTCAATAATCATTCGCACAATTTATTAAAAAAGTGAGAGCCACCATCCCTAATAATAGCCCTAGGTGTTCCAAATCAAGATATGATATTCTCTTTCAAGAATGAAGTGAAACACTTTCCTTCATTGTTAGGAACCGCAACTCCTTCCACCCATTATTAAACGTAGTTAACTGCTAGAAGAACATACTTCATCCCATGAGAACTCATAATAGTCCCATAAAGTTAATGTCGATACATCAAATAACTTAATAACAACAACTATTCAAGGAATGTTATTGCCTCTTCGAAATTCCACCATCTCTTTGGCACTGATCACATGATTTGGCAAAATTGTGAGCATCTTGTTGAATGGTGGGACAATAATACCCACAATGCTAGATTTAATGCGCAATCCGAATACTACTATGGTGCCCACCCAAAGGCGAGGAGTGACATGCCTCCAAAACACTCAACATCTAAACCTTAGGTACACATTGGCAAATAACCCTCTCGGCACAACTCCAGTATAAGTAACGCTCATTTTAAAAGAACTTTTTCAGATCATGCATGAATTTTTTCCTCTAATCGAAATTCAAGTCCGACGGAACCATATCTCTAGCAAGATAGTTTGACAATCAAGCGAACCATGAGATATATTCTGAAAAGCGACCAATACATTTTCATCAAAGAACGCATCATCAATTCTTGTGTTTTCTCCCAATTCACCCACCTCTTCATCCTCCAATCTAGACAAGTGATCAGCTTCATCCTCAAAATCGAACTCTTGAGGTAATAATACCCATCTATAAACCTTGGTTTCACATCCTTCTTTGCAATCGAATACCTTAAAGGAGAATGGTCGGTATGCACTATTACCCTCATGCCAAGAAAATAGGAGCAAAATTTCTTACCGCAAGAAGTTCCTTTTCGATTACTGTGTAGTTCTTTAGATCTTTATTTAGCGCTTTACTACAATAGAACATTGGGTGAAGGATCTTATCTCTTCTCTTTCATAATACTAATTGCCACCCCACTCGCATCGCATATTACCTTAAATAGCTCACTCCAAGCTGGTGAAATAATAATGGGTGCGGACACCAACTTCTCTTTCAACTCTCCAAATGACTTCAAACATAATTCATCAAAATACAACTTACATTTTTTCTCAAGCAGTTCACACAAAGGATGTGAATTTTCCAAAAATCCTTGATAAACCTCTATAAAAGCTAGAATGTCCAAGAAAACTTTTCACACTTTTGATAGAGATGGATGGAGGAGACATATCTATCACTTCCACTTTGTCTCGATCAACCTCCATTTCCTTCTCCGAAATGCGGTGGCCTAACACTATTCCTTATTTCACAATAGAGTGTCATTTTTCCATCTTTAACACCAACTTACAATCTTCGCATCTTTGGAGAACATCATCCAAATTACTCAACACCAATCAAAATAGTAGAAAACCACAGAAAAATCATCCATGAATACCTCAATGGTTTCCTTCATCATATCATAGAATATAGACATCACACAATTCTTGAAGGTTTACAGTGCATTGTATAATCCTAACAACATTTTTTTGAAGGCAAACGTCCCATAAGGTCAAGTGAACGTTGTATTTTCTTGATCTTAAGGGGCAATATAGTTTTGATTGTATCCCCGATAACATCTAATCAATAAAGGGAATGGGGAAACGGTCGATTTGTTTCCAAGCATTAAACTTTTAATAGTCCATGCGAACTCTGTATCAGTCACTAGCCGCATTAGAACAACCTCATTCCTCTCAATAGGTAACACTGTCATCCTACCTATTTTAGGCACGCATTAAACAGGACACACCCAATTTTTGTCAAGAATAGGATTAATGACTACAGCAACCAACAAATTGATGATCTCCTTCTTCACTACCATTTGAATTTGTGGTTTCAACATTCTTTGGAGCTCAATACTAGGTTTGTGATAGTGCATGGGTTTGATTTTGTGGGAAAAATACTAGGAGGATAACAATAATATCGCAACAGTCAAAATAATGGATATTATGACCTTCCTCAACACTGCCACTAAGCACTCAACTTGTGGCACATTCAATCTTCTACAATAATCACTAGCAAAGTATAATCTCTTCCATATAACACATACCTCATATGACGTTGTATAACCTTGAGATCAAATTTTTGAGGTGGAGAGTCGGATGCATAATATAAGCTCAAACATCTTCAGATTTGATCGATATTCAATTCGTTCAAGTGAAGCCACTAAAGAATTATAAAGCTTGGGGTCTCTTGTCACTCCCTGAGTTACCCCGAAGATGCGGACCAAGGAGCACAAGTGATCCCAAGATAACCCTATTGTCATGATCGTGAGCAAACTAAAGATAATAAACTAAATCCGTAAACTAAAATCAGAATTTAAACTAAAAAGATAGGGAATACCCATATTCTATAACTTCGATATTTAAAAATAATGAGTTTAATACAATGGAAATATTAACTCAATACTAAGATTAAAGTAACTATATCTTAAATAACACTCTAACTGACTAGAAATTCTTGGACAAGCCCCAGTTAACAGTAGAAAAACTGGAACTAAATGGCTAAAAGACAGAAATGAAATCATGACTATTGTCCTCAGAGAATGAGGACTAACAACTAAATCTACTTAACTGTAGATAAGAAAATTGATCTAAGCGTGATCTGGATGCTGATCTAAGGGGCATTAGAGATCTGATTGTAGCCCCAATATCGATAAAGAAGTTAATATCACTCTTTGCCTGGAAGTCTGTATAACATCTAATAAATAAAGGGCATGGGGAAACAATCAATTTGTTTCCAAGCATTAACCGTTATATAATCCACCTATTTTAGGCACACATTAAACAGGACACACCCAATGGTTGTCCACAATAGGATAAATTACTGCAGAAACTAATAAATTGATGATCTCCATTTTCACTACCACTTGCATTGGTGGATTCAACTTTCTTTGGAGCTCAATACTAGGTTTGTGATAGGGCATGAGTTGGATTTTGTGGGAAAAAATACCGGGAGGATACAAATAATATCTGCAACAGTAAATACAATGGATATCATGAAATTCTTCAACACTGCCACTAAGCACTCAACTTGTGGCGCATTCAATCTTCTAAAATAATCACTAGCAAATTATAATATCTTCGATATAACACATACCTAATATGAGGTTGTAGAACCTTGAGCTTAAAATTTTGAGATGGAGAGTCGGATGTATAATATCAGCTCAAACATCTTCAGTTTTGATTGATATTCAATTCGTTCAAGTGAAGCCACTAAAGAATTATACAGCCTGGGGTTTCTTGTCACCCCCGAGATACCCCCAAGATTCGGACCAAGGAGAAAAAATAATCCCAAGCTAACCCTATTGTCATGATCCTGAGCAAACTAAAGATAATAAACTAAATCCGGAATCTAAAATAAGAAAATAAACCCAAAAAATAGGGAATACCCATATTCTATAACTTAGATATTTAAAAATAATGAGTTTAATACAATGGAAATATTAACTCAATACTAAGCTTAAAGTAACTATATCTTAAATAACACTCTAACTGACTAGAAATGCTTGGACAAGCCCCAGTTAACAGTAGAAAAAACTAAAACTAAATGACTAAAAGACAGAAATGAAATCATGACTATTATCCTCAGAGAATGAGGACTAACAACTAAATCTGCTTAACTGGAGATCAGAAAATTGATCCAAGCGTGATCTGGATGCTGATCTAAGGGGAATTGGAGATTTGATTGTAGCCCCAATATCAATAAAGATGTCAATATAACTCTTTGCCTGCAATTATGTCTTACATCTAATCAATAAAGGGCATAGAGAAACAATCCATTTGTTTCCAAGAATTAAACTTTTTATAGTCCATGCGAACTCTGTATCGGTCACTGGCCACATTAGAACAAGCTCGTTCCTCTCAATAGGTACCACTGTCATCGCACCTATTTTAGGCACGCAATAAACAAGACACCCCCAATTTTTATCCACAATAGGATAAATGACTACATCAACAAACCAATTGATGATCTCCTTTTTCACTACCACATGCATTTGTGGATTAAACATTCTTTGGATCTCAATAATAGGTTTGTGATAGGGCATGCGTTGGATTTTGTAGAAACAAATATCGGGAGGATACCAATAATATCCGCAACACTCAAAACAATGTATATCATGAACTTCTTCAACACTGCCAGTAAGCACTCAACATGTGGCGCATTCAATCTTCTACAATAATCACTTGCAAAGTATAATCTCTTCCTTATAACTCATACCTCATATGAGGTTGTAGAACCTTGAGCTCAAATTTTTGAGCTTGATAGTCGGATGCATAATATTGACTAAAATATCTTCAGTTTTGATCCATTTTCAAGTCGTTCAAGTGTATCCACTAAAGAATTATGCAGCTTGGGGTTTCTTGACACTCCCTTAGCTACCACCAAGAAGCAGACCAAGGAGCACAAATGATCCCAAGCTAAACCTATTGTCATGATCATGAGCAAACAAAATATAATAAACTAAATCCGGAAGCTAAAATAAGAATTTAAAATGAAAAGATAGGGAATACCCATATTCTATAAGTTAGATATTTAAAAATAATGAGTTTAATACAATGTAAATATTAACTCAATACTAACTTAAAGTAACTATATCTTAAATAACACTCTAACTGACTACAAAAGCTTTGATAAGCCCCAGTTAACAGTAGAAAAAAGGTAAAATAAATGACTAAAAGACAGAAATCAAATCATGACTATTGTCCTCGAAGAATGAGGACTAACCAATAAATGTGTTCAACTACATATGAGAAAATCGATCTAAGCGTGATCTGGATGCTGAGAACTGGAACCTACATCATGAGAGGATGTAGCGCACATATGCGTCAGTACTTCAAGGTACCAAACATTTTGAATAGAGTAAAACTAAAACAAAAAAAAACGAAACAACCAAAAAAGAAAGTATAGTAATTTGAAGATGATATACTAAATACTAAACAAACTGGATGCAATGACCTAATTTATGACATGCTGAACCCCAATAATAAATGACTATAAATATGGTCAATGCATTGGTTATTCTGCCTGAATTTGGGAGCTACTTATAAAAAACAATAAAACAACATGACCTAAATGTTGAGTCTGATATATGCTTACCATCGAGATGACCCAATATACCATGCCAGACGTATAAAGGCATGTTGGCGTGATCAATAACCTAATTTCTCACAAAAGGGACTTACAACATACTTGGCTAGTGGTTCTGGAAGTAATTGGGTACGTTGAACCCTAGTCCAACTCGGTATGATGCTACTCCTAATAAATTATGTAACTAACTTATTATGACTAAGTTTCTGTCAATACGGATAACTAAAAACATAACATACAAACTGAAAATGCAACAATAAATCAAATAGTGATGCATTGGTAAATGAGTCATGTATATATCTGAACTACCTAAAACATCTGACCTAGCATGTGTAATTGAAGAACAAAATAAATACATAGATAGGGTTATGAAATTCATGCAAGAAACTGAATAATAACATGGAAATTTGATTTGGAATATATAACAAATAAATGCATGAAGTTTTATTTTGATTTCGGGGCTGGAATTGCTTGAACCTTGCTGCGTTCATTAACTAGGGTACTTGACTTTTTAATCCTTTCTTGCTTTGGTACACAGGTGCAGCTCATTACTGTTTTTCATCCTCAGAAAAATCCACAAGCAAAGCGTACCATTTAGACAAATGAAGACATGCTGAGAGAATGTGGTATTGACTTCAATGGTAGTTCGGATTATCACTTACCACTAATTGAGTTATCTTATAATAATAGCTACCATTCGAATATTGGGTTGGGCACTTTTAAAGCATTGTATGGAAAAAAATGTAGGTCCCCTATTGTGTCGTTTGAGGTAGAAGAGTCTTCCATCCTTTTCCCTCAGATCATACATGATGCTATGGAAAAGGTGAGAATTATTAGCGATAGATTGGCTAATGCTTACAGTCGTCAAAAATCGTATGCTAAAAGCAAGAAGAGGCCTCTTAAATTTGAGGAAGGTTATCAAGTCTATCTTATGATATCACCTATGAAAGGGCTGATGAGGTTTAGTAAGAGAGTGAAGTTGAGTCTGAGTTTATAGGTCCTTATGAGGTCTTAAATCGTGTATGGAATGTTTCCGATGAATTTAAGTTATCTAATGACTTGGCTTCTGTTAATCTAGTGTTTCATGTTTCGATGATAAAAAAGTTTCTAGGTGGTCCAACATCCATCATGCATGTTGAGGGTTTAGGAGAAGATGAGAACCTTTCTTATGAAGAGTTTCCAGTTGAAATTTTAGATCGCCAACTGAAGCAGCAGAGGAACAAGGAAGTTGCCATCGTAAAGGTGTTATGAAACTCCCGTTAATCTCACTTGTTAAGTTTATGAGGTTAGATATACTCTTCCTATGTGTAATTTCTTTATGAAGCTTCAAATTTTAGTACATTAGTCAGTTTTGGAGTTTTTTGTCCATAATTGTGTGTTTTATACTTGAACTATATGAGTTAATATGAGTTCATGCTGGCATTCATGTTGTTGTTTTTGTATAGTGTTGACATGATTTTTGTGTTGCATGAGTTGTGATGTGCATTGAGTTAATGTGATATTGAGAAGGAAGTTCCTCAATCTCATTTATGAAGCTTGATATAAGCTTTGAGTGATGCGCATCATCTATAGTAAGTTGTGAATCAGATATTCACAAAGAGTAAAGTTTCTAGTATGGTAATGTGTTTTTCGAAAATACTCTCTTTGATTTAAAATTATGTGTAGTGTCATTCGGGGACGAATGTTCCTTAGGAGGGGATAATTTAATAAACAAGAAAATGTAGTTGTCTAGTGAAGTGAATATTAGGTTTTAAGAATATGTATTAGGGTACATATTCATCCCAATGCCTAATATTGAGTAATATGGGGCATGTAAGAGAATATTGGCTTAAGGGTGTTAGCCAATTTCTATGAATTAACAAGTAACTTAAAATACACATTGATGTTCAAATGCTCCAATCAAAGCATGTTTAGGAATTGTACCTTCAAAGAATACCCTACGACAAAAAATTTAATATTCGTAGCTTACACACATTACGTACGAGGCGTCCAAGTGTCAAGCCTGTTACTATAGCACATGATCATTTAAGATGATCATGTAGATTAAGTAGTGCCAAAGTACATAGTGAGGATCCGTGGGACAAGAAGTTAACTTTCCAAGTGCAATTACAGAGTGCGAAACTAAGAAAGTGCACTACAACACATGATTAAGCACATGTGCTCCCAGCCAAGAGACTAAGTGACCAAGCCCTACCGATTCGGTTAGGGAGTTTCAGGGCCGGCACACGTCGGGTAAAGACACGTTGGGACAATATTCCTTACAAATCCTATGATCTAACTAACCTACCTATCTAGATAACTAACCTAGTACTAATTAAAATCAACTAACTAGTGTGCCCGAAATCCTAAGACCTAACAGGATAACACTAGCCGAGTAGTTAACTAAAGACACATCCTAGTACCTAACCTAAGATGGTCCAAAGGGGTTTGTTATGGTCCTAGTTACATAGGGGAAATTTTTTAATTACCTTCTATCACATAATTAATTAAATTAGAAACATAATAAATTAATTTAAATTCATGGTCAAACTCGAGACACTTAAAAAAATTTCAGAATTTGGCCAAGTCAAATGCTCTCTTATTTTTAGTCAATTTAGAAGGAGCGTTTTGGTAATTAGCTAATTGATTTATTTAATTAAGTTAATTATCCAATGTTGAATTGATCAATATTTAGTTTCTAAGGCTTAAACTCTCATTTATCCAGTAGAAAATCACGATTGAAAATAACAAACAAACTTAAGAAAAAAAAGAACAAAAGCTTCAGTTCTTCTTAGGAGATTTCAAGGCAATTCTTCAAGATTTTCTTGCAAAGTACAGGTGATCTTCGTAGATTAAATTCTTTAGAAAGGCATGGGTTTATATTTTTTGATTCCTTTCCCCATGAGGCTTTTGAAACGTTTTCAATTAAAATAAACTTAAACCAGGGTTGTTCCAAATGACATTGTCGAATGATCATTTACTTTGTTCACCCTATTTACGAGTTTAGTAGTATTTTTAATGCAATTCTCGTGCGTGTTGTTAGTATGTGATACTAACTGATCATTATGTATAGGTTTCTGTGTTTTGATAATGTCGAATTACACCTATAGGTTAGATCAGTATGATTAGAGTATAATATTCATGACATAGGAAACATTGAAATGATTAATTGTGTTCTAGAATATTAAATTGTTATAAGTCGTTTAAGAAATTCAGTTTATTGTGGAGATTAATGAAAGGGTCAATTACTATGTGTGTTTACAGTGGATATGTTTGTAAGTGTTTGGAATGCAATGTTTCCAAGAAGAAATAATAATGAGAATCAAAACTAGTTAATGAATCTTCAATGCTAAAGTTATTTTATAGCTTGACCAGACTAAGGACTGAATTATTCTTATAAGCTAATCAAATGTTAAAAGTTGTTTCTCTTAAAATTATGGGATTACTATGCTATATAAATGAAATTAATTTACTTGGCTGGTGAATATATCATGACATGTTTTTAGTTAAAGTGTGGTTTATGCCAAGAAATTGTCCACCAATATTATTTCCAAAATATGAAATAGAATTGGTCAATGACTAAGTCATACAAATCCTATGTGACCAATGTAAGTTATGATGCTTCTTGTAAGGCCAAATATATGTTAAAGATTGAATTGACAAGATACAAATCAATGAACTCATAACCTAGGGTATTTCAATGATTGGAACCAGTCTCAACATACCCTATCTAAATGAAATTGTAAACATACTAGCACATTGAATAAGTCTTTATAACTTACATAAAGAATGGTACAAGACTACCAAATAACATTGAACAAGATAAGGTGAGTAATGAAATAACGAAAAGCTTGTGAGTTATAAAATTGACCAAGAATTGGGTGCTAAAGGATGTGAGAAAAGTCTCACTTGCACCTAGACAATTATTTTAAAGATATTCACATAAGAAGGTGTTTGTAATTGTTAGACAAGTCTTATTCACACCATCATGATAATGTAATATTTAAGTTCACATTCATAGTGTATAAGTCAACTCTAATATAAGTCAACTCTAAAATTTGTCAAGTGTAATAAATCAAGCTAAGCACTGATACTCTAGAAATGAGATTGTGCAAACACATTGTAAGCCTCATGGGTTAAGACTACCACAAAGGTGGATAAGGGTCTCCCAATTCTCCTAGTCTTTGAACTATGTCGTCATCATAGGTTACTAGCTAGTGGATCCACCTAAAAAAGTTAGGATATAGTTTGTTTCACTTTTTCATCTGAACCACCTCTTTTCAGTGTGGGGAAGACACTGGATTTCATGTTCACTCACATGATCTTTGTCGGTTAGATGCGAAAGACTTCTTCAAGAACGTAAGAACCAAAGAAAGAAAGAACTATGAAGATGAGGCATATTTGGATAGGATGATCAATGGGTGAGGTTAGACTAAGTTATGATATAAGTGATTCTTAGTCATTGCACAGAATAGGATAGGATTACAAATGGTTGAGGTTAGACTAAGTAATGATGTAAGTGATTGTTAGTCATTGCACAGAATCATCCAATGGATATCTTAAAAGAATATCCTTAGTTGACATAGCATGTTCAAAGTGAACATGAGATCAAAGAAGAAAAAATGTACGTTCAAAAAGAACTAAGTAAGAAAAAGTATAAGTATATCACATCATCATTGTTTGATAAGAATGAAGTTTTAACATTTGTTGGCTTATGCTAATAAAGGGAGCAAAATATAATGACTCATCAATTTGACTATGAATATGTGCCCCCAACATATTTATATTAAGAAAATTATCAACTAATGGGAATTGCCAATAAATATTGCCTTATAAAGACTTCATGCCCAATTTAACAATAATGGAAAGAACAACATGTGAGAAGGGTAATCAATTCATTTCCTTAGTCTGTTGGATTACATAATTGGATCTTTGTAGCAATGGGATTACAATGAATCATTGCACTCATAAGAATATAGGATCAAAGGAGATCATTGAAGTACACAACAAAAAGAAGAAAAAATAGAAAAATAAACTAAGTCTTGAGAGGGAGCTCTCGGCATAAGGGAAAAAATATTAAATTTTGCTTGAGTTGTTCGAATATTATGTTTAAGATTCCAATGTCTTATGTTCATATATAAAATAATTTGTGTTCTTTAAATACATGAAAATATGTCATATTCGTAACAAGATTCATAATAAATGAATTAGGAAAGTGAAGTCACTTCACTTTCAAAAAATAGCATGTTGCTACAGGAAGAGCTTTCGTTGATCATCCATATTCTTTATGTTTTTATGTGCATACACCCATACTTAGTACAAGTGTTTACTAACCTATGTAAAATAACAATTTTTATAGGTGCAGGTCTTTGAAGAAGATTGAAAATCAGTTGAAGCTGTTTGAACTAGTACCTCCCGACTTTAATAGATCCTCTTGAGTTTGAGGATGCCTACACTTTATTTTCAAGCTTGAGTAGATTAGACATAGATGGTTGTTTATTTTGATATGTTAGTATATCACTCTAATGGATGAATTATATGAAGTCTGAGTACTTTTGAGCAAATTAAAAATGTATATAATTTTCCGTTAAATATAACTATGTGATTATGATGAAAGCTAAGAAGATACTTGTTTGTGTCTGTGATCTCTGAGAGATTAATGACGACGGTCTCATCTAAGGTCTTGGACCTGGTGTGACAAACCTCTTTTGGAAGATGTGTTATTATTTGATTGTGAACTAGATATGGCACCTCTTCATATGCTCATTTATTGAATTACTCTATGAGAACAAAGGTTAGAACCAACTGAGTAATCTTGGTGAATAGCTCTAGTTAAGATAGAGGCTAGAGTACAAACAAACCCTTAATATTTCTTAAACATGTATGTACATGGGATGTGTCCTAGTTCTAACTTTACCATGTATAACACCCTCTATCGGAGTAGGTTATGACCTTGGGTTCCATGCCAAGCTAGTATGGTCTATGTCAGTTATTGCCTATTCTCATCATGTGGGATATGTTGTAGTATCATATGAGCTCAACAACGTATAGGTAGTGGAATCGTAAGTTAAGTAGACATTTCACGAGTAAGCTTTTAAGATGACAGGATATAGGTGCCCTAGTGCTTTTCTATGATCATTATGTGAAGTCCTTAGTTAAAGGAAATATCCGTACGCACTGAAGCTTTAAGGGTTTCTTAAGTATGCTTTAATATGGTGTATTGATGGTTTTTTCATATTTTACTCAAGTGAATCTTAGACTAACCATATATGGTAAGTGAATGTATTGTAATAGAATAATATTATCTTAGGTAGTTATACGAATCGTTTGGGTTTGCTTGAAGAGGATGTATGGGAAGTCTCTTCTTCTCTTAATTAAGGAAGTCTTAGGATAAGTTTTTTTGAGAGGTTTTTATGCTTGGATTCTTACTGCAAAACTGGAAGGTAGTCAGTGTAATGTTGGATAAGCTTTCTATGAAGTGGTTGCATATAAGATAAATTACTTGTATCATGTCTTATATATTATCATGTGATAAATGTTGTTCTTATACTTATCTTAAGAAGTTTTAATCAAAAAGAGCATGTTTCTTTTAAATGTCCCTTTTCATGGTTTTTGCATGGCTTCCATAGTGCATCTAATGTGCTAACCCCATCTGTTCCCTTTTTGACTAAATTGTTCAAAATTCGAAGTCTTGACATGTTATGGATGATGTATATGTTTTCAATTGTTCAATATGATGTATTGGTGACTCCTTACTAATTCGAGGACAAGATCCACATGTTCTTTTATGTCGTAGTCTTTATATTAAGTCTTGTGTGGGCTTAGTCCTAATGATGTACATTCAATGTAATAGATGGTCAATGAGACATTTACAAAGTGTTATGGTTCTAATGAAATCTTCACTTTCATATTAATGAAATTGTTCTTTGTGTGTTATGAAAGTTTTAAATTCTTAAATATTTTTTAATATATTATGCAATTAATGAGATTTAAGGGCTTTTAGAAGACCTCCGAGAGGTCAAGTACGGCGTGTGACAACCTAGAAATTCCCAAAGTTATATGGTGAACTTTTGGGTCATTACAATACTTAGAATCTTAAAAAGTCAATTACTAGAACCTTTTAAAGGGATAGAAATTAAATTCTTGATGAACATCGTTGAATGTATCTGTTGAATTTCCTGTGGGTTTCGTTGTTGGAGTTTGTTGCTATTCAATTAATGTTTTGGGTGTATTTTTCGGTTAGAATTTATTATATATTATGAGTATAAATTATTATAAGTGTTTGAGGAAAGAGCCATTTATGTTTAAAAGGTCTTAGATTTGAAAAATGAGCAACAAAAATCTTCAAACACCTGAGACATGGGTGTGGAATCGCTTTAGCCAACGGGCCAAAGGACATTCTCTGATGTTTGCCCTGTTGGACACTGTCCTTCTCTGACTGCGAGGGATACCAATCCTTCCCATTTCTTCCTCACCTTTTTGTACATGCTCCTTAGCAATATATTTATATTTTCTAGTTTATTCCAAAACTCTAAGGTACATCTATACATCATGAAATTATCCATAAACATGAGATCATTAACCTTGTATCAATAATTAAATTTAACAAAAGTTAAGATGAATGTCAAGAGAAGTAAGAGTCGAGTAAAGAAAAGTTCTTAATGTTTTTTAACAGTCTTTTCCAAATGTTTTACTTTTGTTTTTTATGACTAAAAGTTCATGTTCAGTGATGAGTAAAGAGAAAAGATTAAATTTCATCTGTTCAAAAGTATACAGGGACAATGTATTCCCAAATGTTTTAAAGTGATTTTAAAATTTAAGCAAGAACGTAAACCTCTATTCAAAAGAGCCTTCCGGCTTGTTTTTCTGAAAATATCAATCCTTTTCATAATGAAGCAAAAATGGAAAGTTGATTTCAAATATTGTCTTTGAGCTAAGTATTTGAGCAATTATCTCAAATCTAAGAAACAAATATGTTTTTGAACGTAAGAGCTAATAATTTTTTTTGGACGTAGTATTGACCATTGATATTGAAAAGAGTCGACATAGATATTGGAGAGTGTCTAGAGAATTCACAACCTCTATTAACCATGTATTCATCATGGGTAGAAAAGGATCATACTTTTTAAATGATTCCTTTAGTGCTTTTTAACATATACTAGTGGATCTGTAAGACCCCGAGGATGACCAAAGTTAACCAGAGCCTTACATGTTGCTATTGATATTATAATATCCTAAATATGTGTAATATATGGTGAATAGGAAATATCTATAGTTTTAGGGGTGTTGGAAGTCAAACGTCAAGGGACAAGCAAGACGTTCAACGTCTAAGTCACTTAAATGTCTAAAATGTTGTTCAACGTGTTTATATGTAGTAATGGTGTTGAAAGGTTCTTATTTGAGTATATTTATCATATATAGTAACTTATTAAAGTTCCGTGAAGTTTTGAGGTAAAACGACCAAGAACGTCCATGACATACGAAAGATATGCTTTGAGTCAACCTTGTACATCTAAGTGTGTATCGTTGAGTATTAAGTGTTCCTTTTGAATGAAATTCATGTGAGAGGCGTTAAACTTATATAAAGTCGTATTTGGGTTTGAAATGTTTGGAAAATTATCCCCAATGACCATCTAAGGGTCCTTGAGGAAGGATCCCAATATTAGTTTGCATTCTGTCCAAGGCAGACCATGGCGACGGAGCATTCAACGGCCCGTCATGGATGTGACGCCCCTTCAAAGGAACCCGTCGAGAGGGACTTATCAAATAGTGAATCGAGGAAGCTTGTCCATCTATTTTAGCCATTGATGCAGGGTTGTGACGCCCCATCTTGGTTGTGACAGCCCATCAAGGGCTGACGTCGCACGCAAATGCCTTCCTGCCAGGTTGCTGCCAAGTTAGGGGTGAATTGGTAAATTCACCACACTTCTAAATTAAGTCATGGACGGCTTATTAAGCATTTTTTAGGTATTTTAATTAAATATTGTAATCACATGCAAGACCTCATTCTTCAAAATCATAAACCCAAAACTAATAGAAGATATTACGAAACTTCCATTGAAGTCCAACTTGAAGAGGCAGCGTGGTGAGGAATCTTTCTGTCGAAATTCTTTATCAAAGTGAAGAACTATAATCCCTGAGGTATGGATTTTGATCCTTGAAACTCGTTTCATCAAGGAGGGCAATCGTAACATGTGTTATAAATATTTTCTAAAGTGAATTGTCCAATTTCATGATGCTACCATGTGTTCATGCATAAATGAAGTTTAAACACTGAATTATGACATAATTGATATTCTGTTGATGGTTTCAATATAAATTAATTATGAAACCATGTAAATTGATGAACCCTAATTTTTGACTTTACGAGTCTATTTGGATTATATTAGTGATGTTAAGATTTTATATATGATGACTTTAAGATGTTAGGTTATTTTAGAGGCGTTTCTAGAATGACGTATTATGTGTTAAAAGTGAATTATGTGATTTATTGTCTTGATTGACATGTGTCACTTGCTTGATGTATATATGATTATGATTATGTGATGTCTTGATTTATGGATTAATTTGTCTTAGTATTGAATGTATGAATGACATGTGACATTAAATGATGTTATGAGAGTCTCTTGTGTGCAAATCTTGACTTAATGGTAAGGTTAAGATTGTTTGAAGTGTAAGTCGTAATGATATCCTTCAAAGTAAAGGAATGATGGAATTATGGTTAGTTGGCTGGAACATCATTATATTAATACATAGGAAAGTCATCATAATCTTCTTGTTGCCATTGTGAGGTATCACTAGGGGACCTTCATTGGTAGGGTAAATGTGATTTGGTTATGAACTACTTATGGAACCCTTTTATGTGAACCTAATGTATGAAATACTCCATGAGAAATAAGGCTAGCACCGAGTGAGTATGGTAAGGGAAAGTAGTTCTAGTTATGTATGAGACTAGAATACAAAGAATCCCTTCATGTTCCTTAACCATGTTCCTACATGGGATGTGTCCAAGTTCTACCATTGACAAGTAGAACAACCTCATCGGAGTAGGATATAACTAGATTCCATGTCTTGTTATGATAGTCTATGTTGATTATTTCCTATTCTCAACATATGGAATACCTATTATCATTTGAGGAGTTTATGGAATTTAGGTGGTGGTATGGGACGCTATCTAGACATTGCACAATATATTATAAAGGTGTGATGTGGAGTTCTTAAGTCTCGTCCAAAACCATTATTTGAATGTCCTTTATGTGATGCATGAGTCTTAATGAACTAATGACTTATGTTAAGGATTATACAAATAAATGAGTACCTAATCTAAAGTGACTTAAGGATTCCTTAGATAAAGTGTGGAGAGGACATAAGGGATGATATATTTATGTCTTATCTTTTTAAGTCTTGATTATAACTCTAGTTAGGGAAGTTGGTTGATTTCGTGGACATGATCTAAGCCTTAGGTAGTCTTTAGGACTATTTAGATTCTCTTGAAGAGGTCACTATGGATGTTATCTTCTTGATTTACTTAAGTAGGTTTTTTTGATAGACTTTGGGAAGAGAATGTCATATCATCTATGTGTTGGTGATTTATGTTAGCATGATTTTATCTTAGGGAGCCTAATGAATCTCTTAAGTGTGTGTGTAAGGGATTGTATGGGCGGTCACTTCACAACTCACTCAAGTGAGACTTAGAGTTCACCTTTGGTAGAAGAATCTTACCTTGACGATTCTGATTGCTTTGTAAGTAAGTATGTGAATCATTAAAGGTAATCCTAAGAGTTGTTTTGGCACATCTAGAGATAATGTATGGGCGGTCTCTCTTTGTGTGACGTAAGTGAATCTTAGGATGAATTTAAGTGAGGAAATTACATGCTAGAAGTATCTTATGTGTTTCTAAATTGATTTATTATGTTAATATGATTATAATATTATTTTAAAATAAAAATATGCATATTTATAATAAAGTCCATTTTCATGATTTTTATTCATAAGGCAAACTTAGTACATGTGGCTGTACTAATTCCATGCTTTTATATGTATAGTTCTTCGTAGGTTAGGAGCTTTGAGAAGTTAAGACTCATGTGGTTCTACTAATTCCTTGCTTTTATCTATATATTGCTGGTAGGTTAGGATCTGTACGAAGTTAAGACTTTGACATAGAATATCGTTCAAGAGAATTTGAAGACTTTTCTATGATGTAAATGTTTTACTTTATCCCGGTTCTAATTTGTCATATCTTACTCCTCTAGTAGATAAAAAGTTTGACATTTTTCCCGATATCTTGATTAAACCTTTTATTGTGTCTACCCCAGTGGGTGAGTCGGTTGTTGCTAAGAGAGTGTAGAAATTATCCTATAATGTTTCCTAATAGAGTTACTCGTCTGGATTTAATAAAACTCTATATGGTTGATTTTGATGTTATTTTGGGTATGGATTTGTTGTATGCTTCTTTCGCTTCCATTGATTATAAAATGAGAGTAGTGAAGTTTAACTTTCTTAATGAACTCTTCTTACAGTGTAAGGGGGGAAATTCTATTCCTAGAGGTCGTATCATTTATTGTTTGAAAGCTTGTAAAATTATCTCTTACGGGTGTTTGTACCATATAGTAGGTGTCCCTTATTTCGAATCCAAAATTCCTCCCATCGAGTCGTTCCACATACTGACGAAATTTCTGGTGGTCTTTCCTAATGATCATTAGAGTATTCCTCCCTAAAGGGAGATTGATTTTAATAGTGACATGCTACCGGAGACGAATCCCATATCAATTCTTCCTTATCGGATGGCTCCAACCAAATTGAAAGAGCTGAAGGCTCAACATAATGATCGACTAGAAAAGGGTTTCATTCGGCCTAGTATTTCTCTATGGGGTGCTCCTGTATTGTCTGTGAAAACAAAGGATGGGTCACTTAGTGTCACGACCGGAGTCTACACCCCAAACGAGACCGGCGTTGTTGACCTAGCAGAGGTCACAGACAAGGCTACATACGTCATCGTTACTTCATCTAAGTTAATTTTAGCAGAAAAATTTAAGATTTGCTTACTTAGACTTCATTGTGAGAAATATTGAATTCACATAACATTATGTAAATAAACTCAAAAGCGTTCAAAACAACCATCTAATACCAAGATAATCAAATAAATGACATTTTCAATATCTGTATAAAATATAGAGCTGCGAAATGACACCAATAAAATGTCTGAAATAACTGTGACACTAACACTAGTGGAACATACTCTAGTAGCTAATGCCTACGTCTAATGCTAGAATAAAATAGTACGCATTCTTGAAAGCATGAGCACCTTCAAAATCCGGATGAAACCTGCACGTCCGGATAACTTTAGCGTCGATTAATAAGCTCTAGTGTCCAGCTGCACCTGCACCTAAAAGTAGAGATTGTGGGTTATTAGTACACACTTGTCATAAGTATGGGTATATGCAAGCACACATAAACGACATGCATGAATAAGAAGATGTCTCTCCTAACAATATGAATTATGGAAAGTCAAGTAAGTGGACATGCAAAAATCGTATTAGGAAAGTCATGCTATGATAGTAACATGCATCCCCAATACGTATTATATTGCACACAACACATAACATATTGCATATAACGCATAATATCATTGGTTCATATGACATATGACCTTGGAATCATGGACTTTACATTAGGACATCAAAAAATGAGGGCTCAACATATGGGAGCTCTACTAGGGAGGGTTCTTTAAAAATAAAGAGTTCGCTTCATTCATTCAAACGTACTTCATTTTCATTAGTTTCTAACCTAGTGTAAACACCAGCCATACCAAGGATGTAGTTTAAGACTTTTATCGAGTTCACTGTGCAATGATGAAGAATGATCTCGTTTCATTACTTAAGTCTAGCTCACCTGTTGATCATCTTATCCTAATACTTTTGATATCGTTCATTTCACGATGTGCATTATTTGAGGAAGGCCTTATTCTTTTTTTGGAAACATTATCCTTAACCAACATAGATCATGTGAGCATCATGAAATCCATTGTTTAACCCCACACCAAAAAGAGGTGGAATCATCGGTCAAAGTACACCAAAACATACTAGCGTATATAGGGAATCGAACCTTTCTTGATTCCTATATTGGCAGTATAGGTTAAAAGACTAGGAGATATAAGGAGACCCAAACCCATCTGGATGGAAAATATCATCTCATGAGAATTACACGAACCTATGCCTTCTCAAAAGAAGAAACCACAACTCATAGCTATCCTATCGACGAGCACTATAAAGTTCCATTACATTCATCTAATACATCATAGAAGTTGTCTTCTAGAATGAGGAAATCATATCTCATTACATGATTTCTCATCTCATCATTAGTATTAAGTATGCATTAACATTTAATACTTTTATTAGAGTGTTCATAGAGATTGGTCTCTTCATTAACATTACACTATTATAGGGGAGTATGTTTGTGTAACATTTACATAGACTCATTTGAGATTGATCTTATGTTTCACATTGGCTCCTTATCATGTTGTAACCATCTCTATTAGTCTTAGAACATTTGTCATTCAGAATTACTCACTTTTTTTTTAATGTTCATATCATCACATTCAAATGTAATTGACATGTTAGTGTGTTTTCACACTCTTACTTAACCCTTTTGGGTTCTAATCCTTCCTCGCATAACATCTTAGGTTCACTTTATAAAGTATGTTGTACTTATGATTCCACACACACAAGCCATGAGACTTCATTCATAATTTATTTAAGTGATTCATATTGCTCAAGTTTATGTGATACAATACATACATCATATAAGTATGACAATGTATCAATTTTATTCCTATAGGCAACTTTCATTAATGATTTAATCACGTAAGACTTATGTGTCAATTAAAAGTTTGGGCAAGTTGACCCAGTTTCGAATCCCTTTAACAACACTTAGTTATTCGTAAATTTTTAACTATTTTGTCACTCGGTTTGGGGGATCCAGGTTTAATCCATATTGATCATGTTAATATCTTTTTATTTTAACATTTAATTTCGTCAGTTGTTAAGGGGCGCGGGATCGATTCCCACTACCCCATACTCTTCCCTTAATAATTTTCCCCTCCTTAGTTTCTCATTATTCTCTACTGGTCGAGGGTTTGTGGGATCGATTCCCCACAACCCTTTTTATATATATATTATCTCTTCTCCTTCGCTATCTACCTAAAGGGTGTGGGTATTAATCCCACCACTCTCATTTCTTTAATTACGTTTTAAGTAGAAGTGTCTGGCTAAGGGCACATGGGTTCGAATCCCGTGCGCCTCTTTTTTTTTTAATAACATACATGGGGGATCCTCCGTGTGTTGGGATCGAAACCTCATAACAACATTTTTCCCTTTTTCTGTCGAGTTTCGCTTAAACCTCAGCCATAGTTTGAGCCCTACTTAGCACATTCTTTTTAATTAATTTGTTACGGTATGCTTTAGTGTGGTCTTGTGTTCGATCCTTGAAGACATCAATTATTTTTTTAAAAGTTTAGATGCCCGTAATTTTTGGAAACCATATGCATCTTATTTCCAGATTCTGGAACTTTGTTATACGTTTTTATGAAGCAATTTGCGAGTCATTTGAGCATCACTTTCTTAGTCGTTCATTTGGGTTCTTAAGACAACTTAGAGGTATGATTTGCTAATTTTTTTTAACTAGAATGCATAGCATTTAAACCATGTTAACATCATGATTTAAGAACATCTAATTTCACATAATACATGAGTGTTATATATTCTATTTACATGCTCAAACAAATACTCAAAGTCATGGTCCTAATCATGCACACATACATACGTCTATATATTAACATTTTTTAAAGACACGCTACATAAACACATAATCAAGAACACATAATTAAAACGAGATCATCACCACACACAGTATCCCTTAATTCTACCAGCAGGCATAGAAAACCAAATACCATAGGGAACTAGTGATAAGGATAAGCAACGGGGAACAACCCTAGTTTATGAGTAGATTCATTTGAGACTTAAGGGTCTCTTGTGAAAGGGACCAAGAGGGAAAAAAACCCATACCTGAATTGTTCAAAAGTAATTCAACGTCCTTCCTATTTCCTCACTAAGACAATGCCTCACCACCGAAACTACAAGCAAAATCCGTTGACAAATTTATTTTTACGTTTCTTTTTCAATCGTCTTTGAGCGTTCAAGTTCTTGATGAACTTTATATTTTTCCTTTTTGGTTCTTTTGTTCTCTTGTTTAAATTGAGTTGAGCATGAACGTGAGAGAGAGATGATGAGAAATGTGTGGGTGTGTTAACTTAGCATTAGGAGATTAGGGAGAGACTTACTAAAATCTAATTAAATATTTTAATTAATAAATAAAAATCTTATATATCCTTTTTTGTTAAATAGGAAATTAAATATTAATTAATTTAATTAATTCACCAAATAAAATAATCAAATTAATTCATTGCTCCCACCTAGGATCGAACACGGGTTGATAAAGATTTCACTCAAAGGGACAAATTCGAACCTTTCTATCCAAATTGCCCCTCCATAATATTAATTAATTAAATAAGTATTTAGGGTAACTACAAATACCCTTATTCTGAAAAAATACCATTTTACCTCTAGACCGTCCAAACTTATGATTACCCCTTTTAAAGTCAGGTGAAGACTCATCCGGGTAGATCTTCATATTCAGGTGCCCCACATTGCTAGAATCAACCTTTACAAGCACTTAAAACTCACCAAGCTGGTTTGCTTGGCTGTTTCAAGGGTTCATAAGTTTGGTTCTATGTGCATCAATCTGTGTGAATCCAGTCTGATCGTACGCATTTAAGACAGATTAAGCATCACATATGATAGCCATTTTTAGGGTTGTTACATTATCCCCCCTTTTGGAACATTCATACCCCAATGACACTTCTTATAATCTAGCAAAACACATGTCATATCATAAGAAAGGTATTATACAGAGTCAAGCAATAACAGCCACGAATAGAGGAAATAAGGTAAATTAAACTAAAGAGTAGGTTGTCTAACCTAAAGAGCTGAAAAGATGAGGGTAGTGGGATTTCATATCGACCTCGGCCTCCCATGTAGCATCCTCAACAAGATGATTCGTTCACAATACCTTCATTGTGCACATCTATTTGTTCCTCAGTTTCTTGATCTGTCTGTCAAAAATCATAACAAATACATCCTTGTATGACAAGTCGTCATCAACCCCCAAACCTTCAACAGGTAGAATCGATGTTGGATCACATAGGCATTTCTTTAAAATAGAGACATGAAAAATAGGATGAAAAAAGCGAGCTCCGCAAGCAATGCCAACTCATAGGCCACCTCACCCCACATTGTCGAATCTCATATGGCCCAACATACTTCGAACTCAACTACCCCTTCCTTCCAAACCTCATTCATGGGTAATATATTCAAGTAGACCTGGTCACCAACATCAAACTCTAAGGGTCATTTTCTGTTGTCTGCATAACACTTATCCCGACTGTAAGTAGTAGCCAACCTATCCCTAATCACCCTGACCTTCCCTAAGGCCTCATGAATGATCTATGGACCCAAAATGGATGACTCTCAAACCTTGAACCACCAAACTTGATAGCTACACCTTCTACCTTATTGTACCTTAAACGGTGTAATCCCAATGAGGTATATCTGTTATTATACAACAACTCTACAAAAGGCAGATGGTAGTCCCAACTACCTATGATGTCTATAACACGCGCTCTCAATATGTTCTCCAATGTTTGATTATTGCGCTCTATCTTCGCATCAGTCTGAGGATGAAAGGCAGTACTAAGCTTTATCTGTGTGCCTAAGCATTTCTGGAAGGAACTCTACAAATGTGAACTGAACTAATCTAGACAAAGGAATACCATGACATCTCATAATCCAATAAACCTAAAGTCTCGCATAATCCTCGGTTCTGTAAGTAGACTTTTTAGGGATAAATTGGGCAACTTACTCATCCTGTCCACAATACACCATATGGAGTCATGTTGTCTCCTAGTATTCAGAAGACCAACCACGTAGTCCATATTAATGGACTCCCACTTCTAAGTCTGAACCTCGATCATCTGATTAAGACCGCCAGGCTTAAGATGTTTTGCCTTAACCAGTTGAAAACTAGGACACTTTGACACATATTTAGCAAGGTCCTTCTTCATGCCATCCCACCAAAAAATATGCTTAAGAACATTATACATCTTAGTGCTACCTAGGTGTATCAAATATTTTGAACGATGGGCCTCCAGAATAATTTTGGTCCGCAAATCATCCACATCTGGTACAAACAGCCTGTCCTGGTACCTAAGTATGTTGTAACCTCCCAAAGAAAAAGACTCATTAATCTTTACCAACAGTATGTCCTTCAATTCTATCAACATAGGATAAACATGCTGACCCTTGTTGACTTCAAATACCAAGGATGAATCAGAACTAGGATGAACTGAAACACCCCCAGTAGTAGACTCAACAAACCGCACACCCATTCTGGAAAGTCTGTTTACTTGTTACACCTACTCGTTCTCATCCTCAATATGGGTTGTACTTCCCATGATCAACTTGCTCAAACCATCAGCTACATAATTAGTCGTACCTGGAATGTAGTGGACATTCATGTTGTAGTCCTTCAATAGCTCCAACAATCTCCGCTGACATAATTTCAACTCCCTTTGCGTTAACACGTATTGGAGACTCATGTGGTCTGTGAACACTTCCACATGCTCTCCATACAACTAGTTCCTCCATAGTTTAAATGCAAACATCACAGTTGCCAACTCAAGGTCATGAGTGGGATAATTCATTTCATGAACCTTGACCTGTCTGGACGCATAAGCTTTCACCTTACCACCCTCCATAAGAACACAACCCAAACTAACCCTAGAAGAATCACAATAAGCATTTCAATTTTCACCACACTTAGGCAAAGAAAGCACCGGGCCTGAAGTGATTCTGTCCTTGAGCTCCTTCAAGCTCTTGCCGCAAGTCTCTTCCCATTCAAATATGACTTTCTTCTACGTCAATGCTCGTATTGGGGAAGAAATGGAAAAAAATTCTTCACCAACCTGCGATAATAGCTAGCCGATACTAAGAAGCTACAAATATCGGTGGTTGTAAGAAGTTTTGGATAGATCTTAACAGCCTCAATCATCATGGGTTCTACCTTCACATCTTTGTCGAATACAACATGATGCAGGAAGGTCATTGATCTATGATAGAATTCACACTTGCTTAATTTGGCATAAAGTTGATATTGTCTAACTACCTGCAAGGTTAGTCTCAAATGTTTTTCATGCCCTTCCTTGGTCCTAGAGTAGATGAGAATGTCATCAATGAATATTATCACCAAAGAGTAAACGTATTCACGAAAGACCATTTTCATGATATTAATAAATGCATCTTGTTCATTAGTGAGACCAAATGTCATGACTAGGAACTCATAATGACTATAACGGGTATGAAAGGTTGTCTTTATTATATCTTCATCCCTAACCCTAAGTTGATAGTACCGTGAACAAAGATCAATATTCGATAAGAAACTAGACCTTTGAACCTGATCGAACAAGTTATGTATTCTAGGAAGTGGATACTTATTCCTTATGGTTACTTTGTTGAGGTACCGATAATAAATACGCATTCTAAGGGTTCCATATTTCTTTTTTAAAAACAACACTGGAGCACTCGAAGGGGATATGGTCAGCTGAATAAAACCCTCATCACTGAGATCTTTTAACTGCAGCTTCAATTCTTTGAGTTAAGCTCGAGCCATTCTTTATAGAGGAACCTAAATTTGTTTATTTTAGGGTTCTAAGATGATACCAAAGTCAATCTCTGGAGGGGGAGGAACTCAAGGCAAATAATCAGGAAAAACATCTGGGAATAGATTCACTAGAGGCACCGAGTCTAAGGAAGGAATGACATGATCTAGATCATTGACACTCACAAGATGACATAGTGATCCGTTGGAAATCATTTTATTGGCTTTAACGTTCGAAATCAAGGGGTTAGGACGACTCGAGTTGTACCCCTCCTATACCAGCTCTACTTCATAAAGAAAATAAAATCTCACAACCCTACTACGACAATCCACACAAACATAGAAACTACAAAGCTAGTCCATGCAAAGAATAATGTGAAAATCATTCATAGGTAACTCAACCATGTCTGGACACATAGTCCTACCACATAAAACTATTGGGTAATCCTTGTACACTCTATCAACTCTTACATTATCTCCTGAAGGTGTACTAACCACAATAGGATCATGAAAAATTTCAGGCAATAGCTAAAAAAGGGAGAGAAAGTAATGGAGTTATAAAGGAAAACATATACACTAGATTAAGTAAGGCATAAAAAGAAGTTGAGAATTACTTGCATAATACCTTAGACCACATCAGCAAACATCCCTTGTTTGTCCCTACCCTTCAAGGCGTAGAATCTGTTCGTCTTAGGAGGCTTGGTTGTTGCTGCACCCTGTTGATTAGGCCTAGGCTGAGTATTACCTCCAGCCTGACCACTATTTTGTGTGGGTAGTCATTAACCAAGTGCCGTCTCTTTCCGCAACCGAAGTAGGCATCAGTGCCCTGTCTGCACTCTCCACTGTGTGTACAACCAGACTTGGCACGCTCCCTTTTTTCATGTTGCACATCACCTCTATTTCCCTTCTTGGACTCGTGTCTGCCTCTTCTAGGTGTTGCACTTCTTTGAGAGTTAAATTTCCCTGAACAATGACTCCCCTTATTAAATCTCGGCTATCACGGATGCCGAAGTTGTTCCCACCACCACCATTACAAGGGCCTTCTTGAACAGAAGGTTTAGGACTCCTTAACTCACGGACCCCCTATTCCTCCTGCATCCCTCTACCTGTTGGACACGTACCATCAACCTAGAGATATCAACACTATCATGGAGCATCGCAACCTGACACTCCTCCTATTGATCTCCTGAGATTCCTGTGAGGAACATACTCATATCATCACTGTTTTTAGATACAAGGGATGTGGCATACCTGGAAAATTTATTAAACTTCAGGAATTCTCCCTGGCTGTCATTGATCCCTGTTTAAGGTTGATGAACTCCTCAACCTTGGCCTCTTTCATCTCCTTGTGGAAGAATCTATCCAGGAAGGCTTTCATATAAAGGACCGACATTACCATAACTCCGGTCAAAGTTTGGTTATCCTACCAAATCTTGCACTAAGAATGTGCAACATCCTTCAGATTATAAGAATCCAGCTCAGCCTTTTCAGTATCTGTGGCCCCCATAGACTCTAAAATCTTATGCACCTTATCAATAAAATCGTCAAGATACTCTAATTTCTTGGACCCTGTGAAAATTTGAGTATTCATCCTCGTGAACTCTCGTAGTTTGTTTTCCGTTCTACGTGCTGGTGGGTTCTCCTACAGAACATCGTGTGCGGTCATATTATTGGCCATCATAGTGATGGCTTGAGCCATCTGAACCAAATCGATCCACACCTCTGCATCAGTCAAGAGAGTTGGGTTAACTGGCATGGCCACTCCATCAGTTGGAGCTTGGGGTGGAACTTGCTTATCCCCAGCAACTACATCCTCTCTTCCCCGACCAGCGTTCCTTGTTGTGCTCATTTTATGAAAAATATAAGAATTGATGTCAGATACTCTCATAACACCAAAAAATCAGTCAATAGAGAAGGCATGTTATGATTAGAAGAAAAGAATCTTTAGTACGCATCATGAAGTCTCTAATTATGGATAGTGGTGTACTTTAATACAATGACGTAGAAACTACTCGATGTGGTTGATGTGAAATTATTATCCTAAAAATTTAACCAAACGGTCTGATACCAACTTTGTCACGACCAAAAACTATACCCCAGATGAGAGCGGTGTCGTTGACCTCTGAAAGGTCGCAGACAAGCCTACATATGTGATCATTACTTCATCTAGGTTAATTTAGTAAAAAAATTTAACTTTTGTACAAAGACTTCATAGTGAGAAATATTGAACTCACAAAACACTATCTAAAAAATCTCATAAGAATTCAAAAAAACCATCTAATACCAAGATAATTAAATGAAAGGCAGTCAATATGTGTATAAAATATAGAGATAGAAAATTGGCACCAATGCAAAATCTGAATTAACTTTGAAAGAAACACTAGCGGAACATACTCCACTAGCTAATCCCTACGTCTAATGCTTGAATAAAATAGTAAGCATTCTTGAAAGCATGAGGACCTACAAAATCTCGATGAAAGCTCCACGTCTGGATAACTTTAGCGTCGATTCGTAACCGCTAGCGTCCACCTATACCTTCACCTAACAGTAGAGAATTGAATGGTATTAGTACACACTTGTACTAAGTATGGGCATATACAAGAACAGACCAATGACATGCATGATTGAGAAGATCTCTCTCCTAACTATATGAATTATGGAAAGTCAAGTTAGTGGACTTGCAAAAATGAGATTAGGAAAGTCATGCTATGAGAGTAAATGCATCACCATACTATCATATTGCATGTAGCACATAACATATTTCATATCATTCATTCAAATTTTATAAGACCTAGTACTCATGGACTTGTCATAAGGACTTTCCAAAATGAGGGCTCAACAGATGGGACCTCAACTTGGGAGCCTTCTTTAGCAAACACAAAGTTCGCTTCATTCATTCATACGTACTTCATTTTCATTTGTTCGTAAGCTACTGAAAACACAAGTCATACATAGGATTTAGTTTAATAGTTTCATCGGGTTCATTGTGCAGTGACCAAGAATGACCTAGTGTCATTGCTTAAGTGTAGCTCACTTTTTGATCATCCTTTCCTTACACCTTTGGTATCATTCATTTCATTATGTTCATTAATTGAGGCTGGCCTGATTATTTCTTTGGGAACTTTGACCTTAACCGATATAGATCATGTGAGCATCATGAAATCTAATGTTTAACCCCACACCTAAAAGAGGTGGAATCAACGGCCACAATGAACGAAAACATGCTAGCGTATATAGGGAGTCGAACCGTGCTAGAACCCTATATTGGCCGTATAGGTTCAAAGACTAGGAGATATAAGGATACCCATACCCAGCTGGAGGGACAATCTCATCTAATGAGAATAACATGAACATCTTCCTTCCCGAAAGAAGGAATCGCAACTCATAGCTAGCCTATCGATGCTTAGTATAAAGTTCCATTACATTCATCTCATACATCATAGAATTTGGCTTCTAGCATGAGGGCATTATATCTTATTAGAGGATTTCTTATCTCATTATTAGTATTAGGTAGGCATTAAGTTTTGATATTTTCATGACAAAGTTCATATGGACTTGTCTCTTCATTCACATTACACTATCATAGGCGAGTACGTTTTTGGTAATATTTACTTAGGATCATTTCTTATTGCTCTCATGTTTCACATTGGCCTCTTATTATGTTGTCCCCACCTCCATTAGTTTTAGCACATTTGCCCTTCATAATTACTCGCCCCTACTTTTTTTTTTATTGTTCATTTCATTACATGTCAATGTAATTGGCTTGTTATTGTGTTTCACACTCTTACTTAAGTCTTTTGGGTTCTAGTCATTCCTCACATAACATATTAGGTTCATATTATAACGTATGTTGGACTTATGAGTCAAGACACACAAGACAGGAGACTTCATTCATAATTTATTTAAGTGATTAATATTACTCAAGATTATCTGATACAAGACTTATGCATCTTGTAAGTATGCATAAGTCTCAATTTGATTCATATAGGAAACATTTGTTGAATATTTAATCACGTATGACTCATGTGTCAAAACAAAATTTGGGAAAAGGAACCCACTTTTTAATCCCTTGAACAACACTTAGCTATTCCAAAATTTTTAACTATTGCCACTAGGCTTGGGGGATCCAGGTTCGATCCCCATGGCTTATGTTAATTTTTTATTCTCTTTACATTTAATTTTGGATGTTTCTGAGGGGTGTGGGATCGATTCCCCATGATCCCATAATTTTTCCTTAATAATTTTTCCCCTCTTTAGCTTCACATTTTCGCTACTAGTCGAGGGGTTATGGGATCGATTTTCCCATAGCCCCCTTTTTTTAATATTTTCTCTTCTCCTTCACTACCTACCTATAGGGAGTGGGTTCGAATACCACCCCTCTCATTTATTAATTTACATTTTAAGTAGAAGAATCGAGCTAAGGGCATATGGGTTTGAATACTGTGTGCCTAACTTCTTTTTAATTATATGCTTGGGGGATCCCCCGTGTCATGTGATCAAAACCCCACATCAACATATTTTTTCCCTTTTTCTACCGAGCTTCACTGGAACCCTAACCTAGTTCAAGCCCCACTTAATACATCCCTTTAAATTAATTTGTTAAGCTATGCCTTAGTGAGGTTTTGGATTCGATCCCTGCCGACCACACCTATTTTTTTAATGTTTAGACGCCCAAAATTTCCAGAAACCATATGTATCTTATTTCCATATTCTGGAACTTTGTTACATGTTTTTATGCAGAATTTTACGAGTCATTTGAGAACCTATTTCTTAGTCGTTCATGAGGGTTCTTCTGACAAGATAGAGGTATGATTTGTATATTTGTTTTACTAGATGATAGCATTTCAACCATGTGAACATCACGATTTAAGTCATCTAATTGCACATGAAACACGAGTGATTTCTATGCTATTAACATGCTATAACAGAGACTCAATATAATGGTCACAATCTTGCACACATACATACGTCTCTACATTCATATTTTAGAAAGACACAAAACATAAACACACAATCATGAACATATATTAGAAACGACATCATCACCACAAATGCAGTAATTTATATTCTACCAGCAAGCATACCGAACCTAAGATCATAGGGACCTATTGGCAGGGACATGCAACGGGGAACAACCCTAGTTTTTGAGTAGATTCATCTTAGACTTAAGGGTCTCTTGGGAAAGGGACCAAGAGGGAAGAAAACCCATACATGAAGTTGTTCAAAAGTAATTCAACGTGCTTCAAAGACAACGCCTCACCACCTTAACCACAAGAAAAATCCGTCGATAAATAGATTTTTACTTTTCGGTTTAAAGCTTTTTTTAGTGTTCAAGTTCTTGATGAACTGTATGTTTTTCCTTTTTGGTTCAGTTCATTTTTCTTGTTTATAGAGGGTTGAGCATAAAAGTTAGAGAGAGATGGTGAGAAATGTGTGGGTGTTCTAGCTTAGGATTAGGAGATAAGGGAGAGACATAGTCAAATTAGGATTAATTATTTTAATTAATTAATAAAAATCTGATTTGTAGTTTTTCTTTAATCAGAAATTGAATATTAATAAGTGATGTTAATTCACCAAATAAAATTATCAAATTAAATCATTGCTCCCATTTAGGTTCGAACCCTGATGGAGCAAGATTTTACTCAAAAGGCCAATTTCGGTCCTTTTTACCCAAATTGTTCCTCAACAATATTAATTAATTATATAGGGTAATTAAAATAATACCATTATTTTTTTAAGAAGATCATTTTACGCCTACACACTCCATAGTTAAGATTACCCATTTTCAAGTCCGGTTAAGACTCATGTGGGTAGATCTTCATATTCGGATGCCCTACGTGGATGGACCCAAGATTTCCTAGCTCAAGTAAATCACAAAGTTGGTTTGATTGGTTGTTGGAAGGATTCAGAAGTGTGGTTCTACGCGCATTAATATGTGTAAATCCAGTCTAATCGTAAGCATTCTAGAAACATTAAGCATTACATAGCATAGCCTTTTTTAAGTTTTTACACTTAGAATGTGTATTGATTACCGCCTACTCAACAAAGTCAAAATCAAGAAAAAGTATCCTTTCCCTCTGATTGATGATCTATTTTATCAACTCCAAAGTGTGAGTTACTTTCCCAAGATTGACTTGAGATCTGGATATCACAAACATAGGGTTAGAGGTGAAGACATTCCTAAGATGAAATTTCGAAAAACATATGGTCACTATGTGTTCTTAGTAATGTCCTTTGGTCTCGATAATTCTCTGACGACATTGATGGACCTAAAAAATAGGGTATTTTTAAGTTACCTAAATGCATTTTGCATTGTCTTCATTGACGACATCTTGGTACATTCGAGAACTTCGGTTGAACACATGGATCACTTGAGGGTGGTGTTGCAACTGCTTAAGGAACTCAAATTTTTTTCCCAGTATAGAAAATGTGAGTTTTGGTTGAGGTCGGTAGCGTTTCACGGTCATGTCGTCTCGAGAAGACCGAATCAGTTAAAAATTTTCCTAGACCTTTTGCTCCTACGGATATTAGGAGTTTCTTAAGACTAGCAGGTTAGTATAGAAGATTTTTCGACGTATTTACATTTATTGCTTACCCATTTAAAACCTTGACCCAAAAGAATGTGAAATTTATGTTTTAAGAAGAATATTAAAATATCTTCCAAATGTTGAAGAATAGGCTTACTTCCGCTCTAGTGTTGACCCTATTTGTGGGAACAAAGGGTTTTGTTGTCTATTGTGATGCATCCCGAGTCGGGTTGGGTGTGTTCTTATGAAAAATGGCAAAGTTAAATCTTATGTTTCTAGGAAACTCAAAGTTCATGAGAATATTTACCCGACTCATGGCCTTGGGTTACCGACCATGGTATTTTCGTTGAATATATAGAGGCATTATATCTATGGGGTTCATGTTGATGTGCATACGGATCATAAAAGTCTCCAATATATATTCACTCAAAAGTAGTTGAATCTCTAGCAACGGAGATGGTTAGAGTTGTTGAAAGACTATGACATGATTATTCTCTATCACCCCAGCAAGGCTAATATGGTAGTGGATTCTCTAAGTCATTTGTCCATGGAAAATGTGTCCCATGTGGAAGAATCCAAGAGAAACTATGTGAAAGATGTTCATAGATTGTCTCACTTAGAGGTTCGAATTGAAAGTTCTCCAAATGGTAGTATGTTGGTACATGATTACTCCAAGTCATCTTTCATGGTTGTGATAAAGTCTACGCAACACCATAATCCATTATTGATGGAGCTGAAAGAATTGGTTCTATGTAAGATTAATAAGTCCATCTCCCTATATGGGGTATTTGAGGATTAGTATACTTCCCTCTACTCTATTAATTCGGGTTTTACAAAGATGTACCATGATCTATGAGAGGGTTTTAGTGGGATGGTCTAAAAAGGGATATTGCGGAGTTCGTTGCAAAGTGTCCCAATTTCCAACAAATGACGGCCGAGCACCAAAAATCAAGTGGTCTAGTATAAGAAATAAAAATTCCTACTTGGAAGTGGGAATATGTTAAAATGTATTTCATAGTAGTTTTGCCCCGAACTAGAAATCAATATGACTCAATATGGGTGGTAGTGGATAGATTGACCAAGTCCGCGTACTACATTCCCGTTAAGTCTACTTATTCGGCGGAAGATTATGGAAGAATCTATCTTTACATTATAGTAAGTCTTCATGGCTTACCTTTTTCAATCATATCGGATAGTGGTGCTCAACACACATCAAGGTTTTAAAAGTTATTTCAAATATTTTTTGGTACTCAAGTAACGTTAAGCACAACCTTTAATCCTTAAACAGATGGTCAAGTGTAGTGGACTATTCAAACTCTTGAAGATATTCTTAGGGCTTGTATTACTGACTTTACAGGAAATTGGGATGATCACTTGCCTCTAGTGGAGTTCTCATATAACAATAGTTTTCATTGATCCATGTCTATGGCTCCTTCTGAAGCTTAGTACGGTATGAGGTTTAAATGTCCCATTGTGTGGTTTGAGGTTGGCGAGTTACTGCTTCTTGGTCCAAACTTTATCTATACGACTTTAGATAAAGTTCATTTAGTAATGTCTTAGTTGAAAATAACCTATAGTCAGCATGCCGATAACTGGGGAAGAGACCTTGAGTTCGAAGAAGGATAAGGTGTATTTGAAAATTTTTCCCATGAAAGGGGTGGTTAGGTTTGACCAGAAAGGGAAGTTAATTGTTATTTATGTGGGTACTTATGAAATTTTTCAAAGGGTTGGGAAGGTTTCACATGAGTTGAAACTCCCTAGTGACCTATCTTTAGTTCATGGGGTTTTCCATGTTTCTATACTCATGAAGTGCATTGGTAATGTCGAGTCTATTTTTCATGTTGAAGGTCTTGGTGTGAAGGAAAAACTCTCCTTTGAGGAGATTCTGGTTGAAATCCTTGATCATCAAGTGAAGATTTTGAGGAACAAAGAGATGGCCTCCTTAAAAGGGTTATGGAGAAACCACCTAGTTGAGAGAGTAACGTGGGAGGCCGAGGCCGAGACGAAGTCCCGTTATCCTCATACCTTTACTAGTGAAGGTTAGTTTTTCTCTGTATTAATAAAAATTATTACTAAATTTTAAGTTGCTTTGATTTTTGGTGAAGTTTCGAAAAAAATGCTTATGTTACTGGGAATTATGCCTTTAGGCTTGAGTATTTGCAATTCTTCTTGTTGTGAGTTATGTTGTGCATTTTTTCATGGTGAGTCTTTATGAAAGAATTTTAATCATGTTGTTAGTTTATTTTTGGCATATTTGACCAATCTATGGTATTTTAAGATCATGTTGTTGTGAAAAGGAAATTCTTCCTATTGTGATATTGTGCTTTATGTGTAGTAGTTGGGGTCTTGCTATGTCCAAATTCCATGATTAATATTATTATTCAAGTTAATATGTATTTTTTTGTTGGGCTTCTAATCTTGAGACATTCCTTCCCTCCCAAATGATTTTAGTGTCATTCGGAGACAAATGTTTTTAAGGGAGGGATAATGTAACACTCCGAAACTCTAAGATGTTTCCTAGAGCATAATAAAGGTGTAAAAACTTTAAGACAGTGTTTTATGATCATATATATAATGTATATAAGTCATTTAGGAATTTTAAGAACCAAAATGACAAGAAATGTCCAAGACATCCGGAAGCTAGTCTAATTGAACTATTGAAAAGTCCTTATGTTTCGGAAAGATTTAAGAGTGGTGTATAAGGTCTAAAACTTGTCAAATGACTTTTAATATATGAAACCATGTAGTAATAGTAAAAACCCACCAAGGGTAGCCTTAAGGTTCCATGAAAGGACCCGAAACATGGCTTGACAAGCTATCAAGGCAGCAACAAAATTACACATAGATGAAACAAGTTCGCATCATGGATTTGAGTGGATTTTTTTCAAATGTAAAGTTCGTATCCTCGGCATTTCACGGACTCTACTGTATTAAAAATTTATATGCAAAATCATGCAGCAAAATATTCGCATAGAGGATTTGATCCCCGACGAATATCTTAAATTTTGATACATTTCGTGGGGGTTCTATATATTTATTTCCAATCAGCTTTCACTCATATCTACTCAGTTAAATTAAATCTTCAAATCAAAACCCAAAAGCTCTACGATTTATCTTAGAAGAAAGCTTAAAGAAGAAAACCAATTTATCTACGATTTAACTTGAATTTCGTGGATTTATATTCATTAAAATATGTGTTCTTTACTATTAGCTTTCCTTTACCCCAAAGGTCCTCTCCAATATTACTCGATAATGGCCATTGGGATGCCTATGTACCCCAATATATATTCTTAAAACCTTATAGTATCTTCACTAGACAAGTACATTTTTCGGAATATTAAATTCCCCCCCCCCCTTAAGAACATTCGTCCCTGAATGAAACTAAAATCTTTTAAATGGTAGAAAATAAACACAATTGTAGCAGAAAAACTGTAGATCTACACCTCCTAGCATAAAGAGCGTCAAAAGGTTCCATGAGGATGCTCGAATGATAGCTATTGTTGTAAGAGAACTAGATCGAAGGTAAGTAATCATCCGAACTTCCATTGAAATCAATGACACAATCTTGCAACATGTCCTCAAGGGTCTGAATGGTGCGTTCAGATTGACCATCCCCCTTGCCTTGGCTTCTCACATTAGAACAATCTTTTACCATATGGCCACCCATTCAACAACCATAGAAACTAATACTCCTAACAAGACATTCACCTGCATGTTTCTTACCATACTTACAAAAAGTTGGTCTATCTTTTGGTGGATAACCATTTCTCCCCTTTTGATGTTTAGGATTAGAACCTCTATCATTGGGATTCTTTGAGAAATAAGAAACAACTTTTTTTGAAAACATCTTTTCAAATTTGGGCTTGTCTTGAACATCAAGCTTATTCTTAGAAGAACCACTTTAAAACATCCCTGCTCTCTTAGCCTACCTATTCCTCTTCCGTAGACAAGTTTCCTCAACCTGTTCATGATGTACGATCAATCTAGAAAGATCCATATTGTCATGAAGAATTTCTGCACGATATTCTTTTTCAAGATCTTCGGACACGCCCTATACATAACGGCTTATTTCATCCCTAGCATTTGAAACCAAAGAAGAAGTTTATTTGGACAACTTAATGGGTTTGAAGGAGTATTCTTTAACAATCATACCTCCTTGACGAAGGTTGATGAACTCCTCTACCTTAGATTCTCTTTGTTCCCTTGGAAAGAATTTGTCAAGAAAGGAATCATATGCTACAACACACATAGTGTCAAAGATCTAAAGGCACAATATACAAGTATCAAGAAAAGATAAGTTTCCTAATCATCACATAGCCTCTCATCCATAATTGTGGCGCGCTTCACAACTATGAATAAGATACTATGTAACGTAGTTTTGGTAGACATTGATCCTAAGGATATTTAACCTCACGCTCTGGTGTCAAGTGTGTCAAAGCCGGAGAGCTTACCCCGGATGAGAACGGCGTCGGCGTCCTCTTTGAAGACCCAAACAAGCCTCTTAGAATTCATCATAACATGTCATCTATTAAAATTTGCAGAAATTTAAAAACTTTTAACATACTATTACTTATAATTTATACTTAACATTCATAAACCATACGATATTCTAAGGAACTGTCTCTCTCTGTCTCTCTCTATATATATATATAACAATCTAAAAGTTCAAATATGGATTTAGCTAATAAATAGTCAATATGGCATATAGGTCTTATAAAAAAGAATACAAAGAAAACATGAAGGAAATAGATAATCCTAATACCTAATAAAGTATTCATAAGCCGGAAAATAAATGATAGCGTCCCGAACATTAGGACCTACCAATACATGGAGAAAGATTTCCAAGCTTTTTCAAATCGGCCTCCTTACACTTCAATGTCCGGAACCTTGAGTTGTACTAATATAAAGGAATGAGGTTAGTACTACACATGTACTAAGTATGTGTAGATTCACATAAAACGTAAGGATATGCATGAAAAATAATCATTTCTCGTCTAATTAGAGAACATGCTAAGTCATGTGAAATCATCAATCCATACCATGTAACGTGTACAAACTAAGTATACCATCAACTTACAACATGATCACAATCAAAGATATATTTTCATAGAGTCATGTTAACACAATTGAATAAATCATATAAACATAACATTTAAAACACTTACCAATGATCTCATCACAAACCTACAATTGCAATGGTAATGTGAAGCTCCATAACCCCACACAACTAAGTACATAGGATAAGAGACCATAAGTAAATCTTTGCTTCATCTAACTTGTATCATAAGTAGTCATCACTTTATATAACAATATAACTCAATAAAATATTCATCATAATGAACAACATTCATTTAAGAGTAACATCATGTATAATAAACATATATATTTAACGTCATAACATTACCTAAGAACAGTCTCCTAGAACTTCCCTTAGAGACAACTTGTTCAATGTCATATGTATTAGATAAACGTAGTTTCACATCACATGGAAGACTCAATCTAATGAGAATCATTGTGAACCTACAATCCCGCTAGTGAAGGGACTCTTCCCATATAAAATTCAGTGGTGCGTAGCATAAGTTTCTTTCTTTAAATAACCTTTAAGTTTTCTTTTATCATTAACTTATCATAGTCAATAGGAGATTATCTCCTCGTATAACAGGATCATGAGCTCTTTTAGGTTAGACGAGAATTTTCCTTTCATTGTAACCTTCTTTTGTGAGATTTACATGGCATAATCATCTTGTGTAAAGCATAAAAGAGAGTATCATAACTTTCATATTCCTATTCTTATCATAATACCACAAGAAACATGTTCACAGACCAGCATATTCACATAAAACATCATACATACTTTTCATAACATAGCATCATAGTTATAGGCTAACAGAACATTTAGAGTAATCACACTTAGATGACTTACCTCTTGCTTCGAAGAATCTTATTCAACAGGCAATATTCATAATCATACATAGTGAAATACTCAATAACATAATACAAGAACAAATCATAAAATAATGTACAAGATCAATTCATAACATATGAGAAGGTAAATGAGTCATAAAGTGTTCGTGCAAACGTTAAATTCTAACCCTAACGTTTTCACCTCATCAAACACTAAAAAAACACATTCAAAATCATCACATAGATAAATATTATGTATCACAAGACATCGAAACATTATCAATCAATTAATCAACAATTCCTGCGAAAATAAATATAGAAAACGGTTATTTTTCATTAAAAATTATAAATTTAGGGTAAGGAAGAATTTAAGTTTTGTAAAGTAAAAACCCTAGTATTTGAAGTTCTTGAAAAATTATATTGAAAGGAACTTCTGGATAAAGTAATCCCAAGAGTTTAAAACCCATACCTTATAGATGAAGAATCCACGAAAATCTGATTGGAAACTTCGAAACCTTCATCTTCTTCCTTAAGCTTTTCATGTTATCCAATGGAGTTTTGAAAAAAGAGAGTCTTGAGAGAAAATAAAATTTTGTTTTGATCTGATTTTGGATGTTTAAAAGAGGTACAAAACTGACCTAAAATACATATATATTCGTCCAATAAATTACCCGAAAAGACTCTTCAGTTAAATTACCAAAATGCCCCTCCAAAATTGACTAAAAATAGGAGAGCATTTGACTTAGCCATATTCTAATAATTTTCTAAGGGTTTTGCCTTTGAATATTGAAATTTAATGAATTAATTAACTTGCTAATTTTATTAATTAGGTGACTTAGGGTAATTACTAAAGTACCCCTATGTCATTCGGACCATAACCAACCCCTTTGGACCATCCTAGGTTAGGTACTAATATATTTCTTAAGTTAGTTACTTGGCTAGTGTAACCAATTTAGGTCTTAGGATTTCGGGCACACAAGTTAGTTAATTTTTGTTAGTCCTAGGTTATTTATCTAGTTAGTTAAGGTAGTTAGAGTCTATAATTGGTAAGGAAACTTGGGGCGCCTGACCCCTAACCGCCCTAACCTAATTCTGTTGGGCTGGTCGCTTGGTCTCTTGGCAGTTAGCACATGTGGTTTCACATGTTCTTGCACATGTTTTGCTGATTATTTCATGTACAAGGGCCCTTACTATGTCCTTGGGCACTTCTAAATCTACATGATCATTTTAAATGATTGTGTGCTATGGTACATTGTCTTGAAACTTGGATACCTCGTACCTTATGTGTACAACTATGAAATTAATATTTTATCTTAGGGTTTTTGTCGATGGTAAAATTCCTAGAAAATCTTTGATTAGAGAATTTAAAAATCAAAGTCTATCTTAAATTACTTGTTAATACTTAGAAATTCGCTAAACATCAAAGTGCACTTTTAGTTACTTGTTAATACATAGAAATTGGCTAACACCCTCAAGCGAATATTCTATAACATGACCAATATTACTCAATATTAGGCATTTGAATTCCTATGTACCCCAATAAATATTCTTAAAACCTAAAACTCTCTTCACTGGACAAGTACATTTTCTGGAATGTTACATTGACAATGGGGGGAGTTGACTTTCCATAGAGGAAGATTTACCTTATAGTTCCACAAAAGGTGTTGACTCCCCTTCAAGGAATACTCACACTATGGATTCTCATGAGATGAGGCTCTAATTACCAAGTTTAATGCATAGAGTTCATACATATCTTTTAGATCCTTAAACTATGTTGCCCCAACAAAAGACTAGCTAGTGGATCCACCTAGAAAGCTTTATTTATGTTTTGTTATACTTTTGCTAGTAGACAACCTTACATCGGTGTAAGGTTCTACAACATTGGATTCCACACATAGCTCTTGTAGTCTATGTCGGTTAAATAAATTGTTCCCTAAACTAAAAAACTATTTAATTACAAACTAACTATGGTGACTTAAAAGGTTTGACTTTGCCTATGTAGGGTTATGGGACTCTACCTATGCCTTGCACTAGTTTGTCTTGAGGAAAGCCTTAGGAGGTTCTTCTTATGTATGTATATGCTTATAAATGGAAATCACAGTATGTGATGTTGATTACTCTTATAAATATGTACTTGGTATCTAGTTCTAAAGTATGATATTATGTACTTTTAATGATATGTTATGTGGAGTTAGACATTGGTTATGGTTTTTGATAGGTTTACTTGATTAAGTATGATTGGGTTTTGCTTGGTTGTTGCACAAGTGGACTTAATGAAGGTCATGAGTAATGGTCTTTCTTTGTTTTTGTTGTAATGAACTCTTATTCCTTCTTGTGATGTTATGTCTTGATGATAGAGTTGTGTTTTATTGTGGGTTCAAGTATGTTGATATTCTTCTGACTTGATTTGAATTAAGGTGGTTTGGTCTTTTATATTACATGGTATTGACTTGATGAATATGCATTAATGACTTGTATTAGTTTCTTGAATGCGCATAAGGTTTTCCAAATGAACAGTAGCATGTTTTAAATGAAATATCCTCTTCATTATGATATCACTTTTTTTAGGTGCATATACTCATACTTAGTACAAGTGTGTACTAACCCATCATTTATGTTTACAAAAAATGTTGAATCCAACCGTTGAACATAGCACAAGGTAATTTGAAGACTACTTGGATTCCTATCTTCCAATGTTTGGTAAGTTCTAATTTCCTGAGGACGATGCAATTATCTACCTTTTCGAGGTAGTTTAGTATTAAAGACACTTTTTTAATTCTCTTTAATTTTTATATAAAAACTTTAAAGCCTATATGTGGATATGATTGTTGATGTAAGGTCTAGGCCAAAATTTTTATAATCTCATTTAGATGTTTTAATATGACACAATGTTATAGAATTCTTATGAGATTAAGTGCCTATACTGTGTATGTTAAATAGAAGCAGAAGATTATGTACTCTTCTAATATGAGGGGTCTATGTATATTCGATATGAATATATATTATGCGTATGCGAGAGATCTATGTAAACTTCCATATATATATAGAAAAGTTTAAAATTTTCTACAATTTAAACCTCTGAATTAAATTATGTAAGTGAAGAGGCTAGTCTTAATACTCTACGAGGACGACGATGCCAGTTTTATCTAGGGGGTGCTCCTTGGATGTGACAAACTTGGTACCAAAGCATGACGTTGAATATCCTTAGGAATTATATCTCATTAAACCATGTCAATGTAGATTTTTATTCATAATTGTGAAGCACACCACACTTATGAATGAGGAACTATGTGATGCTTAAAAAACTCTCACCTTCTTGTATTCCTATGTCGTTCCTCTAGAGACTACTTTATGAGTGACTTCATATAAACCTTGTATGGTGGTTATAGGTAAGAATACCCAAAGAGTAGCCGCAAGAAAGGGCGAGGAAGGTGTTGCTAATGCGGGAGCACAACTAAATAAAGTTCCTCCACTTGAAGAAGGTGTTATGGATGATAAAGTTTGGGTTGCTCCTTATAACCTATGGAGGATAGTTGATATACGGGAACATTTTCTCAAAATGGCCCAAACGTTACTACCCAAGCACAATCTTTTACCACTTAATCACAAGATTTGACAACCCAAGCTAATCGAGGGGTGGTACTATGAAGAAACCAACACGTTTGCAGCATGGCCTCCTTTTTGAGGGATTTCACAAGGATGAATCCCCCTACTTTATATGGGTCCAAAGTTGAGGAATACCACCAAGAGTTTATTCATGAAGTCCACAAGTACTAGTGATAAATACGACTTAGCCACTTACCAACTCAAAGATGTGGTCAAAATATTGTATGTCCAATGGATGGTTAATAGTCCTTTAAGGGGTTGACCGGTTACATGGAATATCTTCAAGAAGGCTTTCCTTGATCACTTTATCCCTAGAGAGAAGAGGGAAGCGAAAGTTAAACAATTCATCAACCTTCATCAAGGAGGTATGAGTGTACTTCTATATGCTTTGAAATTTAAGATATTGTCAAGGTATCTTCCTTCTTTGGTTTCAAATCCTAAAGATGAAATGAGTCGCTTTGTGACGGGATTGTTGGATAACTTAAAAGATTAATGTTGTTTGACTATAATACATGAAAATATCACCATTTCTCATTTTATGGTTCATGCTCAACAAAGTTAAAGAGATAAGGATAAATAGAAAGAGTTTAGATGCTCAAAGGGCAAGGTCTTTTTATGGAGGTTCTTCAAAGGGTAGGCTTGATATCCAATACAAGCCTAGGTTCAAGAAGCGGTTCTCAAATAAAGTTCTTTCTAAGTTCCCTAAGGCTCGTTATGATAAGGGGCCTTAACCTAGGTACCAAAAGAGAAAGAGTGGAAACTAACATAATGATAAGCCTACTTGTACAAAGTTTAGAAAAGGTCACTTCGGTGAAAGCTTAATTGGAACTGGCCATTTTTTTAGTTGTGGCAAAAGTGAGCACCAAGTTCAAGATGTCTCAAATTTGAAAGAGAAAGGCAAAGGTAGTGGTAAAGCTCAATAAACGTGTTCTAATGCTGCTCCAAAGAAGAACTAATTTTAAGATCTTTGTTTGAGAGATGAGAAAGATACTTCTCCCGATGTGGTGACCGGTATATGGAATTTATTTTCTATTGATGTATATGTTTTACTTGATGCTGCTGCTACCTTGTCATTTGTTACTCTTCTAGTAGTTGAAAAAGTATGATATTTTGCACGATATCTTGAATGAACCTTATATGGTGAGAACCCCGGCGGGTTAGTTGGTTGTTGCTAATAGAGTGTATAGAAATTGTCCTACAATGTTGCTCAATAGAGTTAGTCATATGGAGTTAGTAGAACTATATTTGGTTGATTTTCATGTTGTTTTGGGTATGGATTTGTTGCATGATTTTTTCTCTTATATTGATTGAAGAACAAGGGTGGTGAAGTTTAACTTTCCAAATGAACCCTTCTTAGATTTAAAGGGGCGAATTCTATTCCTAGATGTCTTCTTAGAGGGGAAGGAGCTATTCCTAGAGGTCGTATCATTTCTTGATTGAAAGCTTGTAGGATGATCAATAAAGGGTGTTTATACCATATTGTAAGATTTAAACTCCGAAATTCTCCATGTGAGTTGGTCCACATACTTAGCGAATTTTCCAAGGTCTTTCCGAATGATATTCCCGATATTCCTCCCGAACATGAAATTGATTTTTGTATGGACTTGCTATAGGTAACAAATCCCATTTCCGTTCCTCCTTATCAGATAGCTTCGGCCGAATTGAAACAGTTCAAGGCTCAACTTTAAGATTTATTATACAAGGGTTCCATTCTGCCTAGAAGTTCTCCCTAGGGTGCTCCTGTATTTTCTATGAAGAAGAAGGATGGGTCCCATAGAATTTGTATTGATTATCGTAAACTCAAAAAAGTCACAATAATGAACAAGTATCCTCTCCCTAAGATTGACGATTTATTTGATCAACTCCAAAGCGCGAGTTACTTTTCCAAGATTGACTTGAGATTGAGATATCACCAACTTACGGTGAGACGAGAAGATATTCTCAAGTAGAATAGGATATGGAAACTATGATTTATTTATAATGTCCATTTATATAACTAATGCTCCAGCGCCATTTATGGAAATAATGAATAGGGTATTTCGAACTTACATAGATGTATTTGTTAATGTCTTCATAAAGACATCTTGGTATATTCGATAAATGAGGGTGAACAGATGGATAAATTGACGGTGGTCTTGCAAGTGCTTAAGGAAAACAAATTGTTTACCAAGGGTAGAAAATGTGTGTTTTGGTTGATCTCAGTATGTTTCTTGGTCATATCATGTTGAGTAAAGGGGTAGCGGTTTATATAATCAAGACTGAAGTGGTGATATATTTGACTTGACTTTTGGATCCTACAAATATTAGGTGTTTCTTAGGGCTTGCCGATTACTATAGAAGGTTTTTCGACGTGTTTCCATCCATTGTTCCCCTTTGAAAACCTTAACCCAAAAGAATGTGAAATTTGAGTGGTCGGAAGCATGTAAAAAGAGCTTCCAAATGTTTAAGGATAGGCTTACGTCCGCTTCAATATAGACTCTACAGGAGGTTTCTAAGGGTTTTGTGGTCTATTATGAAGCATCTCTAGTTGGGTTAGGGTTTGTTCTTATGGAAGATGGAAAAGTTAAAGCCTATGCTTATAGGAAACTCAAAGTTCATGAGAAGAATTACTTGACTCATGACCTTGAGTTAGAGGCCGTGGTATTTTCCTTAAATATATGGAGGTATGATCTCTGTGGGGCTCATGTGGATATGCATACAGATCATAAAGTGTCTAATATATATTCACTCAGATGGAGTTAAATCTCTGGCAACAAAGATAGTTAGATTTGTTGAAATAATATGACATGAGTGTTCGCTATCACCCCGGCAAGGCTAATATGGTGGCGGATACAGTTAGTTAGTTGTCCATGGGAAGTGTGTCCCCTAGTGAAGAATCCAAGATAAACCTAGGTATAGATATTCATAGTTTGACTCATTTAGGGGTTCAAAAGTTCTCCAAATGGTGGTAAGTTGGTACATCATAACTCCAACTAGTATTTGGTGGTTAAGGTGAAGTCTACGCAACACCTTGATCCATTATTGATGGAGTTGAAAGAATTGGTTCTTTGTAAGATTAATGATTCATTCTCTCAATGGGGGGATGGTGTTGCTAGGTACTAAGGGATATTGTGTGTGCCTAATGTGGGTGATATGAGGAGTAGGGTCCTTGAGGAAGCTCGTGGATCCTGTTACTCTATTCATTTGGGTTCTACAAAGATGTACCATGATCTTAGAGAGGTGATTTTGTGGTATGGTCTAAAAAGAGATATTGCAGAGTTATTTGCAAAGTGATCTAGTTGACAACAAGCTAAAGAGCACCAAAGGTCGAGTGGCCTAGTACAAGAAATCCAAATTCCTACTTGGATGTGGGAAGATGTTAATATGGATTTCATAGTAGGTTTTCCTCGAACTAGAAAGCAATATGATTCTATATGGGTGGTTGTGGATGGATCAACCATGTCCGCTCACTTTATTCCTTTTAAGTCTACTTATTTAGCAGAATATTATGCAAGAATCTATATCGACATGATAGTGAGTCTTCATGGTGTTCCTTTGTCCATCATATCGGATAGAGGTGCTTAACTCACATCTAGGTTTTGGAGGTATTTCAAAGAGGTTTGGGTGCTCAAGTAAAGTTAAGCACCTGTTTTCATCCTCAAACGGATGGTCAAGCAGAGCGAACTATTCAAACTCTTTAAGATATGCTTAGTTCTTGTATCATTGACTTTAAGGGAAATTTGGATAAGCACTTGCCTCTGGTGGATTTCTCTTATAAAAATTGTTTTCATTTATTCATCTCTATGGCTCCTTAAGAAGCCTTGTACGGTAGGAGGTGTAGTTGTCCCATTGTGTTGTTTGAGGTTTGCGAGTCTTCGCTTATTGGTTCTGACTTCATATATTAGAGCAAAGAGAAAGTTCATATCATAAGGTACTATTTAAAAAAAGCCTATAGTCGGCAATATTCTTAGGGCGATCATAGGAGAAGCGACCTTGAACTCGAAGAAGGTGATAAGGTGTATTTGAAATTTTTTCCTATGAAAGAAGTGGTTAGATTCGGCAAGAAAGGGAAGTTAATTCCTCGTTATGTGGGTCCCTATAAAAATTTTCAAAGGGTTTGTACGGTTTCATATGAGTAGTGAACTATCTTTGGTTCATCCAATTTTCCATGTTTCTATGCTCAGGAAGTGCATTGGTAATCCCAAGTCAATTATTCCTATTGAAGGTCTTGGCGGAGGAGAACATCTCTTGTGAGGAGGTTCCAGTTGAAATTATTGATCATTAAGTAAAGAAGTTGAAGAATAAAGACATGGCCTCCATAAATGTTTTACGGACAAACCAACTAGTTGAGGGAGCAACATGGAACGTTGAGGCTGACTGGAAGTCCAGTTATTCTCATCTATTTACTAATGAGGGTTATCTGTCCTCTCTACTCATCAAAATAATGACTAAATTTCAAGTTCCTTTGATATTAGTTAAATTTAGATGACCTACTACGAGGTTTTAGTACTAAAATACACTTAAAAAATTTTAAAAACGAGATGGGATTTGGAATTATTATTCACTAGGCAGTGAGGTCCGTATCGCTAGTAAATCAGTCATAATTTTTTACATAGAGCGTAATATCTTTTATCTCAGTTGTGTTGGAATGAGAACTCGAAGAAATTTAATGTAATATGTTATTGGTCTCCTAAATCATCTTATACTAAAATTTAGGGTAATTGGAAATGACCCGAAACTTATGTTAAACATATGAATGACTTGAATGTTTTTCTGTTTTGTTCTTCATTTAACATAAGTTGATACCCTAGCTACCTAAATGTTTAGGAATATTAAAATTCCTTGGTAAAAATTTACTCATTACGTTGGATGGTTCAAGTGACGACTAGACTAGGGATAGAATCGGGTTACTCTTATTAAGGTCTCAGTCAAATGGTGTTCTCTTATTATATTCAAGTTTAACCCAAATCCTATATTTGTATTCGATACCTATCCATAGGTATTGTCATCCAAAAGCTATTACTCTTTACAACTACATTGGGATCATATAAGGACAACTTAATGAAAAAAAAGACAACTTTAAAGCTTAGTACTCTAACAACTCCATGGACTCCTACTAACCATCTCCTTGAGGAATTCTCTACCCTTCACTTGATGTCTCATCTTATCATCTCCCTCTTAGGTCTAAAGCTGGCATTTGAAATCTATGGACCTATCTCACATTGACAACTGAATTATGCTATCTTAGAACACATGAGAAATTATAACTTAATTGGAACCTCATTTTGTAATATACCATGTGGGCACACCTCTTTATGTTTGGGGTAAGCTTGTGGTTTAGCCACATTTAACCTCCCTTATCTAAAAGTTAGGGCCTCTAACTTATTCCACTCATATCTATTGTGACTAATCACCTTAATTTCTCACCTACTCATTGTCATGTCTTTTACATCAATTCTCAAGACTAACATCATCACCCTCATGTTGTTATTCTTTTGATCATGAAACTCATCTCAAATTCAAACATAACGTTTATGAGTAATTACACATATCATTATAATTGCTCACTTACTATACTAAGTTACAACTACAAGATGCAAAGTTAATAGTCATTCTCCAACAAATATTGTTGAAAAATAGTTAATCCTTACCTCTTAGTATTAATATTTGCAATTTAATATACATTTGTCTTTGCATAATAAGAACTATTCACCCATTCACTATACATCAATGCTTAATTAGTTCTATAAAACTTTAAATATTATGGGCTCTCCCTTAAAATCATAAGCCTCGTTGAGATCTATCACCTCATGAATACTCTTGGTCTAATATTTACCACTTCCACTTGGTCATTACAAACACAATGAAAGTTGATTATAACCCCTTTCGAGTTAAGGTTTACTCTAACTTATATTGACTTGCAACACTTACAGCACCTCAAATCCTGAGTTTTTTACAACTCATCACTTCTCAGTCTACCCATAAAGTAAAAAAAAGCATTCATAAGTTACTAGATGCATGACTATGCAAATATAGTTTGCCAAAACATCATCTTCTTTAATTCGATAATTAAATTTCCACATACTTTCCTCTAACTCTTGGCACTTTATTATACTACTACTTATAGAATTATAACTTATACTATCTCTCTTGGTGAAAATCATAACAAAGCTCTATACATACCTCCTCATAAGCATATTTGTTAAAAACAAGCTTAGAGAAAAGACTACAACTCAGTTTTAGCTCAAACATATGATTCAAATGAATATGGCTGCATTCTTTTGAAGAAAAATACTTAACTTACTCTTCGGCTTCTCTCAAGTCCTTGAGGATTTTGATGACTTCCTAAAGAATTCTTCTAAGAATAACTTACTGATAAAGTAATGAGTCTACTTTTCAGCAACCTCATATATTACGAGTAGTCGAATGGATGAATATGAGAAACATAAGAGCAAGAGTAAAACTCTATGAAATAGTTCTATTGCACTACTAAAAGTATGAAAGAAAGCAAAATTTTCTTTAAGTCCGTATTCCCTTATTTATAGAATGGGGGCCCTCACAAAAATAAATATTATCCTGCTGCACATAGCTTCATTGACACCCTAGGTAAGTTAAACTTTGTGTCTAATGCAAAGTTTATCACGACCAGATCTTACATAGTGGACGTGGCCAACACTCGAGAACCATAATTTGTCCCCTAGCAAAATCTAATCTTTGATGATTACATGTGGAAGACTAACCTAAGCATATAAAACTTTTAAAAGATGGAATAAAATTTCATAAAATCAACTTTCAAATCTTTAACTCAAATGAACAACCAAGAATAAAATAATTTATTCAACTCACCTTAAAGTAGGCAAATTAAGTCTTGAAATAATTTAACAAAATAAATGAACAAACTTTTGAAACTCTATTGTCTATCTATGAAGGCTCTAAATGACACAGATGGACGTCGAGAAAAGAGCCACGACATCCTAATAAAACTAAAAGGTAAATGAAATCCTCTTAAAGCAAGGAGGATCATCATAGATAACTCGAACTCCATGTAGTATCAACGAAGCTCCTATTAATGATCCCAAATACTTGATCTACATCATGAAAGGATGCAGGCCGAATGGTTCAATATGTGAAATATATGATAATGTAAGCGGATTTCTAAGGAATAACATAAGATTGAAGTTGATAAAAAAAAAGGAAATATACTTTCCTCTTCTAAAATATACTCAACTCAAGGAATAGTGAAAACTACTAAACTTACTCAATTCAAGGAATACCGAAAAACTACTCAACTTATTCAACTAAGAATTACTGAAGGATTGGGTACTCAACTCAGGGATTATATACAAAACTCAATGATATCATGCTCTACTATGGGTACTCACCCATTGATTCAAAACATTAGATACTTAGGTCAATATAAAGCTACAATACACATGTAATATGTGAAAAGTTGAAAAAAAATAGAAATAAACTCAGTGTATTGAAGAATAGAATAACAACCCAATTTATATATACTAAAATATAAAATAACTTTATGGGAGTTTCTCTAATTGTCAACCACCACAATGAGCCTAAGTTATGATACAATGTCTTACCCATGCTGCCATAATTTTCCTAAGCATTATCGTCATATAGGATGTCATAACTATGGATGCACTATTATATGGTCAAAAGCAATTAAAAATCATCTAAATTGAATGTTTGTTCATTCTCTACACATGCTTGTTGCATCTTTATAGAGACATGGATTATCTGAACTCAAACTCGTCTCCATTAGTGCTAAATACTAATCCAAAAATATTCAACTCATATATTTTTAAAATGTAACATTTTTCTTAGATTTGAGATAATCACTCCAAACATATCTTAAAATCTCTCTTGCAAAATATGTTACCTTTCTTGCTCAAAACCCTTTTGGAAATATAAGTTTTATCTCATCTTAAATGTGAAAACATTTACGCTTAGTGAATATTTAGTTCTCATATATGATTTTAAACAAAAGGAGATTTACTCTTACTCTTTACTCAACTCAAAGTTTAGGTCTTAAAATAATGTTAAAACATTTGTGAAAAACACTTCAAAAAAATATGGTTCATGCTTAATTATGGATGTAAACGACAGAAAGAATGGTTTTCAATATTAGTAGATAGAACTCAATTCTTGGAACACAAGAACATAAATTATACTACTCATTTCAAGAATGAAGAACTTACAGTACACCATTTTACGTCTACGGCAACACTAAATCTGGAAAACGCATATAAAATGTTTCCTTAAATGCTTTTGGTAACGCGTTTAAAGTATAGCCAAAAATTTTAATATTTAGATACACTAATATTAAAAACAACATATTAAAAATGTTGCCTTACTGTTTTCACAAAAAAATTATATTACCTCAAACATTTTAACATTAAAATTTGATATCCCTCTATTTTTATTTGGCCAAGAAAAAAACATTAAAGAAATAAATTGTTTTCACCTAAAGAACAAAAAAAGACAACATTTCCTAAAACTTTAGCTGAAGCTTCAATTTTCAACTGAAGATCACCATTTGCAAGAACTAAAGAAGAGGATCAAAAAAGGGCAGAAAGCCATTTGTACGACGATTTTCATGGCATTTTTGTCAAACTTCAGCTGAAGAACAAAATTTTTATTTGAAGAATCGAGGAGCAATGCAATTTCTCTGAAGATGAACTGAAGAAAATGATTTTTCTCTCAAAGCATAATTGTTAAAGATGTGAGAGCAGAAGAAGATGATTTTCATCAAAGATTCCTCGGTAAACTGTTGTTCCATCATATTTCCTTTTGAAAATTGAAAGAAAATGCTTCACAAATCAACTTGCCTCATGTCTTAAACCTTTAGGGTTGTTGGAATAGTGTTTATCTTGTACGAGATTTTACCTTCAAAAGTCTAAATTATAGCCTTCACATTTTAATATTGTAGTGTGTCACTCAAAAATTTATGTTAGGGCTTTTATGTTATTGTGTTGTTGATAAGAATTTTGTTTATTTTGAGAGTTTAATTTGTAGTTGTATTATGTATAAATGAGCAGATTATCTTTAACAGACTAGTTTTTTCTCTTGAATGTTTAACGTAGCAGCAGAAGCTAAGTCGCCTTTATCTAAAGAACTGAGTTGTAGCTAACTCGTCTTTGTTCGAAGAACTGAATTGTTGAAGATGGCGTTTCCTACGATTTTTTGTCCCTAATATAGATTTCTTCAAGTGTATGAAGCTACTCTGGATGAATTTCAAAAGGTTTTAATGTCTATTTTTATATGTTCACTGTTTTCTTTGTCTTCTTGAGTTCATGATTATGCTCGCCTTAAGCTTGGTTTGTTCCTTTGTTGACCACATTGAGTCTGTTTTATATCTATTTCCTGGTAAATTTTTTTTATTTTTTGACTACATGTCTTTAAGTGTCTAGAAGTCATTTCGTTGTTTCCGTACTGAATTTTCAAGTATAGATGAGAAACTTTAGTTCAATATTGCTTAGTTGTTTTGAGATCACCTGTAGTATGAATTTGTTAAACTTTCTTTGTAGTTTGAGTCTCATTATATAGAAAATGAATCATATGCATTAAAGATAGGAGATATAGGGTATATTTTTCAATTCTAGAAGGAGTGGAGAGGGAGCAGTAAGTTGTGCGAGTGTTTGCAAGAGCTGGACATTACAGTTATGACAGAAAGAAAATTTCTTCCTATAAATGGATGTATTAGCAAAATAATAATAATAATAATAATAATAATAATATTCTTTAAATTTTGTGAGCGGACTGTACAAAGTTACTTATTTTTTACAAAAACAATTAACTATGTATGAGATGTTTGATTGGTGATCTAAAAATACAGGTTATTACCGTCTATAACTGGTAAAACTACAGTGATAGTGTAACATGCTTTAATTGTTAATTTATATTACTTAAATCCATAGTAAAACAATTGTTTCTACGTGTTTAATTGTTTTATTTCATTTCTACTCAACTTGAGGATTATGCATTCTTTCTTTTCTGCTAACTGTTACTAGCAATAATAGAATAGAAGTAGAAGTTTGTTTTTATAGTATGGACAACCTATTCAGTTTTGGATATTGTTGAAAGTGAGGCTTTATTCATCTATGTTTTAGAAGAATTAAGAGAAGTTAGTGAAATCAAAATGGAGAGGAAATTTTTGATGATGGAAAATTCGGTCATATTTGATGAGCTAGATGCAACAGATGAGAAAATAGCTTATAACTTTCTAATTTCATTACATGTCAAGTTCTTGCATATTGAATAGAATTAAAATGAACTGTAAAGACAGTCTATGGTCATGTTTTTTAAGACAATCTATGGATGATGCTAAAGTATATTTCAATGTTTGTCCTCTTGATGAACTTAAAAACTTCATTATCAACCTTTTCCTCACTGGATTTATGCTCTCCTTCCTACTGACTTCTATGGTTCTGTCATGCATTACATAGTGGACTATCTTTTGAGCTTTACGGGGAGGAGACCTATGGTCGTATCCACACACACTTTTTTTCATTGACTTAAGTTATTCGGATGCCTTTCCCTTTAGTCAATATCAAACAGTGGATATTCTTGTTAGTACTTAACACAAATAAGCCTTCTGAAGAGCTTAAAATACATTAATTCTTTTGTAGTTTTTGAAGAATAAACATGTTGTAATTTGTAAGCTTCAAAGTTTGAAACTTTTGACCATATCTGTAACACTAGAGTCTATTCATGCTCGTGATGAAACTAAATTAAAGAGTAGTTTGAATATATAAGAATCAACATCAGGAAACAATGTTGTCGTCTTCTTTCCATTCGTAATCATAGAGAAGCTCCTCACTAATTTACTATGTTTATCGAAATCTCAAAATATGTTGTCACACCCATGTCAGATCATCTACAAATACATTACTTTTGAAGAATTTGACACGCACTCAACAATATTTTTGAAGAGTTCAAGAAACATAGCTTTGATATTTAAAACAAAACAATTGTGATATACGTTCATAGTGACATTAATATTCTAAGTTTGTGGTGTCCTAAGAACTCATATTTTTGACCCTTTTGATAGAAGGAAAGCATCTCACGAATATATTCTGATAATTTTCCTTAATGAGAGATTTTAGCTTTTAAGACTCTATTATATCTATGTGTAAAATAAAAGGTTGCGTATAATGTTTACAAATCTCTCAAACTATAGTTTGAGTTTCACTAGCGAAGCCTACATTGTCTGAAAAAGTGAACTAAAAATCATCTTTTAAAACAACGCATATTTTGCTATCTCCTGTTGTTCTGTTTCTCTTTAATCTGCATTTTTCATAAATATATAATGTGACAACCCCAAAATGAATATGTGAAGTAATATCTAAACGTACCTAGAATGCGTAGATTAGATCGAGTTTGCACGAATTGATGTGCGTGGAACCAGACATCAAAACTTATGCACCAGTCAAGTCAACCAACTTGGTGAGTTAGTTGAGCTAGGCTAGGTTGGGTCCAGCCATATAGGGCACCCGAATATTAAGTTTCACCCAGATGAGTCTTAACCGGACATGAAAGGGGTAGTCTTAAGTTTGGAAGGTTTAGGGGTAAAATTGTCTTTTCTAGGCTAAGGGTAGTATCGTAATTACCCTAAGGATTTACTTTATTTATTTATTTATTTTAGTGGACTGTGTGGGTTGGGTCAACCCAAATTTATCCATTCGCGAGAAGAGCTTCACCCGGGTTCGATCCTTGGTGGAAGCAATATTAAACCGAATTAAATTGTATTTAATTATCTGATTTAAGTAAGGGCATATCAATAAGTTCACTTAGCCTTAGAAAAATTAGATTTTTAATTAGTTAACAAGGTGTCCTAGTTTGACTAAGTCTTCATCAGAAACTCCTACTCCTAAGGTACTCTCATGTCTAAACCACCACTTTCACTTTCACGTTCCATTATCAGTAAAAGCAAACAAACAAAATTCAAATGTTTATCACACATGAAGAACATGAACGCTAAATCTCAAAAGAAAAATTAGTCTATAAAGGAAAAGTAAAAGCAAAGTTCTCGACGGGATTGTGTTTGAGGTTTCGGTGGTGAAGCATTGCTTCGTAGGAGTGGGAACTGTGTTGAAAAGGTTTGAAGAAGGTGGTTAAAAGCGAAAAGTTATGGGTTTTTTTCCTCTTGGTACCATTCCCAAATGACCGCTAAGATTAAGTATATTCTAATCCAAAAATTAGGAATCTTTCCCCGTTGCATGTCCCTGTAACTACATTCCATCGATTGTTGTAGGTTGGGTATATTTGCTGGTAGAAATTAGGGATGTAACGTGTTTTCGTGATGATTATATTCATGTATGTATGTTTGCATTTATGTGGTTTATAATTATGTCTTTCTCAAAACTATGTTATAAGTATGTGTGCGAATTGTGTATGTTGTGACTCTTGATAAAAGATTGAAGTGTGAAAGATGAGTTCTAAATCCTTGTATTTTTTGTGCAAATTTTTATAAAAATCGTAATGTTCATACGAGGTGTTATGTCTCAGAATTGAGTGAAACTCATGGCTAAATGTAACTACGAAAATGCAAATAATAATGTACGAAATGTTCCACGGATCGTCCTAAAATCTAACGTATAAAATGTTGAGAAAATGGAGTTGAAAACGTGATCACATTTCCAGATTTCTGGAAATTTTGTTTCGGCTGTGTAACTTAAAGAATTGGAGTTTCAAAATCATTTTAAAATATGTGAGGTCATCAGGGATTGAACCCGAGACTTTACCATATGCAAGCTACATAAAATTTAATAATAAATATGAGGTTAGGGGGAATCGAACTCGTATCTTAGCAGAGCAAGAGAACATAGAAAATTACTTCAATGAAATGAGGTACATGGGATTCGAAATTGTGTGTCCTTGGCCGAAATAAACACCGGTCCATGCGAGAATAAAAAATAAGTAAAATGGGGTGTGTGGGAATCGAATCCACAACCTCTTGGACAGGTGATGAAACTAGTAGAACCAATTTAAGAAAATTAAAATGAGGTTGTGGGGGATCGATCCAACATCCTCTCGGTAAAAAATAGTAAATCAAAGCAGAGAAAAGAAAGAAAAGAAATGTAGGCATTGGGATTCGATCTTGGGTTCCAAAGCTCAAAATTCTAAATCAAAATTTAATATATGATTAACTGTTATTCAAAGGGTTTGAAATCGGGTTACCTTGCCCAAATTTTGTATTGATACATAAAACATACATGAGAAAATATTTAATGATTGCTTCCTATAGGAATCAAACTCGAGTCCTTTGCATACTTACAAGATGCATAAATCTTGTACTATATATCTTGGGTATGTATCAGTCACTTAGACGAATTATGAACGAAGCCTAATGGATTGTACGTATGGGTTCATAAGTCAGTGTATGTTTAAAAGTAAGTGAAACTAAGATATATATGATGAAATGTTGTGACTCCAGGAGGGTTAAGTAAGAGTGTGAAACACACAAAAAGGCAAAGTGCATTGGCATGTGATTAAATGACATTCACATAATGGGGTGCATAATTATGAAAATCTAACATGCTAAAGTTAATTAATGTGATGACAACATGATAAAAGGCTAATATTAAAGACGAGACCAATCCCAAATAAGCCTAATAAGTTTTACCAAAAACCATACTCAACAATGAAAGTACAAAACTAATAAATAGACTGGTCTCTATGAAACGCACTAATGAAAGTATTGAGATTAATGCACACTTAATACTAATGATGAGATGAGAAATCGTCTAATGAGCAATGATGCACTCGTGCTAGAAGCCAACTTCTATGATGTGTGAGATGTATGTAATGGAACTTTATACTGAGAACCCATAGGCTAGCTATGAGCTGCATTCCTTCTTTCAAGAAGGGATACGTTCGTGTAAATCTCGTGAGATAAGACTGTCCATTTAGGCGGGTATGGGTCTCCTTATATCTCCTTGGCTAGTGATTCCACCTCTTTTTGGTATAGGGTAGACATTGTATTTCATGAAGCTCACATGATATATGTCAGTTAAAGTTAATGTTCTAGAAGAAAGAATGAGGCCAGCCTCATGTAATGCACACAATGATATGAATCATACCTAAGGTGTTTGGATAGGATAATAATAAGGTGAACTAGACTCCAGTTATGCCGCGAGGTCATTCTTGGTAATTGCACAATGATTCCGATATGAGTCCTAAACAACATCCTTGGTATATAAATGAATGAAAATTGAAGTACTTATGAATGAATGAAGCAGACTCTGTGTTTGCTAAAGAAGGCACCCTAGTTGAGTTCTCATATGTTCAGCCCTCATTTGTGAAGACCTAATGCTATGTCTGTGATTCCAAAGTTTCACGACATATGAAAGAAAAATATGTGTTATACGTATGAGCTAAATGAAGTATGTGGTGTGTTGTGTGCAATATTAAAAAAATGATGATGCATGTTACTCTCATAGTATAACTTTCCTACTCTGATTTTGCTAGTCCAACTGTCTGGCTTTCCATAACTCATATCTTTAGCAGAGAGCTCTTCTTAATCATGCGTGTCTTTGGTGTGTTCTTTCATACACTCATACTTAGTAAAAGTGTGTACTAATCCCGTACAACCCTTTACTTTTAGGTCGACGTGCAGGTGGACGCTGGAGCTTACAAGACTACGTTGAATCAATCTGGACGTGAAGTATTCGTCCGTACTTGGCAAGATATAATGCTTTCGAGGATTACTATCTCTTATATTCTAGCTTAGACGTAGGCATGAGCTAGTGGAGGATGTTCCACTAGCATTTCTTTATTATATATGCTAAGACGTCATATTGTTGCAATTTTGGCCACTTTATATTAATTCAGTTATGAAATATTTATTTCATTTGAATATTTTATTATTAGAAGGTTTTTGTGAAATTATGTGATATAACACAATTTTTACAATGAAGTCTATGTATACTTCAAAGAAAAAAAATATTTAAAATTTTTCGCTAAAATAAACCTATACGATGTAATGAGAATGCATGTAGGGTTGTTTGCGACCTCACTGAGGTCAACGACGCTGATTTCGACTAGGGTATAGACCTTAGTCGTTGCAAACATTGTATCAGAGAATTAGGTTTAATTCCTAGAATAATAATGTTCAAATCAACAACATCGAGTAGTTTCTATGTTATAGTAGTGAAGTGCACCACTGTCATGAATTAGAGACTGCATGATACGTAGGAAATTTCCCTTCTTCTCTTCTTATCGAGCTTTCTTTAATGTCTGATTTATTTGTTTAATGAGCGTATCTAACATCAATTATAATTTTTTTATGAAAATAAACACAAGGGGGTATGCTAGTCGGGGAAGAGTAGGAGAAGTTGTTGGGGGCAACAAAGTTCCACCCCAAGCTCCAGCTGCACGAGTGGTCATACCTGTTAACCCAGCTAGGTTGACTAATGTAGAGGTGTGGACCGTTTTGGCACAGATGGCTCAAGCCATCACTGTACAGGCTCAGGATATCATGGCCAAGGCCGACAAACAGGAGGTTCAGCTGGATAATCCACTAGCCTACAACATGGAGAACAAGTTACGGAATTTTACGAGGATGAATCCTCCAATCTTTACAGGATCTAAGACTGCAGAGGATCCTCAGGACTTTGTTGAGGAGGTCTAGAAGATTCTAGTGACGATGTGGGCCACGGGGACTCACAAAATTGAGTTTGCCTCGTACCAGCTAAAAATTTTGCACACACCTGGTGAAAGATATGTTAGGATAGCAGGGCATTGGGCAGAGGTTCGATCACTTAGGAGTTGTTTTAGACAGCCTTTCTGGAGAGTTTTTTCCCCAGGGAGATGAAAGAGGCTAAGGTTGAGGAGTTAATCAACCTTAAGGAGGGCTCGATGACTGTCAAGGAGTATTATCTGAAATTAGTAAAATTGTCCAGGTATGTAACGTCCCTTGTGTCGAACAAAAGGGACGAGATGAGTAGGTTCCTTAAAAGAGTCTCATACGACATGGAGCAGGAGTGTCAAGCTTCGATGCTCGAAGACAACATGGACATTTCTAGGCTGATGGTTCATGTAAATCTGTTTAAGGACAGCAGGAAGAAAAGGAGAGTCCATAATGTCAGGAACCTAAACCTTCTGACCAAGCAATTCCCAGCAGTGGTGGTGGCCAGAGCACTTTTGGAGTTCGTGATCAGCCCATATTTATGAAGGGGTATTAGAGTTCAGGAACTCTAACTCTAAGAGGAGTGCAGCACCAAGAGGAGGCAGACCCAAGCACAAGAGGGCAATGGAGGTGATGTGCAACATCCTAAAAAAGAGTGTGGCAAGTGTGGTCGTATTCACAATGGGGAGTGTAAACAAGGAAGAAATGTCTGCTTTGGTTGCGGGAAGAGAGGATATATGGTCAGGGACTATCCACATAACTGGGGTCAGGCTAGAGGTAATGCTCAGCGTAGGTCTAATCCCCAGAATATTGCTGCAGTCGAGACTCCTAAGAGAAACAAATTTTACACCTTGAAGGGCAGGGAGGAGCAGGAGAAGTTTGCTATTGTAGTCACAGGTATGCTGCAAATTTTCTCAACTCTGTTTATGATTTACTTGATCCAGCGTCTACACTTTCTTTTGCAACTTCCTTGCTTCATCTTACTTTTGAAACACTACCTGAGGTTTTGCATGATGGTATAGTAGTTAGTACTCCCTTAGGAGAAAATGCAGGAGATAATACGGTTCATAAAGATTGCCCATTAGTAGTATGTCGTAGTACTATGTGTGCAGACCTTGTTAAGTTAACCATAAATGACTTTGTATCATACTTTGTACGGACTAGCTCCATAAGTGTTATGTCTTCATGGATTGTCGTAGTAGGGTTGTGAGTTTCATTTTCCCTAATAAAGTAGAGCTTTTCTAAGAGGGGTACAATTCGAGTCCTTCAAGTCCCTTGATTTCAAACCTAAAAGCTAATAAAATTATGTCCAAGGGATTGTTATGCAATCTTTTGAGTGTCAATGATCTAGATCATGATATTCATTCCATAGAATCTTTGCCTGTAGTGAGTGAGTTACAAGATGTTTTCTCCGTTGATTTGCCTGTAGTCCCTCCCCCTCGAGAGATTAACTTTTGTATCGACCTTGATCCCGATACCGAACCAATTTGAATTCCTCTCTACCGAATGGCTCCTGCTAAATTCAAAGAGTTGAAGCAGTAGTTAAAAGTTCTCACTGATAAGGGTTTCATACATCCAAACATATCCCCTTGGGGCGCTAGAGTGTTGTTTGTGAAAAAGAAAGATGGAACCCTTAGTATGTGTATCGATTATCGGCAGCTCAACAAAGTCACTATAAAGAACAATTTTCCACTTCCTAGAATAGATTACTTGTTCGATCAGCCCCAAGGGTCTATATTTTCGAAGATTGATTTTCGATCCAGGTATCAACAGCTTAGGGTTAGGGATGATGATATCCCAAAGACAGCCTTTCATACCCGTTATGGTCATTTTGAGTTCCTAGTCATGTCATTTGATTTCACTAACGAACCAGCTATATATATATACCTGATGAATCGAGTTTTCGGTAAATACCTTGATTATTTTCTAATAGTATTCATTTATGACATCCTAATCTACTCTAAGTCTAAGGAAAAGCATGAACAACATTTGAGACTAACGTTTCAGGTACTTAAACGACATTAGCTGTATACCTAATTCAGCGAGTGTGAATTCTTCCTTAGAATAGTTACCTTTCTGAGTCATGTTGTGTCTGATCAGGCTGTGGATGTGGACCCCAAGAAGACCGAGGCTGTTAAGAACGTGCCAATACCTCTTACTCCAACCGATATCCATATCTTTCTTAGATTGGCTGGTTACCACTGCAAGTTAGTGGAGGGTTTTTCTTTCATTGCTTCCCGACTAAAAGCCTTGACTCAGAAGAACGCAAAGTTGGATTTGGAAGAGACTAGTGAGAATATTTTCTAGGATCTCATAGACAGACTCACTTCAACCCCAGTGCTTAAGTTGTCTATATATGGTGAGTGTTACACTACTTATTATGATGAATCTAGGGTTTGTTTTGGTTGTGTTCATGAGAAGAATTATACCACTAATGACCTGGAGTTTGCAGTTGCGGTGTTTGAATTGAATCTGTAGAGAAATTACTTGTACGGGGTGCATGTGGAAGTGTTCATAGACCACAAGAGTATCCAGTACGTGTTCACGCAGAGGGAGTTGAATCTACGTCAGCGGAGATAGTTGATATTTTGAAGGACTATGAAATCAGTGTCCACTGTCATCTTGGGAAGGTAAATATTTTAGCTAATTCTTTGAGCAGGTCGAGTATGGGGAGTACAACCCACGTTGATGATGAGAAGAAGGAGTTAATGAAGGATGTACACAGACTGGCCAGACTGGGTATCTGGTTGATTGACTCTACTAGTGGGTATGTTTCAATTCATCCTACTTATGAATCCTCCTTGGTAGTTAAAGTCAAGAAACTTCGGCATCTTGATCATGTATTGATGGATTTGAAGGACTCAGTGCTGATAAATATGAATGAGCCTTTTGCTTTGCGAGGTGACGGAATACATAGGTACTAGGATAGGCTGTGTGTACCATATGTGGATGATTTGCGGACAAAGAGAGTTGCAGAGGCCCATGGTTCAGGGTATTCAAAAAAATCAGGTTCCACCAAGATGAATCATTACCTCAAGCCGATCTATTAGTGGGATGGCGTGAAAAAGGAAAATTCAGAGTATGTGGTCAGGTGTCCAAATTGTCAGCAGGTTCAGATGGATCACCTTAAGCCTAATGGTCTCACTCAAATAATTGAAGTTTCTACTTGGAAGTGGGAGGCTATTAACATGGACTTTTTGGTTGGTCATCCTAGGACTAGGAGGCAACATGACTTTGTATGGGTTATTGTGGGAAGGATAACTCTATCTGCCCACTTTATCCCTATGAAGTCTACTTACACAGCTGAGGATTATGCGAGACTCTACATTGATGAGATTGTGAGGTGGAATGGGATTCCTTTTTATATAATTTCGGATAGAGGAGCTTAGTTCACTTCACATTTTTCGAGGCACACCGGTAAAGCTCAATACTGCCACCCATCCTCAAACCAATGTGTAGGCAGAGCGCACCATTCAGACATTAGAGGACATGTTGAGAGCGTGTGTGATTGACTTCAAGGGTAGTTGGGACGACCATCTGCATTGATAGAGTTCTCATATTATAACAACTATGACTCTAGCATTGGGATGACACAATTTGAGGAACAGTATGGTTGGAGGTGTAGGTCTCCTGTTGGGTTGTTCATGTTTGGAGAGTCATCTTCTTTTGGTCCAGAGATCATTCATGAGGCCTTAGATAAGGTCAGGTGATTAGTGACAGGTTTGGCCACTGCTTACACTCGGTACAAGTCTTATACAGATACCAGAAAGTAGACCGTAGCGTTTTATTTTGGAGACCAGGTCTAGTTGAAGATGTCACCCATGAAGGGGGTTATGAGGTTTGGCACGAAGAGGAAGTTTAATATGTGTTACGTTGGGCCATACGAGATTCTACAGTGTGTGGGTGAGGTGGCCTATGAGTTGGCGTTTCCTGCGGAGCTAGCTTCTGTTCATCAAGTCTTTCATGTCTCTATGTTAAAGAAGTGCCTTGGTGATCCAGCATCGATTCTACCTTTTGAAGGTTCGGGGTTGATGAATATTTGTTCTATGAGGGGGTTCCTTTTATAATTTTAGACTGGCAGATGAAGCAGTTTACAAACAAGGAGGTTGCCACAATGAATGTATTGTGGAGGATCCATATTGTTGAGGGTTCTACGTGGGAGACCGAGTCCAATATGATATCCCGCTATCCTCATCTTTTAAGCTCTTCAGGTTAGACTTGTAACTCTTAAGTCTAAGTTTCTTTATCTCCTCTATTCTTTGTTGCAATTTCTTGAATGTTTAAAGTCCTTATATTATGATATGACTGGCATTGTGCTAGATAATTAGTGGTGTCATTCGGGGACGAATGTTAATAAAGGAGGATAATGTAACAATAAAAAAATGACTATGCGAAGTAATGTCGAAACATACCTAGATGTCCAGATTAGACCGGGTTCACACAGCATGATGCGTGTGGAACTAGACCTCAGAACCTATGCACCATCCAAGACAACCAACTTGGTGAGTTAGTTGAGCTAGGCAAGGTTGGGTCCAGCCATTTAGGGCACCCAAATATTAAGATTCACCTGGATAAGTCTTAGCCAGAGTTGAAAGGGGTAATCATAGGTTTAGACGGTTTAGGGGTAAAATGGTCATTTCCAGGCTAAGGTTAGTATAATAATTATTGTAAGGATTTAATTAATTAATTAATTAATGTATTTTAGTTGATGTTTCAGGTTGGGTGTACCCCCGATTAACCCGTTTGCGAGAAGAGCTTCACCCGAGTTCAATCCGTGATAGAAGCAATATTAAATCGAATTGAATTGTATTTTATTATCTGATCTAACTAAGGGATAACAGTCATTTCACTGAGCCTTATAAAAAGATGTTTTTTAAATAAAATAACAAGGAGTCCTAGTTTGACTAATTCTTCACCTACAACTCCTACTCTCACGTCAAAACCATCACTATCATTTTCACGTTCTATTATCAGTGAACGCAAACAAAAAAATTTCAAAAGTTTATTATACTAGAATAACTTGAACACTAAATCTCAAAATAAAAATTAGTCTAAAAACAAAAAGCAAATGCAAAGTTCTCAACAACATTGTTTATGAGGTTTCGATGGTGAAGCTTTGGTTCATGGGAGTTGGCAGTGTGTAGGAAAGGTTTGAAGCAGGTGTTGAACGATGAAAAGGTATGGGTTTTCTTCCTCTTGGTCCCTTTCACAAGAGACCCCTGAGATTCAATTTATTGTAATCCAAAACCTAGGAATGTTTCCCCGTTGCATGTCCTTGTCACTAGCTTCAATCAATTGTTGTAGTTCTGGTATGTCTGCTGGTAGAAATTAGAGATGTAACATGTTTTCACGATAATTATTTTCATGTGATAAGTATGTGTGTGCATTGTGTATGCAGTGAATCTTGGTCACGGATTGAAGTGTGAAAAAGGCATGCTAAATCCTGGTATTTTGTGTGCAAATATTTATAAAAATCATGAAATTTATATGAGTAGTGATGTCGCTGAATTGAGTGAAAATTCTTGGCTAAATGTAACTACGAAAATGCACCTAATAATGTGCGAAATATCCATCTAATTGTCCTAAAATCTCATGTATAAAATATTGAGAAAATAGACTGGAAAATGTGATCACATTTCCATATTTCTGGAAATTTGGTTTCGGTTATGAAACATGAAGAATTGGAGTTTCAAAAAATGTTTTAAACTATGTGAGGCAATTAGGGATTGAACATGAGACTTAACCATATTCAAGTACTGAAAATTTAGTACTTAATGTGAGGTTAGAGGGAATCGAACTTGGGTCATAGTCAATTAAGAGAACCTAGAAAATTAATTAAAAGAAATGAGCCACATGGCATTCGAACCTTGGTGTCCTTGGCCAAAATTAAGATATGTCCATGTGAGAATAAAAAAATAAATAAAATGGGGTGTGAAGGAATAGAAACCACAACATCTCAGATAGGTGAGGAAACTAGGAGAACCAATTAAAGAAAAATAAAATGAGGTTGTGGGGGATCAATCCCCAATCCTTTCGGTCAAAAACAGAAAAGTCAAGGAGAGAAAAAAAAGATAATAAACATAGGCATTGAGATTCGATCTGGGGTCCCAAATCTTAATTTTTATATCATAATTTAATCTAAGACTAAGTGTTGCTGAAGGGGTTCGAAATCGGATTCCCTTGCCCAATTCTATATTGATACATATGTCTTATGTGAGCAAATATATAATAAATGCTTCCTATAGGAATCTAACTTAAGACTTTGGCATACTTACAAGATCCATAAGTCTTATACAATATAATCTTGAATAAGTATAAGTCACTTAGATGAATTATGAATGAAGCCTCATGGCTTGTACGTATGGGTTCATAAGTGCAGCGTTTGATTAAAAGTAGGTAAACCTATGATGTATACGATGTAATGATGTGACCCTTGGAGGTATATGTAAGAGTGTGAAACACACAATAAGGGAAAGTGCATTGGCATATGACAAAATAAATATTCACGTAATGTGATATAATGCTATTCTTACTATGTCTATGTATACTTCAAATCAAACAAAAGTTCTAAATTATCCACTAAAATTTACCAATACGATGTAATGATGATGTATGTAGACTTTTCTATGACCTCCGATAGTTCAACGACGTCAGTTTCGGCTAGGGTCTAGACCCCACTAGTGATATATAAACCTCACACTTCTACTCCTTCGCTTGTTTGAACTCTTCTATCCAAGGACTTATTTGAAAATGAGAAATTTGGGGCTCTTTTTTAGCATTTCTCAAAGAGTCGTTCTTGGATCAGTGAAAGCTCTTTCTTATTTAACAAGCTCCTGCTTAAAAATTCAAAACATTATTAAGGACCTTCACTCTTAGACCTAGTGTTGATTCTACTATAAGTAGAATACATGCTGGTGGTTGGTATTCTGGTCCTTTGTCTCATTCTGGTCCTTTGTCTCATTGTCTTTCTATTCCTTTGTGAGACTCCTTGCTTATCAGTAACTTCTTGTACTTTCTCATGATTTTTTTGTTGAATAGTTAATTCAAAAGGTCTAATTAGATGACTCACGCAATCTTACTTAGAACATGTACCATATCCATGGATCAGATGAATTGATTTAAAAAAACATAGTGAAAGATCATATGGCAAGTGTAGCATGTGCTAACGAAATAATCATCTCATTTTTGTATATTGAGGTAAGTTTATTCTCCATGTCTTTCTATGAAAACATGAATATATAACTTCTTGAATGTCTTTTATTTAGAGGACACATAGTAGAGATAAGAAATTAGCATCTCTCACTTTTAGGACATGAAGTAACTCACCAAGTATGTAAAAGAATAGAGAATTAAATTAAGTGATAAAGACAACACATAATATTATCCATTTCCTTTATCAAATTATGTGAATGTTTTTGATCTGTCACGATATATGTTTGAGATAATATCTATTTACATTATACAGTCAATGGCATCATGACGGCAATCATATCATTAGTTATAAAGATACTTATTGAATTATGCATTATCGTAAATTCATACTCTAAACACTGTGAAGAATTATCATGTAGCTGACTAGTATTCCTTGATCTATACAGTTTTAGATGTTTAAAAAAAGTTCATGTCAAAATGCTTTGGTCTAGGCTGTTTTACATATTCAAGAAAATATCTAGTATTTATTCTTATCTAAACATGTAAAATTAACAAGTAACTACATTTGTTGCTTAAGAACATTGGTCAAGTTTGTGTAAAAAGTTGTTTTTAATGGATAAGTATGCAATATTTGAAAATCATGCCTATCTGTTGATTTTTTTCTAGTCACCATCGTTAATTTCTTCTTCTATGGATGTGGAAATAGTTGGTTTCCGTTGATGTGGTATATAGTGGACTTTATCCTTGATAAAGTAGGACTGTTAAGGAATCATTGCTCAGCAAGTATGTTGGTTTTACAAGTGGTTCTAACCATGTTCTTTCTCAATACCAAGGGTACTACCAGGTGTATTGAAAAATCAATGATGAAGAAACACATGATCAAATACTTGTTGAATTTCAGAAAATGCTTTGACTGAATGTTTACTTACATGATCTTGCATTTCTAATGATATCGTTTTTGGTATTGAATTAGATTAAGGTAGAATTTTTGTGTTGAATTAGATCAAAATACTTTTCTATTTTGGTGTTTTGACGTGCTTACTCGGTTGCATGGGTTAAAACATAAGAAGATATATCGACATCCATTAAGCTTAAAAAATATATTTAATGAATTATTAAGAGAACTATAAAGTTAAATAGAACATATAGGATGTACATAAAAGATAAACACACTTAGAAAACCTTTATTATTCAGAGTTAAAACTTAACCAAAAGTATCATCAAGGAATGCAACCTGATTTGAAAAAGCGAGTGAGTCTTATGTAAATCATCTAACAGAGTACCCGCTATGGATACTTTTGGGGAATAAAGAAGTTCTTCATCAAATTTAGGCCTCTAATGGAGATTTTATATCGTCATTCGGATGCTTTCATTTTTTCACTAAAAGTTATTTATTGCTACTCTTATGCTTGACCGTTTGAATATCCTTTGACTAAAATGCATAATGTTTTTATTGATTCGGTAGGGGGTATTGCAGTTCTCTAGTTTACATTTAGTTAAAAATCTTAAAAACATGCTAACATTTGTAAAAAAGACTACACTGACAGAACATTCACCACAAAAGGGAAGGATAAAATAAACCTCTATTCGTTTAGCATTGATAAAATAATTCAGAAAATATAAAAACCACTTGTTTTACTAATACTGTGAAATTTGGAAACTGTTGTATTACTAAGACAACAAATATAAAAGTTATTGTATTACAAATACAAAGAAACTTTCTTACGTTGTTGATTGACTATGTATTATAACATCATATGAATGTTTTCTTGAATGTTTAAACATGGTATATATATTTGATACTTCTGTAATTTAGTGTGAACAAAAATTAGATTTCAAAGCTTTAACTCTAAGACCTCATAAAACTCTAAAAGTTATAAACCTCTAAAATCAATAACAAAACATTAACTTTTAATCATTTGATTCTATTTATTTATTTTCATTCTTAATTATGTATATCCTATTAGTTGTACTTATTTTTTCCTTGGTAGTATCATCAACATTCAAAAACATTTGTGGAGGATTCAAGTGTTGATTTTTCATAGCGAAAGTGTCATGACTAATTAAAAACTGTTATCATCCCATAACTCATGATTCTAATAGATTACTCGTGACTTTTAAATTATATTTATGAACTAGTTATTGATTGTTACTGAAAGATTAAATATTGATATCTTCTTCTAGCATTCACATATCTCATCCAAGGACTGGATGAATTTAGCAAGGTATAGAAAAGAGTATATTTATGGCGTTGAATCATTTCTAGATTTGGCTTACTCTTATGGAGATCCTTATGTTAAAAAATTCAGTGTCCACGTGCGAAATAATGTAATATTCTTTGGAATCGAAGGAATGTACTGTACGATCATCTAATATGCTATGTATTTATTAAAGGCTATACTAGATGGATCAGTCACAGGGAATGTGATATTAAATTGAATGTTGATGCTTATATCGATTACTCGCTTGATGATATTGATGGGTTGTTTAATTATCAATTAAGAGATGTTTCACAAGATAGAGGAGTTTATGCTGCTCGATATGAAGATGCAAAGAAATTTTATAGCTTATTCGAAGAGGCAGACCAAGAATTATATCCTGGTTGTACAGGTTTCTTTAGATTATAAATCACACATAGCATGTAGTTGTTGCAATGTTTACATAGATGGGGCAATGAATCATTGACTTTTCTTTTAGATTTATTAAAAGAGGCGATGCCCAAGTTGAACATTCCTTAGTTTTAGAATAACCAAGACTATTGTTATGAACCTTAGTCAGGATAATGAGAAAATTGATGCATGTCCAAATGATTGCATGTTGTTCAGGAATGGTCATAAGGATGATGAATTTCGTCATACTTGTGGAGCTTCACGATATATTCAATCTCCTAATGTTGATAATGAGCTTGAGCCTTCAAAAAAACAACATCAACTTTCATCAAAGACTTTGAGAAACTTTTCATTAATTCCTAGTCTCAAAAGGCTATTTATGTGCTCAAAGACAGTAGATTCTTTGAGGTGGAATGAAGACGAACATTCTAAAGATTGAAAGTTAAGGCCTCCCACTAATGGTCTAGCATGGAAAGAATTTGTCGCAATGTGAGTATTCGCTTGTCAAGTGATGGATACATTCCATTTCAAAACATGAGTATATCATATTGAAGATGGCAAATTATGTTTATGGTTTATAATCTTCCGCCTTTGATGTGCATGAAATCTCAATATTCTATACTTCTTTACTTATACGTGGGTCGCGATCACCTGGAAATGAAATTGACATTTACTTACAACCATTGTTATGTAAGTTAATATTATTATGGGATTTTAGGGTTGAAACATATGATGCTTCAAGAAATTAAACTTTTCAAATTACAGCAGCTCTTATGTGGACGATCAGTGACTTTCCTTTATATAATATGTTATCTTGTTGGAGTACAAAAGGAAAGTTTGCTTGCCCATGTTGTAAGGATTGAACTTATTCTCGCTATCTTAAACATAGTCGAAAAATGTGATATATGGATCGTCGTGTTTCTGTACCTGTGTATCATCCATGTAGATCTAACGAAAGATCATTCAATGGAAATACAGAATTCAGACCTTCTCCACCTCCATTAAAGGGAAATCATGTGCTTAATAGCTTACATGATTTTGAAAGTGTGTTTGGGAAGAAGAGAAAGAGATCAAATGATGGCCATGTTAAAAAGGTCATTTTTTTAATTACCTTAGTGGCAGCACAACTTGTTACATCACAACATTGATGTAATTCACATAGAGAAGAACATAGTTGATAGCATATTTTCAACTCTTTTGGATATTTCAGGAAAAACAAAGGATTATGCAAAATCCCGATATAATTTGAAAGATATTGGGAATCAAGAAGAACCTTCAACCATAAGATACAGAAAATAGTAAGAGAACAAAGTTTGCAAAGGGGTGCTTCTCATTGACAAATCGAGACAAATCAATCTTTTGTGGAATTTTAAAGACAATGAAGATACTTGATGGTAGTGCCTCCAATATATCTAGGTGTGTGCATTTGGATGAAATAAAGGTGTATAATTTTAAAATACATCATGCTCATTTCATGTTACATTACTTGCTTAAAATACCAATAAAAGCATTATTCCTGATCATGTGGCTATTCTTTTTATTCATCTAAGTTCCTTGTTCCATCGTTTGTGCCAAAAAGTAATCACATTGGAGGAACATGATTGCATAGAAGTAGGGATCATAGAAATAGTAAATCTGTTGGAGTGAATTTTTCCTCCTTTATTTTTTGATATCATGATTCATTTTCCTATTCATTTGGCGAATAAAGTGAGATTAGGCGGTCTACTTAAAAATCGATGGATGTATTCCACTGAAAAAAGAAATAGGTACATTTAAATAATACATTTGCAATAGGCATTTTCTAGAAGGTTGCCTAGCAAAGACACGAGTGAGAATAGATTGCATGAATTTATTATCCAAATATCTGCATCACAGTGTGCATACCAGATTTAACAGAAGAGCGCGAAATAATGATGAATGTGAAACAAGTGATGTAGAACATGTTAGTTTGTTTTCTAAAAAAGTAGTTCCTTTAGGATCAATCATTTTAAAGGACAAGTTAGGAAGTCAGGCACATGCATACTTTTTGAGAAATTGTGACGATATTCAGAAATATATTAGGTACCTTAATCTGAATATAGTATTCTTTTTGTATACTTAATTTTTAATTTATTTAATTTGTTATTTAAACAAACATAGTAAATATTTTGTAGAGAGCATTAGAAAGAGGTTATTAATCAGTCACAGAGATCTAAATGGAGAAAAACTAAGAATAATTGTCAAAACTACTCTCAATGGTTTAAAACTCGTGCTTTTCAAGAGGATGTGCCTAATTTGATAAAACAATTATCTATAGGACCAAATTCTGTAGAAAAATGACATTCTGGGTATCTCATAAATGGATATAGAATCCATTTTAGGCGGCGTGATGCAAGGCGTAAAACAAAAAATAGTGGTGTTACACTTATTGACTCAACAACAAGCTTTGCAAGCTCAAAGGATAAAAATTTGATTGCTTCATATTTGACTTTTTATGGCAGAATAGTTGATATTGTTGAAGTAGACCATTACAACCATTTTAAGGTTGGTTTATTTAAGTGTGATTGGTATTAAGTTGAAAAGTATTTTTATGGACTTACTTATGTCTAGTTTACCAAGAGATGCTCTCAGGAAGAGACTTTTTTGCTTGCGTCTCAACTACACCAATGCTTCAATGTGCAAGATCCGTATGATCAAGATAAACATTATGATATGAAGACTGTTCGAAAAGACTTGTTTAAAATGGGTGACGAAGTTTAATGTAATCTCCCAAAAAGTTATGAAAATTAGCCATCTGAACATTTGAAGGGTCCATCTATACAAAAATATAATGGTGAAGTACTCCTAACAAGGACTTATTTACTAGAAACAATTATTGATGTGCCTTTGGAGGAATTTGTCACTCAACAACATGAAGTAGAGTATTAAAAGGAGTTTAAAGATGAGTTCGAAGGCCAGTCTGAAAAATTAGTATGAAGATGAGTTGTTCAGATGCGCCTGAAAACGAGTCTGAAAATGAGTATGAAGATGAGTCTGAAGATGAAGTCTAGTCTGAAGAAGAGTTCTAAGATAACACACCATGAGTTTCATTATTCTTATGATGATAATATAGTGCTCACTCACTGTTCTTGTAATATAATAGTTTTTTTACAACACATTAACATATCTAATATGTAAAATCGAAGATTAGATCACTACAATGTTTAAGTATTCTGTTGGATTTTTTAATGCGCCCAATTGTTGTTTGGTTAAGAAATTTATGTTGCCTTCTTATTTGATTTATATTTTATTGAGGAACCTACACTTCGAGCTGATTATTGGTTTAATTGGTCGTTTGTTATTTATATACTTTCTTGTTTCATTTTATTATGAGGCAATAGGCATTAGAGGTATTCAGATTTATAGTTTGATGTTCCTTCTGGCTTGGTCGTTGTACCGATTTTGTTTCTCCGAGAGAGGTACACCAATTTACCTTTAAGTAATTTAAGTAATGAGAATCTCTCCAGTTTTGGATTTCAACCTGCAAAATGTTTTGTTGTATTCCTCCTATACTTGACACTATTGAACACATTTTCAACTCTGGAAGTTTTGCCAGAACGGTCCGGGGTTCTTTTTTGTTTCCCTTGGTATCAAAAAGGATTATAATTCTCTGAAATACATGGTGATGAGATGATGGAACAGTGTGCACAGAAATGAGTGTGTTTGTTTGACAATGTCTTAGTAGATACGATTTATGTTGGCTATTTATATAATTATTATTTATTTGAGGATCATATACTTATAGTTGATTATTATACTCTTAGTTGTTATCATCGATTTGATCTGTTGATTACACTTAAATGATTCTCAGGTTAGTTTGTTCAAAAAAGTTGATTTGTCTGTGTTGCTGTCATAGTAACTAAAACTTCTCCCTGTATCTTTATGACAAGTTTTTTGATTAATTTTTTAACTCAAAAAACATGTTGTAGTATGATTTGATTAAGTAATTTTTAACCCAAGTAGCTCCTCAATTGTATCATGCACACTGTTCCTCTTAAACTAAGGGTGAAAAGATGGTGGAAAACTTTGCATATTTTAGTAAGATTATCACTGCTACAGTAACTATTGATATTTGTTGTGCTAGTGAGTACTGAAATAAATATGATGACTTTGTTACAGTAATGCTTGTAATTAACATGGATGGTCATGTCGTGTTCAATCTATTTTTCAATTCAAACTATTCGAATAAAATAGGAATGTTACTGTGGAACTCTTAAGACTTTTCAGTATTCATTTAAGCCAAGGTACTGTTATATCTGTATGTTACAAACAGAGGCCATCACAAGCCTCTTCCAAAGATTGTTGTGTTGATTATTGAGTGTATATGTGTGTGACTTATTATGTAATTGAAAATGATATCTTTAATTACATTACTGTTTTGTATAAGTTTTGAAATATTATACAGTACTATAATAATGAAATTCAGGAAAATTCAGGAAATTTATAAAAATACAAGAAATTTTTGAATTTCTGGAAATTATAGAAATTCTAAAAATTCTAGAAACTCAGCTATTGCAATCTACTATAATAAGTTATCCCTCTGTCAACCTTATTTCAAAATTACATTTCTGCTACTTCTTTCACTTAAACAATATTATTATTTTCTAGGTTTACTTACTACTGGAAACAAATTGAAGAGATTTAACAAAGATAGAAGTATGAGTCAATAAACAATGATAATTAAATACGATTCCAATCCAATCAAAGCTCACATTCCATTAATGATTCTGGATGTTGATATGCAATACCGATCAAGTGCTAAATTTTCCAACAAATTAAAGATTAAGAGAGAAAAACTTGCAAATGAACGCAATAATAAAGCTAAGAAAGAGCAGGCACCAATACAATATAAAAGAAAGAATTCTGAGGATTTTATTCCACGACAAGAAAAGAGTAAATTGGTAGGGCACAAATCAGTCATTCAATCATCTTCAAGGGAAGAGGTTAGAACCTCACATATGATTGCAGGGAAAGGACAAACTAAACAGAGGTTATTTTAATCTGAATAGTCCATTAAAGGTAATGGAACTAAACTTCCAATAAATAACTCTTTGCTCCATACATCATTCAAGAAAGATTTTAATGCTTCAACACATATGACTGGAACAACACTAGGTAATTGAGAAGTACGACATTATATTTAGAATCTACTGAACTTTAAAAATATGAAGAGCATGTTGGGTCAACTAGCCACTAGTATTGGTCAGTTTCTAGATAAGCAAAAGATACACACTGAGCATGATATTCCTGATCTACCAAATTGTATGCAGGTAAAGAGGAAGCCAATCATAACCGCTTGTACTCTTCATCAGATTCTAAAAGATCAAGGGAAACCCATAGATGATGAAACAAATTGTAATAACCACACAAGAACTGATTTCAAATATATGTATACTCCTATTATTAACGAATAGAACAAAGGATTGGATGATCTTGTGGATCAATAAGAATTTAGTGTTGATAAATGTGATGTCGAAGAGGAAATTGACATTGATTGTAGTACAAAAGGTATGTCTTAAACCTTATAAAATTTCTAACTCATTATAAATGAAATATCTTAATTCCTCTCTGTTACATCAATCTAGAAATGTCGAAGTCAAAAAAAGTTCGAGGACATACAACATGTATGGATATTCATGCAAGAAATTTTGAAGAACGAAAGGAGGTGACATTTGTTAAAGGACAACTGGTGGGACAAACTAATAAGATATTGTCAGAATTAAGAAAATTTATAGGTACAATTACAAGGAATCGTAGATTCATCAGCTTGATATACAGTAGTTGGCATGTGGTGCAAAGGATACTAAAAAGCACATGTAGGAATACATCAATGTAAGAACAACAACTCTTGAGAATGCATATTTTATTATTTGTTTTTAATTGCTGTAGCTATATGTATTTTATTTTACATAGTCCAAATTTCTACTTCCAGTAGAAGGAAAGACGTGGGTGATGACTGGTCCTGGTGATGCTTGGATTCGACACAAGCAAAAGATTAATAGAAATTTTTTTGATAAAAATAGTACCCTTGAAGATATGGTAGAAAAATTTCCTAATGGAATTCCACATAATCAATCCGCTAGTTTATCAAGTATTGGAAACACCCAGCTGTTCAAGTAAGGCTAAAATGGTGCATTTTTACTCATCGAGTAATTCTTAATCATATCTATTCTTTTTATACATATCAACTCAATTATCTCTTTGTTTTTAATAATAGGTCATATGCGAGATGAATTCTCAAAACAGGAATAAACAAAAGAGGAGGCATCGAATGGACCTATAAATATTTCTAGAGTACGCGTGGCATTGGTAATACTTAGCTGACATTTCATACAAAATTTGATTTTCATATTTTTGTACTTTATTAGATCTTACGAATTTTTTTAAAATTTCTTTTGATATAATCTATAGCGTGCATCAAAAGACAGCAACGAAGAACCATCAAACCTTGAAATGTTTGTGTCAACTTGTACCAACACGGGAAAGGAAATCCAAGTTGATACCAAGTTGCAATACTAAGTATTTTAAAGAAGATAAGTAGTGAATTAGTCATACTTAAAAATTTATTTTGAGAAGTGTTACTACATTGAATTTATCATGTATGCCTTATTGTTCTTCTTCTTCTTCTTCTTGTGCAAGTTCTAGAAGATATCAATTATTTGTCAATGTCGTTGAGTTGTTTTTTATGAGAAGTTGTCATAAAATTTTAGTGCTTGATCGCTATCACTGTACAGGAAATGAAATAGTACTTCTAGTTCACTATGGATGCCAATTTTATTCAATAGGCTAAACTTCAAAATGCAAAAATTCTGGGGAAACCGCTGATGATGCATTTAGGGCAACATTTGTAAAAGAAAAGCCTAACCGAGTTAGGTTCTATGGTAGATTAGTGGAAACATGTTCTTTGAAGAAAGATGACGAAATTAACAATCTAAAAGAAAAGCATGCAATGAAATCACTTCTATAAAGGATGAATTGAGAGAAAAAATGTGAAATTAATAAACTCAATCATTGCAAAACAACCTGCGTTGAATATTCATGATATACCAGGGTGTGTTGGATCTAACGTCGCTTCACCAATTGATGCATGTAGCACACAAGCTGTAAGAGGCACAAATCTTACATATTTTTTGGGTAAAGCTCATAATTCGGTTCTTCAAATGGTATTTTGTATTTCAAATTCTCTGTTAATAGTGTGAATATTGTTTTTCTTCTAGTTTAGTTGGTGTTCTTGGTAATGAAATTCTAAAATTATTTTACGATATTTAATCTTTTAACATTAAGTCTATACTTTGTTTTAGTTTTATAAGTGTTGTATTATTTTGAAGGAGAACTATAATGATTTTGGTTTATAGTATTAGTTTTCCTGCCGAATACATCTTATCTTCATAATTTAAAGCCTCATTTTTATCTTTAATTGGCTTCCCTTTTCTTCCAGCCTAGTCCTCAATTTTTTGTTCAATGTCTATTAAATATTTAGCTTGTTCAAGATTTATTTTATGTCTTTTTATAGCATTCCTTCTCTTCTTACTACACCTTCCTCCAGATTTATTATTGAATCTAGCTTTCATTTGACATGTATTAGAGACCTTTTTTTGCCCTGTATTTTTTGAACTTGAAATAGGAGTAACACGGGCTTTAGTATAGTGAAAAAGGGATATCCATAACCTCCTGCCAAACAAGATTCATTTCATCCCTCCCAGTAGATTTCTTTTTCTCCAAATTAGTAGTGTCCAGAACTTTCCACCCATATCAGCAATTTCCTTCACAACAATATCATCTAGGGGCTTAGGGAATGGAGTACGTGCATGAACTCAACCTTTGGAATATTTTGGCACTTTCATGTATGCATTGGAGATGCAGTCTGATGATGCATCTTTCCCTATGCTGCATGTCTTTGAAAATACCATGTTCATGTTTTTATGTATTGATTTTTGTGGTCATTCAAAACTATGTTATGAACCTTGTTTCCAATGTTCATGTCTTGTCCATTTGAACTATTTGTGTGTTCCTGTGAGTGTTCTCATGCCCATAGGTTTTCGGGGATGGACTTATTATTAATTTGTGTCTCCATTGTATCGTTATTTATTGAATTATGCTTTTCGTCTTCTAGTTGATTGTTTGGTTGATCCTGCATAGAAATATCAATAAAATTATTAGAAGTAGCAAGTGCAGAATTTGTAGTCTTACCTGTGAGATGACTCTATTGATGATGAGTCTGTTGATGGTGGTAATAATGTGAAATTTTAAAGATGAGATTTTTGGAATTCTGATGATTTTATCTTTTTCCAGTATAGGTTACTGTATTAAAAATGAAAAGAATCTTCAAATTGTTATAAAAGGAAAAGCAGTAAAAGAAAAAAGAGAATAGAAGAGACAACGGACAAAACTGGGGTAAATGCTTATTTAGTTATGTGTCAATTGGTTAAGTAAAAATAGAAGAACATATGGAAATATTAAGGCCAAATATAAGAAATCTCAATCAGATTCTTAAGGCCCCAATAACCAACATGAACCATAATTAAGGTCCCAATAATCAACACAAGAATTGTGAAGTGTAAGTTGAGGAGAATAAATGATAGATGCACATACAAAAACGATCCTACATTTGCTTCTGTATTGAACAAGTGAACAACAAGATATAAAAACAAAAACTTCTGCTACTGAAGCAATATAGCAGCTCGTTCAGTAAATGTAGTTCTGTTGCTTCTTAAGTTACTACAATTCATTCAAGATTTACTGCATGTGAAGTCTGAAAGAGTAAGTAGAGGATTAGAAAAAACATCGTTCTTCATATTATATACTTCTTTCTATATTCAATTCAAGATTTTATATCTCAACTATTATATCACTTCCACTATGCCAAACTTTGAAGATTTGTTTAAACTTTTGAAGTTTAATTTTGGAGAGCCAACAACAGAAGACTTCACAAATGTTGTAGTCCTTATAATGTGTAATTTTAACAGTGAAAGTGTATTTAGATTTGGATTTGTTGTCTTACAGTGAATACTCTGCGATTATGCACTTCCACAATTATTTCACGAACTTATATTTTATTTTGAATGTGCAGGAAAATGTTGGTAATTGAGTTTGAATTTGGCCAGTAGTAAACTCGATACATTGTAGTGAAAGATGAAGAATTTTTCTAATATTGTCATATAAGTTTCAATGACACATTTGGTCTTTTGGAATTTGTTGATATAAGAGATCTTTAAGCAATCACTTTCTATGTTTTGATTGTACATGAAATATTTCTTAAAAGTTTATTTGAATTATATAGCTTCGATATAATGATTAGTTAATTGTGCTTTCGGTCACTTGTATGTATGTATAGTATATATATACATATATATATATATATATATATATATATATATTTATATATATATATATATATAAATATATATATATAAAAATTCGTGCTATATGTAGGATTATAAATGTTAAAGTTATAGTTTGTAAGTGTTGCTCTAGGGTTATAGAAAGTTATGCTTTATGAGTGTTTCTCTAGATGAGATATAAAGTTACACTTTGTAAGTGTTTCTCTATATCAGCTATAAAGTTGCATTTTATAAGTGTTGCTATTGATGAGATATAAAATTACACTTTAAAAGTGTTCGTATAGATGAGTTATAAAGTTACACTTTATTAGTGTTGATCTAGATTACCAATAAAAGGCAACACTTTTAATGTGTGACCAATAACTCTGAAAAAGGAAATGCTTTAAGTGTAGTCTAATAAAAAATAGGTGTTGCTATTGAACGTCTTCAAAGCGTGTCCTTATACCTATTTGGCTACGCTTTGTAAGTATAGCCAAAGATGTCAACATTTAAAAAGTGTTTCCTAATGTATAATGGAGAAGCAGGATGTTATTGAAAACAAATTTAAAATTTTTCTCCATATGTAGTAGCACAAAATATTCATCATCATCAAATTTGTTGCAAATTTATTTCAAACCACTTGTGTCTTTTTTAAACCTTATTTAAGCATTAGATCATTGAATAATCGAATATTTGAACCATTTGCTCAGATAACACTTGTTGGGGGTATAGGATCGTTGGACCTTCTTCCTTGCTACCACTTAATGGGAATATGATTGATGATTATGGCGTAACGTGCAAGCCTCAAATTGCAAATCATATCGTTGATAAATTCGATGACAAAAATTTATACTAAAAAAATTATTATATGAGAAACTAACATAAAGAAAAATATTGAAAGTGTAGGAAAATTAGATATCCCCATACACAAAGGTGTCTAAACGACTAAATTGTGGATGCTATTGTTATGTTGTATTAGAAGAAACAAGCCTATTTTTATAGATTCCTAAAACTTTTTCTATTAGAAAATATCTAGCTACTCCAAAACCTTTTCTGACTCCAGAAATTTCTTACTAAAAGGAAAAAATAAACTAAATATGAAAGAATATTATATTTTCTTTTCAAGAAAAGTGAAAATATTTATGCGAATTTTTTTTCTTTTCTTTAAGGAAACATAATTTTTAAATTATTGTAAGAAAGTGTGGTCAAAACCCTAACATGAACTACGCACACTTAATTGTCAACTCTACGAGATGTGTAGGCAACCCTCCACGAGTTTGGTTATCCTTATAAAAAAAATTAAAACTAACATATGTAGTCTTATTAAAAAATATTGCGTTTATAATCTTTTTAAACTAAGTTTGATATGATTTTTACATTGGCAAGATACGTAAGTAGCCTTATTTTGAGGTTCATTACAACCAAGCAAAAATCTAAAAGACCTAGTTAGAAAACTAGGGCAAAAACAGAATTTTTTTTAGTTAGAAAATATTTTACTTGGATGGTACCAACATACTTAGTATTTTGCATAACAAAAATAATTAAGTGTTAAACTATATGGCAAGACTTACAACTCAGTTGGGACCTATAGCCTTTTTTTTGGTAACCCTTTATATAGTTATGCAATACGTGAGAGATTGTTTTAATTAAAATAAAGAATAAAACAAATTCAAAATCATTATTCATGTGTATTGTGGTGAGCTTTAATACAAAACTCGATGACATGAGTTTATGGATCTAAAACATTATCCGAATGTTGGTTGAGAAGAAATTTTAAACAAAATTTATCTTGGGAATGTTTATAAGCTTTCTTTGATATGATTGTTCCTTTCAAGCGTACCAAATGACATGTTATCCATATAACTCCCATTTCCAGCCCCCAAAATTTTACTTGAATAAGCACATGTGCACAAATATCATTTTAGTGAATAAATGCTCTATTCTTGGATCTCACCTCCTTTAACACACTATAAATTATACACATACTGTGAAGATAAAAATTGTGTAACAAAGTAAAAAGTTCAAATATGTAGAAAAAAAATGACAAAGAACAAAATTTAGAAATATCCCACATAAAGAGGGAAAACGAAAAAAATAATTCACGAGGAACATTCGAAAAAAAAGGTCAAATGCGAAAATGAAAACATGTGAGAAAATTTTGAATATTTTATAGAGGAAATAGAAACTTTATCCCAAATGAATATTGTACATTTCTCTAAGCCTACATTACAAGTCAATTACGAGGCATATTTGATCTCATTTTTCTGATTGAACATTAGTGGATTCTTATATAAGGGTCAAGCATATGATATCTCAACCTCATGCATTGCACATATTTGTGTGAGTGACTTTCTAAAATGTCCTACAATCTAAATTATTCAATTGTAAGAAGTAGGACTTTCATTTTTTTTTCAAGGGCACTTGAAACATGATAATATGAGTAGTTCTAGTCTCTTCATTTATGAAATATGAAATGATCAATTATTTAAATATGTTTTAGATACCATTTGAAACTATAAGATTACTTATAGTTGACCTCATAATTGTTTGAAAGTACTTTAATGTGGTCCATATGTATAATACTAATTGTTTGTACCAATACAAGGCATGACATTATCGATCATGAACCGATTCCTTTCACAATTTTTTTTTAAAAATATAAATATTTTTTAATTTGTATGAACTACATTTGAACTGATTATGACAATACAAGATACATAGGGATTTTTACATTAAGGCTCGAGCTCACAAAATAAAATTTTAAATCCTTGAAGGAATGAAACTGAATCATATTTTCAAAAAGTAAAAAATAAAACTAACATATTTAAAGTGTTTCAAACTTCCTCAATTTCAAAACATATATATTTTTATTTGTTAAAAAAATCATTACATTTCGAGGGAAGAAATACCCTAATTGCATTTTATCCTTTGAGAGCAAACACCCTAGAGGCACCATCTTTTATATCTAGGTAACAAATACCCTAGTTGAATTTCTCCTTTACAGGACGAACAACTTAGAGGAAATTTAGGGAGAAAACACTCTATCATCTTTAATTTCTAGAGAACAAATACCTTAAATGCATCTATGACTTGCAATTTTGTTCTGATACAAGTATTTATCATTTATCCTAATAGATTAAGCGATAACTTTTTAGTGTAAATTGGGGCAAAAAAATAACGTTGTGGTTATTCAATTTAAATATTCTATTAAGATGTATCTTACTAAGTAATAATATTTAGATTAGAAGGACCCTCCTTGAAAATCAGAATTAGTTGCAGGACCTCCTTGGCAATGAGATTTAGATAGGCAGGACCCTGTTGTAAAATGGGATTAGTAGGACGTTCCTACATAATGAGATATAGTTTAGAAGGACCCTCCTACTATTGAGATTAGAAAAAATCTCTAACTTGATGGTAATTAGATTTGTAAGACCCTCCTGCACAATGGTATAACAAAAAACCCTCTTGGACAATGGAATTAGCAGCAGGATTCTCCTAAATAATATTAATTACTATAAGGACAATCATTGAAAATGATAATTTGTATAGCATGACCCTCCTACATAATGAGATTTTGATAATAACGACCCTCTTAATAATTGGATTCGACGGATCCTCCTACATAATAGAATTCGGTCCTACATAATGGGATTAATTTGAGGATTATCCAGGACAATAAGATTACCAAGACCATACTATGTAATAACATTTAGATTAGAAGGACCCTCTTAATAATTATGTTAGCAAGATCCTCCTACATAATTGGATTAGCAGGACCATCCTACATAATGGAATTTAGTTTAGCACAAACCTTCCACAAAAATGAATTTAGTTTGGTAGTATCCACCAATATAATGGGATTATCATGACCCTCCTACACAATTACATTTATATTAGCATAACCCTCCTACATAATGGGATTAGCAGGACCCTCCTACATAATGAGATTTAGATTAACAGGGCCCTCCTACATAATGGGATTAACATGACGTCCTATATAATTGATTTATATTAGAACGACCCTCCGATACAATGATATTTCATTTAGGAGGACTATATCTTAACAATAGGATAAGTTGAACCTTCCTATATCATAAGATTTAGTATTTTCTTGTAGGATAAACGCTTTCTTATCTCAGATCGTTATTTTTTTTCTTCTAGGATAAACACTTCCTAGTCTGAGACAGTTATTTTTATTTTCTCCTAGAATAAACATTTTCTAGTCTAAGAATGTTATTTTAATTTCTCCAATGACTGCCTAGTCTCAGACCGTTATTTTCTATTTATCCTAGGATAAACACTTTGTGATACTGGACCGATACATTTATTTTCTCCAATGACAAACACTTCCTAGTCTGAGATTGTTATTTAAATTTTATTTTCTCTTAGATTAACAACTTCATAGCTGACATTTTTTTTCTACAAGGATAAACACATCCTAGTCAAAGGCCGTTATTTTTCATTTTCTCTTAGGATAAGCATTTTCTATTCAAAGACTTTTTATTTTTCTTCTAGAATAAACACTTCCTATGTTGAGATAAATAAGTTTTTTCTCCTACGATAAATACTTCCTAGTCGGAGACCTTATTTTAATTCTTTCATAAGATAAGCACTTCCATGTATGAATTTTTATTATTATAGATGATACAATTCGCGTCGATAAAACAATAATCAAGAATGGGACATTATAGAAACAACCGATTTTATTAGTTCAAACACAAGTGTTAATATCTCTACGATTCCACTGAATATGCCTTTGCAAATATAAATTCAAGGGATTTAAAACTTGTTCTTGAATCTGTGATGAACTTGAACTTGAACTTTATCTTGATCTTGACTTTTATTCAATTCAAGGTCTTCGAGCTTTTTCTTGAATTCGATGATCCTGATCTTGATCGTTCATGAACTTGGAAGCGTGAATTCATAAACTTGTAGCTTTCTAAAGAATTAAATTGCGTTTGTACCACAGATTTTCTCTAGCTTCCTGTTTAGAATTCTTGGTTCACTTTTTCTCGATTATGAGACCCCCTATTTATAGTTTTCGAAAAGAGGAGTTACGGTTGGAAAAGGACTCTCTTCGGCCAATCAAAATTTAAATAAATATCATATGGGCTTTATGGAGCGGGCTTTAATTAAATTTATATTTATCTAAATTTAAATAATTAATTCAATTATATTAATCCATAATGTGTATTTTGACTAATATATTCATTAATTTAATATTATCCGTGCAACTTTATAATTTGATATTAAATAAATTTTAAGTGACTACAAATTCCCCCTTCTTCAAGTCTTGTCGAGATATTAAATCTTTGAAAGACTAGGCTTGAAGAATTTGAAGACATCAACTTGCATACTTGGAGATTTTAAAACTTTATCTTGAAATAAGTCTAATGTTTTATGAAAGCTTACCCAAAGCTTTAACTCGTGTAACATATCATGTGGGAACATTTGGTTTTTTGAAACTCATGCAACTAAACTTACAATATGGTTCTGAATGCCTACGTAACTCAATGAAAAGGATCAAGTCGCAACGAGTTCTGGAGGAGTGAGTGCTTTTTTGTCGTGTCTTACACAATTTAATTTCTTGCGGGCTAGGAGTGACATGCAGTTTAAGAGCGTACGTTAAGGAGCATTTTAAATTGGAGATTTAGCTCAAATTTAAAGAACTTTATGATATACAATTTAGACTCCTGTCTCAAGGAGAATTTCAACTTGGTGATTTGACTCAAACTTCAATATTTAGAGGGACATATAGTTTAAGATCTTGTTTCAAAGAGCATTTCAACTTGAAGATTTTACTCAAACTTGAAAATTTAAGTGACACACAGTTTAAGATCGTGTTTCAAGGAGCATTTAAACTTGAAAATTTAAGTGACATACAGTTTAAGCTCTAGTTTCAAGGAGCATTTAAACTTGAAGGTTTAAGTGACTTACAATTTATGATCGTGTTTAAAGGAGCATTTCAACTTGAAGATTTAACTGAAACTTGAAGATTTAAGGGACATAAATTTTAATCTCGTGTTTTTAGGAGCATTTCGTCGTGACGATCTAATACAATTTAATCTCGTGTTTCAAGGAGCATTATAACTTGCAGTTTAAGATCATGCGTTAGGAACATATAGAAATACATTGACTCTTCCAAGTCATCTTCATATGAAGACTTGCCCCCACTTTGGAGTTTTTTTATATCTTTATCTTCATGAGCTCCATAGACAAGAGAGTGTTGATCTTCTCTTAAACTCATGCTTAATTCCATGTCAGGTGCATGAGTTGCCAACTCTTCAAATGTATTGGGCTTTAATCCGTGCAAAATGTAGTGAAGACCCCAATCTATACCTTGGATGCACATTTCAATACTAGAATTTTCACTAAGGCAATCTTTGTAGTTGAGGATCAGACTTCTCCAGCGATGAATAAAGTCCGCAACTAACTTATCTTCACCTTGAAGAGCCTTTGCAAGTTCCATCATACTAACAACACGTCTCGTGCTATAGAAATGATTAAGGAACTCTTGTTCTAATCGCTCCCAACTATCTATAGAATTAGGTTAAAGATCTGTGTACTAATCAAAGGAAAATTCTTTGAGAGATCGAACAAACTCTTTAACAAGATAATTATAATACGTTCCAGCAGCATTGAAAGTCTCAACAAAGAGCGCTATATGTTGTTTGGGATTTCCTTTCCTGTCAAATTATTGAAGCTTTGGAGGTTGAAAACCCTCAGACATTTTAGAGTTAATAATTCTTTTGTGTATATAGATTTGCATATATGGAAGAAAATTTGGACGAATACTTAGCTTTGTCTTCAATATCCTCGATGATAAAGTTCATTAATTGATCAATTGGAATCAAGTCTTCATCTGAGATAAGAATTTGTTTGATATTTGTTTGTTTTACGCACGACTCTCCTTCATCTTGAATTCTAGAAACCTTCAGAGGTGATTGACTTGATATTCATTAAATCATGTTATCCATCTTATTTGTTAGCTTTGAAAGTGCAGCATCTTGCTAGTGCATTTTGTCAGGCCTTCAGTTGCTTTAGTTAAGGTTCCTAGTTATTCTTCTATAGTAGAAGACATTTTGCTATTTATTGATTCTTGAAAAGTTAAGATGAGAGGTAGAGATGGTCCCTCTGGTCGTGCCGAGAAAATAAATAATCAAGAACGGAAGATTATACAAATAATAAATTTTATTATTTCAAATGCGAGTGTTACATCTCTATGATTCCTCGGAATTCAGCTTGTTAATGTAAATTCAAGGGCTTTCAAGCTTGTTCTTTCATCTATGATGAACTTGAACTTGAACTTTATCTTGATATAGACTTTTATATGAATTCAAGGGCTTTGACCTTGTTCTTGAATTCGATGGTCTTGATCTTGATCGTTCTTGAACTAAAATGCTTGAACTGTTAAACTTGTAGCTTTTGTAGAGTATTAAATGGTGTTTGTACCACGATTTTCTCTAGCTTCTTGTTTAGAATTCTTGATTACCTTTGTCTCAATTATGAGATCCCTAGTTATAGTTTTATAGTAGTAGAGTTGCGATTGGAACATGATTCCTTAGGCCAATCAGATTTAAGTAAAATATCATATGGACTTTATGAAACGGGCTTTAATTAAATTCAAATTTATCTGAATTTAAATAATTAAATCTATTATATTTGTCCATAATATTTATTTGGACTAATATATTGATTAATTTAATATAATTCAAACAACTTTATAATTTTAAGTGACTTCAATTATTTTATTCTAAATCCACATTTGCTACTAACTCACAAAAAGTTTCCGATGGAAACTAGAAATGTTTTTTGTTTATTTGTTATTTTTGTGATGGTTTTAATGTTTTTTTAAGAGAAAATGGATTAGAAATGCAAGAACAAAGTTTCAACTCATTTGAAAATGATCAATCCCCATGATACAAAGCACCAACTTATTCAATGCATGTAGCAACCTGACCACCCAACGTAAATTTCTATTCAATTGTCAATCAAGAAAATATGTAGTCATTCAAGAGCATTATCAAATTATCTTTGAAGAGTACCAAAGACTAACTTGGATTGTGAAGTTAAGCGTCGAATACATTGAAGATTAAGATACTCACAAAAATAAAGGTGATACCTTAAATTAAAGAATCAAGTGAAGACTCAACTGCAGATTCAAGAGAAGTTATATAGATAAATAGGAGTTTGTACTTAAATTTTCCTTTTGACTATTATCATTCATTTATTTATGTAAGGATAAGAACCGTGCGACCTTACTTAGCTTACAATTAATCACCTCATATCCTTGAACTATATATGACCTTATTCCCTTATAACCTCGGATATGTAGGATGTCAAAAATCAAGACTCGGTCGCAGATTATTTTTCTCCTTCAAATAAAATTACGGTCAAAATATGTCATATTGTCTACTTATTTGTCTGAAAATACTTTGTGTTTCCTGTCAAAGAGGGACAAGCTATAGAAACATTATTTTAGATAGAACCTTAAATTTTACAGCAATTTTAGAGGTTTAACTATTTAAGAAAAAGTGTGAACGATACTCCAACTTTGGCCACAGTTGTTGTAATGATACCAAGATTTATGAAGAACCTTCTACCACGACGAACTATATTATAATGTAATTTAAAGGTATATATGTGCACACGTGGACACATTTCTATTTTTAATTATGCGAAATTTCTTATGTCCACGTGTGCACATATATTGCTTTAAAATAAACTATTAAATAGTGAAGGGGTTTAAAAGGTCCTTTTTAAAATTTTCTATCGTAACAACAAATTTTGTCAAAGTTAAGATATATAATATTCTTTTTTCCGTAAATTTTTTTATAAATCTAGGTTAAATATTTGGCATAATACTTATATTTGATCCTATACTTGGCTTCAAATTTTAACTTTTACCTTCAACTTTCATATGCACAAACAAGCACTTTAACTATCCAACTTTTAAATAAATAAACACATGAGTCCTACATGGCACAATACAAGTAGGACAGAAAATGACATGTAGGACATGTGTGTCTATTTGTTCAACTTTATGCAAGTTTAAACATCTATTTGTGAATACCCAAAGTCGAAGGGCATAAATGTGATTCGAAGCCATATTGAAGGGCATATTTATGTATTATGCCTAAATATTTTGACTATTTGTTTTATTTTGTTAAGTTTATTTTATATGATTTGCAACAACAAAAATATAATCACTTTTTAAGGTATGTTTCATTATTTTATTGTTTAGAAAAATGAAAAGTTAGTAAAATATAATTTTTATTTTAATTTACATTAATTAATAAATTAGTGTTTCCTAATTATATTTTTAATAGCTATTTAACTTTTTTATATTTATATTAACTTAAAATAATTCGTTATTATTTTTATTTATTATATCTTATATTTGTATATAACTACCCACTACCCCCACTTGCCTTTCTACCCCATTTCTCTTTTCCCACAACTCCATTCACCAACCCTATACTACCCAACTCATTCACATCACCACTACAGACTTTCCAATAATAATAACCACAACAACCCCACTATACACATACACGTATTTGCAAAAAATAAAAAGACACTCAGTCGCACAACAACACACACAAAAAAAAATAATCAGCATACATACACACACATCTGGAAGGAAAACAACAAAAAATATTCACTTTTACAATACCACATTCTATTCTATAGTAACAACCAATATATACAGCACTCACCGAAAAACCAATACACCCAAGAAAAATCTAACGGACAAAATGAAAAAAAAACCTCACATTACAAAAATTCCAATACACAAAACGAAGAGAATGAGAAGAGAAAAAAAACAAAAAGACAATCAATTTTTATGTTATTCTTTCATCGGTAATTTACGAACACATTTGTATTTTTCCTGATTCTTCATTATTATTTTCATACCAACACAATACATATATCACTTTGTTCAATCTTCAAATGATTAGTGGGTGTTTTAATACAACTTCAATCAATGTTTTGCGGTACTTAGTTTTATCATTTGTGGTATACCTTTGCCTTTAGCATTTATTTTATTTATGGAATTTGATGTTGTTATTATAATAAGTTTTCTTATACTTTTGTTTTATTCATAGTTTGATTGAATGAAGAATGTGTGAAGTGTTATCTCTTTTTAAATGAAAGTAGCTTTATTTGGTGAAAAAGAGTTTTTGTTGTTGTTCTTTTGTCAAATAATAATACTATTTATTTTAGCAATGCATTTTTGTTTTGTTGGATTAGTAACAAACTACAATATATGTATGCCCAATTTTGATATTAACTAAAAAAAAATATATAATATATGTATGCCTAATTTTAACATTAAGATTAAGAGGAAAAAAAAATAAAACAATACTAAATAATCCAAAATTTTAAATGTATCCTAGAAGTTTAGATTTATTTTATTTTCATTAAGGAATAAATATTTTTATTTAACGTTAGACTGAACACTTCGGCACAATATAAATAACTTTTTCCAACTAAGAATATTGTTACACATCTTTTTCTTGAAACATTACAATTAATTCTGGTGGCGCACATTGTCCAGTAATATAACTATGCTTTTATTAATTTAAAATTGAGACTTATAAAAAATAAGGTTTTTTAAGTGTGATGCAAAGAAGTCAGTTATGTCTTTAAATGTCAAGACACAAACAATCTAAAATATATCAAGAGAAGTATAAGTCAATAAAAGCAACCATACTAGAATCGAAGGACTTGAGGGCTGCCTAAAATCTTCCTATCGGTCAGGAGAATTCTTTATTCGAATTTCTAATTTGCAAACGAAGTAATGAGTCATTTCCTATTGATTAGGGATTTCAAAAGAGGTGACTTGGAACACCGTATCTCAATTCCAAGTAGCGACTCTAAATGATAAAATCATCTCTAATTCAATAACATCAATTAATTAGAAAAACTCTTTCCGCCTATGAAATAAGGGATGACAATTTTAAAACCTTGGATTAGACAAAGGCTAGAAAGGAGTGAAACAGGCATTTCAAGAACCCAATATTGAAGAATGGAACCCTCCGTGGATCCCTAAATAGGACGTGTAGGGGACCACGTTTGTTTGGTTGCTCATCTTAAGTTCCCAGAACCTACCCCAGGCATGTGTTTTAATTCTCTGTCTTAAAAAAGAGGTTCTTTTTAAAAGAACTAAACTGGAATGAGTTTTAGGTCATATTCAAACGATCATAACTTCTAGTACAAAATGTGTTAGTCATCCTATAACATATCAAATGAAATCTCATTGAAACCTCATTCCAACACAACCTAAAATTTGTCAAATTTTGAGTTTAATTGAGGGACATTTTGTATTTTTGAAGTTAAAATGTCCAATTAAGGAAATTTATTAAAATTAATGAGGAATTTTTTAGTGTTTTATGACCTTTTCAGCTTAGAAATATTTTAGTCATATTTTAGGGGTCGAAACCGATTTAGGTCAATTTTCACAATCCTAAAACCTCTTATTGTTTTGAGAAGTGTTCAATGAGAGGAAAAGATGAGAAAAGGAAGACCAATCGTGCGTTTTTTCTAATCGAGGATTTGTTTTGCCAAATTAAGGAATGTGAGTTCTCATAAGGTTGGGTTCTTTCACCCACACGCCAATCATATGATTTTATCCATAATTTCATTCTTGAGGTTTCATGACTATGGTTCTTGAAGAGTTTCTTGAATTTTTCGTTTTTAAATAGTTAATGATGAGTTCGATAAGTTCTTTAGATAGTGTTAGGAGTTTGAGGGTTGTTGTTTTAGTAGATTTTCCTGTTCTTATGTTGGGTATTCTAATCTAAGTGAGTTTATAAGAAACCATTCGATTCTTGGGGAATTAAGACCACAAAACGACGAATAAAACTCAGCAAATAATTCTGGGAGAGCTGGGGTGGTGCGCCAAAAAACTTTCTATGAGGTTTAGGGGTAGGCGCCTCGTGGCAGCAGTGCGCTAGGGTCGTATGAGCCCACCTATTTCTCTCGTTTGCTCCGTCTAATTTCTTTTACGGTATATCTTTAGTCCTTTTTTATTATAACTACTTTAAGCTGCATCTTAACATCGAGAGTCCCTTCATAACAAGGATCATAATCCTTGAAATTTTAATTCAAATTCAAGATAGAATTAACAGTAAGGTCGCGAGAATTTTTTTTCTAGTAAATTTGAGAAGTGTTTTACATATCTTTAAAACTTGTTTCAAAACATGAGTAATTGATTTTAATAATAAGGAGAGTTGATTTTTTTATAAAATGAATATATTTGAACTAAGTACTCCCAAAAGTTAATGTTTTTACATTTCAAATGAGAGAAAACATCCATTTCCAAATGAGTTCATGAAGAGTGTTTTTGAGTATAATATCTTTTAAGAGAACCTTTTGAGCACTAATATCAAAGATGGAGGATGTTTAAATGTGATATTATTTGAATATATCTTTAGGATTAGTATTGACCACCGACATGTAGAAGAGTTTTAACAAGTCAATGTCCTCATAAACCATGTATCCAGCTTGGTTATTAAGGGTGATACTTTATAGATTATTTCATATTTACTATTAAGCATATGTTAGTGCATCAACCTACTGTAGGAATTGTATACCCCGACAGATGTAATGGAAAATTATTGGAGTGTGGATGACACGATGTATTATCACATAGTTTACAGTGGTTGTTGTCAGTTGTAAATTCAACCATATTGAGTTATATTTGAATATTTTCATTCAAACTCAAGTACTATTGTATGTCTTTAAATACGTTAAGTAGTTTTCTACTACTTTAAATGTTTTATATAAATTGCGTCCTTATTTTAATTCTATTTTATTAGGATGATTAGAGTTTTTTCCTAAAATCCCACATAGTATTAGATACATAATACACATACAACAATATTTGAATAGTCTTTCTTTCATTTCCCTTGTTAAAGTTTTGAAGACCATAAGTTTGAACATCTATATTCATTTGAGTATTTTGTGTGAGCTACTTTTAATCTAAGTTGAGTTGGTTGTGTGATTCTATTTCACTTGAGTATGTTTTTCACTATGAGTTAATTGACGTCAAGGGTTCTCTTGGCTGTACTAATAGATCTTGAGTGTCGTCCATGTCGGGTGTAGGCTTTGGGCATGACTGTATCTCTCACATTGACGCCTATGTGGCGGGTAGTTAGATTGATTGACTATCCAAGGGTCCATAAAAGTGGATTACATAGAAGGGGCTTCTCCCCTAGTCATTGGATATGGACCATAGACGTCTAAATGACCGGTGAAGCTTTATATGGATCATGAAGTCATCGTGAAGGAGGTTTATCCGATTAAGGGTTTCGAATAAACAGAAAACAATCAACTATTTTATGACAAAACGATGTAGGAGGACCATGCCCTGTAAAATTAATATTTTCTTGTCCTCTTTTCACTGCCTTAAGGTTTGCCTAACTCCATGCTCGGAATAAAAAGTTATACCTTAAATAGATAAGAAGCTCTATCAGGATAAGCATCTTCACGACCCACTAGATCGGCCTTTTGTTCTAGATAGGCTATGACGGTCTTCTAGAGAGTCAATTCAGCAGTTTTAAGTCGGGATTGTTCAAGTCTTTCTCAAATGTTTTAACCAATACCATATCGTTTTAATTTCTACCCAAAACCCTATATAAGGTTTTTTACCCCTAAAATCATCTAATTGAATTCATTCTCTCAAATTTTAAAACAACAAACTCTATCATGAAATTTATTGCTCGCCACAATAATAAAAAATCAGAAAAATTACATTAATTATTTACAATCGAATCATCAAACTCCAAAAACTATATAAAGAGAACTGGTCACACTATTTTTTTCACACTTCAATACTTTACCCCTTTAATTATTTTTTATAAAACGAAGCTCTTTTCTCGCTTTAAAATCCTAAAAACTCCACTTTTCCTACATTGCTATGTCGATTTCCTCTTTGTTGGAACCCACACATTTCTCAAAGATTTAACATGAATGTTGATGATGACATGGTAGATTGGTAGATATTCAAGCCAGTTACTACTATCACTAATATTTAGTACTCTTTCGAAATTTTGATGAAGCCACTTCAAGAATTGAAATAGTTTAGTCCTTATTAGGATCCGTGGAATCAATACGCCCTTCAAGAACATCCCAAATTGCAAACAGATTTAACTAACAACATAATTTGGTTACTATTCTACTAACATATTACCAACGTATTTCTAAAAAAATTATATTTTAAAACTTAACAACAAAATTCTAACAGATTAAGAACATAAATCTTACTAACTAAGTATTTTTGTTGGTAAATACGGCAGGGAAAAATGGCAAAAAATTTAGCAACATTATGTCAATGGATTACAAACAGAGATATTTCTAACACACACTTTTTGTTAATAATATAACCAACAAAGTATATATCGGTTGGTTAATATGAAAAAAATGTTTAAATTAGTTATTAACGTATTACCAATGAATTATCAACCAAACATTTACTAACGACAAGATTGTGTTGCTAAATTTTTCAATGAAATATAAATGTGTTGATAAATTAGTAACGAAATGTAATTTGGTGGTAAACTTGCAAATCAATATCAAATTGCAGACGAATAAAGGTTGAAGTTAGTACATTACTAACATCATTAAAATTGTTTGTAATATACCAAATGATCATTAGTCCATTGGTAAAATTTACAAACATATTTTTGAGTAGTTCGTAATATTAGATATAAATGTTTACTTGAATAATAAATATTACCAACCCGGATAAAATTTATTAGTAAATTATTCATTACTACCTTATATTTTAATAAATGAGATTTACCAATTGAAGTTAAAATTTTTGGTAAATCAGTGTCTAGTGTTGAGACTTTCATACTTAGTTTGTGTCATTAGACGTCCATATTTATGTTTGTGTCATTAATTTCTAAAAGAAATATTTATCTTACGGGAAGGTTGGTTCAAGCTTTAAGGTTTTAACTATTAGTTTGTGTTCGTTATGTTTTTGAACTTTTAACTTTTGGCTAAAATTTAAATTAGGTCAATTTTTTTGGGAAACATGTTCAAATTTGAGTTGCGTTAGCGGGATTGGCTGTGGAAGGTCTTTTCTAACTTTATAGGATGACTTTTTTGGATTTTGAGGTTTCCACATTCAGTTTGTAACATTAGGAGATTTAACTTTTAACTTTTGTCTAAAATTTGATTTGGCTTGGTATTTTTTGTAAACGCGATCCAATGAAAATTGTGTCAGCGCGATTAGCTTCAAAATTTCATTTTAATATCAAATAAGATTGTTGTTTTATGTTTGAAGGCTTCCATTTTCAATTTGGGTTGTTAGGAGTTTTAGTTTTAACTTTTAAAAGTTTTGTCCAAAACATAGAGTTGGTCAATATTTTTTATAAACGTACTCAAATTAATTTCTTTGATTTAACGATATGTGTCGTATTGAGATTAATTCAACTTATATCATAGATTTTGCATTCTTTCATTCATATATGATTAATGAAACTGATTTTTATTTTTTATTTATATTCGTGTTCTTTATTTTTTAAATGCAATAAATTATAAATATTTTAGTATTGAATAATTATTTAGTTAATAGTATTTTCAACATATTGTCATTCAATTATTTACATAACACTGAAGTTGAATGGTATATTATAAATAAATTAACAATCAATTAGTAAATTTATTATAAAAAATATAATCATACTAACATATTAAAAATTTATTACCAACAGGGTTGTGTTGCAGTGGTAGGTACTCATGTATCCTAAACCAAGAGGTCTAAGGTTCAATTCCCATTAGGTACATAATCATCCTTGTTAGGGAGCGCTTTACTACCCAATCTGGGACATTCATGGGTATATTCTAATTCCGTCGGACTCTAATATGGGTACTGAACACCGAATGAGAAACCAAAAAAACATATTTCAAAAAATCTTATAAATTTATTGGTAAATTACCAACACAATTTTTTATTACTAACATTTTAATCAATTACTAATGTATGAATTGAATAATGAAGGAAAAAATTTACTGACTCCTTTAAATTCGTTAGTAAGGTACTAACGGTATACTAACCAAAAAATATCATGGCCATGTTTCAAAATTTTGTAACATCTTTGGGTGTTTATCAAATAATATTTTGTTGGTAAATTTATCAATAAATAAAAATCGGTTGGTATTATTTACCGATGAACTTTTTAGAAATGAATTAATAAAAGTTAGCATTTGATTGGTAACTTACTTTGCCAACCGATTTGATAATCTTACCAATAATTTGTTTGTTGGTAATTGAGGTTCCTTTTGAAGTGAGGCGTTATAACACATGAGACATTAACTGCTGGAGACTCCGCACTGTTACTTTTCATACTATTATCACATTTTGACATAATTTATGTTGAACATTCAAGATTGAACTAGCATTTTTCCTATTTAAGAACTAATTCAATTCTTGAAGTGTCATTATCAACGTTGTTAAAGATTAATAATAGTACAAGAAGTAACGCGATCCAGTCTCTAACATTTAATGACTCATGTTTTATAACACTTATCTATTCGGTTCATCCTTATGAGGAAGAAAATAGTTCATTTGTTGAAGTGATATCATCAAAAATATTAAAGAGTAATAATAATAGTTACAGTAGTAACCGGCTCAAGTATATACCAATCTACTATGTTGTCTTAAACATTTTTGTTAAATCTTTTACAGTTCTATGATTTCCACAATGTGGCAATTATTATATTTTAGTATAAAAATAGGATTTTTTCGTCTTTGGAAGAGAGAAGAGAGCTTCCGTTTTTCAAACAAAGAAGAAAAAAAGAAAGGGGGGGGGGTATTGAAGTGTGAAAAAAAATAGTATGACCTTTTCTCGTTATATAGTTGTTCAAGTTTAATAGTATGATGGTGAATAATTTATGTAATTTTACTTGTTTTTTATTGTTGTGGAAATCAATACATATCATGATAGAGTTTACTGTAATAAATTTATGATTCAGGAAGAGGATGAGGACGAGACTAGGAAGAGGAGGAGGAGGAGGAGGAAGAAGAAGAAGAGGAGGGAGGGGGAGGAGGAGGAGGAGGAGGAGGAGGAGGAGATGGAAGAGTAGGATAAAGAAGAAGAGGTAGAAGAGAAAGATGAAGAAGAAGAAGAAGAGTAGGAGGAGGGAGGGGAAGAGAAGAAGAGGAAGAGGAGGGAGGGGGAAGAGGATAAAGAAGAAGAGGTAGAAGAGAATGATGAAAATGAAGAAGAGGATAATGAGAAGGAGGAGAAGGATGATGACGATAACGAAGAAGAAACAGTAGGAGGAGGAGGTTGAGGTTGAGGAGGAGGACGAAGATGAAGAAGAAGAGAAATGAGACAAATAGGAAAAGGAGGATGAAGAAGAGGAATAGAAAGAGGAGGACGAGGACGATGAAGAGGAAGAGGAAGAGGAGGAGGAAAACGAGGAAGAAAAAGAGGGAGAGGAAGAGGAATATGATGAGAATGAGGAGGAGGGGGAGGAGGAATACGAATAGAAAGAGAAGGAAGAAATAGAGGAAGAGGAATAAGAAGAAGAATAGGAAGAAAGATGCATTAGAAGGAAAAGCAGAAGGAGAAGGAGGTGAAAAAATAGGAGGAGGAAGGGGCAATTTCAAATGTTCTTTATATACATGATATATATAAAACAAATGTTGATGATTTATCAGTTGATAAAAAAAGATATAAAGTATCTTTAGAGGATAGTTGTTACTTTATTAATGATGGTTGTAAGTTTTAAATATTAAGATAAGAGGAAAAAAATTTATTTGATCTAATAGAAGATGTTTCTCTAGATCATCAAAAACATAACAAGTTGAAAAAATTGGAAGACAATTCTCGAAACGTAAAAGCACGAGATAAATATGACCCTTATAGTTTAAAGGAGTTTTTAATATTCCTATAGGAATCATAGAAACAAAAGAGTTTCCTATATTTCCAGAATATAAAATGGGTAAGTTAAAATTCAAGATGCAAATGAACAAAGAAGAAATGCTTAAAAGATTTAGCACTCAATGGTTGCATTCAAAATAACGAGGTAAATTAAGTTTACTACTAGCCGAAATATTAATATAAAGAATTATACACAAGATCACTTACAAATATAAAGTGTTGAGATTCCATGATAGAAGACCAAAATTTTGCAATTCCTAAAGTGGTGTTGAATCTTTCCTTCAGAATCATAAATATTTTACTGCAATATATTGTAACGACCTATTTAGTCGTTTCGAGCAGCATATTTTATTTCTGGAAAAATAGGCTGAGACGACGGAACGTCATGGGCACGACGGATCGTCGAGGGTGTCCCGTTTCAAAACACGTAGAAAAACTGAAAATTGGGTACTGAAAATCGACTCTCTGAACTTCGTAACGAAATGGCAGGACGGACCGTCACAGGTGTGACGGACCGTCACAGGTGTGACGGACCGTCACAGGTGTGACGGACCGTCACAGACCCTTGGTGGAAATTTGGGTCTCTGAACTTTGCGACGACCTGCAGGACGTACCGTCGCAGGCACGACGGCCCATCACAGGTTGCGCAATCCCAGTCCAGGTCGGATTTCTTTATACGTTTTAAGGGACGTTTTTGACTATTCCTTCTTTAATTATAAGGTTAGTGGGTTAATGTTAATAAGTCTAATTACTTGGGGGTTAAAAGAGGTAACCTTAAGTTAATTAGTGGGTTATTATTGCCATCTTTTACACTTGATTATATGTTAATTAGGGTAAAAGAAACAGGGTTTGAATAAGAAAAATAGAAAGAACAAAGAGAAAACAGAAAAAGAAAGAGAAACGAAGAGGATAGCAAGGATTTTGAGAAGATAACTTCTTGATCGCAATTCTTCGGTGGAGGTAGGTTATGGTTTCTCTTACGATATTCGTAGTAAACTCTTAATAGAGAATAATATGTATTGATAATATTGTAAACCCTGCTATGTGCTTAATTGTATGCTTGCATGAATGTAATTATATAATTGTGATTATATAAGCATGATGAAGTTATTGAATCCCAAATCTTGCAAAATCTTAATCTCTTTGTTAATAATGAGGCCTTGGTATAAAAGAAGGCGTGATGAACTAAAATAATGGGATTGATGATGCCTTGGTAAGAAAGAAGGCTTGATGAATTGATGAAAGAAGATTAGGGGATCGGGTGTCACAAACCGACACGTAGTATTAGGGGATCGGGTGTCACGAACCGACACGTAGTATTAGGAGATCGGGTGTCACAAACCGACACGTAGTATTAGGAAATCGGGTGTCACAAACCGACACGTAGTATTAGGGGATCGGGTGTCACGAACCGACACGTAGTATTAGGGGATCGGGTGTCACGAACCGACACGTAGTATTAGGGGATCGGGTGTCACGAACCGACACGTAGTATTAGGGAATCGGGTGTCAGGAAATGACACGTAGATTTAGGGGATCGGGTGTCACGAACCGACACATAGATTTAGGGGATCGGGTGTCACGAACCGACACATAGATTTAGGGGATCGGAGTGTCACGTACCGACACAAGAGGATTAATGAATATTGAGGGAGCGGAGTGTCACGTACCGATACAAGAGAAATAAAGATAATGAATCTTGAAAGATGTTAATATACTCAATCTAATGAACACGATTCCCAAATGAGTATGGTATCGAGGCTTGAGTCCTCAGGTGTGAACTTGACGGTAATTGTTAATGATATAGTATTTGTTGTTGCTACATGTTGAGTATCATAGTTGATTTTATGATATTACTCGGTATATATTGATTTCTATTTTGAGTTGGCCGATGATATCTACTCAGTACCCGTGTTTTGTACTGACCCCTACTTTTATGTTCTCTTCTTGTTTATTTGTGAAGTGCAGCAAACGTGCCATCGTCTTCAACTCAACAGTAATTCAAGCCAGTCTTACTACATCGGAAATTCAGGGTGAGCTAATGCTTCTAGCTTGGACTGGATCTTCTTCTTCAAGTCTTGATGCCTTGAACTTCCGGCATGGACTAGCTTCTTATGTATTTTTAGCTTTTAGAATACTCTTAGTTTAGTCATTTGATCGTAGATGTTCTTGTGATGATGACTTCCAGATTTTGGGAAATAATAGTTATTGAATTGGTTTTTATTAATGAGTTTAAGTCTTCTGCATTACTTTCTGTTGATATTATATTGAAATGTTAAGGTTTAGATTGGTTGGTTCGCTCACATAGGAGGGTAAGTGTGGGTGCCAGTCGCAACCCGGTTTGGGTCGTGACATATATTTTCATTCAAATAGATCTACGCAACTAGTTAGTTTTTTTAATTCTACTTGCATTTTAAAAGAATACTATTTTATAGACTTTAGGATTTTGGTGTTTTTAGAATATCTTTTGGCTTAATTTTAGTTTTATTAGTTGTAGTTTTATTACAAATTATATTTTTAGACTATAGTGAAAATATATCAATCTTTCAACGTTAATTAATATACTTTCTTTATTTTTTTTCATTCTATTCAAAAACAAGAAAGGATTACAGAAATATCTTAAAATTTTAATACTGTACGTTTTATCCAAGATATAGAAATCACAAAGCATAGGATAATTTTTTTGCCTCCTTTCATCCCCAAATGTTCATATACTAATAACAAAAAGGTAAATAATGCAAAAGGTGTAAATCGCTAAATTGAAGAGCAATAAATATTTGAAACCGCCAATCATAAAAAATGAAGCATTTTTATGCATTTTAAACATGTTCATTCTTTAAATTTACAAGGGAAAGGGTTTAGACTATTTATTTCATCAGAAAAACAGAGGAGTCTTACAATCAAAATTAATTAACAAGAGAGACAGATGTGAATATTGTGTTTTGGTACCGGAGACTGAGTTTAATAATGATGAGCAAAATATCATCTCGGATTTAGGTTTCATTTATATTACTTTAATCAATTTCTGGTCTTAAAGTTTAAAATATATAAAAAAATAGAGATGAAAAATTATTATTAAAAAAATGTTGTAATGTACTAAGTCAGTAAGCCATCGGTAAAAATACATGTATACAATCATTTGTTTTAGTGCCGTCATTCTTTCCATAATCAAATTTGTTTATTTTATTATATCCTCTATTACAACGTTTTACCTATAACAACAATAATATTCATTATACCAATACACCTTATGTAAAATTACCTAATAGTTACATTCATATTCAAATATTATGTTATAATATAATAGGGGTTAGTTGGTTGATGTAGAACAATGTTGAGATGATATGCCTGAATGAAAATTAGGGCAAGTTAGAGGAATTGTTTATTTATTTGTCCTATTAAAGATTATCTAGGCCACTAAGAATCATTTTTATAATTTATTTTATTAATTTTATGATGACAATCATATGTAACTTGTTACTAAATTGATGAAGTACAGAAAATGCTTACATGATATGATAGTTGTACGGTCTATTGATTCGGTATGTATATGTGATGACCTAAGTCTACACCTTAGATGTGATCTGTACTCATAACAATCGTATGTTCCAAGAGAATCCTTGATCAGACCCGCTAATAATTGAATACAATAACACTATGAAGATGTTTTTAAAACATGAGCAAGGAATAAATTTACAATCAAAACTCAAAAACTCTATTTTAAAATTTTAAATTTGTATATAATATGCATATGTTTATAAAATAGTAATGAAGGTATGACTTAATTGACTATTCTATGAAGATTCCAACTAACTAACGATAGATTATCAAGCAAAGACGTAGGCTCTCTGAATACTCTACTACTAACATATACTAACTACTCAAAGTAAAGATAAAATTGAGATGTTCAAAAGTAAAGAGGTACTAAAGATAAAATTGAGATGTTCAAAAGTAAGAGGTCTCACCAAAGCTAAATAAAGGTATCCAAATAATATGGTTGTTATTAATCTTTAATATCTAAATGTGAATCATTAAGAAATATAACATCTAATGACATCATTATATTAAATTGATTGTATGTAAAATATTTGAATGAATGAACTAGATAAAATTGAACGTACTGAGCTGAATGAATAACTCAGAGGTATGGAGAAAAGAAGTCAATCGAGTTGTAAAATATGCATGATTGCTTTATCAATAACTTTTTTTAAAAAAATTTGGATATATTCCATAATAAAAATTACTAAGAATATTCTAGATTTACTTTTATTAGGGAGTTTCTTATAATCGACATACATAATGTTAGCTCATGATCTATAAATTAACATCTTAGTTGGGAGGGCTTTCTTATACTGTGCGGGGATATAAAACTTGTCTTTTTGATGTGGATCCACTATTAAGCCTCTTGCACTAAAGGTGATGACCATCTAGTGGTGTGTTAAAAAAATCCTAGGGTGGCACGTAATTATGAGACCTGAATTTTCTAAACTCGCACCTCTTGCTACTATATAATACTCCAAAGATTATTTGTATAAACTAATATGATCATAAATAGATAAACTATTAGTCTTTACAATTAACATACAAGAGTTTACTCTAAATAGTTCTTAAGAACTAAACTGAACTTGCTATAAAATCTTGTGATAATGCAAAAGTACCCCCCAGACTATTCCTTTAGTGTCGAGACATCTGAAGTCGATGAAGAGGGTGATAAATATCAAGACGAGGGAATGAATCTAATAATTCAAGGAGTGAAACTAATGATTAGACAAATAATACTAAGTCCACAAGAAGATTTAAAAAATAATGAAATGAATGATGATCGATGCTACTGTTTTTGAAAATCAGGACACGGATAAAATGGAGAAGGAGAAACAATCAAACAAATGAAGATACAAAAAGTCTAGGAGCCAGGGATCATTGAGACACATGCAAAGATGACCATGATAAAACTGGAAACATATGATTCATCGCACTAGGTGAAACAAGTGAGCAACTATCATTTATCTATCCTGACTGTTATTACTTACACGACTCTTTGTATGTAGTCACTGATGAGTTACATATAGTTATTGATGAATACAATAAGATTTCTCAAGAAATGAAAGAATGACAAATTCTTATCGAAGCATTCAACTTAATAGCACAATAACTTAAAGATGTAAACATATAGCTGAAGAGTATCAAAAAATCACCAAGACATAGCTCTGTCAGATCTAACAAAACTACTTTCAACACCAGAAGATATCGTAATAAAATTTCCAACAGATCTGTGTATCTAATTCTCTTTACAATTCTTCTAAAAATTCAAGTTAAGTCGTTCAAAAAATGGCGAGGATAAGACTTTTTTGCAATTTGCCGAATGGGTTAAGTGATTCTCATATCTCCATGTACTCATTCTTCCAGCTACATTTGTTCTTTTTTTTGTAGGTAGTGTCCATGTTTTTTTCCAAACTTCAAATTCCTTAAAATTATGTGTTTTCATGAAATATGAGATAAAAGATGTAGTTGAGTACACTAATTCTTTAAATGTATAGCCCTAAATGTGTCCAATATTCGGACTCATCAACACCCCATACTAACTTTTTCTTGTCCTCCAGTTAAAAATCAAGTTAAACCGTTCAAAAAGGATGTGTCAAACAGTGCTACACAAGACTCAAGGATGAATGTACACAACAAGATTTATTTTACTCATTCAATGACAAAATGGGAAATCAAAGATTCAAGTTGTGACACATAATTACCAGAGATTCTCAAGCTTGCAATAGTTGCTTAAAATTCAAGTTCAAGCTAAACAAAAGAATTCGAATGCCATCACAAAAAGAATGTTTCCATTTTCTCACACAATGAGTTTATATTTGTTTTTCTAGAGTTAAAGGCAAATTTCACACTCAAAAATAAGAATACAATGCATGCTTTCACCCATAGGTTTGCTAGTATTTTCCAATAAACATTTTGTTTCATCTCACTCAAGATTCAAAAGTTCTTTTCAAGGCTTGTAATGGCGGTGAGCGCTTAGGTATGTTCATTTAGGCCCAATCACTTTCATCCTTATTAATTGTGGTAATCACAACACTTCCTTTCCTATTCATTCATAATTTTCTTAAGTGTTCATGAGTCATCCTTTTATTCACTTTGCATGGATTATTCACGTACTCCATTTCTTTTGTATTTTAATCCAAAATTTATTTCATTCTTTTATTCTCTTTTTATCTTTTATTTATATGGAGGGTTTCAATTATTCTAAACACCATGGGTTTTAAAATACTTTTCATATACTTCTGACTTTTCATTTTCTTTTCACCACACTCAAACTTAGCCTTTTGGCCTATGTTAGTAATTGAATGAACCACCAATCAAGAGGATTATGAGTAATGTATTAAGAAAGGTTTAATTTTCATCATGTTTCTTCGAAATAAAGGTAAGGTTCAAGAAGTGTTCAAGAGGATTTACACACTCACAATGTAGATAAAAAAAGAGGTATATGTTAAATTGTCTCTGACTTTAAAGTTGCCTATGATCATATAAAGTTATAGTCTTAGTCAACCAGACTAAAAAGTAAATGAAATCCTCTGGTAATAAAAAGACTCCAAATCTAACTTGAACTCTCAGATGTTTGAACGATGCTCATGTTGATGATCTTGAATACCTTTGTCTACATTATGAAAAGATGCAGGCCAACTGGCTAAATAAGTGTAATGAAATTTAATGTAAGGGGAATTGTAAAATATAACATAAGCTTGAATCTTTATAAAAAAAGAAACATACTTACCTCTTTTCAATCTTACTAACACAAGGAATACTAAAGGACACTCAAAACTACTTAAACTTACTCAACAAATATTTAGTCAAGGATTAGATACTAAATTCAAACAATAGATACTCAACTACAAGATATGATACTCGAATTGAAATACTCAACTATTGATAGTTAATTTTACTCATCTTTATAAAGTAGTTTAAAACAAGTTCAATATAAAGAAAAAAGGAATATTGTTTGAAACATGATTTCAACTTATAATCACAATAAGAACTAAGCATGCTTCATCTCCATGCCTACTTGTGCATTGCATGAATGAAATCCCATACCCTCATTCATACTAACAAGACCCCTTGAGGAACAATGCAATTACTATTGTGGGAGTTTCTCCAAAAGACAACCATCACATAAGACCTTTTTCGATGATACAACGATCATCCTTATGCTGCTAACATATCCTATACCCTACAAAAGGTATCGTACTTGAAGTGCCTAATAGATCCAGTAGTCTATGTTAAAAGGATTCATCTAAAAAGTATGATCCTTTTTTACCCATGGTATCTACATGATTTTATTGAGACGTGATTTATCTAAATTCATGCTCTTTCCAAATTCAGTGCTTGATACTAGTCCCAAAATATACTAGCTCGTATATTTAAAAACATACTTCTTCTTCAGTTTGAGATTAATGTTCAAAAACATAGCTAAAAGGCTATCTTAGAAATGTGAATGTACCTGCTTGTTTAATTTTAAAAAGTTATTACTCTTTTCTTAAAACTTGTCGAATGCTCTTTGGAAATCTTTACTTCCGTTTTTATTTAAAGGTTAAAGAATTCATATAATATTTGAGAAAACTTAGTCCCCAAATACTTTTGAAGAAAAGGACTACAAAATTTACTTTTTACTCTTTACAAAACTCAAAGCTTAAGTTGTAAATAAAGTTAAAATGTCTGTAAAAGACTTCTTAATATATGATTCATGTTAAATTTTAGACGTGAACGACTCAATGCAGGGTTTTCAATAACCATAGATAGAACTAAATACTAAAGACTTAGAACTTTGAGATACTACTACTGTCAAAGCTACTAAATTGATTGAGTTCATGTCGAAGTATAGGAATTAACGATTAAACTCAAGGGTAAAATATAAAGAAGGAATTCTTGTAAATGACTCTCCTCATTCTCTTACTTACTTTCTCAAAAATTAGTTGAAATCTATAGGTGATCTCAAATGATTTACAATGCAACTCAAAAGTTTTCTTGAACTCTACTCTTAAATCCTTTTGAAATGTGAATTATGAATGCAAGAGTTACAGTTCATTATAGGAAAGGATCTCAATATGACAAGGTTAACTCATGAATACATTCTCATACTAAGTTGCTCGAGTCTTGAAAAAAGTTACTAGAAATTGTAGATTCTAAGGGACTTCCCCAAAATGTTTGAATAAACTCTTAAGACTTAACTTTTAGTTTTACCTTGGATGTAAATTATGAATTCATTGTAGAAAATATATCTTGATGTTTAAAAGTGTTTTTAGATAGATAAGCATGAGAAATGGTTGAAAAACACCATCTGGGGAGCAAATCCGAGAAGCGGAGATGATTCAAAAGGTTAGCTCGAAATAAATATTAAACAGTGGAGTCCGGGACCTCTTCGCAACATGGAGAAATACAGTACATAGTGAAGAAAGATGTCTGCAACGGTGACCTGCTACTCGTTCATTGGTCCAACTTTCTCTTCCTCGTTTTCTAACAACAATTTGCCTAGAATCGAATGTTTTTTACCCCAATCACATGGATTTGAGTATTTAATATATGTAAACTCTAATCTACCCAATACATCCCACAAAAAACTAACTTTCACATCAAGTAATAATTCAAACCCCAACACAAAAAGATTTAGGATGAACTTTAAGAGCAAAGCCATTCAAGAACATTAATATTTAAACTTTAAGAATGAAATTGCATTGAAAATAACATGATTAGCGTGTGGGTATAAAAACCCAACACTACGGAATCTTAATGTAACATCTCATAGCTTGTAATAGAAAAAAATATGCTATGAAAATAAAATTTATCATTTTCAGAAAGAATAGGAAATGAATCATTAAAATTTCCTAAGTTTAACAAGTGAATTTTGGTCATTTTAAAACTGCCATAACATTTAGCTCCGGATGAGTTATAGTCAGTTCTATATATGGTTGGAAAGCCCATGGATAAATCTTCCCATCGGCGCAGTGTTTTAACAATTTCAATATTGTATGAGGGAGATATGACTTACAGAAGTTGGTCTGTTGAAATGATAAGGGTCCAATTCTTGATTTTAGTCAGGGCAAACTTGTCTTTTCACCCATCTATTTCCTAATTCGTTTTAAAGGTTTATTTGTGGATAAATAAGATAGGATTTAGAATATAAAGGTTATTTACTCTTAGTTCTCGATAAAGAGAAAAGAAAAGAAGAAAAAGAGGAGAATAGATAGATAATTCATCATGAATGCCAAGATCATCGAGTGGAATTCATCTAGGGTGATCCCTTTTAATGTATGTTGGATCTTTCTTGTTTTGTTAATTCACCCACACACCAGTTTGTTTCAAATAAGGAATGTATGAGTTTATTTCATGTTAAAAAATAAAATTCTTGAAGAAAACTTTTGAATTCTTGTTTATTGAACTGTTGACCAACATTGTTGGTTAAATATAATTTTTCTAGGTTATATGTGAATTGACTCCATTTGGTTTTAAGGGTACAAATTGTCCCAATTGTTTGATGAAAGCACTATTGTAATGCCTTAAAACAAACTAAGGTGAACTAGTGCTTCGTAAATGTTTAATAAGTTAACTTTGTGTTAAAATAAGTTATAGTGATGTCCTTAGGTAGTGTTGTATGTTTGGTGATGTTTGGAGGTCAAACGTCAATGACGTTCAGAAGATGTTGCTTAGAAAGTGCTTGTGTGTCCTTATGTGTTTTAGCGAGATATACATGTTCGGATTGATTGAAATTAGTGTTTGATGTTTCTAAGAACTAGATGAATTAATATAGGGGGTTTAACGTCTGCTCCACCTAGTACCCACGAGGGGCCCTAGAAGAGGACCCTTTCTCTTGGCAGGATGCTGCCAATCACTGACCAAATGATGGAAATAAAGGACGGACTGTTGGTCAAACGACAGCCCGTCGACCATGAGAATCGATTGGCCTTACAAGATAGACATGGCTTACACAATGTTGAGCGTCATACCCAATCCAAGGACACCATCTTAGAGGCATCAATTGTGGAACGACCCGTCTATGAGGGAGTGTAGGTTGGGTCTGTGAAAAGCTGCAATTTTCTGCCAAGCCTTGGGGTGTTTGGTCAATTCAACCCAAGTATTTTATGAATATAGGATGATATTTTTAGTGTTTTGAAAAAGTATTAAGTTGCTTTTTAGTCCTAGACCTATACAAGACCCCTCATTTAAAGTATTCAAAGTTACTCTCCAAAGAAATATTCTCTCAAAACTTCATATAGGCTTGAACTCAAGGATGAGCTACGAGGGCTGGTTGTGGGAGATTTCTTAACAAATTTCGTGGGTTTCCTTCAAAATTAGGTATGGTAGTCATCCTTCTACTCTCTTACATTCGAGGAGTCACTTGTATGAGAGTTTCAAAAATGATTTTCAAACCCTAACTTCTTCTATCTTTGACTCTAACTACGGGTCTTGCATGAAAACAATTTAAATGATTCAAATGGGTTGTTTGTAATATTAGTTGGTTATTTTAATTCTAAAACTTCAATGAAAACATGTTAAACTTTTTATCAACTTTTAGCTTATGAAATGGGTTAAATGAACATGTTATTGTAGTGTTTGAAATTTAGTTTCTTCATATTCATATTATGGTTTAGTTACTGTACTAAGGGATATATTATCATTAAATATTGATTAATCGATTATAGGTGATGGAATCTTTGAAAAAGGGTAAGTTGGTTATGTTGTTTATCCCTTATTATGAAATGCTCTTGATTGGTATGGTCCACCCTTGGAGGCGGTGTTTACTTGAAAAATTTGAATATGAATATACTTGTGTATTGTGAATGAAGCCACGAAGGAAAATTATGTTAAGTAAGATGATAATCATGTTGTTCTTGTTGATGTTCTTTATGAAGCTTGTTATGTGAAGTATGCTAGAGATTACGTCTGAATGAATTATATAATAATGTGAAGCATGTTAAAGTGTGTAATATGAATGTAAATGAAATGGTGATTATGTGAAAGCCGTGGTTACATTTACACACAAACTCAAACTTGAATGAATGAAGAAAGTTAATTTATGTAATAAGGGGAGTATTGTGGTTAGCACTCTTTCTGAGTTGAGATGAAATGTTTATCAGCTATCTCACTATCTCCTATGAGCTTTCTAAGATAGGTCGGATGATGGATGCCCTTCGTGAGTTCAGATGTGTTGTTCAGTACTTATCTTTAACCTATTGTTTATAATATTGAGATTTTGTGGGCGAGTAATGCTTAGCAACGAGATGTTAGGAGGAAGGGATGGTTACAATTCGTGAGTTAAGATATTCTATTATAATGTACCTCATGTTAATCCTAGTTAGTATAGAATGAGTTACTTAAAAAAATCTCCTTATCCCTTAACTATGCTCCGGCAAAGGTGTAACTATTGGAAAAGCCATGTAAAATTTAAGAGAATGACCCTACTCTAGGCAAGTAGAGATCCCTCATAAAATAAGGGCTAATATCACGATTCCATATCTAGCTCTCATGGTCTATGTATTTTAATCTAGCCCCCACAAAAGAATGAATGATCTAACTCTTCACAGAAAATATACTAATTAGCGTAGGTGGTGGAATGGGACGTCATCTGTACTATGCACTAGGTAGACATTCCAAAAGGGAATCTTGGTATGTTTTATATGAAATGTTGAATGAACTATGTCTGTTAAAAGAGTGCTCTACTTAGGGTAGGTTGTGGAATGGGACGACAGCTATCCATTTCAAGTAGACATTCCGAAAGGGAAGTCTTTCTGTATCTATATGAAGTGTTTGAATGTTCTTCTTTTGTCTAATTATAGTATGTGGACTTGTCTCCTGCGCGAGGTAAGCCTATGATTTGTGGTCTTTAGGATAACTTAGATGTCTAATGAAGGGGGTGTATGAGTGTTTCCTTCATGTCTTACCTTATATAGGGAAAGTTCTAAGGAGATGGGTTCACTACTTTGGAATAAAAGTGTACACTGTATGTTAATGGGTTCATAGTAATGTGGTTCGTGTTTTACTTTAAAATTACGTTAAGTCCTAAAATCATGAGAGTTATATTGTATGTGATAAGTTATGACTATTATACTAATTTACTTCCATTTTCATGAAGGTTCTACTTAATTAGCATGAATGCCTATTTCTTTTAAAATGTCCGTTTTTGCATGTTTTTGGATATGCCGTACTTAGTACATTGTTTATACTAACCCCATGCTTTTAATTACTCTATAAGTATGTGTTTGGTATCAAGGTTTAAGTTAGAAAGAAAACTTGGGATTTTAGTCTCTCAAGACTATGTATATCCTCGTATATTGGAGGGCATAATCCGTATTTTTCTTAGTTTATGCATAAGACTTATTATGTACTTTATTTAATGTAAAGGGTCGTGTCCCGAAGATATTTATGTCGTGTCTTTAAGTAGGCTTGTTACAATTAGACTATTTTTAGTATTTATGAAAGAAGTTTCCTTTTTTATAAATATTGTAAAAAGTTTTCATTCTTTACTACGTATCATATCCTATGTAATGAAAGATAGCTAAAAGGCTTCTAAGAAACCAAAGGGTCATGTATGTCCTGTTCAAATCAAAGAGTGCCCCCTTATGCTAGGGTTTACTTTCGGTCATTACAAACTTTATATAAGAGCATAGGGGTTTTGGAAATACTTTAGGTTCCAAGTCTCACAGGCCACATCTATTGGAGTCTTCTTCATCGGCGTGAGTGGCGACACACCAATGAGTTAGAGTCAATAAGATAATAGAATTTTAATTTTCCTTACTATTCTAATGTAGTATCTTAGAGTTGAGTTCTATAAGATTTCTTTTTCAACCTATTCTCTTTGTATTTTTAGGACATAAATAAGGGGAGAGCAACCACCAGAAATTAGGAGGGACGTGTTATTAATGAGAGGATCCCTCGCGTATTGATCAAGTCCTATAGTTTACCATAAGGATATGAATGAGGTGGTTCCCCCTCATGAGCCTGAGGATCCTCAAAAGCCTCAAGTTCCCCAAATGTCTCCTATTCCCTAATGTCCTCGAGCTCCCTTTGTTAAAGGGGATATGACTAATGGGGAGTTGTGGGATTCCCTTCTTAACTATACCTAATTCATGTTTGCTCAAGCTCATGTATTTACTAATAAATTTTTTACCAAACTAACAAAGGAGGTGCCATTGAACCTCATGCTAGTACTCCCGCTTTTAGAATTCAGGTTTTCATTAGAATTAACCCTCCTACTTTTCATGGCACTATGGTGGATGAATATCCACACAGATTAATAGATGAGGTGTTCGAAGTGGTTGATTCAGTGGGTGTAACCCCTAGGGAGAGAGCGAAGCTAGCCACTTACCAACTTAAAGATGTGGCTCAAGTTTGGTTTGAGAAATAGAGGGATGAGAAACTCTTAATAGATGGTCTGGTTGATTGGGAGTTGTTCAAAGATGATTTTCTAGATAGGTTCTTTCCCTTAGAGGGGAGGGAGAATAAGATAGAAGAATTCATGAGCCTTCATCAATGGGGAATGAGTGTGCAAGAGTTCTCTCTTAAATTCACCCAACACTCTAAATATGCCCCAACCATGGTAGCAAAAACTAGGGATATGATGAACAAGTTTGTGATGGGAGTGTCTACCTTTGTAGAAAAAGAGTTTCATACTAAAATTCTCTTTAATTACATGGATATCTCTAGGCTCATGGTCTATGCACACCAAATTTAGAAGCCCTAAATTTGGGAGATAAAATAAAGAGGGTAAAATGCCTAGGTCGGATTATTCAAGTCACCAAAAACCTATGAAGAGGTTCTTTCACCAACAGTCTTCCATGGGGAAGAAGTATAGGGCTCCAACAAAAACTTTCAAGGGGGTGGCCATACTTTTGAGAGGAATAGGTACACTTCTTATATGAAGCAACATTTGGTTAAGTTCCTTGCCGGAACGGATGGTTGTTTTGGGTGTGGTAGTAGGGGCCATACAATGAGGGACTGACCTAGAATCAAGGCAAAGGGGAAAAATGTCAATAATTCTCCTCAAGGTGGTGAAGATCCTAATGCTCCAAAGAAGAATTATTTCTAGAAGATGGGACCTTGGAGAGAGAACTAATCAGGATTTGATATTCCTTGTAAGTCTTACCCTTTATGGTTGTTGTGTTTATGCTTTAAGATGATTTTATATGGATTGATATTTCTTATGATCATGCCTTCTTGAAAAATTACTTAAATGATGATATTTTGGAATATCATCTCACTCAAGATCCAAAAGTTCTTTTCAACGCTTGTAATGGCGGTGAGCACTTAGATATGTTTATTTAGGCCCAATCACATTCATCCTTATGAAATGTAGTGCTAACAACACTTCCTTTCCTATTCATTCATAATTTTCTTAAGTGTTCATGAGTCATCCTTTTATTCACTTTGCATGGAATATTCACGTACTCCATTTCTTTTGTATTTTAATCCATAATTTATTTCTTTCTTTTATTCTCTTTTTATCTTTTATTTATATGAAGGGTTTCAATTATTCTAAACACCATGGGTTTTAAAATACATTTCATATACTTCTGACTTTTCATTTTCTTTTCACCACACTCAAACTTAGACTTTTGGCCTATGTTAGTTATTCAATGAACCACCAATCAAGAGGATTATGAGTAATGGATTAAGAAAGATTTAATTTTCATCATGTTTCTTCGAAATAAAGGTAAGGTTCAAGAAAGGTTCAAGAGGATTCACACACTCACAATGTAGATAAAAAAAGAGGTATATGTTAAATTGGCTCTCACTTTAAAGTTTCCTATGATCATATAAAGTTATAGGCTTACTTAGTCAACCAGACTAAAAAGTAAATGAAATCCTCTGGTAATAAAAAGACTCCAAATCTAACTTGAACTCTCAGATGTTTGAACGATGCTCATGTTGATGATCTTGAATACCTTTGTGTACATTATGAAAAGATGCAGGCCAACTGGCAAAATAAGTGTAATGAAATTTAATGTAAGGGGAATTGTAAAATATAACATAAGCTTCAATCTCTATTAAAAAAGAAACATACTTACCTCTTTTCAATCTTACTAACTCAAGGAATACTCAAGGAAACCCAAAACTACTTAAACTTACTCAACAAAAATTTAGTCAAGGATTAGATACTAAAGTCAAACAATAGATACTCAACTACAAGATATGATACTTGAATTCAAATATTCAACTATTGATAATTAATTTTACTAATCTTTATAAAGTAGTTTAAAACAAGTTCAATATAAAGAAAAAAGGAATATTGTTTGATACATGATTTTAACTTATAATCACAATAAGAACAAACCATGCTTCATCTCCATGCCTATTTGTGCATTGCACGAATGAAATCCCATACCCTCATTCATACTAACAAGACCCCTTGAGGAACCATGCAATTACTATTGTGGGAGTTTCTCCAAAAGACAACCATCACATAAGACCTTTTTCGATGATACAACGATCATCCTTATGCTTCGAACATATCCTATACTAAAAAAGGTATAGGACTTGATGTGCCTAATAGATCCATTAGTCTATGTTAAAAGGATTCATCTAAAAAGTATGATCCTTTTGTACCCATGGTAGCTACATGATTTTATTGAGACGTGATTTATCTAAAGTCATGCTCTTTCCAAATGCAGTGCTTAATACTAGTCCCAAAATATACTAGCTCTTATATTTAAAAACATACTTCTTCTTCAATTTTAGATTAGTGTTCAAAAACATAGGTAAAAGGCTATCTTAGAAATGTGAATGTACCTACTTGTTTCATTTAAAAAAGTTATTACTCTTTTCTTAAAACTTGTCGAAAGCTCTTTGGAAATCTTTGTTTCCATTTTTATTTAAAGGTTAAAGAATTCATATAATATTTGAGAATACTTAGTCCCCAAATACTTTTGAAGAAAAGGACTACAAAATTTACTTTTTACTCTTTACAAAACTCAAAGCTTAAGTCGTAAAGAAAGTTAAAATGTCTGTAAAAGACTTCTTAATATATGATTCATGTCAAATTTTAGACATGAACGACTCAATGAAAGGTTTTCAATAACCATAGATAGAACTAAATACACAAGACTTAGAACTTTGAGATACTACTACTCTCAAAGCTACTAAATTGATTGAGTTCATGTCGAAGTATACGAATTAACAATTCAACTCAAGGATAAAATATAAAGAAGGAATTCTTGTTAACGACTCTCCTCATTCTCTTACTTACTTTCTTAAAATTTAGTTGAAATCTATAGTTGAACTCAAATGATTTACAAAGGAACTGAAAAGTTTTCTTGAACTCTACTCTTAAATCCTTTTGAAATGTGAATTATGAATGCAAGATTTACAGTTCATTATAGGAAAGGATCTCAATATGACAAGGTTAACTCATGAATACATTCTCATACCAAGTTGCTCAAGTCTTGAAAAAAGTTCCTACAAATTGTAGATTCTAAGGGACTTCCCCAAAATGTTTGAATAAACTCTTAAGACTTAACTTTTAGTTTTACCTTGGATGTAAATTATGAATTCATGGTAGAAAATATATCTTGATGTTTAAGAGTTTTTTTAGATAGATAAGCATGAGAAATGGTTGAAAAACACCATCTGGGGAGCAAATCCGAGACGCGGAGATGATTCAAAAGGTTAGCTCGAAATAAATATTAAACAGTGGAGTACGGGACCTCTTCGCAACGTGGAGAAATAAACTACAAAGTGATGAAAGATGTCTGCAACGGTGACCTTCTACTTGTTCATTGGTCCAACTTTCTCTTCCTCGTTTTCTAACAACAGTTTGCCTAGAATCGAACGTTTTTTACCCCAATCACTTGGATTTGAGTATTTAATATATGTACACTCTAATTTACCCAATACATCCCACAAAAGACTAACTTTCACATGAAGAAATAATTCAAACCCCAACACAAAAAGATTTAGGATGAACTTTAAGAGCAAAGCCATTCAAGAACTTTAATATATAAACTTTAAGAATGAAATTTCATTGAAAATGACATGATTAGCGTGTGGGTATAAAAACCCAACACTATGGAAGCTTAATGTAACATCTCATAGCTTGTAATAGAAATGAATAAGCTATGAAAATAAAATTTATCATTTTTAGGAAGAATAGGAAATGAATCTTTAATATTTCCCAAGTTTAACAAGTGAATTTTTGTCATTTTAAAACTGCCATTACATTTAGCTCCGGATGAGTTATAGTCAGTTCTATATATGGTTGGTAAGCCCATGGACAAATCATTCCATTGGCGCAGTGTTTTAAAAATTTCAATATTGTATGAGGGAGATATGACTTACAGAAGTTGGTCTGTTGAAATGAGAAGAGTCCAATTCTTCATTTTAGTTAGGGCAAACTTGTCTTTTCACCCATCTATTTTCTAATTCGTTTTAAAGGTTTATTTGCGGTTAAATAAGATAGGATTTAGAATATAAAGGTTATTTACGCTTAGTTCTCGACAAAGACAAAATAAAAGAAGAAAAAAAGGAGAATAGATAGATAATTGATCATGAATGCCAAGATCATCGAGTGGAATTCTTCTAGGGTGATCCCTTTTAAGGTATGTTGGATCTTTTGTGTTTTGTTAATTCACCCACACACCAGTTTGTTTCAAATCAAGAATTTATGAGTTTATTTCATGTTAGAAGTTAAACTTCTTGAAGAAAACTTTTGAATTCTTGTTGATTGAACTGTTGACCACCATTGTTTGTTAATTCTAATTTCTCCAGGTTATATGTGAATTGACTCCATTTGGTTTTAAGGGTACAAATTGTCCCAAGTGTTTGATGAAAGCACTATTGTAATGCCTTAAAACAAACTAAGGTGAACTAGTGCTTCGTAAATGTTTAATATGTTAACTTAGTGTTAAAATGAGTTATAGTGATGTCCTTAGGAAGTGTTGTATGTTTGGTGATGTTTGGAGGTCAAACGTCAATGACGTTCAGAAGATGATCCTTAGAAAGTGCTTGTTTGTCCTTAAGTGTTTTAGCGAGATATATATGTTCGGTTTGATTGAAATTAGTGTTGGATGTTTCTAAGAACTAGATGAATTAATATAGGGGGTTTAACGTCCGCCCCACGTAGTACACACGAGGGGCCCTAGAAGAGGACCCTTTCTCTTGGCAGGATGCTGCCAAGCAATGACCAAACGATTGAAACAAACGACGGACCGTTGGTCAAACGACAGCTCGTCGACCATGAGAATCGATTGGTCTTACAAGATAGACAAGGCTTACACAATGTGGAGCGTCATACCCAATCCACGGAAACCATCTAAGGGGCATCGATTGGGCAACGACCCGTCTATGAGGGAGCGTAGGTTGGGTCTGTGAAAAGCTGCAATTTTCTGCCAAGCCTTGGGGTGTTAGGTTAATTCAACCAAACTATTTTATGAATATAGGATGATATTTTTAGGGTTTTGAAAAAGTATTAAGTTTGTTTTTAGTCCTAGACCTATACAATACACCTCATTTAAAATATTCAAAGTTACTCTCCAAAGAAAAATTCTCTCAAAACTTCATATAGGCTTGAACTCAAGGATGAGCTAGGAGGGCTGGCGGTGGGAGATATATTAAAAAATTTCGTGGGTTTCCTTCAAAATTAGGTATGGTAGTCATCCTTCTACTCTCTTCCATTCGAGGAGTCACTTGTATGAGTTGTTCAAAAAAGATTTTAAAACCCTAACTTCTTCTATTATTGACTCTAAGTACAGGTCTTGCATGAAAACAATTAAAATAATTCAAATGGGTTGTTTGTAATATTAGTTGGTTATTTTAATTCTAAAACTTCAATGAAAACATGTTAAACTTTTTATCAACTTTTAGCTTATGAAATGGGTTAAATGAACATGTTATTGTAGTGTTTGAAATTTGGTGTCTTCATATTGATATTATGGTTTAGTTACTGCCCTAAGGGCTATATTATCATTATATATTGATGAATCGATTATTGGTGATGGAATCTTTGAAAAAGGGTAAGTTGGTTACGTTGTTTATCTCTTATTATGAAATGCTCTTGATTGGTATGGTCCACCCTTGTAGGCGGTGTTTACTTGAAAAATTTGAATATGAATCTAGTTGTGTATTGTGAATGAAGCCACGAAGGCAAATTATTTTAAGTAAGAATATAATGATGTTGTTCTTGTTGATGTTCTTTATGAAGCTTGTTATGTGAAGTATGCTAGAGATTATGTCTGAATGAATTATATAATAACGTGAAGCATGTTAAAGTGTGTAATATGAATGCAAATTAAATGGTGATTCTGTGAAAGGTGTGATTACATTTACACACACACTCAAACTTGAATGAATGAAGAAAGTTAATTTATGTAATAAGGGGAGTATTGGGGTTATCACTCTTTGTGAGTTGAGATGAAATGTTTATCAGCTACCTCACTCTCTCCTAAGAGCTTTATAAGATAGGTCGGATGATGGATGCCCTTCGTGAGTTCAGATGTGTTGTTCAGTACTTATCTTTAACCTATTGTATATAATATTGAGATTTCGTGAGCGAGTAATGCTTAGCACCGAGATGTTACGAGGAAGGGATGGTTACGATTCGTGAGTTAAGATATTCTATTATAATGTACCTCATGTTAATCCTAGTTAGTAGAGAATGAGTTACTTAAAAAAATCTCCTTATCCCTTAACTATGCTCCGGCAAAGGTGTAACTATTGGAAAAGCCAAGTAAATTTTAAGAGAATTACCCTACTCTAGGCAAGTAGAGATCCCTCATACAATAAGGGCTAATATCACGATTCCATATCTATCTCTCATGGTCTATGTATGTTAAGCTAGCCCCCACAAAAGAATGAATGATCTAACTCTTCACAGAAAATATACCACTTAGCGTAGGTGGTGGAATGGGACGTAATCTATACAACGCACTAGGTAGACAATCCAAAAGGGAATCTTGGTGTGTTTTATATGAAATTTTGAATGAACTATGTCTTTTAAAAGAGTTCTCTACTTAGGGTAGGTGGTGGAATGGGGCGACATCTATACATTGCAAGTAGACATTCCGAAAGGGAAGTCTTTCTGTATCTATATGAAGTGTTTGAATGTTCTTCTTTTGTCTAATTATAGTATGTGGACTTGTCTCCCGCACGAGGTAAGCCTATGGTTTGTGGTCTTTAGGATAACTTAGGTGTCTAATGAAGGGGGTGAATAAGTGTTTCCTTCATGTCTTACCTTATATACGGAAAGTTCTAAGGAGATGGGTTCACTACTTTGGAATAAAAGTTTACACTGTATGTTAATGGGTTCATAGTAATGTGGTTCGTGTTTCACTGTAAAATTACGTTTAAGTCCTAAATTCATGAGAATTATATTGTATGTTATAAATTATGATTCTTATACTAATTTACGTCCATTTTCATGAAGGTTCTACCTAATTAGCATGAATGCCTATTTCTTTTAAAAAGTCCTTTTTTGCATTTTTTTGGATATGCCGTACTCAGTACATTGTTTATACTAACCCCATGCTTTTAATTACTATATAAGAATGTGTATGGAATCAAGGTTTAAGTTAGAAAGAAAACTTGGGATTTTAGTCTCTCAAGACTATGTATATCCTTGTATATTCGAAGGCATAATCCTTATTTTTCTTAGTTTATGTATAAGACTTATTATGTATTTTATTTAATGTAGAGGGTCGTGTCCCGAAGATATTTATGTTGTGTATTTAAGTAGGCTTGTGACAACGAGACTATTTTTAGTATTTATGAAAGAAGTTTCCTTTTTTATAAATATTGTAAAAAGTTTTAATTCTTTACTACGTATCATATCCTATGTAATGAAAGATAGCTAAAAGGCTTGTAAGAAACCAAAGGGTCATGTATGTCCTCTTCAAATCAAAGAGTCCCCCCTTATGCTAGTGTTTAATTTCGGTCATTACAAACTTTATATAAGAGCATAAGGTTTTTGAAGTCTTCATCATTGGCAAGAGTCGCGACACACCCATGAGTTAGAGTCAATAAGATAATAGAATTTTAATTTTCCTTACTATTCTAATGTAATTCCTTAGAGTTGAGTTCTATAAGATTTCTTTTTCAACCTATTCTCTTTGTATTTTTAGGAAATAAATAAGGTGAGAAAAGCCACTAGAAATGAAGAGGGAGGTGTTATTAATGAGAGGATCCCTCACGTGTTGATCAAGTTCCTATAGTTAACCATAAGGATGTGAATGAGGTGGTTCCCCCTCATTAGCCTGAGGAACCTCATAAGCCTCAAGTTCCTCAAATGTCTCCTATTCCCCAATGTCCTCGAGCTCTCTTTGTTGAAGGGGACATGACTAATGGGGAGTTGTGGGCTTCCATTCTGTTTTTTACCCAATTCATGTTTGCTCAAGATCATGTATTTACAAATAAATTTTTTACCAAACTAACCAAGGAGGTGCCACTGAACGTCATGCTAGTACTCCCTCTTTTAGAATTCATGTTTTCATTAGAATTAACCCTCCTGCTTTTCATGGCACTATGGTGGATGAATATCCAAACAGATTCATAGATGAGGTGTTCAAAGTGGTTGATTCAGTGGGTGTAACCCCTAGGGAGAGAGCGAAGCTAGAAACTTACCAACTTAAAGATGTGGCTCAAGTTTGTTTTGAGAAATAGAGGGAGGAGAAACTCTTAATAGATTGTCTGGTTGATTGGGAGTTGTTCAAAGAGGATTTTCTAGATAGGTTCTTTCCCTTAGAGGGGAGGGAGAATAAGATAGAAGAATTCATAAGCCTTCATCAACGGGGAATTAGTGTGCAAAAGTTCTCTCTCAAATTCACCCAACACACAAAATATGCCCCAACCATGGCAAAAACTAGGGATATGATGAACAAGTTTGTGATGGGAGTGTCTACCTTTGTGGAGAAAGAGTTTCATACTAAAATGCTTTTTAATCACATGGATATCTCTAGGCTCATGGTGTATGCGCACCAAATTGAGAAGCCCTAAATTTGGGAGATAAAATAAAGAGGGTAAAATACCTAGGCGGATGATTCAAGTCACCAAAAACCTATGAAGAGGTTCTTTCACAAACTGTCTTCCATGGGGAAGAAGTATAGGGCTCAAACAAAAACATCCAAGGGGGTGTCCATACTTTTGAGAGGAATAGGTACACTTCTTATAGGAAGCAACATTTGGATAAGTCCCTTGCCAGAACAGAGGGTTGTTTAGGGTGTGGTAGTAAGGCCCCCACGATGAGGGACTGACCTAGAATCAAGGCAAAGGGGAAAAATGTCAATAAATCTCCACAAGGTGGTGAAGATCCTAATGCTCCAAAGAAGAATTATCCCTAGAAGATGGGACCTTGTAGAGAGAACTAATCCGGATTTGATATTCCTGGTAAGTCTTACCCTTTATGGTTGTTGTGTTTATGTTATAAGATGAGTTTATATGGATTGATGTTTCTTATGATCATGCCTTCTTGAAAAATTACTTAAAAGATGATATTTTGGAATTACATGTAGGCTTGATTGTGTGAGTTTGACACTCATTGTAAAATTTCCAAATTAATAGTATTATCATGAATTATAGTTTCAATATGTGTATACATGATGTATATTATCATGTTTAATATTGGAGAAGGTATTTACTCCTTAAATAAAGGATAAGGGTGAGTTTTTTAATTAGAAGGTTGTTAAAAAAGTTGCTTGTGTTGCAAAGTGTTTGTAAATGTGAAATTATTCTCCGTGTTAGTTGGTGCATTGAATATGAATGTCTTTATCATGATTTAATGTTTTTTTAATCTTATAATTGATTTCTTGATGGTCTTAATGTGTTTCATGTCATTCGAGGACAAATGTTGCTCCATGTGGGGGAGAATGTAATGCCCTAAAACGAACTAAGGTTAACTAGAGCTTCATAAAAGTTTTATGAGTTAATTTTATTTTAATTTAGTTATAAGTTTTACCTTAGGAAGTTTGTGATGTTTGGAGATAAAACATCTGATGACGTCCGTAACGTTCGGAAGGTGTGCCATAAAAAGTGCTTGTGTGTCCTTAAGTGTTTTAGCGGGATTTACGTGGTATTTTTGATTGAAATTGGTGTGGGATGTTCATAATACCTATATGAGTTCGTATAGGTCTTTAATGATCAAATACGACCCCACATAGGACCCACAAAGGACCCTAGAAGAGGACCCCATCTCTTGGCATGATGCTGCCAAACAGTGACCAAATGACGGTCCATCGACCTTGTGCTTCGATTGGCCTTGCTAGGTATGAAATGACTTCATAATCTGGATCTTAATAAACACTATACGGACCTAATCTAAGGGGCGGTGATTGGGCAACGGCCCGTCTGTGAGGGGCGTAAATTGGGCCAGTTAAAAGATGGAATTTTCGGCCAAGCCTTGGAGTGTTTGGTAAATTCACCACAAGTCTTTCATGAACCTAGGATGATATTTTTAGGGTTTTTAAAATATATTAAGTTAGTTTTATGTCCTAGAACTATGCAACACCCTTCATTTCAAATATTCAAAACTAACTCTCCAAAGAAAGATTCTTGCAAAACTCCACATAGGGTTGAACTCACGGAAGATCTAGTAGTGCTGGTTGTGGGATTTTTCTTCAACTAATTTCGTGGTTTCCTTCTCATTGAGGGATCTTATTCATCATTTAACTCTCTTCCATTCAATGAGTAACTTCTAAGAGATTTTTATAAAGGGTTTTCAAACCCTCACTTCTTCTATCTTTTACTCTTAGTATGGGTTTGCATGAAAACCTTTTAAATGATTCAATTGTTTCTAATATTAGTTGGTGATTTTAATTCTAAAACATCAATGAAAACATGTTAAAGATTTTTATCAACTTTTAGCTTATGAAATGGGTTAAATGAACATTTTTGCGTAGTGTTTGAAATTTGGTTTCTTCATATTGATATTAAGGTATAGATACTTCCCTAAGGTGTATATTATGATGAAATATGGAGGAACAGATTATAGGTTATGTAATCTTGTAAAAAGGGTAAATAGGTTATGTTGTTTATCTCTTATTATGAAATGCTCTTGAGTTGTATGGCCCACCTTTGGTGACGGTGTTTACTTTAAATATATGAATGTTTATATACTTGTGTATTGTGAAGGAAGACATGAAGCCATATTATGTGAAGTAAGATGATAATGATGTTGTTCTTGTTGATGTGATTTGTGAAGCTTGTTATGTGAAGTATTCTAGAGATTATGTCCAAATGAATTAAATGATTACGTGAAGCATGTTAAAATGTGTAATATTATCAGTGAATGCCTAAGAATGTATAGAATTCAATTTAAATGAAATGATGATTATGTGAAAAGTGTGTTCACATGTACACAGACTCATACTTAAATGAATGAATGAATTTTATTAATAATTGGTGTTTTGAAGTGAGCACTTTTCGTGAGTTGAGATGAAGTGTTTAATCGCAATCTCACTATCTCTTAAGAGTTTTTTAAGATATGTCAGAGGATGCATTCCCTTCGTGTGTTATAATATTGTGTTCAGAAGTTATCCATAACCTATAGTATATAATGTTTAGACTCTATGGGGAGTTATGCTTATTACCGAGAGGATACGAGGAATGGGTAATTACCTACTATGTTGAGTACTCATCCCTGGTAAAGAATAAGTTACTTAGAAGAAATCTCCTTATCCCTTAACTATGTCCCTTAATAAGTTTATCTATTTGAAAAGCCATGTAAAAGCTAAGAGAATAAGCGTACTGTAGGAAAATTAAGATCCCTCACCCGATAAAGGTTAATAGCGGGAATCCATGTATAGCTCTCATGGTCTATGTCGGTTAAAATAGCACCCATAAATGAATTAATTAACTAATTATTCTAAAAGAGTGTACTAATTAAGGTATGAGGTGGAATGGGAAGTGATATACCGTGGTTTCACGGTATAATTAATACTTTTTCCTTAAGTTTAGTGTGTCCGGAATCCTTGTTTATGCTAATTTTGATATAAGTTTCTCTTTGTTTTGCAGGAAATCTGTCCAAAGCTGAATGCGGAGATTTTGAGCGAAAATTGCAGAAGATACCACCTACGGAGCTTATGATGGTCCGTCGTGCTTGTGACGGTCCGTAGGTAGCAGCGTAGAGAAGCTGCTGAAGGAAGATGGGGAAGTCTGACCAAGTGTGGGATTACGAATCTTGTGACGGTCCGTCATGGCTATGAAGGTCCGTCTTGCAGGTTCGTCGTGAAGATCAGAGAAGTGATCCTAGTACCCAGATTTCAAGAGTTGAAGTATTTTGAAACGAGACCCTCGACGGACCGTTGTGCCTATGACGGTCCGTCACACTTGCCGTCGAGGGGAATGAAGAAAGCAGCAGAAGAGTTGCACCAAGTATGGGACGATGGAGTCCACGACGGTCCGTCATGACCACGACGGTCCATCGCGTGGTCCGTCGACCCAGCCGCGTTTTGGTATATTTCCAGTAATTAGAATCCTTGTTTAATTAGGTTTTTATTTTTTATAAATAGTTCGAGAAACCTCGTTTTTTGAGGTTAGACTCTGTGAGATTAAACATCATATTTTAGACTTTGTGTTTTTAGTGTTTGATTGTTAGAGATTCTTACAAGTGATTTTTGGTGATTAGTCAAAAAAAATTTCGGACTTTATTCTTTCTCATTGAAGTAAGAACATGAATTCTCGTTTAACATATTTGAATATTCTGTTTATGGCTATGAGGAACTAAACTCCATAACTAGGGTTGTGGGAAATATAGGCAAATAATGAGGTAAACCCTAGCTAAAATAACAATTCGAGGATGGTGTCTTGCATGTATTAATAATTCTTTCACTTAGAAGTCTTTTTAGCAGATGATCAACGTTAGAACTCGCCTTAATGCTACTTGCCGGACCAAGGAGGTAGATAATAGGAAAAGAATTATTAACATAGATTTAGTGTATACTATCTAATAGGCTAGTATTGATTGGTACGAGGTAATAACTTAGTCAAATATCGAATATGATGCTTAATATGAGGTAAGGATAAGGGTTAGGAAAGCAACAGACGTAGCCAGACCAAGGTGCGGAGTGAGATTTTCTAGATGCCGGACCAAGGATTTAGAAATACATAACTTATCACTTTGCATGCAAGATACTAGGAAAGAATTGTTATAGTTAGAATTATCAAGTTATGAACCTGTGGAGAACACGTAAACCCTAGTTACATTGATTAGTTGATTAAAACCCAACATTAAAAGCTGTTAAGTGTCTCTTTCAAGTTCGTTAGTTATTTTTGCTCATTAGGAAATACAAACCCCCCTTTTTTATGCTTTTACTTTCTAAGGAAGTCATCAACCGAACAATAGTAATAACAAGTTGAAGTTAAGTCTAGACTATTTTCCTCGTGGGAACGATCCAAACCTCACTAGTTGGGTTATTTACTTGACGCGACCGCTTTACTTCTCATTTGAGAAGTAAGTTTGAGCGTATCAAATTTTGGCGCCGCTGCCGGGGAATTTAGCTTTTAGATTAACTTGAACTTCTTACTATAGTTTAGTTGATATTTTCTTGATTTTACTTTGTTTTATTGTTTTTGATTTCTTTTCAGAACTATCCTCCTTGTATGCCAAATACACGGAGAGGAAGAGAACCGTTGTTTCCCTACGATCACGAGCTAGAGCGTACACTGCGAAACATGAATCGTAATTTAGGAATGAATGATGAGGATCAAAACTAGAACATCCCAGCTCCTGCTGATGTTCATGGTCAGATGTTACCCGATGCTCTGGGTGAACATCAATAGAGGGGACAGAATCCCGCTCCACGGCCCCAAGCATACTACAGAGGCTATGATTACATAGCAAATTCGGATGGGCCACTGGTTTTGCCTCCTCTACCCACAGGCCACACTTTTGTGGTAACTAGTAGTCTGATGCAAATGCTCACTGCCAGAGGTTTGTTTTCAGGGCTACCTTCTGAGGATCCACATGCCCATATAGCTAAGGTAAGGGCAGTGTCTAAAAGTTGTGTGGGGAGGCCTGATTTGGATCTAGATGTAATAGGTCTCAGAGTGTTTCCTCTCTCACTGACGAGAGAGGCTGCTATGTGGTTTACTGAGCTCCCATACAACTCCATCTTCACTTGGAACCAACTACGGGATGTCTTCTTAGCACGCTACTATCCGGTCTCCAAGAAATTAAACCACAAAGACAGGGTGAATAACTTTGTGGAACTACTAGGAGAGTCAGTTAGTAGTTCTTGGGATAGATTCACCTCATTCTTGAGAAGTGTCCCAATTCAACGTATTGATGATGAGTCAGTGAAGGAATACTTCTATCGGGGACAGGATGATAACAATAAAGCGGTGTTGGATACTATAGCAGGTGGATCTTATGGAGAATTCCCTTATGCTGAGATCGCTGAGAAATTAGAGAAAATCTCCCGTAACAACAAAGCTTTGAGTACTAGGAAGTCTGATACAGGGAGAAACACCTTCGCAGTGCAGTCCACTCACAACCCAGCCACAGATGATATTCCTGAAGAAATGGCTCAGATGAGTGTTTTTATGAGGAGGATTCCTATGCAGTAAATGAACAGATGGCGTGTTTCCGACCAAGTGCCCAAGGCTCTAATCAGGAGAATTAGTGCAAAGGTCAAGGGAACCAAGGTCATAAATATGGTAACTACAATCGTGAGGGTCATTATGTCCGAGATGGAAACTACAATCGCGACAACAACTTCAACAGGGGTAACTATGGTAATAGAAACGACAGGAATGGACCCTATGTCCGTCCTCAAAATCGTGAAGTTACTCCTAGGGATGGTTGAGGTAGTATGTCGTGAGGATATGTTGCATAAAATTATAAGGAGGTTCGATGCTAGTGATGAGCACAATAAAGAGTTGAGGAATGATTTAGCGGGTATTAGGCAAAAAGTTGATACACATGCAATATCCATTAAGCAACTTGAGTTACAATTGGCCTAATTATCTGCAACCGTGAACGCACAGCAACCGGGCACTCTTCCTATCAACAGTGTCCAAAATCCAAAAAATGATGGACATTGTACGGCAATTACTACTCGCGGTGGCAAGCAAACCATTGACCCACCTATGCAATCTAATGAGAATGAGGTGACAAAAGACACTGATATAGTGGTAAATGTTGATGCTAATTTAGAGGATAACATTGCAGAAGACGCTGAAGTGCCTAAAAAGGTAACTCCCATGCCTAGGCCACCACCCCTATTTCCTTAAAGATTAGTGAAAAAGACTGAGGATGGAAAATATCGGCGTTTTATAACAATGTTGAAGCAACTTTCTATCAATGTCCCTTTGGTAGAAGATTTAGAACAAATGCCCGGTTACGCCAAGTTTATGAAAGATTTGGTCACAAAGAAAAGATTGGTTACTTTTGAGGATGATGATAGAATGCAACATTGTAGTGCTATTGCTACAAGATCTCTGGTCCAAAAGAAGGAAGATCCGGGTGCGTTCACTATTCCTTGTACAATCGGGCTATTACATTTTGCGAAAGCATTATGTGATCTGGGGGCAAGCATAAATCTCATGCCCCTCTCGATTTACAAGAAGTTGGGGTTTTGTGACCCAAAGCCCACTGTGATGCGGCTACTGATGGCTGATCGAACAGTAAAACGGCCAATAGGGATACTTCATGATGTGCTAGTAAAAGTGGAGTCATTCATCTTTCCAGCCGATTTTGTTATTCTTGATTGTGAGGTTGATTTTGAAGGGCCTATTAACCTTGGGAGGCCATTCCTAGCTACGGGAAGAGCCTTAGTAGACATGGAAAAGGGGCAGATGAAATTTCGGTTGAACAGTGAGGAAGTGACCTTTAATATTTGTAGGTCCATGAAGCAGAGTGGTGAGCTCCAATCGGCATCTGCTATATCCTACAACATGGGTGAGACATTTGAGACACAAATAAAAGAACGTCTAGGTGTCGAAGCATTAGCGGCAGTGATTATGAACTTTGATAGCGATTGCATTGAAGAGTATGAGTCACTAGTCGCGGCTCTTGACCGAGGTGATGTTCGGTTTAAATCAAAGAAATTTGAGCTTGATATGAAGAATCGCGAGTCCCCACCCGCGAAACCATCTCTAGAGAAAGCTCCAAAAGTTGAATTAAAAGCTCTCCCACCTCATCTTAGGTATGAATTCTTAGGAAATGGTGACACTATGCTTGTAATCATTGCATCAGACCTGGATGAGCAATAGGTTCAGAGTTTGGTGAAGGTACTAGAAAGGTTCAAAAGAGCTATTGGGTGGACCATTGCGGACATTATTGGGATCCCTCCTGGTATTTGTTCTCATAAAATCCAACTCATGCCTAATCATAAGCCGAGTATTGAGCACCAGAGACGCTTGAATCCTCCTATGCAAGAGGTTGTGAAGAAGGAAATTATCAAGTGGTTGGATGCTAGAGTAATCTATCCAATCGCCGATAGTAGTTGGGTATGCCCGGTTTAGTGTGTACCTAAGAAAGGGGGATGACTGTGGTCCCCAACGAAAAGAATGAACTTATTCCAATGAGACCGGTTACTGTATGGAGGGTGTGTATGGATTACCGTAAACTGAACTCATGGACTCAAAAAGACCATTTTCCTATGCCCGTCATGGATCATATGTTTGATAGACTTGACAGAAAAGGGTGGTATTGTTTTCTTGATGGGTATTCGGGGTATAATCAGATTTCTATTACACCAGAAGATCAAGAGAAAACCACTTTCACTTGTCCATATGGGACTTTTGCGTTCAGAAGAATGTCGTTTGGGTTGTGCAATGCACCCGCAACCTTTATGAGATGTATGATGTCAATATTTTCTGACATGGTGGAGGATACTATAGAGGTTTTTATGGATGATTTCTCTGTGGTTGGTGATTCATTCGAGCGGTGTTTGACCAATTTGTCTGAGGTTCTTAAGGGATGTGAAGACTGCAATTTGGTACTAAACTGGGAAAAGTGTCCTTTCATGGTGAAAGAGGGTATTGTGTTGGGTCATCACATTTCAGAAAAGGGCATAGAGGTTGATCAAGCTAAAGTTTAGGTAATAGAGAGACTTCCCCCGCCGATCTCTGTGAAAGGTGTGAGAAACTTTGTTGGGCATGCAGGTTTTTATCGGAGATTCATCAAAGACTTTTCAAAGATTGCACACCCATTGTGCAAATTGTTGGAGAAAGAATGTAAATTTTGTTTTGATGAATCCTGTCTTAAAGCATTCGGTGAGCTAAAAGAGAAGTTAGTGTCTGCACCTATCATTATTTCTCCGGATTGGAACAGTCCATTTGAGGTAATGTGCGATGCTAGTGGGGTGGCTCTTGGTGTAGTATTGGGATAGAGAAGAAACAAAATCCTTCACCCAATTTACTATGCTAGTAAAGCCCTAAATGAAGCCCAGAAGAACTACACAGTTAGTGAGCAAGAACTCCTCGCAGTAGTCTTTGCTTTTGAGATATTTCGCTCCTATTTGCTGGGTACTAGAGTTATAGTCCATACTGACCATTCAGCATTGAGATATTTGATGGTGAAAAAGGATGCGAAACCAAGGCTGATTCGTTGGGTATTACTGCTGCAAGAATTTGACTTTGAAGTGCTGGATAGAAAAGGGACTGAAAATAAAGTTGCTGGTCATTTGTCTCGTCTAGAGGATGAAGCTATGAGAGAGTTAGGGGATAAGACTGACATTGATGACACTTTCCCCGATGAACATGTTTTGGCTGCTTCATAAGACTTGATTCCATGGTTTGCAGATTTTGCGAACTATCTGTCTAGTAATATAGTTCCATCAGACTTGTCCTTTCATCACAGGAAAAAGTTCATGTACGATGTGAAGAAGTTCTTTTGGGATGAACCATACTTGTATAGGAGTTGTGCCGATGGGCTTATTCGGCGTTGTGTGCCAGAATGTGAAATGTTGAGTGTATTGGAGGCATGCCATTCTTCACCTGTTGGCGGACATCACAGTGGTATCCGAACCGCTCACAAGATATTGCAATGTGGTTACTATTGGCCAACTCTTCATCAAGATGCTCATGGTTTGCTAAATCATGTGACAAATGTCAACGAGATGGTGGTATTTCAAGAAAGCAAGAGCTCCCTCTAAACCCCATTCTTGTGATTGAGTTATTTGATGTGTGGGGTATTGACTTTATGGGCCCTTTCATGAGTTCTCATGGGATGAAGTACATTCTTGTAGCAGTTGATTATGTATCTAAATGGGTCGAAGACATAACCCTCGCAAACAATGAAGGGAAGAGTGTCACTGCATTCTTGAAAAAGAATATATTCTCCCGTTTTGGCACTCCAATTGCCATTATTAGTTATGGGGGCTCCCACTTCTGCAACATATTGTTCAAGGGGTTATTAGAGAAATACGGTGTTCGCTATAATGTGGCAACTCCTTACCACCCCCAAACTAGTGGGCAAGTTGAGGTATCGAATCGGGAGATCAAACAGATATTGTCCAAAACAGTGAATGCTAGTAGAACAGATTGGTCAAGGAGGCTTGATGATGCTCTTTGGGCCTACCGGATAGCTTATAAGACTCCCATAGGTATGTCTCCATACCAACTTGTATATGGGAAAGCTTGTTATCTTCCGGTTGAGTTAGAGCATAAAGCCATGTGGGCTATGAAGAAGTTAAAATTGGATTGGAGCGAAGCTGCAGAGCAACGGTTAAATAGGTTGTATGAACTTGATGAATTTCGCTTGAAAGCCTATGAAAGCTCAGCCCTATATAAAGAAAAGATGAAGAAGTATCATGACAACAAGATTGAAAAACGAGAGTTTATGGTCGGGGATTTATTGCTTCTATTCAATTCCAGATTGCGCTTGTTTCCAGGCAAACTCAAGTCCAAATGGATTGGTCCTTACACGGTTACCCAACTATTCCCTCATGGAGCAGTTGAGTTGGAAACGAAGGAGGGTGTGCGGTTCAAGGTGAATGGACAGCGCATAAAAATCTATCTCGGGCATACTGAATCAGCGAATGAAGTGATCGAGGCATACCATCTTGATAAAGTTTGAGTAATCAAGTTGCCCCAGTCGTCCCGCGACATTAAATCAGGCGCTTGTTGGGAGGCAACCCAATACTTATCGTCTTTTTAGTAATGGTAGCATTTTTTTTATAAATGGATTATAAATTTGCAGGCACATCACCAGGAAATTCTGTAGAAAACTACTCCGCAGTAGCCACTGACGGATACAACGACGGACCGTTGTGAATGCAACGGACCGTCGTATGCATCCGTCACACCAGATATGCATTTCTTTCGTTTTTGAAATTAGGGAACACACGACGGAACCTACGACGGGGCGTCGCAAGTACGACGGACCGTCGTCGGGGAACCGTCGCGCGATTAATGAAATCTACCTGACCCGACCCGGCTGGACCCTTTTCAAAATCTGACCATTTATACTTCCCCCCTCCATATTCCACCCTATTACTTCCTTATTCCCCTTATCTCCCCTCTCTTTTCAACTTCCACACTTCCCCTCATTGATCATTTCTCCCAAAAATCACCTAAGCCTTATCATTATCATCTACTTGTCGGTGCTGCTACTGTCAGTGTCTACCTTGCCAGAACCATTCTCCGTTTGTCTTCTTCTCCATTTCCAAGGTATGTGTCTCTACATTTATACTTATTTAATCTTGCATGTTGGTTTTGTAGTTTGTATTAGCTTAGTTCTTAGTCGTATATTGTTTCCTTTATATACTTATGTCTAAACCTAGGTTCAAAATGTTCGTATGTGCCATGTTGATAACCCTAGGCATAGGTGATTTTTCTTTGGTAGTTTCTAAGGTCGTTGGGATAGACACATATAGGTCCACAACACTACACAACCATGTGGTTTCATCGGGTATGCGTAGGGTACCCCCAGTTCTAACATTGCTACTCAGAACGAGACCTCGATGACGGCTCGTCGCACACACGACGGACCGTCGTAGGGTCCGTTGCACAAGCCCTAGCACCCCTGCCCAACGACGCTTGTGACGGACCGTTGTCTTCACGACGGTCCGTCCTGCACGACCGTCATGGTTGTAAGAGATCCTGTTTCTAAGGGTCTCTCAAAATTTTCTAAGTGTCCTACGACGGACTCTTACGACGGACCATCGTACCCACGACGGTCCGTCCTGCACGACTGTCATGGTTGTCAGAGACCCTGTTTCTAAGGGTCTCTCAAAATTTTCTAAGTGTCCTACAACGGACTCTTACGACAGACCGTCATACCCACGACGGTTCGTCCTGCACGACCGTCACGATGGTAAGAGACCCCTCTGATAAGGGTCTCCCAACATTTTCTAAGTGTCTTACGACGGACTCTTACGACGGACCGTCGTCTTAGCGACGGTCCATCCTGCTTGACCGTCATGATGGTCAGAGATCCCTCTTTCAGGGTTCTTTCTACATACATTGACTAAGTACAATACGATGGACCTCATGACGGTCCGTCGTATCCACGACGAGCCGTCATCCAGCCCTTCGTGTGATACAGTTTCACTATCACTAACACACTATTTTAAATGTTTTATGTTGTATGGGCTTGCTTGTCTTGTTTGACATTACTCCTACAAATAGTGATCCTTTTAAGGTACTATATACTATGGCACCCAAGCAAGACCGAGCCTACGCACGCGGGTGATCCAAGTCTATTGCCCCGTTTGCACGCTTGATCATCGGGTCTGATGATAAGCGGCACCCTGAATATGTGCCCCCAGGCACTTCCGCACCTTCCCGTGCTGCACGTGCCCCCAGAGCCACACCCAAGACGGTGGCGTCCGGTGTAGTCACTGCCTACCAGTGTGATGAGGAGCGCACACTGAGCGGCACACCCTCCAGGTCAGCCACAAACGAGGAAGGAGATTCTGGCTCCTTAGGAGTATCCTTGTCCGAGGAAGCTTTAGGATATGCTGAGGTTCCCGCACCCGCCACTGCTACAGTGTCGGCCTCGTCTGATGAGGGTGACAGTTCAGACTCCACATCCGGTGCACCAGCCTAGGTCCCCACCCCAGCCTCTGACCAGCCAAACCGATGGTGCGTCGAAGGCCAGTTTCAAGTTTACTCCGATGCAAAATTCCTTACTGATAAATGGGTAATGTCTCGGACACTCACCTTGGAGCGGCGGGTACTTACAAGGAGTCTCCCATCGATGCCGGAGATCCACAACTTATTCACCAGGCATCGCTTAGAGTGGACAGCCCGTCCGTTGGGACGATACAGAGAGGATGTGGTCCGAGAGTTATACGCATCCTACGTAGCGACTCTCCGATCACAGATCGATAGGCGGGCTGCTCCCGCTAAACAGGCCCCACTGGAGCAGGTTCGAGTCCGGGGCGTGCAGGTTCACATTTCCCTGCCAGCCATCCGCCGGTTCATATACGGCGAGAGTGTAGATGCTACGCGGACCCCCCACACTGCCGAGTTTGACTATCACTGGCAGATCGTGAAGGATGGATAGTTCTTGCGCGAGCAGGTACTGAGAGAGACCACCAAAAGGTGGATGGCCCTGCATCTATTAGTAGACGGAGAGGGTGCAGATTGGGTCACTGAGCCGAAGGGGGCCATCAAGAAGGCAAACCTCACGTTCATCGCGAAGTTCTTGTGGCAGCTCGTCCGTCACTGCCTTTCCCCCACAGCTGCTGATAACATCGTCACTTGGGATTGAGCAGTGTTGATAGCGGCGATGATAGTAAGATTCGAGGTCGACTTCGCATGGCTTCTCCAGGCAGTCATGCACGAGAGGGTATTCAATGTCACTACTACCTACCCCTTCCCCGTGTATGATTTTTGCTCTTTGCAGGACCGCAGGTGTGCCCATATGGCACATAGATCAGTTGAAGACCCCACAGGGCACCGTTGACATCGGCCTCATCAGAGACGAGGCCAATAAGTTGGCCCCACGTCGAGGGCACCGTCCAGAGCTGCCACCACTTGCTGATGATCTTGCGGATACGGTGGCCCAGGCCTGCACCGCTACACAGGCGTCCACTGACACTACTCCGGTCGAGTCTATCCCGGGTAGTAGCCCAGCCTCGAGCTCATCTCGCACAGCTCCTCTACCGTTACTGGCCCCTCATGCTAGGTTCAAAAATTGGAGGCACAAATGGCCACCCTTCTGCATCATATCCAGCCGTGGATGCAGAAGGCTATTACTGAGTCTGAAGCGCGTATGGAGAGAAAGTTGCAGCGCAATATTACTGAGGTTCACCAGCGCCTCGATGCATTTGAGTTGAGAATGTAAGCCCGTCCAACCCCCCGGTAGATGTGTCGACTCTCCAGGCTGCAGTCGACAGTCTTCGTGTAGACATCGACACAATCCTAGAGGCGAGAGTGTCGGAGCCTGTCGAGCCTGTTGAGGATACTGTATTGGCGGCCCTGTTTGCTACGTCAGAACTTCCCCCACCTTCCCCTCGAGAGAGTGCCAAGAGGTGGAGGGGTCGATCAGAGGATGAGGCGCGACCAAGGAAGAAGGAGCGCCGAGAGATGGAGGTCGCGAGGAGAGCCTTACTTGCTGAGGCGGAGGCACACCACATCAGAGCATCGCAGATAGCGGCTGGGGCGTCTAGCTCCCGCACTGTAGAGACAGCAGGAGGCACTACTGAGTGTGCGGTTGTTGCTGGGGACATCACTGAGGGTGTCCACATTGCTGAGGACATTACTGAGGGTGTCCAGATTGCAGAGGATGTGGGTTCTGGGAAACCAGACCGACCAGCTTGTTGATCGACGGCGCTATGCGCCACAGGTTTGCTTCACCTACCCTTGTAATCTCTAGATTTTTTTTTGCATTGGGGACAATTGCATGCTTTTTTGTTGGTGGTGGGGTAAATGGAAAATGAGTGTTAGGGGTGAAGTCTGAGTAGCCCAAGTCACTATCCTCTTTTGGGGTTTTCTTGCCTGTGTTCTTTTTCCCCAAAAGACTGATTACTTTTTCTGTTGAACCGGCACATTATATCTTTTGTACATAGTTTAACTCTGAAGCATGATGGCTAAAATGATCTCCCGATAAAACAAGAAAATGTTGCATGACTAGGCGTACTAACAGATAATTGTGTGGCTCTAAACATGAAATAGAGTTACTCAATTGCATTACCCTAAATCTTTAAGTCAAACTAGGTGTCTGATAATCTTGTATAGTGATGAGATGTCAAGTAAGTGTGAGCAAAGTTGAATAGTCCACTATTGGTACTGTGCTAGAACTTGCCTGGTTAGTCCTGCTAAAAGTAAGCTGTAACAGACAATTAGGAAAGGATCATAGGCCCTTATTCTATATAGCCCATTTCTAGCCTAAATAAAAGAAACCAAATGAAAGTTATCCTTCTTTGATCCAAATAATTTGAGCTTAAAATTAGACCTTTCTTTTTCACTCCAACTGATCTTTTCTAGGAACAATATGTTGGCCCTAGTCCCTCCTTGGACATGTGTACCTCAGCTTATGCCAAAAGCATAAGTTGAGGGTGGCTAATGAATAAACAACCTTCGTTATGGCCCTGACCCGACTTTGGGTATTGTGTACCTTGACTCATGGCAAAGCCATGAGTTGAGGGTGGCTATTTTGAGGAATGCTCTGGAAAGTGGGGTTGAAAGAACAAAGAGAGAAAAAGAACAAAAGTAAAGTGACTCAAGAACTCGTTGAAAAAAAGAGAGAAATATTCAAGAATTACAAACAAGAAAAGAAAAGTGTTACTTACACAAATGAAGAAAGAAGGAAAACAGCAAGGTGAAAGAATAGGAGAAACTGCGAGATAAAGTGATAGAAAGTGGAAGGTTTAGCCGATATGTCAAGGAGGGCAAAAAGTCATTAAATTATACCTAAATATACCCTACCTGACTTTGAGCCTACGTTACAAGCTAAAAAAGTCCTATCGTGATCCTAAGGGTTGTATAGTAAACTTAAGGCAATGAAAATAACGGCAAGCTTATGGCAATAGGTATGAATGAGTGTGACTTTGTTCTGAGAGCGAGTGTTGAAATGTAATCCTTACACTCAAACTGAAATCATTGTGTGAAAAATGAGGATTTTGTTCTAAAGTGAGGACACTAGTTGCAATACCAGAATTGTTAGCACCTCGGTGAGAAATTGAAGAGGATAGGTGTTAGTGCATGGTGAGTCTGTGTCATGTTCGAATCCCACAAAATTCAAGCCTAATAGTGATAGCATGTATAGATTTGATGAGATTAATCGGGATTGATAGCCAAATAATTGCAAAGGATAAAATATGAATACTATTGTACAAAGGTTGTGTAGTGAGTCATAGTGCAACGCTTGAGGACAAACAACGAATTTAAGTTGAGGGTGTTGATATACAGTGGTTTCACGGTATAATTAATACTTTTTCCTTAAGATTAGTGTGTCCAAAAGCCTTGTTTATGCTAATTTTGATATTAGTTTCTCTTTGTTTTGCAGGAAATCTGTCCAAAGATGAATGCGGAGATTTTGAGCAAAAATTGCAGAAGAGACCACCTACGGAGCTTATGACGGTCTGTCGTGCTTGTGACGGTACGTAGGTGGCAGCGTAGAGAAGCTACTGAAGGAAGATGGGGAAGTCTGACCAAGTGTGGGATTACAAAGCTTGTGACGGTCTGTCATGGCTATGAAGGTCCGTCCTGCAGGTTCGTCGTGAAGATCAGAGATGTGATCCCAGTACCCAGATTTCAAGAGTTGAAGTATTTTGAAACGAGACCCTTGACGGACCGTTGTGCCTATGACGGTCTGTCACACTTGCCGTCGAGGGGAATGAAGAAAGCAGCAGAAGAATTGCACCAAGTATGGGACGACGGAGTCCACGACGGTCCGTCATGACCACGACGGTCCGTCGCGTGGTCCGTCGACCCAGCCGCGTTTTGGCAGATTACCAGTAATTAGAATTTTTGTTTAATTAGGTTTTTATTTTTTATAAATAGGTCAAAAAACCTCGTTTTTGAGGTTAGACTCTGTGAGATTAAACATCATATTATTAGACTTTGTGTTTTGAGTGTTTGATTGTTAGAGATTCTTACAAGTGATTTTTGGTGATTAATCAAGCAAATTTTCAGACTTTATTCTTTCTCATTGAAGTAAGTACATGAATTCTTGTTTAACATATTTGAATATTGTGTTTATGGCTATGAGGAACTAAACTCCATAACTAGGGTTGTGGGAACCATAGGAAAATAATAAGATAAACCCTAGCTAAAATAACATTTCTAGAATGGTGTCTTGCATGTCTTAATAATTTTTTCGCTTAGAAGTCTTTTTAACGGATGATGAACGTTAGAACTCGCCTTAATGCTACTTGCCGGACCGAGGAGGTAGATAATAGGAAAAGAATTATTAACATAGATTTAGTGTATACTATCTAATAGGCTAGTATTTATTGGTACGAGGTAATAACTTAGTCAAATATCGAATATGATGCTTAATATGAGGTAAAGATAAGGGTTAGGAAAGCAACACACATAGCCGGACCAAGGTGCGGAGTGAGATTTTCTAGATGCCGGACCAAGGATTTAGAAATACATAACTTATCACTTTGCATGCAAGGACTAGGAAAGAATTGTTATAGTAAGAATTATCAAGTTATAAACTTGTGGGAACACGTAAACCCTAGTTACTTTGATTACTTGATTAAAACCCAACATTAAAAGCTGTTAAGTGTCTCTTTCAAGTTCGTTAGTTATTTTTGCTTATTAGGAAATACAAACCCCCCTTTTTTATGCTTTTACTTTCTAAGGAAGTCATCAACCGAACAATAGTAATAACAAGTTGAAGTTAAGTCTAGACTATTTTCCTCGTGGGAACGATCCCAACCTCACTATTTGGGTTATTTACTTGACGCGACCGGTTTACTTCTCATTTAAGAAGTAAGTTTGAGCGTATCAGGAAGCCATCAATCCAATGCATTAGGTAGACATTCCGAAAGGGGAGTCTTTGTGTGTATGAAGTGTATGAATGAACTATGTCTTCTAAAAGAGTGATGTACTGAGGGTAGGTGGTGGAATTGGACTCCATCTATCCTTTGCATTAAGTAGACATTGTGAAAGGGACGTCTTGGTGTGTTTTACTTTAAGTCTATGAACGTTCATCTATTGTGTGGTTATAGAGTGTGGACTTGTCTCCTTTGCAAGGTAAACTTATGGTTTGTGGTATTAAAGATCTCTAGGTGTGTTATGAAGGAGGTGTAAAGGAGTTTCCTTCATGTCTTACCTTAGTGGGTCTTAGGATAACTTGGTTCGGGAAACCTCTAAGGAGATGGGTTCACTGCTTTGGAGTAAAATTGTTCACTGTAAGTTTATGAGTTAAATGTAATGTGGTTTTTGTTTAACAGTTAAATTATTCTTATGTCCTAAAATCATGGAAGTTATATTTTATGTGATAAACGATCAGTCTTATACGAATTTACTTCCATTTTCATGAAGGTTTTCCTCAATTGGCATGGAAGCTTTTTTCTTCTAAATATTTCTTTTTGCTTGTTTTTGCATATTCCATACATAGTACATTGTTTGTACTAATCCTACTTTTCTATACTGTATAAGAATATGGTTGGAAGCAAGGCTGAAGTTATAATGCACGTGTGGATTTGAATTTCTCAAGAATAAGTATATCATCATAAATTCGGGGGCATAATACTTATTTCTCTTAGTTTATGTATAAGACTTATTATGTATTTTATTCAATGTAAAGGGTTGTGTCCCTGAGATATTTATGTCGTGTCGTTAAGCTTACCTATTCTGATGAGACTATTATTTAGTATTTATGAAAGAAGTTTCCTTTTTCTTATGAATGTTGTGAAATGTTTTAATTCCGCACTACTTTTCATAGCTTATGTAATGAACGATAGTTAAAATGCTTGTATAAGACCTCAAAGAGTAAAATAAGACTTATTCCGATCCAAGAGTGGCCTTTTCTTCTAGGATGTACTTGCGGGCCGTTACAACTATATAGGTCTTGAGGTTTTATAGAATGAAAAAAGTGAAGAGATAATTCTTCAGACGTACATGGGCAAGGCTATGCGCCTCGCGTCTGCAGTTCCTCAATATGGGGCCAAACATAACGGGGGAATGACGTAGCGCACCACATGTGCGCCAAAACCAAACCTTTGGCAACAGAGGCTGGCGCAGTACGACACCTGTGCCCCCGGAATGATATTTTTTGCGCTTTTTCCGAAGTTTAGGCTTCATATGTCCTTATAAGGTACATTAACACCTTCCAATGATTCTTATTACTTTAAATGATCTCTAAACACCTATAAATTACTAAAGAATTCAAATCAGAACCTTTAATCCATAATTATACACAAACAAAATTAAGAACAAAGTCAAATAAGTTAAGAATCAAGTCTAACGGTTAAAAAAATCAAGTCAAAGCGAGTTGTTAAAATTTTGGAGAGTCTTTAACAAACATTTTAATTTTCTTTTAAGGCCCAAGATTCAAGTTAAGCAAAGAGTAAAGAGTTGCGTTAAATTCTCCAAAGCTATAAGAGAACAAAGTATTCCCTAAGTGTTAAGTGTCAAGTTAAGCAAACTGTCAAGACATGAGTTCTTTTATCAAAAGTTATAAGGGAACTAAGTTATACCTAGAGATACGAATGTTTTAAAATTTTGAGAAACAAAGGAAGCTAGACATTAAAAGGGAGACATTGTCTAGTTATTAGTAAAGAGTAAACTATGATTTCCAAGAGAGCTTTTAAACGCTATGTTTGAGAAAATTACCTCAGACAAGAGAAGAAGTTGTTTTTGAAATATACGAGTTAAGTGTTTTGGAAGTAGGATTGAACACCAATATGGGGACACGAGTTCATAATAAGTCAATTTCCCATATACCACGTAGCTATCATGGACAGAACAAGGGTCATACTTTTTAGATGATTCCTTAGTGCTTTTTAGCATAGACTACTGGATCCACTTAGTAGTTCATATTCTATACTGACGGTAAGGTACAAGTATGTCCTCTTGAAAAGTGAGGTAAGACGTTGTACCATAGCTTAGGATCGTAGTGATGGTTGTCATTAGAGAATATCCACCAGAACTATAATACTTTCATATATAAGTAAAGTAGAGTTTGTTAATGAATTTTATTTAATAAACTAAGTTTTTTTACCATTTACAAATCTTTATATATCTTGCATGTGTTTTAATTACATTATATATATACATTGAGTTGAGTATTGATGAGTTGAGTATATACAAGCTAAGTTCATCTTATTCTTTTCAAGTTTTATGTTCTCGTTTACTATTCTAACTCGCATACTCATACATTCAATCTACTAATGCCGTTTGGCTTGCATCATATTACGATGCAGACGCAGGTAATCATGATCTGTAGCATCTAGCTCTTCATTGATAGAGTTGTGCATTAGTAGTTAGTCGTGTGCCTCCTTGCATTCAAGATGACACTTTTAATTGCTTTCTCATATTTCATTTATATTATATTGTGGGTTCTGTCCCAACATCAATCTTAGTATTGTAAAGGCTTTATAGAAAGTAGGATAGTATGTTTGACTCCCTTATTCCTATATTTCAAATATTTTGGTATGAGACTTAAGTCCTAGTTTTGCCATCTTAATATTTCTTTAAGTTCTATTATGATAGTTTTTTATGATCACTTAAGTCTTACGGTGACTTAAGTAAGCCAGGACAAGGGTTCGCTCAACACCAACAATGGTCATTAGTTGTCTGCGATGTCCATGGTGTAGGATTAAAAACTCTTATGGATGAAATACATGGGGAAAATCTATAACATCATTCAAGAATCTTGATGAACGTTTCGATACTTTGTCTTTTCTTCTATTTTCATATTTTCATTTCTCTTATTGAGCTCTTAACTAAAAACCTAGATGTACACTTAGATTACAAAACATAACCTAATAAGATTATACCCCTAAAGTATTATACAAAAAAAAATTAAATCTTATAGGATAAGGTAAAGACCAGAATTTCCTTCATTATATTCGACTTACTTTCCTTAACCGGAAAAACTAACTTCAAAAGGCTATTTTGCTCATCCAAACTCGAAACTTAGCAAAATCGCTGGAATTGGAAATATTATTAATTAAAAATTCTTAAATTATTGGCAGAAACCCCAAATCATCCCGAGGTAGAAGTTATGGTTGTTTGAAGTAGACACAAAACTCATAATAAGCATAACTTGTAGAATTTCAGAGTTAATTATTTCTAAATTAATTCTTTTTGGATTTAACAGTGATAAAGCTAGTGACCTAACCTTCATTATTTAATAAAATATATTTTTGGGGTTAACAATATATCTTCCTTGGGATCATTTGTCCTTGAATGACGATTGGAGTGGATATAGACTGTGTTACTCCTATTGATATTTGAGTCTAATGGTCTGCTCTTACTATATTAATGATTGACTCAAATACTGATGTTCGGATTCTTTACCTCTCTATAAGGAATCTCATCCCCAAAATTGTTATTCTTTAACACCAAATTCAGGGTTAGTACTCTAACAACTCCATAGACTCCTACTAACCTGCTCCTTAAGAAGTTCTCAACAGTTGACTTGATTTATCATCTTATCATCTTCCCCATTGATCTAAGCCTAACACTTGAAAGTTATGGACCTATTACACATTGAAAACTCAATTATTCTATATAGGTACACATGTAAAATTAAAACTTAATCGGAATGTAATTCGGTAACATACAATAATATCACACTTCTTAATGTTGTTGTTACTCCCGTGACATAAATATAATAAACTGCCCTTATATAAACGTTAGGGTCTCTCACTTGCATCACTCATATATATTGAAGCTAATCAGCTCAATTTCTCGAGTACGTTATGCAAAGTCTTCTATATGAAACCCAAGACTAAAATCATCACCCTTATGTTGCGATTCTTTTGATCATTACACTCATCTCGAATTCAAGCTTAGCTGTTATTTCTAAACCTAAAGACCATAATGTTTGCCAGTCTATTACACTAACTCACAACTACTATGAAAAATCATAGAAACACCTGTCCAATAGGACCTTATGACTAATATTCACAACTTGAATACTATTCACTCATTCACTACACATTAGTGCTTAATAAGTTTTGTAGCACATTGAATATTATGGGTTCTATATAAAAATAATAAGCCTACCTTATATATATAATATCTTGGATACTCTTGCTCTTCTATTCACAACTTACCTTTGGTCATTAATAACACAATGGAATTTCATCATAATCCCTTCCTAGTTAAGGTATACTCTAACTCATCTTGATTTGCAACTTTTACCCTAACCATATGGTAAAGCACCTCATTACTAACTTAATACATGCATTACTATAATAACATAGACTACATCATCATGATCTCCCTTTCTAGAATTACTAAACCTCTACATACTTTTCTCTTACTTTGACATTCACTACTTCTAATCATGATCTAGTAACTCACTCTACCGTTTAAAGTTAAAATATTACACAGGCTTAAAACGTACTTCTTAAAAAGGATCTCATAAGAAACAAGGTTTAAGGAAAAGAGTAAAACTCGCATTCAGCTCAATCGCATAATTCATATGAATATTGGTGCATTCCTTTAAAATTGAACACTTAAGTTATTCTTTTTCTTCTCTGTAGCATTCTAGAGTGTCATGATATTCTTATGAACCTTTCTATGAGCAACTCATCTATAAGGATCATGACATTTTAATTTTCAACAACCTCTAGTATGATGGGTAGTCGAATGAATTAATCTGAGAACTCACTAGTTAGAATAGATCTATATGGCTTAGTTCTATTGCACGATAAAGTGTCTGAAAGAAGGGAAACTTTTCTTTAATGTGTTTACTTCCTCATTTATAAAAGTGGGGACTTCAAACACATAAACAAGGTCCTACTTGACACAGCTTCAGAGATGTCCTAGGAAATTTAAACTCTATGCCTTGATACCAAGTTTTGTACGACCCAATTCTACACTCTAGACATGGGCGACACTAAAAAACAATTGCTAGTCCCCAAGAAAACCCTTATCCTGGCTGACTAAAGGCAGAAGTCTTTCTTAAGCATGGAAAAGCTTCAAAACATAAATAAAAGTTCTAACACTTGAATACAAACTTTAAGTTTAAAGGAAATTTTGTGTAATATTATAGATACAACACGCTATAAAAATGAAATTTAATCTTCAAAATATTAAGAAAAATAAATAATATATACTTCCCAACTATACTGACTATCTATTAAACCTCTAACTGATAAAGATGGAATAGGGACAGGACCCACGACATCTTAACTAACGAAAAAACTGAAATGAAATCCTCCGGAAATAAAGAGACTCGTCGTAGCTATCTCAAACTCTTTGATGTATCAAAGAAGTTCCTGTTGATGATCCTAAAAACTTGTGTCTGCTTCATGAGAAAATGCGGAATAACTGGCTTCGTACGTGCAATATACGAGCATGTAAGAGGAACTTCGAAAATATAACATAAGCTTGAATAATGTTAAAAAAGAAACATACTTACCTTTTTCAACATAACTAATGTCAAGAAATACCCGAGGATACCCACAATTACTTAAACATACTCAACTCAGAAGTATTCAAGGATAAGATTCTAAACTCAAAGAATAGATAGTCCACACAAAGATATGATACCCGACTTGAAATACTCAAACTCTGGATACTTAACTGGGCTCATCTTGATAAAGAAATTCAAAAAAAGAACAATGTAAAGAAAAAGTTAAACTATTTAAAATATTATTTCACATCATAATCATAATTAAAACATAAGATTCTTCCTCTCAAAAAATTCATCTGAAAAGGATGACCCCTTTTTCTACCCACTGTCTAGAGAAGTGAGTTATCTGAACTCATGCTCGCCCCAAATTAGGTGCTCAGTACTAATCCTAAAATATACTACCTCTTATGTTTTATATTATTATTTCATGGTTATAAATCGTGGAAGAAAATATATCTTGAATTTTAGGAGTGTTTTTAAATAGTTGAGCATAAGAAATGGTTGATAAACAAGGTCTAGGGACATATCTCTGAGGCGCAGAAAAACACGTTCTAGGGAAATATCTGTGACGACATATAATCATACTATATCATACCACATACTTCACATTATAGCATATAAGACATGTTCATAACATACTCACGCATTCATATCCATGTACATAAGAGACAAAACCTATGAACTATCCTATCAAGGTACACATGTGCAATGCATAGACAAGGTCCCATACTCTTTCCCATACTAGTACACCTATGAAGTCATTGTAGATAAGGAAACGTATATCACACATTGACAGGCATAAGCTTAAAATGCATAGTAATAGACACTAGTGAATATGAGAACAACCTTTAATTAGACACTATGATCCTATACTACTTGTAAGCATGCATGTAGAGTGAAGGTGTGTGTATATTAGTCAATATGATCACATAATGGATATCAACAACACATTGAGGTATCCAACCTTTTATGACAACAATCAACAACCAATCATAGACCACACAACACATAATATCATAGGAGACAAGCAAACTTCATATTACACTTATGACTCCTAACTTTTTACTATTAATTAATTGACATAGGGGTTCATAGGTTGGGAGAATCATTCCTTAGTATTTAATTTATGAAATCAACTACACATAGCCTTAACATAATCATTCTCATGGACATAACAATAGTAACATAATCTAGATTCACAACTAGAGTAGAAAATTAGTCACTAGTAACACATAAGGTGATCATCATAACCAGTTGTTCATACATTCATAAATTTACCTTCAAAGCAATGTTAAAACATTTATAATGACAATAAAGTAAACACCAGCACCATTAGTCGACCATACCACACAATGCCATACTAGGCTTCACCAACTACCAATACTATAAGAAAGTAGAAGGGAAAAGCCATTGTTACCAATTTCCTACCCTTTGATTATCATTAATCGATGCTCCTTGGTCATAGAAATTAATACAAAAGGTAGTTGCTAAATATACTTTAATCATAAAGTAAACCATGCATAAGTCGCTACATAATTACACTATATCATGAATACACTACAAGGGAGAGAGACATAGATCACTTACTAGTATTCCTTGATTATGTTATTGTGATCCACACTCATAATATAACAATAATACAAATATATGGCAGTAGATAAAGATGTTATAAAAAAGTCTAAATCATGCTTCGTCTAACCTAGAACATAGATTTCATCATGTATATAACATTATCAATCCATAGACTAGAAGAACCTAGATTAATTCCTAAATGATTTTTTCAATTTTTTCATCAAGTATTTATAAAAAAAATTCATCTATAATATTAACTTAAGGCAGTATCTACAATGATTTTTGCGTAATCAAAATCCTAAAAAATTGTTCAAAAATCGACATCACTGTAATACATAGACACATAGGTTAGTCATGTTCAAATTTTCATATATTGATCCACATGGATCCTAAATATTAAATTCATCATTAATACATGTAAATAACAGTAGAAATAAGAAATTCAGCGAAATAGAATCACAATTATATCTGTAACAAGCCATGATCACAATGCCCACGCAAGCGCTAAATCGAGTTTGGGAAGGGACATGGATTCATCATGCAATTGGATTGCTTTTAACTTTAGAACCAATAAATTTTCATCAATTCGTCATGATAAATCTTTGAAAACGTTTTGAGAAAGAACCCGTGGCTAGATTGAAAGATTGTAAGTTTTATCATGAAATCTCTTTCAAATACTCGAGATTAACTCTCCAAGTTAAAGGTTAATTAGTTATGAAGGATCAACATACCTTTATTTAGATGAAAACCTCTAAAATTTTATGAAGAAACCATAGCAATACAAGCTCCAAAATTTTCTAGAGTTTCACCTTCAATGCAGGTTTCTAGGAAGAAGATTTTTGGAGGGAAAGTCTATATTGAGTAGAAGGGATTTGGAATGGGTTGATCATGTTTATTATCCCTTAAATACACCAAAAAACATCTAAACAAACCTAGTAGTTTATGTTTAGGACGTGGGTGAATTTTCCATTCACCCTTTTAATAAAACAATCGCTAGGCATCAGTTTCAAGCCACCATCGACGGCCAGTAGGTCTATCGATGGGCCGTCTATGGCTTCAGTCGATGGGGTCTTTTCTTTTTCTTTGGATAATCCTAATGTATTCTAAGTTTATATTGACAAAACCAAAAATTACGGGCCTTTTTTCAACAAACAGGGCGTCGGTTTGTTCAGTCAATTGACACTACCAAGGATGTGTCTCGACAATCCTTGGTTCCTTCTTGTGGGTCCTTTTGCGGCGGCCTTGCAAAATCATACCCGGAAACTTACAAGTAAATATACACCTTCAAATTCTTCAGACATTCCACGCAAGTTTCATTCAAAATGAACACGTGAAACATATCCAAACATGCAAGGAACACTCAACTAACACATGAACCTCTCAAGGGCAAACATTCAAACGTCTTGGACTTTTGACATCTAAACTTCATTAAACTCGATAAACTGCTAATAAACATCATTAAATCTCATTTTAAGACTTCATAAACTCGTAAAACATTCAAAAAATAAAATCATCTAAGGCCCCTATTTCAGGACTTTAGACCATTATGAAGAACATGTTAGGCTCTAGACATCCTATTTCATCTTGGGGGTCTTTTAGAAGTCAACCCTGCAACCCCCGAAAATAAAATTAAAAGAATGCATAAGGATGTCGTACTAAACAACTTAAGGAAATTTAATCAACAATTTTTCTCTTCGTAAGAATAAGACCGATATTTGGAAAGGTTGATGACTATATCGGGGAATCCTTGATTAGGTCATTGACCATGGAGTGCTTTGAATCTCAGCAATTCCTTATGAAGATGTTTGCCTTCCGATTGCCTACATTTTTTTATCTTATCTTGGAACATCATAATTGTTAATAGAAGAAACTCCGTTTTCTTGCACGCAATGCACAACATATTCACTTTGACCAGCAACTCAATAAAATACAAAAGAAAAAGTAAAGTTAGCAAACTACAACTAAGAAGAAAAAATAATTCTACTCAATTGCATATTCTTACATGACACCACTCCTCCAAAGCGGTGCTATTTTTATATTTGCATAAACAAGGACACAACTTCCAATGCAAGTGTCCAAGATTGTACAATAGTTTATTAACCCAATCAAGGGTTGGGGTCGAGGCCCAAGGAAGTGTTTTTGAGAATTAATAGAAAAATCAAATTTATTTCTAGTTTTGAATACTTAAAAACAATATCTATTGAAAACATAATAAGTCAAAGGGAGTGATACAAAAGAGTCAAATATGGAATAAGGGTTTGTAGCAACTAAAAAAAGCTGCAAAAATACAAGAATTACTAGTAAATGATAAGGGATTCTTGAGATATTATAGGAATAAGGGATAAAAAAGATAATTTGATACATACTTTGGATTGAGAAGTAATAAAATAATTAAGACTAGGATAAACTTTGAGAAGGATAAGCTCTTTCTCAAACAACTAACCCATTTCAAATGGGTTTCTCTTGAGCAACCACTTGACACATAAAGCAGAACATGTGCCTTAGCCAACTCACACTCTCGAGCTGTGTATGGAAATGAGACTAAAGTTTTACTCTCTCGAGCTAAACCTTATGTCGACCCACTCTCAACGGCCATCAATTTACTTTACTTAGTTTTACGACTTCTCACTCGAGCATGGAAAAAACACATATGTGAAATATTATTTAGAACTATACATTAATTCAACTCATCCGCAACTAATAAATGAAAGAACAATTAAACTATCAAGAAGCAATACCTGATAACTAATCTAACCCATATTAAAAATATCACACCCCGGAATTGGGGGTTTTGTTAGACATGAACAAGAGATAGGAATGTATATCCAAATGAATTTACATTCAAATGGGTATGTTGATTTGAGTTTTGATACAACGTATGAATGAAGAATCTAGAAAATAAATGACATAATTTGTCATATTTAATGTGTATATTGATAGTCTCATGATAATAGTAATATGAAAACTTGAGCTAGTATTTATATTTTTCAGAAAGTGTGTTGCGAAGGATCCATTCGGTTAATTTAGTTGGGATCGTTGATGCACTTGGTAATCCTCCCTCTATGATTTCTTTCAACACGTTCGCATCCTGGATAATCGTTGAGTATAGTAACAATATGGAACTACTCGCCGATATGCGGACTGATCCTTTTCACCACCGATTTAATCCTTTCCTTCAGTTATCAACACAATGGAAAAAATTTCGAGGATTAATTTTTGTTGTGATTTTCCTAACGAATTCAACGATTCTTATATCTTCATTTCTTGATTCTTTCAAATGCTTTTTTTTCTTATTGTTGTTTAGTGGCAATGCTTTCCTTCAAACCTCAAATACCTAAAACTTAAGTGTTTTCATCAGATATAGACATAAAAGATGACAACACTAATTCTATACAAATATAGGACTGAATGACTCTAAAATGTGCACTAATCACTAGTAAAAAATTGAAGTCAACTAGTCTAGAGCCAATGTCGACTAGCCCAATAAAAAAGACCTACATGGATACATGGTGCTAGATATCCAAATGACTTCATTATGCGTAAATAAACTGACTTAATAAAGACTAGAGCTTCATTAAGAAAGACAACACTTATTGCACTTCTGTCTCAACTTGAACCCAAATGTATAATTAGGGCTATCGAAGGGGAATCTTGGAGAAAAACAATGAAATAATAACTTGACCTGTTTGAAAGAAAATAGGAAGTTATTGATTACTATGAAACTTTACTCAGGTATCAATGTTAGAATCCAAAAAGAAGATTCCAGAGAAATCTTGTTCTAATTCTTTAGGATCCCTCTCTCTTAAGGACATGCATTGCTTCCTCGGAATCAAGCAAAATAATTTTTTTTGCTGTCTTGAACATTTTGGGATGTTGTTTGCCAATTCAATGCAAACCTCTTTATCAGATGGAAACCTGGTAACGTGGGTCTTATAAATATTAATGAACTACTGTTTGAAGAAATTTTTTGTGCATTATTCTTTGTTCTTGTTAGGTGAGTTGTATGCTTTGTCATATCCCTTGATAATATCTGACTTCTAAAGATCAAATTTTTCATAACTTAAGATCATGAGAATTTAAGTTGGGAAGTTTAAATGTTGTTCTGAACTGTGATTGTTTTGGTATTATGTATTTTCGTTGGTTTGTTCAAGTTCACTTTTAATTTTAGCCACAATTGACATAGAATTTTGTCACAGTTATGTGAGAAAGGATTCCTCCTGATGTTGTGACAAAGTCCTTGATAACATGTTGCAAACATGTGGGCAATAAACTTTAGGGGTTAATGAGAATCACTTTTGTTGTAAGTTGAATTTACATAAAAAAATAATTATCACTCGAGTGTTGATATGAATTATTGAGGCATTGTAAGAGAGGATGTGTAAGAATTCAATTGTTTGGTTTGAGTTTGGAGATGATAGGGGTAATGATCTTCAGCAAAAGGGCATGCAAGACAAGTATCCCTCGTAATTCGATGATTCAAATACTACTCTACCCCTCTTTTGGCTAGTATTTTCCTCATTGATCAATCGCGGACGAGTGATTGGTAAATTTTTATCTGTTATTTATTGCAAAATTCAGTCGTTAGGGAAATGTCAATGAAAAATAAGTGGGCCACGAAATTTTTTGTAGAACCGTGAAATTTGCCAGACTAGTCCAAAATACAAAATCCGAGTCATTAAGGTGTAGGGAAATCTACTTATTATTAAGATATGAAATTATTATTTTAACCACATGAGTAGATATCGAAGACGTTAAGGAACTGGTACAACTTTATAAAATATTAGGAGAGTAAATTTCCCAGAAATGATCTTAGCGTGAACGGGAAACAGTTTGCCTTTGTGTCAGCCACCAAAACAAGCACGAGATTCCAAATAGAGGCCGATGTAGTCGGAGGGGTCCACCTTTGTAGGCCAGACGCGACTTAAAGTCGTTAATAAGCCCCAAAATAATGTTTCATTGAAGTTTTTGGTATTTAGAACTGAAGAACGGACCCGAGGCATCTTCTTGACTATTTTACACCATTCATGTTGCTAAATGTATGGTTTTAACTACACAAATATGTTATTTGATCCATAGAACGTAATCTAATTGTTAATTATCTGTGGGGTAGGGTTTTGATCTAATATTTATGGTGGAAAAGCCCTAAATTAGGTATAAGTGTTTTCGGTTTGGTCCAAGGTTATTTGGTTTTTTTATAATCCATATATTTTTATATTTTATTATTGATCGTTGCAAATAAATTGATATTTGTAACACTTGAAAAAACTGAATGAATTTTGAAAGGGTAGATTCAAATGTCTTTGGGGATTCAACCTTGGATTCGAGGTAGGTGATAGTTGTAATTTCATGTTTGTGTGATGTCTGTTTGTTATTTCTTTTTATGATGCTTGAATGTATACAAATGATTTCACCCTAATAATAAATGAGTATAATTAAAAAATTGTATGTCATGAATAACCCCTTATTATATGACTATGAGAATATACATTGTCAGTGTGGTTTGTTGAATGGGTGGGTGCCATGATATGACACACTAACTGTGAGTGGTTGCCATATTTTGCACAGGTATGGGATCAGTTTCCACTGTCTTGCATAAATGTGGGATCGGTTGCCACGTTTCGATATAAATATAAGATCATATGACACATTCCAGCACACTAACTTATAAGAATAAGATCGAACTACAGAGGATCGCCTATGTGTCTAGTATAAAATTAGAAATAAAGTGCATGCATTAAAATAATTATATAGTATTTGTTCACAACATCTGAGTTGAATGTTTTGGGCTAAATTTAACCATCTATTTTTGTCAGTATGAGTGCTCCTTCTGTCAACTCTGGATGGACTATATGAGGAACTCGCTAGTTTAGTGAGAATTTAACCTTTGCTTCATCATGATTTTGGAAGATCCTCTATAAAACTAGATGTTATGTGAAAAAAGTTTTGGTCTGGCCCTCTTGTTGAATTATCTAGCCATTCTATTTTGATAGATTATACCATGAAAACGACATTATACCTTCTTCTGTCAATTAATGCCAAGTTCTCTTACTTAATTTATACCCATTCAACATCTCTTAGCTCCACTTCTTGAATAATTCTCAGTGATAGAATCTCCACTTTAGGAGGTATCCCAACTTCATTGCCATATACTATAAAAAAGGTGTAGCTAAGATGAAGTCGGATAGTCGTACAGAATCCCAACAAAGAATAAGGTATCTTTGCATTCCAATTCTTGTGATTATCGATCATCTTGCGTAGTAACCCCTTGATTCTCTTTTTTGCAGACTAAATCGCTCAAAGCATTTGTAGTCTATATGTTGTAAAATTCAGATAGGTAATCTTGAACATTTCAAATAGTTTTTTCATCAAATAACTAATTTATTTTGTCTTGTTATTAGTAATCATTAAATATGGAATTCAAAACCTACAAATAATGTTATTTTTGCCAAAATAATCTATTACTTTCTTTGAAACAAATTTTTGGAAGGTGGATTCAACCCACTTTTTAAGTATCCAATTGTAACATGTATGAATATGTGTCCCTAGTATGTTGCCTGTTCAATTTGACCAATATTTTCCATTCCACAAGATGCAAATGGAAAAGCTGAACTAGTGAAACATAGTTCATTGGGAGGAACGCGTATCATAGCTACATGATCCTAACATTGGTGAAATTTATAAACATAGTGAATATAGTTTTACCCATGGTTAATAATAAATATCTTGATCTCAGAATCTTCATTTCCCGAGTAAAACCATTCACGTTTTGACAACTTGTTCCTACACGTATTTCTTAACCTAGCCTAGAAGTTTCTCAACATTTATTCACCTTAGCAAACCCAAATAGGGAGTCTTATACAACACTTCTCCACTTATAAAGAGATTATTAGCTAACCTCCAAACCATGCATTTTTGTACGCATGTTTCATTTTTTATTATGTAAAATTCTTCAAAAATCCTTGAATATATGTATACCAAGATCTTTCTATCAGGATCTTTCTCAACATGAAAGAAGTATGCTAGTTTCTCATCTATATGAATGTAAATAGGATTAATGTTATTATGATGTGGATGATGAATCATAGAGATTTAAGTGGCTAAAGCATCTACAAGCACATTCAGGTTCTTTGAACATGCTACGTCTTCATCAGGAATCTAAGAGCTTGTTTGGATTTGCTAAAAAGTACCTTTTAATTAAAAAAAGAAAAAATGCAAACTAAAATGACGTTTAAGTCAAAATAAAATTACAGGGGACCTATTGTTGGATTTAAACTTTTTATGTCATTTTAAACTTATTTTGAACCAGGACAAATACTTTCTAACTTATTTTAGTTATATTTTATTTATTTTAAGTTGATTTTATAGATTTCAAACAATTTCGAAGTAAAAAACTGAGTTAAAAGTAAATTTGACAAATTTTTAAGCCCATCCAAACACCATCTAAGTCTTCAGAGGTCTATACTCATCGTCTACATGTTTTCACTAAGATGATCTCCTAATGCATGGACCTTCACTGCTTTTTCCATGACATATACTACGTCAAACTATCTCAATACTTTTTTATTTTAGTCAATTTAATTGTAGGCATGTGCTTTTGAAAGATGCACATTGGAGGATCTATCATGGATATAAAATTGTTGGTGTGTGAAAGGAGGTAGTGTTGGAGATTCTGTGCAACCTATGTCAAAGAACAATAGGTACATTCAAATAAAGAACACCAAGCTTCATACAATGTGAAATTCTTGATCTCTAGTATATTATATGTTCCTTATTTCATTTTTCATCATATTACACAAATATTTTGCTCACGGAATTGTCCAATAATGATATGTCTAGCAAATATGGTTTAGATTTTGCTGGAACAAACATACAAAGGTTTGGGAAAGAGTATTTGATCTTTTGAAATCCTTACTGAAATTTATTTGTTCATTACACAATAACATCTTTCTTCAACAACTTGAATATTTGTTTACAAGCGATAGTAGATTGAGCTATGAAACGACTAATATAGTCAAGTCGTCCCAAGAAACTAATTAACTCTTTATTTCTCCTCGGCGATTGGCGATAACAAATGGTTTTGATATTTGATGGATCAAACAATATACTTGTACGGCTAACAATGAATTCTAGTAGAATTTCAGTAGGTACAACAAAGACAAATGTTGGAGGATTCAACTTAAGATTATACTTGTGTCGTCCAACAATGATCTTTTTGAGATCATTCAAATGATTCAAGCTTTTAACTGAAATTTTTGTTACATCATCAACATAAACATTGATTTTCTTGTGCATCATGTCATTAAACAAAGTTTTCATCACTCTCACGTATGTATCCCTAACATTTTTAACTCAAAAGGAATCACCTATTTCTTGTAGTCACCACAAGATGTGATGAAAACAATATTCTCTACATTTATCTTGTGTATCTCAATTTTATGGAAACAAGTGAAGCAATATATGAATGATTGTGTTTCATGCTTGAAACAATGGGCAATCAAAATATATATATTAGGCAATGGAAAGTTGTCCTTAGGATTATACTTATTGATATTGTGTTAGTGCACACATGCTTTAACCTTCACGTATTTCATTGGCACATGAATGTCATTGGCAAGCCATGTTTGATACTCAGTCACTTGACGAATTGCACCGAATCAAAAGGTGACTTATGGACTACTATTAATGTTCTTAGTCCCGTCATGTTATCATATGACTAGGAAATCTTTTTCTTCTTTATTAGACATAATATGCTCCTTTTGTCTTCTATCATATGTATCTTGTCCACATTCTAATGTTCCAAATTTACCACTTGTAGTTCAACCAAGTTTGCATTGTACTTTTCCTTAAATTCCACAACTTTACAATTTAACTCTATAGTGACCTTATTTTATTCGGCATCTTATAATTCATTTATGATATGTTTCAGAGACTCCTTATGTGCTACACACTCAGATTGTCACACTCGGGTCCTAGACCCTAGCAAAGACCGACTTCGTTAACCTCTTAGTTGTCTCCCACAAGCCTCTTCTTAGATCTCATCACAATCATAAAGTTAAATTTAGCAGAAAATTTATATCTTTTAAAATTTAGTGAACTGTACTTAGACTTCGTATAATTCTTGCATAATAGTGTTATACTAAAGCTCAAAATAAACAACCATATATTAAGATATTGAACAATTGAAATGAAAAATTCATAATAACATTAATAGTTAACGAACCGGCCTTAATACAAAAGCTTGAAAATATATTTGAAAGGAAATTCTAGGGACAACATCTACTATCTATGTCTAGTCTACTAAAGCTATAAAATAAACCGTAGGCTTATTCGAAATCAAGAGGACCTACCAAAGTCTGGAGGTACTAGTCAAAACAGCTTCAACTGATCTTCAATATTCTTCAAGGACCTGCACCTATAAAAATAGTAATTGTATATGGGATAGTACACACTTGTACTAAGTATGGGTGTATGCACATAAACACATAAGGACTATGCATGATCAAGCAAAGATCTTTCTATAGCAACATGTCATTATTGGAATTTGAAGTCACTTCATTTCCTAATTCTATATTTATGAATCATGCTATGAATCTGACATATTTTCATGCATTTAAAGCACACAAATCATTTTATACATGAACATAAGACCTTGGAATCATGAAAATAATTTTAGAACAACTCAAGCAAAATTTAAAATTTTTTTGCTCTCTTTAGGCGGCCGAGAGCTCCCTCTCCCAGACTTAGTTTATTTTTCTATTTTTCTTCTTTTTGTTGTGTCCTTCAATGATCTCCTTTTATCCTATATTTTTCGTACGATTGAAATTATTCATTGTAGTCCCATTGCTACAACGAATAATGTATGTTATCAATAAGACAAACGAAATTATTTGACTACCGTAGTAGCAAGTTTTTCTTTCCATTATTGTTAAATTGGGCATTAAGTCTTTATAAGCAAAGTTGTATTGTCTATGCCTATCTTTGATCATTTGCATAATATAAAGATTCTCGGGCATATATTAATACTCCAATTGATGAATTATTATGTTTTGATCCCTTTATTGGCATAAGCAAATAACTGTTAAAACTTCATTGTTATCAAACAACGATGAGTTGATATACTTATGCTTTTGCTTGATTAGTTACTTTGAACTTATATTCTTTCTTATTTGATGTCATGTTCACTCTGAACTTTCTAGGTAGACTTAGGATATTCTTTTAATACTTCTATTGTGATCTTTTTGTGCAATGACTAAGAATGACTTACATCATTACTTAGTCTAACCTCACCCTTTGGTCATCCTATTCAAACATCCCTCATCTTCGTAGTTCTTTTTTTATTTCTTTCATACTTCCATAAAGAAATCATTAGCATTTAACTAACATAGATCATTTGAGCTTACTTGAAATCCAGTGTCTTTTCCAAACTTAAAAAAGGTGGTTCACCGGCTAAAGTGAAACTGAATACTTCCTAGCTTTCTTAAGTTGATCCACTCGCTTGTACCCTATGCTGACGACATAGTTCAAAGACTAGGAGAATTTTGATACCCTTATCCACCTTGGTAGTTATCGCATCTAATGAATCTTACATATGTCTGCACATGCTCATTACTAGTCTATCGGTGCTTAGCTCAATTTATTATACTTTACAACTTTTTGAGATGACTTATACACTATGAAAGCTTTCTTCTTGTATGATGTTTTCTTAGCTCAATGGATTACTTTAAATCACTTTCTATACTTGATGAATGTGAAATTAAATCTTACATTATCATTATGGTGTGAACTCACAATTTCTAACACCCTCTTATGTGAGTATCTTTAACATAATTGTTTGAGTGCAAGTGAGACTTGTCTGATTTCCTTTAGCACCCTATTCTAGGATAATTTAATAACTCATAAGTTTTTAGTTATTTCATTATGAACATTATTTTGTTTAATGTTATTTGGTATTTTTGCACCATTAATTATGAAAGTTATAAGGACTTATTCAATGTGCTACTATGTTCACAAGTTCATTTAGATAGGGTATGTTGGGACTTGCCCCAATCATTGTCACACCCTAGGTTATGAGTTCATTGAGGTACATCTTGTCAAGTCAATCTTTACCATGTATTTGACCTTACAAGAAACATCATAATTTACATTGGACATATAAGATTGGTATGACTTAAATATCGGCCAAGTATATCACATATTTTTGAAATAATATTGCTGACCAATTTATTGGCATAAACCAAACTTTCACTAACCACTTGTCATGATATTATCACTAGCCAAGTTAATTAACATTATGTAAGTAGTATTGTATTCTTATCATTTTAATCAATCCAACTGTTAACATTTGATTAGCTTATGAGAACAATTCAGTGCTTGGTTTAGCCTATCTATAATGTTTATTTGGCATTGAATATTCATTAACTACCTTTGATTCTCATTCTTATTTCTTCTTGGAAATATTGCATTCCAAACACTTACAAACATATATACTATAAACACATACAGTAATTGAAACCTTCATTCCTTATAACAATAAATTGAATTTCATAAACGACGTACAACAATTTCATCTTCTCAACAAAATTAGGCATTCCAACATTTCTTATTTCATGTGAATGATACTCTAGGCATACATATCTAACATATAGGTCTCATTCAACATTATCATATCACACAAATCTACATTTAATGATCAGTTAGCACCACATACCAACAACATGCTCGATATTTGCATTATACATACTGCTAGAATCGGATATAGCAAGAACTAGGGAGATGAATGTTCGACAATTTCATTCGGAACAACCCTAGTTTCGGTTTTCTTGAATTTAAAATGTTTGAAAAGCCTACCGAGGAAAGGAATCCAAGAAAGAAAGGCATACCTTACTGTAGAATCGAATCTAGAAATATCACCTTGTACTTTGTACAAAAATCATGAAGAATTGCATTGAAATCACTTTAGGAGAATCGAGAGTATATTTATGTTTTTCTTACGTTTGTTCAGTATTTTTCAGTCGTGAGTTTCTACTTGATAAACATGTGTCTGAATCTTAGGAACTGGATATTGAGTAATTCAACTTAGGCTTATTAATATAATTAAATAAATTAATTAGCTAATTACAAAAATGCCCCTATGAAATTTACTAAAAATAGTAGAGCATTTGACATAGTCAAATTCTGAAAAATTTCTAACGGTCTTGGCTTTGACCATCAATTTTAATTGATTTATTATTGCTAACTCAATTAACAAAGTGACCTAGGGAAATTATTGAATTACCCCTAAGTCACTAGGACCGTAACTAACCCCTTTGGACCATCATAGGTTAGGTACTTGCATGTATCTTTAGTTAGATACTCGGCTAGTGTCACCCGGTTAGGTCATAGGATTTTGAGCACACTAGTTAGTTCATTTTAGTTGGTCCTAGGTTTATTAGCAAGTTAGGCATGTTAGTTAGAGCCTAAGATTTGTTAAGAAACTCGGCCCTACGTGGCTTGACTCGACGCGTGTCTGCCCCCTAACTACCGTAACAAAATCGGTTCGGCTTGGTCACTTGGTAACTCGGCCGGTAGCACATGTGCTTGCATATGTGCATCACATGTGTTTCCGTGAACATTCGTAACCGTACACTCTGTAGTTGCACTTGGAAAGTTCACTTCTTGTCCAAAGGATCCTCACTATGTCGTTGGGTACTAGATAATCTACATGATCATTTTAAATAATAATGTGCTATGGTAACCAGGCTTGAAACTTGGATGCCTCGTACCTAATTTTTATAATCTAAGAAATCACAAATTTTAGCTTAGGATCTTCATTGCAGGTACAATTTCTAAATTAACTTGGATTAGAGGATTTGGACATCAAAGTGTATTTTATGTTACTTGTTGATACATAAAATTGGCTAACACCCTTAAGCCAATATTCTTTAACATGCCCAATATTATTTATTGGCCATTGGGATGACTATGTACACAAATACATATTCTTAAAACCCAATAGACTATTCACTAGACAAGTACATTTTTTGGAATGTTACCAGATTCATCATTTTTATAAAAAATTTTGCTGAAAAAACAAACACAAATAAGTAAGATTAATAATCAAAAAGCAAAATTGTTATTGCTAAAAAAAAGTAAAAACATGAAAACATTTGCATTAGATAAACTAAAACTTAAAATTTTTGAAAATTGAGAAATAATTACCGTCCAAACTTACCTACATTACTGATGAGGTATGAATGGTGTAGAGGTCAAATTGTTGACTGAGTTCATTACTCCCTTGCTTTCTATAAGCAGTCAGTTCTCCTCATTGTTTGTGAAAACATTATAGCTATAATTTTATTTCTTAGTTAAAGTCAAACAATTCATTCATTATAAAATCTCATTAGTTATACTACACATGAAACCGACAGATTGAAATTACTACTTAAACCATTGTTGGACTTCTTCAGTCGATAATAGTACCATTGATTAAGTAGCCGTTAATTAAGCCATTCCTCTTTAGTATAGTGGTAACCCAGGTAAAAAATAATGGAATAAGAAATAGGATTTATACGTTCAATTGTTCCTTGTAATATTGCCCCCCACCTTTTCCTAATTAGAATCAAAGTCAAAGCATAATGACTATCATACTCTGGCTATACCATTTTTGTACTTAAATATTGCCGACAATATCTATTGTGTGGAACATCTCCCATTTCTATAATCTCTCTCTTCAATCTCATAGACATAATACTCTCTTTTCCCCAGGGAAAACAACCTCCCCATGTACCATTCAAGTTCCAAGTATTAATTACATGTCAACCAATATGAAACCATGGGATACCCAAAAACAAGTTAGATGAGGCCTGAATGTTCATGACTATGAAAACTATACAAAAAATGTAGGATGAATGAAAATGTCAAAGGTTACCTGACAATTGTCTCCTTTTAGGATCCATCAAATGCGCTCACACTCATATTTATATTCAAGATCTTTGAACTATCCATGTCTAGTCTCATTTACGTGCTCATTGTACAAATGTACGAACAAATACGCATATCAAATAATGTTTTGGTGGGGACATTATAATTATATTGGGAAGAAATATAAAAGGATTTGTAATAGGCTGTTCCTTCAAGAGAAAACTCATCATGATGTAAGGATATTATACATTTTCGAAACACTTTCTGAACAGTTTTGGATACCTCCTTATAAATAATGCAAGAGGGGACATTTTACTAACCAAGAATCTTCATAACATCCATCCTATGAGTCTATAAGTATTTAAACAATAAAAATAGAGATATTTGGGTTAGGGTCTTAGCCAATTTATAAACAAAGGCCTATTCCTTCGATTTCACTATCTTCCCAACACAATGTTCTTCATTATTTACAACCAGTTGATTAGATTTGATAGATTGTCATGACTCGAGCCTACACCCTTGACGTAGCTGGAACTGGAGAATCATTCTTTCCCCATAGAGAACCCTCATCATAATTCACAACGAGCTTAAAACTAATTAAAGCATAGGATGCTTAAAACTATATAAAATTCCTATAATTCATATATAAAGAATTAAATAAAATGATTAACTGTTAATATAATTAACAAAATTGAGAAATTTTAAATTCCATGGTAAATTCATACTCATAACGAGGATAGTTTGAGCCTTAACTCAAAAATTTTGTGGGGTGTTACATTATTTTCCCCTTTGTATCATTTTTTCCTTGAATAACCGCTAGACTTGTATGGAATGAGGTTACTCTGACCATAACCTCTATCTCATGAACCTTGCTACTAACACAGGATGGGCTGATTCTCACAAAGATCTAGAACATTTCTATATCATCTAAATAAAGAATAATGCTATTGTTAACATAGTCACACTCTCTTTAAAGTTACATCATCTAAAAAAAGAAATATATAGGATTAAGTAAGAATAGGAATACCATGCCTTGGGTAATATGACTGCTAATTATTGAGCTTTGCAACACCCCTCAACTACACTATTCTTTCCTTATGCCATACCTCATCGGCTGCACCTCATAGTTCCCTCAAGGGTACATTACTTCTCTTACCAAGGAATGAGTGGAGAAACACGATATTACAATATTCAGGCCTAACCCATAGAATGAAGGACAAAATCTTGCCCTATCAAGGCTGCTTCACCTACATCAAACAAACCAACAAAAGATCTACATCTTTGCCTATACAAAGCGTCTTAAAGGGATATCTGAATGGTGGAATGGTAGCTTTTACTAAAGGCAAACTAAATAAGAGAAAGGTGATCATACCAAATACCTTTGAAATCGATCACACAAGCTCTCAACATATCCTCTAAGGTCTGAATGGTAGGCTCTGCCTACCCATCCGTCTGTTTGATGAGATGTTGTACTTAGGAAAATTTGAGTACCAAGACATTTCTTAAATGACTTCAAGAAATGAGAGATAAACTAAGGACCTCTTTCTGAGCAAATACACAAGGGAACCCCATGGAATATCACAATCTCATTAATGTAAAGCTTGACATAGTCCTCCGCATAGTCCTCCACCGAATCTGTAGTCTTTACCACCAAAAAGCGAGAAGACATAGTCATCCTATTAACTATCACCCAAATTGAGTCATGTTATTTGTGATTATGAGGTACACTTGTGATGAAATTTATATTGATCACATCAAACTTCCAAGTAGGAATATCAATCTCTTGAGTCACACAACCTTGTTTTTGATGTTTCACCTTGACATGATGGGAATTGGTGTACTTACTCACAAAGTCTTTTATATCCCTCTTCATTCCATTCCACCAGTACACTTTTCGCATATCGCGGTACATCTTAGTGGAACATGGATGAATAGAATGCCTGGAGTTATGGGCTTCTACAAGAATATGTTGTCTCAACTCGCCCACATTAGGAACACCCAATCTACCCTGTTAGCAAATTACACCATCTCTTTTTTGGGAGAAAACCTCCACTCTCTGGTTATGGACTTCACCTATAAGTTTAAGCAAGATTGGATCACTGTATTGCTTTTCATTAACCTCCACTACCAAAGACTATTCTACCTCATTCTGAACTATTATACTATTGTCTGATATGATTATTATGCAAACTCTTATGCAAGAAAGCCTGTGAACACCCTTCACTAGATCCTTCATTTCTTCTTCAACATGGGCTACACTGCCCATAGATAATCTACTTAGGGAATCTGCAACTACATTCGCCTTACCAGGATGATAGTGCACACTTATATCATAATCCTTAAGAAATTCAAGCCAACTCCAATAGCGAAGATTCAAATCTTTCTTGGTGAACACATACTAAAGGCTCTTATGGTCAGTGAAGACATCTACCTGAACACCATTCAAGTTGTGTCTCCATATATTGAGTTCAAACACCACTGCTTCAAGCTTGAGGTCATGAGTTGGATAGTTCTTATAATGAACCTTATGTGGTCTAGTGGCATAAGCTATCACCTTAGCTCGCTGTATCAACACATAACCTAGGCCAACATTGGATGCATCGAAATAGATCACACAACCATCTGAACCCTCTAGTAGAGTCAAGACAAAAGCCGTAGTAAATCTTGTTTTCAACTCTACAAATTTTTTCTCACAACCATCTGACCATTGAAACTTGACCATCTTCAGAGTAAACCTAGTCAATGGTGATGCGATGGAAGATGATCCTTCCACGAACCATCTATAATAACCCTCTAGACCTAAGATACTTCATATATATGTAGTAGTGGTAGGTCTAGTCCATTGTTTCACTACTTCTATCTTTTGTTAATCCACTAAGATCCCTTCGGTAGATACAATGTGATGAAGAAAAGAAATGTATTGCAACAAAAACTCACATTTACTAAACTTAGCAAATAACTGACGATCTTCGAGAGTCTGCAGAACAAATCTCAAATGAGTAAATGAAGATATAATCAATAAAGACGATAAAGACCAAGTCCAAGTACTTTTTGAACACTCTGTTCATCAAATACATGAAAACTTCAATAGCATTGGTTAGTCTAAAAAACATTACTACAAACTCATAATGATAATACCGAGTTCTAAAGGTTTTTTTCAGAATATCACTATCTCTGACTCTATGTTTATTATAACCCAATCTGAGGTTTATCTTTGAGAAGTGACTAGAACCTTGATGTTGGTGAAACAAGTCATCAATCCTGGGATGGGATACTAATTCTTTATTGCGACCTTTTTTAAATGTCTATAGTCAACGCACATTTTGAGAGAACCATCTTTCTTCTTCATAAACAACATTTGTACACCCCATGGTGAAATACTAGGTCTGATAAAGCTCTTATCTAGAAGTTATTTAAACTGCTCTTTTAATTACTTAGGATCTGCGGGAGCCATTATGGAAGGAGGAATAAAAATAGGTTGGGTATCTTAAAGGAGATCAATTTCAAAGTCGATTTCCCTTTTGGGAGGGTCTTCGAGAAGATTTTTTTGAAATACTTCTGGTAATTCATAGACTACTGGAACTGACTCAAGAGTTGGGGCTTCAAGGTTATAATCCTTAGCCCGAACTAGATGATAGAGATGACCCATAGGTATCATCTTTCTGGCCTTAAGGTAACAAATAAATCCACCCATAGGCGCTAAGCTATTACCCTTCCTATCTAAGATTGGTTCGTCTGGAAATTGTAAACAAACAACCCTAGTACTACAATCGATGAAAGCATAACAAGAATGTAACAGATCCGTGCATAGAATGACATGGAAATCTACCATTTCTAACTCTACTAGACTTGCTGAGTTGACTTTCTCTGAGACTGTGACAGGGAAATTTCTGTATACCCGTCTAAAAATAATGGGGTCACGGAATAGAGTAGAAACTAAGAAGGGTTTTGAGAGAGTTTGTAGACAATCACTGAATTGGACTACTATACTATGTTACAAAAGACAAAGTAATGTCTTTTGTGTTTCCATTGAGTCAACCATATGTGAGTCGCATCCTTGAGTTTATACCTATCACTACCACTTACTAACATCACACCAAATATATTTCTTGACCTTAACTCTAAACTTTTATGGGTCTTTACAAACTTGCGGCCCTAAAAACATAGGCGGATTAATCCTAAAAAAATCACAAACTTTTGCTACCACTAATCGGTCATTTATATTAGTAGGAACTAGAACCTGCTGATTGTACTGGTTTGTCATACTTGAGCCAAAAACTTAATTGGCATTCTAAAACTCTGCATTCTAAGTTCCTTATATGGTAATAAAGGAACTATATTAGCATTGCGCGTATTAGCATTTCATGCCCAAGATGTACAAGAAGGCATGATCTTAAGCATACAATGTCAAGTTAGGATGGAATTTGATCATACCTTACGCACGATAAGAGTAAGAAGAAACTAATGTTTTTCCTAAAATACTTCATAGCGTCCCTCTCATTAGATATGGTGTAGTTCACACCCATTAAAAGGACTCTACTTTTGCAGACATCTAGGACTATTAAACCTATTGCTATGATACCATGTTTTGTCATGACCCGAGCAAACCCCGAGATGCAAACACTGAACCTTGAATAACAAGTGATCCCAAGATAACCCTACTGGCATAATCATGAGTATACTAAATAATATAAAATGATGCCTAAGCTAAATCATAATTTAATATTAAAAGATGGGGAATACCCATAGTCTATAACTGAGATATATTAAAACATATGAATTTAATACAATGAAATATTAACTCACTACTAAGCTTAAACTAACTATGTCTAAAATAAGCCTATAAACTTGACTACCAATGTTGGGAAAAGTCGTAGCTAAATCTAGCTAAACATAAACTAATTGACTTAAGACTAACATGAATCTCATGACTCTTGTCGTCGTTGAATGAAGACTGACCACTGAATTTGCTGAACTGGATATAAGAAAATTGATCTATGTATGATCTGGATATTGAGAACATGAACCTACATCATGAGAGATATAGCGCACATATGAGTTAATACTTGAAAGGTATTGAGTATTTAGGATAAAGTAAAGCGAAAATAAAACATAACTTAACAAGCATAATAGCAAGAATAATAATCTTACATGATAAACGGAGTTCTGAGCTAACTGGATCCAATTACCAAGCTAAAACATGCTAAAACTGAATACTGAATATACATATAAATGGTCAATGCAAAGAGTCTGAATGAATTGTAGGAGCTACTAATACCCGATAATAAAGAAACATGAGATAAATGTAGAGTCCGATGTAAACGCCCCATCGGGAGGACCCTATATACCCTGCCAAAGTTATAAAGGCATGCTGGCATGATCACTTAACTAATTGCCCACATATGGGGCTCACAACTTACTTGGCTAGTAGTTTTGGGACAATTAGAGCGCGCTGAACTGTAGACCAACTCGCTAGTATGCTACTCCCAATTAATTCTGTAAATGAACCTATTATGTCGGAGTTTCTGTAAATACTAGGTATCTCAAAACTGAACATGAAAACTGAGAATGCAACAATTAATCTGGAAATTATGCTTATATAATTGAGGCATGCATATATGAAGTGTCTGAAATATCTCACCTACTATCTGTGATTCATGATGTATAGAAGTACAAAGCTAGGGTTCTGAATTTTGTGCGACTATCAGAGTAAAAACATGATAAATTTATTTGGAAAATATATTTAATAAATTCATGAAGTTCTACCAAAGTTCTAGAAGTCTCATGTCTGAAAGTGATTTTTTTGATTTTTGGGGCAAGTGGATTTCTAAAACATTTTTAAGTGTATGAAATGCATGTATTTCCTTGTGGTATATGTTTTGTAGTTATAGGAATTGGTGAGGGGATGACTTGTCCCCACTGAGTAATTCTAAGGGATAAAAAACGTAATAAAATGTGAAGTGTAACGACCTGTTTAGTCGTTTTGAGTAGTGGAGTATTTCTGGTAATAATTGTCTGAGTCGACGGATCCCACGACGGACCATCACAGGCATGACGGACCGTCAAGGGTGTCTCGTTCCAAAACACATAGAATTTTTAAATTTGAGTACTGAGATCGACCCTCTGAACTTCGCAACGAATTGGCAGGACGGACCGTCACAGGCATGACGGACCGTCACAGACCCTTGGTGAAATTTAGTCTCTGAACTTTGTGACAGAAGCAGCAGGACGGACCGTCGCAGGAGCGACGGGCCGTCACAGCCTGCGTAACCCTTCCTGGGTCGAATTTCTATTAAATGTTTTAAGGTGCGTTTTGGACTATTCCTGCTTTTAATTATAAAGTTAGTGGTTGAATGTTATAATTCAATTACTTGGGGGTTAAAAGAGAGAAGCATGAAAATAGTAGTGGGGTATTTTATCATCTTTTATACTTAATTATATGCTAATTAGGGTAAAAGAAAGCGGGTTTGGATAAGAAAGAGAAAAAGAACAGAGAGAGAGAGGGAGAAACGATCGACTGAGAGAGAGGAAGAACACAGCTTTGGGAAAGAAGATTGCTTGATCGCAATTCTTCGGTGGAGGTAGGTCATGGTTTATGCTATATCATAGTAAACTCTTAATAGCGAATGATATGTATGGGTAGTATTGTAAACCCTTCTATATGCTTAATTGTGTGCTTGCATAATATGATTATATAATTGTGATAAAATGAGCATGATGAGGCTATTGAATCCTAAACTTTGAAACCTCTTTGTTAATGATGATGCCTTAGTATAAAAGAAGGCTTGATGAACTAAAAGAATGAGGTTAGTGGATCGGGTGTTACGTTCCGGCACCAGGATAGTATTAATGGATCGGGTGACACGTTGCGACACCAGGATAGTAATAATGGATCGGGTGTCACGTTCCGACACCAGGATAGTATTAATGGATCGGGTGTCACGTTCCGACACAAGGATAGTATGATGAGGATCGGAGTGTCACGCTCTGACACCAGGATAGTATGATGAGGATCAGAGTGTCACGTTCCGACACCAGGATAGTATGATGAGGATTGGAGTTTCACGTTCCGACACCAGGGTAGTAAAGAGAATGAATCTTTAAATATGTTAATATACCCAATTTAATGAACCTTTTCCTAAATGAGTATGGTATGGAGGCTTGAGTCTTCATGGGTGCACTTTACGTTATTTATCAATGATTCTTGCACATTGTTGTTACTACCTGTTAAATATTGTAGTTGATTTTATGATATTATCTGATATATATTGCTTTCTATTTTGAGTTGGCCGATGATACCTACTCAGTACTTGTGTTTTGTACTGACCCCTACTTGTATGTTTTCTTTTTGTTAATTGTGGAGTACAACAAACGTACCGTCGACTTCAACTCAACCGCAACTCTAGCCAGTCTTCATCACGTCAGATTTTAGGGTTAGCTATTATCCCTAGCTCGGACTTGATTCTTTCTTTCACGTCTTGATGTCTTGAAGTTCGGACATAGACCATCTCTTTTACTTATTTTAGCTTCTTAGATATTCTTAGATTTAGTAATTTGAGGATAGATGTTCTGGTGATGATGACTTCCAGAATTTGGCGATAATGATAAGTTTTGAGTTTTAGAAGTAATTATTGATTTCATTAATGAGTTTTAAGTCTTCCGCATTATATTTTTGTTCATTATGGTTGAATGTTGGGGTTTATATTGGTTGGTTTTCTCACATAGGAGGGTAAGTGTGGGTGCCACTCGCGGCTCGATTTGGGTCGTGACAAACTTGGTATCAGAGCATTAGGTTCGTTGGTCTCATCACACAAGAACGAGTCTAGTAGAGTCTTAAGAAACGGTAGGGGGACGCCTTTACTTTTCATTGAGAGGCTATAAGACTTTAGGAAAACTCCATTCTTTGTTTCTTTCGTGCTATTACATGGGTCCAATTGGTATCTAGGTGATACAAATTGGTATCTGACCATCTTCACTCTATTTCGCAGATGGTTAGAACTAGAGCAACAACTGCGCCAACACCAACACCGGCAAGACAAGATGCGTCTGAGCCAGCCACTGGGGCTGTAACTCGAAGAGGAGTAGTGGCAAGAGGCTGTGGAACAGGTCGCGGGAGGACGTCCTCTAGAGGAAGAGGACAACCACCTAGCCCATCTGGTACTAGGGCGGTGACTCCTCCATCGACTGAGGAAGTAGTAAGAGAGGGTGAGGAAGGGGAAAATGAGCAAGTGCAGAATGAAGAATTGCCACCCCAACCTACAACAGAGATGATTAATCAGGTTCTTGTCTATCTTAGCGGGTTATCTGATCATGGCCAAACACCTCCATTGTTTTCTGCACCAGCACCTCAGGTTCCGGAGGTACAACATGCAGCTACTGTGGCTCCCCGCATGGATGCCTCATTGGAAATAGGCACGTTTCCTTGGTTGACTACAGGGCCTATAGTGACAAGTGATCAGCATGAACTTTACAGTAAGTTCTTGAAATTGAAACCTCCAGTCTTCAAGGGTGCTGAATCTGAGGATGCCTACGATTTTCTGGTTTACTGTCACGAGTTATTACATAAAATGGGCATGGTGGAACGATTTGGTGTTGAGTTTGTAACCTATCAGTTTCAGGGAAATGCCAAAATGTGGTGGCGGTCACATGTTGAGTGTCAACCCACACAGGAACCACGTATGACTTGGGCGTCATTCTCTAGCTTATTTATGAAGAAGTATATCCCCTGGACCTTGAGGGATAGGAGGAGATATGAGTTCTTGAGCCTAGAGTAAGGTAGGATGTCGGTTACTGCATACGAGGCTATGTTTCGTGCTCTATCAAGGTATGCCACCCAGCTTTGTTTCAGTCCACAAGTGCGGATTCGCCGTTTTGTGAAGGGGTTGAGGTCAGAGTTGTGGATTTCAGCCTTACAGGTAGCGGCTATAGCAAAATCCTTTCAGGAAGTGGTAGACTTCGTGATAGAGGTGGAGGGAGTGAAGCAAGATGACTTCACCATGGCATCGACATCAAAAAGTTTTCGTAAGGGAGGTGAGTTTAATGGTTCTTACTCCAGAGGACAGGGTTTAGGAGGTTACCCAATCCGACCAATTCAGTCCTCACTACAGGCTGTAGCTGGGGGTCCACCGCAGACCGGTCATCATTTTTCTGAGTTTGGTGGTTATCCCCAGACTTTGTCATTCTCTCAGAGACCTATGCTTGAATCCAGAGAGTGTTATGGATGTGGGGAGACTAGACATATTAAGAGGTATTGTCCAAAATAGAGTTACAGACCTCCAATAGTCAGAGGTAGAGGTGGTCATGGAAGAGGCCGTCATTCTGGAGGACATGTTGGTCGAGGTAATGGTGGTCACCAAAACGGTAGGGGTGACGGGCAAACTGGAGCCACTAGAGCACAACATGATAGGGGCAACGGGCAGACAGGTGATAGGGCCCATTGTTACGCTTTACCCGGGCAGTCTGAGGCGGAGACATCTGATGCTGTTATCACAGGTAATCTTTTGGTTTTCGATTGCATGGCTTCTGTATTATTTGATTCAGGCTCTACATTTTCATCTGTATCTTCCTCATTTGCTACTAGTCTTAATTTACCTTGCGAATTGCTTGGCATGCTTATTTCTGTTTCCACTCCGGTGGGTGAGTCTCTGATAGTTGAAAAGGTATAGGTCTGGTCTGGTGACTTTTGTGGGGAGCAATACGTATGTAGACTTGGTTATCTTAGAAATGGTTGACTTCGATGTAATTCTGGGTATGACTTGGCTCTCTCCAAATTTTGCAATCTTAGATTGTAATGCTAAAACTGTAACGTTGGCCAAGCGTGGGACAGATCCGTTAGTATGGGAGGGTGACTACACTTCCACCCCGGTTCGTATCATCTCCTTTCTTCCTGCTAAGAGAATGGTTAGTAAGGGTTGTTTCGCTTTCTTGGCACACCTTAGGGATGATACTACCCAAGTACATTCAATTGAGTCGGTTTCGATAGTCCGTGAGTTTCTATATGTGTTTCCCGCAGACCTTCCTTGTAAGCCACCAGATAGAGATATTAACTTCTGCATTTATCTTGAACCGGGTACTCGCCCCATTTCTATACCCCCTTATAGAATGGCTCCCGCGGAGTTAAGAGAGTTAAAGGCTCAACTTCAAGAATTGTTAGGAAAAGGCTTCATTAGACCAAGTGCATCCCCTTGGGGTTCTCCTATTTTGTTTGTGAAGAAGAAGGATGGAAGCTTTCGGATGTGCATAGACTACAGACAACTGAATAAGGTAACCGTTAAGAACAAGTATCCTCTTCCTCGCATCGATGATTTGTTCGATCAGTTACAAGGTGCTTGTACCTTCTCAAAAATTGATTTGAGATCTGGTTATCATCAATTGAAAATACGGGCAACGGATGTGCCCAAGACTGCTTTTCGGACGAGGTATGGGCATTATGAGTTCTTAGTAATGTCTTTTGGGCTTACGAATTCCCCTGCTGCTTTCATGAGCTTGATGAATGGAATTTTTAAGCCATATGTAGATCTCTTTGTCATTGTATTCATCGATGATATACTGGTATACTCAAAGAGCAGGAAAGAACATGAGGAGCATTTGACAATTGTATTGGAAATGTTGAGGGAGAAAAAGCTTTATGCCAAATTCTCTAAGTGCGACTTTTGGCTAGATTCAATGTCCTTCTTGGGGCATGTGGTTTCTAAGGATGGAGTGATGGTGGATCCTTCGAAGATCGAAGCAGTGAAGAATTGGGTAAGACCCACTAATATTACAGAGGTAAGGAGCTTTCTTGGTTTAGCTAGCTACTACGTCGGTTTGTCAAGGGATTTTCTTCTATTGCTTCCCAATTGACAAAATTGACTAAGTAGAGTGTTCCATTTGTATGGTCGGGCGAGTGCGAAGAAAGCTTTCAGAAGCTCAAGACTTTGTTGACTACTGCACCAATCCTCACCTTGCCAGTGGAAGGGAAGAACTTCATTGTTTATTGTGATGCATCTTATTCTGGTTTGGGTGCAGTGCTATTCAAGAGAAGAATGTAATTGCTTATGGTTTGAGGCAATTAAAGGTGCATGAAGGCAATTACCCGACCCATGATTTGGAGTTGGCTGCGGTAGTGTTTGCATTAAAGAAATGGAGGCACTATCTATATGGGATTAAATGTGAAGTTTATACAGATCACCGTAGTTTACAGTATGTCTTTACTTAGAAGGATTTGAATTTAAGACAAAGAAGGTGGATGGAACTTCTGAAAGACTATAACATCACTATCTTGTATCATCCAGGAAAAGCTAACGTTGTGGCAGAATCTTTAAGTAGAAAGGCAGGGAGCATGGGAAGTCTAGCTCATTTGCAGGTTTCTAGACGCCCATTGGCTAGAGAAGTTCAGACTCTGGCTAATAACTTTATGAGGCTAGAAGTAAATGAGAAGGGAGGATTTTTGGCTTGTGTAGAGGCAAGATCTTCCTTTCTTGACAAGATCAAGGGAAAACAGTTTGATGATGAGAAATTAAGCCGAATTCGGGATATGGTGTTGCGAGGAGAGGCTAAAGGAGCAATAATGGATGAGGAAGGTGTTTTGAGAATTAAGGGAAGGGTATGTGTGCCCCGTATTGATGATTTGATCCACACTATTCTTACAGAGGCACATAGTTCCGGATATTCTATACATCCTGGGGCAACCAAGATGTAGCGTGACCTAAAGCAACACTTTTGGTGGAGTAGAATGAAGCCCGACATTGTTTATTTTGTTGCCAAATGTCAAAATTGTCAGCAAGTAAAGTATGAACACCAGAGGCCCGGAGGAAAACTTCAGAAAATGCCCATTCCAGAATGGAAGTGGGAGAGAATTGCAATGGACTTCGTGGTTGGTTTTCCCAAGACAATGCGTAAGTATGACTCCATTTGGGTGATTGTTTATAGGTTAACTAAGTCTTCTAATTTCATTCCGGTCAAGGTGACTTACAATGCAGAGAAGTTAGCCAAACTTTACATCTCGGAAGTTGTTCGATTGCATGGGGTTCCACTCTCCATCATATCAGATAGAAGTACGCAGTTTACTTCTAAGTTTTGGAAAACATTACATACGGAATTTGGTACTAGGTTGGACCTTAGTACCGCATTCCATTCTCAGACCGATGGTCAGTCTGAGCGAAAGATTCAAGTGTTGGAGGATATGCTTCGTGCATGTGTGATACAATTTGGTGGCCATTCGGACAACTTCTTACCCTTAGCAGAGTTTTCATACAATAATAGCTATCACTCAATTATTGATATGGCCCCATTTGAAGCATTGTATGGGAGAAGATGTAGGTCTCCCATTGGGTGTTTTGATTCATTCGAGGTTAGACCTTGGGGTACTGACCTTCTGAGGGAATCGTTAGATAAAGTGAAATGCATTCAAGAAAAGCTTTTAGCGGCTCAAAGCAGACAGAAAGAATATGCAGATCGGAAGGTTAAAGACTTGGAGTTTATGGAGGGTGAGCAAGTCTTACTGAAGGTTTCGCCCATGAAAGGGGTGATGTGGTTTGGTAAGCGAGGTATACTTAGTCCAAGGTACATTGGTCAATTTGAAGTTCTGAAGCGCGTGGGGGAGGTAGCTTATGAATTGGCCTTACCCCCAAGACTGTCAGGAGTGCATCCGGTATTTCATGTGTCTATGTTTAAAAAATATCATGGGGATGGAAACAACATCATTCGTTGGGATTTAGTCCTGCTTGATGAGAATTTGTCTTATGAGGAGGATCCTGTTGCTTTTTTAGATAGAGAAGTCCGCAAGTTGAGGTCAAGAGAGATTGCATCCATGAAGGTTCAAAGGAAGAATCGGCCGGTTGAAGAATCCACTTGGGAGAAAGAGGCTGATATGCAAGAAAGATACCCACATTTGTTTACAGATTCAGGTACTCCTTTTCGCCCTTTTTTTTCTTCTTGTGATCGTTCGGGGACGAACAATGGGTAAATTGGTATCTATTGTAACGACCTGTTTAGTCGTTTTGAGCAGTGGTGTATTTCTGGTAATAATTGTCTAAGTCGACGGATCCCACGACGGGCCGTCACAGGCACGACAGACCGTCGAGGATGTCTCATTCCAAAACACTTAGAATTCTGAAATTTGAGTACTAAGATCGACCCTCTGAACATCGCGATGAAATGGAAAGACGGACCGTCACAGGCATGACGGACCAAAACAGACCCTTAGTGAAATTTAGTCTCTGAACTTTGTGAGGAAAGCAGCAGGATGGACCGTCACAGCCTGCATAACCCTGCCTTGGTCGGAGTTCTGTTAAATGTTTCAAGGGGCGTTTTGGACTATACCTGCTTTTAATTATAAAGTTAGTGGTTGAATGTTAATAATTCAATTACTTGGGGGTTAAAAGAGAGAACCTTGAAACAAGTAGTGGGGTATTTTATCATCTTTTATACTTAATTATATGCTAATTAGGGTAAAATAAAGAGGTTTTGAATAAAAAAGAAAAAAAGAACAGAAAGAGAGGGAGAAACGATCGATTGAGAGAGAGGAAGAATGCAGCTTTGGGAAAGTAGATTGCTGCATCGCAATTCTTCGGTGGAGGTAGGTTATGGTTTATGCTATTTCATAGTAAACTCTTAATAGCGAATGATATGTATGGGTAGTATTGTAAACCATTCTATATGCTTAATTGTGTGCTTGAATAATGTGATTATATAATTGTGATAAAATAAGCATGATGAGGCTATTGAATCCTAAACTTTGAAACCTCTTTGTTAATGATGATGCCTTAGTATAAAAGAAGGCTTGATGAACTAAAAGAATGAGGTTATTGGATCGGGTGTCACGTTCTGGCACCAGGATATTATTAATGGATCGGGTGTCACGTTTCGACACCAGGATAGTATTAATGGATCGGGTGTCACGTTCCGACACAAGGATAGTATTAATGGATCGGGTGTCACGTTCTTACACCAGGATAGTATGATGAGGATCGGAGTGTCACGTTACGACACCAGGTTAGTATGATGAGGATCGGAGTGTCACGTTCCGACACTAGGATAGTATGATGAGGATCGGAGTGTCACGTTCCGAGACCAGGGTAGTAATGAGAATGAATCTTGAAATATGTTAATATACCCAATTTAATGAACCTTTTCCTAAATGAGTATGGTATGAGGAAATGACCATTTCTATAAAATCGCAAAATTCATTGCATTGAACATATTCATCATTCATAAACTTTATATTATGTATTGTTTTTCTTGTGAGTTCCTTTGTGTGGAAGTTTTTGTTTAGCGAATAAGTCGTTTGTTGTTCAAGATGTATAAATGTTAAAGTGTTTTTGTTGAGTTGCATGTTATGTATACTGTAAATTGTTATGTTGGGATGGTTGTATGCAGTTTGTAGTTGTGGAGCTCCGGTCGGGGAAGTAGGAGCACCCTGATTCTTTTCCATTATATTGCGTTTAGAGGTTTTCATTTTCCATACAATGTGATTTTCTACTCACCCCTTTATTCTATAAAATATTTTGTAGTTTACGAGCTCAGATCTTCGTGATACCTTATATCCCTTCATTTTCAGCTTCTTGTGGAGATTTATGAGGTAGTTGTTTGTCTTTTAATCGAATTAACTTACCATATTTATGATTTTCTTTTTACTGGAAATACAATGTCAATTGTGAGTTGCATATTTCAATTTAGTATTTACATTTGTTACTTGTACACATGAAGACCAGATTTATGTGATATTTTTAGTGAATTGTTAAATTTTTGCATTTTATTGTAATAGTTGAGATTTAGGCTGAGTTATCTTTGTGGAATAAGACGAGTGTCATCACTTCCATTTTTGGGTCGAAACATCGACCCATAATTATCCGGAGAATGGTAACCGGTTTCATATTTCTACCAGAAGATGGTAATTGTTCCAAGTTAATTATGCCGAAAAGTGCAAGCTGGCCCATTTAACTAACCATAATCTGAAACACGAGTATATACTTCATGTCATATATTGAATTCATGATTTCACGGAATTGATAATTAATCTATTTCATTAACAACAAGGGTTATCAACATTGCAACATTCATATGTAACACCCCCTATTCTACATGTACTAGTTTTATGAATATGTCGCTTAAAATTTTTCTTGTGCTATAGTTAGGGACTGAATTTCCTATGTTAATAATGACTATAGGATATGTTTAAAATTGTAATATCTGGTTCCTTCCAACAAATATACGAATTACTTAAATGAAAAATGAATCTAACTTCGGATAGTACAATGTTGTATTCTATGTAAAAGTTTAAATGGTCAAGTGCATATTAGTGCTAAGTTCTTGCAAAAAAACTAAGATGGGTAAAATGGTGTAAAATAATTGAGGTGAATCTTGCATAAACCATGTTAGTAGGTTACAAGTAGATGATGCACCTATTTAGAATTAGTAAACTGTATTTTATGTGAAAAAGGGCATGTAGGTGATGCAACTATTTATAATCAGTGGATTGAATATAAAGTTAAAAGAAACAAGTAGGAGATTCACCTATACTGAATAAGCAGACTGCATTTAAGTGAATTGAGAAAGTAGATGATGTAACTACTAAAATTTTTTTGGGAGAAACGAAGGAGGTGATACACCTGCTTGATTAAAAGTAAAGGACCATATTAATTTTCCAATTTAATTATTGAAAACGTCCGAAAGGGTCCTCTAAAGAACAAAAATTTATCAAAACTCCTTCATCACGTATTTTCCATGAAGTTAATCCACAAGAGAGCCATTGAAGATCCAAAGTGTTGTGGCCTTCAATTTCCCAATTAGAATCTGTAGGAAACAAGTGTTTTTACAATACGAGTTGGTAGAACATCTACATCTTAAGGAATTTAAGTGAGGAATATTATTTAACATCAGGGTTAAGGGAACAAGACACCTAAACCTTAACAAATCCAACTCTCAGCAAGTGATGTTTCTTTGAAGTTCAATCAATGGAAATTTTCATTCCTCTCTTGTTCTTGCATTGTTTGTGAAAGATTGTATGTGTTAATGAACTTAGGAATGTTTCCTCTATACGGTGTGGGCTTGGTCAATGTTCAAGAAGGATGTGCTCGTTGGGACAGTGATGGTGTGGAGTCCCCTTAAAATTTAATTGTGATCTTATTTTGAGCATCTTATATATAATATTAGTTGGAACTCATGTGGTGTTGACCCATAGACGTGAGTTCAGATCTTATTTAGGGACAGTTTTCTGTATAATAAAATAAAAGGGTGTTACTGGATATATGGAGAAGTCATGGGAATTAATTAGAGTATAGATCATTGAAAATGTAGTGATACACCACTTAATTGTGTGTTGCATGAGCTTACATCCTGTCTTTCCTTCAATACTGTTGTCCAGATGTGATGATGCCCGAAGGGTTTCGGAGGACCTGATAAGAAGGATGTATAATTTGCAAATATAATTAGGGTAAAATGGATGGGATGAACTCTATATGGCATCAATTATAGATAAACTTCCAATTACTATTTTGGGCTTATCAAGAAACACAAACTTTACATCAACTACTAATGCTAGTGTTTATTTTTATTCCATTTTTATGAATAATCTTAAAAGAAATGGCTAAATGTTACGACCCAATGTTACACCCTAGATGTTAGTGCACTATCGAATAATAACACGGTGTACTTGACCTCTACGAATTCTTATACAAGGACTTCGACATCCTTTATCACATAAATATAATATATTGGAAAATTAAAAACTTTTCATAGCACATGATATACTAGAACATTACTTCATATATATGTGTGTGTGTGTGTGTGTGTGTGTGTGTGTGTGTGTGTATGTATGTCTGTATGTTTATACATATACACATATATAAAAACTTCATAATACATAGTTAGGCACTAAGTCTTTTTGCAAACTTATATTCAACTTCATAAAAGTAGATTAGGGACACAACCCTTACAACCTAGAACAATAACTAAGCTAATGCATAAACTGTAAGAATAAATTGACATAGGACATCCTTGAATAATAAGTTTCCCCTTTCCTTGATATTGGGAGATATATCCAACCTCTTCAATTAGGAGACATCTTTTAGCAATCACCACCTACACTTTGTGTAAAAAGATAAAGAAGAATGGTACTATTAAAAGAATGCACTAAGTATGACAACAAAAAAAAACATATATTTAATTTTTAATCATTAATCACGTCTTTTTATTGTATTTAATGAACATTGGAATAATAAAACAATATAGTTCATATGCATAAAGTAACCACGAATACAATTCATAATATTATATAAAGCCATTTATCATACTTAAAGTAATACTAAATAAATATTATGCAATGTTTTTCATTTAATCATACTTCTTCCTTAAGTAACCCTCAAGTGTACTAAGTACAATGTATCACCTTGAAGTCACCTGAAATAGTCTCTCATAGATACATTTCAGAAACGAAACCACATATGTTCACAAGTCATACGCACATAATAAATATACGCTTCACATAAACACCAACATCTAAGACAACCTCTAAGTCACACTAGTGCAATGTGTTGGTAGTACCCCATAATAGTACTTCCACAAAGTGTACCTAAGAATTCACCCTATACTAGGCCTAACATACTAAAAAAGTCATAACATCTTCATTTATAAGTAGACATAAGGGCACATACTTCATAAAAATCATATAGGGACTCACTCCTTTACTATAACATTAGTTATAACTCATTTGGTTCATAAAAAAATAAAACTAACCTCGCTACCCCCTTTTGCAAGCTTCATTGTGCAATGTACACATGACTTCCCATACCCCCACATATACGAAATAAACCCATTTAGAAGCCGTAAGTATAATTCACATGCATTTTCATACTTCAGGTCCTGACATAACAAAGTCACTTAACATGCATTCATACAATTCATACATACCATCACATAAGTCTTACAATCACACAATATTCCATTCCAATCCTATCATTTCTTGACTTCATCTACTACAATGCATAGGTAGATTCAATATTCCTTCATATTCATATCTTAATTCATTACTTAACCTTCAGTGGCATTTCCATAACCGACATAGACCATGTGAACTACCTGGAATTCGGTGTTCTACTCCCACACAAAAAAGAGAGGGTTAACACTTGCCTAACGTATAACCTTTGGTACATTTCTCTCTAGGTTAAATCCACAAGCTATAAACTACATGGGCACATATTTATGGAACAAGGAGATTGCTTCTAGAAATCTTAATTTGCTAGCGTGGAGGTTTCCATCTCTTGAGACAACATCTAGGTTTGGAACCTGGACTTTTTAAACGTAAAAGTTCTCTTTGTGGTATCTCGGACTAAGTAAACGTGAATCCCCCACTCTCATTTTTCATGTTCACTCAGTTTTATCTAAACTACCTTTTTAAACATCATTAAAACTTTACATTACATTAGTTCAAAAGGATTTGGCTTTAGGGACTTGCTACCTTATACATCATATAGCTCAATGGTATCTAAAATGAGAATGTCCTATTATCATATTACCTATAATATGTGACAATGTCCTTTCACATAATAATATTATTCAATACCTTCATGTGTGTGTGCATACATATGTAAGATCTACCTGTCACAAAAACCCCTCTAGACCACACATTCTCATAACTCATAAATCATATACTTTACATGCATATAAATATGTAATGATTCATTGGAAAACTAGTCTTTCCTTAGTCATCATGAATCTACATACTCATAGATATGCGTAAAGTGTGTGTACATTTGGTCAACATGATCACATAATAGCTATAACATAGTGTTGAGGAAGTCACCCTCTAAAGATCACCACACATGTACAACATTCTTCAAGTGTTAATCAAACCACACATATAGAGTATTAAGAACTATAGACTACACACTGTCACATCACATCATAGGAGACAAGAGCATATTAAACATTAGAATAGAAGACTCCTAGTATACTTTGGGGATCATGCTACAAGAGTATTCAATATCATTAGAAATATAGAACACACATAATCGTAAAATAATCATCCACATACGTACAATATCATCCACAAACCTAGATCATACAACTAGTGTGGAAGTCTACAATTATAACTTGATATAACATTAATTTACTTAGAACATGTTACTAGAATAAAGGCTAAATCCTCATACTTCCTATACATGGCATAATGATATAAATTCATCGTGCATGTAATTCCCTAAAGTACATGATCATAACACACAAATATGTACAGTAATGTAAACACTGAAACTTTATGTGGACCATACAAATCATCACAATTCAATATACATTCTAGGCTAAATAGGGGAAAATAGGTCAACTTACCAATTCTCCATATAAATATTCATACTTAATGAATTCCCAACAATTTATAATCACTTTACTTAAATGAATATAGAACTAAGGAATTCATTATAATATAAACATAAATTAATCATCATATCATCAAGATCACAAGACCCACATTATAGGTCAATTCGAGAAATAAGGAGACTCGTGGATTATTTATAAAATTGGATATAAATTCTTCATAATAATATTAGATAATCTTATACTTATCATTAGACTTATTTTGAAATCAATTTGAGAAAGAACCCTTGGCTAGATTAAAAGATAGTTATTTTGTTCATAATATCTTCTTTGGAAACCTTTAAAGGAACTCCTTCGATGAATGGTTAACTGAGGATCAAGGATTAACATACATTAATAGAATAAAATCCCAAAATTAGGAAAAGAAATCACTTGAAAATTCATCTTCTAGCTTGAGCTTGAGATTTTCCTCCAATGGAGGTTTTAGTGTATTTGGAAGAGAAAAGGGTTTTGGGGATTTAGATTTCTTAATCGTTATTGGAGTTTTTACATGGGAAAAGTGTTATATATGATATAAAAACAGTTTATAACCGATTCTCAAAGTTACAAATACTCCCCCATACTTATTGGAATATCTAGACATGTAAAATTTTACGTTAAAACGATGCACCCGGATCTGGAAAGTGGTTGCACTTCGCGTACGCAGCTCCTTATTTTGCCTCACTGAATTTTTGAGGTAGTGAAACTCGTGTAGGGCGCACAATGTACAGTCACTCAGTACAGGAGTGCAACGCGGGACTGCACCAAAATATTGGTGTTGCACGCAGCCTTGGGCAGCCTCCTTGTTCAACAATTGGGTTCTCCTCAACGACCCTTGGGGTGGTCCCTCGGAAGTCGTACCCAAATGTTTTTACCCTAAACATGTTGATTAAGGTACTAGGATCACATAAACATTTTTAGACTCCATACAACACAAAAAATCAAGGCAAACATTAAAGGACACACTAGAACGCCTAAAGACCTAACTTTCGAACGTCTTTGATGTTCTTGGACGTTTGACCTCCAAACATCTTTAAATCAATTATATATTCTGTAAAACACTTTATTAACACGATTTAAACCTTTTTGAACACATTTAAGGCTCTAGTAACTTTATTTCATTTTAAGGGTCCTAACAGTCTCCCCCATATAGAAAAATATTCATCTTTGAATGAAACTAAACACTTTAAACACTTTCAGGGACATAAGGGCTTGAATAGCAGCTCGAAACATCATCATGTTATCACATAATAGTCAATGCACCAAACTTCTAAGGAACACCAAATTCATAAAACCATGCAACAAAAACAACGTAATCAAAAATGGACTACTTCAACAATTCTTCCCATGCATACATACTTCTTCATATTTATTACCATTTAGAGGAACTACATTCTACAATCTTTTGGAATTTTCATTATTTCGTCACAAAGTTAGACATACAATGGATTTTAATTGAACACATAGTAATAATCAACACTTCAACTCATAAGAAAATTTTAAATAATTCATTTAGTTGTACAAGAATTATTAATGATGTAAATCAACTAGAATCTTATAGTGACATAATACCATCAAGGTCATATATTACATTACCATGTTTTATTTTATTCAGGGAGGAGCTACCCTCTCATAGTCACAACATATACACATGGCATCATACAGTTCATATAAAAGCAATTCATAGAGGTTACTTCAGATTAAGGAGGATTTCTTTACTCCATACCACATTAGGATTATACTTACTTCCTTAAGAAATAAACATGGTAGGTTAGACAAAGCATATCACTACATTAGCAAGTAAACTTACAGTTTTCTATTTCTATTGTGTCACTAGCTCTCATAAACATGCATCATTTTAGGGAAATTTATTGAAATTTTTAGACACACCAATAATTATAGGCTAGACAAACCATCACTCATCAATAGTGATCCTGTAATAACACTTCCCAAATCTCAAAAGTTACACATTTTTCAAATAGACTCATCTTATCTCATTTAAAGAAGACTCAACTTCTCACTGTGAGGCCAAAACACCACACAAGATGAGTGACAACAAGTATGCTCATTGAGCTGTCTCATGAAGTTAAATGCACATTTATCATATAAAGGTGTACAACAAATGAGAAACATGCAATCTATCAAAAATTACTTTTTCATGTAATGATGACCTTTTTAAGATTCTTAACATAGTGTCATTTATGATATGCATCACATATGGAGAACATGCAAATTATCCTTTTGCAGGACTTCTATCATGAAGAAGCTACATAGGAACCTTGGTTTTGGGCTTGTGTAAGAAAAGAAGAAAAATATAGGGATATGTACAATCTTACTACTCAAATAATCCTCTCCCACTCTCATGCCCAGAGCACATACCCCAGATGAGACCGGCGTCATTGTCCTCTTAGAGGACTTCGACAAGCCCTTAGCATTCGTCAAAACATGTAATGAGAAAAAAAATGCAGAAAAATTTAATCTTTTACATTCTATTTGATGTATACTTATACGTTATACTTATCATACATAAACTATACAATATTCTACTAAATTATCTCACATATATAAAAAAACCTAAAAGATTGCAAATCTAGACTTAGCCAATTTATAGTCAATATGCCATTTGGGCCTTGATACAAAAAAATCTAAACAGACATGATGGAATTAGAATGATACTAATATCTAATAAACTCTTCATAAGTTTGAAAATAAATGACAGCGTCCCGAACATGAGGACCTATGAAGACTTGGAGAAAGAGTCCCAATTCTCTTCAAATCAACCACCTTAAAATTTAATGTACGGAACTTAAAGATTAGTAATATAAAGTAATGGGGTTAGTACGCCAAATGTACTAAGTATGGGTGTATGCACATAACACATAACAACATGCATGAAAAAGGATTATTTATCACTTCAGTAGAAATTATGCTAAGTCATGTTAACTTCTTCACTGCACATACCATAGAAAATATACAAGTGAAGGATTCCATCAACATAAATCATGATCGTAATCAAAGGCATATTATCGTAGGTGTTCTACCGGCCAAAGTAGAACCTACATGACATAGCTTTATAGGTGGATCCACTAGCTTGTATCCTATGGTGGCAGCATAGTAAAACAACTAGGAGATGTATTAGAGCCCCATTGTTTCACATACATGGCAGCCTCAATCTCATGAGAGTCATCGTGAACCTACCTACAAACTAGGGAAGGGACACCTCTCATATCAAGTTCATCGGTGCTTAGCTTAAGTCCCTTTCTTGAATAACCTTTAAGTTGCCTTCGATCATAAACTTATCATAGGTCATAGGATAATAATTCTTTTTATAAACATGATCATGAGCTCTTTATGATTAGATGAGAATTTCTTTTCATCATAACTATTTGTATGTTAGATTAACACAACATAGTCATCTTGTATAAAGCATATTAGAGAATAACATAACTTTCATTTATCGTGTTCTTTTAATGATCTCAAAAATAACATATTCATACCCCAACATATCCACATATAAAAATTATATATACTTATCATAATTTATAGGCTGACATAAACATTGTAGAGTAATCACAACTTTAGAAGACTTACCTCTTGCTTCCATAAACCTTATTAAAGATCTTATATTCCACTTACAACATTCATAAGCATAACATAGTGAAATACTCAATGAAATAATCAAGACAAACTATTACAAATATGTACAATAACAATGCATTATATAGGGTAAAGGATAATTGTAATATAAGAGTTCATCTAGTCTTAGTTCCAATCCCTATGTTTTCATATTATTAACTAGTAGAGACAATCATATGAAACCTTCATATAGATAAAAACATTCTCCACACTAAATTCAAACATACTAACAACATAATCATAAATTCGTGTGAAATAGAGTAGGAAGAACACTTACTTTTCATTGAAAATCATAAATCTGGGGTTAGGAAGAAAATACGTTTTGTAGTGTAAAAACCCTGGAATTGAAATTCTTGAGAACTTATATTTGAATGGACCTATAAGGGAAAGGAATCCCAAGAGTGAAAAATCCATACCTTATAGATGAAGAATCCATGAAAAATTAGTTGAAAACCCTGAGGTCTTCGTCTTCTTCCTTAAGCTTTTCTTGTTCTTTAATGGAGTTTGGAGAAGAGTGTGTTCTTGAGAGAATGGAAGAAATTAAGTTTCATCTGTTTTGGGACGTATAAATGGGTCTAAAACTTACCAAAAATAAATATTACCCTACATTTAAATGGGTATTTATAATAACTTAAATTACCAAAACTACGACTTATACGATTCTGGGAAGAAGCGGCGTGTCACGAAGCCAAATCCCGCCATTTTAATTCAATTTTGAGTTGAGGTAGTGAGGTTCCTGTAAGCCTCACTTCGTGAGGTTGCCTCTCAAATATTGAGGCAGAATACCTCGTGTCAGGTGCACGACACACGCTATGCCTCCACTTCTGCCTGCTCACAAGTTTCCAGGCAGCCTGCCCACCCATCTTTGGGTCCTCCCAAATGTCCCTTCGGGTGATCCTTGTGGTGTCGTTACCGTACTTTTGTACCCTTTGTATTACATACACCTATCCAAGGTCTCATAACAAGTTTTGATATTCATTTGACAATTCAAAACCTTCACCAAATATACGAATGTCAACTAGTTCGAATTAGCTTATTTCTTTATGTCAAGGTCTTTTTTAGTCGTTTTGGCTCTAACATTTTCCACATGAGTTTATTACTTTAATATATGTCTGGAAGCAAAATTTTTAACATTATTTGATGGATTAATATCTAGTATAAGTCAAGGCATTTCCGTAGTGTTACACCTACTTAGGATAAACCCATATAAAAGAAACTCATCTTAACTCTAGTGGAAGTTTTGGCTTACCAACCTTATTAACTAAGTACATTTCACGACCAGAGACAACACATTAAAAGTTAGGTCCAATCTAGGAATTTGACGTGGCGTAGTTCACCTCTCAGAGGTCTTGTACAAACAATTTCGTATCATTCATCGCATATAAACATATGAAAAGTAGTGCGGAATTAAAACATTTCATAAACATTCAATAAGTCTTTAAAAATTCTTTCATATAAAATTATAGGAAATACAAAGTCTCACTTCGTCAAATTTTAGAGACAAGATTACTTTGGGAAATGTCCCGTACACAATACCAATATAGAAATACTTAGTCTATTACAATACTTCGATAAAGGAAAGAAAAGACATCTATGCCCTTGAGTCAAATGAGGACATACTTAAACTTCACTTGAATGATGCTACAATGCAAGTCTTCATTCCCAAATTCTCCTCACCTACCAACCTCTATGAGATAGACAATATCATGGAATTAGTACAACCAAATGTACTAAGTATGACATAATACATATAATCATGAAAACAGACATTTATAACAAATATGCATCTTTTTCATTTAAAAATCATAATATAATCATAAAAATAACATTTAAAATCTTAGAAACACATAAAATTTTTAAAGTTCTATAAGTTACATTATAGTGATTGTTTTCCAATGTTACAGTGAAGTTCCTCACTAAAATCTTTCCTAAGACTAACTTAAGTAAGATAAAGAGAGACCTCCCATGCATCAGTTCTAGGAACAAATAAATTATCCTTTAGACCACCGATAATGAGATCAACACAAACATACAGGACATCGTACACATGAAATGAGATTCATTTACAAAAGGTGATTCTAAGTCTCACTTGATTGAGTTTTTAAGTGACTGCCCATATATTTTCTTACACACACACTTAAGAGATCCTATAGACTACCTAAAATAGAATCATTCGCACTTAATACAACAACATAAAGATGATATGACATTTTACTTCCAAAGGATATAAAAATGCATACTTAAGTAAATCAAGAAGACAACGTCCATGATTGACCTCTTAAAGATTACCTAAGTAATCATTAAGACTACCAAATGTTTAGAGCATGTCTACATAATCAACCATCTTCCCTAACTAGAGTCATTCTTAAGACTTATCAAAAGGTAAGATACGAATTGACCACATTATGCCCCCTTCACACCTTAACTAGACTACCCTTAACTACTGTAGATAAGTACTTATTCATTTAATATGCTTTATTAACATAATTCTTTGCATTTATTAGTTTATTTAAGACTCATTCATCAAATAAGGACATTCAATAAATGGTCTTGGACAAGACCTAGGTACACCAACTAACACCTTCAAAGCATATTGTGCAATATCTAGATATGGTCTCATGCCACCACCTAAATTCATATAACGTCACTAATGGTAGTAGGTATCCCACATTATTATAATAGGCAATAACTAACATAAACGATGGAAGCAAAGCATGGAATCTAAAGTGGTAAACTACTCGTATAAAGGGTTTTCTACTTGCCAATGGTAGAACTTGGACACATCCTATGTAGGCACACGGTTAAGGAATATGAAGGATATGCTTTGTACTCAAGTCTAATCCATTAACTAGAGCTACTTCCATCACCATATTCACTAGGTGCTAGCCTTTCTTCTCAAAGAGTAATTTAGATTAAAGGTTCATATAAAGGCATTCCATACAAAATTCATACCCCAATCACATTTACCCTATAAAATAGTTAAACTAGGTCTACCTTACAATGGCGATATGAAGCTCATAATTACATTCTGAGGATGATATGATGTCGTTCCAGCCAACAAAACCTAAGTCCATCATTAATTATAAGAAGGATACTACCATTACTTTTTACTTCAAGGCTCATATTCTTACCATGAGGTTCAAGGTTTCACATAGAGGACCCCCTTAAAATCATTCAAGGTTTCATGACATTCATACATACAATACTAATAGTCTTTAGTATCCTATGTCAAGGCATCTCATATTAAAAGTCATACATGAATTAAGTGAGGGACACAATCTACCACACAAGACACTGTAGGACTTTGGTTAACACATATTGCATATGATATTCATGAAGCACATAGGCACAACCTTCATCACTTTTAGATAACATTATACACTACTATAACATCATAAATATATCAATCGTAAGACACAATAAAAAATTAGGAAAAGTTAAGCATAAACCCTAAGACTCTAAACATAAATCCATAGTCATAGTCTAACATGATTATCTAATATCTATACATCACATGTAGAAAGGTATAATAATACTCCACATAAATCAACTTCAAAAATAATTATAGTACTTCAAGTTGTGCCGACAAGGACATGATCATCATAATACATAATGTATCGCCGACAAGACTACATCAATTTCCAATAATAACATAACACTGCCACGAATGTGGATCATACCTATCAGAACATTATTGAAGTCTAATTAACATAAAATAAAGAGGAATAGGGCAGCATACCACCAATCCATTCTGAGCACTTTAATCTAATGTTGAATCACCCAACATAATACAAAAAGACCTTACCCATGGTCATAATTAATAATTCAATGGATAAACTATGATATTCAATGAAATTGGTTAAATTCAATATAGATTTTTCAATATAAGACAATCTATATATCAATTTAATACAATTATTACATAATTCAGTAGGCCATAGAAAATTACACTAGAATTCATAAGCATTAAGTCCAAATCACTTAACCTATAAAGTAGTCAAAAACTAGGGTTCATTAATTACATAGGTTCATAGGTCAGTGGAGTTAAAATATCTAATTAACAACAATTAAATCAATACAAAATTCTTTAAAAATTTTAAGCAAGAATTCATGGATAGATAATGGAATTAGACAATCCATCTTTGTAAACTTTAGAAAACTTCTTCAAAAGTTTGTCTTTGATGAATAGTGCTTGAACGATAAAAAACCATACCTCAATAAATTTAATCCTCCAATTTTATGAATAATATAAACTCAATTCTCTAATCGAAGCCCTTCCTGGAGTTTTCGCTCCAACAGTGTTGTAGGGGACTTCTAAGTAAATTTGGGTTTTAATTTATAAGAATGAAATCTTCTTAGTGTGAAAGGCTTATAAACATGTTTACAATACTCAAAATAACCCTAAATAACCGCCCTTTCTCTTATTTAGACATTGGGTAAAGTTACAACTTCACCCCAAAACATTAAAGTGAACCTACGATGAAACACCCTCAACCCACGAGTGGCCATGAACGACCTGTTTTCCAACAAACGGACCGTCGTGTTGGTCCGTAGATTTGGAAGAATAATGGTCTTTGGATTATCTCGTCCCACGCCTAAGTGTCCACACATGACACCCATCTACAGGAATCCATTGGCCCACGATCCTTCTGTTGTCTCCTTGTTTGGGTCTGTCTTGGTCAGTCTTTGCTCAAGGAAAGGGTCCTTCATCAAGGACCCTTGGTTGGTCGTTGTGGAATTTCAACAAGAAATTTGCAACCTAAATATGTTCGTATACAATTTTAGGACCTCTCACATGATTTTCACCAAAAACGAACACGTAAAACTCAATGAAACATGCAAACATACAAAAGGTTGTTTCAGGGCAAACCTTGAACATCTGGACCTTCCAGGACGTTGGACCTCTAATCTTTGCCAACCTTGACACACTGCCTATATACACTATAATAACTCATATAAGGACCTCATTAACTCTTAAAACACAAATAGAAACATATAACCACATATCAGGTACATAGGTGACTTAGTCGTCGAACGTCTTAGTCGTCCCTCGACGTTTCATTTCCAAATCAGCTAAAACTCTAGACACTACCGCAAACAAATTATAGAATATTTTAGGACCTTAGACAATTATGATAACCACATTAGGTTCTATCTTCACCTATGTTATTTCTAAAATATTACTGTCTTCCCACTTGGAGAACATTCGTCTTTGAATGACACTTTCCACTCACCAAAAACGTTCAACAATAGGGATTCAACTAGCATGTCATGACCATACTATATAACACATTATACAATACAAACATCTAAGAGAACATCAATTTCAACATAATCAAGAGACTCACAACACAATAAGAAGTTAGGATATGTTCTATAACTCATTATGCCATAAAAATTATATCCTTCATTCCAAATAGAAAAAAACACATTTTATATTCAATATCTTACTCATATACATCAGTTCTAACCACCTTATAAAAATTTTTGAACAAAGAATGAATTAGTCAAAATCTAAAAATTCTTATGCTGAGCAGACAATGCTATAGTGAATTATGCACCATTTTTCAAAAATGCAACTTCTAGGAAATTTATGATGAAATCATGCTAATATGCAAGATCAAATCACATAAACTCATCTTAAAACATAATCATAGCTTTATAAAATGTGCAACACAAGGAATCAATGAAATTCAATTTCATCAAGACCCCTAAACACAATGCACATTCAACATGCTTCTATGACTTTATAACCCATCTACTTATGATTGTCACCCACTTAGAAGGAACTCATACCACTAAAGAGATGCAAGAACATACCATCATAATCCTCATCCGGCTATGATCCTTTTCTCCGTACTGCATATAAAACACTGATAACTTTCAAATATCTACGGCACAACAAAGGAACTAAAAATAAGGGAAACCCTATGGTCCTATAGTCTCTCGCCCATAGATGTGTCACGACTCACACTGATGGTCAAGACTTTCATAACCTATTCTCTAATACAAAGATTTTCACGACCCGAGACCACAACCTAGAAGTCATGGCAAATCTCAGATAGCGATGCAACGTATTTGACCTCTCGAAGTTCTTGTACAAACTATTTCATATCGGTCATCGCATATAAACATATGAAAAGTAGTGCGGAATTAAATTTTTCATAAACATTAGACGAGTCCTTAAAAACTCTTTCATATTAAATCATAGGAAATTATAAGTATCATTTCATCAAATCTTAGACAAAAGATTACTTTGGGATACGTCCCATACTCAATACGAATATAACATTACTTAGTCTATTACAATGTTTCTATAAAGGAAATAAAAGACATCAATGACCTCAAGTGAAATAAGGACATACTACAACATCATTTAATTGTTTCTATAATCCAAGTCTTTTATGCAAAATTCTCCTCACCTACCAACAACTATAGAGATTAATAAAAGCAAGGAATTAGTATAACCACTTCTACTAAGCATGAAATAATGCATAAAATCATGAAAAAGGACATTTATTGGAAATATGCATCATTTTGATTTAAACATCATAACATATTCATAAAAATACCATTTAACACCTTACAAACACATAAGAAATAATTCAATCAATTTAGTATATTTTTAGAAATATTCATAGTAAACTAAGTCAATTTATAGTGACTATTTTGTTATAGTGAAATTCCTCACTTCAGAGTAACAACTTCCTACCATGCAATTCCCTCACTAAAAGATATTGTAAGACTAACTTAAGTAAGACAAAGAGAGACTGCTCGTACTAAACAACCCGAATATATCTAAGCTAAGTAAAGCTTAAACATACCTAGAATGCATGGATTAGACCGGGTTCACATGGCTTATTGCGCGTAGAACCATACCTCATAACCTATGCACTAGCCTATAAAACAACCTTAGTGAGTTATTTGCGCTAGGCCATTTGAGAACAAACCATGTAGGGCACCCGAATATTAGAGATTCACCCGGATGAGTCCTACCATATTTAAAAGGGGTAATCTTAGGTTTGGAGGGTCTAGGGGTAAAATGGTATTTTCCAAGATAACATAGTATTTTAATTACCTTATGTATTAATTATTTAATATTATTAAGGGGCAATTCGGGTTGGGTTTTACCGACTTCGACCCTTTATGGAAAATCTAGCTCCACCCAGGTTAGAGCCTTGGTGGAACCAATGATTTCATTAATTTAGTTAGTATTTAGTGAATTAGTTGAATTATTTAATATATATATTGCTTATTAAAGTAATGGATAATCATATTTTTAATAATAAAATTAATAAAATATGAGGAGTCCTAGTTCGACTAAGTCTCAACCTGATCTCCTAATACTAAGCTAACCCATTCACACGTTCTCTCTACTCTCACCTTATTTACACGCTCTAATTTTGTAAACAAGAGAACAACTCTAAAGGAAAACTTAAAGTTCATGAAGAACTAGAAAGCTCAAACTCAAAAAACAAAACAAGCTTCAAAACGAAAAGCAAAAACCATGTTTTCTAAAGATTATGGTTGTGATTTCGGTGGTGAGATGTTTGCTTAGTGAGGGGATTTTTGAAGCACATAAGAACACTCTGAACGACATTAAGGTATGGGTTTCTTTCCCACTTGGTCCCTTTCCCAAGAGACCCCTAAGTTCTGCTTAATTCCATTAAAAAACTAAGGTTGTCCCTGTTGCTTGCCCCTGTCATTAGATCCTTTGAATGATTCAAGTATGCGTTGGTATGACTTCTGGTAGATTATTTTAGATCTGGTTGTGATCACCTGTTTTAATGCATATTCAGAATTATATAGAAATGAAAGAAGTGTTTCCGAAATTGTGTGATACGTTAACTCATGAGTGCACGTGTGTACTATGATTTGGTCTCCGCTAAGAGCATGAAATTTGACATAATTAAGTTGTTGTATTTATGCGTATGATTAAGTTCATAACATGATGTTCATTTAAGTTCAAGGTTGGTGAATTAAATGAAAATTCTTGATTGAAATGTAATCTTTAAAATGCACCTAAAGATCTCCGTAAAAACTACTCGAAATATCTAAATGTTTAACGTGAAAGGGGTGAGAAAATGTACTGCAAAAAGGTCATTAAATTCTCAAGCGTAACCATGAAAACATAATTAAAGATAAAATAGATGTTACACGAAAATTTATCCTAAATATAACATTTAAAAATTGAGAAAAATGTAGTGCAAAGAGGGTGAACAATTTTCCAGCATTCTGGGAAATTATTTTTTGCAGCTAACTGAAAAAAGCCACATTCAAAAAATTAATTTTTTTAATGCTTGAGATCTGTGGGGATTGAAAACAAGACCTCACCATACACATGTTAAAAAAATTAAATAGTAAAATGTGGTAAGGGGATTCGAAATGGGGTACAGTTCAAGTGACAAATTAGGGGGGAAAATGAAAAAAAATGAAGTGAGACATGTGGGGTTAGAACCCACAACCTCTTGTACGGATGAAGGGGAGAGGAGAAAAATGAAATAAAGGAATAATAAAAATGAGGTATGTGGGATTCGAACCCACAACATCTTGGACGAATAAGAAGGTAAGTAGAAAATGCAATTAAAATAAGGTGAGGTTGTAGGGGGTTCGATCCCACACACTCTTTATCTAAAATAATAAATCAAGTAAATAAAGGAAAAAGAAACGAATGTGGGCGTGGGGATTCGATCTTGGGTCCCTTTGGCGGAATTGTTTAAGGCAAAAATCAAGAATAAGAGAAAGAAAGAAAGTGTAGGTGTGGTGATTTGATCTTGGTTCTCTAGCCAAGAAGTTATGCCAATGAAAATCATAAAGAAAATTATCTAAGTGTTATACAAGGGATTTAAAATAGGGTTCCCTTGCCCTATTCCGAATTGACACATAAGTCTTACGTGATTAAATAATTAATGAATGCTGACAGTAGGAATCACATTAAGACCTTCTCATACTTACAAGATGCATAAGCCTTATACCACATAATCTTGGCTAATGTGAATCACTTAAATGAACTATGAGTGAAGCCCCATGGCTTGTTTGTGTGGACACATAAGTCTAGCATACATTTAGAAAGTAAGTGAACATAAGATGTTATGTGATGAATGATGAGACCCTAGAAAGGGATTAAGTAAGAGTATGATACATACTAAAAGTCCAAGTACATAGGCATATGATAAAATGAACAGTCACGTAATGGGAGTGTAGAATGATTTATAGTAAAATCACAAGCATACTCTAAAAGAAAGTGTTAAGAATGAACTTATAGTTAATATGTAAAGAAAAGAGTGACTATATGACGTGCAAGTGAGACAACCTTCATCTACGCTTAAAAATCAATGTCACTAAATGAAATGTCTAAGAAAGTATATTTATGCTAAACGATGTATAAGAAAAGAAAGATAGTCTACATGAGGATAGGCTATTATAAGTGAGACAAACTGTATCTACGCCTACAATCAATGTCCATCAATGTAAACTCCAGGAGATCATATGTATGTTATATGATGATACGTCAAGTGCGAAAAGTTGTACCTACGCAAATATAAGGTCACCAAAAATTACTCACCTAAGAGAGTATTGGATATTAAGAGACAAATCTCAATCACACTCTATATGTAAGTGTCAGGACAATGTACACTTAATACGTAAAGAGGAGATGATAAATCATCTAATGACCTATGACTACCTCATAATAGAAGCAAGCTTCGACGATGTTTGAGTTGAAAGTAAATAGGAATTTAAACCGAGAATCGATAGGCTAGCTATGAGTGGTGATGCCTTATTTAGAGAAGGGCGTAGTTTCATATAATTCTCATGAGATGAGACTATTCATTAAGTTGGGTATGGGACTCCCTAAATCTCCTAGTCTTTGAACTATGCTTCCAACATAGGAAACTACCCAGTGGTTTTCCACCTATGAGAGCTAGGGATGCTTTGGTTTCACCTTGGCAAATTAGTCCACCTCTTTTTTTGGCGGGGGGAAGACACCGGATTTCATAATTCTCACACGATATATGTCGATTAAAGTTGAAGTTCCTGAAAGTATGAAAGATAATAAAATGAATGATACCAACGGTGTTTGTATAGGATAATCATGAGGTGAACTAGACTCAAGTAATGACACTAGGTTATACTTTGTCATTTCATAGTGAACCCGATCAGAGTCTTAAACAATATCCTTGGTATAGGTTGTGTGTACACTATCTTTTTAATGCAATAAAATCAAGTATGTATGAATGCATGAATCAGACTCTGTGTTTGGTAAAGAAGGCTCCCTAGTTGAGGTCCCATATGTTGAGCCCTCAATTTTGGAAGTCCTAATGTTAAGTCCATGATTCCAAGGTCTGATGGCATATGAAAAAATGAAATGAAATATGATATGTGTTATGCGACATATGTTATGTGCTATATGCAATATAATATGTGTTATGTGCTTTATGATACATATGATGATGCATGTTCTCTCATGGCATCACTTTTCTAATCTAATTTTTGCAAGTCCACTGACATGACTTTCGATAACTCATATTTATAGGACAGAGCTATTCTATATCATGCATGTCCGTGGTGTGTTCTTTCATATACCCATAATTAGTAGAAGTGTGTACCAATTTCATATATTTATCTACTTTTATGTGCAGGTGTCACGACCGAAATCTAGACCCCAGACGAGATCAGTGTCGTTGACCTCTCAGAGGTCACAGACAAGCCTATATACGTCATTCATACTTTATCTAAGTTAATTTTAGGGGAAAATTTGAACTTTTTTTCTTATTTCATGCTAATCATTTTAAACACAAAATCATAGGCCTTAAAAAACCAAAAATCTAATATAGAGATAGTCAAATGAAAATTTCATAATTGAATTAAATGTATTCTTGCCAAAATGACACCAATACAGAGTCTTAAATAAAAGGGCAAAGAAACACTAGTGCGACATGCTCCACTAGCTATAGCCTACATATAAGCTAGATATTAACGATAGACATACTCGAAATCATGAGTGCCTACCAAGTCCGGATGAAAGCTCTACTTCTGGGTGGCTGCAACGTCAACCTGAAGCTCTAGCGTCAACCCTTGCCTCCACCTAAAATTGTAGAATCGTATTAAATTATTACACAATTGTAGTAAGTATGGGTATATTCAAGAGCATACTAACAACGTGCATGAGTAAGAATAGCTCTTTCGTAACAACATGATTATGGAAGTCAAGTCAATTGACATGCAAAATTAGGATTTGGAAACTTAGTAAGCATTCCGAATTTGGATTAGGAAAAGTGAGTGAGATTTAAAAATTTCGATTAGGAAATTCATGTAATGAGAGTAACATCTTTCCTATAATTCGTCATATGTCATAAGACCTTGGAATAGTGGACTTGACATCAAGACTTCCCTAAATGAGGGCTAAACATATGGGACCTCAACTAGGGAGCCTTCTTAAAAAAACACAGATTCTTCTTTGTTCATTCATACGTACTTCATCTCATTTTATTCATAGGATAGTGTGAATAGTAGCTATACCTAGGATGTAGTTTATGACTTTCATCTAGTTCAATGTGAAATGATCAAGAATGACCTAATGTTATTACTTAAGTCTAGCTCACCTCTTAATTATCCTATACTAACACCTTAGGTATAATTCTTTTCATTATGTGTATCATTTGAGGATGACCTTATTCATTCATTGGAACTTTAACTTTAAACAACATATATCATGTGATCATCTTGAAATCAAGTGTCTCCCCCGAATTAAAAAGATGTGGCATCACTGGCAAAAGATACCCAAAAGATTGTAGCGTACATGGAAATTGAACCCCGCTAGATGCATATATTTTTAGAATAGGTTCAAAGACTAGGAGATATAAGGACACCGATACCTGGCATGCTGGACAGTCTCATCTCATGAGAGTTACGTGAACCTACGCCCTTCTCAAAAGAAGGCATCACCGCTCATTGCTAGTCTATTGGTGCTTAGTTTAAAGTTCTATTACATTCAACTCATAGTTGAATGTAAAGGACTTTTATACTGAGAAATAATAGACTAGTTATGAGCGGTGATTCCTTCATTCAAGAAGGGCAGAGGTTCACTTAACTCTCACGAGATGAGATTGTCTAATATGTCGGGTGTAGTTCTCTCCTTATATCTCCTAATCTTCGAACCTATACTTCCATTATTGGGATCTGGAGGGGTTCAATTCCTATGTATGCTAGCATATTTTTTGTCACTTTTGGCTGGTGATTCAACCTCTTTTTGTTGTAGGGTTTCATGACAATAGATTTTATGATGCTCACATGATCTATGTCGGTTAAAGTAAAAGTTCTCAATTAATGAATGAGGCCACCTCAAATGATGTACATAATGAAATGGGCGATACCAAAGGTGTTAGGATAAGATAATCAAGAGGTGAGCTAGACTCATGTATTGACACTAGGTTATTCTTGATCAATGCACAAGTGGACACTAGAGCTTACAGGTTGACGTTGCAGCTATCCGGACGTGGAGCTTGCATCCGTACTTTGTAGTCCCCTCACGCTTTCAAAGATGTCTACCATTATTATCTAGCTTAGATGTAAGCTTTAGCTAGTGTATTAGGTTCCACTATTGCTTCTTTCCACTTTCATTCAAACTTTTTAATGGTGCCGTTTTGGCAAAAATACGTTTAAGGTTAATATGAACTTGTTCTTTCATTCATTTTCACTGTATTAAATTGTTGATTTCTGAACACCTTTGATGTTAAGTTTAAAATGTTTAGAATTAATTAAGAAGGAAAAAAGTTCAATTAGTCCGCTAAAATTAACCTTGATGAAGTAAGAATGACGTATGTAGGCTTCTCTGCAACCTCTGTGAGGCCAACGGCGTTGGTCTCGTCTATGGTCTAGATACTGGTCGTGATAATTTCCCCTTTTTAAGTCAAGTAGATACTCATCCTAGTAAATATTCATATTCGGGAACCCTACATGGATGGACCAAATCATTACTAGCTCAACTAACTCCCCAAGTAAGTTGTGTTTGTTGTCGTAAGGGTTAAGAGGTCTTTATCTACCCGCATGAACCCGTGTAAGCCCATTCTAATCGTAGGTATTCTAGACACATTAAGCATTACATATCATATAAATATTAAGGGTTCTTACAGCAGGTGCAGTTAAACGCTAGAGCTTACGAGTCGACGCAAAAGTTTTCTCAATGTGTAGATTTCATCCGGATTCGGTAGGCCCTCCTGCTTTCGAGGATGGTTACTAGTTTATTCTAGCATAGACGTTGGCATGATCTAGTGGAGTATGTTACACTATTGTTTCTTTAGTATTTACTTTCAAAAAATGAACTGTTGCCATTTTGGCAACTCTATATATAGGATCATACCTTTCATTTGATTATGTTGATTTAGATTGTTGTTGTGAATGCTTATGAGTCTACGTATATAGTATTATGTGAGATCAATATTTTCCAATATAAAGTTTAAGTAAAAAAGAAGTTCAAATTTTCTGCTAAATTAAACTAGATTAAGCGACCTCAGAGAGGTCAACGACGCCGGTCTTGTGTGGGATCTAGATTTCAGTCATGACACATACAACCTCTCTAGACACACCTAAGTGATCCTTGAGACCACATATAATTTGATCAACACATACATACAAGACAACATCACATGAACATGAGATTCTTTTACCAAAGGTGATTCTAAATCTTACTTGAGTGAAATCTGAACTGACCACTCATACAATCCCTTACACACACACTTGCGAGATCCTACAGACTACCTAAGGTAGAATCGTTATCACTTACTACAACAACATATAGGTGATATGACATTTTCCTTCCAAAGTCTATCAAATGACATACTTAAGTAAATAAAGAAGATAATGTCCATGATTTACCTCTTCAAGATTACCTAACTAATCTTTAAGATTACCTAATGTAAGATACGAAGTGAGGATTCCTATACGCCATTCGCACCTTAACTAGAAAAACCTTAACTACTCTAAATAAGTACTTATATTTAAAATTCTTTCTTAACTTAAGTAATTACATTTGTTAGTTTATTTAAGACTCATTCATCAAAAAAGGATATTCAAGACATGGTCTTGGACATGACCTAGGGATTCTGACTAACACCTTCAATGTCTATTGTGAAAAGTCTAGATAGGTTCCATACAACCACCTATACTTTGTAGAACTTCTCTAATGCTAGTAGGTATCCTACATGATGAGAATAGACAATAGCCAAGATAGATCATTGTAGCAAAGCGTGGAATCCGGAGTTGTAATGTTCTCTGATAGAGAGTGTTCTACTTGCCAATGGTAGAACATGGACACATCGCATGTAGGCATGTGGTTAATTAATATGAAGGGCGTTCTTTGTACTCTAGTCTCATCCTTTAAATAGAGATACTTCCATTACCATACTTACTCACTGCTAGCCTTTGTGTCATAGAATAATTTACATTAACGGTTCATATAAAGGGGTTCAATATCATGTTCATAACCCAATTACATTTACCCTTTCAAAGTTCCACTAGATCAACCTTACAATGGCGACAAGAAGCTTATAATGACTTTCATAAGGATGATATCATGTAGTTCCATCCAACAAACCTTAAGTCCATCATTAATTGCAAGAAGGATATTGTTAAAACTTTCGATTTCAAGGTTCATAACCCTACCCCTTGGTTCAATGTTTCACATAAAGGACTTCCTTAACATCATTCAAGGTCTCGTTATATTCATTCAAATAAGACTAATAGGCTTTAAAACCCTTTATCAAGGAACCTTGGTTGGTTGTTGAAGTGTTCCACTCAAACTTTTCAAATCTAGATATGTTCGTATAAGAGTTTAGGACCTCTCACATTAATCCATCTAAAACTGAAAATGTAAAACCCCAATAAAAATACCAAGACACATAACGTCATTTCAAGGAAAACCTTTTGAATATCATGAATAATTTGGACTTTTGACCTCCAAACATTACGAAACCAGACACACTTTCTATATACACTATAATAAATCATATAAGCAACTCATTAACTGATAAAACACACATATAAGCTTATAACCATATATGAGTCACATAGGTAACTTAGTCGTTGAACGTCTTGGTTGTCCCTTGACATTTCACTTCCAAATCATCTAAAACTCTATACATTGCATCAATACCACACTATAGACAATTTAGTACCTTAGACCATCATTAAAAAAACGTTAGGCTCTACATTCACCTATGTTATTTTTGAGGTAATACATACATCTTCCAACACTTGGGATCTAAGATTATGAACACCCTACTTACAATCGCTACAAAGTGATTCTCAACCTAACGAAGTTCATGGAACTCAACATAGGGACATCAAGGGTTCTAAAGTTCTTCCCGTCGATGCACATTATCCCCCACATGGGGTAAACCTAATCAATGTTCATCACTTCATGCACTTTAACAACAAGGAAGCACAAGTACATACTAACCTTTATACTCCACACATAAGAAGGTTTGACATCATTGAGTGTTTATGCTCCTATTCTTTCTTCAAGGTATCTACTAACTCAATTATCATCATTCCTCGAAACCTAATATTCAGAGGAATCATATAACAATCAAGATAGGTGATACCACCAAACTATATGAGGTTTTAATTACACTATTAATACGAAGGGTAATTCCATATCTCATCCCATTCTACCACAAACCCCTAACATGGTATGTAGTTCCAGATCAAAGCCTGCAAAGGTCATTAATTTTGGTGGAACGTTCCAGTCAATCATGACTAGGTATAATCAAAGCACTTCCCCAATTGACAATATATAAATTCAATCCTAAAAGACACCTAACCACTTCAAAGTAGGTGACCTCATTACCTATTTGTCTTTATGAGCTAAGGGGTACATACCATACATACCCCAATGTAATTTTAGGGTAATGGATACTTCAAACTTATGGAATAAAACTTTTTTTTGTATTTTTTCCCACTATGAGTATAATTTCAAATCAGGACTCATCTACTAGACATAAGGTTTCTCCCTTTAACTAGCATACATCATAATAACCTTACTAGGGTAAAACCTATACAAATGATTCCAATCCACACAAGGACAACTACGAAGCATTCCACATATACAAAGGAACTTTCATTATTCTCACTGTTTACCACATTCTCCAGGTCTTTTCAAGCTTATATCATCACATGATACTATCAATATACATATTTATTAGGCAATTTACCATTTTAAAGAGAACTCCATTCGACCATAACAACTGTTAACAATTTATAACTATATCATATCGTAACTTTTAAACATAAAATCTCTTTCCGAATAAACAACATAGACCCATAAATGGTACAACATATGAATATACTAAAATCACCTTCACATATTCTCATCAAACCATAAAACAAAGATAAGCATCAAGCCTCGCCTTTTCTCCCTCAAGCATTGCGACATCATCCCAATCCAAGCAATCACATGTAAAAGACTACCGGACGAGGAAAAATATAAGAGAGAGATCATATACAACTAAGTTCTATGGCACGACAAAAGAGTAGAAAAGAAAATTGAACTTTATCATCCTATAAACTCTCGCTCATAGATATTTTTTGACTCACAACCTATGAACAAAAATCTACTAGATGTGGCAACCTGAGAATTTTACACCTAAAACCATTTTCTATAACTTTATGCTCTGATACCAAGTTTATTACGACCCGAAGGTACACCCTATAATTTAGTGCACTCCCAAATTGTCACACGACGAACTCGACCTCTCAGGTGTGTTATTCAAGTCCTTAGACATCTTTCATTGCATAAACATAAAATAGCGGAAAATTAAAAAAGTTTCATAGCACATCATATGCTTCAACATTTCACTCTCTCTCTCTCTCTTTCTACATATATATATATATATATATATAATATATATATATATATATATATATATATATATATAAAAAGTCTTGTAATACATGTATAGACACTAAGTCTCCCTGACAACTTAGAATTTTTGTAATAAATGTATAGACACTAAGTCTCTTTGACAACATAGAAGTTTTGTATTACATGAATAGACACTAAGTCTCTATGACAACTTAGACTACATCATCAGAGTAGATTACGGACACAGTCCTTTAAACATAAAATTATAACAAATCTATTACATAAACTATAAGAATAACTTCACATAGGACATCCTTGAATCATTAGGTTCCCCTTACCTTGTACTTGTGAGATATATCCAAGATCTTCTCTTAATAGACATCTTACAAAAATCACCACCTGCACTTTGTGTAAAAAAAGATGAAGACGAATTGCATTAATAAAAGAATGCACTATGTTTTGAAACATGCAAAAATATGCATTTAAAGAGGAAATTTAATTCGAAATCATGCATCATATTTTTTTAGTAAAATACATGAACATAGGCATAATAAAACATTATAGTTCATATACATAAAAGATACATTGGCACTATTATTTTTAATACGCAAAGCCATTTATCATACTTCAAGGTATATTAAATAGATACAATAACTTACTTCTTTTTATAAGTAACCCTAAATTGGACTTAGTTCAACGATCACCTTGAAAGTCTCTCATAGATACACTTCATAAACACAACCACATTGTTCACAAGTCGTAAGAACATCATAAACATAACCTCCACACAAGTACCACCATGTAAGACAACCTCGAAGTCACACTAGTGCAATACGTTGGTAGCATCCCATAATACTTATTCCACCAAGTGTACCTAAAAAGTCACCATAGACTATGCCTAACATATCAACAACTCATAATACCTTGTTCATCTAAGACATTCAAACCCTGATCATTTTTTTCTTGTATATCAGAACATACGATTCTGTTAAGAAGATGATTTCTTAAAGATTCCTTACATTGAAGGAATTTTTTTAATAAAACGATTATCTTCAAACTTCGACGTTTACGGTTTCTGGTCTTATTGATTGAGCGTTGTTACATATTTAGCATTAGAATTTTATATTCTTGTCTTTGTTGATATGATTTATTTTTATTTTTTGGAGTATTGCTCGTAGTTCTTACCTACATCACTTGATTCTTTGTCGTGTGGGATTCATGGCTGTAACTCCAACGTATATACATAGATTGTTATTGGTCGTTAATGGAGGAAGTAAATCTCAAGCGTAGAGAGCGTTTCTAAAAGTCTGGAATGAGTGCTTTTTAGGAAGATGTCGATAAGAGTAATAATAATGGTACTGTACAAACAGAGAGAACAACACCAATGTGGTCATCAGTAATACATGTGAGGTTCATGGCTTAAAGTCAACGGTAATGGCACTTATGAGGTTCTATCATACACATATATTCTAAGATTCTAAGAAGAAGTTGTAACAGCTCTGTAATTTTTCCATCAAAAGGTATTTTTTTTTTCATTGCATCTCATACATTTATGTCTTAGTATTGTGCCGAGTTCTAAGATTTACGAAGAAATACAACTTTAATTATGTCTGTAACTCTCACTTTTATATGATATCCTGCCTTAGAATATCTAGCACTACATATTTTACCATTGATATTATGTTACCCTTATTCCTGAGTATAGTTACTATGCAAAATTTGTAGAAAGTGGAAAATATAGTATCTTGTTTTAGTATGCACGCTTGAAGTTTCATTCTTTGACAGGGTCGACCGACCTTGCGACGGGATGTCGTGGTCACGACGCGCCATCGTGGACATCGCGATGAGCCGCCGTGGACCTCGCGACGGGCCGTCGTAATCATGAAAGGCCATCGTGGTCATGACGGGCCGTGGTCATGACAGGCCGTCATGGTCATGACGGGCCGTCGTGGTCATAACAGACCTTGGTCATGACGGGACGTCATGGTCATGACGGGCCGTCGTCGTGGTCATCCGTCGTGGTCATGACGGGCCGTCGTGGACTCCATCGTCCCATACATTCAAGTTTCTGTTGCTACTTCTCTGATCTTCATGACGAACATGCAGGACGAACCGTCAAGGCTACGACAGTCCGTCACACTTTCCGTTACAGCTGAAATTTCAAATTGATTAATTGTTAAATTTCTTAATTTAGTATTCTTTCTTGATGAAACAGATTTGTTTACTAGAGGAATTGACATTCAAGCAGTTAACGTTGTTATCAATTCTGATTTTCCTAAGAACACAGAAACGTATTTGCACAGGGTATGTATAATAGATCTTTGATATTGCTTATTGACTTATATATTGTTTTTGCTATTTCATCATTGGTAATTAATTGTTAGTGGCTTTGGTTTGAATTGAGCTAAGGTTTTGTTTCTCTTGACCACTATTCATCTTGCTTTTTTGGTATGGTTGAAGTGTAGTTTTTCTATGTGAGATTTAGTTTCCTTGTTTGATCGTGTGGAACATATTAACTACACAAGGAAACTAATCTAATTTTCTTTAATTTTTGCTGCTACTGTAATCTACAATCTGGACTTGTCTCTCTTTAGTTGTTGTTAATGTATTTGGTTTAAATTGAGCTAAAGTCTTGTTTCTTTTGTTTCACTTTTTTTTGGCAGTTGTATGGAACATTGTCATGGTATGGAATCTGCAATCTACAGATTTGTAGTTAATGTTTTCTTTAACTGCTGCTTCTATATATAAATATTTCTGTCAGTAAAGTCTATTTTCTTTCTTATTATATAGAATATCCATGTTATAACCATAACTTTTGACATCCTAGTAGAAGGCATGCTTCCATAACAACAAACAAATAATTATTAGGAGAATCTAATTGTTTGTGTCTCCTCATTAATTCCTTTTTTCTTTAGTGTTCGTGTTAGTTTCCGTGCATCATGGTTATTGTATAACACCAAATATTTTAAATTGTTTCTTATGAAGTTTGAACCCTAATGCAATTATTCATTGTTGTTGAACTCATTTGGCATTCTAGACACCTAAGGGAAGATCATCTACTTTGAACATCGAAAGACAAGTAGGCATCTACTTTGAACATCAAAAGATGCAATCTAATTTTTTGTAACTGCTGGATTTCTTGCCTCTCTATATTGTTGAAATCTGAACTTCTGACTTCTTCTATATAACTGCCAATATCTTATTTGTGTAGCGAAATGAAGGTGATCAAATTTGAAGTGGATGATGATGAGTGTTTGAACTATTGTAAAAGTTTAAATACATATTTGATTTATTGTGTACACATTTAGAATATTGATGTATAAGTATGGGTATGTACACAACACATACTATCTTTTGGTTGTACATGAAATATTTCTCGAAGTTTATTTGAAATATATAGCTTCAATTTAATGATTAATTAGTTCATTTTGTGCTTTAGGTCACTTGTATGTATGTAAATATATTATATATATTTGTGCTACATGTAGGCTTATAAACGTTGAAGTTACACTTTGTAAGTGTTGCTATAGGTTGATAAAAAGTTACACTTTGAAAGTTTTGCTATAGATGACCAATAAAAGGCAACACTTTTTAAGTGTGACCAATAAATCTGAAAAAGCAACGCTTTTAAGTGTAGTCTAACAAAAAATAGGTGTTGCTAATGCACGTATTCAAAGCATGCCCTTATACCTATTTGGCTACACTTTATAAGTGTAGCCAAAGATGGCAACAATTAAAAAGTGTCGCCGAATGTCAAAGGTAGTGCTTCTTTTTGGAAGCCCCTAAAAAGTGTTGCTGAATGTCCAAAAGTGTAGCCTTTATCAAAAGCCACACTTTTGGCTAGTTTAGGCTACACTTACGTGGTGTTGCTGTAAGTCGAAAATGGTGTAGTGCCCCTTTAAAATCTTACTTGTGCAATGTACACATGGAGTCCCATATCCCCACATATACTAAGTAAACCAATTGTAATCGTTATGTGTAATTCACGTGCATAGTAATATTTCATGTCTTGACAGAACAAAGTCACTTAACATGCATTCATACAATTCAAATATACCATCACAGAAGTCGTATATTCATACAATATTCCAATCATATCCTTTCCTGAAGTCATTTAGTGTAATGTATAGGTATGGACCATAGTCCTACCGATACTAAGTACCCTTCTTACGTACTTAAAACTAGATTTAATATTCTTATCTTAGCTCATGTATTCAACTTCAGGAGACATTGCCATAACCTACATAGAACATGTGATCTACATAGAATTCGGTTTTCTAATCTCACACTTAAAAAAGAGGGTTGACACTTGCCTGAGGTGTAACCTTTCCTATATAGATCTCTAGGTCTAATCCACAAGATATAACCTATAAGGGAATGTAGTTATGGAACAAGGAGATTGCTTGTAGAAACCATGACATGCTAACGAGAAGGGTTAATCTCATGAAACAACATCTAGGTTAGGAACACGGAATTTCTAAATGTGAAGGTTCGTTTTGTGGGAAGCCGAACATGCTAATCGTGAAGACCCCACTCTCATTTCTAATGTTCACTCAGTGATAGGCTTAAATTCTCTTTAAACGTCATTAAGCCTATACATAGCATAAGTTCATAAATATTAGGCTTTTGGGACTTGCTCCCTCATACATCATATACCTCAAAAGTAACTAAGATGAGAATGTCCTTTCATCATAGAACCTACATTATGTGAGAATGTCCTTTCATCATAGAACCTACATTATGTGAGAATGTCCTTTAACATAATCATATAATATTCATACCTTCATGTTTGTATGCATAGATATGTGAGATCTACATTCACATAAACACCTGTAGATCACACATGCTCATAACTCATAAATCATGTACTTTAAATGCATCGAAATAGGTAATGATGCACTAGAGAACTAGTCCTTCCTTAGTCATCATTAATCTACTCTACTAATTAATATGAATGAAGTGTTTGTGTATATTAGTCAACATGATCACATAATAGCTATAACGCACTGTTGAGGAAGCCTGCACCTAAAGATCACAACACACTTATAATATTCTTCAAGTCTTGAGTCAATCACACATATAGAGTATTAAGTACTATAGACTACACACACACATTACATCATAGGACACAATATCACATTCCTCATTAGAATAAAAGACTCCTAGCATACATTGGTCACACATTCATACATGGATTTCATAGGCAAGGGTCATGCTACAAGAATATTTTTTATCATTAGCCATATTGACTACACCTTATACTAACATGATTATCCACATACGTTCAATATCACCCAGAAACCTAGATCATTCAACTAATGTGGAAGTGTACAAACATAACTTCACACAATATTTATTCACTTAGAACATGATACTAGAATAAAAGCTACATCGTCCAACTTCCTAAACATGGATTCATTGTATCAATTCATGTTTCGTATAATGCCCTAGGGTCCATGAACCAAAAACCAAAACCTCAACAGTAACATATACACCGAAATAATAAGTGGATCATACCAATCATCACATTGAATGTATATACTAAGCTAAATAGGGAAAATTAGGTCAACTTACAAAATCTCCAAATCAATGATCATACTTTATCAATTCCCAACAATTTATAATCAATGGACATAAAGTAATATAGAACTAATATGAATTTATAATTAATGGACATAAAGTAATATAGAACTAATATATTCATAATAATCTAAATATTACCTAATCATCATATCAACAAGATCACAAGACCAACATTATAGGACAATTCAAGAAATTCGTAGAAGCATGGGTTATTTATAAAATTTGATTGAAATACATCATAAAAATAGTTGCTACTCGTATATTCATCATTATAATGCTTTTGAAATTAATTTGAGAAAGAATCCATGGCTAGGTTGAAAGATAGATATTTTGATCATAAAGTCTTCTTATGAAACCTTTGAAGCAACTCCTTTGATGAATGGTTAACTAAGGATCAAGGTTTACAATACCTTATTAGAAGAAAATCCCATAATTTTTAGAAGAAATAACATAAAAATTCATCTTCTAACTTGAGCTTGACTTTTCCTTGCAATAAAGGTTTGAGATAATTTGAAAGAGAAGAGGGTTCTTGGGAATTTGATTTATTAATGGGTGTTGGCTTTTTTACTTAGGAAAAAGATTAAATATGACTTAAAAATGTTTATAACCGACTCACAAAGTTAACAAAATACACCCATACTTATTGGGACTTTTTGACATGTCAAATATGACTTCATAACGACATAACTGGATCTGGAAAGTTGCTTCGCGTCACAGAGGTAGCTCCTTAGTTTTTCTGACTGAATTTTTGAGGAAGTGGACCTCTTGTAGGGTGCACGACGCACAGACAAAATCAGTACCAGGCGTAGGATGCGTGGCTGCATCAAAAGTGCTGCAAGCTGCCTTGGGCAGCCTCCTTGTCCAACGTTTGGGTCCTCCTCAAGGACCCTTAGGGTGGTCGTTCGGGTGTCATACCATAAATTTTTTAAAATAAAAATATTTATTCATATACAAGGGTCATATATACTGTTTTTATACTCCATACAACAGATAAAAATCAGGCAAACGTCATCGTTAAAGTACCCTTGGCACATATTTCCCTTATATAAACATAAAGAGTAATATACATCAAACAACTATCACAAAGATTAAAGAATCTAAGTGAATAAATATATATGTTTAAGGGTTGACGCCAAGGGTCAAATGCCTAGCATAGGTCTATCAATATTGGTATATAAGAGTACCAGCTCAAGGGCGAACGCCTATTATGGGTCGTTCCGTATTGGTAAGGAAGGGATGTAGTTTAGAGGCGAAAGCCTTGCATTGGTGGATCCCAATTTGTGAAATTATGAGGACAACATCCCATGGTAAAAATTCCTAGCATGGGTCACCCTCTAAAACAACCGATCAGCCGTCATTCGAATCATATGCCTTATAAATATTATAATGCATAGAAAAGTATAGAAAATAATGTAACATACACAATTGCACAAGTATAAACAAAGGTGGTCTCTTATCCTGATATATTGGTATTTGGTTTATGTTGGTCTCTCATTTTACTTAAGATTGTGTTATGCCTTACATATTTAGTAGATTCTTTCGTACTTAAGTCCCTTATTGAGACGCCACATTTCATGATGTAGGTACAAGTACTCAACTAATAATCTCCCTAATAGAAAGCACATTATACTCATCAGTGGGTTGTGAGATCCAGGTTGATTCATGGATTTGCCAAGTCTTTACTATGCGTATTTTCATAATGGAACCGTATTGGATTTCAATAAAGACTTTGTATAAATTTTTAAGCTAACATATGTATTCATAGTTTAACTTGTCATATGTATTGGTGTAGCTAAATAACATGTGTTGTATATAATGATTTTGATCAGTATTTGCACAGTAGTTTACTTTTCATCATAGGTAACTTATAAACCATGAGTTCATATGGTATTTCTCCCTTTCACTTAGGGTTGTGGTGTGACAAAAGTCGTATTAGAGCCCTATTCGTACTTATGTCATTAAACTTTAGAGTTCTTATTAATAGCTAAGCGTTCTTATAAGACTTATCTCTAAAGAGTGTCATGAGGTAAAAGATAAGGGATAGCATTGCCAAAATACATTAGGCAGATGAATTTATGTGTCCGTTCCATATACCAAAAAATTGGGATATATAATCTTTATTCATTATCGTTAAGCCCCGAAAGCTGAGCTCAAAATGTATATCCTCCATTTAATTTATTAGGTATGGAATAGAAGATAACATAGGATACTTGGGAATAGAATATGGTAGAGATCCTAGGTAACCCTAATCATTCAAACATCAACATAAGAATGTAAGATCATGTGGTCTCCTTATATGATCATAAGCATTTGTTCAATTGATATGTTATAAGCATGTATTGAGCTTAGCATGTGTATTAAATTCCTTGAATGAGTTCTATTTGTGTATCATAAGTAAATTATATGGTAAATAAAGGGGTTTAATTTTTCATTTCATATTTTATGAACAAAATCAATAGAGAGTTCTAGCTAGATTTGTCTGCATAAGCTTTAGATTAATCTATGGATTTTGGATAGTCCTATTTATGATATAAATTCTCTCAAATATCCAAATCACATTTCTATGTTAACAAAAATATATGCTTCACCCATCATTTGAGGACGAATGATTATAAGGAGGGGAGGATGTAGCACCCCGTATCTATATGTACTATTTTATGCATATCTCGTTTAAAAATTTCCTTATAGCATAGATATGGACTAGGTTTCCTATGCGACTTTTGACAATAGAATATGTTTAATGTTTTAATAACATGCCTTAAACCACATATACCAATAATTGAACTCAAAAATAATTTGAACTCGAGATGGTAAAAGGTGGTATTCAATGTTAAAGTCAGAGTGGTCAAGAGTGTATTAGTACTAAGGTCTTGTAAAGAAACTAAGATGGGGAAAATGATGTAAAGTAATTGAAGTGAAACTTGATTAAACTATTATAGTAGGTTACAATAGGTTACGCACCTACTTAGAATTAGTGGACTCCATATTCTGTGGAAAAGGGAATGTAGGTGATGCACGTACTTAGAATGAGTACACCGAATTTTATTTTTAAAAAATAAAGTAGGTGATGCACCTACTAAGAATTAGTAGACTGAATTTTATGTTAAAAGGATAAGTAGGTGATGCACCTACTTAGCATAAGTGTACTGCAAATTCAAGTGAATAATATGATTTAACATCGAGGTAACGGTAAGGAGAAACCTAAAACTTGAAGAATCCAACACCTAGAAAGTGAAGTTTCTTTGCATCAAGGTAAGCTGTGGAATTTTACATTCCTCTCCGGTTATAGCATATTTAGTGAAAGATTGTATGTATTAATGAACTAATGAGTGTTTCCTGTATATTTTGTGGGCTTTGTAAATGCTCATGAAGGATGTGCTTGTTGGGATAAAAATGGAGTGGAGTCCCCTTAAACTGTATTTGTGAGCATGTCTTGAGCATTTTAAATGTAATGTTATTAGGAACTCATGTGGTGTTGATTGGAAGTTGTGAGTTAATGTATTGTTTCTTCTACATTATTAGACATAGAAATTTTTTTGTGTATCATAATATAATAGGGTCTTGCCGGATATTTAAAGAAGTCATGGTAACTTGTTAAAGGATACAACATTGAAAGTGTAGTGATACACCACTTAATTGAGTGTTGCATGAGTTTACTTCATGCCATTCCTCTAATATTGTTTTTACGACGCGAAGATGCTCGAGGGGGGGGGGGGGTTGAGGACCTTATAAGAGGGTTGTATAGTACATAAAAATAATTAGGGGAAAATGAATGGGAATAACTCTTGATTGGACAAATTATAGATAAAATACCAATAATTGGTTTTGGTCTTATCAATGAACATAAACTTGTAGATCAACTACTAATGCTAGTTTTTATGATTTACTCCATTGTAGAGAAATAATCTGAAAGGATATGGTTAACTCATTGTAATTTCCATTGTTGTGCAGAAAGGTATGTAAGGCTATTTGGTTCCTATTTCCTTGGCATAAATCTGTTATTTTGCATTAAAAATTAAGCTTTTTCTGTTCCCTTGGTAGTGTATGATCCATAGGAATAGTTCCTACTCCTTAGATCATTAAAGTGAGCACTCTAATATGTGTTTGTTACTGAATTTACTTGCTTATTGTACCAAGTATCAGCATGCAAGGTTTATACTTGTTTCATCGTCAACGTACCCTTGGCACGTATTTCCCTTATATGAATCAAAATGATCCTAGAATACACACGGTACAGATGTTTATATGTTCGATATACAATCTTCCCATATCATACTAACTTTATTCAATTATCTATCTATATATAATCTTCTTACATGTTCATGTGTTCCTATTAAATGGTGATTACTTGCTTTGTTTTCGACTATAATGTTACCTCACAAGATGTCTTCTTGCTCTATTGTACATTTTATATTTACTTACATGTAATAGGTATAATTTTTTAAGTTAAATGTTTCAACATTAATGTATACCTTGTCTTTGATATTATTTAATGAGTATTTCGCCATCATACGGAGTTGAAATCTTTTGGCTGAAAGTTAAATGTGTTCACTTGATATGTGCTTCAACTTTAGATTTGAAAGTATTTACTGATTCATAGAAGTTGGTAAGTATTACGTAAGTATAACATTCGCTTCCCACTTCATTGTCACTATTATAGGTCCATATTTGTATGTCTTCTATTACTCGTTCATAGTTCCAAATCTCAACAATGATTATGACAACAAGAACACAAATGTCAAAATAGTTATGATTATTAAAAGAACAGTATCAAAAGAATTATGAACATCAAACAACAATCACAAATATTAATGAATGTAAGTGAAGCTATTTGTATAACTATAGGTCATAGCCTAGGGTAAAATGTATAGCATCGATTCATCCAAATTAGTGTAGAATGTAGCATGAATCATCCTCTCCTACCACTGATCAGCTGGTAATGCATATAATATGTCTTATTAATATTATAAAGCACATAAAAGTAAAGAAAGGAATGTAGCGTGCACATTTCCACAAGTATTACAAAGGAGGTCTCTAATCCTTATCAAGTTTTCTTTGGTTTCACTAAGGCTCTCATTTTATTGAATGTTGTATTATCCCTTACATATTTAGTAAATTCTTTTGTACTGAGTCCCTTGTTTGGACGGTGTATTTCATGTTGCAGGTGCAGGTACTCAACTACTAGATCTCTCTATTAGAAAGCACACTATACTCAACTGTTGTTTGTGAGATCCATGTTGATTAAGGCCTTTTCCGAGTCTTTACTATGCATATTTTCATAATGGTACCATCATAGATTTTAGTTGAATGTTTGTAGACATTGTAAAGCTATCATATTTATTTATAATATTACTTGTCACATGTATTGGTTCAGCTAGTCAAGATTTTTTGTGTATGAAACATTTGATCAGTAAATATAACAACATCATAGTTTATTTGTAATCATAGGTAAATGGTAAAGCATGTTTTTGTATGGTACCTGTCCTCCTAACATAGGGCTGGTGTGTTACAAAAGTTGTATCTAAGCCATATTCAAAGGTGTGGCATTAACAACTAGGCGTTTTTATAAGAATCACCTCTGAAAAGCGTCATAAGATAAAAGAGAAGGGAAAGTATTGCCCCGATAGGTTGGGCCTATAATTTTATGTGTCCGTGCCATATGCAAGAAATTCAAATAATTATATTTATTCTTTATCATTAATACCTGGAAGCTATGATCAAAATGTGTAACGTTCATTGAAGTAAGTGGGATGGAATAGAATATAGCATAAGATACTTTCGAATATAACATGGTAGATATCCTAATTAACCCACGTCATTCTAAACATCAACATTCGGATTTGAGATCATGTTGTCCCCTTATATGATCATAAGTCCTACTAGTATTTGTTTATTTGATATGTCATTTTGCATGTTATGAGTTTTGTACGCGTATCAAATTCCTTTTTTGTATGAGTTCTATTGGCGTATCATAGGTTAATTATATGGTCAAGAAAGGTTTTTAATTTGACATTTTATTATTTAATGAAACATATCTAATGAGACTTCATTGTAGACTTTTCTATACGTGTTTTACATTTAGCTTATGGATTTTTGATACTCCTACTTATGATTGGAACTCTTGAAAATATTCAAATGAAATTCCTATGTTAACTAAAATATAACTTTCACCCATCATTTGAGGAAGAATGATCATAAGTAGGGAAGGATGAAACACCCTGTATTCTACGTGTACTAGTTCTATGTATATATCACTTAAAAATGTCTAGTGGTATCGTTATGGACTGTGTTTCCTATGCCGCCGGTGAAAATGGAATATGTTTACAGTTGTAATACCCCACACCTTCCAACACATATATGAATAACGGATACAATTTGAGCTAAGGATAATAAAATGTTGTATTCGATTTAAAAGTCAATGTGGTCATGTGTGTATTAGTGGTAAGGTCTTGTAAAGAATCTAAGATGCGCAAAATGATGTACATTAATTGAGGTGAAATTGAGTTAACTATTCAAGTATGTGACAAGTAGGTGATTCACCTACTAAGAATTAGTGGACTGCATTATAAGTGAAAAAGGGCATGTAGGTGATGCACCTACTTAGAATTAGTGGACTAAATTTTATGTTAAAAGGAGCAAGTAGGTGCTGCATCGACTAAGAATAGGTTGACAACATTTAACTGAAATGACCAAGTAGCTAATGCAGCTACTCAAAAAGTTGTGGCAGAAACTAATGAGGTGATGCTACTGCTTTCTTAAAAGTAAAGGACCATATTATGTATCCAATTAATTCAACGAAAACGTCCAAAATGGACCTTTAAAGAACTGAAGCTTATCACGTCTCCTTTAACACTAATTATCAATAAATATTACTCCAAAGAAAATATATAGAAGCTCTAGAGTTATGGTCTACAGCCTCACCATTAGAATCAGGAAACATGTGTTTTTTAGGTACAAATTTGTAGAACATCTCCATCTGAAAGAATCAAAGTTACTAATTTGATTTAACATCAAGGTAAATTTAAGAGGACACCTACACCACGAAGAATTAACACTTAGCAAGTGAGGTTTCTTTGCAGCAAGGTAATCTATGGAAATTTTCATTCCTCTATTTTTCTTGCATTCTTTGTGAAAGATTCTATGAGTTAATTAAGTGAGGAGTGTTTACTCTATATAGTGTGGGCTTGGTAAATTTTCGCGAAAGATGTTCTTCTTGGGACATCCATGGAGTTGAGTCCCCTTAAATTTTAATTATGGTCTTGTTTAGAGCATCTTAAGTGTAATGTTAGTTATAACTAATATTGTGTTGAATGGATATGTAGAGAAGTCATGGTAATTGGTTAGAGGATAAAGCATTGAAAGTGTAGTGATACACCACTTATTTTAGATTTGAAGGAGCTTACTTCTTGCTACTCCTTTAATATTTTTTTCTACACATGATGATGCCTGATGGGTTTAAGAGGACCTTATAAGAAGGTTGTATATTATATAAAAACATAATAACGGAATATGGATCGGAAGAAATCTACATGGGATCAATTATAGATTAGTGCCAATTACTGTTTGGTCTTATGAAACAACCCAAACATGTAGACTAACTACTCATGCTAGTTTTATTATTTACTCCATTGTAGATAAATATTCTTAAAGGATATGGTTAATACATTTTAAATATATTGTTGTGAAGCAAGGTATGTAGGGCTATTCGACTTCCAATTTCGTTGGCATGAATCTCTTACTTGCATTGAACAAGGTGAGATTTCTAAGTTCCCTTGGTAGTGACTTATTCAGTTGCAGTCTCTACTCTATACAACATTAAAGTGAGCACTCTAATATGAGTTTGTTACTAAATTCACATGCTTATTCTACCAAGTATTAGCATGCAAGGTTTAAACTTGTTTCATCGTCAAAGTACCGTTGGCACATGTTTTCCATATATTAAACAAAAAGATCCTAGATCACACACAGTACATATGTTAATATGTTAGATATACAATCTTCCCATATCATGCCAAGTTGATTCAATTATCTATACATATGTCATCTTGTGGCTTTTTTATTTTTTCCCTTCATTAGTTATTAGTGTCGTTCCAATCTACTATAATGGTACCTCACAAGATATCTACTTGCTCTACTGTACATTTTATATTTATTTATTGTCAAATGTATCCGTCCTAAAGTTAAATTTTTGCACATTCATGTGTACCTTATCTTTGATATTAGTATGCATTTTGCTATTATATAGAGTTGAAATCTTTTGTCTGAAAGTTAAATATGTTCACTTGATATGAGCTTGAACTTGAGATTTCAAAATGCTTACTGATTCATAGAAGCTCCTAAATATTATGTTGGTGTCACATTCTTTTCCCACGTCATTGTTATTACCGTAGGACCATATTCATATGTATTTTACTACTTGTCCATAGATCCAAATCTAAAGATTGATTGTGACCACCAGAACAACAATCTCGAAAGAGTTATGATTATCCAAAGAAAAATATGACCATCAAAAAATAATCCCAAAGATTAAATAATCTATATGAAGATATATGTATAATATGAGTGGCAGCCCAGAGGAAATGTATAGAATGGGTCGATCCCAAATGTTATAGATGGGTGGAATCTCAGAGGTGAGACAAAGAATGTGCCAATACCTATTGTATGGAAGAGTGGTTCCTCAGTGGCGAAATCCTAGTATGGGCCAATTCAATTTGTTGAATTATGTGAACATAATCCCAATGGTTAAAATGCCTGCATGGGTAATCCTCTCCTATCACAGATTAGTTGGTCATTCCTATCAATATGTGCAATAAGCATTATAATGCACAAATAAGTAAAGAAAATACTTTAACTTGAACAATTCCAGAAGTATAAATAAAGGTGGTCTCTAATCCTTATCTATTGCTATTTGGTTTCATTTGGGGTCTCTTTTTACATAAGCTTGTATTATGCCTTACATATTTATTACATTCGTTTGTACAGACGTCCCTTATTGGGACTCATCATTTCATACTGCATGTATAAGTACACAACTAGTAGATCTATCAAATAGAAATCACATTATATTATGTTTTTGTTGGTTAGATCAAGGTTAATTCGGCGCTTTGCCGAGTCTTTACTATGCGTATTTTAATAGTGGTACTGTCATGGATTCATGTAGAGGTTTTAATGACATTGTAAAGCTATCATATATATTCATAGTTTAACTTGTCACTTGTATTGGTTCAGGTAGTCAACATGTGTTTTATATGAAGTTTGTGATATGTAAATCTATATGCATCATAGTTTACTTTCTCATCATAGGTCACTTTTAAATCATGAGTTCATATGTTACTCGTATGCCTTACTTAGGGTTAGCGTGTGACATCATACAATTTGAAGTATCATAATTAAGCATAAACAAATATACATCACACAATCATATAATCACAACCATCACCTGCTTCGAAATAATTTCTGGATTTGTTCCTCTTGTTCTTTGTCTTAAAACAAACATTACAATACAAGAATCTATAAACAATCAGTAATTACCCGAATTACTATCAATTTTTATGATCCATAAATCAAACTCATGTTCCTTATTATCCAATACAACGAAGTTTCCACCATAGAATTTATAACCAAACCCTCCGCATCAATATGTACCTGCTCTATTGCGTTCTATGGATCAAAAAATTCATTCGGTGACTGAAAAACTATTTTTAGCCTCATGAATTGTGATTGCATGTAGGAGTATCCTCGGTACCTTTCTTAGCTCTCAAAAATGATAAGAGTCAAATAAGGTCCTTTAGGGGTTTATTTATGACTTCAACACGCGCATGGCCCGTTGCATTAGTAGTCACCCTTATGAAGTGTACCGGCCAGAGAGGAACAAGGTGGCTTTCACGAACAATTGAGCTATTTCAAAAATTCCAAAACCCCCATTACACTAGTCTAACCTACAGCACTCAGAAAATATTCTTTACACTAAAATCAATTTTGAAAGTTCTAATTTCGAATTCAATCTCGTAAAATCATACAGAATCTTTAACGAGTTCTAAAATTAATTTGCTAGTTTTACCACATTTCCCTACACATCAATGACTCCAATTTCAACCAAATTTTGACTAAGTTGGTAAATTTAATGATACTGTGAAAAACTTTTCAAACCCAAAAATATTCCCCGTTGGCTTTTTCCAAACCACGAAACCCGGTTGTTACAAGGACATTTCACACTACCATTTAAAAGTGATTTTTCTGAGAGACATATCAAAACGAAGATTTTTTTAAATTTTAGGTAAATCGTCACAAACAAATTTAATTGTGTCAATCACCCTTAAATTAAAAGAAAAACATACACAAATTTGAACGTTCCCTACAAATGAGAAAAGTATAATCTTTTTATAAGTTTTTTATGTGAAGTTATGTTTCATTATTCAACACTAAATTTAGATTAGTCACTTGATATTGTGTCATTTAACCTTTATTTTATCTATTTGATATTTTATAAGAGGTCATAAGAGAAATCATTGTCTTTGTCTACTTCAACTTTTTTATTATTGAAGAAAATCATGATTATATGCATCTAAAAGAATTTACAATACAATTATTACTAAGACATTATACAATTTCACGTTAAAAGTTAATAAAACGAACTGTACTTGCCCATTTGTGGGTGAATTACCCTTAAAATTAGAGATAAAAATTTAATTTAAAAATAAAGATCGAAACAATTGCTAAGTAACAGCTCTAATGTAAACAAACATGTTTTTTAAATATAAAATCCTATGCTCAGAAGACTAAAGGAAAGAAAAAGAGAATAAAGCGAAAACTTAGGGAAGAACTATTTTGCTAAGAAAAGGACAAAAAAAATTTCTTAGTTTGTGGATCACATCTTGTTTCCTTGAGATTCAAGTTTATTTTTGAGAAATTCTTCAAAGAAATAAATTTCGTTAATTTTTTCCTATAAAACTAGAAGGTTCACATTCATTGATTTCTTTTTATAAATCCTACAAGTATATCTATATAATATATAATTTTTGAAATAATTTTAAACTTTTTAAAAATTGCCGGATACTATAATTATTAATTATTTTAAAACATGGAAAATTTAAAACATGAAATGTTTGTCAAATAAAGTTACTAATATTAAAACTTAATGATTGAATATCAATCAGCAAATTCTCTCCAACTTTCAAAAAAATATATTCATGATCAAACAACAAACATATGCATTCAGAATAGTTGGACAAAAGGAGAAGACATAGAACACAACTTAAGTATTGCGAGTACACAAAGTTCAAGGTAGCTAGCTAATTTTTTTGTTTATTTTAAATAATCTATATAACATATATGTACCACTCAACCTACTTATCATCAATTAATTACTTCCCCTCAAGATATTCAGACTCCAATTTTCGCAATTAACACATCTTGGCAATGATAGGTGTAGTGGTTGAGTTAAATTCCTTTTAGTTATAAAGATAAAATTTAAATTTACAAGTGTTAGAACATAATAAAGTTAAATTTTTTCAAAATTTTATTTAAATATATATATATATATATATATGTGAGATTATTCTCATTTAGAAATTCGAGCAAAATATTATCCTCATCATACTAAAGGCACGTCGAGCTAACCGAAACGACATACTGTCGATTAAACGACGAGCCGTCAGTGTAGGTTGTCGATTTGTCCGACAATAATTATTGAAGGGGTATTTTATTCTTTTCTTAGTTCGTTTAACTCGTAACATACATAATTTAAGACCTTAATCGTGAGATTTTTTTAAACTTGAAGCCTATAAATATATCAAGTACTCACATAATTGAAAATGATGATTAAAAACATAGAAAATTAGAAGCAATATAGGATAAAAAGGACAAGAACACTATTTCAAGAACGCAACAAGGATCAATCAGTTCCAACCCCAAAATCTAATGGTTTCTCTGATGAATTTATCACCATGTATCTGGGATTTCACAAGTAGGTTCCTTTCACCGATTGGATCCGTAGTTTTGAGTTATATTCTTGATTCCCTAATAATGATTTGACCTAGCATTTCTAGAACTTCAGCAGATTATGATGCATAATTAAATTATATGTTAAAAATTAGATTGCCATGTTATTACTCAAATTATTGCATGAATTTTATAACCCTAGCTATGTATTTATTTAGTTCTTCAATTACACATGCTAGGTAAAATATTTCAGTTACTTTAGATATACATGCCTCAATTATTAATGCATAATTATCATATTCATTATTGCATTCTAAGTTTGCATGTTCAGTTATCAGCTATCCAAAATTTATAGAAATCTAGTCATAAAATCATAACCACTAAATTAATATGGAGTAACATAAAACCGAGTTTGACCAGAGTTCAACGTACCCAAATAGTCCCAGAACTAATAGTCATGTAGGTTGTAAGTCCCCTCTATGTGCATTAGTTAAGTGATTGTGCCAACATGCCTTTATACCTCTAGTAGGGTATATTGGGCCTTTTCGATGGGGCATATACATTGAACTCCACATTGAGCTCATGTGGTTTTATTATCGGGTATATGTAGCTCCCACAGATCAATCATATTCCACTTCATTGAATTTTTTTAATTATATGTATTATATAGTTTCAGAATGTAATAAATTGGTCATTGCATTTAGAATCTATATGTTAAGATTGTATACTTTCTTCTTTTCTTGTTCAGTTATGCGTTATTTCAGCTTTATTTTACCCTACATGCTCAGTATATTTTAAGTAATAACGCATACGTGCAATGCATTTTCGCGTTATGTAGGATTAGGTTCTAAACATCCTGATCACGCTTATATCGATTCCGGATCTCTAGTTCACCAAAATTAGTTGTGAGTCCTCATTCTCTAAGAACAATAGTCATGATATTCTTTGAGTATTTTTTAGTCTTTTCGTTTATGTTTTGCTAGACTCACCTCGGGACTGTCCAAACATTTCTAGTAATTTAGCAGCTACATTAATAGTCAGTTAGTTTCAACATTGTATTTAGTTAATAATTTCATCGTATAAAACACATCAGTTATAGAATATAGGTATTCCCAATCTTTTCATTTTAATTATGATTTATCTTTCACATCAGTTTATTATCTTCAGTATAATCATGATTATGCCAGTAGGATTAGCTTTGGATCATTTGTGGTCCTAGTTCCCATGTTTGCGTTTCAGGGTTGCTCGAGGCGTGACAAAGTTTGTATCAGAGCCCTAGGATTAATTGTCCTAGGATGTTTGAAAAGTCACACTAAAGGGAGTCCTTTTCATGTATGTGAAGGTCACCACATCTAATGAGAAGGAGACTACAATGTTTTTAAAGAAAACTTCACATTCTTGTTACTCTTATATTGCGTAAGGTATTAACTAATTCCATTGTAAGATTTCATTCTATATTCTAGATCATGCCTCCTCGTAAAGCTAATGTCATCAATTAGAATGCCATAAATGCAAACGGAGCTCCGACATTTCCAGATTAGGACTTCTCCAATGCTTAATTCAAGAACGACATTCAAATGTAGGCTCATAGTGTGGCAACCAGAATAATCAGCGGGTTCAAGCTCATGTGAATGAATGTGGATAAATAGTTGTTAGGGTATATAACTTTATTAGTATTAATCCACCTGAGTTCTTAGGATCACGAAGTGGTGAATATCATCAAGTTTGTTGTATGAGATCAAGAAGATCTTTGAGGTTATGCAGGTCACTAGGAATTATTGGGTTGAGTTAGCATCATACCAGCTGAAACATGCGGCTCATATCTGCTACACTTAGTGGAAGGAGAATAGTGGTACAGATGCAACTCATATTACTTGGGAGTTCTTTAGTGAGACCTTTCTAGATACGTTTTTCACAACAGAGTTGACTAAATAATGGGCTCAGGAATTCATGAACATAAGGAAGGGAAATATGAGTGTTCAACAGTATTAGCTCAAGTTTGACACACACTACAAGTATGCTCCTAACATAGTGCTGACTCCAGGACTTAGATGTATAAGTTCTTCTATCGAGTGTAACATTTGGTGTAATCAAAGTGTATAAATGTTATGTTACTTGGAGACATGAAAATCTCTAGGATTATGACTCATGCTCAACACGTTGAGGATGATAAGCTTAGGGAACATGACAAGGAGAAGAAGAAGGGTAGTATTGGGAACTATTAAAATTTTCAACATAAATCAGGTTGTGGAAATCGCTCATAGAGTCAACAGAAGTTTTCACCCACAGGCCCTTTATAAGTTACTGTTCCATTCTCCAAGAACATGTATGATCATAATGTTAGAGAACCAGGTTGTATGTCTTAGGGATGTTTTTCAGGCACCAAGACTTACCCCTCATGTCGTAATTGTAGTAAGAAACATCAAGGAGAATGCCTTGCAGGGAAGGAAGGATTATTTAGGCACGGTCAATCTTGTCATAGGTTCAGTGATGTCCTTCTAGAAAGGCTCAAGAAGGTAGTAATGGTAGAGCTCAGTTTACAAATCAGCAACACCATCAAGTCACTCGACTCATAAGGTTTCTCCTTATGTAGTCAGTGTTACATTACAAATTTTTGACCTTTACGTTTATGCAATGTTCGATCTAGTGACTACTCTTTCCTTCTTAATTCCTTACATATCAGTCCAATTAAGTGTTAGTCCAGAAACTCTCTAAGAACCTTTGGTTGTTTCTATTCAAGTTGGGGACCAAGTCATAGCTAGACATATATAAAAAAATTTCCCATTCACAGTCTCTATGAAAGTCACCTCAGCAGATCTTGTAGTGTTATAAAGGGTAGACTTTGATGTCATTCTAGGAGTGGATTGGTTATATTCTTGTTATGCCTCATTCAATTGTAGAATGAGGATTGTTCGTTTTCAGTTTCCAAACGAACCAATCTTGTAATTAAAGGGTAGTATCTTAGCACCTATGGTTTGATCCATTTCTTACCTTAAGGCCAGAAAGATTATATCTAAGGGTTATGTATATAATCTAGTTAAAGCTAAAGATTGTAACTTTGAAACCCCAACATTTGAATCAGTTTCAGTAGCAAGTGTGTTTCCAAAAGTACTTCTAGAATATCTTGATGGAGTCCCTTCAAAGGTAAAAAAACATTGTAATGATTTTCTTCCACATACCCAAACTATATAGAATCCTCGTTAAGAATGTCTGCAGCAGAGCTTAAGGAATTAAAATATTAGTTGAAATACCATTTAGGCAAAGGCTTCATCAGACCTAGTATTTCAGCATGGGATGCATCACTATTATTCCTAAAGAAGAACGATGGTTCTCCCGAGATTTTTAGACTTCTGGGTCACAATAAAGAATAATTATTCCATCCCCAGAATTGATGACTTGTTTTAACAACTTCTGGCTTCTAGCAATTTCTTGTAGATAGACCTCGAAATAGGTAATCATCAGCTTGGAGTCAAATATAGTGACATTCCGAAGAGAGACTTTAGAATTCAGTATAGTCATTTTGAATTTGTATGTATGTCATTTAGACAAAAGAATACCCGTGGCGTTTTCATTGACTTGACGAACACAGTCTTCATACAGTACTTGCACTTGTTCGTTAGCGGATTTATTGATTATATACTCATCTACTCTAGGAATGAGGAAGAATATGCCAATCATTTGAGAGTTGTTTTTAGACTCTAACCGAACGCCATTTATTCACCAAGTTCAGCAAATGTGATTTCTAATTGAAATTCATTGCTTTCCTAGGTCATATTGTATCTAGCGAAGGGATTTGAATGGATTCATAGAAGATAAAAAAAGTGAAACAATGGCACAGACCTACCTCTGCTAAAAATATCAAAAGATTCATAGGTCTAGCGGGTTATTAGAAAAGGTTCGTGGAATGAATTTTATCTATAGCCTCAACATTGATTAGGTTGACTCAGAAAATGGTAAAATTTCAATGATCAGATGATTGTGAGAAAAGCTTTTTTTAATTAAAAACTAGTTTGACTAAAACTACGATCATGAATATACCTAAGGGTTCAAATGGTTATGTAATATATTGTGATGCAACCATTGTTGGCCTCTGTTGTGTGTTGATGCATCGAGATAAGGTTATAGCTTATACTTCTAGACATCATAAGGTGAATGAGAATAACTATTCAACTCATGACCTGGAGATTATAGTAGTTGTGTTTGCACTCAAGATGTGGAGACACTAATTGTATAATGTTCATGCAGATGTGTTCATTGGCAATAAGAGCCTAGAAAGAGTTGAATCTTCGCTAGAGGATATAAATTGACTTCCCTAAGAATTATGATATGAGTGTGCATTATCATCCTTGTAAGGCGAGTAAAGTAGAATATGCTCTTAGAAAATTATCTATGGTTAGTCTATCCCATGTTGTGGAAGAAAAGAATGAGGTAGTGATGGATGTTTCACATGCTTGATCTCATGGGAGTTTACCTTATGAGCGTATTAGACAGTGGTGTAACAGTTCAAAATGGGTTGAATCTTCTTTGTAGTGGAGATTAATAAAAAGCAAGACAATAATCCAATCATAAGATAGTGATCCAATATTACTTTAACTTAAGGGTGCAGTCCACAATAAGAGACTGGAGGTTTTCTCCCAACGGGGAGATGTTGTACTTTGCTACCTGTGTAGATTGGGTGTTCCTAATGTGGGTAAGTTGAGACAAAATATTCTTTCAGAAGCCCATAGCTAGAGATATTTTATTCATCCATGTTCCACTAAGTTGTACCGCAATCTGCGGGAATTCTAATGGTGGAATGGCATGAAGACAGATATAGAAGATTTTGTGAGTTAGTACCACAAATGCTAGCGAGTCCAGATAAAATATTAAAAACTAGGTGGTATGACTCTACAGATTGATATTCCTATTTGTAAGTGGGAAATTATCAATTAGGATTTTATCACAGGGTTAACTCACACTCGCATACAGAATGACTCCAATTTGGTGATAGTATACATGATCACTAAGTCTTCTTGCTTTTTAGCAGTAATGACTACAGATTCAGCAGACTATGCCAAACTTTTACATTAATTAAATTTTGAGGTTTCATGGGGTTCATTTGTCTATCACATCATATAGAGGTCCTCAATTTATCTCTTATTTTTGGAATTCATTTTTTAAGGGTCATGGTACTAAGGTTAACCTTCACACAACATTTCATATGCAGACGGATGGACAAGCAGAGCATAAAATTTAAACCCTATAGGATATATTGAGAGCTTTGATAAATTTCAAGGGGTAGTTAGGAATATCACCTTCCTCTTATTAAGTTCTCCTACAATAGTAATTACAATTCCAACTTTCAGTTGGCCCAGTATGAGGCACTGTATAGGCGTAGATGTAGATCTCATGTTTGTTGGTTTTAAGTAGATGAAGTAGCTTTGATAGGACCAGATTCATTCCTTTATGATATGTAGAGAGGACAGCTCATCAGAGATAGACTTAAGACAACCAAGCGTCATCTCAAATTTTATGCAGATGTATGGTTAAGGGAACTAGAGTTCCAAGTGAATTATTGGGTTTTTTCTGAAAGTGTCACATATGTATAAGGTGTTGAGTTTTTGCAATAAAGGGAAGCTCAGTCGTAGGTATGTAGGGCGTTACAAGATCCTGAAAAGGGTTTACAACGTGGAATATGAGTTAGAGTTTCAAGCAGAACTAGAAGTAGTGCATCCAGTTTTCCATATCTCTCTCCTGAAGAAGTCCGTGGGAGATCTAGCCTCTGTTGTTCCATTGGAGACCGTGTATATGAAATATAGCTTTACTTGTGAGGATGTACATGTTGAGATTTTTTATCGTTAGGATAAAAGGTTGAGAAACAAAGAAGTTTTAGTCAAGGTATTGTGGAGAAGTCAGTCCGTTACGAAGCTACTTGGCAAGAAGAAGTAGCAATGAGATCCAAGAATCCTCACCTATTTCCTTTCTATCCCACTCTAGCTTGAGCTAATAGTTTTTCTTTAGTTTTTAAGTCATTCATGTGTTAGTTCAGTCTTAGCATCATGTTTCCTCAGATTGTACTTGCGTTTTTAGCATATTGTATGTTCTTGGAACTCAACTAAGTATGAAATTCAATTCTCAATGATTAGTTGTAGGTATTAAAACTCTCCCCCTCTATTTTAGTTAGTATAGTCTTCATTCGAGGACGAATGTTCTCATGGGGAAGATAATTTAACACCCCTTATCCTTAAGGGACCATTAATAAGCTTTTCAGAAAAATGGTAGTTGCAATCAACAGTCACTATCCACGAACCATAGTCTGATCTATGGCCCATACTGTACATCTTTCATTTGCCATCGAATCTCTTCTAAAACTCAGTCCTATAAAATTGACTAAATGTCAAAACACTAGAAGACGTATGGTCCATAAGTCAGATTGCGGTCCGTGGTCTGTGTCTTTGGATTGAGACTCAAGATACTTGCCTCTTGCAAGAAATACTAATGACCAGAAGAGACCATCGTTCCATCAACGGTCTATAGGTAGGAACATAGGTTAAGTTTCCAATCATTTAGGGGGAAATTGATGATAGGGTAAACTTAAAATGTTGATAATTTTTAGCCCAAATGAATTCGGTGCTTCATGATGTATGATATTATAGATATTTGAATTATCTTTCAATATCCTACGAGTTTGCTTAATATGAACTCCAAGTAAAAACTTCTGCTCATTTTAGTAAAGGTCTGTCACACAGACCCAAATGACGGGCCGTCTCAGTACAACTCGTTGATTGGTCTGACAATAGTTATTCCAGGAGTCTTTTGGTCTTTTCCTAGTTCATTTAACCCCTAAGTTACTTTGTTTAAGCCATAACTAATGAAATTTTAGTCAGCTTAAGACTAGATACATAAAAAGAACTTACCCAAGTCAAAATCATAAATCAAAAACATAGAAAATTATAAAAAAGATAGGAGAAAAAGGTCAACAACCATAGTTGAAGAACGTTGCAAGGTACCATCAGTTCCAGTGCCGAAATTACATGATTTCTCCGTGGAATTCATCAAAACGTATGTGAGATTTCACTAGTTTGACCCTTTAAACCATTGGGTACTTAATTTTTAGTAGACTCTTGATTCCTTTATCATGATAAGACCTAGAATTTCTAGAACATCAGCAAATTATTATGAATTATTTTGTTATATATTCCCAATAATATTACCATGTTATTATTACTCAGATTATAGCATTAATTTCAGAACCCTATCTATGTATTTTTTTAAGTTGTTAAATTACACTTGCAAGGTCAGATATTTTAGTTACTGAAGATATTTATGCATCAATTAGTAAGGCATAATTATCACAGTAATTGTTGCATTCCCACTTTGCATATTCAGTTTTTAGCTATCTAGTATTTAAAGAAATTATGTCATAATGTCTTAATCACTAAATTCATTGGTAGTATAATAGTACTGAGTGGGACTACGATTCATCATATCCAAATAGTCCCAAAACTACTAGCCAAGTAGGTTGTGAGTCGCCGCTATGGGCATCAATTTAGTGATCACGCCAACATGCCTTTATACCTCTAGCAAGATATATTGGGTCCTTTTTATGGGGCGTGTACATAGAACTCCACATTTAGCTGATACGCACAAATTTCAATTCTCTATGAAGTATAAGCTGTCATATCAAGTAAAGAACCCAATTATTAGGTTGGGGTATATCCCACAAAGAAAATTATTTAGACTTAACTTGAATGTAGGATTACCTCGATTTAGTCAAGTCCTTTATAAAACTATTAATAAAAATTGGGGTTTTGTAAAACAAAAGTGATGCAATGTTTTGAAATCAAACAACTAACAAGAGTAAATTATTGGTGATTGTTATGTTTTTAGAGAAACTATGGTGTAAGTGTTCACCAAATGTTCATAACACAATAATCCTAGTTGTAATGATTCTTTACTAGTGTTTTGCATGCAAAGTGATAATTTGTGTATCTCTAAATCCTTGATCCGGCATTTAGAGAATTTCCCTCTATACCTTGGTCCGGTTACGTATGTTTAAGTTGCTAACCCTTACCTTTCCTTTATATTAAGCATCAAATTCGATGTTTGGCTTAGTTATTAATTCTCTCCGATCCGAACTAGCCTAGTAGATAGCATCCACTAACTTATGTCGATAATTCTTAGTCATATTAACTACCCCCTTGGTCCGGCAAGTTGAAATAAGGTGAGTTCAAACGTCTGCACTCGTTAAAATGATTTTTAGACGAAAGAACTATCGATGCATGCAATAACCTAATTGAAAATTGTTATTTAGCTAATTTTATCTTGTTTATCACCCACGGTTCCCATAATCCTAGTTTTGAATTTAGTTACCCATACTTTAAAGAACACAATTTGTAATTGATGAAAAATAAATCATGAACATACTTTAAAAAATTTGAAGAAAATCTAGAAATTCAACTTGAAATCAAACAATTATCTTAAATACCAAATTTGTAAATTTGAATAAATTGTAAGAGCAAATCTCCTAGAAAAAATGTATGAACCCCAAAAATAAGGTTTTCACCCTATTTATAATAAAAAGTCTCCTTAATTAAAATGATTTTAAAATAAGAAAAGTTTTGTCCAAAACGTGGCTTCAATCGACAACCCCACAAACGGTCCATTGATCCAACGACGAACGGTTGACTTCCTCCATCGGTCCCTACCTAGCATTTTTTAGAAGCCTGCACTTTGCAAATTCTCGTATCCAATCGATGGACTAGCAACACGGTCCGTCAATGTACTTACGATCCACGGACCGTCCATCTTTCCTTAGCCCCACATTTATTCAAAATTCCCTGAGTTGCTTCGAGATGCTTGAACCTTCAATCAAAGATGAATACCTAAGTCTGTCGATGGGACGATTGTTCGTCGATGGCTTTGTGGGTAACTTCTACACTAAATCTTTATAGCCTTCTGCATTTCCGTTTTGGTCAACTTTCCTGCAAAACAAGGTCAAAACATATTAAAATTACGACAAAAAGGCTCTAGACACACACCAATCTTAAGGAATAAACATTGAAAGTACCGTGAAACCATGGTACATCATTAGCTCCCACAGATCAGTCAGATTCCAGTGCATTAAACATTTATCAGTTTATCTAGTATTCAATTTTAACAAGTTATAAATTAGTCATTTCATTCAGTTATCTTAGAATTAAGAATCTACATCATCTTAAGATTGTATACTTGCTTTAATGTTTGTTTAGTTGGGTGTTATTTTAGCTTTTCTCTATCCCACATACTTGGTACCTCTCAAGTACTGACGCATATGTAGGTTCAGTTTCTCAGCATTCAGATCACGTTTAGATTATTTTCCGATATCCAGTTCAGTAGATTTAGTGTTGACCCCTCATTTTCGAGGACAATAGTCATGATATTCAGTTTTTTTAGTATCCGTTTTGCTAGACATTGCTAGGGTTTGTCCCACACTTAATAGTTAGTTAGAGGTTATTTTCACACACAGTTAGTTTCGGCATAGTATTGAATTAATAATTTCATTGTATTAAACTAATAAGTTATATATATATATATATATATATATATATATATAAGTTATAACTATATTTTAATTATAGTTATGTTTTATCTTCAACATTAGTTTATTATATTTAGTATGGTCATGATTATTCAAGCAGGGTTAGCTTGGGATCACCTCTGGTCCTAGGTCCTCTGTCTACGTCTCGGGGGTAGATCGGGGTGTGATAAGTGTAATGACATGGATATATATTGAACATATACAACATCATCAACATTTAAGAACAACAAAAAACTTCACATATTATATCACATCATTTTTCCTTTCATTGAACCTTAACTCAAATTGTGTGCATACTGAAAAGTTGTACATGATCAAATAATTACTGCAAAAAGTGGTAACTAATACAATAGTAATGCCGAACGTTGCATACGATCAATGATAGTTATTCTGGAACATCGAAATAGATCCATTTAACACACCACAATCATAATAACAAGTATAACTTCAAGATGATACATTTAAGTCAATATTTCATGGAAATCATAATTCATCTCATTTACAACTAGTGTGACAAATATTGAAACATTCGTGGTCATTGAAATATAATATGGAATAAACAACAATCATACATTAGAAAATCATAGAATAACAATCATCATTTACCTCGAAGCAAGTTTCAAATTCGAAGAAACTTGATCCTTCTCTTTCAAGAATCATTCCTATAACAAATTGAAAATCTAATACCTAAAATAGAGCAAAACATGAGTTCAAAGGTTGAGAAAACTATTTTAGTATCATATATATTGTATGCAAGTCATTTAGGATGTTTATGAATCAAAACAACAAGAAACGTCCAAGACGTCCGGAAGCTAGTCTAATTTAACTAGGGCAACGTCCTTAGATTTCTGATGTGTTTAGGAGTGGTATATGAGGTATAAAACTTGTAAAATTACTTTACAAAGTCAAACCATTAAAATATAGTAAAAATATCAAGGTCTAACCACCCAACGGTCGTCTTAGAAGTCAATGAAAGGACCACAAACTTGGCTTGGCAGGTTGCCAAAGCAGCACCAAAAATACACGTAGTAGAACAAGTACACATTGCATACATGGAGGCTTTTGTTCAAATATAAATTTCTCATCGCGGACTCTACTGTCTCAAAAATTAATTTAAAAATCCATCCGGAATAGCTCTGCGTTGCAGACATGTTTCCAGACGAAAATCTGAAATTTTGATTTGAAGTTTGACATCATTACACTGTCATCAAAGTAAGGTGTATTTTTGGCATTTCATGGGGAATTTATTTATTGATTACCAATAAGTTTTCCTCACATTTTCTGACTCATATCAAATACAAAAATAAAAACCCAAAATCTCTCACCTCTCTATTGTTTCTCTGTCTATTCATCCTCAATTAAAGGAAGAAGAAAGCTTTAATAAGAAGACCTATTTCTGTAGTATTTAACTTTAATTTAGTGGAATAATCTTAATTAAGTTATGGGTTCTTTACTCGTGGGTTTCCTTTTACCTAGATGTTTTCTCAAAATTTATTTTTAAAACACAAAATTCCAAGGGTTTTTCTATTCTAATGAGTTTTCTTCTAAACTTCAATTTGATGATGGATTATGATTAATTTTTATTTACTATGACTAATTAAGTGTAAATTGTTAATTTATTGATGTTAATTGATGAAATTTCATGTAGATGATGTCCCGTTTCCTCAATTCCCCATATCTTTGATCTTGCTTATGAATTGATGAAAATTTAAGAATGTATTGATCTTTAGACCTCCTTGATTTGTTCTAATTCTTGAAGACTTCATGATGAACCCTTTTCCCCTAACCCTAGATTATGAATATATATTAATTGGGATAGTGATGATGTAATTGATCTTGCTATTGTGTTAATTAGTATTGTATGATAATGTTATACCTAGTATTGGGTTGAATTGAATTGTTGATTGTAAAACCATGGATGATTGCATGTGAAGGAGATTTGGTAAAGCTTGTGATCTAAACGCTTTACTTCAATTATTGTTACTTGTGCTTAAGTGATGATGTTGTATTGATGTCTACCTTATATAAATATTGATAGGGATGGTATGATGTTGAATTGAAATTTCTTGAATATGGTTTGTGAGGTTTTGGCTAACGTGTAAATGTTATAAGAATGGTGATAACTTACCAATGTTCCTTATGATTATGTGAAATGTAAATGTTATAAACTCACTTGCATGAATTGTAATAAAAGGAAAATACTGATGAAATTCCTAATGAGCTATGATGATGATGATTATATAACGGATAGACCCTATAAAATAAAACTAAGCTATGATCATAAAAAAAAAGAATTAAAGGCATTTCAAAAGGAACGTTAGCTTAGCACCTAGGGAACTTGACAATGGGAGGTGTTGACTATCCATAGATGAAGATTCACCCTATAGTTCCATATGAGGTGTTGACTCTCTTGTGAAGGATACTCATCATATGGATTTTTATGAGATGAGGCTCCAATTGCCAAGTAGAATGTAGAGATTTCCTACATATCTCTTAGTTCCTTAAACTATGCTACCCCCACAGGAAGACTAGCAAGTGGATCCACCTAGAAAAATAAATTTATGTTTTGTTCTACTTTAGACGGTAGACAACCTTCAATCGGTATAAGGGTTTATAACACCTGATTACACACATAGCTCTTGTGGTCTATACCGCTTAAGGAAATTATTCCCAACACTAAAAAAAAGTAATGAATTAAAAACAAACTAGGGTGACTTCTGAGGTTTGACTTAGCTTAGGTAGGAGTATGGGACTCTACCTATACCATGTATTAAGTTTACTTGAGGAAGCCTTAGGATGTTGTTCTTATGTATGTATACACTAATCAATGTAAATGATAATAATTTACTGATCTTACATGTAAATGAAACTATGTGATGTTGGTTACTCTTATGAACATGTATTTGGTCTCAATTGCTAAAGTATTGTAATGTACACCCTAGTCGTTACCGTCGTCGTCATCCTCTGCAAGGACTAAGAAAATCCTCTTAGAATTCGTCATAGCAATGATATGTCAAAAACGCGGGAAAACAAAAACTTTTGCTTATATAGCTAGGAGGCTTATATAAAAAACTACATAGGAAGCACACATAGGCTTCTAACAATAGACCATAACAAAGAATAGGAATTTAGTCTAATACTTTGTTTCATATTAGACATCTAACAAAGTCAAACAATGGGCAATGACCTTATACAAATCCATAATTTTCACGTGGGGCTTATATCAATATATTCTACAATAGGAAAGAAATGAATGTCTACTAGACAATACAAGTACTACTAAGATAGAGTGGTAGCATCCTCGAACTAGGGCGCATACAAAAACTTGGAGAGTCTAGTCCAAGCCTTCTTGAATTACACTCAATGAAACCTCAACGGCCAGAACCTAAAATGTTTGGGAAAAAGGGAACAAATATGGGTTAGTACAAACCATATGTAGTAAGTATGGTCCCTATGCGTAAAATCGATAATGCTGAGAAAAGGAAAATTTAGTCAAACCTATGCAAAAATGACAAACAATTCAATGTACACATATGAGGAACATCATAACCATATTAACATATAAGTAACTCAAGAAACACTAGTAGAAGGACAAGAATAAAGCCCCATAACCCTATTCAATGCTAAGTATCACGTTAGGCAACCCAATTCACACTTTCAACTTATTTTTTTTATATAACATGCTTCATATACAAATAATAGTCATAACTTACTAAAATAATAATAAACATAATTATAATCATAATAGAATGATTCCTTAACCATCCTATAGGATCAAACATATGCAATATTTAAGAGAAGTTTCATACCCTTTCTCACAATATGTACTAACCTTTAAGAAAACCCTAGTAGAAGTTCACATTCATAACTTGTTCATACTTTTACTTTAGGGAAATAAGTATCACAACAGACATGATACCATGTGACCTTCCTGGAATCGAGGGTTCTACCCCCACACAAAAAAGAGAGGGTTAACACTTTCCTAAGGTGCGGCCATTCGTACATAGCTATTCTATGTGGATCAACTGATCTAGAGTCCTATCTTAGCACATAGTTAAGGGAAAAGGACATTGTTTGTAGAAACCTTGACTACTAATCGTGAAGGTTTCTATCATATGAGACAACACATATCTTTGGGAACCATCACTACTACTCGTGAAGAAACCCAAGTGGGAAACTAGACTTACTAAGGTAAGACCTGTATCTCATTTACATGCCCTTTTAGTGCTAGGTAATTATTCACTTTAGTTATCATCATATAACATCATACTAGTTTATTAGTATCTTTTAGACCTTTAAGTAAACATCTCATCATAATAGCTCATAGGTGATCACAATTGAGAGTTATCAATTCACTTAAGACACAACATTATATCATGATAAACTACATTTAATCATATAATAATCACTTCATAACATAATTACATACTTCATAGACAATTCATAGATCTAGGGCTAGGGATGAGGAATTCTTGTCACCAACATCACAACAACACAATTGACTTTAGCATTATTATCTAATTAGTAGATTTCACCTTGCATAATTGAGATCAAAGGAGAATCAAGATCGTACCTCATTGACCTTCATGGGACTTCAAAATTCAATACCCAAGAAATCATAATCAACACATGAAAAAGGGAAATTAATGAAGTATTAACATAAATAAAATCAAAGAAAAACAATTGATATGTTTATCACAATCAACAATTTACTAGAATCAATCTATGAAATTAGTACCTTCAACAATTCACCCTAATCAATCCACGAAATTCGGGATTTAGGGAAATACATGGGTCTAGGGAAAACTCATAGGAATTCATAAAATAAAAATTCATTCATTCTTAAAAAACATTATTTCATCATAATTCATCACAATAAACTCACAATTTCATTTTAGAAAGAAGACCCATGTGAGGAGAAAAATCCTAGTTTTGGTGGATTTAGAAATCATATTTTGAAGGACCTCTTAGGTAAATGAATCCCAAGAGTGAAAGAAACCATACTTTATTGATGATAAATCCTCAAAATTGGGTTAAAAAACTTGTAGGCTTGATCTTTTACTTGGAGCGCTAATGGTCTTCAATGGAGTTTTGGATGAATGGAGAATTCGGGAGAGAGAGATTTTTGAGTTGAACTTTCGGGACTTGATTTTGTGTTAAAATTGACATATAACTTATCTTAAGGCATTATATAGACACCCATTGAATTACCCAAAAGATCCCCAAGATAAATGGGTTTATTCGAGAAGTCAAAACACCAGAATACGACTTTTACGGTATATGGGAAGTAGGTCCCAATTTATTTTTTTAATTTTGAGCTGAGGTAGTGAGATCCGAGTAAGCCTCGCATCGCAAGGCTGCCTCTAAAATCTTTAGGCAGTTAGCTACGTGTCAAGCTCGTGTCGCATACCTAAGATCCAATTCTTCCTGCGTGCAGCCTGCCCACTCACATTTGGGTGCCCCCCAAGGACGCTTTCAATGGTCCTTGGAGTGTTGTTTTCAAATATTTAGACTTTCTATACTACACTCTACCTATTCAATGTATTTTTACAAGTTATGGACTACATATGACCCTCCTAAACCACCGCCAAAGATACTAATGCCAACTAGTTGAATTTTTCTAGTTTCTAGGCATTAAGGCTTTTCTTTAATCCTATTGCTCTGAAACATCTCAAATACGTTATTTTTACTTATTTAGTTCAAAAACCTTCATTATTCAACATATTTAGCTCTAGTATAGGTCATGGAATATATGGGGTGTTACAATATTCCCCCCCACCCCGATATACCGTGGTTTCACGGTATTATTAATACTTTTTCCTTAAGTTTACTGTGTCCAAAAGCCTTTTTGTGAAAATTTTTATATAAGTTTCTTTTTATATTGTAGGAAATCTTTCCAAAGGTAAATGCGGAGATTTTGAGCGATGAAATGCAGAAGAGACCACCTACGGAGCTTAGGACGGTCCGTCGTGCTTGTGACGGTCCGTAGGTGGCAGCGTAGTGCAGCTGCTGAAAGAAGATGGGGAAGTCTGACCAAGTGTGGGGTTACCGATCTTGTGACGGTCCGTCATGTCTATGACGGTCCGTCCTGCAGGTTCGTCATGAAGTTCAGAGAAGTAATCCAATTACCAATATTCCAAGAGTTAAAGTGTTTTTGAACGAAGACCCTCGATGGACCGTTGTGCCAATAACGGTCCGTCATACATGCCGTTGAGGGTAATGAAGATAGCAGAAGAAGAAATACATAAGTATGGGACTACGGAGTCGATGATGGTCCGTCGTAACCACGACGATCTGTCGCGAGGTTCGTCGACCCAGCTGCGTTTTGGCAGATTTCCAAAAAATAGAGTCCTTGTTTAATTAGGTTTTTATTTTCTATAAATAGTTCGAAAAAACTTTTTTTAGGGTTAGACTCTAGATAATTGCTAGAGTCCGTATTGTTAGACATCATATTAGTAGACACTATATTGTTAGACTTTTGAGAATCATTAGACTTTTTGTGAGATTGTTGATTACTTTGAGATTCTTAAAAGTGATTATTGATGATTAATCAAGCAAACATTCAGATTTTAATCTTTCTCATTGAAGTAAGTACATGAATTCTTATTTAATATATTTGAATATTGTGATTATGACTATGAGTAACTAAACTCCATAACAAGAGTTGTGGGAACCATAGGCAAATAATGAGATAATACCTAACTAAAATAATTATTCTAGAATAGTGTCTTGCATGTATTAATAATTCTTTCGCTTAGAAGTCTTTTGAACGGATGGACAACGTTACAACTCGCCTTAATGCTACTTGCCGGACCAAGGAGGACGATAATAGGAAAAGAATAATCAACATAGATTTAGTGTATACTATCTAATAGGCTAGTATTGATTGGTACGAGGTAATAAATTAGTAAAATATCAAATACGATACTTAATATGAGGTAAAGATAAGGGTTAGGATAGCAACACGCGTAGCCAGACCAAGGTGCAGAAAAAGATTTTCTAGATGCCTGACCAAGGATTTAGAAATACATAACTTATCACTTTGCATGCAAGATACTAGGAAAGAATTGTTATAGTTAGAATTATCAAATTATGAACATGTGGGGAACACGTAAACCCTAGTTACTTTAATTAATTGATTAAAATCAACCATTCAAAGCTGTTAAGTGTCTCTTTCAATTTCGTTAGTTATTTTCACTCATTTAGAAATAGAAACCCCCTTTTATTGTTTTTATTTTCCAAGGAAGTCATTGACCAAACAATAGTAATAACAAATTGAAGTTAAGTCTAGACTATTTTCCTCGTGGGGTTGATCCCAACCTGACTAGTTTGGTTATTTAATTCACACGATCGCTTTACTTCTTATTTGAGAAGTAAGTTTGAGCGTATCAAATTTTGGCACCGCTGCCGAGGAAAGTAGCTTTTAGATTAACTTGAACTTATTACTATAGTTTAATTGATATTTTCTTGATTTTACTTTGTTTTATTATTTTTGAGTTTTTTTCAAAACTATCCTCCTTGTATGCAAAACACACGGAGAGGAAGAGAACCCTTGTTTCCATACGATCACGAATTACACCGTACACTTAACTATATGAATCGAAACATGGGAATAAATGATTATGATCCAAACCAGAACATCCCAACTCCGATTGATGTTCATGAACAGTTGTTACCTGATACTCCGGGTGAACACCAACATAGGAGACAAAATCCCGCTTCACGGCCCCAAGCATACTACAGAGTCTATGATAACATAAAAGACTCCGATGGGCCACTGGTTTTGCCTTCTCTACCCACAGGCCACACTTTTGTGGTAACTAGTAACCTGATGCAAATGCTCACTGCTAGAGGTTTGTTTTCTGGGCTAACCTCTGAGGATCCACATGCCCATATAGCTAAGGTAATGGCAGTGTGTAAAACCTGTGTAGGGAGGCCTGATTTGGATGTAGATGTAATAGGGTTCAGAGTGTTTCCTCTGTCACTAACGGGAGAGGCTGCTATATGGTTTACTGAGCTCCCATACAACTCAATCTTTACTTGGAACCAACTAAGGGATGTTTTCTTAGCCCTCTATTATCCGGTCTCCAAGAAACTAAACCACAAAGACAGAGTGAATAACATTGTGGTACTACCTGGAGAGTTAGTTAGTAGTTCTTGGGATAGATTCACCTTATTCTTGAGAAGTGTTCCAAATCACTGTATAGATGATTAGTCAATGAAGGAATACTTCTATCGAGGACATGATGATAATAATAAAGCGGTATTGGACACTATATCAGGTGGATCTTATGGGGAATGTCCTTATGCTAAAATTGCCGAAAAATTAGAGAAAATCTCCCAGAAAAATATGTCTTGGAGTACTACGATGTCTGATACATGGGGAAACACCTTCGCAGTGCTGTCCACTCACAACCCAACAACAGATGAGATTCGTGAAGAAATGGCTCAGATGAGAACTAAGCTTGGGTTGGTACTAGAACATGTCACTAGGGTGTAGAAAAGATAAATGCAGTCAACTACTTGGCTAAACCACCACCTCCTAATGATGAATGCTATTATGCGGAGGACACTTATGCAGTAAATGAGCAGAAGTAGGGTTTCTGACCAAGCGCCCATGTCTCAAATCAGGATAATTGGCGTTAAGGTCATGGGAACAAACGTCGAAACTATGGTAACTATAACCGTGAGGGTCATTATGTCCGATATGGAAACTACAACCGCGACAACAACTTCAACAGGGTAACTACGCTGATAGAAATGATAGGAATAGGCCCATTGTCCCTCATTAAAATTGTGAAGTTACTCCTAGGGATGGTGGAGATAGTATGGCGCGATTTGAGGATATGTTGCACAAAATGATGAGGAGGTTTGATGCTAGTGATGAGCACATTAAAGAGTTAAGGTGGGATTTAGCAAGTATTGGGTAAAAAGTCGATACACATGCAATATCAATTAAGCAAATTGAGTTGCAAATGGCCCAATAATCTGCGACAGTGAACACACGGCAACCGGGCACTTTTCCTAGCAACACTGTCCAAGATCAAAAAAATGATTCGCGCTGTATGGCCATTACTACTCGGGCTGGTAAGCAAACCATTGACCCACCTATGTCGTCTGATGAGGAAAATGTGAGAAAGGATGATGATAAGGTTGTAAAGGATTGTGTTGAGGAAGAAGAGAGCAATGGAAAAGATGCAGAAGTCCCTATGAAGGTAATTCCCATGCCTAGGCAACCACCACCCTTCCCTCAGAGATTAGTGAAAAATGCTGAGGATTGTAAATATCGGCGTTTTATAACAATGCTGAAGCAGCTTTCTTTCAATGTCCATTTGGTAGAAGCTCTTGAACAAATGACCGATTATGCCATGTTTATGAAAGATCTGGTTATAAAGAAAAGATCGGTAACTTTTGAGGATGATGATAGACTGCAACATTGTAGTGCTATTGCTACCAGATCCCTCGTACAAAAGAAAGAAGATCTTGGTGCGTTCACTATTCCGTGAACAGTTGGGTCATTACATTTTGCGAAAGCATTATGTTATTTGGGGGAAAGCATAAATCTCATGCCCCTCTCGATCTATAAGAAGTTGGGTTTGGGGGATCCAAAATCCACGTTGATGCGGCTACAGATGGCACATCGGATGGTGAAAAGGCCTATACAGATACTTCATGATGTTTCAGCAAAAGTGGAGTCATTTATCTTTTCGGCTGATTTTGTTATTTTTGATTGTGAAGTCAATTTTGACGTGCCGATTATTCTTGGGAGGCCATTCCTTGCTATGGGTAGACCCTTAGTTGATATGGAAAGCGGGCAGATGAAATTTTAGTTGAACAATGAAGAAGCTACCTTCAAAATTTGTAGGACCATGAGGCAGAGTGGTGAACTCCAATCGGTATGAGCCATATCCGACAAACAAAAGATGAAGAAAGTGAATGAAGAAAAAAGTGCAAAACAAGAGTTTAGGGTTTGGGATTTGGTGCTTGTAGACAGTTTTGGGTCGCCTTTTCTACCGGGCAGCTCAAGTCCAAATTGGTAGGCCCTTACTTGATTACCCAAGTATTCCCTCATGGAGCAGTTGAGCTTAAAGCCAAGGAGGGAGTGCGGTTTAAGATGAATAGAGATCGAATAAAACTCTATTTTGGGCATAAAGCATCGGGGAATGAAGTGATAGAGGCATACCATCTTGATTAAGTTTGAGTAATCAAATGTACCCAGTCATGCCGTGACATTAAATCAGGCGCTTGTTGGGAGGCAACCCATTACTCATAGTCTTTTTAGTAATGGTAGCATATTTCTACTAATGGGTTTTTAAATTTGCAGGCACATGACCAGGAAATTATGCACAAAATTACTCTGCAGCAGTCACTGATGGATACAGCAACGCACCGTTGCGCCTGCGACGGACTGTCGTATGCCTCCTGCGTAGCAGGTAAGTCTTTGTGTTATTTTAAAACTAGGGCACATAAGACAGAATCAACGGCGCGTCGTCACAACTGCGACGGCGCGTCGTCACAACATCGACGGACCGTCGTCGGGGAATCGTCGCGTGATTAATGAGGCGTACCCCACCCAACCCGGTTGGAGTTCATCATAAAATTTTACCATTTAAACTCCCAAACCTCTCATTTCACCCCCTTTCCTTCATTATTCCTCCCATTACCCTCTCTTTTCAACTTCTACAATCTCTCCCTCTTTCAACCGATCATTTCCCCCCCTCCCACAATTCTCCAAAGCCCTAAAAGTGATAATCTACTAGTCGGAGTTGCTGCTGTTTGTGTCTTCCTGGTCACTGAGTACTTGTCCTTTTTGTTTTTCCCAATTCTAAGGTATGTGTCTATAATGTCTACTCATTTATCTTACATTTTTTTTATTAATTAGTATTAGCTTAGTTGTTCGTGATATGTTCGTTTCTTTTATATATGATTCTGTCTAACCTAAGTTAAAAATGTTCGAAATTGCCATGTTTACAACCCTAGACATAGGTGCTTTCGCATTACTAGTATCCAAGGTAGTTGGATTATACAAATGTAGGTCCAAAACCCTACAAGTTCGATTTGGGTTCATAGGGGATGAATTGGGTAAACCAGCTCTTTCACTGATCTACAGAACGAGACCCCGTTGACTAAACGTCGTGCCCACAACGGACCGTCGTAGGGTCCGTTCCAAAAGCCCTAAAACCCCAGTGCCCATTTTATTCCAAGTGTTTCCCAACGGACACATGTGAAGGACCATCATCTTCACAACGGTCCGTCCTGCACAACCGTTATGGTTATAAGAGACGTTGTTTCCGAGGGTCTCTCACTTTTTCTAAGTGTCCTTCAACGGGCACATGTGACGGATCGTCATACCCACTACGGTCCGTCCTTCATCGCAATGACGGTCAGAGACCCCTCTCTTAAGGGTCTCTCACTTTTTCTAAGTGTCCTTCAATGGACACATGTGACTGACCATCGTACCCATGACGGTCCGTTCTGCATGACCGTTATGACGGTCAGAGACCCTTCTTCTAAGGGTCTCTCATTTATTTCTAAGTTTCCTCTGACGGACACCTACGACAGACCGTCGTACCTGTGATGGTCCCACCTGCACATACCGTCATACTATTCAAAGACTCTCCTTCAGGGTTCTCGATATATAGATAGTCTAAGTAAGACACGACGGACCTTATGGCGGTCCGTCATAGTCACGACGAGCCTTCACCAGGTCCGTCGTGTGTCATTGTTACTATAGCATGACATAGTATTTTTCATTTTTTTAGTATGGTTTTGCTTGCTTTATTTGCCACTACTCGTACTAATATTGATCCTTTAAAGGTACTATTTACAATGGCACCCAAGCAAGATCGAATCTACGCACGCGGTCGGTCGAAGTCTATCGCCCTGTCTGCCCCATGGTCAGTGGCTCTGATGATGAGCGTGACCCCGAGTACGTGCACTACACCATTTTCGGCCTACAGCAACACCACGTAAGTGTAGCCTAAACTAGCAAAAAGTTTGGCCTTTGATAAAAGGCTACACTTTTGGATATTTAGCAACACTTTTTAGGGGCTACCCAAAAGAAGCGTAACCTTTGACAGTAGGCAACACTTTTAAATGTTACCATCTTTGGTAACACTTATAAAGCGTAGCAAAATACGTATAAGGGCACTCTTTAAAGACGTGCATTAGCAACAACTATTTTTTGTTAGACTACACTTAAAAGCATTGCCTTTTAAGATTTATTGGTCACACCTAAAAAGTGTTGCCTTTTATTGGTAATATATTGCAACATTTATAAATATACATCTAGAGCAACACTTATAAAGTGTAACTTTATATCTCTTCTAAAGAAACACTTATAAAGTGTAACTTAAACATTAGAAACCCTACAACGACACTTTTGAATTGCATATATTCAATATATAATCACATAATCACATAATCTTATACAAACAATAAATAGAAAATCATTAAATATATACACGTGGAATATCTCAATAGTTTTCAAATGATGATAATAGAAAAGTTATCAAGCGAAATAAATGTTTTAGAAACTAACAAATCCACCACCCACCCTCAACAATTAAGATGGCAACAATACTACAGTAGTGAAGAAAGGCAGAATAATTATAAATCTTTTTTCTTTTGACATTCACCTACTCGTTTCACTTCCGACGATCATCCAAGGCACTGCCTCAACAATCAGATCGAGACCCTTTTGTGGGTAAAGCCTCCTAATGAAACTGATCAATTGGACATCATCACAAACTAGTAAATAAAGTTGCTTCTACAATGCCGCTTTATATTGAGGCTTGCCAATCTGCAGTGTGTCCAAGGAGCAGTTCAGGTAACCATATGACACTATAAGTGAATGTCCAACTCAGTGTTCCACTCTCTTTTGTATCAATCCTATTCACAATATCCTGTAATTTCCAATCATTCTCAATAATTATCTGATGCAATCTCCAACGACCTTTAGAAGTCTGTTTCCATGAATATCCATGACTTACTGTAACTACACGATCTGCTACCTTTAGACTAGCCGCAAAAATGTTGAAATGCTCACCTACTACTAGGTCATACAACTTTAAAGGGTCCATTAATGTGGTGGAAGATCTACACACAGAATATCCATTAAAGCACCACGACCCTACATGAAATGGAAAAAATTATAAAGCTGAAAATGATAGAAAGTTGGCTAAGATTGCTATAACCATTATTCATGTTACAAAAAGACAAAATAAATGACACAATTAGAAAATACTAAAAAAATCCAGAACATGGATAGAGATAACTTCAATTAATCTACTGTTTTATATTCTAAATCATTGTTTTTGCACTCTTCACATTGTACTTAAAAGTTATACACTACAAATATTTCAAATAATTTGCACATGTTTTAGTGGACGATCAAAGTATATCTAGTTCTCTGGTGCTTACATTACATGCGTAAGAATTTTCTAACTCCATAACAGCCCTTTGAACCTTTCATGAAGAAAATTAATTATAAAATAAAGTTTTATTCAGATATATATATCAAATAATGCAACAAGTATCAAATAAAAAGATGATAACTAGTAGTAGAAGATCAATATCTCCGAGTCCTACTGCATGAACAATAGGAATAGTCCCATATTTCATTGCATAATGTTGCTTTAGTCAACAAGACTCAAATCTAAAGGCCTGAGCAGAATGTATGCACCACCAGTTATACGATGAGAACTTCATCACAAAGAAACCAACACATCCCCTAATATATTATTGTGTTGACACTCAAATTGCCTTAGTATTTGTTCAAACTCATGAACCTCGCCGTGCTCCGGCTCTAGGTATTGTCATCACGTCCCTTCTAATGGTTCGACTTGTTTCCACTCGCTAACAAGTTAGCAAAGCTACTTGTTTTCTTTGGTTAACTAGGGCGAACAGTAGAGACAACCAAACCTACAATTAAAACTATTGTTTCTTAATTTAAGTTTTGATTCTACAAATAAGAAACAAGTTGAAAAAGAAATTAATGATAAATTCATATATAAATTTCTCAAAATATATTCAAAAAATTAGGAAGAAATCAAACTCTTTAAATTCTCCAATGAAATTTACACAGAGAACAACTCCTCTGTCACACACATATAATCACAAAAGGTTGTGAAGGAGCAAAAGCTTGGATTTAGTTGGCCAGAATGAAGAAAACATGACATAGGAGCGGTAGGCATGCAGTCTCTTAGCATTATCTTATATACTATGTACTATAGTTATAAAAAAATAAGGGAAATAGATTTATGATTACTTAAGAAACTATGTTATACATAATATATACTTGGAACTACTGCAATTACTTACAACAAGACTTTCTACAGGGAGGCTTTCTGTGGTTTCCTTCAAACAAAAAAACCCCTGGCCTAGGGGGCTGTATACAACAATCCCAATGCCCAATCCTCTGTATGCCACAAAAAAATGTGGTAGTTCATAAAGTTCTTTCTGCTATCTACAGATAGCTTAATGACTAACTAGTTCAAATACTAAATGATAAAAATTGTTGTTTCATGTGCAATAATATTGGTCATTAAAGTGATCTTAATCATTGAATGACACATTCATCATATACAAGCATACCTACAAAGTAGAATTATATCTTTTTATATGTCATGAGTCCAAAAATAATACTTCATTCACACACAAGTGATGGAATAAAGAGCATGTTCCCTTGTAATTGTGTCAACAATAGCTTTAGAAAAGCCGAGCACGAGCACACTGAGAAATTCAAATATGAAGGACAAATAGTGACAACATTTAGAGAAATGGGAAATAAAAATAAGTCAGACAGTAGGAAGAATAATCAAAAAACTCTGTCGATGTCACAAAACAAGAAACAAGAAAAGAGCCTTCACCCTCCATGGCACTCTTACAATACAATCTTTTCCTCTGAAGATATTCAAACTACTCATGCCTAGTTTCTACATGGTATAGCAAATGACTCAAACTATTCAATCTTCTTATAATTGCATTGTTAAGCACAAGTGACATGCACTTAAGCTACCTATGGATGAACAATAGACTGTTAATGTCCTAGAAATCTCAGAAAATTCCACTTCATAAAAGACACAAGTTGACATATACAATTACATATCTTTTTGCCACTACTAGTTCAAATTAATCAATAGTATAAGATGTTGAGAAATTATTAGGAAAATGACAGAATCATGATCTCCAATACCAAATATGATTAAATACCACAAAAAAAGGTAATTAGTTGCATACTTCTATGTTAGTCTTCAAGACTATAAAATAGAAGAACCAACACAAAAATAAGAAACAAATATCGTATTGCACCTTTGCATATTGTCAGGAACAAAGAAATATGGACCTTTATATACTATCCACAAAATTCTGGAGCACCATAGCCATAGGTCGTAAGATGATCTTGTGACAACCAAAAATCATGTACAACTTTACTTATTGAATTTTAAATCCTTCAGGTACAATGCATAAGAAAAATAAAAAAAGGCAATGTTTCAGTGAAGATTCATGATAAACATGATGATCCACATGCTCCTACTGTAGCAGATCTAAAATCATATGAAGTACAAGCAAAATTTTTATGTTATGCGATGAGAAAACCACCGTGGGACCAGATTAAATTATGTTGATCATTACTTGCTGCACTGTTGGTTGTCGAAGAGGTCAATAATGTTTTTCCCCTGTTTATAAATGAAAGATTAACATGTTATGAAAACATTTAATGTTTAGCAGAACTAAGCAGTCGAACTAAGATCTTTTATCTAGTTATAGTAAATTTATGAAGGATAGAACTTATTTTATCCTCAAAAATAATTGCGTTAGCGCAAAGTCTAGATATACACATTCAGAACCTTCCGAAGTAAGTATCTTGCATTACATATATACAAGAATAAGTTATAGAATTTGTGCAACACAATTAGTGGTAAGGTTGGCGTACATTGTACCCTCCCCAAACCTAGCTTGTGGAATTTCATAGGGAATGTTGTTGCTAGGTGCTATTTCATTGTGACTGAAAGTCAAAAAACAAAGACTAATATAAGTCGGAAGTGGTCCTTGGCTTATTAAACGATCTTCCGTGCTACATTCAACCATAAATCAGACTGAAGTTAAAAGTGTGTAATTCTATTTCTTCTTGTGGAAAATCAGAAAAAATGTGATAAAGATAGTTAGACAAAAATTCTAATAGTGCGATCAAGGAAGATAGAAAAAGTAATCTTCCCTTCAACTTTAATTAAAATGATACCTTTGGAAGAAGCTCTTTATGAATCCAAAATTAGAGTCGATATCCAAATGTCCTCTTAGACTTGTAGGAATATCTTCTATTTATTAACAAAAACCACATGTAGCATTTCCCTAACAAATCAGTGAAAAGTAAGCATACTCAAGATTTCAAGTACACGAAAATTATGGAGATGTTTAACTAACCAACAATATGGTATGAAAGCAAATGATTCTTGACTTGTAGAATAGTGTCAAAGTCGAGTAAATGGAGATTTTCATCACCTGATAAATTATAGGGAGATATCCACCAACATCACGCTGAATGATAACATTAGGAAGTATTCAAACGTGACCTTCCACAATGACAAAAATATTGTCATGCCCATCACGTAAAGTATATCATACACTTGATTTACAACATGCCCTGCATCACTGCATCCATTTGTGCTCATAGTTATTTCCTGCACGAAAAATAACTCCCAATATATGAAAATATCCTTACCAAGTTATATTACCTTCCATGGCATGCTTTAAACTCAAATAAAAAAGTAAAAGAAAACCATCAATTGATCTATAATCATGATTACAGACAATTTTGACACTGCTTACATAACAAATGTTGTTCACAATGGATCTCGATTATAAATTTAACAACTTGTCAATTCATCCCTGAAAGCCAAAATAGAAGATTGAATTTACAAAGCCATCAAGTAAAAACTTCCTACTCACACAATTACTGAAAGTACCCCTATGTAAATCATATTCTTAATTTGGAAATAGTGGAAACCTAAAATACCCGTAGATTGTATATTTTAAAGAAATAGATCCAATTCCCATCCAGATGCTTTTGTTGTGAGAATCATAAGGCAGAATATATTTCTCATGATATCATGAAAATATAAAATCACCTTCGCTAGTCCTCTAAAACGAAGTGTTAGATCAAGCTGCGAAGGTATTTAAGGAGAACAAAATGAGACTTTAGGTATTACGAGAGCACCAAAGAAGCGATTACCTTTTAGCAATATGCATTGGCATATCTGGCAGAAGCAGTAGCAGCACGTGCATCCAGAGAACAACTTAAACCTTTTATGGCAGACAAGGCTGCAACCTTAATCCATTATGTTGTATCATTAGCAGGACTTTCTTCATTCTTAGAGGATGACATAATCTTGTCTCTCAACAAAGAGAAGTCCCTTCTTTTATTTTACATTAATCTATACCACTACCCTTTTTCGAACAATAGCACAAGGAGATATCATTGTTAACGAAATAACAAAATACCAGCCAAAACACAAAAAGGTAATGATACTATATTATTGTAGGAATAATTTTTATTCCTTCAAAGAAAAGTGCATGCCCAATTAAAGATTAAAAAATCATGCCTCATTCACAAGCTAGTTCATCAGCATATCTTATCTCAATACACCGAAAAAGATTGTCTTTCAGGTATTATGGGTCTTAAGTTAAAAGAGAATATATATTACTACAAGTATTATCTATCTAAACAAATTGATATTGAATGTTTTCTTTGATAGTCAAGTAAATTAGTTAGTTAATTAAAAGAACCTGAACAGACGTTAAAACAATAACAACATGAATTTAACCCTAACAGCAGAGAATACAGTGATAATATGCATCATACATATGCAAGGACGACTCAACCATAAAATCCATGGATTTAAGCACAAAATCCTCAAAATTACAGATCCTGAAAGAATAAAAAATTGTTATATTAAGTTCTCTAAAATACAAGCACGTATCTATACATCTAAATACGCCAAATCGTACAAACCCAAAATCAAAGAATCACCACAAACAATAAGCAAAAAGATGAAGGACATACATATATATAAATAATGTGATAACCTTTATTCTTTGCTAAAATCGTCTTCTAGTTGCAAGACCTAATTGTTCTTCGACTTCAGTTCCTCAGTTGTTCAAACCTTCAGCTGAGACGTTCTTTGAGAAAGAGAACTTGTTTTTCTAACAAATGTTTTATGTATTTTTTTAAAATTAATGTTTTATGAATTAGTATTTTTGGAAAATAAAAATGGGAGGGAGACTTAAAATAATTTTGGAGGGAATTTTTTAAGTGAAAATTTTAGTGCAATTTTAAGGCCACACTTCTAATGTGTTGTTTTCACTATTAAAAAAATAGGACATTTTTAAAGTGTGGCTATATATGTTAATAGTTGTTTTTCAATTATATCATATTGTAGAAACATTTATAATGTGTAGCTTATAACATTAAAGAGTATACTTTTAAAATGTTTCCTATATAAAGTGTAGCTAAAAGTTAAAAACTTGGGCTACGCTTTGAAAGTGTCTCCAAAAATATATTAGGCAACACTTTACAAGCGTTTCCTAGAATTAGTGTGGTCATAGGCCTAAAATGGTGTAGTGGTTCCCCAAGGCACTTCCACCCCTTCCCGTGCTGCACGTGCTCCCAAGAACCACACCCAAAAAGGTGGCGTCCGGCGTAGTCATTGCCTCCCAGTCTGATGAGGAGCGCACACTGACCGGCACACCCTTTAGGTCAGCCACAAATGAAGAAGGAGCGTCTAGCTCCTTCGGAGTATCGTGGTCAAAGGAAGCCTCCAGCTCTGTTGAGGTTCCCGCACCCGCCAGTGCTGCAGCGTCGGCCTCGTCTGATGTAGTTGACAGTTCGGAATCCACATCAGGTTCACCAGCTCAGGCCCCCACCCAGCCACTGACCAGCCGAACTGGTGTTGTGTCGACCGGCAATTTCAATTCTACTCCGACGCCATGTTCCTGACTTATAAAGGAGTGATAACTCGAATATTCACCTTGGTGCGGTGGGTCCTTACAGGGAGTCTCCCGACGATGCCCGAGATCCAGAATCTCTTCAACAGGCATCGCCTGGAGTGGACTGCACGCCCTTGGGACGTTACACTAAAGGAATTGACCGAGAAATCTACGCATCCTATCTATTGACTCTCCGATCAGAGTTAGATAGGCGGGCTTCCCCCGTAAAATAGGCCTCACTGAAGCAGGTCCGAGTACGGGGCATGCAGGCTGATATTTCCATGCCTTCCATCCGCCGGTTTCTATTCGGCGAGGGCGTTGATGCTACTCAGACCTCTCTCACAGCTGAGTTTGACTACTACTGGCAGATTGTTAAAGATGGTAAGTTCCTGCGCGAGCCATCACTGGGAGAGACCACCAAGAGGTGGATGACCCTGCACATGTCAGTTGATGGAGAGGGTGCTTACTGGAGGACTGAGCAAAAGGGGGCCATCAAGAAGTCCAACCTCACTTTCCCGGCAAAGTTCTTGTGGCTGATTGTCCGCCACTGCCTTTCCCCCACAGTCGCTAATAATATCGTTTCATGGGATCGAGTAGTGTTGATGGTTACAATGATAGCCGGGTTCAAGGTGGTTTTGGCATGGCTTCGACAGGCAGTCATGCACGAGAGGGCTTTAAAGGTAACTACTACTTACCATTTCCCGTGCATGATCTTTTCTCTCCGCAAGTCCGCAGGTGTGCCTATATGGCACGTAGATCAGCTCAAGACCCCGCAGGGCAGTGTTGACGTCGGCTTCATCAAAGATTAGGCCAATGAGTTGGCTCCACGTAGAGGGCCTCGTCCAGAGCTGCCCCCAGTTGCTGATAATCTTGCTGATATGGTAGCCCAGGCCCGCACATCTACACAGGTGGTTTCCACTGACACTACCCCGGTCGAGTCTATCCCGAGTAGTAGCACTGCCCCGAGCTCCTCTCGCACAGCACCTCTACAGGCGCTGGTCTTGCTTGCTAGGGTCAAAAAATTAGAGGCGCAAATGGCTACACTTCTGCATTATATCAAGCTGTGGGTGAAGAAGTCTATTATTGAGTCAGAAGAGCGCCTAGAGCGGAAAATTGTCCAGTATACAGAGCGGAAGATCGCTGAGGTTCACAAGAGCTTGGACTATTTTGAGTTGAGGGTGCTAGCACGGCCAGCCCCTCCAGTGGACGTGTCAACTCTTGAGGCTGCGGTCGATAGCCTTCACGCAGATATTGACACGATCATAGAGGCTAGGGTGCCTGAGTCTGAGGCCCCATCTGTCGAGCCTGCTGAAGACATAGTGTTGGCGGCCCTATTTGCCACTTCAGAGATTAAACCAACTCCCCCTCGAGAGAATTCCAATAGGCATAGGGGTCGAGCACAGGACGAGGCGCGAGCACGGAAGAAGAAGCGTCGTGAGATTGAGGCTGCGAGGAAAGCCTCACTTGTTGAGGAGGAGGCGCACCAGATGAGAGCATCAGAGTTAGCGGGTGGGAAGTCTAGCTCCCGAACTGTGGAGATAGCAGGAGGCACTATTGATGGTGCGGTTGTTGCTAAGGACACCACTGAGGTTGTCCAGATTGCAGAGGACGTGGGTTTCAGGGAATCGGACCCACCTGCTTGCTGATCAACGGCGCTTTGCGCCACTGGTTTGCTTCACCTACCACTCTAGTATATAAACTTTTATGTATTGGGGACAATTGCATGTTTTTTTTTTGGGGGTGGGGTAAATGGAAAGTGTGTGTTAGGGTGAAGTCTGAGTAGCCCAATTCACTATCCTCTTTTGGGGTTTTCTTGCATGTGTTCTTTTTCCCCAAAAGACTTATTATTTTTTCTCTTGAACCGGCATGTCTATATCTTTTGTATATAGTTTAATTCTGGATCATGATGGCTAAATAATATCCTGATAAATTATAAAATGATGCATGAGTAGGCATAGTAATTGATAAATGTGTAACTCTAAGCATGATATAGAGGTACACCACTGCATTACCCTAAGTCTAAAATTAGAACTAGGTGTCTGATAATCTGGTATAGTGATGAGATGTCAAGTGAGTGTGAGGAAGATTTGAATAGTCCACTATTAATACTGAGCTAGAACATGTCTGGTTAGTCCTGCTAAAAGAAAGTTGTAACAGACAATTAGGAAAGGATCATAGGAACTTATTCAATATAGCCCATTTCTAGCCTAAATAAAAGAAACCAAATGAAATTTATCCTTCGTTGATCCAAATGATCTGAGCTTAAATTAGTCCTTTCTTTTTCACCCCAACTGATATTTTCTGGTAACAATGTGTTAGCCCTGGTCCCTCCTTGGACATGTGCACCTCAGCATATGGCAAAGGCATAAGTTGAGGGTGGCTAATGAAGTAAACAACCTTCGTTATGGCCCTGACCAAACTTTGGGTATTGTGTACCTTGACTCATGGCAAAGCCATGAGTTGAGGGTGGCTATTATGAGAAATTCTATTGAAAGTGGGGTTGAATGAACAAAAGTAAAGTGACTCAAGAATTAGTCGAAAGAGAAGTAACGAAAAAGAAAAATATACAAGAACTACAAGCAATAAAAGAAGAGAGTCACATATAGAAATAAACAAAGAAGAGAAAATAGCAAGGTGAATGAATATGAGAAAATGGGTGAGATAAAATGATAGAAAGTGGAAGGTTTAGCCGATATGTCAAGGAGGGCAAAAATTTACTAAAGTCTACCTAAATATACCCTACTTGACTCTGAGACTATGTTACTATCTAAAAAAGTCCTATCGTGATCCTAAGGGTTGTAAAGCGAACTTAAGGTAGTGCAAATAAAGGCAAGATTATGGCAATAGGTATGAATGAGTGTGACTTTGTTCTGAGAGCGAGTGTTGAAAAGTAATCCTTATACTCAAACTGAAATCATGGTGTGAAAAATGAGGATTTTGTTTTAAAGTGAGGACACTTGTTGCAATGCCGGAATTGTTAGCACCTCGGTGAGAAATTGAAGAGGATAGGTGTTAGTTCATGGTGAGTCTGTGTCATGTTCTGATCCCACATAATTCATGCTTTATAGTTATAGTATGCATAGATTTGATGAGATTAATCGGGATTGATAGCCAAATAATTGAAAAGGATAAAACATGGATACTATTGTAGAAAGATTTTGTATTGAGTCATACTACGTCGCTTGAGGACAAAAAACGAATGAGGGTGTTGATATACTGTGGTTTCACGGTATTATTAATACTTTTTCCTTAAGTTTAGTGTGTCCAAAAGCCTTTTTGTGCTAATTTTTATTTGAGTTTCTTTTTATTTTGCCGGAAATCTGTCCAAAATTGTATGCGGAGATTTTGAGCGAAGAAATGCAGAAGAGACCACCTACGGAACATATGACGGTCCTTAGTGCTTGTGACGGTCCGTAGGTGGCAGCGTAGTGCAGCTGCTGAAGGAACATGGGGAAGTCTTACATAGTGTGGGGTTATGAAGCTTGTGACGGTCCGTCGTGTCTATGACGGTCCGTCCTTCAGGTTCGTTATTAGTTCAGAGAAGTAATCCAAGTACCCATATTCCAAGAGTTAAAGTGTTTTGGAACGAAGACCCTCGACAGAACGTTGTGCCTATGACAGTCCGTCATACTTGCCGTCGAGGGTAATGAAGAGAGCAGCAGAAAAAATTGCATAAGTATGGGACGACTAAGTCCATGACGGTCCGTCGTGATCACGAGAATCCGTCGCGAGGTTCGCTGACTCAACCGCATTTTGGCAGATTTCCACATAATAGAGTCCTTGTTTTATAAGGTTTTTATTTTCTATAAATAGATTGAAAAACCTCATTTTTGGGGTTAGACTCTGGATCATTGTTAGACTCCGTATTGTTAAACATCATATTAGTAGACACTGTATTGTTAGACTTTTGATAATCATTAGACTTTTTGTGAGATTGTTGATTACTTTGAGATTCTTGCAAGTGATTATTGGTGATTGATCAAGTAAAATTTCGGATTTTACACTTTTTCATTGAAGTAAGTACATGAATTCTTATTTAATATATTTGAATATTGTGATTATGACTATGAGTATCTAAACTCCATAACGAGGGTTGTGGGAACCATACGCAAATAATGAGATAAAACCTAACTAAAATAACGATTCTAGAATAGTGTCTTCCATTAATTAATAATTCCTTCTCTTAGAAGTCTTTTTAACGGATGGCCAACATTTGAACTCGCCTTAATGTTACTTGCCGGACCAAGGAGGTAGATAATAGAAAAACAATTATAAACATAGATTTAGTGTATACTATCTAATAGGCTAGTATTGATTGGTACGAGGTAATAACTTAGTCAATTATCGAATACGATGCTTAATATGAGGTAAAGATAAGGGTTAAGATAGCAACACACCTAGCCGGGCCAAGGTGCGGAGTGAGATTTTCTAGATGTCGGACCAAGGATTTAAAAATACATAACTTATCACTTTGCATGCAAGATACTAGGAAAGAAATTTTATAGTTAGAATTATAAAGTTATGAACATGTGGGGAACACGTAAACCCTAGTTACTTTGATTAATTGATTAAAATCCAATATTCAAAGTTGTTAAGTGTCTCTTCCAATTTTGTTAGTTATTTTCACTCATTTAGAAATAGAAACCCCCCTTTTATTGTTTTTACTTTTCAAGGAATTCATTGACCAAACAATAGTAATAACAGGTTGAAGTTAAGTCTAGACTAATTTCCTCATGGTAACGATCCTAACCTCACTAGTTGGGTTATTTACTTGACATGATCGCTTCACTTCTTATTTGAGAAGTAAGTTTGAGAGTATCAAATTCCCCCCCCCCCGCACCAGGAATATTCGTCCCCTAATGACACTCTAAACCTTTCTATTAGAAAAAAATGGAAAAAGACTCAATAATAGTAGCCAGCCACAACAAAAAATCATATTGTGTCAAAGATCATAGGAGGAAATTTAAACTCCCTTGAACATGAAACATAGCATAAACAAATACGAACTTAATCCACACATAACTTAAAAAAAGCTTGACTTTTTATACCCGTAAGGAACTACTACCTTGTCCATTTCAGTATGAGCTCAATATGAACATTACATGTTGAAATGTTGATTTCTTATCAAAACAATATCAATTGTGCTCATTGTAATCTTCCATGAACACTTATCACACGACACACTCATGTGAGAGACAACACGATAAACATATTTCATGGAAAGACAAAAACTCAACTTAGGCATGAATTTCTACTACAATATGCACATTTTTAGGAAAACATTAAAAGTTCAACATTATTAAATCTAGTAATATAAGGAATTACTAACCTTAATCTTGTCTAAGAGTATAGGGAAATACATGAAGATAGCGGGTATTCATGTTGCCCTCGGCCACCCATGTTGCAACCTCAACAAGGTGGCTTTTTTGTAGATTTTTTATGGAGACAACATCCTTATTCCGCAATTTATTAATTTGACAATCCAAGATCTCAACCGGGACTTCTCCAAAAGAAAGGACCTCCTTTACCCCAAAGCCTTCTTGAGGAAGAAAGGAAATCCGGTCCCCTGTACACTTTTTAAGCATAAAAACATGGAATACCATAGGAATCATGGCCAACTCATTTGGCAACTTCAAGTCATAGGAAACACTCTCGACTCTCTTCAAAATATGATATGGCCCCACAAAATGGATACTAAGATTTCCTTTCTTTCCAAATCTAATCACCCCTTTCATAGGTGATATTTTCAAATACACCCAATCTCGTAGTTTGAATTCAAGGTCCCTCTTTCTATTGTCGACATAGGAATTTTGCATACTAAAATTCGATCTCAACCTCTCCTTATAAAATGAACCTTCTCAGTGGCCTCATACACCTATTTGGGACTAATAAGAGCAAACTCACCCACTTTAAACCATCCAATTGGGGACTTGCACATTCTACCATAAAGTGCTTCAAAAGGTGCCATACCGATACTTGCATGATAACTATTGTTGTAGGAGATTCTGATTAAGGGTAGATGATAATCCCAATTACCCTAGAAATCAATCACACAAGCCCTTAACATATCGTTTATGGTTTTGATGGTGCACTCCACTTGTCCTTTCGTCTGAGGGTGGAAAGAGGTGCTAAGCTTTACTTTCATACCAAGTCAATTTTGTAAGAATCTCCAAAAGTGTGAAGTGAATTGGGCTCAACAATCCAAAATAATAGATAATTGGGCCCAATGTAACTTCACAATCTCTCTAACATACACTTTAGTATAATCCTTTGCCGAGTAAGAAACATTTATGATAAGGAAATGGGCTGACTATGTCAACCTATCCACTATAACCCAAATGGAAATCATGTTGTCAACATGTTTGAGGAAAATCTACCACAAATTCCATGTTGACATTTTCCCACTTCCAAGTAGGGATGTAAGTATCTTGGGTTAGGCCACCCAGATTTTGATGCTCGGCTTTGACTTGTTTTCAATTTCGATACCTCAACACAAATTTATCTACTTCACTTTTCATGAAATTCCACCAATAAATTTCATGCAAGTCATGATACATCTTCGTTTCCCCTGGATGGATGGAGTATCGGGATTCATGAGCCTCATCCATGATTTTATCCCTCAAACCATGCACATCCGCCACACATAACTTCCCTTGGTACATAAGTACCCCATACTCCCTTTGGGAGAAAGATTCATTATTCTTATTAAGGACCGACTCTTTCAACTCCATCAATAGGGGATCAAGATGTTTCTTAGACTTCATATCCACCACTAGAGACGACTCCGGGTTATGATGAACCATAAAACAACATTTCGCTCATTCTTTTAGTCGAACACTCGAATGGGAGATCCAATGAACATCCTTGATTAGTTCCTTTTTTTATTATTAACATGATCCACACTACCCATAGACACTCTACTTAAAGCATCCGCCTAAATTAGCTATTGTGGGATGGTAAAGGTCACTCATGTCATAATACTTTAATAGCTTTAACTATCTTCTCTGGCGTAGATTCATGTATTTTTGGGTTAATATATATTTTAGTCTTTTATGATCAGTGAATACATCAACATGCACCCCATAAAGATAGTGCCTCCAAATTTTCAATGCAAATACCACGTATGCAAGCTCAAGGTAATGAGTCGGATAATTCATCTCATGTGGATTGAGTTGTCTAGACGCATACGCTATGAATTTTCCATGTTTCATGAGCACACATCCTAGACCCACTCGGAAGGCATCACAATAAATCACAAATTCTTTGGTACCACCCGGTAAGGTCAATACCGGAGCGAAGGTGAGTCTATCTTTAAATAATTAGAAACTCTTCTCATAATGTTCCGACCATTCGAACATGGAATTCTTGTGGGTTAAGGCCTTTAATGGAGATGTGATAGACAAAAATCACTCAAAAAACCTCCGATAGTAGTGAGCCAACCTTAGAATAATCCTAATGTCGATAGGACTCAATGGACTCGGCAAACTTTTCACCGGTGCTGTCTTTCTCGAATTGACCTCTACCTCATTAGAGACAATGTGCCCAACTAATATAACCGACCTCAACCAATAGTCACACTTGCTAAACTTAGCAAAAAGTTTGTTATCTTTGAGAACTTCCAAAACTAACCTCAAATGATCTATATGATCATCGTGAGTTCTTGAGTATTTCAAAATGTCATCAATAAAGAAAATAAAAAACAAATCAATATACTTTCTAAAAACATGATTCGTAAGATCCATAAATGCCATCGGGGAATTTGTTAGACCGAATGACATCACTAGGACTTCAAAGTGACCATATCTTGTTTCGGAATGCCATTTTTTGAATATCAACCTCCCTATCTCTATGTTTGTGATAACCCGACCTAATTCAATCTTTCAAAAGTAACTCACTCAATGGAGTTGATTAAATAAGTCATCAATCCTAGGTAACGGGTACTTATCCTTTATAGTGACTTTGTTCAATTGACGATAATCGATGAATTTTCTCAAAGATACATCCTTCTTTTTGATGAATAATTCTGGGGCACCCCATGGAAATATGCTTGGTTGAATAAAATTCTTATCTAGTAAATCTTTGAGTTGAGCCTTTAGTTCTTTTAACTCGGCCGGGAACACTCGATAAGGAGAGATTAAAATAGGTTGTGTGTCCGGCAACACGTCAATTCCAAAGTAAATCTCCCGTTCGGTATGAATTCAGGGGAGATTATCGAGAAAGACCTCCGGAAATTCCCTCACTACGAGTAACAACTCTATTGGGGTGACTTCGGATTCAGGATCCCTAACTCTTACTATGTGATAAAGACATTATTTTGATATTAACTTGAAAGCCTTTAGACATGAAATCGTCTTACACGTTGGATTTGAGTTTCCTCCCTTCAACTCAAAAACGGGTTCCTTTGGAAATTGAAATTTGACCACCCATGACCTACAACCAATAGAGGCAAAGTAAACATGCAACCAATCCCTTCCAAATATATTCTTAAAGTCTACCATATAAAGTTCTATCAAGTCAACCAACATAACTCCATTAGGCAAGAAAACAGGACAACCTTTATAGACTATATCAATCACTACGGAAGCGCCCACTGGGGTAGAAACCGACAAAAGGCACATTTAATATGTCGGGTAGTATTTCAAATTTCATGGCTACAAGAGGGATCAGAAATGACAAAATAGCTCCCAGAGTCAACAAAGAATGTACATCAAAGGAAAATATTTCTAAAATACCAATGAACACGTCCGATGAGCTCTGTTCATCACTTCAGGATTGGAGAGCATAGAAGAAATTCTTCTTAGGAGCATCCGGGTTTGGAGAACTTGCCTAAGCTTGAGCATATTTTCCTCTTTGAGTCTTCATGATAGGGAAATCTTTTTTATGTGATTACTCTTGACACAATTATAGAAATTACCCATGCCCACAAGACACTTTCCGTCATGCCTTCTACTACATTAAGAACAAACTGGCCTATCAACATAAGAACGACCATATTTTCCTTCTAGGATCTTGGGAGTAGGCACCTTACTCTTATTGGCCGTCGAAGAATTTGAGTTCATCTTTATGATATAATCCCCATCACCATGATATCTCTTCGACATGGACACATAAAATATGGAATGAACTACCAATAAATTAGGAGGTACATTGGTTATACTTAAGAAAAATATTTTCATCGTACTGAGATGTCATGTCTAGGACTTAGCTTAACTTTCTAGGACTTAGCTTAACTTTCTTAAAAAATCTGATCACCCCATTCATTGGTTATACTTAAGAAAAATATTTTCATCGTACTGAGATGTCATGTCTCTTACCTTATGATCCACATTCATTTTTCTAATATGGGCTGTTAGAAGATTAGCTTGAATAGTCTGCAAACTTATGGATTATCTCCATATCCTCTCATAGAATGCCTCAAATGGTGTCATGTCCATGCAAGAGTATTAGCTATTATTATGAGATAATTCACGCAAAGGTAAGAACTTATCCCAATGTCCTCCAAAATTAAACACAGGTCCCTCTACATGTCATCTAATACTTAAATACTCCTTTCAGGTTTCCCGTCATTTTGTGGATGAAAGGTTGTACAAAAGATGAATGTAAAAACATGGATGTGAATTGGGTACCACGTTCTAATATGATAGAAAGTGGCACCCTATGAAACCTTACAATCACTTTCACATAAACTTTAGTCAATTGTTCAGCATTATATTATATTCTTAGCGGAATCCAATTGAAAGACTTAGTAAATCTATCAACGACCACCAAAATAGAATCAAACTTCTCCAAAATCATTGCAACACAAACAACGAAATCCATGGCTATTGTTTCCCAATTCCATTAAGAAATTCACTTTCTATGAAGCAAACCTGCAATCCTTTGATGTTCATACTTCACTTGTTATCAATTGTTACACTTGGACAAAAACTCTTTTATGTCTTTTTTCAGGCCCGACCACCAATAAATTCACTTGAGAGATACATACATTGTGGTCACACCCTGATGAATATAATATCATAAATCATTAGACTCTTCCAATTTTTTTAAAAATAATGTCATCTACATTAGCAACACATATTATTCCTTTGAAGATGAGTAGACCATTCTTATCCGGAGTGTATCTTTTGCCTTACCAATTGTAATATTCTATCTATGTTCCTCAAAATTATTATCCCCAAATTATATAAACTTTTTCATCTCAATAAATGTTTTCATTACTTCAATACTAGATATAAACCCACCTCTTTCTAAGATTCCCAATTGCGTGAATGTAGATTCTGAGGTATGAATTTCTTTGCCAAAGGTCTCTTGGATAAACTCAAGCAATCTAAATACCCATACTTACAACTTTTCTACTCAAAGTGTGCCACAATATTTTCCAAGCCTGGGTGGTATTGAATGGTTACATCAAATCTCTAAGAAACTCCATCTACCTTCCTTGTCTCAAATTCATATCATTTAAAGTGAAAACATGAAGCAAACTATGATGATGAGTAATGTTTCAAAATTAACACCATATAGGTAATGCCGCCAAATCTTAAGAGAAAACACAACTGCTACCAATGCAAAATCATTGTTTGGATAATTCCTCTCATGCTCCTTTGATTAACGTGATGCATAAGATATGACATTTAAACACCGTGGAAAAATATAGGGTTAACTAAAGCCTTATGTGAGGGTTAGTGTCATGATTAAAGGGATTTTAGTTGCTAAATGTTGAAGCATGTACTAGAAAACTAAATTTGTATGACTTTATAAAGATTGAGTTAGGGTTAAAAGCAATGATCCAAGCCAAAAGAGCAAGCCTTAGACAATGAGCGAAGGTTGCCCCACGATGGCTAGATAGTGCCCAAGTGAACCACGACCACTATAACGACCTGTGGCCTTGAACCAGGTTCGCGAAAGGCATGTGAAGATCCATTTAGAGAGTGTGTGGAATGTCTACAAGGCCTAGCGACTTCATAGGCACCACAACCATCACCACAATGCATGATCTAGACCACGAAGCATGGGAGGTGTCGTGGTCTTCCCTTAGCATTACGGGAGCCATTAGTGCATGCAATAGCATGAGGACACTGCCTCAACTTCCACGACAACCACAAAGCATCATGGTAAGGACCATGGCTTGTGTTGTGGATCGTGTAGGCTAGGCAGTGGCTAAACAATGTCCACCCAAAAAACTTCCCCTGTACACAAGCAGCTTCACAGCTCCAGGTGATGACCACAACCTATAGGGAAGGTTTCCAAACTATTGTATCATGATCACAAGATGCGTAAAGGCTTGTGCGAACCACCCTTGAGCGTGGAGCCTCATGTAAAGGGATTTCCATTTGACTTAGAGTATAGGGTTAACATCAAATGATTATATCACTTATATCAAAATAAATAAGGTAGGCCTAAAAGTAAATGTCTCTCAGTCCTCTTTCCTATGCCCTTAATTTTTCCCAATTTTGATCTCGAGTAAAAAGATATTCCAAATTAAATGAAGCACTAGAAGTCAAATAACTCTTCACGGCCTGTTTAATGGGCCACAGTGATAATGTCGGTCCATTAAAATGTCTATTAAGTCATTTTGGTAGTTTCCAACTAGGGGACTCATTGGGTGATTTCCTTGTCGTTTAAAGTCAAAGTTATGTTATTTTTCCGAAGCCTATGACCCCCATGTAAGTCATTTCAACTCCAAAACTCACTCAATTATATAATTTACACCAAAATAAAACCCCAATTCTTCATCCCTCAAAAAAAATCCTCTATCTCAATCTTTCATTGAAAAACATGGAAGATGATGAACTAGGTCTTTTAGATTGGAGATTTTTACCACGAAATTCATAGGGCTTTAAGACTAAGGTATGGAGCTTTTTATACCTTCTTAGCTATTATAAAGGAGCCCTTCAAAATTGTTTTTCAAAGTTCCCCTAATTCTATGTTTTAATCCAATTTCGTAAGTCTGTTTCCCAAAAATAATCCATTGATATAATTTGATTAAATATGATTGTACATGATTATTTTTGGATGAGTTAAACAGACATTTATGGTTTTTGAGCAAATTTTTAGAAGACCATTGAATCTCATGCTTTCGCAAATTCAATCCCTTGCTAGTATTAGAAGATGATTGAAGAATGTCAATTCAATGTTATTATGTATTTTATTATTGTATTATCATGTGATACTCTATATTGTATTAATATCAAGAAATTTTGGTAAATATTTAAGAAAACCTTGAGGCCTATGAACAACGGTCGTCAATTGGTAAGAAGCTTTCTTTGGAATTTATGATCCAGTTGTGGTGGAGACGTTCACTTATTATGTATCCTTAGATTGATTGGTTTTATAAACTTAAGGTTAAGGTTCTACTTGTTACTATGAATTGTAGTGTAGAGACAAAGTTTCTTTTTCCTTTAACCTAACGTATGACCAAGTATGCTATGTTATGAACATAGTATGGTCTATATGTTGAATTGACTCAAGTGCTATATTTGAAGGTCCCTGCCAACGTAATCCCCAATATGAATTTGAGATCCTATACATGCCATGAATAACCTACTTGAATTATGAATGAATATATATATATTGTAATGAAAGTTCGATGTGTGACCTACATGGTGTAAGATCCGTGTATGCAATATATGTTATTTATGCATTAATTAGGATATTATGTACATTTAACGGCCCCCTTGAGAAGGGAGGTGTCTCTTGTCTTAATGTTGTTGTGCAATTCTATGAACATTTATTCACCCACACCCACACTACATTCATGGATATGAATATGATGTATTTAGGTGTCCACTGAAAGGATAAGTACATTAACATGAATATATACCTATGTAATGAACATGATCTTGTGAGATGATTATGGTAGTGTTCTAATGTTGAATAAGAGGCATTCTATTGAACATTATATTCCTATGCTATGAAGGATACATTCTCATATGATGTTGGAACTATCACTAAAGTCTAATTCTCATCATTCTGACCTTGAGTTATATGATATCTGCGCTAGTAAGTCGCTAAGATATTTTTATGAACTAATTCTTAAGTAATGGCTTAAAGATTATTTAAAAAGGGAATTAATCTTAGCACCAACTGAATATGAAAAGGAGACGGAGTCTTTTACGTTTACGAAGTCCTGCCTCCCACATTGATTCCTTGTATGTCAAGAAAATAGGGATCCAATATATATGTAGGCTCATGATATGGAGTTCATTTATGTTTAGCATGTCCAAGTTTCTAGTAGCAATCTTTTTGTTCCTTAACTATGTGCCCTCATATGTTTGAACTAGTTGATCCACTTAGATGCTATTATCAATGTATGTGCTTCCTAGGAAAGTAGTACACTCTTTTTTCGGTGTTGGAGTAGAACACCGGATTCCATAGTATTTCTTATGGTATATTTTTGTTATCTAAATATCACCCAAAAGTTACATAATGATTTATTATTATGCCTGGGAATTACGCCTCTAACATATTGATGGGTTTTCTAAGTATGTGTATGGGTATGAGACTCCACGTGCTCGTTACAGAAGTTAATTTATGAAGGTATTGTGAGGGAGGTTTACCTATCATATGAATTATATGAATTATGAATATGATGTTTGATATGAATGTGTTGTATGAATTATGACTAAGATGTATGTTATGAATGTGCAACATGAATTATGACTAGTGACTTCCTTAGGATATCTACTTAGTATGAGGAGTATTACAGAATTCCACTCATAAATGGCACAAATAAACTTTGTCACATCTGGGGTTGTAGTCCTATTTGAGGACTAGGACTAGCCTCTTCGTTTGCATCATCACATTCATAAGTTGAATATAGAAAAAATTTAAAACATTTATAACCTCTACATTGGAAGTTTACATCGACCCCTACATAGACATAATTATATGTATCAAGTATACATAGACCCTTTGTATAGGAAGGTTACATAGCCGTCTATATTATTGAATATTATTATATAGAAAATATCATAATCATAATAGTCATCTTCTCTCATAACCATCTATTTGGAGTATATCAAATTTTTCCTAGCCCATGCATAAAAAAAATAGCACATATAGGTCATACAAATGTATAGAACTCAAGTGAGAAAGAAAGAAACAAAAGAGTCTTAAAGTCATAACAAGTCCATAAGCTAGATACTGGTATCTCCCTCGAAAATTGAGGACCTACCCGACTTGGATAAATAAGGGATCCAAATAATTCTATAAGTCACCTTTTTAAAACACTTCAATGACCGGAACAAAAAAATTGTTGGGGAAAAAGGAAGGAAATGGGGTTAGTACACCACTTGTACTATGTATGATATCATATGCACATATAAGAGCAAAACATGTTAAAAAGGGACATTTATCCACAATATGCCATTTTACCCTTTTAAAAGTCTCATTCATAATCAAGCAAGTCATACCAATCAACCAAACATGATTAATAACTCACACAAGTAATATGTATCTCAAAATACTTTAACCCGTTGAACAAATAAACCAACCAATGTCCGACTTCACATAATATAACATTTTGATATACATTTCATCTTATTTTAACAATATAACCCAACATATACTCATAACATAACTAATAAACATATAGTATAAACAATGTGCAAGTTAATCATGTACATATCAAATATCATCATTATTATTTAAGTATATAAGAACATCCTCCTAAGATTATCCTCAAGGCTAACTAGTGCAATGCTTAGGTAGAGTCTCATACCCCTACCTAGACTAAGCTAGACCCTATACGTTATCCTAGTTAGAGTTCGATCCTTTAATTTATTTTACCTTTTGGGAACATCTTTCCCGAACTGATATAGAGCACATGATCTAGAGTTGAATCCAGTTTAATAAAACCCTACACCGAAATAAAATGGAAAGTTGCCCATGTAGTACCAAAACATTAAAAAAAAAAACTATGTGGATCTTGTAGCTAGTATTCCTATGGGGGCAACATAGTTCATGAACTAGGAGATATAGTTGAGACCCTGTTTATGCTCAATTTATTATAGTCTCCAATCTCAAGTGTAATTTAATGCGCCTACCTTCCCTATGTGGGAAGGGAGACTCCGAAAACTAGTTCAGTCAGTGCTAAGCTAGAGTCCCTTTTTGAAATGTCTTTAGGCCTTTAATTATCAATCAAATCAGAGTTTAGGTCATACATTTTACCTTTTGTATTGTCATCAAAATCAATAGCTCAATAATAATTGTATGAGTATAAACACTTTCTTCACAATCCATATAGGTGAGGTTAATACATTACATATCACTTCAAAATAAAGCACGCGTTATACATCACCATCCTTATGGTATTTAAATTTTAATAAACCTCACAACCATAATCAAGACATTTCAATTCAACATCATACCACCCTTTCAATCCTAAATAAGGCACACTCCATCACAAATAACATGACATAATAACAATTAACTACAAGTTCAAGTAAGGGATAGGGATTACATAACATACTAAGTCTCTTTCAAAGTTCATCATAAGGTTCTTACCATACACCCATAAATCAATCTAACTAGGTAATCACATATGCATAATTCAATAATAAACATGATAACAAGATTAGAAGAATCACTACACCATAATTCAATACTAACTCAAAGCGTAAGACAACATACTTAAGTCAATTCTCATAACCTAGGTAACTTCTCAAGAGCTAGTATTAAAAACTACAACTCACCATAATTTTTTCATGATTAATGTAATAAAATAATCTCATAGTTATTTAACTAATAATCAAGTCAATTGAATAAATCTCAACCTAATTCACATCAAAAGCAAACCAAAGATTAAGGATCATATTCTTCAATTTGAACCAAACCATCACATTAAATTTAATATATCAAATTTTATCCTATATAAACCATAAACAACTCAGTTCATAACATTAAATTCGTAACTGAATGAAACACACTTCAAAACATAAGTTTTTGAAATACTTCGAAGGAGACCTTTGAGGAAAGTAGTCTGAAAGGTGATTAGATCCCATACTTCAAAGTTTGATAAAGATTTGATGCTTAATTCGTCCCTTTCAAGCCCAAAAATCCCTTCCTTATGTAGTCTTCAATCGTGACTTCCAATAGAGAGAGAAAGAAGAGACAATGAAGATAGTTTATTTTTGTGAGTTGTGTTTAGATTTGAGGGTTGGGGTCTTTATATTGGGGCTTATTCAACGTACTTAGAGTACCTTAAACCCTTAATTAATCACCTAAACCCCTTACTAATTAAGTTAAAGTAACTTAAGCTTTGTAGAAAACTCTACCCTCATAGACGAGACCTCGAACGACTAGCCGTCAGTGAGTCAACGGTCTTTGCATCGTTCCGTGCTGTACAACCTTCATTGATTTTAGAGACTGTGCGTCTGAGAGCCTCCAACATTAAGTCTAAGTGTGGAACGGCGTTTGGGATCGAGGCCTCGTTGATCAACACACGAGCCGTCATTGCCCTCTCGTGTTTGCACACTACCTAGACAGTGTTGCCTCCTACGTGCTAGGCTCCTCCTCAAGGGCCCTTGGTTGGTCCTTGAGGAATCATACCCAAAAATTTAGACCATAAATTATCTTTAACACTTTTTATACACCGTTCAACCTAATTTCATGAATTTCCAACATTTAAAAGCTCGTCAAATAGGCTTAGGCACGCTAGTGCTTCTTAGAACTAGTTTACGAACTTCATAGACGTTCTCAGAAGTTTTTGTTCCTAAACTTCCTAAAGAACATATGTTCATTGAAATAGGTCATAAAACATTGTTTAGACTCGATGGAATCTATTTTAGGATTTTATACTCGTCTTGTATTTTTGAAGTGTTACATTATCCCTCACCCTCCCTTAGGAAGTTTCGTCCCTGGATGACACTAAAGTCTTTTGAAGGAAGGAACAGAATCAAGACTAGCAGCCGAAACAATCATCGATATAAAATAAACATAAATCAAATCACCTCAATAAGGAAAATTTCGAAACTCCAATTACCACACATAATGCTCAAATACTTCGTCATGAGGCATTCTCTTCTCACAACACATAGCAGCACAAGCATTACATGAGTCAATTAGCATAAAGTTGAACTAATCAATAGTTCATATAAATTTTCACTAAGACTCAACATGTTTAAAATCAAAACATGACTCAAACAAGGAAAAAAGGTAAAATTTCAAGAATCAAAGGTACTACTTCATTATAATGCAACCCAAAATGCACGCTTTTGCAAAACTTCACCAATAATCACGAAACATAAATTGTTAGTCATATTTATATAATTAAAAGGAATGACTAATCTTAATTATCAAAAAGAGGAGGGTAACGGGATTTCATGTTGGCCTCGGCCTCCCATGTTGCACTCTCAACTAGGTGTTTCTTCCATAACACCTATACTGAAACCACCTCATTATTCCTTAACTTCTTGACTTTCCTATAAAGAATTTTAACTGGAACTTCCTCATAAGAGAGGTTATCCTTGCGAGAAAGACCCTCAATTTGAAGAAATTTCTTGGGATCACCGATACACTACTTCAACATAGGAACATGGAAAGCCGGCTGAACCGAAGACAATTCACTAGGGAGATTCAATTCATAGGTAACATTACCAACTCTTTGTATAATTTCATAGGGACCCACATAACAAAGACGCAACTTGCCTTTCTTAATAAATCGAACCACCACTTTCATTATTGAAATTTTCAAATACACTTTATAACCTTTTTCAAACTCCAAATCTCTTCTCCTTTGATCGGTATAAGACTTTTGCTGACTATAGACTGTTTGTATTTGGTTCCTTATGATATGAAATTTCTCTAAGGTCTAATAAATAAAATTGGGACCAAGAAGTTATGTCTCACCAACTTCAAACCATCCTATAAGAGACCTAAACCTCCTACCATACAAGGCTTCGTAGGGAGCCATGGAGATGGTGAATGATAGTTATTATTATAATTAAACTCCACCAAAGGAAAATACTTATCCCAATTACCTTTATAATCCATTATGATATCCTTAAGAATATCCTCAAGGGTTTGAATAGTATGGTCCGCTTGACCATCCGTTTAGGGATGAAAATAGTTTTTCAACTTCACCTAGTATCCAACCCTTTTATGGAATGACCTCCAAAACCTAGATGAAAATTGTAAACCCTTATCCGATATGATGGATAACGGAATACCATGGAGGCAGACGATCTCATCTATGAAGATTAAAGCATAATCTTCCACTGAATAGCTAGACTTGAACGGAATAAAAAACCTATCCCCAACCACCCATATAGAATCATATGACCTTTGGGTAAGAGGTATACCCACTACAAAGTCCATATTTATGACTTCCCACTTTCAAGTAGGAATTTGGATCTCTTGTAGTAAGCCACATGGATTTTGATATTCGAACTTTACTTGTTGGCAATTTGGACATTTCGTGACAAACTCTACTATGTCCTTCTGTAAACTTTTCCACCAATATATCTCCCTTATATCATGGTTCATTTTCATCAAACACAGATTAATGGAGTAGAGGGACCCATGGGATACTTCAAGGATCCGGTCGCTCAACCCATCTACATCATGAACACACAATCTCCGTTGATAACTTAACACACCACACCACCCCCCCCCAAGGAGAAAGACTTTTTTAACTTGCTGAGAACTGATTCACTCAACTCGATTAATGGTTGATGAAGGTATTATTTGGGTTTCACCTCAACAATTAAAGATGACTCGGAGTTATGATAGACTATAGCACCCCCATTCGGAGAACATTATAACCTTACCCCCAACATAGCAAACCTCTGAACTTCCTTCGCTAGGTCCAATGACTTTTTTAACTTGCTGAGAACTAGTTCACTCAACTCCATGATTGGTTGATGAAGGTTTTATTTGCACTTCACCTCAACCATTAAATATGACTCGGAGTTATGATGGACTATAGCACCCCCCCCCCATTCGTAGAACATTATAACCTTACCCCAAACCTAAAAACCTCTAAACTTCTTTCGCTAGGTCTTTCATAGCTTTATTAACGCAGTATAAACTACCCATAGTCTTAGGACATGTGCAACAAAATTAGCCTTGCTGGGTGATGGAGGACACTCATGTCATAATCATTAAGCAAATTTAACCACCTCTTACGCCGGAGATTCAACTCATTATGGGTTATCACATATTGGAGACTCTTATGGTCGGTAAAGACATCAACATGAACCGTATACAAGTAATGCCTCCATGTTTTTAATAAAAACACCACGGTCGCTCTCTCAAGTTCATTTCTAGGATAGATTCTCTCGTGAACCTTAAGGTATCTAGAAGCATAGACTATCACTTTCCCATGTTTTATAAGCACATACCATAAATCCACACGGGATGCATCACAATAAACAACAAAACCCTTTGTACCCTCAAGTAAGGTCAATACCGAATCGGAAGTAAGCCTATCTTTAAAAAATTTGAAGCTTTTCTCACATGCCTCCGACCACTAAAATTTCTTACACTTTTGTGTCAAAGTAGTCAAGGGAGACGTAATGGATGCAAAACCATCCACGAACCTCCAATAAAAACCCGCTAGACCTAAGAAACTCCTAATCTCGGTAGGGTCAATGGCCTATGCCAATTTTTCAGCACCTCCATTTTACTTGGGTCTACCTCAACTCCTTTACTGGAGATGATATTCCAATGAAATGCCACCGACATTAACAAAAACTCACACTTTCTATTTTTGGAAAACAATTGATGTTCCTTAAGGGTTTGCAATACTACCCTCAAATGACCCATATGCCCATTCTCACTCTTGAAATATAAAAATATATCGTCAATCAAGACAATGACAAATGAATCTAGGTAATTTCGAAACACCCTATTCATTAGGTCAATAAACATTGCCTGGGCATTATTGAGACCGAAAGACATCACCAAGAATTCATAGTGCTCATACCTAGTCCGAATGTCCATACTTAAATGCTAACCTCTAACCCTGCGTTAGTAATACCCCGACCTCAAGTAAATTTTCAAAAAATATCTCTCCACTTGTAGTTGGTCAAACAAAACGTCAATCCGACGGAGAGGATACATATCCCTAATAGTGACCTTGTTAATTTTGCGGTAATCACTACACATTCTCAAGGACCCATTCTTCTTCTTTACAAATAAAAATGGAGCACCCCACAGAGAAATACTAGGCCTTATCAAACCCTTGTCTAGCATATCCTTTAGTTGAGCCTTCATCTCATTTAATTCGACCTGAGCCATCCGGTAAGAATGAATTTAAATGGGATTTGTGTTCTGTAGCAAATTAATAGACAAATAAATTTCCCGTTAGGGAGGAATACCGACAAGGTCATTACAGGAAACCTCCAGAAATTCACTTATCACAAGGACGACTAAATGGTTGAATTTCGGAGTCTAAATCTTGGACTCTAATTATGTGATATAAACACCCCTTTGAGATCATATTGCATGCGTTTAGACAGGAGATATTATGACCTCTACGAATAGAATATCCCCTTTTCCACTCCACAACGGTTTCATTTGGGAAGTTAAATTTAACTACTCTTGTCCTACAATCAATAAATGCAAAACCTACATGCAATCTATCCATACCCAATATAATAACGATAGGACAATCTCTATACACTATTTTTACAACAACGGACTCACTCACTGGAGTAGACACTAAAAAGTTTCATACAAAATATCAGGTAAAATATCAATTTTTTTGGCTACAAAAGATGTAAAAAATGACAAGGTAGTACCTGAATAATATAAGGTACATACATTAATAAAAAAAATTTAAACATACTGTCACCATAGTGGGAAAAGTCTGTTACTCACCCTTTGAGCGGAGAGAATAAAAGTGGTTCTTCTTTGGAGCTTCATTTGAACCACTTGCTTGAGCTTGAAAACTACCTTTTTCATGACCCCTCATATTTGGGTAATCCCAAACCTTGTGCCCACTTTTAACACAACCAAAAAAATTGTTCGTCCCCTTAAGGCAATGACCATAGTGCTTCTTGCACACTTTCCACAGCATGGCTTCTCGGTTGGTGAATTAGTACCTCTTCCCTTCTTGAACTTAGGGTTAGACACCCTATCACCACTTTTCTTTTGGAAATTTGAAGGAACATGACTTGAAACCCGCTTCTTAAACCTAGATTTGTCTTGTATCTCAAGACTATTTTTTGATCCTCCATCAAAAGATCTTGACTTCTTAGTATCCCTACTCTTCCTCCTAGACCTTTCCTCTTCTACATTCTTGGCATGTACCATAAGTCGAGAAATTTTCATGTTGTCATGAAGAATAGCTGATTGATAATCCTCTTGCAATTCATCTGACACCCATATGACAAAGCGACTCATTTCATCTCTAGTATCAGAAACCAAAGAAGGAGCCTATTTCAAAAACTTGGTGAATTTCAAAGAGTATTCATGAATAATCATACTTCATTTGGTGAAGCTTGATGAACTCCACCACTTTAGCCTCCCTCACCTCCCTATAAACGAACTTATCAAGAAAAGCCTTCTTAAAAATCACCAAAGTCAAAGGACCACCTCTCAAGGGCCTTTTATCCCTTCATTGCACAAACAACACTTGAGCTACGTCATTGAGTTTATAAGTGTCCAACTCTGCCTTCTCACTCGTAGACAACCCCATAGATAAATTATCTTATAGACTTCATTGATGAATTCTTAGGGGTGTTCCTCAACCTTAGAACCCTAGAAGGTAGGAGGGTTCATTCAAGTGAAGTCCCTTAAATGGGAAGCGATTGTTGCGACTTGTTGATGAGTAAGGGGCACGACCTCTCGGTTTGCTTCGGCCGTCATAGCTTGAGATTGAGTCGTGGCTTCTTTTGTCTTGTGGTGATAGCTTGGGCTATTTGAAGAAGAGCGATTCTTTTATTCTCAGCTGTTAAAGTAGGAGGATTTACCAGTGCATGCTCCATGTTAGCATCTTCTTCAAGTGGAGGAACTTGATCACCATGGGGAGGAGCTCCATCGTTCGCAGTTTCCTCTTCAAGTCTTGGTTTCACATTCATTTTTGTGTTCATTCTTTCTATTAGCAAAACAATAGGATTAGATGCAAAAACAGGTATGCTCTAATGGCACGATACAACATTTCCAAGAAATGAGAATATCTTAGGCATCATTTAGGTTCCTATCCATAAGTGTTTTGTCGTTCACAATTATGAACACGAACTTACATACATGTGGTAGAGAGAGACATCGACTATAAGGTAATTTAACCTCATGATATGATACCAAGTTTGTCACATCTAGGTTTACCACCTAGACGTAATCGGCGTTGTTGTCTTTTTTGAGGAATATGACTAGCCTCTTATTTTGTATCTTCACATTCATTGGTCGAATTTAGCGGAAAATTTTAAATTTTATTAATTATAAATTTGTGTTTTAAATAGACCTCTACATACAAATAATTAGATGTATCGAGTATACATAGACCCTTAGTATAGGAAAGTTACATAGCCTTTTACTTTTATTGCACATTATTATGTAGAAAATATTATAGTCATAACAGTCGTCTCATCTAAGAACCATCTATTTGGAATATTTCAAATTTTGTCCTAGACTATAAATCAATCCAAAAAGACCAAATATAGGTCATACAAATGTATAGTTCTCAATTTAAAAATAAAGAAACAAAAGAGTCTTAAACTCATAAAAGGTCTATAATCTAGATAATGGCATTTGCCTTGGAAGTTGAGGACTTACCTTACTTTGATGAATAAGGGATCTATGTCTTTCTTCAAGTCACCTTAAAAAATAGTTCAATGACCAGACCTAAAAAGTTGGGGGGAAATGAAGAAAATGGGGTTATTACGCCAAGTTTACTAAGAATGAGACCATATGCACATATACGATCAAAACATGCTAAAAAGGGACATTTAGTAACAATATGCCATTTTACCCAATTAAAAGTCTCATGCATAATCAAGAAACTTATACCCATCACACAAACATGCTTATTTACTAAAAAAAGTAAGATGTAGCTCAAAATACTTCAACCCCTTGAGCCAATAAACCAACCAATGTCCAACCTCACATAATATAACATTTAGATATACATTTCATCTTACTTTAACAATATAACTCTGCACATACTCATAAGGGTACTAATCTACATATAGTAACAACAATGTGTAAGTTCATCATGTGCATATCATTTATTATACACATATATAAGACCATCCTCCTACGACTCCCCTCAGAGATAACTAGAGAAACGCTTTGGTTGAGTCTCATACCCCTTCCTTGACTAAGGTAGACTCCTTCGGTTATCCCAATTAGAGTTTAATCCTTTAATTAAACTTATCTTTTGGGAACATCTTGCCCTAACCGACATAGACCACATAAGTTAGTGTGGAATCCGGTGTCATAAAACCCTACACCAAAAGAAGGCGGACTACCTGCCAAGGTAGTACTAAAACATAAAACATAGCAACTACGTCGATACATTAGCTTATATTCTTATGGGGGCGACATAGTAAAAGACCTATCAGATATAGCTGGGAACATCTTTATGTTCCATGCATTATAGTCTTCAATATAAAGAGAAATTTAGTGCTCCTATCTTCCCTATGTGGGAAGGGAGACTCCGAAAACTAGTTCAGTCGATGCTAAGCTAGAGTCCCCTTTTGAAATGTATGTTAGCCTTTAATTATCAATCAAATCTTAGTTTTGGTCATACGTTCGACCTCTTGTATAATCATAATCATCAATAAATCAATAAGAATTGTATGAGTATAAACTCTTTCTTCACAATTCATATAGACGAGGTTAATACATTACATATCACTTCATAATAAAACACATTGTTATACATCACCATCCTTATAGCATTTAAATCTTAATCATCCTCACAACAATAGTCAAAACATTACAATTTAACATCATACCACCCTATCAATCCTTATTAAGTCATACTCCAACACAATCATCATTACTTAATAACAATTAACCACAAGTTGAATTAAGGAATATGTATTACAAGACTTACCAAGTATTCTTCATAGTTAATCATAAGGTTCTTACCATAAATCCATAACTCAACCGAACTAGGTCATCACATCAACATAATTCATTAATCAACATGATAATAAGGTTAGAAGAATCACTACACCATAATTCAATACTAACTTAAAGCTGAAGACAAGATACTTAGGTCAATACTCTTAACCAAGGTCACTTCTCAAGAACTAGTATGAAAGACTAAAATTCACCTTAATTTGTTCAGAATTAATTAAGAAACATCATCTCATAGTGATTTAACTAATAATCAAGTCTATTGAATCATGTCAACCTAATTCACATCAGTATCAAACAAAAAGTTAAGGATCAAACTCTTCAATTGGAACCAAACCATCACAATTGATTAGAATAAAGTTAAAATACATGTTAATATACCCATTATATCCTATATAAACGCTAAGAAACTAAGTTCACAACATCAAATCAGTAACTTATTGAAACCCACTTCAAAACTCACCCTTTTGAAATATTTGAAGGATCTCTTTGCGGAAAAAAGTCTCAAAGGTTAATTAGTTCTCATACCTTAAAGTTTCTATAAGATTTGATAATGAATCATTCCCTTTACATCTCCCAAATCCCTTCCCTGCCTAACCTTCAATAATAACTTCCGATAGAGAGAGATAGAACAGAGAAGGAAATGAGTTTCTTTTTGTGAGTTGTATTTAGATTAATGAGGGTTGGGGTCTTTACATAGGGGATTAATATACTTTATTAGATTCCCTTACACCCCCAATCAATAACCTAATCCCCTAACTAATTAAATGAAACTAAGTTAATTTATGCATAAAACTCGATTCTCCCAGACGAGACCCCTAATAATGGGCCTCTATGAAACGATGGTCACTTTTCCCTTCCATGCTGCACAACCTTCGTTGAGTTCAGAGACTCTGTATCTGAAGGCCTCAAAAAATTTTACGATGTGTGGTACAAATGTTGGCATCGACACCCCGTCGATCCACACATAAGCCGTCGTTGCCCTCTTGTTGTTGCACATTGCCTAGACAGTGTTGCCTCCTACGTGCTAGGGTCCTCATCAAGGACCTTTGTTTGTCATTGGGGAGTCGTTCCTGGATGTTTCTACCTCAAAACATCTTTAACACTTTTATAAATCCTTCCACCTAATTTTATGAATTTCACACTTATAAAGGCTTGTCAAACAGGGTTAGGCATGCTAGTACTTCTTAGAACTAGTTTTCGAACCTCATGGATGTTCTTGGATGTTTTGGTTCCTAAAGTTTCTAAATGACCTATATTCATTAAAATAGATCTTGGAATAGTGTTTAGACCCCATGGCACCTATGTTATGCTTGAATACTCGTCTTGTATTTTTGAGGTGCTATATTTCTAAAGTAGTCATTAGTTCCATTGTTATTATGACGTTTATTAATGATGTGTGCTTTATTTAGATTATATTAATGGTCATCTTTTCATAATATAAGCTAGGGTGTATGATTAATATCTTATTATGAATCTTTGTCAAGGATTAATCAATTGTAAGATATGTATGATGTTGAGTCGCTTATGTGAGTATGATCTTATATCACGTATGATCATTGTGGCAGAAAGGTCATAGATAGTGTATGTAGTACTATGGACGCTACCAATGAATTGCATAAGTAGATGCTTAAGGTTATTCATGTAAGTGTTCTATCATGATTTCATGACCTTGATATGTAATTATGCATGTGTATTATGTCTTATATGAGTTAGTATATGTAATATGACTATGTGAGATTATGTCTTCATGATGTTGTTGTCGGTGTGATTGATAAACTATATGTGTGATATTTATGACTTATATTTTAAAACTCTTTTAAAGAAAGATGTTAAAAAGTGAATAAATCATGGTTTCAAACAAATATCCCTTTTTAGAATGTTTTATGCTTATAATGCATACCTTCCACACTTAGTATGTTTTGGTGCTTACCCAAACTTCTACGTTTTGTACGAAGTTTAGGGTTTGGATGTATGGTCTGGTTGACATGGAAGATCGGTTTCTAAGGAGCTTCGAAGATGAAGATTTAGGTAGTCCTTATAGTTTTTAGGACGAACCTATCGTATTCACTTATGTATTTAGATTATGCAATTTTATTATGTAAGGTTCGTGTCCGTAAGTTGTATCAATCTGATGTTTAAATCTAGTGGTATAGATGGTTTTTAGATATAGTATCATTGATAGTCTCATTTTATAAAGTATTCAGTTGTACAGAAATATTTTAAATATTCCTTTATTTTCATTTGTTTTAATGTTAGTGAACTTCTAAGGGCTCGTAGAAGACCTCCGAGAGGTTGAATACGCCATGTTGCGACTAGGGGGTATTCTAAGGTTGTGACTAACTTGGTATCAAAGAATAATTTTATGAAATTGCCTTAGAAGGTCTTAAACCATGTCTAGTAGAGTCTGGTTTATCGGTGTGAGTCGAGAAACATCAATGAGCGAGAGACTATAGAATGTTAAAAAACTTCAATTTTTATATCTCTTAGTCGCACCATAGATCCACAAGATCTTTGTCTCTTATACATTATTTGATCGTCGTTAGGTTGTAATTTTTATGAGTTTTATGATAAAAGTAAAGTTGCATGGTTGGTTGAGATCCCAATTATAGCTACGTGTGACTTGTGAGATTTAATGTAAAAAGTTATGATGTGTCCATTTTGTTTGATTTAAGTATCATTCTTTCCTTCGTGTTGATTAGAAGAGCTTGTATAGGTTTATTCCCAGGGTTATACAGTGTACCTACCTTGAAATGTAACTGTGAGTCCATGGATGGTTTATGTTGTGTTTTGAAGTTGACTTTAAGAGTTGCATGTACTACGTATTTGATAGTATAAGAGAAAAGTGTAGGTGGTTACCAACTTTGAAATAGTAAGTTGTCCTTAATATTGATCTTAGAAATAATCATTTTAATAGGTTGCGTAGATAACACCTAGACAAGATTGGTTGGTCTATTCCACCAAGTTTGATAGTAAGGATTGAAATGGTCTAGAGTTGTCTTTATCAAACTAAACTGAAAGAGAAAAAGGTTACTTGGTCAAAACCTATTTATTTTCCCCTAAAGATTAACTAAGAGAGGAATGTCTACCCCTATGTTTCTAGAGCAAGTGGTGGTGGATCTTAAGGGTTCCACTATGTTTTATATGTGTTGTTAGAATCCGTAATTTTTATGGATCAAATATGGAGGGGGACTCCCTTAAGACTATGGATGAAGTCCCTCAAGTGATGAACCTCTTATGAGTATATGTTTTTGTGTGTTTGGAAGTGTTTGTACAGGCTCACTCGCAAGGAGTGATGGTGTGCATAGACAATATAGTTGAAGTATGCTTATGACTTGCAATGACTTTCTAATATGATTCATATTCATGAAAACTAGTGTTAGGCAAGAAACTCAAATTTGTTGAATTGTTATCCTCATGTGGCAATGTATTGGGTATAATCTGCCAATTTGAACTTCATCAGAATAGAATTATGAGAATATTATTGGTCGAGAATTAAGAATTCCTCCTTAAATGAAATAACCATTGTAAAATATTTTCATATGAGCCCATAATTAGAAAAAGTGAGGATCATCTTATGACTAGGAGAATGTAGTTCCTCCTAAAAATATGAGAAATATTGATGTTATGGTGCATAATGGGATGTTGGTGTAGTTCCTACTTCCTTGTGTGGTACTGATAATTTCTTGTTGTGGAGTTCATGTTTAATCCCATGTATATGCATTAATTGATAATTCATAATTGTTGTGATGCTAGTATTGAGTCATTTTCCCCTTTCATGTCAAAGTACCCTTCGACGATGAATGTTCCTAACCTTGGAGGGAGGGGAATATTGAAACACTCCATAGAACAATCGGGTAGACTAGAGCCTAATGTGAGGGTTAGTTTCATGAGTTAAGGGGTTTTAGTTGTTACATATCGAAGCATGTACTAGACCCCTTATTTGAGAAGACTTTTGTAAAGGTTGAGTTAAGGTTCAAAGGTAAGAGCCAAGCCAAAAGTGTCAAGCCTAAGCCAAAGGTCCAAGTCTGCGTCAAGATGGATAGACACAGCCAAAGTGGAGCACGGCCACTTTCACCACGAGTGGTATTGACCACGGTATGTCACAGTCGTCGTGATGGAATTTTAGGTAATTGTAACAAATGGAAACAACTCCTATCCACTAGCTAGGCGTCATAGCTCGTAATGTAGAGGACAGAGTATGGGAGGTATGTTTGTCTTTCTTTAGAATTAATTGAGCCTTTGGTGCATGAAACAAAATTAATACAGTACCTTAACTTTTATCAAAAACAACCATGATTAGTGGTGAGGACCATGGCTCGTGGTGTGGCTCGTCGTTGGCTAGGAAGTGTCTAAAAATAGGCTACCTTAAAAATATCCCCTACACACGAGCCACTTCATAGCTCTTAGCAATGACCAAGGCCAATGGTAAGTATGATGGGGGTTCCTTATAGCTTTTAATGTTAAGGGGAACGTTTCCTAGATACTATATCATTACCATGGGAGGCACTACGGCTCTTGGTAGGCACCACGACTTGTGGAGCCTTAGTTGAAGAAATTTCCAATAGAATTAGAGTGTAAGATTAGTATAAAATTGTAATACCTCTTTTCTCAAAAAGAATTAGGTGTGCCATAACCTATGGAACTACATGTCTCTGAACCAGCTTTCAAACGCAACCGAGTTTACCCATGTCCGATCTCGGAGTAAAAAGTTAGTTCGGAAATAGGAAAGCATAGTCAGGCTAATAGTTCTTAACATTCCATTTGACGGTCCGTGGTGATGATGATGGTCTGTGAGGCCATCCATCAAGCAACTTTTTGGGTAGTTTCCCTATTGTGTAAGCTCAAGGTTATGTCGTTTTCCCCAACATTAAGACACTTATATAAGTCATTTCAACACCAGAATACGCCCAATTGAATCAATTACCCCAAAATAGAATCCCAATTCTTCTTCGCTCCCAAAAATTCCTCACTGTCAAACCTCCATTTAGTGACATGGAACAATATCAACCAGGGCTTGTAGATGGGAGCTTCTCATCACAAAATTCACATGGCTTTAAGGCTAAGGTATGATAGAACTTTATCTTTGATTATCTATAATCAAGGTGCCCTTTAAAATTGTGTTTTCAAAGTTCCTTGAATTATAGGTTTTATTCCAGTTTTGTGATTCTTACAAAACTTGTTTCTACTGATCTTATTTGATGAATTATTATTATATATGACTGTTTGGAGTTAATGCACATAACATTGATTGTTTTGGAACAAATTCCCACAAGACACATGAATCCCCTTCTTCCTTAAATTAAAACTAGCTAGTATTAAATGATGATTGAAAAAAGTTAATTCAATATGTTATAATATATTTGACTATTGTGTTATCATGTTATCCTCTATAGTCTATGAATATCACTAAATTAGGTTAAATTTTTAAGAAAGCCTTGATGGCTATGAATGAAGGTATGCAATTTGTAAGTAGCATTCTATGAAATTGATGATTCACCTGTGGTGCATATGTTTACTTATTACATATTAGTTTTATTGGTTTGATAAACTTATGGTGGATGTGCTACTTATTAGTTTGAATTGTAGTGTTGAGAAAAATTTCCTTTTACCTTGAACCCTATGTATCACTAAGTATGATATGTTATGAACATGGTATTGTCTAGATGTTGAGTTACATGAGGTTCTCTTGTGGAAGTACCTTACCCACATGATCTCTGATGTGAATGTTTGATTCTTAACATTCCATGCATGACCTACATAAAGAATGAAAGTATTCATTTCTATGGTAATGAATGTCAAATATGTTACTTACATGGTGTAAGATCCATTAATACAATGTATGTTATATATGCATGAATTCGGATATTATGCACATGTTGTGACCTCCTTGAGAAGTGTGGTGTCCATTATGATAATAATGTTATTGTTGTGCTATTGAAAGGGAAATTATGCACCCACACCTACACTATATGCATAAATATGAATATGGTATATTTAGGTGTCAATTGAAAGGCTAACTCTTCTATGCACCTTTACATACTATTATATATGATATTTTGATGACTATAAAGACATTACTATGTTATGAACATGAATATTGTGAGATGATTCTTGTAGTGTTTTTATATTTAATTTAAAGGAAGTGTCATGAACATTATGTGAGCATGTTATGAAAGATACATTATTACGTGAGTTTGTTCTATGATAAAAGGATAATTCTCATATTTGTAACCTTGAGCTATATGATACATAATCGACTAAGTCCCTAAGGTTTTCTTATGAATCTATGCTTACGTAAAGTCTTAAAGATACTTTAAAAATTGAATTAAGCTTATCATCGAGTAAACATAAAAATGAGATGGAGTCTTTTACGTCTACAAAGTCCATTCTCCCACATGAATTCATTTTCCATCTACCAAGTTCAGGTTCATATTATATATGTTTTCTCATGAGATGGAAACATTTTATGTTTAGTTAGTTTGGGTTTCTAGTAGTAATCTACATTTTCCCTCACTACGTTCCCCCATAAGTTTTAGCTAGTGGATCCACTTAAATGCTATTATATATGTATGTGCTACATTTGCAAATAGCACAATTTCTTTTCGTTGTGGGTTTAGAACACTTGATTCCATAGTAGATCCTTTGGTCAGAGTAGGTTATGGAAATATATCCTAATAGTTTAAAGTAATAAATTGGGATTATGCATGTGAATTTCACTTATGACTTCTTGATTGGTTTTCTTTGTAAGTGTGGGGGTATGGGAATCAAGTCTACATTGCACAAGTGAACTCCTGAAAGGATTCTGAGGGTGCTTTATTAATCATATGAAGTATATGTATATGAGTAAGATGTATGATATGAATCTGTTGCATGGAGTATGACTAAGATTTATGATATGAATGTGTTGCATGAATTATGACTAATAACTCCCTGAGGAAATCTACTTAGTATTAGGAGTATTAAAAATTCCACTGATACATGGCACAAGTAGACTTCTTCAATAGCCATGATCTTAGTACATTCTTATTATTATTCTTATGAATGATGCATAATTTATTTCGATTATCTTTATGGTCAGCTTTCCATACTTTAAACTAAGGTATATGATTAACCTTTTCTTATGCATGTTGGTCAAGGATGAATCAATTGTAAGATATGTATGATGTTGAATTGCTTATTTAAGTATGAACTTATTTCAAGTATGATCATGGTGGACTAAAAGAGATACTTAGTGTATGTATGACTATGGACCCCGCCTATGTATTATATATGTAAAAGCTTAAGGTTATTCACGTGCGTGTTCTATCATAATGTTGTGAACTTGATATGTAACTATTCATGGGTATTATGTCTTATAGGAGTTAGTATGAGTATTATGACTACGTGAGATTATGTCATGTTGATGTTTTTAACCTTGTGATTGATGAACTATACGTGAGATACTTATGACTTATATTCTCCAACTCTTTTCAAGAATGATGTTCAAAATTGCATAAATCATGGTTTGACCTAAATTTCCCTTTTAAGCACGTTTTAATACTTTTATTGCATGGCTTCCATACTTTGTATGTTTTCGTGCTAACCCATTTTTCGAAATTTTGTACATTGTGTAGGGTTTCGAGATGTGGTTTCGTGTACATAGAAAATAGGTTTCTAAGGAGCTTTGAAGATGAAGACTTGGGGAGTCCTCATAGTTTCGTGGACGAATCTACCTTATTAAATTATGTGATTTGATTATGTATTTCTATTATGTATGGTTTGTTTCCCTAAGTTTTATTAATATGAAGTATAAGTCTAATGGTACTGATTCTTTTGAGACATAGTGTTAAAGATACTCTCATTTTATAAAGTGCTCGTTTTACAAAAAAGTGTTAAATTTTCTGCTATTTTCAGATGTTTTTATGTTCATGAAATTCTAAGGGCTCTTGTAAGACCTCATAAAGGTCAAATACGTCGTGTTACAACTAAGAGGTGCCACTAAATTCTATGGACACTAGGTTCGACGAAATTGTACAATGACCTTAGGATAGTATTTTGGAGGGCAGGTATGAAGAAGGACATAGAGGATTTTGTTGCTATGTATCCAAATTGACAACAATAAAAACTTGAACATTAAAATCCATGTGGATTAGTACTAGATATCCAATTTCCTACATTGAAATGGGAAGACATCAATATGGACTTTGTACTGAGTTTACCTCGGACTCAAAAGTCATATGATTCTATAAGTGTGGTTGTGGATAGGTTGGCTAAGTACACTAGCTTTGTTCCAGTCAAGTCTACTTATTCGGCGGAAGATTATGCAAGGATCTTCATAAATGAGATTGTCTGTTGTCATAGTATTTCGTTATCCATCATATAATATTAGGGTGCACAATTCACATGTAGATTTTGGAGGTCATTTAAAAAAGGGTACGGATGCTAAAGTGACGTTGGGTACCGATTTTCATCCCCAAACCGATGGTCAAGCGGAACATACTAATCAAACCATTGAGGATATGCTTATTATTTGTATCATTAACTTCAAGGAAAATTGTTATAAACATTTGCCTTTGGTGGAGTTTTCTTATCATAATAGTTTTCATTCCTCCATTTCGATGGCTCCCTATGAATCCTTTTATAGTAGGAGGTGTAAGACTTCTATTGGATGGTTTGAGTGGGAGATCCGTTGATTCTTGGTCCATATTTGATTTGTAATACTTTATAGAATGTTCATATCATAAGAACCAGTTTTAGATGGCCTATAGTCGGCAAAATTCTTATGCCAATCATAGGCGAAGGGATGTTTGGAATGAAATAGAAGTTGAGTTCTCGTTAAGTGGGGTTGCCTATGAATTGAAACTTCCTAGTGAATTGACTTCGATTTATCCGGTTTTCCATGTTACCATGCTTAAAAAGTATATTGGTGATCCCGAGTCTATTCTTCCCATTGAGGGTCTGTGTGAAGGATAACCTCTCTTATGAGGAAGTACTAGTTAAAATTCTTGATAGAAAAGTCAAGAAGATAAGGAATAAAGAGGTTGTTTGCGTAAAAGTATTATGGAAGAATCACCTTGTAGAGGATGCAACATGGTAGGCTGAGGCCGACATGAAGTGCCTTTACCCTCTTCTTTTTGATAATTAAGGTTAGTCATTCTTTTAATAATATAAATATGACTAGATATTGATGTTTCTTGATTTTTGGTGAAGTCTTGTTAATAAGTGCATTTTGAATCACATTACAGTGAGTTACAGTTAATTTGATGCATAAAACTTGAAATTTGCCTTTTGGTTTATTTTGAGTTATGTCGTGCATATTGATATGGTGAGTCTTTACGAAATGATATATAACATGTTGTTGGACTGAAATTTGACATAAGTTATGTTGAGGTCATGTAGTTTGTGAGAAGGATAGTCCTCATAATATAATGATAAACCTTAAGTTTGGTAATTGATGTTTTGAATTTCCTTGATCAAGTAATCATTGATGTTGTTATGTATTATTGCTGGTTGGGCTTCTAGTTTTGAGTCTATTCCTCTAGAAAAATAATTTGTGCCATTCGGGGACGAATGTTCCCAAAGGGGGGATAATGTTACATTTTTAAAATGCAAGATGAGTCTTAATTCTTAACATAGGTGCCACAGGGTCTAAATACAGTTTTAAGACCTATATTTAATAAATATAGTTCATTTAAGAAGTTTACGAAACAAAACGTCCAACAACGTCCATGACGTTTCGAAACTAGTTTTAGGAGGTACTAGCGTACCTTAGCCTATTTGAGGAGTCAAAAAATCATGAAAATTGGTGGATGGGTGTTTAAAATGTGGTTAATGTTATTCGTGGTCGAAACGTCCAGGTACGACTCCTCAAGAACCAACAAAGGGTTTTTGAGGAGGACCCTAGCATGTAGGAGGCAACACTACCTAGGAAGTGCGCAACCATTAGAGGGCAACGACAGTTCATGTTTAAATAAGAGGTGGTTAATGTTATCATGCTGGTTATTGTTGTTTGATAATATTATACCCTTATTGGGTTGAGTTAAAGGTTGAGGGAAAGACGTTGAAGATGTAGTATGAAAGAGACTTGGTAAGTCATGTGATCTCAACTCCTTAATTCAATTGTGGTTACTTGAGATTAAGAGATGATGTTGCATTGAAGTATATCTTGTATTAGGATTTATAGGCTTGGTATTTGGTAGATTTGAAATATGTTGACTATGGTTTATGAGGTATTAGGTAATATGTAAATGATATACGGATTGTAAATATTGTGCCTTGTCATGAATGATGATGTAAATGTGCAAACGTCACTTATATAAATTGTAATGAAAGGACCATACTAATGCAATTTTTATTGAGCTATGATGATGATGCTTATACAAGGGATAGACCCTATAACATATTTATGTTATGATGATTAAAAAAGATATTAGAGACATTTCAAAAGGGACTCTATCTTAGGAGCGAGTGAACTAGAGTGAGGAGTGTCCCTTCCCACAAACGGTAGGTAAGGTCACTAATGTACTCTTAAAATTGGTGACTATAATGCATGTAGAATAAAGAGGGTACAAATTATATGTCCTAGTTATTGACCTATGTTACCCCCACAGGAATATTAGCTAATGGATCCACGTAGTTTCTATGTTCATGGTACTACGTTGCCTAATATTCCGCCTTCTTTTTGTGTAGGGTTCCATGACACTGGATTCCACATTAACTCATGTGGTTTGTGTCCGTTAAGGCAGGATTTTCCCAAAAGGTAAATTGAAATAATGAATGAACTATAACTAGAATGAAATAAAGAGTTTAGATTAGTCTAGGTAGGGGCATTGGACTGTACCTATACATTGCACAAGTTAGCCTCGGAGGGAGTCTTAGGAGATTTTCCTTATGTATATATATGATTATAGTTGTAAATTATGATATTATAATGAACTTAGAAGTAAATTACACTATATGATGTGGTTTACTATTATGAACATGTATTTGGTCTCTATTGTTAAACAATGATATTTTATTCACTTAATGATATGATATGTGGAGTTTGACATTAGTTATGATTCTTACTAGGTTGACTTGATTAAGTAAGGTTATTGTGCCTTTCTTTGTTATTGCACAAGTGGACTTAATGAGGGCCATGAGTAATGGTCTTGCTTTGAAATAATGTGATGAACTCTTATTCAAGTGGTGATATTTACTATCCCCTTACATCTCAAAATCATTTCCAATCATTGACGATATTAAACAACTATTTTCCACAACTATTGTTCCCAATTCACTGAATCTAACATATAAGGATCTATACATGACATTTCATTACATACAGTCAATCATGGCTATGTCTTTAAGTTGTTGGCTTACTTAATCCACCATCAAAGACAATCACATTGTACTCACAACAAAGAAGTCCCTCACTCATAATGATTGGACTGAGTAGTAAACTCATGCTCTAATAAAATTCAAGCACTAACAACAACTACTATAGGCTTTCCCTCGTTTTCTACACTCTATAGTTCAAAAAATTGGAATGGGATTACTGTAGTACATAAATTGGCTTGTAACATAGGCTCTTGGTTAGGTAATGGATTTTTTGAAGATTGATTTTGTGAGTAACTAATCCTTTGGTTTCCCAAAGTTATAATTTCACAAACCCGGTTCTACTTGAATCGTTTATTTTCATTCTTTCTGTCATCCCAGCATCCACACATCTTTTATATATATACATACAACTTAAAATTCAGTGTTTTGTTCGAACTCCTTGGGATGTACTCACCCTTAACTTAGGTTTTTAGCATGAGTTGTGCCAATGTAGCTTTGGGTAAACTAAGGTTTTAAACTGTAATAGGTGAATATAAATGTCTATTTTAGGATCAACATGATATCAATTGGTATTATATTAATCTATCTATCTATCTATCTATATATATATATATATAAACAAAAATGGTCTACTGATCCTTTGCTATCCAACTCTCCTATGTTTTAGGAAAGACTAATATTGTAAGTTCTAGTTTCTACTCTTAGCACTAGACATCAATAAATCTTCACACACAGTTACACGTTATTTCATTATCTAGTTTCTTAATCACCCTTTGATCATTAAAACTCAGCAAAGTTTAACAAGTTAGTATATAAAATATCATACAAATATTGTAATGGCCAAAAACATGTTCTGAATTGGTCTTCATTTTGTTCATAGCTAGCAACTTCATATATCAAGCTATTATGATAAATCAAAACAAGAAAGAAAATATTAAAATACGGAGACAACCTTCGATTTTTAACAACTATGGAAGATTTCTCAACCACCCCATCTGCATAAGAAAGGACATTTCCCTAAAAGTTGATATATCATTCTACAAAGAAAAGGGCTATGATGGGGGGTCATACCAACGGTGCTCTAGCAGCCAGTATCAGGATTCACACTTGACCCTTTATCAACACGTGGTTTCTAAGAACAGTGTGGTGCAGTAAGTACAGTATACCCCTTAGGGGTAGGTGCTACAATATCAGTTGGAGTAGGTGCTCCACTTAAACATGTGCCAGCTAGCAGTGAATCTTGTTGTTCCTTTGCATGGGATGATCGTTCTCTTTCAATCCTCCAGGACTCTTTGCGAGCTTTTTTCTATGACTTCAGTTCCTCGAGTAATAGGTCAAGATTAGTGTCCTAGGTGAGGTCAAGAATCTTATGCTTCTACTTTTTGGATTTGGTGGGTATTTCTTCACAACAAATATCATCAAGGTATTTTATAGGATGTTCCTTATTTACCATCTGCATCAGACTCAACGAGTGCAGGTGGAGGGGGTTGCACTAGTTTCTTGGCCGAATTAGGAATTTGAGATTGGATTTCAACAATTTATGACTTCAGCTCATTAGTCTCTGTCTAATGGATAACGGGGAGACGATCTTTTAACCAACTATCAATGCCATCTAGTCTTTTATGAAGTACTTCCAACTCATTCCGGACATAACTAGTGATATCCTTCTTGTTGACTGTTATTTTGATTTTAATCCTTAGAGACATCCGGCGGAAAATCTTATTAACTAATGACCCGGTCTTGTGTTGATCTCTAATCTGGGACTCTTTGGGATTATTCGCCTTGCTCCGTCATTCTGTCAATGTGTGGCAACACTAAAAGTTTTGGTGGAGCAATAGGCAGATGGATTAATGCTGAAGATTTGGCAGCAAGAAGGTAATAAGCCAACTTATTTTATCTTTTACATGCCATTTATCAATTAGCCGGTTGGAAGGAATCTTTTCTTTGCAACATAATTTCCTTATCAGACAAGGGAAAGAAAATGTCGCTCTGTCATTTAAAGCTCTCTCACATTTCAGTAGCTACGATCCTCCATATATTTACTAACTAACCACTTAGTAAGCATTCTACCAGTGAGGTGAGGGATATTTTAAATGTGTTGTCCTTCTCTGTTTGCCGCAATGACACCCCGATCACAGCCCACCACACTTTAGCTAGGAAGGTCAATGTAGCTTTATAATTTGTATTCATAGAAGTAGTTACCAAACTTGATTTTTCCCCATAATTGAAGATGTGTTTTTTGATCCACCGCAACAACATTTCTCGAGACGACTGATCTTTCATGTTTGTTGTGTTTGTTACATTATGGTGCTTCCTTTAAAAAGTCCCACCGAGGATGAAGCCATGTAATTCAGACCATGTACCATTCGGTTGATATAGTTTTCAAAAATATCAATGGGCTTTCCCTAATAATAATTGAGTCAAGTGGACTTATTCTAACAACAAAATCTTTCTTTCCTTGATTTGTGGTTCCGCTGGTTCTAGCATGGTTCAGTAACATAGCTGCATATGATGTATAAAACTCCTTTGTCAAGTTATTAGAGCAATCACAAGGTGAATTGTCCATCCATTAGAAATTTTCAAAAATGAAACATCCGGTAAATATTAGGAAATACCTTGATGTTAATGCATACCACCCTAAATTTTGGTAAAATAACTTGATTTTTTAAACTGCTAGTCTTTATTCCAATCCCTCAGTGGAAGAATTAGCATTGTCGTAAGCAATGAGTTCATCCTGGTGATCTGGCTGGTGTTCGTTACAATGCACATATTGTATCATGGTTTCTTCATCTGTGAGCAATTCCTCGATCTCTCTCTGATGAGCAGCTCATTGAGCAGCTGTTTTCTATTATTTATGAGTTGCTGGAGAATAGGTGTGAGAGTTCTTGTGTGAACAACCTTCATCCTCAGCATTACCCGTAGAGTTTTATTGATCATTGTTATGTGCTGCACAGTGGGATGGACTGGTAGAAGTTACAACATTCCTAGAAACACTACCCCCTTCATCATACTGAGAGGGAGTGTTCTGGAGTAGGTGTCCTTGAACTCGTGATTTAGTGGTCTGAACGGTTAAATTTTACTTCCCTAAAAAAGTATAAGCGGTCGTATCAAGTAGAGAATACAATTATTTTATCGGGATCGATCTCTAGAAGAAAAATGGTTTAGACATAACTTCAATATATGATTACTTCTATTTAGTCAAGTCCTTTATGAAAACTAGTAATTAAAGAGGGGGTTTGTAAAACAAAAATCTTTTAATATTACTAAGCTAAACAAGTAACAGGATCAAATCTTTTGTGTTTATTATGTTGTAAGAGAAACTAGAGTGTAAGTGTTCCCCATAGGTTCATAACTCCATACTCTTTGCTATATCAATTCTTCCATTGTGTTTTTCATGCAAAGTGAAAAGTTAGGTATCTCCAAATCCTTGGTCCTGCATTTAGAGAATTTCACCCTCTGCCTTGGTCCGGCTACGTGCATCTAAGTTACTAACCCTTACATTTACTTCATATTAAGCATCGTATTCGATTTATAGCTTAGGTATTTCTTCTCACCAATCGAGACTAGCGTATTATATAGTATACGACTATATATATGTGTATAATTATTTTCCCATTAACTACACGTTGGTCCGGAAAGTAGCAATAACATGATTTCTAATGTGTGCACTCGTTAAAAGAACTTCTAGAAGAAAGAATTATCATTACATGCAATAAACTATTTCAGAATTGTTATTAAGCTAGGTTTACGTTGTTAATCACCCATGGTTACCACAACCCTAGTTGTGGATTTAGTTACCCATGCATTGAAGAATACAATGCATGGTTGATAGACAATAAATTATGAACTTTCATTGACAAATTCGAAAAGACCAAGAATTTTAACTTACATCCACAAAAATAACTTGAAAACCAAAACTGTAAAATTTGACTAATGCTAAAATATAAAAAAAAAATCTCCAAGGACAAAACAAAGATAAAAGTAGTAAAATCCAACCCCAAAGGCGAGGTTTTACACCCTATTGATAAAAACATTATCCTAAATTAAAAGGAATTCTAATAAGGAAAGTTGTCCAAAGAAGGCAACTTCAATCAACGGCACCCAACGATGGACCGTCGACTGCCTCCGTAAGTCCAGACGTAGGATCTTTTTTTAGCCTTTAAATTGCGTCTTCTTTGATACAATCGACGGACCAACAACACAGTCTACCAATGCTTCTCTTCGTTCCATACTTACATTTTCTTATATATTGGGTACTGGAATTACTCTTATCAGATTGACGATTTTATATGATGGTTCGTTGATCCTTTCTTAGCCCCAACTTGGTCATAATTCCAAGAGTTTCTCTCAGATGCATGAACATCCAATCGACGGTCAACATCTACGGTCCATCGTTGATACGACAAGACATTAATGGCCTTCATGGGTCACTTTTGCATCAAATCTCCACATCCTTCTACGTTTTGCTTTTTGACACCTTTCCTGCAAAAAAAAACATATTAAAATTACTACAAAAAGGCTTTAGACACACATCAATCTAAAGGAAAAAGCATTGGAAATACCATGAAACCACGGTACATCAATACCCTCAATTTAAATTCGTTGTTTGGCCTCAAGTGATGTACTATAACTTAACATAACACTTTGTACACAAGTATCCTCTTTTAAGCTTTTCAAATAATATGGCAATCAATCCCAACTTGTTCATTGCTTTCGTGCATGATTTCACTTTTACGCTTAATAAGCTCTTTTATGTGGATCAGACCATTACATAAATTCTCCATGCACCTGTACCTTTTCTCTTTTGACTCTCACCAAGGTACCAAGTTTCTAATATTTTAAATAGCGCCCTTACTCAAAAAAAATATATATCCTCCTTTTCGCACAGTGATTTTAAATTTGAGAATAATGATCATTATTCAATACTCACACACACAAAAAAAAATTACATCTAGTTAGTACTTCTTACCATAGGCCCGCCCTTATTTTCACTACATAAGTTCACCACATTAGACACTAAGAATCACAATAGGACTTTCTTGGCTTGTAATATAGACTCAAGGTCAGGTATGGTACATATGGGTACATTTTTAGTGAATATTTTCCCTCCTTGACATTGAGGATAAGTATCCTACCTCTTTACTTGTCTTTTATGAGCTACTTGTATTTTCTTTTCATCTTTACCTTCCTTTCCCTTTTTGTTCTTTAGGACAATGACTCTTATTTCTTTTCAACTCATTTTTTCTTTTTTTTTATTTTCATTCAATTGATAATTTTTATTCAGTAAATTCTTTTGATTATTTTTTGTCTTATTTTCCACAATACTCTTTTATACCAACTTTGCGGATCCTCACTCGTAATAGCCACCCTCAACTTATGATTTTGCCATGAGTCGAGGTACACATTATCCCGTTTTAGGTTAGGGCCAAGACAAGGTATGGTTCTGTGTTAGCCACCCTCAACTTAGGCATTTGACCTAAGACGAGGTGCATATATCAAAGAAGGGACCATGGACAACACAATACACCTAAGCAAGGTGAGTTAGTGAATAAAAAACAAAGCTCTATTATAAGCTCAAAATATATGGATAAAAAATGGATAACAATTTTATTTGGTTCCATTTTCCTTAGACTAGATATTTTCTAATTTTAACAAGGGCCTATGATGATTTCCTAAATTATTTAACACATATTACTTTTGAAGGACCAAGTGGGGTGGTTCTAGCTAGGCACAAACAGGGGAACAATCATATTTCCTCACACTCGCTAGATAACTCATTGCACTATTAGATTATTGGTCACCTAGTTTGAGTGTTAGATTGACTTTCATGCAGTAGGTGCATCTGTATGTCATGATTAGAGCCAACACGTTCAACATTAATCATACCTATTCATGCAAGCACTTTCTTAGAACAGGATACCTTTAATGTTTGTCCTCATGCTTCATCTTTAGCTTTCATACTTTGTAAAAGTTACAATACATGTCAATTCAACAGTAAAGTAATTAGTCTCTTAAGGGCAAAAGAACATAGGCAAGAAAATCAACAAAAGAGGATCACGACTTGGGCTACTAAGACATTACCCTAGTACTCACTTTCCATTTACCCCACCCCCAAAAAAAATGCAATTGTCCCAAATTCATAAGAAATATAAATATAGGGTGGTAGGTGAAGCAAACCTGAAGCGCATAGCGCCAAAGATCAAGAAGCAGGCGGGTACGGTTTCCCGAAACTAGAAACCTCTGTAGTCTTTTCATCCTCAGTGGTGCCCACAATAGTCTTTGCACCTCAGTGGTGCTACTCTAAATAACCTCAAGTCTAGAACTACATGCCCCAGCAGCCAACTCTCGAGCCCTCATCTGGCAGGTCTCCTTATCAATAAACTAGACTTTTCTCGCTGCTCAAGTTCCGTCAACTCCTTATTGTTTGCATTGTCATCCTCGCCATCAGTGGTGCGACTAGAAATGTTCCTTTTGGAACGCTAATGTGGTTGAGGCAGTGTAGTGGGGGAACTGAAGACGGAAGCAATAATTGTTACCTCCGCTATCTAAAGTGTAATCTCTCAGCTCCTTCCATCTCCAATATGTTGTAAAAATATGCTAGTAGACTCGCCACAACCTCTTGAAGAGTAGTCGAATCAATAATGGGGGTTGGGAGTGTGAGCCCTCGCAGATCAAATACGACTAGGCGCTGGTAGACTGCTTGAATCATCCTCCCTGTCTGCTAAGCCACCTTCTTCTAAATCAGGTCCTCAACATCGACAATGGATTTTTGCATCAAAGGCTGGATATGATACAACAAAGTGGCCATCTGGGCCTCTAGATTCTTGACCCATGAGTCCAAGGCCTGTGTTGATTATGGTGGTGTACACCGGAAGGAACTAGGTGCCCTACTAGTACCAGGGATTGACTCGGCCAGTGTGGTATTGGTGGGCTCTGAAGTGGCAGGATTATCCCCTTGGGCTTGCTCTATCGTATCCTAAAAATTCTCAATCAACGGTTGCAAATAAAGTTTGGGACCTAGCCGTGGTGCCACCACATTGGCCTCATCCCTGATGAAACCTAAATCCACAATCCCGGTTGGAGTATGAAAGACATCACAGTGCTAGATGGACACTCCAGCATCCATGCATAACGGGAAAATCATATAGGCGAATGGGTAAATTGTAGAGATCTGAAAAGACCTCTCATGTATCATAGAGATCAACAACCTCGCGATGTCGATCTCTAACCCGGCTACTAGTGATGCTACCAGTACGCTCTATCCCATGTAAGGATATTGTGTGATGTACTGGGGGAAAGAAGGTTGCGGAATAACAACCAAAAGAGCAAAGGTGAGGTTGGCCTTCTTGATAAGGCCTCTCCGGTCAAACACCTAGTTTGTTCCCTCATCATCAATGGAGAGCTGCTATGCAATCCACCTCTTGGTGGACTCTCTCTGATCTCTGCACCTCTTGAACTGGAAACTCTTGACCAACTCCCACTTGTGGTCGAACATTGATGTAAGGGGAACACTCGCCGCATCAGTAGACCAACCTTATAGAAAGTGGTGGATAGAGGTAGAAGAAATGTCCACCCGGCAGCCTTTGACTAGAACCTCTATGAGTGGGTCCTGGTGGACAGGTTTTGATCGCCTGTCCAAAACACCTTTGAGAGTTGCCACGTATGATACGTAGAACTCTTTCACAACCCCCCACTGTATGAACCTAGATTCCTAGCAATCCACTCAAGTTGGTGGCAGGTAAACAGGCTATGATCATCAGGGACTGTTTGAAGACTCCCTGTAAGAACTAATGGCTCCACAGACACCAACCAAGTCATCACCATCTTTCATTCAACATCTTGTCGTCCCTATAAATCACATACTGACCATCGACGCACCACTTGTTATGTTCGTCAGGAACTAGTGCAGGATACCATCTAGGGTTCCAGAGTAAACTCCAAACTATAGGACTTATCAGAACCGGAGGAAGTATCCATATTTGACCCCGTAAAGTGGGCAGATGTTGGATCTGAAGCCTCTTCAGATCCATATACTCTATCATAACTCAAGGTAAACCTAAAAAGTGTGTTAGTCAGTGTGCGCTCCTCATAAGACCTGAAGGAAGTTACTGCGATAGACGCCACCTTTTAGGGTGGCTCGAGTGGCTCTAGAAGCTATTGTTGGGGTCAGGGTGCCCTAGGGCACATATTTTGGATCCTGCTCATCGTTAGAACTACCAATCATTCGTCATTATCGTTCCACACTTTGAACTACCCGTATAATAGACAATGTTTTGTTTGGGGACCATATATACTTTAAAAACAACTTGTTCATCTCATTTATATAGAACTACGCATGTAACATAATCAACTCAGAACCTTAAAATACAAGACAAATGTCGTTTTCAGAATAGTGGTACTGGGAGACAAGCATTATTGACATACCATCGATTCATCGACGGTCGGTCAATAGTGTATGTTAGTGGACACTTTGCAAATTGAAAAAGTTATATTCCATATACCTTTCAGATAGAAATAATAGACGTGGAGAATGGTCCATTGTCTAAATGATAAACAATAGTTCGATTCCGTCGTCTACAAATTTTAATAGTTCAAAATTTCTCAGGAATCTAAGTTTTAGTTAGAAACAACGGATGTGTAGAATGGCCAGTCGATCGATTTACGAACCGTAGTCCACTTCATGAGTTCCAAAGTTATGCATTTTGAGATGTTATCCATTGACTGAGCATATCGACGGTCCGTCGATGAACCGACGATCCGTCGATGAAGCGACAATCGGTAGATGGGGTCTCGTGCTGATGGTCAAAGTCATATTACAGGGCTTGATTTTAAACACAAATTTTGACAACATTAAGCAAATTACAAGATTACCCAACACATAATACAAATATAAGATAAATTCGTCATCAATAGGGATTCTCTTTTACCTATTTCGATCACGCATTCTACGAGCCTATCACACCTTAATTGAAAAAACCAAAAATCATGTTGACATTGCACATATTCCACCTCTAACACATTCACCTTCTATCATCTAAGGGACATAGAACCCATAATTTAACAATTTTAGCATGCATGTTTGACACTATGTCAAGACCCGCATACAATTTATTCAATTCCAAATGAACGAGAATTCATTAAGCATAGGGAAATGAAATGCCAGGAAACTCTAGTGGAGTGAATGAGTGTGTGATATTGCAACAACAAGACTTCGTGCCTGCCTTTGAACACCGCCTAGAAAAAAATGGAGTTGTAGTTGAATTTGGGGAGGTAGGGTTTTCAGATTTCTAGGAGTTTGGGAGTTGTGGGGATTTTGAAGAAAAAGGAAGGGAGAGATATTGGGAGTTATTTAAAAGTATGGGAATAAAGGGAGGGAAAAAGTATGGGAAGGGAACTGAATAGGCTTTTTTAACATAGCTTGTCAGGTCGGGTTGGGTCATTGGTTTTTGTGAACTAATGATATATCTCGACGGTCCGTATGTTAGTCGACGAGCCATCAATTGGACAATCGCTTTTGCAGATATTTTGACAAAAGTTTGAGACATACCAAGGATCTACGGATGCCATCGACTATCCGTGGATTAAGCGATGGCCCGTCCTTTGGTCCGTAGATCTATGCACCAGATAAATTTCCGCATAATTCATGGGTTTGGTAACTACACATTGAACACCCATTAAGCTATTATTTTTGTGTTTGTCTTGACACTTTTTTGACACGAACCCTAAACTACTCTCTAACAAACATAATAAAAAAATAACACATGCAGGTGAGTAAACAAAAACAAAACAAGAGAATGCACATATTTCTTCCAAAGAAGCGATCCTTGATGACTAAGACTTCATAAAGGAGATATGATTCAACCACTTCATGAACACTCTTTGCATGCTCTAGGTAGATCTTGATTATTTTCCCATTGACCATGAACTTTTCACCCTATTTTTTCTGCAACTCAACCGCCCTATGAAGGAACCCATTAGTGACAAGGAATGGTCCAGCCCACTGGGACTTGAGTTTGCCTGCAAACAAGCGTAGCCTAGTGTTGAATAGAATCACCAAGTCCCCAACTACAAATTCTCAATTATCAATGTTTTGGTCATGGTACTTCTTCATATTCTCTTTGTAGATGGCTTAACTTTCATATGCTTTTAGGAGAAACTCATCAAGCTCATTCAACCCATTAAGTCTCTACTCTACTACTTCAATCCAATCCATCTTCAGTTTCATAATCGCCCACATAACCTTGTGCTCTAAATCAATATGCAAATGTCAAGCCTTCCAATATACAAATTCGTATGGAGACATACCTATGGGGGTCTTGTATGATGTTCGGTAGGCCCAAAGAGCATTATCAAGCCTCTTTAACCAATATGTTCTATTAGCATTTACCCTTTTTCGACAGATTTGCTTTCTCTCTATTGGACACGTCAACTTGCCCACTAGTCTGTGGATGGTACGGAGTGGCAACATTATGGTGAACCCCATATTTCTCCAATACCCCTTTGAACAACTTGTTGCAAAAAAGAGATCCCCCATCGCTAATAATGGTCGTAGGTGTGCCAAATATTTAGAAGATGTTCGTTTTCAAGAACGTGGCGACACTCTTCCCTTCATTGTTTGCACGTGTTATGGATTCTACCCATGATTCTACCCATTTTGACACATATTCTACCTCCACAACAATATATTTCATCCCATGAGATCTTACAAACGCCCCATAAAATCCATGCTTATACATCAAACAACTCAATCACTAGAATGGGATTTAAAGGGAGATCTTGCCTCTTAGAGATTCCTCCATCTCTTTGGCACCAATGACATGACTTGGAAAACTCATGAGAATCATGGTGAATAATTGTCCATTATTACCTGAACGGCAAAATCTTGTTGGCAATACGGATACCACTATGATGCCCATCCAAGGCGAGGAGTAGCACGACTCCAAAACAGTTAACATCTCAAGTTCCGGCACGCAATGACGAATAATACCATCAACACAACTCCGGTATAAGTAAGGCTCATCCCAAAAGAACTTTGTCAAATTGTGCATGAACTTTTTCCTCTGATGGAAGGACAAGTCCGATGGGACTATATCACTTGCCAGATAATTCACTTAATTAGAGAACCATGGAATCAAATCATCAGAATCGGCCAATGCATGATCATCGGGGAAGGTATCATCAATTTCAGCCTTTTGACCCAACTCTTGCATTGTTGCATCCTTCAATCTGAACAAGTGATCCACAACTTGATTTTTAGTCCCTTTTCTATCTTTCACCTCAAAATAAAACTCTTGCAATAGTAGAACCCATCTAATAAACCTTTGTTTAGTATTCTTCTTTTCAATCAAATACCTCAAAGCACAGTGATTATTATGTACTATGGCTTTTGTGCCAAGCAAATAAAAGCAAAATTTATTGAAAGCAAATAGTACTGCAAGGAGTTCTTATTCACATACATTTTAATTATTTTGTACTTTATTTAGGGCCTTAGTTACATAATAGATGGGGTGAAGGATTTTATCGCTTCTTTGTCCCATTACCACACAAAGAGCAACCGCACTAGCATCACACATCACCTCAAATGGTTTACTCCAATTTGAGGAAATAGTTACGGGCGCAGACAACATCTTCTCTTTCAACTCTCCAAAGACCTTCACACGAGATTCATCAAAATATAATTTACGATCCTTGTCAACTAACCTGCAGTTGACACCTGCGTGTCCCAGAAAACTTCTCACACCTTTTACATAGATGGGCAAAGGAAGTCTCTCTACAACCTTATCTTTTGTTATATCAACCTCTATCCCTCTCTGAGATGCGATGACCAAATACAATACCTTCTTTCCCCATAAAGTAGTAGTTTCAAAGTTTAGCACAATATTGGACTCTTCACATCTATTGAGAACCTCGGCCAAGTGACCCAAACACCGATCAAAGGAGTCACCAACCACTGAAAAATCATCCATAAAAACCTCAATATTTTCCTCCACCATATCAGAGAATATTGAAATCATACATCTTTGAAAAGTAGTTGATGCATTTCACAACCCGAAAAGGCATACTCTTGAAGTCCAACATACCATAAGTGCAATTAAAGGTGGTCTTCTATTGATCCTCTAGTGCAATAGAGATTTGACTGTACCCCGAATAACCATCAAGAAAATAGTACCATCCTTTTCATTAAAGTCTATCTAACAGCTCGTCCATGAAGGGCATAGGTAAATGGTACTTCTTAATCCATGCATTATCTTTCCAGTAATACATAAAAACTCTCCATCTAGTCACCGGTCTCATTGGAACTAGCTCATTTCTCTCATTAGAAACTACTGTCATTCCTCCTTTTTGGGCACACACTAAATAGGGCAAACCCAACAACCATCTGCAATAGGGTATATGACTCCGGCATCTAACAACTTAATGATCTCCTTCTTCACCACCTTTGCATAGGTGGATTCAGATGTCTCCGGTGCTCAATACATATCTTGTGATCGGACATGAGTTGAATTTTTTGTGATCAAATACTGGTTGGATCCAAATAATGTCCGCAATAGTCCAACCAATGGCTCGTTTGAAACTCTTTAACACTTCTACAAGACACTCTACTTGTTTCACATTCAAATTCGATGCAATGATTACCGTCAAAGTTTCATCTCTTTCCAAGAATACATACCTCAGATGAGGTGCTACAGCCTTAATCTCTAACATTAGAGATTCCTTAATAGATGGTCTCGCAGGTGGAGACTCGTGATGCTTCATATCTAACTCCAGTTTCTTTGGTTTGGACCGAAAGTCTCCTTGTTCAACTGCTGCAACCAAAGAAACAAACATCATCTGCCCTTTTTCCATATCAACTAAGCCACGACCAGTAGAAACGAACGGCCTCCTAAAAATAATGGGCTTCTCAAAAATCTACCTCACTGTCAAGAATAACAAACTCGACAAAAAATATAAACGACTGCAAGTTCATGAGCACATCATGGAATATCTTAATAGGCCTCTTCACTGTTCAATCGACAATTACTAACCGCATTGAAGTGCGCTTCAGGTCACCCAAACCTAATTTATTATAAATGGAGAGAGGCATGAGATTTATGCTTGCACAAAGATCACATAGTGTTTTAGAAAAGTGTACCAAACCAATGGTACATGAAATAGTGAAGGCGCTGGATCTTCTTTATTATGTAAAAGATACCTTGTAGCAATAAAAGTTTGATGCTTCGTTTTGTCATCATCCTTAAAACATACCAATCTCTTTTTTGTAACCATAACCTTCATAAACATGGCATACATGGGAACTTTCTCTAAAGCTTCTATGAGTGGGATATTGATGTATAGCTTCTATCAGTCTTCTTCACCAATCATATGGGAAATGGTGGTGGTGGTATAGCAATTGGAATTACTTTTTGGGGTCTCTCATCTTACTTCACATCTTTTTCCACCAATTCACCACTAGTTTCCACTACCTCTTCATGTTTACTCATCTCATCTTCTACCACAGACGGCATAGGTGGATCATTGGTTTTTTTACCTCCTCTAGTAGTGATTTACATGCAATGTCCATCACTTTTACGATTTTGAATTTTATTGTAAGTAAGAGTGACCGGTTTTCATGGATTTAGAGTAGCGGATAGTTTTGCCATTTGTAACTTAAGATTCTTGATTTAGAGCGCATGTGCATCCACCTTTTGCCCGATATTAGCAAAATGACCTCTAAATTCCTTGGCTTTCTCATCATTAGCATAAAACCACCTCATAATCTTCTCCAACATATCTTCAACTTGCGACATACTACCTTCACCATCCTCAGGAGAAACTTCTCGATAATTGGGCAGAACATAGGGCCCACTTTGATCGTGTCTTTAACAATAGTTACCCCGATTGTAGTTTTTATCACGGTTGTAGTTTCCATCTCAAACATAAGGACCTAATCTATTGTAATTTCCATAGTTCGGACCTTGATTTACATGACATTGGTGCCAATTATCTTGATTGGAGCCTTGGGAATTCTATCGGAAACCACCCATATGATTATTCACTGCATAAAAGTCTTATTCATAATATATTCATCCACTGGCGGTGGTGGTTTAGTCAAGTAATTCACGGCATTTAGTTTCCCTACACCTTCAGTTACATGTTTCAATACCAATCCAAGCTCAATTTTCATTTGAGGAATCTCTTCATGGATCTCACTTGTGGCTGTATTGTGTGTAGTTTGCACGACAAAGATGTTTCTCCATATGTCCGACATGCTAGTACTCCAAGACTTATTGTTGCAAGAGATTTTATCCAACTTCTCTGTGATCTCATATGTACACTCACCATAATAACAACCTACAATAGTATCAAGCATTACCTTATTCATATTTCCCCCGATAGAAGTACTCTTTCAAGAACTCATCATCAATGCAGTGGTTTGGGGCACTTCTCAAGTAAGCAGTAAATATGTCACAAGCGCTACTCACCGACTCCCCAAGTACTACCACAAAGTAGTGCACTCTATCTTTGTGCTTGACATTTTTGAAAATTGGGCATTACCATGAACATCCCTCAACTGATCTCAAGTATAGATATAATTGTAGGGAAACAGAGTAAAACGTCCATGTCATAGTCTGTCCTCTCTACATAACTCTTGCACATCGACCTCAGTTTGGTGATGTGAGCATGTGGATCGTCATATGGTAGCCCTGAAAACAAACATTTGGCTATAAGCATCTGCATCAAGCTACTAGTTACCACGAATGTGTGAACCTGCAGTAGAGGATGTAGGACAAGAGGCCATCAGAATCAGTGATGTTAATGTTTCCCCTATTTAACTCTTGAGGGCATGGGACGGGAGGTTGCCTCCTAAAAGCATCATCACCCAGGTTTCCCAAAACCACTTGTTTGTAAGCATCAACTGGTAGGGGAAGCTGACGGTTGATCCTATCACCAAGAGTAGCGGGGTTCTGTGGAGTGTAAGGTTTATTTAGGGATCAAATGGAATTATTGGTTCTCCTTGGCTCTGTGTACTTGGTATACACTAGATCTATACTTTAAAGAAACAAAAAGAAAAGAAAAAGGTAAAATTAGGAAATTGTTGACTAAAATTTAATAATGTTATTAAAGTTACTCTAAAAGCTACTTTCGCGGCAGTGGCTCCAAAATTTGATATGCTCAAATTACAAATCCCTAAATAAGCGTAAGAGATCATAACATGAAAAGAACTTAAGTATTAGGTTTGGCTTGATCGTACGAGGAAAATTGTTTACACTTAACATTAATATACAATTACTTCTATTTAGCCAAGTTCTTTTTGAAAATAGTAATTAAAGAGGGGTGTTTGTAAAACAAAAGTCTTTTAATATTACTAAATTAAACAATTAAAAGGATCAAATCTTTTGTGTTCATCAAGTTTGATATAAACTACGGTGTAAGTGATAAGTCAAGTATCTCTAAGTCCATGGTCCGTCATCTACAAAACTTTCACCCCGTACATTGGTTTGGTTACGTATGTCTAAGTTACTAATTCTTACATTTACATCATATTAAGCATCGTATTCTATGTATGACTTAGTTATTACATCGGACCAATCAAGACTTACCTATTAGATAGTATCCCACAATATTAATGTCGATATTTTTTTTTCTATAAACTACCCCTTTGTCCGGCAATTACCAATAAGGTGATGTCTAATGTGTACACTCGTTAAAAAGTCTTCTAGTCAGAAGAATTATCAATACATGGAATAACATATTTTAGAATTTTTATTAAGCTAGATTTACATTGTTAATCACACATGGTTCCCACAACCGTAGTGGTGGATTTAGTTACCCAAATCTTAGAAAAACACAATTCATGGTTGATAGGCAATAAATCATGAACTTACTTTGAAAAATTCGATGAAAATCCATAAATTCAACTTGAATCAACAAAAATCACTTGAAAACCAATCAAGAAATTTTGATTAATGCTAAAATTGCAATAACAAATCTCCAAGAACAAAACTAAGACAAAAGTAATAGAATCCAACCCCCAAAACAAGATTTTACAGCCTATTTATACAAAATTGTCCTAAATTAAAAATAATTCTAATAAGGAAAGTGTGCAAAAAATGCGGCTCGATCGACAACCCGCATAGACGGTCTATTGATCAAACGATGAACAATCGACTGCCTTCGTAAATCCATAATCAACATTTTTTAGCCTTCAAATTGAATATTTTTTTATCCAATCGACGGACCAATATCATGGTCCATCGACTCCCATACGGTCAATCTATGCTTCTCGTCGTTCCATACTTACTTTTTCTTCAAAATCGGGTACTAGGACTTTCTCTGATAAAATAAATGATTTACCCAGACGGTCCTTCAGTGAATCGATAAACTTTTCATCCTTCCGTAGCCCCACACTTGGTCAAAATTCCCTGATTTGCATCGACATGCTTTAACCTCAAATCGACGATCACCATCTATGATTCTTCGATGAGACGACGAAACGTCTATGGCCTTCATGGGTCACTTCTGCACTAAATCTCCACACCCTTCGGCATTTTAGTTTTGGACACCTTTCCTACAAAATAAAGATAAGAACATATTAAAATTACTATAAAAAAAGTCTTAAGACACATGGAAATCTTAAGGAAAAAGCATTGAACGTACAGTGAAACAACAGTACATCATGGAACGAGGTGAATGTGGTGTTGGAGTGACTTCCAAGTTAACCTACGACCCACTAGCCTCTGATGCGACATGTTTCTCAGATGGAGAAGCTGTAAGGGGGCGGGCCTGTTTGCATTCTTGATTCTTGGTCGACATGACATGGTTCCGATAAACATGACCAGAGTTCGCATGATTACAAATGATTGACACATTATTGGGTACTTGGACTTCCCCTGCGTTTGAACAAAATCATGACGCCTTTCCTTAAGAATGACATCACCCTCTCTATCGTCATGAAGGCTCACTAAATCTATCAAAGATAACTTTAGTTAAATAATAATCAGTGTTTCCTTAACGAATAGTGGAGTCAACCACAAACCGCAAAGTCCTTCATGACATGTGGACAAATAATGGTAATTGATGCCTTCAAAGACTGTGCAATGGACCACAGATAGTGAAATAGTTTGTGAAATCTAGGAAGAATCAAAATAGAAATAATTAGTGAAATAAAATGCCCAAGGATTTTTCAAGGGCAAGCTCAGGGTTCGTGAAGAAAACCACAGGTCCTAATCTTGTTCGTGGACTTAGTTCAAAATTAAAGCAGAACAAAAGAACCACATAAACTACCCAAGGAATTATCAAAGATAAAGTCATTGTCCGTGATGAAAACCATGGGCTGTAATCTTGTTTGTGAACTCAATCGCCAATATTTTGTTACATATGTGGTTCACGGAAAGGGTTACGGGACGTAATCATTTATATGGACCTTTAAATTGAGCGTGGATCAACTTTACCCAAGTTTTAGCTATCAAAATCTATAGTGACCACAAAATCAAAGAAAAACAACAGTTGATGGGGACACAATTTCTTTACCCTAAAATGACTAAATAATTGCCTATTACCTAAACACCCCTACTACTCACAAAGAATTGCAACAACCCCCCCCCCCCACACACACATATAACTACTATAATCAACGAAAAATAAACATCATCTGTGAATAATAACAATTCTTAGCAGTAGATATTAAACACACAATATTATACTTTCTTGGAGGGAATTTAAATTATACGTGTAATAATGCTGTAAGCAAAGAACCCCCTCCCCGTAATTCACATAGTAGAGTATGGATGGGTAGACCTTAGAAAAAACATGAGGAAGAAGCAGAAGGAAAGAAGAATAAAAATTGAAAGGGCCCGATGTAGTAGACTTAAATATATTTTTCAATGGATGAGTCTAATCACGGGGCGGGGCAGGTTTTTTTAATGAAATATTTGCGCAAACAACGGACCATGGAATAGTTCGTGGATATTGTAATGATCTATCTACCCTACAGTAGAAGTAGGTCGGAGCGGAGACTTACCTGGGAAAGATGACGATCTGTAAAATCCCCCTTAAAGAGATATATCGTCCATGAGGTAGCCCGTATCTAATATTTTTGCCTTTTTCAGTTCACCTAAACTTCATTGTATATAAACAGATTTTGTATACATTACTACAAACCGTGATCATTTTGTTTTACTATTTTCCAGTAGCTTCCATTGTTTGATCTACACTTAGACGGACTGTTAAGTGCCCGAAGAGGCTTCCACGGTCCGTGAAGCCACCCGTCAGATACATAGTGCACTAACTCTTCTGCACTTTCTTACTAATTCTTCATACACATGTTAGAACCCATTATCTATGCACACTAAAATAACACAGCAATGAAATTCAAAAATACTTAAATTAATAAATCTTGGGTTTCCTCCCAAGCAACGCACCGTTTAACATTGCAGCGCGACGCAGGTTTCGTGATTACTTATACTTCATCAAGAATGCATTATTCCACTATCTTTGTTTCTTCCTAGGCTCGTAGATATGCCTTGATTCATTGTTCATTAACTTTGAACCTCTTTCCTTATCAAATTCTAGTTCAACTGTTACCGATGGAAAACTTGAGTGACGTTAAAAGGTCCAGACAATTTGGATCTTCATTTTCCTAGAAATAACCACATTCTATAATTAAATAATAGCACCAAGTCCACAAGACAGAAACAATATTTCTGAATAAGTTTATCATGATAACGCTTCATCCTCTGCTTAATACAATGATGATCTCTCATATGCTCTCAGATGAAACTAATCCATCTAATTTATCTGATATAGCCTTAAATATGCTCCATGTTCTAGTTCAACATGGAAGTGACATCCTTTTCCAAACACAAGTTAATGTGAAGACATACCAATAGTTCTTTTCAAATCTTTTTGATATCCCCACAATGCGTTATCTAGCTTTCTTGCCCACTTTTTCTGGTTAGCATTTACTTATTAAGGCAAAATTGTGTTTATCTCTCTATTAGACACTTCCACTTTGATGATGGTTTGTAGGTGATATGGTGTAGCTACCTTATGTTGTTTCACGCAAAACATGATCAGGAGAGTACTGCACACCTTGTTGCAAAAATTACAACCACCATTACTAATAGTAGATGTAGGTGTCCGAAATATTTAAAAAATGTTCTTCTTTAAGAATGTAGCCACACTCTTTGCATCTTTTACAGGAAATACTACAGCTACTAAACATTTGGATACATAGTCCACTTCTACTATGATATACTTCTGTCCGTAAGAACTCACAAAGGGGCCCAGGAAATCAATTCCAACATATTCAAAAGCTCTACCTGAAAAATTGGTGTCATAAGAAAATTCATGGAGTCTTCATATGGCTCCTTGACTTTTTCAAGTATCAAAACTTCTTAGCAACTCGGCTGCATCCTGATGAATAGTTGTCCAGTAAAACCCATAATGGAAAATGTTATGAATTGTTCGAGCTCCACCATGGTTCCCACCTATAAGAGAGGAATGACAAGCCTCCATAATGTGTAGCATTTCACCTTTGGGAACACGTCTCCTTATGATGTTATCCGCACACATTTTATAATAATAAGGTTCACTTTAAAAATACTACCACACATCATGTAAGAACTCTTTATTTTGCTTAAAAGTAAGACACTCAGGTATCAAATCAGTGATTAAAAAATTAGTGATATAAACAAACCATGGAATGAGATCAAGAGTACCAGTCAATACATACTCATCTGGGAGTGCATCATCTAATTCAAGATTACTGTGTTCTCTTTTTGCAAAATCTAATCTTTAACAGTTGTCATCTACCTTATTTTCACAACCTCTTCTATATTTACATCAAAGTCAAATTCATTATATATTAACACCCATGGGATTAACCTTGGTTTTGCATCCTTTTTGCCATGAGATATCTCAGTGCAACATGATCTGTGGGAACTATTACTCTGGTGCCAATAGATAAGCTCTAATTTCTCAAATGCATATACAGTAGTGAACAATTTATGTTCACGGATGTGTAGCTTCGTTGTGCTCCATTTAGGGAATTATTAGTATAGTAAATCAGATAGAACATCTTGTTGCGCTTCCGACCAAATACAACATCTAATACAGTGACACTAGAATCCCACATCACTTTAAATGGATCTGCCAAGTTTGTTCCAATGATTTCTGGTGCTAAGATCAATTTCTCTTTGAGACTTTCGAAGGCTTGTAGGTATGCATCATTAAAGAAGAATTTCATCTCCTTCTCCAATAGCTTACTGATGGGTTATGTAACATTGGAAACATCCTTTATGAAGCGCCTATAGAATATGGCATGTGATTCGAATACCTTTCACATAAATTGGCGAAGGCAAGTTTTCAATCACCAAAATTTTTGCCTTGTCAAATTCAATTCCATTTTGTGACACTTTATGTCCAAAAACTATGACCTCTTTAACCATAAATTGGCATTTTTCCCATTCAGCACCAAGTTGGCTTCCTCAACTCTCTGCAATGCCCAGCTAAAATTCAACAAACAATAATCAAAATCATCACCTATTACAGAAAAATCATCCATAAATACTTCAAGAGTGTCCTTTACCATGTCTGATAATATGGACATCATGCAACCTTGAAATGTAGCAGGTGCATTACATAATTCAAGCGACATATATTTATATGTAAAAGTACCGTTAGGAAATGTAAATGTAGTCTTTTCCTTATCTTCAGGAGCAATTTGTATTTTATTGTAACAAGAGTATCCATCTAAGAAAAAATACCACCCTTTACGTGTTAACCTATCCGACATGTGGGTCCATAAATGGCATAGGGAAATTGTCCCTTAAGGTTGATCTGTTTAGCCTCATGTAATACAGGAATACTCACCACCTAATCAGTGGTTGTTGTTGTACTAGTTTATTCTTTTCATTTGCTAATACAGTCATGCCTCCCATTTTTTGGCACACATTGTACTGGGCTAACCCAATGGCTTTTTGAGATAGGGTAAACCACCCCAGCATCTCACCATTTGATTATGTCTATTTTTACAACCTCTTCGATTGGTGGGTTCAACCTCTTTTGGTGCTCAATGATTGGTGTGCACTCTTCATCAAGATTAATTTTGTGTGTGCAAATGCCTTGAGGGATTCCAATTATATCAACAATAGTCTAGCCAATATATTTTTTAAACCTTTAAAGTACTCTAACCACCTCTAATACATGTCCGTCATTAAATCTGCAACAAAAATCATAGGCTAGGTGTTGTTAGTACCTAAAAATACATACATAAGGTTACTGGGCAACTTCTTCAGCTCCAAAACTTGTGGTTCCTCAGTGGAGGTTTTAGCTCGAGGATTTGGTCTGTTTTAAAAATAGAGATCTAATTTCATTGGAGCATAAAAATGTTTCCTCATACCATGAAAAGCATTTACCATTTCTCCATAATTAGACCGAAAATACGTACCAAAATTAATCAACACAACTGCTAATGTTTTGACAGTTATCCTCTTTTCAGTGGGTACTCTTAAGTCATCTTCAGTAACGATTTCCATTCTAGATACCACTTCCAACTGTCGTGGTTATTTCAATGATCTAAATATGTTAATCTTCACTTCTTCTGAGTTTAGCTTAAACTTTAACTCACCTCGCTCAATATCAACCAGCACTCTTCTTGTATCTAAAAATGGTCTACATATAGTTATAGGAATTTCGAAGTCTACTTCACAATCCAAGATAACAAAATCTACAGGAAAGATAAATGTATCCACTTTAACCAAAACATTACACAAGATTCCCACTGGTTGCTTATTTAACCTGTTATCCGTCATCACTCTCATTGATTTCGGTTTTGGCATTCCTAAACTCAACTTCTCATAGATGGCTAATGGCATCAAATTTATGCCAGCTCCCAGACCACACAACGTTTTCGCAAACTTAATTAACCCAATGGTGCATGGAACTATGACAACACTGGGATCTTTTTTTGTATGAACCAGAGACCTGGATTCAATAGCGTTGCAATGATGTACCTCATTAGAAAAATCAAGACTTACAACTCTTTTCCTGGTAACCATATCCTTCTTTTCCTGGTAACCAAATTGTCATAACTCTCTTATTCTTTTGCTCTAGAAGGACCTAATCATTGTTGAACCTCTCTCCATCTATAGGTGCACTTCCATTCTCCTCTGTGTCAACTTGCGGCTCACCCTCTTTATCCTTGGTACTTGTAGGGTTTTTATTAGAAACCAATTTACCACTTCGAGTAGTGATGGGCAGGCAATGTCCTTCATTCTTGGATTTTTGAATTTTATGTCTTGGTAATGAACAATTATTTAACTATTTCAGAGAGACCGAGAGTTGTCCCAACTATTACTCTATTTTCCTAATAGAGGTGGTGTGAGAGTCAACCGGCTGAATCATGCTTGACCACTCTCCCCTCAATTCTTTAAATCCTGCATCTGTTGATTAAACTTTTTGAAACATCATAGCCATTATAACTTACAGCTTAGATCAACTAGAATGACTAACCATTCTTTCTCTTCTACCTAGGGGCACATATAAACACTATGATCATTTCTATACCCACTCTATTCAGCCGGTTTCCTTGGTCTCTTTTTGGTGGTCTATCATGTTGCCCACCTCTAGTGTAGTTTCGATTTGTATTTCTACAATTATACTCCTGATGTCCAGAGTTATAATTTTGGAAACCTTCTTGGTTTCCTAAGTACTTTTTCAATCTTGGACACAATATGCTTTGTTAGTAAATCAATTTGAGTTCTTAGAAGAGCCTTCTCCTGATCCTTTTCTTTGTCCCTTTCTCTATGTTCTGTTGACATCTCTTAGATATACCGTAATTCTCCTACTTTTACATCTTTGGTGTACCATGCCCTTTTGTTTTTGGAGACTTCCTCTAACGTTACATGCTTTCAGCAAATGGCTTCCTCGTAAACAAACCTCTGAAGACTTCAAGAACAATTAAGAGACATATAGAAAGCCTCTTTAAGATGCCTCTTATTAATATCATGATTGGGGCATTTCTTCAACTTTTTGTTAAACCTATACCTAATGTCATGCATTGCTTCTCGTGGTAACTGCATATGAGTATGATCTCATCCTTCATTTGTAATTTTTTAAATTCTTGAATGAATCATTATAAAAAGACAGTTTTAATTCACTCCAAGTTCGAATAAAGTCATATGGCATCTCGTTCAATCAGTAAGTAGCTTCCCTAGTAAAAGATAAGGGAAATAGTCTTAGACTTATTGTAGTTTCATTAATTTGAGAAATCTCATGAGATTTACATATCCCTAGAAACTATCATATGCTAATTCGCATCATCACCAACTGACCCTCTAAACATTCCTTTAAGATTAAGTAATTATATTATTGTACTAGTGATAGTGAATTTCACTCCCGGAGGTAACGCAGGTAGCACTATAGCTATAGTAGATCCAGATCCATCCAAATTAGCATTATACTCTTCATACATCATGTGAGTTAGATGCTAAACTTTACCCATTTGGGCTACCGAGGGAAGATGAGGAGAAATTACATCATCCCTATTTCCATAAAGTCCCCTAGATGGGACTAATCCAACATTTTGCAGCACATGTCGTGCAGCATCTTGTTCAGCCTCAAGTCCCATCCTTTGCCTCCGAGCCTCTAGTTCACAAGTATTAACCCTCTTGCGTAAGTTTTTTTGGAGTTCCCGGATAGTAACATAGCAATCCGAATCGCTTACTTCTAGTGGTGGGCATACACAAGCAGATTTATCTGTAATAGACCAAAAACACAACACAAGTAAAATTAGGAAATAGTAACTACAAGTCCAATGCAAGCTAGAAAAACACTATTGAATTGAAATTCCCTGGCAATGGAGCCAAATATTTATATGTACAAACTTACACCTCAAATTAGAGCTGAAACGGTCGATGTCACTTTATAGAAGTGAATAGGAGTTGAGATCATATCTACAGAGGATTTCTTTACAGCCAATGTTTACTGTTGCTTTTATCTTATTGGTGTACTATCTCCTAATGAATTCAAATAAAAAATAAAATTTGGGTATGAATATCAAGTAGCACGCTCAAGCTTGAGACAAAAATTAGATTCCAAATCTATCTTATAAACGATGACTAGGTATAGGTTTTCCGTCGATTAAGAGAAACCAGGTTAGTGTTCACTATTACAAGAAAAAGAAGGTGTTAAAGTTTTCTGAAATTGAAGCTTGAACCCATCACAATTTCACAAAACTCAGTCTCTAACAGTTATCTAATGCTTCTCAGCCTTACTATATAATAATCTTTTGTTTGGTACAGGAGCTACAATTAATTGTTTTACAAATAACTAGTTTAAATGGATGTGAGGTTGAAGTTATTTTCTCTCGAACTCTAACTATTACTTCAATACAATAAAGATATATTTTCTTTTCCTAACAAGTTCTTTTCTCTCGAACGACCACTTGATTCAGCGTAGTCTAAAGTGTGAACTCCATAGACCAAATTAAAAAGTCAAAGCTTGAATCTACATCATATGAAATGAGATTACTCTATGCTCGTTTTATGTATTCAAATTCACAGTCTCATGATAGATTCCACACACCTCATTTGAATACTTAGTGATTCATAATTTTATGTACATAGAAACTTATAATGATTGAGAATGTAAGTCTAAGCACTTACAATAAATAATTGAAACTCAAAATAAAACTTTATAATCTAGTAGTCAAACTTTCTATGCCGACTTCTTTGTCAAAAACTAGATAGATAAAAAAACATCAAAAGTTCCCTAAATAATATCCCAGAAACCATTTTAAAAAGAGACCTAATGTAATTAAAACAATATTTTCGCTTTCCTTAGGGTCTATCATTATTGCCTTTGAAAGGCTTCACGGTCCCTATAGTAGTCCATGGTATTTCCTTACAATCTCAAAAGCTAAAATCTGGTTCAGGGATAGAATCACGGACCATAAAAATTATCACGGTCTGTGAAGACGTCCGTGGTCTTCACTTCAACTTTCTTAACTCCAAAACCTTTTCCCAGCTTTCTGGAATCTTGTTGAGGGACATAATCACGGACCACAAAAATTATCACGGTCCGTGAAGACTTCCTTGGTCTTCACTTCAATCTTTCTCAACTCTGTTCACTTTTCACCACTACCTGGAATTTTGTTGATGGACTGAATCACGTACCATAAAAGTTATATGGTCAATGAAGACGTCCATGGTATTCACATCAATTTACTCAAAAGTTGGAAACTTTGCACTGCTCTCTGAAATCTTATTTCCTTACTGAATCATGGCCTATTAAAATGATTACGACCTGTGAAGTCTCTCATGTAATTTACTTTAAATTTATCAAAAGTAGGTTTGAGAATTCCTCCATTGTAATTATACTTCACAGTCACTTACACAGTCCGTGAAATGAGCCACGGACCGTCAAGATGTCCTTGATTTACTACTTCTTCTCTTCTTTATCTCATTCTTCTTACATCCTCAACAAGCATATCAAATTATAGGAAATACACTCAATTCAAGTATAATTTACTCGTTTTTAAGCATTAAATGTACTCGAATAGCACGGTACATTATTTACCAAACTCCCTCACATCACTACAAAAATTCCACACAAAACAATGTAAATATTCACTAAAATTACCAAACATCTTCCTCAATATATCAAACTTAGCTCCACTTTACGAAAATACCACTCGAACTACCAAGCTCCATGGCCAAATTATAAAACTAACTCACATCCAAGATATCATGCCCCTTGTCCTTACGCTACAAATTATTGTGAGATGCCTCCTTATAAAAAAGGGAACTACACTCTCCCCACCCCAAATTTGAGATGAAACCTACAGGAATTTTCACCTCGCTCATCGAAAGACAAAAAAAGTTGTTCTAGAGGCTAACTTTGGCAGGATATATTCATCTGTTGGGGCCAAAGCCAGTTGACACTAGCTCAAAGTTTTATACACCTATTAAGAGGTGCGTGTATAATACAATTGTGTTGGAAATTATACCGAGGATTGTATTAAACATTAAACACGATATTCAAGATCACAGTGACCAAAATGTGGTATCTCTCAAGATAGTAAAGCCCAATATCAATAGTAATAATTTACCAAATCATGGGGGGTTACTATAAATATGATAGATAAAGGTGATGATTGGTGCGTGACTAAGGCAATAGTTTTGATCGCTAATGACAAACTACAAAGGGTTGTAGATTACTTGATTATCATAGAGAGGAAAGAGTTTGTGATTCTAACACCTGAGAAGGTTGTTGCCTTGGTGCAAAGAGAAATTCTTGCCCGATAAATGTTTGTGGTTGGAAATACTTCGGCTCAAGGTATGACTAGGTCTGGTAGATATTACACACCAGAAGAGTTTGCCAAAGAGTGGCAAAAGGAGGACCAAGAAAGATACTGATAAGTGAGGCCAAGATTGAGGTGATTTTGAGAAAAATGCAACCAAAATATTATTCGATAGTCAAGCATCTAGAGAAGTTTCTTGCTCAGATTTTTATATGGGTTTTGTTTATAAGTTCGCAGCTGCATAGGCAAGCCTGGATGAAGTCTTTGGATTAAAGGTATATGCTCATGGACACCTTTGATGATAATGTAGCATCTATGATAAACCTTGTCATTCGAGGACAACGAATTAGTTTTTTTGACGAATAGCTACCCTTTGAAGGGAAGATGCACAAGAAAGCTCTCCATGTCATCATTATGTGTCAAGACAAGGTTATAAATTGTGTCTTGGTACATTATAGAACTGGCCTCAATATTTACCCATTGAAGACTCTGAGGCAGCTAATATTTGACTTCGGGAAGATTCATCACGACCAAGTCAATCTGAGGGCTTTCCATGGGGTGCAAAGAGACACATTAGGGGAAGTAGACTTGAACATTCACATGGGTTCTGCAGAGTTCAGCCTCCAGTTCCATGTGTTTGGCATCAATATTAGCTATAATGTTCTTTTGGGAATGTCCTTCATCCACATGGCTGGGGTTGTGCCTGCTACCCTTCACCAACTAATGATTTTTTTTGAAGGAGAAGAGGTTAGTTATTCATGGTGAAGGAGTCCACTCAAATGAGTAGTTTCCGATCGTTGATGAAGTTTCCTGAGGATGTGATTTCTACACTATGGAGCTGAAAATGCAAGTGGACATGGTTTGGCTCTACAACTTTCTATGCATTCTATATTAAAAATTGATCACTACTGTGATTCTTCAGAAACGTTTCAGACCATGTTTTGGATGGGGAATAATTTAAAGGAAATTATTGAGCCTGTCAAATTTCTAACAAAAGGAGCAAAGTTTGGTTTGGTCTACGTCCCCACATATTATAAAGCAAAGATTAAGAGCAAGAATAATTATAAAGCATTGGCAAAGCAATTCCTCATCTATACCAATTATTTCAAGTTCGAGACTATGCCGATTATGAAGTCCTTGGGGAAGGAATCTAGAGATTTTTTGAAGAAATTTATGTGTTCATGGAGGATGAGGTCAAGACATCTGGCATCCGTGATGCTGAAAGAGGAGAGCAATTTCGCAACTAGACCTCCACACCGCTTTTCATCCCCCAAACTTCTTGGTATAAATGACATAAGTTTTTACCTATTTTGGAAAATTAGTGGTAGTCCAAAAGAGTCCTGAGACCCATCATTTTGCAGTTTTTTATTCAATTGTTAGTGTTTCGAAATTCCCTTGTGATGTTTTAAAAGGAAAATGACCCTCCACCATGTCTAAAGTTTGCACTCGCTATTCAAATTAAATAAAATCCTCTTTAGTCAAAAAATTGTTCATTTGCTTAAATGTTGTATTTATTTTTCTAACATTGTTTGTTTTTGCTTTTGGTAAAATTAATTTCAAACCTTCAAATGTCATGTAATATCACAAGCCGAAGGAACAAAATGAAGCAGGTGATGATAAAGGTGAAGAATATAAAGAAAAAAATGAGGTACTACAACATGTTCCTGAAGAGTTTCAGCAATATGAGATTCTACACAGGCCAAATTTTGAAGAAAATGAGACTGTGAATCTTGGAGATGAGGAGTAAATCAAAGAAGTCAGATTCATTTTCCATCTGACCATAGATCAAAAGATGGACTTCATTCGTTTTCTTAGAATACATTGATGTATTTCTCTAGGTTTAAAAAGACATGCTAGGGCTGAGTTTTAATATGGTGTCTCATAAATTGCCGATTAATCCAGGATTCAATTCTGTAAAAGAAAAGACTTGGAAGTTCACTTTGATTTATGTTTAAAGATCAAAATAAGAGATTACAAAACAAATCGAGTCTCAAATAGTTGAAGTGACGAAGTATCCGACATGGTTGGCCAATGTTGTCCCGGTTGCTATGAAATATGGGAAGATAAGAATTTGTGTTGACTATATGGATCTCAATAAAGCAATACCAAAAGATAATTTTCTATCACCAAACATCCACTTTCTCATTGGTAACTTTTCTAAACATGAAATATAGTTATTTGTGTACTGTTATGTGGGTTATAACCAGACATTAATGGATGAGAAAGATGCATAGAAGAGAACCTTCATTACACCTTGGGGTGTATATCATAATAGGGTGATTCCATTTGGTCTCAAGAATTTTGATGCTACTTAAATGAGTCTATGAAAACAATTATTTATGACATCTTTGACAAAGAGGTTGAGGTGTATGTAGATGTCGTTGTAAACAAATACTGTGAGAGGTCAGACCACTTGACTCATCTAAATAATTTCTTTGATCGCCAATGTCAATATAACTTGAAGTTAAATCCAGCAAAATGTTATTGCGGGGTGACAATTGGCAAGCTGTTTCGATTTATGGTCAGCTGAAGGGGTAATAACCTTGAACCTTCATAGATAAAGGCAATTCAAGGTTACCTTCTCTGAAAACGGAGAACGAAGTGATGAATTTCTTTGGAAGGTTGAACTACATTAGTAGATTCATAGCTCAATCAATCGCGTTGTTCGAGCCTATTTTCAACTTATAGAAGAAAGATGCCTTGACGAGATGGATTGAAGAATGTCAAACTATTTTTTATTCCATCAAGAGTTATCTGTCCAATCTACTTGTGTTGGTTCCTCCCCGAGAAGAAACTCCCTTGTTTCTATATGTTTTGGTATTGGATAACGCATTTGGGTGCGTTCTTGGTCAACATGACAAGACAGGGATGATGGACCGGGCCATTTATTACTTGAGAAAGAAATTCACTCCATACGAGGCTCGTTATAGCCTTTTAGAGATTACATGTTTTGCTTTGACCTGGTTTTCTCAGAAGTTGATTCATTATTTGTCTTATTATGCCACATACCTTAATTCTAGAAAAGACCCATTGAAGTATATTTTCCAGAAGGCGATGTCGACTGAAAAGTTGTCCAAATGAAAATTCTTTTGAGTTAATTCGATATTATATATGTGACCCAGAAGGTCACTAAAACATATGCATGAGCTTATCATCTTTGGAAAAATCCAATCGATGAAGAGTATGAACCGCTCAAGACTTATTTCCCTAATGAAGAGGTATCATTTGTGGGCGAAGATATTTCTGAAACATGCCCTATTTAGAGAGTATTCTTTGATGGAGTAGTGAATCACCAAGGGAGAGGTATCAGAGTGGTCCTAGTTTCAGAATCAGGCCAACACTATTCTATGGCATCTAAACTTTTATATGATTGTACAAGTAATATGGAAGAATGCGAATCTTGTATCCTTGGTTTGAAAATGGCCATCGACATTAATGGTCATGTGCTTCTTGTTATTGGATGCTCAAACTTGCTAATTCACCAGGTTCAAGGAGAATGGGACGTGAAAAACCCAAAGCTCATGCCGTACGTGCAATATATACAAAAGTTGTGTAAGAGATTCCGCAATATTAATTTCAGACACATTCCCATAACATAGAATTAGTTGGGTAATGCTCTCGCCACCGTCGCCTAATGTATTAAAGATCCATATATATATATATATTATTGATCCCCTAGATATATAGATGAAGCAAGCCTGTCCATTGTTTACATGTTTAAGCGGGACAAGACGGTCTGCCGAATTATTTTGATACAAAGTAGTATTTAGAGACTGTGATTTATCCTGACAATGCAACATTCAACCAGAAGAAGTTGATATATCGCGTGGCCCTCAATTTGCTTCTTTATGGGGAAATCCTGTAAATGAGGACTCCAGATTTAGGTATTCTCATATGTGTTTGTATTGCTAAAGCTGCAAACCATCAAAAACAAAAACATACTGGTGTTTGTGGTACACACATCAATTGACTTACTCTATTCCTTCGAGTGGATTATTTTTGAAGGACTGTGGAGCATGATTTATGCAAGTTTGAACATAAATGTCATAAATATCAAGTGCATGGTGATTTGATCTATGTGATTCCTCACGAACTCAATACTATGACTTCTCCTTAGCCCTTCGTAGCTTTGGTCATGGATGTCATTGTTCCAAAAGAGTCGTTCGCCTCTAACGGACATAGATTCATTTTTGTTGTCATTGACTACTTCAACAAATGGGTTGAAGTACCTTCTTACAATTGTGTAACCAAAAAAGTTGTTGCTGATTTTTTTCGTAACAATCTGATTTACAGTTCTGTAACACCATAATCTATAATTATTGATAATGGTGAAAATCTCAACAATCACATGACGAGAGATATATGTGAGCAGATTAAATTACTCACCGAAATTCAACCGCTTATCGTTCTCAAATGAATGGAGTTGTAGAGGTCACCAATAAGAACATCAAGAAGATTTTGAGGAAAATGATTGACAATCATCGAGGTTTGCATGAGATGTTTTCACATGCTTTGTTGGATTAAAAAACGACCGTCAGAACGTCGATTGGAGTCACTCTATACCTTCTCATATATGGAACAAAAGAAGTCATAGCTACTGAAAGTTATAATACCTTGAAAATCATCAAAGAAGCTGAGTTAAGTAATGTTGATTGTGTTTGTAAATGTATTAATCAGTTATCATTGATTGAAGAGAAGAGAATAGTCGTTATTTATCACAGTCAACTATATCGACGTAGATTGATCCACTTTTTCCACAAGAGAGTAAGAGCAAGAATTTTTTTAAATTGGTCAGTTGGTCCTTAAACGCATTTTTTCTCATCAGAACCTTACATGGTTCACTAGGCATAATCTGGAGGTGCTTTGGTCCTGTCGGAGATGAATGTCACTGAATGAACAAAACTAATTAACTCATATATTGTCAACTGACATTATATGTGAAGATTCCATTTATGTTTTTTGTTATTTCCTAGTAATTGTTCTATTTTGTTGTAATCGTCTTCTTTAAAAACTTATCCCTCTAGTAACGAACTACGTCAAACTTGAATTCTCAAGAATGAGATACGCGGGCAGCCAATATCGGCCTCTATGACTCCCTTTATAACTTGTAATATTTCTTTGTATTTGAACTACGTTCGACCTTAATTTTCAAGAATAAGATATATAGGCAGCCTATTAAGACCTCGGTCGGTTTCTTCATATATTACTTTTTTTAACCTTTGAGGAGAAACTACGTTTGACATGATTCCTTCCTCAATGGGATATGTAGGCGCCACTTCGTTTCGGTTTTATCTCCTGTAAGATTTCTATTTCTCTTTACAATAGAAACTGAGATTTAATTTTTAGAGGGACTCAAAAATTCTAAAAAATAAGATTTTCTCTAAATATTTCATAACTGAAGTTACTTGGAGATTCACAACTGGATAGGTTTTTTCAGAAGATCACAAAAATTATGTGACTGGGCTGCCAACAATTAAGGATAAATAAAGAGAGTAAACAGGGACAGAAATTTTGAGGATGGCCTCAAAATTTCAACACGGGTTTATCCACATTCCAAAACAATTTTGAATACTTACGAACAAATAATAAGGTAGACCTCCAAGCATCAGTCTCATAGAAGTTCACTAAGATTGACGTGACATGACACTTGGCGGTGACCTTTACCAAATACTGCTTTTTGAAAATCTATTTTATTAAAACTTTTCTTTTATTATTTCATTTACATTAGCATAATATATGTTGTTTTATCTATCAAGAAGCGGGAGATTGGAGAAATTAACAAGAGATAGCAATACAAAGAGCATACAAGGAAAAAGGTCTACATATATCAATTCATTTTAAAACTATCATTTTTTATGAAAATAAAGGTTTTATATGTTTATCTCAAGAACAATATATTTCTCCACTCGATGAATAAAGAGAACTCAAAAGGGCGAAGAGCTCCCCAAGATAGACAATGTTTTTGTGGGTTCTTGCTTGAAATATTTTATGTCGGTTATATAAAAGATTTTGGAATGAATAAATTATTCCATTCAATTTCCACTGACTTGAAATCCATAATGAACGTGCAACCATGTTAATAAATGGAACAAACTAAAATCCAAGAGAAAGACATTTTATTGTTCTAAAGAAATTACGGAAACTCAAGGGACGTTATCTAAACCATATTATCAGATATGATAATATCACTACCTGGAGGATCATTTAATTTGTATTATAAGTTAAGATTATACTATTTGGCGGGTAATTTTTATCGTATGGTCAATTAACATTATATCACCATCCACAAGGTACACAGAACATAACTATGTTGCTCAAAGAAGCACTATCTCTGTTTTGTACTATGGATGGTATCAAGAAAAAGAAACCATGCATAGTAATAGAATGAATCCATGCATAGCAAGAGAAATTTCATGCATCGTGGGAAAGTGAATGAATTCATGCATTGCGGGAAAAAAGTCATGCATTGCGAGGAAAGAGGTTCATACATCACAAGAAGAGATTGATGCATTGCAAAAAAATGTCATGCATTGTGGAATGTAGATTAATGAATTTCAAAATAATTAATCATGCATTGCAATAGAAACAATCATGCATCTCAAGATAAAGAATTGTGCATCACGAGTGGAAGGAGTCAGGCCTAGCAAGAGAAGGAGCCATACATAGGAAGAGAAAGGAATCAAGCATTGTGGAAAATAGATTCACGCATCGCGGGGAATAGCTCATGCATCACGAGAGAAAGAGATATACATTTCCACAAAAAAGTTATCCATCTTGAGAAGAAAACTTCAAGAGAAACATCAAAAATGACATCGAGAGAATTACTAACATATCACATTAGCCTTTTATTTACTTTGACAAGGAACATTTCATTAAAGATTATAACTCAAGTTTCAGACACAAACTTTATTTGCTTTATGTCAAACGTAATATAATTTACATCAAATGTTCAAGAGGAGCAATTAAGTGTCAATACAGTACAAGACATTATCTCTAATTTGCATTGCATTTTTATGCTGAAGAGTTTTGCCTCAGTCTTTGTCTTCAGCAACCATAAGGATGAACCAGAGGTGTGGACGACATAAAACAGGATGCAGGATAAGGTGGAACTTTTCTTAGCAGCCAACTAGGACATACTCCATAGAGGAGTGTCAAACTCTTAGGACGCCAGCAGAGGAGCGACTTCCACCATAATCAAACTACACACCTATTAGAACGCATGTGTGTTTTTCTTCGTGTCTATTGGTTTCATTTTCTCATTTGTTAATGTTTGGTCCCCACCAAAAATGGGTTCTCAATCAAGGTGAAAATGCGCCAAGATCTTTGGAAATTATGTTTGTACAAGTTCATAATTATGGGTGTGAAGCGCTCCACATGCATAGCTAACAGGTTGCAAGCCTCCTTTTCATACTCGACTTACTTTATCACTTGTCTAAAACCAAAGGTTATCTGGCAAAATGGATTTCCTTAACAATCGTTCGAGTAGAAATACAAGCAGCTTGATTTTCAATGTTAAGGGATATGTTGGCAATATCTTATTAACTTATGAATTCATTAAAAATCATGATTTAAATCAAGCGTATAAAACTACAGGTGGCCTGAATTCTCATATGAAATATGGTAAATAAGAAACTCGATCCTGGAGTTCCACAATAATTCCTATAATCCATACCAAGTCCTTTTTACAAAAATAAAGATATAGGTTGTCAAAATTTGATAATTCAATTTAATAATCCTCGAATTCCTTGCATCAATCTATGTAAAATGAGTCACAGTTGTTGAAACCCCATTTTGACCCTCCACGATAATAATTAATTTTTGAACATCTTAATTTTTTCAACGATTTAGAATAAACAGTTAGCTTCATATAATTCAAAATGGCTTCAAGTTTGTTTTTACGCATTTTTCATTGGTTTATATATTATATTGAATGATAAATATATTTTTATATAGTTATATATGTAATTCTACTAATATTTAAAAATCATATTCAATAAAAGTGTGGTGTTTTTTTAAATTTAGAATGGATTTGGGTGGACTTTGATGAGATAATGACTATACAGTGTTTAGATATTGTATTGGAGTAAAAATTGTGGAAGGAAATGTTAGAAAAGGGTGGAAATCCATTCAGCAAAGTCATATGAAAAGCACATGCTCGATTACCCCTTTGTAAGGGCTTTTGTCTAGATTCATTATACTTGTATATGATTTTTAAATTTGAAATTTGAAATTCCTTATAAATTGGGTATGTCACTTAAAGTTTAACTTAGTAGGATAAGGTATTCACAAGTCTTAGACATGTGTCACAACACTATGTAATCTAACCACAATGTTGCCACATGTTCTATAAATGGACAGCCTTGTTTGTTTGAAGTTTTGGGGGATAAAAGTGAGCATAGACTTTTTATACTAAGGGTGAAAGAGTGAAGAGTAAGTCTGGAATTTAAACTAGACACTTAGAAAAAACATGAGGGTTTAAAAGATTTGTCTAAGGCAACAATCGACTTGTGGTTGTGCCTTAAGTTTAAGTCGAAGTCGAAGTTTGACGGAACTGTTGTGCCAAGGAGTGAGTCCGTTTTATGTTGTTTTGATAATCAATATAAAGGTTGGGTTTTTCTGTATGTGTTATGTGTTGATTTCCTTATTTAAATTTTGAAAAATAATCTAAGTCAAAAACTAAAAACGTCCTTGAATGTTAGGCAGAATAGGATGCAAAGTGGCCTGATTGAGTGGGATTTGACATACATCACATTGGGATATTCTCTTGCACAAACTATAGGTTAATTATATTCCCGGGTGACAATTTGGTATCGGAGACTTGGTTAGATTATTCGTTGACAATTGGAAATGTTGAACTGTGGGAGTGGGTGATACAAGTGGAAGTGCTTATTAGTAGGACAAGCGATGGGGAGGATTTGGTTGATTTGGTCACTCAAATTTAAAGAGTAAATTCATAATTAATCTTGACCAAAGAGGTCTTGAATGAAAAGTTTTTGTTTTTGGAGGCAGAATATGCAGTCAAAAACAAAGCTAACCAAGAAGAGATAGAACTTGTTCGCTTGGTGAGGGAAGACTTGTGTGGTACAGTTTTTCTTTTACGGCGGTCATTACAAAGGAAAATTAGACCCATAAGAATGAAGGTTCTAAAACCTAAGGATTACAATGGTGTGAGCAGTGCCAAGGAATTGGAGAACTTTCTTTGAAATGTCGAAAACTACTTCAAGGCATCAAAGGTTTTGGATGGTTAAAAGGTGTAAGTCATAACAATGTACTTAAGTGATGATTCGAAGGGTGTATAACAAGGGTTGCTGAATTTGAAGGTTCGAATCTACCAAAAATTTAAAAGTAGAAAATGTTGAAGAAAGAATTGACAACTCAATTCCTTCCAAGCAATTCTTCTTGGTTGACAAGGGATGGGCTGCAGTTATTTAAACGAAGCAGCACGGTGAAGGATTATATCAAGGAATTTTCATCCTTGATGTCGAACATAAACATGGTCGAAGAAGACAGTTTTCACTTTTTCATAAGCGATTTTAAGGGATGGGCACATAGGGAGTTAAGAAGACAAAATGTTCAAAAGCTCAATTCTGCTATAGTGAAAGCAAATAAGTTTTTTTGACTTCGATGAGGGTGATGGATTCTTTGAACTTCAAACACAAAGAGAAGGGGAAGGAGTGGAAAAAAAATTGGAAGGAGCAAGCTGCCGAAAAGGAATACAAAGGTGGGAAAACTACACAAGAGGAGTCTTCTTTTCTAAAACAGAAGAGAAAGTTTGGGGAATACTTTACTTTTGGTAGTGCACATATGATAAGGGACCTTCCGGTACAAGTTAAAGTGAATGTAATATTTTCTTCTGAATTAGAAAGGGAAAAGCATAATGAGGGAGGATCGTCGAAATATAAATTCTTTGAAGTTGGTTGAAGATAAAGATTATGGGCAGGGGGTGATTCTCCAAATCCTAAATACGGTTAGATTAAGGATTTCCTCTACGAGGACAGCGAGTTCCATTGGTTGGGGGAAGTTTGTAACGATCTCGACCAAGTAACTCGACATAGGCGTGATGGCGGCAAAGGGTTGGCATGAATGACTTTGTCAAGGGCCAAATTGAGGGTGTATTTAATCATGCATTGTGTGAGCACAGTGTTAACATGGTCAAATGGGTTCTAATTATGTTGTTCGGATAGTGTCAAGACATGACATTAGCGTTGGCAAGGCAACAACTCATGGCATGACTTGGGCACTGGCCGATATTAGTTGTGGGCGAAGTTGGCAAGCAAAAAACACATGGTCTCGTCAAATGCGGAAAAATCGAGCTGAGATAAATTATAGAATAGTAGAATGTGAGTGAGACACAACAATTAAAAAAATGAATTACATGAGTTAATAAAAAGATAACATGGCCAAGGCAAGGTAGTTGCAAGAAACAGCGAGGCGTCGGTGGTGTGGAGGTATGGAAAATGGCGGATGGATTCAGGTGGAGTTTGATAAGATAATGACTATACAATGTTTTAAATTGAATTGGACCCAAAATTATTGAGGTAAATGGCAGCAAAGGAACGAAATATAATGACCAAAGTCAGATGTCAAGCACATGCAGCTACTACCTTTTGTAACCTCTTATGTCTATATTCATTGTACTTGTATATGCTTTTTGAGTTAAAATTTGAAATGTCTTATCATTTGGGGATGTCAAGTGAAGTTTAATTTAGTAGGCTAATGGATTGAAAATGCTAGACGTGTACCAACACTGTCTAATGTAAATACAAGGTTCTCACATGTTCGATAAATGGACAACCTTGTGTGTTATACATTTTGAAGGGTAGAAGTTAGGATAGAGTTGTTATCCTAATGGTGAATAAGGTAAGAGTAAGTGTGAAATTTCACCAAAACACTTTGAAAAAATGTGAGGGATTTAAAAAGGTCTCTAAGGCAGCAATCGACTTGTCATTGTGCCTTAAGTCGAAGCTGGACAAAATTGTTATTCAAACGAGTGAGTCCTTTGTATTAGTTTTTAGTTATCAATATAAATTTTGATTTTTACCCTATTCTTATGTGTTGATTTCCTGTAACACTTTGAAAATTAAATATGTGTCGTAAAACCTAACATTGGTGTAATGAAGTCATTGTACTGTTTTGGTCCATTTTTATCAATTTAGATCATTAAGGAAGTTTATGAACCAAAACGTTCAAGAACGTCCATGACATTCGGAAGTTGGTTCAAAAAGGTATTAGCGTTCTTTAGCCTATTTGACTAGCTTTTAGGAGTCAGAAATGTATAAAATAGAAAGGTAGTTAATAGGTGTTTGAGTTGTTTCATGGTTGAAACGTCTAGGTACGACTACCCAAGGACCAACCAATGGCCCTTGAAGAGGATCCTTGGGTTTGAAGCAATACTGACTAGGTAATGTGCATCGACGAAACCATCTTTCATCCGTGTGTGGACTGATGGGGCTTCGATACCACCATCCTCCCACACTTATCTAAGTAGAGGAAGGCTTCCGCTTGAATATTCTTTGAACTCATCGATGGAATGCAGGATGGAGGGGTGATGATTTGTAGACTCACAAACGGCCCATCGGCGGGGTTCCGTATCTGAAATGTTAAGTTTCTGGGAAATTTTAAATGGTAAGTCCTTTTATAAAGTAAGTGATTAGGAGTTAGTTGAATTTCAAGGGGTGACTAATTAACTAACTAAAAACCCATATAAAATCCTGAACCCCAATAAAACTTATTAGAACTCTAACACACAAACTCTCTTCCTTCTCTCTTCTTTCTCTCTCTACTTGAACTCTCCATTAAAGATTAGAAAGGAGAAGGGTTTGGGGGATAGAAAATGGGATCTATTTACCTTTGAGACTTTTTTTCTCAAAGGGCTTTTTATAAATAATTTTCAAAAGTTGAGTTTTCTTTTGGGTTTCATTCAATTACGAAAATTGAAGTTGAACATTTAGTTTTTAATTGTTTTTTTAGGTTGTATTGAGTAGATTTTCATGTATTCTAACTTAATTGTGATACTTGTTAATGGTTTTGCATAAATTGAAGATTATGATCCTGAACCCCTAACATAGGTTCTAATCTTTACCTATATTGTATTTTGATCATCCAATTAGCTTAGTTATTGATTATATTACTTTAAGATAGTGTGGTTATGAATAAATTAAGAGGAATTATAGGGCTAGGATGCTAATTCATGAGTTGTGGTTTAGGGCATGAAGCATATTGTGAAGTTGGCTTATGTATCTTGTCTTGGGATATAATCTAGTGTTGAATTGTTTTATAAATATGTCATTGGACTTGTTATATTATTGTTTATCATTGTGTGACTATGGTACACCCCTAATTGGGTTGAGTTATGGGTTGATTGTAAGACCTTGACGATGAACTATGAGGAAGACTTGGTATGTCTTCGAAATCTCTATCTTTACTTCAACTTGTGGTTAAATTGTTATTAAGTCATGATGTTGTGTCATAGTGTCCCTTATCTAGTATTTATAGGATGGTATGATGATTTAACTTAAATGTCTTAAGCTTAAATTGTTAGGTTGCTTATGGTATACATGCTATAAGGATGGTGATGTGTATCGCATCTATTATGATGTGATATGTAAAATGTTAACCTCATTTATTCAAAAAGGACTATTGCTCATGCAATTCTTATTGATCTATGATAATGATGTTTATACAAGTTCTAGACCTTATGACCTAAACTAAGTTATGATTTTTAATAAAGACTCAAAGAAATTTAAGTAAATGGACCTATCTTAGTACTGAGTGATGTTGTAGGTGGGGGAGTGACACTTTCCCAAGTAGGGAAGGTAGGGTTCACTACGGTCCTCACAGGGTGGATACCCTCATTACCCAACATACGGTGTAGAGTTTATATTTCAGAACCCCCCAAGCTCCATAACCTATGTTGCATCCATAGGATACCTGCTAGTGGATCCACTTAGAAAGCTTATTTTTGTTCGGTTTTACCTTGGCCAGTACACCACCTTCCATCAGTGTAAGGTCTTATGACACCAGATTCCAGATTTAGTTCATGTGGTCTATGTCAGTTAAGTCAAGTGTTCCCTAAATTAAAATAAAGTAATTATGTTTAAACTAACTAAAGTGACTTGAATGGTTTGAATTAGCTTAGGTAGGGGCATGTGATTATACTATGCCTTGCACAAGTTTTTCTAGATAGAAGCTTTATGAAGTTCATATTATATATATATATGTGTGTGTGTCTGTGTGTGTGTGTGTGTGTGTGTGTCTGTGTGTGTGTGTGTGCGATTAAATGTAAATGAGTGTATATGATTATTATGATGCTTATGAACATGCGATTGGTCTTTGTTGGTAAAGTATGAACTTATGTGTATTTGATGATTATGTTATGTGAAGTATGATATTATTTATATAGTTCTTGTTGAGTTACTTGGTCATTGCACTTGTTGACGTTATGAGGATTTGTAATTAGTGTCTTACTTTGTTATTTATGTTATAAACTCTTATTCAAGTTGTGATGCTGTTACTTGGCAATAGAGTTATATGAGATTATGGGTTCAAGTATGCTAATATATATATAATTTGTTTGACTTGTTAAACATACCTATATGATTTGTGTAGTTTTATAATTGTGCATAAGTCTTTAAAAAGGTAAAATGGAATTTCATAACTAAATGTCTTTTTTAGCATGTTTTGGTGTTATATGTTCATATATTCTCATATTTAGTACATGTGGAGTACTAACACCATTTTCTTCCCTTTTCACCAACATTTTAGGTCTGATCGTTGAAGGTTTCAGAAGGAGACATTTTTGAAGGCTTGGACATCTCTTTTCATAAAAGTGGGTAGGTCCTCACTTTCCTAGGGCGATGCCAATATATTGCCTGTGAACTTTCTTCGCTATGAGTTTAAGAATACTTTATGTTCATTACATTTCCATTGTGTATGACTTGTATAAGCCTATATGTGGATTATTTACTTTTGATGAAGGGCTAAGCCCATGTTGTGACAACTGATTAGATGGTATGATATAAGACAATAATTGAGACTTTATTCTATCTTAAATATGTATATGAAATAAAAATAGAACGCTATTAACCTTCCTATATGAAGGGTCTACGTATACTCGATATGAATATATATATTATGTGTATGTAGATCTCTACATAAACCTCCAAGTAGATATTAATAAAAAATTTATAATTTTTCTGTATTTTCGATGAACGAATGTGATGATGTAAGACTAACAAGCTAGTCGTAGTCCTGAAAGAGGACAACGATGCCAGTTTCATCTCGGGCGTAAACCTGGATGTGACAAACTTGGTATTAGAGAATGAGGTTGAATATCTTTGAATTATGTCTCTATTCTACCACGTTATGTAGATTAATATTCGTAATTGTGAAGCGCGCCACACTTATAAATAGGAACATATGTGAAGCTTTGGAATAACTCTCATCATTGAAATCCATTATCGTGCTTCTAGAGTGTACTTGTTATATGATTTCACCTAAACTTTGTATTTTTGTTATAGGAAATGAATACTCGAAGGAATGTGGGTAGGAGGTCTCAGGAGGAGGTTAGTAATGCGGGAGCTCCTCCCCATGGTGATCAAGTTCCTCCACTTGAAGAGGTTGTTGTTGATGATCACGCTCTGCCTAATCCTCCACCTTTGACGGAGGTTGAGAAGAGGGATATTGTTGTTTAAAAGGCCTAATCCATTACTTCTCAAGCCCAAGCCGCAACAGTTCAAGCCTAAGATATGACGGCCAAAGCCAATCGGGAGGTTGAACCTAGGGTTCATTAACAAGTGTCTACTATGGCTTCCCAACTTAGGGATTTCACTCGGATGAATCCTCCTATCTTTTATGGGTCTATGGTTGATGAAGACCCCCAAAAATTTATTGCTGAGGTCTATAAGATATTATATGCTACGGAGGTGTCTACAAGTAAAATGGTCGAGTTCGCCACATACAAACTCAAGGATGTGGCTCAAACATGGTATGTGCAATGGAGGAATAATAGGCCTCTTCGAGTTGGGCCGGTGACTTGGGAGATCTTCAAGAAGGCATTTCATGACCAATTTTTCCCTAGCGAGATGAGAGAAGCTAAGGTGGTGGAATTCATTACCCTCCACCAAGGAGGTATGAGTGTTCATGATTACTCATTGAAGTTTATTCAATTGTCCAAACATGCTCCTTCCTTGGTCTCCGATCCTAGAGAAGAGATGATTTTCATTGTGACGGGTGTATCGGATAACTTGAAAGAAGAATGTCATTCAGTGATACTTCAGATAATATGAATATTTCCCATCTTATGGTGCATGCTAGGAGGGTGGAGGAGGCTACATCTAAGCGGAAGGATAAGGATTCAAAAAGAGTAATGTCTTTTGAGGGGGAGCTACAAAGAATAGTCTTGATATTAAAGATAAGCCTAGATTCAAGAAGATATTCTCAAATCAAGTTTCATTCAAGTTTCCTAAGACTAGGGATGAAAAGGTCCCTACGACGATAGTCCAAAAAGGGAAGATTCGGAATTACCAATTGTGAGACCATCTTGTAATGAATGTGGAAGGAAACACTTTGGTGATTGCCTCCTTGAATTGCACAAATGATTTGGTTGTGGGAAAATTGGGCACATAGTGAGAGATTGTACTAATGCTAAGGGACAAGAGAAGAGTGGACAGTCAGGTGGTTCTAGTGATGCTCATAAGAAGAACCTCTTCTATGCTCTTCGTTCTACGGGTGAACAAAAGTCCACTCCCGATGGGGTGACCGGTGTTTTAAAAATCATTACTATTGATGTATATTCTTTACTTGATCCGGGTGATACCTTTCCATTTGTTACACCTCTAGTAGCTTAAAATTTTGATACCTTACCCGATATTTTGCATGAACCTTTTCTTGTGTCTACTCTAGTGGGTGAGTCGGTTGTTGCAAAATGAGTGTATAGAAATTGTCCTATGACATTGCTGAATAGAGTTTCTGATATGGATCTAGTTGAACTAGATATGCTTGATTTTGATATCATTTTTGGTATGGATCAGTTAGATGCTAGTTTCACCACAATTGATTGTACGACAAGAGTTGTAAGGTTTAATTTCCCAAATGAACTCGTTTTTTATTGGAAGGATGGGAATTCTATTCCTAGAGGTTGCATCATATCTTGTCTAAAATCATGTAAAAGGATCTCAAAGGGTTGTCTTTATCACATAGTAAGAGTCCAAGATTTGGATTCCAAAATTCCTCCTATTGAATCCGTCCCCGTAGTGAGTGAATTTCTGCAGGTCTTTCCTAATGACCTTCCCAGTATTCCTCCAAAAAGGGAAATTTATTATGGTATCAATTTGCTATCTGAAAAGAAAATCATTTTAATTCCTCCATACAGAATGGCTACAGCTGAATTGTAGGAGTTGAAGGCTCAACTCAAGGATTTGCTTGACCAAGGCTTTACAAGGCTTTGTATTCCTCCATGGGGTGCGCCGTGTAAGATAGGCCTTTAAAAATGTGTATTGTTTACCGTCAACTTAACAAGGTCACCATTAGGAATAAATACCCTCTCCCTCGGATTTATGACTTGTTTGATCAACCCCAAGGGCCGGGTTACTTTTCAAAAAAAGACTTGACGTCAGGGTAGCACCAACATAGGGTGAGAGGTAAGGATGTACCAAAGACGTTCTTCGAACTCGGTATTGGAAGTATGATTTTTTGCTAATATCCTTCAGTCTCACAAATGCTCAGGCGGCGTTTATGGACCTAATGAATTGGGTTTTTGAAATTACCTAGATACGTTTGTTTTCATCTTCATTGACGACATCTTCGTATATTTAAAGAATGAGGGTGATCATATGGGTCATTTGAGGGTAGTATTGCAAAACCTAAAGGAACATCAACTATATGCTAAATATAGTAAGAGTGAGTTTTGTTTAAGGTCGGTGACATTTCTTGAGCACATCATCTCTAGTGAGGGAGTTGAGGTAGACCCATGGAAAATGGAGGCGGTGAAGAATTGGCCTAGACCTTTGACTACAACAGATATTAGAAGTTTCTTGGGTCTAGCGGGATACTATTGATTGTTTGTGGATGGCTTTGCATACATTGAATATCGATTGACTATGTTTACTCAAAAGTGTAAGAAGTTTAAGTGGTCGAAGGCGTGTGAGATAAGTTTTCAACTATTGAAGGATAGGCTTACTTCCGCTCCGCTGTTGACTTTAACAGAGGGAACAAAAGGGCTTGTTGTGTATTGTGATGCATCAGGTGTGGGCTTGGGGTGTGTGCTTATGCAAAATGGGAAGGTAATTACCTCTGCTTCTAGACAACTTAAGGTACATGAAAGAAACTATCTCACTCATGACCTTGAGTCAGAGGCCGTGGTGTTTGCTTTGAAAATATTGAGGCATTACTTGTATGGGGTTCATGTTGATGTTTTTACCGAGCATAAGAGTCTCCAATATGTGATTACCCAAAAAGAGTTGAACCTCTGGTAAAGGAGGTGGTTAGAATTATGTAGAGATTATGATATGATTGTCCTCTATTACCCCGAGAAAATAAGTTTATAGCTCTTTAGGTTGGGGGTGAGGTTTGAAGTTCCTCCGAATGGGGGTGTTACGGTTCATCATAATTTTAGAGTCATCTTTGGTGATTGAGTTGATGTCCAAGCATCACCTTGATCAACCATTAATGGAGTTGAAAGAATCGATTCTCGGCAAGTTAAATAATCCATTCTCCTTGGAGGGGATGGTGTGATGAGGTACCAAGGGAGATAATGTGTTCTCGATGTAGATGGGTTCAAGGACCGGATCCTTGAAGAAGCCCATGATTCCCGCTACTCCATTCATCTGGGTTCGACTAAGATGTACCATGACCAACGGGAAATATATTGGTGGGAATGTTTTAAGAGGGACATAGCGCAGTTTGTTGCAAGCAAGTAAAGGTCAGACATCAAAATTCGGGTGGTTTACTACAAGAGATCCAGATTCCTAATTGGAAATGGGAGGACATTAATATGGGCTTTGCAGTCGTGTTGCCTCAGACTCAAAAGTCATATGATTCCATATGGGTGATTGTTGATAGCTTTGTTGAGTCTTCTCTTCATTCAGGTCAAGTCGACTTATTCGGTGGAGTATTATGCAAAGATCATCATAGATGTGATTGTGTGCTGCCATGGTATTCTGTTATACATCATATATTATAGGGTTACACAATTCACATCTAGGTTTTGGAGGTCTTTACAAAGAGGGTTAGGTACTAAGGTGAAGTTGAGTACTGGTTTTCATCCCCAAACGGATGGTCAAGCGGAACGCACTGTTCAAACCCTTAAGATATGCTTAGAGCTTGCATCATTAATTTTAAAGGGAATTGGGATAAGTATTTGCCTTTGGTGGAGTTTGCTTATAATAATAGCTTTCATTCATCTATCTACGTGGCTCCTTATGAAGCCTTGTATGGTAGGAGATGTAGGTCTCTTATAGGTTGGTTTGAAGTGGTTGAGCCTTCGCTTCTTGGTCCCGATTTGATTTACAAAACCATTGAGAAGGTTCATATCATAAGGAAACGTTTCCAAACGGCCTTTACTCGGCAAAGTCATATGCTGATCATAAGAGGATTGATTTGGAGTTTTAAAATTTTGACAAGGTGTATTTGAATATTTCACCAATGAAAAGGGTCGTTATATTTGGCAAGAAGGGAAAATTGAGTCCTCATTATGTGGGTCCCTATGAAGTTTTTCAAAGAATTGGTATGGTAGCCTATGAATTGGAACTCCCTAGTAAATTAGATTCAGTTCATCCAGTTTCCATGTTTCTATGTTGAAAAAGTGCATTGGTCATCCCGAGTCCATTCTTCCTATTGATGGTCCTTGTGTGAAGTATAACCTCTTTTATGAGGAAATCTAGTTCAAATTTTTGATAGGCAAGTAAAGAATTTATGGAACAAATAGGTTGTTTCTGTAAAAGTTTTATAAAAAAACACCTAGTTGAGGGTGCAAAATGGGAGGCCGAGGCCGAAATGAAGTCCCATTACCCTCATATTTTTTAGATTTAAGGTTATTTATTCTTTTTAATAATTTTTATACGACTAGAAATTGAGGTTTCTTGATTTTTGGGTAAAGTTTTGCTAAATATGCATTTTTGAAAACTTTAAATTGAAGCAGTGTAATATGTCTTTTGAAAAACGTAAAACTTGATTTTTTTCTTGTTTTGGGTCATATGGTGCATTTTTATATGGTGAATATTTATGAAGTTATATGGGACATGTTTGAGCCTTATTTGTGGTTATTGGAATTGCCTTGTTGAAATGATATGGTTTAGGTTGACTTAATATTGTTGTTTTGTTGGGCTCTTAGACTTTAGTCTATTTATTCCTTCGAAAGAATTATTTTGTCATTCAGGGACGAATGTTCCTGAGGGGGGGATAATGTAACACTTTGAAATTTCAAGACGTGTCGCAAAGCCTAACATTGCTGTAATGAGTTTTACGTACTGTTTTAGGTCCATTTTTATGAATTTAGTCATTTGAAAAGTTTAAGAACCATAATGTTCACGAACGTCCATGACGTCAAGAAGTTTGTTAAAAAATGTACTAGTGTGCCTTAGCCTATTTAAGTAGCTTTTAGGAGTCGGAAATGTATAAAAAAATTGTAAAAAATCTAGTAAATAGGTGTTTGAGCAGTTTCAAGGTCGAAACATTCGTGTACGACTGCCCAAGGACAAAGCAAGGTCCCTTGAGAAAGACCCTTGCGTTTGAAGCAACACTACCTATGTAGTGTGCATCTGCGGAACCATCTACGGTATGTCTGTGGACTGAAGGGCCGTCAATGCCACTTTATTCCTAAACTTATCCAAGTAGAGGAAGTCCTCCGCCTTCAACAGTCTCTGAACTGATCGACGGAGTGAAGGACGGAGGCGTGAGGGTCCGTAGACTCAAAGATGGCCCCACGGGCAAGGTTCCGTCTTTTAGGGGTTAAGTTTTTGTAAAATTGTAAATGGTAAGTCATTTGATTAATCAAATAATTTGGATTTAGTTATGGGTTAAAGGATGAGTAATTAACTAACTAAAAACCCATACAAAAGCCCCAACCCCAATTAAACTAATTAGAACTCTAAAACACAAACTCTCTTCCTTCTCTCTTCTTTCTCTCTCTTCCTGAACTCACCATTGAAGACTAGAAAGGAGAAGGGTATAGGGATGGAAAAGTGGAGAATTAATAACCAAATTGTTATGAAACGTTAAGGTATGGGTTCTCTTCACCATTTAAACTTCTTTCCTCAAAGGGTTCTTTCAAAATAGTTTCCAAAAGACGAATTTTCTTACGGGTTTCATTCAATTACGAAATTGAAGTTATAAATTGAGTTGGTAATTTATTATTTAGGTTGTATTGAGTATATTGTCATGCATTTTAACTTAATTACGATACTTTTTAATGGTTTGGCATAAATTGAAGAACATGATCCACAACCCCTAACCCTAGGTGGTAATCTTGACCTCTATTATATTGTGATCATTTAGTTGACATAGTTATTGATTAGATTACTTTACTATAGTGGTGTTATGAACAAATTAAGGGGAACTATAGGCATAGGATGCGAATTCTTGAGGTGTGGTTTAGGGTATGAAGCATATTGTTAAGTTGGGTTATGTATCTTGTCTTGGACTATAATCTAGTGTTGAATTGTATTATAAATATATTATTGGCCTTGTTATGTTATTGGTTATCATTTTGAGACAATGTTACTCCCCTAGTTGGGTTGAGTTATGGGTTGATGGTAAGACCTTGACGATGAACTATGAGGAAGACTTGGTATGTCATGGAAATTGCTATCTTCAACTTGTAGTTAAGTTGTGATTAAGTCATGATGTTGTTAATATATGATCTTATGAGTATTTGAAGATTATGTTATGTGATGTATGATACTATTTATAGTTCTTCGTTGATTACTTGATTGAGTAAGGTTATGGGGCTTTGCTTGGTCGTTACACTAGTTGACGTTATGAGGATTTGTAATTAGTGTCTTAATTTGATCTTTATGTGATAAACTCTTATTCATGTTGTGATACTATTACTTGGTGATAAAGTTATATGAGTTTATGGGTTCAAGTATGCTGATATACATATGATTTATTTGACTTGTTGAACTTACCTAAATGATTGGTATAGTTTTATAATTGTGCATACGTCTTTAAAGAGGTAAAATGGCATGTTTTAACGAAATGTCCTTTTTAGCATGTTTAGGTGTTATATGTGCATGTGTTCTCATATTTAGTACATGTGGAGTACTAACCCCCTTTTTCTTCTCTTTTCCCAACATTTTAGGTTCCGGTCGTTGAAGGGTTCGGAAGGCAACATTATTGAGGGCTTAGATAGCTTCTTTCATCCAGGTAGGTAGGTCCTCACTTACCGAGGGCGAAGCAAATATCTTGCCTATAAAGTTTCTTTGTTATGAGTTTAAGACTCCATTATGTTCATTCCATTTCCATTGTGTACGACTTGTATAAGCCTATTTTGGCTTCTTTACTTTTGATATAGGGCTTTGTCCATATTGTGATAATCGATTAGATGGTATGAGATGAGACAATCATTGAGACTTTATTCTATCTTAAATATGTATGTGCAATAAAAGTAGAAGTCTATGTAACCTTCTTATACGAAGAGTCTATGAAACCTCGATATAAATATATATACTATGTGTATGTAGAGGACTATCTAAACCTACAAGTAGACGTTAATGAAAAAGTTTTAATTCTTCTGTATTTTCGATCGATAAATGTTATGATGTAAGACTAAGAGATAGTCCTATTACTCAAAGAGGACGACCATGTCGGTTATATCTCGGGGGTAAACGTGAATATGACATTTCCTTATTGAGAGTCTGAAAAATAATCTAAGTTAAAAATAGAAAACCGTGCTTGAACATTACGTAGAATAAGCTCCAAAGTGGGCTGAATTGAGTGTGACTTGACTGCATCACATTGGGATAACTTCTTGAACAAAATCTAGTGAAGTAATCTGCCCGTGTGACAATGGCATGAAGAGAGATATCGCAATTTTTTTGAGTTAGTGCCCTAATTACCAACAAGCCAAGGTAAAACATCATAAACTAGGGGGTATGACTGAAGAGATCGATCTTCTTACTTGTAAGTGTGAAGTGATCAATATGGATTTCATCACATGTTTCCCTCATACTTGCAGACAACATGACTCCATTTGGGTGATATTCAAAGGATGAGTATGTCTTTTACTTCTTGATGGTCAAGATTACAGACTCGGCAAAGGACTATTCCAAGCATTAAGTTAATGAAATTTTAACGTTGCATAGGTTTTCTTTTTCTATCATCTCAGATAGAGGTCTTCAGTTCACCTCTAATTTCTGAATGTCATTTCAAAAGGGTCTTGTTACTCAGGTAACCTTAGCGCAACTTTCATCTGCAGATGGATAGATAGTAAGAGTGTACCATTTATACCCTTGAGGATATGTTGACAGCTTACGTGATTTATTTCAAGGTAGTTGGTATGATCACCTATATATTATTGTGTTCGCCTGCAAGAATAGCTACAATTCCATCATTCAAAAAGCCCCTCCCTTATGAGGCATTGCAAGGGCGTAGATGTAAAGCTCCCGTTTGTTGGTCAGAAGTAAGTAAAGTTACTTTTATAGGATAAGATTCAGTCCATATGCTATGGAGAAAGTGAAACTCATTAGAGACTGACTTAAGACAGCCCACTGTCACCAGAAATCTTATGAAGATGTATTGAGAATGGAACTAGAGTTTCAACTTGATGATTGGATTTTCTTGAAAGTGTCACATATGAAGGGGGTGATGAGATTTGTCAAGCAAGAAAATCTCAGACCTAGATATTTAGGCCCTTACAAGATCTTGAAAAAGGTTGGGAAGGTGGCATATGAGTTAGAGTTGCCAGTAGAACTAGAAGAAGTGCATCATGTCTTCCACATCTTGAACTTGAAGAAGTGTGTGGGTCATCCAGCCTCTATAGTGTCGTAAGATAAAAGATTGTGAAAGATAGTCTTTCTAAAGAGGATGTACCAATTGAGATTTTTGAATGTCAGGTTATAAGGTTGAGAAACAAGGAAGTAGCTTCACTCAAGGTCTTGTAGAGGAATTAGTTCTAAGAAGGAGCTACTTGAGAAAGAGAAGATGTCATGAAAACCAAGTATACTCACCTCTTTATTTTCGATTCCACTCAAACATGAGGTAATAGTAACTTTTAGTTTTTCAGTCATTCATGTGCAAGTCTTTGTATCAATTTCCTTCAGTTTGTACTTGCACTTTTAGTGTCACGCTCCGAGCTACATCTAGACATGGACACGGAACCTAGGACCACAAGTGATCTCAAGCTAACCATGCTGGCATGATCATGAGCATACTAAAGAAAATAAACTGAATATGGAAGCTAAATCAAAATTTAAACTAAAAATATAGCAAATACAGATGTTTTATAACTAAGATATTTCAAAACAATGAGATTATTACAAAGGAAATATTAACTCAATACTAAGCTGAAACTAACTATGTATGAAGATAGACTCTAAACTGACTATAAATTGTGGGACAGGCCCCAACTAACTCTATTAAAATTGAATCTAAATGACTAAAACATTGTAAAGAAACTTATGACAATCGTCCTCGAAGAATAGGGACTCACCATTGAATATGATGAACTGGAAATCGTGAATCGATATATGTATGATCTGGATGTTGCAAACCTGAACCTACATCACGAGAAGATGTTGAGAATGTATGTGTTGGTACTTGAATGGTACTGAGCACGTAGGATAGAGTAGAGCTGAAATGATACATAGCTGAAAAAGCACAAAAGCAAGTATATAATTTGAACATGATATAGATTTTTGAATGCTTAGATAACTGAATCCAATGACCAACTTTTTTCATGCCGAAACAATATAATGGATATACTTATAAATGGTAAATATAATGGAATCTTACAAATCTATGGGAGCAACTAATAACTGATAATAAAATCACATGAGCTAAATGTGGAGCCCGATGTATATGCCCCATCGAGAGGACCCAATATTCCCTGCTACACCTATAAAAACATGCTGGCGTGATCACTAATATATTTGCCCACAGAGGGAACATACATCCTACTTGTCATTGTTTTGCGACTAATTGGGTACGTTGAACCCTAGTCCAACTTGGTATTATGATACTTCCATTGATTTATGTAGTTAACTGATTGTGTATGATTTTCTATAAATACACGATAGCTCAAAACTGTACATGAAAACTAAGAATGCAACATTTTATGTGATAATGATGCATTAATAACTTAGGCATTTATAACGGAATAGATGAAATATCTGTCCTAGCGTGTGTAATTCAAGAACTAATAAAATACATAGCTAGGCTTCTATTCATACGATAAACTTAATAATAACATGATAATATGATTTGGAACATACAACTAATAAATTCATGAAGTTTTGTTGAAGTTCTAGAAACGCTAGCTTTAACCATGATAAGTGGATCAAAAATCTGACTGAAATATAGGGACCCAATGGGTGAAAGTAACCATCTAGTGATATCCCACATACCTGGTGATGAAATCCACGGAAAAAAAATTAGATTTCGGTGATGGAACTGCTGGAACCTTGCAGCGTTCTTGAACTAGGGTTCTTGAACTTTTTCTCCTTTCTTGCTTCTAATTTTCTAAGGGTTTATTTAATGATTTGACTTAGGTAAGTTTTAGTTCTGTTCCTATGCTTAAACCAACAAAAATCAGATGATTTACGGTAAAAATGACCTATCTTATGGTTTAAACAAAGTGGGAAAAGACAAATAGACCCTTGAGTGAATTGTTGTCGGATCAAATGACGACCTAGACGGATGGGCCGTCGTTCAATCAACAGTCCGTCATTTGGATCCGTATATTGGGTAAGTTCGACAGGACATTACTAAAACGGTCATAATCCTTTACTCGTGGGTCTTATTTTAGCAAGATTGGTGGCGCTAGAATTTTAATTAAATTATCTATCATTTCATAGGTCATGGAAAACCTAATTCATTTTGTGGTAAGAGTTGTAATATATTGATTTTTACCAAGCTGCATTTTTCACCTAACTATTTGCTAACTTCCACCTACAGTACGTAGGTCCATCTATGATCCGTGATGGTCAATATTTCTTATTGTTAGAGAGTAGTTAATGGTGTCTTGATCAACGGAAACAGACTACGAACTGTAGTCTTGCCTACGATCGAAGGTCCGTCCGTTGTTCGACACTTGGTCAATTTTTTGTGGGCTGAGTTTTTTTTTGGGGGGGGGGTTCTGACTCAATCAACGGATGTGCAGAAAAGGCCGTGGGTCAGGCTACGGTCCGTCGATGGAAACCATAAACTACACCTGCTGATTTTCTGAAAAGTTGATTTTTGGTCTATTTTAGATATGGGGTGTCACATTATCTACCCCAGGGAAAATTTGTCCTCGAATGAAGAATAAACTAGCTAAAATAGATGGAGATATTTGCAGTCCCTGCTACTTATCACTGAAAATTGAGTTTCTAACTGAGTTCAGTTTCGAGAACATGCAAATATGGTGAAAATGCATGTACAACCTGAGGGAACATGATTCTAAGGCTGAATTCACGCATAAATGACTGCAAAACTGAAGAGGAACTATAACCTCAAGCTGGAGTGGAATCGGAAAGAAAGAGGTGGGGATACTTGGCATTCATGGCTGCTTCTACTTCCCAAGTATCTCCCTCTACGGAGTGACTCCTCCACAAAACTTTGACTGAAGAGAATTCTTTATTTATTAACCTTCTAACCTGGGGTTCAAGAATCTCAACTGTTACATCCTCATAAAAAAGACTATCTTTCACCACCACACTCTCGAATGGCACTACAGTAGGTGGATCACCCACACATTTCTATAAGAATGAGATGTGGATGACCGGATGAAGTGCTGCTAATTCTGCTGGCAACATAACTCATATGACACATTTCCAACCTTTTAAAAGATCTTCTAATGACCTACATATCTAGTACTAAGCTTCCCTTTCTTTCCAAATCTCATCACCCTTTCATAGGTGAGACTTTTAGAAAAACCCAATCATAAACTTGGAACACTTGTTCCCTTCTCCTTACATCTGCATAAGATTTCTGATGACTTTGGCTGTCTTAAGTCTATCTCTAAAGATTTGCACTTTCTCCATAGAATAAAGGACTGAAACTGGCCCTATTGAAGCGGCTTCACCAATTTCAAACCAACAAGCATGTGATCTACATCTACGCCTACACAAATCCTTATAAGGGGTCATCTGAATGCTTGAATGCTAGTTATTGTTTTAGGCAAACTTACTAGGAAGAAGGTGATCATCTCAGCTACACTTAAATCGATCACACAAACTATCAATATATCCTCTAGGGTATAAATGGTATGCTCTACCTCTCCATCCATGTGGATGAAATGTTGTGCTAAGGTTAAATTGAGTACCAAGATCCTTCTGAAAATGACTACCAAAAATGATAGGTAAATTGGATATTTAAGATTATAGACAAAGGTACCCCATGTAACCTCACAATTTCAATAATGTAAAGCTTGTAATACTCCTCTGCCGAATATGTACTCTTGCCCGCTAAAAAGAGAGAAGACTTAGTCATCTTATGAACTATCACCCAAATTGAGTCATGATGTCTGCGAGTACGAGGTAACCCTGTGATGAAACCCATATTGATCAATTCCCACTTTCAAGTAGGAATATCCATCGCTTGAGTCATACCTCCTGGTTTCTGATGTTCTACCTTTACTCTTTGTCTATTGGGGAACTTACTCACAAAATATCCTATATCCGTCTTCATGCAATTCCAGCAATAGGCTTCCCATAGATAACGGTACATCTTAGTGGCACCTACGTGAATAGAATATCTGGAGTTATGGTATTCTGCAAGGATATTCTTTCTCAACTAACCCACATCATGAACACACAATCTACCCTGGTAGCGAAGTACGCCATCTATCCCTTGGGAGAAAACCTCCACTCTCTAATTATGGATTGCACCCTTAAGTTCAAGCAATATCGAGTCATTGTCTTGCTTTTCTTTAACCTCCACTACTAACAAAGCTTTTGCCTTATTTTGAACTGTTACACCAGTGTCTTATATGATCATAAGACGAACTCCTATGTGAGCAAGCCTATGAACATCCTTCACTAGATCTTTCTTTATTCCTCAACATGGGCTAAACTACCTATAGATAATGTGCTGAGAGAATTTTCTACTACATTCCCCTTACCAGAATGATAATGCACACTCATGTCATAATCCATAAGGAACTCAAGCCATCTCCTATGGTGAAGATTCAATTCTTTCTAGGTGAACACATATTAAAGGCTCTTATGATCAGTGCACACATCTACATGAACACCATACAAGTATTGTCTCCAGATCTTGAGTGCAAACACCACTACTTCATGCTCAAGGTCATAAGTTGGGTAATTCTTTTCATGAACCTTATGTTGTCTAGAAGCATACACTATAACCTTAACTCGTTGCAGCAACACAAAACATAAGCAATCGTGAGTCAAGACAGGAGTTGTAGTCAATATATTTTTCAAGTGTATACAACTTTTCTCACAATCACCTGACCATTGCAATATGACCATCTTCTAAGTTAACCTAGTGAATGGTGAGTCTATGTATGAAAATACTTCCACGAACCTTCTAAAATAACCCACTATACCTAAGAAACTCCTAATATTTGTAGTAGAGGTAGGTCTGGGCTATATCTTCACTGCTTCTATGTTCTGTGAATCAACTCGGATCTCTTTGCTAAATACAATGTAACCAAAGAAAGCAACAGATTGCAACTAGAACTCAAATATGTTAAACTTAGCGAATAACTGGCGATCCTTGAGAGTTTGTAGAACAATACTCACTGAATCGCATATTCTTCTTCATTCCTGGAGTAAATTAGGATATCATCAATGAAGACGATAACGAAAAAGTCCAAGTACTATTTGAACACTCTGTTCATCAAATCTATGATATCTACAGGAGCACTGTTTAGTCCGAACGACATAACTACAAATTCATAATGACCATACTGAGTCCTGAATGTTGTTTTTGGAATGTCTATCTTTGACTCTAAGCTTATGATAACCTGATCTAGGTCTATCTTTGAGAAATGGCTAGCACCTTGAAGTTGGTCAAACAACTCATCAATCTTGGGGATGGAATACTAATTCTTGTTTGTGACCTTGTTCAACTATCTATAGTCAATGCACATTTTGAGAGAAGCATTATTCTTCTTTACGAAAAATAATTGTGGACCCCATGGTGAAATACTAGGTTTGAGCTCTTATCAAGGTCTTTCAACTGCTCTTTAAATTTCATAAACTCTGCAAGAGCCATTCTGTAAGGAGGAATAGAATAGGCTGGGTATTTGGACGGAGATAAATTCAAAAGTCGATTCCCTTTTCGGGAGGGACTCTAGGAAGATCTTCTGGAAATATTTCTGGAAACTAAAAGACTACTAGAACTGACTCAAGAGTTGGGGTTTTAGATCTAGAATGCTTAATCCTAACTAGATAATAGAGATAACCCTTAAACATCATCTTTCTATCCTTAAGGTAAGAGATGGATCGACCCATAGGATCTAAGCTACTACCTTTGCATTCTATGATTTGTTCGTTTGGGAACTGAAAACGAACAGTCCTAGTTCTACAATCGACTGAGGCATTACAGGAAAGTAACCAATCCATTCCTAGAATTAAATTGAGTCTACCATTTGTAACTTTACAAGATCTGCTGAGGTTACTTTTGGAGAGTCAGTGACAGGGCAATTTCTATATACCTTTCTAGCTATAACTGGGTCACTGACTAGAGTAGAGACTGAGAAAGGTTTTGAGAAAGTTTCTAGACTAACACTGAATTATACTACTATATAAGGAGTTACAAAAAAAAGTAGCCACTGGATCTAACAATGCATAAACATCAAGGTCAAAGACTCGTAATGTACCACTAACCACATCAGGAGAACCTTCCTGATCCTTGCAAGCCTGAAGAGTATACAACATGTTCTGGCACTGACCGCCACCTGTTCCATATGAGTAAACCTACTGAGTTGGGCGAATTTGTTGGTGCTTATGAAGTTGTACACTGAGTTCTACCATTCCCACCTCCTTGACCCTGTCTAGAAGGACAATCCCTCAACCTGTAACAAGATTGACCGCATCCAAGGCATCCATCTTATCTTGAGAGGCACTCTCCCCAATGGTTCTTACCTCGCTTAGGGTAAGTGGGGTAATTCTTGGTCCCTGAAACACTTCCTTGAGACTTACAGCTTGGTGCAACTCTACCCTTCTGGTCATAACTATTTTTGGAGGATGGAACAATAGTTGAGGAAGGGGCTAAAGCTGAAAACTTTTGTTGACTCTGTAAGCGATTTCCACCACCCAATTTCTACTGAAGATAGTAATAGTTCCCAGTACAATCCCTCTTTTATTGTTAGTTTATTCCCTAACCTTATAACCTTCAACCTAATGAGCATGATTCATAAGCCTAGAGATGTTCATATCTCCCAGTAACATAGCATTTCTGCACTCAATTTTCACCAAATCTGATACTTTATATAAGAAGTTATTCATCTCAGCCTTAGGTCAGAAACCATGTGAGAGCATACCTGGAGAGTTGATTAAACTTCAGCCCATACTCTTGGAGTCATGTTTCCCTGTCATAAGTTCATAAATTCTTGACATTTTGCTTCTCCAACCTCTATTGGGAAAAACTTATTTAGAAAAGTCTCATTGAAGCAATCCCAAGTGATACGAGCTGCATTTGTACCCCTATTTTCCCTCCGCTGAGTGTAACAAATATTAGCAACATCCTTCAACTAGTGTGATGCCAACTCAACCCGATCATTCCAAATGACTTGCATTACCTCAAAGATCTTCTTGATCACATCCAAGAAATTTTGAGGATCCTCTTTAGTTTGTGATCCTAAGAATTCAAACAGATTCATCCTAACAAAGTTGTGGACCCTTGCTGCTGTTGATCCACCATTTGAATTCACAAGGGGATGAACTCGATTATTTTTGTTTGTCATACTCTGCGCCAATATCTATATAGCATTTTTGAACTCAGTGTTTAAGACTTCCTGATCTGGGATTGGAGGAGCTGTGTTCTCATTCTTGGCGTTCACATTCCTAGTGTTAGCTGTTCGAGAAGGCATGATCTGAAATGTAGAACGTCAAGTTAGAATGGGATTAGATCATACCTTACGCACAATAAGAGTAAAAACAAAGTCAAATTTTCCTAAAACACTTCATAGACTCCCTCTCATTAGATGTGGTGCACTTCAGACCCATTAAAAAGGACTCAACTTAGTGCAGCTTTTCAAACATCCTAGTACTCTGTAACCTAGTGCCCTGATAGCAAGTTTTGTCATACCCAGAGCTACCTCGAGGCGGATACATAGAAACTAGGACCAAAAGTGATCCCAAGCTAAGGCACAATAGTGAGCATACTAAAGAAAATAAACTAAATATTGAAGATAAAACATAATTTAAATTAGAAATATGGGGAATACCCATGTTTTAGAACTACAATACTTGAAAACAATGAGTTTAATACAAAGGAATATTAACTCAAAACTAAGCTGAAACTAACTATGTCTTAAAATAACCTCTAAACTGACTAGAAATGCTTGGACAGGCCCCATCTAAGTCTAGTAAAATTGAAACTAGTTGACTAAAATACTACAAAGAAATTCATGACTATCGTCCTCGAAGAATGAGGACTCACCACAAAATCTGCTAAATTGGAGATCGAGAATCGATCTATGAGTGATCTAGATTTTGAGAACATGAACCTACATCAAAACAAAATGTAGCGCACATATGCTTCAATACTTAAATGGAACTGAGCATGTAGGATAGAGTAGAGATAAAATAATACATAACTGAAAAAGCACAAAAGCAAATATATAGTCTGAACATGATATAGATTTTGAATGTCGAGAGAACTGAATGCAATGACCAATTTATAACATGCCAAAATAAAGTATTGGATATACTGATAAATGGTCAATACATTGGAATATGACTGATCTATAAGAGCTACTAATAACCGATAATAGAACCACATGAGCTAAATGTGGAGTCCGATGTATGCGCTCCATCGAGAGGACCCATTATACCCTACCAGAGGTGTAAAGGCATGCTGGCGTCATCACTAATCTAATTTCCCACAGAGGGGACTTACAACCAACTTGTCTAGTAGTTCAGGGACTAATTGGGTACGCTTAACCCTAGTGCAACTCGATATTGTGCTACTCCCATTGATTTATGTTGTTAACTGATAATGTCTGATTTTTTGTAAAAATTGGATAGCTCAAAACTAAAAAGTAAACAAAGAGTGCAACTTTAATCTAATAATGATGCATTAATAACTGAGGCATGTATAACTGAATAACTGAAATACCTGACCTACCATGTGTACTTCAAGAACTAATGAAATACATAGCTAGGCTTGTGAATTTCATGCGATAAACTGAATAATAACACGATAATCTAATTTGGAACATATAACTAATAAATTCATGAAGTTATGTTGATGTTATAAAAATCCTACGTCTGATAATGATATGGAAATCAAGAATCTGACTAAAAATAGGGACCTAATGGGTGAAAGGAACCCACTAGTGAAATCCTACATACCTGGTGATGCATGGAAAAAATGTAGATTTTGGGGCTGGAACAGCTAGAATTTTGTTGAATTTTTGAACTAGTTTTCTTGACTTTTTACTCCTTTCTTTCTTCTATTTTTTTATGTATTGATTTAATGATTTGACTTGGGTAATTTTTAGTTATGTTTCTAGTCTTAAACTGACTAAACTCGAATGATTTAGGGTCAAAACGATGTATCTTAAGGTTTAAATGAAGTGGGAAAAGACTAAAAGACCCTTGATCTAATTATTATCGAACTAAATGACGACCTGAAGTGATGAGCCATCGTTCAATCGATTGTCCGTTGTTTGGGTCTATAGGTTTGATCTATTTGACAAGCCTTTTCTAAAACGGGCATAACCTTTTACTCGGAGGTCTAATTTTAGCAAAGTCGATGGCTATAAAAATCTTATTAAATTATCTATCATTTCACAAGTCATGGTACACCTTATTCATTTTTTTCTAAGATTTATGATAAACTGAAGTTGACCTAACTTCATTTCCCACCTAACTATTTTCTAATTTCAACCTACGCTCCGTAGGTCCATCTACGAACCGTGCTGGTCAATCGTTGATATTGGCACAGAGTGGTTAATGAGGTCTTGATCGACGGAAACAGACTATAGACCATAGTCTAACCTACAGATCGTAGGTCTTCCATCATTTATCACTTCGTCAAATTTTTCTGGGATGAGTTTCTTTTTGGGGGTTTCTAACTAAATCGGCGGATGTACGGGACGGGTTGTGGGTCAGGCTTTTGTCCGTCGATGGAAACTGTTAACTTCATCTGCATATTTTATGAAAAGTTGATTTTTGATCTGTTTTATATACGGGGTGTTACATTTAGTGAATTTTAATGTTCATGGAACTCAGTTCTGTCAGATATTCTGTTCTCAGCGCTGAGTAGTAGGAATTGTAGCTCCTTCCTTCTATACTAAACAATTTTAGTCTTCATTAGGGAACTTATGGTCCTAAGGGGAATATCATGTAACACCCTTTGTTCAAAAAAAATACAAATTTACAAAAGTTACAGGTGGCAGCGATGGAGAATACTATGGACCGTCAATCCACTTAGTAAAAAGATTGAGAGATTAAAAGAAGAAAAGAAAAGAGTGAAAAAGAGGGGATGTGAAATAAAGTGCAAAAGAAATTGGGTTTCCAAGCAATCCATGAAAGTGATAAAAAAATGACTTAGAAGCACTTCAAAAAAAATTATTAAAGAAGAGAAGGTATCTCTTGATAAAACCACATCTCATGACGAAATAGTCAGTGGGCCTAAATGATCATACCTTTGCAATCAGCCAAATACAAGCCGTAAAAAGACCTTTTTGATCTTGAGTAAATCAGACAAAAAGACGATTAGAAAATAAGGGAAAACGTATGGGTGAAAACATCCTTTGAGTTCATTTTTTTTATAAGGCCATTTAAACACTTTATTGAGTAATGAACTTGCATCTGAAGAAAGTAATGCGAGCAAGACAATCTTTAATAATGGTGTATTACAACTTGAATCTTTGAGTATACATTTGATTCTTTAATGAGTAAATTTATTCTTGTAGTGTATATTCATGATTAATTCTTTTGTAGCATTGTTTCAGACATCCTATTTGAACTACTGAACTTGTGTTTTAGTTGAGGACAAGCAAAAGTTTATGTTGGGGGGTGCTGATGAGTTCAAAATTTGGACTCATTTAGGGCTTGATTGTAATGAAATTAGCGTATTGGCATGCTCTTTTAACCCAATACATCACAAAAACTATTTACTTTGATTATTCAAGTATTTTAGAAAAGCATCGAAACCATGGAAAAAAAAGGGACAAAAGTCTGAAAAGTGTGAAGAAATGAAGCATTGCCGAGTCAATTGGCAAATCCCCAAAAGTCATTACTTCTCCTTTTGTTCCTGTATGAGAAGCTCTTAAGAACGAAAGGGAGGTCGCAAAACCGATAGCGCTAGACTGATGGCCTAAGGATTGGGTCGACATTAGTTTCAGCCCAAGAGGGTGAGTCCTAGTCCCATATCCTACCATTCAACTCCAGATAGTGAATGGGGTAAGGCATAGGCTGGACTTCAAGAGGAAAATAGGTGTACAAGAGAAAAACATTTGAAACGGGGTAAGTTGTGAGGCAGGGAACTTATTTTCTCCTGAATCTTAGCCTAGTTACAATTATTTTGAAATTTCCTATCAAAAGAATGTACCCATCTATTTACATAAATATGTATTGAGGTCACACCCAAAGAACTTCTCCCCGTACTTGATTTCCCCTTTGTTTTTGTTGTTTTTACTACTTCTGACAAATGCCTCTTTTGATATTTGACACTTTTGTGTCCCCCCTTTGGTTTAAAATGTTTTTATTTGCTAATCGATCAAGTTACTTATAATTAGAACATGATTATTTAACTACATATTCTCAAAAACTTCTCCCTTGGGACACGACCCCGACCCTTGGTTGGGTTACTATATTATCGATGTCCGTAGACGCTCATACCGTAGGTTAGTGTTATTGATCATCATAAGCATCTTAGAGAAACTGTTTGATTACCTTGATATGGTAATGGATAATCGCTTTAATGGCAGTAATTAATCAATATTTGATTTGGGAGTTACAAACAGGGAATATTTTATAGATTTAATGAAAATAAATTTTCTCTTAAGGTGCATTGTATTCAAAACTATTATTGGTAGTATTGTATAGCATCAATGGCATATAGCCAGTAACAAAACTTATTGGTGCACATGGATGATGGTGCGGGATTTTATCATATACCTATATAAACACGTATAGTACTTTTGCATACAAAAAAAGAAAAGGCAAGAATGAGATATTACATTAAAATTGTTTTCTTCCTATTTATTTGTTGGGTCTTCTTATGTAAAACATACTTTTTTAGATTCAGGATCTTAGTTTTAGTACTAGATGAGCTTGTTGAATTATGGGAGATACACCTTAACCGGTAAAATATTCTCAAGGACAATGTGATAGGCACTCCTCAAGCTACTTGACTTACGTGATTTCCAATAGCTATTTAACATTCTTAAGGATATTTTGGTTATAATTAATCATGGAAAAAAGTATCTTGCTATTGTTATTGATAGTACCACCATTGTTTCTAAAACGTCTCATGAGATCTTCGCGCAACTTTACTAAATACTTCTCTGATGTTTCAAAACTTGAAGCTTTTGGAGGATAGAATTTTAAGAGATAGCATGAATGTCTTTTCTCTGCTCTTAACATGTGTGGAGTAACGTCTAGGCTAATAGAATCAAACCAAATGACGCTACTTCTGAGCAACTAGATTTATGGATTTATGCAAATAAAGTATGTAAGCACACAATATTAATTACTCTTATTAACAAACTGTTCAATGTGTATTTTTCTAATAAAGAAGCAAATGAGATTTGGGAATCACTATTTTCTAAATATACTACTGAAGATGCTACCAAACAAAAGTTTGTTATTGGTAATTTTTACAAATGGGAGATGACAAAGGAGAAATATGTGAAGATACAAATCAGTGAGTTTCACAAACTAGGTGAAGATCTTAAGTCAGAGAAGATTATTTTACCGGCGCAATTCATGGATGGTATATTGATCGAAAAACTACAGAATCTTGGAATGACTACAACAATAATTTAAATCATAAACAAAAGATATTATCTCTTGAAGATTTGGTGAAACACAACATAGTTGAGGATACCAACCGAAAGCAATCATATTTTGCCAAAGCAAAAGAAATCGCTACAAAATACAATCTTGTGGAAGACAATAAGTATTGCAATAACATGTATAAAAATGAACTTTATTTCCCCCTTTTTGATGATGCCAAACTATGCATATTATGCCTATCAACATTCTATAATTTTACCCTTTTGGTATCATTGAAAACCAATAACCAATGAACTCGATTGGCATTCAATGAGTGCAATATCATTTTAACTCATGGCCACTTGGGCAACATTTTCAAGTACACTTCCGCTAACAATATAGTAAGTTAATATGAGAATATTAGTCATCTTATACTCACACACAATAAAAATCATCAAGAGAAATATGAAGTACATAGAATGTGAAAAATTATTAATGACAACATTTTCAAGTACACTTCCGCTAACAATATAGTAAGTTAATATGAGAATATTTGTCATTAATAATTTTTCTTCAGTATGCGCATTGTGCACCAGCTCCCTCATTCTGATTAGTTTTCTTAGAATGTGAATTTTCATTAAGAGAAATATGAAGTACATCATTAATTATTTTCAAAACAATATTCAATAACATTTTCATTCATCCATGATTTTTTTATAACCTTTTTAGTGATGAAATTTTTAAGGAGTACCAACTACAAGCAAGAGAATCACCGCATTTTGGTGCACAAAGAGATGTGTTTATCAATAATGAAAGCAAACAACAATTTATTTCTATGAGAATTGTTCCCCTTGAGATATAGACATGTTATACACTTGGAATGGATGAAATATCAATTTGGAGTTTGTGAACCTTGTTTAGAAGTAAGAGGTAAATTAAGGTTCCCCCTGAATTAAAGCATGATTAGCTTGAAGACTAAGGCTTTCATCATCAGAACGGTTTTGGATAGAATGATTCTTATTGTCAAATATGGTTCCTTGTGTTTTTATAAGATTTCATGTTTTGATGATCGACCAGGTCCACTAGTGTTTATATTTGACCCAAACTCAGGAAATTCATGCATTGAAAAAGGAAGGTGAATACAAGAGTATTACAGAGAAACCAGGTTCCCCTTTTGTGTTCCTCCGTGATTTACATACTTGTATTAGTAAAAGAATAGGAATAATATAAAAAAGACCTTCTAAACATTGTTGGAGATGTGCCTGGAGTGTGTACTTGTTACAGTACGAGGCTGTGTTAGCAGATATTCATCGTATAATTAGTCAACCATAAGATAATTCTTTAACTAGCAAATTATTAAATGAAACAATTATAATGCATCAACTTGTTTCGATAAGACCATGCTTTGACTGATTTTTCTCAAGTTCTTCATATTTAAGGCCTTCATGAGTACGTCGCATCATCATATTCTCCAAAGTCAAATGAATCTCAAGCTGAGTCACAGAGAACCAACCCTTGTAAATTTTCAGTACCTTCTAATGAATAACAAGAACCAGGTTCATTTGCAATGTTCCATAAATTTGCATCATCAAAGATGTTTCATATCATGTCACTTTCTACAACTTTTTTTATCTTGTCTCTTTCATTTTTCTCATCCTTTTCAAAGACTAAGCTTCCGCCTTGAAAATCAAAGAGCGAGAGGAATTTTTCTACCATTTTTAGCACCTGTTTTGAGCAGGAACTATTCATGTACCAAGTTGACCTTTTCCCTCTCACCTTCACCTGAAACACACAAGATTAGTCTGGGCAACCCAGATTAGCTTTGGCCCCTTTATGTTAACAAAAAGATGAATAAAATTTCTTATAGCCCATAAAGGCAAATAACAAAACCTTTTATCTAGAGAATTTTTATTTTTAGGTGAAGGCCCAAGTGGACACTAGAGATTACAGGTTGACGATGCAGCTATCCGGACGTGGAGCTTTCATCCATACTTGGTAGTCCCTCATGCTTTTGAGGATGTATACCGTTATTATCTAGATTAGATGTAGGATTTAGCTAGTGGATCATGTTTCACTAGTGTTTCTTTCCACTTTCATTTCATAGTTTGTATTGGTGCCGTTTTTGCAAAAATACGTTTAAGGCAATTATGAACTGTTTCTTTCATTTTATTATCACTATATTAGATGGTTGATTTGTGAAGGCCTATGATGTTAAGTTTAAAAAGTTAAGCATGAAGTAAGAAGACAAAAATTTCAAATTTTCCGCTAAAATTAACCTAGATGAAGTAAGAATGACGTATGTAGGCTTGTCTGCGACCTGTGAGAGGTCAACGACGTTGCTCTCGTATGTGGTCTAGATTCCGGTCGTGACATTTACATTGATGCTTTAAATAATCTGAGTTTCCACAATGAGTGCATAAACTTTTAGACATGTTAATAGTGTCTAATACAAGATTATTCTGTTTTTTAAAACCTATACCACTTCGACAGGTAGTTTGCCTTTATTTAACATGAGTTAAAATTTTAGAGGACCTAGTCCATCTGAGATTTCGTTTCGGATCAAGTTTGGTATGATCAAGATTTTCTTGTCGCAACCTATTTCTTTCAATCAAGGCTTGCAAATTTATGGTTAACAATTTTGTTTTTTTCTTCAAGAGATAATTGAAGTTCACTAGCAGAGCTTTTTCCCTTGTGACTTATCTCTGAGATTTTAATATGTTCATTTAATTTATTTTGAAGACAATGATTGTGTTTCTCAAGATTTTCTTTTTCTTTTCTTAAAGATGCATAGTGTTCCATTGTTTGTTCTTTTTCAAAATTGATTGACTGATATGCATCTGTAAGAGTACTCAATAAGGACTTTAGTTCTTTTTTAAAATATGACTCAATATTAATTTAATGTGATGAAAACTTACCTTGTATGGTTTGTCGTCTTCTTCAGAATCTATTTCAGCAACGAGTGCAAGAAAATCACATTTATTTGATTGTTTTATTGCAAGTACTGATTGATTTTGGAACCCTCCATCGTCAGATTCTATTTCTGATAAGTCCCCAATAGCCGCTAAGACCCTTTCAATTAAAAGATAATCTTCTTGATTGGTCATTCGTTTGTTTGTGGAAATATACTTATCATTCTTGATTTTCTTTTCTTTCTCCGAACTATTCTTCTTTTTCTCTAGAGCTTTTAATGGACAAAACTTGGCAAAGTGATCCATACTACCACATTTGTGACATACTTGATCTATTGGATTTTCAGTTTTTTTTTTTAGAGTTTTTTCCTTGATACACTTGGCCCCTTTTTAACATTCTTGAGAACCTTTTCGTTATTAGCGCAATTTTGGCATCCTCAAAATCTTCTGATGTTGTGCTTGTAAGAACGAGGTTCTTCTCTTTTCTTTTGTCTCCAATTTTCTTTTCTTGTTTTTTCTTGAGTTCATAGGTCATGAGATTTCCAATGAGTTCATCCATAATTAACTTATCTAGATCAAGTGCTTCAGTAATTGTTTCTACTTCACTTTCCCTAGATTCTGAAAGAAAACTCAAAAGTTTTCTGACTGCCTTCCCATTGGGAATTGTTTCTCATAATGAGTAGATTTCATTAATGATAGCAATGAACCTGGTGTGCATCTCTTGGATTGTTTCACCTTCTTCTATTCGAAACAGTTTGTCCTGTCTCTTCATGTTCTCTATTTTAGACTTTTTTACCTGAGTTGTTCCTTCATGTGCAGTTTGCAAAGTTTCCCATATTGCTTATGTATCTTGACATGATGATATTTTATTGTATTCATCTTGACCTATTCCGCATATCAAAATCTTTTTTACTTTAGCATTGTTCTGAATTGAAAGTTATCTTTAACATTCCACTCTTTCATATCCCTTAGTACTTGAGTTGTTCCATCAGTTCCATTCTTCATGGGTATTGTTGGACCATCCAATACAGCTCTCCATAGGTATGGATATTCTCAAAGTAAGTGACCCATCATGCGATTCTTCCAGCATCCATTATACTTTCCATTAAACAGTGGTGGTCGAGTTTGAGAAGCTCCTTCTTGTGGTTTAGGTGGTGCATCCATTGATCTTTTTCAAGATGTTAGTCTTTTAATGAAAAGACTTGTTCTGAAAACAATTGAAGAAACCATACCCTGATATAAGAACCAGGTTCTTGTAATTTTATCGCAATACAATAAAACAAAAGATTTATCGTGGAAACCTTCCTAACTCAAGGAAAGGAAAAACCACACAAAGTTTTATATTAATTCAAGATTTAAAACTCATGAATCTAAATTTAAACTTCAACCCTTTCGATTAACTATAATCAAAAACTCTCCACTCACCATGAAATCAAATTACCTTCTTGTTTACAAAAACTCTCAACTCATCTTAACTCCAACCACCCAAGAAGTCAAACCCACTTCTTGTTTGCAATTCTCACAACCTCTCTCCCAAGAATTCAAACCCGCTTATTTTTACAATTCTCTTAAGATTCTACTCCAGGAAGTCAAACCCACTTCTTGTTACAGAATCTAGGAATTACAACTCAATAATAAACCTAGATCATTTCATCAAAGACTAATAACTCTACACTTTAATTGATGAGACTTCAACATTCAATTATTTAGTGTGGAACAGATTTTATTCACCTGGTCCTTACGTTGGTGTGACAAAGGTCTGCATTTTTTTCCAATAAATATTGCTCTCAAGATGATACATTTCGTAAACACTCAATAGCTATCATTATCGCTTTGCTAGAAAAATTTTCTCGATTTTTGTTATTGCAAAGGCACTTTTTTCCTTCAACATCTTCATCCTTTTATAGAGTTTTATTTTCCTTCAACTTCTACACTGAAAGGAAATACAAATTCTTTTTCTTCTTTAATTTGTTTATATTTAGTTCTTTACTTATTTGACTTGAATTTTAACTTTTCTATTTCTTTCATTTTCTGAATTGAATTTCTACTTTTTTATTTCATTCCTTCTTTATTTCTTATTATATTTGTTTCCTTCTTTATTTCTGCACTTTTTCTTCATTGTCGTAATATGTTATCTTCTTTGCCGCAATCTCTCGCAATTGTACAGGTCATTTGCAGATAGAGTACGCATATGAGAACAATTACTGAACCATGCCTTCACTTTATAAATCATCAAAACTACTTTATATGTTCTCCTACTTCCCAACATTTTCTCCCTTTTTGATGATGATAAACAATGATTTGTTACACATCAAGACTCTTTGTTAGTCATCAAAATAACAACACTTTGTCATCCATCAAAACTACAAACTTCATGTTTTCTCATTCCCCAACAAACTTGATTATAATATTAGGGTCAACAATAAAAATTTTAAGAAAAAAGGTAAATGTTTTTTTTGTGAAAAGTCAGGCCACCATGCAGTACACTGTACAAACAGAGCTAGGAAAAACGACAATCATGCTAAGTCAAGAGTAAATGTAGTTGAAGGCAAGAGTAAATGTGGTTGAAGTAGATGATATTATAGTGGGAGTAGTCATTTCCCAAGCTAACCTTGTGTCTAATGTGAGTGAATGGGTTGTAGATTCAGGTGCTACTACGCATATTTGTGCCGATAAAACAGATTTTGTGTCTTACATCCCAGTCAATGAAATAGAAGAAGTTGTGTATCTTTGTGATTCTTTAACTACTCAAGTTCTTGGAAAGGAATGTTCTTCTCAAACTCACGTCCGAAAAACTTTGTCAATTATAAAAGTGTTGCATATTCTTTATATCCGATCCAATCTATATTCTGTGGGATTATTATCAAAGATGGGGGTGAAAGTTGCATTTGAATCTGTTAAGGTACTAATCACTAAGAATAGTGTGTTTGTAGATAAAGGTTATTGTAATAATCACTTATTTATAATCAATGTTTCTCAAGTCATGAAAGAAGATGCTAGCACTTAATTAATTAATTTTAACATGCTAAATTGGAACCATTTTAATAAATAAAAATATTATGTTAATGTGTTTTTATAATAAAATTTTCTCTTATGTTAATGATTGGTTTTCAAAATGTTAGTATTGGACGAAAAGAAAGAGAGATTAACGTGATGGTGGTTTTAATTGTGGAATTATTTTCTAAAAATTTTTATTGGGGACTAAAAACTAGAGAAATATATACTTCTTAAATAATAAAGAGAATTTCCAACTGTATTATATTTAATTCCTTTTTATTATAATTTTAAATGGAAAAAAATATACAAAAGTATGTTCTTCTTTTAATAATGCAATTTGATTCTATAATTTAATTTTTTCTTCTTATCATAGATAAATCATGTTATATAATGTTTAAGTGAAGTTATATTTTTAGATTATCATTTATACGATGAAATGCTTACTTGGAGAATTGGTTGAACTTGTTATAGAAATACTTTTTTCTAAGTTAAACCTTTCGAAATATGGGGGTAACGTACTTTATGCGGTCTTTACAATAAAAATTCAATGTGTCTTTCATCTATTGTGTTGGTTATATAAAATCAGCTAAATATAATGGATTTAATTGATAATGATATTAATTGTACATAACAATTCACCCCCTATAAAGGATATGTTTATGAATTCAGAGTTCACAACTCAACCTCACTTTCCTTCAAAATTTGCAATATATGCACATCATAATAGATCACAGATGGGACAAATCTAGTTTGGGTTACCATAATGTTTGATATACAACTTGACAATAGTCTAATTCTCCTTGAAGCTTTATTGATTAATTTTCCCTTAAAATTTTAAGTCTGAGAATTTTCCAAATTCACCTAAGACATTACACGATTCATGGATCTAGTTCCATCTCTTAACAATGTTTTATTACTCTTTGTCTCAAACATAAGTAATCACCATATGGATATTACTTAATTATGACGTGATGTTAGAGTTATATTTTCTATAAATTCTATTATGCTATGTACATGTTGACTTGGCTTAACTTGAGTAGGTTGGTCATGTGTTGAATATGCTTGAATCATAAGAAGTATATGAATATTGCCTTATATGTGTTCTTGGGTTTTTCATAAAGCTTTTTAACGTAACTTGACATGATTTCACCAAATTTCCCTTTTTAGCGTGATTTCTATGTTATCTCACATGCTCTACACTTAGTAAAAGTGATGTGCTAACCCCTACTTCTCCTTTTTTCTAAGAATTTTAGGTCCCGGTTATTGAAGGGTTCGTGACCACTTTTGAAGGAAAGATTGGATCATTTCCCCAAGTGTGGGTATGTTCTCAAGTTCAGAGGATGATACCTTTATCTCACTCTACCTATGTTACATTGTTATAGTCTAATGACAATCATTTCACTCTTGTTGTTTCAATTATTGTAAGACCTAAGCGGCATTTATACATTCGTGTATGGTATATGGCGATATTGTTCTATTCCATTTAAATGGTATAATATGAGACATCTCTATTTAGACTATATGGTATATATATATATGTGTGTGTGTGTGTGTGTGTGTGTGTGTGTGTGGCATATAATTAGAATACTATGCAATCTTCTTATACGATGAGTTTAAGTAAACTCTCTATGAATATATTATGTGTAAGCTAGAGTCTAAGTAAACCTCATGAAGTAGATGTAGATGAAAAGTTTAAACTTTCCGCACTTTTTAACTGATGAATGTAATGATGAACGTGAAGAGGCTAGTCTTAGTCCTCTCCGAGGAGGACGACAACGGTTTCTTCTAGGGGGTGCTCCCTGGATATGACAAACTTGGTATCAGAGCATAAGGTTGAATATCTTTAGATTCGACGTCTCATTTAACCACGTTTATGTAGATTCTTATTCATAATTGTGAAGCGCGCCACACTTATGAATGAGAGACTATTTTATGCTTAGGAAACTCTCATATTTTTGTATTCCTATGTCGTGCCTCTAGAGTCTTACAATGTTGCCGAACCTAAACAATGTATCCTAATTATAGGTATAAATACTCGAAGAGCAGCTTCTGGAAGGGCCGAGGAAGAGATGGATAATGTGGGGGATCATGACAACCAAGTGACTCTACAAGACAACAAAGTGCCTCCATTTGAAGAATTTTCTATAAGTGATCAAGTTTTGCTTGTTCCTCCACCAATAACCGATGGAGAGAGAAGGGAAGATTTTATCAATTTTGACCAAGTCATGACCTCGCAAGATAATTTCATCACTTCTCAAGTCCAAGGATGACGGCCCATGTTAATAGAGAGGTTGGAGCTCGAGTGTTTCAACATGCTACCACTATGGCCTGTCGTTTGAGAGACATTACTAGAATGAATCCACCTATGTTCTTAGAGTAGACGCTGAATGAGGACCCTCAAGATTTACTTAATGAGGTCTATAAGATTCTCTATGCTATGGGTGCGACTTCAATTGAGGAGGCCGATTTGGCAGCCTATTAACTCAAAGATGTGGCCCAAACTTGGTACACTCAATTGAAAAATAATAGGGCACTAAGAGGTTGTCTGGTGGCTTGGGAGATCTTCAAGAAGGATTTCCTTGAATAGTTCTTTCCTAGATAGTTTAGGTAAGATAAGATGAAAGAATTCATCAACCTTCGTCAAGGAGGTATGAGTGTACTTGAATACTCCTTGAAATTTAATAAATTTTCCAAGTATGCTCCATCCTTGGTGTCAAACCCAAGGGATGAGATGAGTCATTTTTTGATGGGAGTGTCCAAAGACTTGGTATAACAATGTCGTTCGACTATGATTAATGATAACATGAGTAAATCTCGTCTCATTGTTCATTCTCAACAAGTGGAAGATTCAAGGTTAAGGAGAAAGAATAGATAGGCCAAGAGGGTCAGGTATTATAATGGTGGTGCTTCAAAGGGGGAAATTCAAGACAATCCTAGATTCATTAAGTTATTCTACAATCAAGTTCCATCAAAATTTCCCAAGGCTCGTGACGATAGGGTGTCTAAACCTAAGTGTTAAAAGATAAGAGGTACTAGTTCACCAACTAAGAAGCTCACTTGTGGAAAGTGTGGTAAGAAGCATTATGGTGAGTGAATTGTTGGGATGGAAAACTTCTTTTGATGTTGCAAGAGTGACCACAAGGTTAAATATTGTCCTAATGCAAAGGGGAAAGACAAGGGGAGTGGGCAAGCACAAGCAATCGGTATGTTACGAGTTTTCTCTATAGAAGTTTATGATTTACTTGATCCGGGTGCCACATTATATTTTTTTACTCCCTTGATAGGTTGAATGTTTGACATTTAGCCCGATATTCTAAATGATCCTTTCATGGTAACTATCCCGGTAGGTGAGTTGATGGTTACTAAGAAGGTATATAGAAATTAACCTATAGTGTTTCCCAATAGAGTTACTCATGTTGAATTGGTAGAACATGATGGTTGATTTTAATGTCATTTTGGGGATGCATTGGTTTCATGGTTGTTTTTCTTCCATTTATTGTAGAACAAGAATTGTAAAGTTCAATTTTCCAAATGAACCCGTAGAGTGGAAGGGGAAAATTTCTATTCCTAGAGGCCATATCATCACTTGTATAAAGGCTTGTAACATGATATAAAAAGGGTGTTTATATCATATTGTAAGAGTCAAATATTTAGACTTCAAGAATCCTCACACTGAGTTAGTTCCCATAGTAAGGTAATTTCTAGAGGTCTTTACTAATGATATTCCTGGAATCCCTCCCAAACGGGAAATTGATTTTTGTATTGACTTTCTAACGGATACAAACACCATTTTAATTTCATATTATTGGATAGCTCCAGCCGAATTGAAAAAGTTGAAATATCAACTCAAGATTTACTAGACAAAGGCTTCATTAGACCTAGTATTTCTCCATGGGGTACTCCGGTATTGTTTGTGAAGAAGAAGGATAGATCCATTAGAATGTGCATTGATTATCGCCAACTAAATAAAGTTACTATTAAGAATAAGTATCTTATCCCTCAGAGTGATAACTTGTTTGATCAACGAAAAGTGGAAAAATATTTTTCTAAGATTGACTTGAGATTAGGGTATCACCAACTTAGGGTGAAAGGTGAGGATATATTAAAAATGGCATTTCGAACTAGATATGGTCACTAAGAGTTTCGAGTAATGTCCTTTGGTCTCACTAATACCCTAGTGGCATTTATGGACCTCATGAATAGAGTGTTCCTAAGTTACCTAGATTCATTTGTCATTGTCTTCATTGACAAAATTTTGGTATATTCAAAAATGAGGGTGAATGTATGGACCATTTGAGAGTGGTGTTGCAAGTGCTTAAAAAACAAACTATTTGCTATGTATAGAAAATGTGAGTTTTGGTTGAGGTCTGTGGCATTTCTTGGTCATTCATCTCTAGTGAAGGAGTTGAAGTTCATCCAAGGAAAATCGAGGCGGTCAAGAAATGGCATAGACTATTTACTCTAATCGGCATTAGGAACTTTTTTGGTCTAAGGGGATATTATAGGAGGTTCATGGATGATTTTGCGTCCATTAGTTCTCCCTTGACTACTTTGACCCAACAGAGTGAAATTTGGGTGGTCGGAGGCATGTGAAAGAAGCTTCTAAACAATAAATACAGGCTTACCTCCGCTCCGGTGTTGACTTAACCAGAGGGTACAGAGGGCTTCATTTTATATTTTGATGCATCCCTAGTGGTCTTAGAGTGTGTTCTTATGCAACATAGGAAAGTAGTAGCTTATGCTTCTGATAACTTACGGTGCATGAGAAGAATTATCCAACTGATAATCCTCAATTTGAGGTCGTGGTATTTTTCTTGAAATTGTGGAGGCATTATTTCTATTGTGTTCATGTTGATGTGTATACTGACCACAAGTGTCTTCAATATGTTTTTATTCAAATAAAATTAAATCTCCGACAAAAAAGGTGGTTAGAATTGTTGAAATATTACAACATGAGTGTTCTCTACTTACCCGGTAAAGTCGATGTGATTGCATATGCTCTAAGTCGTATGACCATAGGTAGTTTGTATCATGTAAAATAAGCAAAGAAATACTTTGTGAAAGATGTTCATAGGTATGCCCATTTGAGTGTTAGATTGGAAGATTCTCCAAGTGGTGGTTTTATGGTCCATCATAACTCTGAATTGTCATTTTTGGTTGAGGTGAAGTCTAAGCAACACCTTAAACAATCATTGATGGATTTGAAAGGAATCAGTTCTTGGTAATCTTAATGAATCATTCTCCTTAGGGATGGATGGTATTTTGAAGTATCAAGGAAGGTTGTATGTGCCCAATGTTGATGACTTGAGAAACTAGATTCTTGAGGAAGATTATGGTTCTCGTTATTCCATTCATCCAGGTTCTACAAAGATGTATCATGACCTTAGAGAAGTGTTTTGGTGGGAAGGCTTAAAAGGGACATAACGGAATTTGTTTCTACATGTCCAAATTGCCAACAAGTGAAAGCCGACCACCAAAAGCCAACTTGTTTACTTCAAGAAATACAAGTTCGCACTTGGAAGTGGGAACACATTAATATGGACTTCATATTAGGTTTTCCTCGGATATAAAGGAAACATAAATCCATACGTGTGGTTGTGGATAGGTTGACCAAATCCTCTCATTTTATACCCATCAAGTCCACTTACTGGGAGGAGGATTATGCAATGATCTTCATAGATGAGATTGTGTGTCGCTATGATATTCCATTATCCATTATATCGTATAGTGGTGCACAATTCACAGATAAGTTTTGGTGGTCAATCCAAAAAGGGTTGGGTACAAAGTTGAAGTTAAGAACCTCTTTTCATTCCCAAACGGATGGTCAAGCGAAACGTACTATTAAAACCCTTGAGGATATGCTTAGAGCTTGTATAAATGATTTCAAGGTAAATTGAAATAAATATTTTCCTTTAGTTGAGTTCTCTTATAACAATAGTTACTATACAACTATATTTATGGCTCCTTTTGAGGACTTGTATGGTAGGAGGTGTAGATCTCCAATTGGATGGTTTGAAGTGAGAGAGTGTTTACACTTGGGTCCAGAATGGATTTATAAGACTTTGGAGAAAGTTCACATGATAAGGAACTGGTTGCAAACATCTTATAGCCAGAAAAGATCTTATGCCGACAATAGTAAAAGGGACTTATAATTTGAAGAGGGTGATAAGGTTTATCAAAAAATTTCGCCCATAAAAAGAGTGGTGAGAATTGGAAAGAAAGGAATGTTTAATCCTTGTTATGTGGGTCCTTAGAAAATTTTTCAAAGGGTTCGCAAGGTTGCATACGAGTTAAGATTACCTAGTGAATTGGCTTCGGTTCATCCGGTGTTCCATGTGTCCATGCTTAAGAAGCGAATCGGTGGTCTCGACTCCATTCTTTCTATTGTGGGTCTAGGTGTAGAAGAGAACCTCTTCTATGAGGAGGTTTCGATTGAAACCTTGATAGACAAGTGAAAAAGTTGAGGAACAATGAGGTAGCTTCCGTAAAGGTGTTATGGAAAAACCACCTAGTTAAGGGAACAACATGGAAGGTTGAGGCTGACATGAAGCCATTTTACCCTTAAATGTTTGTTGAGTAAGGTTAGTTGTTCCTACTTCGTGTTATGACTAGGGGGTGCTCTTTGTTCATGGAAAACATGGTATCAAAGCATCAGGTCATGAGAATTGTCTTAGGGTTAAAAGTCTCACATGTAACGTCTAGTAGAACATTTTTCATCGGTGTGAGTTGTGACACATCTATGAGTGACAGGCTAAACGACGGTAAAATTTACACTTAGTTCATATACTTGAAATCACTCCTTAGAGTCGATTTCTATAAGTGTCTCTTTGTAATGCTTTTCTTATGTTTAAAAGAAATAAATACTTAAGGAAGACTCACAAGGAGAGTTAAAGAGAAGATTGTGAATGAGGGAGTTCCTACCCAAGACCCCAAGATGGACAAGATCGTCAAGGTAAGCGAATCCCAATAGCCCTGTCGCATGTGACTCAAGAATAATATAGGGCTACTATGATATTGATAACCCTATCCATGATGTCTCAAACTCAAGTCGTTAGAACTCAAGCTCAAGATATGAGTGCCCAAGTGAAAGGTATGTTAGGCAAGAGTTAATGCTAATGAGGGCACTATGGCATCTATGTTGAGAGACTTTGTGAGAATGAATCCTCCAATTTTCCTAGGCTCTAAGGTGCGATATGATCCTCTTGATTTTGTGGATGAGGTGTATAAGTGTTGTAGGAGTTACTCCGAGAGAGAAGGCGGAGTTGACTTCCTATCAATTGAAAGATATAACCCAAATTTTATTTACCCATAGAAGGCTAATAGGCCGGTAATTTCCCCGAGAAAAAACAGAAGTCAAGGTTGAGGAGTTTATCAACCTTACACAAGGTAGAATGACTGTGCAAGAGTAATCTTAGAACTTCACTCAATTTATCTAGGTATGCCCCCTTCTTTGTGTAAAACTGTAGAAATGAGATGAGTAGGTTTGTGACAGGAATATGCAACTTAGGTAAGAAAGAGTGTCTTCGGAATGCTTCACAATGACATAAACATCTCTAGATTCATGGTGCATGCTCAATCTATGGAGGAGGCTAAGCTTGAGACAAAAAATAAGTAGTTGAAAAGGTCTAGGTCTGATTAATCAAGTCAACCTAAGTCTAAGAAGAGCTTTTACAACCAAGATCTCCCATGGTGAGAAAGTATAGGGTGTCTAATCCAAATTCTCAAGGAGTAAGTGGAGGTGGTCCTTCTTTTGAGAGGTCTAAATGTACTACATCTAGGAAGCAATATTTGGGAAAATGTCTTGCCAGTATGGATGCGTACTTTGGGTGTTGAATAAAGGGGTCATAAAATAAGAGTGTGCCCAACAATTTTTGCAAAACCGAAGGCGAGAAACCAAGCTCGTCATGATGGTACAGATCTTAATGCTCCAAAGAGTAACCGTTTCTATATGCTACAAGCTAATAAAGGAGCTCATCCGGAATGAAGGTTTCGGTAAGTAATAAGTCCTCCTTGTGTTAGTGTATATGGAGATTCCATTATGTGTTCTTTTAGATTACTATTCTCTCAAGTGGGGGATAGCCTGTTCAAGAATAAGGTCATGAGAGTATATTTTTATTTTCTTTCTATTCTTACTCAAGCTTGAACTCTTAGTGTTAAAGCCACGAGTATAATTAAGAGTTGCACGTTCTCCTTATGTTATGCATGTCCTTGATGATGTTATATTTAAATAATAAGATTTGTATATGATCTATATTTTCTCATATTAGTGTGCATCTTGTATAATTTTTCTTAAAATGTTGTTCATGCATATGCGTAAGGTTAGACAAGGAAGTTCTTCCAATGAAATGAAGAATGTGATGTTTTGAAGAATAATGAGTTTGTACATGTAATTCCTATTTGCTTGTTGCGTTTTTAAGCTTGTTCGTGTGGAGTCGATATTTCCTCCTAGATGTCTGCTATATAATTATGTTTCATTCTTTGTTGTGGGCAGCTAGTCTTGTGTATTTACCCTCTATATGTTTAAAGTGTTATTCGAGGACGAATGTTCCCAAGTGGGGGATATTGTAACAACCCTAAAAATGAAAGAGGATGAACTAGAGATTCATATGTGTTTTATGATTTGGTTACTTATTAAAAATATGAGAAATAACTTTTAAATTTTGGTTTAAAGAGTTTTAAGATCAAACGTCAATGGATAATCACGACGTTAGGAAACTAGTAGTTTGAGTGTTGGTGTGTTCTAGTGTTGTGACATTGGGTTGAGTGTTGTTTGGAATCTACAATTAGTGGAAGAAACCCTTACACCTATATGGACATGTTTAGGGGTTGATCTCCTAGTTACGAGTCCCCAAGGACCACCCTAGGGTCCTTGAGGAGGATCGATGGCATAAACCACAAGATGCCAAGAAGTGTAACTTACGAAGGAGCCACGTATGGGCATTAAGTCTACTTATGCACCGTAAGTCTGCTTCGTAGGTCCACACTTATTTTTGAGGGTTTGGTATCCATTTGGGGAGTCTCTTACTAAACCTACAAAGTGCAGGATGGTCCGTAACTCCACCTACGGTCCGTAGGTGGGGGTCGTAAGTCCCTGCCAACAATTTTATCAAAGGCTCGGCCAAGCCAAGGGTGGTTTGGTAATTCCACCCTTGTACAACTAAATATTGGGCGGTTATTTTATGTATTTTAGGGTATTTTAAGAGTATCAGATAATTTAACCCTCACTTAGAGTAAAATACCTAAATCAAAACTCTTCTCACCCAAAAAGTTCTCTGTAGAACACCATTGAAACCTAGGTCAAATTCAAGATAAAAAAGAATCTTCCAAGTTCTTTCATTCACAGTTTTCATGGGATAAACCAGTGAGGTATTTTGATCCTTCATAGTCTCTCATTCAAGAAGTTCAATCAAGGTTTTCTAAAATGTTTCAATAATCAAAAACCTCAAAGTATATTTTAAGCATGGGTTCATCGGCGAAGTGTTCTAAAAGGCAGTGTCTTAAAAATTTAATGATTGATTAACGTTTTTATGATTATTTTACATGAAATTACTTGAAGAACCCACGAACTCCCTAAACTCCTAAATTGGATTATGAAGTGGGATTGTAATTAGGCTCACAAGTTGATGGAATTATAACTAGACTGAATTGTATTATTGATTCCTAGTGTTATCTATATCTATTGATGATGAATTATTGGAGAATTGAGTTATGATTATTATGGATTTGGATATTTGTATGTTAACAAGAATTCTCGTGACATTTGAATTGTTCTTGTATGGTTTGGTCCACTGATGGTGGAGATCCTTATTTTCAATGTGTGTTGTGATCATGGCTTTGAAGGCATTAGATAATTTAGTGAAGTAATGCAATGATGTATAAGTAGGGAGATGTATTGTGAAGTTATGTATGTGTTTCTTGAATTACTAGAGTATAATGTGAATGTGAAGTATGTTTGTGTGGATCATCATTAATGTAGTATGATCATGTTTAGAAGATAATGTCATGAATGATGGTTTTTATGTGAAAGGATTTCTCGCATATGTGCACACACATGAGTAAATGGATGAAGCTAATGATAAGGTAATGAATGTGAGTCTAATGAAAGGTTTCCTCAATTGTAATCTAATGAACGAATGGGGGATTTTTGGATAGATGCTTCCTCGTGAGTAGAGGTGGAGTGTCTAGTAACAATCTCAATATTCCTAAGAGCTTTCCAATGAATGAATGATGGGATGGGATGGATAGTCTCCCGTTAATGGGGGTAAAGTATTTGGTAGCAATCCACTGAATATAATGAATAAATAAAATGAAATGCATAATACTCCATGGGAACTAGTTCTAAGCATCGAAAGGATATGAAAATGAGTGGATACTTCTTTGTGAGTAGAGGCGGGGTATCTAGTAGCAACCTATTGAGATGGATGCTTTCCCGTGAGTAGAAGTGGAGTGTCTAGTAGCAATATCCTTGTCCCGTAACTGCGCGCCCGCATAAGTCTATAACTAGTGGATGCCACTTAAGCTAGAAAGAATGACCCTACCTTACGTAAGTGGGTATTCCTTATCCGGTAAGGGTTAATACCGGGATTCAATGTTAAGTCCTCATGGTCTATGAGTGTTAAAGCTTAACCCACAAGAAATGTAATGCACTATGTCTTCATAAGGGTATACTACTCAGTGTAGGTGGTGGAATGGGACGTCATCTATACATTGCACAAGTAGACATTTTGAGGGGGTCATTGTGTGTCTTTATGATGAAAATGAATGAATGAGTTCTTACATGATGTCAATGAAGCATGTTGGTCTTATGTCTAATGTTAATGAAGTTGTTATGTCTTGTTGAATGTGATGTTCCTAGTGTAAGGTGATTCTAAAGGATCACTTGGTGTGAGTAGTAGTATGGGATGCTACTTGCACATCGCACTACTGTGACGGTTTAATCTTATACGATTATTCCTATATAAGGATTATTGCTTATAATGTGTTATGTATTTATTAATGAATATGCTTGAGTGGAAAAAGGTAGTATGAAGGTCCACCTCGGGTGAGCTTAGAGTGTTTCTTAGGTGTGGATGGTGGTATGGAACATTATCCACACATTAGACAAAGTGATGCTTGAGGTTTACTTGAGGAGAAGAGGTAAAGTAAAGGTAATGGTTTATATGTGTTGAATATGTCTCGAATGTGATAAATGGCTTATGAGTTGATTAGGATTGAATACCATCTTCTTCATATTTTTACACGAAGTTTATGTTTAAGTAACTAAAGGATTCCTTCTAGTTTGATGTTCTTTTAGTTGCTATCCTCAAGCTTTGGTATGTCCTAAAATATTCAAGGGCACTTATCCTAGGAGTTTTCTTTAAATTCATGTAATGGACTTCTAGTATTTTTCTTTAAATTGTAAAGGGTCGTGTCCCTATAAAGTGGATGTCATGTATAGGATGTCTACGTCGAGACTAAGTATTTCCGATGTTTTAATAAATGAGTTTCCACTTGTTGATTTTACTGAGAAAGGTTTTAATTCCACACTATTTTTGTGCCTAAGTGATGAATGAATGCTAAGGACTTGTATAAGTCCTCTTCGAGGTCGAATACGTAGTGTTATGAATAAGGGGCACTCGGGGGTCATGACAATACTATAATTGTAAGCATTCTCTTCCAAACGGAATAAAAAACATGTCATTTCAACCTTTTCACTAATACGCAAAGTTGAGTAGTCGAGCAAGGAAAACTTTTAGTCTACTTGAAAGAAATATCTCTACAAATATATAAAGCTTTTAGTCACGATTTTTCATACATCATCTAGTTCTATGAATCCTCTTTTCAATGTAATAAAAATTACGTCATTTTGATCTTTCTACGTTGAGATATGATTTTTTTATTAAGGCCATGGGAATCTGAAACTGTCAACATTTCAGCATATGAACATCACTTATAAAATTTATCTAGAATGATTCTGATGGGTTTGAGCTATGAATTTTGGATATGTATTTATAGATTTTGATTACCAATCCTTTTATAAATTTGATGTTCTCTCATCACGATATATCTTTTGTACTAAAGTTGATAAACAACAACATCTAGGAAGAGGTTGAGGCTTAATAAATTATCAATGCATAAATATGAGTAAATAATTCTTGAAGCTTAATTATAAAAGATATGTTGAAAATAATGTGCAATATTAAAGCAATTTAAACGTTTATTTGTTATTAAAATTAAAGGCATCAACTAATCAATCAAAATTATGGAAAAAAAAAGAGCAAACATTTCTCAATGTCGATTTAGTCTTGAACTAGTTCCTTTGATCGAAACTGAAGTCAACAAGCTCATTGAAGCAAGTTTTATTTCAAAAGTCAAATATTCTACATGGATTTCAAGCATTTTACCTGAAAGAAATATGTATTGTCAAATCCGAGTTTAGGTCAACTTTAGCTATCTTAAAAATAGATGTCCTAAGGATAGATTCTCTTCCAATACCTGAGCTTATAATCGATGCCACAACAAGATGTGTGACAATGTCTTTCATGGATGTCTCATCTGGATACAATTAAATTTCCAAGGCACGAAGGGTTGTAGAATTTACTGCATTTTCACTCCTGCATATATGTTGCTTCAAAGTGATTCCCCTCGGATCAAAAAAGTTGGAGCTACTTATCAATGAGTTATGCATAATAATTTACATAACATGCTTCATAAAGATTGAGTTCTATGTTGATAAATTATTCATTAAGTCAAAAAGAGTGATAAACACTTGTACGAATTGAGAATGGTGTTCAAACGACTTAGAAGATACCAACTCAGAATGAACACTTTAAAATATGCATTTAGAGTCACTTCTAGAAACTTTCTGGGTTTTATTATTCAAATCAAGGGATTGAAATTGACCAAGAGAAGATAGATTCTAATTTGGAGATGCCTGAGCCTAAGGATATTCATTAGTCAACAAGTTTGCAGGGAAAGTTGACATGCCTTAGGAGATTTATCTCAAATCTAGCTTGGATATGTTAACCAGTGAGTCGTCTTATAAAGATAAATGTTCCTTTTTAATGGTACCAACCTTGTACCAATGCATTTGAAAACATAAAATTTTATTTGATTAATTGTCTAGTACTTTTAGATCCAATACATGAAAACCGTTGATAGTATATATTGTGGCACAAGAAAGGTAAGTAGGAGACCGTCTAACACCACAATGAATTGAAGGGAAAGAAAAGGCCCTTTATTACTAGAGTAGGACGATGACCCAAAGCGAGATCAAGTATTCACCTATTAAGAAGTTAAGTTTACCACTCATATTCTCATTTTAAAAATAATGAGAATTACTTCCAAGTTCATGTTGTACGATTTGTCTCAAGAAGAAAAACCTAGCATGTTTCTTATGTACGTACAATCCTGTCTTGAGTGATCGGCTAGCAATATGGTACCTCCAATTTCAACAATCTGAATTGTGTATCTCTCAAACGGCCGTAAAAGGACAAGAGCTGGAAGATGTATTTTCCAATCATCAAATTCGGAATTATTGGGAGCGATATATGAATTACCTGATGAACATGCAATGTTAATGGAAATCCGACCACCTTGGAAGATCTATTTTGATGGTGTTTTGCATCATGAAGGAGTCGGTGTTGAAGTAGTGTGTGTCACTTTTATTGATGATTTATTTCCACTAGTTTGATTGATTTTTAGTTCAAAAATAGTGTCATCAATGCCTATTTATGTACTTATCAAATCAATACTATTGCTTTGAATCTATGAAGGTTAAAGGACAAGAAAGGACGAATCTAGGAAAGAGAACTCAAAAACACCAAAAGGAGTGTAAACTCCCAGCTGAAGATTGCCTAGCATAAAAAGTGGAATTCCCAACAAGTCCAACCTCGCCGAAAGAAAGTGTTTGATGACAAAACATCTAGGCAAGTGAGCAAGGAAAGAATACATCAATGCACAAATAAAGAATACATCAATGATGCGCTAAATGTGAAAAGACACACTTAACTCCATCGTCAAAAGTGACATTCTTACTAGTCGAAAAGAAGGCTAAACTAGGAAAATGAGGAGGTAATCAATGATCAACTGATCAAGAAAGGCAAACTACATCGACTTCGACAAGTAGGGTTCAAACCCCAAAAGCCTGAAAGAGATAATTGGCAAGCTAGAGGAAAGAGTTTTGATTCGCCGATTGTGAAAGGAGATCCTGATATGTCACCGAGTGGGACACGAAATACATTATGAGTTAAATTTTTAAGGAAAGTATAAATTGCCCTAAGGAAATTGAAAATGTATCTTTGACCGATTCTAACTTTTTTATATTAAGAAACTGAATTTTAAGCTTTTCTCTTAATTTATGGTTCGGAAGAACATTGTAATCGATAATTATGGGTTAAATATGAGTTGAGTATTGAGGATTGTTGCTGATTTTTAACTATTTTATGGCTGGAAATATCATCTGTGCTTTTTTTTCCCTTTATAATGATTATCTAAAACCCTAAATCTAGGGGTGTGATTATGGGGTTTGGTGCTGATTTAATTTAGTGGGTCATGTGCCTTGCTCCATTTTATTGTTTTCCATCCATAAATTTGAGTTACTTAGAATGGAGAAAATAAAGGGTTTAAGGTGGAAACTTAATCCAAGACTAGATCCTCGATTGATCCTCAAAAGAGTTCAGTTAAAGTGGGTAAATACCTTAATGCTTGGAATTTAGGTTTGATTCTTGTGGTTTCCTCAAAAGAGAAATTATGGTTCAATTCTAATTGTCAAATCTATTTGAAAGAGAGATTTAAGAAAGGTTTGGTTGATTTATCATTCACATAGATGAAACCAGAAGGATATTCTTTGATATTATATTTTGAGATTGAAAGAAGATTTGTGTCATTGAAGATTACCGAGCTTATCTAGATTGTCTCTTACGTGTCTTCACCCCTCTTTTTTGTTAACTTGTGTTAATTGATTCCAAGTCTTCCTTGTTAAATTTTGTGGATCATCCACCCATTTATCTTAATTACTGTTGACACTCAATTTTGGCTCCCACATAATAATAACAATAACAATAACAATACTAAAAATAATAACAATAATATATATATATATATATATATATATATATATATATATATATATTGTAACTCTTTATCAACCGTCCAATCAAATGATCGGATGGCAGAAATTAAATAAGACTTTTTAACCTTTCCACAGATAGTACTCCTACGCCGCCCTACACTATCTTTTTCCAAAATCAAGCTTCATTAACTTTTTCCTTCCAAGACACCAGAAACTGACCCTTCCCATCAACAGTTCATCTACCAGGCAGCGTAGTCACCTTCGAACCGCCGAAAAACGGCAATTTCCGGTGGTCATTTCTTCCACCCCGTCCGCCGTCCATCAATTAATTTCCGTCGCCTTCCATTTTCTTCTATTTCCATGAAATCCAGCTTCACTTTTTCAGAAAAGGATAGACGCTCTTTACTCCTTCTCTTCTTCCCCATACATGTCGCTCCTTTGTCCCGTCAAAGAACGGCCATGGATTGTCAAAAAACTACAATTTCCGGCGGTCCCTTTCTTTATGTCTCCCCCATCACTCTTTTTTCTGATGAAAAGAGACCCCTATGCCACCTATGCCTTACCCCAAAGGATCAAAAAATCTGAAAAGTTGATGTTGATTTGATTTTAGTTGCAGCCCTTTGTTCCTAGTAACTTTTGGATTTCAAATCCGACTATGAAGTCCCTTGTCGCATATAAAAAGGAAAACGACATCCAGAGAGAAAGGGACAGAGAAGGAGAAAAAATGGAGGAGAATCACTAAAAACATCAATCCAAAAAAGATCCAGGAACGTCCAAACAAAACAATCTGAATATCGTTCTTCAACGAGTTGTTGTTCTAGTTCATAGTGAAATCTTTTGACGTCAAAGCTCTAGTTTGCTACTCCAAGAAAGGTAATTTGGTCTCCTCTTCCTTCTTTTTTATCAATGTGTTCATCACTTGATTAGAATCTGTTATTATGTGTATCTGATTCCCCTATTTTCACCCTTGCCTTAATTTCGTTTTTCTTGTATGCCTATGGCAGTAGGTGTGAGTCAAGAATCAGTGAATTATGTTACGTGTTGGTTATTATTTCATTAATTAGATTTTGTATTCATATAACTGGTTGAATATATGCCTTGCTTGTCTCACATTAGGCGTTATTCACCTAGACTCAACTTTGAGTATGGGAACTATGTAACCTAGTTTTATCACTGCTTGTTTGAATCATAACTTGAATGATAGCCGTGTCTCTCTTGCGTTTCAGCCGCTCATATCATTAATATGAACTCGAGTTAGAATCATCTTAGAAATGCAAAAGGAATATTCATATTGTTGTTTTCAAGTTCTGCGACATGATCTCATAAGACGTTTAGCCTGATTTATGTTGTTCTCTGTTGTTAAGTGTCATTCACGTTCAGCTTCTGCATTTTAAAATTTCATAAGTAACCGCATTGTTTTCGAAATTCAAATTTCACTTAAAGTTTGACAAGTTTCGGTTCTAAATTTTGTTCACTCCGTCAAGTAAAACCAAGGACGCGACATAAGCACTTACATATTAACTTGATAGAAGACCAAACTAGCTCGGGTATAATCTTGATCTATTTCGCTTCTTGTATTTCACCTTCTCTAGAAATATTTCTTATTTCTTTTCGTTACAGTGTTGTCAAATTAGGTTGTTACTCAACTCCTTTATTTTTTTTTTGGTTCACAGAATGAATGTAAGAATATTTTAACGTTAACCTAGCTTGTCACATTCTTCTGTTTATATGCCTATTTTGGGGGGTGATTAATTCGATTGAACCTACACCTTGCTCTTTATTAGATATATGGGTGATTGTAAAGCTTAAGCATATAGAATAATCAACATCAACCAAAATACACATCCATGGCATGATCATTTTTTATATGCAGGTAGGAAGACATCATATAATTAATGACGTTAATCACATAAATCTATCTTGATCACATTATAACATTCGGCTGGTTTTTTGAACTATTTTGAAGTTTAGAGGGAATGTACTTACTCACTTGGAGATCTTCACACAACCAGATCTTTTTTCTTTATTTGAATCTTTCCTTTTTTCATAGCCTTAAAATAATAGGATATCTGTAGATTATATAGCACCATGAACTAGTAAGGATGACTGATCTTTTATCATCAAGTCTCTTATTTTGTTGTGCGGAATTTGAGATAATACGAGAAAATATAAACGCGAAAAACAAAACAACAGATTTACGTGGTTCACCAATAAATTGGCTACGTCCACGGGAAGAGAGGGAGCAGTTTTATTATGGATAGGCAAAAACAGAATTACAGAATAGGGTTTGCCATAGCGTCTATATATATATATAGTGCTAAGCTACGCCCTAACAGGCTTGGGCCCAACATACAGAATTGACAGAAAATTAAGGGCCCAATACAACAACATTGTATACCGTTGGGTCGGGGGCGTCTCCGCCCCCCAGGACCCCCAGGCCAGGGTGCGCGTCGCCCCCCAGGACCCCCCGACTCGCTGACCGGGCAGCGAGACCCCCGTCCTTTCTGTTTGTAGCGGGTCCGATTCAAGGCATTCAACAAATCTCCACCTTGACTTGAATTCTCCGAACAGATTCTTCAGACGCACTATGATAGTGCCAGGCCTCCCCCTCTTCCTCAGAGTTGCCCCGCAGGGCAATTAACAGCTTCTGATGTTGAGCAAGTCCAAACAGTGTTGAAACTTGCTCTGTGGAACCGGCTTTGTGAACATATCAGTAGGATTATCAGCAGTTCCTACTTTCTTCACCTTGATTCTCTTCTCACTTCTCAGAAAATGATACCTTACGTCAATATGTTTGGTTCTCTCATGATGGACTTGATCCTTGGCTAGACAAATTGCGCTCAAACTATCACAATACACCGTAGCCTGATCATGATGCAGACCAAGATCACTAACCAGCCCTTTCAACCAAATCCCTTCTTTTGCAGCCTCTGTCAAGGCCATGTACTCCGCTTCCGTAGTAGAAAAGTCACTGTAGGTTGCAAAGTTGCCTTCCAACTGACGACAGATCCTCCAAGGGTAAACACATAGCCAGTCATCGATCTTCTTGTGTCAACATCTCCAGCATAGTCTGAATCAGAATAGCCAGTAACCAAGCACTGAGTATCACCTCCATAAATGAGACCAACGTCAGATGTACCTCTAAGGTACCGGAAAATTCTCTTCACAGCCTGCCAATGTTCTCTCCCTGGTTGTCCCATGAATCTGCTCACTACACTGACTGCATGTGCTAAATCTGGCCTTGTACAGACCATAGCATACATCAAACTTCCTACGGCACTGGCATAAGGGACTCGTGACATATACTCCTTCTCTTCTTCTGACTGTGGAGCGAACATGGCAGTGAGATGGATATTGGCAGCACTGGGGGTATCAATGGGCTTAGATGAAGACATGCCAAACCTCGCCAAGACCTTCTGAATGTAGCTTCTCTGTGACAAGAAAAGTTTCCTTCTCTCTCTGTCTCTAATGATCTCCATCCCTAAAATCTTCCGAGCGGCTCCCAGATCCTTCATCTCAAACTCAGCACTAAGTAAACCCTTCAGCTTCTGAATGTCATACTTCTTCTTTGCAGCTATCAACATATCATCTACATAAAGCACCAGATAGATGAATGAATTATCATTGAGCCTATTGTAGTAGACACAACAATCATATGAGCTCCGAGTATAGCCCAACTTCACCATATAGCTGTCAAACCTTTTATACCACTGCCTTGGAGACTGCTTAAGTCCATATAAGGACTTCTTCAACTTGCAGACGTGATTTTCCTTCCCTGGAACTTGGAAACCATCCGGCTGAGTCATGTATATCTCTTCCTCCAACTCTCCATGTAGAAACGCTGTCTTCACATCAAGTTGTTCAAGCTCCAGATTCTGATGTGCAACTATCGCTAGTAACACTCGGATGGAAGTATGTCTGACCACTGGTAAGAAGATCTCATGGTAGTCCACTCCCTCTCTTTGGTTGAAACCTCTGGCAACAACCCTGGCTTTATACTTGACTCCTTCTGCTGGTGATATCCCTTCCTTCTTCTTGAAAACCCATTTGCAAGTAATAATCTTTCTCCCCGAAGGCTGTATGACCAGATCCCATGTCTGATTCTTGTGTAGGGACTCCATCTCATCTCCCATAGCAGCAAACCATTTTTCAGAATCAGGACTTAAAATGGCTTCTTTGTAAGTAGACGGCTCGGATGTATCTACCTCTTCAGCAACCTGCAGTGCATAACCCACCATGTCCTCAAAACCATACCTCGTAGGTGGCCGAACTCCAACCCTCCTTGGCCGATCATGAGCTATACTATGATGGATATCTGATGGCATAGATTCTGGAATATCAGTTTCTGTCTGTGGCTCTTGATCCTCCTCTTCAGGTTCCTTTAAATCGCTCTCGTTTTGAATGACTTGAAACTCCACCTGTTTGTCAAGACTCCCAGTTTCTGACGTAGTTGTAGGCTTCACAATGGTTCTAAGCAGAGAACTTTCATCAAAGACAACGTTCCTGCTCATAATAACCCTCTTTTCTGCTGGAGACCAGATTCTGAAACCTTTCACTCCATCTCCGTAGCCCACAAATACTCCCTTTTTAGCTCTTTGTTCTAACTTACCTTCACTGACGTGATAGTAGGCCGTACAACCAAAAGCTTTCATATTTGAATAATCAGCAGCTTTTCCTGACCACATCTCCATAGGTGTCTTGCACTGTATGCCTGTATGTGGTCCGCGGTTAATCAAGTAGCAAGCTGTACTAACCGCTTCTGCCCAGAATCTTCTATCTAGCCCAGCATTAGAGAGCATGCACCTTGCTCTCTCCAGAAGTGTTTGATTCATCCGCTCAGCTACACCGTTCTGTTGTGGTGTATTTCTGACTGTACGATGTCGAGCAATCCCTTCATCCTTACAGAATTGATCAAATTCAGACCAACAGAATTCCAGCCCATTATCAGTTCGCAACCTCTTGATCTTCTTCCCTGTTTGATTTTCCATCAAAATTTTCCACTCCTTGAACTTCTGGAAAGCTTCACTTTTATGCTTCATCATGTACACCCAAGTCATCCTTGAGTAGTCATCAATAATGGACACAAAAAATCTGCAGCCTCCCAAAGACTCAACACGGCATGGACCCCAGCAATCAGAATGGATATAATCAAGTGTGCCTTTTGTTCTATGAATGGCCTTTGGAAACTTGTTGCGATGTAGTTTTCCAAAAACACAATGTTCACAAAACTCTAGGCTCTTAACCTTATGACCAGCAAGAAAATCCTCCTTTGACAGAATTTGCATCCCTCTTTCACCCATATGACCAAGTCTCATGTGCCATAACTTAGTCATATCCTTCTGGTGAAATTCTGACGATGCAACATGGGCTGAACCTGTAACCGTGGAACCTTGTAGAAAATACAAAGTACCACGCATGACACCTTTCAGAATCAGATTTGAACCCTTCCAGACCCGCAAGACTCCATCTTTTCCCGACCAGCTGAATCCCTTGCTGTCCAAAAGACTGAGAGATATTAGATTTTTCGTCATCAATGGAACGTGCCTGACCTCGCTCAATGTGCAAAATCTACCGTCATGTGTCCTTATCTTGATCGAGCCTGTCCCAACCACCTTGCAGAGAACTGTTGACCATCGAGATGCTGCCTCCGTCTACCTGCTCATAAGTCGTGAACCACTCTCTCCTAGGACAGATGTGATAGGATGCCCCAGAATCGAGAACCCACACATCTGAATGATGAGTGTGCTCATCCGCAACTAGGGCAATATCTTCTTCAGAATTGGTGTCTTCTTCAGCAACAGCAGCAGACACTGATTGTTTTTCCGATTGCTTCTTCTTCTTCGGACAATCAAATTTCCAATGTCCCTTCTCCTTGAAGTAATTACAAACATCATCCGGCTTTGCACCCTTCGACATCGGCTTATTTTTCTTTCCGCCGTTTTTCCTTCCCTTTCCGCTACTGGTGAACAGACCGGAAGGCTGTATGTCCGTACTTGTGCCGTTAGCTTTGTGCCGTAATTCCCTGCTATGAAGGGCCGATCTGACTTCTTCCAGTGACACAGTATCTTTCCCAACAATGAACGATTGAACAAAATTCTCAAACGACATTGGGAGAGATACTAACAGAATCAGGGCAGCATCTTCATCCTCGATCTTCACATCGATATTACGCAATTCTAATAACAAAGTATTCAATTGCTCTAAGTGTTCCCTGAGTTGTGTACCTTCAGCCATTCGTAAACCGAATAGACGTTGTTTCAGAAGCAGCTTGTTGGTTAGAGATTTTGTCATGTACAAACTCTCCAGCTTCAACCACAGACCAGCAGCAGTCTCTTCATCTGAGACCTCCGTGATGACGTCATCCGCGAGACACAGCATGATCGTCGAGTGCGCCTTTTCCTCCAGAATCGCCATCTCAGGAGTAACGACGGCGTTCTTGTCTTTCGACAACGGCGCCCAGAAACCTTGCTGTTTCAACAAAGCCCGCATCTTGATCTGCCATAAACTGAAACTGTTCCTCCCTGTGAATTTGTCGATTTTCACGTTCAAAGCAGACATCTCGAATTCTCAAAGAACACCGATTAACCGAGAGGCTCTGATACCAATTTTTTGTGCGGAATTTGAGATAATACGAGAAAATATAAACGCGAAAAACAAAACAACAGATTTACGTGGTTCACCAATAAATTGGCTACGTCCACGGGAAGAGAGGGAGCAGTTTTATTATGGAGAGGCAAAAACAGAATTACAGAATAGGGTTTGCCATAGCGTCTATATATATATATAGTGCTAAGCTATGCCCTAACAGGCTTGGGCCCAACATACAGAATTGACAGAAAATTAATGGCCCAATACAACAACATTGTATACCGTCGGGCCGGGGGCGTCTCCGCCCCCCAGGACCCCCAGGCCAGGGGGCGCGTCGCCCCCCTGGACCCCCCGACTCGCTGACCGGGCAGCGAGACCCCCGTCCTTTCTGTTTGTAGCGGGTCCGATTCAAGGCATTCAACATATTTGTTATTAAGGATTAAAGTTTTAAACTCCATCCTAGTTGCTCGTGTTTAACCCTTGCTGCTAACCCAAGAAGATTTAGCATTAATTGCTTAATATGATTGAGTTGTGGTGTAATATTTTTCATATCTTTTAATCTGCTGTAAGATAGTCGTATCTCATTTTTGTTGGGTTATCCCACATCGGAAGTGGAAGGGGCTGGTGGTCAATTTATAAGTGTGAGGGAAAGCCTCAACCTTTGAGCTAGCTTTTGGGTTGAGAAGGTCCAAGACCACCCATTATTTTAGTCAACTTTAGCTATTCAATTGGTACAAGCAATTGTTAAATTGAATAGTAATTGGAGTTGAAAAGAAAAGATTTGGTAGTTGGCAAATTGGTAAGATTTGCAACCATTTTTTACTTTGCTATGTTTACATATGTCATTAGTGACATAGGTATGGTTTTATCCTCCTATAAATAGAGCATTTTTGCTCATTTGTAGAAGACACCAAGTTAGAGAGAAAAACCATTTTGAGAGCAAAGTGAGGTATTCCATAGACTATACAAGAAAATAGTCTGTGAAGAAAAATAGAGTGTGAGCGATATTTTAGTAAGACAGAAACCAAAAGAGTGTTGTTCCTTTTGAATGTGTATTAGTCACTTTGAGTATTGTATTCGTGACTACACAGTGTAAAATTCCTTACTATAGTAATATCAATTGCTCCTCTTAGTCCGTGGTTTTTTCCCTTACTCAGAAGGGTTTCCACGTAAAATTCTTGGTGTCATTATTTTTCGATTTTATTTCTATTACTTTTACCATATATATTTTTGTGCTTCTCCACATTTTCCCAACAAACTGGTATCAGAGCCAAGGTTTTATCTGAGTATGCTCTGTGGTTGCAGCACAGTCTGAACTTCCACATTAGAAAAGATTTACTTTGATTTGCGATAACTATATTCTTTTGGGGAAACAATGGAAGCCAACACAAGTAGAATGGTTACTTTGAATGGTGTTAATTATGCCATTTGGAAGGGGGAAATGGAAGATCTGCTTTATGTTAAGAATTTTTATAAACCAGTATTTACCACTGTAAAGCCTGATAATATGACAGATGAAGAGTGGAGTCTGTTGCATAGATAGGTTTATGGATTCATTAGGCAATGGGTCGACGATAATGTGTTGAACCATATCTCTGGAGAAACACATGCTCGAACCCTTTGGGAGAATCTTGAAAGTTTGTATGCTCGAAAGACTGGCAACAACAATATGTTCTTAATAAAGCAGATGTTGAGTTTGAAGTATCATGATGGTTCTCCGATGACAGACCATCTGAATAATTTTCAGGGGATTATGAACCAATTATCTGCTATGGGTATCAAATTTGATGAAGAAATTCAAGGCTTGCTTCTTCTTGGTTCCCTACCAGATTCTTGGGAAACATTTAGAATGTCATTGTCAAATTCTACTATGGATGGTGTAATCTCTATGGATTCCACCAAGATTAGTGTCTTGAACGAAGAGATGAGAAGAAAAACTCAAGGTTCCTCTTTGTCGGATGTCCTGATAACTGGCCCAGGGGGAGAAATAAAACTCGTGGTTCTCAGCATAGAGAACAAAATAGGAGCAAATCCAATGGCAGACTTAAGGATATTTAGTGCTATCATTGTGGCATGAAAGGGCACACAAAGAAGTTCTGCAGGAAGTTGAAGAAGGAGAACAAAAACAAAGAGGAAACTAAAGAAGATGGCAATGAAAACTGCCTAGCCACCGTCACCACCGAAGATCTTGTTACCGTTCTTGATGCAAACATGATAAATATTGCTTGTGATGAGTCAAGCTGGGTTGTGGACACTGGTGCCGCATCTCATGTGACATCAAGGAAGGATTTTTCCTCTTACTACACTCCTGGTGATTTTGGAACCTTGAGTATAAATAATGAGACTGTTTCTAAGGTGGTTGGTATTGGTACAATTTGTTTGGAAACTAGTGTTGGAACTAAACTAGTTTTGAACAATGTGAACATGCTCCTGATGTTCGTCTGCACCTAATTTATGTTGGTGTTTTAGATGATGAAGGATATGTTAGTACTAACGGTGATGGAAAATGGAAACTCATTAAGGGTTCCTTTGTTGTGGTTCGTGGTAACAAACGTCGTGGTCTATACTGGAATACAGCCTTTGCTTGTGTTGATATGGTGAATGCGGTTGAGAGCGATAGCTCTTCAACATTATGGCACAAGAGGCTTAGCCACATTAGCGAGAAAGGACTTAATGTTCTAGCCAAGAAGAAATTATTGTCAAATTTCCAAAGTGCTAAATTAGAAAAATGTGAGCACTGCTTGGCTGGTAAACAAAATAGAGTTTCCTTTAAGTCCTTCCCTCCTTCGAGAAAGACAGAGTTGCTTGAGTTAGTGCACTCTGATTTATGTGGTCCAATGAAGACAAAGACATTGGGTGGTGCACTTTACTTTTTCACTTTCATTGATGATTGCTCGAGAAAACTTTGGGTCTATGTCTTGAAGACTAAAGACCAACTGTTAGGTGTCTTTAAGAAGTTTCAGGCTTCTGTTGAAAGAGAAACTGGAAAGAAATTGAACTGTATTCGTATTGATAATGGTTGTTAATATTGTGGACCATTTGATGAATACTGCAAGCATCAAGGTATTAGACACCAGAAGACTCCTCCCAAAACTCCTAAGCTTAATGGTTTGGCTGAGAGGATGAACAGGACCTTGATGGAAAGAGTTAGATGTTTGCTTTCTGAAGCAGAGTTGCCAAACTCATTTTGGGGTGAGGCTTTATTTACCGCTGCACATGTTATTAATCTATCTCCAGCTGTTGCTTTGCAAAGTGATGTACCAAATAGTATTTGGTATGGAAAGGATCTTTCCTATGACCATTTGAGAGTATTTGGTTGCAAAGCTTTTGTACATGTGCCGAAAGATGAGAGGTCAAAATTAGATGCCAAGACAAGGCAATGCATCTTCATTGGATATGGCCTAGATGAATTTGGTTACATGCTATATGATCCAATTGAAAAGAAAATTGTGAGAATCCGTGATATTATTTTCATGGAGAATCAAACAATTGAAGATATTGACAAAGCGGAGAAGGTAGAATCTTCAAATTTTGATGGTATAGTCCATCATGATTAAGTTCCTCACACAAGTGTGCATGATGTTATTGGGTTTGATAATCATGGTGACGCCCAGAATCATGTATCAAATCAACATGTTGATGTTGATAATAACAATGATATTGTTATTGATGATCCTGTTGTTCATGAAGTTGTCGACGAATCAAATATTCCGCTTCTAAGGTCCACAAGAAAGCGGTTTCCTTCCTCCCGTTATTCACCCAATGAGTATATGTTACTCACTGACGGGGGAGAACCTGAATTTTATGAGGAGGCCATGGAAGATGAGCACAAGAATCAATGGATTGAAGCCATGCAAGACGAGATGAAGTCTTTGCATGAGAACCACACTTATGAGTTGGTAAAATTGCCCAAGGGCATGAGAGCTCTGAAGAACAAGTGGGTGTTCAAAGTTAAAGTTGAAGAACACAACTTGAAGCCCAGGTACAAAGCTAGATTGGTTGTTAAGGGATTCGGTAAAAGGAAAGGTATTGACTTTGATGAAATATTTTCTCCTGTTGTGAAAATGTCCTCGATTCGCACAGTTCTGGGTTTGGCTGCTAGTCTTAATTTGGAGATTGAGCAGATGGATGTGAAGACGGCTTTCCGTCGCGGTGACCTAGAAGAAGAGATTTAAATGGAACAACCTGAGGGCTTCAAACTAGATGGTAAATAAAATTTTGTATGCGAACTCAAAAAGAGTCTCTATGGCCTAAAAAAAGCTCCTAGACAGTGGTACAAATAGTTTGAATATGTTTTGGGGGAGCAAGGCTATAAGAAGACTTCTTCAGATCATTGCGTATTTGTACAAAAATTTTCTGACAATGATTTTATCATACTTTTGCTGTATGTGGATGATATGTTGATTGTGGGCAAAAATAATTCCAAGATTAAAAGGCTAAAGAAAGAGTTGTGTAAGTCTTTTTCTATGAAAGACTTGTGTCATGCCAAGAAAATTTTGGCCATGAAAATTACTCGTCTTAGAGATAAAAAGAAGATTTATTTGTCCCAGAAGAAGTACATTGAACGCGTACTGGAGCGCTTCAATATGAAGAATGCTAAGCCTGTTAGTATACCTCTTGCTGGTCATATGAAGTTGAGCAAGAATATGTGTCCTACAGCTAGGGAGGAAAAAGAGAACATGGCCAAAGTTCCATATTCCTCCGTCGTCGGAAGTCTAATGTATGCAATGGTGTGCACTAGACCTGATATTGCTCACGCAGTTGGTGTTGTCAGTAGATTTCTCAAAAATCCGAGAAAAGAGCATTGGGAAGCTGTGAAATGGATACTCAGGTATCTCAGAGGAAGCTTAGATGAATGCTTGTGTTTTGGAGCATCTAATCCAATCTTGAAAGGCTATACAGATTCTGATATGGCAGGTGACCTTGATAACAGAAAATCCACTACTAAATATTTGTTTACTTTTTCAGGGGGAGCTATATCATGGCACTCACAGTTGCAGAAGTGTGTTGCACTATCTACAACTGAAGCTGAGTATATTGCGGCTACTGAAGCCGGCAAAGAGATGATATGGCTAAAGGGATTTCTTCAAGAGCTTGGTTTGAATCAGATGGAGTATATTGTCTATTATGACAGTCAGAGTGCAATAGACTTGAGCAAGAACTCCATGTACCATGCAAGAACAAAACACATTGACGTTAGATATCATTGGATTCGTGAGAAAGTGGAGAATGAATCATTTCACGTCAAAAAGATTCACACAAGCGAAAATCCTGCAGATATGCTGACCAAGATGATACCAACAGACAAGTTCGAGTTATGCAAAGAACTTGTGGGCATGAGCTCTCTCTAAAGAAGTTGAAGATACCTTCTTCCAGTAAATGGGACTGGAGGGGGAGATTTGTTGAATCCATCCCATTGTTTTAGTCAACTTTAGCTATTCAATTGGTACAAGCAATTGTTAATAATGAATAGTAATTGGAGTTGAAAAGAAAAGATTTGGTAGTTGGCAAATTGGTAAGATTTGCAACCTTTTTTTACTTTGCTATGTTTACATATGTCATTAGTGACATAGGTATGGTTTTATCCTTGTATAAATAGAGCATTCTTGCTCATTTTTAGAACACACCAAGTTAGAGAGAAAAACCATTTTGAGAGCAAAGTGACGCATTCCATAGACTATAGAAGAAAATAGTCTGTGAAGAAAAATAGAGTGTGAGCGATATTTTAGTAAGACAGAAACCAAAAGAGTGTTGTTCCTTTTGAGTGTGTAGTAGTCACTTTGAGTATTGTATTCGTGACTACACAGTGTAAAATTCCTTACTATAGTAATATCAATTGCTCCTCTTAGTCCGTGGTTTTTTCCCTTACTCAGAAGGGTTTCCACGTAAAATTCTTGGTGTCATTATTTTTCCATTTTATTTCCATTACTTTTACCATATATATTTTTGTGCTTGTCCGCGTTTTCCTAACAGTTTTGACTATGTAACACGGCTTGATTCCCAATTCCTTCCATTTTTGATTGTTTTGATTTTCAGAAAAAGCAGAAAATGTTTCTCCGCGACTTATCTAAATTGGTTAACACGATGATACGTACGGGTTAATTTGGTTTGAGAATATTATTGGAAAGGCATAATACATATATTGGACCCTAAACTTGATTTCAAATTTTAACTTTGACCTCCAAGTTTCACAATGCACAAATAGACACTTTTATTATCCAACTTTTAAATGAATAAACACATGAGTCCTACATGGCAAAATACACTTAGGACACCACAGAGGACAAAAAAATGACAAGTAGGATGACATTTAGGACATGTGTGTTTATTTGTTCAACTTTATACAAGTTTAAGAGTCTGCTTGTGCACATCCAAAGTTGAAGGACACAAATGTGATTCGAAGCCAAGTTAAAGGGCATAATTATGTATTATGCCTATTGGAAATGTATGGCATGAGTGACTAACCGCTGGAGACATTTGTTGACTTGAATTCTTTTGTTTCCCTGAAGTTTAAAGTTGAGTTGGCTTAAATTTGAAATGCTCGATTCTCTCAAATTTTTCCATTAAGTATACCTTGTCTGGCTTCTGATCCATCTTATCATTGGCATCTCGGTTTCTTTCAATTTGAAATTTAGTAAGAATGTCCTCCTCAATTATCTACTATATTCGTGCAATTTAACCGGTAACATGTGTCATGCTAATCCTTTTCTTTTCTTTATTTCACATGTACACTCGGGAGCGCATATTGGAGTTAGTATATGACTCCATCTCTGTCCAAACCAGGGAAAAGGCTAATAGCAGCATAAGCTCGTGCCTAGCAGCCTGTAGTGTCCAGCGCTTCCTTCCCACATCAATGTTTAATGTGTTTTATATATACATATATGTGTTGCTATCTTGACTAACATTTTCCATATAAATATTTTATATTTATATTTATGCTTGCTTTTGTTTTTGGGTTTCTAGAAACCAATTGAGAACAATAGTAAGATGTAGTCTCCCATCGCTCTAGATATTGGACTTAGTATGTTTGTCTTGCATAGGATGACGCTTACTAACGTACTTTTCCTTCGTTACTTAACATATCTTTCGGTCGTGAAAGTTTAACCCTTTAGAAATAGATTTGGGAGTAGTCGTTTATTGCTTTAAAGAAGAATATATCAATTAAAAATGGTTTAAATAAGAATTTACAGCATTTTTTTAGCAAGTTAACGATTTGCAGATTTTGAGATTCAAAATTGCCGATTTTAGCTCAAAATTCCAAATTTTAGGAGGTAAAAATTTTGCAGATTTCAACAGCCTTACGGGCAGATTTTTTAGTACAAAAAATGTGCATTTTTGAAACAAAATCGCTTTATCAAAATTCCAAATTTTTGAAGTTACAAGTGGCAGCTTTGAGCAGTTTTATGTGCAGATTTTTTGGTGCAAAAAATGTGTCATTTTTTTGGAGCAAAAACGCCCTGTTATCTGAGTTTTTATGCCATTTTTTGTCTTAAAATTGTAGATTTTTAGCTTAAAAGTTGCAGATTTTTAGTGTGAAAATGTGGCTTTAAACATGCTCTTCTAAGCAGATTTTAGCTTTAAAAGTGCAGATTTCAACTTGAGAGAAACGCAGTGTTTTATCTCAAAGAGTGCAATGTTTTTAGCACCAAAAGTACAAAGTTTTTGAGTGTAAAAGAGTGCTGAATTTTATCTCAAAATGTCCTGACTTGAGCACAAAATGCAGATTTTTTAAATTAAAGATGCAGTTTGTTTTAGCTCAAAAATTGCAGATGTTTAGCTCTAAAGGGTGCAGATTTTGAAATTAAAACATCACATTTAGGAGCTTCAAAGTATAGCTAAGTTATCTATTAAATTCAATACCTTGAAGACAAGATACATATTTTTAGAAATTATGAAAATGAGAATGTAAGTTGGTAGATAGGTCTCAATAGTTAGGCCCATTTTATATTTTACATCTTCCCTTTTGGACAATATATTTATTAATATCACTTTTTCAAATCAAAATATTACAAATACTATTTAATTTCTTAACAAATTATTTTCTGAATTTAGATATGGCAATAGGTTCAAAATACAAGGTAGATACATATATACGTCATACGCAGAAAAGTACAAATCTATATTTTTAGTTTTTCTCTATCTGTAACTTATTATGTTGTTCCACTTCATATATTTTTTTTATATCTCCTATCACTTTTACAAATGTTATTTATATTCTTTATAATTTATAAATCTCTACATTTTAATGTATACATTATTTTACTACATATTTACACCCAATTTTATTTATTTTCTTTTACGTCTTAAAACTATATATCAGTAAAAATAACAAAAATTTATATTTTCAACATTTATATTGGATATATTTATATAAGACACATCTCTACTCTTTTAACACAAAATTTTCATACACTTTTAGCACATTTATTTATTATTCTTACCTTATAATAAACATTCTAATATTAATTTTATTTGATGGACATATATATGCCGTACCTTGTGTATTACTCTTTTCTTAAAACTAATAAAATTTAACTTATCATTTTTTTAAAATAAACAAGTTTTTCAAATCATATTTTCCTAAATTGAGTTTAAGGACTATCTTCGGGTCTGCTCTAAGGGATGCTTAACACCTTCCACTTGAAGCCCTTACTCTGACTCTCACTGGTTTCGCAAATCAAAACGGAGTTTACGTTTACATAAAAAATGATTTTCCTAGTATTTTCCTTAAAATTTAGATGGCGACTCCAAAACATAAAACAACATTTTTTTCCAAAAGTCAAGAGTGTCAGCATATTATGTTGTAAACTATTTAGGTTGGTTCGGAATAGGTTGCGACAATTACTACAATGAAATAGTTGCATTTTAATTTTCCTCATTAAATTATTTTCATATAATCATTCCCTGTGAGATTTGACCCCGACTTTTTGTTGGGTATTTTTATTGCTAATGGTTACTTACTCTTCTAATTATTTTTAGCGAATTTAAGATGTATCAATAGTGGCTCTTCTACGAGGGAGTGGTAGCTTCGAATTCAGTTTGTGTAGTTAATATGTAAGCTTATTTAGTTGTAGTGAAATACATTTACGCTTGGTGGTGAGCCTATTTGCAGATAGAAAAATGAGTGTACATAGTAACAATGATTCTATTCGCTATGGGCAGAACAATGAGATATGACATAGATGACATAATCTGAATGTAATCATGAGTTATGGAGCAATTTGATACCCCCTACTTGTTAGGATCGAAATAAGCAGGAGTAAACGCGGAAGCTAGTAAAGCAAACCTCGACAGACCACGAGTAAGAAGATAACGAGAAACATACCAAAAGACATAGAGATTTAACTTGGTTCGGTCAATCGACCTACGTCCACAAAGGAGATGAGCAATCCACTATAAATATTTGAGTACAAAATACAGAGAGAAACAACCTCAATCAATTCACTCGGAATACATGGGAGGTTCACACAAGCGATAACGTACCAAGCTTTTGAGCCACAAATTCTCCCTCTAACCAAAACTCTCAAAGCCCTTAAGACTACATTGTGAATGCTGATTAAGTTAGAAGGAACATGCCTCTATTTATAGAGTCCTAAACCTTTTCCTACAAGAAAAGGATTAGTCAATCCAAAACATTTTCCTACAAGGAAAACCTATTTACGATAAGAAATTTAGGGAAAATAAAACCCAACAAATCTACCCCTTGGCCTGAATTTCTGACAGAATAAATTTGTCCACCTTCTTTACTGAATTTTCAACAACTTGCTTCTCCTCTCCATAATATCCTTTGCAAAATTTGTGTCTCAACACAAAGAATCTCTTCGAAACAATTTCTCCAACAAAATCTTCATTACTGTCAAAAAGGTTACTGCTAGAACTAAACCGCCAAGTTGAACACATCTTTCTAACCTGGTTCAATCATCGATTATCGAACCACTGAACCTCACTCCGTCATTGAATCTGGCGCTGATACCACTTGTTAGGATCGAAATAAGAAGGTGTAAACGCGGAAGCTAGCAAAGCAAACCTCGAAAGACCACGAGTAAGAAGACAACGAGAAATATACCAAAAGACACAGAGATTTAACGTGGTTCGGTCAATCGACCTACGTCCACAAAGGATATGAGCAATCCACTATAAATATGAGAGTACAAAATATAGAGAGAAACAACCTCAACCAATTTACTCGGAATACATGGGAGGTTAACACAAGCGATAACGTATCAAGCTTGTGACACACAAATTCTCACTCTAACCAAAACTCTCAAAACCCTTAAGACTACATTGTGAATGCTGATTAAGTTAGAAGGAACATGCCTCTATTTATAGAGTCCTAAACCTTTTCCTACAAGAAAAGGATTAGTCAATCCAAAACCTTTTCCTACAAGGAAAACCTATTTATGGTAAGAAATTTAGGGCAAATAAAACCCAACACTACTCAGGGGAATACGACATTCACCGTGCACAATATTGCAGTTGCTCCATATAATAGAGATGTTTGATTGTCTTGCCCATGAAAACCCCCACGACCACCTCCAAAGATTTGTGAATATTTTTGGGTCCTATTAGAAGCATTACTCAAGAGTATAACAACAGGTTAGCACTATTTGTTTCTCCTTAATGGGTGAAGCAACAAAATGGTTGTTCGAATTACCAAAAGATGTTATCACTTCGTGGAAGGAACTCATTTAAAGGTTTTTCCCTCCCGCGTGAATGGTGAAGTTGAGAGATGGTATTTAAAACTTCAAGACAAAAAATGATGATCCTTTTCATGAAACATGGTTGTGTTTCCAAAGATGAATATTACAATTTCCAAATCATAGTATTCCGGATAAGTTGTTGTTGTAATATTTTTAGTGGCGTCTTGACATTGTGAACAAAGGATTTGTTGCTCAACTCATTAAAGGGGAATAGTATGGAGACCATTTGCAGGATGCTCGATGAATTGACGAAAGTCAAGAAAGCTTGGCATACAATTGAAGACCAAGCATCTCCTCCTCAAATGGGTATGACAAAAGAACAAGAAGATAAGATTTGATAACATGAAGAGAAAATGTATAAGGTGGAGGCGCAAATTGATATATTATCAAAACATGCGTCAGTTCATGAAATTAAAAAAAAAGACAACAAACCTACCAGAAATGCGCCCGAACCAAAGAGTTGCTAGCCAAAAATTTTGATAAGGTGGAGGGATCTGATATAATGTTGTAGGAGATGAGGAGTGATTTATCACTGTGGACAAATATGGTTACTGCTCATTCATCGTCTATTAAGCAACTTGAAGAGAATATGCGTCTGCTTGCCACTATCGTGTGCTCAAGTTGAAAAAAGTATTTGCTAATCATATGGTTATCGGACAACAAATAGATACCCAAGTGCCAGTGGTAATAACTCAAATTGGTAAGGGGTTGCATAATTAGACATTGATTGACAAACTTGATTGTAAGAATGTGGCTGTCGATTATGAGCCACCCAAGCAAGGGGATGAACCCTCAATTGAGGATGTTGAGAATGATCCAAAAGCAAGCGAGCATGATGGTAATGTCTATAAAGTAGAACCCAACGTGCACTTCATTGATCATATATTTAGGTACTTATACAAGAGTTTATACATAGACAATTACATAAATAACCCTTAGTAGATACATTAACTAATACCTAAATACCATACTTATCATTCCCCCTCAAGTTGAACCAGGTAGAAGGTTCAATTTGCAACGTAAATCACAAAACCGATCCTTCAAGAGAGGCTTGGTAAGAATATCCGCAAGCTGATCATGAGAAGAAATATATTGAACCCAAAGTTCCTTTTTCTGTAAAATATCTCGAATAAAGTGAAAATCTATCTCCATATGTTTAGTGCAAGAGTGAAACGCCAGGTTAGCTTTAAGATAGGTTGCACTTAAATTATCACACCACAATGAAGGTAACGAACCAGAAGAAAGATCAATTTCTTTCAACAATAGACGAATCCATAGAAGTTCACGTGTGGCAGCAACAAGAGAGAGATATTCGGCCTCAGTAGTAGAGCGTGAGACAGATCGTTATTTGCGAGAACACCAAGAAACAAGAGACGAACCTAAGAAAATTGCAAAACCAGTAGTAGACTTCCGATCATCTATACATCCTCCCCAATCACATCACAATATCCTTGTAGTTGCTGAGAGTTTAGATATCGCAAGATACGCTTAACTGCTGCTCAATGTTTCTCTGTCAGAATATGCATGAATTGACAAGTTTATTCACCGAGAAGGAAATAGCAGGTCTAGTGAAATTGAGATACTGTAAGCCACCAATAATACTTCGATAAAGACTTTCATCAAGAAATTGAGTACTTTCACCGTTGTGCTGTTTATTGTTAGGGCACATGGGAGTACAAATATCACTGCAAGTTATCATGTTACTATGTTCAAGAGATCATGTTTATATTTATACTGATGCAACAACAACCCATCAGATCGTTATGTAGCTTCAATACTTTAAAAGTAATTAAGCTTGCCCAAGTTTCGCGAGGAAAATTGCATTTCTAACTCTTGAAGCGATGATGAAACGAGATGCATAGACGTTCCCAAGAATATAATGTCATCAACACATATCAAACAAAATAAGTTTTTCAGTGCCCATAGTTCTAAAAAAGAGTGAAGAATCTGAGCCTTAGAAACCAAGCTCAAACAAGGCACCCGTCGAACACTTATTGCATACTCTAGGAGCCTGTTTAAGGCCATAAATAGACTTCTCTAGCTTGCATATGTAATTAGGAAGATTAGGATCAACAAAACCTGGTTGTTGAACCATGTATACATCCTCCTCTAGATTACCATGCAAGAACGCGTTAGAGATATCAAGTTGATTAACACTCCATCCCTGTGACACGACAATAAAAAGCAATAGTCAAATAGTGGTTGGTTTCACAACAGGACTGCATGTATCATCAAACTCATTTACAAGATGTTGATAAATACCTTTGGCAACTAATCTGGCTTTATGTCGATCAATGGATCCATCTGGTTTTTTTTGTCTTGAAAACCCATTTACAACCAATGATATTTGTAGCTTGATGAGGTGGAACCAACCTCCAAGTACCAGTTGCAATGAGCGCATTATATTACGTAGACATAGCAGATCTCCAGTTAGGAATTTTAATAACCTGAGTATTAAATCTTGTATCAAGAGACAGCCTACAAGAGGTAGAGAAGGACTAGATATGTTTGCTCTTAATATTTCATGTCTGTGCTTGCGTAACCATTGGATGATTGTGAATAGATGTGACTACATCCAACGAAATAGCACCACTAGAATTAGAGCCATTTGAAGAATCAGCAAAAACAACACCAATCAAATCATCAAGGCCTTGAGCTTGTGTATTATGTGGACCATTACCAAATGAAATAGGAGAGGCCTGTGATGGATATTGTGCAGGAGACCAGTGCACAGAGGACTTTGAACGAATTGATGTGGGTTCTTGGATGGCAGGTGGTTGAGGTTGCGATATTTGTGGATGCATATGTGCAGCTAGAACAATATGAGGAGTGGGAATTGCAAGAGACAGACTTGTTTCAGACTTAGTAGACGTGGCACACACACCATCTCAAGGAAATACCTGTTCATCAAACAATACATGACGTGAGACAAAACATTTGTTAGAGACACGATTATAAGACTTGTAGCCTTTGTGGGTACAACTGTAGCGAAGGAAGACGCAGGGAGTTGAACGTGTACTTAATTTATTTTGTGAATGAGGACGAAGCAAAGGATAACATAAGCAACCAAAAACACATAATTGATTGTAATAAGGATTGTCACCAAACAAAATTTCATATGGAGACTGATGATTTAACCGAGGACAGGGCAGGTAATTGATAACAAAGACAGTCGTTTCAAATGTGTTTGTCCAAAATTTAAAAGGGACATGAGAGTGAAAAAGTAGTGCACGACCACTTTCGGTTACATGTCTATGTTTCCTTTTGGCACACCCATTCAAGGGTATATGGACAAGAAACACATTGTGTTATTCCATGTGTGCGCAAATAGGAAGTCAAGGCTTGAAACTCCCCTCCCCAATCACGACAAGGTGGTGATGGAGAAGCAAAGTATCCACCCCTGTCTCCTCCTCAGTTGTCATTGCCATTGCCACAACCCCGACCTCGTCCTCGCTGAGGTTGAGCCATTCCAAAATGAGCAGTTGGCATAAATATTGCAGATTCTTCATTCTTCAGTTGTCTCCCTTCCGTCAAAAGGAGATCATATAGTATATCAAAAGATACATCAATCTGTGTCACATCAATAGACCGTGTAAAAGGGCGATAAAACACACTGAAGCAAGCTTTAACATACCCAAGCATACAGACCTCATTAATGTGATGTTGTAATGAAGCAAGTTGATCAGTTATACTCTTAGATTTTTGAATATACATCTCAATAAAATCAGAACCACGACAAAGAGTGTCTAACTACTTTTCAATTCACGAATTTTCAACTTTGATGTCATAGTATATGCTGAAATCAGTTTTTCCCAGGCTGCACGAGACATCTCAACACATACTATTTGTGGTAACACATTCTCTGAAATAGAGACCAAAATCCAACTCAAAACTATTTGATCTTGACGTACCCAATTCTGATACAAAGGATTCAATTGATTTTCACCATGAAATCGTTCTGGAATTGGTTGACAGACATCAAGATGATGTTATAATCCATAACCACGAATCATAGGCAGAAATTGAGTTCGCCAAAGTAAGAAGTTCGTTTAATTTAGCTTGATTGAGTTTATGCGCAGGGTTAAATGATACGGATTGTTGCATTGTTTTTGAAGCAGCAAACACAATGGAGCGGCTGAACTTCCAGACATACTTAGGGTTTTTTATGTCTTCTGATACCATGTAAAGTAGAACCCGACGTGCACTTCATTGATCATATATTTAGGTACTTATACAAGAGTTATATACATACAATTACATAAATAAACCTTAGTAGATACATTAACTAATACCTAAATACCATACTTATCATGTCCACGAACCAGATACTAAGCACTGAGCGTGAGGTTGGTGTTAAACAATGACAAAAGTCACACATTGGTAATTAATGAGATGGGTGGACTCCATATAAGGCTTGGGCAATCATCCTCCCTTTGAGATAGTTGGGTGTGAGTTAGTCCTAAGACCTAATTTCACATGGTATCAGAGCAATGCCCGTCTCACCCGATGTTGGAACCCCCAAAATCAAAATTCTCCACACACCAGATACTAAGCACTGGCTTGAGGTGGGGTGTTAGAGAATGACAAAAGTCTCACATTGGTGGTTAATGAGATGGGTGGACTCCTTATAAGTATTGGGAAATCCTCCTCCCTTTGAGCTACCTTTTGGGGTGTTAGTTAGGCCTAAGACCTAATTTCACATGGTATCAAAGCAGGGTCTGTCTCACTTGATGTTGGGGCCCTCAAAAAAAGTAAGAATGTGGCTGCCGATTATGAGCCACCTAAGCAAGGGGATGAACCCTCAATTGAGAATGTTGAGAATGATCCAAAAGCAAGCAATCATGATGGTAATGTCATGGCACCAACCGCTAAATAATTAAAATAACTCCTCCATTCCCTTAAAGGTTAACATAGACTATTGATAGTGCCGAACTCCAAATGTTCTTCGGGGTAATCAAGGATTTGTCTATAAATATCCCTCTTGTGGATGTGTTGCTTAAGATGCCTAGTTATGCAAATTTTATGAAGGACTTGGTCATGAAGAATAGGTTAATAGATTGTGAAACTATTGAGCCTCCTCTAACTTGTAGTTACATTATGACCAAGAATGTAGTTCTGATGAAGGATGATCCTGGGGGCCTTTATTATACCATGTACTATTGGAAAACGTACATTCGTCATCAAGCCTTTATGTGACCTTAGGGCGAGCATAAATTTTAATGCCTTTGAAGGTGTTTAATAGACTTGGGAAGTAGGAGTCAAAGACTATCAATGTGAGACTACTAATGGCGGTCAAACAAAACACCGGTAAGGATGAACTATGATGTTCTTGTAAAATTGTACAAGTTTGTATTCCCAACTTATTTTGTAATTTCGGATAATGCGAAATCAATATAGAAGTTCCTATCATACATGGTAGGATATTCTTGGCTACCATAAAGGCATTGGCCGATGTTGAAGGGGGAGGACTAAAGTTTTAGATAAATCAGGAAGAAGTTAGTTTTAATATTTTAAAGTTTATAAAATATCCAAGTAACGTTCACGGGGTCTCTCAATTAGACCAAATTGATGAAACCGTAGCAAGTATTGGTGAAGCGTCTTATAGTGGAGAATCATTGGTTGTGGTATTAATCAATTATGATGAAGACTAGATAAGTGACTATGATGAGGTGGCGGTTTCCCTTGTTGGTGTAGTATCTTTCACATCTAATCCAAGGAAATTAGACATTGATTTTTCCTATCGAGAAGCGTCACCACTAAATCAATTAATAATAGAACCTCCAAAACTGGTGTTGAAAGCTCTTCCTTCATTTCTTTGGTATATTTTCTTGAGGGCTGAGAATATATTAGCGATAATAATGGCAATTGACTTAGAAAAATGTGAAGTGAGTTCATTAATCAGCATTTTGAAAAAGAACATTAAATCTTTGAGGTGTTCTATTGCAGATATAGTGGGAATTTCTCTAGGAGTTTGTACTCATAAAATTCATTAGACTGAGGGCATAATCCAAGAATAGATCACAAATAGATATTAAACCCTACAATGCAAGAAGTAGTGAAGAAACAAAGCATATAGTTGTTGGATGGGGTGTGTTCTTACCAATTGTAGATAGCCAATTTGTAAGCCCAGTTCAATGTGTCGTAACAAGAGAGGCATGATTGTAATTCCAAATGAGAAGGATGAGCTTGTATCCACTAGACCAGTGAATGCTTTAAGAGTTTGCATGGATTACCGAAAGCTAAATTCATGGATAGAGAAAGACCATTTCCTGGATTCCTTCCTTACCCAAATACTTGATCCTCTTGCGGGAAAAGGTGGTGCTACTTCATAGGTTGGGTTTAAAGGTATGAACAGGAAATGTAGGGTTGTGACTCTCTTGAAGGGTTTTCACTTTGATGGAAGGTTGTGACATTTATGAAAGACTGTGTCCTTTCTAAAGGGCTATGACCGTTTGAAAGGTTGTGCCTTTTCCAAGTGTTGTGACCTCTCTAAAAGGTTGTCTTCTTTCCTAAGAGTTGTGACCTTTACCCTTTGTTATCTATAAATAGAGAGTTTGTCTCTCATTTTTCAGCATTGAGTTTTTCCCTTCTTTTATATACATTTCTTACAAAACTAAATCGATCGGTCGTGTCTATATGTGTGATTCGTTGCTGTAATTTTGAGTTCGCTCAAATTATTGATGTTTGAGGAAACGCTACTTCTTTAATGGTTTATCCATTTTATCTTGTGACGAATTAATCTATAACCTAAGGTACTTGAGGGGATTAAATTTCTTAAGGACACACAGTGGATTCTGTGGACTCGGATAGTTCTTTGTATTTTTCTTTTCATCTTCTATTTCTTCTGGTTTGCTAATTTGTATACAGGAAATATCAAGTTTAAGAAATTTAAATTAATTGTATTTTCTGTAGTGAGAAAATTATTTATATATTGTGTGTTCTTTTTGTTGGAAAGAAGAAAAAGAAAAAGAAAATTATTTTATCGTATGATAAAAGAGATTTGAGATGAATTATTACAACTTTAATATGCTTGAGTATATAATTTGTAGTAAGTTTTTCTTTGATTGGTAAAATAAATCTTATTTTCTTATCAAGTGCATTCAAGCATAGCACCCCTTCATTTTTCTTTTTAATAAGAAAAGTTATTTTCTGCATAAAGGTTATGATATGCACTTAATTCCTGGTTTTACATAACTATGAGAAGAAGTAAATGTTCAAATATTTGAACCTGATTTTAGTTTCTTGTTAAAAATAAATGTCTTCTTGAAAAAAAATAAGAATATGATGGAAACTGAGAAAAGGAAAAAAATTGCAAGGTACGTGACTTGCATGAAATAATTGCTGACAGATAAAATATGATTCAATGAGAATAAAAATCAAGTTCTATTTTTATTTCACTTGATTATTTTATTTCTCCTCCCTATCCTTTATAAGTTATGATATTATATCATAAATTATAGGATAGATGGTCATTACGTGATGATTATTACTAATATGTATTATGTTAAGAGGGAATAAGTAGTTTAAACTCAATGAAAATTTTTATTATGTTTGACTTTTGGAGACTAAATCTTCTGGGTCTTTTTGTACTCCTTTGGTTTGAAGAATATAATAATTTCACAAACAAATCAAATTTTTTATTGGATTGAAGTTTGGAGAAACTTCACCTATTGTTAGATACTCAATTTCAATGAATATTCTGACTTGAAGAGTACAAAATCTTCGTCAAGAATATTAAGGCTAAAGGATTCGAAAAAGATTTGCTTTTTTGTTAGATAGAAAAAATGTTGTATTTGAGGTTTATGGAGATTAAAACCTTTTTGGTTTAATACTCTGTCTAAATATCAAACTGATTAGAAGAATATACAAGACTTCATTAGAATTCGAGTTTCATTCGGTTAACGATTAGAAGAATATAAAAACTTCATCGTTGAACTAGAAACAAGTTGTATAAAAATTGAATCTTTATTGTTTGTATTCTCAATACTAAGTGGTCTGTCTAGTTATGACAGAAAGAAAAAAAAACACAAGCAACATAAAATTAGTGATTTTTTGTGCCTGCAATGGGTGTTCTATGGATTAAATGTCCAAGAGAAGGTTTCATATTGCCAATGTGTATTTTGATGGTATACAATTTGAAATCATATGTGTAAAATAATTTCAAATACTTGAAAATATTTTAGAACATATTTAAAATAAGAAAGTTCTTTACTTGTGATAAACACAAAATTAAACTGACCATATAATTTAAATTTTAATGCACGAGATATGAAATTTGATGACATTCTTGTATCATGTAAGACCCACAAAATTCTTGGAGTATATTTGATATTGTGGTCATTGAGTCTCTCTTTACTAGTATATGATATGACTAGTATAAAACCATAAAATTATATTACTCGTTCAAAAGAATTGTATCTTTTGATGAATAAATTTCACTTAAAATATTGTGATTTTTCATGAAAAGATTTGTCTATTTATTTTTAGTTTTTTGTATAGACATGAACATTGGTGAAAAGTGACATGTTATGTTTGTGTTGAAAAACAAACATTTGGGTGATATTGCCCTTATTGGACCAATGAGACAATGCTCATGCGTAATTCAATAACAAATTGAATGTAATGTAAATTTCCTTCTTAAAAGGACATATGACAAGGTGTTGACTGTATAACAATGTCTGTATTTGAGAAAAATTATAAAAAGTAAAGAACAAAATGTTTGTGGGAAAAAGTTACCTCACAAAAGGTCTTTTTCAAACTTAGCATTTTTGTTTGTTCTAACTTGTTTGACTCAAATTGTTGTGACATAAATTCTTGAGACATTTCAATTACAAACTTCGCAAAACCTGATCAACTTAGAAGTTTTGCCTAACATCTAGTGCAATAAATCAATGTCAAGTATGTTTTGTTGAAATGAATTAACATACCTTTGAATTGATTTATACAAACACTTGTGATATGAAGTCAACACCATCTCATGGTAAAAAAAAGTATTTCATAAATTTTATTGTCAATTGCACTAGATTTTGTTATGTCTATTTGCTTAATGGTAGGGATGAAACAATAGAAACATATAGGCAATATAAAACTGAAGTTGAAAGTCAGTTCAATATTTCATGATTAGAATTGGTAGATGTGAAGAATATAAGTCTTATTTTGCAGAAAATGGAACCATTACTGCACATTCTCACCACAATCTAATAAAATATGTTCAGAAAGAGAGAAACAAAAAGTTTTATCTGTTAAGAAAGGTAGCAACAAATAGAAAACTTTTGTTTGTTAAGAAAGAAATAATAAAAAGTTTTAGCAGACTTTCTTGTATCTTGATAGAAAATTGTTTGTCGTTCCTTATAGTATATACAAACAATAACTCTTGAAAGGTAGTAATATAACAATTTTCAATATAGTCTATTCCATATGAGAAATGGAGATGAGGGAATTATTTTGAAACTGGTAAAAATAGGACCTAAAAATATGGATTGTATGCTCATTGAATATGCTACAAATAGTAAAGCATGTTGATTCATGGTTAATAAGTCCGAACCACCGGATAGTCATGTAAAGGGTCTAAACGACCTTGGAAAGAACCAAAGGAGAATGTACTTCATAAGGAGATTCAGAGGTGGAGTAAATGTCGATGGACAAATTACTTCCTCCGAGTTTTATTTTGTAATATTTCTTCTTAAAAATGAGTCCATAGAGTCGAAAAAGATATGTATTTGTGGACTCATCCTCTTTTTTTTTTGGAAAGAGTCTTTTAATAGTAAGGTAGATTCAATCTTGAGTAACCGGACTTGAGAGTTGCTTGATCTTCCTTCATGAAATAAAGTTTTGGGCTCAAAGTGGATCTGAAAAAATTAATGAAACTATTGAAAAATACAAAGCAAGATTTTTTGTCATAGGCTTTAGAAAATAACAAATCCTTAATTATTATGACATATAATAGCCTCTAACTAGGATTTCATCAATTCATATGTTAGTTGCGCTAGTTGCGAATTTGTCAAAATAGATGTAAAAATATTTTTTTTGGAGGAAGAAATTTATATTGAATAACATGAGGCCTTAGTGTTCTTGGTAAGAAAAAAAATGTGTAAACTTGTTAATCACTTTATAGACTAAAAATAAGCACCCAAATAATGACATGTGAAGTTTGACCAAACTACATTGACAAATAAATTCTAGATTAATGAATGTGATAAATGTTTTACATCAATGATATTCCAAATCACTAGGTAATTATTTGTTTTGTATGTTCATCAAATGTTGATCATCAAAACAGGCACATATGACATAAACGCTACTAAGTAAATGCTAGAAAGTAACTTCAATATGAAAGAAATGAAAGTTACTAATCTGATTGAAAAGGTACTTGAAAAATTCAAGTTGTTGGATTTCAATATTAACTAGACTTCAATAAATGTGAGCTTTGTACTTCAAAAGAATGAAGAAAAAGGTGACTCAAAATTGGATTATTATAGATTATTGAGAAATATGATATAGATCATGAAGTGTACACGATTAGATATACCATGTGCTATTAGTAAACTGAGTAGGTTCATAAGTAATCTCAATCAAACTCACGGTATGACAATGAAAAGAGTTTTGAGTATTTTTATTTATTTTTTAAAAAACATACTTAACAAACTATTGCTTTGCATTATAACTAGTATTCAATAGTACTGAAAGAATAAAGTGATGCAAATTGAATTACAAGGTCAAAGAACTCTTGGTGGAGGAGAAGTCTCTTGGAAATCTTGAAAACAGAAATATATCGCTCGCTCTACTATGAAATGTGAGTTTATCACTCTAGATAAGACCCGTGAAGAAATTGAATGATTCCGAAATTTCTTGAAAGATTTTTGGCCCAAACCTTAAGATACAGTATGCATACACAAGGTTGAGCATGGAGCATGATGTATAACAGAAGGTCTCGTCATATATGATGTAGACATAATATTGTTAGACAACCTTACAGTAAACTTTTGACTGTTCCAACAACTCAAAAAGATTCATTTTAGGCTAGTGGCATTATCAACTAGGATCCCGAGGCTTTAGGTGCAAGTTTGTCATAAGGCGTTTTAGTTTTTAAGCTTTCTCGTATGTTTGAATTTAGGCAAAATTCTTGGCAAACATGACCGAATGAGAACTGCCAGCGTGATTAGCTCCAGAAGGTCAAATTTGATTTAGAACAACCTTATGTGCAGATCACAAGCTTTCGCGATAATTTCAAGCCTCTTTCTATTTCGGCTAAACATAGAATTTGGGGTGGGACCCATTTTTCCTCAAAAAGACCTTTTATAGAATTTTCTACTGCTTTATTGAGTTTAATATATCGAATTGGATTGGGTTGTCTATTGCATGAACATGCATTGGGTACCAAACGAATTCTAAACACCCCATTGAGGAGTTAGGGTTACCAAAAACTAGTTGATATGCATTATTTGTTGCGACCTCAAATGTCCTTCGAGTTTACGGGTCTTGGGCCATGTTCACGGAGTCAAGAGAACCTTTGCGGCCATGTTCATGGGGTCTCGATTCTCCATCAACCACGACATGGGACCCTTCTCACCTTCACGACCGGTTGCTCGCGGGGCCCCTAGCGCTTTCATGAAGAAGGTATCCGTCTCATCTTTTTCCTTGATCAACTTTGATTATGAATGGTCAAAGTGTGATTTATCCTCAATTTTAGCTTCAATTTAGGTGTTTCAAAGTATGTTCTGTTTGCTGAGCTTGGGGTTACACCGGTGATCAGTTGGGGAGAGTCGAGGAGTCATCATTTGAGGTATATTCGTTATTTTTTAGGACATGTATATTTCTTTATTAGTTCATTAAAGTATAATTTAATGCATGAGTCGGTTTCTGCTATTTCGAACCCCTGAATTATTTTTCAATTAAAAACACATGTTCAGGAAACTATTTAGGATATTTTGATGGAGTCATTTTTACAATTTTCAAGCATGGGTTCCACGATTCCCTTTTTTATTCCAGAATATGTTCATCTCTATTTGTAGTTAAATATGTATCTAAACGGTCATATTAATAAAGTGATTCTATTTTTAATGGTGCGATAGTGTTTGGAGGTCGTATAGAAGGGAAAAGTTTTAGAATTGTGATGTAAAGCATAGGCGGTCAACCTTGTTGACAACGAATTCCTATTCCCTATATTTAGTGTGATTATTGAAAGCATTTGGAGTTGTGTGAATAGAGGGTGGTTACGTAGATCATGCTACTTACTTAGAAAACTTTTTTGGCTTATATCGGGAATTTCAGGATAAAAACCATACTAGTTGGGTTATGTTATCATCCTTACCCTGTGGTTAGCCTTGTTTTATATTATTTTTGTGTGTTTGAGAATGTTTGGTCTTAGTCTAGGTTTAGATTAGTGCTTGCCATAGACTGGCGATATTTAGAATTGTTAGACCCTATTTATTCTATAATGCATGGAAAGGCAAATGAATCATGTTTTCTAATTTTCATTTTGTTGTGAGACCCCGGGGAGCAACACATTCACCTTCTATTACAAAAGAGAGAATCATGGACTTTAAGAACATCGATTATCAGATTTTTTGTTTACTTGGTTAAGGGATTGTTTAATGCATTGTTCCACCAGCTCTAGAAAAAAAACATGTGCTCTAAAATAGCAGGCTGAGTGCTATCGTGATCCGCAGAAGTAGCTTCAATTGAAGGAGACAAACCCTCAAATGATCCTCCATGTGTTCGATAATATCTCTTCCAAGCATCTTTCTCGCGGCGGGAATAAAACAACTAGGAAACTTAATTGTATCTTCAGGAATACGTTCTAATTATTTAGATAAATAAAATAAAATATTGGGTTTTGTAATTTACTAATATTGCTTTTCTTCTAGAGTTCCCAAACTGAAGAATAGTAAGGATAGACATGATGCAACCAATATGAAATTTCCTAAAAGATATGTTAAACCACTTACTTTCTCGCCTTCCTTACAACTTTTTCTAGATAAAGATTTAGTAGAGTTTTACTTTGTTAGTATATTTCCTTTAATTACACTCTTGCTTGTTTTTGTTAAGGATAGATCAACAGAGCTGAACGGGATGTACCCCCTACTTAAGATTCAATTCATAAGACAAATTTTATGTTTTAGTGAGGCTTTAGTTAGGTTACTAGGTATCATGGTCCTTATTTGCGCTTTCTCATCATTATATGGTGTGCTAGCTAGGAAATATGCATACACCAATGTGATGCAAAGCCTTCATCCTTGAGAGGGTGGGTGTAATTCAGCTCGAACAAGACATACCACCACTGAAACTTGCTTTGATCTAGCAATAAAAAACAATTATAACTGATGAGTGGTAGATTTACACTCATTTGAGGTCTGTTTAGCTCAACAATTTGTGTCCTTAGTGCCTATTTTTTTTTCCTATTCTAATATTTTTGATGATTTTCAGCTATGAATGATAAAGTACAAGGGAAGGATGAATATAAGGAAGAAGGGACAAAAACATAAAAAGAAATGCAAAATCCACAATTGTGCTCTCTTAACTTGAAGGGTGTATTTCACAATGGGTATGACCTCATCCAAATTTACAGTGCACAACAATTGAATTGATTGAGATAGGTCAGTGGACTAAAATCGGAAAGGCGGCTCGTAGAATGAAAAGGGCGAACAAGGTGATCATCACCGAAGGTGACAGTACTTGGAAAAGCATTTAAGGCTTGAAGGAGAACAAAGGTGGTACTCAGTGACACTGAATGTGAAAGGCAGACGTGAATGATTTCGTTAATTGAGGTTCAGAAACCTGAAGCCTAAAGCAAGAGAAAGGCGAACTGAGGAGTAGTTTGTCATTCGCCTAATGATATCTGCGAGCCAGACTAAAATCAACCAATGGGTCACACGTTGAGTTTTTGGCCAAATTTTGAGAAACTATAAATATCTCAAGGAGAAGCAACAAGTTGTTCGGGAAAAGATATAAAAGATAGTGAGAATATTCTAAATAGTTTAGAGAGAGATAAATTTTTACTTTGTGAAGAAAAATTTTGTTTTGGCGGTTTTCAACTATTTCTTTTGAAATTAAAGTTGAAGTTGAATTCCAAGTGGATTTGTTTGTAATGTCTTAACATAATGTTATCCATGATTGTTTTCATGCAAGGTATAATTTCTTTACAATTTGTGTTGGGTAAATGAAACCTCAATATATAGTGGTGCATTTCATGGGGTTAGGTGTTGATTTAATGTAGTGGTATTGTGTTATGCTCTATTTTGTTGTTTTCATTCATGGGCTAATTAATATAAAGTTAACTTATGGGTTAATGTTGCAAACATACTTCCAAGCGCATGAATGGATTCTCCATCTGGAAATTCATTCATCGTGTCCAACTTATCAGTTTGATACTATTGGTGGTATATATACTTTGTCAATCCTTCAACCATCTTTCCCAATTTTACAAGTTGTTCCTCCATGGATGAAGCATTAGATGCCATTGCTTGTATGATCATTGGAGACGTTGGAGGGTAGCATGAATTTTCGCTCAATTAATTAATGTTAGAAGGGCTTACAATATGTGATACATGTGGAGATGATTCATTGGTTGAATCATAGTCCTTATTTGTAGTAGAACTATTTGAACCAGAGTTCTGAAGTAGAGCTAAGGTATTCTTGGTCTTTTCAGCAACATTATTTCATCGTTCTAAAGAATTTGTTGTAACACCTCAGAATTCAAAAAAAGAAAAAGAAAAAAAGGCTAAAAAGGTCTACTGGTTCTATTCATGTAATATCCTATTTGATAAATAAGGGCATATATGTTATTTAGATCCTAATTTAAAAAGGGCAAAAGTCCCTAAAAAAAGCAGTAGCAACGCTGCATCTAAGAAAAAGAAAAGAAAAGGAGAATACGTAAGAGGAAAAAACAGTGATTAACTAGTGTAGTTCAGGGATAACAAGTAACAAGTGTTTATTATAACTTACAGAAAAAGAAAACCCAACATGACTAAGCCAATTTTGAGGTATTATTTCATCCCTTTTGTACGTTTTTTACTTTGATCTTTAGTATCTTCACAATGAGAGAGTCTTAATCCGGAAAATGTATTTGTGGGTGATGTAAATTTATAACCAGCGGTATTAATTTGGACAGTAAGGTGTAATTTGGAGGAAAAGGTAGATGAGTAAGTTATGTAAATTTGTTGAAGTTAGGAGATTAAGAATCAAACTACTCTAGACCTGAATAATTTGAAAATAGTAGGTTGATGAACAGTCAGAAAGTCCAAAAGGGTTGGAGATATTTATCTTACTCTATGAATAAGACGTAATGAGGAAACTAACTAGATATATATATGAATGTGATTATAGATTGACAAAAGGAATTCGTACGAGTAATCGAGTGGCAAGTTTGGCAATTCAACAGGAGTACTGTGAGTAGTAATCTTACCACAATTGATGTTTTATAACTTGCATGATTTTTGCATGGTTTATTAAGTAAATCTGTTATTGAATGTTTTGAACTTGCATGTGCGACAAGTCTTTTACTAGATATGATACTGAAAATATTATTTGAGATGATCTCATTTTTACAAGATATTACTGTTATTGAAAGGATTTTACACTTATTTGAGAAATAGTATTTTGACAGGTGATTGTTAAACTTTGAAATAATATGATTTGATAAGATTTTAAATGCTCTGTTCGGTTTTGAAATAGATATGTTCCAAGAAAATATAAGTAGGAGTAGACCTTGATGAATCCCGTAGCTAACAACGGAATCATTAGACCTAGTGTACCTTGTAGTCACTGATTTATGATGAATCCCTTGCTAGTGGGAACGGGGAACTAGTATACTGTTACTAATATCCCTTGAGTAGGGATCTACAAACATGAATATTTAACACCTTCATGAGGAGTTCACTATTATTGGTTACTTCTTAAAGAGAAGGTCACTCTGATTTCACGATTCATTTTTTGAATCCTCCCAGCTATAAGATTTGATATGAATTTGTATATCTCATATTACTACTAAGATTTGATATTCGAAGGTTTTTCTGAGTTTACAATTAAGTATTTACATTGTCTTTCCTTATATGAGGCACAAAACATTGAGTATTGTTACTGTTTAAGAAAGAGAATTATTTCTTCACTATGATTATTGCTGTAGACACGTAAGTTTTTTACCAAGCATATATTTTTACACTATTTTTTATTTCTTAAATGTTTCTTTTATATATAAGTTAGATATTTTAATTTTATCTTATTTTAGTAAGCTTATTTTAAAAGATTTAAAAAATAACAAAATTAAAATAATATGTTTTAATTTGATTTTAGTTTAATAAATAAGTTAGTATACTCAACTTTTATTAATTTAAAAGTATTTAAATACAGTATTATATTATATTATATTATATTATATTATATTATATTATATTATATTATATTATATTATATCATATTATATTATCTAATTCCTCAACCCCACCTTCCCCTCCACTTCCCTCCCCCATTTCTACCACACAATACATAATCACACGTACACACACGTATATACGCAAGATAATCAACACTTAGAGAGAGAGGAGAAAAGATCAGCCAAAAAAGATTCAGCAAAAACAAAGAAAAACTTCTACATTTTTAACACACACACGTTGCACAACAAAACAAAAAGACAACCAACATACACACTACAAAAAATCATTAACCAAATCCAAAGGAAAAAAAAACTCATAAAACCCACGAGAAAAGAAAGAAAATATAATTCACATTTATTCATATTTTTTCTCTCTCACAAACAAAAGTTGAGGTCGAGGTTCACTTCGTGGTTTCATGTTAGTGATTTGTTATTAGGATTGGGTTTTTTTTCGTGAATAATTTTCACAAGAGGTAACACTCAATATCGTTTTATTGTATTATATTTTTATTTCTATAATTATATAATACTTAATTTCAACATTGTGAAGTTTGCTCGAAATATAGGTGTGTTTAATTTTGACACAATAATATTGAAATATTTCCTATTCGTTCTATTGTAAATTATTTTTCACTTTATGTCATATGTTATCAATTAAGTACCTTTTGTGTCCAATCCAAAATTAATTGATTGTGTAAAAAAGTTATTCTAATAGTTTGTATAGTCAACTTTATAAAAACTATTAATTTTAGAAAAATTAAGAGATGAAAGAGTTGTAAATTTTGATTTTTTATTTTAATTGTCTTTTTTCTTAACATGCAAGTAAACATAACTGTAAATGCATTCATATGAAATTTAAATATGAAAATAACTCTTTTTATTTGTTTAAATCTAGACTTTAATAATTTAAATAGTAGTCATGAACTTAAATAGTACAAAATAATTTAGTCACCAATAATACGCTTAAGCTTTCTAGAATAGGTAAAATATTTGTATCAATTAAAAATGTGGTTATACATCTTTTTTGAAACACTTAAAAAAATCTAAGGATGCAGTTATGCACCTTAGTAAAATCATTTTAATAATTATCTTTCATTAATTTAAATCAAAGATAGGTGAAAATTGAGATTATTAGGTGTGATGAACTCGAGAGGGGAAGACAGTTATGTCTCCAAATGTCAAGTTTGAGAATGCAGTTTTGCAACCGGTTAAGGTCTAATAAAAATTCGACAATTAAAAATAAGCAAACCCTAACATGTAGAAACAAATTATCCAAAAACATATCAAGATAATTATAAGTCAATAAAAGCGACAGTGCTAGAACCACGGACTCGAGAGATGCCTAATGTCTTTCCCTCGGTCAACACAATTCCTTATCTGAATTTCTTGTTCGCAGACCAAACAAAGAGTCATTTCCTTTTAGTTAGGGATTAAACAAAAAGGTTACTTGGAACACCATAACACAATTTCAAGTGGCGACTCCGAAAAAATCAAAATAATCCCTTAATCAATATTGTCACTTAAATTGGAAAACTGGAAAATCCTTCCGCTGCCGCGCAAAAAGTGGTGTGACAAATCTGGATATATATTATCATTTTATTTTATTGGATATATATTGTGTTTGATTGTCTAATGTGTTACTTTTTGTTCATTTATTGTATTTTTTATGTTTATATTGTTGAACTTCACTAAATTCTTTTCTCTAAAGCACACTTTTTGAGTCTTTGAGTACACTTAAAACAGGTTCACAGGAATGCAGTTATGCATCCTACTTTTCCTTGAGATGAAGCTGGAGTGTCTTGAAACCCAGTAAAAGATATTTTAGTCACACGTGTTAGACGGGGTTAAACAAGCAATGAAGTCGAAATGGTGTTGTTACCGATAAGTTGTTCTTCCTTGGCTCGAGTGGTCCACTCGGGTAAACCAGTCTAGATATCTATGTCCTTCTGGTTTGAACCTAATATTTGCATTTGACTTAGTGGGACTCAATACAGTTAGAGAGAAAACAGAAAAAGTTGTGAGAAAAGTTCTTAATTTCTTAAAAATTAAAGTTCCAAAACAAATCATTTCTAAGCAAAATCACAAGAAAAATAAAATAGAATAGAATCAATATCAAAACTTTTTTATACCATTTTAAACAAAATAAAATATTAATGCATTTTTCAACATTTTTTTAACTTTTCAAAAAGGAAAATAAAGTAAAATAAAATCAATTTGTTCAATTTGAAAGAACTATGCACACCTGATTCTTACCACAATGAGATGCGTAGGCAATTCTCTTTGGGTTCAGTAATCTATATTTTATTTTAAAAAACAAGAAGCTTTAATTTTTTATCAAAAATATTTTTTTAAAATTTTCTTTTAGTAATTCAAAAGGAAAATAAAGGATTATATCTAAAAACACATAGTTATTAAGTTTTAGAAATAAAATAATGCAATGATTTTATTCATGCTCTCAAAGCATGTTACATATTTGATAATTGCATTATGAAAGCATTATCTTAATAATAATAAATAATTAATAATGAATATAATGTCTAGCCCTAACAAACTTTATCTTTCATGCATACACTTAAATTAAGGTGGTTGGTTGGTAGTTAACATGATATCCCATCCACACAATACAAGGTCAAAAGGGAAAAAGAAAATGACTCACAGATACCGAAATAAGTCGGACAATGATGAGGTGCAGAAACAAATGAGGTCACAAGAGACAGTGTCAACCGAAGAGGAAAGATGCTAACACAACAAATGACAGAGATCTACAATTCTTGGATGAGTGGAAAAATTTCACCGTCTTCAAGTCGTGTCTATTTAAATACGAATATGTCACCTCCTATCCAAGTGTGGACAAATTATCCAATTTATCCACCTGGATTCGACCTCTATGCTAATACATTCAACATTTCTAAAACTTTTACAGTGCACCCTTTGAGTACGCCTATGCTAAATAATCAACTTTTCATGCCAATTGTGCTGACTAATAGCATTCCACAACCAACAATGGCCTTCAAATCCAATAATGATCCCTCGTCCCATGTTCTTCATGATCATGGCTACACCATGAAAAGGCTCTTAAAATTTCAAGATCTCATCATCATACTCATCATTATAGTTTTCCTATTGAAGCTGAAAAAGTTGTTAAGAACGAGAAACATGAAGAAACGACTAGATAAATGAAGAGTTTGGAACATAGTGCAACTGATATGAAAAGATTGAGAGGTCATTAAAGTATCTCATTCAATGATTTTTTAATGTTTTTCCACGTTCATTTATCCATCAATTTTATAACACCGATGTTTGAGAAATATGATAGACATGGAGATCATGTAGCTCATTTAAAGAGATACTATAATTAACTGAGTGGGGCTGGAAGTAAAGAAGAATTATTCATGGCCTATTTTGCGTGAAGTTTGATGGAATTGCCTCAAATGGTTCATAAATCAACATACTTCTAACTGACATACATGGGATGATTGGCTCGAAGTTTTGTTCAACAATTTCAATATTACATTGACATAGTTCTAGATCGTACTTCACTTGACAATATGAGGAAAAAGATCAACGAAAATTTTTGTGAATATGCTATTAAGTGGAGAAAGCAAGTTGCTAGGGTGAAGTCACCGATGAAAGAGTTTGAAAGGATTGATGTTTACCTCCAAGCACAAGAACCTGACTACTTTCATTATTTACTTTCCGTTGTTGGAAGGCATTCGCCGAAGTTATTAAGATTGGTGAAATGGTGGAAAATGATATCAAGTCAGTAAAATTGGTAGTCAAGGTGCCTTGAAAGCCACCACACAGTTGATTAGAAATGGATCAGAAAATCTTGGAGGAAAGAAAATGAAAGAGGATATAGAAAATGTTGTGTCTGACATACAAAAAGGTTCAAGGGATCCAATTTATCAATATGCACCACCTCAATTTCATCACTATCACCCCATGAAAAGCACACAATACTCTATGGTCCCATCTGTATATGTGGTCTATAGTGCACATTCTTATCCTCATCCAACTAATTATCCTCAATGGCATGCACCAATATATCAAAATGTTCACCCTTTTTCTCAAAATTTTAGAGCACCTCATAATCTCTGTCTGAGACAGGGATATGAAGGAGGTCCAAGGCCTAGAAAAAATTTCACGCCAATTAGAGATTCTTAAACAATTTTATTTGAGAAATTGAAACATTTGAAAATGATAGACCTAATTCCTAAAAGCTATATGGATCAACATGCAAAAGGTTTCTATCCTATAGTACGATGTTCATACCATTCTGATACTCCAGGGCACAATATTGAAGATTATCAAAAAAAGAAAAAGTGAAAGAGATGATTCAAGCGAAGATGATTGTGGTTCAATTGATGACCCCTCAAATGTAACTAAGAATCCTCTACCGGCGCATAATGATGTACATTATATCCAGATGATATGTAATAAACAAAGAATACGACAATTCTGAAGAAAAGACAATTGAAATTTGTGGAACTTTTACAAAAGTTAACGTGCAAAGCAGTGGCTGAGAAGTACAACTTGATGATTGGAGGACACACTTCTTCTCTCTAAAAAGAGTCCACGGATAATTTATTTTGTCATCATTTCTTCTATGCAATTTATTTTTATTTAATTTTTCTTTCTATCATTTATCTTATGCGTTTGGTTGTTGAGTCTTGTCGAAGTTTCAGTTAGTATAGAGTTGTGATCTAAATTTATTTTGTTGTTTTATCACCAAGTCTTTTTATCTTTATATAATATTTGTTCTGTGTAACTTTGAATTGTTATATATGTATCTCTTTTCAATTAAATTCGGTGACATGATATGCAAGAGGATTTGGTAAAATATCAAGATTATATCTAGTCATGAAATGAATACACCAAACAAGTCAAAAAAAATACATTCGAGCACACGAATAAAGGACTTAAACACCTTCAATATGTCCTTTAGTATCAAAAATGCTTAAAATAATAATTTTATTTAAATTGACACGTGTAAATTATTGTCAAGAAGGTATTACTCAAATGAAGATTTCAAGCTGACAATTATGGAATAAAATGGTATGAATATCAATCAATGCATGTGTTGCAAAGAGATAATGTATGATTTTCACATCTTAGAGGGCATGCTTGTAATTCTTTGCTATTCCTTTTGATACTTAGTTTTTTTCTTTCATATCCCTCTTTTGGAATCAAAATAAAGGAAAAAAGATGGTCACAAATAAAAAAACACACAAAAAAAAGAGTCTAAGAAAAAAACAAGAGTAGAAAAAATAGATAACAACAAAAAAAAATTCTAAACAACGTTCGACTTGATCGTGCTTTGACAAGATTCGTAGGCAACATTAGTTTGAGGTTTGGTCCAACCAAAAAAGAATCTAGACAGTCCTTATCACAAAAACTGGGGCAAATAATAATAATAATAACAATTATTATTATTATGTTTGTTTTATTTTTGCAAAAAAGAGTCGATTCCAAAAGTTATACGTCTTAACCCTGTTATGAAGTAGCTTTGAGCGTTCATGTCATTCCTTTCTTTGTAACCCCATCCAAAAGCAACATTACAATCCAAACAAAGACCTGATCAATTTTTAACAATGGAAGTCAAGCATGCTTTTGGTTTGAATTATTATATAAGGAAAAAGGTCATTTCATTCGCATAAGGAGTGAAAAATGAGATAGTCTTATTGGTGAAAACCTTCAGGGCACTATAAGACGATAATAAGTGAGAGACATACAAAATGAGTAGATTGTTGCTGAAAAACCTTCCGAGGCACAACAAGTTGAATGTGAGGCATGAATCTAGTACAAAAATTGAATTATAAAAGTCTGACTTCAGAAGGATGCAAGTTTGACAAAGATAAAGTTTAGATTGAATGGACGAATCAAGTCATTTCATCTCACATGCATATCATGATCATTTGAATTATTCATCACTCTCAAATGAGTCATTTTTTATTTTCATTTTCATTTTCTCTCAAAAGGAACAAATAATTTTTTTATATTGTTTTTTTTGTATATCTCAATTCCATTTGCATTTATTCTTTGAGTTAGTTCTCATTAAAGCATGCAGAAAAAGATTTCAAAGTTATTACTATCTCTTCAATTGCACAAAATAAAGTTTGATCAACACATCAAATATGACATGATTCAAGAAATAGTGACATGCATAATAACTTGTCAACAACTGACAATTTTTTAGAATTTATATGAATACAATATTTAATGATTGTTCGAAGGTGGAAATGATGTAACAAATTTGAAGTGTGATGTTTTGAAAAACTAGAGGTGCTTACAAGTTTATATAGGTGAATTGAATAGTTAACAAACGCAGTCTATCTCAAGCTGAAATTAGCTTCTCACAGGGCAACAACAAAAGCAATCATCATCAATGCCAATATCATAAATTGATCGGCATAAAAAAACCTTTTTTTCTTTTTTTGCTTAAAATATAGAAATGTTCTTGACATAAAAGATATCTTGAAGACTCAAATTTTTAAAAGTTATTGCAAAAAAAGAAAACAAAATAATAAAAAAATTATATGCATGTTTACCTAAGATTATGTAGGACCCTCCTACACAATTAGATTAGAAGAACTCTCCTACATAACATGATTTTAGTAAGAAGGACCATCCTACATAATGGGATTAGCAGGACCCTCCTACATAATGGGATTAGCAAGATCCTCCTACATAATGACATTTAGATTAACAAGACCCTCCTACATAATGGGGTTTAGATTAGCAGAGCCCTTCTATATAATGAAATTTAGACTAGCAGGAACCTCCTAAATAATGTGATTTAGTTTAGCAGGACCCTCGAACATAATGGAATTTAGCAGGACCCTTTTAGATAATGAGATTTATATTAGCAGGACCCTCTTACATAATGGGATTAGCAGGACCCTTCTACATAATGAGATTTAGATTAGAACGACCCTCCTACATAATGGGAATGTAAGGACACTCCTTCAAAATGAGATTTAGAATAGCAGGACTCTCCTACATAATGAGATTTCGTTTAGTAGGACCCTCCTACATAATGGGATTAACAGAATTTTCCTGCATAATGGGATTTAGTTTAGCAGGACCCTCCTACATAATGAGATTTAGTTTAGCAGTACCCTCCTATATAATTGGATTAGCAGGATCCTCCTACATAATAGGACTAGCAGGACCCTCCTCATAATGGGATTAGCGAGATCCTCCTGGACAATGGGATTAGCAAGACCTTCCTACATAATGGAGTTTAGTTATTTTCTCCTAGGATAAACACTTCCTAGTCTAAGTTTATTTGTTTATTTATTTTATTTCTTATTTTCTAATAACTTACAAAAATTTTCCAGTGAAAACTGGGGCAAAAATTTTGTTTATTTCTTTTGTTAGTGATGGTTTTCAGGTTTCTTCGAGTGAAACATTTAGTTGAAATTTAAGAACGAAGTTTCAATTCTTTTTACAATGATCAATCCTCATGATCGCCAGAAATCCTCTTCTCCAATGCATGTAGGATCCTGACTTCCTGATCTACATTCAGCTACTGATTGAGAAAACATGCAGTCATTCAAGGACATATTCAATTTTTTTCATTTTGAAGAATGTCAAAAAATCACTCTACGTGGCAAGTTAAGCATCTAATTCAAGTCAATATCAAGATAGTCACCCAAATATCAAGGCGATATATACCTGAACATCAAGACTCAAGAGAAGTTGCATAGACAGGAGCTTGTACTTTTATATTCCGTTTGACAATTAGCTTTCATTTATTTTTGTAAGGATAAGAGTCTAGGTGTGGAGCCTCGATGGAACCTCACTTAACTTCCAACTCACCACCTCATCTCCATGAATTACATGTGATCTGATTCCCGTATAACCTTGGATATGTATGATGTCCAAAACAAGAACTCGGTTGCATATTATTCTTTCAAATAAAAGTCCGGTCAAAACATCTCACTTAGTCTACTTATTTGTTTGAAAACTCTTCATGTTTCCAGTCAAAGAGGGACAAACTATAGACACGTAATTTTTTACCAAACATAAGATTTTACACTATTTTTTATTTCTTAAATGTTTCTTTTTATTATAAAAGATTTGAATATAACAAAAATAATATATTTTAATTTGATTTTAGTTTAATAAATAAGTTTGTATTGCTTAATTATAATTTATTATTAGCTACTCCACTTTTATTAATTTAAAACTATTCAAATACAGTATTATGTTATATTATATTATAATATAAAAAAAATTACATATAACCACTACCCCAACCCACCTATACTACACCCAATTATCCCAACTCCTCAAGCCCACTTTCCACTCCACTTCCCTCCCCCATTTCTACCACACAATACATAATCATACGAACACACAACTATATACACAAGACAATCAACACTTAGAGAGAGAGGAGAAAAGATCAGCCAAAAAAGATTCAGCAATAACAAAAAATCTACATTTTCAACACACACACGTTACACAGCCAAACAAAAAGACAACCAACATACACCCTACGAAAAATCATCAACCAAAACCAAAAGAAACAAAAACTCCCAAACCGACGAGAAAAAGAAAAAAAATATAATTCACACTTTATTTACTCACAAAGAAAAGTCGAGGTTGAGGTTCACTTTGTGGTTTAAAGTTCGTGATTTCTTATTAGGATGCTTATTTTTCATGAATAATTTTCACAAGAGGTAACACTCAATATCTTTTTTTATTTTTATTGTATTTTTTTTCTATGATTATATAATACTTGATTCCAACGTAATGAAGTTTGCTCGAAATTTAGGTGTGTTTAGTTTGAGATAATAATATTGAAACATTTCCTATTTGTTCTATCGTACATTATTTTTCACTTTATACCATCGGTTATCAATTAAGTACCTTTTGTGTTCAGCACAAAATCAACTAATTTTATAAAAGAGTTAGTCTAATAGTTTTTTTAGTAAACTGTATAAAAACTATTTATTTTAAAAAATTAACAGATGAAAGAGTTGCAATTTTTTTTTTATTGTAATTGTCTTTTGTCATAACTTGCAAGTAAACTAAAGTGTAAATGCATTCAGATCAATTTATATATGAAAATAACCCTTTTTGTTTGTTTGAGATTTTAAACTTTAATTATTTAAATCGTAGTCATGAATATAAATAGTATAAAATAATATAGTCACCAATAATACGCTTAAACCTTCTAGCAATAGGTAAATATTTGTATCAATTAAGAATGTAGTTACACATTTTTTTTGAAACACTTAAAATAAATCTAAGGATGCAGTTATGCACCTTAGCCAAATTATTGTAATACTTATCTTTCATTAATTTAAACCAATAGGTGTAAATTGAGATTATTAGGTGTGATGAGCTAGAGAGGGGAAGACAATTATGTCTCCACATATGAAGATCGCGAATGAAATAATGCCTCCGGTAAAAGACTAATAAAAATTCTAACAATTAAAAATAAGCAAAACCTTACATATAGAAACAAATTATCCCAAAACGTATAAAGATAAGTATAAGTTAATGAAAGCGACCATGCTATAACCACATGACTCGAGGGATGCCTAATGTCTTCCCCTTGCTCAAAAAAATTTCTTACCCGAATTTTTGGTTCGCAGACCAAACAAAGAGTCATTTCCTTTTAGTTAGGGATTAAATAAAAAGTTATCTTGGAACACCATAACTCAATCCCAAGTGGCGACTCTGAAAAAATTAAAATAATCATCAAATCAATACCGTCACTTAAATTGGAAAAACTTTTCCGTCGTAGCGCAAAAAGAGGCTTGACAATTGTTCTAGCATGTTTTATAACTTGTCCCACATTTAAATTGTTGTGGTTTAGTATTACTACTCACTGAGCTAGAATGTTTTTACAGAGAACTCAGTTGGTATTGAGGAGGATTTCATTAACTAGAGAATGTGACTTTGTAGTATCTGGTGAGCCCCGCATTACTTTTCCTTGCATGAGAACATTTGATTGGCTATGTTTATTTAGTTCTTTTAAACTCTCAAAGTGTATCCATTTGTCAGTTCTTATTTAGAGTTATGATATTCCTTTGAATTGTAGTCAAGTGAGTAGTTTGAACCTATTTTTCATATTTGGAGATGAATTGATTTTGTTGCGTGACAATTAGATCATTGGTGGATATTATGTTTTGGCTTATAGTTGTTATTATTTTTGTTGTGAATTATCGAGACAGGGAAAATTCATGATAGGTATGAAAACAAAGGAAACTCTGCCTGATTTTTTGTAGAATTCTAGTAAGGCTTGCTTTTGGATTCTCCCCTTAGCGCCGGTCATGATCCTTAATTGGGTTGTGACAATTCCACCAGACTAGACTTTGATTTGTAGAAAGTTCTACGGGTCATAGACCAATCACATAGAAAGAAGGAAAATTATTTTGGAAATCAAGTCCCAATAACTCATTCGACGATTAACCATGATGGTTGATCAAATGGATTACGGGTCGTAGAAGGTTCCGTAGAAAGGTGCCAAACTTTGTGAAAATTTAAGTTGAAAGTTGAGGTTTACAGATGGGATCTAAAGACCATGTGAAGTATTACGGTTCGTACAAATGATTCGTAGGATTTTCCTTTGGTTTTAGGATCCATACACTCGACCCACGATTCACTAATAAGTTCCTAGGAATTTCTATATTGCCCGTAGGTCGAATCGTAAGACTAATTTGTAGTTATTTTAAATGGTGTTTTGGTCATTTCTTATACACCTAATTCATACTACGTTGTTTTTCACAATAAAACATATTTTATTCCCATATCATTCCCAAGTTCCTCTCAAAGGATTTTCTCCCTAAAGATTTCAAGGATTTTAAGGTTCTAAAAAATCAAGTCTCCTTCTCATCACTTGCTTAATGATTATGTAGGGCATTATCAGTGGATTTCATTCATCCATTTAGCTCAAAGGTTTCTCAGTTTCTTCAAATCAAATTTTAATTAAGTTTGTTAGATTTTCATTCAATTCCTCATAGGTTCTATTGGTGTGGATTCAATTGATTTATTATTATCTTTTTATGATTGTTGAGATTCAATTACATTTTTTTCAACTAATTCTTGATGAACTCACACATTGATCATGATTTTTACTATGAACCCTAATTTACATGAATGTATGATGAAGTTATGAAGTTATGAATGAGGTTTTCATGAACTTATGCATGATTTATGAAAATAATTGTCTTATGATCTAGGTTGATTTAAGATTTGAATCAATGAAATTGTGGAAGGTTTTCTCACATTAAGGAATCATGGTTTGGCAAAAGGTTTTCTCACTCAAGCTTGATTCAAGCTTTAATAATCTATTCTACAATGTTTTTATCTTGGATTAATAAATTAATTGTACTTTTCCATGGATGATTACATGCTTATGATTGTGAGTAATTCCGTTTGGATTTTACTTAGCATGGAGAGGATATTGAGATCGAGACTCTCTAGTTAGTTTAGGTCAAGTCTCTCGAAGCAATTTTTTGTCCCTAACTATGTTCCTCCACGGGATTTTTCTTAAGTAACATAGATAGTGGATCCACCCAAGGTAGAATTCAATTTCATTACCTAGAAAGTGATGATATCTCTTTTTAGTGTGGGAGCAAGACATCGGATTTCATTTTATACTCACATAGTCTATGTTGATTAATAGTAAATATCTCCTTAAACGAACTAAATTATTTTTGAAAGTTTTATGAAGATTTCGTGATTATTTTAACATGCATTGAACTTGAGCATGATTTATGATGTGTCTTTAAAGTATTATCATGTTCAGTTTTGTCATGCATTCCATGTTTTCTATTATGTCCTCTTATTATCAGGTCTCATGTTTCATTGAATTTCTCTCATATTTAGTACATTCTATATACTAATAAATAATTGTATGTACATTGTTTAACTAATGTATGGCTTGATGACTCTTATCTCTCCGTTCGTGGCTAGTTGAGCACTTTAGAAAGTTGTAGGCATGGTGAGTCCTTATACTTTAAGGGTGATGTCACCTTTATTATTTTCTTATGTCTACATGTTTTGAATATTGTTTGTGGTGTACCGGTTACTTCCCAATCACTCCTTTTGATATAAGAGATGACTTGTCAAGACTAAAACTTTCATTTTTAAATGTCAAACTTTTTTCTTAATATGAGATTCTTTACTTTTGCATATTACTATGCTTATATGCATGTCAAATTCCTTGTGTAGGGCCTCTCAGTCTATTATTCACCATTTCACGACTAGAATATACTTTGGATCATGACATTTGTAGAGGATCTTACCTCTTTTTGAATTGAAGACCCAAAAATAAGAGTTGATGAGTATTACACTTGGAGTATTTGTTTTCCCAATATAGTGGCCTTTCTCCTCGTAATAGCTCCGAAACATCCAAAGGTAATGCTAAGGATTCCTTATAATTCAGCTTAGAACTTGAATTCACGGTCTAGAGGAAATTGATTTAGAATTGATCTTTTTGGAAGCCATATCAATAGCTTTTGATACTTGAAAAGTTGAAGTGAGAGGTAGAGATTGTCCCACTAGGCGTGTTAGACTTTATAGAAAATATAATTCACATTGAGAAAATAATAATCAAGATTGAAAGATGTAGCAACAATCATAATATTTTATTTTAAATATCGTTGTTATAATCGCTATGAATTCGTTATTTTGAATATAAATTCAAGGGATCGTAAACTCTATGTTGAATCTTGATGAACTTGATCTTATCTTGTACTTTAATTCAAGGGCTTTTGAGCTAATTTTTGAATTTGTTGGTCTTGATCTTGAGTCGTTCTTGAACTTATAACTTGCAGAGAAATTTGCGGCATTTGATCCACGAGCTCTCTCGGGCCCCTTGTTAGAATTCTGATGTCTTTTCTAAATTATGAAGACCCCTATTTATAGTTTTAGAATGACGGAATTTTGATTAAAATGATTTTTTCTTTGGCCAATCAAATATAAGTAACATGACATGTTGAGTTTAGTAAATCATTTGTAGGTCAAACCAATTGACTAACCCAATGAAATTGAGTCTTAATTAAATTTATATTTATTTAATTTAATAATTAATCTAATTATATTAATTCATAATATTATCTAACTAATAATATATCTTGAATTTATTATATAACCAAATCATTTTATAATTTATATCCATTTAATTTAAAATGATTACACTTACACTTTTCTCTTGCTTGATTATGTTTTTGTAGTAAGAACATTTGTTATAAGAAAAACGTTGATGGCTTTTCAAAAACATACAAGAATTGGAAACACAATGCAAAAGGCATGTTTTCCCCTGGCGAAACATTTCAATTTTTTTTTTGGACTGATACTACTCTCTCCACATTTCACTTTATTTATTTGATTTTAATTTGATACAAAATTTTATTTGATTTGTACGTGATTTTGAATTTTAAAATATTAAGAAGATTTTTCAATCTTGAGATATTAAACTAAAAATATGTAGAATATATCATTTTGTATTTTAATCTCATAGTCTTAATTCTATCATGTAAAAGTTATAAGTAAAGAAGAGATAAGAAAAAAAGGACAAACAAGTTGAAACAGGGAAATCAAGTACAAATAGTTATTTTCTTTAAGATAAAATTTTCTTAAAAAAAAAGAAGATAAGTTATAGGAGACGTATAAATAAAAATATTAAAAGAAGACCTAGTTTGTTTTTTATTTGGAAAAAAGGTCAAATATGTCTCTTAACTATTCAAAATTGGTAAATTTCGTATTTCATTTACAATATATATATATATATATATATATATATATATATATATAATTCTCTCTCTAAAATCTCAATGAAGAAGACAGGAGAAATTGAATCTAGGGTTGTGGATTCAAGGTGTTTCTTCCTCAAATTTCTTGGGATTCAGAATAAAGGTATGGTCATCCTTCATCTAGGAGTAGCTTGCACCCCTAGATTCCATTCAAAGTTATTTTTTGAAGTTTTCTAGTTCATGAAATATCCTAGGTTTTTACTTAACCTCGTGGGTTCCTTCATCAAACGTTTTCAAATGGTTATTAATGACAAATTATGATTGTATTAGTGTTTAATTGATGATTTATGGTGAAAATACTATATGGAACAATGAATTCTCTCACTTCCTAAATCGTGCCTTTATGAAGTGAGTTTATCGGTTATGAAAACTTATGAACAGAATATGTCTAAATTGCTTTGGGTTATTGAATTTTATCATCATCCATGTCTTAATTATAGTAAATTGTAGTGTGTGTTCATGAATTGGAAATATGACCCTTAAAGGGCAAGTTATGATCAAATTACTTGTTGAGATAGAATTGTACTTGAGTTATTAATCCACTTGAAAGGTGGAGGTGTTTAATTACTATGTAATATTTTGATCATGGCCTCGAAATGCAAAGTATGAATAATTAATGTATGATTATGATGTGAAGCTTATCCATGTGAATTGAATGAAAGTGTTATGATCATGTTTAGAATGTAACAATGTTGTGATTGAAGGTTTAGTCTCACTTGAACACTCATGAATGATGATGATGATGATTATGATAGAATGTGAAGGGTTTTGTTCAATGTATTGTACACATTGAATTAATTTACTCTTGTATGCTATTCTTGTGTAAATGAAAGTAATGTGAATTGATGTATCTTGAATTGGTAGACTTAGACATCCTCTTCTTAAATTAATGAATGTATGTTTGAATGATGAACCTTGATTTGGTAGGCTTAGGCATCCTCTTCTTGTATTTTTATTGTATAATGTCTTAATGATTTGAATCGGTAGACCTAGTGTTGGTAACCCTTTTATCAATGAATGGTAAATGTATTATAGGCTATGTCTTGAACTGGTAGACCCAATGTTAATGGCACCCTTCATGATGAGTCTAGGAACTAATGAATGCTAAAACTTAGACCGACAGACCTAGTGGTGACAACACTTCCATGTGTGAAATGATGATTCTTGTATTGATAAACCCAATGTAGATGGTACCCTTCTTGGAAAGTCAAGAGTTATCCTTATTGTACCTTGAATTGGTAGACCTTGTGTTAGTGACCCTTTCTTATGCAATGTATTTAGAGTTAGTAGACCCAATATTGGTAGCCCTCTCAAGTACAACAAATGTGAATGAATTACACTATGGGAATGAAATCTAAGGACCGAGCGGATATGATAAGATGAAAACTCTCCCAATGTTAGGATAGGTTCCAACGAACATCTTCCTATCCAATAACTATATGCCCACATAGGATTATATTAGCCAGTGGTTTCTACCAAAGCTATGATATTACCTAGTCTACCTTAGGTAAGTAGACCACTTTTTAGGGTGTGGGATCATATGACACCAGATTCCATGATCTAGCTCTCATGTATGTGTAGGTTAAACGCATATTCCAATCATCTGAGATGTGCATTATGGTTTCTTAAGAAGTTTTAAGAAGTGTGGGTGATAGTATGGGATGTAATCCATGCATTGTACGAGTAGGTTTTAATAGGTCTTAGTGAGTTCTCTAATATCTTAACGACTAATGTACGAAAGTTCTCTAAATGAAGCTAATGATGAATGTTGAATCTTAAATGTCTAATCTGATGATGCATGCTATACTTGGGTTGTATTATGAGTTACTTTCCCTTGTCATGTCTTATGAAATGTTATGTCTCTTATGTATGAGTATGGGGCAAAGATAGAAAGGATGAATGATGAGTTCACTTTTCATGACCTTAATGTGGTACTTTTGTGTGGATGGTGGTACGGGATGTTATCCATACATTGCACAAGGTATATCATGAGGGTTATTTGAAATGAAGGTCTAATGTGAAGGTAATGGTGTATATGTTGATTATGTCTTTATGTGATGTTATGACTTGTGTGATGATTATACTTGTACATTATGTCTCTTATGTTAATTTACATGATTTTTCTAAAAAGTGGGCATAATGTATGGTTTAAATCGAAATATCCCTTTTAAAGCATGTTTTTGCATGGTCATCATACATAGTACATTTTAGTGTGCTAACTCATATTTCTCTTATTTTACTACAAGTGTAGATTCCGGTAAGTGAATTGAGTTCTCTCTAGTTGAACCTTGGATTTGAGATTCTCCAAAACTAAGTGGCATGTACTCATAGATCTAGGAAAAGTTCTTGATGTTTCTTTTTCTTTCACATAATAGAAAGTTCTAGATTTTCTATCGTAAAGGGTTGTCCTTACTTTTGTTTTCAAGACATTGTTTAGATGGACATGTGAGACTAGTAGACTTTCGGTATGTTTTAAATAAGTTTTGATTGTATGGATTTAAATGTGTTTTTAATTTCGTACTATTTTTCCTTATACCAAATGTTATGAATGCTATGAGTCTTGTATGTGACTTTTTGAGGACAAGTACGCCAAGTCACTTTGCGGGTATGGGCTCGTTTCGTGACAACAGAAAACCATGCATTGAGTCATTCATGTCCATATTTCGGCATGAACCACATTTTAAGAAGTATTTTACAAACGTCTTAATTTCGTTTTAAGACATGGCATTGAGTTGAGTAAGAGTAAAAGTGAAGTTCAGTTTCTTCAAAATATTATATGGGAACTAAGTATTCCCAAAGAGTAAATGTTTTCACATATAAACAAGAAAAAAGAAACCTTGATTTCCAAAAAGTTTTTGAGCTAGTGTTCATAAAAGAGTAAATGTTTTCACAATTAAGCGAGAGAGAAAACTTTGATTTCCAAGATAACCTTTGAGTTGAGTTCTACAGAAATTATCTCAAATCACAGAATTTGTATGTTTTTAAACATAAGATCTAGTATCATATTTTGGGAGTAATATTGAGCACTGATATGAAGGAAAGTTCAGACAACTCACATCCCCCATAAACCATGTAGCACCATGGGTAGAAAATGGTCATACTTTTTAGATGATTTCTTAGTGATTTTAAACATAGACTAGTTGATCCACTTAGTAGTCAGGTTCTATATCGTTGGTAAGGCATATGACGGCCCTTGTAGCGTGAGGATAAATGATGTATCATCACAATAACTCTTACGTGACGATTGTCAATTAGAGAAACTCCCACAGAGATATTTTTATTTTTATATACACAAAGTTTACTTGTATTTTCATATACAAACAAAATTTATATTGTATCCTTGCATACAAACTTAGTATATTGTATTCTTAAATACATTGAGTTGTTTTCTATTATTTTAAAACCTTTCCATACATTGCATCTCTTATATTTTCTTTATAATGAGTTGAGTATCCAGTGTTTGAGTACCATGAGTCGAGTGCATTATTATTGAGTTGAGCCTTATTTCACTGAGTTGAATATTTCAATATTGATTTGAGTATCATATCTTATTGTTGAGTTGAGTTGAGTAAGTTTGAAAAAAAGTTAGTATATTTCCTTGTTATCATGTTCAAACATATGTTATGCTTTAGAATTCTTCTTACATACTCGTGCATTTTATGTACTGAGTCATTTGGTCTGCATACTTTCATGATGAAGATTCAAGTATTCGAGATCATCAACAAGAGCTTCGTAGATACGACATGAAATTCGAGTTAGCTATGGTGAGACTCCTTACTTTCGGAGGATTTTATTTACTTTTCAGTTTTGTTAGGATGTCATGGGATTTGTCTCGACTTTCATATTTTTTATGAATAGGCTTCATAGATAGAAAGTAGAGTTAGAGAAGTTCGTGGCTTGTTGAATTTTCAGGGTTATTCATTTGAGTTAAGGATTTGTAAGTTTAATGAATTTATTCAATTTTTAAGCTTTTGCATGCTTGAGTTAGTCTTCCGCTTGTAGTCAGTCAGGTTGAGGGTTCGTTTGTGGTCCAGCAACAACCTTCAAGTGTCAGCCACGTCTAGTGTGTAGACATAGGTCGTGATAGGTCATGTTTCATGTTTTATTTCATTTCTCTCATACTTAGTGAATTTCACGTATTAATACATATTTGTGCGTATATTGTTTCACTAATGTAAGGCTTGATTACTATTATCTCTGCGTTTGTGGCTAGTTGAGCCTTTTAGAGAGTAGAAGACTTGGTGGGTCCTTATACATCGAGGATCATAAAATTTAATTCCAAATATAAATATTACAATCACTATTAATCAGTTTATTCATCTTTTTAAATATAAATTCAAGGGATCATAAACTTGATCTTGACTTGTACTTGGATTCAACGGAAGTTGAGCTGGATCATGAGTATAATCTTGGTGAACTTCAACTTGATCTTGACTTATACTTGAATCCAAGGGTTTTTGATCTAGTTTTTGAATTTGTTGGACTTGATCTTGAGTCGGTCTTGAACTTGTAGCTTGTAGAGAAATCTGCGGCGGTTAGTCACGAGCTCTCTTTGGCTTCTTTTTAGAATTTTGGCATCTTTCCTAAATTATGATACTCCTAGTTATAGTTAGAGAATGGAGGAGTTATTATGAAAATGATTTTTTCTTAGGCAAATCAAATTTTAGTGACATAGCATATTGAGCTTTAGTAAAGTGATTTCATCATTTGTACGAAAAACCAATGGACTACCCCAATGAAAATGAGTTTTATTAAATTTATATTTATTGAATTAAAATAACTAATCTAATTATATTAATTCATAATATTTATATAACTTATATATCCTGAATTTGAAATATAACCCGAATCATTTTATAAACTTGTATCCATTTAACATTGAATGATTGCACTTACATTTTTCTTTTGTTTCACTATGTTTTTGTAGTTAAAAAAGATGTTATTAGGAAAACGTTTATGGCTTTTCAAAAACATACAAGATTTGGGAAACAAAATACATAAACATGTTTTCCCATGGCAAAACACTTCAATTTCTTAGACTAGCACACATGGTCTTGTCTATCTATAACCTATGACATTTGATGTTGCTACTCTCTCCGCATTTCAATTAACTTATCTGATTTTGAATTGATAAGAAAATTTTATTTTATTTGTACGTGATTTTGAATTTAAAAATATAAATAAATTTTTTCAATCTGTAGATATGAAAGTAAAATTAAAGTATGTAGAATATATCACACTGTCATTTAATCTCGTAGTTTTAGTCATATCATGTAAAAGTTATAAGTAAAGAAGAGTTATAAAAGAAAAAGTAGGACAAACAAATTAAAACACAAAAATATAGTACATATAATAATTTTCTTTAAGATAATATTTTTTTCTCACGAAAATATTAAATAAGTTATAGGAGCCGTATAAATAAAAAAAATAAAAGAAGACCTAGCTTATTTATTATTTCGAAGAAAAGATCAAATATATCTCTTAACTAGACTAATACACTCTATTAAACGTGTTAAGTGATGAGAAAATGAGACAAAATATTTATTGGGTCAAAACCCAATTGTATTGTGCTCATATATTTTTATGTACTAGTTTCTGGGTACGCGCCACACGCGTGTGGCCATATAAATAAAATATTTTTGTGAAGATTTTATATTAACAATATTTTAAAGTTATATTATGTGTTATAAAATAGAAAATACAAATTACATGTTCTTAAAATTGATAATTATTCTATATGATATTTTTATTTCTAAGATCCAAAATTCAAAAAACTATACAATTACAATATTTAAATGAATAAGTAAAATGTTATGCGCTACATTAATGAAATGTGGGTAAAATCAGTAACATATAGAAATCTTTTACAGTAAAATTAATGTTGTGTGTTGCACATATTAAGCCCTAGAAAGGAAATTATATAATAAGTGTCATGAGTGTATCCTTTTGCTTGGAAATTTCCTTAACGAATCCAACAACATCCATAGTTGATATTCTTGGACGAATCCAATAACATCCTTAACTTTAACATTGATTGAGAAAAAACTGCTCAGAGAAATGATATATTCTTCTTTAGAGCCCATAAAAATGGAGAGGGGACTCGAGGAAAATGAAAATTATTCTTGGCTTTATATATACTTTCACATTAAATGATTAATTAGTCTCTTTAGCTTCTTTTCGTGTATTTATTTATCATTGAAAATAACATATTTTAATATATTAACTATGAGATTCATTGTATTGAAATCTACAACTTTTAAGATTCTAGCAATGTAAAGATAATTGCTTCTACATTTTAGTTAATGTACCATTTAAATCTCTACCTATTTGTTCTCATTAACTAACATTTGTCTCTTCATTTTCTTTAACGTTTAGATTATTTAATTTTCATATCTGTTCAAATATTCTCAATTCATTAAAAGTAAAAAAAGTTTACTGCTGAATATTTTTCAAAAATAAAATAATCAAATATGAATATAACTTTTTTATTTAGTATAGGGATAAAATGGTAATTCAACTTTACATCTTGGAGCTTCCCACATATAATATAATATAATAACTTTTGAGTCACTTGTATGATTGACATTTGAGATTCAACAATTTTGATTAATTGCCACATTGAACCTTTTTTTGTTATTGGGCATACAGTGTTTTCAAAAAAAAAATTGAGGCGAGTCTCGCGCCCTGCGAGGTGGAGCATTCAAAAACTTTTTGGGGCATAAAATAAAGACGTAGATCCATATGGCGTAAGTCCTAAAATTTGGACTGTAAACTCCAAACTTATAAACATATGCCCTGGGCGTTTATTTATTATTATTATTTTTGGTTTTTAAACCTTTTTTGCTTTAGATTATATTTTTTTTATAATTGGTGTAATGTTAATTCTCATATAGTAATGTAATACTTTTTTACTTTATTATTAGTTATTAATACCTTTCTCAAATAAAATCATAATATTTTTTCTATATATTATAAGTTATTTATTAAAGATTAGTTGTAAAATAATTGAAAGTTTTATTTTTGCTTATTTTCTTACTAATAAAATTATAAAATTTAATATACACGAGACTATGCTCCGTAGATCCATATGACTTACAATCATATGTCTTGCATCTCGTCCCGTATTACACAAAAATATCGCTTCACTCCCCCACCTTTTAAGACACTGATTGGGAGAGTATGATTTGATTTTGTTCTATCACATGACTATGCTTCTTGGGTTGCATTCAAGTTTAGCGTGTCACATACTCTCAATGGCGTCGCGTCATAGTAGTCCCAACTCATCATTTTTTTTCGTAACATATCAGCTTATAAATTATAATTATAATTCACGATACTAGTAATCTTCAAAATCAAGGAAAGCTAAGCAAAGTTTCTCTACGACAAGTTATGACTTATATCACAATAATTTGCACTTAATAATCCATTTTGAGACAAAACATAGACAAGGAATAGAATAGCATTGTAAAAATAAAATTGTGTACCAACGTAAGCCCTAATTGGAGTACAGAAATGACCATATATATATATATATATATATATATATAATATGGTTGTGCATGATGCTAAATAGAGTGACTAATGAGTAGATATTATGTTTGTTTTTCAATCTTACTATTAGGGCCTTTCCCCATTTTCTTACCATAATTATTGGAATAAAAATCGAGAAAGAGTAGCAAGAGTGAAGTGTTAAAAACAATATCGACACACCATAGTCCAAATCCACAGCAGCCTTCAGTAGTAAAGTGATAATACAACATAATAGGTGAACATATAAATCCCAGAATGAACTGAATTATTTGACAGTCTGTGACTAGCTTTTTCCACCAAGGCTTCTTTCCTATAGCACAAAGGAAATAATAAGCGTACATTACAACATGAACTGATGCATTGATGATAACAATAATATGGATCAATGACTGCCTCGTGTAGATCCCAAGATAACAAAGAAGAGGCACCATCGTATGGTGGTACACATGGAGGAATGAGAGCCTTCGCGATCGAGATCTACTAAGAATGATCAAAATAGTGTCTAAAAATTCAAGAATCTTTGACAAGTAATAAAAGTGGATCCAAAAGAACATGGGTCCGCTTGGAAGAGTAATACTATTATTGTCGACAGGGAAGCAAAATACCCATCGTCTCCAATCATGTCGTGGCATTTGGTTGAGGACAGCAAGGCTACAACCAACGATCATGATAAGAGAGACAAGGCAAAGGATGAGGCTGTGCACGGCCGTAATGCGGTGGAGGATGGTAATTGGGAGTGTGGGGAGGAGTGATGAAAAGCGAAAAGATAATAGTGTAATGAACAAGTAAATAGAAATTGAGAGTGTAAGAAAACATAGGGAGGAACCAAAAGTGTGGCCCTGTTTCCACTCAAATTTGCTAATGGTTGGGTGGTCAACAAGCCAATAGTGCACATTAGTATAAAGATCTTCCATTTTTAGAGTTCAATTTATAAATAGAACTCTATATATATATATATATATATATATATATATATATATATATATATATATATATATATATATATATATATATATATATATATGCATACATGAAAGAGTGTCAAAGTGTCAACTCATTAAAAATATTCATATTAATTTACTCTTGGCTTTTTGCATATATAATAAGGTTCAACCTTAAATATTAAGTTTATTATGAAAGTTATTATTGGATCTGCCGCTTATATTACTTTACTACTATATTTTACTTTTATTATATTATAAGAGGGAGTTAAAGTGCCAAAGCAGGCAACATGTTAACATGCCTACTTTGGCACCTAAGGATGTTTCGGTAATTTTATAGAATTGAAATAATATTATTAAAATGATATTTTACTGCAGCAGTAGTATACATATTAGATTTAATTAGAATTTGGTTTCTCTCGAATAATGAATCTCTCCGGTCTTTACTCTATTTTAATATCTTGATATGTGTTATACAAATTATATAATGGCTCAGATTTGTTTGGTTAGCTAAAGAATATTATAATAGTTAATATTATTACAGTGAAATTGAAATTTTACTGATGATGAAAATTTTTTTAATGAAAAATATTTTCCTTTCATTTTTGTGCCCTTTTCATATTTTTTAGTTGGCTTTTGCAGAAATTTTAAGTTGAAAAAAATTGATATTACAAAGAAGACGATAGAGTTTTGTGGATCACAATTATGACTGAGCCAAGCTTCAAAGAAGTAGTCTCATGGGTATGATTTTTAAAATTACAAAATCCAAGTTCATCCTTTGAATTTTGTCTCTCTTTTTTTCACGGTGTAAAAATAATGGAAAGAAAAAGTAATTTGTTGTTGACAAAGTAAATTCTTTGATGATTAAGAAAAGGTTTGTTGCAGAAATAAGTGAGAAAGATAGAGATGAGAGAGGAGAGAAAAGAGAAATACTAATAATCTTGATTAATGATATTTAATCATGATTTTAAAAATTGTTTTTAGTTAAAAATAATTTTGAACCATTAAACTTTAAAATGGACGAATGTCATTAAATTAAATCTGTATTGAATCAACTGGAGAGATTAGTGTACTAGAGAGAAGCCTCTTCGATTTACTTAACCATATTCTTCTTTACGCACGGTAAAACTTTCTCGTTTATAATTTCACATATGTCGTGACTGAAAGAACCACGTGGACTTCATTTTTTGTTCTTTTAATGCTTTCTTTGTCGATTTGTAAGAAAAAATCGTAAATTAAGTATTATGGAACATTTGGCTTTTTTTTTTGCGTGATTTCTCTATTTTAATTTGTTTACTTTCTTTTAAGGTTCTTTTTTATATATATTTTTAAATTATATAAAAATTTATAAATTACACAAATTAAAAGATTATAAAAAAGTTATTTAATTTTAAGAATTTTAATAGTGTTACTTAAATTAAGACAAAATAATAATAATATGTATTATTTGAAAATAGTAAAAAGTACTATAATCTCAATTATTAATAACTTGATTGAAAAAATATATTAAAAATTTGACTGACACTTAAATTTTATTTGTGCTGCTATGACAAAGAGATTAATATTCATTGTTTAAAAATTAAGATAATGCAACTAATAATTAGCAATTTAAATTAAAAAGATCGATTAAATTTTGAAGTTCTCTTGATGTCACATAAATTGAGAAAAAAAAAGAGTAACATATATTATTTAAAAGTTACATAACTGATATTGTAAATTACAAAAATTAACAACGTAATATTTTAAAAGTCATGAAACATTTGGTTGACTTTAAAGATTATATCGATGTCGTATAAATTATGATAAAGAAAGTGACATATATTTCTTTGAGAGCAACATTAAATATAATATGAATCATAATAGTTAACAACTTAAAATATTTAAAGATTGAGATAACTTTTCAAATTTTATCTGTTCCACATAAATTAAGAGAAAAAAATACATATATTGGACCCGTGTTAGCACGGGCTCTTATATCTAGTATATCTCATAAAGTTAACATTTTTGACAAACGTAGTCAAATGTCATCCTAATGTGTGCAAAGCTATGTTTTTCTTTTTCGATTTATTTTTACTTGTTCAATTTGAATTTCACATGTCTCTTGAGAAAAATATCACTCTTTCGATTTCAAGTTAATTGAATATTGAGACATTTTGTATTTTTCAAATTAATTTAATTATTTAATTTCCAACACAATTTTTCCAATTTTATAATTTATGAGTTAGTAATGAAATTAATTATTATAATAAATATTTTGTTATTTTAGTCATAAATTTGACAATAATTAATAAGGATAAAAATGACTGATGAGAAGCTATGTTTAATTTATGTCTTAACCTTTTTTCTTAAAACGTGTGAAAAACTTTAATAATTTAATTAATTTAAAATGCAGAGAAAATAATATATATATATTTTATCACAATATTTATATTAATTGATATATAATATATAATTATATATTATAGAAAATAATTTGAGAATGAGTAATTAATACACCGTTAAGACATTTAAAAAACATTTTTTCTTGATATACTCAATTTCTTTATTATGTATTATGCATAAAAATCAAATAAAATTAAAAGAAGGGAGAATTGTTTATTGAGACGTATACTTCAAACAAAACAGCTCAACATTAAATTGCGTATCTTAGCGTGCCAGCAAAGTTGTTACTCCCTTCTCAGCATCATTAATATTTAATGAAGTTCATACTCTATAATTTATTTTGGTTATCTTTTTTATTATTTTATAATTTGGTAACGTCAACTGATAGTATGTCTCCCTTCGTGCAACAATTTGCATAATTTTGCGGTATTATTAATAAATGTGAACATAGTAACAATGCAATTATAAGAATTTGTATATTGTGATAATTATTGGTAAGAGTCTTAAAAATGAATTCAAACATATATTATTCGTTTAATCTGTTCATACTTTTAAGAGTTGGACTCATAGTAGCACTAAAAGAGTCTTAAGTATCCACAAAATAGACATTGAGCCAATCAAATTATTTATTGATTAGGTCTTCTATATTACATTTATATAAATGCATTTTCATTTTTACACACGCGCGCGCTTGAGACACAATATATATATATATATTCTGTAATGAGGTTAATAGGTGTTCGAGCACTTGACGGACTTCATGTGAGGCCCCCCGAGGTTAATGGGTGTTCGAGCACTTGACGGACTTCATGTGAGGCCGCCCCCTGGGACATGATAATTTGTATTAGGTTGAATCTCAGCTTGAATACACACACACACACACACACACTGTAACGAAGTTAATAAGTGCTCGAGCACTTGACGGACTCCATGTGAAGCCACCCTTGGGACATGATAATTTGTATTATGTTGAATCTCAACTCATTCAAGCCTAACCCATCTTATGAGAATCCATAATTGAGCCTAATTCAATCTCTATATTCAACCTGTTTAATTTTTTTTACTAAGATACGTTCTTTTATTAAAGGTATGAATTGTTATCTATTTACCATTTTTAGAATTTTTCTATTCATTTATTACATTCATCTAGAAAAATATTGAGAGGAAATTCGAATTGTAATTATAAAAGTTAAATATCACAATTTTAAAATTATTGAGATTAATCGGGTCAAATTGAGCATGTCAAGAACCTAGCTCGTTTTTAGACAATTTGAACCTCACTCTTTTAGGCCAAAGTAAACTTGTGAAGATCAAGATCCAACCCAATTTCTGTCTCAACCCATTTTAATATCTCTAATTTGAACCAACCCGTCCATTTGACACCCATAATTCTAGGATTCAATAAGTAAGGTTTAGTATCATGGACCTAGTACCTAGATTATAAGTAAAGGTAAAATGATTCTACAAGTGAGAGTTAGCACTTAGCAGGCCGCACACCATAAACATGTGTTTTACCTGCGTGCTAACTCTATTCATTTCAAGGAGTATTTCATTTGAAGCAACATTGTGATCATGTGGAACCCATTGGTCATTTCTTCACTGCAAACTTTATTTCAGTCTTTAGTAATTTGGTAAATTGGTGATTATAGTTTTTTTAATTTTAAAATTTCTTAAGTTTAGAATAGAAAATCGTGATTAATGTTTTCAAGAATATTTTTGAGGCGAGTTGCGAGACAGGGCGCATCTAAAACGCTTTAAGACGTAAATTAAAGACATAGATTCATAAAATATAAGTCCTAAAATTTGAGGCGTAAGCCCCCAACATAAAATGTATGTCTTGGGTATAAAAACGTATGACGGGGCGTTCTTAGATTATTTTTTCAATTTTTTTGGATTTACATCATATTTTTGTAATGATATTTCTCAAATTGTAATTATAATACTTTTTATATTATTGACTATTAATACTTATCTCAAATAAAAATCATAAATCATTAAAAGGTTTACTTTTGCTTATTGTATTAGTAATAAAACTATAAAATTGAAGATATATGAGACTACGCCCTGTAGATCTATGAGACTTACAGTTCGTATATCGGAGCTTAAGCCTCGCCTTGTTGTATAAAACGCCTTGCCTTACGTCCAACCTTTTAAAACACCGATCGTGACTTTTATAAATTAATTTGATATAGTTTGATTTCTTAAATTTGATTTCAATATTTAGTGGTATGATAAATTCGTAATTATGACTTATTTCAATTTCAAAATTTCAAACTTATATATACTCGAGTAGAAAATTATAACTTTTAAAAGTTATATGTATACTCGAATAGAAAATTATGACTTGTAAATATTAACTCGATATATAATATTTTTAAGGTTTTATTTCAATATGTAGCAGTGAGGTAAAGAAATAATTACATTTTGTTTAATTTAAAGTTTTCAAATTACATGCACTCATAATATAAAGAGTTATATTGTCACGACCCAAACCGGGTTGCGACTGGCATCCACACTTACCCTCCTATGTGAGCGAACCAACCAATCTAACCTTAACATTTCAATATAATATCAACAGAAAGTAATGCGGAAGACTTAAACTCATTAAATAAAGACCAATTCATTAACTTCTAAAATTCAACATCTATTATTCCCCAAAATCTGGAAGTCATCATCACAAGAACATCTACGATCAAATGACTAAACTAAGAGTATTCTAAAAGCTAAAAATACATAAGAAGCTAGTCCATGCCGGAAGTTCAAGGCATCAAGACTTGAAGAAGAAGATCCAGTCCAAGCTAGAAGCATTAGCTCACCCTGAATTTCCGATGTAGTAAGACTGGCTTGAATTACTATTGAGTTGAAGACGATGGCACGTTTGCTGCACTCCACAAATAAACAAGAAGAGAACATAAAAGTAGGGGTCAGTACAAAACACGGTACTGAGTAGATATCATCGGCCAACTCAAAATAGAAATCAATATATACCGAGTAATATCATAAAATCAACTATGATACTCAACATGTAGCAACAACAAATACTATATCATTAACAATTACCGTCAAGTTCACACATGAGGACTCAAGCCTCGATACCATACTCATTTGAGAATCATGTTCATTAGATTGAGTATATTAACATCTTTCAAGATTCATTATCTTTATTTCTCTTTTGTCGGTACGTGACACTCCGCTCCCTCAATATTCATTAATCCTCTTGTGTCTGTACGTGACACTCTGATCCCCTAAATCTATGTGTCGGTTCGTGACAGCCGATCCCCTAAATCTATGTGTCGGTTCGTGACACCCGATCCCCTAAATCTACGTGTCGGTTCGTGACACCCGATCCCCTAATACTACGTGTCGGTTCGTGACACCCGATCCCCTAATACTACGTGTCGGTTCGTGACACCCGATCCCCTAATACTATGTGTCGGTTCGTGACACCCGATCCCCTAATTCTACGTGTCGGTTCGTGACACCCGATCTCCTAATACTACGTGTCGGTTTGTGACACCCGATCCCCTAATTCTACGTGTCGGTTCGTGACACCCGATCCCCTAATCTCCTTCCATCAATTCATCAAGCCTTCTTTCATACCAAGGCATCATCAATCCGATTATTTTAGTTCATCACGCCTTCTTTTATACAAAGGCCTCATTATTAACAAAGAGATTAAGATTTTGCAAGATTTGGGATGCAATAACTTCATCATGCTTATATAATCACAATTATATAATTACATTCATGCATGCATACAATTAAGCACATAGCAGGGTTTACAATACAACCAATACATATCATTCTCTATTAAGAGTTTACTATGAAAGCATGAAAACCATAACCTACCTCCACCGAAGATTAGTGATCAAACAAGCAAATTTTTCTCCAAGCTTTGTTTCTCTTTGTTTCTCCTCTTTCTCGTTCGACTCTCTCTCTCTTTCCCTTGTTCTTTCTATTTTATTTATTCAAAACCCTCTTCCTTTTACCCTAATTAACATATAATTAAGAATAAAAGATGGCAATAATGCCCCACTAATTAACTTAAGGTTACCTCTTTTAACCCCCAAGTAATTAGACTTATTAACATTAACCCAATAACTTTATAATTAAGGCAAGAATAGTCAAAAACGTCCCTTAAAACGTATCAAGAAATCCGACCCAGACTGGGATTTCGCAGTCTGTGACGGCCCGTCGTGCCTGCGACGGTCCGTTCTGCTGCCCGTCACAGAGTTCAGAGACTCCATTTCTCTGAAGAATCTGTGACGGTCCGTCATACCTGTGACGCTCCGTCCTGCCATTCCATTACGAAGTTCAGAGAGTCGATTTCAGTACCCAATTTTCAGTTTTTCTAAGTGTTTTGAAACGAGACCCTGCGACGGTCCGTCGTGCACATGACGGTCCGTCGTGGGGTCCGTCGCCTCAACCTATTTTTCGAGAAATAAAATCAACTGCTCAAAACGACTAAACAGGTTGTTACAATAGATACCAATTTACCCATCGTTCGTCCCCGAACAATCACAAGAAGGAAAACAAGGGCGAAAAGGAGTACCTGAATCTGTAAACAGATATGGGTATCTTTCTCGCATATCTGCCTCCTTCTCCCAAGTGGCTTCTTCAACGGGTCAATTCTTCCATTGAACTTTAATGGATGCAATCTCCCTTGATCTCAACTTGCGAATTTCCCTATCTAGAATGGCAACAGGTTCCTCCTCATAAGACAAATTCTCATCAAGCAAAACTGAATCCCAACGGATAATGTAGTTTCCATCCCCATGGTATCTTTTCAACATCGACACATGGAATACCGAATGCACTCCGGACAGCCCTGGAGGCAAGGCTAACTCATAAGCCACCTCCCCTACTCGCTTAAGTACTTCAAATGGACCAATATACCTTGGGCTAAGTTTACCTCGCTTACCAAATCGCATCACCCCTTTCATTGGCGAAACCTTCAACAAGACTTGTTCACCCTCCATGAACTCCAAGTCTCTAACCTTTCGATCTGCATACTCTTTCTGGCTACTTTGAGCCGCTAACAACTTTTCTTGAATAGATTTCACTTTATCTAACGATTCTCTCAAAAGGTCAGTACCCCAAGGTCTAACCTCAAATGAATCAAACCACCCAATGGGAGACCTACATCTCCTACCATACAATGCTTCAAATGGAGCCATATCAATGCTCGAGTGATAGCTATTATTGTATGAAAATTCCGCTAAGGGTAAGAAGCTATCCCAATGGCCACCAAATTCTATCACGCATGCACGAAGCATATCCTCCAACACTTGAATCGTTCGCTCAGACTGACCATCGGTCTGAGGATGGAACGCAGTACTAAGGTCCAACCTAGTACCCAATTCCGCATGCAATGTTTTCCAAAACTTAGAAGTAAACTGCGTACCTCTATCTGATATGATGGATAGTGGAACCCCATGCAATCGAACGATTTCTGAGATATAGATCTTGGCTAAATTCTCGGCATTGTAAGTCACCTTAACCAGAATAAAATGAGCAGACTTAGTTAACCTATCAACAATCACCCAAATAGAGTCATACTTACCCATTGTCCTTGGAAGACCAACCACAAAGTCCATTGCAATTCTTTCCCACTTCCATTCCGGAATGGGCATTCTCTGAAGTGTTCCTCCGGGCCTTTGGTGTTCGTACTTTACTTGTTGACAGTTTGGACACTTGGCAATAAAGTCAACAATATCACGCTTCATTCTACTCCACCAAAGTGTTGCTTTAGGTCACGATACATCTTGGTTGCACCCGGATGTATAGAATACCTTGAACTATGAGCCTCTGTCAGAATAGTGTTGATCAAATCATCGACGCGGGGTACACATACCCTTCCCTTGATCCTCAAAACACCTTCCTCATCGATTTGTGCTTCCTTAGCCTCTCCTCGCAATACCTTATCTTGAATTCTGCGCAGTTTCTCATCATCAGACTGTCTTCCCTTAATCTTGTCAAGAAAGGAAGATCTTGCCTCCACAAAAGCCAACAATCCTCCCTTCTCATTTACTTCTAATCTCATCAAGTCATTAGCTAGAGTCTGAACCTCTCTAGCCAATGGGCGTCTAGAAGCTTGCAGGTGAGCTAGACTTCCCATGCTTCCCGCCTTTCTACTTAAAGCATCCGCTACAACATTCGCTTTTTTCGGATGATACAAGATAGTGATATCGTAGTCCTTTATTAGCTCCATCCATCTCCGTTGCCTCAAGTTCAAATCCTTCTGAGTAAAGACATACTGAAGGCTACGATGATCCGTGTAGACCTCACACTTAACCCCATATAAATAGTGTCTCCATTGCTTTAATGCAAACACTACCGCAGCCAATTCCAAATCATGAGTTGGATAGTTACGTTCATGCACTTTTAATTGTCTTGAAGCATAAGCAATCACATTCTTCTCTTGCATTAGCACTGCACCCAAACCCGAACAGGATGCATCACAATAAACAATGAAGTTCTTACCCTCTACTGGCAAGGTAAGGATAGGTGCGGTAGTCAACAAAGTCTTGAGCTTCTGAAAGCTTTCCTCACATTCGTCCGACCATACAAATGGAACATTCTGCTTAGTCAAGTTCGTCAATTTGGGAAGCAATAGAAGAGAATCCCTTGAAAAATCGACGGTAGTAGCTAGCTAACCAAACAAAGCTCCTTATTTCTGACACATTAGTAGGTCTTACCCAATTCTTCACTGTCTCAATCTTAGAAGGATCCACCATCACTCCATCCTTAGAAACCACGTGCCCCAAGAAGGACACTGCATCTAGCCAAAACTCACACTTAGAGAACTTGGCATAAAGCTTTTTCTCCCTCAACATTTCCAATACCATTCTCAAATGCTCTTCATGTTCCTTCTTGCTCTTTGATTATACCAATATATCATCAATAAATATGATCACGACGAGGTCCAAATATGGCTTAAAAATCCCGTTCATCAAGCTCATGAACGCAGCAGGGGCATTCGTAAGACCAAAAGAGATCACTACAAATTCGTAATGCCCATACCTCGTTCGAAAAGCAATCTTTGGCACATCCGTTGCCTGTATTTTCAATTGATGGTAACCGGATCTCAAGTCAATCTTAGAGAAGACAGAAGCACCTTGTAACTGATCGAACAAGTCATCAATGCGGGGAAAAGGATACTTGTTCTTTATGGTTACTTTGTTTAGTTGTCTGTAGTCTATACACATTCGAAAACTCCCATCCTTCTTCTTTACAAACAAAACCGGAGCACCCCAAGGAGATGCACTTGGTCTAATAAAGCCTTTGTTTAACAACTCTTGAAGTTGGGCTTTTAACTCTCTTAACTCCGCGGGAGCCATTCTATAAGGGGGTATCGAAATGGGGCGAGTACCCGGTTCAAGGTCAATACAGAAATCAATATCCCTATTTGGTGGCATACCAGGATGATCTGCAGGGAACACATCCAGAAACTTACGGACCACCGAAACCGACTTAACCGAAGGTACTTGGGTAGTGTCATCCTTGAGATGTGCCAAGAAAGCTAAACACCCTTTACTAACCATTTTCTTAGCACGAAGAAAGGAGATGATACGCACCGGATTGGAAGTGTAGTCACCCTCCCACACTAACGGATCTGTCCCAGGCTTGGCTAACGTCACCGTTTTAGCATTACAATCCAAGATCGCAAATTGCGGAGAAAGCCAAGTCATACCCAGAATTACATCAAAATCATCCATTTCTAAGATAACCAAATCTACATAAGTGTTGCTCCCCACAAAGTTAACCAAACAAGACCTATATACCTTTTCAACTACCACAGACTCACCCACCGGAGTAGAAACACGAATAGGCATATCAAGTAATTCACAATGTAAATTTAGACCATTAGCAAATGAGGAAGATACATAAGAAAACGTGGATCCAGGATCAAACAATACAGAAGCCATGCAATCACAAACCAGAAGATTACCTGTGATGACAGCATCAGATGCCTCCGCTTCAGACCGCCCAGGGAAAGCGTAACAATGGGCCCTATCGTTTGTCTGTCCATTGCCCCTACCATGTTGTGATGTAGTGGCTCCAGTTTGCCCATCACCTCGACCATTTTGGTGACCACCATTACCTCGACCACCACGTCCTCCAGAATAACGGCCTCTACCATGACCACCTCTACCTCTTGCCATTGGGGGTCTATAACTCTGTTTTGGACAATTCCTCCGAATATGTCCAGTCTCCCCACATCCATAACACTCTCTGGAGTCAAGCATAGGTCTCTCAGAGAAGTGTTGACCAGTCTGAGGTGGACCCCCAACTACAGTCTGTAGTGAAGACTGAATTGGTCGAACTGAGTAACCTCCGGAACCGTGTCCTCTAGAGTAAGAACCATTAAACTCACCTCCCTTTCGAAACCTCTTTGATGTCGATGCCATGGTGAATTCATCTGGCTTCACTCCTTCCACCTCTACCACGAAATCTACCACTTCTTGGAAGGATTTTGCCGTAGCCGCTACCTGTAAGGCTGAAATCCGCAACTCTGACCTCAACCCCTTCACAAAACGACGAATCCACTCTTGTGGACTGAAACAAAGTTGGGTGGCGTATCTGGATAGTGCACGAAACTTAGCCTCATATGCATTGACCGACATCCTGCCTTGCTCTAGGCTCCAGAACTCGTCCCTTTTCCTATCCCTCAATGTCCGAGGGATATACTTCTCCATAAACAAGCAAGAGAATGAGGCCCAAGTCATAGGTGGTGCCTCTGTTGGTTGACACTCAATATATGACCGCCACCACATTTTGGCGTTCCCTTGAAACTGATAACTCACGAACTCAACACCAAGCCGTTCTACTATACCCATCTTGTGTAGTAGCTCATGACAGTCAACCAGAAAATCGTAAGCATACTCAGATTCCGCACCCTTGAAGACTGGAGGTTTCAATTTCAAGAACTTACTGAAAAGTTCATGCTGATCATTTGTCATTATAGGCCCAGTAGTCAGACGTGGAAACGTGCCTATGTCCAATGAGGCATCCATACGAGGAGCCATAGTGGCTGCATGTTGTACCTCTCAAACCGGAGGTGTTGGTGCAGAAAACACTGGAGGTGCCTGACCCTGATCGGACAACCCACTAAGATAAGCGAGCACCTGATTTATCATCTCTGGGGTAGGCTGGGGTGGCAATCCCTCATTCTGCGCTTGTTCATTTTCCCCATCCTCCCCTTCTCTTATTACCTCCTTAGTCGGTGGAGGAGTCACTGCCCTAGTATCAGATGGACTAGGTGCTCGTCCTCTTCCCCTAGAGGACGTCCTCCCACGACCTCAACCACGGCCTCTTGCCGCTGCTCTTCCTCGAGCTACAGCCCCAGTGGCTGGCTCAGTCGCACCCTGTCCCGCCGGTGCTGGTGTTGATGCTGGCGTAGTCGTTGCTCTAGTTCTAACCATCTGCGAAATAGAGTGAAGATGGTAAGATACCAATTTGTATCACCTAGATACCAATTGGACCCAAGTAATAGCACGAAAGAAGAAAGAAAGAATGGAATTTTCATAAAGTCTTATAGCCTCTCAAGAAAAAGTAAAGGCGTCCCCCTACCGTTCCTTAAGACTCTACTAGACTCGTTCTTGTGTGATGAGACCAACGAACCTAATGCTCTGATACCAAGTTTGTCACGACCCAAACCGGGTTGCGACTGGCACCCACACTTACCCTCCTATGTGAGCGAACCAACCAATCTAACCTTAACATTTCAATATAATATCAACAGAAAGTAATGCGGAAGACTTAAACTCATTAAATAAAGACCAATTCATTAACTTCTAAAATTCAACATCTATTATTCCCCAAAATCTGGAAGTCATCATCACAAGAACATCTACGATCAAATGACTAAACTAAGAGTATTCTAAAAGCTAAAAATACATAAGAAGCTAGTCCATGCCGGAAGTTCAAGGCATCAAGACTTGAAGAAGAAGATCCAGTCCAAGCTAGAAGCATTAGCTCACCCTGAATTTCCGATGTAGTAAGACTGGCTTGAATTACTGTTGAGTTGAAGACGATGGCACGTTTGCTGCACTCCACAAATAAACAAGAACGAACATAAAAGTAGGGGTCAGTACAAAACACGGGTACTGAGTAGATATCATCGGCCAACTTAAAATAGAAATCAATATATACCGAGTAATATCATAAAATCAACTATGATACTCAACATGTAGCAACAACAAATACTATATCATTAACAATTACCGTCAAGTTCACACATGAGGACTCAAGCCTCGATACCATACTCATTTGGGAATCATGTTCATTAGATTGATTATATTAACATCTTTCAAGATTCATTATCTTTATTTCTCTTGTGTCGGTACGTGACACTCCACTCCCTCAATATTCATTAATCCTCTTGTGTCGGTACGTGACACTCCGATCCCCTAAATCTATGTGTCGGTTTGTGACACCCGATCCCCTAAATCTATGTGTCGGTTCGTGACACCCGATCCCCTAAATCTACGTGTCGGTTCGTGACACTCGATCCCCTAATACTACGTGTTGGTTTGTGACACCCGATCCCCTAATACTACGTGTCGGTTCGTGACACCCGATCCCCTAATACTACGTGTCGGTTCGTGACACCCGATCCCCTAATACTACGTGTCGGTTCGTGACACCCGATCCCCTAATTCTACGTGTCGGTTCGTGACACCCGATCCCCTAATACTATGTGTCGATTCGTGACACCCGATCCCCTAATTCTACGTGTCGGTTCGTGACACCCGATCCCCTAATCTCCTTCCATCAATTCATCAAGCCTTCTTTCTTACCAAGGCATCATCAATCCCATTATTTTAGTTCATCATGCCTTCTTTTATACCAAGGCCTCATTATTAACAAAGAGATTAAGATTTTGCAAGATTTGGGATGCAATAACTTCATCATGCTTATATAATCACAATTATATAATTACATTCATGCATGCATACAATTAAGCACATAGCAGGGTTTACAATACTACCAATACATATCATTCTCTATTAAGAGTTACTATGAAAGCATGAAAACCATAACCTACCTCCACCGAAGATTAGTGATCAAGCAAGCAAATTTTTCTCCAAGCTTTGTTTCTCTTCGTTTCTCCTCTTTCTCGTTCGACTCTCTCTCTCTTTCCCTTGTTCTTTCTATTTTCTTTATTCAAAACCCTCTTCCTTTTACCCTAATTAACATATAATTAAGAATAAAAGATGGCAATAATGCCCCACTAATTAACTTAAGGTTACCTCTTTTAACCCCCAATTAATTAGACTTATTAACATTAACCCACTAACATTATAATTAAGGCAAGAATAGTCAAAAACGTCCCTTAAAACGTATCAAGAAATCCGACCCAGACTGGGATTTCGCAGTCTGTGACGGCCCGTCGCGCCTGCGACGGTCCGTCCTGCTGCCCGTCACAGAGTTCAGAGACTCAATTTCTCTGAAGAATCTGTGACGGTCCGTCACACCTGTGACGGTCCGTCCTGCCATTCCATTACGAAGATCAGAGAGTCGATTTCAGTACCCAATTTTCAGTTTTTCTAAGTGTTTTGAAACGAGACCCTGCGACGGTCCGTCGTGCACATGATGGTCCGTCGTGGGGTCCATCGCCTCAGCCTGTTTTTCCAGAAATAAAATCTGCTGCTCAAAATGACTAAACAGGTTGTTACATATATTATACATACTAACACCTTACGAATAGAAATAAATATTCAACCTAAAGATGAAGTAACTTATATTTTTTTTGGATGGCCATATAAAAGATATTAAATCAAAATTAAAAGAGTAGATGAATTGAGATACAAAGATTATTAGTTATAAATTTAAAAGATGCTATATAAAGTGAGATAAAAATAAATATTAAACATCTTTTACAATACTTTTCATATCATTATCTAAGGGTAGCTTAAATATGGCTATTCTCTTTTTTGAATATTTAAATTAGAAGTATATATGATTATAAGTGCACTAAATTGAAAATTAAAATATGCAAACCAATTTGTAAATAAGGAAAAAAATTTTCTAAATACAAAACTTATTTATCATATTCTAGAAAATTTTTTATCATTTGAAAAAATTATAAAAATCTCAACTCCCTCATATTCTCGGATACATCACTTTACGTGATATATCAGTCATATACATCACTTTTCACTATGTATTGATCGGTACACTACTGCACGCGATGTGTCGGTCGACTAAGTCATTGTACGTGATGTGTCGAGATGTTATACATCAGTTTACTTAATGTGTATCAATCAAATACATCACTATATATATGTGATGCATCCGTCGTTTATCACCATACGTGATTTGTTGGGACTTTGAGTGATATATCCAGGAAAAGACGTAATGTGTCAAGACGTTGAGAAATGTATTCAAAATTGGAACGTGATGTATCGGGACAATTTGAGATGTGTGCAGATTTAATCAAATATATAAGAGATTTTTTTAATTTAGAAAAAAGTATGAATTAATAAGATGTAATTAGTTTTAACATTATCAAATTTATGTAATATTCCTTAATTTTATTGAAAATATCAATTTACAATGATACCTCTAGAAATATGGTGAAAAAATGTAAAAGATATTGGGCCTATTTTTTTATTTTTTTTTTGGTTTTCATATCGTTTGGGACATTGCACATATCCTATAATTTATTTATTTTTAATCCTTTTTTCACTTTAATTTGTTTTACTTCAAATATTTTTAAATCATCGTACCTCTCTATTTCGACAATGTAAAAATATAATATTAAGAACAAAGTAATAAAATTAGTATTCAGAAAATATTTAAAAGAACTAAAATATGAGGCATGTAATAGCTATTTTTTCTTATATTTTGGCCTAACATCAATTATCTTAATAAGAGAATAAGAATTTATTATAATTAGTTAAATTATTTGTATACCTTAAAATTTTACGATCATATAGAGTTAGTTACACATGGCCTGAGAAAATTAACGATTAGTAAAACCACGCTTTACAGTTGACTATGGATCATAAGATAAAATTAATACCCAGTGAACATTTCACTAATTAATGTTCTCACAACTTAGGTTGAGTAAACTGATCTCCCAAGCAAAGTTAACTGATAGTAATAATTAATTAAAGCAAAGTTCACTGATAATTATAATTAATTAAGGTTGAGTAAATTGATTTCCCAAGCAAAGTTTATCTAGTGATAATTATCTTAGTTTTAATTAATTAAGGTTGTTAAATTTATTCTTCCAACAACAATATATCAAATGTAAGGATGGTTTACCACTTGCACCCTTCTGATATTATTAATTATATTTTATTCGACGAACTACATATATTTTATTCGACCTCCAGTCTTTTTAAATATAATGTAGCATACGGTAGGATAAAAACTTCCACATATAATCTAGAGATATATGCATTTGACACATGAAACTATTTTTAAAATAAGAACTTTTCGAAAAGAAAAATGATATATAGATTTTTGATGTAGATGATAAAATTCAATGCTACTTGTTGAAAATAAAAATCATTATGTATCGCGAGATTATTGTGTTAACTTCAGCTAATGAAAAAATTAATCTTATTATTAACTTTATTTTATTGAATAACTATATCATATATATTGGATAGAAAATGATGAAGCAAATGTATTTTATCCAGCTTCACCCTCTTAAATTATGTATAGTAGGATAAAGAATTCAACATATTGTAATGTTCCATTTCTTGTGAATATATTTTTGATTCAATATATATACGAAAGTTTCCAAGGCCTTCAATCTTGAACTCCATATGCATAGCTATTAAACTTTTGTATTATTGTCTTGAAGCCATATCGAGTAAGCCCAAAGAGTGCTTGTATCAGCTCTATGATGCTTTCGAGTAAGCTCAAGGAGAGCAGGCCATGTGAAGTTGCGATATAGTCGAGGATTGTTATAGTCCAATAATTCAGCTGGTGGACTCACCAACTTATCTTTATCTGGACAAACAAAAAGAAGCAAGTGATTGTCACGACCCAAATCCGGGCCGCGACTGGCACCCACACTTACCCTCCTATGTGAGCGAACCAACCAATCTAAACCTTAACATTTCAATGTAACATCAACAGAAAATAATGCGGAAGACTTAAACTCATTAATAAAATCAATAATCAACTTCTATAACTCAAAAACTTATCATTATCCCCAAAATCTGGAAGTCATCATCACAAGAACATCTACTTTAAACTACTAATTCTAAGAGTTTCTAAAAGCTAAAAATACATAAGAAGCTAGTCCATGCCGGAGGTTCAAGGCATCAAGACATGAAGGAGAAGATCCAGCCCAAGCTAGAAGCGTTAGCTCACCCTGAAGATCCGGTGTGACGAAGACTGGCTTGAGTTACTGTTGAGTCGAAGATGACGGCACGTTTGCTGCACTCCACAAATAACAAGAAGAAAAACATAAAAGTAGGGGACAGTACAAAACACGAGTACTGAGTAGATATCATCGGCCAACTCAAAATAGAAAACAGTATGTGTTAGGCAATATCATAAAATCAACTAATATCCTTAGCATGCAGCATTTATAGTTACCATAACCCTTGGTTACAACACCAAGCACATCAATGAGGACTCACACCTCCTCATCATACTCATTTGGGAATTTAGTTCATTAGATTGGATATATTATCATATTTCAAGATTCATTATCTTTATTCCCCTCGTGTCGGTACGTGACACTCCGGTCCTCAATATACTATCCTGGTACCGGAACGTGGCGCCCGATCCATATTCTATCCTGGTGTCGGAACGTGACACAACGATCCTCATATACTATCCTGGTACCGGAACGTGGCACCCGATCCATATTCTATCCTTGTGTCGGAACGTGACACTCCGATCCTCATATACTATCCTGGTACCGGAACGTGGCACCCGATCCATATTCTATCCTGGTGTCGGAACGTGACACCCGATCCATATTCTATCCTGGTACCGGAACGTGGCACTCGATCCATATTCTATCCTAGTGTCAGAACGTGACACCCGATCCATATTCTATCCTGGTGTCGGAACGTGACACCCGATCCATATTCTATCCTGGTATCGGAACGTGACACCCGATCCATATTCTATCCTGGTACCGGAACGTGGCACCCGATCCCCTAATCTCACTACTTTCATTCATCAAGCCTTCTTTCATACCAAGGCATCATCATTATCAAAGTAGATTAGGGTTTCTTTTCAAGATTTGGGATTCAATAGCTTCATCATGCTTATTTATTCATAATTACATAATCACATCATTCATGCAAGCATACAATTAAGCATATAGAAGGTTTACAATACTACTAACACATATCATTCGCTATTAAGAGTTTACTACGAATAGCATGAAATAACCATAACCTACCTCCACCGAAGAATTGAAATCAACAAGCTATCTTCTCAGAATCCTTGCTATCCTCTTCGTTTCTCTCTCTTTCTACTCGTTCTCTTTCTTTTTCTGTCTCTTTTTGTTCTTTCTTATTTTTCTTATTCAAACCCTCTTTCTTTTACCCTAATTAGTATGTAATTAAGAATAAAAGATGGCAATAATACCCCACTAATTAACTTAGGGTTACCTCTTTTAACCCCCGAGAATTTGAGTTATTAATATAAACCCACGAAATCTATAATTAAGGAAAGAATAGTCCAAAAACGTCCCTTAAAACGTGTAAGGAAATCCGATTCTGCCTGGGATTTGCGCAACCTGTGACGGGCCGTCGTGCCTGCGACGGTCCGTCCTGCAGGTCATTGCAAAGTTCAGAGAATGGATTTTCACTGAAGTCTCTGTGACGGTCCGTCACGCCTGTGACGGTCCGTCCTTCCATTCCGTCACGAAGTTCAGAGAGTCGATTTTCAGTAACCAATTTCAGATTTTCTAAGTGTTTTGAAACGAGACCCTGCGACGGTCCGTCGTGCCCTTGACGGTCCGTCGTAGGGTCCGTCGCTTCTGCCAGTTTTTCCAGAATTGAAGTCTGTTGCTCAAGACGACTAAACGGGTCGTTACATTAGATACCAATTTACCCATCGTTCATTCCCGAACGATCAAAAGAAGGAAAACAAGGGCGAAAAGGAGTACCTGAATCTGTAAACAGATGTGGGTATTTTTCTTGCATATCCGCCTCCTTCTCCCAAGTGGCTTCTTCAACCGGTCGATTCTTCCATTGCACCTTGATGGACGCAATCTCTCTTGACCTCAACTTGCGAATTTCTCTATCTAAAATAGCAACAGGCTCCTCCTCATAAGACAAGTTCTCATCAAGAAAAACTGAATCCCATCGGATAATGTAATTCCCATCCCCATGGTATCTTTTCAACATCGACACATGGAATATCGGGTGTACTCCGGACAGCCCTGGAGGCAAGGATAACTCATAAGCCACCTCTCCTACTCGCTTAAGTACTTCAAATGGTCCAATGTACCTTGGACTTAGTTTACCCCTTTTTCCAAACCGCATCACCCCTTTCATGGGTGAAACTTTCAACAAGACTTGTTCACCCTCCATGAACTCTAAGTCTCTATCCTTTCGATCTGCATATTCTTTTTGTCTACTTTGCGCCGCTAGAAGCTTTTCTTGAATAGACTTCACTTTCTCTATCGAATCCCTCAAAAGGTGAGTACCCCAAGGCCTAACCTCAAATGCGTGAAACCAACCAATGGGAGACCTACATCTCCTACCATACAAGGCTTCGAATGGAGCCATGTCAATGCTTGAGTGATAGCTATTATTGTATGAAAACTCCGCTAAGGGTAGGAAGCTATCCCAATGACCACCAAACTCTATCACACACGCACGAAGCATATACTCCAACACTTGAATCGTTCGCTCAGACTGACCATCGGTCTGAGAATGGAACGCAGTACTAAGGTCCAACCTAGTACCCAATTCCGCATGCAATGTTTTTCAAAACATAGAAGTAAACTGCGTACCTCTATCTGATATGATGGATAGTGGAACCCCATGCAATCGCACCACTTCCGAGATGTAAAGTTTGGCTAACTTTTCTGCATTGTAAGTCACCTTCACCGGAATGAAATGAGCAGATTTAGTTAACCTATCAACAATCACCCAAATGGAGTCATACTTACCCATTGTCCTTGGAAGACCAACCACAAAGTCCATTGCAATTCTTTCCCACTTCCATTCCGGAATGGGCATTCTCTGAAGTGTTCCTCCGGGCCTTTGGTGTTCATACTTTACTTGTTGACAGTTTGAACATTTGGCAATAAAATCCACAATGTCACGCTTCATTCTACTCCACCAAAAGTGTTGTTTTAGGTCACGATACATCTTGGTTGCCCCCGGATGTATAGAATACCTTGAATTATGAGCCTCTGTCAGAATAGTGTTGATCAAATCATCGACGCGGGGTACACATACCCTTCCCTTGATTCTCAAAACACCTTCCTCATCAATTTGTGCTTCCTTAGCCTCTCCTCGCAATACCTTATCTTGGATTCTTCTTAGTTTCTCATCATCAAACTGTTTTCCCTTAATTTTGTCAAGAAAAGAAGATCTTGACTCCACAGCAGCCAACAATCCTCCCTTCTCATTTACTTCTAATCTCATCAAGTCATTAGCTAGAGTCTGAACCTCTCTAGCCAAAGGGCGTCTAGAAGCTTGCAAGTGAGCTAGACTTCCCATGCTTCCCGCCTTTCTACTTAAAGCATCCGCTACAACATTCGCCTTCCCCGGATGATACAAAATAGTGATGTCGTAGTCCTTCAGCAGTTCCATCCATCTCCTCTGTCTCAAGTTCAAATCCTTCTGAGTAAAGACATACTGAAGGCTACAATGATCCGTGTAGACCTCACACTTAACCCCATATAAATAGTGTCTCCATTGTTTTAATGCAAACACTACCGCAGCCAATTCCAAATCATGAGTTGGATAATTACGTTCATGCACCTTTAATTGCCTTGAAGCATAAGCAATCACACTCTTCTCTTGAATTAGTACTGCACCCAAACCAGCATAGGATGCATCACAATAAACAATGAAGTTCTTACCCTCTACTGGCAAGGTAAGGATAGGTGCGGTAGTCAACAAAGTCTTGAGCTTCTGAAAGCTTTCCTCACATTCGTCCGACCATACAAATGGAACATTCTGCTTAGTCAAGTTCGTCAATTGGGAAGCAATAGAAGAGAATCCTTTGACAAATCGGCGGTAGTAGCTAGCTAACCCAACAAAGCTCCTTATTTCTGACACGTTAGCGGGTCTTACCCAATTCTTTACTGTCTCAATCTTAGAAGGATCCACCGTCACTCCATCCTTAGAAACCACGTGCCCCAAGAAGGACACTGCATCTAGCAAAAACTCACACTTAGAGAACTTGGCATAACGCTTTTTCTCCCTCAACATTTCCAATACCATTCTCAAATGCTCCTCATGTTCCTCCTTACTTTTAGAGTATATCAGTATATCATCAATAAATACGATCACAAAGAGATCCAAATATGGCTTAAAAATCCCGTTCATCAAACTCATGAACGCAGCAGGGGCATTCGTAAGACCAAAAGACATCACTACAAATTCGTAATGCCCATACCTCGTTCGAAAAGCAGTCTTTGGCACATCCGTTGCCCGTATTTTCAATTGATGATAACCGGATCTCAAGTCAATCTTAGAGAAGACACAAGCACCTTGTAACTGATCGAACAAGTCATCAATGCGGGGAAGAGGATACTTGTTCTTTATGGTTACCTTGTTTAGTTGTCTGTAGTCTATACACATTCGCAAACTCCCATCCTTCTTCTTTACAAACAAAAACGGATCACCCCAAGGGGATGCACTTGGTCTAATGAAGCCTTTGTTCAATAACTCTTGAAGTTGTGCCTTTAACTCTCTTAACTCCGCGGGAGCCATTCTATAAGGGGGTATAGAAATGGGGCAAGTACCGGGTTCAAGATCAATACAGAAGTCAATATCCCTATCCGGTGGCATACCAGGAAGATCTGCAGGGAATACATCCAGAAACTCACGAACCACTGAAACCGACTCAATCGAATGTACTTGGGTAGTGTCATCCTTGAGATGTGCCAAGAAAGCTAAACACCCTTTACTAATCATTTTCTTAGCACGAAGAAAGGAGACGATGCGGACCGGATTGGAAGTGTAGTCACCCTCCCACACTAACGGGTCTGTCCCAGGCTTGGCTAACGTCACCGTTTTAGCATTACACTCCAAGATTGCAAATTGCGGAGAAAGCCAAGTCATGCCTAGAATCACATCAAAATCATCCATTTCTAAGATAACCAAATCTACATAAGTGTTGCTCCCCACAAAGTTTACCAAACAAGACCTATATACCTTTTCAACTACCATAGACTCACCCACCGGAGTAGAGACACGAATAGGCATATGAAGTAATTCACAATGTAAATTTAGACCATTAGCAAATGAGGAAGATACATAAGAAAACGTGGATCAAGGATCAAACAATACAGAAGTCATGCAATCACAAACAAGAAGATTACCTGTGATGACAGCATCAGATGCCTCCGCTTCAGACCGCCCAGGGAAAGCGTAACAATGGGCCCTATCGTTCGTCTGTCCGTTGCCCCTACCATGTTGTGATGTAGTGGCTCCAGGTTGCCCATCACCTCGGCCGTTTTGGTGACCACCATTACCTCGACCACCACGTCATTCAGAATAACGGCCTCTGCCATGACCACCTCTACCTCTAACATTTGGAGGTCTGTAACTCTGTTTTGGACAATATCTCTTAATATGTCCAATCTCCCCACATCCATAGCACTCTCTGGGTTCATGCATAGGTCTCTCAGAGAAGTGTTGACCTGTCGGAGGTGGACCCCCAACTACAGTCTGTAGTGAAGACTGAATTGGTCGGACTGAGTAACTTTCCGAACCCTGTCCTCTAGTGTAAGTACCGTTAAACTCACCTCCCTTTCGAAACATTTTTGATGTCGATGTCGTAGTGAATTCGTCTGGCTTCACTCCTTCCACTTCTATCACAAAGTCTACCACCTCTTGGAAGGATTTTGCCGTTGCCGCTATCTGTAAGGCCGAAATCTGCAATTCTGACCTCAACCCCTTCACAAACCGGCGAATTCGCTCTTGGGGACTGAAACATAATTGGGTGGCATATCTGGATAGTGCACGAAACCTAGCCTCGTAAGCATTTACCGACATCCTACCTTGCTCTAGGCTCAAGAACTCATCCCTTTTCCTATCCCTCAAAGTTCGGGGGATATACTTCTCCATAAACAAGCTAGAGAATTAGGCCCAAGTCATAGGTGGTGCCTCTGTTGGTTGACACTCAATATGTGACCGCCACCACATTTTGGCGTTCCCTTGAAACTGATAACTCACGAACTCAACACCAAACCGTTCTACTATACCTATCATGTGTAGTAGCTCATGACAGTCAACCAGAAAATCGTAAGCATCCTCAGATTCCGCACCCTTGAAGACTTGAGGTTTCAAATTCAAGAACTTACTGAAAAGTTCATGCTGATCATTTGTCATTATAGGCCCAGTAGTCAGACGTGGAAACGTGCCTATTTCCAATGGAACATCCATGCGGTGAGCCATAGTAGCCGCATGTTGTACCTCCGGAGCCTTAGGTGCTGGTGCAGAAAACACTGGGGGTGTCTGGCCCTGATCAGACAACCCGCTAAGATAAGCCAGAACCTGATTGATCATCTCTGGGTAGGTTGGGGTGGCATTTCCTCATTTTGCACTTGTTCATTCACCCCATCCTCCCCCTCTCTTATCACTTCCTCAGTCGGTGGGGGAGTCACTGCCCTAGTATCAGATGGGCTAGGTGCTCGTCCTCTTCATCTAGAGGACGTCCTCCCACGACCTCTACCACGGCCTCTTGCCGCTGCTCTTCCTCGAGCTACAGCCCCAGTGGCTGGCTCAGACGCACCCTGCCTCGCCGGTGCTGGTGTTGGTGTTGGCGTAGTCGTTGCTCTAGTTCTAACCATGTGCGAAAGAGAGTGAAGATGGTCAGATACCAATTTCGTATCGCCTAGATACCAATTGGACTCCAGTAGTAGCACGAAAGAAAGAATGAAAGAGTGAAATTTTCCTAAAGTCTTATAGCCTCTCAAGGAAAAGTAAAGGCATCCCCCTACCGTTCCTTAAGACTCTACTAGACCTGTTCTTGTGTGATGAGACCAACGAACCTAATGCTCTGATACCAAGTTTGTCACGACCCAAATCCGGGCTGCGACTGGCACCCACACTTACCCTCCTATGTGAGCGAACCAACCAATCTAAACCTTAACATTTCAATGTAACATCAACAGAAAATAATGCGGAAGACTTAAACTCATTAATAAAATCAATAATCAACTTCTATAACTCAAAAACTTATCATTATCCCCAAAATCTGGAAGTCATCATCACAAGAATATCTACTTTAAACTACTAATTCTAAGAGTTTCTAAAAGCTAAAAATACATAAGAAGCTAGTCCATGATGGAGGTTCAAGGCATCAAGACATGAAGGAGAAGATCTAGTCCAAGCTAGAAGCGTTAGCTCACCCTGAAGATCCGGTGTGACGAAGACTGGCTTGAGTTACTGTTGAGTCGAAGATGACGGCACGTTTGCTGCACTCCACAAATAACAAGAAGAAAAACATAAAAGTAGGGGACAGTACAAAACACGAGTACTGAGTAGATATCATCGGCCAACTCAAAATAGAAAACAGTATGTGTTAGGCAATATCATAAAATCAACTAATATCCTTAACATGCAGCATTTATAGTTACCATAACCCTTGGTTACAACACCAAGCACATCAATGAGGACTCACACCTCCTCATCATACTCATTTGGGAATTTAGTTCATTAGATTGGATATATTATCATATTTCAAGATTCATTATCTTTATTCCCCTCGTGTCGGTACGTGACACTCCGCTCCTCAATATACTATCCTAGTACCGGAACCTGGCACCCGATCCATATTCTATCCTGGTGTCGAAACGTGACACTCCGATCCTCATATACTATCCTGGTACCGGAACGTGGCACCTGATACATATTCTATCCTGGTGTCGGAACGTGACACTCCAATCCTCATATACTATCCTGGTACCGGAACGTGGCACCCGATCCATATTCTATCCTTGTGTCGGAATGTGACACCCGATCCATATTCTATCCTGGTACCGGAACGTGGCACTCGATCCATATTCTATCCTAGTGTCGGAACGTGACACCCGATCCATATTCTATCCTGGTGTCGGAACGTGACACCCGATCCATATTCTATCCTGGTATCGGAACGTGACACCCGATCCATATTCTATCCTGGTACCGGAACGTGGCACCCGATCCCCTAATCTCACTACTTTCATTCATCAAGCCTTCTTTCATACCAAGGCATCATCATTATCAAAGTAGATTAGGGTTTCTTTTCAAGATTTGGTATTCAATAGCTTCATCATGCTTATTTATTCATAATTACATAATCACATCATTCATGCAAGCATACAATTAAGAATATAGAAGGTTTACAATACTACTAACACATATCATTCGCTATTAAGAGTTTACTACGAATAGCATGAAATAACCATAACCTACCTCCACTGAAGAATTGAAATCAACAAGCTATCTTCTCAGAATCCTTGCTATCCTCTTCGTTTCTCTCTCTTTCTACTCGTTCTCTTTCTTTTTCTGTCTCTTTTTTTTCTTTCTTATTTTTCCTATTCAAACCCTCTTTCTTTTACCCTAATTAGTATGTAATTAAGAATAAAAGATGGCAATAATACCCCACTAATTAACTTAGGGTTACCTCTTTTAACCCCCGAGAATTTGAGTTATTAATATAAACCCGCGAAATCTATAATTAAGGAAAGAATAGTCCAAAAACGTCCCTTAAAACGTGTAAGGAAATCCGATTCTGCCTGGGATTTGTGCAACCTGTGACGGGCCGTCGTGCCTGCGACGGTCCGTCCTACAGGTCGTCGCAAAGTTCAGAGAATGGATTTTCACTGAAGTCTCCGTGAAGGTCCGTCACGCCTGTGACGGTCCGTCCTGCCATTCCGTCACGAAGTTCAGAGAGTCGATTTTCAGTACCCAATTTCAGATTTTTTAAGTGTTTTGAAACGAGACCATGCGACGGTCCGTCGTGCCCTTGACGGTCCGTCGTAGGGTCCGTCGCTTCTGCCAGTTTTTCCTGAATTGAAGTCTGTTGCTCAAGACGACTAAACGGGTCGTTACAGTGATATTCTATAAGTCTTATTTGTAACCAGTGATCTATGCAAGTAACTTTTGTATCTTCCATTTGATAGCGCCTGCAAAAGGTCAAATATATTATACGTCTAAGAATTCGTGATGTATCTCATTGCGCTGTCATGTGAATAGATCTTATAATATTTGACACCTATAAATGTATTGTTTGTCTATTTGACTCTATTTATATCACTTGTATACATAATACATTAGCTTATTATATAGTTCTTGTGTGTAAATTTTCTAACCATAAATGTGTCACCTATGTTAACCACAAAAGATTTGAAATTTGGACGGATGAAGTACCATATGTTGTCTAGAAATACCTAAAGTCCGCTAACACAATATTCATGGAGAACAATTAATGATATTGGATCATAAAGCAAATAGTTGAGTCTCACTATGGATTCATTATCTTCGAAAAACTCTTTGAAGAGGCTCTTTTGTACACTTAGGCCCATCCTAAGAGTTCCATGATCCTAAGAGAAACTGTGCTCATGGAATTGCAATATTCTTGATAAACATTCTTGTGTAATTAAAGGCAAAAAGGTAATTCATTTACATAATAAAAAAATAGAAAAATAGATAATCATTTTATTTTAATTTGTTCGTTTGTTTTGATTTGACATGAAGTTTAAGAAAGTAAAGAAAGACTTTTGAATCCAATAGTCTTAGATAAAAAAAACGTATGTAAAATGTAGAAGAATATCATTTAATTAAGTGTTCTTGAACATGTCATTCCAAAAATTAAAAAAAATTATGTTTTTTTTGAGACATACAAAAAAGAAAAAATCGACAAACACATTGATAGAGATAAGTACTAAGATAGTCAATTTCCTTACCTGAGATTGTTAAAATTTTCACTAATGTCCTTTGAAAATAGTGTTCAACTATGTGAGATGAGTCTTCTTTAGGAGAGTATCTTAAATATAGTGTATCTTTCCAAGGTACCTTCGAAGAAAACCTTCTGGTAAAGCTGCTGGCATGACTACAATGCTCACAAATTTTCCTACGAGACAGGTGTAATTTCCCCATTTTAAAGAATCTTGATCAGCATCTGGACTATGCTGAAAGAAAATGTAATCTATTTCTTCTTTAACTCGCTCTCCTTTTTCCATCAATCCTTACACTAGCTCTGCTTATGGTGAAGTCTTTTCCCACAAACTTGGAGACCTTGCCTTTTTTTCTATTTTTACAGCGTTATTATCACATATCACTTCTATAATCGTTGTTGGAGGTTGTATCTTAGGATTCTAAACACTCACTCAATTTCCTCTTAAGGGAGTGTTCAATGTCATATGCAAAGAATGGCTAATCTTTCAATGAATCAATCTTTAGCTGCTTCCCTTTATATTTATCTCTAATTGTAACACTCTGCTATTTCAAAGAGTTGGAATTGGAAAGAATTATTTTTGGAAAGAATTAAAAATGTCAAAATTTAGAAAGTACGTTAAGTATGAGTTAAATTTAAACGATCGTAACTGCTGGTACATTATGAGTTAGGTGAGCTACAAGGTATAAAATAAAAGGTCATTGAATTATCCGTCATTGAATTATCCTTCAAACGCCATTGAATTTGCTAATTTTTGAGTTTGTATGAGGGAGATATGCTCGTTTGAGGTTACGATGTCTAGATAAAGAAAGTCAACCAAATTTAAGAGAGGTATTTTGATATTTTCATTACCCAATTAATTTATTTCATTTTTAGTAATCTATTTGGGTCTAAACTAATTCAGTTCTATTTACGCAATTAAGAATTATTTTAGTTTATTGAGAGAAGATATAATAGGAGAAAAGTCAAGGTGTTCATGGAGATTTCATGCGGAACCAAAGTCGTTTCGCCAAGGAGTGATTCCTAAAGAGATATGTGAGACTTTCACAACGTTGTGTTCATTCACCCACGCGCAAATCATGTTTAGTTAAGCGAAATTCGTTCTAGAAAGTTGAATATTTGATGATCTTGAATTGTGTTCTTCAAATTGGTTTTCGTTCTTAAGATTTGATGGGTCTTACGTGAAGGTTGTCAATTAGAGAAACTCCCACGGAGATATTTGTATTTTTATATACACAAAGTTTACTTGTATCTTCATATACAAACAAAGTTTACATTGTATCCTTGCAGTTATATTGACTTGAGTATTCAGAGTTTGAGTACCACGAGTCGAGTGCATTATTTTCGAGTAGAGCCTTATTTCACTGAGTTGAATATCTTAATATTGATTTGAGTATCATATCTTTGAGTTGAGTATCTTATTGTTGAATTGAGTTGATTTGATTTGAGTATGTTTGAAAAAAAATGAGAATGTTTCCTTGTTATCAAGTTCAAGCATATGTTATGCTTTAGAATTCCTCTTACATGCTCGTGTATTCCACGTACTGAGTCATTTGGTCTGCATACTTTCATGATGAATATTCAAGTATTCAAGATCATCAACAAGAGCTTCGTTGATACAACATGGAATTCAAGTTAGCTATGGTGAGCCTCCTTGCTTCCGGATGAGTTTATTTACTTTTCAGTTTTGTCAGGATGTCATGGGATTTGTCCCGATTTTCATCTTTTACATTTAGAGGCTTCATAGATAGAAATTAATGTTAGAGAAGTTCCTGGCTTGTTGAATATTCAGGGTTATTCATTTGAGTTAAGGATTTGTAAGTTTAGAGAGTTTTATTCAATTTTTATGCTTTTGCATGCTTTAGTTAGTCTTCCGCTTGTATTCAGTCAGGTTGAGGGTTCTTTTGTTGTCCAGCAACGACCTTTGAGTGTCAGTCACGTCCATGGTGTAGACATAGGTCGTGATGAATCATGTTTCATGTTTTATTTCATTTCTCATATACTTAGTAAAATTCACGTATTAATACATATTTGTGCCTACATTGTTTCACTAATGTAGGGCTAGATGACTATTATCTCTGCGTTCGTGGCTTGTTGAGCATTTTATAGAGTAGAAGACTTGGTGGGTCCTCATACTTTGAGGAAGATGTCACCTTTATTTCTTTCTTGTATTTATATGTTTTGAATATTTTATGTGGTGTACCAGTTACATCCCCACTAATCCTTTTGATGTTATAGAAGACTTGTCAATACTATGTTAGACTTTCTTTTTAAATGTCAAACTCTTTTATTGATATGAGGTTCTCTACTTTTACCTATTACTATGTGTATATGTATGGAAAGTGTATTGTGTAGGCGCCTCTGAGGATATTATATGTCATGTCATGTCTACGATGTACTTTGGGTGGTGACATTTGCAGAAGACCTTACTCCTTTTTGAGTTGAAGACCCAAAACGTAAAGTTGATTTGGATTATGTGTGGTGTTTGTTGTGCCGACATAGTGTCCTTGCTCCTCATTATAGCTTTGAAACTTGCAAAGGTAACAACAATGATTCCTTATACTTCAACTTAGAACTTGTCTTCAATGGTCTAGAGGAAGTTGATTGGAAATTGAACTTCTCCGTCTCAATATTTTTTTTATGCTTGAAAAGTTTAGATGTGTGGTAGAGATTGTCCCACCGGGTATATCAAAATTTAGAGACCGTATAATTTGCATTGAGAAAATAATAATCAAGACTGAAAAATAATATCAAGAATCATAAAATCTAATTCCAAATATAAATATTACAATCTCTATTAATCAGTTTATTCATCTTTTTAAATATAAATTCAAGGGATCATAAACTTGATCTTGACTTGTACTTGGATTCAACGGAAGTTGAGCTGGATCTTGAATATAATCTTGGAGAACATCAACTTGATCTTGACTTATACTTGAATCCAAGGGTTTTTGAGCTAGTTTTTGATTTCTTTTGGTCTTGATCTTGAGTCGCTCTTGAACTTGCAGCTTGTAGAGAAATCTATTGCGGTTAATTACGAGCTCTCTTTGGCTTCTTGTTAGAATTTTGACGTCTTTTCTAAATTATGAGACCCCTTGTTATAGTTATAAAATGGAGGAGTTATTATGAAAATGATTTTTCCTTAGGCAAATCAAATTTAAGTGACATGGCATAATGAAGTTTAGTAAAATGGGTTCATCATTTGTACGACAAACCAATGGACTAGCCCAATGAAAATGAGTTTTTGTTTAAATTTATATTTATTGAATTAAAATAATTAATCTAATTATATTAATTTATAATATTTATATAACTAATATATCCTGACTTTAATATATAACCCGAATCATTTTATAAACTTGTATCCATTAAACTTTGAATGATTGCATTTACACTTTTCTTTTGCTTCATTTTGTTTTTGTAGTTAAAAAGTATGTTATTAGGAAAACGTTGATGGCTTTTCAAAACATACAAAAATTGGGAAACAAAATACAAGAAACATGTTTTCCCATGGCAAAACATTTCAATTTCTTGGACTAGCACACATGGTCTTGTCTATCTATAACCTATGACATTCAATGCTGCTACTCTCTCCGCATTTCAATTAATTTATCTAATTTTAATTTGATAAGAAATTTTTACTTATTTTGATGTGACTTTGAATTTTAAAATATAAATAAAAATTTTCAATCTTGAGATATCAAACTAAAATTAAAGTATGTAGAATATATCACACTTTAATTTAATCTCGTAGATTTAATCATATCATGTTAAAGTTATAAGTAAAGAAGAGTTATAAAAGAAAAAGTAGGACAAATAAATTAAAACAAGGAAATCTAGTACATCTAATTATTTTCTTTAAGATAATATTTTTCTTTAAAAAAGTACAAATTAAGTTATAGGAGCCGTATAAATTAAAAGAATAATAGACAACCTAGCTTATTTATTATTTCATAGAAAAGATCAAATATATCTCTTAACTAGTCTTATACACTCTATTAAACGATGTTAAGTGATGGAAAAATGAGACAAAATGTTTATTGGGTCAAAACCTAATTGTATTGTGCTCATTTATTTTTATGTATAACTATTAAGTCACTTGTATAATTGACATTTGAGATTCAACAAATTTTGATTAATTGCCACATTGAACCTTTTTTTTTGTTATTGGGTATACAGTGTTTTCAAAAAAATACAATAAAATTGAGGCGAGTCTCGGGGCCGGCGGGGTGGAGCATACCAAAAATGTTTCGGGGCACAAAATGAAGGAGTATATCTTTGGGGCGTAAGTCCTAGAATTTAGAGTGTCAAACTTAAAAACATATGCCCTAGGTGTTTTTTTTTTGAATTTGAATCTTTTTTACTTTAGATCATATTTTTTTAATATTTGGTGTAATGTTAATTCTCAAATAGTAATGTAATACTTTTTTACTTTATTATTAGTAATTAATACCTTTCTCAAATAAAAATCATAATATTTTTTCTATATAGTATAAGTTATTTATTAAAGTTTAGTTGTGAAATAATTGAAAGTTTTACTTTTACTTATTTTCTTACTAGTAAAATTATAAAATTGAATATACATGAGACTATGCTCTGTAGATCCATATGACTTACATCATATGTCTTACATCTCGTCCCGTATTAGACAAAAATATCGCTTCACTCCCCCACCTTTTAAGACACTAATTGGGAGAGGATGAATTGATTTTGTCCTATCACATGACTATGCTTCATGGGTTGCATTCTGGTTCGATGTGTCACATATTGTTAATGGTGTCGTGTCATAGTAGTCCTAACTCATCATTTTTGTTCGTTACATATCAGCTTATAAATTATATTCATAATTAACGATATTAGTAATCTTCAAAATCAAGAAAAGCTAAGCAAACTTTCTCTATGACAAGTTATGACTTATATCATAATAATTTGCACTTAATAATCCATTTTGAGAAAAAACATACACAAGGAATAGAATGTGTACCAACGTAAGTCCTAATTGCCATACAGAAATGACCATATATATATATATATATATATATATATATATATAATATGGTTGTGCATGATGCTAAATAGAGTGACTAATGATGCTAAATAGAGTGACTAATGAGTAGATATTGTGTTTGTTTTTCAATCCTACTATTAGGGTCTTCCCCACTTTCTTACCATAATTGTTGGAATGAAAATCGAGAAAGAGTATCAAGAGTGAAGTGTTAAAAAAAATATCGACACACCATAGTCCAAATCCAGAGCAACCTTCGGTAGTAAAGTGATAACACAACATAATAGGTGAACGTTAATCCCAAAATGAACTCAATTATTTGACCGTCTGTGACTAGGTTTTTCCACCAAGGCTTCTTTCCTACAGCACAAAGGAAATAATAAACGTACATTACAACATGAACTGACGCATTGATGATAACAATAATATGGATCAATGACTGGCTAGTGTAGTTCCCAAGATAACAAAGAAGAGGCACCATCGTATAGTGGTACATGTGGAAGAATGAGAGACTTTACGATCGAATCTACTAAGAATGATCAGAAGAGTGTCTATAAATTCAAGAATCTTTGACAAGTATTAAAACTGGATCCAAAAGAACATGGGTCCGCGTGGAAGAGTAACACTATTATTGTCGACAGGGGAGCAAAATACCCATCGTCTCCAATCACGTCGTGGCATTTGGTTGAGTGCAACAAGGCTACAATCAATGATCATGATAAGAGAGAAAAGGAAAAAGGATGAGGTTGTGCTTTGCCGTGATGCGGTGGAGGGTGGTGATTGGAAATATGGGGAGGAGTGATGAAAAGCGAAAAGATAATAGTGTAAGGAACAAGTAAATAGAAATTTAGAGTGTAAGGTGTTAGGACCGGAAATAAGCAGGTGTAACGCGGAAGCTAGCAAAGCAAACCTCGAAAGACCACGAGTAAGAAGACAACGAGAAATATACCAAAAGACACAGAGATTTAACGTGGTTCGGTCAATCGACCTACGTCCACAAAGGAGATGAGCAATCTACTATAAATATGAGAGTACAAAATAAAGAGGGAAACAACCTCAACCAATTCACTCGGAATACATGGGAGGTTCACACAAGCGATAACGTATCAAGCTTGTGACCCATAAATTCTCCCCCTAACCAAAACTCTCAAAGCCCTTAAGACTACATTGTGAATGCCAATTAAGTTGAAGGAACATGCCTCTAATTATGGAGTCCTAAACCTTTCCCTACAAGAAAGGGATTAGTCAATTCAAAACCTTTTCCTACAAGGAAAACCTATTTATGGTAAGAAATTTAGGGCAAATAAACCCCAACAAATCTCCCCCTTGGCCTAAATTTCTGACAAAATAAATTTGTCCACCTTCTTGACTTAATCTTCAACAACTTGCTTCTCCTCTCCATAATCTCCTTTGCAAAATTTATGTCTCAACACAAAGAATCTCTCTGAAACAATTTCTCCAACAAAATCTTCATTACTGTCAAAAAGGTTACTGCTAGAACTACACCGCCAAGATGAACACATCTTTCTAACTTGGTTCAATCATCGATTATCGAACCACTGAACCTGACTCTTTCATTGAATCTGGCTCTGATACCACTTGTTAGGACTGAAAATAAGCAGGTGTAACGCGGAAGCTAGCAAAGAAAACCTCGAAAGACCACGAGTAAGAAGACAACGAGAAATATACCAAAAGACATAGAGATTTAACGTGGTTCGGTCAATCGACCTACGTACACAAAGGAGATGAGCAATCCACTATAAATATAAAAGTAGAAAATACAGAGGGAAACAACCTCAACCAATTCACTCGAAACACATGGGAGGTTCACACAAGCGATAATGTATCAAGCTTGTGACCCATAAATTCTCCCCCTAACCAAAACTCTCAAAGCCCTTAAGAATACATTGTGAATGCTAATTAATTTAGAAGGAACATACCTCTATTTTTGGAGTCCTAAAACTTTTCCTACAAGAAAGGATTAGTCAATCCAAAACCTTTTCCTACAAGGAAAACCTATTTATGGTAAGAAATTTAGGGAAAATAAAACCCAACATAAGGAAACATACTGGGTATCTTAATCTAACGAGGAATTGAGAAAAAGAAATGAATTCAAGCAAATTGGGGTTAGAAAACAAAGAAGGAAACAGTTGGAATGAAACTGGGTACGACGCTGACTTGTTCGTCAAAAATAAAACTTTTCTCTCTGCGTCGCAGAGAGATCCCATACCCCTCTCCCTTAAAATTTATTTTGCGAACAACTATTAAAATGAATCTCTATGTCTCGAACTTGCTTCCAGACTATGATTTCTTTATATATTCTCATGTTTTAATATCTAAAATTACCCTAAGCATCCCGAGACCTTTTTGATACGCTCAAACTTACTTTTCAAATGAGAAGTAAAGCGGTCGCGTCAAGTAAATAACCCAACTAGTGAGGTTGGGATCGTTCCCACGAGAAAAATAGTCTAGACTTAACTTCAACTTGTTATTACTATTGTTCGGCTGATGACTTCCTTAGAAAGTAAAAGCATAAAAAAGGGGGTTTGTTTTTCCTAATGAGCAAAAATAACTAACGAACTTGAAAGGGACACTTAACAACTTTTAATGTTGGGTTTTAATCAAGTAATCAAAGTAACTAGGGTTTACGTGTTCCCCACAGGTTCATAACTTGATAATTCTAACTATAACAATTCTTTCCTTGTATCTTGCATACAAAGTGATAAGTTATGTATTTCTAAATCCTTGGTACGGCATCTAGAAAATCTCACTCCGCACCTTTGTCCGGCTACGTGTGTTGCTTTCCTAACCCTTATCCTTACCTCATATTAAGCATCGTATTCAATATTTGACTAAGTTATTACCTCGTACTAATCAATACTAGCCTATTAGATAGTATACACTAAATCTATGTTAATAATTCTTTTCCTATTATCTACCTCCTTGTTCCGTCAAGTAGCATTAAGGCGAGTTCTAAGGTTGATCATCCATTAAAAAGACTTCTAAGCGAAAGAATTATTAATACATGCAAGATGCTATTCTAGAATTGTTATTTTAGCTAGGGTTTATCTCATTATTTGCCTATGGTTCCCACAACCCTAGTTATGGAGTTTAGTTCCTCATAGCCATAAACACAATATTCAAATATGTTAAACAAGAATTCATGTACTTACTTCAATGATAAAGAATAAAGTCCAAAAATTTGCTTGATTAATCACCAAAAATCACTTGTAAGAATCTCTAACAATCGAACACTCAAAACACAAAGTCTAATAATATGATGTTTAATCTCACAAAGTCTAACCTCAAAAACGAGGTTTTTCGAACTATTTAAAAAAAATAAAACCTAATTAAACAAGGATTCTAATTACTGGAAATCTGCCAAAACGCGGCTGGGTCGACGGACCACGCGACGGACCGTCGTGGTCATGACGGACCGTCGTGGACTCTGTTGTCCAATACTTGGTGCAATTCTTCTGCTTCTTTCTTCATTCCCCTCGACGGCAAGTGTGTCAGACCGTCATAGGCACAATGGTCCGTCGAGGGTCTCGTTTCAAAATACTTCAACTCTTGAAATCTGGGTACTGGGATCACTTCTCTGATCTTCACGACGAACCTGCAGGACGGACCGTCATAGCCATGACGGACCGTCACAAGCTTCGTAATCCCACACTTGGTCAGACTTCCCCATCTTCCTTCAGCAGCTTCTCTACGCTGCCACCTACGGACCGTCACAAGCACGACGGACCGTCATAAGCTCCGTAGGTGGTCTCTTCTGCAATTTTCGCTCAAAATCTCCGCATTCAGCTTTGGACAGATTTCCTGCAAAATAAAGAGAAACTTATATCAAAATTAGCATAAACAAGGCTTTCGGACACACTAAACTTAAGGAAAAAGTATTAATTATACCGTGAAACCATGGTATATCACTTTCCAATCACAAATCACAATCTTGAATTCATAAATCATATTCAAGGTAGAGTCGAGAGTCAAATCTAGAGGGTTGTTCGAGTCATTTTTAAGGAGAATTTTACAATTCAGTTAAAGTTGTTTCAATAATTAAGCATTGAGATTGAGAATGAGTAGATCCAAGTTCATTTTCTTTAATATGTTTTATGGGAACTATGTATTCCCAAAGAGTAAATTTTTTCACATTTAAGATGAAAGGAAACACTGATTGCCAAATGAGTTTTCATGAGTAGTTTTGAGTTCCATATCTCTTAAGAGTTCTTAAGAGATAAGTTTTTTAGTAATAATATCAAACCATTGAGAAAGAGTTAGAACAAAATCCTCATTTTTCACACAATGATTTCAGTTTGAGTATAAGGATTACATTTCAACACTCGCTCTCAGAACAAAGTCACACTCATTCATACCTATTTCCATAAGATTGCCCTTATTTTCACTGCCTTAAGTTCGCTATACAACCCTTAGGATCATGATAGGACTTTTTTAGCTTGTAACGTAGGCTTAGAGTCAGGTAGGGTATATTTAGGTATACTTTAGTGACTTTTTGCCCTCCTTGACATATAAGCTAAACCTTCCACTTTCTATCACTTAATCTCGCCTAGTTTCTCCTATTCTTTCACCTTGCTGTTTCCCTTCTTTCTTCATTTGTGTAAGTAACTCTTTTCTTTCCTTGTTTGTAATTCTTGAATATTTCTCTTTTTTTTTCAACGAGTTCTTGAGTCACCTTACTTTTGTTCTTTCTCTCTCTTTGTTCTTTCAACCCCACTTTCCAGAGCATTCCTTAAAATAGCCACCCTCAACTCATGGCTTTGCCATGAGTAAAGGTACACAATACACAAAGTCGGGTCAGGGCCATAACGAAGGTTGTTTATTCATGAGCCACCCTCAACTTATGCATTTGGCATAAGCTGAGGTGCACATGTCCAAGGAGGGACCAGGGCCAACATATTGTTCCTAGAAAAGATCAGTTGGGGTGAAAAAGAAAGGTCTAATTTTAAACTCAGATTATTTGGTGAACCTCAGTAATCTTGCGCTGCATCTTCCTCTCCAAACGTGCTTCAGACTCAGTAATAGCCTTCTGCATCCACGACTGGATATGATGCAGAAGGGTGGCCATTTGTGCCTCAAATTTTTGGACCCTAGCAAGCTGGGCCGATAACGGTAGAGGAGCTGTGCCAGATGAGCTCGGGGCTGGGCTACTACCCGGGATAGACTCAACTGGGGTAGTGTCAGTGGACGCCTGTGTAGCGGTGCGGGCCTGGGCCAGCGTGTCCGCAAGATCATCAGCAAGTGGTGGAAGCTCTGGACGGGGCCCTCGATGTGGGGCCAACTCATTTGCCTCGTCTCTGATGAGGGCGACGTCAACGGTGCCCTGTGGGGTCTTCAACTGATCTATGTGCCATATGGGCACACCTGCGGTCCTGCAAAGAGCAAAAATCATACACGGGAAGGGGTAGGTAGTAGTGACCTTGAATGCCCTTTCGTGCATGACTGCCTGGAGAAGCCATGCGAAGTCGACCTTGAATCCGGCTATCATCGCCGCTATCAACACTACTCGATCCCAAGTGACGATGTTATCAGCAGCTGTGGGGGAAAGGCAGTGACGGACGAGCAGCAACAAGAACTTCGCGACGAACGTGAGGTTGGCCTTCTTGATGGCCCCCTTCGGCTCAGTGACCCAATCTGCACCCTCTCCGTCGACTGATAGATGCAGGGCCATCCACCTCTGGGTGGTCTCTCTCAGTGCCTGCTCGCGCAAGAACTTGCCATCCTTCACGATCTGCCAGCAATAGTCAAACTCGGCAGTGTGGGGGGTCCGCGTATCATCTGCACTCTCACCGTATAGGAACCGGCGGATGGCTAGCAGGGAAATGTCAACCTGCATGCCCCAGACTCGAACCTGCTCCAGTGGGGCCTGTTTAGCGAGAGCAGCCCGCCTATCGATGTGTGATCAGAGAGTCGCTACGTAGGATGCGTAGAACTCTCGGACCACTTTCTCGCAGTATCTTCCCAACGGATGGGCTGTCCACTCTAAGCGATGCCTGGTGAATAAGTTGTGGATCTCCAGCATCGATGGGAGACTCCCTGTAAGTACCCGCCGCTCCAAGGTGAGTGTCCGAGTCATTACCCCTTTATCACTAAGGAATTTTGCGTTGGAGTAAACTTGAAACTGGCCTTCGATGCACCACCGGTTTGGCTGGTCAGAGGCTGAGGTGGGGACCTCGGCTGGTGCGCCGAATGTGGAGTCTAAACTGTTAGCCTCATCAGACGAGGCCGACGCTGCAGCAGTGGCGGGTGCGGGAACCTCAGCAGAACCTGAAGCTTCCTCGGACCAGGATACTCCTAAGGAGCAAGACGCTCCTTCCTCGTTTGTTGCTTACCCAGAGGGTGTGCCGGTCAATGTGCGCTCCTCATCAGACTGTGAGGCAGTGACTACGCTGGACGCCACCGTCTTGGGTGTGGCTCTGGGGCACGTGAAGCACGGGAAGGTGCGGAAGTGCCTGGGGGCACATATTCCGGGTCCCGCTCATCATCAGACCCGATGATAAAGCGTGCAGACAGGGCAACAGACTTGGATCGCCCGCGTGCGTAGGGTCGGTCTTGCTTGGGTGCCATAGTAGATAGTACCTGAAAAGGATCAGTATTAGTACGAGTAATGTCAAACAATAAAAGCAAGCCCATACAACATAAAACATTTAAAATAGTGTGTTAGTGATAGTGAAACTGTATCACACAACGGGCTGGATGACGGCTCGTCGTGCATACGACGGACTGTCATGAGGTCCGTCGTGTTGTACTTAGTCAATGTATATAGAAAGAACCCTGAAAGAGGGGTCTCTGACCATCATGACGGTCAAGAAGGACGGACCGTCGTGGGTACGAGGGTCTGTCATAAGAGTCCATCGTAGGACACTAAGAAAATTTTGAGAGACCCTTAGAAACAGGGTCTTTGACAACCATGACGGTCGTGCAGGACGGACCGTCGTGAAGACAAGGGTCCGTCACAGACGTCGTTGGGCAGGGGTGCTAGGACTTGTGCAACGGACCCTACGACGGTCCGTCATGTGTGCGACGGGCCGTCATCGGGGTCTCGTTCTGAGTAGCAGTGTTAGAACTGGGGGTACCCTACGCATCCCCGATGAACCCACATGGTTGTGTAGTGTTGTGGACCTATATGTGTCTATCCCAACGACCTAAGAAACTACCAAAGCAAAATCACCTATGCCTAGGGTTATCAACATGGCACATACAAACATTTTGAACCTAGGTTTAGACATAAGTATATAAAGGAAACAGTATACGACTAAGAACTAAGCTAATACTAACTACAAAACCAAAATGCAAGATAAATAAGTATAAATGTAGAGACACATACCTTGGAAATGGAGAACAAGACAAATGGAGAATGGTTCTGGCAAGGTAGACACCGACAGTAGCAGCACCGACAAGTAGATGATAATGATAAGGCTTAGGTGGTTTTTGGGAGCAATGATCAGTGAGGGGAAGTGTGGAAGTTGAAAAGAGAGGGGAGATGGGGGGAATAAGGAAGTAATGGGGTGGAATATGGAGGGGGGAAGTATAAACGGTTAGATTTTGAAAAGGGTCCAGCCGGGTCGGGTCAGGTAGATTTCATTAATCGCGCGACGGTTCCTCGACGACGGTCTATCGCATTTGCGACGCCCCGTCGTAGGTTCCTTCATGTGTGCCCTAATTTCAAAAATCACAGAAATACATACCTGGTGTGACGGATGCATACGACGGTCCGTTGCATTCTCAACTGTACGTCGTATCCGTCAGCGGCTATTGCGGAGTAGTTTTTTGCAGAATTTCCTGGTGATGTGCCTACAAATTTAAAACCCATTTATAGAAAAAAAATGCTACCATTATTAAAAAGACGATAAGTATTGGGTTGCCTCCCAACAAGCGCCTGATTTAATGTCGCGGCAAGACTGGGGCCACTTGATTACTCAGACTTCATCAAGATGGTATGCCTCGATCACTTCATTCGCAGATTCAGCATGCCCCAGATAGATTTTTATGCGCTGTCCATTCACCTTGAACCGCACACCCTCCTTCGTTTCCAACTCAACTGCTCCATGAGGGAATAGTTGGGTAACTGTGTAAGGACCAGTCCATTTGGACTTGAGTTTGCCTGGAAACAAGCGCAATCTGGAATTGAATAGAAGCACTAAATCCCCGACCATAAACTCTCATTTTTCAATTTTGTTGTCATGATACTTCTTCATCTTTTCTTTATATAGGTCTGAGCTTTCATAGGCTTTCAAGCGAAATTCATCAAGTTCATTCAACCCATTTAACTGTTGCTCTGCAGCTTCGCTCCAATCAAATTTTAACATCTTCATAGCCCACATGGCTTTATGCTCTAACTCAACCGGAAGATGAAAAGCTTTCCCATATACAAGTTGGTATGGAGACATACCTATGGGAGTCTTATAAGCTGTCCGGTAGGCCCAAAGAGCATCATCAAGTCTCCTTGACCAATCTGTTCTACTAGCATTCACTGTTTTGGACAATATCTGTTTGATCTCCCGATTCGATACCTCAACTTGCCCACTAGTTTGGGGGTGGTAAGGAGTGGCCACATTATGGAGAACACCGTATTTCTCTAATAACCCCTTGAACAATCTGTTGTAGAAGTGGGAGCCCCCATCACTAATAATGGCCCTTGGAGTGCCAAAACGGGAGAATATATTCATTTTCAAGAATGCAGTGACACTCTTCCCTTCATTGTTTGCGAGGGCTATGGCTTCGACCCATTTAGATACATAATCAACTGCTACAAGAATGTACTTCATCCCATGAGAACTCATGAAAGGGCCCATAAAGTCAATACCCCACACATCAAATAACTCAATCACAAGAATGGGGTTTAGAGGGAGCTCTTGCTTTCTTGAAATACCACCATCTCGTTGACATTTGTCACATGATTTACTAAACCCATGAGCATCTTGATGAAGAGTTGGCCAATAGTAACCACATTGCAATATCTTGTGAGCGGTTCGGATACCACTGTGATGTCCGCCAACAGGTGAAGAATGGCATGCCTCCAATACACTCAACATTTCACATTCTGGCACACAACGCCGAATAAGCTCGTCGGCACATCTCCTATACTAGTATGGTTCATCCCAAAAGAACTTCTTCACATCGTACATGAATTTTTTCCTTTGATGAAAGGACAAGTCTGATGGAACAATATCACTAGCCAGATAGTTCGCAAAATCTGCAAACCATGGGATCAAGTTTTGTGAAGCAGCCAATCCATGTTCATCGGGGAAAGTATCATCAATGTCAGTATTATCCCCTAACTCTCTCATAGCTTCATCCTCTAGACGAGACAAATGATCAAAAACTTGATTTTCAGTCCCTTTTCTATCCAGCACTTCAAAGTCAAATTCTTGCAGCAGTAATACCCAACGAATCAGACTTGGTTTCGGATCTTTTTTCTCCATCAAATATCTCAATACTGAATGGTCAGTATGCACTATAACTCTAGTACCTAGAAAATAGGAGCGAAATTTCTCAAAAGCAAAGACTACTGCGAGGAGTTCTTGCTCAGTCACTGTGTAGTTCTTCTGGGCTTCATTTAGGGCTTTACTAGCATAGTAATTTGGGTAAAGGATTTTTTTTCTTCTCTGTCCCAATACTACACCAAGAGCCACCCCACTAGCATCGCACATTACCTCAAATGGACTGTTCCAATCTGGAGAAATAATGATAGGCGCAGACACTAACTTCTCTTTTAGCTCACCGAATGCTTTAAGACAGGATTCATCAAAACAAAATTTACATTCTTTGTCCAGCAAATTGCACAATGGGTGTGCAATCTTTGAAAAGTCTTTGATGAATCTTCGATAAAAGCCTGCATGCCCAAGAAATCTTCTCACACCTTTCACAGAGATCGGCGGGGGAAGTCTATCTATTACCTCAACTTTAGCTCGATCAACCTCTATGCCCTTTTCTGAAATGCGATGACCCAACACAATACCCTCTTTAACCAAGAAATGACACTTTTCCCAGTTTAGTACCAAATTGCAGTCTTCACATCTATTAAGAACCTCAGATAAATTGGTCAAGCACCGCTCGAATAAATCACCAACCACAGAAAAATCATCCATAAAAACCTCTATAGTATCCTCCACCATGTAAGAAAATATTGACATCATACATCTCTGAAAGGTTGCAGGTGCATTGCACAACCCAAACGACATTCTTCTGAACGCAAAAGTCCCATATGGACAAGTGAAAGTGGTTTTCTCTTGATCTTCTGGTGTAATAGAAATCTGATTATACCCCGAATACTCATCAAGAAAACAATACCACCCTTTTCCAGCAAGTCTATCGAACATCTGATCCATGAAGGGCATAGGAAAATGGTCTTTTTCAGTCCATGAGTTCAGTTTACGGTAATCCATACACACCCTCCATCCAGTAACCGGTCTCATTGGAACAAGTTCATTCTTTTTGTTAGGGACCACAGTCATTCCCCCTTTCTTAGGTACACACTGAACCGGGCACACCCAACTACTATCGGCGATTGGATAGATTACTCCAGCATCCAACCACTTGATAATTTCCTTCTTCACAACCTCTTGCATAGGAGGATTTAAGCGTCTCTGGTGCTCAAAACTCGGCTTATGATCAGGCATGAGTTGGATTTTATGAGAGCAAATACCAGGAGGGATCCAAATAATGTCCGCAATGGTCCACCAAATAGCTCTTTTGAACCTTTTTAGTACCTTCACCAAACTCTGAACCTGTTGTTCATCCAGGTCTGATGCAACGATTACCGGCAAAGTGTCACCATTTCCAAAGAATTCATACCTAAGATGAGGTGGGAGAGCTATTAATTCTACTTTTGGAGCTTCCTCTGTAGATGGTTTAGCGGGTGGGGACTCGCGATTCTTCATATCAAGCTCCAATTTCTTCGGTTTAAACCGAACATCACCTCAGTCAAGAGCCGCGACTAATGACTCATACTCTTCAATGCAATCATTATCAAAGTTCATTATCATTGTCGCTAATGCTTCGACACCTACACGTTCTTCTATTTGTGTCTCAAATGTCTCACCCATGTTGTATGATATAGCAGATGCCAATTGGAGCTCACCACTCTGCCTCATGGACCTACAAATATTAAAGGTCACTTCCTCACTGTTCAACCAAAATTTCATCTGCCCCTTTTCCCTGTCTACTAAGGCTCTTCCCGTAGCTAGGAATGGCCTCCCAAGGATAATAGGCACTTCAAAATCAACCTCACAATCAAGAATAACAAAATCGGCCGGAAAGATGAATGACTCCACTTTTACTAGCACATCATGAAGTATCCCTATGGGCCGTTTTACTGTTCGATCAGCCATCAGTAGACGCATCGCAGTGGGCTTTGGGTCACCCTAATCCAACTTCTTGTAAATCGCGAGGGGCATGAGATTTATGCTTGCCCCCAGATCATATAATGCTTTCGCAAAATGTAATAGCCTGATTGTACAAGGAATAGTGAACGCACCCGGATCTTTTTTCTTTTGGACCAGAGATCTTGTAGCAATAGCACTACAATGCTGCATTCTATCATCATCCTCAAAAGTAACCGATCTTTTCTTTGTGACTAAATCTTTCATAAACTTGGCGTAACCGGGCATTTGTTCTAAATCTTCTACCAAAGGGACATTGATAGAAAGTTGCTTCAACATTGTTATAAAACGCCGATATTTGCCATCCTCAGTCTTTTTCACTAATCTTTAAGGAAATGGGGGTGGTGGCCTAGGCATGGGAGTTACCTTTTTAGGCACTTCAGCATCTTCTGCAATGTTATCCTCTAAGATAGCATCAACATTTACCACTTTATCAGTGTCTTTTGTCACCTCATTCTCATTAGATGGCAAAGGTGGGTCAATGGTTTGCTTGCCACCGCGAGTAGTAATTGCCATACAATGTCCATCATTTTTCGGATTTTGGAGAGTGTTGCTAGGAAGAGTGCCCGGTTGCCGTGTGTTCACAGTTGCAGATAATTGGGCCAATTGTAACTCAAGTTGCTTAATAGATATTGCATGTGTATCAACTTTTTGCCCAATACCCGCTAAATCATTCCTCAACTCTTTATTGTGCTCATCACTAGCATCGAAGCTCCTCATCATTTTATGCAACATATCCTCAACTCGCGACATACTACCTCCACCATCCCTAGGAGTAACTTCACGATTTTGAGGAGGAACATAGGATCCATTCCTGTCGTTTCTGTTACCATAGTTACCCCTGTTGAAGTTGTTGTCGCGATTGTAGTTTCCATCTCGGACATAATGACCCTCAGGATTGTAGTTACCATAGTTCCGACCTTGGTTCCCTTGACCTTGGCGCCAATTATCCTGATTAGAGCCTTGGGCACTTTGTCGGAAACCCCCCCATCTTTTCATTTACTGCATAGGAATCCTCCTCATAATAACACTCATCGATTGGAGGTGGTGGTTTAGCCAAGTAGTTGACTGCATTAATCTTTTCTGCACCCCAAGTGACATGTTTTAGTACCAACCCAAGCTCAGTTCTCATCTGAGCCATTTTTTCACTAATATCATCTGTGGCTGGGTTGTGAGTGGACTGCACTGCGAGAGTGTTTCTCCCAGTATCAGACTTCCTAGTACTCCAAACTTTGTTGTTACGGGAGATTTTCTCTAATTTCTCACGATCTCAGCATAAGGGCATTCTCCATAAATCCACCTGCTATAGTGTCCAACACCACTTTATTGTTATCATCCTGTCCCCGATAGAAGTATTCCTTCAGTGACTCATCATCAATACGGTGATTCGGAATAGTTCTCAAGAATGAGGTGAATCTATCCCAAGAACTACTAACTGACTTTCCTGGTAGTGCCACAAAGTTATTCACCCTGTCTTTGTGGTTTAATTTCTTGGAGACCGGATAGTAGCGTGCTAAGAAGACATCCCGTAGTTGGTTCCAAGTGAATATGGAGTTGTATGGGAGCTCAGTAAACCAAATAGCAGCCTCTCCCGTCAGTGAGAGAGGAAACACTCTGAGACCTATTACATCTAGATCCAAATCAGGCCTCCCCACACAACTTTTACTCACTGCCCGTACCTTAGCTATATGGGCATGTGGATCCTCAGAAGGTAGCCCTGAAAACAAACCTCTGGCAGTGAGCATTTGTATCAGACTACTAGTTACCACAAAAGTGTGGCCTGTGAGTAGAGGAGGCAAAACCAGTGGCCCATCCGAATCTGCTATGTTATCATAGCCTCTGTAGTATGCTTAGGGTCGTGGAGCGGGATTCTGTCCCCTCTGTTGACGTTCACCCGGAGCATCGGGTAACATCTGACCATGAACATCAGCCGGAGCTGGGATGTTCTGGTTTGGATACTCATCATTGATTCCCAAATTACGATTCATGTTTTGCAGTGTACGCTCTAGCTCGTGATCATAGGGAAACAACGGTTCTCTTCCTCTCCGTGTATTTGGCATACAAGGAGGATAGTTCTGAAAAGAAATCAAAAACAATAAAACAAAGTAAAATCAAGAAAATATCAACTAAACTATAGTAAGAAGTTCAAGTTAACCTAAAAGCTAAATTCCCCGGCAGCGGCGCCAAAATTTGATATGCTCAAACTTACTTCTCAAATGAGAAGTAAAGCGGTCGCGTCAAGTAAATAACCCAACTAGTGAGGTTGGGATCGTTCCCACGAGGAAAATAGTCTAGACTTAACTTCAACTTGTTATTACTGTTGTTCGGTTGATGAGTTCCTTAGAAAGTAAAAGCATAAAAAAAGGGGGTTTGTATTTCCTAATGAGCAAAAATAACTAATGAACTTGAAAGAGACACTTAACAACTTTTAATGTTGGGTTTTAATCAAGTAATCAAAGTAACTAGGATTTACGTGTTCCCCACAGGTTCATAACTTGATAATTCTAACTATAAAAATTCTTTCCTAGTATCTTGCATGCAAAGTGATAAGTTATGTATTTCTAAATCCTTGGTCCGGCATCTAGAAAATCTCACTCCGCACCTTGGTCCGTCTACGTGTGTTGCTTTCCTAACCCTTATCCTTACCTCATATTAAGCATCGTATTCGATATTTGACTAAGTTATTACCTTGTACTAATCAATACTAGCCTATTAGATAGTATACATTAAATCTATGTTAATAATTCTTTTCCTATTATCTACCTCTTTGGTCCGGCAAGTAGCATTAAGGCGAGTTCTAACGTTGATAATCCGTTAAAAAGACTTCTAAGCGAAAGAATTATTAATACATGCAAGACACTATTCTAGAATTGTTATTTTAGCTAGGGTTTATCTTATTATTTGCCTATGGTTCCCACAACCCTAGTTATGGAGTTTAGTTCCTCATAGCCATAAACACAATATTCAAATATGTTAAACAAGAATTCATGTACTTACTTCAATGAGAAAGAATAAAGTCCGAAAATTTTCTTGAATAATCACCAAAAATCACTTGTAAGAATCTCTAACAATCAAACACTCAAAACACAAAGTCTAATAATATGATGTTTAATCTCACAGAGTCTAACCTCAAAAACGAGGTTTTTCGAACTATTTATAAAAAATAAAAACCTAATTAAACAAGGATTCAAATTACTGGAAATCTGCCAAAACGCGGCTGGGTCGACGGACCACCCGACAGACCGTCGTGGTCATGACAAACCATCGTGGACTCCGTCGTCCCATACTTGGTGCAATTCTTCTGCTGCTTTCTTCATTCCCCTCGACGGCAAGTGTGACGGACCGTCATAGGCACAATGGTCCGTCGAGGGTCTCGTTTCAAAATACTTCAACTCTTGAAATCTGGGTACTGGGATCACTTCTTTGATCTTCACGACGAACCTGCAGGACGGACCGTCATAGCCATGACGGACCGTCACAAGCTTCGTAATCCCACACTTGGTCAGACTTCCCCATCTTCCTTCAACAGCTTCTCTACGCTGCCACCTACGTACCGTCACAAGCACGACGGACCGTCATAAGCTCCGTAGGTGGTCTCTTCTGCAATTTTCGCTCAAAATCTCCGCATTCAGCTTTGGACAGATTTCCTGCAAAACAAAGAGAAACTTATATCAAAATTAGCATAAACAAGGCTTTCGGACACACTAAACTTAAGGAAAAAGTATTAATTATACCGTGAAACCACGGTATATCACATTCCAATCACAAATCACAATCTTGAATTCATAAATCACATTCAAGGTAGAGTCGAGAGTCAAATCTAGAGGGTTGTTCGAGTCATTTTTAAGGAGAATTTTACAATTCATTTAAACTTGTTTCAATAATTAAGCATTGAGATTGAGAATGAGTAGAGCCAAGTTCATTTTCTTTAATATGTTTTATGGGAACTATGTATTCCCAAAGAGTAAATTTTTTCACATTTAAGATTAAAGGAAACACTGATTGCCAAATGAGTTTTCATGAGTAGTTTTGAGTTCCATATCTCTTAAGAGTTCTTAAGAGATATGTTTTTTAGTAATAATATCAAACCATTGAGAAAGAGTTATGTTTTTAAACATATGAGCTGAGTATATTTTGGGAGTAGTAATGAACACTAATATGGGGGAAGAGTTCATCATAACTAAAGTCTCCATAAACTATTTAGCCAATGTGGGTAGAAAGAGTCATATCTTTTAGATTATTTCTTAATGTTTTTAGCATAGACTAGTGGATCCACTTATTTGAGGTGTTGTATATCCTGACAATTATAGGACAGTTTTGGCAGTGTGAGCAAGACGGTGTATCATCACATAACTTATAATGATGGTTGTAGGTTAGAGAATCTCCCACATAATTATATTGCTTTATTATATATATATATATATATATATATATATATATATATATATAAGTTGAGTTGCTACTTAATGTTTAAATAATTTTATATATACTGCATATTTACTGTGGTTTATTTCTGCATTAAGTTGAGTATCTATGAGTTGAGTAAATCTAAGGTAAATATTTCTTTAAGAGTTTAGTCAAGCTTACATTTTTTTAGGATTCCCCTCACATGATCGTACATCAATGTACTGATGCCATTTGACCTGCACCGTTTTATGATGAAATTAGAGGTAACTAGTATAAGAATCCAGCACTTCATGATCCAGTTGAGCATTTTTGAGTCATTTGGAGAGCCTCCTTGCTTTTTGGAGGATCCGTTTTATTATTTCTCTATCATTTTTGTATTTAGGATGATCAGAGGTCTTGTTCCAATATTCCTCATAATATTAGAGGTTCCATAGAAAGATAACTATAGTTCTTTAGTCTTTGCATGCCAATTGTTTTGTTGTAAGACACAAGATAATTTCATCAATTTTTATCCTTGTTGACTCTGGAATACAAAAGAAACAAACTAGGAAAAGAAAAGCAGATCAGGATCGGCCTGTGCGTTCTTCCAAATCATATACTAAGTAATCTATGAAAATGGATTTTTCGGCAACGGGAAATTCATACAGTGATTGCAACGGAAGAAAAAGGTAACTATGACTATCTTGAGATGATGGCTGTAACTAAGTGATATGATGAAGCGAACCTATGTCAGTCTAAAGAAACAATCACGAAATTATTGGATAGAACAACCTCAAAAGATTATGATGATGACAAGATGTCCAAGAATAATATTTTCATTTGTATTCAAATAAGAAAATAGAATCTCTATTTTGTACCCTCATAGATGCATATCACTGAACATATTCTTAAAATGAGAAAATGTCAACAACTATGCATCTCTAAGGAAAAAAAATGAGAATCTTAATCAACATCTTCATGTAAAAATAATTAATGATTTCATATCCCCTAGCAAAGAGAAAAATAATAAAAACAATGTTCACATGAAGATAGAGGAAACTATAAAATTCTTAAGTAACAACGTGTATTCCATGATCAAAAGACAAAAATAAAATTAAAACATGTGAGATGGAATAAATCCTCCATAATGTTTGACAAAATCCTCCATTGAGTAAGTAACCTTCCCCAGACCCCTTTTTTGAAATTATATTGGATATACATGTTCATACATCAATCTACAGAAAAAAAATTTTGAAAGAGGCAATGCACATAAGCGTGGTTGATAATTTTAACCTCTCAAAAAGCAAGAAAGACAACATGTTAAGTGAATGACATAGACGTTCTTGTGAAATAATTTCACTGACAAACTAACTATACTTAATGATAAATAGAATTTGTCTACTATGAAAATAAGAATTTTCTGAGCTAATAAACACAGCCAACAATAAAGAAGAACACGACTCAACAAGATTCAGCTAATTCTAGGGGGCTGCACTTGTAAGATCTCAGTCTTTGGACTTTCATTCAATGCTGAAATATTTTGTTCCAGAGCACAGTGTTGAAAAGACACCTCCGAGGTATGATCTTTGTCATGTCTGGATACAACATAGACACCCATTCTAATTCCCGTCTTATCGTTACACAACATGGCTCCAACCGGATTCTTGAAGAATGAAGCAAATCTATGTCCTCCGCACATATTCTATATCTCTTTAGATCATAATCTCTCTCCTTACATCCAACTCCAACGTTTGCTTCCGAGAAACCTCTTCTGCAATGATCTCTTTCCTAATACGCTGCTTACGAATCTCATTCCTTATTTCCTCAAGCACATTGCTACTATTGTTCAATGAATCAGTCTCCATCGAACCAACTAAAACAAAAGAATGGTATACAAATGCACTTTTAAACACAATTAACAAGTTGATTTTTTAATACAAACCTGACAGAATGGTTAGTTCAGTGGAACCTGAGATCTTATCAGAGGATGGATCCAACTCCGTAGCCACAACTGCAAAAAGATTTTGGGGCACCTTTACAAAAGTTTTTTTATATTTAAATCTAATTAAATATTTCTAACAAACATTCTTATATTCTTTAAATAGATTAAAGACTTTTCTCAACATTCCAATTTTATGCCTAAACACAGCAATGTCTGACTTTTTATAAGAAGATAAGTAAAACAAAGTTGTAATATTTACCTTGGGTTTGTTGCTATTGCTTTGGATAAGGTGGCTTTTAGTAGCCTGTTCTTCAATCTAGTTCATGTTATGGCTTTTTCACATATTTGTCTCAAAAATTTATGTAACTCTTTATAATATTATTTTGTCTACTTATGATTAGTTTAGGTCAAACATATCATAAATGCTATGTAATAAGGTTGCTTTGACCAAAAAATTGCATTATGGTTACGTGTCACGAAGCCTCGAGATAAAATTATTTTCATTTTCTTTTTGGCTTTTTTGTTTTCTAATCCCTAACTAGACTTAATTATGGTCTTTGAGATCAGTTATCTAAAAGCTTGTAACTAGCTTCAGGTCGTTGGAACTATGTCATGTCCTGTATTAATTGTAAAATCAAAAGCAAAAGAATTGAACCTTTTTTCACTGGAATCGTGGACTCTATCTTTTTCAATTTTATTTTTCTTATGGCAGACCACTAATGGTCTCCATATGAAAGTAAAAAGATAAAAATAATCTCCAACCTTTAAAAACCAGTACTTAGTGCATATTATCCTTTTTATAATGATGAAAGAACCAGATGAAGTGTTTAAACATTCAAATATGGCATAAGTGTTATAATTTTTCTAAACCTTTAATTTGAATTTTGGCGTGAAAACAACCTCATCCAGAAACTAGGCAAAACATGGAGTGTCCTACCCTTTTCTCCTCGTTGACTTATAAATACAACATGATTAGATAACTTCATCAAAGACACTTAATCTCGTTCTAAGAGTCAGCGATTGTTTGTCCATATATAACGCAACCAATTGGGTTGGGATCGTTCCATAGGGAGAGTTACATGTTAAATATTCAGTAGAAAAGTACGAATATGCTCAAGTCAGCCGTAGGATTAGAAATTATTAAATAAACACATAATGTAAATCAGGGTTGATACAAATGTCAAATAAGGAGGTTTTGGTTTTAATTATCAACTACAACAAAAACAAATGACATGAAAATAACAATATCGAGACGGGTGAGTGGATTATAGGGTAATGTAACAAATGGGTAATTGAAATTTTTAGAATAGAGCTATAAAATCAGTGAACAAGCTAGACTTTAGTGGGTATAAACTTTCTCTCGAACAATTTATGCCGAATAAAGATGGTTTCTCTCAAACACCAACAAGCAAGAAATTAAGAAGAATCGACGTTGTAGCACATTCACTCTCTCTACCTGAATGTGTGGAAAAAGGTTTATGACTCACTCTGTTAAGCTGAACCCATGGCAATCCATTACCGACATACCATCAATAATGAATCTTTATTTTAAAACCTCTCTCTCGAACAATCCAAAAACACGAAGGTAGAAGTGCATTTTCAACTATAATCCTTAAAAATAAACCTCATTATTGATTGAAATCACTTATAAACAACATTTAAACTAACAATTAGCAATACCCATAAACTAAATCAGCCCATAATCACGCCCCAACAGTTGGGGTTTTTTCTAGACATTATAAAAAGATAGGAATCGTTACCAAACATAGTTTCCATCAACTCAGAAAGATTAATATCATCTTTACAAAGGTCTAAATTGAGGATTGTAGAAGACCCACTTACAATTTCTCAAAAATGGAAAACTTGAATTATTCGAAGTTAGGAAAACTTGCTTCAATACTCGGAGTTCAAAATAATATAGAAGATATTGATTGAAAACACTCTATCATGATTATAAACTAACTGTTCAAAAACGTATTTATAGTCACCAAAAATATGTTGTGAAGGACCATTCGGTTCATAAAGTCGGCCTTGACAATCAGCCCTCTGGTCAGTTCCATCGCCTTTTTTACTTTGCCCTTCACCATCCTCAAGTTCTGTACTATATGCAATCCAACACTGCATCGCGTAACCACTTGGCGACTCGAAACTTTTCCTTTCTCTTGATTACTAGAATTTATCCTTCAGGGCTTATCACACTGTAACTTTAGGCGAGGTAGTATCCATTCGCCGACTCACCAAAGGGACTTGGCGATAACTATACCTTCATTTCTTCATTATTTTAGCGCGCTTTGTTCCTTTTTTCAAATTAGTGTCCATGCTTTGTTCGTCAAACCAAATACTTGAAATTCAAAGATTTCACATCAGTTATTTGCACAAAATAAACATTTTAAGAGTCTAAATCAATCCAAGTAAAGACCTAAACAAGTCCAGATTTAAGACTCATCAACACCCCAAACTTAAACTTTTGCTCGTACTAAAGTAAAAATCCAGCTTAGCAGTTCAAAAAGGATGTCTCAAACAGTTGTACACAAGACTAATCATTAATGCTCATAACAAGACCCAAATTGCTCATGCAAGGATCAACTCTGCACTCAAAGATTCAAGTTGTGACTCTTATTAATGATTCTCAAGTTCACAATACTTGCTTCAAGTGCAAGCTGAAGCTCAACAAAGATATTCAAATGCCCTCATACAAATAATGATTCCATAATCACACACAATGGTTCAACTAGTTATATCTTCAAAATAACTCAAAATAACATCGACTCTAACACTCACAAAGATGTACACATGAATGACTCAACCTATAGATTTGTCCTTGTTTTCCAATCAATAATTTTTAAGGCTTACTGAGGATCAAAAAGGTGCTTTTCCAAGGCTTAAAACAGGGTTGAATATAGAGTTATGGTCAATTAGGCTCAGTGACTCCTATTCCCTATAAATGTTGTGTGAACAACACTCATTTCATTTTCTTCTTCATTCTAATTCATGCTCAAAATTCACCCCATTATTCATTTTCCATAAAATTTTGGACACCACATTTCTTTATGCAACTTTATTTCAAAACTTTTTCATTCCTTTTCTTTTTTACTCCTATGCCCTATAAATGAGGTGTGAACAACACTCTTTTCCTTTTCTTCTTCATTCTAATTCATGCTCAAAATTCACCGCATTGTTCATTATCCATAAGACTTTGGACACCACATTTCTTTTTGCAACTTTATTTCAAATATTTTTCAATCTTTTTCTTTTTCATCGTTGTTTCCTTTTCACTATTTTTTTTGTATGGAGGGGTTACATCTCTTTCCAAACCATGGTCAGAGCGAAATTCCTTCACATTTCTTGAATTACCTTCTCTTTTTTTCACACAGCCAACTTAGGCTTTTGGAGTATGTAGGCTACTGAAACAAATCACATCTCCTGAGGATTAAGGCTGAATGTTAAAAGAAAGGTCACAATTTCATCCAATTTCATCCATTAATGGATAAGGCTCAAAGGGTGTTTAAGAAACGATCACACAGTCATAAGATAGGCCACAAAAGAGGCATAATGTCAAATAGTTTCACTCTTTCAAATTGTTGCCTAAGATCATTTCAAAGCTCACATTACTTGGTCAACCGGACCAACGGGGAAAATTCTAGGCATCATGATACATGGATCATGGTAAGCTCATCACACAAGGCATTGACACCAATGTAAAACAAAACTCCATAATTTCGCTATTGTACAATGTTCATCACAAAAGACTCAATTTCATAGTTGGCTAGTTACAACAAGATGCAAAAAGTTCAGATATTGCATACGAAACTTCATTTGGACTCATTGGAGCTGCACATTCATGTTTATTAGATTGATAAAACTATTCAAGTCATTGGTATTAATAAGAATTGTCACTCGAATTTGCACGAGAACAACCATAATTAATTACCCAAGAGGTGGCACAAACTTTTCGAAACGTTTTGAATATCAGTTACATTTAAAATAAGAAGCCACAAGCTCAAGCATCCACAAAAACAGAGTAAAGACACAATATATTTCATAAAACCGAATATATAAAAAATCATCATTCACAGGAAGTTGGTATATAATATGTTACACCACCACAAAAAAAAAATTTGTCCTCAAATGCAATGTAAATATCCAAAAAGTAAATAAAGATGAAAGAGTGGGAGGTAAAGACAAATCATGCCTAAAATGTCACTCCATCTGTTGGGGAATCAATTTCAGATGCATCACTTTGATCTTGGGCCTTAGTTCTCGGAGTCACATCAACTGTACTGGCACAAGAGGAGTCAACAAAAGCTGTATCTGCCAAAGATGCTTGAATACGTGCATCAACCATGGCTTTCTCAGACTCTGTAAGTCCCTTGTAAGAATCCTCCTCGACATCACAAAGTGTCTCCTCATACGTCTCAAATTTGACTCGGGATCAACAACATCTTTAACTCAAACATTATATCCGGTGGTAACCAAAGGCATATCTAGCTCAACTAGACAATTTGAGGATCTTCACCGCCCTGAAAATCATATACATGTTAGTGGACTTTAGATGGTCCACATATCTTCTTAGTGCAACAATATTAACTTTTAGACCCATCACTTCCTTAGTGGCCCCTTATTCACACTCACACACTTTTACCATAGCCGTAAGGGCATTGATGGAAGCATTCCAAGGTGTCACAGAACAAGCGAGGGCTTTCTGAATAATGCCCGGAATGGTGGCCTCAAGTCTTGTATCATGATTATTCGAAGAATGGGATAGTTGCCCCATCTATAGCAATGCAACATAGGTATGTGGAGGTAAGCCTGAAGCAGCAGCAGAACAAGATCTGCGAGGCACATGAGTAGTAAAGGAATTAGGAGTAACAAAAGGAGAAACACATGATGTACTTGAAGGACTAGGGGCCAAAACATGTTGCCGCTATAGGTAGTGTCTAAGGATAAAAAGTGGGGATATGTCAAATGGTACTAGATTATACTTCACTGCCTAATCTTTCGATTACCCTACTTCAATCCTCCAGATGAAAGTAGAAGATGTGGTAATCACTTCCTCATCCTATTCAAATCTCTAGGAACCCGAGCCTGTCTGAACAATGCTGCAATCAATACCGAAAAGAGAAGGGAAGTCTAGTGCTACTTTGACCTCATAAGAATCTCGTGTGCAACAACCCAAATTCAGCCTTGTCCAATCAATGATGCAAACACAACATGATTCTTTTTTGTGTTTGGGAATCGACTCGTTCTAGGATGACATGATGGTAATGCTAATGAAGCCAAACCAATACCTCCCTACTACATTTAGGTCCTTGGTTTTAATAGTTTCTCCAACCTTAGCCACGTAGGAGTATTGTCTGATATCAAGAGATAAAACCACTTCTTCACGTTTGTAGCATTTGTATCCTAATCTTATGTTGACAACCATCCTTAATTTTCGTATTACACTCTAGGACTGTACTTATGGAATCACTATCAGACTTCACCTTTGTACCCTTAACGACCATATATCAAACCAACTTGAATTTGGATAGCGGCTTCTTCCCGTGTTGCACCAGGGCACTTTAGGCACGTAGAATTCTATGGACGAACTTGGAACATTAAGGCCTAGGGGTCAAATGACCAAGTGAAACTTGTGTGACTCATTTCAACTCATAATCTTTGGATATTTATCAATGACCCCATCAATATTCTTCACTTCTATGATGGTCCTCCATCCCTCGGTCTTTAGTTTTTTCATAGACCGGGGAGCAGGACCATATACAACCTATTCTGGAATAACCTGTGCTAGAGTAGGCTCCGTTAGAGTGGCATGTGTAGCACTGATCCTAAAAGGATAATTCCCTTTCTTGGAATGAACCTCAATTCTCTAGCCTGTTAGTAGCTCATGTTCAGGCTCAAACTTTATATCCTGATTCTCTTGTTGCTATCCCTCACTATTATAAGTGGTGAATTTAGTTGCGTAGATATCATCGCTGTTGGATCCGGCCTCTAGTGATGCTGGTGCTATTACCTTTTTATTTCTTTTTCCCTTCCCATCTGTTTTGGGATGTTTGGTAGCATTGTTCTAACCTTGGATGCCACTGCATCCTCGTTAAGTTTTGTTCCTTTGGCTCTATTGCGGGGTGACATGTCTCTACCTGCTACTTTAAGCCTATCCACATCTGCAAAACAACAAGGAATGTTAGAAACGGCTCAAGAAAATGCTCAAAAATATGATTATAGACAGACTCACTGAACCATTCGATGAGTCACCGAATCATTTTAGCAAGCTAGATCGGGCTTGCTGAAAGGGTTGGCTCAAAATGTTCCACAAATTTTGGCTTGTCGGTGATGAGAAGGGCATTTTGGGGAATCGTCGATAGCATTCGGCGAGCAAGGAATGGCCCAACGAAAGTTATAATGCTTTTAGGGATTAAGGGCGCATAAAAAGGAAGATCGAGGAAAACATTCGATGAGTCAACGAGTGCAATTGGCAAACTCAGGATTCTCGTTGAAAGTTATAGAATCTTGCTCAGCTCGCCAAATGATCCATAGTTCCAACTTTCAACCCTTACTTCCGAATGCGACCCCATAGACCCCAAAAATAAAATCAAACCCTTTCCCCCGTGATACTCAATCTTCTCCAGGTTTGGAAAAATTTGGCCATTTGACAGCTTTTAAACATAGGAATGATGTCATGTACTCAATCACTAGGAAAATTATGCCATTTGGAAAACATCTGGGTTACTTCTATTTCACCTGATTAGACTAAAAAACATTTAAGCAATACCCAATAATATTAATCAATTCGAAGGCACATAATCTTTTAAAATCAATATTATGGCCTTTTTGGCATGGTATTTGAATGAAAATAGGCACATACATACACAATTATGAATCGAAGAGGCCCATCACACATCATAAGATAAATATCATTGCATAAGAGTAAAATCGCTAAATAATAATTTGGGGTTCCAAAAACCAATATGAAAAAATGAATAAACAAGATCTAAAGTTAGGCGGGAATAATATAAAAACCGACTATGGAATCATTAACTAATTCAACAAAATGCATGAATATAGGAAAATATAGTGGGGGTGTGAGTTTGGAATGTTTGGAAGTGAGGAAAAATGAATGATTTTGAAAGATTAAACCTTCGGTCATTAAGAATTGTCTATTTCTCGCCCTTTCACTGACATTAGTCTTTCTTGCCAACCCACTCAATAACATGCCGAATAGGTACTTACCTGGCTTAGTATTACATGACCTCCAGTAAAAAGTAGGGGTCCAAACGGCAGTCAACAATGTCATCACTAACAAGGTCGACAATTGGCCAATCTTCTCCTAGGCTCGCTGAGTTTTACACACTTCTATTTTAAAAATATCTTGAGTGAAACAGTGGTCTAAGTCGGGCTTGCTCACCTATTCAGTGAGTAGTCGACCGAAAATTTTGCTCGTTGATATGCACTTTATTATTGATGTTCCACACATTAACCTGCACAATCAAGACATTATTTTCAGAAAGAAAGAGAGATCTTTTAATATTTGGGTTTACTCCCAAGAAGTGCCTTAGTCAACGTCGTAGCATGAAGCAAGTCCCCATATAGGTTTCGTCCCTTTGTTTTCCCTTAGTGTCACATTGCACCCTTCTTATTTCTTTGGGTAGGAAAATATATTACTTAGTCCATTTTAGATGCTATTAGCTACATGATCATAGAACCAGAGGTTGTCACCTAATTTAGCATCAAGACATTCTCTCTTATCTCCTCCAACATTTTGTCGTGTTCCTCGAATTTAAGTAGAATGATCAAGAGGACCTCTTCAATTTTCCAACCCTCTTGCTTCTTCATCCTTTGATGCTCGTGAGGGGCGACGTACCTGTCCTTCTTTTTTAAAATTACCTCCAAATCTGTGAGTTTCTTCGTAAAGAAATCCAGGTGAGTCAACAATGTCACCAATTCTTGGTATTTTTCTGTCTCCTTGTTGGTCTCAATCAATCAAGGAGTTGGGCTGCTATTTCATAGGGTTGTCGAACCGAACAACCTGAAAGAGTTGATCAATCTCTTTTCTATTTTCCGAACCAAGATCGCTGTAGAAGCACTTATTTTTTGAATTCCATGAGTTGTTTGTAACCATGATTTAAATCATGGCCACAACTCATAGATGGTTTCACCCTTCCATTTCATGAAAGTTAGGATATAATCCCTAAGAATCATCAATATCAAAAGGGGGTGGTCCATTTGTGCACGTTCCTATAAGATGTTTTCAGTTTCTATGCTCAACAAGCAACACACAAACCAAAAGTAACACAAAGTAGATTCAACTATAACTAAAAAGAACAAATTCAACTTAACCAAAGAATATTAACCAACAACAATCCTCGGCAGCGACGTCATTTTGATTGAATAACGCTATCAAAGACACTTAACTGAGTTCTAAGAGTCAACGATTGTTAGTCAGTATATAACCGAACCAAATGGGTTATGATCATTACCAATGTTAGATGTACATGTTTAAAATTCAATAGATAAGTATGTATATGCTTAAGTCAGCCAGAAGGATTTACCCTAATCAAGTTGCTTTCTCTCAAACACCAACAACCATGCAATTAAGAACAACCTACAGTTTAGTCCATTCACTCTCTCAAGATGAATGTGTGGAAAGGATTTTTGGATTCTCTCTCTCTAGCTAAATACATGAAAACCATTACACATAAATAATCAATCAAGAACCTTGATTTTAAAACCTCTCTGTCAAAGAAGCCAAAACGTGAAGCTAGAACTGCATTTGCCACTAAAATTCCTTAAATTAAACCTTTAATGATTAAAATCACTTCTAAAAAACATTTAAACTAAAAATTAGCAATACCAATTGTCACGACCCAAATCCGGGCCGCGACTGGCACCCACACTTACCCTCCTATTTGAGCGAACCAACCAATCTAACCTTAACATTTCAATATAATATGAACAGAAAGAAATGCGGAAGACTTAAGCTCATAAGTAAAATCAATAATCAACTTCTATAACTCAAAAACTTATCATTATCCCCAGAATCTGGAAGTCATCATCACAAGAACATCTACTTTAAACTACTAATTCTAAGAGTTTCTAAAAGCTAAAAATACATAAGAAGCTAGTCCATGCCGGAGGTTCAAGGCATCAAGACATGAAGGAGAAGATCCAGTCCAAGCTAGAAGCGTTAGCTCACCCTGAAGATCCGGTGTGACGAAGACTGGCTTGAGTTATTGTTGAGTCGAAGATGAAGGCACGTTTGCTGCAATCCACAAATAACAAGAAGAAAAACATAAAAGTAGGGGTCAGTACAAAGCACGAGTACTGAGTAGATATCATCGGCCAACTCAAAATAGGGAACAGTATATATCAAATATTATCGTAAATCAACTATAAAACTCAACATGTAGCAACAACAAGTACTATAATCATCAATAAGTACCATCAAGTTCATCCATGAGGGCTCAAGCCTCAACACCATACTCATTTGGGGATTAAGTTTATTAAGTTTAGTATATTATCATCTTTCAAGATTCATTATCTTTCCTTCTCTTGTGTCGCTACGTGACACTCCGATCCCTTACTACTATGTGTCGGTACGTGACACTCCGATCCCCTAATTCTATGTGTCGGAACGTGACACTCCGATCCCCTACATGTGTCGAAACGTGACACTCCGATCCCCTACATGTGTCGGTACGTGACACTCCGATCCCCTACATGTGTCGGAATGTGACACTCCGATCCCCTACATGTGTGGGTACGTGACACTCAGATCCACTAATACTACGTGTGGGTACGTGACACTCCGATCCACTAAATCTATATGTCAGAACGTGACACTCCGATCCACTAAATCTATGTGTCGGAACGTGACACTTCGATCCACTAAATCTATGTGTCGGAACGTGACACTCCGATCCACTAATATCATTCTGTAAATCATCAAGCCTTCTCTATACCAAGGCATCCTCAATCCCATTACTTTAATTCATCAAGCCTTCTTCTATACCAAGGCATCATCATTAATAATGTATATTAAAGTTTCTTTTCAAGATTTGGGATTCAATATTTTCATCATGCTTATCTTATCACAATCACATAATCATATTCATGCAAACATACCATTAAGCATATAGTAGGGTTTACAATACTACCAATACATATGATTCTCTATTAAGAGTTTACTATGAAAGCATGAAATAACCATAACCTACCTCCACCGAAGAATTAAAATCAAGCAAGTTAATCCTCAAAGCTTGGTGTTTTTCCTCTTCCTCTCGATCGTTTCTCTCTCTCCCTTCTTGTTCTTTTTATTTTCTTCTTCAAACCTCTTTCTTTTACCCTAATTAGTATATAATTAAGAATAAAAGATGGCAATAATACCCCACTAATTAACTTAGGGTTACCTCTTTTAACCCCCAAGAATTTTAGTTATTAATATAAACCCACGAAATCTATAATTAAGGAAAGAATAGTCCAAAAACGTCCCTTAAAACGTGTAAGAAAATCCGATTTTGCCTGGGATTTGCGCAACCTGTGACGGGCCATCGTGCCTGTGACGGTCCGTCCTGCAGGTCGTCGCAAGGGTCAGATAGTCAATTTCCACTGAACAATCTATGACGGTCCGTCACGCCTGTGACGGTCCGTCCTGCCATTCCGTCACGAAGTTCAGAGAGTCGTTCCCTGTACCAAATTCTCAAGAGTTAAAGTGTTTTGAAACGGTGGATCACGATGGTCCGTCGTGCCTATGACGGTCCTTCCTGCGTGTCCGTCACATAATTCAGAGAGTCGATTTCAGCACCCAAATTTCAGAATTTCTAAGTGTTTTGAAACGAGAGCCTGTGACGGTCCGTCGTGCCCATGACGTTCCATCGTGGGGTCCGTCGCTTCTGCCCGTTTTTCTAGAATTGAAGTCAGTTGCTCAAAACGACTAAACGAGTCGTTACATTAGATACCAATTTACCCATCGTTCGTCCCCGAACGATCAAAAGAAGGAAAACAAGGGCGAAAAGGAGTACCTGAATTTGTAAACAGATGTGGGTATTTTTCTCGCATATCCGCCTCCTTCTCCCAAGTGGCTTCTTCAACCGGTCGATTCTTCCATTGCACCTTGATGGATGCAATCTCTCTTGACCTCAACTTGCGAACTTCTCTATCTAAAATAGCAACAGGCTCCTCCTTATATGACAAGTTCTCATCAAGCAAAACTGAATCCTAACGGATAATGTAATTCCCATCCCCATGGTATCTTTTCAACATCGACACATGAAATACCGGGTGTACTCTGGACAGCCCTGGAGGCAAGGCTAACTCATAAGCCACCTCTCCTACTCGCTTAAGTACTTCAAATGGTCCAATGTACCTTGGACTTAGTTTACCCCTTTTTCCGAACCGCATCACCCCTTTCATGGGTGAAACTTTCAACAAGACTTGTTCACCCTCCATGAACTCTAAGTCTCTAACCTTTCGATCTGCATATTCTTTTTGTCTACTTTGCGCCGCTAGAAGCTTTTCTTGAATAGACTTCACTTTCTCTATCGAATCCCTCAAAAGGTCAGTACCCCAAGGCCTAACCTCAAATGCGTCAAACCAACCAATGGGAGACCTACATCTCCTACCATACAATCTTCGAATGGAGCCATATCAATGCTTGAGTGATAGCTATTATTGTATGAAAACTCCGCTAAGGGCAGGAAGCTATCCCAATGGCCACCAAACTCTATCACACACGCACGAAGCATATCCTCCAACACTTGAATCGTTCTCTCAGACTGACCATCGGTCTGAGGATGGAACGCAGTACTAAGGTCCAACCTAGTACCCAATTCTGCATGCAATGTTTTCCAAAACTTAGAAGTAAACTGCGTACCTCTATCTGATATGATGGATAGTGGAACCCCATGCAAACGCACCACTTCCGAGATGTAAAGTTTGGCTAACTTCTCTGCATTGTAAGTCACCTTGACCGGAATGAAGTGAGCAGACTTAGTTAACCTATCAACAATTACCCAAATAGAATCATACTTACCAATTGTCTTCGGAAGACCAACCAAAAAATCCATTGCAATTCTTTCCCACTTCCATTCCGGAATGGGCATTCTCTGAAGTGTTCCTCCGGGCCTTTGGTGTTCACACTTTACTTGTTGACAGTTTGGACACTTGGCAATAAAGTCAACAATATCACGCTTCATTCTACTCCACCAAAAGTGTTGCTTTAGGTCACGGTACATCTTGGTTGAACCCGGATGTATAGAATACCTTGAACTATGAGCCTCTGTCAGAATAGTGTTGATCAAATCATCGACGCGGGGTACACATACCCTTCCCTTGATTCTCAAAACACCTTCCTCATCTATTTGTGCTTCCTTAGCCTCTCCTCGCAATACTTTATCTTGAATTCTGCGCAGTTTCTCATCATCAAACTGTCTTCTCTTAATCTTGTCAAGAAAGGAAGGTCTTGGCTCCACAGAAGCCAACAATCCTCCCCTCTCATTTACTCCTAATCTCATCAAGTTATTAGCTAGAGTTTGAACCTCTCTAGTAAGTGGGCATCTGGAAGCTTGCAAGTGAGCTAGGCTTCCCATGCTTCCCGCCTTTCTACTTAAAGCATCCGCTACAACATTCGCCTTCCCCGGATGATACAAAATAGTGATGTCGTAGTCCTTCAGTAGTTCCATCCATCTCCTCTGTCTTAAGATCAAATCTTTTTGAGTAAAGACATACTGAAGGCTACGATGATCCGTGTAGACCTCACACTTAACCCCATATAAATAGTGTCTCCATTGCTTTAATGCAAACACTACCGCAGCCAATTCCAAATCATGAGTTGGATAGTTACGTTCATGCAGCTTTAGTTGCCTTGAAGCATAAGCAATCACACTCTTCTCTTGCATTAGTACTGCACCCAAACCCGAATAGGATGCATCACAATAAACAATGAAGTTCTTACCCTCTACTGGCAAGGTAAGGATAGGTGCGGTAGTCAACAAAGTTTTGAGCTTTTGAAAGCTTTCCTCACATTCGTCCGACCATACAAATGAAACATTCTGCTTAGTCAAGTTCGTCAATTGGGAAGCAATAGAAGAGAATCCCTTGACAAATCGACGGTAGTAGCTAGCTAACCAAACAAAGCTCCTTATTTCTGACACATTAGTAGGTCTCACCCAATTCTTCACTGTCTCAATCTTAGAAGGATCCACCATCACTCCATCCTTAGAAACCACGTTCCCTAAGAAGGACACTTCATCTAGACAAAACTCACACTTAGAGAACATGGCATAAAGCTTTTTCTCCCTCAACATTTCCAATACCATTCTCAAATGCTCTTCATGTTCCTTCTTGCTCTTTGAGTATACCAATATATCATCAATAAATACGATCACGAAGAGGTCCAAATATGGTTTAAAAATCCCGTTCATCAAGCTCATGAACGCAGCAGGGGCATTCGTAAGACCAAAGGACATCACTACAAATTCGTAATGCCCATACCTCGTTCGAAAAGCAGTCTTTGGCACATCCGTTGCCCGTATTTCCAATTGATGATAACCGGATCTCAAGTCAATCTTAGAGAACACACAAGCACCTTGTAACTGATCGAACAAGTCATCAATGCGGGGAAGAGGATACTTGTTCTTTATGGTTACCTTGTTTAGTTGTCTGTAGTCTATACACATTCGAAAACTCCCATCCTTCTTCTTTACAAACAAAACCGGAGCACCCCAAGGGGATGCACTTGGTCTAATGAAGCCTTTGTTCAATAACTCTTGAAGTTGTGCCTTTAACTCTCTTAAATCCGCGGGAGCCATTCTATAAGGGGGTATAGAAATGGGGCAAGTACCGGGTTCATGATCAATACAGAAGTCAATATCCCTATCCGGTGGCATACCGGGAAGGTCTGCAGGGAACACATCCAGAAACTCACGAACTACTGAAACCGACTCAATCGAAGGTACTTGGGTAGTGTCATCCTTGAGATGCTCCAAGAAAGCTAACCACCCTTTACTAATCATTTTCTTAGCACAAAGAAAGGAGACGATGCGGACCGGATTGGAAGTGTAGTCACCCTCCCACACTAACGGGTCTGTCCCAGGCTTGGCTAACGTCACCATTTTAGCATTACAATCCAAGATCGCAAATTGCGGAGAAAGCCAAGTCATACCCAGAATTACATAAAAATCATCCATTTCTAAGATAACCAAATCTACATAAGTGTTGCTCCCCACAAAGTTCACCAAACAAGACCTATACACCTTTTCAACTACCACAGACTCACCCACCGGAGTAGAAACACGAATAGGCATATCAAGTAATTCACAATGTAAATTTAGACCATTAGCAAATGAGGAAGATACATAAGAAAATGTGGATCCAGGATCAAACAATACAGAAGCCATGCAATCAAAAACCAGAAGATTACCTGTGATGACAGCATCAGATGCCTCCGGTTCAGACTGCCCAGGGAAAGCGTAACAATGGGCCCTATCGTTCCTCTGTCCATTGCCCCTACCATGTTGTGATGTAGTGGCTCCAGTTTGCCCATCACCTCGGCCGTTTTGGTGACCACTATTACCTCGACCACCACGTCCTCCAAAATAACGGCCTCTACCATGACCACCTCTACCTCTAGCTATTGGGGGTCTATAACTTTGTCTGGGACAATTTTTCCTAATATGTCCAATCCCCCCACATCCATAACATTCTCTGGAGTCAATCATAGGCCCCTCGGAGAAGTGTTGACCGGTCTGAGGTGGTCCCCCAACTACAGTCTGTAGTGAAGACTGAATTGGTCGGACTGAGTAACTTCCCGAACCCTGTCCCCTAGTGTAAGAACCATTAAACTCTCCTCCCTTTCGAAGCCTTTTTGATGTCGATGTTGTGGTGAAGTTGTCTGGCTTCACTCCTTCCACTTCTATCACAAAGTATACCACTTCTTGGAAGGATTTGGCCGTTGCCGCTACCTGTAAGGCCGAAATCCGCAATTCTGACCTCAACCCCTTCATAAACCGGCGAATCCGCTCTTGAGGACTGAAACAGAGTTGAGTGGCATATCTGGATAGTGCACAGAACTTAGCCTCATAAGCATTAACCGACATCCTACCTTGCTCTAGGCTCAGGAACTCATCCCTTTTCCTATCCCTCAAAGTCCGGGGGATATACTTCTCCATAAACAAGCTAGAGAATGAGGCCCAAGTCATAGGTGGTGCCTCTATTGGTTGACACTCAATATGTGACCGCCACCACATTTTGGCGTTCCCTTGAAACTGATAAGTCACAAACTCCACACCAAACCGTTCTACTATACCCATCTTGTGTAGTAGCTCGTGACAGTCAACCAGAAAATCATAAGCATCTTCCGATTCAGCACCCTTGAAGACTGGAGGTTTCAATTTCAAGAACTTACTGAAAAGTTCATGCTGATCATTTGTCATTATAGGCCCAGTAGTCAGACGTGGAAACGTGCCTATTTCCAATGGAACATCCATGCGGGGTGCCATAGTAGCCGCATGTTGTACCTCCGGAGCCTGAGGTGCTGGTGCAGACAACACTGGGGGTGTCTGGCCCTGATCAGACAACCCGCTAAGATAAGCCAGAACCTGATTGATCATCTCTGGGGTAGGTTGGGGTGGCATTTCCTCATTTTGCACTTGTTCAGTTTCCCCATCCTCCCCTTCTCTTATTACCTCCTCAGTCGGTGGAGGAGTCACTGCCCTAGTATCAGATGGGCTAGGTGCTCGTCCTCTTCCCCTAGAGGACGTCCTCCCACGACCTCTACCACGGCCTCTTGCCATTGTTCTTCCTCGAGCCACAGCCCCAGTGGCTGGCTCAGTTGTTTCTTGTCTGGCCGATGTTGATGTTGACGTAGTCGTTGCTCTAGTTCTAACCATCTGCGAAAGAGAGTGAAGATGGTCAGATACCAATTCGTATCACCTAGATACCAACTGGACTCAAGTAGTAGCACGAACGAAAGAATGAATGAGTGAAATTTTCCTAAAGTCTTATAGCCTCTCAAGGAAAAGTAAAGGCGTCCCCCTACCATCCCTTAAAACTCTACTAGACCTGTCCTTGTGTGATGAGACCAACGAACCTAATGCTCTGATACCAAGTTTGTCACGACCAAAATCCGGGCCGCGACTGGCACCCACACTTACCCTCCTATGTGAGTGAACCAACCAATCTAACCTTAACATTTCAATATAATATCAACAGAAAGAAATGCGGAAGACTTAAGCTCATAAGTAAAATCAATAATCAACTTCTATAACTCAAAAACTTATCATTATCCCCAGAATCTGGAAGTCATCATCACAAGAACATCTACTTTAAACTACTAATTCTAAGAGTTTCTAAAAGCTAAAAATACATAAGAAGCTAGTCCATGCCGGAGGTTCAAGGCATCAAGACATGAAGGAGAAGATCCAGTCCAAGCTAGAAGCGTTAGCTCACCCTGAAGATCCGGTGTGACGAAGACTGGCTTGAGTTATTGTTGAGTCGAAGATGACGGCACGTTTGCTGCACTCCACAAATAAAAAGAAGAAAAACATAAAAGTAGGGGTCAGTACAAACCACGAGTACTGAGTAGATATCATCGGCCAACTCAAAATAGGGAACAGTATATATCAAATATTATCGTAAATCAACTATAAAACTCAACATGTAGCAACAACAAGTACTATAATCATCAATAAGTACCATCAAGTTCATCCTTGAGGGCTCAAGCCTCAACACCATACTCATTTGGAAATTAAGTTTATTAAGTTGAGTATATTATCATCTTTCAAGATTCATTATCTTTCCTCCTCTTGTGTCGGTACGTGACACTCCGATCCCCTACTACTATGTGTCGGTACGTGACACTCCGATCCCCTAATTCTATGTGTCGGAATGTGACACTCCGATCCCCTACATGTGTCGGAACGTGACACTCCGATCCCCTACATGTGTCGGTACGTGACACTCCGATCCCCTACATGTGTCGGTACGTGACACTCCGATCCACTAATACTACGTGTCGGTACGTGACACTCCGATCCACTAAATCTATGTGTCGGAACGTGATACTCCGATCCACTAAATCTATGTGTCGGAACGTGACACTCCGATCCACTAAATCTATGTGTCGGAACGTGACACTCCGATCCACTAATATCATTCTGTAAATCATCAAGCCTTCTCTATACCAAGACATCCTCAATCCCATTACTTTAATTCATCAAGCCTTCTTCTATACCAAGGCATCATCATTAATAATATATATTAAAATTTCTTTTCAAGATTTAGGATTCAATATTTTCATCATGCTTATCTTATCACAATCAAATAATCATATTCATGCAAACATACCATTAAGCATATAGTAGGGTTTACAATACTACCAATACATATCATTCTCAATTAAGAGTTTACTATGAAAGCATGAAATAACCATAACCTACCTCCACCGAAGAATTGAAATCAAGCAAGTTAATCCTCAAAGCATGGTGTTTTTCCTCTTCCTCTCGATCGTTTCTCTCTCTCCCTTCTTGTTCTTTTTATTTTCTTCTTCAAACCTCTTTCTTTTACCCTAATTAGTATATAATTAAGAATAAAAGATGGCAATAATACCCCACTAATTAACTTAGGGTTACCTCTTTTAACTCCCAAGAATTTGAGTTATTAATATAAACCCACGAAATATATAATTAAGGAAAGAATAGTCCAAAAACGTCCCTTAAAACGTGTAAGGAAATCCGATTCTACCTGGGATTTACGCAACCTGTGACGGGCCGTCGTGCCTGCGACGGTCCGTCCTGCAGGTCGTCGCAAGGGTCAGAGAGTCAATTTCCACTGAACAATCTATGACGGTCCGTCACGCCTGTGACGGTCCGTCCTGCCATTCCGTCACGAAGTTCAGAGAGTCGTTCCCTGTACAAAATTCTCAAGAGTTGAAGTGTTTTAAAACGGTGGATCACGACGGTCCGTCGTTCCTATGACGGTCCGTCCTGCGTGTCCGTCACATAGTTCAGAGAGTCGATTTCAGCACCCAAATTTCAGAATTTCTAAGTGTTTTGAAACGAGACCCTGCGACGGTCCGTCGTGCCCATGACGTTCCGTCGTGGGGTCCGTCGCTTCTGCCAGTTTTTCCAGAATTGAAGTCAGTTGCTCAAAACGACTAAACGGGTCGTTACATTAATAAACTAAATAAACCCATAATCACACCCAAGAATTGGAGTTTTAGTTAGATATCATAAAAATATAAAAATATTACCAAAATGAGTTTACATCAACTGGGTAAGACTAATTTTTGCGTTACAAAGTTCTAAATTAAAGAATCTCAAAGACCCACTTTATCATGAAGATAAAATAAATAATTAAAAAAAAGTAATTATAGTAACCAAAATATGATGCGAAGGACCATTTGGTGAAATAATTTGGGCTCACCGATAAACTCGGTGTTATGCCCTTTAGTCAGTTCCATCGCCTTTTAGCTTTTGCCTTAAACATCCTCAAGTTATATAACTTTAGGCGATCCGCAGTGCGTCACGAAACCACTTGTCGCCTCGTCGAGTGGTCCTTTCTCTCGGTAACTTGATTATATCCTTCATGTCTTGGCACGCTGAAACTTTAGGTGAGGTAGTGACCATTTGATGACTCGCCAAAGGGATTTGGGGATAACTAGGTTTTCATTTCTTCGTTCTTTTAGCTCGCTTTGTTCCTTTTTGCAAGTTAGTGTCCATGCTTTGTTCCTCAATACAAATATCTAAAATTCGAGGATTTTACATTAGTTATTGACATAAACTAGGCATTCATGGACACTAAATCTATCCAAATATGGACCTTAATGAGTCCAAATGTAGGACCCATCACAACTTTACAAAAATATTTGTCTAGACGCATGAGATAAAAAATAGCAAGGCACGTGATCCTACAAAATAAGTACTCAATGGTTTGGAGTATGTCAAAATACATATCAAAATACCTTATGAATTTACTATAATCAATTTATGAAGTTGACTTCTAAACCTAACATGACTACAAAAGTAGGGTATTAAAATGCTAACATTTACGGAGATTTTTGATGAAACAATTTTTGAAATGTGCCCTAGGTCATGGTACTTCTCTTCTGCAAAACCTATTGGTGATAATGAGTGATTTTGGGAGTTTTCCCTATATTTACAGTAACTTACACGACTATAGTAGCCAAAACAAACTACTTTTATGTCCGCTCGATTGCCTTTCTTTCACTTCTAATGATGGGATGTGTTGTTAAACTATCATCTCTTAAAACTAATAATACGATAGTATTAAAAATAGTTTTATTTATAAATTTTAAAACCCAACACATAATTTATTTTGTATTTTGTAAACTCATAGCAACACGGTCTATATACACGGATAAGCTTAATTATTAAATAACATTCATTCAAGTAGTTGAATCTATTAAAAGGGTTAAAAAGTAGATGCAAGAGTTTTTTGAATGTCATCTACAAGATGAAGTACCGTACTGGAAAGGAATGATAGAACATTACTCAACAAAGCTACAGTGACACAATTTCATTATGCTTGAAAAAATTTGGTGGTAGCATCTTTCAAATGCACATATTATTTTCCTATTTATGTGAATCAGATTCGTTCCATTATCTAAAACACCAAAACCATGCGTCTAGAAGATGAGAAAAATTTAAGTAATTCAGTATATTCAAAAAGGTATAAGTATAAATTTAGTTTTAAGAAATGAAAAACAAAGATTTTTTTTTAAAATATTACAAATTCTACTATCATAAATATTTCTAATATTGATTTTTTTTAAAAAAAGTGTTTACATATGTCATGACTCAAAAATGAGTATGATGACACTTGTAACACCTGTAGCCAAAACATACCAAAAACCAGCTTTACATAAAAATCTATAGCTGCAACCAATGGTGTCATCGACGGACCGTAGCTGACCCACGGTCCGTCCTGCACAATCATCGATGGGATTAGAAACTCTCGAAAATTTTAGCCTAGAAATATTGGTTTAATCTTGGACGACGGACGGACTTACGGTCTGTAGGTCAGACGAAGATCCCTAGTCTATGACCATCGATTGATATCACCATTCACCCACTCTCTGAAAAGAGCTACGGATGACTAGCACGGTCCGTAGGTGGGAATTACCAGAAAGTTAAGGGGGAAATGCAGTTGAGTCATTTTCAAATGGTCATAACTCATAGCACAAAATGAATTAGGTGTCACATGACCTAACCACATATACTAATTGAATAAGCTTTCCATAGGCATTGACCTTGCTAAAATCATACCTCTAAGTAAAAATTTATGCCCATTTTAATAAAGGAGTGTCGAACAGGACCAGTCGACGGAGCCAACGACGGGACGTCGGTCAGACGACAGACTGTCAGTCCTGGACATCGTTTGGTCTGACAACAACTTACCCAGGGGTCTTTTGGTCTTTTTCCACTTCGTTCAAACTCTAATATACGTCATTTTAATTTTAGATCGTGAGATATTCGTAGCTCCCACAGTTCAATTAGACTCTCTGTGTTGACCATTTATCCGTATAATCAGTATTCTGTTTCAGCATGTTTTAAATTTGTTATTGCATTCAGTTTGCTCAGAAATTAAGTATATCGTGTTCAAATTATTATACTTGTTTTTGTGCTTGTTTAGTTATGTTTTATTTCAGCTTTGTTTTATCTTACATGCTCAGTACCTCTCAAGTACTAACGCATACGTGTGCTACATCTTCTCGTGATGTAGGTTCAGGTTCTTAGCATCCAGATCGCACAGATCGATTTCCGATCTCCAGTTCAACAAAGTCAATGGTGAGTCCTCATTCTCTGAGAGCAACAGTCACAGTGTCATTTCAGTCTTTAGTCGTTTAGTTTAAGTTTTTGCTACATTTAGCTAGCGGCTTGTCCCAGTATTTCTTGTCTAGTTTAGAGGATTATTTCAAACATAGTTAATTTCATCTTAGTATTGAGTTTATATTTCTTTTGTATAAAACTCATTGTTTTCAAATATCTCAGTTATAGAATATAGGTATTCCCCAAATTTTCAGATTAAATTATGATTTAGCTTCTGCATCAGTTGATATTCTTTAGTATGTTCATGATTATGCCTGCAGGGTTAGTTTATGATCTCTTGTGGTTCAAGGTTCTGTTTCCGCGTCTTAGGGGTAGCTCAGGGCGTGACAAAACTTTTCTTAGCCCATAGAGGCATTTTAGGATAAAAACAAAAAAATGACAATAAAAGTGCAAAAAATAAAATATAAATGACTTTAATGCGGATAACCTAGTAAAGTCATAAATAACCCAGAAATGTGGTTGTCTCACAAGTCATTTATGTATTACAACTGAATTGACAGAAATAACACCACTCAAATGTCTTTGTTTAAAAGTTGAACAAGAACATGATAAAGGAACAACATGGGCCACTTAGATAAAAAAAACCTCTCAAGTATCCATAAGAAACCTCGAGCAAAGTAGAGAATAAAGATAGTAACAAAGATCTAGGCTTGTAAACTAACAAGTGTAGAAGCAAGAAGTGAGTACCAACAACATAGATCTCAGAAAGCATAAAATTAAGTAAAATAAAGTAGGATATTGAAAATCCTAATCAAACCTCCATAATGTAAATTATGAATACGACTTAGACCAACCTTACATTCAACAAATCATGGAATACATAGTACAATAGTAACATTTAAACAAGTACATATCATCACGTTCAAGTATCAATTCTCAATCAAAAGTCTCATAAAGATGATCCCAACATCACAAATCGAAATGATGTGCAATTCAATGATATATCAAGTAAAGTGATGCATGTGTCTCCTACAATACACATCCGTAGAAACTCGATATGGAATCTGTGGGGTACTTCCTAGTAAATGCATATTCCATAAGCGTGTGGACCAATCCTAATTTAATCTCAATGAGTCTGCCACGAACATATAGCTCGTTCCCTTTTTCTACTTCATGTTTCCGCAACGAGCGTGTTTCATAATACCTGTTTCCTCTCATTCTCATCAATATTATTACAACAGTTGTACATTATTAACACATATATAATCGTGCAATTATCAAATAGAGGATTATAATTCAACACCAATACCCAACAAAATCCATCAAAGCATATCACCAAGTGAATAATCTTTTTGGTCAATTTCCCACAGCATAATCAAGTCACACAAATCAACAAGATTCTCATTCCAACTCAAGTTTAGCAAGTTCACATCATCAATATACCATACACAATTCTAACATTTATGCCTTCACTAATTTCCCATAAATCCCCAACACATAGAACAAGGAAGTACGAGACTCGACATGCTTAACAATGGTCTAGAAGTTCATTGGTCTGAATGAGTCAAGCAATCACTCTGACACTTGAGCTTTTCTCTTCCGAACAATATCCAAATCAAAACAATCTATTCAAGAAAGTAAAAGAAACTATATTTCGAAACTAGCAACACCCATATCATGTTCTTTTTGGAAAATTTGTGTTAAATCGAAACCTAAAACGTTATTTTGAAAATAACGTTGTAAACACTATTAAGGTCATATTTGAATTTTTTTAATAAAACTATAATTTTACCTCTACCGTTGTGTACACTGAGACATTTTATTGGATTTTGAAATTGATTACCATTTCGAATCATGAAAGGTATTTCGTAGAGAAAGTTATATATATTGAAAATAGTTGACAAAAGTCTTTTACTTGTCTAATAATAAGGCCAAGCTGATAAAAAAATTCACCTTTTTATCAGTTACTTAAAACTTTTTCATACACGGTCACATCTGAATAATTGAATTTTTATCTCCATTTCAATATCATAATAAGTTATATGTCCATTAACATAGTTCATCACTCAAACACCCACTACCCTTATAGTGTAATATAATGTTGTACTTATATAAATCTTCACATTCATCTGTCAATTGAAAAGAAAATGTCGAATCTATTACTGTGAGTATAATATACATCTCTATTAGAATCGCAAATGATACAAATCCAACACAAAAATATGTAACCCATCATGAAAATCTAATTAATTTTGAATTTTAGTTATGCAAACTTTAGTTTTTAAAAGAGTTTAATTATTTGTATCACAGTTTATGATTACTCCACATTTAACAGTGTACACTTCTTAATTTTGATTTCCATCTTCTTTTTTTTTAAAAGAAAGAATAGGTGTCATGACAAAAAAAATGGATGTGATGGAACTCGTCTTATAAAACAAAGACATGTTAGTCTAAAACCCAAGTAATACGATAAACATGAAAGTAAACCTAGAATAAAGTCTAATACTATAAAATAATTTAGATATACGTAATGAACATAAACATACCCCCAAAATGTTGTTGATATCTTACAAGTTTCTATGTATTAGAATAGATTTGAATGAAATAAACAAGTCTCAAACGATATTGTCTCTAAAGTAAAACAAGATCATAAGTATGATTAAAAAGGTTTGCTGAATTGACAATAAACTACCTCAGGAATCTCCATACAAAGCCTTGGACAAGAAGATAAGAGAGAGTATCATGAATATTAGAGTTCATAACCTACACAAATATAGAAGGAAAGGTTGAGTACTACTAACCTACACGATACTTAATAACTGAATTCCTAAGCACAAGTTTGGAATATAAAATATGGGTACTCCTACCACCCTAATTGAACCTCCAAATCTACAACTTTAAATCCATTTATACCGACAAAATACAAAGAATTAATCCAATTTTATACTAACTTCTTAGTAAAATCCTTGATTTCCTTTACACACGTATATTTCGTCGACTTTCTTTACCCCAATGCTTGCCATTCTAATATCAATATGATGAAATTAAAAATCCTAATAATATATGCGAAATACACATCACAACCTGAACAAATTATTACCTTACCAAAATCCACCACTATAGTTTTCCTTAAAAACAATGATTAACCCCTTTTTTTGTCATCACAAACTAGTTGTCTCTCAAATATGAATGAAATATCAAGTATCATTTTATGAACATGACTGATAACTCCTTAAATAGTTAGCATTCAAACCATTACCATGTCGTGGAACTCGATTTGTTATATATCCACCACTAGAACATATCATACATATCAAAATATTGTACCCAAATAGCCACATATTTCTTCCCATTAAATAACTACGATACACAACCAAATTGACACACGTTCCTCCGCAGATAAGGTCGATAGCAGGAGTAACACACTTCATAACTCTACCCACGTAAGAATCAATATCATTGTAGTAGTCGTATCATGTCCCTATTGACATACACTCAAATTCTGATATCATAATTCTTATTTACCTTGATTGATGCAACATAGGTCTTATCATACGCTAAGCAATCCATACCTCTTATGACATACTTACTAATTGTAGTTTTTAAAGACACAATGTTCATACCTAGTTATTCCTTTAATAATTTCACTTCTAATTGTTTAACTACTTCAAATTTTGCATATACCATATAATTGCTATTCACAATTGTTGGGTAACTATTTCAAAAAAGATAAAATTTTATGAAGTCCCTGAGACCATTTTTCAACCTCATCATTCAAATATTCTCAAAATGCTTTGCCGAGCAACCTAACTCAACCCCTTTAAATTACTGAACATTTGGAAGATGACCACACATCATTTTAATTATTCTAGCACTTCCACCTTACTACTAGGTCTAACATCAAAGCCATATATAACTCATCAAATTCTTATAATAAGTACGATGCTTGAATCATCATTATAAGTTAGAGAGAATTAAATAAAGATATAAGAATCAGATTAAATCAAGGACGGACTATAAAGATTCAGAAAGTGATGATTTTCCTAAAAGTCACTTGCCTATCAAAGATAAGAACAGATGTCTATGTGATAAAACTTAAAACTCTACTAGACTTTGCTTGTAAATACATGAGAGCTATAAAATTGGGGATCTGATACCATTTACTCACAACCTGAAAATTAATTTGTTAGCACTCATCTTATCCCACAAACACAACTTAGCATTAAACCCAAATAATATAATTAATATAAAAGAATATCTACAATAAAAGACTAACACTTTAAAATAATGTGGAAATGAAAGGATTATTTACAATATCCCCAAAATCATGTTGTCACGTATACATGACTCCAATGAATTACAATAGGTTTGGAAGAAATAAACACATCTCAAAAGATGTTTTATCTAAAGTAGAACAACATCATAAGTAGGAGTAAAAATTTCAACCTAGATGACAATCATATACCTTATAAACTTTAACAAGAAGATAAGACAGGGTATCATGAATATTTGGGCTGATAACCTATTGAAATGTAGACGCAAGAAGTGAGTACCAAACCACACGGTACTCAACAAGTGAATTCCTAAATATTAGTTAAGAATATAGAATACATGTAGTCCTACCACATGCATAAAATCAAAAAAAACTAATTGTGCACAATTTCATAGAACACAACTGAATTACAAGACTTACAGATTAGTAACACACAAGATCAATTTCATTAATCACAAGTTCCACTAAAAGGCATTCACAACTTGACAAATGATAAAGATATGCAATGCAAAGAAATATAATGTCAAGTAGGGTGATGCCTGTCTGACCTAGGATGCACAATTGTTGTTTTTAATCCAGGACTCATAGAGGACATATCTATCAATCCATCCATTGTAGCATATGATATTATCCTCGATAATAAAAATTTGTCATGGCTTGCATCACGTTCCTTGATAATAGAATCTATTGCAGCGTGCGACATGTCCCTCTATAATAGAATCTAGTGTAGCGGCACGTCTCTTGAATCATAATATATGTCGCTGCACGTAACACATCATTAAAAATTTACATTCTCTTTAATTTCTTATTCTTCCTCAATTTGCACAACACTTGTCACAATCATATCTCTAAACCAATGGAAATGACATGTTCACACAATTTACGAGGATATGAACTTTTACATAATAATGCACAATTGACCAAAACATATCGTTATACGACATCAAAAATTAATTAATATGTCTTTAAATCATTCTCAATACATCAGAAACAAATAATTAATCATATTCCCTTTTAATACCCCCTTTCATCATTAAATTTATTTAATATGGACAAGTCAAACCATTATCAAGTCACATTTATCCCCAATACACACCAGAATGAAACACACAATTGTATAGATTTAACAAGGGTTGAGAAATCTACGTGCCTCAGATAATCGAAAAATCTATTCAAATAAATGATTAGTATAAGATTTTGAAACTAAAACACCTATGTTACTGTATTTCTAGCCTACACCAAAATTCACTTAAATCTATAATCAAGTTCCTAAACATAATACCAAATAACATTTCAATTCTCATATTTCCTAATTGAGGTATAGGGTAAAAGCCCAATTCCTCCAAATAACATACATCTAATGGTAGTCTTATAATACATATATACTTAATATTTTATTGCCTATATCTATACGTCAAAACTTAAATCATAACATAATAACGACAAAAAAATTTCAAAGAACAACCGATTAATACACTAGTAATCTTCACAATTAGTAAATATTTAAAATTTACATATATCATATAAAATAATCAGCAAAATTTTATAGTTTCAATTGATTAACTCATATTCCCTGATTGTCTGGTCATCATTGCTTAATTTACAAAATATTTTAGTCACTCTTTATGACCAAAACCCTTTTCAACTACAATAACATAAATGGCCTTGGACTAGCCCCTTTCTTAAAACAAATTGTTAGAGCGCAACCAGGTTTTTTTGGAGGTACGACATCAAACCCCTCTTTTTGTAATTCAACTTTATATATGGGTAAAGTGGTATAGGGTCTTAAATAAATTTCAAATATTGACCATAATTATCGATTAAATTGATTACCTAAAAAAATATCCATTAATTTAATATCTTAGTTAATTGAATGGTTGAATATTTCCATTTAAAATTAATGGAAAGAGTCTTCTATTAAAGAAAGAGGACTAGTTCTCAAAATGACATAACATGTTGTTAGAACAGTCTTATATCATTCTAATAAGTAGAAGAAACAGAAATGTAATATTTCATGCAAATTTAGAAAATGCTCTACAATTATTTGATTATTATAATTCTATTAGCTTTTTAAATTTTTTTTTGATATTTATTCTTTATCTAAAATATTTTATGTTGCGTTAGTAATCCTATAACTCAATTTTTTATTCGTATTTTTATATAATACAAAATTTAGGCAATAACTAAATTTATTATCACACCTAAGCCTAGATCGTGGGCTGGACTGATTATCAAGAAACCTTGTTGGCCCCAAGGGAACTCGTAGCACGACTTAACTCTTAGCATAAGACTTAATCATGATAAAAATACTTTAAGAAGTACGTTGAAATATCAATAAATAACTTAAAATGAATAGAGAAACAGTCACTAGCCAAAATGGCTCTCAAGTCTCAAACATAAGAACAATAATAGAAAGACTCAAGAAATAACGTCAACTAACTCTCTATGAAGCATCTAATAAATAATATGGACGTCGGAACAAGACCCACGACATCCTAATGAACTAAATTGATAAAGCAATAAATGGGGTTCTCCAGAAGCAAGGAGACTTACCAACAACTTTGAAGCCGAATTACAATAAAAAATGATATATCCTGGTTACCTGTTTCTACATCATAACAAGATGCAGGAAAAATAACATCAATATATTGAATGTACGAGCATGAAAGGGGAATTATAAACATTACATAAGTTTGAAAGGAAATATGAAAGAAAATACTTAGGCTCAACTCAACTCAGCTAAACTCATATCAATATAAGGCATAATATGAATTAAATATAAAGAAAATCTTTTAAAACATGGACAACAATTGTGAGTATTGAGAAATACAATCGTAACTCAATCGTATTAAAATATACAATATAAACTCTTATTGTACATAAAAATACAACTAACTTTGTGTATGTAAAGCTACATAATACTTTTATTGGAGTTTTCTAACCCACAACCATGACTTCAGAGTTATGTGATGATACACCATTTTGCCTCACACTACCAAGCCCTCCTATACCTTGTCACAATGGTGTTGAACCTTACTACTAAGTAAATTCACTAGATTATGCTAAAAACACCAAGGAGTTTTTTTAAAACGTATGACACTTCCCTACACATAATGGCTACATGGTTTTCTGGGGCTGAGAGTTATGTGAACTCTCCCCCATATCGGTGCTCAATACTACTCAAAAAATATAATTATATCATATATTTAAAGACATTACTCTTTCTGTGGTTTGAGATAATTACTCAATAAAAAATATAATTAGATCATATATTTAAAGACATTACACCTTCCGTGGTTTCAAAAAATTACTCAATAACTATCCCTAAGGCTCTCTAGGAAATCAATGTTTCATCTCTTACTTAATTCTGAAAGCATTTATTCTTTACCAAAAGCTAGATCAAAGTCTCTTTTGGAAGTCGGTCTTTCCTTTCTTGTTGAAATGTGAAAACTTTTTACTCTTTAGGAATACATAGTCCCATATAATCTTTTGAAGATATGAACTTACTCTTTACTCAACTCAAAAGTCAAGTCTTAAAATAAATTTAAAGCATTTGTAAAAGATTTTTGAAAAGACTCTAAGAACTCTATAGAGTTGGCTTTAACTTTCTTGAATTCGAATATATGAATTCAAGGTTATGATTCATGTTTATGGATGCTATCATAATGTTTAGTCATATCTTATATTGTAAAAATAAACTAGAAATTATTGGTATGAGTCAAGGAAACTAAAAAAGAAAAAAGTGGGAAATTGTAGAAGACGAAGCGACCTTGCACTCCGAGTGGAACCGAGAGCCAGAAGAAAAACTAGGGAAATAGTTTGGGGGATCTCTAAGTGGCATGGAAACCCAAATATCTACTTACATACAATTATATGGGGTTCTATGAGTGGTGCAAAGCTTCTTTTCCCCATATTATTGAAGAATTTCTTGTTCGCTTTTCGACCCTAATTTGTCTAGATTCATTTGGTCTTCTCAATAACACTTAAATTCGAATACCCAAAAAAAGTAAACAAGAATATACTAAAAACTAACTTCAGATATCATGAAACTAATTCAAAAAATTCACAAGAACTCAACAATCAAGAGTCCAATAGAAACTTCAAAAAAATAAATCCATCAAGAACTCAATTTCTCTACTTTCAAGAACGTAAAGCTTAAATTAATCATGATTTGCGTGTGGGTGAACAAACCCTATTCTATGTGATCTCACATAACTCATAGGGATTAACCCTTGGCTAAATCCCCAAGAGAAACCTAAAACATATGGTAACGGCTAGGAAAATGATATTTGAATTAGATCCTTTCGTGTGGGTTAGTTTACCCTTAAGCTGATGTCTAGGAAGTTTTAGAACTTCATTCTGTAAGGAAGAAGCCTAGAGTGAAAGTTAAGGACCTAATCTAGAAACATTTCATGGAATAAACCTTGTTCCCTGATGGACCTTTTGGCGATGGTAGTACTAGGTTGAGAAAGAGACCTGGAGATGCACCAAAGTGCACTTGAGGTCTCCCAGTGGGGTATATCTTTCACCTAGGTTCCTGAACAAAGGGCGAGCTATGTTGTAACTTGCTAACCAGATTGGCGAATCTCCCTTTTCTCCTCTAGATCACCTAGTTTACTACCTCCTTTTGAAACCTACTCAAAAATTAAGCGAGCCAAGGGTGCACTTGGCGAGTCGCATAGTCCCCTTGGCATCCATAATGGTCAAAGGGAGAGCTTAGACGGGTAAGGTGTGAATTTTGAAGTTAAAACATTGCAGGTCCTTAATTCTTTTCCAAAGTTGAGCCCTTTATAATTTTATTCCTTTCCTAGTATGCATATAACTTTTTAAGACTTCATATTCCTTTCATTAAGTCACTTTTTATGAATACCCAAATAAAATCAAAAGAGTTATTCCTCTACAAATATTTTTCTTTCTAGAAGTTTCTAATGAGGAAGAATAATAATTGGGAGCTAGGGTTTGGATTTAAGGCGTTTCCTCCTCCAATTTCTTGGTGAATCATAAACAAGATATTGTGATCCTTCATGTAGGGGTTTCTTTCACCCCTAGAGTCAATTTCAAAGTATTCAACTTCATGCAGAAACTAGGGTTTTACTCAATCTCAAGGATTCTTTCACCCAATCATTTCAAATAGCTATTCGTGGCATATTATAATTGTATTAGTGTTTGATTGATGATTAATGATGAAAATACTCTATGAACCCATGAATTATCTCAATTCCTAAATTATTGCCTTTATGAATTGGGTTGTTGAGTATGAAAGCATGTGTATATAAGTTTTCTAAATTTCTTTGTTTATTGAATCGTATCATTGTCAATGCTTTAATTATAATGAATTGTTGGTGTGTTGGTGAATTGGAAGCATTAACCTTGAAGAGAAAGTAATTATGAAATTACATGTTGTAATAGAATTGTGTTAATTTATTTATCCACTAGAAAGGTGGAGGTGGTTAATTACTAGGTAAATTGTAGTATTGAATTGATGGATACCTTCCTGACATCCCTACATGTGAAAAATTGATTTATGATTATGATGTGGATCTTATGCATGGAAATATAATGAAAGTATAATATTCATGTTTATAATGTAATAATGTTGTGATTAAAGGTTTTTTCTCACTTGAACACTCATGAATGATGATGAAAGAATGTGAAGGGTTTCTTCAATGTATTGTACACTTTTAATTGGTAGACTCTTGTATCATATTCTTGTATAAATGGAAGTAAAGATGTTTGAAGTATCTTATAATTGTAGGCTTAAGACATCCCTTTCTTGAATAAATGAATGAAATGATCATGAATTTGTAGAACAATAAATGGTAGCCCTTTCATAAATGAATGGTAAAGTATTCTACGCTTGAGTGTTGAACCGGTAGACCTAGTCTTGGTAACCCTTGATGATGAGTCCAAAAACTAATGAATGATAATCCTTGGACCGGTATACCTAATATTAGTAACACTTCCATGTGTGAAATAATAAACCTTGTATCAGTAGACCCAATGTAGATGGCACCTTCATGGCAAATCATGAGTTATCCCTAATGTACCTTGAACCGGTAGACCTAGTATTGGTGACCCTTTCTTGTGCAATGTATTTACAGTCAGTAGACCCAATGTTGGTAACCCACTCAAGTACAATGAATGTGAATGAATTACTCTATAGGAATGTAGTGTAAGTATCAAGTGGATATGGTAACATGGAAACTCTCCCCATGTTAGGCTAGGTTCCAATAAACATATTCGTATCCCATATTTATGTGCCCAAATAAGGTATATCCTAGCAAGTGATTTCTAACAAAGCTAAGATATTATCTAGTCTACATTAAGCAAGTAGACCACATTTTTACGGCATGGGGTCATAAGACACCGGATTCCATGATCTATCTCTCATGGTCTATGAGGATTAAAGATGTATCCCCATCATGTGAGATATGCATTATGGTATCTTGAGAAGTTCTATGATGTGCTGTTGCATTATGGGATGTTATCCACGCATAGCACCTATAGGATTTTAGAGGTCTATAGAGAGTTCTCTAAGGTCTTCATAACCAATGTATGGATGTACTTTTATTGAAACAAGTTGAATTTTATATGGTTATATAAAAATATTGAATATTATACTTGGATAGTAATTATGCCTTACTTTCCTTTCCATGTCTTATAAAATGTGTGTGTCTCATATAAATGAGTAATATGTAAACATGAAAACGATAAATGGAATTTCACTTTTTGGCGACCTTAATGTGGTACTTTACTGTCAATAGTGGTATGGGATGTTATCCATACATTGCATATGGTATATCAAGAGGGTTACTTGAGGTGAAGAATAAATGTGAAGGTAATGGTTAACATGTCAATTATGTCCTAATGAGGTGTTATGACTAGATAAAGATTATACTTGTGCTTGATGTCTCTTATGCTAATGTATATGATATTTCTAAAAAGTGGCATAATGCACTATTCCTATTAAAATGTCCCTTTAAAGCATGTTTTTTCATGGTCATCATACTTAGTATATTTTTGTGCAATCCATACTCTTCATGTGTTAGTACAAGTGTAGGTTCCGACAAGTGAGTGTGATCTCTATAAGTTAAAGCTTGGATTAAGATTCCTCCAAGACCTATCTTATGTCCTGATGGATTCGAGGACAAGAACTCTTATGGGTTTTGTTCCTACACTAGTTTTAAAGACATTGTTAAGATGGCCATATGAGACTTTAGACTTCAGCTGTATTAAGAAGTATTTCTTTTAAATGAAGTTTTTATAGTTTGAATTAAATGAGTTTTAATTCTACACTATTTCTATATGGAATGTTATGAATGCTAAGAGACTTGTATGAGGAATTTAAGAGTTATGTACCCCATCGCCTGCAAGGTCTAGACTCATGTTTTGACAAAAATGTACGACTTTCAATCTATCAATTAAAGAGAAATAAGGAGTGAATTAGTACCTTGATCTGGAATCACCTTGGGCTAACAGATATGTGGATATCTCTTCTTCATATCCTCCTCAGCTTCACTTGTAGCTTCCTCAATAAACCTATTTTTCGAAATAACTTTGACTGATGCTACTTACTTGGTTCTCAACTTGCAATCCTGGCGCTCTAAACTCTAAAGAGGGATCTCCTCATAAGATAAGCTATCCTTTATATCATATTATCAATAGGTATGACGTAATATTTCGGAAGTATAAAGCCAAATGTAGAGCCTAGCAAGAGAGTAAAAGAGTTGTAACACTGTTTATAATTCAATTATAATGTATTGAGTCATTTAGGAATCTTTATAATCAAAACATCAAGGAATGTCCATGACGTCCGAAAACTAGTTCAAGAGGTGCTAGTGTGCCTTAGCCTATTTGACTATGTTTTAAGAGTTGGAAAATGATGAAATTTGGTGGTAAGGTGAATATCACGTATTAGAGTCAGTTTATAATCTAAACATACAGGTATGACTCCCCAAAGACCAACGAAGGTCCCTTGAGGAGGATCCATGCAAATTTGGCAAAGAGCTGCCAAGAGGCAATCTTTACCTACGTGGACCATCAACGAGGTGTGGTCCAATAGACGGGGAGTAGATGGAAACTTAGTCAATTTGGACAAGGGTTCATTTTGAAAATCCTCTGATCAAAACGATGGACCAAGAGGACGATTGGTCCCTTGGCCGTCGATTGACAAATGGGGTGTGGGTCGGGGTTTCGTTTGTCGAGACTGTTTTTGCTGCACATTTTAGGATTAGATAAATTAATTAATTAAGTTAATAGTAAATTATTTATGGGTTAATGGAGGTGTAATTAAGTTATCTAATGATCTATATAAAGACTCTAACCTAATTAAACTAACCTAACCCTCATAATTTCCCAAACCCAATTGCTCCCCTTTCTCTCTTCTCTCTCTCTCCCAAATAAGTCCCATTGAATACTTAGAAAAAAAGGGATATAGGTCTTCAAAGTATAAAGTTTCTCTATCAAACTTCATCAATTAATAAGGTATGAGATTCCTTTCACCTTCACGCTCTCTTTCCCTAAATGTATCCTCCAAAATTGATTTCAAAGAGTTGAGTTCTAAGTGGATTTTCTTCCAGTATGAAATTTATCTTGTGAATTGATTGTTTATGATTCATTTTGGTATTAATGAGGATATTAACATGTATTATGGTTACATTATACTAATTCTTGATGCATCGATCTAGTTTGTGGAAAGATGACCCTTTACCCTTAACCCTAGGTTGTGATCTTGATTGAATTGTGTAGTATTGATATAATTAGTTTTGTTAATTAGTGAATTACTATTCTATATTTTTATCATGTCAATATTAGTATAATGTGATGTATTTTTATCCAATTATCGTAGTTCTTAAGTAATTGACCTACGTTGTGAAGTCGATCATGAACTTGACCTAAGTCTCTAATTCTAGGCAATAAACTAGTGATGAATTGTTATTTAGTGATTCAATTGACTTCATTATTATGTTTGTTACTATTGTGTGATGATATTACACCCATTGTTGGGTTGAATTGTAGGGTTGATGGTAAGACCTTGATGATGGAATTGTGAAGGAGACTGGATAAGTTTTGTAATCCCTATTCCTTATTTCAATTATGATTACTTGTGATTAAGTGATAATGTTGTGTTGAAGTATACCTTATTTTAAGATTGATAGGGTTTGTATCATGTTGAATTTAAATTTCATGAACTATGGATTGTGAGTTGTTGGCTAAGATGTAAATGTTATAAATATGGTGATAACTTATTAATATGCCTTATTATTATGTGACTATGTACATGTGCTAACCTCACATGTGTGAATTGAAATGAAATGATAATAGTCATGCAATTATTATTGAGCTAAGATTATGATGATTATATAAGAGGTAGAGCCTATGACCTATATTAAGCTTTCAAGATTAATAAAGGCATTTCAAAAAGTGACTCTCGCTTAGCACCGAGTGAACTAGAGTGAGGATGTCCCTTCCAACATAGGTAAGGTAGGTTCATTATTGTAGTCATGAGATTGGAGACTATAATGCATGCAACATAAAGAGGGTCCAAACTACATCACCTAGTTCTTGAACTATGTTGCCCCATAGGAATAATATCTAGATAGCGGATCCACGTAGTTGTTACGTTTATGTTTTGGGTACTTGTCCCATCCGGGGAGCACCCCCAGATATAACCAGCGTCGTCGTCCTCTTTGAGAACTAAGACTAGTGTGTTAGATTACACCATTACATTCATAGGTTCAAATGCGGAAAATATTAAAAACTTTTCTTCTATCTATCATGAGGTTTATGTTGAACTCTCGCATACACAAAATATATATATTCATATTGAGTATACATAGACCCTTCGTATAAGTAGATTACTTAAATATATATATATATATATATATATATATATAAGATTATAACAATTGATAATAGCCCATACATCAATAAAATAAAAGTTACGGATAGGCTATTCAATCTTTAGTAGTCAAATGAGAGGAAATTAACATGTTGTCTTTAAGACTAATTAGTATTCGAGCTGGAAAATGGTATTGTCCTCGAAGTAGTGAGGACCTACCCAACTTGGAGAGTGGGAATCCAAGTCTTCCTTCAAATGTCGTCACAAGACTTCAACGATCAGAACCAAAAATGTTTGGGAAAAATGGAGAAAATGGGGTTAGTACACCACTTGTATACTAAGTATGAGAGCATATGCAGACACATCATAAAATCATACTAGAAAGAGGCAATTCATTAAAGTTTGCAATTTACTTTGAAAATCCATATGATTATTTAAGAATCCAATACCAATTAATAAGAAATATTCATTAAGTCAAGATCATGTTCATCATAAATAAGTCTAGCCAAGTCAATCATGCATGCCAACATACTAGAAACATATCATCAAGACAACTCTATCATCAAGTTATAACATCAAAAAGTATGAATAAGAGTTCATTAAAACATAACCAAAGAAATACAATTACTCATGAACCCTAATTAAGTAAACTAGTGCAATGAGTAAGCAAATCCCTATAACATACTCAATCAAGTAAACCCAACAAGAACCATATAAAGATTAATCTTCTTTAGTTCCTCCACAAGATAGAGCTGCACTCAGAGGAGCTACTTCAGAGACCGGAAGAGGAACAAACCATCTATATGCTATCACTAGTCTCTAAGAGTAGGAGAATTCTCTAGATGTTATCACTAGTATGATCAAAGTCTTTACTTTTGATTTTTATGATTTTCTTGATCCATGAGTGGGTCTATGTTTTGTGACTCCTTATGTTGTGATGAATTTTAATATTCTTCCAGAGAAACTTCTTGAGCCCTTTAGTGTTTACACACATGTTGGTGAGTATATTCTAGCTGAGAGAGTCTATCATGATTATACCATTTCTATCAATCATAAGAGCCCCATGGATGGTTTAGTTGAGTTAGACATGGTAGATTTTTATGTCATTTTAGGTAGGGACTAACTTCATGCCTGTTATTCCTCAGTTGATTGTAGATCTTGAGTTATTAAATTTTCGTTTCATAATGAGCCAATTGTTGAGTAAAGGTGTACTTTATCATTGCATAAGCGTCATTTTATTTTTCACTTGAAGGTGAGAAAGTTAGTCTCCAAGTTTGTGTCTATCACTTAGCCTGAGTTAATAATTCTAGCATTGAGATACCTTCTATTTAGCTAATTCTGATTGCGAGTGAGTTTGTAGAAGTCATTTTATATGATCTTCTCGAAGTCCCTCTTTGGTTAGAATAGACTTTGGTATAGATATTCTTCCCAATAATCTTCCTATCTCCATTATTCCATATACAATGACACTAACAAAGTTGAAAATGTTTAAAGTGAAATTGAAAGATCTCATTGAGAAAGATTTTATTCGACTAAGTGTCTCACCTTGGGGTGCTCCAGCCTTATTTATGAGAATGAAAGATGGTTCTCTAATAATGTTCATAGATTACCTTTAGTTTAACAAGTTTACTATCAAGAATAAGTATTCTCTGCCGAGAATTGATGATCTCTTCGATTAACTTCAGGGTGCCACTTGTTTTTCGAATATAAATCTCAAATCCAGCTAACATCAGTTGAGAGTAAGAAAAAATGATATCCCTAAGACAACTTTTAGGACGCGTTATGGTGAGTTTGAACAATGCTCCTATCACATTCATGGACATTATGAATGTATTATTCAAGGCTTATTTAGATATGTTTTATGATATTCATTGATGACATCCTAATCTATTCGAAGAATGTGGAAGATCATACTAGTTATCTCAGAATAGTTCTCCAAACTCTTATATATAAGGAGTTAGATTCTAAGCTTTGTAAGTGTGAGTTCTAGATTGAGTCTATGACATTTTTAGACCATATCGTTTCCGGTTATGGGATTTGATTTAACACTTAAAAGATAGAGGTTGTGCATAATTGTCCTAGACCCATGTCTCCAACAGATATTATGAGTTTCTTGGAATTTCATAAATATTGTAGAATTTTGCTTTAAGGTTTCTAATCTATTTCATCTCCTCTAACTAAGTTGACTCATAAAACAATTAAGTTCCATTGGTCTGATTCATATGACAAAAGCTTCAAAGAATTGAAAAATCGGTTGATTACTTGTGGGTACACAAGGGTTTATGGTTTGTTGTGATGCCTCCAGAGTCGGTTCGGGGTTTGTTAATTAATGTAGAATGAAAAAGTTATAGCTTATGCCTCTAGTAAACTTAAGGTTCACGAGAAGAAGTAACCAATCTATGTTTTAGAGTTGGTTGTGGTAGAATTTTCTTCGAAATATGCCAACATTTTCTTTATGGTGTTTATGTATATGTGTTCACCGATATGAAGAGTCCTTCGAATGTGTTTATTCAATAGAGGATGGTTAGAGTTATCAAGGATTATGACATGAGTACTCTTGTCACATCCGGGGAACACCCCTAGAAGTAACACGGCGTACTTGACCTCTCGAAGGTTCATCGCATAAACATAGTAAATTTAGCGGAAAATTTACAACTTTTCATAGAACCTCATATGCTAGAAACTTTACTTCATATACATATAAAATATAAGTCATAATACATAGTCTAAGTCTCTTTGCAATCTTAGACTCAATAACTTTGGAGTAAATTAGGGACACGACCCTTAAGACACATAACAAACTACACAATATTTAAAGTCTTTACAATAGATACACATTAGGACATCCTTGGTCTTAAGGATTCCTTTCCTTGATCTTGTGAATCATCTATCAAGATCTTCACCATTCAACACAACCTTTAAGCATCCATAACCTACACTTCATTTAAAAAGAAGAGAAGAATGGGATTATCACAAGAATGTACTAAGTATTACAACCATGCATTTTAAAAAGGGACATCTTCTTTGAAATCACACTTCATGTTATGTTAAGTAAATCATCATAAAACCTTAATCAATAGCATATATATCATTTTCATACTTCATAGAAACACAATCAAAGGCAAAACATCATAGAAAAGCACATACCATCATAGAAGTATAATATCACATAGACATAGTTAAGTCAAGACTTTCATCACATATTCAACAAGATCAACATCATGCATAAAGACTCATGTCATGCACATCTTCATAACAAGTACAAAAAAATACCACAATGTCATGCATAGGGAACACATACATAGTGACATGCATTAGAACACCTTTATAGAACTTACTAAGGAGCTACTTGTGCAATGTATAGATGGGTTCATTACTTCCACCTATCCTAAGTAACTTCCCTTAAGTCATTCTATTTAGGGTCATAATAATTTAACTTCCATTGTCAATTTTACTTTAGGGAAACTATAGCCTTAACCAACATAGACCATGTGATGCTAAACATGGAATTCGGTGTCATAAAACCTCACGCTTATAAAGGGTGGTCTACCGGCCAAAGTAAAACCCATCATAAACATAGATTTCTAGGTGGATCCACTAGCTAATATCCTATGGAGGAAACATAGTTTATGGAACTTGGGGGATTCGTGGAAATATCAACTCTACACCCTATCTTGGGCCATGAGGCTATCCACCCCATGAGATTATAGTAGACCTACCTTCCCACATTGGACAGGGACACACACTCATATACAAGTTCACTCGGTGCTAAGCGTAGTTCCCTTTATTGAAAGAGACTTCATTAACATTTATTTGTAAAAACATAGGCTTAGGATAGTCATGCTCTCATATGCTTAGCTCATAGGTCATAGAAGAGAGTTCATGAACCTAATATAATATGAGAATATCGTTTCACATGGACATAGAAATGTACTAGAACTATCTAGTTTAGAATGAAGTTGAGCAAACCTTTCAATGCTCCTCTATTGACTAGATCATCATTCGTGTGTATGAGTGCATAAATAGATGTGAGAAAACCTTTCACATAACCCATAATATCATATATTTTCATATATCAGTGCATGAGTCTATAGACATAATTATATGATCAATACTTTCATATAAACCCACTAAAACATTATGCACATTAATACTTCATCCTTTCATATACATCATATTCATATCATGCTCATATATTCATCTTTCATGTACATAGAAACCAAACCGAGGAACTATCATATCAAGATACACATGTGCAATGTATAGAGAAGGTCCCATAGCCTTCCCCATACTAGTACACCTATTAAGTCATACTAGTAAGGAATACCTAACATACTTCACATACATATACTTTACATGCATAGTAGTGGACACTAGTGAATATGAGAACTACATTTCATTTAGACACAATGACCTATCATACTTATAACATGTATGTAAGTGAGAGTGTGTTTACATTGGTCAACATGATCACATAATGTATATCAATTACTCCTTGACGCTGCCACCCTCTTAGACCACATTATACTTCCAAGAACATACCACACAACACATAATAGCATAAGAGGAAAGACAACACAAACATTATAACCAAGGCTCCTAACTTTAGCTATTTACACTTTCATATAAGGGGTACATGGGTAGGGGCTACAATCAATTTTAACAAATCAATGGAAGCACCTATATAATACCCTAACATGCATATACACATTCTCATAGATAGCTACACAACCTAGATCACAACAAGATAGGAAGATAGGCACAATTACATCATAGGGTGATCATCTAAATCTCTAAATCATATATTCATCAATTAGCCTTCAAGTCCATGGTCCACACATATATAATGGCAATAAAGTTAACACCTCCACCATAGGTGGACAATATCACACAATACAATACAACGCTTCATCAACATTACTATAAAGAATTAGAGAAGTAGAAGTGTATAGAGAATAAGAATTCTTACTAATTTCTCACCCTTTGTTCATGATTGATTAATAGACCTTATTCGTCAATAAAACACACATATGTCAGTATCTTAATTTAATTCAAACATATAAGAAACCATGTACGAGTCGCTACAACATTATACTATGTCATAATACAACACATCAACAAACTAGGAAAGTAGAATAACATAGATCATAAGCTAATTTCCGTTGCAATGATTTAGATCATATTTCATACATATTATGAGTCTAAGGAAGTAGATAAACCTACATTAACCATATTGAAATCATAATTACATACTATTAAGGTTACAACATAGGCATTTAGGCTTATCGATTTGCTAGAGTACAAAAGACTTTACCAATACAATGAACTCTCTAAGGATCTAATAATCATTCATATTTTATCAACCATACACTCATTAGAAAGTATCTAATTTTGTATGAAATCAAGAATAAACCATGGTAGATATAGCAACAACTCAAGATCCATCACACACTTAGCTTTTTAACTTCATAGCCTAAAGAAATCTAGATCAATTCATGAAAGTCTTTATTATATTTTTCATTAAGGATTTATACCTACAAAATTCATCCATTATATCACCCTCAAACAGTAGCTACAACAGTTCATACATAATCACAAGCTTACGCAAACGGTTCCATAATCGACTTCACGATAACACATTGAAACATAGGCTATTCATGTTCAAATCTTCATATATTTATCATCGTGGACTTATAATAATCAAATCACCATAAATTAACATAAATAAAAATAAACAAAAGCAATTCAACGTAAGAGAATCACCATTTAATCAAGAACAAGCCATAATCACAAAGCCCATGCAAGAGCTAAACAAATTTTGGAAGGAATATGGGTTCATCATGCAATTGGAGTGTACTCACATTAAAATCATTGTATTAACTACAATTAATCATGATTTAATCATTAAAAACGTCTGAGAAAGAACCCGTGGCTAGATTGGAAGCATGGAAACTTGATCATAAGATTTCGTTAAAAAACATTGAAAAGAACTCTCCAAGTGAAAGGTTAATTGAAGATTACAAATTGCCATACCTTTTTCCAGTTGAAAATATCTAAAAGTTGATAATTCATCCATAGAAAACCCATCTTGAATGTGTTCTTCAGTTTCACCAACAATGGAGGTTTCTAGAGAGAGTATTTTTGGATGGAAAGGTTTCAATCTTGTGAGAGGATTCTAGAATGGGGTGAACACTTTTTTGATGATTTATATACACGAAAAATAGATAAATGAAATTATTTTAGTAAGTTTAGGACGTGTGGTGAATTTACCATTCACCCCTTTAATTAACAGCACGCAGGCTGCCAGTTGCAGGCCACCTGCGACGAAGGCAGTGACAGACGTCGTTGACTTGACGGGCCGTGCCTGGCCTTCGTCGTTCGTTACTTAGAAAAATATTGGATTAAGACCTGATAAATTAAAGCCCCCATCTATGATACATGATCGACGGTCCGTTTGTGGACAAACGATCCGTAGTTGGGTTCGTCAATGGACACTGCCCAGGCAGTGTCTTAGGCAGCTTTGGGTCCTTCTTTTGGGGCCTTTTGTGTTGCCCTTTAGATGTTCTACCCGTACGTTTCCAATGTGATTATGAACCTTAACAAGTTATATACCTTCAACATAAATTTAATCCAAAACAAACACCGATAAGATGTCTAAACAGCCTTGACCCCAACATGACATACGATGAACGTCTTAGGCGCTATCTTTCGAACGCCTTGGACATTCCTGGGCGTTTGACCTCCAAACTTCACTAAGCCTCATATAAAAACATTAAACATCATATTAAAAAATTTTATTACTTATTAGGATCATTTTATACAGTTTTAGGCATGCATAGACACATGAGGCACACAAGAGACTAGTCGTCGAACGTCTTGGTCGTCCCTTGACGTTCGACTTCCGAATCACTTCAAACTTTGTAAACTGAATAGAAAAAATATAATAAGACATTTTAGAAACTTATAACAATATGAAAAACCCATAAACACATAGAACCACATATTAGGCATCTAGGTGACTTAGTCGTCGAACGTCTAAATCATCCCTTAACGTTAGACTTCCAATACCTCTAATATTTTAGCTACTGACTATATACTATTTTTAAAGCATATTTAGGACATTAAAAATTTAACAAAAAACATGTTAGGATCTAGAAACCTTATCTTATTTTCGGGGTATTACAATATCCCCCACCTGGGAACATTCATCCTCGAATGACACTTCGGGCTCTTCAATAACAACAAGGACTTCAATGCATATAATAGCACTTCATAACATTTAAAATATCATCAAATCATTTTGTCAATCAATGCACACAAGTAAGCAAAACCATTACTCACTCACTCATTAATGCATCAAACACAAAGGTCCTTTTCATGTTCATAGGAGAACATCATTCTCCGAATCACTACATGATCATTACATCTAAATTCATTACTAGAAAATATTGAAAAGCTACTCATAGGCGGATCATAGCCCATTCTAAAAGTAACTTAAGAACTCATACTTCAATGCACATAAACTTGAGTTAGTTAAATTCCTAATATTTTCATTAGTTAGACCTAGTTCCATAAAGGTCATCCTGAATCATACCATACTTAGTGTTGTCTATGGAGGAATGTCCTTCTCCTCAACACACTTACATGTATCATGAGTTTCATACCTTACCAAGTAGAAGGTCAATTTCTTTAAGAAAAAAAAAAGAGAAATCTCAACATTCAAACCAAGACATGCTCATAATTTTCTTCCTAGTGAAGTCTCAGTGTCAAGTCACACCAAGTACATCAAAACAAAGTAGGAAGCCATTCCACAAATTTCTTTTCTTAATATAATACAAACCCTTATAGTAAGCCTTATTTTGAAAAAATAACACATTATAGGAACAACATGGACACTTAGATAAACATTCTTTCACATTTCAAGAATGAGCCTACAATTATGCATTCCAAATCATAAATGTCACATAGTTTTTAAGAGACTCAACATAATTCATTTTAAAGAGACTCAACTTTTCATTTTAAGGCTAAACATTTTACCTCACTCATTAATGCATCAAACACAAAGGTCCTTTTCATGTTCATAGGAGAACATCCTTCACCTAATCATAACATGATTATTACATCTAAATTCATTACCAGAAAATCTTGAAAAGCTACTCATAGGCGGATCATAACCCATTCTCAAAGTAAATTAAGAACTCATACTTCAATGCACATAAACTTGAGTTAGTTAAATTCCAAATATGATCATTAGTTAGACCTAATTCCAGAAAGGGCATACTAAATCATACCATACTTAGTGGTTTCTATTGAGGAATGTCCTTCTCCTCAACACACTTACATGTATCATGAGTTTCACACCTTACCAAGTAGAAGGTCAATTTCTTTAAGAAAAAAAAAAGAGAAATCTCAACTTTCAAACCAAGACATGCTCATATTTTTCTTCCTAGTGAAGTCTCAGTGGCAAGTCACATCAAGTACATCACAACAAAGTAGGAAGCCATTCCACAAATTTCTTTTCTCAATATAATACAGACCCTTATAGTAAGCCTCATTTTGAAAAAATAACACATTATAGGCACACACATGGACACTTAGATAAGCATGCTTTCACTTTTCAAGAATGAGCCTACAATTATGCATTCCAAATCATAAATGTCACATAGTTTTTAAGAGAATCAACATAATTCATTTTAAAGAGACTCAACTTTTCATTTTAAGGCTAAAAATTTACTTTACAAATGACTATTACCATGTTTTTTATCTCTTCTTATAAAGTAAAATTTATAATTAGCATATAAAAATGCAAGTCAATATGAGGAAACATGGACTTTATAAAAAATTTCCTTTTATGCTCTTTGAAAAATTCACCATGTCTCCAAGATGATGTGAATCAATTCATACCAATCATATAATGGTCATACAATTCACACATTATGGAAGACTATATTCTTGAACAAGCGTACTAAGAATTCATCATTTTCCAATTCAAGTAAGAATAGAAGGAAAATGTAGACAATTTCTACAACCTCACTCTTCAAACATGATCCCATACTTAGGCTAAACCCCATTACAAGCAACTTAACCCAACCTATAGAGGATCTTAACTACACAACCTTCATTTTAATCACTTAATGTGATTACTACTTTAGCGGGAATTTTCATTAATTTAATTTAGCAACACTAAGTCATTCTAAACCTTATTATTTTACTCAAGTCATCTTCAGCCATCAATTTTGATCATACTATTCAATTTATATAAGGTTACTACAATGCAATAGACACTAAGGTCATACATCATTTGAGGAAAATAACAAGGAAGTTCATGACACAAGAAGAAGTTCAGAAATAACTCTATGACTCATCATGTCATAAGAGTCTCATTCTTTATTTCCAAATAGTAAAACTTCTTTGTCTTCATTATAATGTTCATATACATCAATGTCATACACCTTTTTAGCAACATCCAATCAAAAGACAATTTAGTTGATTCTCTAAAAATGTTATAGTAAGTTTCCTAGTCTTTATAGTGAGCATGCTTCCAAATATCCAAAAATGCAACATTTAGACAATTGAGGGGACAAGTATACCAATCATAATCCCCATAGATTTAATATGTGCAATTATCAATAAAAGCTCCATAACCCTACTAAATCAAGTAACCCAACAGGAACTACAATTAGCAGCATACTACACTCATCTATAACCTTTATGCATGCATAAGTCCATATCATTAGCACACTAGGCTATTTACATGTTTATAAGCAGAGAGCTCATCACATAAGGACATTTACCTTAATCATCATACACACACATAATATAAACCTCGTAAGGTCTCCATCAAGGCAAACTAGTGCAATACATAGGTAGTCCCATACCCCTACCTAAGTCTAGTTAACCCTTCATGTCGCCTTTGTTAGTTTATACTTCACCAAATAATGACAAGTGTCACATTCACACATACTCATTCAAACCATAAAAAAAGATAAGAATTTTAAACTCACCCTTTCTTCCTCAAGCATAGAGAAACATCATCCAACCAATCACATCTAAAATACCACCAGATAAGAAAACATAAGAGTGAGATTTTATAAAGTTAATATTCTATTGCATGACATGAGAATGATGAAGAAGGGAAAATCTATCGTCCTATAGCCTCTCGTACCATTTGATGTGTCGTGACTCACCACCAATGATAAAGGACTCTACTAGACGTGGCAATATGCAACTTTTTTGAACCTAAGACTACTTTATATACTTCGTGCTCTGATACCACGTTTCTCACATCCGAGGATTACCCCCTAGAAGTAACACGACTTACTTGACCTCTCGAAGGTCTTATACAAGCTCATAATTATCATTCATCGCATAAACATATTTAATTTAGCGGAAAATTTAAAACTTTTCATAGCACCTCATATGCTAGAAACTTTACTTCACATACATACAACATATAAGTCATAATACATATATAGAATCTAAGTCTCTTTACCATCCTAGACTCAATAACTTCAGAGTAAATTGGGGACACAACCCTTAAGACATATTACAAACTATACAATATTTAATGAATTTACAATAGATACACATTAGGACATCCTTGGACTAAAGGATTCCTTTCCTTGAGCTTGGTCTATCAAGCTCTTCATCATTCTATACATACTTTAAGCATCCATAAACTACACTTCATGTAAAAAATACAGAAGAATGGGATTACTATAATAATGTACTAAGTATGGCAACAAGGCAAAAACATGCATTTAAAAAAGGGACATTGTCTTTGAAATCATACTTCATGTCATTTGAGTAAATCATCATAAAACCTTTATCAATAACATATATGTCATGTTCATAATTCATAGAAACACAATCAAAGGCCAAACATCATAGAAAATCACATACCATCATAGAAGTATAATATCACATAGACATAGTTAAGTTAAGACCTTCATCATATAGTCAACAAAATCAATATCATGTATAAAGACTCACGTCATGCACATCTTCATAACAAGTAGAAAAAAATACTACAATGTCATGCATAAGGAACACTTACATAGTTACATGCATAAGAACACCTTCCTAGAACTTCCAAAGGAGCTACCTGTGCAATGTATAGATGGGTTCACTACTTCCACCTATCCTAAGTAACCTCCCTTAAGTCATTTTTTTTAGGATCCTAGTCATTTAAATTCCATTGCCCATTTTACTTTAGGGAAACTATATCCTTAACTTACATAGACCATGTGATGCTAAATATGGAATCTGATGTCATAAAACCCCACACCGATAAAGGGTGGTCTACTGGCCAAAGTAGAACCCATCATAAATATAGCTTTCTAGGTAGATCCACTAGCTACTATCCTATAGTGGCAACATAGTTTACGGAACATGGGGGATTCATGGAAATATCAACACTACACCCTATGTTGCGTCATGAGACTATCCACCCTATGAGATTTATAGTAGACCTACCTTCCCACATTTGAAAGGGACACACACTCATATACAAGTTCACTCGGTGCTAAGATAAGTTCCCTTTATTGAAAAAGCCTTCATCAATATTTTTTTTATAAAAACATAGGCTTAGAAGAGTCATCCCCTCATATGCTTAGCTCATAGGTCATAGTAGCGAGTTCATCAACCTAAATCATATGAGAATATCCTTTCACATGGACATAGCATATGTATTAGCACTATCTAGTTTAGCATTCACTTGAGAAAACCTTTCAATGCTCCTCTACTGACTAGATCATAATTCGTGTGTATGAGTGCATACATAGATGTGAGCAAACCTTTCACATAACCCATAATATCACACTTGTTCATATATCACTGCATGAGTCTATAGGAATAATTATATGATCAATCCTTTCATATAAACCCACTTAAACACTATGCACATTCATACTTCATCCTTTCATATACATCATCTTCAGACCATGATCATATATTTATCTTTCATATACATAGAAAACCTAGGAACTATCCTATCAAGATTCACATGTGCAATGTATAGAGAAGGTCCCATACCCTTCCCCATACTAGTACACCTCTCAAGTAATCCTGGTATGGAAGACATAACATACTTCACATATATATACTTTGCATGCATAGTAGTGGACACTAGTGAATATGAGAACTACCTTTAATTTAGACACAATGACCTATTACACTTGTAACATGCATGTAAGTGAGAGTGTGTGTACAGTGGTCAACATGATCAGATAATGGATATCAATTAATCCTTGAGGCATCAACCCTCTTAGAACACATTATACTTCCATGAACATACCACACAAAAGATAATAGGATAGGTAGCAAGGCAATATAAACATTATAACCAAGGCTCCTAACTTTAGCTATTTACACTTTCATATAAGGGATACATGGGTAGGGGCGACTAACCATTTTAACACATAAATGAATGAACCTATACAATACCCTCACATTAATATACACATGCTCATACAATAGCCACACAACCTAGATCACAACAAGATAGGAAGATAGGCACAATTATTTCGTAAGGTGATCATCTAAATCTCCAAATCATATATTCATCAATTTTCCTTCAAGGCCTTGGTAAACACATATATAATAACAATAAAGTACACCGCCACCATAAGTGGAACATACCACACAATGCCATACAAGGCATCATCAACATTACTTTAAAGAAATAGAGAAGTGGAAGAGCAGAGAGAATAAGCATTCTTACCAATTTCTCACCCTTTGATCATCATTAATCAATACACCTTATTCATCAATAAAACACACATATGGAAGTATCTAAATGTACTTCAAACATATTATAAACCATGTATGAGTTGCTACAAGAATATACTATATCATAATACAACACATTAACTTACTAGGAATGTAGAATAACATAGATCATTAGCTAATTTCCATTGCATTGATTTAGATCATATTTCATACATATGATGAGTCTAAGGCAGTAGCTAAACCTACATTAACCATATTGAAATAATAATTACATGCATTCAAGATTAAGGTTAAACCATAGGCATTTAGGCTTATCGATTTGGTAGAGTATAGAAGACTTTACCAATACAATGAACTCTCTAAGGCTCTAATCATCATTCATAATTTATAAACAATATACTCATTAGGAAGTATCTATTTTTGTAGGAAAGCAAGAAGAAACCATGCTTAATATATTGTTCATTAAGGACTTATACCTACAAAATTCATCCATTATATCACCCTAAAACAGTAGCTAAAACAGTTCATACATAATCACAACCTTAAAAAATGATTCCACAATCTACTTTAAGATAACACACAAACATAGGGTATTAATGTTCGAATCTTCATATATTTATCATCATGTACTTATAATAATTAATTCACCATCAATTAACATAAATAAAAATAAACACAAGCATTAAATGTAAGAGAATCACTATTTAATCAAGAACAATCCATAATCACAAAGCCCATGCAAGAGCTAAACCAATTTTGAAAGGAACATGGGTTCATGATGTAGTTGGAGTGAAATCAAGTTAAAATCACCGTATTAAATTTAATTAATCATGATTTAGTCATTAAAAACCTTTTCAGAAAGAACACATGGCTAGAATGGATGTTTGGAAACTTGATCATAAGGTTTCTTTGAAAAGCATTTAGAAGAACTCTCCAAGTGATAGGTTACTTGAAGATGAAGATTGACATACCTTTGTCTAGTTAAAATATCTAAAACTTGATGATTCATCCATAGAAAACCCTTCTTGAATCTGTTCTTGAGTTTAACCAACAATGGTGGTTTCTAGAGAGAGTATTTTTGGAGGGCAAGGTTTCAATCTTGTGAGAGGATTCTAGACTGGGGTGATCACTTTTTTGATTATTTATATACACAAAATGTAGATAAATAAACCTATTGTAGTCAGTTTAGGACATGGGGTGAATTTACCATTGACCCCTTTAATTAACAGCACACAGGCTGCCAGATGCAGGCCACCCGCAACGAAGGTAATGACGAGGCGTCGTTGCCTTGACGGGCCGTGCCTGGTCTTCGTCGTTGGTTATTTAGAAAAATATTGTATTTATACCTGGTCAAGTCAATACCTCATCTATGATACATGATCGACGGTCCGTTTGTGGACCAACGATCCGTCGTTGGGTCCGTCAATGGACATTACCCAGGCAGTGTCTTATGCAGCTTAGGGTCTTCTTTTAGGGCCTCTTGTGTGGATATTTAGAAGTCGTACCCGGACGTTTCCAATGTGATTACGAACCTTAACATGTTATATACCTTCCACATAAATTTAATCCAAAACAAACACCTATAAGATGTCCAAACAGACTTGGCCCCAACATGACACACGATGAACGTCTTAGGGGCCATTCATGTTCAAATATTCATATATTTATAATCATGTACTTAGGATAATGAATTAACCATCAATTAACATAAATAAAATAAACACAAGCAATTAAACGTAAGAGAATCACCATTTAATCAAGAACAAGCCATAATCACAAAGCCCATGCAAGAGCTAAACTAATTTTGAAAGGAACATGGGTTCATCATGCAATTGGAGTGTACTAACATTAAAATCACCGTATTAACTTCAATTAATCATGATTTAATCATTAAAAACGTTTTGAGAAATAACCCATGTCTAGATTGGAAGCATAGAAATTTGATCATAAAATTTCGTTGAAAAACATTGAAAAGAACTCTCCAAGTGAAAGGTTAATTGAAGATGAAGGATTTCCATAACATTGTCTAGTTGAAAATATCTAATAATTTATGATTCATCCATATAAAAACCATCTTGAATGTGTTCTTGAGTTTCACCAACAATGGTGGTTTCTATAGAGAGTATTTTTTGAGGGAAAGGTTTCAATTATGTGAGAGGATTCTGGAATGGGGTGATAACTTTTTTGATGATTTATATACACAAAAAAAATATATAAATAAACCTATTATAGTCAGGTTAGGACGTGGGGTGAATTTTCCATTCACCCTTTAAATTGAGAGCACGTAGGCTGCCAATTGCAGGTCACTTGCGACGAAGGCAGTGACGGGGCGTCTGGCTTTTACGGGTTGTGCCTGGCCTCCGTCGTTGGGTAATTAGCCAAATATTTTCTTGAGACCTGCCCAAGTAAAGCCCTCATCGATATACCTGCTCTAATTTCCGTTTGTGGAACAACGATCCGTCGTTGGGTCCGTCAATGGACACTGCCCAAGCAGTGACTTAGGCAGCTTTTGGTCCTTCTTTTGGGGCCTCTTGTGGGTCCCTTTAAAAGTCGTACCCACAATTTTACAATTTGATTACAAAATTTAACAAGTTATAGACCTTCCACATAAATTTCATCCAAAAAAAACACCTATACGAGGTCCAAATAGCCTTGGCCCCAACATGACATACGATGAACGTCTTAAGGGCTATATTTCGAACACCTTGGACGTTTTTGGGCATTTGACCTCCAAACTTAACGAAAATTCATATAAAAACATTAAGCATCATTTTAAACAATTGTAAGAATTATTAGGCTCATTTAATACAGATTAAGTGATGCATAGATACATAATGCACATAAGCGACTAGTCATCAAACGTCTTGGTCATCCCTTGATGTTCGACTTCCGAATCACATCGAACTTTGTAAACTTCCTATAAACCAGATAATTATACATTTTTTAACCTTATATAATCATAAAACACCCATAAACACATAGAACCACATATTAGGCATCTAGGTGACTTAGATACTGACTTCCAATATCTATAATATTTTAGATACTGACTATATACTATATTTTAAGCATATTTAGTACATTATAACTTTTATAAAAAAATTTAGGCTCTAAACACCTTATATCATTTTTGGGGAGTTACAATTCTCTATCACCCATGTAAGCTAATGTTGTTGCTGATGCCTTAAGTAGATTGTCTATGCGTAGTACTTCCTAATTTGAGGAATAAAAGAAATATATAACAAAATATGTGCATAGACTCTAATGTTAGTATTCTGATAAAAGGATCCATTGAATTAGGAGTAGTGGTGATGATCGGGCCTGAACCATCATAATTGTTTGAATTTAAAGAGAAGAAAGACCAAGATCCTACTTTGCCTGAATTGAAGACAAATGTTCATAAGCAAAAACGGATGCCTTTTGAACAAGGGGGAGATGTTGTATTGATATATTAATTTAGTTTGTGTGTACCAAGGGTGATGAACTTCAAGAGAGGATAATGGATGAAGCTCATAACTCCAGATATTCTATCCATCTGGGTTCAACAAAGATGTATCATGACTTGAGAGAGGTTTATTGGTGGAGTAGTATGAAGAAGGGCAACATTGTAGAATTTGTTGCGAAGTGTACTAAGTGTCAACAAGTGAAGGTAGAGAACCACATGCTCGGTAGTATGGATCTGAATATAAAGATTCCTGAATTGAAGTGGGAGATGATCAACATAGACTTTAGTACTGGTTTGCTGCGATCTCGCTGTCAGCAGTATTCCATTTGGGTGATTGTAGATCAAATGACTAAATAAACCTACTTTTTTCCACTAAAGGCTACCCATTCAGCAGAGGATTATTCCAAGTAGTTTGATCAAGATATAATTAAACTTCACAGAATTCCAGTGCCCATTATATCAGATAGAGATGTAGAATTTACTACAAAATTTTGGAATTCATTATAAAAAGGGTTTGTTTGAAAGTAAATTTGAGTACGACTTTTAATTAGCAGACTGATGGTCAAGCATAGCTCACTATTAATACTTTATAATATATGTTAAGGGATTTTTTGATTGATTTCAAAGGTAATTGGGATGATGACTTACCTCTTATTGTGTTTACCTATAATGATCGCTACCACTCTAGCATCTAATAGGCTCCATATGAAGCTCTTTATGTTAGAAGATGCAGTTCTCCTATTTGATGGTTTGAGGCTAGTGAAGCTGTATTTATAGGACCATACTTAGTTCATCAAGCAATGGATAATGTGAGAGTTATTCAATAAAGGTTGAAAATAACGCAGAGTTGTAAAAGATCCTACACTGATGTTAGAAGAAGGGACTTAGAGTTTGAAGTACATGATTTGGTATAATTAAAGGTTTAAACCATGAAGGGTGTTATGATATTTGGTAAGAAGGGAAACTCAGTTCTCGGTATATTGGTCCTAACATAGAATCCAAGAGGATCGGTAATGCAGCTTATGAGTTGGAGCTACCACATGAGTTACCACCTGTTCTTTTGGTATTTCATATTTGAAGAAGCGCATGGGTGATCCATCACTTGTCATAACTACTAAAGATATTGGTATTAAGGATAACTTATCCTATGAGGAGATTCCTATTTAGATTCTAAATCGTTAAGTTCACAAATCGAAGACCAAGGAAGTAGCATCAATCAAAGTTCTATGGAGAAATCAGTTTGTTGAGGAAGCTACGTGGGAAGATGAGGAGGACATGAATAATAGGTACCCACATCCCTTTGATTTTAGAGAAATTCTAAATTAAGGTACTAATTCTTTTCTTGGTATTTACTTTAAGTTGACTTGTTGTGTTTACATTTTTCTTATTGGGTGTTTGATCTGGATGTTAGATGTTGCACCTTAGCCTACTAAGAGTAATCTAATTCAAGGACAAATGTTCCCAAAGCGGAGATATTGTAACATCCCGCTATGTGAAAAAGTTGAAATTAGAAAGAATCATTTTTGGAAACAATAACAAAATCTTAAATTTGGCAAGTATGAGTATTGGGTTAACTTTAATGACCATAACTCCTGGTACAGGATGAGTTATTTAGTGTAAAAGGTATATAATAAATGTTATTTAACATATCGTTCCAAAGCCACCGAGTTTGTGGATTTTCGAGTTCGTAAAGGAGATATGCCTATTTGAAGTTGGGATGTCTGGATATGAAAAGTCAACCAAATTGTAGAGGGGTATTTTAGTCTTTTAATTACCAAATCAATTTATTTATTTTTTTAGTAATTTATTTTGGGTCAAGAATGGGTTATTGAAGTTTACGCAATTAAAAATTATGCTAGGGCTTTGATAGGAGAAAAAGAGGAGAAAAGAGGTGGCTTTCTTGGAGGTTTCTTGCGGAATTGAAGTAGTTTCTCCAAGTGTTGATCCATAAACAATTATGATATTTTCATAGTATTGAGTTCGTTCTCACACACCAATAATGTTTAGTTCAGAGAAATTTGCCTAGAGAGTTGAAAGTTTGATGATCTTGAATTGTCTTCTTGAATTTTGCTTTCGTTCTTGGAATTTGATGGGATTGTTGAGTTCTTGATGGAATCATGTCGATTATATATTCTTTGAGGAGTACATTTTTGCTTACATGTAGTGGGTATCTGAATATAAAAAGGCTTGAGAAAAGGCAAATCGGGGTTAGAAAATGAAGAAGAAAAAAATCGGGCAGAATTTGGGTAGACGCGGACCTGTTCCTCCTAAAAGGAAAATTTTCTCCACACATTGTGGAGATGTTTAGGATCCCTTTGGCTCAAAATTTATTTTTCAACCAAATATTAAAATGCATCTCCGCATCCCGAATTCGCTTCTTGACAGTGATTTCTTTATCTTTTATGATACTTAATATCTAAAAACACTCCTAAGCATCACGAAATCTCTCCTATCACAAATCAAAACCTTGGTTTCATAAATCAAATTCAAGTTAGAATTGAGAGTCAAGTCTCGATTATTCTTCGAGAAAATTTTCAGAAGTCTTTTACAAATCTTTAAACTTGTTTTAAGACTTAAGCATTGATATTGAAAAAAAGTACAGTCGATTTCATTTTATTTAAAATGTTATGTGAGGACTATGTATTCCCAAGGAGTAAATGTTTTTACATTTAAGATGAGACGAAGCACCGATTTCTAAATGAGTTTTCATGAGTAGTTTTGATTTCATCTCTTTAAAGATAATAAGTTTTTGAGTAATATTCTCAAACCACTGAGAAAGAGTTACATTTTTAAACATATGAGATGAGTATATTTTTGAAGTAGTATTGAACATCTATATGGGGACAAATTCATAATAACTCAAGTCTCCTTAAACCATGCAGCCATCATGGGTAGAAAGATTCATACTTTTAGATGATTCCTCAATGATTTTAGCATAGAGTAGTGGATCCACTTACTTTAGGCGTTCTATATCCTGACAAGTTATAGGAAAGTTTGAAAAGTGTGGGCAAGACACTGTATCATCACATAGCTCATATAATGGTTGTTAGTTAGAGAAACTCCCACAAAATTATATTACATTATTATATGTGCAAATTGAGTTGCTACTTACTCTTTAAATGCTTTATATAAAATGCATATTTTCTGTTTTATATTTCTCCATTAAGTTAAGTATTCATGAATTGAGTAAAACTTAGATAAGTATTTCTTTGATATTCCAGTCAAGCATCTGGTTTTTTTAGAATTCTCCTTACATGCTTGTAGATTCAATGTACTTATGTCATTTAGCCTTCATCATGTTATGATGCAGATATATGTATCTAGGATCAACATCCAACACTTCGTTGATTTAGTTAAGAATTTCAAGTCATTGGTGAGACTCATTACTTTACGGAGGATCCCTTCATTATTGATTTATAATTTCATTTGTTAGGATTATCGGGGGTCTTGTCCTGGAATCACCCATAATATTAGAGGCTTCATAGACACATGACTATAGTTCTTTAGTCTTTGCATTTCAGGTGCTTTGTTATAAGACTTGAGTTGCCACTTTGGCTAGTTGAATGTTTATTTTATAAGACATTCTAAGTTATTTTGAGATAGTTGAGTAAAATTGCATTTGTTTTCCTTTATTAATTCTTAAAATCTTCAATAGAGAGTTCAGTAGGCCAACGATATTCTTGGGGCCAATCATGGTTCTCGAGTGCCAGTGGGCGCCCAGGGTGTAGGCTCGGGGCATTGCATCTAACCCTTTATTATCTACTGTTTAATAAACCAGTGTAACCGATGTGACCGTCATCATAATGTACATTATTTTTCTTACACTTTTAACTATAGAACTATACAAATCTGTCTCACTTAAGTTCCTCTTCTTCAAATTTTTTATGCATATAAATCGTGTCACATGGAGAGAAGAGAAATTCAAGGATTTTATAAAGTTCAAAGTAAAATATCTTAAGATATGCCCCCGTGAAGATGATTCTCAAATGATCTTATCTTTTCATTTTGCTTACAATTTTGCTTCTCTAAAATTAAGTTACTTGGCAGGCCCACATGTTGATTGCCATTTTTATTAGTGGGAGAATTACCAATAACGTTCGAGCTTCTACTAATTGAGGTTCCCTTATGGTTTGTTTTGATATTGTATGAGGACACTAGCTAAAACTTCATGTCAGGTTTCAAATTACGATAAATAATTTTAATGATATGTTGTCGGAGGCAGATAGTACGTATCTTCTTTAGGTCAAACTAAACCTAACCTTTTCAATGTGAACATAGAAATATACGTGAAAAAGAACTAAAATTATTAAAAATTTAAATATATTATCTAATTGTGAACATATAGTTTCAAATGTACAATTAGATTAACATTAAGGATCTTAAAGACTTAAAGGTTGAACTTATCTTGTTTAAATCATAAATCTTATATTCGTCTGCGCACCGATGTCATAATTTTGATTTTCAATTTCTAGTAAGAAACCGTGAACATATTATAATGAGAAACTTCTAAAGCCCCACAAAACGTAACACTCTACCATTTACTTTTTTCAGACAACAAAACAATAACTTTAAGTACATTTTATAGGAAAAAATAGCTTAGCAGGATACTCAAGTTATAGAAAAAGAAATATTGTTTTAACATCATACTCCACTAAATTTGCCTAAAATTTAAGGTCATTTTTTGAATAGAAGATTTACTTAGAGAAATGTGAAAAGAAAAACTTTGAAATATTTTGGAATAAGACAGAGTTATACATCGTTATATACACTTATAACGATTTACATGCATGTGTTTACATAAAATTATGTGGATTTAGATATAGATATGCATACATGTGTATTTACATAGAAAGCACATAAGTTTGGAAATTAAGATAATAAATTCAGAGCTTATATCAAATCATAAATGAAGTATTATAAAATTTTGCATGTCTGTAAGTATGTTTTATGTTGTAAATACATACACAACCATGATTTATTTATAGTACAAGGATAAAAAAAATCCAGTGCAAATAACATTGAAAACTGAAGAATATATATGAATAATTATATCAAGAACAATAAAAAAAAGTATTCAAAATCTACATTAGATGTCAACAAAAATCAATGATTTTGTAGATCATCCATCCAAAACATGTAACATGAGTACTTAGTTCTGTTTAGCTTCGAAAACGAAAGAAAAAACATCCAAGTTATTAAACAGAAAAAACCAAAAGACCATTATTTTTCTATGTTTTTCTGAATTAAAATATCTAACATCTTTCTAAGTTTTGCTGAACTTTCTTGAATTTTGCCAAAATAACATGGTCTAGAAAGATCCCACCGAAATCAGTTCAGTGGGTCTGTAAAGTTGACTAGTAATAGTGGAGTTACAAAGGAATTCACGAATTCTCAATGTAAAATAGAAAATAACAACCACTTTCGTCTTGCATATGGGGCCACTGTTCTAGATCTTGTTCCACTGTTTGGGGAAATCAATATGGTATATATTGTTTGATTTTAAAAAGGTGTGAATTGAAAATGAAGAGTTTTACAATTGTGGCTTTTATGAACTATTGCGACTTTTATGAAAAGTTGCGACTTTTATGAAAAGTTGCGACTTTTATGGAAAGTTGTGACTTTTATGGAAAGTTGTGACTTTTATGAAAGGTGACGCCCTTTATGAAAATTTTTGACTTTTCCTAAGGTTTGTGACCTTTCCGGTAAGGTACAATAAGTACATTTTCGCACTATCCTTTGTTTTCTATAAATTGAGGGATTTTCTCTCATTTTAAATAGAATTAATGGACTTCTTCTTCAACTACTAAATCTAGAATTCTAAGTGTATTTTACTGTCGTTTAGTGATTCGCTGACACCGGAGTTTTTGGTATCTATATTCTGGTGATTGAGATCATTTTACCCTAGGAGGTCATATTCCAAATCAAACCTCGGATACTAGAGGGGAATAATTTCCTTAAGGGGACACTGTGAATTCAGTGGACTTGATCTTATTCCTATTAAAAATTTTTCCGATTCTGATACGTGTTTTACAAACTTTAGATTTGTGAATTAATTTATGTTCTTCTATTCTTTTGTTCTTCATTGGTTCATTAAACTTTGTAACTTCGTGTTTCTGCAAAGTTTGTTGGAATCGGTAAGATTCTTTAGATACATATTAACAACAATTCTTCTTTAAGAAAAATATTTCGTATATTTTTTTTTTCTGTTTCTAATTCTAGTTTTGCTACTAGTTTTAATTTTTTATTTGTGAAAATGTTCTTAAACTTGTTTTCTTACAAAGACGTTCATAGTTTTGTTCTAAGTATGTTTGGAATACAAGATGAACAACAATCTTAAGGAAATTATTATTTTGTTAGTATTTTTTTTATTCTATTGTTTGAGAGAATCTAATCATGGAAGTAGAAGATAAATGCATTACTTCTCCATAATTCGTTGCTTTGTTTTAGCAAAGTCGAAGTGAGAATGTAACAATTGTTTTTATGGTATTCCGTTTAAAGATTACTAGGTAACCTTCTTATTAAATTATCTAAGGAGGAAAATAGTTTCTAAGAGTAATCATCTTCGATTTTTTACTTTTTTATTATGTGTATCTTTGGAAAAAGATTTGCAAACCATATGTTGTGGAATGAATTTTACTTGCAGATATTGTTGCTTTTAAAATTATTTAGTTCGCAAAAATGAGAGATCCATATTTTTGTTTGATAAAATAGTATGTCAAATTGTTATAGTTTGAAGACTATTTTATAAGAAAAACATTTCTATGTGATAAAAAATATGTGTTATTCTGTTTGAAGAAAAAAAAAACTTTTGTAGTTTTGTACTCCATCAGAAATGTTAGTGTGTCTGATTTTTGCAGACTAAAAAATTTTGTGGTTTTATACTCTTGATAAATTGGACTCTGCAGTTGGTTTGAAGAATATGAAAACTTCACATAATAAGTCAGTGTTGTACTTTTGATTTTCTATAAACTTCAATTTAACATAGAAATATATTGTACAATTTTGTTTTGTCCTTATTGTTAATATTTAAAATAATAAGTGGCATGTCTATTTATGATAGAGAAAAAATACCAGTAACTTAGAATTTGTGATTTTGTCTCTATGGAATGAACTTTGACATTGTGTAAACGTTATCAAAGAGAATTGCAGCATTATAATTCTTTCGTAGAATAATGTTTCCAACATTAAAATATGTGGAAAAACTATTTTCAAATACTTGAAAAATATTTTTGAGATTACATTTGAAATGTCGGGGTTATTTGCTTATGATTAGACTTGGTGTCTAATTTAACTTTGGAACAAAAGATATGAAATTCAATGGTGCTTTTGTATTATGTTATACCCACAAAATTCTTGGAGTATATTTGATATTGTGGTTGTTGAGTTTCTCTATTACTAGTATATAGTGTGACTAGTATGAAACATCTAAATTATATATATAGTTGTTCAAAATAATTGTGTTCTTTTATGAAAAAAAAAATATCACTTGCTGTGATTTTTCATAGAAAGATATGTCTATTATAATAAAAGTATTTACATAGACATGAACATTGGTGAATAGTCATTTGTTATGCTTTTGTAAAAATAACATTTCGACTATATTGTCTTTATTGAATCCGATGAAACTTTGTTCATGGGTAGTTCTAGAACAATCATATTGAAAGTTATGGAAATGTCCTTCAGAAAAGGAAATTTGATCGTCTAAATAATGTTTGTATCACACAAAATTGTAAGAAATAGGAACAAAATATTAGTGAGGAAAAATCTACCTCGCGAAGAGCTTTTCTAACTCAATGTTCTTATTTGTTCTTACTTGCTTGAGTCAATGTTTGTGACATTAATACTTGGGCCATGTCAATTACAAAACCTTGTTAGGAAAACTCATCAACTTAGATGTTTTGCCTAACTTGGAGTGCAATAAATAATAATGTCAAGTTTTTGTGGAATCTAAGTATATTGAGCATTCTTATAAATCTGTTAAAAGGAATTCTAATCCCTTAGAATTGATTTACACTGACATTTGTGGTATGAATTTAACACTATCTAATGGTGGAAAAAAGTATTTGTACTTATATTGAGAATTGCATTAAAAATGACTATTTCCATTTGCTAAATGGTAAGGATAAAGCAATAGAAATGTCTAGACAATGTAATATCGAAGTTGAAAATCAGTGTGAAAAATATATAAGAAGTGATTAGAATGGAGAGTATAAATTTCATTGTGCAGAAACATGTTTGGAAAGTGAGATATCAAACTACTGCCATATTCACCTCAATCTAATGAAAAACCGAACATTGAAAGAAATGATGGATGCATTATTTATAAGTTCGGGTTTACACAAAAATTTTGTGGAGGAACTATCGTTACTGCAAAAGGGATCAACAAAAAGTTTTGTTCTTTTAGAAAGAAAGCGATTTTGTTTGATCAGAATACAATCTTTTTCATATGAGAAATCAAAAGAAAGGAAATCCAACTTGAAATATTTCAAAGTGTGGGGGTATCTTGTCAAAGTCCAAGATCCTATTCCTAAAATAATTAAAATAGGACCTATGACTGTGGACTGTAAAATAAGACTGGAGAAGTCTAGAGAAGGGTCTAAAAGGCCTAAGAAATGAAAAGGATAATGTACTTAATAAAGGGATTTAGAGGATTAGTAAATGTTAAAGGACATTTACTTCCTTCGAATATGATTTTGTAACATTTTCTGTGTCTTATGTAGACTCATCCTTTGGAAAGATGGTGTCAATAAACAATATTGAAAGTTAATTGATCTTCTTCAAGTTTGGGTTCAAAATGAATCTTTAGAAGGAAAAATAACAGTTGATGGAACTGTTGAAAAATATAAAGCAACACTTTATGTCAAAGGCTTTAGGAAAAAAATAAGATTTTGATCTTGTCGATATATACTCGTTAGTAATTAGAATTACAACCATTCGGATGCAAAGAAAAATATTACTGTGGTATATGACCTCCATATTCATCAAATGAATGTGAAAAGAACTTTCTTAAATGTAGAATTGGAGGAAGAAATTTATATGGAACAACCTGAGGGTTTTGTGGTACCTGGTAAATAAAATAAAGTATGTGAACTTGTAAAGTCACATTATGGAAGCACCAAAACAATGAAATAATTCAATCAAGCCATGTCGGCAAATGGATTGAAGAATGATGGAAGTGATAAATGTGTTCACATTAAAATAATAAGGTCATTGTTTGTTTGTATATTGGTGATATGTTGATCATCAATTGAGACACTAATGACATAAATGCTACTAAATGTATGCTATAAAGAATGTGGAATAAAAAATATTGGAGTTTCTAATGCGATCTTAGATTAAGAATTCGTAGAACTCCATAATGTTTAGCATTTTCACGGTTTCATTGCATTGAAAAGGTACTTAACTAGTTCAAATATTTGAATGTCAATATTGTCAAGTGTCCAATAAATGTGAGCTTTACATTTCAAAAGAGTGAAAACAAAAGTGACTCACAATTGGATTGTGCTAGATTTTTGGGAAGCATGATGTATATCATATAGTTTGTGCGATCAGATATAACATTTGCTATTTTAAACTGAGTCGGTTCATTAGTGTTCCAAATAAATTCATTAGATGACAATAAATAGAGTTTTGGAGTATTTAATATAATACTTGAAACTATATCATGCATTCTAACAATATCAAACAATATTGAAAGATATAGTGATGCAAATTGAATCATCGGAAGAATGAAGTAAAATTCACGATTGGATATGTATTTACTATTGGTAGAGGAGCAGTCTCTTAGAAATATTTCAAAAGAAACATGTATTGCTAGCTCTACAATGATCTTTGAGTTAGGTTCTCTAGATAAGCTCGGTGAATAAGTTAAAAGACTCCGGAATTTCTTAATTGATATTCTATTTTGGCCAAAACTATTGGCATTTGTATGCATACACTTTCACAGTCAAGATGTAGTAGGTAGGACATGGAGCATGACGTATAATGGAAAGTCTCGTCATATACGACATAATTTATTGTCAAAGGATAATGTGTCGGATCCACTTACAAAATGGCCTAACTAGATAGAAAGTTAAAAGATCATCTAAGGGAATGAATTTACGACTTACGACAAGTCATCATGGCGGTAACTCTATCTAGCAGACTGGAGATCCCAAGAGCTAGATTCAAGGAGAAAAAAAAAGTTGTGAATTATGGTTCAGCATTGTCAATAAACTCAATCCATTCTCATGATGAAGACAATGCTCAGGGACAAGGATACAACATTAAGACTTGTTAATGATTTAATCAAGCTTAATGGGTTTAATGATTTTCTAAGTTTGGCAGAGTTGACCAAATAGTGTATCTACACGATAACACGGTTAGAAATCACCTATGTGAGTGTGAAGTGTAAGCCGCTTCAAAGAAGATGATTATTAAAAGCCCATCTCTCTATACACTCATGAAACCAAGAGGTGTTCATGGCTAAAACGAACACAACCGTAAGAACCATAAATGGTAAAGAGTTAATTGTGTGACATATGGTTGTCTAGGTATACACCAAAGTTTGACGGTTAAAAGATATCACATCTACCGATTGACCGAGTATATCCGACATATGTTCACTACGGAAAGTCCAAGGGGAAACCTACTTATCCAGATGCAATTAATTCTTTCTTGTAAAGTACACATACTTGTCCATTTCTTTGTCTTCGAGTCATTCCCCATTCATGCAGGGGATTGTTGGATTTTAGAAAGGTGTGAATGGAAGAGTTGCGACTTGACTTTTATGAAGAGTTGTAACTTTTATGAAATGTTGTGACTGTTATGAAAAGTTGTGACTTTTATGAAAAGTTGCGAATTTTATGAAAAGTTGTGACTTTTATGGAAAGTTGTGACTTTCATGAAAGGTGACGACCTTTATGAAAGATTATAACTTTTCCAAAGGTTTGTGAACTTTCCGGTTAGGCACAATAAGAAACTTTTCGCACTATCCTTTTTTTCTATAAATTGAGGGATTTTCTCTCATTTTAAATAGAATTTAATGGACTTCTTCTTCAACTACTAAATCTAGAATTCTAAGTGTACTTTACTGACGTTGAGAGGTTCGCTAACACCGGAGTTTTTGGTATCTATTCTCTGGTGATTGAGATCATTTTACCCTGGGAGGTCATATTCCAAATCAAACCTCGGATACTAGAGGGGAATAATTTCCTCAAGGGGACACTGTGAATTCAGTGGACTTGATCTTTTTCCTGTTAATAATTTTCCAGATTCTGGTACGTGTTTTACAAACTTTAGATTTGTGAATTAATTTTAGTTTTTCTATACTTTTATTCTTCATTGGTTCATTAAACTTGGTAACTTCGTGTTTCTTCAAAGTTTGTTGGAATCAGTAAGATTCTTTAGATACATATTAACAACAATTCTTCTTTAAGAAAAATATTTCGTATATTTTTTTTTTTTCTGTTTCTGATTCTAGTTTTGCTACTAGTTTTAATTTTCTATTTGTGAAAATGTTCTTAAATATTGTTTTCTTACAATGATGTTCAAAGTTTTGTTCTAAGTATGTTTGAAATATAAGATGAACAACAATATGGCCACAATCGATTCTTGCAAGGTCCTCCCTATAAAAATTATCCTCCTAAGACACAAAAAAATCTTTAAATTAGTTATGAACTTCATCGATAGTCATTGTTAAATTGTTCATAGATAATTTTTCTTATAATAACCCGTCACTAGATTTCCTTATGTTTCAGTATTTCCCCACAGATTTTGAGATTCTTTGTTTTTTTTTATTACAGCTATTATCACATGCCATTTCTATAATATCATGGGAAGGTTGAGTCTCAAGATTCATGCATTAACTCTATGTCCTCTTAAGGAAGTCTTTAATATCACATTCAAAGAATGGTAGTATGGAATATTTACTAAAGTGAATTTTTCAATGAGTCAATCTTTGACTACTTGTATTTATATTTATGATCCAATATTTTATAAACCAGTCCCTCCAATGTAACCTTCATCACAATGTACATCTTTCTCTCTTATGTTCCTCATCTTAAAGAATATTCCACTTCTGCACTACATAGAGACACAATGCAACCTAGATCTTGTCTAACTTGCTCTCTCTTCTTACATCTACCTTTTCCCACGGACTTGGAAACCCTTGATTTCTTTTATTTCTTACAGTGGCTATCACATCTCTCTTGTATAATATGTTGAGTGGAAGTTGTGTATTATAATTCAGGCATTCACTCTATTTCTTCTTAATTATGGGAGTTTGTAATATCACATCCAAAGAATGTCTTTATGGAATTTATTTCTAAAGCCAAATTATTCAATGAGCCAACATTTTTCTGCTTGTGCTTATATTTATTTATTACCTTTTCGGATCCAGTGCCTAGAAATTTTACCTTTTTAAAAAAGCAAAAGAATCTATCAGAGCATTCTTTGATATTCTTGGAGTCTTTCAATCTTTATAACTCGAATTCCTTCACCTCCAGGATCCAATATATTCTTTCTTTAGATAATTTCAAATTTCATTTGGTAATATGAGAAAAATAATTCTCTTGAAAATAATGGGTTGAGACAAAAACATAGTTGCTTTAGCCGGGAATTCATGATTTTCTTGACCATGTGATTCATGATTTGCACTTTGGTGGGAATATTTTGAAGAGTATTAATTTCCTCATCCACAAATTTTTTAAAGACCTCCTAGTAAGTTTCCATTATCATAAATCAGAATTGGTAATTTTATCACCAAAAGCACATGATTCATTCGTAAAAACGTATTTTGTAAATCCATCTATACTGACATGTTCCTTCAGAAAAATAGCTCTAAATTAGAACTATCAGTTTTTGAAAGAAAAGAAATGCACGGAGATAAGAATGGAAGAAAACTTGAATGATAAAATTTTTATCGCAGTACAAAACATTATATTATTGACTAACAAAACACAAGTATTTACACACTAAAAACAAAACTGAAATAGAAATCAACTCCAAAATACTAGGTCTCTAACTTAGTATAACTATTGTAGCAAAAATATATGTAGTTCTAAATGAAGATTCAACAAATATAAAATAATATTTCAAGGACTTCCATATTAAACCTCATATGTATAACTCTTAAACTTCTGCATTATTGTCTTGAAGTTACATCGTGAAAGCTTGAATTGTGTTCATATCAGCTCTATGATGCTTTTGAGTAATCTCAAGGAGAGAAGACCATGTGAAGTCAGGATAAAGTTGAGGTTTTTTGTAGTCCACCAATTGGTGGATTCACCACCTTATCTTTGTGAGGATAAAGAGAGAAAGCAAGTTATTTTGTAGGAGTCTAGTTGTTAACCACTACTTTAAGCAAACAACTCTTGTATCTACCATTTGATAGCACCTCCAATACGCCAAACACCTAATATGTTATAGTCATGTTGTACGAGTAAGAATTAATGATATATATCATTTCTCATCACGTGGAAATATCTTATACTACTTTTCACCTAGAAATGTATTGTTTGTCTAATTGACTCTATTTACATTATTTGCATGTTATAAATAATACATTAGCTTATTATATATCTATTGTGTAAATTTTCATACCATAAAGGTGTTGCCTATGTTAACCATATATCTATTAAAATTTTGATGGATGGAATACCATTTGTTATCCACAAAAACCTGAAGTCCAATAATACAATCTTGATGGAGAAAGTTTAATGGGGTTGGATCATAGTGAGACCTTGTTTCGAAGGTGAGCTCTGGCTTCTGTCATGTGGCATAGTTGTTGAGTCTCATTATGAATTCATTGTGTTTGAAAAATACATTAAAGTAGTTTTTGTGTACACTTACGATCATCCCTAAGAGCTCCATGATCCTAAGAGAAAGTGTATTCATGGAATTGGAATATTACTGATAAAAATTCTTGTGTAATTAAATTTAAAAAAGGTTAATTCATTTATATAACAAAAAATAGAAAAAAATAGATACTCTTTTTGTTTCAATTTGTTTTTTTTTTATTTGACATGAAGTTTAATAAAGTAAAAAAAATTTTTTGAATACAATAGTTTTAGACAAAAAATAAGTAGAATGTAGAAGAATATCATTTAATTTAGTTGTCTTAAACTTGTCTTGCCAAAAAAGGAAAAATATGTTTTTGAAACATACCAAAAAGAAAAGTACGACAAACAAATTGAAAGAGAGTACTTACATAGAAAATTTTCCATACCCGAGATCGTTAAACTTATCACCCAATAACCTTTGGAAATACTCTTCAACTATGTTCGATGAGTCTTCTTTCGCAGAGTATCGTAAAGAGAGTCTCTTTCCAAAGAAACTTCGCAGAAAACCTTCTAGTAAAGCTGCTGGCATTGCCACAATGCACATTAATTTTCCTTTTAGCTTTTTGTTTTCTCAAAGAGAGGCATGCAAAACAATGTATCCATGTAACGATGAACATTGGAGATGACATTGGCATCAACTCTGTGGTTCACTACAAGAAAGAATCCATTACTCCTACATGCTTCATCAACAAGCCTAGATTCATATTGAGGCGCGACAGAGTCACCAAAAAGAAACACTGTATTTCAATAAGGGGAAGATGAAGTACTTGTTCTATATAACAAGGCTTGTCGTTATTTGACAATATATATATTGTGTTGAAATTTTGGACTCATTTTTCATATGGGATGCATCAAAAATCAATGTTTTTCCTCAACAAGAACATGAGAGTTCCATTTGTGATTATACTATCGTTGGTAATTGTAAGCAAGATTTCTATTTTTCTTTATTTTGCAATACGTCATAATGGGGAAAGGGAAGTAGAAGTAGTTCATTGCGAGGAGCCAAAATTTAGGATTATATAGGATTTAAGGATGCTTAAAATTTTTATAGAGGTTTATATGTTGTTTGAATTAGATTTTAAAGAAGAAAACACTTTCAACTATATATTTTACCATATATTTTTAAAATTTTCCTTAAAATGTTCTCCACTGTTAAAAATGGGTCCGAGTAGTTTGTTGAGAAGGGCTTAATAGTGCTTAAATTTGTGAATGGAGTGTTTTCTTATATTTTGAATCAAATTTTTTAAAAAGGAAATATTTCTAAAGATATATTTGACCATAGATTTAAAGTAGAGTTTTAAAATTTTTCCTTAAAAAGTTTTGAAGTAAAAAAATGGGTCCAAACAGTTTGTTAAGAATGACTGAATAATTCTTAAATCATAAGTAGAGATATTTAAAGAAATTTTCGGACTTATTTTTCTTAGATAGATTTCCATATATACCTACAAATAACTTATATTATTAAAATAATACCATAGTAAAACATCACTAAAATTATATGGATGAGCTTACCACATATATTTTTTAGATATATGATTTAATACATAAATTATTATTTATTAATGTCACGCCCTAAAAGTTCAGATTGTGATGGTACTTACTACGTCCCACAAGTAGGTAAGCTTAACGCATAGCCTTGAACTAAAAACAGAGGGCTACTGCACGGAAGAAAAAAGTAATAATAAGAATGAAAAGGAAAAGAGAGAATCAAATATGTACAAAATCTAACCCAAGAATTGGTATCAACCGGTACTTGAGAAACTATTCAAAATAAGAGTACAATAATGATAAATTAATACAAACTATCTCAGTATCCAAATTAAAAACTAGTCCTATTCCAATATAGAGGGATAGTGAGACAACTTCGAATGTGAGGAGCTCACCTAAATTTCTAAATCCAAGAGCTGCTCCGAAGGAGACCAATATCAACGACTAGAACCCGTACTTTGATTAGTACGATATAGAAGTGTAGTATTAGTAACAACAAGTAGCACTCAGTAGTAGGGCTAGGCATTTGATTAGTTCGGTTCAGTTTGCGAAATTCAGTTCGGTCTTTTGGTTTGATGTTTGATAAAAATTCTAATCAAAACCGAACTGATATATATTCAATTTAGTTCGGTTTTTATAGTTTTGGTTTGATTTATTTCATATTTTTTGGTTTGAGTATTATCCTTGGGAGCCTTTGTTTTATCATAAATTAAAATTAAAATTACATCAATTTTAAAATGAAATAGATTTTCAATGTAATTTTAAGGATTGAGGGCTCTGGCTTCGAGACATCAGTAGTCGGCAATGGAAAAAACTGATCAGACTCAAAATGTCGAGATGCAAGAAGCTTATGCAATGGGTTGAGACTTTGCGAATTTAGGCATTTATTTATTCAGAAATTGGGTGACCCTTTTATTTTACCTTTTAATGGGCTAACATTTGGATTGAAATTGTTTAAAATTATAAATGTATCAAATAAAATCTGTTTTTTCGGTTAACTTAAAAAATAAATAAAATAGACCCTAAAATCGAACCAAAGTACCAAATTTTTAAAATTAAAAATCAAAACCGACCAATTGAATAAAAACCAAAATTTAAAAAAAAGTTTGGTCAGTTTTTTTCGATTTGAACAAATTAACCTCAACCCTAAGAAGTAGGCATAGGAAGACAGATCTCTAAAGACAAAATAACCATAAACAACATGTAACAAAGGAGCATATATCACATATAACTAATAGAACAAGTGGAATATTAACATATGAAACAAATTTATGCAAAGAACAAAGGGTAAATGAAGCAGATAAAGGAATTACAGGAGAAACATTGATGTGATAGCCCATCAATATGAACATGACAAAGCTCTACTAAGGGAGACAAACAAGCCAAAAAGTATACTAACTTAAACAATTATAGATCTAGAGTAAGAGCAAAGATGTATATACCAAACTATACCCGCACGAAATAATAAACAAGGGGAACTACGACAGTATCTACCTTCAAAAAAAGAACAACCCTTCATACTACCACAGGCAAGAAAATTATCAAACAATAACCTTTTGCGCCCCTAATTGCTAAGAAGGTGTACAACAAACTAAATCCGAGGGCCCCCATATGACTAAAAGGTAAGCACAACAATAAATGATGTTGGTGATAGGAAATTCATAATGAATTATAGTTATGAAATAACATCAGTAGTACAATAGTGTCATGATGTATACACCTACCCCTTAGTCTCATAATGCGAGCTAGGACCCATGCACACCTCTGTCTTCTTTTTCAATGGGCCACACAGTCAAAGGAATTTGTGGGGGACTCAGGAGTGTCCATGTCTACCTTCCTGATCCTTATCTTTTGAGTCTTCTAGTATGACTGGATATAATAAATATAACCATAATAGTATAGAAAGGTCGGGAAACTTCTTGAACAATAAGGTAAATATAAGCATATGCTAGAGGCCTCAAATCTGTAAAAGTAAATGGATCCTTGATGCCTCTAAATATGCAAATATGAGACCATCAACATCTTCTAAAACTCAAATCCATTTGTACAATAAAATAAGTAGTAGAACACTCCGTCCCATATAAGATCAGGTTAAAAAATAATTGGGTTAAACCCCTACACTCTACAAAGTATGTTGAGTACAAAAATGCATATACTAGGTTGTACAGTGAGTCATATGATCATGAGGATATCAATGAAATGTATGCCATTACCACAGTCTAATCAACAAATTCACCATCACAAATAGTATAGATATCAACCATCTTCATTATAGAGTATAACAACTAACATGGGATCCAGCTAGTCCTCGACTAGTAGAGAAAACCCAATCCGAGAACAACTTCATAATGAAACTATGAAATATAAGGATAAAATAAACCTTATTTAAAGGTAGTAATCGCAACGACTACCCACAAGGTACCCATAAATAATTTAAGGAGATTAAAAGTACTAAACAATAGGGACAAGTAAATATTCACTACTAAACAAAGAATTTAAAAATTCTAAATAGAGAAAGACTCGGGCAGGAATCAAAGATAAGGACAAGGGAGATAAACCTAAACTGCCCCACATAATCCCTACTCACATGCAATAAATGCTAAAAATCATCTAAGAAAGCTCAATCAAAGAACAAGTTGACCGTTGCCTATCTCGAAGCTAAAAATGTGTGCTTTTAAATAATTGAACTAGGACACCAAAATTGCCATAATTGGAGATGGACCCAAAATCTAGTTGAACGAAAAAGAGGGAGCCATGTGAAAAATCTCAATTTGACTCTATTTATAGGTCCTAAACTTTTTGCAACATATTTTTCAAAAGATGGGAAACAATTCGATGCTTGAAAAGGGAGAAAACAACCAATGCAATTAAACACCATAAAAGAGCAAGAAAGAGGGCTGGGCATCCTCTTTCTAGAATATGTACCTCGAATAGTCCAACCCGCAACAATTCCTATAACGAACAAGATGGTTCTCGAATAAATCAAATCAGAGCTTCATAGCTCAAGATATTGAATTTTCGAAAAAGGGAAACAAATGAGATTTAATCCTAGTGATGTTCGCAATAGCGGCTAAAATTTTGCATAAGGGGACATCTCTTAACCGACTGTGCTGGTCGCTTAAGCAACTCACACCTAAGAGGGGCCAACATCTTAAGCGACTCTTGTCCCGTGGTGCTTTTTGATTATGCGATCAAGGATCAGCAAAAGCGAGTGCACCCAGCAGCTGAAACCAGAAAATTGTCTTGATGTTCCCAAACTTCGAACAAGCCCTCGAAAATAATTTATAGCCCAAAAAACATAAACCTGAAGTGCATACAACTTTGAACGATATCTCAGAATCAACGGAATTAATTAATCAACCATGCAAACAAATTTCATCAAAATTTTTAAAAAGTCAAAAAATTAACAAAGAAAATCAAACAAAATGCTAAAATCTAGAAACTCAACATGAAAACCTCGGGAACTAAAACAATATCATTCTATACCACACTTGGCATTTCGAAGCTTACTACACTAATGGAATTTGATTCGGAGCATGTTTATCGAGAAAGTTTCTAAGAGGGGTTTAAACACTATAAGTTTTGTACCAAGGCTTGGGATGTTTGGTAAATTCACCCAAAGTATTTGATGACCCTATGGAGATTTTTTTAGGGTTAATTAGATATATAATGTTTTATAAAATCTAAGACCTAATTTTAGACCCCTCTTCCCAAAACCTAAAACCCATCTCCCTTAGATTTCTCTCTCAAATCTCTATGAAAGCTAGAACTCAAGAAATGCTAGGAGGGCTGTTGATGTTCGTTTCTTAATAAAAATTCATTGGTATTTCTTCAATGTGATGTATTGTATCCATCCTTGAACTCTATTCCATTCAAGAAGTCCTTTCTAATGAATTTTCAAAAAGGGTTCTCAACCCTAGTTCCTTCTATCTTCACTCTAAATATGGGTCTTGCATGAAAACGTTTCTAATTACTGAATAATAGTATTTTTAATGTTAGTTGATAATTTTAAGATTAAAACTTCAATGAAATCATGTTAAATCTTTTCATGTAATGTTCACTTAAGAAATGAGTTAAATGAGCATGAATTGGTAGTCTTTGAGCTTTGGTTTCTTATGGTTCTTATTGTTGTTTAGCTACTGACCAAATGGATTTATTATGATTAAACATTGCAAAAAATGTTACAGGAGATGAAATCTTTGGTTAAAGTAAGTTGGTTGTGTTGTTTAGTTTCAATTTCGAAATGCTCTTGGGTCATATGGTCCACCTTCTTGGTGGCGGTGTTTACGTAAATTGTATGAATGTGAAGTTACTAGGTTATTAGTGCTTGTTATGTGAAGTAATATGATAAATATTCCATTCTTGTTAAATGTGCCTTATGATGTTATTATGTGTAGTAGACTAGATTGTATGCTTAAATGAAGTTATTCGTTAAAATTTTTATGAAGCTTGTTATGAGTTTATTTTGTGAAGTATGTAAAGTGTGTGTTGTGATGAATGAAAGTTTAAGCATGTATAGAAGTTAGAGGTAAATTAAATGAAGCTTATATGCAAGGCGGTGATCACATATACACACACACTCACACTTTAATAAATGAATGAAGTTAATTTAAGCCCCAACGGGGAGTATTAGGTGAACACTCTTTGTGAGTTGAGATAAAGTGTTTAGTACCAACCCCACTACATCCCATCATCTTTATAAGATAGGTTGGAGGATGAATGCGCTTCGTTAGTTAAGATGTGGTGTTCACTAGATATCCTCAACCTATAGTTTATGATGTTTAGAATCCGTGAAAAGTTATGCCTAAAACCGAGAGTATATGAGAAAGAGTTGGTTACACATCATGAGTTGATATGTTGTATTCCAATGTACCTCTATGATGAGTACACCTCGTTAGTATAGAATGATTTACTTAGTGGAAATCTCCTTATCTTCTAACTATGATCCCGCTTACGTCTAGCTATTCGGAAAGCCATGAAAAAGCAAAAAGAATGTCCTCATTTTAGGCAAGTGAGAATCCCTCATCCGATAGGGGTTAATATCGGGATTTCATTCCTTGCTCTCATTGTCTATGTCGGTTAAGCTAACTACTACAAAATAAATGAATGTGATAAGTCTCCTAAAGAAGTGTTCTACTTAGGGTAGGTAGTTGAATGAGACGCTATTTATTTATCGAACTAGGTAGGCAATCGGAAAGTGGAGTCTTGGTGAGCCTTATTTATTGATTGAATTAATTCTTCATAAAAACTTGCTACTTAGGGTAGCTGGTGATATGGGATGATATCTACTCATTGCACAAGGTAGGACCTTTTTAAAGAGTGTTCTACTTAGGGTAGGTAGTGGTATGGGATACCATCTACTTTGATTGCTTGTTGGGTGTCCTTTGAATGTTTTTTGAATGTCTTGTCATTAAGTGAGAGGCTTTTTCTCCCTAGTTCAGTAAGCCAAAAAGGGTAGTCTTGAGGATTTCTTTTATGTGTGTTGAAGGAGTCATATGCATACTTTCTTCATATGTTACCTTAGTGAATCTTAGGTTAATCCCGAGGTAGGGAAACTCTTGCGGAAATAAGTTCACTTTCTCTTCGATTGGCCTTGGAAGTTTACTCATTTAGAATAGGATAATTCATTGTAATTGCTCAAGTTGAATTCATTGTGAATGCTTCGAATGATTCGTTGTAAATGCTCAAATGGATTCGCTGTAAATGCTTAAGTAGTTCACTGTAATTTGCAAGTTCAGTACACTGTAAGTTTGGGAGTTTACTTCAAATGGTTCTTATGATATTTTGCTTCAACATTAATGAAATTTTTACTCAATTGGCATGAAATGTTATTCTACTAAAATGTCCCTTTTTGCATGTTTTGGCATATGCCATATTGAGTACATTATTTGTACTAACGCCATACATTTCTATACTATAAGTAAAGGTTGGAAGCTTTTGAGGTTTTGAAGGTGAAGCTTGGGAAAGTTCCTCTAACGACAAAGTATGTCCTCACATATTTGAGGGCATATTCCATTTCTTTATTTCTTATTGAAAGAAGTATTATGTATTTTATTTCATTGTAAAGGGCTGTGTCCCCAAGTTAATTATACCGTGTCTTTAAGTTTAGCTTGAGAAGATGAGATTTTCGTAGTATTTATAAAAGATTCATTTTTATGTCAATTGTCTTGAAAATTTTTATTTGTTCACTACTTTTTATGACAAATGTAAAGAACAATAGTTAAACGGCTTGTACAAGACCCCAAAGGGTAAAGTACGCCCGGTCACGAAATGAGGGTTCTCCCAAACTTCTAGATGGTACTTTTGGGTCGTGGACTTGGTATCACAGCATAAGGTTAAGGGAACTAGTTTAGTTCCTAAAAGTCTCACAAACCACATCTAGTAGTATAGTGGTCATTAGTGTGAGTCTCGACACATCCATGACAAGAGACTATAGGAAGATAGAATTTTACTTTCTTCATTACTCTTGAATCGTGCCATAAAACTTAACTCCATAAGGCCTCTCTCTCTTATGTTTCTTTGTACGGTGGTCTTCCCGGTGTAATTTCTTGGAAGGGGAGTTGTTTCTATGTTTGAGGGAGAGAAAAGGTGATTTTTGATGATATGATAGTTTTGTTGCTAGAAGATCTAATATGAGGGTAAGTGGTGAGAATTGTGATGTAATTCCATTTATGGCTAGGTGTGATTTATGAGTTTGGGAGTGTTGTGATGAGAAAATTTATGGTGATTTAGTTCTAAGCATGGTAAGAGTTATAAGTATTTAATAAAGTGGTTTTGAGAAAAAATGAGTTATCTTGTGATTATGTTCAATGACGGTAGATATGCTTTAAGGTGTAAATTTGAGAAATGTTGAGAGAATGTGGAGATTTTATAGAAGTTGAATGCAAGTCCCTTGTGTGACTAATGTTTAATAGTTGTTCTTGTTATATGTTGATGTTGTCATGTAGTCTTACACTATGATGGAAATGTGGTATGAATATCTAGTGAAGATGTTAGTTCCATGAAAGTGAGTTAAGTGATGCTCTAGAGTTGAATGAAGTGATGTTTAAGAGAGTTTGTTTAGGCTTGAATCAAAAAAGGGAAGTGTTGTTCTTAACTTGTAAGGTTGATATGTAATGTTGATGTCCATGAGTCGAACGTTGTGTGAGGTCTTATCATGTGAATAATTATTGTGATACTTTGAAGCTTGATACCTTGAAGATGTCTTTACCTTAAGTGGGGGAGATTGAGTTGAGTAGAATTGCATAAATGTACTTTGACCAAGAGAATCCTCAAGTGTCACTTATGTGGGAGTGGTAGTATGGGATGCGACCCTTACATTGCACTTAGTGAAACTTACTAAGTCTCTTTGGAGTAAGTTAGTATGGTGTTGTCCCTCATAGTGTCATGACATCTTGTTAAAGTTGCTTGACAGGTGCATTATTGAGTGTTTAAGCACGTGACATAGTGATGTTATGAATTCACTGAAAGTGAGTCCAAATCTTTTAGAAAATTGCATTCTTCATGAATCATGGTTTTGAATGTTTCATGAGATAGTTTATATGATATTATAATTCACATGATCATGCCTTCTTGATTAATTGCTCAAAGAATGAAAATTTCAAATTTTAAGCATGCATAATGGTGTTACAGTGATGTTGACTATAAGATTGTTGAATTTTGAGAGAATATTTCTTGTATTTGATTGAAGTTTCAATGTGTGAGTATGTGTTGTATAAGAGCATGTTTTAGGTTGGAGAAGGTAGTTCCTCCATAAAAAGGTTAAGAGTGAGTTTTGAAGTTTGTAAAGTTTGACAAAAGTTGCTTATGTTGCTAAGTGTGTGAAAGTGTTAGTTGATGCTCATTTCTAGTTGATACTATAATTTTGAGTATTTTTTTGATCATGATTGTAATTTTTATGTGATTCTAACTGAGTTATTAATGATCTTGATGTTTTAGTGTCATTCGAGGACGAATGTTATTCTAAATGGGGGAGAATGTAATGCACATAAATGAACTAAGGTGAACTAGAGCCTCATGAGTGTTTCATAAGTTAATTTGAAGTTAAAATGAGTTACTTTAGTGTTCTTATGCAGTCTGAGAAGTTTGGTTATGTTTGGAGGTCAAACATCCTAGAACGTCCATGACGTTCGTAAGGTGTGCCTTAGATCCCACTTGTTTGTCTTGAGGTGTTTTAGTGAGTTTTATGTGTTTGTTTTCCTTGAAACTTGCATAAGATATTCGTAAGAGCTAGATGAATTATTTTTTGTGTTTAATGTTTGGATACAACCCCACCTAGGACCCACAAGGGGCCCTAGAGGAACGGCCCAAGACTAGGACCAAAACTGCCTTGGCAGTGTCCACCAACGAAGGTAACGACGACCATTGGTCAAACCAATGGCCCGTCACCTTGATCCGTCCGTTGGAACTTAAAGTCTGGTTGGTCATTCTCCATGTTGAGCTAAGTTTCAACCCATAAGACCCCACCAACAGTCCATTGGTGCACAGACGGTCCGTTGGTTAGGTCTCGTCTGTGAGGGGTTCAAACACCGTAAGTTTTCTTCCAAGACTTGGCGTGTTCGGTAAATTTACCCCAAGTGTTTTATGAACCTGTAACGTTATTTTAAGGTTTAATTAGATATATTAAAGTCTTATAAACACAAAGACCTCATTTTAGACCCTTCTCCCTAAAACCCAAAACCCCTCTCCATTAGATTTCTCTCTCAAAACTCCGTGGAAGCTAGAAGTCAAAAAATGCTAGGAGAGATGTTGATGGTCATTTATTCATCAAAAAATCATTGTTATTTATTCAATTTGATGTATTGTATCCATACTTGAACTCTCTTCCATTTAAGGAGTCATTTCTAATGAATTTTCAAAATTGGTTCTCAACCTGGTCTCTTCTATCTTCAACTCTCAATATGGGTCTTAAGTTTAGTGTGTCCGAAAGTCTTTTTGTGCTAGTTTTTATATGAGTTTCCCCTTGTTTTGCAGGAAATCTGTCCAAAGTTGAATGCGGAGATTTTGAGTGAAGAAATGCAGAAGAGACCACCTACGGAGCTGATGACGGTCCATCGTGCTTTTGACGGTCCGTAGGTGGCAGGGTAGAGAAGCTGCAGAAGGAAAATGGGGAAGTCTGACCAAGTGTGGGGCTACGTAGCTTGTGACGGTCGATCGTGGCTACGAAGGTCTGTCCTGCAGGTTCGTCATGAAGTTCAGAGAAGTGATCCCAGTACCCAGATTCCAAGAGTTGAAGTGTTTTGAAACGAAGACCCTCGACAGACCGTTGTGCCTATGACGGTCCATCATACTTGCCGTTGATGGGAATGAAGAGAGCAGCAGAAGAAATTGCTATGTATGGGACGACGGAGTCCAGACTGTCCGTTGTACCCACGACGGTTAGTCGTACCCACGACGGTCCGTCGCAAGGTCCGTCGACCCAGCCACGTTTTGGCAGATTTCCAGCATTTAGAATCCTTGTTTATTAGGTTTTTATTTTTTATAAATAGTTCGAAATACCTCGTTTTTGAGGTTAGACTCTGCTAGATTAGACATCATATTATTAGACTTTGTGTATTAGTGTTTCGATTTGGAGATTCTTACAAGTGATTTTTGGTGATTAATCAAGCAAATTTTCGGACTTATTCTTTCTCATTGAAGTAAGTACATGAATTCACATTTAATATATTTTAATATTGTGTTTATGGCTATGAGTAACTAAACTCCATAACTAGGGTTGTGGGAACCATAGGCAAATAATGAGATAAACCCTAACTAAAAGAACAATTCTAGAATAGTGTCTTGCATGTATTTGTAATTCTTTCGTTTAAAAGTATTTTTAACGGATGTCCAACGTTAGAACTCACCTTAATGCTACTTGCCGGACCAAGGAGGTAGATAATAGGAAAAGAACTATTAACATAGATTTAGTGCATACTATCGATTAGGCTAGTATTGATTGGTACGAGGTAATAACTTATTCAAATATCGAATACGATGCTTAATATGAGGTAAGGATAAGGGTTAGGATAGCAGCACATGTAGCCGGACCAAGGTGCGGAGCGAGATTTTCTAGATGCCGGACAAAGGATTTAGAAATACATAACTTATCACTTTGCATGCAAGATACTAGGAAATAATTGTTATAGTTAAAGTTATCAAGTTATGAACATGTGGGGAACACGTAACCCAAGTTACTTTGATTAATTGATTATAACCCAACATTAAAAGCTGTTAAGTGTCTCTTTCAAGTTCGTTGTTTATTTTCACTTATTTAGAGATAGAACCCCCCTTTTTATATTTTTTCTTTCCAAGGAAGTTATTGACCAAACGATAGTAATAATAGGTTGAGGTTAAGTGTAGACTATTTTCCTCGTGGGAACGATCCCAACCTCACTAGTTTGGTTATTTACTTGACACGACCGCTTTACTTCTCATTTGAGAAGTAAGTTTGAGTGTATCAATTATGTCTAAAGGAATTCTATGATTTTGTGAAGTATGTAATGTGTGTGACGTGATGAATTAAGGTTTAAGCATCTATAGAAGTTAGAGGTAAATGAAATGAAGCTTATGTGCAAGGTGTGCTCACATGTAAACTTACACTCACATTTGAATAAATGAATTAAGTTACGTTAATACCTAATGGGGAGTTTTGTAGTGAACACTCTTCGTGAGGTGAGATGACGTGTTTAGTAGCAACCACACTACATCCCATGAGCTTTTTAAGATAGTGTTGGAGGATGAATGCCCTTCTTGAGTTGAGATGTGATGTTCACTAGTTATCTTAAACATATATTTTATAATGATTAGAATCCGTAGGAAGTTATGCTTAGAACTGAGATGATATGAAGAAGAGGTGGTTACACTTCGTGAATTGAGATATTGTATTCCAATGTACCTCTTGAGATGAGTACTCCTCGTTAGTTTAGAATGAGTTACATATTAGCAATATCCTTATCCCTTAACTATGCGCCCACATAGGTCTAGCTATTGGCAAAGCCATGTAAAAGCAAAGAGAATGTCCGCATTCTAGGAAAGTGACAATCCCTCATCCGATAGGGTTAATATTGGGATTCCATGTCTATGTCTCATGGTCTATGTCGGTTAAGCTAACTCCCACAAAAGAACGAATGTGCTAAGTCTCTTAAAGGAGTGTTCTACTTAGGGTAGGTAGTGGAATGGGACGTCATTTATCCATATCACTAGGTAGGCAATCTAAAAGGGGAGTCTTGGTGAGACTTATTTGAATTGATTGAACTAAGTCTTCTAAAAGAACGTTCTACTATGGGTTTGTGGTGGTATGAGACACTATCTACTCATTGCACTACGTAGGACCTTCCTAAATGGAAGACTTGGTGCCTAACCTTCTAAAAGAGTGTGCTACTTGGGGAAAGTGGTGGTATGATACGCCATCTAATCATTGCACTAAGTAGACTTTCCGAAAGGGAAGACTTTGGTGGTTTATTGGGTGTTCCTTTATTGTCTTGTCATTGAGTGAGGGGATAGTTCTCCCGAGGTGAGTAAGCTGAAACAAAAATCATGAGGATTGGTTTTCTCTGTAATGAAGGAGGCATATGCATACTTTCTTTATGTCTTACTTAGGGAGTCTTAGGATAATTACGAGGTAGGGGAACTCCGACGTAAATTAGTTCACTTTCTATGCTCTTGGAGTTGGAAGTTCACCCATTTTGAATAGGATAGTTCATTTTAATTGCTCAAGTTAAATTCATTGTAAATGCTTTAAATGATTTGTTGTAATTTCAAATTGATTCATTGTAAATGCTTAAGTGGTTCAGTGTAATTAGCAAGCTGAGTTCACTATAAGTTTGGGAGTTTACTGTAAATGGTGTCTTTTGGTCGAAAATTATGGAAACTCTTATAAAGTGTTAAATGATGGTTGTTGTGATCTTTTGCTTCTAGATTCATGAATGTTTTACTTAATTGGCATTAAATGTTATTTTACTAAAATGTCCCTTTTTACATGTTTTGCATATGACATACTTAGTACATTATTTGTTCTAACACCATACATTCCTATACTTTTAGTAGAGTTTGGAAGGTTTTGATGTTTTGAAGGTGAAGCTTTTGAAAGTTCCTCTCAAGAGAAAGTATGTCCTCAAATATTCAAGGGCATAATCCTCTTTTAATTTCATAGTTAAAGAATTATTATGTATTTTATTTCAATGTAAAGGGCCGTGTTCCTGAGTTAATTATGCCCCATCTTTAAAATTTGGCTTGTGACGATGAGATTTTCTTAATATTTATAAAATATTCCTTTTTATATCAAATGACTTGAATGTTTTAACTCCGCAATACTTTTCATGTTTTATGTAATGAAAGATAGTTAAAGGGATTGTAAAAGACCCCGAAGGGTCAAGTATGCGAGGTCACGAAATGAGGGTTCTCCGTAACTTTTACGGGGTACTTTTGGTTCGTGACACTCTTGCCATTAATTAGGTAGGTTGAGAGAGAGGATCACTTTCACTGGGATGATGCCAACCTCAATAGGAAGTCCTATTACCATTGCGCTTAAAACGGGTTCTCTTGCCTCTACTAGAGTAAGTCCTAATACATGCTTTCTATAAAACCCTCTCAATGAAAAACTACATGTTTAAAAGTATACCCAACTACTATGAATTTCTCCAATGCTAGGCGCATTAAAAATTCAAGTATCTAATGAATCGATGATTCATGACCTACCCTGTAAAAGACAATGTCGGAGTATGGGGGATTAAATTAAAAAACTTTTTCACATATTCAAGAAATACCTAACAAATCTTGTTTGAAATCTTCTAACTCTACTCTAGCCATTGAACTAATTACTTACCTACGAGTTACACCAGTTTGTGGTGTACCCTTGAAGACACCATGAAATCCCATTATTGAGTCTTGAGGAGTCAACACAAACACTAACTCTTTTAGAACTTGTTATGCTCCTAGACCCTCTAACAGCTGCTGAACATCTAGGACATCAATAAAAAACATGTTACTGTTCATCTCAAAAATAGATTCCAAACATGTAGTTTTAAAGGATATTTAAGTGAAATAACATGATAGAGAATCAAGAGTTGAATTTACTTAGAATACTCAATAACGTGCCAATGTAGGATATAAACGTCTCCACACTGATCCACATGACTGTACTCGAAACATGCTCCTAAGTTGAAAGCCTAATAGTACCTACTACATCCCACATGATTGAAAGCCTAATTCATACTCCAGAACTAGTAATAGAGGGCTATTGGAAGAAGAAGAAAATCATTGGTAATGACGAGTCACAACTTGAATCCTTTAGTGCATAATTGATCCTTGCATGAGTAAGTTGAGTCTTTTTGTGAGAATTCATGATTGAGTCTTGTGTAGTACTGTTTGAGGCACTCTTATTGAACTATTGAACTTGAGCTTAACTTGAGAACAACCAAAAGTGTAAGTTGGCGGTGTTGAGGAGTCCTAGATTTGGACTCGGTTAGGGATTTATTTGGATATTTTTAAGCTCACAATACTTGCTTCAAATGAAAGTTTTAGCTCAATAAATTTGCTCAACGCCCTCTGACAGAGAATTATTCCACATTCACTCGTTATCATGAACAATTTAAATCTTTTGAAACACAAACAACATTCAGACTCACAAAGATGAACACATATGTTATCCCTTATTTTTCAAACAACACTTGTTTAATCTCATTGAATATAGAAAAGGTGTTTTTCAAGGCTTGTTATGGGGTTAAGTGTAAGGGTAAAATCAAGACTCAGTGGATTTACTACTCATTAAATGTGGTGTGAACGATACTTTCTTCCCTTTTCATCGATAAATTTTTCCGTGCTCAAAATTCATCATTATTCACTTTTTTATGGAACATTGGAAAGACAATTTCTTTTGCAACATCTTTCACAACTTTGTCATTCTTTTCCCTATTTTCTTACTTCTTTTCTTTTTTCATATAGAGGTATTCCATTTTTTTCAAAATGATGGCTCAAAGGGGACCTTCCATGCAATTTCTTGATTTACCTCAACCTAACTTAGGATTTTGGACTAATTTGTCTATTCAAATGAACCACATCTCATGAGTATTATGGGTGAAGATATAAAGAAACGTAACAATTATAACAAGTTTCTTCCAAGAAAAGGGTAAGGCTTAAAGGGTGTTTAAGCTAACTTCACACACTCACAAGTTTGGCCATAAAAAGGTATAATGTCAAATTGTTTCACAATTCAATAGTTTCCTAAGATCATTTCAAGACATTGCTTCACTTAGTCAACTGGACCAACAGGGAAAATTCTAGGTGTCATCTGGCATGGTTCACGATAAGCTCATCATACAAGACATATCCATCAATATTAAACAAGACTCCACACTTTTGCTAGAGTGTAATATTCATCACAAGAGACTCAATTTGATAACCGGCTAGTAATAACGAAATGCAAAAAGTTCACATGTTGACTATAAAATTCATTTGACCGTATCATAAACACACATTCATTTTTTTAAATTATGAGAAATATTCAAGTCGTCCGTATTGATTAAGATTGATACCCAAATTTGCATACGAATATCCATATTAAAACGCAATTAGAAGGTAGCACAATTTTTTTTAAAAAGGGGCGAAACTTGCTTACAATTATTAACAAGGACCCACAAGTTCAAACATCCACCAAACATGGTGCCAAAACACAATTTATGCAGAAAACCCAATATATATATATATATATATATATATATATATATATATATATATATATAGACACATATATATAAGAGATATGTATGAAAATACCTTACCCCATAACAAAACAAAAAAAACTTTGTCCTCATATTCTAGAAAAATATCTAGAGAACCAATAAAAAGAAGACAAAGAAGGTAGTAAAGAAAATCATGTCTAAGCAGTCGCTTCATCTATCGGGGCATCAATGCCAACTGTAATACTATAATCTTGGGCTTCTGTGTCAAGAGTGATATAAAAAAAACTAGATCTACTAGGGCTAGCCAATGGTGTGTTTGCTAAAAAAGCTTCTACCATGGCCTCCTCAATCTCCGTAAGGCCGTTATATGAGGCCTCCCGAGTGGTCTTAGCCTCATACTCTGGATCAACTACCTTCTCATGTCGAACATCATGTCATGTAATATCCGAAGACATATATGGTTCAAATAGAACATCTACGATCTCCACTGTCCCAAAAATCATAGGTATGTCAATGGACTTTAGGTTGTCCTCATCTCTCTTCAACACATCAAGAGTAGTATTTAGAGTCATCACTTCCCCATGGGACCTTGGCCATGCTCGCACACCATTATCCTATCTAAAAAGGCATCAATAGTAGAACTTAGGGGTGTCACAACATTAGCGAGGGCTGTCTGAATCATCTCAGATTAGTGGCCTCATGTCTAGCATCACGACAATCAACAAAAAAAGGATAGTTGTCTCATCTTTAAAAATGCAACCTGAGTGAGCGGGCTGGGAGGTAGAAGCAACAACAATACTTCTCTGGGAGGCAATGGGGAAGTAGAGGATTTATGAGTATTAGAAGGTACACCACTAGATGTACATGAAGGCCTAGGGTCCAAAGTAGGCAATGTTGCCTCTACATTTGGTTCTTCGGTTTCAACTACCAGGGAAGTATCCACCGGGGTTCCACGCTTCTTCTCGGCCTTGTATTTTAAGCACTACGCCTTAATTTTCTTGATATGAGTAGTAGATGTGGGAATCACCTCCACATATTTTCTCTAATCCCTAGAAAATTGAGATTTACTGCACAAAGTAGTAATCAATATCGGAAAAGGGAGTGAAGTCTTGCACTAATTGGCTCGTATGAGCATGTCGTTTGCAATAATCATTCCCAACATAAACCTTGTCCTACCAATGTTACAACCTAGTCTGAACTCTTTGCTATGGTGGTGAACGAACTCATTTAGAAGGTAATATTTGTGTTGCGATGAATCCAAACTAGTACCTCGCTACCACATTGAGGTCCTTCTTCTAGATAGGTGAGTACCATCTAATCTGATAGGAGCTACCAATTTTTCATGTATTTCAATGATGTTGTCTTGATGTTGTATTGATAATCATCTCAAATTCTTGTAGAATATTCCAGGACAGCATTTATAGGGTCACTATCATATTTACCTTTCTACCCTTGACGACCACATAGTCAACCGACTTAAATTGGGTTGTCATCTTCTTTCCTTGTGGCACAAGGGCACTGTAGAATTCTCTAACTCAATTTCGAATGTATGGGCCAAAGTGCTTATTGAAGAGATGGAACTCGTAGGACCTCAAAAAACTCATGATCTCCTAGTAATTATCAATGACTCTATCATTTGATAGCCTCTTCTCCTCTATGATGGTCCTTAATCCCTCAATCTTCAATTTATTCAAAAATAGGGGAGGATGACCCTATACCGGTAGTGCTAGGACTATGGTCTGTGCTGGAGCGGGAGGAGAAGTAGTAGCATGATGGGTCCTAGTCTTAGAAGAATCAGTCTTCCTCTTGGAGCACAACTCCACTCTCTAGGCGTCTAGTAGCTCATATTGAATCTCAGAAGTTGAAGCCTGATTATCTTGTGGCTCACACTCACTTTCAGAAGTAGTGAGGTAAGTTTCACAAGTACCATTACTGTCGGAGCTGGCCTCCAGTGACACAAGATTAGGTGCCTTTCCCTTTCCATTTTCACCTGTTGTGGGAAGTTTGGTAACCTTTGACTTGATGCAGCTCCATCCTAGTTTATATTTATTCCCTTGGACTAGTTACGGGGTGGAATGCTTCTACCAGACACTTTTGGTCTAGCCATGTCTGCAAAGACATAAACAAGAGTTCGAAACAGTGTTTGAAAAGTTTCAAAAAATAAGTGTAGATAGGCTCGTAAACCGATCAACGAGTCACTGAATCTTTATCGTGAGCCAAATCGGGCTTTCTGAGAGGATTGGCTAATAATTCCTAGAAAATTTGGTGTCTCGCTCATGGGAATGACATTTCGGTGTACTGCCGATAACATTCGATGAGAAAGGTATAGCCCACAAAAATATACATTGTACTTTAGGGGTTAGGGGCGTAGAAAGAGCGATAAAGAAAAACTTTTGGTGAGTCATTGTGTGCATTCGGTGAGTTGCTGAGTGCATTTGGTCAAATTTTGCAATTTGATGACTTTTGCCCTTGTGAATGATTTCAAATGCTCCATCAATGGGAAAATTATGTCATTTGACACAAATATGAGTACATAGAATTCACCATACTAGAGCTAACAACATTTAAAAACAACCCTACAACATTAATCAATTTTAAGGCACAAAATTTTCATGAAATATACAATAAAGTAATTATCAGCATTGTATTCAAACTAAAAAGGCACACACATACACATTTACGTATAGAGAGGCCCAACACACATCACTAAGATAAATATCATTGAATATGACGAAAATTGCACTAAACCTTAGGGTTGAAAAAACCAACCTTAGAAGCCTAATACGGGAAGTTAAAAAGCCAGGAGGTAAACAATCCAACTCTTAACACAGAAGTGACAATTAGAAAGTGATAATAAAGAAAATTTATGGGAAAATATAATGCACGTGTGAGTTTGTAATGTTTAAAAGTTAGGAAATGGGAAATATTTTTAATTTTGTCCCATAGAACTTTCCAGTTCTCGCCCATATGACGACATAAGTTGTAACACTTCGAAAATGACTTAGGTGACACTAGATCCTAACACTTGTGTATTGATGATTTGATTTCCTAAAATGGGTTATAATGATTTTAGGATTTTTTTTTAAATTTCCATGATGTATGAAGGTTAAACGTCCAAGAACATCCATGACATTCGAAAGGTTTAACTTGAAACGTCCTTGTGTGTCTTGGTATGTTTCGTCTAGGTTTTTGTGTTATTTTAAATTAAATTTATGCGAGAGGTCATAAAATTTTATACAAACATATTTTTCTTGAAAACGTCCCCAAGGACCTACCAAGGGTCCTTGAGAGAGGACAAATCGTTTGAGTTAAAAACTGCAAAAAAAAGTCTTACTTATGAAGGACAACTTAGGCCCCATAGGTGGGAGGCGTGGATCAGGACTTAGCCTATGGATATTAAGCTCCCAAAGGAAATTATATGATCCCATCGACTGTCATACAATACAGCCCGTTTGTAGAACAACATTTCGTAAATGTAAATTTGTCGATGGTGGTCGGCAACAGTGCCGGTTCACCATAAAGTGTAGGGTTGAATTGGTAAGTTCACCCCACGCCCAAATAACTAAAATAGAGGTTTCCTAGGGTTTTTTTGAGTAGTTTATGTGGGTTTATAAGTCCTGAACACCCATATTAATACATTATTCCAATCAATGTCCAAAATCTCTAAGAAACTCTCTAGATCTCCATTTCAGTCAAAACTCAAGTAAGAGCTTGGATTGAAGATTCTTGATGATTTGTTCATCAATTATTCATAAATTTCGTTGTGTAGAATCATTTTATTTATTTATTGAGATGATTCTAATTGGATGATTTTAACCTAAAAAGTTTATGAACCCATGCAATTCATGCAACCCGAGATTTGTCTATTTTGTTGGTGAATTGATTCTGTCTTAATGATATTGAATTCTTATGTTGTTTCATAAGGTCAACTTAATTATGATAGAATCATATTAGAATTGTTATTAATATGCCCTAAATTCATTAATTCACATTCTATTAACTTGAATATCATTGGACAGTGTACTTATTGGGTTGAATTGTAAATTATTGCTATTGGTAAGAGCCTTTGTATATTATATTGGATGAATTGGCTATGTATTGAAGTTCTGAGGTTAGATCAATGGTATATTAACTTAACCTTCCCTATATTTTGTAGTATATGATTTAGTTTTTAATGATGTTTGGTATGGTCCACTTATGGAGGCGGTGCTAATGTGATATACTTGTGATTGCTGTGGCCTTATTAGCATTACTTTATGAATTGTGAATCAATGTGGACACATCGGCATTACTTTATGTATTATAAATTTATCATGTTATAACTTGAACAAATGGGTAGTAGGAATGTCTTCATGACTTATGCGCATGCGTGGAGTAAAAACATGAGTTCTTCTAGTTGATGGTATGTGTCTCCAGTAGACTATAGTGTGTCAATTACTTAATATTGAAGTATGAAGTTCTTAATATATTATGCGATACTTGTGAAACTTAGATTGATGATTATGTCTTAGGGAATAGGGTAACCTATAGATGATGTTGGTTATGCCTATGTGCTTCTTGAATGACATGATATATGTGAAGTATGTATGTGTCTAGTTTAGTAGACTTGTGTCCCTTACATGATAGTTGTATGATTTTAATATGACTTCTTGAGTTATTAGGATAAAGTTTCTTAGTCTTGTATGTGTGATTGATATGTGACATTGAACTTTGTAAAGAAGGTCCTTTATGTGAAACCTTGAACCTAGTTGGAAGGTTATGATATCCTTGATGTTGAAAGCTGTAATGGTGTCCTTCTTGTCTGAATGGTTGACTTAAGGTTTGTTGGCTGGACCGACATGAAATCTTCCTTAACAAAGCCATTGATCTGTCCTCTTAGCCATTGTAGGTAGCCTATTAGACCCTCTTTTGTAATGTGTAATTTAATTGGGTAGTGAAATAGATATCTACTACTTTATTGAAACACTCTATGAGAACAAAGGCTAGCACCGAGAAAGTATGGTTTCAGAAGTTGCTCTATATAATATGACATTTGAGAACAAATAAATCCTTCATATTCCATAACCATGTGCCTACATGGGTTGTGTCCTAGTTCTATTATTTGTAAGTAAAATACCCACACCAGTATATGTTCATGACTCCGGATTCCATGCTTAGCTAGTATAATATATGTCGGTTATTTCCTATTTTGATCATATGATATACCTACTAGAGTTGGAGAACTTCTATCATGTTTAGGTGGTGGTATGTGACACTATCTAGACATTGCACGAATAGGCTTTGAAGATGTTAGTGAGTGAGTCCCTAGGTCATCTCCAAGACCACTACATGAATGTCCTTATATGTTGAATGAATCTTAAGTGAACTTAAGAAGATAATGACTTAATTTAGAAATCATGTAATCGAATAAGTACTTATCGACGTATATCAAGAGTTTCCTTGTTAGGTGTGGAGGGCATACAAAGGATGTTTTCTTCATGTCTTACCTACAGAAGTCGTAAGAATGAATATAGAAAGGGAAGTAAATTGTTAAAATAGACATGATTTAAAGTTAGGTAGCCTTAAGGGTTATTTAGATAATCTTGGAGAGGGTGTATGGGCGTTCTCTTCTTGAATTACTAAAATAATTTTGAGAACCGTTTAGAGGATAATGTCTTATATATATGTGTGTGTATATATATACATATATATATATATGTATATATATATATATATATATATATAAATTAATTTATCAAAACTAGATAGGAAGTGTTAGAGTCAAAACGTCATTAAACTTCGAAAACTAGTGTAATAGAACTATTGAAATGTCCTTAGGTTGTGTGAGGGTTTGAATTGTTGTATGGAGTCTAAAACTTGTAGAATAACTTTAAATTGGTAAAATTATGTATATAGGGTGAAAACGTCCAGGTCCAACTCCACAAGGATCGCCCTAGGGGTTCACGAAGGGGTTCCAACCTGGCAAACTAATAACGCAAAGGCAACAACCAATTACACTATGGTGAAGTGTCTCCGCATCGCGGACATAGTCCCCCAAGGACCAAAAGTCTTGATACACGTCACGTACACATATAGAACTCTTCTGGTTCAAAAGTTAATTTAGAAAATCTTGCGGGAACAACTACACGTCGCGAACTTGTTCCCCAACAAAAATTTGAAAATAGGACTTCAAGTTTGACTTCATTAAAAGGTAAACTTAAGTGAGGGTATTTTGGGTATTTCGTGGTAGGGTTATATATTGATTTTTAATCAGTATTATTTACATTTTCTCACTCAAATCAAATCCCCAATTCAAAACCCAAAGATCTCACCACTCTCTACTTTCTATCTCTATTCATTCTTCATTGCAGAGAGCAAGAAGCTTGAAGGAGGAGACCAAAATCCATAGGATTTCACTCAAATTTTTATGGATTATCAATAAGGTATAGATTCTTCACTCTTGGGTTTCCATTCCCAAGAGGTCCTTTCAAAGTTGATTCCTAAATCACCCAATTCCAAGGGTTTTCTTCTACAAAAGTGTTTTCTTATAAACATGAAATTGATTATTGATTATGACTAATTGTGATTACACATGGCTAATTAAGTGTAGATTTTTGAGTAGTTGATGCTAATTAAGGGTAATTTTGTGTAGATCATGTTGTTATATTCGGGGAGCACCATGTAACATGTCAGAAGTTCCATGGCCTAGACTAGGTCTTAGCTTATTGAAAAATGATTAAAATGATGTTTCTAGAACTATATCAATGGAATGAACTTAATTAGGAAAGCTTAGAGACAAAATGGTAAATAAAAACCATGATATTCAGAAAGTAGCTAATTTGACTAGTACATCCCTATGTTTTGTAAAGGTTTGGTAGTGTCAAATGAAGTGCAAAAAATGTATAAAACTTTAATTAGGTGGTACGTAGTACAAAGGGTCCAAACGTCTTTGAACAACCCCCCAAGGACCGCCCCATCGCTCAATGAATAAAAGTTACTCTAGGGATAACAGACTGATCTTCCCCAAGAGCTCACATCAACGGGAAGATTTGACATCTCGATGTCGGCTCTTCGCCACCTGGGGCTGTAGTATGTTCCTAGGGTTGGGCTATTCGCTGATTACAGCGGTACGTGAGCAGGTTTCAAAATGTCATGAGACAGTTTGGTCCATATCCGCTGTGGGCGTTAGAGCATTGAGAGGACCTTTCCCTGAAAGGTCCTTGAGGAGGATCCGAACATGGGCGATCAGGCTGCAAAAGCAGCCTGCATTCAACCAGGAAATGAGGGCTGCTGCATGAAGCGCACCCAACACGTGGAGGACAAACAATTTCCTCGCGAAGAGGAGTATCCATGAGGCTCTCTTTCTCAACTCTTATTTTAAAATTTAAATGAGAATTTGATTGCGGACTCTCAACAACTTCCCAAATTCGTCTGCGTCATGTTGAAGTTAACTTAACATCAGAAAAAGTCCAATTTAAGTAAAGGGTATTTTGGGTATTTAGGATACGAGTTTATAATTATTGTTGGTTAGTTTAAGAAAATTTTCAATAACTTCAAATCATATTAAACGAATCCCTCTCATATCTCTTAAGTGCTCTCTCTATTAACACTCCATTGAAGAATAAGAAAAGCCTAAGGAAGAAGACGAAGACTTCAAGATTTTCATTGGAAATTCAATTAATATTAGTCAATAAGGTATGGGTTCTTCACTCTTGGGATTTATTTCTCCAATAGGTCCTTCCAAATATGATTTTCAAGAATTCAACTCCTAGGGGTTTTACCCTACAAAATGGGTTTTCTTTCTAACTAGAGATTTATGACTAATGAAAAAAAATAACGATTTTCTATGGTTAAGTAATTATGTATTGTTGGGTAATTGGTTTGTAATGTTTTATTTTCATGTGAAGCATGTTCCTTCTCTAAATAATGATTTTAATTGCGTCATATTTATCACTTGATAACATGTAAATGTTGGGATTGGAAATATAGCTCAAATGAACTCTTCAATGACCTTTTCTCTTATCGTTAACTACAAATTGGCCTTGTATAATACTTGAGGGTTGGTATTGGTTACGTTATTGAGTATTTCACTATGTTGTTGGATGATTGTTGTAAATTGACCGTTAGTTCTTGATGAAGTTTTTTGGAAGAAATAGGTAAGTATTCTAAAGTCATGATTTCTCAATTATGTTGATTTTGGCCTATAGTAGATGTAGATATGAGTTGAAGTATGTATGATGTTTCTATACATATATGTTGGCCTATGAACGAGTTTAATGTGGGATCATGGTAAGCATATTAAAATACAAGTTGATGATGCATATCTTTTACGGCTTACACACTACAGTTATGATATGTTAATCCCACAAATAAAGTGTTTGATGAAAGGAAATTATCACCCTAAACCTAAAGAGAATATTATCATGTTTATACAAGGATTTAATCTCCTATGACCTATGATAAGATTTAGGAATTAATGATGACTAATGGTAGTCCACAAAGGGACTTTAGCATAGAAGTGATGAACTAGATTTGAGAGGTGTCCCTTCACTAGTTGGAAGGTAGGATCACAATGACTCTCATGAGATACAGGCTGCTATGTAATGTGAAGCTATGAGTCTTTTATATATCTCCTAGTTCTTTAAATATGTTTCAACTTGATGAATACTAGCTAGTGAATCCACCTAAAATGTTACGTTCATGTTTTTGTTCTACCTTGGGAAGTAGACCACCTTCTTTCGGTGTGGGGTTTCATGAAACTAGATTCCATGTTTGATTCACATTATCTAAGGCCGGTTAAGGCAATTGTTCTGTCAAATAAAATGAAAGACAATTAAATGGACATTGACTAGGATGACATAGTATACTTAGTATAGAAAGATGTATGGGACTCTATCTAGACATTGGCCAAGCTGACTATAAAGGAATTCCTAGGAGACTATTCTTATGTAATATGATAATATGAAATGTATAATACTTATAATATATGATGTTAATTATTTTGATGAACTTATTATTGGTGTATATTTCTATGTTTCGTGATAAGTACCTATGACACATATTGTATGAAGCGAAGCTCTACTTATGTTCTCCTATCTTGTTTACTAATATGTGGGATAATGCGGCTTTACATGATCATTGCAGTTGTAGGTTTAAAATGGGATCATTGGTAATTGTCTAGTATGTTATGTTATATGATATAATGAACAAGAAATGTTAATATGATTTTATGATATTATATCTTTAGTTATGGTCATTCTTTACGTTGTTGTGATCCTCATCTTGTATATGCTCTATTATGCAATAAAGGTTTTCAAATGACTTAGCATACTTTCTAAAGATATAGTACTTTTTCATGCATGTCCTTAAATGTTATGTGCATATACCCATGCTTAGTACATGTAGAATACTAACCCCTTACTTTATATAACTACGAATGTAGGGTCTGACTATTGAATATTAAGAAGATCTATTAAAGAAGCTTCAGAACTCTTTCTCAATGTATTAGTACGTACTCATGTTCGCGGATGTTGTATTTTATATTATTCTAGCTTATGAAGAATTTATTAGTTCTAAGAGACACTCTTTACTTCCTTTTATTATTTGTATTCTATTGTAGTAAGGACTATATGGAGTATTAACTTTTTATTGTCTAAGTCCAAGACTCGTATTCTTTAGAAGGTTTGTATGTGAGACAAGTTTTTGACTTTCATGTGTATGTTATCATGTTGCTAAAAGAAAATCCTAAGTAAGCTTCTACGGGAGAGGTGTAAGTATACTTCACTTAGTATATGTAAAAGTTTTCAGTTTTTTCAATATTTCTAACAGATGACATGTTATGACGAATTCTAAGGGCTTGTCTAAGTCCAATGAGAGAACGACGATGGCGGTCGCTGCTCGGGGTGCTCCCCAGATGTGACAAAATTGGTATAGAGCATGCTGTTGAATATCCTTAGGATCAATGTATCACTAAATCACATTAGATAGTGTCTTGCTCATGGTTGTGAAGCACGCCACAGTTTTTGATGAGAAGCTATGTGATGATTTGGCGATGAACATAATAAGGACATCCGGGGGAAGAGTAGGAGAAGAGATTGCTAATGCGGGACAAGGCAATCGAGTTCCTCGTCAAGCGCAAGCTGATGTGAATGAGATAATTCCAGTCAATTCTCCAGCTGTGAAGGATAGTCAGGTGAGTGCAAACTTGTTCCAAATGGCCTAAGACATCATCACTTAAGCTGAAGAAATCACGACATGATCTAACAGGGAGGTTGTTCTTAGAGAGAACTAGCATGCAAGTACTATTACTAGCCGTCTGAATGATTTTATGAGGATGAATCCTTCAATTTTTCTTGGATCAAAAGTAGATGAAGAGCCCCAAGATTTATTAGATGTTATTTGCCATGGGGGTGAGTACTATTGAAAAGGCTGATCTTGCTGCCAATCAGCTCAAGGGTGTGGCTTAAACATTATACAATCAGTGGAAGGATAGTCGAGCTTTAGCAAGTGCTCTGTGACTTGGGAGACTTTTAAAGAGGCCTTTATTGACACGTTCTTCCCAATGGAGCAAAGTGATGCTAAGGTATAGGAATTCATTAACCTTTTTCAAGGAGCTATGAGTGTTAAGGAATACTCCTTAAATTTTATTAAGCTGTCAAAATATGCATCGTCTTTGATCTCGAATGCAAGGGATGAAATACACCGTTATGTAATGGGCGGCAGGAAGAGCTTGAAGAAGAGTGTCGTTCAGCTATGCTTCATGACAACATGGATCTTTCTAGGTTTATGGTTGATGCTCAACAAGTAGAGGAGAGCCTTGTGAGGAAGAGGAATAGGGAAGATAATTAGGCAAGATATTTTTAAAGTGGTTATTCCAAGAGTAGGATTGAATTTAAGACAAGCCTATGTTCAAGAAGAGGTTATTATACAAGGTTGTTCAAATGTCTCGAAGACTTGCAATGATCAGGTTTCTAAACCTAAAACATAAAAAAGGAGAAATGTTGATCCACCAAGAGAAATACCAACTTGTGATATGTGTGGTAAGACACATGTTAGGGAATGACTTGTTTGAACTAATAGTTGCTATGATTGTGGAAAACGTGTCCATATGGTAAAAATTTTTCCGATTGTGAATACTTATGGAAAGTGGAATAGACAAGATCAATGAAGCGGTCCTAGCTTTAAAGCTAAAAAAAGGAACTGTTTTTATGCACTCAGGGCTATGGTTGAAAAAGATGACTCTGTTGATCTTGTTACTGGTATGTTATAAATCTTCTTTGTTAATGTTTATGCTTTGCTTGATCCAGGTGCTACCCTTTTTTAAAAAAATTTTTATCTAGGAAGTTTGATGTACTTCCTAATGTTTTGATTGAACCCTTTTCGTTTTGTACCCCAATGGGTGACTTTGTAGTTGCAAAGAGAATCTATAGGAAATGTTCTATAATGCTGCCCAATAGAGTTACTCTTGTTTATTTGGTAGAACTTGACAAGTTTTATTTTGATATTATCTTCGGTATGGATTGGCTTCATGTTTTTTTTGCTTCCGTAGTTTTTACAACGAGGGTAATGAAGTTCAATTCCCAAATGAACCCCTTTTAGAGTGGAAGGGAGGAAATTCTATACCAAGGGGTCAAATCATTTCTTGCTTAAAGGCTTGTAAGATGATAGCCAAGCGTTGTCTATTCCATTTAGTGAGGGTTAAAGATCTAAACTGTGAAACTCCTTCTATTATGTAAGTCTTTGTAAAGAGGGATTTCCCAGAGGTTTTTCCTAATGACCTTTCAGGAGTTACTTTCGAACATGAAATTTACTTTGGCATTACTTGTTACCGAATATGAAACCAATTTCAATTCCTCCATATAGGATGGATCCGGCCGAATTAAAAGAGTTAAATCTCCAAATCAATGATTTCCTAGACAAGGGTTTCATTGAACCTAGTATCTATCCATGGGGTGATCCGGTCTTATTTGTTAAGAAGAAGGATGGGTCCCTTAGAATGTGCATTGATTATCACCATCTCAATAAGGTCACTATAGAGAACAAGTATCCCCTCCCTCGGATTGATGATCTATTTGAGCAACTCCAAGGTGCTAGTTACTTCCAAAGATTGACTGAAGGTCGGCATATCACAAAATAGGGTAAGGGGTGAAGATATTCCCAAAAAAACATTCCGAACTAGATATGGTCTCTATGAATTTCTAGTCATCTCTTTTGGGTTAACAAATGCCCTGGCGGAATTTATAGACCTAATGAATAGAGTTTTCCGAGATTACCTCGACTCATTTGTAATAGAATTCTGTGATGATATTTTGATATACTCCAAGAATGAAAATGAATATGAGAGTCACTTGTGGTTGTCTTTGAAAGTATTCAAAGAACATGTGACAACCTTAAGAATGTATAAGATATGTAATGCTCAATGTGTCTAGAATGCCTACGATTAAACCGGGTTCACACAGATTGATGCGCATAGAAGAAGACCTCGAAATCCTTGAAATAAAAAAACCAAATAACTTAGGGAGTTAGTTGATCTTGGAATTGTTGGTTCCAATCATCTAGGGTTCTCGAATACGAAGATTTACTTGAAGGAGTCTTTACGGGACTTAAAAAGTGGAAATCTTAGGTTTGGAGGGTCTAGGGGTAAAATGGTCTTTTTCCAGGCTGAGGGTAATATGTTATTACAATAAATATATTTTTAATTATTTAATTAATAAGGTGGAGGGGCAATTTGGAGAGAGAAGGTCGAAATTGAGCCGTTGAAGTGAAGTCTTGCTCCCCCAGGTTCGAACCTAGGTGGGAGCAATGATTTAATGTGATTTTTTTAATTGGTAAATTAATTTAATAAATTAATAATTAATGTCTGACTTAGAAAGGAAATTCAGATTTTATTATTTATTATTATTTATTTATTAATTAATGTGTTTTTATTACTAAGTCTCCTAGTTGACTTAGTCGAAACTACTTCACCTCGTTTAAATCTCTCTCACGCTCATCTCTCTCACCTTTCTTCACTCTTTTCATGTTCTCTCTGCCAAAAAAAAGAACTGATCAGCAGCTACACGTTCTTGACACTAGAAGAACTTTCACGTTAAAAACTTATTCAAACATAGCCAAAAACGTTAGGCAAACAGAGGAGTTTTTCCGTCGAGTTAGTGTTGAAGCTTTTGGACTTAGACGTTTTATTGGGAGGATATTTTGGGAAGCAAGTCAAGGGTGTAACGTCAAAAAGGTATGGTTGTTCTTCTCACTTTGTCCCTTTCCCAATAAGGTTCATATTATTCATTCGAAAACTAGGTTCTTTTCCCCTTTTGCATGCCCCTGTAACTAGCTCTCAATAAATCATAGGTTGGGTATGATTTGTTGTAGATTTAGGTGTATGTTATGTTTTTGTGATGAATATAAATATGTTTGTGTACTTGAAATTGTTTGAAATAAAATCATGTATTCGAAAGTTTGTGCAAGTATGTGCATGTGCAAAATGTTACTGTGAATGAGGTTTTTGGTCAAGGCTTCAAGTTTTCTTTTGTTTTGGTTGTCATTTTACGTGCATAAACCTATGTAAATAGTGATTTTCATTAAAATGGAAGTGGGAATAATTTGAGTATCAATATTTTGTATAAACGAATCCATGAAATACACCCCAAAAGTGTGACATGATCCATGAATTTTCCTAAGTTTTCAAGTCGAACTATTGGTGAACATAAGCTAGAATATGATAAAGTTTCCAGCAAAAATTATAAGTTTAGTTTAGGCGTAAGTATAGAGGAATAAATCTGGTAATTTAATTTATTTTAAACGTATGAGGATACGAAGATTAAAATTTGTGAACTCAATCGTGTGATACCTTAAACTCGCAAGAAAAAAATGGGGTCAGAGGGATTCGAAATGGGGTATACTGGCTGAGAAAGGAGAATGCAGAAAATTAAATAAAAAAATTGGGGGGCGTGGGAATCGATCCCACGACCTCCAGGCAGCGAATGAAGTGAAAGAAAAATAAAATAAAGGAAGTGTGAGGCGTGGGAATTGAACCCACAACCTCAAGGCTACGAAGAAGAAAGGGAAAATAAAGGAAAATAAATTGACTTTGTGGGGGTTCGATTCCAAAACCTCAATGCCAACGCTTTGATAAGTCAATATTTAAATGAAAATAAAATAAGGAGGCTGTGGGGGTTAAAATACACAACCTATGAGTCCCTAGAGAAATAAAGAAAAATAAAGAGTGGTTGTGGGGGTTTGATCCCACAACCTTCTGGTTCATGCGAAATGAACAAGAAAAATAGATAGGAAAATAGAAGAGGGTTGTGGGGGTTCGAACCCACAACCCCTCCGCCAAGGGAGAGATTTCCTAAAGAAAAGGAACTAAAAATAAATGTTAATGTTGGGGATCAATCGAGGGTCCTAATGTCATGAGAAATAAAATTTAAATCAAGGAAAAATGTAAGTGTTATTCAAGGGATTCGAACTTGGGTTCCTTGCACAAATTTCCGTATTGATACATATGTCATACGTGAATTAAATGTTCAAGAGTAATGCCACCTACTTAGATCAAATGAAGATCTTGGCATACGTAGAAGATACATAAGTTTTTTACTACATACTCTTAGGAAGATATGAGTCACTTAACGAACTATGAATGAAGCCTCATGGTATGTATTTGTAGACCCATAAGTATTTCATATGTTTAAATATAACTGAACCTAAGATGTATGTAATGAAATGAAATGGCCAAGTGCATTGTCAAACGATGAAACGATTATTATGCAATGAAATGATGATACCCTAGAAGGGTTAAGTAAGAGTGTGAAACATACAAATGGGCAAATGCATTGGCATATGCTGAAATGAACATTAAAAGGGGTGAGTAATTATGAAGATAAAATGTGGTAATGTTCATGAATGTGGTGACAACATAATAAGAGGATAATGTAAAAGATAATAGCAATCTCAAATGATCCTAAGTAAATGTTACGAAAACGTACTTACCTTTGATAGTGTAAAGTTAATGAAGATACCAGTCTCTATGAACACTCTAATGAAAGTACTGAGATTAACACACTTAATACTAATGATAGGATGAGAAATCATCTATTGATCTATGATGTCCTCATACTAGAAGCCAACTTCTATGATTTATGAGTTGAATGTAATAGAACATTATACTGAGCACGAATAGACTAGCTATGAGTGGTAATGCCTTCTTTCAGGAAGAGCGGAGGTTCACGAAAATCTCATGAGATGAGACTGTTCGGCATGAAGGGTATGGGTCTCCTTATATCTCCTAGTCTTTGAACCTATATTGCCAATATAGGGATCTGGCGGGGTTAAATTCCCATGTACGCTAGCATGTTTTGGGAATCTTTTACGGTAATTCCTCAACTTTTCGATGTGGGGGAGACACTGAATTTCATGATGCTCACATGATATATGTTGGTTAATGTTAAAGTTCCCAATGAATGAATGAGGCCATCCCCAAATGATGCACATAACGAAATGAAAGATACCAAAGGTGTTAGGAAAGGTTAATCAAGAGATGAGCTAGAGTCAAGTAATGACACTTGGTTATTCTTCATCATTGCACAAAAAATCGTTGAAAGTCTTAAGCTACATCCTAGGTGTAAATGGTGTTCACATTAGCCTATGAACGAAATGGAATACGTGTGAATGAATGGAGCAGACTCTGTGTTTGTTAATGAAGACTCCCTAATTGAGGTCTCCTACGTTGAGCCCTCAATTTGGAATGTCTTAATGTCAAGTCCATGATTCCTAGGTCTCATGGCATATGAATGAATGCTATAAAAGATTTAATGTGCTATATGAAATCTGATATGTGCTATGTTTAAGATGTTTTGTGCTAGATGCAATATGATATGTGCTATGTGTAAGATGTTATGTGATGTGTGCAATATGATAAGTATTATGATGCATGTAACTCTCATTGAATGACTTTCCTAGTTCAAATTTGAAAAGCTCGCTGAATCACGTATTCTAAATTTGAAAAGCTCAGTGACTATGCTAATCAAAAATTTGGAAAGCTCACTGACTTTCCTAATCCAAATTTGGCAAGTCCAGTTGCTTGACTTTCCATAATCATGTTGTTAGTAGAAAGATATTCTTATTCATTCTTGTTCTTTGTGTGTTCTTGTATATACCCATACTAGTACAAGTGTGTACTATCCCATATAAGTCTATATTTGTAGGTGAAGGCATAGGTGAACGCTAGAGTTTACAGGTTGACGTGCAGCTATTCGGACGTTGCGCTTTCATCCGGACATGGTAGGCCCTCATGCCTTGGAGGATGTCTTTCGTGATTATATAGTTTGGATATAGGATTTAGATAGTGGAGAATGTTGCACTAGTGTTTCTTTCCGTTTTTATTCAAGACTTTGTATTGGTGCGGTTTTGGCAAAAATACTTATTATGCAATTATGAACTGTTTTTTTCATTTGATTATCTCTATATTAGATGGTTAAATTGTGAACGCCTATGATGTACAGTTCAAAATCTTTATCATGAAATAAGAATTCAAATTTTTTAAATTTTATGCTAAAATTAACCTAGATGAAGTGAGAATGACGTATGTAGGCTTTTTTGCGACCTCTGAGAGGTCAACGACGCCGGTCTCGTCTGGGGTCTAGGTTTTGGTCGTGACAGAACACCAACTTTATGCAAAAGTTAGTAAGAGTGAATTTTAGTTGAGTTTTATTGATATTCTTGTCCATGTTATCTCTTCTGAGATTTTAGAGGTTGATCCGAAAAAGATAAATATGGATACATTACTTGTATAGTGTGCATGTTCATCTGTTTACAATCCATAAAAGTCTTCAATATAAGTACTAAAACTTTTGAAGGATTACGACATGAGTGTCCTTTACCACCCCTACAAGGCGAACGTGGTTGCAGATGCTTTGAGTTGTATGACTATGGGCAATGTGTCTCATATGGAAGAAGAGAACAAAGAACTTGTTAAACATGCTCGTAGGTTTGCTCGTTCAGGTATGCGGTTAGAAGATTCTCCAAATAGTGGTTTCATGGTCCATCATAACTCCGATTAATCATTTGTGGTTGAGGTGAAATCTAACAAACAGCTTGATCCTCTCTTTATGGAGTTGAAGGAACCGGTACTTAGTATGCTCAATGAGTCATTCTCCCGAGGGGATGATGTTTTTAGCTATCAAGGGATAATATGTATACCAAATGTTGTGGATTTGAGTAATCAAATTCTAGAACAAGCCCATGGTTCCCGTTATTCTATTCATCTCTGTGCTGCCAAAACGTATAATGACCTTATAGAGGAATTTTGGCGCGGTGGTTTAAAAAGTGACATATTATAGTTTATAAGTAGGTGTCCAAATTACTAACACGTTAAAGATGAGCATCTTCGACCGGGCTGTTTAACCCAAATCATGGATGTTCCTACATGGAAGTTAGAAGCCATCAATATGGACTTTGTTGTAGGTTTTCCTTGAACACGGAGGCAAAATGATTCCATATGGCTTATTGTTGATAAGTTTACCAAATCTTCCCACTTTATTCCTATTAGCTCTAGTTATACCGCCGAAGATTATGCAATAATCTACATTATGGATATTGTGAGTATTCATGGGATTTTTTTCTCATCATTTCGAACAGAGTTCCTTAATTAACTTCATGTTTTTGGAAAACTTCCCAAAAGGGTTTAGGTACTCAAGTAAAACTTAGCACCGCTTTTCGTCCTCAAACGGATGGGAAAGTGGAACATACCATTCATACCCTTGAAGATATGTTAAGTGCATGTGTTACTGATTTAAAAGGAAGTTTGGATGATCACCTACTATTCATTGGGTTCTCCTACAAAAGTAGTTTCAATTGAAGCATCTCCATTTTACCTTTTGAAGCTCTTTATGGTAGAAGATGTAGGTCTTTGATTTTATTGTCTGAGGTTTGTGAGTCATCACTCCTTTAGAGAAAATTCGAGTCATTAGAGATAGATTGAAGACAACCTATAGTCGGCAAATGACTTATGCTGACAATAGGAAAACGTGTCTTGATATTTAAATAGGTTATCATTTATATTTGAAGATTTCAGCTATGAAAGGGGTAATGAGATTTCGTAAAAGCGTGAAGTTAAGTCCCCGATATTTTGATCCTTATGAGGTTCTACAACGAATTGGAAAAGTTTCTTATGAGATGAAACTACCTAATTAACTAGCTTCAGTTCATCCGTTGTTTCATGTTTCTATGCTCAAGAAATGCATAGGCGAACCGGTGTCTATTCTGCTTGTTGAAGATTTAAGGATAGATGAGGACCTACCTTATGAAGCGGTTCCGGTTTAAATCCTAGATCGCCAGTTTAAAATGATGAGGAACAAATATTTTTCCTCCGTAAAAGTTCTATGGAGGAACCATCTTGTTGAAGGTGTAACATGGGTGACCGAAGCCGACAAGATGTATCACTACCCTCATCTCTTTATTCCTTGAGGTAAGACAGTCCTCCTAATAAGTCAAATAATAAACAAATATGAAATTGATTTTTCTAAATCGGTGCATGTTTTGGAAAATGTTGTACCATATTGAGTTTTAACAAAATGTCTTCATCTTCTATTCTTTCACTTACATGAAATATTTATGCATGTTATTTTCTTGATATTTTGCTGTTTTGTTGTTTTCTTGAAAAAAATGATTGCATGGTAACTCTTTGATGTTTTTTGAGCTTATGTTGATGTTGAGAAGGAAATTCTTCGTTATGTGTCATAAAATGTTAAGCTCTGAAATATTTTGTATCATGAATTGAGTTGCTATGTGAAATGTTGTGATATGTGTTTAAAGGAGTTGTGAAGTACACCATGAGCCTTTACTTCGTATGATTTTATGTTGTTGTTGGTTGGGCTGCTAGTATTGAGTCTATCCTTACCCTCCAAACGATTTTAGTGTCAGTCGGGAACTAATGTTCAAAAGGGGGGATAATGTAACACTTCCGAATTTCAATGACTTAGACTGGATATTAGACTATTTAAATTGATTAAATGATGTTTTCATACCTATATTAATGTAATGAACTCAATTATAAAAGCTTAGGGTAAAAAACGACAAAGAATGGCCTTGATGTCCAGAAACTAGCTAATTTGAAGTAGTTGACGTCCCTATATTTGGTGAAGGTTTAGGAGTGTCAAATGGAAGTACAAAGTTGTAAAAAAACATTAAATAGGTAGTATGTACTACAAATGAACCAATATTCTAGTAATGAACCCCAAGGAATGCCCGAACGATCCTTGAGGAGGACCGATTATGGGCGAGCAGGCTGTCAAAGTAGCCAACGTGCAGCGTAGACGTGGAGGCCCAAAAGTTGCCTTCAAACGCAGAGCCTACACGAGTCTTTCTTTCTAACTCATATTTTCAAAAATAAATGTGAAATTTACGCCGCGACGCACAAAAACTTCCTAAATTTGTCGCGTAATTTTAATGTAAATTTAACTTTAGAAAAACACCCATTTTAGTTAGGGGTATTTTGGGTATCTTAGGGGACGAGTTTATAATGATTTTGGGTCAGTTTTAGACAATTTTCACGCACTTCAGATAAGATTAAACAAGTCCCTCTCATCTCTCTCAAAAACACTCTTTTCGAATTCCATAGAAGAATAAGAAAAACATAAAGAAGAAGACAAAGACTTCAAGATTTTCATTCGAAATTCGTGGAATATTTATCAATATGGTATGAGTTATGCACTCTTGGGATTCCTCTACCCAAATGGTCCTTCCAAAGATTATTTTGAAGAATTCAACTCCTAGCAGTTTTAGTCTACAAACGGGTTTTCTTCCTAACTCAACATTTATGACTAATGATGAAAAATAACAATTTTCTATGGTTAATTAATTATGTATTTTTTGGGTAATTGGTTTGTAATGTTTGATTTTCGTGTGAAACATGTTCTTTCTTTAAATAATTGTTTTAATTGCGTTACATCTATTACTTGATAACATGTAAACGTCGGGATTTAAACTATAGCTTGAATGAACTATTAAATGATCTTTTTTCTAACCCTTAACTACAAATTGGCGTTGTATATGACCTTAAGGGATGGTGTTGGTTATGTTATTGAGCATTTTACTAAGTTGTTGGATGATTGTTGTAAATTTAACGTAAGATCTTGATGAAGGTTCTTTAAAGCAATAGATAAGTCTTATACAGTCATGATTTCACTATTATGTTGATGTTGGCCTATGATTTATGTAGCTATGAATTGAAGTATGGATAATTTTGCTATGCATATATGTTTTCCTACAAGTACGTTAAATGTGGGATTATGGTAAGTATATGATAATTTTAGTTGGTGATATTTATCTTGTATGTCTTACACGTTATGATTATGACATGTTAATCCCACAAATATAGGTTTTGATGAAAGGAAATTGTCATCCTTAACCTAAAGATCTTACGATCATGTTTATATAAGGAGTTAATATCCTATGACCTATAATAAGATGTACGAATAAATGATGACTTAAAGGTTATTTACAAAGGGACTTTAGCTTACCATCGATGAACTACATATGAGAGTTGTCCCTTCTCTAGTTGGAAATAGGTTCACAATGAATCTCATGAGATAACGGTTGCGATGTAATGTGGAACTATAGTTCTCTAATATTCTCCTATTTTTTGAACTATGTTCCTACCATAGGAATACTAGCTAGTGGATCCACGTAGAATGCAATGTTCATGTTTCGGTTCTACATTGGCAAGTACACCACCTTCTTGTAAGACCCCAAAAATTATCTAGGTTAACTAGAGAATAAAATTTGGTATTGATGTTCTAATGTCCTCAATATTTCTAATACATTGTGTATAGGTAGTAGCTAAAGTATTAGATGTGTTGGAAGTGAAACGTCAAGGGACGACTAAGATGTTGGACGACTAAGTCCCCTATATGTCTAAAATGTAGTTCTATGTGTTTATGAGTGTTTCATGGTTTTTTACGGTTCTTAATTTAGTTAATATAGAATTTATAGGCAGTGGTTAATGTTTCATGATGTTTGGAGGTCAAACGACCAAGAACGAACATGATGTTCGAAATATATGCTTTGAGTCGACCTTGTAGGTCTAGGCAAGTTTCATCTTGTTTTACTTGTCCATTTTTGATGAAATTCATGTGAGAGGCGTTAAAATTTTAGACGATTGTTTGGGTTGTAAACGGCCGTGAAATTATCCCCAAGGACCATCTAAGGTTCCTTGAGAAAGGACCCAAATTAGTGTGCATGCATTCCCAGGCAGACCTTGGTGATGGAGCAGTCAATGGCTAGCTGTGGATGTGTCGCCCCGTCAAAGGGTCACGTCATGAGGGACTTATACAAGGGTTAATAGAGGAATCTTTTCCAGATACATTCGTCACCGGTGGAGGCCTGTGATGGCCCGTCGAGGTGGTGACGCCCCGTCAAGTGCAGGCGTTGCACGACCTACCTTTCTGCTCATGTGTTGTTGTCCACTGAAGCGTGAATTAGTAAATTCACTACACTTCTACATTAAGTCATGGACGGTTTATTGAGGGTCTTTTGGGTATTTTAGTAAGATATATAAAGGGTAATCACATGGAAGACCTCATTCTTCAAAAATCATAAACCCAAAACTCTTAGAAAATACTCCAAAACATCAATTGAAGTCCAACTTGAAGAGGCATCTTGGTGAGGGGTTTTTTGTGTAGAAATCACTCATCAATGTGAATAGTTAACATCCTTGATGGATATCATTGTAACCTTGAAACTCATTTTATCAAGGAGCCCAATTCTCAACATGTTTTCGATGTTTTTTAAAGTGAATTGTACAATTTCATGATTCTACCATGGGTTCATGCATAAATGATTTCTAAACATTTAATTATGATATAATTGATATTATATTGATGATTTCAATCTAAATTACCTATGAACCCTAGTAAATTGATGAACCCTAGCTTCAGACTATAATGTGGGTTATTTGATATTAAGTTAATATTGTTGAATTGTTATGTAGTTTCTTATGGTCTATCTAATGATAGAATAATTTTATTTAATTGTTATATAATTTATACTATATTGGTAAACCTATATTGAATTGATAGAGATTTCATTGGATTTTATGATTATTGCTTGATTGTTGGTTATGGCCTTGGTTAAGGGCCTTGTGATGTTTAATTGGACGATTTAACATTGAATAAATGTGTGAATAATGGAATCAAGGTATGTGCCGTATTTATTTAGTTTGATATTAATTATACTTTGGTTCGATTGTGATTGGTATGGTCCACATATGGTGGCGGTGTTGTCTGGTTTTACTTGTAATTGAGTGGCCTTGTCGGTGTTAGTTTGTTCAATATGACGAGCATGCCCTTATTGGAAACTACATGAAGTTATGTGGATATTTGTGTAGTTTGATTATGTGAATCATGATGTTATCTATTTATATGTGAAGTTATATAGTCATATATGTATTCTTCTAGTTATGCTTCCTTAAGTGATCATGTTAGATTTTGACTGGATATTATGAATATAATGTAAGGTTAAGTCTTGGTTATTTCTATTTTACTTTATGAGTCTATGTGGAGTATATTAATGATGTTAATATGTTATATAGGATGACTTGAAGATCTTAGGTTCTTTTAGAGGTGTTTCTAGAATGACTTGTATTATGTGTTAAAAGTTAAATATGTGATGTTTTGTCTTGATTGACTTGTATATGTTGCTTGACGTATATATGATTATGAATATGCGATGTCTTGATTTAGAGTGTTAGATATCTTAGTATTGAATGTATGAATGACATGTGTATTTAAAATATGTTATGAAAGTCTCTTATGTGTAAACCATGTCTTAGGGGTAAGGTTAAGAATGATTGAAGTGTAAGCCGTAATGGTATCCTTCAAAGTAAAGGAATGATGGACTTAAGGTTAGTTGGCTGGAACAACATCATATTAGTCCTTAGGGAAGTCATCATGAGATTCTTGTCGCCATTGTGAGGTATCCCTAGTGGACCTTCCTTGGTAGGGTAAATGTGATTGGGTTATGAAATAGTTATGGAACCCTTTTATGTGAACCTAATGTATGAAATACTGTATGAGAACGAAGGCTAGCACAGAGTAAGTATGGTAAGTGAAAGTAGTTCTATTTAAGTATTAGACTAGAATACAAAAAAGCCCTTCATATTCCATAATAATGTGCATTCATGGGATGTGTCCAAGTTCTACCATTGGCAAGTACAACAACCTCATTGGAGTAGGATAGAACTCCAGATTTCCATGTCTCTCTATCATGGTCTATGTCGGTTGTTGCCTATTCTCTTCATATGGAATACCTATTAGTATTTGAGGAGTTTATGGAGTTTAGATGGTTCTGTGGGACACTATCTATACATTGCACAATAGACTTTGAAGGTGTTATTTGGAGTTCCTAGGTCTTGTTCAACACCATTATTTGAATGTCTTTTATGTGATGTGTGAGTCTTAATGAACTAATGAACTAATGAATTATGTTAAGGAGTATGTAAATAAAGAAGTACCTAATCTAAAGTGACTTAAGGAGTTTTTAACTAAAGTGTTTAAGAGGAAATAAGGGATGATCTCTTCATGTCTTATCTTTGGAAGTCTTGAGTACGACTGTAGTTAGTGAAGTTGGTTAATATTGTGGACATGATCTAAGCCTTAGGTAGTCTTAAGGAATATTTAGGTTAACTTGATAAGGTCACTATAGACGTTATCTTCGTGATTTATTTTAGTAGGTATTTTGATACCCTTTGGGAATTGAATGTCATATCATCTATATGTTGGTGATTTTTGTTAGTATGATTCTATCTAAGGGAGTCTATTGGATCTCTTAAGTTTGTGTGTAAGGGATTGTAAGGGCAAACGCTTCACAACTCACTCGAGTGAGACTTAGAGTTCACCTATGGTAGAATAATTTTACCATGATGTTTATGATTGCTTTGTAAGTATGTATGTGAATCATTAAAAGTAATCTTAAGGGTCGTTTAGGAACATCTATAGAGGGTTTATGGACGGTATCTCTTTGTGTGACATAAGGGAATCTTAGTATTAATTAAGTGAGGAAATTACATGCTATAAGTATCTTATGTGTTTCTAAATTCATGTATTATGTTATTATGATTATAATGTCATTTTAAATGAAAAGATGCATATTTCCAATAAATTATGTTTTCTTGATTTTTATGCATAAGCCATAGTTAGTACATGTGGTTGTACTAACTCCGTGCTTTTATCTATATAGTGCTTGGTAGGTGAGGTGCTTTGAGAAGTGAAGACTAGGACTTAGAAGAACGTTCAAGAAAAGTTGAAGTATGTCCTCACTTTACTCGGGGGCATATATATACATCTTTTATGTTTTCATTCAATGTATTGTAATAGACTAAGTATTTTTATATTCGTATTTTGATGTATGGGCCGTGTCCCAAGTATTCCTGTGTGTTAAGATGATGTGATTGAGACTTAGTATTTCCTATTACTTTTTATGGAAGAGATTTTGAAGATTATATTATGTTTTGGGAAAATTTTTAATTCCGCACTATTTTTCACTATGTATATGCAATGAATGATTTGAAAGAGGCTTGTCTAAGAACTTCGAGAGTTTGACGATGCCATCCAACAATCAAAGATTGTGCCATAACTTCTATGAAAGGGTTTCGTGTTGTGAAAAAGCTTGGTATTAGAGCATTGGATGGTGAATGGAGTTTTAGGAATCAATAAATCTCATTAAGTCACGTCTAGAAGTGTCTTGACCATCCGTGTAAGTCGCGACACATCTATGGGCGAGAGGCTATAAGATGATAGAGTTTTCCTTCATTTCCACTCCTATGTCGTGCGGTAGAGTAAATGTTAAGATTATCCTTCTTATGAGTTTACTTTTGTTTTATACGAGATGAATACTAGAAGGATGGTCGCTAAAAGGTTTGAAGAGGAAAGGGTGAATTAGGAGGGTAAGAAAGTTGAGCCTAGTGATCCAAAGGAAGATGATCTGACTAAAATGCGTTTCTATGCACTCTGGACTAGAGGTAAGAACATGAGTGAGTGTGTTGATGATTTTGGTAAGTTCACCTTATTTTGTTAAGATATGAGTTCCTTCTATGTGGAAGAGTATGGTTTGTGGATAGGATAGAAGTCGTTGAATTGATACTTGTGTATGATGTTTAAGAGTTTGCTTGAAATTAAATTTCATTTAATTCTCACATTGTGTGTTCTATGAAGCCATGATTATGTTGTAATACGTGTTTATATGATGTTTCTTTGCATGTTAGCATGTTTAAATCATCAATTGTTCAAAATGTGGATTTTTTTAAAACTGCGTAAAACAAATCACTGTTTCCTTAAAAAACTGCATGTTGTCATATTTTTGAGAAAATGACTAATTTATTTTTTTCCTAAAGCAATTTAATGTGTTTAGAACTAATGTATATGAGTATGATATTTAATATAAAATTATTTTTTACTATTTGGAATTAAGAATGTGAGTTTTGTAGCATAATGAGTTATATATTTGTTTTCTAGTTTCTCGTTATTTTGTGAATATCTTGTCTATGTGAAATTTATGTTTTCTTGTGATTATGTGTTGCATGGAATTGTTATTATTTACTAGTTTAGTCTCTAATCTTTGAAGTTTTCGGAGAGTGGCAAGTGTCATTCGAGGACAAATGTTATCCAAGTGGGGGAGATTGTAAGACCCCAAAAATGACCTTGGTTAACTAGAGACTAACATGGTCTTAATGATGTTCTAATGTCATAAATATGTCTAATATGTGGTGTATAAGAAGTAGATAAAGTATTAGAGGTGTTGGATGTCAAACGTCAAGGGACGACTAAGATGTTCGACGACTAAGTCACCTAAATGTCTAAAATGTGGTTCTATGTGTTTATATTTGTTTCATGGTGTTTTAAGTTTCTTAACTAAGTTCATATAGAATTTATAGGCAGTGGTTAAATTTTCGTGATGTTTGGAAGTCAAATGACCAATAACGTCCATAACGTTCGCAAGATATGCTATGAGTCGACCTTGTACGTCTAGGGGAGTTTCATAAATTTTTAAGTGTTTGTTTTAGATGAAATTCATGTGAGAGTCTTTAATGATATTGACGATCGTATTTGGGCTTGAAACTTCCATGAAGTTATCCCCAAGGACAATCAAAGGGTCCTTGGGGAAGGACCCCAAATTAGTGTGCAGGCTGTCCCAGGCAAACCTTGGCGACGGAGCAGTCAACGGCAAGTCGTGGCTGTGACACCCCGTCAAAGGGTCCCCTTGTGTGGAAATAACCAAGGGTTAATATAGGAAGCTTGGAAAGCTACTATTGCCACCGACGGAGTCCATTGACGGCCCGTCGAGGCGGTGATGCCCCGTCAAGGCCAGTCGTCGCACGACCTACCTTTCTGCGCAGGTGATGTTGTCCACTTAGGGGTGAATTGGGAAATTTACTCCACTTCTAAATTAAGTTATGGACGGTTTATTACGGGCCTTCTTCGGTTTTTTCATTAAATATATAATGGGAAATCAAATGGAAATCTCATTCGGCAAAAATAATAAACCCAAAACTCTTAGAAAATACTCCAAAATCTCCATGGAATACCTACTTGAAGAGGCAGCTTGGTGAGGGTTTTTGTGTCATAATTATTCATCAAAGTGAAGAATTATTATACTTGAGTTATGGCTTTTTATCTTTGAAACTCGTTTCATCAAGGAGCCCAATTCTCAACATGTTTTCAAGGTTTTCTAAAGTGAATTGTACAATTTCATGATTCTACCATGGGTTCTTGCATAAATGATTTCTAAACATTGAATTATGATATAATTAATATTTTATTGATGATTTCAATCTAAATTAGCTATGAACCAATGTAAATTGATGAACCCTAGTTTATGAATATAATGTGGGTTACTTGATATTAAGTTAATATTGTTTAATTGTTATGTAGTTTCTTATGGTCTTTCTAATGATATAAGAATTGTATTCAATTGTTACATAATTGATCCTATATTGGTTAACCTAGATTTAATTGATAGAAATTTCATTGGATTTAATGATTATTGCTTGAATTGTTGGTTATGGCCTTGGGTAAGGGTCTTGTGTTGTTGAATTGGACGATTTAGCATTAAATTGAAGTGTGAATTAGAGAATGAAGGTATGCTGCCCGTATTAATTTAATTTGATATTAATTATACTTCGATTCAATTGTGATTGGTATGATCCACATATGGTGGCGGTGTTATCTGTTTTACTTGCAATTTATGTGGCCTTGTCGGCATTACTTTGTGCAATATGATAATCATGGACTTATTGCCAATTACATGAAGTTATGTGGCTATTAGTGTATTTTGATTATGTTAAGCATGATGTTATCCATCTACATGTGAAGTTATATAGTCATATATGTATTCTTCTAGTTTTGCTGCCTTAAATGATTATGTTAGACTTTGACTAGACATTATGAGTACAGTGTTAGGTTAAGTCTTGGTTATTTTTATTTGATTTTATGAGTCTATGTTGATTACATTAATGAGGTCAAGATGATATATAGGATGACTTGAAGATGTTAGGTTGTCTTAGTGGTGTTTCTAGAATGACTTGTATTATGTGTTAAAAGTGAAGTATGTGATGTCTTGTCTTGATTGACCTGTATATCTTACTCTATGTATATATGATTATGAATATGCAATGGATTGATTTAGAGTGTTAGAGATCTTAGTATTGAATGTATGAATGTCATGTGAATTTAAAAGATGTTATGAGAGTCTCTTATGTGCAAACCTTGACTTAGAGGTAAGTTGAAGAATGATTGAAGTGTAAGCCGTAATGGTATCCTTCAAGGTAAAGGAATGATGGACTTAAGATTAGTTTGATGAAACAAAATCATATTAATCCCTACAAAGTCATCATGAGCTTCTTGTCGCCATTTTAAGGTAGCCATAATGGACCTTCTTTTGTTGGGTAAATGTGATTGGGTTATGAAATAGTAATGGAACCCTTTTATGTGAACCTAATGTATGAATTACCCTATGAGAATAAAGGCTAGCACCGAGTGAGTATTGTAAAGGAAAGTAGTTCTAGTTAAGTATGAGACTAGAATACAAAGAATCCCTTCATATTCTTTAACTATGTGCCTACATGGGATGCGTCCAAGTTCTACCATTGGCAGGTAGAACAACCTAATCGGAGTAGGATAGAACTCCTGATTCCATGTCGTGCTATCATGGTCTATGTAGGTTATTACCTATTATCATCATATGGAATACCTATTAGCATTTGAGAAGTTTATGGAGTTTAGGTAGTGGTGTGGGATGCTATCTCTACATTGCACAATAGACATTAAAGTTGTTATTTGGTGTTCGTAGGTCTTGTTCTACACCATTATCTGAATGTCCTTTATGTTATGAATTAGTATTAATTAACTAATGAACTAATGAATTACGTTAAGGAGTAAGTAAATAAATAAGTACCTTATCTATAGTGACTTAAGGATTTCCTAACTAAAAAGTGAAAAAGGGCATATTGGATGATCTCTTCATGTCTTATCTTTAGAAGTCTTGATTATGACACTCGTTAAGGAAGTTGGTTTATTTTGTGGACATGATATAAACCTTAGGTAGTCTTAAGGGATATTTAGGTTTTCATGAAGAGGTCCTATGGACGTTATCTTCTTGATTTATTTAAGTAAGTCTTTTGATAGTCTTAGGGAATAAAATTTCATATAATCTATGTGTTTGTTATTTATTTCAGCATGATTTTTTCTTAGGGAGTCTATTGGATCTCTTAAGGGTGTGTGTAAGGTATTGTATGGGCGGTCGGTTCACAACTCACTCAAGTGAGACTTAGATTTCACCTTTGTTAGAAGAATCTTACCTTAATGTTTATGATTGCTTTGTAAGTATATATGTGATTATTAAAGGTAATCTTAAGGGTCGTCTAGGCACATCGAGAGACGGTGTATGGGTTGTCTCTCTTTGTGTGTCTTAAGGAAATCTTAGGATCACATTGAGTGAGAAAATTGCATGCTAGAAGTATCTTATGTGTTTCTAAATTAATTTATGATGTTATTATGATTATAATATCATTTTAAATTAAAAGATGCATATTTCAAATAAAGTCAGTTTTCAGGATTTTTATGCATAAGCCATACTTAGTACATGTGGTTGTACTAAGTCCATGCTTTTATCTATATAGTTCTTGGTAGGTGTGGTGCTTTAAGAAGTGAAGACTTGGACTTAGAAGATCGTTCAAGAGAAGTTGAAGTATGTACTCACTTGACTCAAGGGCATATATGTGTCTTGTATGTTTTCATTCAAAGTATTGTAATAGACTAATATTTCTATATTCGTATTTTTGCAGTATGAGCCTTGTCCCATGTATTCTTGTGTATTAATATGATGAGATTGAGACTTAGTATTTCCTATTACTTTTCACAAAAAGAGATTTTAATGACTATATTATGTTTTGTGAAAAGTTTAATTCCGCACTACTTTTCACTATTTATATGCAATGAATGATATAAAAGTGGCTTGTCTAAGAACTATGAGAGTTCGATGACGCTGTTCCAAAATGCCAGATTGTTTCCTAACATCTAAGGTGTCTTTTCGGTTTGTGACACTTTTTTCTATGTAGGGTTTCATTACACCGGATTCCATATTTATCTCACAAAGTGTAATGTATATTAAGGAGATTGTTCCATCAAGTAAAATTAATGAAATGAAAATGGACATTTATTAGGATGACTTAACGAGTCTACTTAGTATAGGTAAGGTTATGAGACTCTACCTAGACATTGCACAAGTTGACTCTAAGAGAATCCCTAGGAAATTATTCTATTTACTATGATAACATTAAAGGTTTAATGCTTATAATATATGATGTTACTATTATATGTTGTTTGTTACGTTTATGAACTTGTTATTGGCCTATATTGCTATATGTGGTGATGACTACCTATGATATATGTTGTATGAAGAAAAGATTTACTTATGATCTCCTATCTTGTTTACTTGATTATGTGGGATTATGGGTCTTCACATGATCATTTCACTTTTAGGCTTGGGATGGAATCATTGGTAAGTGTCTATTATGTTATGTTATTTGATCGCATGAACAAGAAATGTTAATATTATTTTATGATGTTAGGTCTTTGGTTATGATCATAATGTACGTTATTGTGATCCTCGTCTTGTATACGCTCTATTGTATGTGCATTAAAGTTTTTCAAATGACTCAACATGCTTTCTAATGAAATGGTACTTTTCATGCATTTCCTTAAATGTTGTGTGTATATACCAATACTTAGTACATTTGGCATACTAACCCCTCAATATATATAACTACAAATGTAGGGTCCAACTATTGAAGACTATGAAAGTCGAATAAAGAAGTTTGGAACTCTTTCTTCAAGTATTTGTAGGTCCTCATATTAATGGATGCTATCTTTTCATTGTTCTATCTTATGGAGATTTTATGATTTTAAAGGGATACTCTTTACTTTGTTTTATCATTGGATTCTATTGTAGTAAGACCTATATAGTGTATTATCTTTGTATTGGCTAATTCCAAGATTCTTATTCTTTAGATGGTTTTTATGTGAGACAACTTCTAGACTTTCGTATGTATGCTATGATGTTGTTATTAGAAAAGACATAGTAAGATTCTATGTGAGAGGTTTGAATATATCTTACTTAGTATTTGGAAAAGTTTTAAAGTTTTCCACATTTCTAACTGATGACATGTTATGACGAACAGTAAGGATTTGTTTGAGTCCTCTAAGAGGACAACGATGCTGGTCGCACTTGGGTGAGCTCCCCGGATGTGACGCACCCCCATGAAGTAACTGGCGTCATCATCCTCAAAGAGGATTAAGACTAGCCTCTTATCATTCATTCGAATATTCATAGGTTAAAAAGTGCGGAAAGTTAAATTTTTGCATCTATATCTAGTTCATGATGTTTACTTAGACCTCTCACTTCCACATAATATATTCATAGCACGTTTACTTAGAATCGTCGTATAAGAAGATTACATCGTCTTCTAATTTTATGCCACATATAGAGAAAGTATACCTTATAGTCTTAATAGGGACGTCTCATATTAAACCATCTTACTGGAATAGAACAATATGGGCAAATCGCTTACAAAAATGTATTAATGCAAAATAGGGCTTACAACAATATCTTGAACCAACAAGAATGAAATGAATCTCTTTGGACTCTAACAATGTATCATAGGTAGAGTGAGACAAAAGGCATCATCCTCGGATCTTGAGGACATAGCCACACTTGTAGAAATGATCCAAGCCTTCCTTCAAAGGTGGTCATGAACCCTTCATTGATAAAAACCTAAAAGTTTTGTGAAAAGGGAGGAATAGGGATTCGCACATCACTTGTACTAAGTATGGAAACATATGCACACACAACATGGAAATCATGCTAAAAAGGGAATGTTATGAAAACATTCCAAGTTGCTTTGAAAAGCCTTATGAAGAACACAAGAAAACATATAAGACAATAATCATATACTTCTTATGATATAATCGTATTCAACACAAGACAATCCTACTCTAGTTAAGCCAAGGGAACATGTTCGTAGAATAATAGAATTCATAGACAATAAAAGTGTAACATAATTTCATAACCACAAAGCATATTCATGAGTTCATAACATTACCACATAAGTAAAACCCTTATCCGTAACCCTTCACCAAGTCTACTAGTACAACGGTCAAGTGAAGACTCATAATCTTACTCATCCAAGAAAACCAGCCAAATGATCATGAATAATGTCCAACTTCACATATCATATGATTACAAGTATTGATCCTATCTTTTATCACTATACACCTTTAACATGAAGAATCAACATAATCATAAAATTCATATTATAAGTGCATAAAACATAAGAATCACTTTCTAGGATATCCCTCAAGGCCAACTAGTGCAAGGTATAGGTAATGTCCAAACCCCTACGTAAACTAAATCAAACCCCTTAAGACTACAAGTTAGAGTTCACTTTATTACTTCATTTTAATTTTGGGAACATCTTGCCTTAAGTTACATAGACCACATGATGTAATATGTTATCCGGTGTCCTTGTACCCTACACAATAATAAGGTGGACTACTTGCCAAATTAGTACAAAAATATGAACATAACATCTAGGTGGATTTACTAGCTAGTATTCCTATGGGGGCAACATAGTTCATGAAATAGGAGATGTATTTCGGGACACTTTTTATACTACATGAATTATAGGAGAGTAGCTCTTTAAATAGTCATAGTCATTTTCTCAATAGGAATCGCATGAGAACACCTTTCAGTATAATCCTTCACATTTAAAATTAGCACATTAACATAACTATAATATGATAATGCGCATAAGTACTTCTGTAATTCTCGGAAAGTCTAAAGCCTAAACTAGATCTTAACATGAGAGTTAAAGAGTTGTTACATTGTTTTAAGGTAAAATAAAAGTCATATAAGTCATTTTGTATGTTCTATAATATAGGTGTCAAGAAACGTTCATGACGTCCGAAAACAAGTTCAAGCGGTGCTAGTGTGCCTTAGCCTATTTGACAAGGTTGTGGGAGTCGTAATTTAATGGAATTTGGTAGTAAGGTGTATAAAATGTATTATATTTGGTTTATAGTAAAAAAATACATGTACGAACAACCAAGGACAAACCAAAGGGTCCTTGAGGAGGACCCTTGCATTGTGGGTATAAGTTGTCTAAGTGAATAGCCATCGATAAGGAGTAGTCTACGAGGGGTGGTCCAATCGATGGGGCGTCGATTACCACCGCCATTGGACACTTAGAAAATTTTTTATTAAGAGGTAAATGTGGCATGTCTCTGACAAAAATGAACGATTTGCAGCACGGAAAGGGCACTAGTCGTTGACTCACCTACGACCCGTAGGTCGGGGTCTCGTAGGTCAGGTCACTGTTTTGCTGCCATGTTTTAAGTTAGTCTAATTAATTAATTATTTAGGTGGTTAATGAATAATTTAGGGGTTAATGGAGGTCTAACTAAATTAGTTAGTGACTTATATAAAGACCCAATCCTAATTAAAGTAACCTAACTCTCATTTTTTCCAAAACCCAATTGCTCTTCCTTCTCTCTTCTTTGTATCTCTCCCTAATAAAATCCATTGTGTGATCATATTAAACCCATCTTTGGGTTGATTTGAATGTTTGATGGTAAAATCTTGGATGGTGGCTTTTGAAGGAGATAGGGTAATCTTTGTAATCTCAATCCGTTTATTCCAATTATGACTACTTCTATTTCGTGATGATGTTTTATTAAAGAATACCTTATGATGAGACTGATTAGGTTTTTTATTATGTAGAATTTCAATGTGTTGGTTTATAAATTATGAGTTTTTGGCTAAGATTTAATAATATAAGGGTGGTGATGACTTACCTATGTTCCTTATCATAATGAGAATATGTAAATGTTCTAACCTCACATGTCTGAATTTTAATGAAAGGAGAATACTCATACAATTCCTATTGAGCTAAGATGAAAACTATATAAAGGGTATACTTTAATACCTAAACTAAGTTATGATGATTAATGAATGAAATTTCAAAAGGGAATCTAGCTTAGCACCGAGTGAACTAGAAGTGAGGAGTGTGCCTTCGCACATACGGAAGGGATGATCACTAATGTACTCATGATATTGGAGACTATAAATCATGTAAAATAAAGAGGGTCCAAACTACATATCCTTGTTCTTAAACCAGTTTGGACCCTTAGAAATAATAGCTAGTGGATCAACCAAATGCTATGTTCATGTTTTGGTACTACCTTGGTAACTAGTCCGCCTTCTTTCGGTGTAAGGTTCCATTGACGGATTCCATATTATCTCATGTGGTCTATGTAGGTTAAGGCAAGATGATACCAAAAGTAAAATGAACAAATACAGTGAAATCTAACTTGAATTACCTAAGGAGTTTGACTTAGTCTAGGTAGGGGTATGAGACTCCACCTATACTTTGCACTCACTAGCCTTGTGGTAAGTCTTATGATTATATTATATGTCTTTTATGATCATAAAAAATATAAATGATATTTATATGTTGATCTTACATGTTAATGACACTATGTGATATTGGTTTCACTTATGAACATGTGTTTTGTCTTTGTTTCTAAAATATGATGATGTTAACTCTTAAAGAGAAGTATATGAAGTGGGCATTGCTTATAGTTCTTGTTGGTTTTACTTGGTTTAGTGAGGTTATGGGGTCTTACTTAATTTTTTAACGAGTGGACTTAATAGGGGTGTATCAATGAAAGTCTTGCTGAAGTTATGATGTGATGAACTCTTATACATGTTTGTTGATATTATAACTTGATGGTAGATTTATCTAGATTATGTGCTCATTTATTTTTATATGCATGTTGACTTGACTAGACTTGGTATTGTTTGTATTGTGATATACATTGTCTTTACTTAAGAAATATGTGCTTATTGACTTGTATATTTTCGTGAATATGCATAAGGTTTTTTAAAAGTAAATTAGCATGCATTAATGAAATTTTCCTTTTTAGCATTATTTCTATGTTGAATGTGCATAAGATTCAATACTTATTATAAGTGATGTTCTAACCATATTTCTTCCTTTTCCCCAAAAGTTTTAGGTTCCGGTCATTAAAGGATTTGTGACAACTTTGAAGGAAGGCTTGGATCCTTTCTCCAAGTGTGCGTATGTCCTCAAGTCCGAGGATTATGCCTTTTTATTACTCTAGCTATGATTCTTATTTATAGTCTAAAGACAATAATTTCATTCACGTTGTTTCAAAATATTATTGTAAGACCTATGTGACATTTCTACGATTGAGGAAGAGCTTATGCCCATGATGATTTCACTCTGTTTAGATGGTTTATATTATACATCATTTATAAGAATATATAATGTATTTTTTCTATATATGTCATAAAAGTTGAGGACTATATAATCTTCTTATACGAATGGTCTATGTATACTCGATATGAATATATTGTGTAAACGAGAGTCTAAATAAACCTCATAAATTAGTGTAGGTGAAATGTTTAAAATTTTCCGCATTTTTAACCTATAAATATAATGATGAATCCTACAAGGCAAGTCTTAGTCCTCTTCGAGCGCGATGATGTTGTTTATGTCCAGAGGGTATTTACGGGATATGTCAACTTCATAACCAACCTTATATAAATTCATCTTACGAATAATCTCATATTCATATAATAAAGTCATCTTAGTTTCTTCATCATACCAAACCCAGTTCATTAAATCACAAGAGAACATAATTGAACTTTATCACTAAGTACAAGCCATCATTATTGAAGTAAAGGGTTATAGATATCATGACTTACCCAATCTCCTGCAAAGGCCATCATCATGGTCTTACAATCAACCAAACAATTAAATCCAATAATATTTGTAAATACATAAATCAATAGTAATTACAATAATGAATTCAATTACACTACCACTCAATTCAAAACTACTTCATAACCTAGGGTTAGGGACTTGGGTCAATTTCATGATATATTCTACATGCTTTATTAACTAATACAGAACTAACACAATTGAATAATAATACGTCCTAATCTAAGAATTATAACCCAAAGTAACAATAGAAAAAACAGTTTAAAAGTTCAATTTCTAATTAGAAATAAACCCATATGAAATCACTTTTCTGAAAAACCAATTTTGGGAAGCCCCTTTAGGGAAAGGAATCCCAAAGGTGAAGTCCCATAACTTGTTAATTGTTGATGATTGATGGATAAAACAACCCTTCCTTCTTTCTTAATGAACTTGACCTCGCCCTTCAATGGATTTCTTTTTTTTGGGAGAGGGAAAGTAGAGAGAAGGAAGAACAATTTGGGTTTGGGAATTGAGAGTTATTAAGTGAGGTTTTAGACTTAGTGTAGGTTATATAGTTAATAAATTAATAAAATTAACCATCTACTTAAGACTAATTAAACCACTAATAAACTAAATTAATTAAATGACCTTAACTAATCTTCATAGGAAAGTCACCGCCCTAACCTATGAGACCTCGACGTACGGGCTGTAGGTCAGTTGACGGCCAAGACTCCTACCATTTTGTACAACCGTAGTTTTGGTGAGAGAGTTGTATTTTTAGACATTTCTTGCAATTGTCTATGTGTTAATAGATAGAGAGATGAACCTACACCACGTCGCCTGCAGTTCGTAGGTAGACACTTTCTACATGCCTCATTAGGCAGTTTCTGGTAAAATGCTAAGGTCGACTCAAAGGACCCCTAGGGTTGTCCTTCGGGAGTCGTACACAGAAGTTTCGATCTTAAACATCTTTAATATTTGTTAGATAATGTTTTACCAAATTTCATCAAATTCTAACTCCTAAAACCCTGTGAAATAGGCTAAGGCGTGCTAGCACCTTTTTGCACTATTCTTGGAATGTCGTGCACGTTCTTTGACGTTTTTACACGACTTCATGTGGTCTTCCCATGTTGCTCCCTTAACTAGGTAGTTCTTCCATAAAAATTTTACGGAAGAAACCTTCTTGTTCTTAAACTTCTTTACATGTGTATAAAGGATTTCACCCGAAACCTCCTTATAGGAGAGGTTCACTTATACACCTAGACCATCAATAGAAAGTGTGGACTCGGGATGACTAATGCAATGCTTAAGCATGGAGACATGGAAAATCGGATGAATCGAAACTAATTCTCTATGAATTGTCAATTCGTATGCAACCTTGCAAATCCTTTCTGAAATTTCACATGCACCCACATAACGAGAACAAAACATTCCTTTATTGCCAAATCTCACTACTCCTTTCAGGGGTAAGATTTTTAGATACACCTTATCACCCTCTTTAAATTCTATGACCCTTCTCCTATGGTTGGTATAAGACTTTTGTCGACTATAGGCTGTTTTCTACCAGTTCCTTATCATGTGAGCTTTCTCCAAAGTCTTGTAAATGAATTCGGGACCTAATTGTGAAGACTCTCCCATTTCAAACAATACAATTGGATAACTACATAGATATAGTTGAATGGTAACGATTATTATAAGAAAACTTAACCAAAGAAAAATGTTTATCCTAATTTCCCTTGAAATCAATTATACAAGCTCTAAGAATATCGTTTAGGGTTTGAATAGTACGCTCCACTTGACCATCTATTTGGGGATGAAAATTGCTGCTTAACTTTGGGTTTGTACCAAACCTTTTTTGGAATGATATCGAAAAACTAGGTCTGATTTGTGCACCCCTATCCAATATTATGGATAACGGAATACCATGGCGTCACACGATATTATCTTTGAAGATCCTGGCATAATCATCCTCGTAGTATGTGGAATTGACGAGTATAAAATGAGTTGATTTGGTAAATCCATCAACAACAACCCATATTGAGTCATGTCGCTTTTGTGTCCAAGGAAAACCTACCACGAAGACCATATTTATATATTCCCATTTCTTAGTGGGAACTTGTATTTCTTGAAGTAATTTACTTGGCTTTTGGTGCTCAAATTTCAGTTGTTGGTAATTTGGACATTTTGCAACAAATTACGCTATGTCCCTTTTTAAGTCTTCCCACAAAAACATTTCTTTAATGTCATTATATATCTTTGTAAAACTCGTTTTAATGGAATAACGTGAACCACAAGCTTTTTCACGAATCTGGTTTCTCAAGCCATTAACTTTGGGCACACACAACCTTCCTTGATACCTCAAGGCATCATCCACCCAAAGGAGAATGACTCATTAAACTTAAAAACAGCAAATTCCTTAAAATCCATCTCTGATTAATTAAGTTGTTGCTTAGACCACATCAAGCACCAAAGATGATTCAGAGTTAAGGTGGACCATAAAACTACCATTTGTAGAAAATTCCAATTTCACACCCACACGAACCAACCTATGCAAATATTTCATAAGGTCTTTCTTGGATTCTTCTACATGAGTCATACTACCCATGGTAATATGACTTAGATCATCTGCAACCACATTGGATTTGCCGAGGAGGTAGAGAACGCTCATGTGATAATCATTTGAAAATTCCAACCACCTTTCTTGTTTGAGATTTAACTCATTTTGTGTAAACACATATTGAAGACTATTGTGGTCGGATTCACATCAATGTGAAAACCATACAAATATGGGTACTAGGATTACTTCTCTTAACTTCATGACAAACCTGCAGGACGGACCGTCACAAGCTTTGTAACCCCACACTTGGTCAGACTTCCCTATGTTCCTTCAGCAGCTGCACTACGCTGCCACCTACGGACCGTCACAAGCACGACAGACTGTCATAAGCTCCATAGGTCGTCTATTATGCATTTCTTCGCTCAAAATCTCCGCATTCATCTTTTAGACAAATTTCCTGCAAAATAAAGAGAAACTTATAGAAAAATTAGCACAAAAAGGCTTTTGGACACACTAAACTTAAGGAAAAACTAATAATAATACTGTTAAACAACGGTATATAAACACCCTCAGCTTAAATTCGTTGTTTGTCCTCAAGCGACGCACTATGACTCAATAAAAAATGTTTGTACAATAGTATCCATGTTTTATCCTTTCCAATCATTTGGCTATCAATCCCGATTAATCTCATCAATTCTATGCACACTATCACTATTAGGCTTGAATTATGTGGGATGAGAGCATGACACAGACTCACCATGCACTAACACCTATCCTCTTCAATTTCTGACCGAGGTGCTAACAGTTCTGGTATTGCAACTATTGTCCTCAATTTAAAACAAAATCCTCATTTTTCACACAATGATTTCAGTTTGAGAATAAGGATTAATTTTCAATACTCAATCTAAGAACAAAGTCACACTCATTCATACCTATTTCCATAAGCTTGCCCTTATTTTCACTGCCTTAAGTTTGCTTTACAATCCATAGGTTCGCGGTAGGACTTTCTTAGCTTCTAACAAAGGCTCAGGGTCAGGTAGGGTATATTTAGGTATACTTTAGTGATTTTTTTCCGTCCTTGACATTTCGGCTAAACCTTCCACTTTCTATCATTTTATCTCGCCTAGTTTCTCATATTCTTTCACCTTGCTATTTTCTCTTCTTTCTTCATTTTTGTAATTGACACTCTTCTTTTCGTGCTTGTATTTCTTGTATATTTTTATTTTTCTTTACTTCTCTTTCAACAAATTCTTGAGTCACTTTACTTTTGTTCTTTCTCTCTCTTTGTTCTTTCAACCCCACTTTCCAGAACATTCTTCATAAAAGCCACCCTCAACTCATGGCTTTGCCATGAGTCAAGGTACACAATACCCAAAGTTGGTCTGGGCCATAAAGAAGGTTTTTTACTGCATTAGCCACCCTCAACTTATGCTTTTGGCATACGCTGAGGTGCACATGTCCAAGGAGGGACCATGGCCAACACATTATTCCCAGAAAAGATCTGTGGGGGTGAAAAAGAAAGGTCTAATTTAAGCTCAAACCATTTGGACCAAAGAAGGTTAAATTTCATTTGGTTTTCTTTTATTTAGGCTAAAAATGAGCTATATTGAATAAGGGCCTATGGTCCTTTCCTAATTGTCTATTATAGCTTACTTTTAGAAGGACTAACCTGGCAAGTTGTAGCTTAGTGCAAATAGTGGACTATTCAAATCTTCATGACACTCACTTGACATCTCATCACTGCACCAGATTATAAGAAACCTATTTCGAATTTTAGACTTAGGGTAATGCAACGGTATACCTCTATGTCATGCTTAGAGCCACACATTTCTCAGTTATTATGCCTAGTCATGCATCATTTTCCAATTTGTCTGGATATCATTTTAGCCATCATACTCAAGAATAAGACTATGTACAAAAAATATAGACGTGCCGGTTCAACAGAAAAAGTAATCAGTCTATCGGTGATTAACAACACAGGCAAGAAAATACCTAAAGACGATAGTGAATTGGGATACATAGACTTCACCCTAACACTTACTTTCCATTTACCCCACCCCCAACAAAAACTTGCAGTTGTCCCTAATGCATAAAAAAAATTAAATACAAAAGTGGTAGGTGAAGCAAACCTGTGGCGCGAAGCGCCATCGATTAGCAAGCTTATGGGTCTGGTTCCCCGGAACCCACATCTTCTGCAATTTGGACACCCTCAGTGGTTTCCTCAGCAACAACCGCACTATCAGTAGTGCCTCCTACTGAATCCACAATGCGGGAGCTAGACACCCCAGCCGCCAACTCTGATGCTCTCATCTGATACGCCCCCTCCTCAGCAAGTGAGGCTCTCCTCGCAACGTCCATCTCTCGGCGCTCCTTTTTCCGTGCTCGCGCCTCGTACTCTGCTAGATCCCTACGCCTCTTGGCATGCTCTCGAGGGGGAGGTGGTGCAATTTCAGAAGTAGCGAATAGGGCCGCCAACATTGTGTCTTAAGCAGGCTCGACAGAAGGGGCCTCAAACTCCGGCACCCTAGCCTCTAAGATCGTGTCAATATTTGTGCGAAGGCTGTCGACGGCAGCCTGAAGAGTCGACACATCTACCGGATGGGCTGGCCGAGCTAGCACCCTTAACTCAAAGACGTCAAAGCACTGGTGAACCTCAACAATCTTTCTCTCTATATAATGGACCATTTTCCACTCTAGGCGTTCTTTTGACTCAGTAATAGACTTGTGCATCCATGACTGGATATGATGCAGAAGTGTAGCCATTGCGCCTCTAATTTTGGACCCTAGCAAGGGGGACCAGCACCGGTAGAGGGGCTGTGCGAGAGGAGCTCGGGGCAGTGATACTACCCGGGATAGACTCGACCGTGGTAGTGTCAGTGGATGCCGCCTGCGTAGCCGTGCGGGCCAGGGCTACAGTATCAGCAATATCATTAGCAACTAGGGGCAGCTCTGGATGGGGCCCTCAGCGTGGATCCAACTCATGGGCCTCATCTTTAATGAGGCCGATGTCAACTGTGACCTGCGGGGTCTTGAGCTTATCTACGTGCCATATAGGCACACCTGTGGACCTGCAGAGAGAAAAGATCATGCACGGGAAAGGGTAAGTAGTAGTGACCTTGAAATCCCTCTCGTGCATGACTGCCTATAGAAGCCACGCGAAACCCACCTCGAACTCGGCTATCATCTTCTCTATGAACACTTCTTGATCCCATGTAACGATATTATCAGCGACTGTGGGGGAAAGGCAGTGGCGGACAATCAGCCACAAGAACTTCGTGGGGAAAGTGAGGTTGGCCTTCTTGTTGGCCCCCTTTGGCTCGGTCACCCAGTTGGCACCCTCTCCATCAACTGACAGGTGAAGGGCCATCCATCTCTTGGTGGTAACTCTCAGCGATGGCTCACGCAGGAACTGGCCATCTTTAACAATCTGTCATCGGTAGTCAAACTTGGCAGTGAGAGGGGTCCAAGTAGCATCAACACCCTCGCCGTATAGAAACCGGCGAATGGAAGGTAGGAAAATGTCAACCAGCACACCCCATACTCGAAACTGCTCTAGTGGATCCTGTTTTGCGGGGACAGCCCACCTATCTATCATTGATCGGAGAGTCGCTACGTAGGATTTGTATAACTCTCGGACCATTTCTTCATTATAACGTCCCAGCGTACGTGCTGTCCATGCCAGGCGATGCCTAGTGAAGAGATTGTGGATCTCAAGCATCGTCGGGAGACTCCCTGTAAGGACCCGCCGCTCCAAGGTGAGTTTTCGAGTCATAACTCCTTTGTAAGTCAGGAACTTGGCGTCGGAGTAGACTTGAAATTGACCGTCGACACACCACCGGTTGGGATGGTCAGTGGATAGGGTGGGGGACTAAGCTGGTGAACCTAATGTGGGTTCCAAATTTTTAGCCTCATCAGACGAGGCCGACGGTGCACCGGTGGCGGGTGCGGGAACCTCAACATAGCCGGAGGCTGACATTGACCACGATACTCTTAAGGAGCCAGACGCTCCTTCTTCATTTGTGGCTGACCTAGAGGGTGTGCCGGTCAGTATGCGCTCCTCATCAGACTGGGAGGCAGTGACTACGCTAGACGCCACCTTTTTGTGTGTAGCTCTAGGAGCACGTGCAACACGGGAAGGGGTGGAAGTGCCTGGGGGCACATACTCGGGGTCACGCTCATCATCAGAGCCAATCACCATGCAGGCAGACGGGGCGAAAGACTTCTTTCGGTCGCGTGCATAGATTCGATATTGCTTGGGTGCCATAGTAGATAGTACTTGTAAAGGACCAATATTAGTATGAGTAGTGGCAAAAAAGTCAAACAAAACCGCACAAAAAATGAAAATAATATGATATTACTATAGTAACAGTGAAACACGACTTGCTAGGTGACGGCTCGTCGTGAATATTACGGACTGTCATGGGGACGATCGTGTATGTATATATGGAAATCCCTGAAGAAAAGTCTCTAACTAGTATGATGGTATGTGCTAGGCAGACCGTCACAGCTACGACGGTCCGTCGTAGGTGTCCGCCAGAGGACACTTGAAAAAAAATGAAGACCCTTAGGAGAGGGGTCTCTGATCGTCGTAATGGTCATGCAGGATGGACCGTCATAGGTACAATGGTCCGTCATAGGTGTCTATCATGGGACACTTGGAAAATAAATATGGAGACCCTATGGAGAGGGGTCTGTGACAGCCATAACAGTCATGCAGGACAGACAATTGTAACGACAACGGTCCATCACATGTGTCCGTTGAAGAACACTTAGAAAAAATTGGACACCCTTAGAAACAGGGTCTTTGACAACCAGAACGGTTGTGCAAGACGGACCATCGTGAAGACGACGATCTGTCACATGTGTCTGTTGGGGGACACAGAAAAAATGGGTAGTGAGGTGTTAGGCATTTTTAATGTACTCTGTGACGGTCCGTCGTGGGTACGACGGTCCGTCTTCTGGGTCTCGTTTGGTAGATCAGTGACAGAACCGGGGAACCCTATTCATCCCCGATGAACCCAAATCGTACTTGTAGTGTTTTGGAGCTACATTTGTATAACCCAACTACCTAGGAAATTAGCAATGCAAAAGCACCTATGTCTAGGGTTAGAAACACGGCAATTTCGAACATTTTTAACCTAGATTATACAGAATCTTATATAAAGAGACAAACATAACACGAACAACTAATCTAAGATTAATTAATGAACAAAAATAAAAGATAAATGACTAGAAATTAGATATACATATCTTAGAATTGGAGAAAAACAAGATGGGCAAGTACTCGGTGACCAAGAAGACACCTACAACAGCAACTCCGATTAGTAGATGATATCTTTTAGGGTTTTGGAGAATCTTGAAGGGGAGAATGATCGGTTGATAGAGGGAGAGATTGTGGAAATTGAAAAGAATGGGAAATAGGAGGAATAATGAAGGAATGAGGGTGAAATGAGGGGTTGGGAAGTTTAAATGGTGAAATTTTATAATAAACTCCAACCGGGTTTGGTCGGGTACAACTCATTAATGGCGCGACGATTCCCCGACAATGGTTCATCGCAATTGTGATGACCAGTCGTTTGTTTCGTCGTGTGTTCCCTAGTTTAAAAATAACAGAAAGACGTACCTGGTCCGACAGAGGCATACGACGTTCCGTTGCAGGTGAAACGGTCCGTCGATGTATCCGTCAGTGACTGCGGCAGAGTAATTTTCTAAAGAATTTCCTTCTGATATGCCTCCAAATTTAAAAACCCATTAGTAGAAAAATTCTACCATTACTAAAAAGACTATAATTATTGGGTTGCCTCCCAACAAGCGCCTGATTTAATGTCGCGGCACGACTGGGGACACTTGAGTACTCATACTTCATCAAGATTGTATGCCTCGATCGCTTCATTCGCCGATTCAGCATGCCCAATATAGATTTTTATGTATTTTCCATTCACCATTAACAGCACACCCTCCTTAGTTTCAAACTTAAGTACTCCATGAGGGAATATTTGGGAAACTAAGTAAGGACCAGTCCATTTGGACATGAGCTTGCCCGGAAACAACCGCAACCTGGAATTGAATAAGAGCACCAAATCCCTGACCATAAACTCTAGTTTTTCAATCTTGTTGTCATGGTACTTCTTCATATTTTCTTTGTATAGGGCTGAGCTTTCATAGGCTTTCAGGCGAAATTCATCGAGTTCATTCAACCCATTTAACCGTTGTTCTGCAGCTTCGCTCCAATCCATTTTCAACTTCTTCATAGACAACATGGCTTTATGCTCTAACTCAACTAGAAGATGACAAGCTTTCCCATAGACAAGTTGGTATGGAGACATACCTATGGGAATCTTATATGCTGTCCGGTAGGCCCAAAGAGCATCATCAAGCCTCCTTGACCAATGTGTTCTACTAGCGTTCACTGTTTTTGACAATATCTGTTTGATCTCCCAATTCAACACTTCAACTTGCCCACTAGTTTGAGGGTGGTAAGGAGTGACCACATTATGGCCAACGCCATATTTCTCCAATAACCCGTTGAACAATCTGTTGCAGATTTGGGAGCCCCCATCACTAATAATTGCCCTTGGGGTTCCAAAACGAGAGAATATATTCTTTTTCAAGAACGCAGTGACACTCTTCCCTTCATTGTTTGCGAGGGCGATGGCTTCGACATATTTAGATACATAATCAACTGCTACTACAATGTACTTTATTCCATGAGAACTCAGAAAAGGGCCCATAATGTCAATACCCCAAACATTAAATAACTCAATCACAAGAATGGGGTTTAGAGGGAGCTCTTGCTTTCTTGGAATGACTCCATCTCATTGGCATCTCTCACATGCTTTAGCAAACTCATGAGCATATTGATGAAGAGTTGGACAATAGTAACCACATTGTAATATCTTATGAGCAGTTCGGATACCGCTGTGATGTCCACCAACGAGTGAGGAATGGCATGCCTCCAACACACCCAACATCTCACATTCTGGCACGCAACGCCGAATGAGCCCGTCAGCACAACTTCTATATAAATATGATTTATCCCAAAAAAACATCTTCACATCGTACATTAACATTTTTCTTTGATGAAAGGACAGGTCCGATTGAACAATATCACTAGCCAGATAGTTCGCAAAATCTGCGAACCATGGGATCAAGTCTTGTGAAGCAGCCAATAGATACACATCGGGGAAAGTATCATCATTGTCAATCTTATCCCCTAACTCTCTCATAGCTTCATTCTCTAGCCGAGAAAAGTGATCAACAACTTGATTTTCAGTTCCTTTTCTATCCATCACTTCAAAGTCAAATTCATGTAGCAGTAATACCCAACGAATCAGCCTAGGTTTTACATCCTTCTTTGCCATCAAATATCTTAGTGCTGAGTGGTCAGTATTCACTATAACTCTAGTACCTAGAAAATAGGAGCGGAATTTTTCAAAAGCAAACACTACTGCAAGGAGTTCTTGCTCGATTACTATGTAGTTCTTCTGAGCGTCATTTAGGGCTTTAATAGCATAGTAAATGGTGTGAAGGATTTTGTTTTTTCTCTGTCCCAATACTACACCAAGAGACACCCAAGTAGAATCGCACATCACCTCAAATGTACTAATCCAATCCTTAGAAATAATGATAGGCGCAGACACCAATTTTTCTTTTAGCTCAATAAATGCTTTAAGACAGGATTGATCAAAACAAAATTTACGATCTTTCTCCAGTAGTTTGCACAACAGATGTGCAATCTTTGAAAAGTCATTGATGAATCTCCGGTAAAAACCTGCATGCCCAAGAAAGCTTCTCACACCTTTCATAGAGATCGATGGGGGAAGTCTCTCTATTCCCTCAACTTTAGCTTGATCAACCACTATGCTATTTTCTGAAATGCGATGACCCAAAACAATACACTCTTTCACCATGAAATGACACTTTGCCCAATTTAGTACTAAATTGCAGTCTTCACATCTGTTAAGGACCTCAGATAAAATGGTCAAACACGGCTCGAATGAATCACCAATTACGGAAAAATCATACATACAAACATCTATATTATCCTCCACCATGTAAGAAAATATTGACATCATACATCTCTGAAATGTGGCGGGTGCATTGCACAACCCAAACGACATTCTTCTGAACGCAAAGGACCCATACGGACAAGTAAAAGTGGTTTTGTCTTGATCTTCTTGTGCAATAGAAATCTAATTATACCTCGAATATCCATCAAGAAAATAGTACCACCCTTTTCCGGCAAGTCTATCCATCATCTGATCCATGAAGGGCATAGGAAAGTGGTCTTTTTCAGTCCATGAATTTAGTTTGCGGTAATCCATACAAACCCTCCATCATGTAACCGGTATCATTGGAACAAGTTCATTTTTTTTGTTGGGGACCACAGTCATTCCCCCTTTCTTAGGTACACACTAGACCGGGCATACCCAATTACTATCGGCGATTGGATAGATTACTCCGGCATCCAACCACTTAATGATTTCCTTCTTCACGACCTCTTGCATAGGAGGATTTAAATGTCTATGGTTCTCAATACTTGGTATATTATAAGGCATGAGTTGGATTTTATGACAGCAAATACCAGGAGGGATCCCAAAAATGTCCGCAATAGTCCACCCAATAGCTCTTTTGAACCTTTTTAGCACCTTCACAAAACTCTAAACTTCTTGTTCATTCAGGTCTTATGCAATGATTACCGGCAAAGTGTCAAGATTTCCTATGAATTCATACCTAAGATGAGGTGGGAGAGCTTTTAGTTCTAATTTTGGAGCCTCCTCTATAGTTGGTTTCGCGGGTGGGGACTCGCGATTCTTCATATCTAGTTAATATTTCTTTGGTTTAAACCCAACATCACCTCGGTCAAGAGCCGCGACTTATGACTCATACTCTTCAATGCATTCGCTATCAAAATTCATTATCACTGGCGCTAATGCTTCTACACCTAGACGTTCTTCTATTTGTGTCTCAGATGTCTCACCCATGTTGTAGGATATAGCCGATACCAAATGGAGGTCACAACTCTGCCTCATGGACCTACTAATGTTAAAGGTCACTTCCTCATTGTTCACCATAAACATCTACCACTTTATAAGTATCTTTTGTCACCTATTTACCATTAGATGGCATAGGTGGGTCAATGGTTTGCTTGCCACTGCGAGTAGTAATTGTCATACAATGTCCATCATTTTTCAGATTTTGGACAGTGTTGCTAGGAAGAGTGCCCGGTTGCCGTGTGTTCACAGTCGCAGATAATTGGGCCAATTGTAACTCAAGTTGCTTAATTGATATTGCATGCGTATCTACTTTTTGCCTAATACCCGCTAAATCATTCCTCAACTCTTTATTGTTCTCATCACTAGTATCGAACCTCCTCCTCATTTAATGCAACATATCCTCAACTCGCGACATACTACCTCCACCATCCCTAGGAGTAACTTCACGATTTTTAGGAGGAACATAGGGTCCATTCCTATCGTTTCTATTACCATAGTTACCCCTATTGAAGTTGTTGTCACGATTGTAGTTTCCATCTCGGACATAATGACCCTCACGATTGTAGTTACCATAGTTTCGACCTTGGTTCCCTTGACCTTGGCGCCAATTCTCCTGATTAGAGCCTTGGGCACTTGTTCGGAAACCCCTCTTTTATTCATTTACTGCATAGGAATCCTCCTCATAATAGCACTCATCGTTTTGTAGCGGTGTTTTCGACAAGTAGTTGACTGCATTTATTATTTCTTCACCCCAGTTACATGTTTTAGTACCAACCCAAGGTCAATTCTCATCGGAGCCATTTCTTCGAGAATCTCATCTGTGACTGGGTTGTGAGTGGACAGAACTGCGAATGTGTTTCTCCCTGTATCAGACCTCCTAGTATTCAAAGCTTTATTATTTTGGGAGATTTTCTCTAATTTTTCGGCAATTTCAGCATAAGGACATTTCCCATAAGATTCACCTGTTATAGTGTCCAATACAACTATATTATATCATCATGTCCCCGATAGAAATGTTTCTTCAATGACTCATTATCTATACGGTGATTTGGAACAATTGTCAAGAATGAGGTGAATCTATCCCAAGAACTACTAACTAACTCTCCTGGTAGTGCCACAAAGTTATTCACTCTGTCTTTGTGGTTTAGTTACTTAGAGACCGGATAGTAGCGTGCTAAGAAAACATCCCTTATTTGGTTCCAACTGAAGATTGAGTTGTAAGAGAGCTCAGTGAACCATACAGCTGCCTCTCCCGTCAGTGAGAGAGGAAACACTTTGAGCCCTATTACATCTTATTCCAAATCAGGCCTCCCTAAATAGCTTTTACACACTACCTTTACCTTAGCTATATGATCATGTGGATCCTCAGAAGGTAAAACAAACCTCTGGCAGTGAGCATTTGCATCAGGCTACTAGTTACCACAAAAGTATGGCTTGTGGGTAGAGGAGGCAAAACCAGTGGCCCATCGAAGTGTGCTATGTTATCATAGCCTCTGTAGTATGCTTGGGGCCGTGGAGCGGGATTTTGTTCCCTCAGTTGGTGTTCACCCGGAGCATCGGGTAACAACTTACTATGAACATCAACCGGAGCTGGGATGTTCTGGTTCGGATCATCATCATTTATTCCCAAGTTTCGATTCATATTGCGCAGTGTACACTCTAATTCATGATCGTAGGGAAACAAGGGTTCTCTTCCTCTCTGTGTATTTGGCATGCAAGGAGGATATTTCTTAAAAAAATCAAAAACAAGAAAACAATGTAAATTCAAGAAAATATGAACTAAACTATAGTAATAAGTTCAAGTTAATCTAAAAGCTACTTTCCCCGGCAGCGGCGCCAAAATTTGATACGCTCAAACTTACTTCTCAAATAAGAAGTGAAGCGGTCGTGTCAAGTAAATAACCCTAGTAGTGAGGTTGGGATCGTTCCCACGAGGAAAATAGTCTAGACTTAACTTCAATCTATTGTTAGTTTTGTTTAGTCAATTAATTCCTTGGAAAGTAATAACAATAAAAGGGGGATTTCTATTTCTAAATGAATGAAAATAACTAACGCAATTGAAAGAGACACTTAACAGCTTTGAATGTTGGATTTTAATCAATTAATCAAAGTAACTAAGGTTTACGTGTTCCCACAGGTTTATAACTTGATAATTCTAACTATAAAAATTCTTTCCTTGTATCTTGCATGCAAAGTGATAAGTTATATATTTCTAAAGCCTTGATCCGGCATCTAGAAAATCTCACTCCGCACCTTGGTCCGGCTACGTATGTTACTATCCTAGCCCTTATCTTTACCTCATACTAAGCATCATATTCGATATTTGACTAAGTTATTACCTTTTACCAATCAATACTAGCCTATTATATAGTATATACTTAATCTATGTTGATAATTTTTTTCCTATTATCTACCTCCTTGGTCCGGCAAGTAGCATTAAGGCGAGCTCTAACGTTGGCTATCCGTTAAAAAGGCTTCTAAGCGAAAGAATTATTAATTCATTCAAGATACTAGAAAAGAATTATTATTGTTAGAATTATCAAGTTATGAACCTGTGGGGAACACGTAAACCCTAGTTACATTGATTAATTGAGTAAAATCCAACATTCAAAGCTGTTAAGTTTCTCTTTCAATTGCGTTAGTTATTTTCATTCATTTAGAAATAGAATCACTCCTTTTATTGTTTTTACTTTCCAAGGAAGTCATTGACTGAACAATAGTAATAATAGATTGATGTTAAGTCTAGACTATTTTCCTCGTGGTAACTATCCCAACCGCACTAGTTAGGTTACTTACTTGACACGACCACTTTAATTCTTATTTGAGAAGTAAGTTTGAGCGTATAAAATTTTGGATTGAAAGAGACACTTAACAGCTTCGAATGTTGGATTTTAATCAATTGCTCAATGTTACTAAGGTTTACGTGTTCCCTACAGGTTCATAACTTGATTATTTTTACTATAACAATTCATTCCTAGTATCTTGCATGTAAAGTGATAAGTTATGTATTTCTAAATCCTTGGTCCAGTATCTATTAAATCTCACTCAGCACCTTGGACCGGCTACGTGTGTTACTATCCTAACCCTTATCTTTACCTCATATTAAGCATCATATTCGATATTTGACTAAGTTATTACCTTGTACAAATCAATATTAACCTATTAGATAGTTTACACTAAATCTATGTTGATAATTCTTTTCCTATTATATACCTCCTTGATCCGACAAGTAGAATTAAGGCGAGTTCTAATGTTGCCCATCCGTTAAAAAGACTTCTAAGCGAAAGAATTATAAATACATGCAAGATACTATGCTAGAATTGTTATATTAGTTAGGTTTTATCTCATTATTTGCCTATGATTCCCACAACCCTTTTTATGGAGTTTAGTTACTCATAGTCACAATAAAAATATTCAAATATATTAAGTAAGAATCATGTACGTACTTCAATAAGAAAGTAAAATCCGAAAATTTTCTTGATTAATCACCAATAATCACTTGCAAGAATATCAAAGTAATAAAAAATCTCACAAAAAGTCTAATGATTCTCAAAAGTCTAACAATACAGTGTCTACTAATATGATGTCTAACCATACAGAGTCTATCCTAAAAAACGAGGTTTTTTGAACTATTTATAAAAAATAAAAACCTAATTAAACAAGGACTCTTTTTGCTGGAAATCTGTCAAAACACGGTTGGGTCGACGGAACTCGCGGCGGATCGTCGTGGTCACGACGGACAGTCATGGACTCCGTCGTCCCATACTTATGCAATTTCTTTTGCTGCTCTCTTCATTACCCTCGACGGCAGGTATGATGGACCGTCATAGGCACAACGGTCCGTCGAAGGTCTTCGTTACTAAACACTTCAACTCTTGGAATATGTGTATTGGGATTACTTCTCTGAACATCATGACAAACCTGCAGGACGGACCGTCATAGACACGACAGACCGTCACAAGCTACGTAACCCCACATTTGGTTAGACTTCCCCATCTTCCTTCAACAGCTGCACTACGCTGCCACCTACGGATCGTCACAAGCACGACGGACCGTCATAAGCTTCGCAGGTGGTCTCTTCTGCATTTCTTCGCTCAAAATTTCCGCATTCATCTTTTAGATAGATTTCCTACAAAATAAAGAGAAACTTATATAAAAATTAGTACAAAAAGACTTTTGGACACACTATACTTAAGGAAAATATATTAATAATACCGTGAAACCACGATATATCACCAATCTAATATTTCTATGATATGGAGATTAATAAAAAAATGAACAAAATTAGATATTGAATTTTAAAGACTTATAAACTTTAATCTGATAAAGAGGAAGGTTTAATCAAACATATTAACATAATACTTAAGTAAAATTTAGTCATGAAGACCATAGAGAACAATGTCAATCACTACTATATCATAGTCGAGTAGTTTTCATTATTATAAAATTTCAGAAAATGAATTATCTAAAATAATTATCTAAAAAGCCTCTAATTTTAGAATCCCTTCATAACAATGAGTGTTTTTAATTTGATCATTTTTTATTAACCTACCGAATTTCATATCAGTCAGAGTTTAAAAATAATATTTATCTCAAAATTTATGATCAAATTTATATTTAAACGATTTCAAAAAAAGAATCAAATCTATATCCATATCATATGTAATCATGTTAACTCATCATGTATAATAATGCAATGCGTATAGCACAAATAAAATTTATATAAAGGAAGTGATTCATACTATCACATTTTACTTCCAAAGAACGTTTTGAAAATCATAACCATATAGAAATGAGTAATTCTTACTAGGCCCTCATCAATGAACTTATAAAATTTCAGGTCAATTGAATTTTATCAAAAGTATTATTCAAAAAGCTATGCCCAAATTTAAACTTAAGTGATTTAACCATCTTTAGGAATTAAAACCATACGAACTACATTTTTTATCACACATCAATTCATACTTAATCACTCTATAATCATATTCCAAATTAATTAAAAACATAATTTATATAAATAATGATATTAGGATATTAACCATTAAATTTTACCTCAATCAGAGATCAAAAAATTTCATTACCGCGTAAACTATGACAATATTTGAAAAATAATGGTTCTTATAGTACTTGTTAAGGATTAAAATAATTTGATTCATATTTCATTCTATTGAATAATTATCTCATCAAAACAATGTTATGTCTATTTTCTTTGACAAATACATACAACACCTTTTTATTGCGAATTGTCCTATTAATTAATGCATCGGAGAATTCATGATATTACATGTTTACATTTCATACAAGGGAAAACCTTTAATATCAATTCTCTTATATAATTTATGTATTACTAGTATCTAAATTTTAATATCCACTTGAGGAAACAAACATTTACTAGTATACATTTACTTACGACAATTTATACATGTTATATTGAATATGTTCTAGTGACTTAAAAAAATAAACAACGTTAGTGTATCTTTTTTCAATCATATATGTGTGTGTATATATATCTATCTATCTATATATATATATATATATATATATATATATATATATATATATATTGTAAGAGGCAGTTAAAGTGCCAAACAGGCAACACGTCAATATGCCTACTTTGGCACCTAAGGATGTTTCTGTAATTTTATAGAATTGAAATAATATTATTAAAATGTTATTTTACTGCAGCAGTAGTATACATATTAGATTTACTTAGAATTTGGCTTCACTTGAATAATGAATCTCTCCGATCATTACTATTTTTAATACCTATATACGTGTTATACAAATTATATACTGGCTTAGATATTTTTAGCTAAAGAATATTATCATAGTTAATATTATTACGATTAAATTAAAATTTCACTGATGATAAAAAAAAGTTTATGAAAAATATTTTCCTTCTATTTTTTGTACTCTTTTCATATTCTTTTAGTTCGCTTTTGCAGAAACTCCAAATAAAAAATATTGATATCACGAAGAAGACGATAGAGTGTGTATATATATATATATATATATATATATATATGTATGTATATATCGTCTTTTCATAATTTCAGATATATTATTAGTTTTATAAAAATAGTTTAACAATCATTAATTCATAAATTATGCATGCATATGCAATATATAAAAGCTCATAAAATTGTAAAAAACAAAATAAATTAGAAAATAAAAAAATATTCTAAGATAATGATGGCACCGCTGGTTGCGAATGAGCAAGTAGGGGGCGGCAACTAAAGAGGTAGCGAGACTGACCGCAATTTCAGGAATAGGTTGACTTTCTTTCATTTTTGTTATGGAAAGTGAAAGTCGTTGAATTCCTTATGATATGCAACTGAAACAGGTCACTTCAAGAATCATGTATATATCTCCTTCTCTTTTAAAGCTTTGGCAAAGTGAACAAATTTGTACAAGTATTTCCACTAAAAAATATTAAGAAATTCTTTTGTCAAAACTAGTTTTCAATAATCCACTTTGTCCTCAGACCAAATCATATTTTTTTCTTTAAAAAAAACATACTTTTGGCTAATCAAAACGAACAAGCACATGTAGGTCAACTATGTGAATTATTTTAATATTACTTATAAATTCAGCCAAAAAGTTTTATAATCTTTGTGAACACACCTGCTAGTCTAGAGAAGTCCATACTTATTAACACTTAGGTCCATGTTCTGGAATTCTCTACTAGTCTAGAGAATTCGAAGGTTTTCTTAGAAAATATGTATTCCCTCTTCTAGGACTATGTTCTAGTCTAGATAATTTAAAAGCATTCTATGCATTTCCAGGGAAAGATAAAGGAAATTCTAGTGTGCGTAATCGACGAGGCTGTCTACTGGTGGTAGGCCCAACGACGCCCCGTCGACTGGGAGGCATATTCCCATACTTAGTGGGAAGTCTAGCACCCAATGTAGAGGCCTCTAAAGTCATCGATGCCTAGGAGTATGGGCCGTCGACCAGGCCATTGACCGTAGCTTTGGTAGTTGATTGACTCCTCCCAAAAGTTGTGGAAGTTGATGCAAACTTGGGATGTTTTATGTAAACTAAACCCAGGTCTTTTAAAAACTAGGTCAATATTTTTTTTGTTTTACAGTTATACTATGTTAGTTTTAATCCATAGACCTAGACAATACCCCTCATTTCAAATATTCAAACTCCCACTCTAACGAAAACTCTCCCAATGTCACATTTAAAGCTAAGACTCAAAGAGGGGAAGAAGAGCTTGTTCGGACGTGTTCCTTAACAAAAATTATTAAGTTTCCTTCTCTTTGAGGTATGGTATCCATCCTTCAACCCCCTTCCCTTCAAGAAGTCATTTCCAAAAGATTTCCAAAAGGGTTTCCAAACTCAAAATTCTTCAATCATTGATTTTAAGTATGGATTTTCATATATAAGTTTTCTAATGTTTTAAATGAGTTTATTCTTGTAAGAATTGATTATTTTATAGTTAAAAAGCTTAATTAACTCATGTTTATCCATATTGAAACTTTTAGCTAGGGAAATGGTTTATATGAGTATGTTTGGGTAAAATATAAATGTTGGTTTTCTTGTGTTAATATGTTGATTTAGCTACTGCCCTAAGAGTCTTATTTCGATGAAAAGTTGATAAAAGGCTTATAGTTTATTATGTCTTTGTTAAAAGGCATGTTGCTTTTAATGTACACTTTTCATTATAATTGCTCTTGAGTTGTATAGTCCACCTTCTTGGTGGCAGTGCTTATTTGATGAACATTACATTACTTAGTATGTTTTGTGTGTGTGGCTCTGAAGGACTAGTAGGTGAAATGAAGTGGTATGTAGATTTTTCTTGTCTTGTGTTTTGTGTAGTTTAATAGCATGCTTGTCTTAGATTATGCCTAGGTAATGTGTACGATTTTTTAATCATGTAAAGTGTTTAAATTGATTAATGTCCGACTACAACATGTATAGAAGCTAATGTTAGTGAAATTATGCTTATATGCAAGATGTGCTCACAAGTACACACAAACCCATAAATGAATGTATGATGTTAAATTTAGTAAAGAGAGGAGTTTTGAGGTGTACACTCTTTGTGAGTTGAGATGAAGAGTTTAGAAGCAACCTCACTAGATCGTAAGAGCTTTTTAAGATAGTTCGGAGGATGAGTGCCCTTATTGAGTTGAGATGTGGTGTTCACTAGCTATCCTTAAAATATATATTAAAGTTCTTAGAGTCTCTGCGGGTTATGTCTAGCACAAAGAGGATATGAAGAAAAGGTGGATACACTTCATGAGTTTAGATGTTGTATTACAATTCACCTCTTTAGACGAATATTCCTCGTGAGCAGAGAATGAGTGCTTAGAAGCAATCTCCTTACTCCATAACTATGCGCCCTCATAAGTGTAGCTATTGGGAAATGCATGCAAAAGCTAAAAAGAATAACCTTACTCTAGGGAAGTTAGGATCCCTCATTAGATAGGGGTTAATGTCGGGATTCCATGTCTGCTCTCATGTTCTATGTCGGTTAAGGTAAACCTCCACAAATAAATGGATTGAACTAAGTATTCTAAAAGAACGTACTACTTAGGGTAGGTGGTGGTATAGGACTCTATCTACTCATTGCACTAGCTAGTACATTTCGAAAGGAAAGACTTGGTGCCAAACCTTCTCAAAGTATATACTACTTAGGGTAGGTGGTGGTATAGGATTCTACCTACTCGTTGAATTAAGTAGTCATTCTGAAAGGGAAGACTATGGTGGTTTGTTGGGTGTCTTTTAATGTCTTGTCATTTATTTAGGCCTTGTTTCTCCAAAGTTGAGTAAGCTGAAAGGGATAGTCTTGAGGATTCTTTGGTGTGTCTTGAAGGAGGCATATGCATACTATCTTCATGTCATACCTTAGTGAGTCTTAGGATAATCCCGAGTTAGGGTATCTCTTACGGGAAATTAGTTCACTTTCTATTTCACATGGCCTTGGATGCTCACTCCTTTAGGATAGGATAAGTCATTGTGAGTGCCTTAAATGATTCCTAAAGATTCAACTTATTCACTGTAATGTTTATTGGAGTTTACTTTTATTTTTGTAAATTTACATTATTTGTACTAACCCCATACTTTTTATACCTTACAAGTACATGTTAAAAATTTTTTGGAAGATTCAAAAGCGAAGGTTCGAAAATTCTTTCTCTCAAGAATTGGCATGTCCTTATATATTCAAGGGCATAGTCTACTGTCTCCGTGTTTTATTATTAAGACTTCTTATGTATTTGTGTACCTACGATATTATATGTCGTCTCTTAAGTTTGGCTTTTGAGAATAATATTTCTTAAATATTTATGAAATATTTCATTTTTAATAAATTATTCAAGAAAAGTTTTAATTCCGTACTACTTTACATATCCTATGTAATAAATGCTAGTACAGGTTGAAAGGCTTCTACAAGACCCCTAAGGGTCACGTACGCCCGGCCACTAAATGAGGGTTCATTCTAACTTCTAGGGGGTACTTTCAGGTCGTGACATAGGCGACCGATTTGTGCGGTTCGTGTGAAACTTGACTCAGCCGCCGGCGCCCAGCTGCACCTTGAACCCCATCCCATTTTTTGGCAATTCCCTTTTAGTACTACCAAAAAATGAGATTCTTGCCGAATCTGAGTTTGCTGCTCCAATAATTACCAAACTAATACATATTTTGTTTAGTACTTGAAGTGCTTAGGTTGCATAGAATGTTAATCCCATAGAGGATCAATTCCCACGAGCCTTTCTAACTAGTTCTATTAGTAATCGACTCTATATCTTCTTCAATAAACACTGGTATTTTGATATAGTTTTAAATGACTTTCTACTCAGATCGATCTCGCATTTTAGATATTAAGTATACTTCGAAGCATTCGACAAATTTTCTATTGATATTGGGCCCTAATGCTATGTCGTACACATTCCGACGACTGGGCGAGAGAATAAGTCAACTTCAAAGTGGATTTTATGTACGAAGAGTGTGTTATGACCCGTGGCTGCCAGCTTGGTGAGGGAGGCTCTTCTGTTGTGGTAAACAGGAAACCCGACTCTACGAACCCGAGGAAAGGCTGCACAACAGTACTAGGGGCATTAAGACCAGACCTTTTTGTAGTGCTAGCTGGAATGCAAGTTAATGAATCCTATTCCGTATCGAGTGAAGTGCTTACGCCCCTGTAGAGACAGGAGCAGGCAAACGACCTAGTGTTTCCAATTTAAGATCTTTAGATTTATAAGATCCTAATAGAGTCCCTTTACTTTCTATTATATTAGTCAAGCAATATTTCCCTAAAACTAGTATACTTATTTAAGCAGCCAACATCAAAGCTTAACTAATTCAGAAAAAAAAATATTCTAAAAAAATAGAAAGGTTATGGGGCCGAGAGGCTCTTGCTTGCTGCTTTTTGTTTACATCGCAAGACTTCAGTGCCCCATTCTGTAACTTCACTTCTTTCATCCATCCACGAGGCTATAAAAAGAAAGAAAGGGGCAGCTATCTAGCAGGAGTCGTTTTGGTTGTATGACACGAGGTCCTTATGGAGGTGGGGCAAGTGAATCATTGCTTTTGGGCGTAGGAAGCCCTTTACCGTCTATCCCATTGCTTTCCATCATCTCGTATTGTACTATGTCGGATTAGCTAAGATAGATCTATTGAGTAAGATAAAGGGAGAAAACTCTTATTAGATATTCTTTTTCAATTGATAGGAATCCCCATTCATTCGTAGATTCCTTTACTTACAGACCTATTTTTCGAAACTAACTCTACGTATTGGTTTAGGGAGCGTAATAACTATGGCATGGGAGAATTAAGTGTAATGATTTCAGGAAGAGCAGCCAGACGGACTATTATATTGAGTGTAGTGACTACTAAAGTAGAGTTAAGTCAAAGGGTTTTGTATAAAAGCCTTTCCGAGCGATCCTCTAGAATCTCCTAAAACCCCCATGATGTGGAAATGGAGGATATTAGGGGAAGAAATTAGTGGAGATTCCATTGTAGATAGACGGATGAGGGGAGATCCTCACATCCGGTTCAAAGGGCGGGGATACCCCAACACTGCTATCATTATGCCTTTGCAATGTTACTTGGTTCAATTCTATTTGTGACATTTTCTCTTATGTGGGACACTATACGTTCTTGGATATATAATTGATCGTCTTTCATTTGGATAGTGAGTAGTTTTATAATGATAAGTAAAGTCGATAATGATAGAACTGGAGGAGTGAAAACCACTTGACTGTAATGAGAGGAGTGAAAAATCAAGATTGCTTAGTAAGAAAGCAATTTGTTATGTGGGTGAGAACTCCAAGTTCCTTCACCCCTTTCTTTTTTCATGTTAGGTATAATGATTACATTCATTTTTTTCTTAAAAAAGGAGAAGGTAAAAGGCCAATTTCACCACCATGTGAAATTAGCCTATGTATCTTGTCAGGAGTTGGGATCTAGAATTGAATTGTGTTAGAGAGAGTTAATTGGCCTTGTTATATTATTGGTTATCATTTTTTGATGGTGATACTCCCCAAATTGGTTTGAGTTATGGGTGATTGTAATACCTTTATGGTAGACTCTGAGGAAGACTTAGTAAGTCATAAAATCTCTATCTTTATTGCAAATTGTGATTAATTTTTGTTAAGTCAATATATTACAATGGAGTATGCCTTATATTAGGATTATAGGGTGGTATGATGTTGAATTGAAATGTCTTGATCTGCTATGAAATGTTAATGTATTAATCTCACTTATAGGAATTGTGATGAAAGGACTTATGCTAATACAACTCTTATTGAGCTATTGATGATGATAATTATACAATGGGTAGACTCTATGGCCTAAATTAATCTATAAGTGATAATTGATGGCTAAAAATCATTTCAAAAAGAGACTCTAGCTTAGCACCGAGTTAAATAGATTGAAAAGTGTCCCTTCGAACATCAGGAAGGTAGGAACACTATGTTACTCTTGATAATGGAGACTATAGTGCATGGAGCATAAAGAGGGACATAATTATATTTCCTAGTTCTTGAACTATGTTTCCCCCATAGGAATACTAGCTTCTGGATCCAAATAGTTACTATGTTTTGGATTTTGGTTCTACCATGGAAAGTAGTCCGTCTTCTTTAGGTGTAGAGTTTTATGACACCAAATTCCACAGTAGCACATGTGGTCTATGTCAGTTACGGTAAGATGTTCCAAAAAGGTAAAATGGATAAAAGGAATTGAACTCTAACTTATATAACCTAAGGGGTCTAGCTTAGTCTAGGTATGGGTATGGGTCTCTACCTAAACATTGCACTAGTTAGCCTTGATAGGAGTCATACGAGGAGGTTCTTATAAATATTTATGCTATGATAATATGTGTTGTATATATGATGACCATGACACATTTTTGATACTATATGTTTATTATTTCATTTATGAATATGCCTCGGGTTTTAATTTTAATATATGATGAAATGTAAACCTAAATGCCATGATATGTAAAGTTTAACATTGATCATGTTTTGATGTTGATATACATGATTGAGTAATATTATGGAACTTTGCTTGGTCATTCCACTTGTTTACATAATAAGGACTAATGAGTAGTTGTCTTGCTTCTTATGATATGTTTAAATTTTAATAATTCTTTTGTTAATATTTCTTGATGTTAGGGTTGTAGTAAATAATGGTTTCAAGTATGTTTGGATAAGTATTACTTGTTGAGAAAGTAAGCACGTTTTCTTAGTTCATATGACTTACTTTACTTTGTATTAGGCCCCTAAAAGGATAATTTTGGATATTTTGATAAGAAGTCATTTTTAGCATGTTTTGCTTCTGTATGTGCTTAATATCCCATACATAGTACATGTGGATTACTAACCCTATTTTCTTCCCTTTCCCCAAACATTTTAGGTTCAGGTCGTTGAAGAGTTTGGAAGGCAACATTTTTGAAGGATTGGATGTTTCCTTTCATCTAAGTGGGGAAGGTCCTCAACATTCGAGGGCAATACGATCTTCTTCCTTATGGATTTTTTATGATCTTATTTACACTTACATTCCTTTCATTCTAAATTGAGTACTGTATTTTTGTATGACCTATATATGGTCTTTTTTATTGATGTAAGGGATATGCCCATATTGTGATATTCGATTATATGGTATGAGATGAGACAATCGTTGAGACTATTTCTTTACGTATAATGATGTGCAATAACCGTAGAAGGCTATGTAACCTTCCTATACGAAGGGTCTATGTATACTCGATATGAATATATATTATATGTATGTAGGGGTCTATGTAAACCTCCAAGTAGTGATAATGAATTTTTTACATTTTTCCGCAATTTACAACCCGTGAATGTACTGACATGAGACTAAGAGGATAGTTTTAGTCCTTAAAAAAAAGACGACGTTGGTTACGTCTATGGGGTAAACCCATACGTGACATGGATTGTCTAGGGAAGGGTTTTATTTTACAAAATTAATGTAGGATACAGTTAATTTTCTTGTTTTGAAGCTTGTAAGAAAAGCTTTCAGCAATTGAAAAAGAAGTTGACTACTCCAATAATTTTTACTTAACCGGAAAGTACTCAAGTTTGTGAGGTATATTGTGATGCATCAACAGGTTGGTTGGATTGTTTGTTATTACATTATGGCAAAATTATAGCTTATTCCTTAGGAAATTTAAAATTTCATGAGAAAATTTATCCTACGTACGTCATCGAGTTGGTTGATGTAATAAGACCATGACCCTATCTCGTTTGAAGTAAAGACAAATGTTGATAAGCAAAATGGTGATGGCTTCTAAATAATGGGGAGATGGTGCATTTAGATGTCAAGGTAGGTTGTGTGTACAAATGGCAGATGATTGATTTGTTTGAAATCTTTCCTCAAAAAGGGTGATATGAGGTTTGGTAAGAAGAGAAATCATATTTTACAAAAGCTACTTTGGAAGCTAAAGAGGATAAGAAGATGAGTACCACATCTCTTTGAATCTGAAGAATTTACAAAATAAGGTTTTAATCCTTTTATTTACATTGATATTATGTTGGGATATAGTGTTAATATTTTTCTATTGGGAGTTTGAGCATTGAAGATGTTACATCATAATCCTAATATGAAGTAATCTTATTCGAGGACGAATATTCCCAAAAGGAACATATTAGAACATCTTGCAAACTGTAATACCTAGGATGAAGCTATGAAGTTGAAATAGTCAGTTTTGTAAAGAATTTAATTTTTAAATTTTCTTAAGTTCAAAAAAAGATAGTTTTGGGTCAACTTTAAAAAATCATAACTCCTAGGTCAAGATGAGCAAGGTGTAGTTCAAAATATGGTTGGAAAGCCCTTGGGGCAATCTTAACAATGCCATCAATTTCGCAAATTTTCGAGTTTAGCTGAATGAGTTATGCTCTTTGGAAGTAAGGCTATTGAATTAATTGAATGTCCAATCCGGATTCGGGAAGGGAAAATTGTCTTTTTCTTACCCAATTATTTAATTTCATTTCGGGTTGTATAGTTTAGGGTCTAAACTGAAGTTGTTCATTTTATACTTTTGGACAAAGTCTTGGGTTTTTTGGTAAAGAATGCAAAAGAAGATGAAAGGAACAAAGTACTCAATATCATTGAGTTCGTCAATACTAACTTGTGGATTTCGTCGGGGCTGATCACTAAAAAGGTATGTGAGGATCTAATAATGGTGGGATCGTTCTCCCACTTGCCAATCATATTATTCAGGTTTGTATTTATCCTACAATCATTAGATATTGTTATCTTGATACTTTTTTTGCTTTCATCTTTTGGTTTTTAATTGACTAAGTTGTGAAGTTTTAGAATTCATTAGGTCTCATTATGGGGTTGTTTAATGAAGTTTCATAGGTACATTTGTATGGTATCCCTATAAAAAAGAGATTTAAGAAAAAGGAATCGAGTTTTTCCGAATTAGGGAAGAAAAACGAAAAAAAATTGAGGAGAGAAATGTGGACTTGGGAACCTGTTGCACAACCTGCTTCAAGAATAAAAAATCATTTCTCCGTGTTGTGTACCCATTTTAAAATCTTGTTTTTGAGACTTTCTTCATATTTATCTATCTAAAAAATTTCCTAAGAAATAGTAGATACTTCCCAAGACAAATCTTAATAATTAAATATATAATTGAATTAAAGGATTAATTAAGAGTCAAGTCAAGATAAGTTAAGAGTCAACTGAAGACGAATTAAGAGCCAAGTAAAGATCATTAAAGAGTCAGGTGAGGAGTAATTAAGACGAAAGACAAGAGAAGTCAAAAGTCATGTAAGAGAAGTTAATTTCAAATTTTCATATGTCTTTACAAACGTTTTAACTTTGATTTGATTCTTAAGTTTGAATTCAATAAAGAGTAAAGTTGAAATTTTTTCTTCAAAAGAAGTATATGGGACTATGCATTTTGAAAAGAGATTTCAAATTTTTTCACATTTAAATAAGAACATAAACATTGATTTTAAAAGAGACTTCGGGCTTGTTTTAATAAAACAACAATAGCTTTCATTATTAAGCAAGCAGGAAAAACAAAGATTTCCAAGATAACCGTAGAGCTATGTTTTTGAGCACTAAACTCAAATCGCAGGAGAAGTTGTTTTTAAAACATATGTATTTAGTACATTTTTCGAGATTAATATTGAACACCGCTCTGGGATGCGAGTTTCAGATGAACTCAAGTCTCTATGAAAACCATGTGGACATCATGGATAAAAAAGAGTCATATATTTTGGATGAATCCTTTTCACAATTTACTAGTGGATCCATTAAGAAATTAATTTCCTATACTCTTGTAAAGTAAGGATGTTCCTTGGCAGCATGAGGTAAAATCTTGTTTCATCACTATAATTGTTAAGTGATTGTTGTTGGTTAGAGAAACATTCCACAATAATAGTTGCATGGTGCCTCAAGAGGTTCTTCTAGTATGAATGGGGGTATGTGAGTTCATTCGTTCACTGCTCGAGTAGATTATGAGGGGAAGCATGAAATGTATTTTTATTATTATTATGAATAAACATTAAATTATTTTGTATATTTACATTCATTTCAGAGTTATTTTGTAACTTTGTATACACATAGAGTTTACAACAGTTTTTTAAACATATTTTCTTTACTATGAACATTTTTTTAACTTGCTTCGAATTTAAATGAGTTTAGTTAAGTATTCATCAGTTTAAAAGAGACAAGGTAAGTATTTCATTTTGAATCTGTTTTAAGCATATGTTGTTTAGCACTCTTACTCGAATACTCGTACATTCAGTGTACTGATGTTAGTTCGCCTTCATAATGTATATAAATAGGAGTCTATTGTGTTCTAGGAAAGTTTCACTTCTTCGTTAATCTAATCTTTCCTAAGAGATTTGTATATGGTATCTTTCCCTTTTTTGCCTTATGTGTTGGTCCCTCGAGTGTGACTTTATGAGTTTTGGGATAAGGGAGCAAAAATTTGATATATGGCTTGTTAGATGAGGTGTGATAGATGGTGTTGATGACTTTAGATTGTCTTGGTTAACATTTGAAGTGTAGTTAAGTTGGAAGGAATGGTAAGGTATATTTTTAGAAATGTGGAGGAGTGGTTGTTGAGATAATTTGAAGTTGTTTGAAATCCAATCATAGGAAGGGAGGGGATGCTACCAGAATAAGTAAGGATGAGTTCTCTTATTAAGGGGGATGTAGTTTTTAGATGATGAGACCTTTGAGAGTCCTTAGCCTTTATAAGGTAGACTTTAGTAAGGAAGTTTTATGTTGACGTTACAATGGGTTTCTCCTAAGTGGGGGAGTATGGTGAAAAGAATTGATGTGGGGTGAAAAGCATTGTTGTGGGGACTGAAGTACCCATAACTTTTCTTATGTGTTTGTTCAAGCCTAAAGCAAAGAGTTCTTGGTAACTTGATTTGTGTAAGAGTCTTTTGTGGAATGTGAGCTACAAATATTCTCCTTATGATATTCTTATTTTATTGAATCTTTTTTGAATGAGAAAATGAGTTCTTATGGATAGTATTTTACGCATAATTCATGTACATCTAGTGTAGGTTGAGAATTTTTTCATATAAGTGAATGTTGAGCATGTATAAATGATTTTATGATAATGATTTGTAGAGAATTTGCAAGAAATTTCTAAAGTATTGCATTGTTAGATTGTGAAGTATGTTCACTGTAAAGATTTCCTGATCTCACAGTAACATTTTAGAAAAATTGACTAATTAATCCTTTTGTTGATAATTATTGTGATGTAGACACCAGTGAATAGGATCGACATTGATCGAGTAAGCAATTCAAAATCAGTTGGTGAGCCTCATTGCTTTCTAGAGGATCCATATTCATTGCATTCTTGTTTAATTCATAGGGATGTTTTGGGATCTGCGCCAACATCCATCGAGTAATTAGAGGTTCCATCGATAGTCCGTTAGATGTTAGTTCATTTTCTAAATGTTGTTATTAACTTATTTTTAAGATTTGAGTTAAAAATTTTCCAAAGGTAAATGTTGAGTTAGTTAGCATCTTAATCCTTGTATTAATGCTTTTTGTCTTCCTCTTAGTAAGTAAGCTAGAGCAAGGGTTTTCTTTTGGACAAACAATGGTCTTTGAATACCGGCAATGTCAAGGATATAGGATCTCGGCATGAAAAATCGTCGCTAATTTAGTTATCCATACTACTCACAAAATATATTGTCTCCTATATTATTGAAACATATTGCTTATCTGATTTGAGATTAATGCTCAAATACATAGCTGAAATTTTATCTTAGAAATCTCAGTTTCCATGCTTCCTTCATTTAGGAAGCTTTTTCTCTATTTCTGAAAACTAGCCAAAAGCCTGGTTGGAAATATCTCTTTCCATTCTTTTATAAGTGAAAACATTTTGCACTTCTATGGTAATACTTAGTACCCATATAATATTTTGAAGAAAAGACTTCACTTTATTTTGAACTAAATCAAATTTAAGTCTTAAAAAAACATTAAAACGTTTTTGAAAGACTTATCAATCTTGTAATGAACTTTGTTCTCCTTATATTTACTCTTTGCTGAACCTGATATTTGAGTCATAAAACAAATTTTAAAAGCATCTGCAGGAGACTTCTTCAAAGGCCTCCATATGCTTTCTAGACTTTGTTCTAAAAGTTCCTTAAACTTGAAGTTATGGATCAAGGTTGTAATTCACGTTTATCTATGATTTGTATATGATTAGATGTCATTTATAGTATATAAAACCATTAGTAAGTGTTAAAATACAACCACTGTACCTTTGGCGCAACGGAGGCATGCCACCACAGGACCTCAGGCGTTGATGCGGCGCGCCGCGCCTTGCTCTACCTAGGTGATGCCTGGCAAACTTCCCAAGTCTTTTTCTTTTCTCAAATTCACTTATATTTCGGGTACACACATCATACGTACAAGGATCTATCCCAATGAATTCAAAAAGAATACTTAGATCATCAAAAAAACTCCTAAATATCAAAAAATGTTCAAGAACCACACCAACACATGAAACCTCATTAGAAAACGTTTAAAATCTGATCCTTTTAGAATTAAATCACGCTTAATCCAACATTTTGTACGGGTGGGTGAGCGAACCCAACGTTGAGATAGGCCAACATTCCTTTTTAAGATCCCCCTACAAAATCTACAATTTAACTTCGATGGTCTTGGACAATTTTGCCCTTTTTCTTCTTCGATTCTCTTTTCCCGTCTCCTTAGGACTACGGTGAAAATTCCCAACTTCATAAACTGACATAATTTAGTCTTAATCTTATTAATCAGCTATAAATGTGTTTTACTAATAGGGAAGTTGAGACATTAAAGTAACCTTTGATATCTTGGAATTGGACATTTCCTTTATTAAACAACTCTAACTTCAAAAGAAAAAAACTCACTAATTCAAACTCAGAATCGCGCAAACTCAGCAGCATTGGAACTACTCTTTACTAATACTTATCTAGGAGTTATGAAAATCTTAAAATACTAAACATCAAATTTCTAACTTGGACAAAATTTCTAAATTTTCTTATACTTTAAAAAATAAATATTTTAAACAATTTTTACTATTTTCTAGTTGCAAGATGTTACATTACACTATGTATGACTTCGCTCCCACGAGTCTGTGCTACATAGATTGTCTTAAGGTTTGTGTATCATTGACTGTACCTTAGCCCAACATGTCGCTGTCGTCTTGTTAATTATATAGGCCTTTGTTGTAATCTCTTCCGTAGCATGGGCGACTCTATTATTAATCGTGTTGTCAACATATGGCGCATCATATTCTTTGGACTTCCCTAGTTGATTTGTTATAGCTCCGAGTTTTTCTATCAAGCCCGACAGCGTCTTCTTAACGCCTTTTCTTTCCTTTTATGCATCCTTCTCCTGATGCTTCCGTGAGATAGAACTAAGTATTTTCAATTCAGAGCACCTATTTTAGCTATGCAGCCCACAACATCTGTAGCAACTATTTTTCTTTGTAAGCTCTGTCTTTCTCTTAACTTCTCTTTAACGTCCACACTTCATTCCATTAGACTTATAATTATCATTATTGTTGGGATGTATTCATTACTCCTTTACTTTGAAACGATTTCCCCCAGTATGGTAACGAATATATCTCCGCACTTCTCCTCTTGCTCTTTCAAGATTCACATGTCTGAAGTCTTTAAATGCTCTCGTGTGATGGCGTCATCGTTACTCCTGAATTGGCAGCGTTCCAACTCAGTCTTTACCAAATATTTCAACCTATGCATGAAGTGAAACAACATATGTTCATCTGTGAGGTTTTTATAGTTTTAAGCGTGAGGGTGGTAAACAACTTCACATATGGGTGTATAATATTGATTTGATTAAATTCCCTTAACATGTGCTTTGCCTCATAGATGACGTTATTTGGGAAGAAAGCCTTCTAGAACTCAACTAGGAATATCTCTATGAAAACCCAAAAATGATATCGATGTGTAGTGCCTCACATGTGCCTATTGAATTGTAAACATTTTAATATAATTTTCTAATGTATTCTTTGGTTATTTTAAGTAATTTTGGAAGTCAAACGTCAAGGGACGATCAAGACGTTCAACGACTAGTCGCTTAAGGGACCTTATGTGTTTTTATGTGATTATGTGTGTGTCATATGTTTATGAGGTTCTTATATGATTAAAAAGACTTTTATAGGAAGATTATTGAATTTCATGATGTTTAGAGTTCAAACGTCCATGAAAGTCCAAGACGTTTGAATATTAGACCTTCAAACATGCATGTGTGTGTCTAGATGGTGCCTAGCATGTTTGGACGTTTTGCCAGTAATGGTTCTGGGTAAAACTGATGGGGAAGGTTCTTGAATTGTAAATGTTAATATTTACGTTTAAAAATCCCAGGTAGGACTCCCAAGGTCCCTGCAAGAGGCCCACAAGAAACACCCAAAGGCTTTCAAGATAGTGCCTTGACAACGTCAATTGAGTGAAGCAAACGACGCCCCATTTTTTGAATAACATCCCATTGGTGGTTAAATATTAGATCAAAACATATACAAGGGAAGGCTCAATGAATGAACTTTGCTAGACCCAATCGACTGAAGCCACAGACGTCCCGTCGATGGACCTACAAGGCGCTGATGGTGGCCTACAACTGCTGCCAAGCTATTGTTTTATTTAAGGGGTGAATGCAAAATTGACCCCATTTCCTAACCATAGACTACTAAGTATATTTGGTTACTTTTTGGTGTATTTAAGTGATCATAAATGTGATCAACTCATTCCCAATCCCTTCTACACAAATTAGACTTTCCCTCAAAAAATATTCTCTGTAGAACCTCCATTGAAGGTTAAGCTCAGGAATATCTTGGATCTTGGATTTTTATGGACACTTTATACTGTTTTGGAGGTTCTCTCAAAATTTAAGGTAGGGTGATTCTTAAGTTTTAGTTATCCTTCCATCTAGAGACATAATCTCAATGTTTTTAAAGATATTTCGTGATCAAACTTTTTCTGCTTGAATCTAGACATGGATTCTTTCTCAAAACGTCTTCATATGATTAATAATTATTAATTTATGATAATGTATTGGTTTGAACGTGAAATTTAATCCAATTGCATTGTGAACCCATGTCCCTTCCAAAATGCTACTTATCTTATGCATGGCATTGTGATTATGGCTTTTTATTGGTTGAATTGTAATTTTTTTACGTTGAATTTCCCATGTCTACTGTTTATTATACATATTAATTGTGAGTTGTTGATGAATGATCCATGTGGATGAATATATAAAGGTTTGAGTAAGTTTAGCCTATATACATATGTGTTTACTATAACATTAGCCTTATAATGTACAAATGTGGAATTCAATCATGTTAAGATGATTGTATATACTGCCTTTAGTTAATATCATGGTTGAATTATGGCTGTTGACACCCAATTTTGACCGACCTTTGACCATTTTTAAGAATACTATTCGATTAAATACGTATTTTAAATTTTAGAATTTTTAATCGACTTTGCTTGAAAATTATATGTTTTAGTATGTTTTACTCTATAAAATTATCGTAAATATTATTAAAATATTTTAAAATTACTAATGAATTCCAAATATTTTAAAGTTTAAATAATTTTCAATTATATAAAAATATTTTAATATATGTAGTATTTTAATTAAATAGTAATTCCTACACTTTCCTTAAATTTTAAATTCTAGCCTATTCTATCATAATTTTTTTCAATTCTAGCAACTTCAATTAAAATTTTATTACAATCATAGCCACTCTTTCATTTCAATTCTAGCCACTTTAATTGCAATTTTAGCCATTCTATATCTTTGTCAATCAAATTTCAAAACATCATCTTTTAATCTCATCCGTCCATCTTAAAATAAATTCAAAATCAAATCCTAGCCCTTTATCTCTTATCAAATTCTATGGTCAAGATTTTACCTCCTATTCTTCCTAAATTCTAATACCCTAAAAGACCAATCCCTACAAAATTTCACTCTGCTTTCCCACCATCTCCTTGGCAGCATCAGGTGCCTCTCTCATCCGCTCTCTCCCTCTCTTTTTCTACCGCCTCTCTCCCGTCGCTCAGCCTCCCCTCCTCTCCCCTTCCCTCGCTCTCTTCTTCTCTTTTCCTCCCTTTCCCCCCGCTCTCTTCTCCTCTCCTCTCCTTCCTCTTCCTTTTCTCCTCTCTTCTCCAACTGGTTCTCGCGAGGAGCAGCAGCCAGGCGAGGCAACTAGCGGCTCCAGCTTCTCCACCCAGCAGCAACCGAAGACACCGGCGACAACTCCAACCAGCAGCGACCAGCAGCTCCATGTTGCAGCAGCAACTGCTCGAGACAGCTGCAGTGGCACACAAGAAGCAGACAGCCACCTGCAGCAGTCCCTGGCCAACGCCCTCTCTCCCCCTCTCTCCAGCTCGACGAGAAAGAAACAACAGCTGTACGGAGACATCAAGCGGCCACGAGCGAGCACCAGCGTCCGACGATCAGCATCTCCAGCAGCTCTGGTCAACAAACACAAGCAACAGCGCCAAACAATTAGAAAAACCAACCTTTTGGCGAGGAGAGCAACATCAACTCCGGTCAGCAGAAACTATAAGAATGAAAAAGTGAATCTCTATCTCCGGCAAAGTTCGAGTTCAAAGACGGATCTCAATAGATTCGTCCTAGTAAGTTTTAATCCAAATGATTTAATTCTTTTTCATTACATCTTTGGTTATTGTGAGATGATTGCTTCGAAAGTCTGTGTTTGGCATGTTCGATTTGATCTTAGTTGTTGATTTGTGTTCCATTATCCCATTGATGTTTGCTCAGATCGTACGCAAGTTTTTCACTTTCATTTAATGTTGTACGGGTTGCAAACAAGCAAAACGTGTAGATATGTTGTTTTGTTATACATGTTCATATTATTAGTCTTAATCATATAAGATCGCCAATTTGAAATATTCTTGATGTATTGTCTTAAGCTTTGAATTGTTTTTTTTGTGACTGAATCAATTTCGGCTATAATAGTATTGCTTGTGGTTGGCTGGCCTCTATCTTAAATTATTTTAAAATCTTGTCATGCTCGGGCGGATTGGTTATGCCAAATCCTCTCCCTTCAATTGATATCAAATTGTTGATATATTTAGCCTCAATATTAGTCCTTTGTGATGAATGACTCAACTTGGCTGCTAGTTTATATATGGCATTGGCTGATTTTCTCTTGTTAAGTTAATTTGAAATATGTCTATCATGACCTTTTTTCTTCAATGATGTTCAATTTTTAAAATATTTTCCCTTGTCTTGATGATCATTAAGTTGACTATTATATACTTCGTATCAAGAAGAGACTTCCTTCCTTGTTGAATTTCGGGTAAATTTTCTTGCTTATCTCTTTGATAGTGCTTTGACTAATTAATTGATTAGTGTGGCTAGTTAGAAACTTCTTACCTTATTAGAAAAAGTTGATATTCTCTTGTTTATTTATATTTTGTAAAAATATATATAAAATATAGGCTAATTTCTTACTTGTTTATATTTGGTAAAAAATAATTAAATATTTTCTGATTTCGGATTCTTCTTTATGTGTGAAAAAATATTACACTATAAATTTATTCTTACTTTTTTATATTTGGTAATGAAATATTTTAATGTTTTCTGATTTGGTCCTCTTTTACAATAAGGAAAATAATATACTTAATTGATTCCTTTAAATATTTCTTTTCCTTACTTGTTTCCCCCTCACTATATAAATAAGACCCCCTCCCTTCATTAAAAAAAAAAACTCATACAATCATTCACTCTCTATCACAAGTTCTCTCTTCATTCTGACAGGTTTAAAACTTGAAGTTCAAGTTGAAGATTAATTGAAGAAAGATTTATTTGTTTATTTGAATCTATATATATATATATATATTTTTTTTTTCTTATTTTATTTATTCGAATGTTGTAACATTTGTAACTCTAAAGATCATATATATAAATTTATTTGGGGGATCGTCTAGGGGAGGGGGATTTACATGCCTACTTGTTCATTATTTTGTTAGAAATCATGCCTAGGTTTATCTTTAACCACCTAGAATTATTGTTTGTAGGTGTTATAATCTAACCAATTTTCAATTTGCTTGACACTTTTTGTTAATAAGTCTTTAAAAAATAATAACTACATTCCATTAATTTTTAAATGTTAAAATCAAAATCATAATAATTTAGTAGGCTGATTAGGTGTTATAACTTTTAGCATTGTCTTGTCATATGGAAACCATGCCTAAAGATTATTTTGTTCATATAATTTAGATTTACAAAATCATGTATATATGTGTTAGTCTTTTTTTAAACACCTATAAATAATGTCTATAGGCTTGTAAATAACTTTTAACATATCCATAAAAAATAGAACTTGTCTGTTCATATTTGTGCCCTCCCCCTAAATTTAGTTAATATTATTTCATGAGTAATCTCATTCGTCTTCTTGAAGATTTCTGCATTTCTTGAAATATGTTATTTTCTTAAAATAATAATGATACTAAAATCATTTCACGCATTTAACAAATTATTTGGCTTTAAATATATTTCGTCGTAAAACCTTTGCATTTAATAAATTTACCACCTTAATGTTCTACTAATTTTAGTACTTACAAAGTTTTGCAACATAATTTTCTTAAAAGTTATTATTCAATCTTCCTTTGAAATTTTTGATTGATCATGACATTATTTTTGAAATAAATTACAAGTACTATCTCCTAACCAATCGTTAGTGGGAAAGTCAAAGGAACTATGAGGTCTAGTACCAATGTTTAAACCGACGCATCCTCGGAAGTACAACCTACCCATGAATTTCAAAAAGAATTATGTGCATTTATGTGTAAATATTTATGTGCCTACATGTAAAGTAAATCTTTTAAATCATTTTTTCAAAAACATAAACTATTTTTTCGATCGACCTCCAATCAATTTTTTTTCTATGGTGGAGGAGCGCGATCACTAATATCGTGGCATCATCCCTACAAAGAAACAAATTAGAAATCCCAAAAGAGTTGTTAGGTCGTGCACAAAACCTGTTTTCTGCGAAAATGGGGCGCGACAGAATGGCGACTCTGCTGGGGAATTTAGGTTATTACCATTACGTGTTCCATGTTTATTTATGTGGGGTTTACTTTATATTATTTATTTCATTATTTTATAGGTGTTCATCATATTTAGTTATCATTTTGTTGTCTTGTTTACTATGTTCTTTCCATGTTCTACCTCTTTTCCCCATTCTTATTTGTTTATTACCATGTTTCACATTTCCCCGTTTTCCTTATTTGTTTACTACATTTAATTTCATACCCTCTTTCCTTATTTGCGTGATTTTTTTTACACCTTTATATGTTTAAATTCCTTTTATTTATTTATGCTTATTTATTTACTGTTTTATAAAATGCTTATATGTTAGAACTTTCCAATTTAAATGCTAAGTGTTTATTGCTTTATTAACTGACATTCCGCTCATATTCCCCCAATTGGGACCCTCTTTTTTTTCTATTTTTCGTGATTTTGTGCCTTTTCACCTCTCGCAACTACTCCAATTCTATTCAGATACCTATTATAGAGACTCGGCATATGCGTGGACGTAATGGATAGTTTTACTACCGCGAAACCACGAGCCTCTCGCATAGAATCCCTTTCAATTCCGCGTCAAGCCAACTCTTAGAAGTCCTTGTTAGGTCATACATGCTGCATAAACCCTAGGTGGTTTGACCCTTGGCGTCAATCCATATAATTAGTAGCCACCCTATTGTCTAAAGGGCCCCAACACTCTTTAGACAAACTGCATATTTATGTGTCAATTTGATCATCATATTTTAAATCAAGTCATTATGTCAAAATGGAGTTAAAATCTTTCTTTGACTCTAAACTTCAAATTGGCAAAGTATAACTTGAATCAATTATGTGCCTTAATCTATTAACTGTTATAATTGTACCACTTTGAGTTTATTGTGTCATTCATTTGATATTATAATTTTGGCTCACTATATAATAACTCAATTTTGTGTTTGATTGACTAAAGGTTGTCTAGTATTTGGATATTGGCTCGACTAAGATTCTGCAATATGAATAATATGTTCAATCTTCGAAAAAATCACCCATCTTCTCGTCCAACACAAAGTACCTTTTGGACCAGCTCTCATCATCCTATTCCTACTCACACCCTCTCTCAACAAAGGTCTCCAACACGCCTCAATTTTGATGCTTCACAATATGAGGGAATAGATGACAAAATAGAGAAGTCTAAGCTAGATGCACTGCAGCGAAAAATGCATGACTTGGAGAAAAAGGTGAATGGAGGATTGAATTCAATACCTACTCATGACCTAAGGTATAAAAATTTATGTCTACACTCAGGAGTTGAATTGCCGTCAGGATTTAAAATTCCAAAATTCAACATGTTCGACGGACGTGGGGATCTAATAGCACATCTGAAAGATTTTTGCAGCAGGCTAGTTGGCTTAGAAAATAATGAACCTCCCCTAATGAAATTATTTATTCAAAGCTTATCAGGAATAGCCTTCACTTGGTACGTCAAACAGGACTTCGACAAATGGCTCGCATGGGAAGACATGGCTCGAGACATTGTGGAACAATACAAGTTTAATAAGAAGGTTGACCCTACAATGTTAAATTTGCTCAAATTGAAGAAAATAAGTCATGAATCATTTGAGGAATATGTCATACGATGGAGAATGGAAGCCTCCAAGATATTTCACTTACCGTATGAAGAGGAGTTGGTACAAACTCTTATCAGATCACTTGAGGGTATATACTACAAAACCCTATTCTTCGCTGGTATTCAAAGTTTCGACAGTCTAATTCGAATTGGAAAAGAGTTAGAATATGGCATTCAGTCTGGAAGAATTGCTGATACACAAATTCCTTTTCAAGTCCTGAAAGACTCATTAGATGAAAGGAACGAAGATGCATCTACCTATATACCTCCGAAATAAAGAAATCAGAATATTGAGCAAATTCATGCTATTCTTGAGCCTTCCAACCCTCAGGTATCTCAAAATAAGGTGAGGAAACCTCGTGTCTTCACTCCCTTAAGAGAAACTTTGACCGACATTTTCCAAAGATTATGGGCTAAAGGACTTCTAAGACCAATAAATGGATGGATTCCCAAGCACTCTACTTCAAACATTGATCTATCCAAAAATTGTGCCTGTCATTCAAACATTCAAGGTCATGCCACCGAAGAATGTGCAGTATTGAGAAATAAGATTCAGAATATGATTGAAAAAGGAAAAATTATAGTGCAACAAGGACGACAAAACAACAATTGCAATCCTTCTATGGAGAATACATTCATCGTTCAAGGAGATACTACAAAGATGTACGTTAGGCACTTGTCAAGAAAGCGTAAATCACATCAGAGAAAATAATATGGACAAGACTCGTATGAACAAAGTTGGCTTTATTGTTCTCCGACCTTATGCCCAAACCTTTCCTCATTCCTTTCATTTTTCCTTTTAATTCTGAACTACATTTGACGTAATTTCCTTTTTGGATACGTAGGTAACCCTTGATGGGTCCGGTCTCTATCAAATAAATTTTCTTTCTTTCCTATGGTCATTCAAAACTCTCATTTACAAATTCAAATCTAGAATAATTGACAATCCATGAACATAATTGACACTGGATCTCGAAGTCGAGCCTTATTGTCCAAATACAAGACAATCATTTTCTTTGGAACTTACAATTTTTTTCTTTGAGTGAAGCAGGATCAAAATTCCTTACTAATAAACTGGGGTAGAATTTTTGAGGAAACCTCAAAAATTTTCATAAAGATGTTTGTAAAAAAGCGAGTATATATCTTATACTCTAAACTGGGGCAGAAATTTTTGAGAAATCCTCAAAAATTTCATCACAACGGAATGCAACTCTTATGGCAAAACAAGCACAGGTATGACCCTCTCTCGCCTTTTGAATTTACGATTTTTCTCTGGATGCAGGAATAAATTATATATGAGCGTACTGTCATATTTAGGAGCTACTATTTAAGTCATACTATCCTTAGATTATTTTTTGAAGAGGCTATTATCAACTATCTTCTACGATTGACTGAATATATATTTAAGCTCTCCCGCCTTATTATAATATGACATTTAGGATCTTCTGCTTTACAATAGGGTATTTAGGCTCGTCTGCCTTACAATACGACATTTAGGCTCGTCTTCCTTACAATATGACATTTAGGCTCTTCCACCTTACAATAGGGTATTTAGGCTCGTCTGCCTTACAATACGACATTTAGGCTCGTCTGCCCTACAATACGACATTTAGGCTTTTCCGCTTTACAATAGGATATTTAGTCTCATCTGCGTTACAATACAATGTTTAGGCTCATCTGCCTTACAATACGACATTCAGGTTCTTCCGCCTTACAATAGGAAGTTTAAGCTCTTCCGCCTTACAATAGGGTATTTAGGCTCGTCTGCCTTACAATACGACATTTAGGCTCGTCTACCTTACAATACGACATTTAGGCTCTTCCGCCTTACAATAGGACATTTAGGCTCTTCCGCCTTACAATAGGATATTTAGGCTCATCTGCCTTACAATACGATGTTTAGGCTCGTCTGCCTTACAATACGATATTTAGGCTCTTCCGCCTTACAATAGGATGTTTAGGCTTTTCCGCCTTAAAATATGATGTTTAGGCTCGTCCATATTTTAAAGACGTTTAGACTCTCCTTATAACCAGACATTTTGCTTATATTATTATATGTTTATACTATCAAATATTTTGGAGTTTGACGTTATTCTTCAGGGATGGGTTTCCAATCCTTAAAGAAGTTAAAGACCGTCAAGGCTTGCATTACGTCTCAAAGCAGATACGCTCCTTATCACCTCTTGTCAATTATTAAGAACTCATTTTTATCATTATTGGTCATACTTTATCTATTCATAAGCTAACATTTTATCTAGAATTTGCACATATAATCGATCGCCCCTTGATTACAATTATTATGCTATCTTTGCAACAAAGACCCGATCAATTCTTTGCTACTCATACTCCGAACCGCGCTCCAAAAGTTGATTGCCTTACTCTATCATGCTCTTCTCGTTTTTCTCTGTCATGCTCTTTTAGCCTCTCAATTTCTCATGAATCTAGAACTACACACGACCTGATTCTCGTATAAACAGAGATATGTAGGCGACTTAAAACCAAAGTCTCGGTCGTACCCTTTTTAAACTTTATATCGTTTCAATTGATCCTACTGACATATCTCGTCGGTCGGACAAAATTGGCTACTAAGTCAACATTGGTTTCCTGAAAATTCATTCTTCATTCTCAATCAACCAAGGGGCAGTTGTTGACACCCAATTTTGACCGACCTTTGACCATTTTTAGGAATACTATTCGATTAAATACGTATTTTAAATTTTAGAATTTTTAATCAAATTTGCTTGAAAATTATATATTTTAGTATGTTTTACTATATAAAATTATCGTAAATATTATTTAATTATTTTAAAATTACTATTGAATTCCAAATATTTTAAAGTTTAAATGATTTTCAATTATATAAAAATATTTTAATATATGTAGTATTTTAATTAAACAGTAATTCCTACACTTTCCTTAAATTTTGAAATTCTAGCCTATTCTATCATAATTTCTTTCAATTCTAGCCACTTCAATTAAAATTTTATTACAATCATAGCCACTCTTTCATTTCAATTCTAGCCACTTTAATTGCAATTTTAGCCATTCTATATCTTTGTCAATCTAATTTCATAACATCATCTTTTAATCTCATCCGTCGATCTTAAAATAAATTCAAAATCGAATCCTAGCCCTTTATCTCTTATCAAATTCTACGGTCAAGATTTAACCTCCTATTCTTCCTATATTCTAATACCCTAAAAGACCAATCCCTAAAAAGTTTCACTCTCCTCTCCCTCCCTCTCCTTGGAAGCATCAGCTGCCTCCCTCTTCCCCTCTCTCCCTCTCTTTTTCTACCGCCTCTCTCCCGTCACTCCTCCTCCCCTCCTCTCCCCTTCCCCCGCTCTCTTCTTCTCTTTTCCTCCCTTTCCCCCCGCTCTATTCTCCTCTCCTCTCCTTCCGCTTCCTTTTCTCCTCTCTTCTCCAACTGGTTCTCACGAGGAGCAGCAGCCAGGCGAGGCGACTAGCGGCTCCAGCATCTCCACGCAGCAGCAACCGAAGACACGGGCAACAACTCCAACCAGCAGTGACCAGCAGCTCCAAGTTGCAGCAGCAACTGCTCGAGACAGCAGCAGTGGCACACCAGAAGCAGACAGCCACCAGCAGCAGTTCCTGGCCAGCGCCCTCTCTCCCCCTCTCTCCAGCTCGGCGAGAAAGCAACAAAAGCTGTACGGAGACAGCAAGCGGCCGCGAGCGAGCACCATCATCCGACGATCAGCAACTCCAGCAGCTCTGGTCAACAAACACAAGCAACAGCGCCAAACAATTAGAAAAACCAGCCTTTTGGCGAGGAGAGAAACATCAACTCCGGTCAGCAGCAACTATAAGAATGAACAAGTGAATCTCTATCTCCGGCGAAGTTCGAGTTCAAAGACGGATCTCAATAGATTTGTCCTAGTAAGTTTTAATCCAAATGATTTAATTCTTTTTCACTACATCTTTGGTTATTGTGAGATGATTGCTTTGAAAGTCTGTGTTTGGCATGTTCGATTTGATCTTAGTTGTTTATTTGTGTTCCATTATCCCATTGATGTGTGCTCAGATCGTACGCAGGTTTTTCACTTTCATTTAATGTTGTACGGGTTGCAAACAAGCAAAACGTGTAGATATGTTGTTTTGTTATACATGTTCATATTATTAGTCTTAATCATATAAGATCGCCAATTTGAAATATTCTTGATTTATTATCTTAAGCTTTGAATTGTTTTTTTTGTGATTGAATCAATTTCGGCTCTAATAGTATTGCTTGTGGTTGGCTGGCCTCTATCTTAAATTATTTTAAAATCTTGTCATGCTCGGGCGGATTGGTTATCACAAATCCTCTCCCTTCAATTGATATCAAATTGTTGATATATTTTAGCCTCAATATTAGTCCTTTGTGATGAATGACTCTACTTGGCTGCTTGTTTATATATGGCATTGGCTGATTTTCTCTTCTTAGGTTAATTTGAAATATGTCTATCATGACCTTTTTCCTTCAATGATGTTCAATTTTTAAAATATTTTCCCTTGTCTTGATGATCATTAAGTTGATTATTATATACTTCGTATCAAGAAGAGTGTTCTTTCCTTGCTGAATTTCGGGTAAATTTTCTTGCCTATCTCTTTGATAGTGCTTTGACTAATTAATTGATTAGTGTGGCTAATTAGTAACTTCTTAGCTTATTAGGAAAAGTTGATATTCTCTTATTTATTTATATTTGGGAAAAATATATATAAGATAAAGGCTAATTTCTTACATGTTTATATTTGGTAAAAAATAATAAAATATTTTCTGATTTCGGATTCTTCTTTATGTGTGAAAAAATATTACTCTATTAATTTATTCTTACTTGTTTTTATTTGGTAATGAAATATTTTAATGTTTTCTGATTTGTTCCTCTTTTACAATAAGGAAAACAATATACTTATTTAATTCCTTTAAATATTTCTTTTCCTTATTTGTTTCCCCCTCGCTATATAAATAAGACCCCCTCCATTCATTAAAAAAAAACTCATACAATCATTCACTCTCAATCACAAGTTCTCTCTTCATTCTCTCATTGCTCTCTTGCTACTCTAAATATATTAAGATTTCGATAAACATTCAAGTGTTCTTCTTCGCTACTTTGCCATTTTGGTTTTGTTCGAGTAAAGGTTGGATCAACTTGCTTGCATTGCTACCATTCCTAATCTACTTAACCGTTAGTTGATTGCTTTGACAGGATTCAAACTTGAAGTTCAAGTTGAAGATTAATTGAAGAAAGATTTATTTGTTTATTTGAATCTATATATATATATATTTTATTATTATTTTATTTATTCGAATGTTGTAACATTTGTAACTCTAAAGATCATGTATATAAATTTATTTGGGGGATCGTCTATGGGAGGGGGATTTACATGCCTACTTGTTCATTATTTTTTTAGAAATCATGCCTAGGTTTATCTTTAACCACCTAGAATTATTGTTTTTTGGTGTTATAATCTAACAAATTTTCAATTTGGTTGACGCTTTTTGTTAATAAGTCTTTAGAAAATAATAACTAGATTCCATTAATTTTTAAATGTTAAAATCAAAATCATAATAATTTAGTAGGCTGATTAGCTGTTATAACTTTTAGCATTGTCTTGTCATGTAGAAACCATGCCTAAAGATTATTTTGTTCATATCATTAGGATTTACAAAATCATGTATATATGTGTTACTCTTTTTGTTGAACACCTAGAAATCATGTCTATAGGCTTGTGAATAACTTTTAACATATCCATAAAAAATAGAACTTGTTTGTGCATATTTGTGCCCTCCACCTAAATTTAGTTAATATTATTTCATGAGTAATCCCATTCGTCTTCTTGAAGATTTCTGCATTCCTTGCAATATGTTATTTTCTTAAAATAATAATGATACTTAAATCATTTCATGCATTTAAGAAATTATTTGGCTTTAAATATATTTTATCGTAAAACCTTTGCATTTAATAAATTTACCACCTTAATGTTCTACTAATTTTAGTACTTACAAAGTTTTGCAACATAATTTTCTTAAAAGTCATTATTCAATCTTCCTTTGAAATTTTGGATTGATTATGACATTATTTTTGAAATAAATTACAAGTACTATCTCCTAACCTATCGTTAGTGGGAAAGTCAAAGTAACTATGAGGTCTAGTTCCAATTTTTAAACCGACGCATCCTCGGAAGTACCACCTACCCATGAATTTCAAAAAGAATTGTGTGCATTTATGTGTAAATATTTATGTGCCTACATGTAAACTAAATCTTTTAAATCATTTTTTCAAAAACATAAACTATTTTTTAGGCCGACCTCAAATCAAAATTTTTTCTATGGTGGAGGAGCGCGATCAAAAATATCGTGGCATCATCCCTACAAAGAAACAAATTTTTTTTTTTAAAAAAAAAAAATTTCATATTCAAAACTTGCTCAATTTTCAAAACTTTACTTTCGCACATATTAATTGTTTGATATTTATAAATTTTGTTTATAACATTGTCTCACATGCTTAAATAAAAAATAAAACTTGATTGTTTATTTATTGCTATGATCTACCTTGCATGCTCAAATTAATGAAAAATAGTATTAATTTTTTTTTTGTATTTGTTATCACTTAGAAAGATTAAATAAATTATGAAATGAAGTGACTTTGTTTGCTAATTGTAACCCCCACATAGATTGCATGAGATACGGCCGGGACCCACACTTGTGGACCTCGAGGGATGCCTAAAACCTTTCCCTAAAGGTAATTAGAACCCTTACCCTAATATCTGGCTCGTAGACCTTAGTAAGACCTAGTTAAGTTAGATAGGTGCCCTAACGCGCCTTAATTCGTTAGGTGGCGACTCTAAACTCAAAAATCCCAAAAGAGTTGTTAGGTCGTGCACAAAACCCGTTCCCTTCGAAAATGGGAAGCGACCATGGCTATGAATATCATATTATCAAATTTAATAAGGATTGGAATGAATTGGTCTAGGTTCATCTAGTCTATCGATTGATAATACTATGTATGTATGTGATCTCGATGTTAGGTTAGATGAAGCATGATTCCTTTTATGTAATAATCACTTAATCTACTACCTACAATGTATGTTATTGTTAAAATATGATTGATGATTAAGGCTTTAGAGAATTAGTAGGTTTGCCTATTTCCTCTACTCTCTTTTGAATTGATTGTTTAGTGCCTAGTTGGTATCCTTATCTTGTAGGGATTTAAGAACGATTTAGTTATTTAAACTCTATATTTAGATACTTCCCTAAATTTATACTATTGATTAAATATGATTTATTAGCAATGCAAGTGAAATTTTTGAATGATCTATGTCCTGCCTTCTAGTATATTGGTGATGTATTGTACTAGTTTGTAGCATTGTCTTGTAGTAGCTTATTCATGACTTCATATATTAATATTGTACATTAGATACGGCTCTATACGTTAATTGTTGATGAATAAGTAGTAATGGTCAATGATGACCAAAGGCTAAAGGATTGGTAAGAACTGCTCTACTCTTCTACTTCTCTATTTCTCTACAGTATTGTTGATAGAATTGACCATGTATGACACTTTATGGTTCGGTCCACTTATGGTGGCAGTTTTTGCTTTATTGAAAATACATATATGTGATGCGAACATGGCCTTGAAGTTAATTATACTATGGAAATGTGTTGGTGATGAAGCACCCTATGTGAAGCCTATGCCTAATTTTCTATTCTTGTGATCTAGGTTGTTGTGCCAATGTCAAGATCATGTAAATGATTATGTTAAGTTTATGTGTACTTGCTTCCTATGATGTGTCACATTCGGGGATCAACCCATAGAAGGTACATGGCTTACTTGACCTCTCGGAGGTCTTATACAAACTCATAGTAATAATTCCTCGCATTTTCATAGGTAAATTTAGCGGACTATTTAAAACATTCCTAGCACATCATATACTAGAAAATGACTTCATATATATATCTATAAAATATCATTATAAATAGTGAAAAATACTATAGTATCTTTTTCAATCCTAGACTGAACATCATAAGAGTACTTTAGGGACACGAACATTATAAAATAATACATAAGTGAAATTTTTTAAAACGTTTACTGTAAAGACATGACATTAGGAATTCTTGGACTTAACGATTCCTTTCCTTGAGCTTGGGAGTCATCTATTAAGATCTTACATTTTAAGAAATAATTTAAGGATCCATAACCTACACTTTGTGTAAACAATACAGAAGAATGGAGTTCGTACAACAATGAACTAAGTATGGCAACCATGCAAAAACATGCACTTAAAAGGGATATTTTCTTGAAATCATACTTCATGTTGTTTTGAGTAAAACATTATAAAACCTTTATATTCTACAATTTATTTCATTCTTATAATTCATATAGACATATTCAAAGGACAAATATCATATAAAACCACACCTAGAGTTTAAGCCATATTTTATGTCATATTACAGTAACCAATTTTCCATTTACAATAAGGATATTCTTCTTTACAATTAACCTCTCCTTTTAACTCATTAGCCTCTCAAGTAACCCTCTAGTGATACTCAATGCAATGCATCACCTAAAGGACACAAGGAAACCATTCATATATTCTACAAAAATAATCACCTATCATCATAGAAGTATCGAACATGATAGACATATTTAAGCCAATAAATTAACAATATTACAGTTAAGTACTTCAACTTGAACATATACTAACTTCACCACATAAATGCACTATAAGACCTTTTTAATAATCCTACTCTATGTATACTAGTGCAATGTATATGTGAAGCCCCATAACCAAACACATACTCAGAAAAACATTCACAAGACCACAAGCCTTAAGTTTTTATTTTATACATTAACAAGTGATGACAACTTCATTCATGTCAATACAAGACCTTCATCATATAGTCATTAAGACTAACATAGCGCATATAAGAATTTGACCGCATCAAAAAGACTCTTAGCATGCACATCTTCATAACAAGTAATCAAATACTACCATGCAATGCATAAAGACAAAATCATAATCATACTCCTTGTATCACCTTCACAGAACTCCTGAAAGAGCCACTAGTGTAATGTCTATATGGGCTCATTACTTGCACCTATTCTGATTAACCTCCGTTAAGTCATCCAAGTTAGGGTCTTACTCATTTACTTCGATTGTTTATTTTACATTAGGGTAACTATAACCTTAATAAAGAATAAGACCTTGTAGGTCAAACATGGAATTTGGTGTCATCCCCTCACACAAAAAGAGGGTGTCTTACTTGCCAAGCTAAGGCACAAGTATCATGCTAGAAAATTTGGTGATATCACTTTCTAGATCCGATAGGACTCTAAATACTTTTTGGGTCATTAGGTTATCCACCCCATGAGGCATATGGTGACGGGCCTTCATACAATGGGAAGGGACACCCCTCATTATAAATTTCACTCGTTGCTAAAATATTTCACTTCATTAAAAGCCTTTATTACATACTTTATAAAACATTGGCTTTAGTAGGTTCACTCTCCATAGGCTTAGATCATCTATTATAGATGAGAAATACTTTCATGAACCTATATCATTTGAGATAACCTTTTAAATGGACATAACATATTCAAGAACCTTTATAGTTTAGGATACTCTTGAGAAAACCTTCCAAATAACATATTTGGACCACAGATGTTCATACTTTACTACATGAATGCATAAGTCTGCAACTGTAACTATATGAGCCATGCTTTACTATAAAAACATTAGACACTAGGTATAATAATAGTTCATCAAACCACATACTTCACATTATAGTATATACGACATGATCATAACATACTCATGCATTATTATCCATGTACATAAGGGACCAAACCTAGGAACTATCCTATCAAGGTACACAAGGGCAATGCATAGACAAGGTCCCATACCGTTGCCCATACAAATAAGCCTATAAAGTCATCATAGATAAGAGATACATAACATATTTTCTTGGACTTAATCTTAGTATGCATGAATGTAGACATTAGTGAATATGAGAACTACCTTTCATTTAGACACCATGACCTATACTACTTGTAAGCATGCATATAGAGTGAGGGTGTTTCTACATTTGTCAATATGATCACATAATGGCTATCAAAAAAAATTGAGTCAGCCACCCTCATAGGAACAATATACACAAGTAAGCATAGACCACACAACAAATAATAGCATATGAGACAAGTGAACTTCATATTACACCTTAAGACTCCTTATATTAGCTATTTATATCTTAACATGGGGTACATGAGTAGGGGTCATCAATCCATAAAACTTCCTTAATGGAAGTACCTATACATAACACTAAAAAAATCATGCACATGCTTATAACAACAGTAAGCTAACCTAGATTCACAACTAGAGTAGAAGACTATGCACAAGTTAAACATAAGTTGGTCATCATAGTCACACACTCATATATTCATCAATTTTCCTTCAATGACATGGTAAACACATATATAATAACAATAAAGTAAAAACCCACACAATAAGTGGACAAGATTACACAAGCCAAACAAGTCGTTATCAACTACAACAATATAGAAATGTAGAGAGGGATAGACATTCTTATTACTTCATCAAGATATGATCATCATTGATCTATAAACATTTTTTATCATCAATACATTGTATAAATGTAGATAAATATAAATTTAATCATGAAAGAAACCATGTACAAGTCTCTACATCTTATTACCATAGAATAATACAAGGAATCAGATATAAACCGGAACGTAAAGAGTCATAGATCACTTGCTAATTTTCATTACTTTGATTACCATGATAAAAATTCATAATATACAAATACAACCAACCTAAGTCAGTAGCGAAAGTCTAATAAGGTCTAAATCATGCTTCATCACCCTAAAGTGAGATCACATTACATGCATAGCATTATCAATCGATAGACTAGAAGAACCTAGATCAATTCATACCAAGCCTTCTTTACTTTGATAATAAAATATTCATAGCTGCAATTCCAACATGATATTAACCTAAGGCAGTATCTACAAGAATCTTATCATAATCGAATTTCATCTTTATACATTATCAAATCAATCTTATAATGAACAATAGAGATATAAGCCAGACATTTTAACCTCTTTATACATTGATCCACGTGGATCCTTCATCATCAATTCATCATAAATACATGTAAATAACAGTAGACATAAGGATATTAAAATAATTGAATCACAAATCGATATGCATAAGTTCAAAATAGTGATATAGAAGCTAAAATCGAGCTTGTGAAAGAGAATGGGTTCATCGTGCAATTAGATTTAAAATCACGTCCAAATAAATAGATAATCATCAATACATCCATATTATTCTTTAGAAATCAATTTAAGAAAGAACCCATGGCTAGATTGAAGAAGAAGAGATTTGATCATAGATTTTCTTAAAAATATTGAAGAGAACTCTCTAGATTAAATATTAACAAGAGATGTAGGATCACCATACCTTTATTACAAGAATAACACACTAAATGTTGGGGAAGAACTAATGTGAATCCAATCAACACCCTGACCTTAAACTTCTCCTTTAATGGAGGTTTTTAGGGAGGCTATATTGGAGTGGAAGGTTCTATTTTGATAAGAGGATTGGGTATGGGATTTGAACGATTTTAACCGACCAAATGTACCAAAATATATTAATATAGACCTCCTATTGTAAGGTTAGCAAGTTTTGTGAATTTCCCATTAACACCATGAATAGGCAGCGTGCATTGAAATAAATCATCCAAGTATGCTATAAAGCACTATATTAACATTTTAAGAATCTTATAGGAACAAGTGAGTCTCTAGAAACCGTAAATCATATTGGGGGTCTTACAATATCCCCCACGTGGAAATATATGTGCTCGAATGGCAATTAGCATACATTTATTAGAATAAGGAATTCAATGAATCATAGAGCAGCTTCAAACAGTCATAGCATCATCATATCGAAGTTAATGCACAAAGTTTAGAAGGAACATCCTTCAAATAATTGAGAACACAATGCATACAAGCAAGAAAAACTTTATTCACTCAATCTTTAAATCATCAAATACATAGCTCTCATCACGTTCGTAGGAGGAACATCCTTCTCCTAATAATGACATGGTCATTACACTTCATTTTGTTTCATACTCAACATGTAAGATCACACATAGGCAGATTCCAACAATACTCAAAAGACATTTAAGCACTCATACTTCAATGCACATAAATTTAAGTTAATTATATTGAAAATGGATTCTTATTAGATAAACCTAGTTCTATGAGGTTCATACTAAACCGCACCATGTTTAGTTGTGTACATGGAGGAATATCCTTCTCCTCAACAAAATTACATGCCTCATGCGTTCATACATAAGGAAATGCACAAAGGTCATCTTTACTGTAAAATATGAATTTCTGAACTTGTACCCTAGCATGCTCATGTTTTCTTCCTACTGAAATCTAAATGGTAGGTCACTGCAAGTTCATAAAACATTAGGGGAAACAATTGAGATGACATAACCACATGGACTCTTCCTTTTTGTTCAACCTTTCAGTAAGGTGACTTCTAGGTCAATCAAACCCACCAGATCACTCTACAAGGATAACATGCTACCATTGTTTTTTAGAACAAGTCTATACAAAGACTTCAATCAATAAAAATTAATTATGAAGGTTCACACATATTAACAAAGACAACTATTGAAACATTAAAATATATACATAGGGCAACATGCTTTCATCAGTGATCAGAAAACATTTCAAGTTCCAATTATAATATTAGGCTACTATCATGAAAAACCATATAAAAATACACCATTTAAAAAGAGAAACATTTTAACCAAAGCAACTTCTATCATGCTTCAGACTAATTATGAAATATAGTTCTTAACATAACATGACACCTCATAATTCCCATACATAGCCACCGAGGGTATCATATAACCATATCATTGAAAAAATAACCTTCACAGATACTCATGAAACAATAAAACCAAGATAGGCATCAAAACGGACCTTTTCTCAATAAATCATGGAGATACAATCCAATCCAAGCAATCACATCTAAAAGACCACCGGACTACAAAACATAAAAGAGATATATTATAGAGTTTAAGTTCTACGGCGTGACATGAGAATAATGAAGAAGGGAAACTCTACCGTCATATAGCCTCTGACTCATAAATGTGTTAGGATTCACACCGATGATCCAGACTATACTAGACGCGGCAATATGAGACTTTTGGATCCTATGACCACTTTCATAAACCTCATGCTCTAATACCACGTTTGTCAAATCGGGGGAGAACCCCTTAGAAATAACATGGAGTAATTGGCATCTCAGAGGTCTTATAAAGAACCATAATTATCATTCATTGCATTGTCATTGGTAAATGTAGCAGAAAAATTAAAACTTTGTTAGCACATGATATGCTAAAACATTACATCATATATATATATATATATAATATCATTACGCATAGTTGAATACTCTATTCCCTTTTTTCATCCTACAATATAAATCATAAGATTACTTTAGGAACATGACCGTTATAATATAATAAATAATTGCAATATTTAAAAACATTTCATTAAAGATATGACATAAGAAATCCTTGGACCTAAGGATTCGTTTTCTTGAGCTTTGGAATCATCTCTGAAGCTCTTACCATTTAAGACATTCTTTAGGCATCATAACGTACAATTTGTGTAAAAAATAATGAAGAATAGGTGTAGTACCAAAATGCACTAAGTAAGGCAACCCTGAAAAACATGCATTCAAACGGGACATTTTCTTGAAATCACACATTATGCTATTTTGAGTAAATCTTCAACAAGTCCTTTATATAGTAGAATTTATATCATACATACTTCATATAGACATATTCAAAGGTCAAATATAATATAATATCACACCGAGAGTTTAAGTAGTATTTTATGTTACATTGCAATAACCAATTTTCCATTTATAGTAAGCATATTCTTCTTTACAATTAACCTGTTCTTTTAATTCATTAGCCACCAAAGTAACCCTCTAGTGATACTTGGTGCAATGGATCACCTTAAGTCCACAAGGAAACGATACATACATGCTACACAAGTCATCACCTACTTTCCACAAGGAAACCATAAATAGCACATGATAGACACATTTAAAACAATACCATAACAATATTACAGTAAACTACTTCAACTTTCACATATACTAACTTCAGTTCTCATAAATGCATTATAATACCTTACTCATAATCTTACTCTTACTATACTAATTAAAAGTATATGTGAAGCCCCATAACCTTGCATATACTTTTTAAAACTATCACAATGCTAAAAGCCTATAAATTCTATTTCATACATCAACAAGTAAGTGAAGACAACTTCATTCATGTCAATAGAAGACCTTCATCATATAGTCATAAAGACCAACCTAGTGCATAAAATAATAATAACATCATATAGACTCATACCATGCACATCTTCCGAAGAAGTAGACAAATACTACCATGTCATACTTAAAGACATAACCATAATCATACTCCTTAGATAACCTTTCTAGAACTCCCTACAGAGCCACTTGTTCATTCATTCCACCTATCCTAACTAACATCGCATGGGTCATCCTAGTTAGGGTTTTACTCATGTACTTCCATTGTCGATTTTACTTTAGGGAAACTATAGCCTTAACAAATAATAACAATATGCAAGCCAAAAATGAAATTTGGTGTCATCCCCATACACCAAAAGAGTGTGTCTTACTTACATAGGTAAGACATGGGTTTCATGCTAAAGATCCTATGGGACATTATAGTTATGGAACTTGGATGCATCGCTGAAACATAAATCTAAAACCCTTTTGGTTCATAAGGCTATCCACATCCTGAGGTCTATAGTGAACTACCTTTCTACAATGTGAAAGGAAACCCCTCATCTTAAAGTTTACTTGGTCCTAAGCTTAGTTCATTTTATTAGAGCTATTATTACATTACTTTATAAAACCATAGGCTTCAGGAGGTTCACTACCTATATGCTTAGCTTATAGGTTATTGATGAGAAGTCCATGCATGAACATATATCATGTGAGAAAACTTTTTACGTAGACATAGAATATTCAAGCACCTATCTAATTTAGGATACTGTTGAGAAAACATTTCAAGATCTCCTCTATTGACTATATCATCATACATGTGTGTGTACATGCATATGAGCAAAGCTTTCACATAACACCTTTAGACCACACATGTTCATACTTTACTTATTCATGCATAAGTGTAATATTGTAACTATATGAGACATTCTTTCATATACACATTTATACACTGGTTACAATCATACTTCATCATACCACATACCTCACATTGTATCATTTAAAACATGTTTGCATATACTCATGCATTCATATCAATATATATAAGAGACAAAAACTAGGAACTATTATATTAATGTACACATGTGCAATGCATAGACAAGGTCCCATACCCTTGCCCATACTAGTAAACCTATAATGTAATCCTAGTTAAGGGAAATGTGACATACATTAATGGACTTAGACTTAACATGCGTGAGAGTAGATGTTAGTGAATATGAGAACTACATTTCATTTAGACACCATGACTTGTAGTACTTGTAAGCATGTATAAAGGGTGAGGGTGTGTGTATATTTGTCAATAGGATTATATAATTTCAATCAACAACAAACTGACGCAGAAAAATCCTGTTAGGACCACAATACACAACAAAGCATTGACAACACAACACATAAGAGCATAGGAGGTAAGCCAACTTTATTTTAAACTTTAAGACTCCTAAAGTTAGCTATTTACACCTTCACACAGGGGTAAATGGGTAGGGGTCATAAAACCTTAACACTTAACTAATGGCACCACCTACACATATTCCTAACATAATGATTTTCATGCCCATAACAATAGTAACAAAACCAAGAGTCACAACTAGAGTAGAAGAGAAGGCACAAGTTACAAATAAGGTGATCATCATAACCACACATTCACATATTCATCAACTTTCCTTCAATTTCATGGTCAACACATATATAATGTCAACAAATTAAACATTGTTAGCATAAGTTGACCATACCAAGCAATGCCATACAAGGCTTCCTCAACTACAATAATATCAAAAATTAGAGAGGGAGAGCCATTCTTAACACTTCAACGACCTTTGATTATTATTGATCAATATACCTTTTTAATCATCAATATATTAAATGGAATTATCTAAATAAACATTGAATCATGATAGAAACTATGTACATGTAACTACAAGATCATACTATAGCATAATACAAGGCATCACATATACACTAGAACGTAGAGAGTCATAGATCACTTACTAATATTCATTACTTTGATTACAATTATTAAAATCCAAAATATACAAATAATACCAGCGTACGGAAGTATCCAAAGAAATAATAATCAAGTCTAAATCATTCTTTATCTACCCTATATTGAGAGCACATCACATGCATAACATTATCGATCGATAGACTAGAAGAACAAAGATAAATCCATAAAAAGACTTCATTACTTTTATCATACAAGATTCATACGTAAAATTACAAAAATATATTAACCTAATGCAGTAGATACAACCACCGTATCAAAATCGAAATCCAGTTTTATACATTATAATGTCAATGTAACAATGAACACATAGACATCTAAGACAAGCATGTTCAAATCTTACTACATTGATCCACGTGGATCCTTTATTATCAATTAATCATCAATACACATAAATAAAATTATACATAACATAATAACATAATTGAATCACAAAAAGATATGCATAAGGTCAAAATCATAAAGCCATACATAAGCTAAAATTGAGTTTGTGAAAGAGCATGGGTTCATTATGCAATTGAATAGAAAATGACGTCCAAATACATAGATAATCATAAATACATTCACATTATGCTTTTGAAATCAATATACGAAAGAACCCATGGATAGATTGAACAAGAAGATATTTGATCATGGAACTTCTTGAAAACATTGAAGAAGACTCCACGATTGGCGCAAAAATAGTTAAATAAACCGTATAGGGTCATGTTGGGATGCAGGGTGATGAGGTGTTTTTTATGGAGTTATGAGGCATCGTTTGTCTCTTCGATTGATTATACCAAGGCAGTGTCTTGACAGCCTTTGCGTCCTTCTTGAGGGCCTCTTGCGGAGCTCTTGGGAAGTCGTACCTGGACGTTTCCAACTTAAAATCTAAATAGCATGACATGTATATGTAAGATATGTAAGTGTGTTGAGGATAAGCACATTTCTCCATGGACACAACTAGAATGGTATCGTTGAGTATAATCCTAATTGCACTAGGCTTAAACAGTATGAATCCACTGTCAACCTGTCTTACTCAAGTCTATGTGCATTGAAGTATGAGCGCCTAGTTGTTTCTCAAATGTTTTGGAAACTTCCTAAGTGTGAATTAAAGATGGGTGCTATATGATATATTAATTAAAATTAACTGTAATGAACATATTATAATTACTAGAAGGATGTTCCTCTTATGAACATAATAAGAGCCTATGTGTTTGATGCACTAAAGAGTGAGTGAATAAACATTTTCTTGCTTATATATGCATTGAGTGCTAAATGGTTTCATGTGTGTTTCTTGTATGTTTCGTGCATTATGTTCGAAATGATCATTTTTTGACTGTTGTGAGTTGCTCTATGGTTTATTTACATCTTTGTTGTGATAAGAGTGTTCTAAGTTTCATTCGAGGACGAATGTTCCTAAGTGGGGATATAGAAAGACCCCCAAAATGAGTTCTAGTGTCTATATTCTCAATTGTGCCTATAAGATTTTTAAAGTTTTAATAAATTGTTTTAAAGTATGATTGGGTGATTTGAATTCATTTGGATGTCAAATGTCAAGGGACGAGTAAGACGTTCGAGGACTAGTAACCTAAAGGGTCTTATGTGTTTTTCTGCAATTATGTGTAAGTCATGAGATTGTGTGTTTTTTATATGATTAAAAATTATTTTAGTTAATCCTAGGTTGGTTATCTATTTACTTAAGTTAGTTAGAGCCTTGGATTTGTTAGGAATCTAGGTCCCACGTGGCTTGACCTGATGTGTGCCTGCCCCCTTACCTCCTTAACCAAATTTTGTTAAGTTAGGTCTTTTAGTCTCTTGACTGGTAGCACATGTGTTGCTGCGCATTTCTTGTCCCAAGGATCATCACTATGTCCTTGGGAACTTCTTAATACACATGATCATTTTAAATTATCATGTGCTACGGTACCTAGGCTTGACACTTGGATGCCTCGTATCTAATGTGTGTAGATTTCTGAACATAAATATTTTACCATAGAGTCTTCATTGTAGGTACAATTCCTAAAAAAACATTGATTGGAGAATTTGAACATCAAAGTATATCTTAATTTACTTGTTAATACATAAAAATTGGCTAACACTCTTAAGCCAATATTCTCTAATATCCAAATATTACTCAATATTGTTCATTAGGATGCCTATGTACCCCAATACTTATTCTTAAAACCTAATAGATCCTTCACTAGAAAAGTACATTTTCAACAATCCTACAGTATCCTATATGATGAAAATAGGCAATAATGAACATAGATCATACTAGCTATGTATGGAATCCGGAGTCATGAACCTACTCTGATGGAGGTTTGTTCTACGGGCCGACGGTAGAAATAGGATGCATCCAATGTATGCAGACTGTTAAGGAATATGGAATTTTTCTTTGTATTCTAGCATCATCCTTTACTACAATTACTTCTCAAACATTACTCACTCAGTGCTAGCCTTTGTTCTCATAGAGTAGTTCAATAAAGGAATACGTGAGGAGGTTCCATATCAAAATCACCACGAAATCATAACACTTTAACAAAGAATCCTCTAAGGTTTCCTTACAATGGTTAATAAGATAGATCATTGATTTTCCTTAGGATGATTTATAGACGTTTCAGCCAATAAACCCTAACTCCACCGTTAATAAAAGAACGATACCATTACGACTTTCAACATCAACGATATCATAACCTTACATCTAAGATGATGGTTACACATAAAGGACCTTCTTAGAAATTTTCAAGGTCACATGTCAATCACAGATACAATACAAAGAGTCTTTAGAATAATAAGTCAAGATGTAATATTCACATTATACATGTATCAAGTGAGGGGCATAAGTCTTCCAAGTCAAGATGCACACAAACTTTATATATAGTATATATGAATAACCAACATCATCTATAGGTCACTCTATTCACAAATAAATTATACTCAATATAACCATCATAAGACTCACATAATCATGTAGGAAGAATCATGCATCATCCCTAAAAATGCACAGGTAAGGACATAGTCATAGTCAAACATGATTACACAATGTCCATAGAAGAACACATGCTTTCACGTTAGTCCCAAGTAGATGTATATGATCATACCTCAAATAAATCAACTACATAAACCATAATTATATATAAAGCAATGCCAACAAGGCCATGATCATCATAATTCATAAAGTAAAGCTGACGAGGTAACATAGCTCTCAAGACATAGCACCGCCACCATTAGTGGACCATACAAGTCACAATGTAATTCAAGACTTATACTACATAATATATAGAGAGAGTTATAATAGCGTACCACCAATCAACTCTCATAACTTCAATCCATAGTTAAATCATTTAACACAATACTCAAAGGCCCTTACCCATGGTCATGATCACCAATTTAATCCAATTCTTACAATAGACAATTAATCAAAGATAATTAAACGCATACTTATGAATTAAGGGCAGCATACTAAAAACCATAATAGGTTTCCATCATAATTCAATTCCCTAATCGAACGACATATGAATTCCATAGCATTAAGACATAATCATGTAACCCACAAAGAAGTCAAAAACTATGGCTCATATATTAATTAAGTTAAAACTATCATGTTAATTCAATTCAATAAATCTATATTGATTCAAAAAAATTTCTGAAAGAACCCATCGGTAGATATCAAAATTTGACTTTGGAAATGAATTTAAGTTTTTATCATTGAAGAAAAGAGTTTCAAGGATAAATAACTTACCTTAATTGATATTAAACCACGAATTTTATGAATAATTCATGACGAATCACCAATCAATCATCAATTCAAGCTCTATCTTGAGTTTTATGTCAATGAATACATCTAGGTATTTTGGACTTATAAAACTATTTATAATACCCAGAATAACCTTAGGAAACCACACTTATAATTATTTGGGAATGTAGTTAATTTACAAATTAAATCCTCCACCTTAAAGTGAAGAAGGCAAATTGCAGCCTCATCTATGATTGCCCATTGACGGGGCATCACCCAACTAACGGACGATACAATTTGTCCTTGGATTGGGACAGAGCCTGGTGTTGGGAGGGACAATATCCCACACCTTGGTACCCATCTACTCCCTCAACATACGGATCTTTGACCAGCCTAGTGGGCATCGATTGCCTCCATAGGTGGAACTGCCTTAGGACGTTTTGGCCACCATGATTGGTCCTTCTTCAAGGACCCTTGGTTGGTCCTTGGAGAGATTTTCTTGGACATTTCCCACCAAATTATGTTCGTATACGAGTATATGACTTCTCAAATGAATTTCATCAAAAATGAACACGTAAAACACTAAGAGATATACTAAGAAACACAAGGTCGATACAAGACTAACCTTTCGAACGTCATGAACGTTCTGTGACGTTTGTCCACTAAACTTCATGAAACATAAAATCATAACCTCATGATAACCCATTTTAAGACTTGAAAACTTCATGGCACAAGTGTTAGGATCTAGTTTCAGATAAGTCGTTTTAGAGTTATTACTATCTCCCCCACTTGGACAACATTAATCCTCGAACGACAGTTACTTCTTTTATTACACTTTCAAGAGACAAGACACTCAAGACTAGAGTTACATAACTATTCCACACCATACACAATATACAATTTGGAAAAACACCAATTTCACATAATGAAGAGACTAAAAACACAACAAGAAGCTAGAAACTTTTGTACAACTCATTATGGAATAAGATTCACACTCCTCATTCCATATATAAAAAAAAATTCTTTTATATTTATTATCATGCTCATATAGATCATATTTATACACATTACAACAATTTTAAACAGAATAATGATTTAGTCAATTTTTAAAAATTTTACGGTGAATTATGCAACAATTTTTAATGTTCAACTTTTAGGTAATTAATGATAAAAGCATGATAATATAATATATAAAACAAAATAAAATCTACATACATCATAATCATAACTTCATGAAATACACAATGCAAGGTATCAATGAAATTCAATTCCGACAAGACATCAAACGACAATGCAACATACTACTATGATTTTCTAACTCTCTGGCTTGAGTTGAATAGAAGAGATGAGACGGTCAATATAAATTCTACTACTCACCAGGATCCCGCTCACAGAAGGAAATCATAACAAATAAAGTAAAGAGGTTATTACTTACCATAATCATCATCACCATCATCCATCTTCATACCCTATCCAGGAGTGCATAGAAACCATTTTTCTTTGAAGCATCATTACCCGGAAATCTTGGAGGAACTTTTTTATACTCTTTTCCCTTAGCCACAATAGTAGGATTTTCACGACCAGGGAGAACCCCTAAAAGTAACATAGCGTACTTGACCTCTCGGAGGTCTTATACAAGCCCATTGTTATCATTCATCGCATTGTCATAGGTAAGTTAGCGAAAATTTTAAGAATTTTCATAGCACATTATATGATAGAAACTTCACTTCACATATATATAAAATAGCATAAGTACATATTTCGACCTTAATTCACTTTGCCATCCTATGCACAACATCATTAGATTACATTTGAGACACAACCTTTATAACATAATACATAAGTACAATAATAAACAACATTACAGTAAACCATAAGTAGGTTATCCTTGGAACATAAGGATTCCTATCCTTGAGCATGGGAATCACATATCAAACTCTTCAACTTAGGGAACTACCCATTTAATTATTTGAACGTGGGGTGAATTTACCAATTCACCTCTTCACTTTCTAGTGAAGCAGTTAAATTGCAGCCACAACTATAATTGCCAATCGACAGGGCATCACCCAACATATGGACCGTCTTGTTGATCCGTGGTTTTGATAAGAGCCTATTCCTTAGAAGACCAAACTCACATGCCTATGTCTCTATCGACGCCATCTACCTACAAGGCTTGACTTCCTCCGTAGGAGGACCTACATTACGAAGTTTTCGCCACAAAGATTGGTCCTTCATCAAGGACCCTTGGTTGGTCCTTGATGACTTTTGCGCGGATGTTTCCAATGCAAATATGTTCGTATACGAGTTTAGATCTCTCACATCAATTTCATCAAAAACAAACACATAAAACTCCACGAAACATACTAAGGCATGTGAGGTTTTTTCAAGTCAAACCTTTTGAACGTCATGGACGTTCTTGGAGGTTTTACCAACGAACTTCATGAAACATTAATCACTTCCTCCTATCCTCATTATAACCAATTTTAGGACTTCAAAACATCATGACTCAAGAGTTAGGATCCATTTTAATCTAGGCACTTTATGAAGTACTACACAACAATTTTTTTTATTCTCAAGTTTTATGCACCCTACTTCTTTTGGAGTGTCTGGTGATGCTGTGTTGCGACTACCAACTACTGTACAGGTACCGATGGGTCCCAAGAAGGACATTTTCTATAACAAGAGGGGAAAATCCAAGTCGATTTCTTTGTCTAATCGGATGATCGTAGATTTTGTTAATGAGAAAGGCCCAAATTATGTCCCTCCAGGTTCTACAACACTTATTCCAGAAGCTAGGGTCACTACCGGTACCCCCCTAAAGGTGACTTCTTAATTACTCATTTCCTCTAAGTCTGATGAGGAGCACACACTGAATGGTTCATCGTCCAAGTCTAGAGTGTGCCTCCGCTTCAGGGTTGGCCTAATTCTTTTGGTCAAAAGCGACAACTATTTCCGATTTCCCCTTTTAGGGAGACATTAGGTCGTAGGGGAAAGATCACCAAGCCTCATGTGATGAGGCTACCTATTTGGAGCCTGCACCCGCATTCTAAGCATATGAACCCACACAAATGACTGATGAACCAAATAGGTGGGCCTTCAAAGGCCAAATACAATGTGTAGTTGGGATACCAAAATGGTGAATAAAAAAGGGTGATGACCCAACTAGTTACAAATAAGCATCGAGTCCTCACGGAGAGTCAACACATTGTCATTAAGGTGCACATAACATTCTATCTGCACAAGTTTAACTGGATAGCAAGAGATTTGTGCACTTATAGAGAGGAGATCGTCCCAGAATTTTATTCTTCCTACGTAGCTACTCTCATAAGTTGTCTAGACAGCAGGGCAAGACCTGCCAAATAGGACACTCTCATCTATTCATTAGTCCGAAGTTCAAAGGTTGGTATATCTAAGGCTGCTATTCATTTTTTTCTATATGGGCCCATGTTTGGCCACAGAAGAGTCCCAATACTATAGTGTTTAACTAGAAGTGGGAGTTTGTAAAGAGTGGAGACATTGGTTGGAGTGTCACGCATCGCGAATTGACAAATAAATGGTAGGCTCAATATATGGCGATCGATGGTGAGAGTGATGATTAAGTGATAGAATCACGAGGATTGTTCAATAGGGACACCCTCACCTTTGTAGACAAGGTCTCTTGGCTGTAGATCTTACATAGGTTATCTCTCACGGAAGCAGATAATGTAGTCATATAGGATAGAGTGGTGCTAGTAAAAGCTCTAGTAGCGGTACTGGAAAGAGGCATTGGTAAGTTGATCATACTGATGATTCATGGGGTTTTCTAATAACTCTACTACTTACCTCTTCGCATGTCTTATTTTCCACCTGTGCAGGGGTGCGGTAGTGCTGATTTGGCATTGTGATATACTTTGTTGCCTTTAAAAGACAGTTTATATAGTCCTCATCAGAGAAGAGACCAGTGTAGTAGTACTTTGTAAAGGGTCTTGGATTGAGTTTCAACCATTGAGAGAGAATTTGGGAGACTCTATGGAGTGAGCCCAAGCGGTTTACTGTGTTACACCAAAGCATGTTGATCCCACTCCATCATCTTCTTTTCATGCAGCCATCAAGTCCCCCAAATCATCTTGATCCACGCCCCCATCTGTATCTCTATTCCATCTAGCTCGGGTCCATCAGTAGAGGCCCAGATGGAAACCCTACTCCAGCAGATAAATCCTTAGATACAAAAATCCATTGTTCAGACTAAAGAAAATCCATTGTTCAGACTAAGGAACGTATCAAGAAGTGGTTGAGAAAGCAAGCCGAGAAAAAGATTTAGGCAGTCCACAGATGTATCAATGCTTCTGAACCACGGGTTTTAGAATGCCCAGACCCTACACATACCTCAATAATATCCATATTTAGTTGTCCAGCCTATGAGATGACATATTTGTCATTTTGGAGATGAGGGAAACTGAGCGAGATACTGCTCCCTTTTGAGATTGCAAAGGACTCAATGCTTGATGTTTTGTTAATTGTCCATGATGAGACACTGACTAAGAATCGTGAGTGTGACAAGAGGCACCGCTCCAGCCACACCACTAAGGCCAGTGAGGAGGTCTGTTCTAAAAAACAGAGAGAGGAAAGAGATGGAGCAGCACACAGAGGTTTCGATGGTCGAGGAGGAGCTATGTCAAACGACATCACTGATAGCACTATTGATGGTGTGGAGGTTGCGTTTTCACTACTAAGGGTGAAACAAGTGTTGATCTTGTGGGAAACTGGAAACCTGACCCGCCCACAGGTTGATGGTTCTTCCTCTCTATACGCCACATGTGTGCTTCACCTAGCACACTATTATTTTGATTTTATTTCATTGGGGACAATTGCAATTTTTTTTGTTGGGCTTGGGGTAACTGGAAAGTGAGAGGTAGGGTGAAGTCTAAGTAACCCATCAAACATTCTTCTCTTGTGGTGTTCATGCGTGTGGGCTTTTTCCTCAAGATGTTGTTTAATTTCATGTTGAACCGGCATGTCGTATTTTTTACAAGTATAAAACATGAGAAATGAAGGATGATAGTTTACAAAATGATACCCCGTCATGGATAGTGTGAAAACAAGATTAATGTGTTGGCTCTAATCATGATATAACTAGGAACCCACTACATGACATTAAACTAACACCTGAACTAGGAAATCAGAAAATCTAAATGTTCAACCGTTGGTACCTAACAAAAACTTGCGCGGTTAGTCATGCAAAAGGAATCTATGTTAGAAACTAGGAAATGACTATAGGTACTAGTCGAAATATCCTATATCATGCCTACAAGACGGTAACCAAATGAAAAATTTTTCCATTATGATCCAAATCTGTTGAGCCTTTAATAAACTAAATTGTTTTGATTCACCAACTCCCCTTCCAATGGACTAATGGTTTTGGCCAAAGTCTCTCCTTTGACAAGTGCACCTTGACATAGTCCAAAAGCCTATGTTGAGGGTGGCTAATGCATTAAGTGACCTCGTCTTGGCCTGTGCCCGACTTTGGGTATTGTGTAACTTGAATTATTAACAAACCATGTATTTAGGGTTGCTATTATGAGCGAGGACCCAAAATTAGGTATGAAAAGAGTTGGATGTTAAAAAGATATTCTTATGTGAGAAAAAGATGTGATTTTGTTAAATTATCAATTTATTTAAAAATAAAATAAAACTAAAATAAAAAGAATGAAAAGAACTTTAATAGAAAAAGATGCAAAATAAGGGAAAGTTACACCCAGAAAGGGATCAAAGCAAAGAAAAAACCAGAAGAAAAATAGGGTCTTACGAAGTAAAGAAAAGAAGTAGGAAGCTTAGCGTTAATTGTAAAGAGATAAAAAGCCACTAAAAATGGTTCCAAATGTACCACACCTGATCAAGAGCCTACATTACAAGCCCAGAAAGTCATACCGTGACCTTAGAGTTTACTATCGTGATCCTAAGCAGTGAATATAAGGGCAAGCTAATGGGGAAGAATACTAACAATATATGAAGTTGTTCTTGACCGTGAGGTTGATCAATGATCCCTCTACCAAAATTGATAATTACTACGAAAAAAATGAGGATTTCTTTTGAAGTGAGAAATATGACCAAGTGTGGAACTACAAGCATAAATGACAGTTTGTCGATTGATCGACTAACCTTACTGTTGAACCGTTGTTTGGTTCAAAGAAGGTTGTAGTAACTGACTTTTAAAGATTCTAAGTGTGGAACTATGGAAAATCACCGAAGGGACGTATATGTATCAACGTACCGTACTGCTGGTGCATCGCTTGATTTTAGAGAATGTGCTATCCGGTGAAGAAAAATAAGTCCAAGCATGTACTGACCGGGGCAGTCGATGGACCGTCAATTGACCTATTGTCTCTCTGTGCGGTTGCCGACTACTCGTGTTTCTAGAAAAAACATTCCTTATTCAATGTTTTTTATTAAGGATTATTTTTTCTATAAATAGGGGATTTCAATTTACTTTTTTGGTTAGCTACTCTTGTTATTGTTCTATATTGTTTTGGAGATTGTGTTATTATAAACATGGGAATTAATCGATTTGTGGATATTGTTTGAAGCAATTTTCTTGCAATTTCAAGTTAATCTTCCAATATGGTGTGAAATTTCTATTCAATTTTGATGATTAGTACAGTCCACTTATGGTTGTGGTGCTAATGAGTTATAATTACGAAGAACATGGCCTTGTTAGCCTTACTTTATGATTGGTGATGTTATTATATTGTAGCTATATATGTGATCATTGTGAAGGCCAATATGGCTTATGTGTATTAGTGAATTTTAAGCATGATTTCTCCTTATTAACTATATGAGACTTATGATGGTCTATGTTTATGTTTCTAAAGGAAAGGATAGGGTTCCTTCTAGTAGACTTATTTGTCCATATGTGCTACTTGAATGTGATTGTACATATTAAAAGATGATAGTGTATGTCTTGTTTAGGTAGACCTACGTCCCTCTACTTGATTCATGACGAATGTTAATATAAACATCTTGACTTTGAAGGCTTAATAAACTTTGTCATGTAAGTGTATGAATGAATGTTGAATTAAGGTCTAGGATCGGTAAACCTAATGTGGTGCTCATGAAGATATTACTAATAAGGACCTTCAACATCTAAATAAGGTCAATAACTTTGAACCTTCGATGTAAAAAGAACATTATTATATCCTTGAAGATGAAAGTTTTAATGGAAACCTTCTTGTGTGAATGATGGACTTAGGTTAGGTTTGATGGAACAACATGAAACCATCATTAAGGAATCATTCATATATCCTTATTGACCATTGATTTGAAGCACTAGAGGAGCGATCTTTGGTAGGTGCATTATTATTAGGTAATGACTAAGAAATTGTGATTTCTCATATACTCCTATGTGATTGAACTTACTCTATGATAACATGGCTAACACTAAGTGAATATGCATGTGGTAAGATTAACCATGTTCCTAGTTCTACCCTTAGCAGGAAGAACAGCCTCCGTTGGAGTAGCGTAGAGTCTGCATTCCATTCCTAGCTAGTATTGTCTATATTGATTAATGCCTATTCTAATCATGTGGGATGCATTCTAGTATGTTATAGGTTCAAGAACGTGTAGGTAGATGAATAGGAAGCTATCTATACAATTAACAAGCAGTCTTTGAAGGTGCTATTATGTGGTTCCCTAGGTTTTCCAAGGCCAGCATGTAAATTCTTGTAAATGTGAATATCTCTTAAGTGTGTTAGTGAATATTGTTACACCTCTAAAATTACATAGGTTAATCTACATCCTAACATGTGTTTCATGAGGTGTTAAATAAATAAAAAGGGTTTATAATGATGTTTTGAAGCATTATGTTTAGTCTGGAAGTGTTTGGAGCTCAAACGTCCACGAAGGTCCATGAAGTCTGAAAGATTTCATGTTTTTAAGAAAAAAATTAATTCTAATCATTTGGTATGCTTTATGTTTGCATGTTTTATGTTTTATTTTGGAGTTCAAATTAATAGGCAAGATTCTTAACATCTAGATGAACCTATTTAGGGTGAAAACATCCGGGCACGACTCCCCAAGGACCATCATGGGGGTCGTTGAAGATGACTCAACGTTGACCTAGAAAGTATCTCAAGACAGCAACAATTTACTCATGGAGGGAACAAGTCCACGCGCGGACATGGTTCATAGAGGACCACATTTATTGTCCATGCACTAACACAAGGCAGACTCCACTATTTTTAGACATTAATTTCAAAAATCTTATGGGAACAGCTTTGTGTCGTGGAATTTTTTACCGATGATAATTTAAAAAATTTAAGGTGAGTTTCACAAGGTTAAAAGGTCTTACCAGTGGTGTTGTCATTTTGGTATTTTGGAGACTAATTATACGCGTTTATTCAGCAATTTTAAACCCCAATTCACCATTCAAATCAAAACCCTCTAGTCCAAAACAAAACCTATCCATTTTTTTTGTCAAAACACTTCCATTCACTAATATTTAAATCTCCAAGAAAGAAGACTGAGTTTCCAAGTTTTTCTCCATCAAATTAGTGTTCTTTTGTCCACATGCGGTATGGTGTTTCATCCCTGAATTCAATTCCATTCAAAGGATCAGTTTCAATGAATTTCATAAATTATCAAAAAGATTAATTTTCCTTATTTGTTATCTAGCCATTGTTTTTGCAAAAAACTTTTTGAATCGATGAATTATTATTGAATTAATGATAATTTGATGATTTTGGATAAAAAAATCTGCATGTTTCCATTAAAATTATGATTTCCTTATTTTGACAATATTATGGGTGATTTGATCATTTCTCAATTGTATTGATTTCCTATGTATATTTTACTTGGCTATTGATATATGTATGAATTATCTTAGCATCATATATAGGCTGTCATAATTTGATGATTTTCATATTGGGTATTGTTGAATATTGTTATCGTTTGAATATTTGGTTGCATTACTGTTCATGGCTATTTGTAAGAGCCTTTATTGATTGAATTGGTTGAATTGACTAAGGATTGGATGAGTTTATTATGGAATAATCTTATGTTGACCTAACCTTCTCTATATTGTGTAGGATAGGTATAATAATTGTGATGTTTTGTGTTGTCCACTTATGGTGGCTATGCTTATGTTATATATTTGTTAAGAATGTGGCCTTGTAGGCCTTGCTTTGTGAATTATGATATTATGATGTTATAACTTTTATATGTGATCATTGTGAGTGTAAATATGACTTATGTGTATATGTGAAGTGAAATCATGAGTTCTTCTAGTGGATGATATATGTCTATAGTAGACTATAAAGATATCTTAAGGTGTTTTGATTGATTTTTAAGTGTTACTGTTGCTATGTGACTATATGAGTCTTATGATGAATTATGATGGTGTTTCTATAGGAATGTGTAGGGTGACTTGTAGTATACTTTGTTGTCCCTATATGCTACTTGACTGATATTGTACATGTGATAAGATAATAATGAAGTGTGTCTTGTTTTGGTAGACCCATGTCTCTTACTTGATACATGAAGAATGTGAATACGAATGCTTGACTTCGTAGGCTAAAGAACCTTTGTCATGAAAGTATATCGATGATTGAAATATCATATTGAATATTGTTACAAAGGTAACTTATGTGAAACCTTCATCCAAGATTGGAGGACATGATATCCTTGAAGTTTAAAGACGTAATAGTATCCTTCTTGTATGAATGATTGACTCAAGGGTAGGTTGGGAGGAAAAGCATCAAATAATCCTTAACAAAGCCATTGAGCTATCCTAGTAACCATTGTAACACAACTCTAAAAGACCCTCTTTAGTAAGGTGTATTATGATTTGGTTATCACAAAGATATGGTACCTCTTCATTTGATCCTTGATATATTTGATATATGAGAACAAAGGCTAGAACCGGCTGATTATGCTTGGGGAGTAATTTTATTCAAGAGAAGATTAGAGACCAAATAAACCCTTGATATTTCTTAACCACGTGTCTATATGGGATCTCATAGTTCTACCATTGGCAATTAGAACACCCTCCATTGTAGTAAAGTTTGACTCTTGATTCTATTCCTAGCTAGTATGGTGTATGTCAATTATTTTGTATTATCGTCATGTGGGATATATTCAAGTGTTTGATAAGTTCATGATGTTTAAATAATGGAATGGGATGCTATCTAGACATTTCACTGGTAGGCTTTGAAGATGTTACTTTGTACGTTACCTAGGTCTTCTCCAAGACCATCTTGAGAAAGTCCTTAACTGTTGAACGTTTCTAAAATGGTTAAATAAACCTAGTGGCTTAAGTAAAATGTCTTTTATGAAAAGGTACTTATCTAGAGTAGCTTTAAGGATTTCTTAGGCATACTGGGAGAGGGTGTATGCACGTTCTCTTCATGTCTTAGTTAATAGAGTAGTTCTAGGTAGTGAGTTAAATTGATAAATAATGTTATTTGAGGTAATCTAAAGGATCACTTAGCTATGTGTGAAGGGGTTATATATTTATGTTATTTGAAGTGATGATATGATATATTGTGTAATGTGACTATATCTGCTTATTTTTATTTGTAAGTGACTCTAATACTTGCTCCATGAAGTTTTACTCGAAAAGAGCATGATTATATACAAATATCCTTTTAGAATGGTTTTAATTGCATGTGACCATACTTAGTACATTTTAATGTACTTATTTCATATGTTTTTATCTTGTCTCTAAAGGTGTAGGTGGCATTTGAGAGGAGTCCTTTGGAGTGGAAGCTTGGATTAGTATCAATTCAAGCAAAGTTGGGGTATGGCCTCAATAGATTTGAGGACATAACTATGTTTACTTTCAATATTTAAAGTATTGTAATACACATAGATATTTCTATATTGTTTATGTATGGGCCGTGTACCAAAATATTTATGTCTTTAAGATAGAGACTTTGACACTTATCATTTCCTTATGATTTCTATAAGAGAGATATTTTGAAGTATAACTATTTCGTGTGAAAAGTTTTAATTCTTAACTCTTTTTAATACATGTATGCAATGGATGATGCCAAAGGGATTCTATTAGGACTCCGACAGGTCATGTATGTCTTTCTACGATTTATGAATGCCATATCTTCTAGGGTATACTTTCTGGTCATGACAACTATTGATTGACTTAAGCTAATGCACGTGAATAAAAATGTACTTATCTAGAGTAGCTTTAAGAATTGTGTAGTTTTTCTTGAAGAGGGTGTATGAGTGGTCTCTCCATTGCTCACTTAGGTGAGTCTTAGAGTAATTCTAGGTAGGGAGTCTAATGTTGAAATGTTAATCTTACTTTAGGAAGCCTTGAGTACCACTTAGTTGTGCATGAAGGTGTTGTAAGGGCGGCTGATTCATATCTTACTTAATTGACTCTTAAAAGGAGATTTGGTAGGAGGGTTATATGCTTATATGGTTTGAAGTGAAGTTGATGCTTTATTGTGGATTACTTAGAATATGTTCAATATCTATGTATATTAACTAGTAAGTGATTCTTATACTTGCTTTATGAGGTTTTCTCCAAATAAGCATGAATGCATAGTATAACTCAAATGTCCATCTAATACTAGTTTAATTGAATGTCACCATACTTATTGAATTCTAATGTACTAAATTGATATGTTTTTTTATTTATAAAGTATAGGTGACATTTCAGAGGAGTCATTTGAAGTAAATCTTGGAATTAGCATCCATTCAAGCATGTTGTAGTCTGTCCTCAAATGATGCGAGGACATAGTCATGTTTAAGTTTCTTATTATAATACATGCATTAGACTTTGAAATTCCTACTTTTATTGATGTATGGTTTGTGACCCAACATATTCGATTGTATAAGACTGCTACAAGGAGACTTAGAAATTAAATGTTTCTATGAAAGAGTTTTTGAAGTATTATTAAATTTTTATTAAAAGTTTTAATTATCCACTACTTTTCATATATGTAAGTAATGAATAATGTGTAAAGGCTTTTATAGGACCTTCGAGAGGTCGAGTGTGCCATGTACCCACTTGAAGGATGCCCTACCTTCTAGAGTGTACTTAGAAGTTATGAAAGTACCCCCCATGGTCCAACCTTAAATGCATCAAACAAACCGATTGGAGATCAATATCTCATACAATACAAAGCCTCAAAAGATGCCATCTCAATTCTCAAATGGTGACTATTATTGTAAGAAAAAATTTATCCCAGTGACCACTAAAGACAATCACGCACGCCTATAACATGTCCATAAGAACCTGAATAGTCTACTTAAAACGACGGTCAATCTTAGGGTGAAATATTGTACGAAGATTCACTCGGATTCCCAACTCCTTATACATAGACCGCCAGAAATCAGATGTAAATTCTATGCCATGATCTGAAATAATAGAAATCGGAACCCTATGCAAACGAACCATCTCTTAGATATATATCTTGGGTAACTTCTCTGAATTATACATAGTCTGAACTTGTATGAATTGTGCACACTTAGACAGTAAATCTGATAACCCATATAGCATCAAATATACCCAAGGTGCGTCGCAAACCTACCATAAACTCCACAGAAATAAACACCCACTTGTACTTAGGTATGTTCATCCTCTAAGTCACACCTCCAAGACATTGGTGTTCATACATTACTTGCTAACAATATAAACATCGAGATACCAAATCTGCTATATCCCTTTTCATATTACACAAATAATACTGTTGTTTCAAGTCAAAATACATCATAGTAGCCCCCAAATTAATAGAGTACCTTGAACTATGGGCCTCTTCCCTGATCAATCTAATCAAAATCACTTGCTCGAGGAAAAAAGATATGACGTTTCATCCTCAAAACTCGCTCACTATCAAAAATTGCATCCCCTGATTTTTCTTCAACACCTTGTCTCTAATCTTAAATAAATCACCATCATCAAATTGTAGAGTCTTAATCTCTCCATCAAGGATGACATATCCTTCATATAATACCTAGCACAATTCTTCAATATAAGGTCTCACAGTGCTAATTTCCAAAGATTATACATCCCAACCTAAAGACGGTTGCCAACCTGTATTATTGCTAGACTACACATACTTATCACCTTTCGACACAAAGCACCTACTACCACATTTGCCTTCCCTGGATGATAAAGAATAGTCACCTTGTAGTATTTTAGCAATTCCAACTATCTTCGCTTGCTCAAATTGAGATCCCTCGTATTAAACACATACTAGGCACTACGATGATCCGTGAACACCTCAAAATGTGCCCCAAGAGATAATACCTCTAAAGATTCAATGCAAACACAACAACAACCATCTCTATATCATGAATGAGATAGTTTTTCTCATGAACCTTCAAACGCCTCGAACCATAAGCGATAATATTCCCCCTCTCCATCAATACACAACCAAACCAGTCCGAGAAACATCACAATATACAATAAAACCCTCTCCCTCTACGTGTAGGGTTAAAATAGGAACAATAGACAATAAAGTCTTGAGCTTTTCGTAACTAACCTCACACTTGTAATACCATTGGAAAGTCATCTCCTTCTTAATTAATCTGGATAATGGGTACGTAATGGCGGAGGAACCCTCTACCAATAGACGATAAAAACCTACAAGACGAAAGAAACTCTGAATCTCAGTAACAGAAGCAGGTCTGACCTAATCTCTCACATTCTCAATCTCTTAGGATCCACCAGTATACCTTCCTTGGATACTACATGTCCCGTGAATACTATTGACCTACATCTAAACTCACACTTTTAAAACTCTGCATAAACTTTTATCCTTTAGAATCTCAAGCACAATCCCAAAATGATGCTCCATTTACTCCTTACTTCGTGAGTATATCAATATATTGTCTATGAAAAATAATATCAAAGGAATCCAGGTAAGGTCTATATACTCCGTTAACCGTGTCCATATCAGATGTTAGCGCATTAGACAATCCGAAAACCATTACAAAAAACTCGTAATGCAATAACGCGTTCAAAAACTTTCCAAACGAATATCCTCCGCCCTTACCTCAGCTGATAATAGTAGGGTCTCAAGTCAATATTAGAGAAAACTAAAGCATCTTGTATAATCATATAAGTCATCATTTCGTGGTATTAATATTTATTTTTGATAGTTACCTTATTCAACTATTTATAGTCAATACACATTTGCATTGATCAATCTTTCTTCTTCACAAATAACACCAAATCACCCAAAGAAGATAACACTTGGTCTTATAAAACCCTTGCTCAACATATTTTGCAACTGCTTTTTCAACTCTTTCAATTCAGTTGGTTCTATACAATAAGGACAAATGAAATACGTAGAGTTTTCGGTTCTAAATCAATATAAAAATCAATGTGACGATCAGGGGAAAGACCAGGTAAAATTGTCACAAATACCTTCGAAAACTGACTCACCACCGAAATAAACTCAAGCATAGTATTCTCAACACTAGTATCGCAAATGTGTGCTACATAAGGCAAACATCCTCTCTCTGCCAACTGATGAGCCTTAAGAAATTATATCACCCGTTTACGAGGGTGACAAACAGAACATCTCAATTCTACTATAGGAATTAAATCCATGACTAATTTAATTGGATTGGCATGGAAATATAAAATTGTACATGAGGAAATAAAAAGTCATTACCCAGAACCACATAAAATTCTACCATCTTTAAGACATTTAAATCTGCATGAGGGGCATATTCCATAAAGGTAACAATATATAATCGTTACACTAGTCTACCACTATAAAATATTGTATATGAGTAGAAACATGTACTGGCAAATCAAGAGACTCACATAAATATCAAGACTAATAGAAAAATGTGTGGACACATCAGAATATGTGGAGCTTAGATCAAGTAATATTGAATTTGGTCGATGACTAACCCGAATAATACATGTGATAGTAGCATCTGAAGCCTCAACATATTTCTTACCTGGAAAAGCATAACAGTTAGAAAGACCATCCTTATATTTTGAACCTCCAGGACGACCTCCTCGAATCGAAGGAGAGTCTCCTCTATCTGAATGAGAACCACCTATGCTACTCTATACACCTCCCCTAGATTGAGGTTGTGCATCCCATAAAGTCGAAGCTTAAGAATTCTGATGTAATCTTCCACGCCAGGTCCTAGGGCAATCTCTTATGAAGAATCCCATAAACCACACTCAAAACAACCACTACAAAACTTAGACTGATGAGAGGAACCTAAATCACCAGAATGTCCTCCATGGCCTACTAGTTTAGAAGATGAAGCCTGTGATGTATGTACTGAACTCGAAGAACTATGCCGAGCATTTCCACCCTTAGACAATAGTAAAGTATCATGAATTGCCATGGTAGACTAAGAATGATAACCTCTCGCCCAATAACCTAGACTCCTAGGAGGAGCAACACAATAATTACCTAAATGATAGGTCGTCTTACCCTCACACTTCTTAAATCCCTCACCTTGAATAATCTCGAACTTCTTAGCAACATCTACCGCTTTCTGGAATGGAACAGCTGAAGCAACAACCTTAGGAACTCCTAGAAGAATTGGAATAATAATGTCTTTAACAAACGTTCTAACTCTCTAAACCTCTGTTGAAAGTATCATCGAAGCATTCCTAGCAAAGGCGTGAAATTTAACATCATACTCTAGGAATGACGTACCATGTTTCTTCAAACCCTCAAACTTGACTTCTTACGTTCCTTCTCACTGCGTGGAACAAACTTGTCTACAAAATACCTGAGCAAACTTAGACCATGATAGTGGAGGGGATCCAACTGGCCTACTACTAATACCAGTCCTCCACCATTGTTTGGCAGAGTCGATCATCTTAAACATTGTGTAGTCAGCTCCATATGCATGTTATCATATTTCCGAATTTCATATTCTAGAATAAATCATGAAATTATAATAAGGAACATCCAAAGCAACATAAAACAATTTATTTTTTATTTTTCTAAAAACAAAATGATAACTTTCTGTATATTTTTTATGTTAAAATAACTTGGACGGAAACTTGAGTTTTGAGAAAAAATTTATGCAAGAATTATTTTATTTACCTCTTCTGATCTAGTGCCTAGAAATCTTACCTTGTTATCAATACAAAGCAATCTATGCAAGTATTGTTTTTTAATTTTCTTGTAGTTTTTCATTCTTTTCATCTTGAATTCCATCACCTCAAACATATTATTTGTGAAGATAATTTCGAATTATTTTGGATATGAGAGAAATATAATTCTTTTTAAAATATTTGTTGTAACAACAACAACAAACAAAGTTGCTTTCATTGGGTATTTCATAGATTTTCTTTTCCTTTTCACTCTTGATTTGAGCTACGGTTGTATTATTATTTTGTAACAGGGTAATTTTACTATCCTCATCCATGACTTTCTTCCTAAATATCAAAGGTCTCAAAGTAATTTTGCGTTATAACTACTCATAATAGGTAATTGTAAGTTCCAAAAACACCATAAATCATTCATGAAAATATATTTTTGAAATCTATCTATTCACTCTAAGGTACCTTCAAAATAAATATCTTTAGATCCCAGCTATAAGTTTTTGAAAGAAAATAATTATCGAAAAATGACAATGAGATAAAATTTGAAGGATGCATTATGTAATCCACTATAAATTTAAATTATTGATGACTAACAAAAGACATTTATTTACAAACTATAAATCAAACTGAGATAGAAATCAACTCCTACATACTAGGTGTCTAATTTAATAGAATTATTGCAACAGGAACTTATGTAGTTCTAAATCAAACATTGAACATATATATTAAGGATTCAAAGGGCTAATATCTTAAACATCACATCTAATAATTTAAATGTTTAGCATTATTGTCTTCAAGACACATCGAGGAAGCTTTAACAGTGTTCATATCAGCTTTCTCATGCTTTTGAATAAACTCAACACTAGGAGGGCATATTAAGTCAGGATAAAGTTGAAGGAATTTGTAGTCCAGCGGTTCAGTTGATGGACTCACCACAATATTGTAGTCAACTGCTCACCTTTGTATCTACCAAACATGTTATAATTATGTTATAAGTCTAAGAACTCAAGATGTATATGGTTTCCCGTTGTGTGGAAATATCTTAGATTTTTTTTCACCAAAAATGTATTATTTGCTTAATTTATTATGTTTACATTATTTGCATGTAATCCATAATACATTATCTTATTATATAGTACTAGTTTGTAATTTTCTTACCATAAATGGGTCCCCTATGTTATCCACAAAGAATTAAAATATGGAGAAATGGAGTACTATTGGTTGTAAAAAAAAAACCAAAGTCCTGAATTGAAGCATAATGCATAAAACATTATAAATAGGATATATAATTAAATAAGATACACAATTTTGATATATTCATTGTAATTTATGTATCATTAATTATTATTTGATGTAAATTAAATATATATAATACTTAAATTATTAAAATAGAATAATTTTGACTTAATAAAAAATTAACATTCCTTGAATCTAAAAAGACTCTTTAATGTAATAAATATTAACTTATCTATAAAATTACAGATCTACAAATGAATAACAATTTTTAGTCTCACCTATATTAATTAAGTGAGTTTTATTATAGATTCACTTTGAGAAAAAAGTTATTTGTAACAATGTAATAAAATCTATCAAAGAAAAATGAATCGGAAAAATTCTTTAAATAATTATACCTACTATTATGCTATATATATGTTACTAAAAAAAATTATACCCAAAATTTAAGCATTATTAATCCATTCCTAGAAAATTATTTAGACCCATTTTATATTTGAAAGCTTTTTAAGGAAAAGTTTTAAAACTCTTATTTAAAATCTATTGTCAAATATCTCTTGAAAAGTATTTCGTTTTTAAAAATTTGCTTTAAAAAAAATTACCCAGAAAGTAATTTTTAGATCTTTTTATTAGCTTACCATTTTATCCATCTCGATAGGTTCCTCGATTTACTTTTGATCAATCGGTTTAGTTTATTTGACCATTTTATACGGATAATTTTAGGTAATTAATTTAATTGATAGTTTATGGGATAAATTAATCATTTATTTCATACCTATACGATTTAAATCATAATAAAATAAGTTATTATAGAGGTAGAAACTCGTGTATGCAACTGAATGCAAAAAGAAAAGTTTGTGAAGAACTTATGCCACCTCTACAAGGGAAACAACGAGTTTTAGGTAAAATCAAAATTTATAAGAGTAATTTTCTATCCTTTTAAAAATATACTACTCCACTTTATGACTGGCTCATTAAGAATCCAAGTCTTGAAAACTCTTGTTTTGGATTTTATTGATGCATAAAAGATATGAAGCCAGTCCATACCAAAAATGACATCAAAATCTATCATGTCTAACTCGACTAAATAAGCCATAGGTCTCTTGGGATTGATTGAAACTGTACATTCACGATGCACTATTTATGCAATAGTCGACTCCCCAACAGGTGTAAAAACAGGGAAAGGTTCAGAAAGTTTTTCATAGAGGATAGAAAACATATTTTCAACACAAGCGGTTACAAAATATAAACTTGCTCCCTGGTTTCGCAAAGCATAAAAATCAAAAGCAAAGACTATGATCATAACAATGACAATATCTGGAAAGTTCTCTTGGTCGTGGAATCTCATAATTGCAAATGGGTGATTTGCTATGCTAGTACTATAAAAAATCTCCTCTAGGTGCATCCTTCTCTACTGGAGCAACTTATTATGATTGGGCTTTGTTTCCAAATTTTCACCAGCTTGATTACTCTTGGGACACTCTTTTATTATATGACCCTTTTAACCACACTTGTAGCAACATTTCTTTCCATCCCGATACTTACCTGACTTGTGCCCTCCACAACAAGCACATGAAGAAACACCACTGCCTCCTTGTGCAACACATCCTTGAGACTTGTTGTCCTAGCTCTTATATTATGCAAAATATTTCCATGATGCTTAACTTTGTTTCTAGGTGGAGCTTCACTAGCAGATGATGGTGCAGCTCCCAATTGATTCTGAAAGGACAAACAATTCACATACCTTTCTTCTCCCAAGACTCACTCGTTGTCCTTGACCTCTTATTTCTGAATTTTTCTATGTTCCCAACTTCTCTTCTACAACCTGTTAGAATTAAACCATCAACCTTGATATGTCCATATTACCTAAAAACATTAGTTGTCTACTCTTATTGCTTGATGCACAACCAAAGCCAGCAACAAAAAGACTGAACCTACACTTCATGTCCTTAAAAATTTCTGGAACATAACAATATAGTTGGGTGAAAGTAAACACATACTCATCAACACAGAGGGAATCTAGCTTAAGTGTATTAAATTCCTTTGCAATAGACTATTTCAATTCATAGGAAAGAAACACCCTAAGAAAGTTTCTTCAAAGAAGGCCCAGCTTTGATGTGGTGCATCCTAATCTTTACCTTCCTTCAATTGATCATAACAAGTCCTAGAAACATCTTTCAGTTTACATTCTGGTAGATAAAGTCTCTCTGCATTCGCAACTTTCATAACATCCAACACCTTCTTAAGTTCCTGATTGACACTCTCTAGATCCTAAATATTTTTTAACCGGTGAAATGTGGATGGTTCATCCTCAAAATCTAACTAATCCTTGATCTATCATCCTCTTCTTGTTGACCTATCATTGGTTCCCGACATGGTTAGTCATCTCTTGGTTTAATATCCTAATAGCTTTACAGAACTCATTGTTGCTAATTGCCCCTTAAGGTCTAACTTGAGGTGCATTGGGCAACTTTAGTTCCTCTAAATTCAACCTAGCTGGACGAATTCTTGCTGCTCTTCATTGAGGTATGGTTATATGAAACACACACAAGCACGAATTTAAGGGAATTTTTTTGAGTTAAACTCTAACGCATGAAAAGAGTGTAATAGAAGTGTGATAGTTCTTAAACGTTGTATCCGTCTAATTATAAATATGGTGCAATTTACACCGATGACTAACACTCTAAATACATAGCTTCATAGAATCTTTAGGACTCTTGAATATTTTGCTCTGATAAAAAATTTTCCATGGACAAAGCCTTCACTTTGGACGTAACCGACACTCGAAGATCATTGCTCTTACTTACTCTATGGAAGATGTAAAAACAATAGAATATAACTCAGGGAATAACTAAAAAGATAACAACTCGGCCAAAATTGTAACTTAAGTCTTAAACGTATATATTTGAACTAAATAAGACAAAAGAACTAATACTATGTATCTATGAATCATGTAAACTAAAGATAGATAATGGGACAGGTTCACCTATCATCTTAACAACATAAATCTAAAAAAAGAACAATAAAATAAGTGTTTGGGAATGAAAGGAGACTCACCAACTACCTCAAAGCTTCTCCCTGGATAAACGATCACCTGAAATTCAATCCTTGTTACCTGCATCTAAATCATAAGATAATGGGCCAATTAGCATCAATACATTAAATATATCAGTATGTGAGTTGGATTGCTAAAACAACTTAATATTTAAAGGGATTAAGAAGGTAACACTTACTTTGGCTCTACTTCACCCTTGGATATTCAACTCAATATAACGAAGTAAGACAAATGCAGTATATATATAAGTATATACACAAACACACAAAACATTAAAGTAACTGAAACAATCTTAGTTCATTAATTATAGGAAAATAACAAACTTAACTTACTTATTTAATTATCATAACTTCTGTAGGCAATCTTAAACTGACAACCATTACTAAGAGCCTAAGTGATGGTACAACGTTTTACCTCACACTAACGAGGACCATCCTATACCTTCACATTGGTATAGGACCTTACATAACTTAGTGGATCCACTAGATTAAGTAACATTATTATCTTAAAATTATGATCCTTCAATGCCCATAATGACACTACATAGTTTATGGAGACTTGAGTTATTATGAACTTGCATCTCCATATCAGTGCTCAATACTACACTAAAAAATATAATTAGCTCATATGTTTTTAAAAGAACTTCTATCTCTGGGTTGACATAATTGCGCAACACTTAGCTTTATAAGCTCTCTTGAAATCATTATTCCATTTTCATGCTCAAATATTTTTTAGGAAATTTTAGTATACTCTTATCTTAAATATGAAAAACATTTATAAACCCTTACGGAAAACCTAGTTCCCTTAAGGATTTCGAGAAATAAACTCAACTCTTGACTATTTACTTAGGTTGAAACTTGAGTCTTAATAGAACCTTTAAGGAATACTTCGTTCCCTTATAACTATTTAAGAAATGACCTCATCTTTTTGCTCTTGACATAACTTAAAACTTGACTCTTAAAACAACTCTTACAGAAACCTTATAACTTTTTGTGAAATGAAATCAAATCTTTGGTGTTAAGTATTAAAATAGTTTACACATTATTAAAGACTATTAACCACTAGACTTGACTCTTAACTTCTTTTTCTTCAATCTTAACTTTCCTTTAATGGATTATGGATTAAATTTTCATTATATCATGTTTATGGATGATTCTGTGATGTTTAGATGTAACTTAGGATATTTGAACCAATAAAGAAACATAGGTTCATCACTTAGGAACTAGTAAAAAAAGATGGGGAATCGAAGAATGGAGAGAACTAGCGTCCTTGGCGCTTTGAGAGGCGCATGGCGCCCTTAAAGTTCTGAGAATTTTCTATGAAGCTCTCTCTGGCGCGACGCGCCAGAGGCCATAGTGAAGAGGAACTTTTTTGAACCTCTTGCAGTTGCGTCGCCCTAGACCTTTCCTAGAAAATATTAGACTTTTTTCCTTCGTTTTTCATCTATAAACCTTCAAAACATCTATTTTTCTTTCCCCGATAACAGAGGATCATTAGTACTATCAATACCGAATAGATTTAGCTCGAGAACTAACCTTGAAACACAAATCAAAATTAACAATAAACATTGAATAACTCAACCAACATGAATTCGACAATGTTCTTCAAGACATCACATATCGACATGTAAAAACCTCACTTGTCACTGAATTGAAACAAGTTTAGTGTGTGGATGAACTCACCCTACACTAAAAGATCTAACATAGCTTTATAACGATCACCCACAATGAATTTAACTCACAAAGCTTGACGTTCTTTGTAAATACTTCACTTCTGTCTACCTTCTTCTTCTCTTTTATCTTCTTCAAGCCTTAAGCGTAATTCTTATTTTTCCAAGCTAAGCTAAAAAAAAATTTACCCAAATAAATTCATAAAAAGGAATTATTTAAATTAGGTAAGGAATATACTACTTTGCCCTTCCTAAATCTGGATTAGACATTCACTAATCTAAGAACCCAACTTCCAGAAGGCATACTCACTCATGCAATATCCAAATCGCCAAAAATTGGCAGACTGTAGAGATTATTCTAAGGTTTGTCCAACCATACATTGAACTAGTCCTAATTCAATCTGAGCTAGTAACTATTGTCCTTTGAAAATGACAAAAACTCACTTTGGTAACTTTGAAAATATTTCAAATATTTCTTATTCTTACCAAAATAAAACATTTTCAGATTTTAACCTTTTTTCTATCCGTTTATAGTTGACAAAAGTTAAATTATTGAAGATACATGGGATAATGGTTGTACTAAAAAAAATAAAACAAACGTTTCCAATTCCATTGGAAAATATTTCAGTAGACGCAGTACTGGTAAAGGGACTGATGTAAAAGGTAGAGGTAAGAAGAGAGTGTATGCCAGAGAAGACACAAATTATATTGTGTCTCAGCATAGTGCAGATGTTGATGATTTTTGAGCAACCTCTCTCCATTTCTACGTACGTTAGCGAGTCTTTTGCCATTGAGACTTGTTGTAATGTTCCACCAATGGGACTTTTATTAGAAAGCTTGGCACCAGTTACTTCCAGGTTATGGTATTGGTTCCCTCTTATATTTTTTCTTATATTGTTTCAATCAGCAACAAACTTCTCTATTAACCTTTGTTAAATTGTTTGAAAGTAAATTTAATAAAATTTTGTGACTAAATAGGATTTGAAATTGATTTTGTTGTTTAGCTATGAAATTTGTTGATCGCGAATTTGAATTCAATCGATTATTATGTGAACAAGATACTTTAGAAGAACTTGAAGTGGCTGCAACAAAAGGTTTCCACATAGGCAAATTCTGTTGTGAAGAATCCTTATGAGCATCAAGACTATGCTAAAACACAATGTAATCTAGACCTTGTCAAACTCGTTGTCCCTTTTTCCATCAGTTCCTTCGCTAGCTCCGCTTTGGCTAAAGACTTTTTCTGCAGACATGGAGACCTTGATTTCTTTAATTTTTATGACAGTGTTATATATCACAACTCGCTTGTATAATATATGTAGGAGGTTGTGTCTTAGATTTGTAGCATTCACTATATTTCATCGTAAGGGAGTATTTAGTGTCACATCCAAAGAATAACTTCCTAAACTTTTTGCTCAAGTAAAATATTTATATAAGTCAAAATTTTGCTACTTCTATTTATATATATTATTAACCTTTTCTTATCCCAAAATTTGATAAAATATTGCTCCCACTTGGATTAAGTTCCACATCTTGGAATTTTCTATGCATAAAAACATGTCACACAAAGTTAAGAGAAATCCAATGATTTTATCAAGTTCAAAATAATGATAGATTAACATATACACTAAATAGGATATTTCTCAACTGATCTTATCTTCTAATTTTTCTTACATATTTGCTTTTCTAAATTTGAGCTACTTGGCAGGACCACAACTTGAGGGTAATTTTTATCAGTCAGAGAATTATTAGTTGTTTGCATATGTACTATTAACCGCATCTTACGATATAATATTTATTGTAGAATAAATATTTATACAGCTTTTCTATATCATATATTCGTTTATGGTGTTTGTTTAGTTATATAGTAGATTGTTTAGTGTATAGAATTTTATCTTATGCACAGAGGATCAAATCCGGTCTTATAAGTATGAAGTTTTATGTTTGAAATTAATAATGGAAATTGGATATGAAATCAGTACAATTTTTGCTTAAGAGTATATATAATTTATCCACACTATGGGTACAGTATAGTTCTAGCTTCTTGCGCAAGTGCATTTTGTATGAAATGAACAGAACCAAATAGAGGTAATTGTTTTAGAATGACTGGCAAAAATATGTCTCTAAACTATTAAATTTACTTGTATTCTTAATCCATGTAGAACTATTGTGATATTTATATACATTATTTATCATTTTTATTTATATAAAGGTGATATTCTAAGATGAGTCAATATGCCTAATATACAGGAAAATAAAAATATATATATTGGTGAAATAATAAGTTAAATAAAGATTCCATGTGTAGAGAGATTAATTGATATTCCTTTATGAGAAGCTTATACATTTCATCGTGTCAAATCTTCATAGTGGAGTATGAAACCGATACATGTATTAGCTAAGTATAACTGTAAAGAAAATTAATCCTTGAATTAAATTCATTAGAAATTTAATTAATTTATTAGTATTTGTAATCTATCTTACTGAAGTTCCTCATCACAGAATATTCTTTGCATACAAAACATGTCACATAAAGTTAAGTAAAATACAATGATTTTATCAAGTTTAAAATAAGACAGATTAAGATATATCCCCATAAAGATCATTCTCAAGCGATCATCGTTTTTCTTTTTTATTAAGTATCATTATTTAAATTTTACCTACATGATAGGTCCACCAATTTATGGACATTTTATCAGTGAGAGAATTAGTAGTTTTTTTGATATATACAATTAACCACATGTTAAGATATACAATGTTTATCGAATAAATATATATTCAGTTTTAGATAATCGTATATTTATTTATATAGTCTATTTACTTATATAGTATATGGTATTGTGCGTAGACTGTTAACTCATAAATAAAGGATTAAATCATCAATTCTTTAATGTGTAATTTTTTTGTTCACAATCAAAGATGGAAATATAGTTCCAACTTATTGTGCTAGCATATTTTGTATGTATTAAGTGGGACCGAGTGACTATAGTTGTTTTAATCTGACTGACAAATAAATATTATCAAAGATATTATATGTATTTATATTTTTAATCCTGTAATAACTAGATGATTATATATATATATATATATATATATATATATATATAGAGAGAGAGAGAGAGAGAGAGAGAGAGAGAGAAAGAGAGAGAGAGAGATATACACACACATATATATATACTATAGTTTTGATTTATTCAAACAATGTGATATTCTGAGACTGGTAGATATGCCTGATAGATTGGATGATAATAATATATTGATGAAATTCATGTATTGTTATAGATTTTGATTGATATATCTTTTAGAGAAGCATATAAGTTTCATGGTGTCGAACTTTGCAAGTGGATAAATAAATTTGATACATAAAATAAGTTAAGAGGTGATTTGAAGAAAATTAATCATTTAATTACACTTTTTAGTAATTCAATTTATTGATTAGTTTGTGTAACCTTAACATGGAGGATTAGATATGCATTTAATAATGAATTTCAAAATATAAATAGAGAAGTGCAATCACGATTCTCTAGAGGAAAATTTCTAATTTATAATGGTAAGAATTATTCAAAATAATTATTTGGAATTATATCTATAATAGGAAGTCTCAATAATGAAATTTAGGGTCTCTACAGTGCACAAATATAACTTGAACTCAGAATCAAATTTTTAATAATTAAAGAAGAGATGAACGAGTGTTTTTCTTTTAAAAGAAAACAATCACGTAATATTCTAATTGAAGAAAATAGACTAAATTTTCTTTTCCTTTTTGAATCGGGAAGAAATCTCTATATATAGGCATTCTCTTGACCTAGAAAAAGGTTGAACGATATTATTCATATTTGCCCACTAAAGTATTGAGAGAGTACATATGTGAATTGGGATCATTCTAGAAAGCTACATAGCCGTTGTGTATCTTCTGGATTCACTTGATGATATGTCTAACTTGGAATTTGCCAGAACGAAGGTCTGTCTAAATTGTAGATTCACTTGAATATATCTGTGCACATTTCAATTAATAATTTTGAATGAGATTTCAAAAGTTTGTGTTCGGGCATAATTCTTCACGATGTAGAATTAAGGATGTTGTTATCTATTATTCACTTTGGAAGTATGATTCGGTTATGCTTCCACTCTGTATATAATCTTCTCACAATTGGTGTTAAGAGCAAAGTTCTCATCTATATATATTGCCTACTGTCATGACCATCCATTTCAAAATTTATATTTGGAACAAAAATAAAAGGGAACGAACTAGAGTTAGTGAAAGGTTGGTAGAAAAATTAAGAATTTCCTATACATTTCTTTAGAAGACCCTACAATGTCTTGGAATTTTGTAGACTAGAAGAGAGTTGTAGAAGAATGACTACACATTTTTTCCGAAAGCCTTAGAAGTCTCTATACTAGAACGTTGAAAAAAGTGTAAATAAGTAAGGACTTCTAAAGTAAATATTATTTACTCTTAAGCCCTTACGAAGTAGTATAAATAGAAGGTCCTCTCATTTGTAAATCATAACTCAAGTTGTAAATCTTTCTTTTATGTTATAAAAATTTTTGTTCCATACTTCTCAAATCTTTCTCAGTATTTCTTTGCATTCGTTTAGCAATATTAGTCTTAATTCTGTAAGAATATTGAGTAAGTTTTCAAGCACTTCACGGAGCATTAGTGAATATTTTATGTCTGTGAAAACGTGGTATCAAAGTGAGGGTTAAAACTAAGAGAATGGCTAATGAAGCAGATGTAAGTTACGCTACCACTATAAGTGTCAGCATGGATAGGAAAAAAAGAGAAGCAAGGGAAAAAGCACCAAGAGGGTAACGAAGAAATGTTGCTTAACCCCACACCAATCAATGTGCTAATATGTCATACATCTTCGATATAGAAGCAAGTGATGATGAACGTAGCGAGGAGGCCATCAACGTCACCGTCGGAGAGGAATGGGTGGCAAGGGTTTAAGTGGAGAGGTAGGATATGGATATATGAGGTCGTCGAATTAATGTGGCTGAGGAAATGTTAAAGACTTTTGAAGAATTTACTTTTGAGGAGACCAACAACATTCACAAAGAATTTGAGGGATGCTAGTGTGTTGGGTTGTAGATCAATGAGTCAATAACTTTCATGAAGTTTTGCCTCATGGAGGCATTAAGGAATAGTAATACCATGCTAGAAGAGATGAAAAAACACAAGTAGAGTTTTGAAGTTCGAGGATCATCGTCGTTTGATCGATAAAGGGATGCAAAGGTCAAGACTCCAAAGAAACCTATGTTCAAAGGCTTTCATGACACAAAATAGGTGGAGAACATCATATGGAACTTGGAGAATTACATAAGTGTAACTGAGTGATATAAATGAAAACAAGATCAATGCCGCCTTGTTATATCATTTTATGATTGCCATGCTATGGTGGAGGCGTAATAAGTCGGAAATAGGAAAGGGTATTTTAAAAATAAAAACTTTGGAGCTTGTCACATCCCAGGAGTACTCCCCAGAAATAACATGACGTACTCTACCTCTTAGAGGTCTTATATAATCCCATAGTTATCATTCATAGCATTGTCATAGGTAAATTTAGTGGAAAATTTAAAACATTTTTAGCACATCATATGCTACAATATTACTTCATATATATATATATATATATATATATATATATATTTATTTATAAATATTCCTCATACATAGTTAAAGACTAGAATCTCTTTAACAACCATAGGAAAAAGTATAAAAAAATGGAGATAGTAGAAGCATGCATTCAGTATGGCAACCATTTAAAAACATTCATTTAAAAGGGACATTTTCTTGAAATCACACTTCATGTCTTTTTGTGAATATCATTATAAAACATTTATACAATAGAATATATATTGACATGCTTTATATAAACATATTCTATGTCCATGCGTCATATAAAATCACATATAGAATTTAAGCTATATTCGGGGTAACTCTATATTTAGTTTTTTGCCTTAAGAATGAACTTTTGCACTTTACAATCAACTTCTTGTAACTCGTTAAACCTCAAAGTAATCCCTCTAGTGGTACTTGTTGAAATAGATAACCTTAAGGACACAAGGAACCAATCATACAGCATACATAAGCCATCACCTACCATAATAGAAGTATAGTACAACATAGACACATTTAAGTCAAAACCATAACAACCTTACACTAAACATTTAGTCATTATGCTCATATATTTATTTTACCTCACATAGAACCTTATGTGGAGTTACTCATAATACCAATCTAAATCTACTACTTCAATGTACATGTGAATCCTCATAACATCTCACATAGTTAAAAGACCTATCGTTAGACCACAAGCCTTACAATCCAATTCATACATCAACAAATAAGTGAAACAAACTTCATTCATGTCAACAACCTTCATCATAAAGTCATTAAGACCAACATAGTGCACATAAGAGTAAGACCACATCATATAGACTCGGACCATGCACATTTTCATAACCAATATGCAAATACTTCATGCCATGCATAAAGACATAACCATAATCATTTACCTTAGATCCCCTTCCTAGAACCCCTTACGAAGTAACTTGTGCAATGTCTAGGTGGGTTAATTACTTCCACTATCCTAAGTAACCTCCCTTATGTCATTCTAGTTTTTGTCTTAGTCTTTTACTTCCATTGTAAACTTTACTTTAGGGGAACTATATCCATAACCGACAATAATACCATGGGTTCTACATGATATTTTGTGTTGTAGAGACTTACACTAATGAAAAGTGTTCTTACCTTGCCATGGTAGACCATTAACACATGCTACCATTATAGGTGAATTAGATTGCTAGATCTTATGTGGAAAGCATAATTTATTGAATTAAAAGATATATATGAACCTCTACATACTTACTACCATGAGAGACTCGTCTCATGAGGTAACATCGGTGAACCTTCATCAAAAGGAAGCCACCATTATGTGGAACCAATGGTGAATATTCATCCAAGGGAAGTGAACACTCTATGAGAAACAAAATGTTGAATATTCCTCCAAGGGAAGACGACACCTCTAATTGTCAAGTTCACTCGGTGCTAAGCTAAGTTTCCTTTATTGAAAAGCCTTTATTACTTTAATTCATAAAGCATATGCTTACTATATTGATTAGTCATATGCTCATAGCATATTCAATCACCAATCTAGTTTAAGGGTACACATGAGCTCACCTTTATGGCGTCTCTATTTACTAGATATTCATACATGTGTGTGCGTAATTGCATGTGAGAAAACATTTCACATAACACATAAATGTCACACATGTTCATATATCAATGCACAAGTGTATAGGTATAACTATATGAACAATCCTTTCTTATAAACATACAAAGAGACTATGCACATTTATATTTAATCATATCATATACTTCACATTGTAGCATGTAAGTCATATTCATAACATGTTCATACAATCCTATGCGTGCACTTGGAAGACCAACCAAGGAACTATCCTATCAAGGAACGCATGTGCAATGCATAGACAAGTTCCCATACCCTTTTCCATACTAGTACACCTAGAAAGTCATCCCAATGAATGATACATCTCAAAAAATTATAGGACCTCATCATAGGCAGAAACTACAAATAAACTTAACATAATCATTTAAATGCTCATGAAATTAACTACATAACCTAGATCATAGTTAAAATAGGAAACTAGGCATAGGCTTCACATAGGGTCATTCATCAACAACACTTATTAATAGTATAATTGCATCAAAGGCCATGTTCACATAAAAAATATTTATTGGAAACAATGTACGCCCCTCCACCATAAGTGGACCATACCACACAATGTCAGACAAGACTAGTTCTATCAACAATAGTATCGAAAGGAGGAGTAGTAGAAGAGTAGAGCAATTCTTACCAATCCTTTAGACTTTGGTATTAATTGATCATTAATACTCTTTCATAAATAATTCAAGTATACGTAAGTAGATAAACTATAATAATCATATACAAATTCATGCATAAGATAATACAAGACTATGCTACAAACTAGTACAATACATCACGGACATACTAAAAGGTTGAAAAACATAGACCATTGGCCAATTTCACTTGAATGGATCATAGATAATATTTCATCAATAATATATTTCTAGGGCTGTAGCTAAATATACACTTAAAATAACAAAATCATGATTAAATCCATACAAGATCAAGATACCAACATAGACACTAAACTATCAATTCAATAGAAAGTAGACGAAATAGGAAATCCTACTAATTCCATAAAGACTTTATCATCAATAATGTACATGGAAGGAAGTAATTAAAGGGATCATTACTCAACAGGAATCATGCTTCATCCAACCTAAAATCGAGATCACATCACATACATATTATTATCAATAGATATAATGGATGAACCTAGATTAGTTCATGTCAATCTTTTTGTACTTTAATAATACGAGATTCATATACATAATTAAACCATGATATTAACCTAAGTCAGTAGCTACAATCATCTTAACATGGTCGAATTCCACATTCATACATTATAAGGCCAATGTTATAGTAAACACATACACATAGTCTAAACTTATTCAGATATTCATACAATGATCCTAGTGGATCATTCATCAACAATTCACCATAAATTTACATAATAAATAATATACATGGGAAATTTAACGTAATACAATCAAAATTTAACTAATAACAAGACACAATAACAGTACACATGCATAGGCTAAATCGAGTTTGGGAAGGGACATGGGTTGAAAATGCAATTTGATTTAATTTCAAGATAAAAGCAATACATTATAATTAATTCATCATGATTAAGTTTTTGAATACGTTTTGAGAAAGAACCCATGGCTAGATTAAAGAAGAAGAAGTTTGATCATGGAATCTCTTTGAAAACTTTGAGACTAACTCTCCACATGGAAGGATAACTACAAGTGAAGGATAATCATACCTTAATGTGCATGAAAACCACTAAAAATGTATGAAGAATCCATATAAATACAAGCTCCAAGCTGTTCTTGAGCTTTACCTTCAGTGCATGCTCTAGGGAGAATATTTTTGGAGGAAAAGTCTAATTTGTGTAGAAGCGACTGGGAATGAGTTGATCACATTTTTTATCACTTAAATAAACAGAAAAAAACCCAAATAAACCTAGTAGGGTCAGGTTAGGATGTCTGCTGAATTTCCCATTCACCCTTAAGAAAACAGTCGCTAGGCAGCAGTTGTAGGCCACTATGGTCGGTACCAACGCCGCCTTGTACTAGCTAAGTTTTGATCTACAACTTCACCACCAATTGGTCGTTTTTCAACATACCGTGCGTTGTTTGATTCAGTTTCTTGGTACATCCATGGCACTATCTCAACAACTTATAGGTCCTGTTTGTGGGCCTCTTTCGGGGCCCTTGGAGTCGTACTTGAGACATGCATATGTGTGTCTTAATGGTGCCTAGCATGATTGGAAGTATTACATGTAATTTTGTTTGGTGAAACTGATGTGTAAGGTCTTTGACCTCAACGGACCGTTGTGCCTATGACGGTCCATCATACCTGCCGTGAAGGCAAATGAAGAGAGCAGCAGAAGAAATTGCATAAATTTTGGACGACAGAGTCCATGACGGTCCGTCGTGACCTTGACGATATCCGTCGCGAGTTCCATCGACCCAGCCGCGTTTTGACAGATTTCTAGCAAATAGAGTCCTTGATTAATTAGGTCTTTATTTTTATAAATAGTTCGAAAAACCTCGTTTTTGAAGTTAGACTCCGTATTGTTAGACATCATATTAGTAGACACTGTATTTTTAGACTTTTGAGAATCATTAGACTTTTAGTGAGATTGTTGATTAGTTTGAGATTCTTGCATGTGATTATTGGTGATTAATCAAGCAAACATTCGGATTATACTCTTTCTCAGTGAAGGAAGTACATGAATTCTTATTTAATATATTTGAATATTGTGATTATGACTATGAGTAACTAAACTCCATAGCTAGTGTTGTGGGAACCATAGGCAAATAATAAGATAACACCTTTCTAGAATAGTTTCTTGCATGTATTTATAATTTTTTCGCTTAGAAGTCTTTTTAAAGAATGGCTAATGTTAGAACTCTCCTTAATCCTACTTGCCAGACCAAGGAGGTAGATAATAGAAAAAGAATTATCAACATAGATTTAGTGGATACTTTCTAATATGCTAGTATTGATTGGTACGAGGTAATAACTTAGTCAAATATCAAATATGATACTTAATATGAGTTAAAGATAAGGGTTAGGATAGTAACACTCGTAGCCGGACCAAGGTGCGGACTGAGATTTTCTAGATGCCGGACCAAGTATTTAGATATACATAACTTATCACTTTGCATGCAAGATACTAGGAAAGAATTGTTATAGTAAGAATTATAAAGTTATGAACCTGTGGGGAACACATAAATTCTAGTTACTTTGATAAATTGATTAAAATTCAACATTCAAAGATGTTAAGTGTCTCTTTCAATTACGTTAGTTATTTTCATTCATTTACTAATAGAAACCCCCTGTTCATTGTTTTTACTTTCCAAGGAAGTAATTGACTAAACAAAAGTAATAATAGATTGAAGTTAAGTCTAGACTATTTTCCTCGTGGGAACGATCCCAACCACACTATTTGGGTTATTTACTTGACACGACCTCTTTACTTCTGATTTGATAAGTAAGTTTGAGCGTATTAATTGTATCGGTGAATCTTGGAATATTTATATTTATTTGGCATGGTTAACATATACTCTCCTCCTGTATTAGTTTTTGATCTAAGTTTGTTGCAATGAATTTATTACATCACAATGTATGTTGCATGAGTAGTTATTTTTTGTCACCCCAGAGCCTACACCTTGAAGTTAGCTGGCACTCGAAGATCATTACTGGACCTAGAACAACCCTTGGCCTCATTTATTTAACACATCTGTAGTCATTAATCATATCTATAATGATCAATAAACTCAACGAAACTGAATAAGAAAATAATTGGGAATTTTTTAAAGATTAAACATTCAACTTCGACAAAATAGGCAAGCCAAGTCATAAAAATGGGAAATCATCATGAAAAAACTCAAACGACAAAAATTTGATTGTCTATGAAGCGTACAACTAAGTTGAATGTTGGGACAAATGCCACAACATCCTAATGATCTAATCTACAAATCAAATAAAGAGTACTCCGGAATGCAAGAAGGCTCACCAAAGGCTCTTAATGTCCAAGTTGGATCAACGAAGTGCAAGATATAGATCCTGGTTAACTACATCTATATCAAAGTACTATGCAAGCCAAGTGGCATTAGTACATTTAATGCACGAGTATGCAAGTTTGAGGCTATAAAACCTGGACTTGGAAGAGAATCTTAAAGAAATACTTATAATGACTCTTCTCAAATCTTCAATACTGAACAAAACTCATTTCATTAAAAACCATCTTTAAATCAGTGCAATATAAATAAAAACATGTTTTAAAAAATGGTTTCAACTCATTGTATATACAAGGATACAACATAACTCAAAAATGTATGTAGAAACACAATAAATTGACGTATATAAATTACAATACCTTCTGTGTGATATTATCTAACTGAAAACCATCACTATGAGCCTAAGTAATCGTACAACGTATTACCCAACTTTTCCAAGGACCCTCCTATAACATGTCATCGATATAAAACCTTAACTACTATGTAGATTTAGTAGTTTATGCTAAGATCTCTAAGGAATAATCTAAAAAGTATGATCCTTCCTCGACCCATGATGGCTACATGGTTTATGGAGGTTTGAATAAATATGAACTTGCTTCCCAATATCAATGATCAATTCTACATGTAAAATCTACATAGCTCGTATGTTTTTAAAAACAATTTCTTCTAGGGTTTGAGATAATTTCTCAAACTTGGCTTAAAGGAATCTAGGAAATTATAGTTTCCCCTTTATTGAAAAAATAGCTCAATTGTTCTTTTGGAAATCTCAGTTTCCTTTGTTGTTTAAATGCTAAAAGATTCACAAACTTTTAGGAAATACTTAGTTCCCTTATATATTATTGAGAATGAACTCAACTATTTATTCTTTACTTAAATTGAACCTTGGCTCGTAAAACAAACGTTTAATCATTGTTAATGATTCTTGAAGATTTTACAAACATTAGCTTGTTTTTTTCTTAACTCCACCATTTCACTCTTAAATTCTCTTGACTTTTTTCTTAACTTTCCTTGAATAATATTATAGATTCAAGGTTCATGATCTCATGTTTATGGAATCAACTAGAAGACATAGGTACTTCACTAAAAAAATTGTACGAAAATAAAAGATTGTGGAAGAATGGGGAGAGGTGGCGTCCCTTGCTTAGATAACTTATTGTGGCTCTATGGATTGAGTAACGCGCCAGACGCCAAAGTTCGTAGGAACTTTTTAGCGGTCTGTAAGGTGCGGACCCCCAAGACTTGCACAGAAAAATCCCCAACTTGCCTCAATACTTTTTCATCTCTAAAACTTCTAAACTTCATCGGTTCTTTCCCAAATGAACTAGGTTTACTAATACCCTCAATATACAACATATCTTACTAGAATTTTAATCTGGAATGACAAGAATTCTAACAAATTTCATCAAGAACTCAAAGGATTTATTTTCAAACAAAACGTTATTTCACTGAATTAAATCATGATTGGTGTGTAGGTGAACTATAGCAACTCTATGTGATTTCATATGTCATGTAATCATCACCCTTGAAAAAATCCACACGTAAAGCTCGAACGTTCTTGGTGATTATTGATTTCTCTTATATTTTTTTCTCTTTTCTCCAAGGCCTAGCATTAACTCTAAATTTTCTAAAACAATATTTTATTACTCATATTATTTCTGAAATAATTTAAAATAATTATGTAAGGAATAGACTAATTAACCCTTCAAAAATCCTTCCTAGACTTTTCATTATCCAACAACCCAACTTCCGAAAAATATAACTCCCTCATATGAATTAAGAATCGCTCAAACGTGTCTGCGTTTGAAAGATTACTAAAAGTTCTTTCCATTGATATCTTGAACTACACCTAAATCTTTCTGTTCTAAGAGTTTTGATCTTCTGAATTTGATCATAAAATCACTTTAACCTACTTATCCGTTTCTAGATTTCATTATAGTTTACAATAATAGGTTTTTCCTCATTTTAAACCTCCTTCTAGTACCTCGAATGAGATTACTCTCACTAGGCTTAGGGTATCAACATTATGTTCATACACACATATGCAAATGCAACAAACAACATGCGTTCTCATAATATAGATAGTACAAAGAAGAAATTAGTATATTGGTCTGCCTTTTCATTGGATTCAAAGAGATGTGGATATCTCTTCTTCATGTCCTCTTCACCTTCCCTAGTAGCTACTTCAAAAAATTGGTTCCTCCAAAAAACCTTGACTTTTGCTCCTTCTTTTTTTTCTCCACTTGCGCACTTGGTGATATAGAATCTGAACAGGAATCTCCTCATAATATAAGTTATATTTGATCCGAATGTTTTAAGTTTGAACGATCACTAAAGGATCGTCCATGCACTTCTTCAACATGGAGAGATAAAATAACGGATGATGCTTTGCTAACTCTTGTGGTAGCTCCAAATCATAATCTACTTTGTAAATCGTCTTGGAAATTCAATGAGGACAAATATAGCGGGAACTAAGCTTCCCCTTCTTATCGAACCTCAAAACAGCTTTCATGGGTGAAACTTTCATGTAAACCCAATCATCTACGTCAAATTCTGACTACTTTTTCCTGACATCTGTGTAGGATTTGTATCGACTCTGTGCGTCTTCAACCACTGTTAAATTAATTTAACCTTGTCCATTGCTTGATGAACTAAATATTGTCCTATCAACCCTGATTCACCAACTTCAAACAATATAATTGTAGATCTACATCTTCTCTTATAGAGATCTTTACGTGGGGCTATGGGATGCTTGAGTTGTAATGGTTTTTGTTAAACAATTCAATAAGGTGTGGGTAATCATATCAATTACATTTGAAATCTATCACATAGGACCTCAATATATCTCTAATATCTTAAAAGTGCGCCTTTTCTTGCCCATTTATGTATGGCGGAAAGGTAGTACTTAAGTTCACCTTTGAACCCAAGCCTTTTATGAAATTATTTCATGAACTGTGCAATAAATTATGCACCTCTATTTGAAATAATGTAAACTTGCACTCCATGAAGTCTTATTACCTTTTGAATATAGAGGTAGCATAATCGTTTGTCGATTGGGTAGTCTTTACCGGCAAAGAGTAGGATGATTTTGTCATTATATCGACAATCAAACAAATAAAATAAAATTACATGCGATACCTTGGTTAACATATGATTAAATCCATATTAATAATAAACCACTTCCATTCCGAGAGTTCTATATTCTGAAGCACACCATCGGGCCTTTGGTGCTGTACTTTAATTTGTTGGAAATTTCGACACATAAAAAAAGAATTCAACAAAGTCCTTCTTCAAACCATTCACCAATATACATCTCTGCAATTGTTATACATTTTTGTGGAACCTTGATGAATGAAATATTTTGAGCTATGAGTTTCCTCCATGATCCTCTCACGTAGTCCATGACGGGCCGTCGTGACCATGACGATCCGTCGCGAGTTTCATCGACCCAGCCGTGTTTTGACAGATTTCCAACAAATAGAGTCCTTGTTTAATTAGGTTTTTATTTTTTATTAATAGATCAAAAAACCTCATTTTTTAGGTTAGACTCCGTATTGTTAGACATAATATTAGTAGACACTGTATTGTTATACTTTTGAGAATCATTAGACTTTTAGTGAGATTATTTATTACTTTGAGATTCTTGCAAGTGATTATTGGTGATTAATCAAGCAAACTTTCCGATTTTACTCTTTCTTACTGAATTAAGTACATGATTCTTATTTAATATATTTGAATATTCTTATTATGACTATGAGTAACTAAACTCCATAACAAGGGTTGTGGGAACCATAGGCAAATAATGAGATAAAACCTAACTAATATAACAATTCTAGAATAGTATCTTGCATGTATTAATATTTCATTCGCTTCAAAGTCTTTTTAACGGATGGAAACACTAATCAGGGAGGTGGCCTAGCAAATATAGCTATCCTTCAGAAATAACTGCATTCCGTTGTAGACTACTATACTGGCATATAATTTTCTTGGGGTTAAGAAAGATATTTAATAGAAAGCGGACATGCTTGCTTACTTCCTAGATTGGGCTGTCTGTAAATTTTCTAACTCTTTTGATTGTAAGGAAGCTTTAAATAGGGAATTATCTAATCATGACCTCAAAAAAGGATATTCTTTTTTTAATTCCATTCATTGGAACTAAAAAGGGCTATTCATAAACATTCTTCCTTGGTTGTTACCTGTCATCTTATTGTAGGATATAATCGGAGATAGAAAATCCTATCATTTCCTTTTGAATAAGGCTACGATTCTTCAAGACTTTAAACCATTAAAAATAGAATCTTTGTTTCCAGGCAAGTTTTCTTCTACACTAACAACAAAGAAAAATGAACGCAATTTGCAGCGCTACTGGGCAGAAAGACATGATGGCATGAAACTCGATTATGTACGCTAATTGTTTGTCAACTATAAATGCTCAGAATAGAAACTCTCAGAATTGACAATTTTTCATGTGAAATTAGAGGGATTGGTTTGGTTAATTAGGGAATACCAAGGAAAGAAATCTACGGAATTTCTTGGTTCAATAGTAGGTAAGAAGGGACCTATCACTCAATTCAATAACATGTTCTAGGGAATCTTTTTCTAATAATAATATTCGCATTAGACAAAGATTTTTAGATATTGCATGATAAAAACGACTAGCAGCACTTTCAACATGCCACCTTTTAATAGAAAGTATTTTCAATTCCATTTGACTAGGGGCTTCAACAACATCCCACAGAAACCTCATCTTTTCTATCGTCAATTAGTTCTCCCTTAGTGCCCTACTATACATATGAAATACTTATTGGTGAGAGATTGATTTATGAAAGCCTAGTGAGGCGTCAACCAATAACCTTGCTTCTTTCTGTGGCGGTTTTCAAGCTAGAACCCATTTAAGCATATCATGTCACTCTATTAAAAAAAAAAGAGGCACCGTTTTTTCTTATCCAGTTCTACCTTAAAAAAGAGCTGTTGATCTCATCAAAGCAACACAGGATTTGTTGCGGGTTCAACTTGATTTGTTACAAGTGAGTTAAATTTACTTTCTCCCCACCCTATATGGCTCCTCTTCTTATGCCACTGGTGGTGAACTAACTATGGCTATTCAACGTCAAAATCATAGTTTTTCTAACTACATAGGAGGCTAAACGAAGACCCGGTACTTTTTTGTCAAACCCGAACCCTCTTATTAGTAGCCAAAGTAAAGGCAAACATGAGATCAAAGTCACTTTCCATCAATTCGCTCTTTGTTCAACAAATTGAATTGATATTCCTTTACTTCTCAAGTATTGAATCTTATATGCCCTTCGATTGTATTCTATAATCAAATTTCTCTGATAAACATCTTGTCGTTTATTTGATTATCGCATATTATTTCAAATCTTCGTGTTCGCTTTTCACATGGATTCTTTGTGTAAAGAACCTAACATATAAAAATTAATGAAAAAATAAACATTTAACTCTTTAACATTGTATGCTAAGTAGTGGCAATAAGAATCTTAACTTTCTGAAATAGGAACTACAAATGTAAGACTCCAAAACGAGATTGGGTGTCTAGAGCCTAACATGTTAATATTTAGTTTATAAGGTCCTCAAATAACTTATAATATGTTTTATATGCAGTGTGTAATGTTTTGAAGTGATTTTGAAGTCGAACGTCAAGGGACGACCAAGACGTTCGAGGACTAGTCTGTGTGTCTCATGTGTCTATGCATGTTTATAGTTGTATGTCATGAGATTATCAAGTCATTAAATTAGTTATAATGATTGTTAATTGTGGTATATTCAATTTCTTTGTGTGTGGATATAAAAATACCAAGAACGCCAAAGATGTTTGAAAGATAGTCCTACATACGCTCAACGTGTGTCTTCGTTGGGTCTTGCCTATTTGGACGACTTGCAGGAATTTGTTTTCGATTAAACTTATGTGTATTGTCTAAAAAATTTTAACGGTCTTATTTACGTTTGGAACATCCGTGTACCACTTTTAAAGGGACCTGCAAAAGGCCCCACTAGAAGGACCCAAGGCTAGTCGAGATACTGTCGTGACATTGCCAATGTACGGACTAAACGAGGGATAGTTGGTCAACCAACGGCCCGTAGGTGAGGTATCATCTACTGAAACTTATCTTGGGAAGGTATAAATCCAAAATTTTGCAAAGGACCATACTACGGAAGCCAATGCACGGCCCGTCGACTGACCAACGGCCAGTAGATGGCTCCGTCAATGGTTGCCTATAAGTTATTGTCTGCGTCTGTTTGATTAACCGGGTGAATGGGGAATTCAACACACGTCCTAACCTGAATATAATATGTTTATTTACACACATTTAGGTGTATATAAGTCATGTAATACGTGATCAACCCATTCTCAAAACCCTCTACACGAACCAAACTTTCCCTCCAAAAACATTCTCCCTAGAAACCACCATTGTTGGTGAAGCTCAAGAACAGATTGAAGATGGGATTTACATGGATGAATTATCACGTTTTAGTGGTTTTAAACTAGACAAAGGCATAGTGATCCTTCATCGCTAAGTAACCTTTCACTTGGAGAGTTCTTCTCAAAATTTTCAAAGAGATTTTTATAATCAATCTTCAAATTATTCAATATAGCCATGGGTTCTTTCTCAAAACTTTTTTAATGGTTAAATCGTAATGAATTTATGTTAATATTCTGGTTTGAACATGATTTCACACCAATTGGATGATGAACCCATGATACTTCCTTAAATCGCTTTAGCCTTTTCATGGGCCTAATTATCATGACTTGTCGTCGATTGATTTGTTATTTTCTTACGTTGAATTGTCTATATCGTATTTTAGTTACCTTAATTGAATGAGAATTGATGTTTATGGATCCATGAGGATCAATGTATAAATATTCAAACATGTTAACTCTTGTTTTCCATGATTTTTTATAATGTTGGTCCTTAGATGATTTAATGTTGAATTTGAGAGGTGTTGATCATCGTAGCTACTTCCTTAAGTTTATATTATGAAAGAATTGTGTGTTTAAATCGTTGATTACATAATTAAAGAAATACTTACATGAATTGACCTAATCTCTTCTAGTCTATTGTAATGGAACTTGTGATCTTGCAGATAGATAGTTGTTATATATATTGATTATGGTTAATTGTCCATAGCTACTACCAATAATGTAATGTGACTATGAATTATACGTAAAGGATTCAATGTGGATGAATTCATGATAGTTTAAATCGGAAGAACCAGAGCAACTATCTCTTCCAAGGAATCCTTATATGAAGCATGTTCACAGTGATTTCGTATTTATTGACACTTTTAGTAGGATCTCATTTACTCTATGATTTCTTTAGCTACTGCTTTAAATGTAAAATTATTAAAAAAGATGATTGATGAACTAAATTAAGGAAAATAGTTGATGAACTAAAACTCTCTATTATCTAGTATATATGAGGTGCTTTGCATTATGTTATAGAATAATCTCGTAGCGAGTTGTACATGGTTTCTTTTACGATTAAATTACATACATCCACTTCCCTATATATGATTTGTTGATACACAAGGTTTATTTATCCATGATTATCAAAGGTTGAGAAGTTGGTAAGGATGCTTATCTCCTATACTTTTGTATACTAATGTTGTTTTATGGCAATCTGTGGTATGGTCAACCTATGGTACCGGTGTTTACTTTATGTCATTATATATTTGTTTACCATGGCCTTAAAGGCAAATTTATGAATATATGATTAAGTGATTATGATGATCACCTTATGTGTAACTTGTGCCTAATCTTCTATTATAATTGTGAATCTAGATTATATTAGTATTGTAATGAGCATGTAAATGGTTATGTAATATCATGTGTAGGTGCTTCGATTAATGAATTGTTAACGATTGATGACCCCTATCCATGTACCACTTATATGATGGTGTAAATATCTAATGTAGGAGTCTTGATTTTAATGTGTAGATTGTCTTGCCTCCTATGCTATTATGTGTTGTGTTTTCTATACTTGAATGTGTAATATTGTCTAAGAGGGTGGCTTTCTTAATGAGTTATTGGTTATCCATGTTGTGATCATGTTGACCGATGCACACACACACTCACACATTATGCATTCTTACAATTTAGTGAATGTTCATAGTGTCTAATGATAGGTTGTAGTCATATTCACTAGTGTCTACTACTATTTCTGTAAAGTATATGTATGTGATTTATGTTATGTATTCCTTACTAGGATGACTTGTTAGATGTAATAGTATGGTTAAGGGTATGGGGCTTTGCCTATGCATTGCAAATGTGTAACTTGATAGGATTTTTTTTGTTTTTGTTTCTATATGTATGAATATCTATATATGATCATGTGTGATTTAATGTGTTAGTGTGAAAGGTTTTCTCACATATAAATACACACACACACACAAGAATGATGATCTAGTTAATAGAGGGACATAGAAAAGTGTACCAAATAATACTATAAAACTAGATAGGTGCTTCAATATGCTACATGCATATGAGCAATGAACATCCTAAGCCTATGTTTTAAAAGTAATGTAATAAAGGTTTTTCAATAAAGGGAACTTAGCTTACTATCGACTGAACTTGACATTAAGAGGTGTTGGATTTCCTTGGATGAAGATTCACCATTGTCCTTTATAGAGTGTTGACTTCCCTTAGAGGAATAATCACCTATGAACCCAGATGAAGTGTTGGCTTTCCTTTTAGGAAGATTCACCCCTGTTTTCTCATTATAAGAGGACCAATTATAAAATGGTACAAAGAGAAATACTTATATGTTAGTTCTACAAATTATGCTTGCTACATAGGATCTAGCAAGTGATATAACCTAATATGCTAGGATATATGTTAATGTGATTCGTTGGTTAGGTAGGAACACCTTCCCATTAAGTAAGGATCTACAACACAAAATTTCATACTTACCACCTATGGTCTTAATGTCGATTAAGGATATAGTTTTCCGAATGTGAAATCGATGATAGAATTAAATGAATAGGTTCCTTACTGGGAGTACTTAAGGTATGTTACTTAGGATAGGAGGAAGCAATGAACCCATCTAGACATTTCACAAGTAGATCCTTAGGAAATACTAAGAAAGTGGCCTAGTATGTATGACTTAGTATATTTTCTTTATGCATGTCTTTGTATTTTTTTTCTACTTGATATGAAGATGTGCATTGAATGAGTCTTTATGCATGATGTTGATCTTGTTTACTATATAATTAATGTTTCCTTTGACTATGTTTTTATATAACATGGATGTAAAGGTTTGTGGTCTTATGATAGGTTTACTATGTATGTGTGAGGATATGGGACATTACATGTACATTTAACTATTAGACTTCGATTGGGGGCATGAGTTGGGTATTATAAGGTCCTATGTGAAGTAAAATAAGTATATGATCATAATGACTAAATGTTCACTATAATTTTCTTATAGTCTTGGCTTTATTATGTCTATGTTGTATTAGACTTCTATGATTGTATGTTTTTTCTTATGTAGATGATGTGTATGGTTTTCCATGTTGTTGTAAGGTGATATATTGCACCAAGTATACCGAAAGGATTACTTGAAAGACTAATGAATTATAAGCAAGAGTTCACTATCAAGGGAATTGAGCTACTTTAATTTTCCCGAAATCCTAAGACCCAATCGGGTTACACTAGCCGAGTAAATAACTAAACAAACATCCTAGTAGCTAACCTAGGATGATATAAAGGGGTTGGTTATGGTCCTAGTGACTTAGGGGTACTTTAGTTATAACCCAAGGTCACTTAATATTTAAATTAGAATCTTAATTAATAAATTAAAAATCATGATAAAACCCAAAACTCAGCAAATTTTAAGATTTTTTTAATGTCAAATGCTCTCCTACATTGAGTCTAAGTTAAATTAGTCAATATTCAGTTCCAAAGACATAGAATCCTGTTTAAATAGGTAAGAAATGACTGAAAAACAGTGAAAAAGCGTAAGAAAAACATAAGAAAAACTGAATATTTCTCTAGGTTCTCCTTAGGCGATTCCAAGGAAATTCTTCATGATTTTCGTGCAAAGTACAAGGTGATCTTCATTGATTCAGTCCTACAGTCCGGTATGGATTTCCTCTCTTGGATTTCTTTTCCCCAAAAGGTTTTTCAAACATTTTTAATTCAAGAAAATCAAAAGTAGGGTTGTTCCTAATGAAATTATCGAACGTTCATCTCTTAGTTCTCCCTATTTCTGATAGTAGTATGTATAATGCAAATCTCGATCATGTTGTTGGTATGTGGTGCTAACTAGTCATTAGGTGTAGGCTTATGTGATTTGATAGGTCAAAATAAGACCAATAGGTTAGATTCGTATGATTAATGCCGAATTGTGTTCGAGAAGATGAAATTGTTTTATGTCGTTTATGAAATTGAGTTTACTGTTTAAAGAAATGAAAGAAATAATCAAAGCCTTCAATAATGTCGTCTTCCAAACACTTTAATGACAGGAACCTAAAATGTTTGGGGGGAAAAGCAACAAAATGGGGTTAGTAGTCCACATGTACTATGTATGAGATCTTATACACATACATAAGCAAAAAATGCTAAAAGGGACGTTTTAGTTAAACATGCCATTTTACCCCTTTAGGAACTTAATGCAAAGTCAAGTAAGTCACATGAACCAAAAAAACATGCTTACTATTTTAACAAGTAATACTTATTCCAACATACTTGAAACCATGACTTATTACAACCCTAAAATCAAGGAATAAGATACAAGAATGATTAATAGTCAAGCATATCATAATAAGAAAAACAACCACTCACAAGTCCTTATTAAGTAAAAAACATCAATAACCAAGCAAATCCCCATAACCTTACTCAATCAAGTATCCTAAACAAGTAAACATGACCAATGTCGAACTTTACATATCATGGGATTTAAGTTTATATGTCATCTTACATTAACATTACAACTGAAGGCATATTCATATGTGTACTAATTAACACATAGTATCAATAATGTGCCATGATCATCATATATATATATATATATCATATATTGTCAAAACATAAACATATATAAGAACATCCTCCTAAGACTCCCTTCAAGGATACCTAGTGCAATGTTTTGGTAGAGTCTCATACCCCTACCTAGACTAAGCAAGAACCTTAGGTTATGAAGTTAGAGTTCAAATCAGTTAATTCATTATATATTTTGGAAACATATTGCCCTAACCGACATAGAAATTATGAGATAGTTTGGAATTTAGTGTCATAAAACCCTACACTGAGAGAAGGCGGAATACTTTCCAAGGTAGTACCAAAACATGAAACAAATCAACCACGTGGATCCAGTAGCTATTATTCCTATGAGGGCAACCTAGTTCATGAACTAGGAGATATATTTGGGACCTTATGTGCCACGAGTTGTTGTCTCCAATATCAAGAGTAATGTAGTGATCCTAACTTCCCTATATGGGATGGGAGACTCCTCTATCTATTTCACACGGTGCTAAGCTAGATTCCCTTTTTGAAATGTCTTTAAGCCTTTAATTATCAATCATAGCTTTATTTAGTCCATAGGGTCTACACATTGTATAATCATAATTATCAATAGCTCAATAATAATTGTATGAGTATAAAACCTTTATCACAATTCATATAAGTGAGATTAGCACATTAGCTTTTCATTGCATATTAAGGCAGATTGATAGTTTTCACCATCCTTATATCAGATACACCTTAATCAACCTCACAACATAGTCAAGACATTTTAATTCAACATCATTTCACCCTATAATCCTTGTATAAGGCATACTCCAATGTAATATCATGACTTAACAACAATGAATCACAATTGGAAGTAAAAATAGAGATTCTAAGATTTACCAAGTCTCTCTTATAATCTATCATCACGGTCTTACTATCAACCCATAATTCAACCGACCTTGGGGAGTAACATAACAACACAAGGATAATAAATAGAATAGCAAGGTGAATGCATCTCTATGAAACAATTGATCTTTAGATCACAACTTGAAACAAGATATGTAGTTTGATTTAACATTATAATTCATAACACAAATCACATCTCTAGAACTAGAATGATAGGCCTATAATTAATCTTATTTAATCATAATAACCCCATAGGATAGAAATCACAAAAATAACAAACTAATTGAATGATCACAATACAATATAGGTTAAGATCACTATCGAGGGTTAGGGATAGAGGATCATATACTTCAATTAAGACCAAATAATGAACAATTACCTTAACACAGTTTTAATTACATTTTATTATACATAATTTAACACTAAAAATTCATTAAAAACTCAATCCATAACTTCAATTGCATAATTCAATGAAACCCATAAGAAAACTCAACTTTTTGAATTCTATTTTGAAGGAAAAGTTTGAGGAAAGAGTCTCAAAGGTGAATAGAACACATACCTTAAAGTTTTTCAACTGTTTGCTGGTGAATTCGTCCCTTTCGAACCCCCAAACCCTAGTACTTGCTAGTGTTGAATGGCGAGTTCATGTACATAGAGAAATATGAGAGATGGAAGAGAGTTTATTTGAAAGTTGTCTTTAGGTTAATGAGGGTTATAATGGAACTTAATCAACTTAATTATTCTCCCTTAAATGCTGAACTAACCCCTAAACCACTTAGTTAATTAAATAAGACTAACTTAAATTAGGCAGAAAACTCGACCCTCACAAACGGAACCCTGATCGACGGGCCATCTGTGAGTCGACGGACAGCCCCCCCTTTTGTCAAACACTCTGTCGTCTTGGTCAGATACTGTGCAGGCAATGGATTTCTCCTATTGTCTATGTGTGGGACGATGGTGGCATCAACGCCTCGTCGATCCACACACAGACCATAGCCTGCACCTTTACACTCTGTCGATGAGTTTAGAGGTTGTGCGAGTGAAGGGACCTTCTCCACCAGCATAAGTGTGGGAAGAAGGTGGCATCGGCACACCGTCGATCCACACACGGTCCGTCTTCTGTATCGTCGATGCACACTGCCATGTAGTGTTACATCAAAAATAAGGGGTCCTACTCAAGGGCCCTTGGTTGGTCCTTGGGAAGTCGTACCCGGACTTTCAACAATAAAACAACTCAAACACGTATTATCTACCTTTCCACCAATTTTTGTACATTTCCAACTCCTAAAATGGAGTCAAATAGGCTAAGGCACACTAGCATCCCTTTAAACAAACTTCCCAGACGTCATAGACGTTTTGGTCATTAAACCTTGTAAATGACCTATATTCATTAAAGAATTTACATAGAAACAGTGCTTAGACTTCATGACACCTATGTTAGTCTTTACAATGTGTCTTGGATTTTCAAGGCGTTAAATTATCCCCTCTAGGAACATTCGTCCCTGAATGACACTAAAATTCTTTTGAAGGAAGGAATAAACTCAAGACCTACAACCCAACCTATTAACAATATAAAATAAACATAAATCATTACATTTCAACAAGGCATATATGAAAACTCATATAACCACACATAATACTGGAAACACTTCATCATGAGGTATTTCCTTCTCACAACACTCATGAGCTCAACATAAATTACATAAGTCAATTAGCACAAGGTTAAACAGAAAAACATGCTACCTATCATTTTATAAACACTCACCATATCAAAATGCACATCATAACTCAAAACAAGGAAAAAACAAAAATTTCAAGTTTTTAAGAGAAATACTACAGTAACTTCACTGTATGATTTTCAAAATTGCACAATGTGAAAAACTTCACCAAAAAAATCAAGATATTTCAATTGCTAGTCATATCTATATAATTATAAAGAATGACTAACCTTAATTTCCAAAAATATGAGGGTAAGGGGACTTTATATCGGCCTTGACCTCCCATTTTGCACCCTGAAGTAGGTGATTATTCCATAATAAATTTATGGAAACCATCTCCTTAATTCTTAACTTCTTGACTTGACGATCAAGAATTTGAACTAGAAATTCCTCATAAGAAAGGTTATCCTTGACACCAAGACCCTCCATAGGAAGAATATACTTGGTATAATCAATACCACTTTTTCAGCATAGTAACATGAAAAACCGAATGAACCAAATCCAATTCATTAGGAAGTTTCATTTCATAGGCAACCTTACTAACCATTTGCAAGATTTCATAGGGACCCACATAACAAGGACTCAGTTTTCCTTTCCAGCAAAATCTAACCACCCTTTTCATAGGTGAAATTTACAAAACAGCTAATCAGATTCTTCAAACTCAAAATCCCTTCACCAATGATCTACTTAATACTTTTGCCGACTATAGGCCGTTTGATACTAGTTCATCGTGATATGAAACTTTTCCAAAGTCTTATAAATAACCTCATGACCAAGAATTTATAGATCACCAACTTCAAACAATCTAATAGGAGGCCTACACCTCCTACGATACAAGGATTCATAGGGTGCCGTGGAAATGGATGAATGAAAACTTTTATTGTAAACAAAATCAACCAAAGGTAAATTCCTATCCTAACTCCCTTTAAAATCAATAATTCACGCCCTAAGCAAATTTTCAAAGGTTTGTATCGTACACTCTACTTATCTATTAATTAGGGGATGAAAAGTGGTGCTCAACTTCACCGTAGTAACTTATCCTTTTTGGAACAACCTCAAAAATCTAGATGTTTATTGTGCGCCCCAACCCGATATGATTAATAACTTAATGTCATGGGGGCACACAATCTCATCAAGGAAGATTGTTGCATAATCCTTCGTTGATTATTAAAACTTGACGGGAATTAAGCAAGTGAACTTAGTAAATCGATCCACAACCACCCATATGGAATCATTAGACTTGTGGTTCCAACATAAACGTACTACAATCTGTATATTGATGTCTTCCCACTTCTATGTAGGAATTTGAATCCCTTGAAATAAGCCATACGACTTTAGGTATTCGACCTTTACTTGTTGACAATTTTGACACTTAGCGACAAACACTGCTATGTCCCTTTTCATACCTTCCCACCAATATATCTTCCTTATGTCATAGTATACGTTTGTCGACCCCGGATGAATTGATTAGCGGGACCCATGTGCTTCTGGTACGATCCAATCCCTCAACCAATCTACATCGGGAATACATTATCTCCTTTGATACCTTTACACACAATCCCCACTAAGGAGATTGATTCATTAAACATGTCGAGAACAAATTATTTTAACTCTGTTAGGGCTAAATCAAGGTGTTGTTTGGAATTCACCTCAACCACTAAAGATAACTAGGAGTTATGATGAACTATTACACCCCCATCCGGAGAACACTCCAACCTTATCCCCAACCTAGCCACCTATGTACTTCCTTGCTAGGTACTTCTTGGGCTCGTCAAGATGGGTACACTAACCATAGTCATCAGACACAGATTATCTGCAACTACATTCGCCTTGTCGAGGTAATAAATGACACTCATATCATGATCTTTCAACAACTCTAGCCACCTTCATTGTAGGAGATTCAACTCCTTTTGGTTAAGCACATATTGGAGACTCTTATGATTGGAAAAGACCTCAACATGAACCCCATAGAAGTAATTCCTCCAAATTTTAAAAGCAAACACCACGGGTGCTAATTCAATGTCATAACTGGGGTAATTTCTCTCATGTAACTTTAGTTTCATAGAAGCATAAGATATCACCTTCCCATGTTGAATAAGCACACACTCAAATCCCACGTGGGATGCGTAACAATACCCCACAAAGACTTTGTACCCTCTAGTAAGGTCAATACCGAAGCGGAAGTAATCCTATATTTCAACAACTGGAAACTTTTCTTAAATGCCTCCAATGCCTCAAACTTCTTACTTTCTTGATTCAAAGTAGTCAAAAGGGCTCACTGGATGCGAAACAATCCTTGAAACTTCGATAGTAACCCGCTTAGCCCAAGAAACTATTAATATAAGTCGGAGTAAATGGTCTAGGCCAGTTTTTCAGCATTTCTGTTTTCCTTGGGTCTACCTCAACTCCCTCACTAAAGATGATGTGCCCAAAAAGTCACCGACATCAATCAAAACTCACACTTACTATATTTTGTATACAATGGATGTTCTTTAAGGGTTTGCAATACTACTGTCAAATGACCCATGTGATCATCCTCATTCTTGGAATATACAAAGTTATTGTCAATTCAGAATGACAAATGAATCTAGGTAATTTCTAATGCTCTTTTAATTAGGTCCATAAATGTCGCCGGATCATTAGTTAGACAAAAAGACATGACCAAGAACTCATAGTGCCCATACCTAGTGTGAAAGGCCATCTTTGGTATATCCTTACCAACCCTTAGTTTATGGTACCCCGACATCAAGTCGATCTTTGAAAAATAACTCGCCCCTTGGAGTTGTTCAAATAAGTCATTAATCTAAGGGAGAGGGTACTTGTTCTTTTTGGTGACCTTGTCGAGTTTGCGGTAATCACTACATATTCTCAAGGAACAATCTTTTATGTTAACAAACAAAACCGGAGGAACTTCGATGACTAGATCTTAGACACTTACTATTTGATAAATACAACCTGTTGAGATCATTTTGCATGATTGTAAAAAAGAAATAATATGACCTCTAGGTGCGCTGAACAACGGATTCATTTGGGAAGTTAAACCTCACCACTTTTGTCTTACAATCAATGCTTGCAAAACATGCATGTAACCTATCCATACCCAATATAATATCAAAATAAACATTATAAAGTTCTACTATATTAAAATAACAAAATCTATTGGGCAACATTATCGGACAATTTCTATACACCCTTTTTGCAACAACCAACTCACTCACCCTAGTAGACACTATAAAAGGTTCATGCAAAATATCGGGTTAAATATAAAAATTTTTAGCTACTAGAGGTGTAACAAATGATAAAGTAGCGTGAAGATCAAGTAAGGCATATACATCAAGAGAGAAAACTTTCAGCATACTGGTCACTACATCAGGAGAGGTCTCTTCTTACCCCAAGACTAGAGAGCATGTAAGAGTTTGTTTTTTGGAGCATCACTAGAACCACTTGCTTGAGCTTGGCCACTATCCTTGTATTGACTCTTTAAGTTTTGAAAATCTCTCATATTTTTACCACTCTTTCCACAACTAAAAGAATTATATGTCCCTTTAAGGCAATAACCATAGTTCTTTTTGCCCAATTTCCACAAGTTGGCTTCTCATTTTGCAAATTAGTGCATTTTTTCCATCTTGGATATAGGGTTAGAAACCCTATAACCACTAGATCTTGGTAATTTTGAAGGGACTTGAATAGAAACCCAATTCTTAAACCTAGGCTTGACTTCTATCTGAAGCCTATTGTTTAAAGAACCTCCATCAAATGACCTTGCTCTCTTAGCATCTTTACTTTTTCGCTTATACTTACCTCCTAAACCCTTCTTGCATAAATTATAAGACGGGAAATGTTCATGTTGTCATGTAGCATGATGTATTGGCACTCCTCTTATATGTCCTCCGAAACCCCCGTCACAAAATGACTCATTTGGTCTCTAGGATCGGAGAACAAAGAAGGTGCATATTTGGACAATTTAATGAAATCCGAAGTGTACTCATGGACACTTTTTCAAAATTGGCGAAAATTGATGAACTCCGTCACTTTCTTCTCTCTCATATCCATAGGGAAGAACCGGTCTAGAAAAGTCTCCTTAAAGATCTCCCATGTCACCGAACCACCCCTAAATAACCTATTATCCCTTTATTGAACATACTAGGTTTGTGTAACATTCTTGAGTTTGTATGTGGCCAACTCTGTCTTCCAACTCGAAGACACTCCCATAGCATATAGTATCTTATAGACCTCATCAATCAATTCTTGGGGGTATTAATCAACCTAAGACCCATAGAAAGTAAGAGGGTTCATTCCATAGAAGTCCTTTAGACGGGAATCCATAGTAATGACTTGTTGGTGAGGACCGTGAGAAATATCTTGATTGGCTGGGGCCTTCATAGCTTTGTCTGGAACCGTTGTAGTTTTTTATTGAGTAATCATGACTTACGACATTTGAGCAATAATATCCCTCATCTTAGACTCCCTCATAGGTGGAGGGTTTGCCGGGGCTTGCTCCACATTATTATCTTCTTAAAACAGAAGAACTTGCTCATCATGGAGTGGAGCTCTCGCATTAGCAACTTCATCCTCAAGTGATCGAGATGCATAAATTCTAGTGTTCATGTTTTCGCTTAACACAAAAATAGGATTAGACGAAACAGCGCACCATAAGTATACTATATTAGAACGATATAAGATTTCCACGAAAGAGAGCAGTTCCTAAACATCATATAGGTTCCTACTCATAAGTGTGGGGCGCTTCGCAATTATTAATAAAAAAAAAAGTAGACGTGGTAAAGTGTCATGATACGTTCAAACTTACTTCTCAAATAAGCAGTAAAGAAGTCGTATCATTTAAAGAACCCAACTAATGAGGTTAGGATCCTTCGCACGAGGAAAATAGTTCAGACTTAACTTCAATCTATTCTTACTACTATTTAGTCAATCATTTCCTTGGAAAACAAAGACAATAAAAAGGGGGTTTTTACTTCTAAATTCATGAAAATAACTATCTAAAAAAAAGGAGATAACTAACAGTTTCAAATGTAGGAGTTTGATCAATAAATAAAACTAACTAGGGTTTACGTGTTTCCCACAGGTTTCTAACTTCATAATTCTAACTATAACAATTCTTTCCTAATATCTTGCATGCGAAGTGATAAGTTATGTATTTCTAAATCCTTGGTCCGGAATCTAGAAAATTTTACTCCGCACCTTAATCAAGCTACGTGCGTTGCTATATTAACCCTTACCTTTACCTCATAGTAAGCATCATATTGGATATTTTACTAAGTTATTATATCGTACCAGTCAATACTAGCCTATTAGATAGTATATGATAAAACTATGTTGATAATTCATTAACTATTATCTACCTCCTTGGTGCAGAAAGTGGCATTAAGGCGAGTTCTAACGTTGCGCATCCGTTAAGAAGACTTCTAAGAAAAAGAATTATTAATACATGCAAGACACTAGTCTACAATTGTTATTATAGTTACGTTTTACCTCATTATTTGCCAATGGTTCCCACAACTCTAGTTATGGAGTTTAGTTACCCATTGTAATAATAATAATATTCAAATATGTAATATATATATTTATGCACTTACTTCAATGAGAAAAAACAAAATCCCTAAGATCACTTGATTAATCAACAAAATTACCAACAATCAATTACTGAAATTAATTGTGGACTAAAGATTCTCCAAAAGTGTAATAATAATCACCAAGTCTAATCCATAAAAGAAACTAAAATAGTCAAGTGTCTAACTCTAAGAGAGTCTAATAACAAAAGAGTCTAACCCCAAAAATGAGGTTTTTAGAACAATTTATAAAAAACACTAATTAAAGAAGGACTCTATTTGGTGGAAATTTGTAAAAAGTTTCTGGGTCGACGGACCTCGCGATGGGTATTCGTGGTCACGATGGGCCATCATGGACTCCGTCATCCCATACTTATGCAATTTCTTCTGCTGCTCTCTTCATTACCCTCGAAGGCAGGTATGACGGATCATCGTAGGCACAACGTTCCGTCGAGGGTCTCCGTTCCACAACACTTGAAATCTTGGCATTTGGGTACTGTGACTACTTCTCTGATCTTCATGACAAACCAGCAGGATGGACCGTCATGGATACGACGGTCCGTCACACACTTCATAACCCCACAATTGGGTAGACTTCCCCATCTTCACTATGATTCAACCTAGGGACTGTCACGGGCACGAAAGACTATCACAGGCTTCGTAGGTTGTACTTTTATGTATTTCTTGCTCAAAAACCTCCGCATTCATCTTTTAGACAGATTTCATGCAAGTAAAGAGAAACTTACATAAAAATAAATAAAAAAGGCTTTCGGACACACTATACTTAAGGAAAAAAATTACAAATACCGTGAAAACACGGTATATCAACACCCTCAACTTAATTTCGTAGTTTGTCCTCAAGCGACGAACTATGACTCAAAAAAAAATCTTTGTACAATTGTATCCATGTTGTATCTTTCGCAATCATTTGGCTATCAATCCTGATAAGTCTCATCATATTTATGCATGCTATCATTATTAGGCTTGAATTATGTGGAATCAGCCCATGCACTAACACCTATCCTCTTCAATTACTTACCGAGGTGCTAATATTTACAGAATTGCAACTAGTGTCATCACTTCAAAACAATATCCTCATTTTAACACAATTATTTCAGTTTGAGTATAAGGATTACTTTTCAACACTCACTCTCAGAACATATTCACAACTCATTCATACATATTGCCATAAGCTTACCCTTATTTTCACTACTTTAAGTTCACTATAAAACTTTTAGGATCACAATAGGACTTTCTTAGCTTGTATCATAGGCTCAGGGTCAGGTAGGATATGTTTAGGTATAATTTAGTGACTTTTTTCCCTTCTTGACATATCAACTAAACATACATCTTTTCATCATTTTATTTCTCCCAATTTCCCATATTCTTTTACCTTGCTATTTTCCCTTCTTTCTTTATGTGTGTAAGTGACTCTTTTCTTTTCTTGCTTGTATTCGTTGTATTATGTTTTTTTTATTTCACTTTTATTTCAATTGGTTCTTGAGTCACTTTACTTTTGTTCTTTGTCTCTCTTTGTTCTTTCAACCCCACTTTCCAGAGCATTCCTCATAATAGCCACCCTAAACTCATGGCTTTGCCATGAGTCAAAAAACACAATACCCAAAGTTGGGTAAGGGCCATAAAAAGGGTTGCTTACTGCATTATCCACCCTCAACATATGCTGTTGGCATAAGCTGAGGTGCACATGTTTAAGGAGGGACCAGGGCGAGCATATTAAGATCAAATAATTTGGATCAAAGAAGGATTAATTTAATTTGGTTTTATTTTATTTAGGCAAAAAATGGGATACATTGAAGAAGGTCCTATGATCCTTTCCTAATTATTTATTACAACTTACTTTTAGTAGGACTAACCATGCAAGTTCTAGCTCAGTACAACTAGAGGACTCTTCAAATCTTCCTCACACTCACTTTACATCTCATTACTTTACCACATTATCAGACACCTATTTTGAATTTTAGACTTAGGGTTATGCAATGGTGTACCTCTATCGCATGCTTAGAGCCACACATTTATCAATTACTATGCCTAGTCGTTGATCATTTTCATTTTATCGAGATATCATTTTAGCCATCATGTTTCAGAATTAAACTATGTACACACGATATAGACATATCGGCACAAAAGTAAAAATAAACAGTCTCTTGGGGAAAAAGAACAGAGGTAAGAAAACTGCAATAGAGGATAGTGAATAGGGATACTGAGACTTCATCCTAGCACTCACTTTCCATTTACCCCTTCCCCAACAAAAACACATGCAATTGTTCCTAATGCATAATTAAAAAGAAAATACAAAAGTGGTAGGTGAGCAAACCTAGGGCGCAAAGCGCCGACGATCAGCAAGCTGGTGGGTCTTGTTCCTCGGTACTAACTACCTCTGCAATCCGGACACACTCACTAGTGTCCTCAGCAGCAACAACATTATCAGCACTGCCTCCCCGTATCTCCACATTTCTGGAGCTAGATGCCCAGTAGCTTGCTCTACGACCCTCATCCGATGCACCACCTCATCAGCAAGCGAGTCTCTCCTTGCAGCCTTCATCTCACGGTGCTCTTTCTACTGTGCTCTAGCCTCATCCTGCTCTCGAACCCTACCCCTCTTTGAATTCTCTCCAGGGGGAGGTGGAGGAATCTCAAAAGTGGCGAATAAGGCCACCATCACTGTGTCCTTAAGGGCTCTGCAAAAAGGGCCTCAGACTCAGGCACCCTATCCTATAAGATCATATCGATGTCTACACGAAGACTCTCGAACGCATCTCGAAGGGTCGACACATCCACCTGAGGGGCTGGACGGTCTTGAACCCAAGCGCTCTTCTATCTCAGCAATAGACCTCTCGCATCCATAACAAGCGGGACCAGAGCAGACAAAGGGATTGAGCGAGAAGAGCTTGGGGCAGTGTTTCTACCAAGTATAGACTCGACCGGGGTAGTGTTAGTTGAAGCAGCCTGCATAGTCGTGCGAGCATGTGCTACCGTATCATCTAGATTGTAAACAAGTGCAGGGAACTCTGGATGGGGCCCTCTACGTGGAGCCAAATCATTGGACTCATACCTGATGTGGCCGATATAAACAATGACCAGCGGGATCTTGAGCTGATCAATGATCCAGATGGGGACACCTACGGACCTGCATAAAGAAAATATCATGCACGGGAAAGGGTAAGTAGTAGTAACCTTAAAAGACCTCTCATGCATCACCGCCTGTACAAAAAAAAGCAAAGTCCACCTCAAACTCGGCTATCAGTGACGCCATTAGTACTGCACGATCCTATGTGACTATATTAACAGTGGCTGTGGGGGAAAGTCAGTGGCAAACAATCAACCATAAAAACTTCACCGTGAAGGTCAGGTTAGCCTTCATTATGGCTCCCTTTGGCTCGGTTACGTGTTCAACACCCTCGCCATAAATAGAGAAATGCAGGTCCGTCCACTTCTTGGTGGTCTCTCTCAACGATAGCTCATACAAGAATTGACCATCTTTGACAATGTGCCATCAATAGTCAAACTCGGCGGTGAAAGGTGTCCGGTTGACATCAATATCATCACCGTATAGATACCGGCGGATGGCAGGCAGGGTGATATCAACACGAATGCAACGTACTTGGACATGCCCCAGTAGGGCCTGCTTTGTGGAGGCAGCCCGCCTATCAATCTGTGATGTGAGAGTATCCATGTAGGAGGCGTAGAACTCTCGGACCAACTCTTCACTATAACAGCCCAACTAAGGCGCTGTCCACTCTAGTCGATGTTTGGTGAAGTGATTGTGGATCATTGTCATAGTCGGGAGACTTCCCGAAAGGAACCTCCGCTAAATTGTAATTGTCCGTATCATGACTCTTTTGTCATTTAGAAACTTTACGCCTCAATCAACTTGATACTGCCCATCGACACACCACCGGTTGGGTAGGTCGGCAACCGTGTTGAGAGCACGAATCGGTGAGCTGGGTGTGGATTCAGAATGGTCAGCCTCTACCGACGAGGTAGACTGTGCAGCTTTCGCCAGTGCAGGGACGTCCAAAATCCGGAGGCTTCAGACGCTCATTCTTCATGAGTAGCTGATCCATAAGGTGTGCCGGTCAATGTGCGCTCCTCATCAGACTTGGAGACAGTGACTATGACGGACACTACCTTTTTGGATGTGGCTTTGGCAGCACGTGCAACTCGGGATATGGTGGAAGTTCCTGGGGGAACGTACTCAGCGTCAGTCTCTTTATCAGAGCCTACAACCAGGCGGGCAAACGGGGCGATAGACTTCGATCGTCCACATGCGTAGACTTTATCTTGTTTTGGTGCCATAATAGATAGTACTTGTAAAGAATTAATATTAGTACTAAAAGGAGCAAACAAGACAATCAAAACGACACAAAATAAATAAAAGAGTCAAGATGTAATGACATTTCTATAGTAATAAAGAAACACGACGGACCAGGTGACTGCTCATCTTGAGTATGACAAACCATCGTACGGTCCGTCATGTATTACTTAAAACTATGTTTATGTGGAGATCCCGGAAGGAATATCTCTAGCAAGTATAACGGATAAGAAGGATGGACCGATGTAATTATGACGGTCCGTCGACATCCGTCGCGGGATACATGGAAAAAAATATGGAGACCCTTATTAGAGGAGTCTCTGACCGTCATGACGGTTATGCATTACGGACCGTAAATGGTATGACGGTCCGGCTTAGATGTCCGTAGGAGGACACTTGGAAAAAGTTGGAGACCCTTAGGAACAGTGTCTTTGACAACCAGAACGGTTTTGCAAGATAGACTGTAGTGGGAACGACAGTCCGTCGCATGTGTCTGTTGGAGGACACTTAGAAAAAGTGAGACCCTTAAGAATAGGATCTCTAACAACCAAAATGGTTGTGCAGAATGGATCATTGTGGGAACAACGGTCCGTCGCATGATTCCGTTGGTGGACACATGGTGAAATTTTGACAGTGGGTCCGTCATCGCGGTCTTGTTTTGTCATACAATGGGATTCCACAATCATCCCCTTTGACCCAAATGGAACTTTTAGTTTTTTAACCGACATGTCTAACCCAAATACCTAGTAAATTAGAAAGTCTAAAGAACGTATTTCTACAATTTTTACAAGGTAATTTTGAGGATTCGCAACCTAGGTCAGACATAATATGTATTAAAGAATGAACCCATCAATAAGGTATAGGCTAATACTAATTGATAAATTAAAATGCAATGTAAAGGGGTAGAAATCAAAGACACATACATGAAAATTTGAGAAAAACCAGCGACGAGGATACTTGGTGATCAAGTAGATAACTACAACGCCAGACTCCAACTAGTAGAGTGTGGATTTTAGGAATTGGGGAATTTAGGAAAAATAACCGGTTGAAAAAGAGGTAGGAAAAAGGAATTTGAAAAGGGAGGGAAATGGGAGAAAGAGGGAAGGAAATGGGTGAAATGAAGGAGTGGGTTTTTTAAATGTTAAGAAATTTTAAAAAAAAACCCAGCCGGTTCGGGTCGTGTAGGCCTTACTAATGAGGGGACGTGTCCCCAACGATGGTATTTTGCACTTGTGACGGTTCATCGTTAGTTCCATCGTATGCGCCCTAGTTTTTAAAATAACATAATGATGTAGCTAGCACGATTGAATCATTCGATGGTCTGTCGCGTTTGTGACACGACGTCGATGGTTTTGTTAGTGACTGCTGCAGAGTGATTTTCTGTAGAATTTCTTTGTAATGTGCCTTTAAAATTTAAAACCCATTAGTAGAAAATGATACCATTACTAGAAATAAAAACTATAAGTAGTGGGTTGCCTCCTAACAAGCGCCTTATTTAAGGTCCTGGCATGACCGATGACACTATATTACTCAGACTTCATCAAGATTGTAGGCTTGATCACTGTTTCATTCGCCGATTCACCATGCTCGAAATATATTTTTATGCGTTGTCCATTAACCTTGAACCGCACACCCTCCTTAGTTTCCAACTCAACTTCTCCATGAGGGAATAGTTAGGTAACCAAGTAAGGACCAGTAAAATTGGAATTGAGCTTGCCCGAAAAAAAGTGCAACCTAGAATTGAGTAAAAGCACCAACCCAACCATAACATCTTTTTTTTTCAATTTTTATGTGATGGTAATTCTTTATATTTTATTTGTAGAGGGCTGAGCTTTCATAAGATTGCAAGCAAAATTCATCAATTTCATTAACCACAGTTAACCGTTGTTCTGCAGCTTCGCTCCAATCCATTTTTAACTTCATCAAAGCCCACATGGCTTTATTCTCTATTTCAACCGGATGATGACATGCTTTCCTATATAAAAGTTGGTACGGGGACATACCTATGGGAGTCTTTTATGCTGTCCGGTAGGCCCATAGAATATCATCAACCTTCCTTGACCAATCTTTTCTACTAGAGTTCACTGCTTTCGAAAGTATCTGTTTGATTTCCATATTTCACAATTCAACTTGCCCACTAGTTTGAGGATGGTAAGGGGTGGACACATTATAGCGAACACCATATTTCTCCAATTACCCCTTGAACAATCTTTTGTAGAAGTGGTAGCCCCCATCACTTACAATTGCCCTTGTGGGTGCCATACGAGAGAATATATTCTTTTTTAAGAACGCAGTGAAACACATACCTTCATTTTCCGCGAGGGCGATAGATTCCACCCATTTAGATACACAATTAACCTCTAACAAAATATACTTTATTCCATGAGAACTCATTAAAGTACCCATAAAGTCAATACCCCAAACATCAAATAACTCAATCACAAGAATGGGGTTTAAAGGGAGCTCTTGTTTTCTTGAAATTCCGCCATCTCTTTGGCATCTATAACAATTCTTGAGCAAACTCATGAGCTTCTTTATGAAGGGTTGGAAAATAGTACCCATATTGTAATATCTTATAAGCGGTTCGAATACCACTATGATGTATACCAATGGGTGAGGAATTGCATGACTCTAAAACACTTAACATCTCACATTGTGGCACACAACGCCGAATAATCCCGTCAAGTAAGTCATATCAATCAACAGACATGCTTACTACCATACATGTAATTCTTATCCCAAAATACTTTAAACCATGATTTACGACAACCCTAACATCAAGCAATAATATCAAAAAAATGAATAAAACTTAAACATATCATAATTAGGAAGACAACTAATTAGAAGTCCTTATCAAGTCAACAAGTGCAATGACCAAGCAAGACCCAATAACCTTATTCAATCAAGTATCCTAAAGAAGAAAACATGACAAATTCCATACTTTACATATCATGCTATTTAGGCTTGCATTTCATGATTACTATCATTATAATCAAAGGCATATTCATAAATGAACTAATCAACATATAGAATCAAAAATGTTTTATGGTCATCATATATACATAATATATTTTCATAACATAAACATATATAAGAACCTCCTCCTTAGATTCCCTTAAAGGTTTACTAGTGCAATTTCTAGGTAGAGTCCAATACCCCTATGTAAACTAAGTTAGACCCCTTAGGATATCCAAGTTATAGTTCTAGTCCTTTAAGTCATATTACCTTTTGCAAACATCTTTTCCTAATCGACATTGACCAAATGATCTTGTGTGAAATCTTGTGTCATACAACCCTAAAGACTACTTGCCAAGGTAGTACCGAATTATGAAACATAGCAATTATGTGGATCCACTAGCTAGTATTCCTATGGGGGAAACTTCGTTCAGGAACTAGGACGTTTAGTTGGGACAATCTTTATTCTCCATTAATTATAGTGTCCAATATCAAGAGTGACATACTTTTCCTAGCTTTCCTATGTGGGAAGGGACACTCCACTATCTAGTTCACTAGGTGCTAAGTTAGAGTTCCTTTTTGAAATGTTTGTACGCCTTTAATTATCAATCATAGCTTAATATAGGACATAGGGTCTACCCTTATATAATAATCATAATCAATAGCTCAATAAGAATTATATGAATAAATCTTTTTATCACAATTCATATAAGTGAGAGTAGCACAATAACATTTCATAGCATATTAAGGCACATTGATAGTTTTCACCATCCTTATATCATATACATCTTAATCCACCTCACAACATAGTCAAGACATTTTAATTCAACATTATACAACCCTATAATTCTAGTATAAGGCATACTCTAATGTAATATCATCACTTAACAACAAATAATCACAATTAAAATTTAAGATAGGTATTCTATGACTTACCAAGTCTTCCTCATAGTCAATCGCCAAGGTCTTACCATCAACCCATATATTATCCCAAGTTGGGGTGCAACATCATCAGAAAATGATAACCAATAGATTCACAAGGCAAATTGCATCTCTATAACACAATTTATCTTTAGATCACAACATTCGACAAGGTACATAGGCTAATTTCACATTATAATTCATAACCTTAATGACATCTCAACAACTAGCATGATAGGCCTATAATTCATCTTAGATTGATAATAATAACACAATAGGACAATAATCTAATCAACAACCAACACAATTGGATGATCACAATACAATATAGGTCAGGATCACTACCTAGGGATAGGGATAGAGGATCTTATTCTTCAATTTAGGCCAAACCATAAACAATTACCATAAACAAGTTGAATTACTTTTTAATGTACTCAATATAATCCTAAGAATTAATTAACAACGCAATCCATAGCTTCAATTTTTTACTTGAATGAAACCCATTAGAAAACTCAATTTTTAAAATGTATTTTAAAGGAACCCTTTGTAGAAAGAATCGGAAAGTCGAATATGGAGTCTTCAATTAGAGAGAGAAATAAAAGAGAACGAAGAGAGTTTATTTCAGAGTTGTCTTTAGGTTAATGAGGGTGAAGGGTATTTATTGTTGGTCTTAATCAACTTAATTAGTCTCTTTTTCATCCAGAACTAACCCATAAACCACTTTTTAATTAAATGAAATCATTTAATATTTGGCAGTGAAACTCGACTCTCACAAATGCAACACCGTTTGACGGGTAGTCTCTGAGTCGACGGACAACCCCCCTCCATTCTACACTCCGTCGTCTCATTCATAGACTTTGCAGGCTAGGGCTTCCTTTAATTTGTCTAATTGTTGGACGACGGTGGCATCGATGCCCTGTCGATCCACTTATGGGTCGTAGCCTTCACCTTTGCACTCCGTTGATGAATCTACAGAGTGTGTAGGTGAAGGGAACTTCTCCACATGCCTAAGCGTGGAACGACGGTTTCATCGACGCCTCGTCAGTCCACACACGCCATCTTCTGTACTGTCAATAGAAACTTCTAGGTAGTGCTGCATAAAACTACATGGTCCTCCTCAAGCGCCCTTGATTGGGCCTTTGGGATTCATACTGGGACTTTTCACCGATGAAACAAATCAAACATCTACAAACTACCTTTCAAAAAAATTTTGGACATTTCGGACTCTTAAAAAATAGTCAAAAAGACTAAGTCACACTATCATCCCTTTGAACCAACTTCCGGTAAAATTGAACATTTTGGTTCTTAAACCTCCTAAATGACCTACATTTATTATAAATGGAGTAAGAAAAAGTTTTAAGTCTTTATAACACCTATGTTAGGCTTTACAATGAGTCTTGGATATTAAAGGTGTTACAGAGAGATATAACTCATCGATATTCAACCTCGTGCTCTAATATTATATTAGTCACATTTGGGTTTACCCCCTTGATTTAATCGTCGTCGTCATCCTTTTAGAAGACTAATACTAGCCTCTTAGTTTCATATCATTCCTTTCATAGGTTGAAAATGTGGACAAATTTAAAACTTCCATTATCACTACCAAGAGATTTACACAGACCTCTACATACACATAATATATATTCATATCGAGTATACATAGACTTTCGTATAGGAAGATCACATAGCCTTCTACTTTTATTGAACGTACATATACATAAAATATAGAAATAGTATCAACGATTGTCTCATATCATACAATCTAAGCGAGAACTACATTATGGGCATAGCCCATACATCAAATAAACGAGACCATGTATAGGTCATACGAAAGTACAATACTCAATTAAAATAAAAAGAATGAATGAGTCAACAATTTCATAACAAAATGCGTAAGCTAGAGTACAGCATTGCCCTTGAAAGTTGAGGACATACCCTAATTTGAGGAAAGAAAGAATCCAATCCTTCAACAATGTCTCCTTCCAAACTCTTCGACGACCGGAACCTAAAATGTTTGGGTAAAAGGGATGAAAATGGGGGTTAGTCTTTCACATACACTAAGTGTGAGATGTAATGCACATACAAAAGCAAAACATGATACAAGGGATTTTTTAGTCAAACATGTCATTTTACCCCATTAGGGACCTAATGGTAAGTCAAGTAAGTAACATCAACCAACCAAACATGCTTACTATCTTAACAAATAATACTTATTCCAGCGTACTTGAACATGATTTACTACAACCCTAACATAAAAGAATAATATCATAAGAATGATTATGAGTCAAACATATCATAATAAGCAAGACAACTGCTCACAAGTCCTTATTAAGTCAACAAGTGCAATAACAAAGCAAACACCCATAATCTTACCCAATAGAGTATCCCCAACAAGAAAACATGAACAACGTCCAGCTTTACATATCATAGCATTTAAGTTTATATTTCATCACATATTAACAATAAAACCCAAGGTTTATTCATAAATGAACTAATAAACATATATAATCAACAATGTGTCATGGTCATCATATGTACATCATATATTATGATAACACAAACATATATAAGAACCTTCTCCAAAGACTCCCCTCAAAGTTAACTAGTGCAATGTGTAGATAGAGACATGTACCTCTACCTTGACAAAGCTACACCCCGTAGGTTATCCAAGTTAGAGTTCAAATCCTTTAATTCATCTTACCTTTTGGAAACATCTTGACCTAACCGACATAGGAAACATGAGCTAGGGAGGAATCAAATGTCATAAAACCCTACAACGAAAGAAGGCGGACTACTTGACAAGAAAGTACACAAACATTAAACATAGCAACAACGTGGATTCAGTAGCTAATATTCCTATGGGAAAACATAGTTCACGAACTAGGAGATAATGTTTGGACACTCTTTATGAGCCATGGATTATAGTCTCCAATCTCAAGAGTTATGTAGTGTTCCTACCGTCCCAATGTGTGAAGGGAGACTCCTCTATCAAGTTCACTTGGTTCTAAGCTAGAGCCTTTTTTATATATCTTTAAGCCTTCAATTATCAATCATATCTTAATTTAGGCCATAGGGTCTACCCCTTGTATAATCATCATCATAATTTGCTCAATAATAATTTTATGTGTATAAGTCCTTTCATCACAATTCATATAAGTGAGGTTAACACATTAGCATTTCATATCATATTGAGACATATTTATTGTTTTCACCATCCTTATAGCTCATTAACCTTATTCAACCTCACTTTATAGTCAGGACATTTCTATTCAAATTCATACAACCCTATAATCCTATTGTAAGGAATACTAAAATGTAATATCATGACCTAACAATAAATAATCACAATTTGAAGTAAATATAAAGATTCTAGGACTTACAAAGTCTTCCTCATGATCTATCATCAAGGTTTTATTGTCAACCCATAACTTAGCCAAACGTGGGGAGTATCATCATAACACAAGGATAATCAATATAAAAACAAGGCCCATTGTATCCCTATAACATAATTCATCTTTATATCACAACTTTAGAATAGAAACATAGGCTAATTTCAAATTATAATTAATAACCCAAAGCACATCTCCACAACAAGAATTATAGGCCTATAACAAATCTTAATTTAATCATAATAACACTATAGTATTGTAATCAAATCAACAAAAAACGTAATTGAATGATCATAATATAATATAGGTGAAAATCACTACCTAGTGTTAGCGATAGAGGATCATATTCTTTTATTTAGGCCAAGCCATCCACAATTATCTTAAAACAAGTTGAATTTCATGTTAGTCTATGCAATATAACCCTAAGAATTAACTAACAACTCAATCCGTAACTGTAATTTCGTTGAATGAACCCCATGAGAAAACTCAACTTTTGATATATATTTTGCTGAACCCTTTGAGGAAAGAGTTTCAAATGTTAATAGAACCTATACCATAACGTTTGTCAACAATTTGATGGTGAATTTGTCACATCCCAGCCTGTAAGCCCTAGTCCTTGATAGTCTTCAATGGTGAGTTCATGTATAGAGAGAAATAAGAGAGAAGGAAGAGAGTTTATTTGAGAGTTTTTTTTAGGTTAGTGAGGGTTGAAGGTATTTATAGTGTGACATAATAAACCTAATTAGTCTCCTTTAAACCCCCAACTAACCCCTAAACAACTTTAATAATGAAATAAGACAAACTTAAATGAGGTAAAAAACACGACCCACACTGACGAAACTCCGACGACTAGCCATTTGTGAGTCGACGTACAGCCCCCCTTCCTTCCTGCACTCCATCGTCTTTGTCAGAGACTGTGCAGGTGAGGGATTCCTCTAATTGTCTAAGTGTGGGACGACGGTTGCATAGAGTCCCATAGATCCACACACCGAACGTAGCCTGTACCTCTATGCTCTGTGATCTATTTAGAGGCTCTGCGGGTGAAGGGACCTTCTCCACCAGCCTGAATGTGGGATAATGATTGCATCAACACCCAACCGATCCACACACGAGCCACTTTCTATCTCGTAGATGCACACTGATGGGCAGTGTTGCATAAAACTGCTGGGGTCCTCCTCAAGGCCTCTTGGTTTGTCCTTGGGGAGTCGTACCCCAACATTTCAACCATGAAACAACTCAAACACCTCATAGCTACCTTTCCACCAATTTTCGTACATTTCCAACTTCTAAAAATTAGTAAAATAGTCGAAGGTGGACTAACATTCCTTAGAAGAAACTTCCCATATGTCATGAACGTTTTTGGACGTTTTGGTTCTTAAACCTCCTAAATGATCTATATTCATAAAAATGCACTTAGAAATAGTTCTTAGACATTATGAAACCTATGTTAGTCTTTACAATGTGTCTTGAATCTTCAAGCTGTTACACAAATAGAGCAAAACCCCTCAACAAACCTTTTATGGTATCCAACCAAATTAATAAAACTCTTAACATCAGTTGGAGATGTGAGTCTAGGCCAACTCTGAACTGCTTCTATCTATTGGGTATCAACTGTAATTTCATCACCGTAGGCTGTGTGGCCCAAGAATGCCACAAACTTAACCTAAAACTCGCTTTTTGAGAACTTTGCATATAACACCTTATCTTTAAAATTATGATGGACTATTTTAGGCAACTATAATAATCATCTTCCCTCCTTGAATAAATTAGTATGTCATCAGTGAACACAATAACAAACATATCTGTATAAGGTTTGAAGAATCCATTCATAAGACCAATGAAAAATGTTGGCGCATTAGTCATTCCAAAATAGATGAAAAAAATCTCATAATACCAATATGTTGTTCTAAAAGCTTTATTTGGAATATAATGTTCCGTAAGTTTCAAATGATGGTAGCCTGATTAGAGATCAATTTTCAAGAAGGAAGAAGCACCTTGATGTTAGTCAAAAAGATCATCAATCCTTCGAAAAGGATATTATTCATATGGTAACCTCTTTTAATTATTTGTAACATTAAGGTGAGACATTTTGTCTAATGAAACCCTTATCAACATATCTTTCAATTGTTCTTTCAAATCCTTCAACTGTGCTGGTAAAATTCTATATGGCAGAATAGATATAGGAATATTATCTTTTATTCTATATCAAAGTCTATTTCTCTCTCACGAGGGACTCTTGGTAGAATATTGGGAAAGAGATTTGGAAGCTCTTTTACAATAAAAATTGACTGAATGAGATGTACCTTAATACTTGAGTCCTTCACTCAGACTAAGTGATCGATACACCCCTTGCAAACTAACTTCCTTGCCTTAAGGTATGAAATCAAATGACCCTTAGGCACTAATGAACTGCTACTCCATTCTATAACTGACTCATTACGAATCAGAAACTTGACGACATGAGTTCTGCAATATATTTATGCATAACAGGCATGAAGTAAGTCCATAGCTTAATAGACATCAAAAACTACCATGATTAACTCGACTAAATTGCCTATGGTGTTTTGTGATTTATTGAAACATAACAATAACGATAGACTCTTTATGGTTTAATAAACAACAAAATAGGTGTACAAACATTGAAGGATTCACAAAGTTTCTCAAGGAGGATGTCAAACTTATTGTGAACATAAGGGGTTATAAATGACAAACTTTCTCTTGGTTCTAGAAAAGCATGAACTTCAAAACTAAAGACTGGTCATACCATTGAAAACATTTGGAGAGTTCTCTTTCTCATAGTTATTATTTATTATGAAGAAGCGATTTCCTAATCTGCAAGTATCGGAAGTAGCTTCTCTTAGTGAAGACTTCTCTATTTGATCAAGTGATAAAGCTTCGAATTTGTTGCCCAGATATACACCACCGTGCTTATTCTTAGGACATTCATTTATGAAGTGACCCTCTTGACCGCACTTGTAACAAACTTTGTTTCCATCATGACACTTACCTGAGTAGTGCCTTACACATCAACCACATATATGAGCCCCACAACATGTTTGTGGCACACTACCTTTAACTATGTTTTCGTAGCTCTTATTTTCTGCATTGCCATGATGGTCACCTTTCTTTCTGGTTGGAGGTGCACTTGTAGTTGATGGTGCAGGAATCTTTTGATTTTGAAAGAAAAAACTATTCACATTACCTTTCAGCTGCCCATAGTCACTCATTGCCTTGGCCCTCTTATTTCAGACTTTTTCTCTATGCCTAAACTTCTCTTCCACAACCTGCTTCACATAAACTACCAATGTTTATATGTCCATAACGACTATCAGTATTGCTTGTCTAGTCTATTAGCTTAATGTATAACCCAAGACAATAACAAAGACTCATCCTACTGTTCATGTCCTTAACAATTTCTAGAGCATAACTAGATATTTGGGTGAAATTAAACCCATACTCATCCACACTTAGAGAATCCTGCTTAAGTGTAAGAAATACCCTTACCTTAGCCTCTTTCAATTAATTGGGGAAAAACCCTAAGAAAGTTTCTTCAAAATAGTCCCTACTCGAATGTGGTGCATCCTAATCTCTACCTTTCTTCCATTGATCATACCAAGTCCTAGAACCATTTTTAGTTGATATATTACTAGCTGAACTATCTTAGCATCCGCAACATGCATACCGTTGATTACCTCCTTAATTTCCTCAACGAAATTCTCCGGATCCTCTATATTTCTTCAACTGGTGAAATTTAAAAAGGTTTATCCTCAAAAACTCCAGAATCCTTGGAATGAAGAACTCTTTTTGTCTACCTCCTCATTGTTGCCCGACATGGTTATGTCATTGCTTATCATAACATTCGCGTAGGTAACTTCCCCATGTTGTCGCATTTTCGGTTAATTGGGTTACTCTAATTACTGTACATTCCACTTAGCTAGACGACCTTTTGTTGGTCTTCCTAGGGGCATGGTTACATAAAACATGCTCAACCACAAATTTGAGGGAATCCTTTTAGTGATGAACTTGAAAACATGAAAAAAGTGTAAAAGAAGTGAAATAGTTCTTAAATGTTGCAATCTCCTAATTATCGATTCACAATTATAACTAGTACTCTTAAGCGACAAATTAATAGACTCCCTGGGAGTCTTCATTACTGTGCTATGATACCAAGTTTGCGACGCATAGAGACTACACCCTAGACGTGGCCGACACTTGAAGACCATTGCTGGCCGCGAGTGGAACCTTTTTATTTCTTACATACTCAGCGGAATACTTAAAAAATAATATAATATAACTCAAGAAATAACTAAAAATTTCATAACATAAAAAAAATGGAAAATTATGTTTTAAATATATTCCATTTAAATGAATAAGACGAAAGAACTACTAATATAAGTCAATGAAGCCTCTAAAATAAATATGGATATTGGTATAGGACCCCTAATAATTTTAAAAACATAAATCTAAACAAATGAATGATAAAAGAAGTCCTTCGGAATTAAAGGACACTCGCTAACTTCTTCGATGCTAACCCTTAGATCAATGGTCCACCGAATCACAATCCTAGTTACGTGCATCTAAATTCATAGATGATGCAGACCAAATTTAATGAATACATTGAATGTAAGGTATGTTAGTTGGAATGCTAAAACCACTTACGCTTTAATGGGAGTAAGAAGGAAACACTTACATTGACTTTGGTCAACTCATGGTTACCCAACTCAATATAAAGAAGTAAAACACATGCGGTACATATATATATATATATACAAAAAATAATAGAGCAACTGAAATAAATCTTCGTTCATTAATGATAAAGCAATAACAAACTTAAGCTTACGTATTCAAAGTATCATAACTTCTGTGGGACATTCTATGACCGACAACCATCATTATGAGCCTAAAAAAATGACACAACGTGTTACCTCACGCTGTTGAGTCCCATCCTATACCTCTGCATTGGTATATGACCTTACTTAAATTAGTGGATCCACTAGCTTAATTGAAGTGATCATCTTAAAAGTATGATCCTTTAATACCCATAATGACTACGTGGTTTATGGAGACTTAAGTTATTATGAACTCGCATATCAATATTGGTGCTGAATACTACTCCCAAAAATGCTTAACTCATGTATTTTTAAGTAAACTTCTATCTCTCAGTTGAAATAATTGGTGAAAATTAAACTTTTTAAGCTCTCTATGAATGAATGGTCCCTTTTCTTTCTTTGATCTCTCTTGGGAAATGTTAATTATGTCTTATCTTAAAAGTTGAAAACACATTTATAAAATCCTAAGAAATACTTAGTGCCCTGAAAGATTTTGAGAAATAAACTTAACTCTTTGTTCTTTAATATTATCTTGAAACTTGAGTCATAAAACAACTTTTAGGGAATCCCTAGTTCCCTTATAACTTTTTCTAAAATGAACTCAACTTTTTGCTCTTTACTAAAGTTGAAACATGAGTCTTAAAACAACTCTTAGGGAAACATCACAACTTTGGAGAAATAAACCAAACACTTTGGTCTTTACATAACTACATACTTTACTCTGAAAAACAAAGGTGAAACATTGATAAAAAATACTTAAAACTTTTAAGGAATTTTCTCTGATTGCTTTTTAACCTCTACATTTTACTCTTAACTTCCTTGAATTTGATCTTAACTTTCCATTAATTTTATTATGGATTAAAGGTTCATGATTTCGTGTTTATTGATGAATTCATGATTTGTAGATGTTCCTGATTGTGTTGGAATCAACAATGAAACATAGGTTCATTAGTTATGAACTACTACAAAAAGGTGGGGGAATAATGTAGAGTACTGGCGTCCCGGCGCAGAAAGAGGCATAGGCGCCAACACTTAAATGTCTGAGAATTTTCTGTGGTACTTTGAATGGAAAACACTACTTTCCCTTTCGCAAAACCGAATTGAATTTTCCTTGTACAAACAACCAAACTTCAAAAAGGAATACGTGGTCATATGATATCAAAATTGCACAAAATCGGCGACTTGGAAAGATTATTCTAAAGGATGTACAACACTATCTCAAACTAATCGTAAATCTTTATGAGCTCGGAACTATGGTCGTTTGCAAATGACGAAAAGTCACTCTCCTAACCTAGACAACATTCCAAAAATTTCTTATTATTTGCATAAATAAATAAGTCAAGATTTTAACCCCTTTTCTAGTCGTTTGTAGTTGCGAGAGTTTAATTATAGAAGAGACATGTGATAATTGTTGTGTTAAAGAAAAGAAAATAGATGTGTCCAATTCCTTATGAAAAGACTTCAGTACAAGTATAAATTTTAAATGGACTGATGGAAATGGTAGATGTAATAAGAGAGTTCGAGCTATACAAGATATAGATTGTAGTGTGTCTCAGCGTAGTGTATATGTAGAAGACTTTGGTCCAAACTCTCTCTTATAAATATAATGAAGCTAGTTTTTTTCCATTGATACGTCTTGTTGTGTTCCACTAATGGGACTTGCATTTGTTCACAATAGAAAATTCGGTACAGGTGATTTCTAGATTATGGTATTTTTTCCCTTGTCAATAGTTCTAATCAGCAACAAACTTCTTCATTAACCTTAATTAAATTGTTAATAGGTAAATTTTATAATAATTTGTGAAGAATTACGATTAGAAATTTATTTTGTTGTTTAGCTAAAAAATTTATTGATCGCTAATTTCAAATTTTTATGTGTTATTATGTGAACAAGACATTAGAAGAGATTGAAGTTGCTGGAATACAAGGGTTCCACTTAGACAAATCACTTTTTAAAGAACCTTGATGAGCATCGGCACTATGATGAAAGACAATATAATATAGATCCCATCAAAGTCGTTTTCCTTTTGTCCACCAAATGCTTCGCTAGCTCTGTTTCTGCTGATGTTTTTTCTACAGACATGGAGACCTTGCTTTCTTATATTTTTAATAAAGTGTTCTATATAACAACTCTCTTCTATAATATATCGGGAAAGGTTGTGTCTTAGAATTCTATAATTCACTCCATTTCCTCTTGAGGGAGTCTCTAGTGTCACATCCGAAGAATAACTTTCTGAATTTTGGTCAAGTCAAATCGTTCAATAAATCAATCATTTGCTGCTTCTATTTATATATATCATCAACCTTTTCTTATCAACTGTTTGATAAAACGGTGCTCCCAATTGGATTTTCATCGCAACTGTCATCATCTCTCCAACACATTTCAACTGTAAAACTATCCGAATCCAACTCACATAAGTTCCACATCATAGAATTTTTTGTACATACAAAACAAATAACACAAAGTTAAGAGAAATCCAAGGAATTTATCAAGTTCAAAATAAGATATCTCAAGATATACCCCAATCAAGATGTTTCTAAACTTATGTTATCTTCTAATTTTTCTTACATATTTGTTTTTCTAAATTTGAGGTACTTGGTAGGAATACAAGTTCATGGTAATTTCTATCAGTCGGAGAATTAGTAGTTGTTGACATATATAATATTAACCATATCTTAATATATAGTATTTTTTAAACAATAAACATTCATTCAGTTTTATTAGATCATATATTCGTTTATTGTGTGTTTACTTACATAGTAGATGATTTTCTGTGAAGCACCAAAAAACAAAAAAGGTTAAACGAGAGACTAACATGAGTTTCATGATGTTTTAATGTTCTAAAATTATTAATACAGTGTTTATATGGAGTATATAAACTTTGGTGAAGTTTGGATATCAAATGTCCAAGAACGTCCATGACAATTGAAAGTTTTGCCTTGGCACAGGCATTTTATTCCAAGTTTGTCTTGGCATGTTTTATGTGTTGTTTTTAGTTCTAGATCACAGGTTTCTAACATATATACAAGAGTATTTTATGTTGAAGCCTCCAGGAAAAAATCCCCGAGGTAAGAGGTTTCTACTCTCTCTGGTTTTATTATTTGAGATATTATTTGGTCAGCTCCGCGTTGTGGACTTGTTTCCGTATAGTAATTACAAAAATTTAAGTTGAGTTTTACTTGGTTAAAGTGTCCTCTAAGTTCATGGGTCTTTTGGGTACTTTAGGGATTAGTTATTGGCGGTTATAACATATTTTTATAACATAATACATTATTCAAACAGAAACCCTCAAGTCCAAAATAAACCCTCTCCATATCTTCTCTTTAAAAACCTTCACTTATGAAGATCTGAAGCTTCAAGAATAAGAAAAATTTGTTTATGTTTTTATCCATCAATCTTGTGGTATTTTTATAACAATGCAGCTATTAATTTTTATCCTTGGATTTTCTTCTATTCGAAGAGTCAATTTCAATGATTTCAAATATAATAAAAAAATGATGAATCATCTAATTTTTTATTCTCGCCATGAGTTCTTCTACAAAATGTTTTTAGTCAATATATTATGATTGAATTTATTTTATCTTGATTATTTTGGATTAAAAAAAATCCAAGAACCATTGCTAATTATGATTTCATTATTTTGGCTATAGTATGACTGATTTGATCAGCTCGCAATTGTATCGATTTCTTAAGTAGATTTTATTGGTCTATTGAATTATGAGAGATTTATGTAAGAATCATGTGTAAGCTGTCCTTAATTAATGAATTTTCATTTTATTACTCTAGATTCATTGTATAGTGAGGTTATTTGATTAAATTGGTGATCAAGCTATAGGTAAGACCCTTGGTATATTTTGTCAATTTACTTGTCTATGGATTGAAGTTGTGAGTTTAGAAAGGTGGTATGTTGACCTAACTCTCTCTATATTGTGTAGTATAGGTCTTGAATTATAATGATGATTGGTATGACCCACTTGTAGAGGCGGTGCTTATGATCTATATTTGTGAATTATCTGGCCTCGTCGACATTACTCTATGAATTATGATAATGTCATATGATAAGTTTATTCAGTGAGCAGTGTTATGTGTATATGTAAAGTTAAAGCATGAGTTCTTTTAAAGGAAGCTATATGATCATGATATAGTATAGTGTTGCATTGTATGTATATGTTTGTTTTTTATGTGTGACTGCTCTTAGTAGACTATATAAATCGCATGATGAGTCAAGTTGATGATTCGAAAAAAGTGTGTATCTAGTTCTTCATATGTTCTTCTTGAATGAGATACTATATGTGATAATACACAGTGAAGTGTGTCTTGTGTAGGTAGTCCTATGTGCCTTCCTTCATACATGAATGAATATGAATTCTTCACATAGTAGTTTTGAAAGCCCTTGGTAATGAATTTGTATGTACGGAATGAATATTATCTTCTATATAACAAAGAAGGTTATTGATGTGGAACCTTTTTAGAATGAAGGTTATGATATCGTTAAAATTGAAAGTCGTAATGGAATCCTTCTTATGTGAATGATGGACTTAGGGATGGTTGGCTGGAAAGGCATGAAATCATACTTATGGAAGTCATTGAGCTATCCTATTGTTAGGCAACCCTAGGGGACCACTTTGGTAGGGTGTAATGTGATTTTTTTATGAACTAGATATGCTACCTTTTTATATACTCCTTTATTGAATTATTCTATGAGAACAAACACTAGGACTGAGTGAGTATGGTTTTGGGAGTAGCTCTAGTTAAAGGTGAGGCTGGAATTCTAAGAAACCCTTAATATTCCTTAACCATTTGACAACATGGGATATGTCTTAGTTCTACAATTGTTAAGTTGAACACCCTCCATCGGAGTAGGTTAATGGCTCCAGATTCCTTGATTAACTAACAATAACATAATCTGTTATACATGCTACCGTCGGATAAAACCTATGACGTCTAGTCAGTAAAATGGAAGACTATCTAGGCATTGCACGAGTAGGCTTTAAAGATATTAGAGTGGAAGTTCCCTAAGTCTTTAACTATAGTATCTTTAAGTATATTCTAGGTAGGCTTGGAGAGGGTGTACAGACGTTCACTTCTTGCCTTACTTAAGAGAATCTTATAGTAATTTTAGGTACGGTGTTTTCTTAATAAAATGGGAATAACATTATCTTAGATAGTCAAAAAGATCTTTTTTGTGTGTGTGAAAGGACTGTATGAGTGGTATATTCATGACTCACTCAAATGAACTTTAGAATCACCTTTGGTAAGAGGGTCTCATGTTATATGTTTTTATGTATTCTAGATGTTCGCTTGTGATATGTGGCTTTTCGTGAAGTTAGTGTTATATGTTGTTCTTATATATTAGGATATGAAGTTTTACTGAAAAAGAGCATATTTGATAAAAATGTATGTATCATATGATTTTATGAATTATGTCATACCTAGTACATGTGTGAGTACTAATTCCATAATTTCTGTCCATTTCTTAAGGTTTGACTAGAATGTGAGAGGTATTTTGAAGGAATATTTGAATCTAGTAAATTCTCAAGCAAAGTTGAAGTATGTTCTAAGTAATAGACTAAGTAATTCTATATTTCGTATTGTATGGGCTGTGTCCCAAGTATTCTTGAGTCTAATATTGGCTTATATTGAGACTTAGTATTCTCCTATTTTTTTATATTAAAAATGTTTTAAGATAATTAGCGTGAAATATTTTAATTCACTACTAGTTTTCATTAATATATGTAATGAATTATGCCTACGGGCTTGTAAAAGACGTTGGAGAGGTCAAGTACGTCGTGCATCGACTTAAGAGTGAAATAACTTCTAAGGGTTATTTTGGGTCATTACAAACATTGTATCAGAGCATAGTTTATGAATGTTTTCTTTAGAATGAAAATATCTCATAAAACCGCGTCCAGTAGATTTTTGTTTATCCCATGACTCGCGACACATCTATGGGCGAGAGGCTATTAGATGATACGGTTTACCTTCCTTATCTACTCTTATGTTGTTCCATGGAGTAAAACGTTATAAGTGTACTTTTAAATTCTTTTCTTTATGTTCATAAGAGGATGACTACTAGTAGTATAGCCGGTAGAAGGATTGAAAATTGAATGATGAATGAGGAAACTCCACTCAAAGTTGAGGAAGTTTAGAATGTTCTTCAAGGTGTTGAAGGTGTTCATGTCCGTAATGAAGTTTAAGGTAGTGAGGTTTCTGTGGTTTCCTCGGAAATGCCTAATGGGGAGATTAGATAGGATTTACTTGCTTTAGCCTGAGCCATGACTACTCATGTGAATAGGGGTGTTGAACCTTGAGTTAATGTTATGGAGAGTATCATGACATCTATGTTGAGAGATTTTCTGAGGATTAGTCCTCCTATCTTTCTTGACTCTAAGGTGGGAGAGAATCCCCAAGAGTTTTTACATGGCGTGCACAAGGTGTTAAGTGCCATGGGGTTGACTTCTAGGTAGAAGACAGAGTTAGCTTCGAACCAATTAAGGGAGATTGCTCAACTATGGTACCCTCAATGGATAGACAATAGGCTGGTTGAGTCAGGTTCTTATAATGTGGGAGAAGTGTAAGGAGGGTTTTTTAGGAAATTACTTTCCCCATGAGATAAGGGAGGTAAAGGTTAAAGAATTCATTAATATCAAGCAAGGCAATATGAGTGTTGAGGAGTACTCCTTGAAGTTCACTATGTTGTCTAGGTATAATCAATCCTTGGTTTCTAACCCTAGGGATGAGATGAGTAGGTTTGTGACCGGTGTTTCCGACCTTTTGAATGAAGAGTGTCATATGGCCATGCTCCGCAATGAGATGAACTTGTTTAGGATCATGGTATATGCTCAATATATTGAGGAAACCAAACTTAGTAGGATCTCAAGTAATTTGAAGAGGAGTGGATCCAATTAACAAAACCAATCTAGGTTCAGGAAGAGGAATCAAATTCATAATGGACCTAGCTCTCTTATTTTCAAGGGTGAAGGTGGTAGTAATTTTTAAGGTGTCAAGCCTACTTGTTTTACTTATGGTAAGAAGCACCTTGGGGTAAGATTCAAGTTGGTACCGAAAATAACTTTGGTTGTGGTAAGGATAGACATAAGGTGAGGGATTTCCCTAATGTTGCATTTGGAGGTGGAGAAGCTAAGCAAGATCCTCCTAGTACTCAGAATGGTGGTGCTCCAGATAGGAATTATTTCTATGCACTCCGGGCTAGATGATCAAAGTCGGATGATTATGATGATGTTTGTAAGTTCTTTTATTTATCTCTTTAAGTTGTATAACGTCATTCTAAGTGGGGTAGTATTGTTATTAGTAGGGTATTATTTTTGTTAGTTTTGTTCTACTCAAGTCAAGCTTGAGAGTTAGAAAGTTTTAGTATGATGTCTTATGTGTACGAGTCCTATTGGAATTGAATTTAATTGATTCCTTCATATGTGCATTTTATGAAACTACAGTTGTTTTGTAAATTGATTTCATGTGGTTTTATCTCTCATATTATCATACTTTGATCAATTTTTTCCTAAAAGTTGCATTTTAAAAAAAATTGAGTCTAAATTCATTGTAGGTTGGCAGATCACTACGAAGAATTTAAAATTTTGGCTAAATTGTGCTTTTCTTGAAAATAATTATAGTGTTTATATAATTTACCTACATAAGATTCTTAATGAATGTAGGAGGACTTCGTGATATTTGAAATTAAGAATGTGGGTCTTATTGCATAATTAGTCGTAGAGTTGTTTCTATCCTCTTATTGTGTTTTGAGTATCTTAAATATGTGAAATAGGTGTTCTTCATAATTTTGTAATATTTATGGTGTGGTATAGTGATGTTCTCCTAATCTTGTGTTTCTTATCTCAAGTACCTAAAGATTAGAAAGTTTAATTCGAGGATGAATGTTGTCCAAGTGGGGGAGATTGTAATGCCTGTAAAAACAAATTAGGTTAAACTAGAGACTAACATGTTTTTAATTTTATTTTAATGTCAGAAAATTGTAAATAATATTATTTATATGAGGTATATTAATTTTTGTGATGTTTGGAGATTAAAACGTCCAAGAATGCCCATGACATTCGAAAGTTTTACCTTGAACCGTACTTGTGATTCCTACTGTGTCACGGCATGTTATAGTATTTTTTTTAGTTAAAATTTATGTTACAGGTTTCTAACATGTTTAATAAAGTACTTGTGGTGGAAACGTCTGAGCAAAGCTCCCCCTAAATCGACCAAATGGTCCTTGACGAGGACCCATGCCTTGGGCTAGCTAGCTGCCCAAGGAAGACACGTTTTACTTCATGGATCAGGTAGGTCTGAGTCGCGGACATGGGGTGTTCAATATAAAAATGCTGCTCCTCTTTGCGGACACAACGCGTACTCTAGCGTGTCGGAATTCTTTTTTTAAAATAGGCACGACCAGCTCCGCGTTGCGGACTTGTTCCCCGATGGTAATTTCTGATATATAGGTTGAGATGGACTTGGTTAAAGGGTCATATAAGTTCAAGGGTCTTTTGGGTATTTTAGGGATTAATAATTGATAGTTATTAGACATTTATAAACCCCAATTTACCCTTCAAATAAAGAACCTCAAATCCAAAACAAAACCACTACATCTCTTCTCTCCAAAACCCTCATTGGTAAATCTTTGATGCTCCCAGAAAGAAGACAATCTTTCAATTTTTTCTCAATAAATGTGGTGTTATTTTCATCACAATTAAGTTATCGCTTTTCCTACTTGGATTATCTTCCATTGAAGGAGTCAATTTCAATTCTCAAATATGATTACAAAGATGAATTCTCTTATTTTGTCATCTAGCCATGGGTTATTCCATAAAATGTTTTAATCAATAAATTAGGACTTAATTAATTTTAGTTTGATTATTTTTTATTAAAAAATCCATGAACCTATGCAAATCACTATTTCCTTATTTTTATGGTAATATGGGTGATTTGATCATGTCTCAATTGTACTGATTTCGTAGATTGTATTGGGCGATTAAATTATGAAAGTATTATGTTTAATCATGTGTAGGATGGCCTTAATAAATTAAATTATATTTTATTACTTTTGATTCATTGTATATAGAGATTATTGGATTGAATTACTAATCATGACAATGGGTAAGAGCCTTTCTACTTTGAGTTGATTGATTTTTATATGGATTGAAGTTGTGTGATTGGATTAGTGGTCCATTAACATGATTTTCTCAACATTGTCTAGTATAGGTCTTGAATTATGGTAATAATTTTTGTGGTCAACTTATGGTGGTAATGCTTATGTGCTATACTTGTGAATTATGTGGTCTAGTTTACATTGCTTTATGAATTATAATATTATCATGTGTTAATATGAATATGTGAGTAGTGTCATGGTCTTGATGACTTATGTGTATATGTGAAGTCAAATCATGAGTTCTTTTAAATATTGTTATGTGATAATGATAGGCTAGATTGTGGTCTTGCATATATATGTTGGATGTTGGGGTACAAATCCTCTTAGTTGACTGTATTAATCTTATGATGAGTAAGTTGATGGTTCTATAGAAGTGTGTAAGGTGACTTCCATGTATATCTAGTTGTTCCTATGTGATTCTTGAATGAGATACTTTATGTGATGATATAATGTGATGTGTGTCTTGTCTAAGTAGAAATGTGTCCCTTACTTGATACATGAATGAACATGAATCCTTGACTTTGTACGAAATAAGTATGATCTTGAATATAGCAAAGAAGGTCATTATGTAGAACATTTTAGAATAAAGGTTATGATATCCTTGAATTTGAAACTCGTAATGGTATCCTTCTTGAGTGAATGATGGACTTAGGTTTGGTTGGCTGAAACGACATGAAATTTTCATTAGGGAAGTCATTGAGCTATGCGATTAATCATTATAACGGAACCCTAGAGTACCACTTTGGTAAGGTGTAACGTAGCTTTTTTATGAACTAGATATGGAACCTCTTCATATACTCGTTTACATAATTATTCATTGAGAAAATAGGATAGCACTGAGTGAGTATGATTTGGGGAGTATCTCTAGTCAAAGGTGAGAATAGAGTACAAAGAAACCCTTCATATCGCTTAACCATGTACCTTCATGGGATGTGTCTTAGTTCAACAATAGGGAAGTAGTACACCCTCAATCGTAGTTGTTTCATTACACTGGAATCGATTATTAGCTAACATGATCTGTGTCGCTTATTTCCTATTCTCATAATCTGGGATACATGCTAGTGTCGAATAAGTTCTATGAAGTTTAGGTAGTAGAATCGGACAATATCAAGACATTGCACGACTCGGCTTTGAAGACATTAGTGTGTGAGTGACCTAGGTCCTATTAATGACCATTATGTGAATTTCCTTTAAGTGTTGAATGTCTTATAAATGACTTATTGAATTTGATGGCTTAATTAAAGGTATGTTATTGTAAAAAGTCTCTATCTAAGGTAGATTTGAGCATTGTCAAGGTAGGCTTCAAGACGTTGTATGGGCTCTCTCTTCTTGTCCTACTTAGATTAATCTTAGAGTAATTCTAGGTAGGGTTTTTTATTAATGAAATAGTAATAATATTATCATAAAGAATCTTTTTGGTGTCTGTGAAAGAATTGTATGGGTTGTTGCTTCATAACTCATCAAAGTTAACCTTGGAATAACATATGGTAGGAGCGCCTCATGTTATATGTTTTGATGTATTCTTGACATTCTCTTGGGATATGTTTCTCATATGTGAAGTTGGTGTGATATGTTGTTCTTATATATTAGGATATGAAGTTTTACTCAAAAAGAGCATATTATATACAAATATCTGTTTCTCATGATTTTATGCATTATTTCATACCTGGTACTTGTGTTTGTACTAATTCCATACTTTTTGTCTATGTCTAAAGGTCTTGCTAGCATGTGAGAGGTCATTTGAAGAAAGCATAGAATCTAGTAACCGTTCAAGCAAAGTTGAAGTCTGTCCTCACTAGACTAGAGGTCATAACTATCTTTAGACTTCTTTTATTACAAGTATTGTAATAAACTAAGTAATTCTATACTTCATATTGTATGGTTCGTTTCCCGAGTATTCCTTAGTCTAATATTGGCATATCTTAAGAGTTAGTATTTTTTTATAGATTTATATAAAAGACGCTTTAAGATATTTTCCGTTCGAAGTTTTAATTCCGCACTACTTTTCATACATATATAAATTATGTGTAAGGACTTGTACAAGACCTCTGTGAGATCAAGTAGGACGTCTATCCGCTTAAGAGTGCAATAACCTCTAGGGGGTACTTTGGGTCATTACATTTAGTGTATAGTGTTTAAGCTTATACACAGAGGATTAAATCATGTCTTATAAGTATGATTTCTTACGTTTGCAATATTGGATGGAAATTTCATACATGCAACCGGTACGATTGTAGCACAAGATTATATTTAATATCTAAACTATGGGAAAGGTATTGTTCCAACTTTATGTGTAAGTGCATTTTTTATGTATTGAACAGGACCAAGTAGAGATAGTTGTGTTAGGCTGACTTACAAAAATATTTTCTCTAAAATATTAAATGTACATATATTCTTATTCCCTATAAAACTATTTTTATATGTATATATAATATTTATCATTTTTATATATTAAAAATATGAGAATCTGAGATTGGTCAATATGCATGGTAGATTGGATAATAATAAATACAGATATTAATGACATACTAAAATAATTGATAGAGTCCATGTGTAGTTATAAATATTAGTTGATATGGTTGTTTAGAATCTTTTATGTTTAATTCTTTCAAAACATGCTAATGGATTTTGAATCCGATGCATGAAATAAGATAAGTAGTACTGTAATGAAAATCAATTGTTGAAATAAATTCATCAATAATTTAATTTATTTATTAGTATATGTAATCTATCTCACTATAGTTCCTCATCATGGAATTTTATATTAATACAAAACATGTCAAATTTAGTTAAGAGTAATCCAAAGATTTTTTCAAGTTCAAATTAAGATAACTTAAGATATAGGCCCATCCTGATGATTCTTAAGCGGTCATCTCTTCTCATGTTTATTGCATATCTGCTTCTCTAAATTTTACCTACTCTGCAGGCCCACTAGTTGATGGCCATTTTATCAGTAGGTGTTGGTATATATATAATTAACCATATCTTAAGGTATATAATTCATTACAGAATAAATGTTTATTATGTTTTAATAGATAATATAATCATATATGGAGTCTGTTTACTTATATAGTATATGATATAGTAAGACTATTTTTAGCTTATACATATAGGGTTAAATCATTAGTTCATTAACGTGTAATTTTTTGGATCACAATAAAGGATTGAAATATAGTTCAAAGTTTTTGTGCCAGAGCATTTTTTATGTATTAAGTGGTATAGAGTGGCGATAGTTGTTTTAAACTGACTGCCAAAAACATATTATCTATATTATTGTACGTATTTATACTCTTAATCCTGATATAGATAAATGATCTATATGTGTGTGTATATTTGTATGTATAACTATCATTTAGATTTATTTTAAAAAAAAGTGAGATTCTAAGACATGTAAATATGCTTGATAGATAGAAGGATAATAATTTATATAGGTGAATTTTCTATGAAATTCAAGTCTTGTAATAGAGATCGACTGATTTGTCATTTTAACAAACATATAAGGTTTTATTTTGTTACACTTCGCCATGATTAATGAATTTGATACATGAAACATGTTAATTAGTTCTTCTAAGTAAATTAATTGTTGAATTAAATTTTTCCGTAATTTAATTTACTTATTACTTATTTAATCACAAAATGGAGTATTACATATATATTGAATGCAGAATTTAAAAATAGAAAATAGTGGAGTGCAATTACGATTGTGAAATGATTTTTTATTTATAATGGTCAAAATAATTTAAAATAATTATTTTGATTATTCTATAATAGGAATCCTCGATAATAAAAAATGTCGTCTCTACAATGCCCATATTAAACTAGAACTCAGAATCCAATTTCTAAGGAGAAATAAAGAGACTAGCAAGTATTCTCCTCTAAAAAAGAAAAGAATCGTGTATTTTTCTATTTGAAGAAAATAAACTGTATTTTGTTTTCATTTTTGAATTGTGAATATATCTCTAAAGGTATGATTTCTTTTAACCTATAAAATATTGATTGTTTTTAGTCATTTTTGCTTACCCAATTATTGAGAGAGCATGAACGTGAATTTGAGATCACTGTAGAAGGCTACATAGCCGTTTTCTATCTTCTGGATTCGCTTAATGATTTGTGTACATTTGGAATATACTTGAAGGAAGATTTATCTAACTAGAGGATTCACTTGGATATATTTGCTCACGTTTCAAGTGGTAATTCCTTAATGAAATTTGAATAAGTTTATGTGTTCTAGTATAATTGTATATTATGTACAATAAATGATTTTTTTATCTATTATTCATTGAGGCAGTAAGATTTGGTTATCCTTCCCCTATGCATGTAATTTTCTCACAATTGATATAAAGAGGAAATTTTTAATATAAATATATTGCCTAATGTTATTACCCACAATTTCATAATTTAAATTAATTATAAAAGTATGATGGAATGATCTAGAGTTAGGGAGAGGTTAGTGAAATACTCTGGAATTTTCTATATATTTCCTTAGAAGCCCCTAAAATGACTTGGAATTCTCTACACTAAAAGAGAGTTCTAGAAGTGTCACTAGGTATTTTCTTCATAAGCCTTAGAATTCTCTAGACTAGAACATGGACAAAAGTGAAAATAAGTTGGGACTTCTAAAGAAAATACTATTTTACTCTTAAGCAATTAGGAACTACTATAAATAGAAGGGCCTATCATTGGTAAATAGTCCCTCAAATTGTAATGCTTTCTTCAAGTTTTACAAACCTTCTTTCAAACTTCTCAAATCATTCTATGTATCTCTTTGTATTTATTTAGTGATATTACTCTTCAAGGCTTGCTTTAGCTTACAAGTTTCTCTAAAAATACTGAGTTAGTAGTAAAGAACCGCACGGAGCATTAGTGAATGTTGTATGTGTGTGACAATGTGGTATCAGAGTGAGGGTTTGTACTATGTGAGTGACTAAAGAAGGAGATTTAAGTTTTTCTAGGACCACTAATGTAACGTTGGATAGTGGAAAGAAGAACCGCAATGGAAAAATCACCAAGCGGGCAATAATGAATTGGTGCTCGACCCCATGCCAAGAGAGGCGCTAACATCTCATCCATCTTCAACCACTAAAGCAATTGATGATGAACTTTGAAGACAGGCCATTGACGTCACCGCCAAAGTATATTGGGTGCAAGGGTTGATGTGGCGAGGTAGGACTTAAAACTATTAGGTTGGCACATTAATGTGTCTGATGTAAAATGAAAGACTCTTGAATACTTTACCTTGAAGGATATCGACAACATCCGCAAAGAGTTTGAGGAAGGCAAACGGCACGAGTTTTAGATGAATGAGTCCATAACTTCATTGGAGGTTTTCCTCATGGAGGCATTGAGAACAATAAATTATATGAAAGAGGAGATGAAAATACTTAAGAAGGGTGTTGAAGTTGTAAGATCATCGTCGTTCGATAGAGAAAGGTACGCCAAGGTAAAGGATCACAAGACACCTAAGTTAAAAGGCGTTCATGACATAAAAGAATTGCAGAACTTCTTATGTCACTTGGTGAATTTATTGGACTCTAAGCGATTTACGAGAAATGAAAACATGATCAACACAACTGTTTTGTATCAATCAAAGATTGTCATGTGATAGTGTAGGTTTAATTAGTCGTAAATAGGAAAGGAGCTTTGAAAAAAAAACATGGGATCTATTCTGAGTGGAGTTATAGATGTTCTTACTTCCCAAACAACGTCATCTATGAGACAAAGCACAAGTATAGGGAATTTAATCAAATATGAAGCATACACACAATGGTAGAAAAGTTTACTACCCTCACACTTCAAATTTACAACCTCAAAGATGATCTTTTTTTGTTCCACTTCATGCATGGGCTGCAAAGATGGACTAGGAAGGAGTTGGAATGCCGAAAGGTCAATTATAACGATGAAGTCATCACGCAAGGCAAAGCATTGAATGGCTTTAGATTTTAGAAGACCCAAAAAGCAAGAGGAGAAGAGCAGAGAAGTAGTCGTGTCCATGGTAGGGAAGATCGTACAATGGTTAGGAGTATTGAATATATCGAATGAAGAATGATAGATATAAGTCTTATGGAAATAAGATTGTATATTTTAGAGTTGCTAATTTTCACGCTTGGCCTAAGTATAAAGGAGAAGAGATGAGAAGAAGAAAAAGGGCAAGATTCGCCAAGATCGCCGAAGTTAACTGGTCGATTTTTTAGGGGTGTTCCCTAAAAAGTTATATGTGTCTATTATAGCATTGGGTTCGTTTAACCATGTACCAAACGTGTTTGATTCAATGATATTTTGTTATGAAAGCATCGAATTTTAACGTTCTTGAATGTAGTCGTATGAATTTCTTTGATTCTTGAACATTAATTGATATTCAGGTGTTCTTTCATCATCAAGTTTTGTTATTGAATTCATTGAATTAGATCATTGTATAGATTATGTGGGTACCTTAAATCTATGTAAATTTGAGGAAAATAAACGAGATTGACCGATTTAAGGTTAGAAACGGAGTAGGTAAATTCGCCTTGTGTGACTATGGTATAGCCAGGCATGCTGCGCCACATCTACGCAAAAGGTCCTGGGGTGGCATGCCTATAGCGCGTCTCAATATAGCCTTTGAAGTTGACACAAGGCTCCTGGGCGCCAAGGATGCACCCGAATTGATGTTTTTCTCCCGTTATTGGAATTCAGTTCGATTAAGCCTTTCTAAAGTGTTTTAAGAGTTTCTAATGATTATAAATTCTCTAAATGAATTCTAATCATATACAAATTATCCATAAATATAAATTAAAACATTTAATTTAAATGAAAGGAAGTTTTTGAGCCAAGACTAAAACTTTCTTGAGGCCATTCAGGAAAACTTGTCCAAATAGTTTTTAAAACTTATTTTAAGACTCAAAGATCAATTAGAGTAATGAGTAAAGAGAAGGAGAACAAAGTTCATTTAAAGTTTCATAAGTCTTTCAAAAATGTTTAATATTGTTTTAGAACATATGTTTGAGTTTATTTCGAAATAAAGCGAAGTACTTTCTTCAAAGTAGTATGTGGGGACGATTCATTTATGTACTGTTATTTCATGACCTTTTAATGGATTATACTGAAAATTTGTGTGTCTACAGCCTTTTTATACTAGTTATAACAATTTTTATGTTTTGTTTTAATGAAAGATGTCCATGTTTAAAATGCATAAGGTAATTGAATAGAATGCATAATGTGATGTATGAAGGTAATCGATGGGCCGTAGTCTAATCGATGGACCGTAGGTGGTGACCGTTGATGTTAAAGTGTGGAACAACGAGCATAAACGACGGACGTATTGGTTAACCATCAATTTTTTCAAAGAAGGTTCAAGTACCTGACTTACCAAGATTCTATGTGTTGAATGACAGAAGAGCATCAATGGGCCGGTGACGGATCGACGTACCGTACTACAGGTGTATGGTTTTGATTGAGAGAAGGTGCAATTTTGTGGAGAAAATTAATTCCAAAAGTGGACAGACGAAGGTAGTCGACGGTCCATTTAGTAAATCCGTCGATTCAAGCATAGTTGCTGGACAAAAGTTTCCTTATTTCAATTTCTTTTTCTGTAGGACTATGTTTTCTATAAATAGGGGATTAAGACCTCATTTTTTTGGGTTAAATTAGCTACTCTTGTTATTTTTCTATTTTATTTTGGAGATTGGTTGTTGCAATCTTGAGCAATTAATTAGCTGTCGAATTTAGTTTGAAGCCATTTTATTTCAATTTCATGTTAAAATTGTGGGAAACTTTTTATTGTTAAGTAAGTTCATGATTTATTTATTCAATATTATTAATTGTGATCTTGTTAGCGTGGCTAACTAAATTTACCACTAGGGATGTGGGAACCATGGGTAACTAACACAGTAATCCAACAAATTAAGTACTACTCAAGTAGTGATTTTTGCATGTATTGGTAATTATATCGCTTAGAAGTCTTTTGAATGAGAGAACACGTTAGAACTCCCCTTGTTTCCACTTTTTGAACCAACGAGGTTGGAAAATAAAAGAATTATCAACATAGATTCAGGTGATACGATCCAATAGGCTAGTGTCGATTGGTGTGAAGTAATAACTAAGTTATATGTCCATTATGATATCTAACATGAGGTAAAGGTAAGGGTTAGTAGATTATACAAATGTAGCCAGAACAAAGTACAAGTGAAATTATCTAAATGAAATACAAAGGATTTAGAGATACATACTTACCACTTAACATTCAAAACACTTAGAAACAATTGCTATTTCAATGAATACGACTTTATGAACCTGTAGGCAACGCATATACCCTAGTTATTCTCATAAATTGATAAAAACTCAACATTCACTTTCATTCACTTAGTAACATAGAATTTTTAAGAAACTTGTTTCATACCCCCCCCCCCGTTTAATTACATATACACGTAATTATGAATTGAAGTTAAGTCTTGTCCATCTTCCTCGTTGGATAAACCCCAACGTACTCGTTAGGTTCTCTACTTTATGAGGACCGCTTATACTTCATTAAGGAGGTGCAATATGAGTGTATCAAATATTTGTGCTGGGGTCGTGGAATCTGGCTTTTAGATTAACTTAAGTTACATCATTGAAATTTAGTCAACGATTTCCTAATTTACTTTTTCTTTTTCTTTTTATTTCATTCAGGCCTAGCTCTAGTGTATGCCAAGTACACGGAGTAGAGTAGTAGAACTCATTCAATTTGATCCTGAAATTAATTTAACTTTAAGAAGAATGGAAAATCTAGAGGCGCCAACCAACCATAACAAAGGCAATCTAGGTTATGGGGTAATCAATCAACCTCCTTCACCAGTTGAGGAACACAACCAAGTTTGTGTTGATAATCAATTGGATAATGCTTTGAGGATGTAGCCTCAATCCCCATGGTTTAATGATAACTATAGAAGTAATATGAACATTGCAAATTCTTATGGACCTCTTGTCCTACCCCTGTGCCACATCGATACACATTCGTGGTGACGAGTATCTTAACGTAGATGTTCATCGCGAGGGGTTTATTCTCGAGACTGCAACTAGAAGACCCACATGCTCATATAGCGAAACTAAGGTCTTTGTGCAAAAGTTGTGTGGGTAGAAAAGACTTAGATATGAACGTCGTTGGGTTGCGTGTGTTTTGTTTATCACTTACAGGATATGTCGCTACATGGTCCACCTTGGTGCCCTATAACTTTATTCATACTTGGGATAAATTGAGAGATATGTTCTTGGAATGGTACTTTAAGTGTCAAAGAAGCAAAACCACAAAGATAAGTGTCACATCCCAAAAATACCCCCTAGAAGCCTTGTACAAACTCTTTCATATAATTCATTGCATAAACTTAGTGAAAAGTAGTGCAGAATTAAAACGTTTCACAAACATACTTCACAGTCTTTAAAATCTCTTTCATATAAACTCAGAGGAAATACTAAGTCTCAATCTTATTATCTTAAGACACAAGAATATTTGGGGCACGATCCATACACAATACGTATGTAGAAATACATAATCTATTACAATACTTCAAAAAGAAATATAAAAGACATATGTGCCCTCAATTCAAACGGGGACATAGTTCAACTTCTCTTGAACGATGTTATGGTCGAATTTTTCACTTCCCAAAAAGTCCTCACCTACAAAGAACTATACCGATTGATAAAAGCATGGATTAGTACAATCAGACGTACTAAGTATGGTATAATGCATATAAATAATGAAAACAAAATTTTATTAGAAATATGCATGTTTTCATATAAAAAATAAATATTATAATCATAAGACCAACATTAAATAACTTAGAAACATATAAGAAAACATTTACATCAAATATCATAATTTTTAATGTCACTTAATAGTTACTTCACTGTATTACTTGTCATCATCTTAGACATCTTTGAATACGTGATCATCCCATAAGAAGCTATCCTACCACCTACATAAGAAATATAAAGAGAGAACGCCCATACACCCTTTCTATGCATGCTTAAATGATCCTCGAGACTACTTCTAATGAGTGACACATAAATCTACAAGATATTAAAGCATCAATGTTAGATTCTTCTACCAACAGTGACTCTAAGTCTCACTTGAGTGAGTTGTGAAGTGACCTCCCATACAATCCCTCACACACACAGAGATCCTATAGACTACCTAGGATACACTCATTCTCACCATGGGTATGAACATATAGATAATATGACATTTTCCTTTTGAAGGCTATGAAAATACCTACTTTAGTAAATATAACGTTGATTAACCTCTGAAAGATTACCTAAGTGATCCTTAAGACTAGCTAAGACTTATATGATGTCAAAAGAATCAACTAACTTCCCTAATTAGATTCATCCTAAAGACTTTCAAATATAAGACATGAAGAGATCATGTCTTATTCCCGCTTCACGCTTTTGCTAAGGAATCTTTTTCACTTTAGATTAAGTACTCATTCATTTACATATTTCATAATATAATTCATTAGCTCATAAAAAGATTCGAACATCATATAAAGGACATTCAAGTAATGGTATTGGACAAGACCTACGAACTCCAAGTAACACCTTCAAAGCCTATTGTGCATTGTATAGATACCGTCACATACCACCGCCTAAACGTGATATACTTATCTAATGCTAATAGGTATTTCGTATGATGAGAATAGGCAATAACCAACATAGACCATGATAGAAAGGCATAGAAATCCAGAGTTCTATCCTACTTCGATGATGTTGTTCTACTTACCAATTGTAGACCATAGACACACCCCGTGTAGGCACATGGTTAATAAATATAAAAGGCATGTTTTATAATCTAGTCTCACTCTTTATATAGATCTACTTACCTTACCATAATCACTTGTTGTTATCCTTCGTTCTAATAAGTTTATAACCAAAGAAAGGACCACTAGAGCTACCTCACAATAGAGACAAAAAGCTCATGATGACTTTCCTAAGGATTAATATGATGCCGTTCAAGCCAATTAAACTTATATCTATCATTCCTTTACTTTGAAAGATACTATACGTCCTATGACTTTATCATTCACAACCTTACCATTAGGTTAAAGGTTTCACATAAAAAGACCCTCTTCACTTCATTTAAGGTCACATTTCATTCATAAATTCAAGACTAATAAACTTTAAAATCTTATGTAAAGATATCACATATTCATAATTATATTTACATCAAGTAAGGGACACAAGTCAACCAAGACAAGACACCACATACTTCACTTTAACTCATAATACATGTCATTCTAAAACACATAAACATAGCCATACCACCTTCAATTCATCCTATCCACAATCATACAATCATAAATGTGACCAATATAGACTCATATAGTCAATAAGAAATAACAAATACTTAAAACCTAAAACTATAAATATTATCCACATTCATAGTCTAACATGATCGCCTCCATAACATCAATAGAACATATATACTTTCACGTAACTTAACATATATCTAGATATAATCATACTTCACATAATCAAATACACAAAAAATCAAATTACTTCAAGTAGTGTCGAAAAGGCCATGATCATCATATTGCATTATGTAACGCTGACAAGGCTACGTCAATTAAAAGTAAAACATATAACACCGCCACCATGAGTGGACCATACCAATCACAACATAATTTAATAATAAACAACAACAATATAAATTAAATAGGGAAGTCTACCACCACTCAATCATCAACACCTCAATTAGATGCTAAATCATCAAATTCAATAATCAAAAGACCCTTACCAATGGCCATGAACATCAATTAAACATAAAAACCATAATAATCAATGAACTAGGTCAACAAAATGTATATTCATCAATATAATACAACCTAGATATCAATTTACAACAATTATTACATCGATGGATAGCCTACATAAATCTACATAAGAATTCATCAACATTAGATCAATATCAACTAACCCACAACATAGTCAAAAACTATGTTTCATCCAATTCATGGGTTCATAGTTAATTTAGCTTAAAAAAATAAATAAAATATTAATTTAATCCATAAAAATGTTTGAAAACAGTTGATGCAAGAACCCATGGTAGAATCATTAAATTGGACAATTCAACTTTAAAAACGTTAAAAATTATCTTGCGAATTTGTCTTCTTGATGAAGAGAGTTTCAAGTATAAAAATCCATACTTTGATGAAGATAATTCTTGAATTTCATTAAGGATCTCCACTCAATTCCTCACACCAAGCTCTTTTTTGACTTTGGACTTCAATGGAGTCTTGGAGAATTTCTAAGAAATTTGGGGTTTTGATTTGGAAGAATGAAATTTTCAATGTGTTAAAAACATATAAACACACTTAAACTACCAGAAAGATCCATAAATAACCTCCAATACTCTTATTTTCATGTGGGGTGAAATTCCTATTTCACCCCTCACTTAACACTGAAGTTGCACGCAAAGCAGTCCTCACAGGTGGTTGCTAAACGATGGCCCGTCCTTTGGCCAACGGACCGTCATGTTTGTCTGTTGTCTGAGAATGAGGCTGGTCGTTGACCTCCCCTATCCCATGGCTAAGTCTCCAACAATGAGACCCTACCAATGGGGCATCGACTGACCAACTAAACTTTGATTGCCAACCGTTGGTTTGGCTTTCTTAGACTGCCATGGCATCAATTTTGGGTCCTTTATCAAAGAGCCTTGTATGGTCCATGGGGATGTTTTCCAAGACGTTTCCAAACCAAACATGACCGTATACAAGTTTAACACCTCTCATATGAATTTTATCAAAAACGAACACATAAAACTTGACAAAATTTGCCTAGACACAAAAGGTCTTTCAAGGCAACACTTTCGAACGACATGGACGTTCTTGGACGTTTGACCTCCAAAGATCATGATACTCCACAAGCTACTATATTAACTCATTCAAAGAGATTAAAACCTCATGAATAAAAAAAACATAGAAAAACATATGAGGCACATAGATGACTTAGTCGTCGAACGTCTTGTTCGTCCTTTGACGTTTCACTTCCTATCACCTAAACTCTTACACACTGCCTCATTAACACATAATACAACTATTAAGAACAGTATAAAATCATATCCAAAATGTTAGGATCTATTTAATGTATGTCAATTTGAGATCATACAATCTCCCCCACTTGGATAACATTCGTCCTTGATACTTGTCACTCTCCCAAAACATCAAACAATAGAAGTTAAACTAAAAGCTAATAACCATACCATAAAGCATATAATCAAGAAGAATAAATAAAATTAACATAGTCAAGAGAAACACAAAAAACCAAGAAACTATAAAACAATTATATAACTCAATATGCTACAAAACTCACATGCTTCATTCCAAATAGTAAGAACTCATTTTATGTCCAATATCATACTTATATACATCATTTCTAACTATATTACATTAATTTAAGATCAATGAATCAATTAGTAAATTTTTCAAAATTTTAACAATGAACTGTCCAATGCTACAGTGATTTTTAACAAATTTTTTTCGAAAATGCCATTTTTAAGCAATTTATTATATGAACATACGAGTATGCAAGGTAACATCATATAAAAGCATATTACAACATAATCATGACCTCATAAAATACACAATGCAAGAATCTAATGAAATTCAATTTCAACAAAATACAAAACATCATGCACATACAACATGCTTCTAGGACTTTCTATAACATCTACTAACTATACTCCCCCACATAGAAGGAACTCATATCCCAAAAAAAGGAAGAACAAGGAATTACCCTAATAATCATCATCACCATCCGGCTTCTCTCCTCTAGTTCGGACTGCATAGAAACACCTCTTTGTTGGAGAATCATCAATTGGAACACATGGAGTAACTTGCTTATCCTTTTTCCTCTTGAAGAAACTTTAGGAAAATCTCTCACCTTATGTTCTTCCTTGCCAATACCATAGCAACTCCTGGTATCCAAAAGACACTCACCATAATGTTTCTTGCCAGAAGTGAACATATAGGTTTGACATCTTGTGAACCACCTCCTTTCTTTAATGTCACCTTAAGCCTCTTAGGTTCTTCTTGAGTTTGAGCCCTCTTGTTAAACCTAGTTTTCTCTTGATCACTAGCACCGCCCCTTTTCAAGTTTCTAGATATGCTCCTATGTTCAGACTCTTCAATCGATTGTGCATAAACCATGAGTCTAGTTAGGGTCATATAATCATGTAGCATAGCGGTACGACATTTCTCCCTAAGTAAGTCAGCTATACCCATCACATAATGACTCATTTCATCTCTTGGATTTAACATATGATAAGGTGCATATCGATATAACATAGAGAAATTCAAAGAGTATCCCTCAATGCTAATATTACCTTGCTTGGATTGATAAAATCCTCTACGTAAACTTCCCTCATCTCACGGGGAAAGTATTTATAAAGAAAAGATTCTTTGATTTCTTCCCAGTGAATAGGACCCAATTCCTCTGACCTATTCTCCTTCCATTGAGTGTACCGAATTTGAGAAACATTTCATAATTTATACGAAGACAACTCCGCCTTCTCCCTAGTTGAAACTCCCATAGCACCTAACACCTTATACACTCCATCTAGGAACTCTTCAGGATACTCTCACACCTTAGAGCCAATAATGATAGGAGGATTTATTGTAACAAAATCTCTTAACCTCGTTGTTCTCTCAACAATATTCACCCAAGGTACCATACTCAAATTCACTTGAGCAGTCAAGGCTTGGGCTAAAGCAAGCAAAGCCTCCCTAATATTTGTATTATTCAACTCGGGGGTATCTTTATCACCTTCACCCACAATAGGGACTTGATAATCTTAGGAACCTTGAGAAACATTCTCAAATTCCACAACATGAGGCGGAATCTCCTCTTGCACCTCATTCTCTTCAGCTCTCCTAGACAATGTCCTACTCGTATTCATATTCCTAGAAAAACAAGGAAAACCAAAATAAAAGAGTACTCATAACTTTTACTCTACGGCAAGACATAAGAGTAGAAGAGAAGATAAATTGTATCGTCTTGTAGTCTCTCACCCATAGATATGTCGCGCTTCACACCAATGGTAAAGACTCTACTAGGTGTGACTTTATTAGACTTCTTCATTCCTAAAAACACTGTCACAACCTATGCTCTAATACCAAGTTTGTCACAACCTGAAACTACACCATAGAATATAGGGGAAATCTCATATTAAAACCGGCATACTTTACCTCTTGGAGGTCTTCTACAAGCCCTTACATATCATTCATCACATAAACATAGTGAAAAGTAGTGTGGAATTAAATCTTTTCACAAATATACTTCATAGTCTTTATAAATCTCTTTTATATAATGTAATAGGAAATACTAAATCTCAATCTCATCATCTTAAGATACAAAAATACTTGGGAGACAGCCCATACACAATACGTAAGTAGAAATAATTAATATATTACGATACTTCAAAAGGAACATAAAAGATATATATGCCCTCGAGTCAAATGAGGAAAAACTTCAACTTCTCTTGAATGATGCTATGGTTAAAGGATTCACTTCCAAAAACATCCGCACCTACCATGAACTATAGACATTGATAAAACAACAGATTAAAACAACCACATATACTAAGTATGACGTAATGCATACAAATCATGAAAACGGAATTATTAGAAATATGCATCTTTTCATTTAAAAAATATATAATAATTATAAGAAAATCATTTAAAAACATAGAAACACTTAAGAAAACATGTAAATCAAATATAATTTTTTTTAATATCACTTTATTGTAACCCCTCTTCAATATTACAGTGAAGTTACTTGTCATCACCTTAGACACATTCTAATATGTAATCATCCCACTTAAAGATATCCTAAGACCCATTTAAGATGCACAAAGAGACACCGCACATACAACCTCTTTAGAGATGCCTAAATTATCCTGAAGAGTACTTTTGATGAGTCACACATGCATTTACAAGACATCAGAGCATTAATTTAAGATTATTCTACCAAAAGTGACTCTTAGTCTCAATTGCGTAAGTTATAAAGCGACCACCCATACAATCCCTTAGATACACACTTAATAGATCCTATATACTACCTAAGAGAGAATCATTCTCACCAAGTGTATTAACATATAGATAATACGACCTTCTTCTTATAAAGTCAATAAAAAGACCTACATAACTAAATCAAGAAGATAACGTCCATTATTGACCACTTTAAGATTACCTACGTAATCTTTAATAGTACCTATGGCTTAGATCATGTCCACAAATTCAACCAACTTCCCTAACTAGAGTCAACCTCAAGACTTCCATAGATAATACATGAAGAGATCATCCCCTATGCCCTCTTCAAGCATTAGCTAAGGAATCCTATAGTTACTATCGATTATATACTCATTCATTTACATATTTGATAACAGAATTCATTAGTTCATTAAGAGACTCTTACATCACATAAAGGACATTCAATTAATAGTCTTGGACAAGATCTAGGAACTCCAAGAAACAACTTCAAAACCTATTGTACAATATCGAGATAGTGTCCCATACAACAACGTAAGCATCATATACTTTTCTAAAGCTAATAGCTATTCCGTATGTCTAGATAGCGTCTCATACCACCACCTAAGCCTCATAAACTTCGCTAATGCTAATACGTATTATAGTCTTACTCTTTAACTTGAACTATATCCCTTACCATACTCACTCGGTGCTAGACTTCGTTCTCATAGAGTAATTAACACATAAGGTTCACATAAAAGGGTTCCATAACAAGTTCATAAATCACTTACATTAAACTACGAAAAAAGGTCCATTAGGACTACCTCACAATGGCGACAAGAAGCTCATGATTATATTTCTAAGGATTAATATGATGCTGTTCCAACAAATTAACCTTTTGTCTATCATTTCTTTACTTTCAAGGATACCATTACGGCTTACGACTTCAACATTCACAACCTTACAACTAGGTTCAAGATTTCAGATAAAAGACCCCTTAATTTCATTTACGGTAACATTTCATTCATACATCCAAAACTAAGAAACTTTAGCATCATAAGTCTAGACATCACATAATTATAATCAAACATACAGTAAGAAAGGGACACAAGTCAACCAATACAACGCACCATATACTTCACTTCATGTCAAAATACATATCATTCTAAAACCACATAAATATAACCATATCACCTTCAACTAATCCTATACACAATCATACAATAATCATTGTTACCAATAAAGACACATATACTAAATTAGGAATAACCAATACTCAACCCTTAGACAATACACATAAGCCATATTCATAGTCTAACATAATCACCTACATAAAATAAATAGAACACACATACTTTCACATTGCTTAACATGTAGATAGATTTCATCATACTTCATATAATAAACTACAAGAATAATAACATTACTTCAAGTAGTGCCAATGACACCATGATCATCATATTGCATAAAGTAACGCCGACAAGGCCACATCAATTAGAAGTAAAACATATAACACGCCAACAAAAGTTGACCGTACCAATCAAACATAGTATAAGTATACACATCAAAAAAATAAATTAAATAGAAAAGTATACAACCATTTAATCCAGAACACCTCAATTTGATGCTAAATCATCCAATTCAATAACATAAGACTCTTAGAAATGGCCATGAACATCTATTAAACATAAAAACCATAATAATCAATGAACTAGGTCAATTCAATGTAAATTCATCAATCTAAGATTATCTAGATTTAAATTAAAAACTATTATTGAATCAATTAATAGACCACATAAAACTACATAAGAATTCATTAACATTAGATCAATATCAAGTAACCCACAACTTAGTCAAAAACTAGTGTTCATCCAATTCATGGGTTCATAGGTAATTTACATTTAAAATAATAAATACAATAATTTAATACATAATAAATGTTTAAAAACAATTGATGCAAGAACCCAAGGTAGAATCATGACATTAGACAATTCAACTTCGAAAACGTAAGAAAATACCTTGAGAATTTGGCTCCTTGAGGAAGAGAGTTTGAAGAATCAAAATACATACCATGATGAATATCATTCTTAACTTTTATTAATAATCTCCACTCTATTCATCCCACCAAGCTCGTCTTTGACTTTGGACTTCAATGGAGTCTTGGGGAATTTTTAAGGGATTTGTGGTTTTGATTTGGAAGAATGAAGTCTTCAATGTTTTAAAGGTTTATATATGCACTAAAAATACCCAATATACCACTAAATAAAGTCCAATACTCTTATTTGTAAGTTGGGTGAAATAATACTTAACAGTGAAGCTGCGCGCAGGCCAGTCCTCAAAGACAGCCCGTCCTTTGACCAAAGGACCGTCCTGTTCGTCCGTGATCTGGGACTGAGGCTGGTTGTTGACCTCCCCTCTCAAGGATTAGTCTTCATCGATTATACCCTACTAAAGTGTTGTCGACTAACCCACGAGGTGTCGATTGCCAACTGTTTGTTGGGCTGTCTTGGACTACCGTTGCATCAACTTTTGGTCTTCCTCAAGGACCCTTGGATGGTCCTTGGGATTTTTTTCCTGGACGTTTCAAATCCAAACATGATAATATACAAGTTTAGCGCATCTCACATGAATTTCATCAAAAACGAACACATAAAACCTAAAGAATCATGCCCATACACAGAAGGTCGTTACAAGGCAATACTTTCGAACGTCATGAACATTCTTGGACGTTTGACCTCCAAAATTCATGAAACATGACACACTTCCTATATATGTTATGATAAATCTTTTAAGGACCTTTAGACGTAAGTAATCACACATAAACACATATAACCACATATTAGCGATATAGTTGTCTTAGTCATTGAATGTCTTTGTCATCCCTTGACGTTTCACTTTCAAATAAACAAAAATCGTAGACACTGCCTCATTATCACATAAAATACTTATTTAGGACCTTATAAAATTATAAGAAAAAAACATGTTGGGGTCTAGTTAACGTAAGTCATTTTCGAGATCTTACAATAAGGTGAATAACATTGTTGCACCACTAGGAGTGTCGACGAGTAGCTCTTTCGAAAGATCTATTGTATTTGTAAGAGGCATTCCAAACCAACGTATCGTTGATGAGTCATGGAAAAATTACTTATAGAGGGGGAAGGATGACAACAACAAAGTAGTGCTCGATACTATTACGGAAGCTCTTATGGGTAATGTATCTATACTGAGATTCTAGAGAAGTTGGAGAAGATATGTCACAACAACAAGGAGTGGAACACTAGTATGTCAGACCCACTAGGATAAAAAACTTTGCGCTACAAGCTACAAACAACCCAATAAAATATAATATTGATAAAAAGTTCTCACTTGTAAAACATGAGCTTCGGTTTGTCTTGACACATGTGTGTGGAGGTGCAGGGAAGGTAAATGCAGCGAAATATTTGACTTAACCAACACAACCATAGATGGGTACTATTATTATGAGGAAAATTTGTCATGGTCAAGTAAACAAAGGTCAAAAATATGGTAACTACAACTTAGAGGGTCAATATATCTTATAGTGGAACTACACCCGCGAAAAACAATTCAACCTAAATAACTATGGTAACATGAATGATCGAAGTGGGCTATATGTTCCCCCAAAAAATAAGTAAGTTGCTCCAAGGAATGGCGGAGGTAGTATGGCGCTAGTTGAGGATATGCATCAGCAGATGATGAGGACATTCGACGCGAGTGATGAGAATATCCCGGACATGAGATGTGATCTAGCTAACATTTGACAAAAGATGCATGTACATACGGTCTCGATAAAATATCTTTAGCTACACATTAGCCGTTTCTATCAGAGATCTCAGTGTTGCATCCTCTCTTCAATAATCCTAAGTATTAGATGATGATCGTTATTGATGGGCAGCCGATTGATCAGTGAACCGTCGATATTGCACCTCGATTTGACTCTGCAAAAAAATTTAACACCCCAAGAGCACAATCTAGAAGATTTGTCACTGTCGTTGCGCATAATGGCATACATGACCTCTCAGATGTCTTCTAGAAGCCCTTTGATATCATTCGTTGAATACATGTATGAAAAGTTGTGCGGGATTAAAATATTTCACACCAAAACATTGTAAAATATCATTCAGATAAAAATAATAGAACTCTAAGCCTTATTATGTGCAGCATTAGCCTTTAAGAAATACTTGGGACACGGCCAATACAATCGAACTGTAGAAATACTTAGTTTATTATAATAATTTGAGATAAAGAAGTCTAAAGAAGATTATACCCTCGAGTCAAGTGAGGGCATACTTCAACATTTCTTGAATGATAACTAGACTGAAATCATTACTTCATGATGCTTCTCACCTTCTACCTACACCTTTATATATAACAGGATCTATGGAATTAGTACGAATACATGTACTAAGTATGTTTTAATGCATAAAATCACAAGAACGAACATTTATGTGAAACATGCTAGTTTTTTTTAATTAAAACATCATACAGTAAGCATAGGAATCACATTTAAACACCAAACAACACAATTAGAATACATTACAAGTTATACCTTATTTACATGCATATTAGAGTAAGGTTACAGAAAACACAGTGAACTCACAGTGAGCTTCCAGTCACTTCACTATAACTTCACCAATAATTCACAGTTCATAATATAAAATGAATAACACTTACTAATAAAACAACCATGAGACCCTCCTACTAAAGTTGAGTTTAAGGTTCACTTGACCCAACTATGAAGAGACCACCCATACAATCCCTTAACACACAGGTATGAGATCCTTTAGAGTAAGTAGTATAAGATTATTATCACCTACATAATATAACACGTATATATAATATGATATATACCTCATAAAGGCTATCAAAAGTCTTACATAAGTAATTCAAGAAGAGAACGTCTATACACCCTCTCAAAGATAAAATAAATAATCCTTAACACTACCTATGTTTAGATCATGTCTACTTATTCAATTTACTTCCTTATCTAGAGTCAATATTAAGACTTCCCTGGGTAAGCTATGAAGTTACCATTCATATGACCTATTCATGCCTTAACTAAGAAACGCTTAAACAACTTTATATAAGTACTTACTCATTAACATGCTTACTAACATAAGTCATTGTCTTCATTAGTTCTTTCACATATGCGGAGAACCCCATAGCCGTAGATGGTATAGTCATTCTCTTTGAGGACTAAGACAAGTCTATTAGCTTACATCATTACATTCATAGGTCAAAATAGGAAAAATTTTAAAATTTTCATTACTTTTGCTTTGAGGTTAACATAGACCTCTACATACCCATACTATTCATATATGGTATGCATAGACCCTTCGTATAGTATGATTACAAAGTCTTCCACAATTATTTCACATAGATATATAAAATATACCATAGTCTAAAATTCATGTCTAATATCATACAAATCTTACAATAGTATAACAACTTTGGCCTAGCCAATACATCAGTGTAAAAGAGTCGCATATTGTTTAGTGTCCATAAAAAAAGGTAAAAACATAAGAGTTTTATAAACTAGAAAAACATCATAAACTTGATAGTGGCATTGCCCTAGGAAAGTGAGGACCTACCCAACATGGGTGATTGAGACTTCCAAGTCTTCTTCAAAGTCCTCTCAAAGCACTTTCAACAACCGGAACCTAAATCTTTGGGGACAAGGGAGAAAATTACTTTAGTAGACCACTTGTATTAATATGAGACCATATATAAAATAATCATGAAATAATGCTAAAAAGGGACATTTCATTAAAATATGCTATTTTACCTTTACAAAGTCTTGTGCACATTCAAGAAGACCATGCCAATTATTAAACATATTCATTAATTCTAAAGCATGTGCATCAAAAGATAAACAAACACTAAGTCCTATAGAGTCAATATGCATATCACCTAATTTAACACATAGTCAAAGAAACTCTATCAAAAGTTATAATAGCCACAAGAACGAATCAGAGTTAGTTACAACATACCAAAAATTAAGAGAATTACCCATGAACTTCAATTAAGTTAACAAATGCAATGACAAAGCAAAGCACCACAACTTTAGACGATCAAGTAACTCAACAAGACCCATAACAAATGTCCAACTTATAAAATATGTCATTAAGAGTACATATCATCATACTTAAGAAACGAAGAACAACACATGTTCATAAGTGAAACCAATAATCATGTAGAATAATCGATGTGAGAGATCATCATATACAAAAAAAAGGTACATTTATAAGCATATTCATATATAAGAACCTTCTAAAAATATCTTTCAAGGAAAACTAGTGCAGGGCATAGGTAGAGTCCCATACCCCTATCTAAGCTAAGTGAAACCTCATAAGTCACCTTAGTTTGTTTTTAATTCATTACTGCATTACTTCATTTTAGTTTAAGGAATACTTTCCTTAACCGACATAGAACACAAGAGCAAAATGTGGAATCCGGTGTTGTAAAACCTTATACCGATGAAAGATGGTCTACCTGCTAAAGTAAAACAAAACATAAACGTAGATTTTTAGGTGGATTCACTAGCTAGTATTCCTTTGGGGCAACATAGTTCAAGAACTAAAAGATAGGTATATACCTTCTACATTCAACACCTCATGTGAAACTATTGCGTGAATCTTCTTCTATGGAAAGTCAGCACCTCCCATTCTCAAGTTCATTCGGTGCTAAGCAAAGTCCCTTTTAAAATATCTTTCATGTCTTATCTAATATTTATTTCTTAATGTAGGTCATAGGGTATATAATTTATATAATCATCATTATCTTCATAGCTCAATAAGAATTGTACGAGGATGTACCTTTCATTATAAATTCATATAGGTCAGGTTAGGATATAGACATAATCGCATCTTGATAATAAACATTGTTAAGTTATCACCATCCTTATAGCATTTACATTTTCGCCAAAACCTAACAGACCAAACTTAAGATATACAATTTCAATATCATACCAACCCTATCAACCCAAATACATGGTATACTTCAATACAAAATCATCACTTAAATACCAATTAACCAACAATTTGCGTAAAGAATAGAGATCACAAGAAATATAACCTCTCCATCATAATACATAATCAATGTCTTAACATAAACCCTTAACTCAGCCCAATTATGGTGTAATATAATCATACAACAATAACAATCATGATAACAAAACCAATTGAAATGATACATCACAATCCATCAATTGTTATGATTGGACTATAATTCATCCTAATCTATTCATAACTAATAGAAATACATCATAAAGTAGTAATTAAACCAATAAATAATTCCATTGAACCAACATTACTAATTCATAACAATATCACAATCTAAGGTTAGGGGAATAGGTCATCTTTCAGAAACTAGACCAATCCATCAAGAAATAACACAATTTAGTTATAACACATGTAAATAGATCCATAATATAAAAAATAAATCATAAACTAAGAAATTTACAATATAAATTTCGAGATTGGAAAATACCAACTTGAATTTTATACTTTTGAAATCAATTTCATGAAAGACTTTGGGGAAAGAAGTTCCAAAGGTGAAAGGAATCCCATACATTATTGTTTGATTAAGATTGATGGAGAAATCTTGGTGATTACAGACCAAGAACCCACATTGACCTAGGTTCTTCAACATGAGAGAGTAAGAAGAGAGAAGGAAGAGAGTTTGGGGTTTGGGAATAATGAGAGCTTAGGTTAGTTTAATTATCTTAGGGTCATTATATAAGTTAGTACCTAAAATACTTTTACCTCTCCTAACACCTTATTAACCTTCTTTCTAGGCCAACAAATTCAATGAACTAATTAAAAAGTGCAGCAAAATAGTGACTCCAAATGAGATCACGATCGATGGATCGTGTGTCCATCGATGGACACTCTTCTTCTCCGTGCTCAAAACATATCGATCAGTTTAGAGACTGTCTATTAGCATGCTTCCAAAATTTTTTGTCTAAGTGTACATCGATAGAAGCGGTCAACGCCCCATCGATTCGATAATGGATCATGGGTTGCATCTGTTGGTGGACTCTTCCTTGGGCAGCCTTTGACCCCAAAATATAAGGGTCCTCCTGAAGGTCCCTTTTTTTGTCCTTGGGGAGTCCAGTCAGGATGTTTAGACTAAGAATCAATTCCTATACGTTTTAGACACCCTTTCAAAAAAAATTCATCAATTTTTGACTCCTAAAATATAATAAAATAGGCTAACGCACGCTAGTACTACAGTGAACAAGTTTGCAGATGTCATGAGCGTTCTTTGACGTTTTGATTTCTAAACATCCTAAATGACTTATATAAATAAAAATGATCTTTAAATAGATTCTAAACCTTTTGATACTAATTTTACGTTGTAGAAAATGTCTTAGAATTTTTTAATGTTACATTATACCCCCTTAGGAACAATCATCCCCGAAATGACACTAAAATCTTTTAAAACGAAGGAATAGAATGAAGAATAGCATTCCTACCAATAAACTGTACATGCCAACATGAGTTACAACACCAATCATGACATTTACACAAGACATTCCAAAACATCTATTACCACATATAAAATTCAACATCACATCATGAGGAGTTTTCTTCTCACAACAACAACATGAGCTTAAAATACCATATATGAATCAATATGAACAATTTCACTGTAACGTCATTGTAATTACATTAAAATACATCTATTTGTAATACCTCATGAAAATCATAGAGACTTAAATTGTTTGTTATTATTTTCAGTATTAGTAAGAAAAACTATACTTAGTAATCATACAGATAAGGGTAACGATACTTCATGTCGACCTTGGCCTTGCATGTTGCACGCTCAACTACGAGATTCGTCCATAACACGTTTACAAAAGTCATGTATTTGTTCCTCAACCTCATTACTGGACTATTAAGAATATAAATTGGAGCCTTCTCATATGACATGTTATCTTTTAGACAAAGACCTTTATGGGAAATATAGTCTAGGGATCACCGATACACTTGTTAATCATAAAAACATGGAAAACTTGATTAAGTGACTCATTTATCGTTGACTCAACATACTTTTTTTACCAAATATAATAACCTCTTTCATAGGCGAAATTTTCAAGTGCACCTTATCACCCTGCTTATACTCTACATCCCTTCTTCTATGATCGGCATAAGTCTTTTGCTGACTATAGGTTGTTTGAAACTGGTTCTTATGATATGAACCTTCTGCAAAGTCTTATACATCACTAGGGACCCAAAAGTTAAGTCTCACAAACATTAAACCACCCAATAGGAGACCTACATATCCTACCATACAAGTCTTAATAAGGAGCCATGTATATGAATAAATAATAGCTATTGTTGTAAGCAAGCTCAACCAATGAGAAAATATTATCCTACTTCCTTGTTAAATGAATTATACAAGCTGTAAGCACATCCTCAAGGATTTTCATAGTATGCTCCGCTTGAACTTACGTCTAGGGATGAAAAGTGGTGCTTAAATTTTAACCTTGGTACCCAACCCTTCTTGAAATGACCTCCAGACGTAGATGCAAATTGTTCACCCCGATCGGATATTATGGATAACGAAATGCCATTGAAACACACAATCTCTTCTATGAAGATTATTGCATAATCCTCTGCAAAATTGGTAGACTTGACATGAATAAAATAACCGGATTTTGTTAGCCTATCAACAACCACCAATATGGAGTCATATTGGTTTTGTGTCCAAGGCAAACCTACCACAAAATCCATATCGATGACTTCCCACTTCAAAGAAAGAACTTGTTTTTTTTAAGTAAACCACCCTACATTAGATGTTCGACTTTCACTTATTGGCATTTAGGACACTTTGCTACAAATTCCACTATGTCTTCCTTCAAACCATCCCACCAAAACACTTCCCTAGTGTCATGGTACATCTTTGTCGAACCAAGATAAATGAAGTAACGGGACCCATCAGTTTTCTCAAGAATTTTGTTCCTTAAACCATCTACATTGAGACCACATGACCTTCCTTTATACCTCAAGAAACCACCCCCCTAAAGAGAATGACTCATTAAGCCTGCTAAGAACCGATCCCTTAAACTCCATAATTGCTTGATAAAGCTGTTGTTTGGAATTCACTTTGGCCACCAAAGATGAATCGAAGTTATTATAGACCATGAACCCACCATTCGGAGAATCTTCCAACCTAACACAAAATCTAGATAACCTATGAACATCTTTACCTAGGTCATTATTAATTTTCTCTACGTAAGTCACACTAGCGCAATTCATATGACTTAAAGCATCCACAACCACGTTGGCCTTGCCAGGGTGATAGGGAACACTCATGTTGTAATGTTTCAACAATTACAACCACCTTCATTGTAAGATATTTAACTACTTTTGGAGGAAACACATATTATAGAATCTTATGGTTAGTATACACATAAACATGAACACCATACAATTAATGCCTCTATATTTTAAAGGCAAATACCACGGCCCCTAACACAAGATAATGAGTTTGATTGTTCTTCTCATGCACTTTAAGTGGTCTAGAAGCATAGCCCACTACTTTCCTATGCTGCATAATCACACACCCTAAACCCAGTCGTGATGCAGCAGAGCGGAAGTAAGTCTATCTTTTAATATTTGTAAGATTCTCTCAATGCCTCCGACCATTAAACTTTCTCATTCATTTGGGTCAAAGTAGTCAAGGGATATGCAATGTAACATTCAAGAAAAATTTACACCTAGTGAAGATCCTAATAGGTCTTTAAGAATGTGTATTGGGTATACATAGGCATTACAATGCCTAGTATTGAGAAATATTGGGCATTGTACTGAAAATTTGCGAAGGGGTAGTAGCAAATTTCTATATAATACCCAATAAGCAAAATATTAGGTATATTAGAAAATATTTGTTTGAAGGGTGTTAGCCATATATCTAAGTATTAATGAGCTTGTATAGGAAATATACACTGCAATGAAGACCCTAAGCTAAAATTAAGAAATTCATCAATTGCAAACACATTAGGTACTAGACCTTCGAGTGTCAATCATAGTACCCTCAGTACATAACCATTTAAAATGATCATGTAGAGTGAGAAGTGTCCGAGGACATAGTAAGGGTCCTTGGGATTATAAGTAAACATTTCCAAAGGAACCATAAATAATAGTTAGTTAAGAAAAATTACAACCATCACATGTGCAAGCACATGGAAAAGACATGTGAATAAGCAGCCAAAGAAGGGGACAACCCTAACCGAATTCGGTTAGGGTAGTTAGGGGGAAAATGTGCACATGGGAAACTCCATGTGGGGCCTAAATTTCTTTAAAATTCTAGACACTAACCTAATTCCCTAACTATATATTTAACCTAGGAAAAAACAAAATAAACTAATTAGTGCACCCGACAACTTAAGACATAACTTGGTGACACTAACCAAGTAGCTAGTTAAAGAGACAAACTAGTACCTCACCTAGGATGGCCTAAAAGGTTTATTATGGTCCTAAAAACATAGGGATACTTTGATTAGTATCCCAGGATACTTAATTAATTAATTTATAAATATAATTAATTAATTTAAAGAGGGTAAACAGAAATCACAAAATAATTTCCACATTCGGTTATGATAAGAAAGGGACAACCTAGTACCTAACCTAGGATGGTCCAAAGAGTAACTTAAGGTCCTAACGATTTAAGGGTATTTTAGTAATAACCTTAGGTCACCTAATTAATTCAGTTAACCATTTATTTAATTAAATTAAATGGTCAAAACAAAATCCTTTCACTAACCTAGTATAATTCAAGAAACATCCTAGTACTTAACATTGGATGGTCCAAAAGGTTTGACTAAGTAATATATTCTCCTATGTTTAGTAAACTTAAGAGGGGAGTTTTTGTAATTGATTAATTGTTTTATTAAATTAGCTTATTAATTCTATGTTTTATAATTGAAGATCAGTTCCTAAACTTTGAATTCACAATCAAAACATTTCGAATGATAACGCAAGAAAGAGGCCATAACAAAGAAGACTAAAACAGAAAAAGGGCATAGACATTCCTAGGAAATTTCAAGGTATGTTCAAGGTTCGTTCGAGTTGGTCTTCGTAGATTAAGTTCTACTGATGTTATAGGTTTCTCTCCTGGAAATCTTTCTCCAAGATAACTTTCTTTACATGCATTCAAAGATCTTGAAAACTAGTGTTGTTCTAGTATTCTCATCGAACACCTTTATCCCTAGTATCCTTTTCAATTCCATTTTGAATACGTTAGAGATCATTTTGTTTGTATGTGGTGTTGGCTGATCTTATGTGTAATGTTCTTAAAATATTAATGTCAATTAATATATGAAGTTCTGATTGTATAAAGTTAATACTATCATGAAATTGAGAATCAATTATATGCTAAGTTAAATCCAAGATTGTGTTAAGTGATTTATGTGTTTTGGCCGACAGTTGACTTGATGTTGTTGTAACGTTATGAGAATGTTAATGTCAGTAAATTTCAATATTATGCTATCTAATATGTATTATAAACGTTGCCCTAAAGTCAACATGAATGCATTTTAATGGCTAAAGGATTATGTAAATGATTGAAAGATTGGCTAAGGGTTAATGCATATTCAATTTAAATATGAACATCCGTCAAATTGATTTATTCCAATAAAAATGGATTACTAGTTTAACATCCCAAATCTTGATACAATATAATCATATGTCAATTCTTTTCTAGTAGGAGTATAAAGTATATTATAAGACCTTCTAATGTAACTCAATGAATCCATAACCAAGGGCATTCCATTCATTGGGACAAATCCCAGTATGTTCTAAAACAATGAACTTTGAACATGTGTAACTCATTGAAAGAAGTGCTAATAGTCCATAAATGATGAAATTAAGCTACTACACTAAAGTAAAGAAGTAACGTGAGTTATAACATAATTAAAGGGGTCTAAAATAAGTAAGTGACCAGAATAGGGTGTTAAAGAAAGTCATAAAATTCTTACTCACACCTAAGTTGATATGTTAAAAGAATACTCAGGAATGAAGGTGTTATAGGTTGTGTGACTAGTCTCATTAACACCAAAGGATAAAATGTAAGGACCATTCACATTCATCAATGTAAAGTAAGGATGATATGTAAGGAAAATTTAAATTCATCAATGTAATGTAAGGATTACATGCAAGGACAATTCACATTTTATCAATGTAAAGTAAGGATAACAAATCATCAAAAGAGTAAGTAAATATCAATCTACAAGAAGGCTTCCATAATTATTGAGTCAACTCTAAAAGATAAAGAATATAATCAAAGTGAGCATAGCACCGATAGACTAGTTATGAGCATGTGCTTCCACGGGTAAGTCTCATGCGATTAGGCTACCAAAGAGTGGGATAAGTAGTAAGTCCCTAGTCTTCAAACCATGTCTAGCCAACATATGAACTAGCCAGTCGTTTCTATCTAAGCAACCTAGTCATGTAATATTTAACCTTGGCTGGTGATTCTACCCCATTTCGATGTGGGGAAGACACAAGATTTCATGTTTATCTCACAAGTTCTATGCATGTTAATGATCACGATATGTTCGTGGTTCACTTTAGCCGTGAGCCACTCCTTTTCGATGTTGTGTGAACACTTCAAATGGATTCGCCTTAGCCGAGGATCACCACTTTTCGGTGTGGGACGGACATCGGATTCCATGAGTAACTAACACGGTCAAAGATTTATTTTAACTTGTAAATCACCTCTTTTTAGTGTGGGGGAGACACTGGATTTCATGTTAAACTCCCTTCATCTTATTCCTAATTATGTCACTATTAAAGTGAGAATGATGATGATGATGGAACGTATGTTCTAGGTGAGCAATGATTAAGAGTTTAAGAATGTCAAGTGCTAATATCACACTCATGAAGTTTCAATATATAATAGGCAAAACCACATAAGATTTTCTTATAATGACTTCTTATACAATGCCAATAAAGCGAAGTAGAAAGTAATGTTAATTAAACATCTGATAATTTCCCTAAGATGAACCAATTAAAAAAAGGGCATGACCAATATATTTTGGCTTATGAAACGTAAGAAATGTATATTGTAAAGAATTACTCACAATAAGGTAAGGAAATCATTCCTTAGTCTTTGGATTACTTACTTGCTTCATTGTGGGCATGGGAGTACAATATACTCATTCCACTTGTAAGTAAAACATAGGACCAAAAGTAATTATTTAACTACACAACAACAAGAAGAAAAAGACAGAAAAATAAGACTAAGTAAAGATTAATGATCTCTCGGGTTTGGAATTAGCAAATTTTAAAATCCTCGCCCGAGTGGTTATAAAATTATGTTGATGATAATAATGTTTTGTAATCATATAGAAAAAGAGTTGTATGCTTTGAATGCCTTAAATACATCATATTCATACAACAATTCACAATTAAGAAATTAGGAATGTCTAATGAATAGACTTTCCAAAAATGGTATGTTGCTTAGAAAGGGCTTTCATTGATCATGCATAGCTTTATGTCTTTGTGTGCATACACCCATACCTAGGACAAGTTGTGTACTAACCCCATACTATTTACTATTTTCATAGGTGATGGATTGAGGACAAATTGACGACACTTGTAGTTTTTTGGACATCAGCATTGTCAAAACCATTTGGTAGGTCCTCTTAATTTCGAGGATGCTAGAATTTTAGTCTAGCCTTAGTTTTATACATAGCTAGGATGTTTTCCTTAGTGTTTCTTTCATACCTTCATTTTGAAGATTTGTATAGGGTCGTATTTGGCAAACTATTTATGATATATTCATCTTCTATTTCGAATTGACTCTTCCGATAAATAGTTGTTTCTTTATGTTGATCATAGTATATGATAAAACTATGTAACTACTATATGAAGTCTTTCTATACTTCATACCTCTCAAAAGTTTTAAATTTTGTGCAAAATTTAACTAGATGAATGTGATGAGCGCATGATGAGGATTTTCTGTGACTATAAGAGGTCAATGACGCCGGTGGAGGTTCGGATTCAAGAATTCGGATCGTTACATGCAATAGATGAAAAATTATCCACAAACCTTTGATAATGACCCACTAGACCCAAGACACCGACAATGTCGATTGAAGTCAAAGGTCTAGGAAAGAAAAGACACCGACCTCAACCACAACTCACATTTTCTATACTTGACAAGTAATTGATTTTCATTAAGCACTTGTAACACCACCCAAAATTGTCCATAAGTTCACCCTCTTTTTTTTAATTGACCAAGGTTTCGTCAATGAATACAATGACAAATCAATCTTTTTAACTTCGAAACACCCTATTCATGAGATCCTTAAATGCCGCCAGAGAATTTGTGTAACAAAAGGAAATTATTAAGACCTCATAATGACCATATCTATTCCGAAATGCAATTTTAGTACATCCTCACCTCTTACCCTATGTTGGTGATACCCCGATGATAATTTAATCATAGAAAAGTGTCTTGCTACTTTAAGTTGATCAAACAAGTCGTTAATCCAAGGGAGAGGATACTTGTTCTTAATAGTGACTTTATTGAGTTGCCGATAATCGATGTGCATCCTAAGGATCATTGGAGCACCCCATGGAAAAAACGTTAGATCAAATGAAGCGTTTGTCTTGTGTATCTTTGACTTGATCCTTCAACTTCAATTTGGCTTGAGTCATCCAATAAGGATAAATTGAAATGGAATTTGTATAAGGTAACAAGTCGATACCAAACTTAATTTCCCATTTGGGAGGAATACCGGGAAGATCGTTAGGATGGACCTCCGGAAATTCACTCACTATGGGGACTGACTCAATGGGACTAATTTAGTTGTCTAAATCTTGGACTCTTACTATATCGTTTAAAAACCGTTTATAGATCATCATACATGATTTATAACAAGAAAATATACGACCTGTAGGAATAGAATTTCCGCCCTTCAACTCTAACATGTGCTCTTTTAGAAAGTAAAATTTCACCACCCTTATTCTACAATCTATAGAGGCAAAGCAAGCATCCAAACAATCCAAATCAAATATGAAATAAAAAGAATATCAAGTTCTACTAGTTAAACATAAATTACTCTATTCGGAAACATTATAGGACAGTTTCTATACACCCTTTTTGGAACCAACGACTCACCAATTGGGGTAGACACCATTAAAGGCTCATTGAATATATCAGGCAAAATTTCAAAATTTCTAGCTATTAGAAATAACAAATTCCATTGTATCACCAAGATCAAGTAAAGAATATACATCAATGGAGAAGACTTTAAACATACAAGTCACTACATCGGAGGAAGTATCTTTCTCACCTCTAGAGTGTAGAGCATAAAAGTGTATCCTCTTCGGACCATCATTTGAACAACTTGCTTGAGCTTGACCACTAAACTTGTATTGACCCTTAACATTAGGGTAATCCCTAACCTTGTCGCAACTCTATCCACAACCAAAAAATTTTCCTATTCCAACTATGCATTCCCTTAAATGAACTTTTCCAAACATGGCAGAATTAGGCTTCTTGTCGGTGATCTACTATCCCTTCCCTTCTTAGTCTTAGGGATAGACACCCTATCCTAATGAGACTTAGCGAACTTGATTAGAAAACCTCTTTTTGAACATAGGCTTGTATCAAGCCTACCCTTCAAAGAAACACCATCAAAAGATCTTACCCTCTTGTCATCTCTACTATTTCTTCTAGCCCTTCCCTCTTTCACTTGTTGAGTATGTTCCATGAGACAAGAAATGTTCATATTTTCATTTAGCATAGCAGAATGACATTTCTATTGCAAGTAATCCGTCACAGCCGTCACAATGTTTTTTATTTCATCCCTGGGATCGGAAAATAAAAAGGGGCATACTACGAAAATTTAGTGAATTTCGAGGAGTATTCGAGCACACTCATACCTCTGTGACAAAGTTTGATGAACTCCACAACTTTAAATTCCCACTTCTCCTTAGGAAAGAATAGATAAAGAAACGTCTTCTTGAAAATCTCCCCAGTCACCGCTCCACCCCCTAAAGGAATATTATATATCTATTGCACGTACCAAGTTTGGTCCACATCTTTGTGTTGGTACATGGCTAACTCAGAGTAGTCAACCCCATCGCATAAACGATTTTGTCGATTTCATCAATGAACTTTTGGGGGTCTTCCTCAACATTCTACCCATAAAACATAGTGGGATTTATCCTAGTCTAATCCTTGAAATAGGAGGCCATGGAACCAAAATTTTGGTTTGCTTGGGTTTCAACCTCCTAGTTAGCTAGGGTCGCCATGGATTGACCTTTGGTAGTGATGACTTGTGCTTGAGTAATAATCGCTTGGCCCATGTAGAGAAGAGCAGAACTTAGTTCACCATCTATCAAAGGATGAGGATTAATCGGAGCTTGGTCATTATTAGGATCTTCTTCAAAAAGAGGGAGTTGATCACCACGTGGAGGAACTCCCATATTCGAAATTTGTTCCTTAATTCTTTGTGTTGCATTCCTTCAAGTATTCATTGCCTAAAAAAAAATAAAAGGATTACATGCTAACATCTCGTAGAGTTAATACTCTAGAGGCACGATATTAGACTTCCAAGCATCATATAGATTCTTGTTCATAAATGTGGTGCACTTCACAATTATGAATACGAATCTACACACACGTGGTTGAGAAATACATCTACTAAAAGATATTCAACATGGCTCTAATACCAAGTATGTCATATCCGTGGAGCACCCCCTTGACATAACTTGCATTGTCGTCGTCATTAAGGACTAAGACTAGTCTCTTAACATACTCATTATAATCATAGGTCAAAATACAGAAAAGTTAAAAAAATTTATTAGTTCAATATTGAGGTTAACATAGACCTTTGCATACACATAATATTCATATCGAGTATACCTAGACCCTTTGTCTCAAATGGATGTCTCATCTCATAACAATATAAAAAGAGTACAGCAATTTGGGTCTAGCAAATACATCAATTTAATAGAGCCTCATATAGGCTATATATTGTCTAGTATCCAAATAAAAAGTAAAGAACATAAGAGTCTTAAAAATTGGAAAAACATTATAAGCTTGATAGTGGCATTGCCCTAGGAAAGTGAGGACATACTATACTTGGATGATTGAGAGTTCTACGTCTTCTTCAATGTCATCACAAAGCCCTTCAACCACCGAAACCTAAAATTTTGTGGAGAAGGGAGAAATGGGGTTAGTACAACACTTCTACTATGTATGAGACCATATGCAAACATATCAAGAAATAATGGTAAAAAGGATATTTCATTAAAATATGTTATTTTAATAATAGAAAGAATTCCACACATTCAAGAAGAATATAACAATCAACGATACATATTCATTAAGTCTTAAATATGTGAATCACCAAACAAACAATATGGTGTCTAGTCATGTCATGCATATAACATAATTAAACATATAGTCAAAGCAAAACTATCATCATGTTATCGTAGACACAAATATGAATTAGAGTTCATTACAACATAACCAAAGAAAAACAATTACCCATTAACCTCTATTAAGTCAACAAGTGCAATTACTAAGCAAAGGCCAATAACCTTACCCAATTAAGTAACTCAACAAGATCCATAACGAATGTCGAACATCACATAGTATGTCATTAAAAGTACATATCGTCATACATAAGCAATAAAGACCAACACATGTTCATAGTAAAACCAATAATCATGTAGTATCATCAGTATGCAAGATCATCATATACGTAATTGGTACAATTATAAACGTGTTCTTATATAAGAACAACCTTCTAAATATTCCTTCAAGAAAACATGGTGCAAGGCATAGGTTGAGTCTAATACCCCTCACTAAGATAAGTCAAACCTTTTAAGTAACCTTAGTTGGTGCGTACTTCATTACTTCATTTTAGTTTAGGGAATACTTGCCTTAACCGACATTGACCACAAAAGCTAAATGTGAAGTTCGGTGTTGTAAAACCTTTCACTGATGTAAGGTGGTCTACCAACAAAAGTTACACCAATCATAAATGAAGTTTTAATGGTGGATCCACTAGCTAGTATTCATATGGGGCAACATAGTTCAAAAACTAACAGGTAGGTATGAACCCTCTGTATTCTACTTGGAAATTGGAGCCTCATCTCATGGGAATCACATCATACACTTTACATACTTCACATTATCATTGTTGACAGCCAATTTTGACAGCCCCTATTGAAACTTAATTATCGAGTTTCTTAATTTTAAGCGATTTTGAAAAAGATAGATTTTTTAATGTTTAAAATTTTTATTTCTTATTTTTTTATCAGTTTTTGTAATTTTTAAATAATATAATTTTTTACGTAATTATAAATACAATTAGTATGCATTATTTTTATTTGATAATTGCTTCAAAAATATTTTACTTCGTTTAAATATTTTACTATTTATTTTGGTTATATAATAATTTATGCTTTAAATTTATTTTTTGTAATTAAAATAATTTTTTGATTTCATTAAAATTAAGAAGCTTATTAGTTAATTGATTTATGTTATTATGAGCAGAATAAATTAGCTCACTTTGTCAAAAATAAAAGTTGGGCCATTTTTTGGTAAAATTCCCAGCCCATCTTAATTCTCACAGAAAGGGAAAAAAAGTTTTACCCAGCCCACACCTATATGACCTATTCTCAGGCCCATTCCCATCCCTACAATAACAATTCGTACAGACCCAAATAATATCCCGCCAAGACAACCATTGTTACTCTTCTTCTTCGCGTGAACGAGCAGCAAACAAACCTAGAAAAAAGGCATCTGCAGTCCAACAAATCACGACCCAAGATCACTCTCATGTAATCCTCTCTGTACGAGAATTTTCCAGGTGTCGTAACCTCCTCGCTCATTCTTCATTGGTTTCTTATCAATCTGTTTAGGACAATGTACAATCTTGTTCTGAAATTTAACGTTCGTCCTTGGTTTCTCTTCTCGATTTCCCACTCTGTCAACCATGATTTCCTTCTATATAAACCTTCTTCTTTTTCTTCAAGGTTTGAGGATGGAGACAGTGAAAGAAAAAAAATGAAAGAATTGAAAATTCAATAATAGACACGAAAACAGTAGTAGATTTTAAGGTAGAATACTCAACCATGATATAGAAAGGGAAAAAAAGTTGGGAAGAAATTTGGAAAAATTTTGCAAGAAACAAAAGAGAAAAGGAGAGTTTGAAGAGATTCGGCAAGAAACAAAAGGGAAAAAAGAGAGTTAGAAAGAGTTGAGAAGAAATTTACAAGGATAACAACTTAAAAGATTTTAGATACAAAGTAGAGAGCATATACAAAATATGCTCAAAAGGGGCTAGTTTCGTGTTTTGCATTTCATTCCTTTAGTCGTTTATGTCAATGGATATTAAGTCCTCTGAAGCCAGAACAATCACCTACAACAAGAGCTATCAGGAAAAATTTCTTTTCTCCAAACTAGATGACCAGATAGTGCAAACTAATTGGACAAAAGTATCCAGATCATCTATTTACAAAATGCGGCGGAGAAGATAACTATATTCCTGATGTCCAGCTAGAATGAAGACATATGTAAAGTATTAATAGTAGTGTTGGCAATATTTAAAAAAGCAATAAAGAAGTAAAGTTGTAAATAGTATGTCGGCCATATAAAAATAAAGACCAATTATGTTTAATCATGTGTCGGCCGAGTATAAATAGGCCAAGTGTAAAGTATTGTACGTTAAAGAGTGTCGGCCATTTTTCTTCAAAATAAAATCACCCCTTTTCCTCTACAACTCTCTCTTTTAATATCACTTCCACACTAAAATTTGTATCAGAGCTAGTTAACTAAATAAAAGCTATGGAACACAAGTCAGAAACAACAAATCTACAAAAACAGGTATAATCATTTATATTCATGAGTGGCTAAACTAATTTAATCCTAATAATCTCGTGCTGATTATAATTTATTATGTTTTAATAATGTTATAATTACCATCTTTAGAAAGTTTGCTACAGAAATATTGTGCGAGTAAGTATGCCCAGACTATGCCATCCTAAGGTTGAAACCGGTAGGCAAGAAAACTGTTTAGGGGAGTAAACAAAGTTGAGGCGCTGTTAGGGTAACTGATCAAAGAAGAAAGTTGTAGTAGAGATTAGAAGAGATGATTATTAAACCATTATTATTACATAATAAATAAGTATAATCTATTAAGAGGTTAGAGGAATAAAATTTTAGCGAAAATATGATAGAATGAAATCCTATTTAATAGTTCATGATGTTAATTACAAGACGTTAATACTTTATATATTATAAAGTCTTAATAAAGATACAAAAAGAGAAATTTATGAATAATTATTGATGTATGGAATAATAGAAGAAACAACCCAAGGTTTGGCAGAATTAATTATACTAGATGATTTTGACATAGATTTATATGATGATATAGAATTATTTATTTATCAATGATAAATTATTTATACTTACAATTCTGGAAAGAAACTAAAGAAGAAATAGAACTACTTAAAAAACTACTAAAAACAACTAATTGAAAATTTATACAAATATTTGAGAACTAGAGAAAGTGAATATTTAGAATATATTACAAACAACGCTAATGAAATACAAAGATTAGATCTACTTAAAAAAGAATATTATGAAAAAATATTTTACTCTTATAACTATGAAAAATAATCAAACACAAAATAAAGTAACTACTATAAAAAAAACTAAAATAAGAAAAGTACGAAAGGCACAGAAAAAATTAAAAACCTTATATATACAATATGACTTATTAAAACTTACTAAAACAAATAATAGTAAAACAAAACTTTTGATAGATATAATTTCTAAAACAGAATATAAGTATATTTGTTACCTGAAAAAACAATATGAACAAAGTAACATATAAACAACAACTGATAGAGAAGATAATTGAAAAAAGACAAGAATTACAACATAGGAAAGAAAGATTAGAAGAAAATATGTTCGCAGGAGTATGTAATAAATCAATATTAGCACAAAGAAAAGTTATATTTATGCTAGAAATACAAATAGGTTGCCTAGAATACAAATTACAACATGATAAAAGCTATAACACGAACCATAACGAATAAAGAAGAATTTTAAGTAAACGAAAAGACATATGAAAATCAAGATGGCATAGTAATAAAAATAATATTTTCAAATTTAGGAAGACGATATAAGAAAATAGGAAATAACTTATGTTTCATGTTAAAAAAAAACAGCAAAATTAGAAGATAGTTTGACAGCTATGGTAAGAATAACAAAGGAAATTGAAGAAATAGATAAATCAAAAGAAATTGAAAAAATAAAAACACAAGCAAAGCAACAAGTACAACATCTAGAAGAAATAAAAAATACAAGAATAAGTGAATTATAAAAAGAATTTGATAAGCTATAATTATTATATGAAACCAAACAAAAAGAAAAAAAGGTAGAAAAAGATAAAGAACTTTAATTATTAATGAGATAAATAAGATGAAACAAAAATTAAATGAAAATCTTTAAATAGACGAAATAGACAAAATAAATGAATCAAATACAATAAACGAGCAAAACTCAGAAATAAGTGACATAATTGAAACATACACAGAAATTCTAGAACAATTTCAATAAGCCGAAAAAATTAGAAATAAATACATGACATATAAATCAACCCATCACATCAAGAGTTAAAACCCCAGATAATAGTCCTAGAAGTAGTCTTAGATGGACAACACCAACTTATGATACAGAGAATTATGAATGATCAGATAGAACAAATGCAATATGGAATAGCAGGTTAAATAAAAAATTGACGCCTAGACCAATAACTAAACAATATAACTTTTGAGATCTAGATTGTGTAACAGATATAAATAAAGCAATATTACTATGGGTAGGAAATATATCTAAACAATTAATTGATACAAAAATAACAACAAAAGAAACACCAGGATATAAAGAAAGAACATTTGTTGGAACAACAAAATTATGGATAGGAAATTTACCCCCAGAAACATTAGAAACACTTAGAAGTGACAAGAAAATAGATGGATCTCCATCACAACAAATATAGATAAACTAGATAAATACGAATTAGCAATACAGAATGAATTTTGAGGTATGACCACAGAAATAAAAGATCAAAATAGAGAAAAAAAATAAATACACAATTTATGACAACATTAGCTATATGTAAAATGTGTTATATAGAAGAATACACATGCACATTTAAATAATATTATTACAAAGCAAGATATGATATGAATGAAACAAAAGAAATAAGACAACAATATTTTACAAAACTACCAGACCATTTAGTACAAAAATAATTAAAGACTAGAACAATGAAGGACTAACAGATACTTTAGGAGCTAGAATAAGATTTTACATCAATGGTTTGTAAAATTATGCGAAAACCAAAAAAAAATATGGAAAAAGTACTAATTAATAATCTAGCCTGTTGTAAAATAAAATAGCACCACAATTTGGATGTACAAATAAATATTATAAAAAACAAAGACCTAAACGACATAAAAATAATAGAAAAACAAAAACTAGATATAAATACAAAAAACCAAGACAAAGATATTATGTTTAAAATTATAAAATAAAAAGACCGTATAGACCAAAGAAAAAACTATCAGAATGTCCTTGTTATAACTGCAGAAAGATAGGACGTTTAGCTAGAGATTGTAAGTTACCTAAAAATCCAAAAGGAAAACAAACTGTAGAATCATTTATAGATAATGAAGAATACATGTAAATAGAATATGTAGACTATGAACTAAGTGAAAACGATAGTATATATGAAGTATCAGATATAGAAACTGAAAATGAAGAAGAAAATATTGATCTAGAAAATGATGTAATCAACGAAGAAATCTAATGTCTGAAGACGACATAAAAATAATATCTAAAGAAGACTATCAAAATGAAGAATTATCAGAAAAAAAAAATATATTTGATAATACAATTTTTTAACAAATAAAAGGAAAAGAATTAGATTTGAGTGTTGAAAAAATACTTGAAATACCTACCTTAAGGAATTGGTTTAAAAGACAAAAAGATGAATATTATGTAGTTAGCAAGAAGGAACACATCATAGATTGCAAATATACAAAAGGAAAGGCACAAATACCTATACTAAATAAGAGGATAATTAATAAAGAAATACAAGATGTAAAAGCTAAAACACCCATAAAATATGTACAATTAGGAGGAACATAAATATTGATAAAAGCTTGTTTTAGAGAAGGAATAGATACACCTATTGAAATATACTTGCAGATGATAGAATATACACCCTATAGAAAAAAGTGTAATAAGTGCAGTAAGAGAAAATTTAATATAGCAAAAATTTTAATTTATAAAAAGTGCCAACTACTCAGTAGCATTAACAGATAGAAATATAGATAAATCATTAGTTCTATATTAGAAAATGTCTGGAATAGAAGTAGCACCAGGAAGTAAAATATTCATAGCAAGATGTAAGAACGTATATATACTAACAACAAAACATAAAGTAACAGCAAGAAATAAAATTGATAGAATAAAGGTAGAAATCCTTTTGAAAAAATAATTACCATAATAGACAACAATGACTATAGCTATAAAGAAATAGACATAGAACAAGATTTAGATATTGTAAAAGAAAGATTAAGCACTTCAAGCGTAACAAATACATTAACAAAAGCTACCTCATCAAGAATGAGCACATCTAAAAGAAATTATGAAATATCACAAAATTTATTAGATAAGGAAAGGATAACACCACACCATTACTTTATAACAGGGACAATAGACCAAAGAAGATATAAAATTTTGATAAATACAGGACAAGAAGAGAATTACATAACGAGAGAATTAGTATTAGAAACAAAAATTATAGAAACAAGACACTTATGCACCGGATTACCTAGTGAAATTGTAAACACAAACAAAGAGATAACAGAAAAAGAAATAATTATAGGAGGAATATCCATGATAATACCATTTAAAATCTACAAAGGAAACAAAAATATTACTTTAGGAATAAAATTGTTAGAAAAAGTTAAACCATATAATATAGAAAATGAACAATTAATGATAACTTGCCAAAACAAGAAGATAATTATCAAAAGAACAAAATGAATAATGAAAATATATATACTTGAAAAAATTATTGTAGAAGGATATCATAACAGATATTATACCCCTATGATAGATACCGGAGCAGAAGCGAATATATGTAATCATAAATTGTTTACCAGAAGATAAAGGAGAAAAATTAAAAACACCTATGGTGGTAACAAGATTTAATAATGAAAGAAGTATGATTACATATAAAACAAAAAATATAAAAATACAAATATGGGATAAAATACTAACAATAGAAGAATTGTACAATTTTGAATTTACAAAAAAAGCTATGTTATTAGGAATGCCATTTCTAGAAAGATTTTACCCACCTATTATAACAAAAACACATTGATGGTTTACTACACCATGCGGAAATAAGATAAGAGCAAAAAGAGTAAATAATAAACAACGTAAACCTATAGAATTGATAAAAGGAAGTGAAAAGATAAACCAAGAAATGGAAAATATAAATAAAAATCAAATAACACAATTGGAAATTATCGTATTTACAATAGATAGAGTTAAAATAATTAACGAACAACTAGAATTATTATATAGTGAAAATCCATTACAAAGATGGGAAAAGCATAAGATGAATGTACAAATTGAATTAATAGCTGAAAATAGTATAATAACACAAAAACCATTAAAATATAATTTTTATTATTTAGAAGAATTCAAAATACAGATAGATGAACTATTGAAGAATAATTACATAAGAAAGCAATAGTAAACATACAAGTCCAGCATTTATAGTTAATAAACATAGTGAACAAAGACGAGGAAAAAGTAGAATGGTTATAGATTATCGCAACTTGAATGATAAAACTAAAATATATAACTACCCAATACAAAATAAGATACTAAAAATAAGACATATACAAGGATATATCTATTTCAGTAAATTTGATTGTAAATCAGGATTTTATAACTTAAATTTAGAAGATGAATCTAAACAGCTAACAACATTTACTGTACCACAAGGATTTTATGAATGGAATGTTCTACCATTTGGATATAAAAATGCACCAGGTAGATACCAACATTTTATGGACAATTATTTTAATCAATGAGAAAACTGCATTGTTTATATAGATGATATATTATTATAGTCAAAAACACAAGATGAACATATTAGATTATTAGAAAAATTTATACATATAATCAAGTAATCTGATATAAGCTTAAGTAAAAAGAAAGCAGAAATTATGAAACCACAGATAGAATTTCTAGGAGTACAAATAGATAAAAATGGAATAAAAATGCAAACACATATAGTACAAAAAATTGTTAATAGAGATGAAAATATAGATATAAAAAAGAAATTGCAATCATTTTTAGGGATAGTAAATTAGGTAAGAGAATACATACAAAAATTAGCAGAATACCTTAAACCGTTACATAAAAAACATAGGAAAGATGTTGAATATTATTTTTATAATAGAGATAGAGATCATAAAAGAAGAATCAAGAATTTATGCAAAAAATAACTGAAATTATATTTTCCATATGAAGAAAAACAATTTTTATATATATTAGAAACAGAGTCAAGTAATTATAGTTATGGAGGAGTTTTAAAATACATATATGATAATGAACAAACTGAATATCATTGTAGATATTACTCAGGATCATATAGAGAAGGACAACTAAAATAGGAAATAAAAAGGAAAGAGTTATTTGGATTATATAAATGTTTATTAGCGTTTGAACCATACATAGTTTACAATGAATTTATTGTGAGAACACATAATACTCAAGTTAAATGGTGGATTACTGAAAAATTACAAGATTCAGTTACAACTAAAGAAATAAGAAGATTGTTATTAAATATATTAAATTTTACATTTACAATTGAACTAATTAAGACTGACAAAAATCTTATCGCAGACTATCTCTCCAGAAAAAAATACAATAGAGAAAATACTAGCTATGATGACAAATCTTTGTCAAAAGATGGAGAAGATAGAAAACGAAGTACAATTATTAAAAAGAAACAGTTAAAAGTCAGCTGCATGACTCAAAAAATGCGGAGCTAAGTCAGTAGCATGACTCAAAAAATGCGGAGCTAGAAGGTGACGTTAGGAAACGCCTAAAAACCCATAACAAAATAATATATACAGTTGCAGGAAGCGCATCTAGAGGAAGCACATCTGCAGGAGGAACAACTACAAAAAAAGAAGAAGGTAAGATGAAATATACAAACAGAAATATGAACAAACTATTCTCTGAACCATACTCTCTACAAAATACCCAAAAAGATATATTCGTACCCCCACAAATAAATACTTAAAAAGCCAGTCTAGATTCACAAAAACAAACATATAACGACATTACCAGAATGTATATAGAAAATATATACAAGATACAAACTTTATTAAACCTAAACCCATGAGCAAAAGATACCAAAAATCCAAACGAAAATCATATCACCCAATACCTACAAGGATACAAAAAACTAATAGCACAACCACGAACAAATTCAATTCTAATAGCACATTGCTACAATTGCGGGCTAATAAGCACAATATATACTATAACTGGAGATGAAGTAGCTAAAATACTTCAGCTACATAAGGCATTTCTGCAATATAAAAGAATAACTAAAGGAACTTTATTTTATATAAAGTTCTACTGAGCAACAGTAGAAATACTATATGAAGAAATCAAACCCAAAATACAAGTTATTAAGATAGGTTTAACTAGAGATATGATAATACCAGAAAAAATAGATATAGAAGAAGAGATACAGAAGGTGGATATCCCAGATTTTCATGCAAACAAAAGAACTATTGGGATAGCTACACTCTTCATGAATTGAGATGAAGTGTTTAGTAGTAATCTCACTACATCCTAAGAGCTTTCAACGATATGACGGGGGATGAATGCCCTTCGTTTGTTGAGATGTGGAATTTAGTAGTTATCTTTAACCTATAGTATATAATTTTTAGATCCGTCGGGAGTTATACCTTCCAGCTAGATTAAAGGAATAAGGGGTGGTTATGCTTCGTGAGTTCAGATGTTGTATTCCAACGTACCTCTTGAGATTGTTAGTCCTCGTTAGTAGTGAATGAGTTATTTAATAATAATCGCCTCATCCATTAACTACGCGCTCGCATAGGTGTATCTCTCTGGAAAGCCATGTAAAAGCTATGAAAAATTACCTTACTTTAGGAAAGTGAGGATCCCTATTTCGATACGGGTTAATATTTGGATTCCATGTCTACCTCTCATGGACTATGTCGGTTAAGATAACCCCCACAAAAGTAACTAAAGGTATAACTCTTCTAAAAGAGTGTACTACTTAGGGTAGGTAGTGGAATGAGAAAAAAATTCCATTGCACCAGGTAAGCATTTCTAAAGGGTAGTCTTGGTGAGTTTTATATGAATTGAATGAACTAAGTCTTTTAAAAGAATGTACTACATAAGGTAGGTGCTAGAATGGGACGCAATCAATCCATTGCACTAAGTAGACCTTTCGAAAGGGGAGTGTTGGTGGCAAGCCTTCTGAAAGATTGTACTTCTTAGGGTAGGTAGTTGAATTGGACTCCATCTTCTTATTGCAATAAGTAGGCATTCCAAAAGGGAAGTGTTGGTGTCATATTTGAGTATTCTTCTAATGAATAGTTATTGAATGGTGACTTGTTTTCCTAAGTGGAGTCTGCCTATAATGGGTAGTATTAAGGATCTCCACGGTGTACATTGAAGGAGGTGTATGGGCCTTTAAGTTATGTCTTACCTTGTAGAGTCTAAGGATAAACTTTATTAGGGAAACTTCTACGGAAATGAGTTTACTTAATCTTTACAATACCTTGAGAGTTCACTATTTTGGAGTCATTTTTGTTCACTGTAATGATAAATATGGTTTACTATAAATTTTGGGTAGTTCAATATAAAATTCCTCTTTTTTCTAAAATTATTGAAATCCTTCTCTATGTGTGAAACGATGTTTCTAAAGTTTTTTTGCTTCTAAATTCATGAATGTTTTACTTATTTCGCATGAAACTTTATTTTTACTAAAATGTCCCTTTTTGCATTTTTTGCATATGCCATACTTAGTGCATTATTTGTATTAAACCCATACTTTTATATACTCTATATATAACATTTTTGAAGAAACAAGAAGTCTACAAGTCAAAGCTTGAGAAATCTACTCTCTCAAGATTTGTTATGTGCTCATATATTCGAGGACATCGTCTATGTTTCTTAGTTTTGTTATCAAGATTTATTATGCATTTGTTTCATTGTAAAGAACCATATCCCTAAGATTTTTTATTTTATCTTTAAGATTCACTTGTGACAATGTAACTTCTTTAGTGCTCTATGAAAAATGTTTAATTTATTAAATTATTTATGAAATGTTTTAATTACACGCTACTTTTCATGTCTTATGTAACGGACGATAGTTAAAGGGCTTGTACAAGACTCCAAAGGGTCAAGTACGCCTTGTCATGACTCAAGGGTTCTCTCTAACTTCTAGATGGTTTTCTCTCTAACTTCTAGATGGTGCTTGCGGGTCTTGAAAAACATGGTACCAGAGCATAATGTTATGGGAAAAAGTTTAGTGCCTAAAAGTCTCACAAGCCACATCTGGTAGAATCTTTGTTATTGGTGTGAGTTGCGCTACATACATGGACAAGAGGCTATAAGATTATAGAAGTTTCACTTTTCTCTTTTTTCTAATGTCGTGCCTTAGATGTGAGTTCTATAATGTGTCTTCTCTAAAACTATTCTCTATGTGTGTTTAGGACGTGAATAAGATGAGGCGAACCACTAGAAGGGAGGAGAAAGGCATGGATAATGGGAGGATCCCTTCTTATGTTGGCCAACATCATATTATTAGCATAGAGGTAGAGAATGAGTAGGTTTCTCTTCAAGAACATCAAGTGCCTCCGGAACATCAAGAGACAAAAGTGCCCAAATGTCCCCTATGCCTCAAGCTCCCTTTGTTCAGGGGGATATGACAAATGCGGAGTTGAGGGCTTCCCAAAATAATTTGACCCAAATAAGGACGGATCAAAACCATGTCTTTTATAATAACTTTTTTCCCAAGATAATAAAGGGGGTTCACCTCAACCCAATGCTAATACTCCCGCTTCTAGAATGCGGGATTTCATGAGGATGAAACCTCCGACTTTTCTGGCTCTAAGGTTAATAAAAATCCACAAGCTTTCATAGATTTTGTGTTTAAAGTGGTCGATTCTATGGGATTGACTCCTACGGTATCAAGGAAGTGGCTCAAGTGTGGTTTGAGCAATGGAGAGGTGAGCTTTTCTTCGAAAGAGGTCCGGTTGATTGGGAGGAGTTCAAAGAGGCTTTCCTTAGAGTGGAAGAAGAAGAAGAAGATTGAATTCATTATTTTTCATCTAGGGGGAATGAGTGTGCAAAATTACTCTCTCAAATTTACTCAACTCTTTATGCATGCCCCAACAATGGTAACCAACCCTAGGGCTAGGATGAAAAAATTTGCAATCGCAGAGTCTAGCATAGTGGAAAAGGAGTGTCTACGACAATGCATTTTAATGATATGGATATTTCTAGGATCATGGTGTATGACAAACAAATTGAGGAGTCCAATATTAGGGAGATAAGGCAAGAGAGTAAGATGCCTAGGTCGGATGAGTCTAAAATCCAAAAACCTAAGAAGAGGTTCCTTAACAAAGAGTCTTCCATGTGGAACAAGGATAGGGCACGAAACCTAAATTTCCAAGGTGGTGGCCATACTTTTGAGAGGACTAGGTCTACTTCTTGTGGAAAGCAACATATCGGTAGGTGACTCACCGGTACGGATGGATTTTTTTGTGTGGTAATAAGGACAAAAAGATGAGGGACTTCCCTAATATCAAATAAAGGGGGAAGGAAGTCAAGCAAACTCCTTAAGGTGGTCTAGATCCCAATGACCCAAAGAAGAGTAACCTCTAAGGGGTGGAAGCTAGGAAGAAGTTTTAATTTTATTTTTAGTTCTTGTAAGGCTTAACTAATTATGTTTTTTGTTCTTACGTTATAAGATTAATTTATATGATTTTATATTTCATATGATCATGCCTTTTTTATAAAATTTCTCGAAGAAAGGGTCCTGAAAACATATATTGTTCCATAGTTTTATATTGATGCTCACTGTAAAAAAATTTAATTTTTAAACAATATGCCTTGTATTTGATTGAAGTTTCAATGTGTGTAAAAATGATATATATGGGAATATTAAATTTTGGAAAACATAGTTCATCCCTAAAAGGATGATGGTTGAGTTTTAAAATTGTGAAGTTAATGCAAAAGTTTCTTGTGTTGCAAAGTATAAAAATGTGTTAAATTGTGATCCTTGTTAGTTGGTGCTTTCATTATGATTGTATGCTGATCATTTTAATGTGTTACCTGTTTCTAAATGAGTCACTAATGGTCTTAAAGATTTTAGTGTAATTTGAGGACGAATGTTATTCCATGTGGGGGAGAATGTAGCACCATAAAAAAAACTAAGGTGAACTAGAGCTTCACTATTGTTTTATGAGTTAATTTTGTAATAGAATGAGTTATATCAGTGTACTCAGGCAGTCTATATGTTTTGTTAAGTTTGGATTTCAAACATCTAGGAACGTCCATGACGTTCGGAAGATATGCTTAGATAGTGCTTTCGTGTTTTGATATGTTTGAGCGAGTTTTACTTGTTCATTTTTCTTGAATTTTGTGTGAGATGTTCCTATGTACTAAACGAATATGTTAAGGGGTTTAACTTCTGAGTACGAACCCACCTAGAATTCACAAAGGGACCTAGAGAAAGTCCCAAGACAAAGACTCAAGACTACCTTGGCTGTATCCACCAACTAGGGAAAATAACTGACAGTGGTCCAACAAACAGACCGTCGAATTGAGCCATAGTTTGGACCTGCATATTAGGATACACAGGTCCCAAATGAAGACAATTATCAACCCACGAAACCCCACCAACAGACTGTTGATGGACAGACGGTCCGTTGGTTGCATCCGTCGATATTGGTCCTAGAAAAGCAACTTGATATTGCTGCCTTTGCTTTTCATATTTCATAAATTAAACCCAAGTTTTTTATTAACCAAGGATGATATTTTTATGATTTTAAAAGTATATTAGATTATTTTTAAGTCATAGACCTAGACAAAACCCCAAACATAAAATATTCAAACTCTCACTCTAAAGAAAAACTCTCTCAAGTTAACATTGGAGCTAAGACTCAAGGAAGAAGTAGGTGGGCTGGTTTTATGAGTTACGTCATTAAAATTAGTGTATTTACTTCTCATTGGGGTATCTTATCCATCCTTGAAGTCCTTTCCATTCAAGAAATCCCTTCTAATTGATTTTCAAAAAGTGTTTTCAACCCTCACTTTTTCTAGCTTCAACTTTAAATATTGGTCTTGCTTTAAAAAGTTCAAAATGATTCAAAAATGATGTTTATAATTTTAGTTAAGGATTTACATTATAAAACATCAATGGAATCATAATAAAATTTATTTTTATCAAATTGTGGCATAAGAAATGGGTTAAATGATCTTTCTTTTGTAGTCTTTGAGCTTTGCTATTATGTTGTTATTGATTTTTTGCTACTACCCGAAGATCTATGTTATGATGAATTTTTGAGTAAAATGTCATAGGTAATGGAATATTTTATTAAAGGGTAAGTTGGTTATGTTTTTTATCTTTAATTTCGAAATGCTCTTGAGTTGTATCATCCACCTTATTGTTGGCGGTGTTTACTTGAACTGTATGAATGTGAAGTGGCTTCTTTATTGTGAATGAGGCCATGAAGGCTTGTTATGTGAAGTAAGATGAAAATGATGTTATTTTATGAAGCTATTATGTGAAGTAGGCTAGAGAGTATGCCTAAATGAAGTATATGATTATGTGAAGCACGTAGAATGTGTGATGTGGGAATGAAGGTGTAAGCATGTATAGAAGTTAAATGTAAATTATATGATTCTTATGTACAGGGTTTTCACACCCACACCCGCACTTGAATAAATGGATAAAGTTATGTTAAGTCAAAAGGGGATTTTTTGGGTCAACACTCTTGTTAAGGTTAGATAAAGTGTTTAGTAGTAACCTCATTACATCCTAAGAGATTCCTAAGATATGTAGGAGTATGAATACCTTTTGTGATTTGAGATGTGGTGTACACTAGGTTTCCTTAACCTAAAGCATATAATATTTACAATCAATCGGAAGTTATTCCTAGCTACGAGAGGATATGTAGGAAGGGTGATTACTCTTTGTGAGTTGAGATGTTTTATTCCAGCGTACCTTTTGAGATGAGTACTCCTCGTTACTAGAGAATGAGATACTTAGAAACAATATCCTTTTCCCTTTATTATGCGCCTATATAGGTGTAGCTATTGGGTAAGCCATGTAAAAGGTCAGAGAATGACCTTACTCAAGGAAAGTGAGGATCCCTCGGCTGATAGGGTTTAATGTCGGTATTCCACGTCTAGAACTTATGATCTATGTCGTTTAAGCGACCCCCAATAAAATTAATTATAGTGCTTAGTCTTAAAAGAGAGTGTACTACATAGGGTAGGTAGTGATATGGGACGCTATTTATCCATTGTCCTAGGTAGGCATTCTGAAAGGGGAGTCTTGGTGAGTTTTATATGAATTGAATTAAGTATGTATTCTAGAAGAACATAAAGGGGAGTATAGGATGTGGTAGTGGACACAATCTATACATTGCATTGAGTAGACCTTCAGAAAGGGGAGTCTTGGTGCTAAGCCTTATAAAAGAGTGTACTACATAGGGTAGGTGGTTAAATGGGACGTCATCTACTCATTGCACGAAGTAGAATTTCTAAAAGGGAAGTCTTGGTGTCTTAATTGAGTTTTCTTCTAATGTCTTCTTGTTGAATGGTTACTTGTTCTCCCTAGTTGAGTAAGCCTATAACGTGAAGTCTTAAGGATCTCCTTTGTGTGCATTGATGGAGGTGTATGGGCGTTTCTATCATGTCTTACATTGGAGAGTCTTAGGATAGCTTTGGTTTGGGAAACTCCTACCAAAATGAGATCACTTCTTCTTTGCAACACCTTTGGAGTTCACTATTTTGGAGTCATTTTGGTTCACCATAATGATAAAATTGTTTACTGTAAATTATGGGTTTTTCATTGTACAGTGACTCTTTTTGCTAAAATTATTGAAATCCTTCTATAAATGTTAAATGATATTTATTATGTTTTTTTGCTTATAAATTCATGAATATTTACTTATTTGTCATGAAAGTCTATTTTAACAAAAATTTCCGGTTTTGCATGTTAACAATATGATACTTAGTACATTATTTGTATTAATCTCATACTTTTCTATAATTTATATGCATAGCTCTGTAAGTAAGATGAACTCTACAAAGCGAAAGCTTGGGAAATCTTCTCTCTCTGGATTTGGCATGTCCTCATACATTCGAGGACATAGTCTACACATTTCTTAGTTTTGTTATTAAGACTTATTATATATTTCTTTCAATGTAAAGTTTATTCTAAGATTACGTTGAGTTAGTTATGAAAAGACCGCCCATACAAGCCCTTCACACACACCTAAGAGATCTTTTCTTGATAAGATAATTTTAATTACACAACATAACACATATAATATGACATTCTCCTCCCAACGGTTATCAAAAGACACACTTAAGTAATTAAAAAAGAGAGCACCCATACACCGTCTTCAAGATTACCTAAATAATCCTTAAGACTACCTATGTTTATATCATGTCTACTTATTCAAATTGCATGCCTATCTCGAGTAAATAATAAGACTTCCCTAGGTAATATATTAAGTGACCATTCATATGCCCCCTTATGGCTTATCAAAGCAACTCTTAAACTACTATAGATAAGTACATATTCATGAACATACTTCTAACTTAAGTCATTATCTTAATTAATTCATTAAAGAGACATTAATCATATTAGGACATTCAAGTACTGATTTTCGATAAGACCTAATGACTCATTCACTAAAATCTTTGAAGCCTCATCGTGCGATTTCTAGATAGTATATCATACCACCACCTAAACATCATAGAACTACTCAAATACTTGTAGATATTCCATATGATGAGAATAGTATATAAATGACATAGACCATACTTGCTATAAAAGGAATCAGGAGTCATGAACCTACTCTGTTGGAGGTTTGTTGTACGGGACAATGGTAGAAGTAGGACAGATCCCATGTAGGCACAGTTAAAAATATGAAGAGTTTCTTTGTATTCTAGCCTCATCCTTAACTAGGAATATTCCCCAAACTGTATTGTCTCGGTTCTAGATTTATTTCCCATAAATTAATTAAATAAAGGAGTGCATAAAGAGGTTCCATATCGACTTCACCCCCAAATCATAACACTTTACAAATGAGATTACCCAGGGTTTCCTTATTATGGTGAGAAAGATAGCTCAATGATTTTCCTAAGAAATATTTTATGTTGTTCCAGCCACAAAATCCTAAGTCCACCATTCACAAAAGAAGGATACTATTATGACTTTGAACTTCCACGATATCATAACCTTACATCTAAGATGAAGGCTCCACACAAATGACCTTCTTAGAAATGTTCAAGGTCACATGTAAATCACAGATACAAGACAAAGAGGCTTTAGTATACTAATAAAGAATTCATATTCACATTATAGATGTATCAAGTAAGTAACACGAGTCTACAAAGACAAGACAACCACATACTTCACATATAACATATCATTCTCGAAGTACATAGGCACAACCAACATCATCTGTAGGTCACCCTATTCACTACTATAATATCATATATATAACAGTTATAATACTCACATATCCTAGTAGGAAAATTCACGCATCAATTCTTAGACTACACACAAAAGGACATAGTCATAGTCTAACATGATAACCTAAGTAGTCTAACATGATAACACAAAAGGACATCACTCACAATTAGGTCGATATGATCATAATTCAGATAAATCAACCACACAAACAATCATTATATATAAAATAATGACGAAAAGGATATGATCATCATAATTCAAAATGTAACACTGACGAGGCCATATATCTCACAAGTTAATCACATAGCACCGCCCCCATAAGTGGAGCACACTAATAACAACATAATTCAAGATGTATAATAAATAATATAAAGAAAACTAGAGCAGCATACCACTAATCCACTCTCACCACTTAAATCGATAGCTAAATTATCCAACACAATACTGAAAGGCCCTTACCTATGGCCATGATCACGAATTAAATTCAATACCTACAATAGACAACAAGTCAAAGATAATTGAAACATAGATTAATTAATTTAGAGAATTATACTAACAATTCTAACATGATCCTATCATAATTAAATATCCCTAATAAAACTTCATAAAAGTTCAATAGAATTAAGACATAATAAAGTCACCTATAGAGTAGTAAAGAACTAGGGTTCATTAATTACAGTGTTTCATAGATAAATCAAGTTAAAAATATCAAACTAAAATCAATTCAATCATTCGATAATAATTCAAAACATTTTATGCAAGAACACATGGATAAATATAAAAATTGGCCAAGTTCATCTTCGAAAAACTTCTGAAATCACATTAAAATTTGGCTTCTTGAAGAAAAGATTTTCAAGGATGATGAACCATATTATTTATGCTAGACCACGAATTTAATGAAGTTTTGATAATTAATCACCAACTAATCTTCAATCCAAACTCTATCTTGAGTTTTTACTCCAATCAAGTTCTAGAGAATTCATAGAGAATTTGAGTTCTGATTTACAATAATGAATTAATCTAGGTGTTAAGGTGTCACATCCAGGGAGAACCCCCCCAGACGTAACCGGCTTCGTCTTCCTCTTTGAGGACTAAGACTAGCCTCTTAGTTTACATTATTACATTTATAGGTTAAAAATGCAGAACTTCTTTAAAAAATTCATTACTTATACATTGAGGTTAACATGTTCTTCTACAAACATAATAGATATATATCGAGTAACACATATATCCTACGTATAGGAATATTACTTATTCTTCTACTTTTATTGCACATACATATATAAAATATCACATAGTCTCAAATGGATGTCTAATCTCATAATCATCTAAACAAGAGTATACAAAATTCGGCCTAGCCCATATATCAATACAATAAGGATTCATATAGGCTATACTATGTTTAATATACAAATTAATAGAAAAGAGCATAAGATTCTTACAATGTAACGACCTGTTTAATCGTTTTGAGTAGCAGATTTTATTTCTGGAAAAACAGGCTGAGACGACGGAACCCACGACGGAATGTCATGGGCGCGATGGACTGTTGAGGGTGTCTCGTCACAAAACACTTAGAAATTTCTGAAATTTGGGTGCTGAAATCGACTCTCTGAACTCTGTGACGGACCTGCAGGACGGACCGTCACAGGCACGACGAAACGTCGTGATCCACCATTTCAAAACACATCAACTCTTGAGAATTTGGTACAGGGAACGATTCTCTTAACGTCGTGACGGAAGTGCAGGACGAACCGTCGTAGGTACGACGGGCTGTCACAGACTCCTTAAGGAAATTGAGTCTTTGACGAACCTGCATGACGGACCGTCGCAGGCGCGACGGGCCGTCACAGGTTGCGTAATCCCAGTCGGAGTTGGATTTCTTGGTATGTTTTAAAGGGGCGTTTTGGACTATTTCTTGCTATAATTATATATTTCGTGGGTATATATTAATAACTCAATTACTTGGGGGTTAAAAGAGGTAACCTTAAGTTAATTAGTGGGTTATTATTGCCATCTTTTATTCTTAATTATATACTAATTAGGGTAAAATAAAGAGGGTTTGAATAAAGAAAATAGAAAGAACAAGAGAAAGAGAGAGAAAGTTGAACGAGGAAGAGAGAACGAAGAACAAAGCTTGGGGAAATTGCTTGCTTGATCACTAATCTTCGGTGGATGTAGGTTATGGTTTCTCTTACGATATTCGTAGTAAACTCTTAATAGCGAATGATATGTATTGATAATATTGTAAACCCCGCTATGTGCTTAATTGTATGCTTGCATGAATGTAATTATATAATTGTGATTATATAAGCATGATGAAGTTATTGAATCCCAAATCTTGAAAAATCCAAATCTCTTTGTTAATAATGAGGTCATGGTATAAAAGAAGGCGTGATGAACTAAAATAATGGGATTGAAGATGCCTTGGTAAGAAAGAAGGCTTGATGAATTGATAGAAGGAGAATTAGTGGATCGGGTGTCACGAACCGACACATAGTATTAGGGGATCGGGTGTCACGAACCGACACGTAGTATTAGGGGATCGGGTGTCACGAACCGACACGTAGAATTAGGGGATCGGGTGTCACGAACCGACACGTAGAATTAGGGGATCGGGTGTCACGAATCGACACGTAGTATTAGGGAATCGGGTGTCACGAACTGACACGTAGATTTAGGGGATCGGGTGTCACAAACCGACACGTAGATTTAGGGGATCGGAGTGTCACGTACCGACACAAGAGGATTAATGAATATTGAAGGAGCGGAGTGTCACGTACCGACACAAGTGAAATAAAGATAATGAATCTTGAAAGATGTTAATATACTCAATCTAATGAACATGATTCCCAAATGAGTATGGTATTGAGGCTTGAGTCCTCATGTGTGAACTTGACGGTAATTGTTAATGATATAGTACTTGTCATTGCTACATGTTGAGTATCATAGTTGATTTTATGATATTACTTGGTATATATTGATTTCTATTTTGAGTTGGCCGACTATATCTACTCAGTACCCGTGTTTTGTACTGACCCCTACTTTAATGTTTTCTTCTTGTTTAATTGTGGAGTGCAGCAAACGTGTCGTCATCTTCGACTCAACAGTAACTCTAGCCAGTCTTCACTACATCGGATCTTCAGGGTGAGTTAATGCTTCTAGCTTGGACTGGATCTTCTTTCTCATGTCTTGATGCCTTGAAGTTCCGGCATGGACTAACTTTTACTTGTTTTAGTTTTTAGAATACTCTTAGTTTAGTAATTTGATCATAGATGTTCTTGTGATGATGACTTTCACATTTTGGTGATAATAATAGTTATTGATTTTATTAATGAGTTTAAGTCTTCCACATTACTTTTGTTGATATTATATTGAAATGTTAAGGTTTAGATTTGGTTGGTTCGCTCACACAGGAGGGTAAGTGTGGCTGCCAGTCGCGGTCCGATTTGGGTCGTGACAAACTTGGTATCAGAGCATTAGGTTCGTTGGTCTCATCACACAAGAAGGAGTCTAGTAGAGTCTTAAGGAACGGTAGGGGGCCGCCTTTACTTTTCTTTGAAAGGCTATAAGACTTTAGGAAAATTCCATTGTTTCTTTCTTTCTTTCTTTCGTGCTATTACTTGGGTCCAATTGGTATCTAGGTGATACAAATTGGTATCTGACCATGTTCACTCTATTTTGCACATGGTTAGAACTAGAGCAACAACCACGCCAACACCAGCACCGGCGGAACAGGGTGCGTCTGAGCCAGCCACTGGGCTGTGGCACGAGGAAGAGCAACGGGAAGAGGCCATGGTAGAGGTCGTGGGAGGACGTCCTCTAGAGGAAGAGGACGAGCACCTAGCCCATCGGATTCTAGGGCGGTGACTCCTCCACCGACTTAAGAAGTAATAAGAGAAGGGGAGGATGGGGAAAATGAACAAGTGCAAAATGAGGGATTGCCACCCCAACCTACCCCAGAGATGATAAATCAGGTGCTTGCTTACTTAGTGGGTTATCTGATCAAGGTCAAACGCCTCCAGTGTTTTCTACACCAGCACCTCAGTCTCCAGAGGTACACCATGCAGCCACTATGGCTCCTCGTATGGATTCCTCATTGGACATAGGCACGTTTCCACGTTCGACTACTAGGCCTATAATGACAAATGATCAGCATGAACTTTTCAGAAAGTTCTTGAAATTGAAACCTCCAGTCTTCAAGGGTGCTGAATCGGAGGATGCTTAGGATTTTTTGGTTGACTGTCATGAGCTACTACACAAGATGGGTATAGTAGAACGGTTTGGTGTTGAGTTCGTGAGTTATCAGTTTCAAGGGAATGCCAAAATGTGGTGGCGTTCACATGTTGAGTGTCAACCAGTAGAGGCACCACCTATGACTTGGGCCTCATTCTCTAGCTTGTTTATGGAAAATTATATCCCCCGGACTTTGAGGGATAGGAAAAGGGATGAGTTCTTGAGCCTAGAGCAAGGTAGGATGTCGGTCAATGCATATGAGGCTATGTTTCGTGCACTATCCAGATATGCCACCCAACTATGTTTCAGTCCACAAGAGCGGATTCGCCGTTTTGTGAAGGGGTTGAGATCAGAGTTGCAGATTTCAGCCTTACAGGTAGCAGCTACAGCGAAATCTTTTCAAGAAGTGGTAGACTTCCTGATAGAGGTAGAGGGAGTGAAGCCAGTTTACTTCACCATGGCAACTACATCAAAAAGGTTTCGAAAGAGAGGTGAGTTTAATGGTTCTTACTCGAGAGGACAGGGTTCCGGAGGTTACTAAGTTCGACCCATTCAGTCTTCACTAAAGACTGTAGTTGGGGGTCCACCTCAGACCGGTCAACACTTCTCGGAGAGACCTATGCTTGACTCTAGAGAGTGTTATGGATGTGGGGAGACTGGACATATTAGGAGGAATTGTCCCAAACAAAGTTATAGACCCCCAATAGCTAGAGGTAGAGGTGGTTATGGAAGAGGTCGTCATTCTGGAGGACGCGGTGGTCGAGGTAATGGTTGTCACCAAAACGGACGGGGTGATGGGCAAACTGGAGCCACTACATCACAACATGGTAGGGGCAACGAACAAACAAACGAAAGGGCCCATTGTTATGCTTTCCCTGGAAGATTGGAGGCGGAGACATCTGATGTTGTCATCACAGGTAATCTTCTGGTTTGTGATTGCATGGCTTTTGTATTGTTTTACCCTGGCTCTATATTTTCATATGTATCTTCCGCATTTGCTAATGGTCTTGATTTACACTGTGAATTGCTTGATATGCCTATTCGTGTTTCTACTCCAGTGGGTGAGTCTGTGGTAGGCGAGAAGGTATATAGGTCTTGTTTGGTGAACTTTATGGGGAGCAACACTTATGTAGATTTGGTTATCTTAGAAATGGGTGATTTTGATGTAATTCTGGGTATGACTTGGCTTTCTCCGCAATTTGCGATCTTGGATTGTAATGCTAAAACGGTGACGTTAGCCAAGCCTGGGACAGATCCGTTAGTGTGGGAGGGTGACTACACTTCTAAACCGGTGCGTATCATCTCTTTTCTTTGTGCTACGAAAATGGTTAGTAAAGGGTGTTTAGCTCTCTTGGCACATCTCAAGGATGACACTACCCAAGTACCTTTGATTGAGTCGGTTTCGGTGGTTCGTGAGTTTCTGGATGTGTTTCCTGCAGATCTTCCTGGTATGCCACCAGATAGGGATATTGACTTCTGTATTGATCTTGAACCGGGTACTCGTCCCATTTCTATACCCCCTTATAGAATGGCTCCCGCGGAGTTCAGAGAGTTAAAAGCCCAACTTCAAGAGTTGTTGAACAAAGGCTTCATTAGACCAAGTGCATCTCCTTGGGGTGCTCCGGTTTTGTTTGTGAAGAAGACGGATGGGAGTTTCCGAATGTGCATAGACAACAGACAACTAAACAAGGTAACCATAAAGAACAAGTATCCTCTTCCTCGCATTGATGACTTATTCGATCAGTTACAAGGTGCTTGTGTCTTCTCTAAGATTGACTTAGGATCCAGTTATCATCAATTGAAAATACGGGCAACGGATGTGCCAAAGACTGCTTTTAGAACTAGGTATGGGCATTACGAATTTGTAGTGATGTCTTTTGGCCTTACGAATGCCCCTACTGCGTTCATGAGCTTGATGAACGGGATTTTTAAGCCATATATGGATCTCTTTGTGATTGTATTCATTGATGACATATTGGTATACTCAAAGAGCAAGAAGGAACATGAAGAGCATTTGAGAATGGTATTGGAAATGTTTAGGGAGAAAAAGCTTTATGCCAAGTTCTCTAAGTGTGAGTTTTTGCTAGATGCAGTTTCCTTCTTGGGGCACGTGGTTTCTAAGGATGGAGTGATGGTGGATCCTTCTAAGATTGAGACAGTGAAGAATTAAGTAAGACCTACTAATGTGTCAGAAATAAGGAGCTTTGTTGGTTTAGCTAGCTATTACCGCCGATTTGTCAAGGGATTCTCTTCCATTGCTTCCCAACTGACGAACTTGACTAAGCAAAATGTCCCATTTGTATGGTCGGATGAGTGTGAGGAAAGCTTTCAGAAGCTCAAGACTCTGTTGACTACTGCACCAATTCTCACCTTGCCAGTGGAAGGTAAGAATTTCATTGTCTATTGTGATGCATCCTATTCAGGTTTGGGTGCAGTGCTAATCCAAGAGAAGAATGTGATTGCTTATGCTTCAAGACAATTAAAAGTGCATGAACGTAACTATCCAACTCATGATTTGGAATTGGCCGCGGTAGTGTTTGCATTAAAGCAATGGAGACACTATTTATATGGGGTTAAGTGTGAGGTCTATACGGATCATCGTAGCCTACAGTATGTCTTTACTCAGAAAGATTTCAACTTGAGACAGAGGAGATGGATGGAACTTCTGAAGGACTACGGCATCACTATTTTGTATCATCCGGGGAAGGCGAATGTTGTAGCGGATGCTTTAAGTAGAATGGCGGGAAGCATGGGAAGTCTAGCTCACTTGCAAGCTTCTAGACGCCCATTGGCTAGAGAAGTTCAGACTCTAGCTAACGACTTAATGAGGTTAGAAGTAAATGAGAAGGGAGGATTGTTGGCTTGTGTGGAGGCGAGATCCTCTTTTCTTGACCAGATTAAGGGAAAGCAGTTTGATGATGAGAAACTAAGCCGAATTCGGGATATGGTGTTACGAGGAGAGGCTAAGGAAGCACAAATCGAGGAGGAAGGTGTTTTGAGAATCAAGGGAAGGGTATGTGTACCCCGCGTTGATGATTTGATCAACACTATTCTGACAGAGGCTCATAGTTCAAGGTATTCTATACATCCTGGTGCAACCAAGATGTATCGTGACCTAAAGCAATACTTTTGGTGGAGTAGAATGAAGCATGATATTGTGGATTTTATATCCTAATGTCCAAACTGTCAACAAGTAAAGTATGAACACCAAAGGCCCGGAGGAACACTTCAGAGAATGCCCATTCCGGAATGGAAATGGGAGAGAATTGCAATGGATTTCGTAGTTGGTCTTCCAAAGACAATGGGTAAGTATGAATCTATTTGGGTGATTGTTGACAGGTTAACTAAGTCTGCTCATTTTATTGCGATTAAGGTGACTTACAATGCAGAGAAGTTAGCCAAAATCTATGTCTCAAAAATTGTTCGGTTGCATGGGGTTCCACTCTCCATCATATCAGATAGAGGTACGCAGTTTACTTCTATGTTTTGGAAAACATTGCATGCGGAATTGGGTACTAGGTTGGACCTTAGTACTGCGTTCCATCCTCAGACCGATGGTCAGTCTGAGCGAACGATTCAAGTGTTGCAGGATATGCTTCGTGCATGTGTGATAGAATTTGGAGGACATTGGGATAACTTCTTACCCTTAGCAGAGTTTTCATACAATAATAGCTATCACTCAAGCATTGATATGGCTCCATTTGAAGCATTGTATGTTAGAAGATGTAGGTCCCCCATTGGTTGGTTTGATGCATTCGAGGTTAGACCTTGGGGTACTGACCTTCTGAGGGAATCGTTAGATAAAGTAAAATCTATTCAAGAAAAGCTTCTAGCGGCGCAAAGTAGGAAAAAAGAATATGCAGATCGGAAGGTTAGAGACTTAGAGTTCATGGAGGGTGAACAAGTCTTGTTGAAAGTTTCGCCAATGAAAGGGGTGAGGCGGTTTGGTAAAAGGGGTAAATTAAGCCCAAGGTATATCGGTCCCTTTGAAGTACATAAGCGAGTAGGGGAGGTGTCTTATGAGTTAGCCTTGCCTCCAGGGCTGTCCGGAGTACATCCGGTGTTTCATGTGTCCATGTTGAAAAGATACCATGGGGATGGAAACTACATCATTCGTTGGGATTCAGTTTTGCTTGATGAGAATCTGACTTACGAGGAGGATCCTGTTGCCATTCTAGATAGAGAAATTCGCAAGTTGAGGTCAAGGGATATTGCATCCATCAAGGTGCAATGGAGGAATCGACCGGTTGAAGAAGCCACTTGGGAGAAGGAGGTAGATATGCGAGAAACATACCCACACCTGTTTACAGATTCAGGTACTCTTTTTCGCCCTTGTTTTCCTTCTTGTGATCATTCGGGGACGAACGATGGGTAAATTGGTATTTATTGTAACGACCTGTTTAGTCGTTTTAGGCAGCAAATTTTATTTCTTGAAAAACAGGCTGAGACGACGGAACCCACGACGGAACGTCATGGGCGCGACGGACTGTTGAGGGTGTCTCGTCCCAAAACACTTAGAAATTTCTGAAATTTGGGTGCTGAAATCGACTCTCTGAACTCTGTGACGGACTTGCAGGACGGACCATCACAGGCACGACGAACCATCGTGATCCACCGTTTCAAAACACTTCAACTCTTGAGAATTGGGTACAGGGAACGATTCTTTGAACGTCGTGACGGAAGTGCACGACGAACCGTCGTAGGTATGACGGGCCGTCACATACTCATTAAGGAAATTTAGTCTCTGACGAACCTGCATGACGGACCGTCGCAGGCGCGACGGGCCGTCACAGGTTGCATAATCCCAGTCGGAGTCGGATTTCTGGTTAAGTTTTAAAGTGGCGTTTTGGACTATTTCTTGCTATAATTATATATTTCGTGGGTTTATATTAATAACTCAATTACTTGGGGGTTAAAAGAGGTAACCTTAAGTTAATTAGTGGGTTATTATTGCCATCTTTTATTCTTAATTATATACTAATTAGGGTAAAAGAAAGAGGGTTTGAATAAAGAAAATAGAAAGAACAAGACAAAGAGAGAGAAAGTAGAACGAGGAAGAGAGAAAACGAAGAACAAAGCTTGGGGAAATTGCTTTCTTGATCACTAATCTTCGGTGGAGGTAGGTTATGGTTTCTCTTACGATATTCGTAGTAAACTCTTAATAGCGAATGATATATATTGATAATATTGTAAACCCCGCTATGTGCTTAATTGTATGCTTGCATGAATATGATTATATAAGCATGATGAAGTTATTGAATCCCAAATCTTGCAAAATCCTAATCTCTTTGTTAATAATGAGGCCTTGGTATAAAAGAAGGCTTGATGAATTGATAGAAGGAGAATTAGTGGATCGGGTGTCACGAATCGACAAGTATATTAGGGGATCGGGTGTCACGAACTGACACGTAGTATTAGGGGATTGGGTGTCACGAACAGACACGTAGAATTAGGGGATTGGGTGTCACGAACCGACACGTAGAATTAGGGGATCGGGTGTCACGAACCGACGCGTAGTATTAGGGGATCGGGTGTCACGAACCGACACGTAGATTTAGGGGATTGGAGTGTCACGTACCGACACAAGAGAAATAAAGATAATGAATCTTGAAAGATGTTAATATACTCAATCTAATAAACATGATTCCCAAATGAGTATGGTATTGAGGCTTGAGTCCTCATGTGTTAACTTGACGGTAATTGTTAATGATATAGTACTCGTTGTTGCTACATGTTGAGTATCATAGTTGATTTTATGATATTACTTGGTATATATTGATTTCTATTTTGAGTTGGCCGATAATATCTACTCAGTACCCGTGTTTTGTACTGACCCCTACTTTTATGTTTTCTTCTTTTTTTAACTGTGGAGTGCAGTAAACGTGCCGTCATCTTCGACTCAACAGTAACTCTAGCCAGTCTTCACTACATCGGATCTTCAGGGTGAGCTAATGCTTCTAGCTTGGACTGGATCTTCTTCCTAATGTCTTGATGCCTTGAAGTTCCGGCATGGACAAACTTTTACTTGTTTTAGTTTTTGGAATACTCTTAGTTTAGTAATTTGATCATAGATGTTCTTGTGATGATTACTTCTAGATTTTGGGGATAATAATAGTTATTGATTTTATTAATGAGTTTAAGTCTTCCGCATTACTTTTGTTGATATTATATTGAAATGTTAAGGTTTAGATTTGGTTGGTTCGCTCACACAGGAGGGTAAGTGTGGGTGTCTGTCGCGGTCCAATTTGGGTCGTGACATAAAACTAGAACAACTCAATATGCTTGATATGGGCACTGCCGTCAGAAAGTATGAATCTACCCAACTTGGATGATTGACAATTCCATGTATTCTTCAAAATTGTATGAAAGACCTTCACCAAGTGGAACCTAAAATCTTGGGGTAAAGGAAAAAATGGAATTAGTACACCACTTGAACAAAGTATGAAACCATATTTTCACACATCATAAAATCATACTAGGAAAACAGACATTTCATAAAGATATGTTTTTAGTTTGAAAACCTTTAGGCAAATTGCATAAAAATATACCAATCAATAAGAAATATACATTATGTCCAAAGCATGTACACCAGAATACTAACAATAATATTTATAGTCATGTCAACATGCATACCATACAATTGGATACATAGTCAAGCAATTCTATCTTCTCGTACTTACATAAACAAGCATGAATAAGAGTACATTTTACATCACCAAATAAAGAAAATTACCCATGAACCCTAATTAAGTCAAAAGGTGCAATGACCAAACAAAGCCCCATATGTTTACTAAATCATGTAACCCAGCAAGAATCATCACCAACATCCAATTTCTCATAGTTTATCATTGAGAGTACATGTCATCATTCTTTAACAATGTAAACCAACACATATTAATAAGTGAAACCTATAAACATATAGTATCAAGAATGTGCAATTTCATCATACCCATATTATGTACTATTATAAGCATATACATACGTAAAAAATATACTCCTAAGGTTCCTCTAAAGGAAAACTAGTACAAGTCATAGGTAAAGTCCCATACCCCTACATAGTAAGCCAATTTCATAAGTCACCCTAGTTCGTTTGTACTTCATTAGTTTATTTTAGATTAGGGAACACTTTCCTTAATAGATATAGACCACAAGAGTTAAGTGTGGAAGACGGTGTTGTAAAACCATACACCAATGGAAGGTGGTATACCGGCAAAAGTAAAACCAAACATAAACTTAACATTCTAGGTTGATCCAATAGCTAGTCATCATATTGGGGCAAAATATTTCATGAACTTAGAGACAGGTACAACCTCTCAACATGCCACTTGGAAATTTGAGCCTCCTCTAATATGAATCCAAAAGACGAGTAACCCTCATATGATAATCACCACCTCATGTGAAACTATAGGGCGAATCATCCTCTATTGAAAGTGTTCACCTCCTATTGTCATGTTCACTTGATGCTAAGATAAGTCCATCTTTTAAATGTCTTTAATTTATTCATTAATCATAAAATTAGGTTGGTCATAGGGTATCTCCCTTGTATAATTATCATCATCATTTAACAATAAGAATTGCATGAGTACAATATTTTCATAAAATTTCATACATGTGAGGTTAACACATTTACATAGCAACATCATTTTAAGGCATATTGGTGAATCATCACCGTCCTTATTACATTTACATATTAGGTAACACCTCACCATGCATAGTCAATACATTTGAATTCAACATCATACAAACCCTATCAATCCTAATATAAGGCATACTCCAATAAAACATCATGACTTAGTCACATTTAACCATAATTGAAGTAAATAATAGGGATCACAAGAGTTACCAAATCTCCTTCATAATTCATTATCAAGGTGTTACCGTTAACCGTAAACTCAACCCAATTAGGATGTAGTATATTCATTTAACAATAAAAAACATGATAACAACTCTAATTGAATCACTCTATTACAATCCAACACTACATAGTTTAAGGCACGAGACATAGGTCAAAATCATAATCTATATTAATAGATCAAGAATTAGAAGTATAGGACTCAAATTTATCTTAATATATTCATAATTTATACAATAATATCATCTAGTAGTAATTCATCCAATAACCAATTTAATTGAACCAACATTATACAATTCATTTCAAGATCATAACCTAGGGTTAAAGGGAATAGGCCATATTCTACACACTACATCAATTAATAAAGAAAAATTAACTGAAAATACATATTAATCTATTCAGAATATCTAAAATAAACCATAAACACATCAATTTAAAAGATCAATTTCGAGATTGGAAAGGACCCAAATAAAAACTCAACCTTTGAAATTTTATGGGACCATTTGAGGTAAAAGCTCTCAAAGGTGAAAGGAATCTCATACCTTACTAATTAATGAAGATTAATGGAAAACTTGACACATTTTACCCCTTTAACCCACCTCTAGTTTTGTTTTCAATGGGGTTTCTTTTCGAGAGAAAAGGAAGAGGGTTTTGGGTTTGGGAATTCTGAAAGCATAGGTGAGTCTAATTAGGTTAGGGGTTTATATAGGTGGTTAACTAAATTGATTCGAACATCCATAACCACTAATTAGCCTTCCAACTAAGACAACTAATTATTGACTTAAATGAAAATGTGCAGTAATACCAGTCCTTATATACGATACCATGATCGATGGATCGTGTATTGATCGACGGTCAATGTTCACCATTGTGTTGCATATCTCTTGATTACTTTAGATACTGTAGAAAATGACCATTTTTACAAATTGAATAAGTGTCCATCAACGCCTCATCGACAGGACCACGCCTCGTCAGTGACCTCCATCTGTCAACACTGGCTCTTGAAAGATTTTGCCACCTTTTGCAAACGTCCTCCAAAAGGGCCCTTGGTTGGTCCTTGGGGAGTCTTGACAAGATGTTTTCACTATAAACTAACTCTAATATGTATTAGACACCCTTCCACAAATTTTCATCATTTTCTTACTCATAAAAACTAGTCAAATAGGCTAAGGCACGCTAGTACCTCATTGAACTAGTGTTCCGACATCATGGATGTTCCTTGACGTTTTGGTTTCAAGAATTCCTAATTGACCTATATTCATTAAAATTGAACTTAAAACAGTTTCTAAACGTTTTCACATTCAGATTTCGCCCTAGAAAATGTCTTGGATTTTAGAAGTGTTACAATATACCGTCCTTAAACACTCTTCCTCGAATGACACTTAAATCATAGAGAGGAAAGAATTAACTCAAGAAAAGTTGCCCAACAAACATCAATACATTATAATATAATTTCAAACATCAATATATTGTTTACAAAAGGCAGTACAAAAGCGTCAATTACCAAACATACGGCTCACAATTAAATAATGAGGAATATCCTTTTCATAAAAAGAAGAGCTCAACATACCTTACATAAGTCAATTATGCCAATGTTCAACTTCCCAACATGGTACATATCTTTTCATAAAGACTCACCATATAAAAATGCACAACATAACTCAAAAAAAGAAAAAATGCAACATTTCCAAGTTCTGAACACATTCACTATAACTTACTCGAATGACATCAAAATGCACATTATTCCAAATCATCACGAAAAATCAAGAAACTTAAATTTTTAGTCATTCCTTTCACTATAGGAAAGAACAACGAACATTAGTTATGAAATAGATGAGGGTAACGTGACTTCATGTCGGCCTCGGCCTCCCATTTGGCACCATTAATTAGGTTATTCTTTGATAACACCATTACAAAATCAACCTCTTGGTTCCTTAACATATTTACTTACCTATAAATGATTTTAACCGGAACCTCATCATAGGAGAGTTTATCTTCACACAATGACCCTCAATAGAAAGAATACACTCGGGATCATAAAACACTTCTTGAGCATGGAAAGATGGAAAACTGGATGAACCGAAGCGAATTCTGTTTGCAACCTTAACTCATAGGTTACCTTACCAATATTTTTAAAGATTTCATATGGACCCACATAATGAGGACTCAACTTTACTTCATTGATAAATCTTATCACCCCATTTGCAGGCGAAATTTTGAAATACACTTTACCACCTTCTCCAAACTCTAATTCGTTTCTCCTATGATCACCATAAGACTTTTACCGACAATAGGTTATTCTTAATCGGTTCCTGATAATATGAACCTTCTCCGAAGCCTTATAAGTCAAATTGGGACCCAAAAGTTAAAACTCAACCACTTCAAACCATCCATTGGAGATCTACATCTCCTACCATATAAGGCTTCATAAGAAGCCATAAATATACCAAAATCATTGCTATTATTGTAAGCAAAATCCACAAAAGGCAAATGCTATCCCAATTTCCCTTAAAATCAATGACATAAGATTAATCATATCCTCAAGGGTTTGAATAGTACACACCGCTTGACCATCCTTTTGGCGATGAAAAGTGGTGCTTAGCTTCACCTTGGTACCCACCCCAATCTGTTATGATTGATAATGGAATACAATGGCTACACAGAATCTCATCTATGAAGATCCTTGTGTAATTCTCCACCGAATAGGTAGACTTGATTGGAATAAAATTAGCGAATTTGGTCAACCTATTCACAACCACCCATATAAAGTCAGATTTCTTTTGTGTTAGAGGAAAACGATATAAAAATTCTATATTTATGTCTTCCCACTTCAAAGTAGGAACTTTTATTCCTTGTAGTAAACCACCGGGCATTTGGGTTCAGCTTTGCCTTATTGGCAATTTTGACACTTTGCAACATATTCCGCTATTCCCTTTTTAAAACCTTCCAACCAAAACACTTCCTTAAGGTCATGGTATATCTTTGTCTAACCTATATGAATGGAGTAATGGGACGCATGAGCTTCCTCAAGGATCTGGTCCATCAAACCATCTATATTTTGAAAACACAACCTTCCTTGCTACCTCAAAGACACCATCTCCCCCCTAAGGTGAATAAATCATAAAACTTACCAAGAACAGATTCCTTAAACTCCATCAATACTTAATCAAGGTATTGTTTGGATTTCACCTCAACAACGAAATATGACTCAGAGTTATAATGGACCATAAACCTAGCATTTGAAAAGTCTTCAAGCCTCACGCCTAATCTAACAAACCTAAGAATATCATTAACTAGGTCTTTCTTTGGTTCCGCTACATGAAACACACTACCCATGGTCATATGAATTAGAGTATCCACAACCACGTTGGGCTTTCTAGGGTTAAAAAGAAAACTCATTTTGTAATCTTTAAAAAATTCCATCTACCTTCCTTATAAGAGATTGAACTCCTTTTGAGCAAACACATATTGGAGACTCTTATGGTCGGTATACACATCAACATGGACAAAATATAAGTAATGTCTACATATTTTAAAGGAAAATACCACGGCCATTAACTCAAGATCATGAGTTTGATAGCTACAATTATGCACCTTAAGTTTTCTAGAAGCATAGGATACCACTTTCCCATGTTGCATAAGCACACACCCTAAACCTATTACGGATGAAACACAATATACAACGTAGACCTTTGTACCCTCCAGTAAAGTCGACATCAGAGTGGATTTAAGTCTATACTTCAATATTTGGAAGCTTCTCTCATGTTCCTCCAACTACTTATATTTCTTACTCTTTTAGGTCAAACTATTCAAGTGAGATGCAATGAACGCAAAACGATCCACTAAATTTCGATAATAACCCTCTAGACCCAAGAAATTCCTAATGTTTATTTCTCCTTGGAGTTTATCAAAAAAGTCGCCAATCTGAGGGAGACGATACTTATTGATAATAGTTACTATATTGAGTTGGCAATAATAAGTGCACATACCAAGGGAATCATCATTCTTCATCACAAATAAAACCTTGGAAACCCATGGAGAAATACTAGGTCCAATGAATCCTTTGTCTAGTAAATCTTTGAGTTGGGCCTTTAACTCTTTCAATTCGGCCAAAACCATCTGATAAGGAGGAATTGAATGGGATTTGTATCCAATAACAAGTAGATACAAAAATAAATTTCTCATTGGAGAGAAATACCGTAAAGATCATTGGGACACACCTTCTAAAATTACCACACTACAGGGACCGACTCTATAGGAGGAATTTTAGAGTCTATATCATTGACTCTCACTATATTGTATAAAAACCTCTTAGAGATCATTTTACTAGATTTCAAACAAGAGATGGTACTACCACTAAGAATAGAATTTTCCCCCTTTAACTATAAAATGGGCTCATTTAGAAATTAACCTTCACCACCCATGTTGCACAATCTTTAGAACCAAAATACGCATGCAACCAATCCATACCCAATATGCCATCAAAATCAAGCATATCAAGTTCTACTAGTTCAACATAGGTAAGTCTATTAGGCAACATTACAGAAAAATTTCTTTATATCCTCTATGAAACCACCAACTGACCCCTTAGGGTAGTCACTATTAAAGATTCATTTATAATATCTAGTAAAATCTACAACTTGTTAGGTATCAAGGGATTAACAAAAGACAATGTAGTGCCCGGATCAACTAAATAATATACATAATTGGAATAGACTTTCAACATACCGGTCACCATGTTGGGAAAAGTCTCTTTCTCACCCTTAGAGCGGAGACCATAAAAAAGATACATCATTGGATGATCACAATTTGAACCACTTGATTTATCTTGCCCACTACTCTTTTCTTGACCCTTCACATTAGGACAATACCTTACCTTGTTACCACTCGTTCCACAACCAAAGCAATTGCCCGTTCCAACTAAACATTCTTCAATATAACCCTTTCCACACTTTGCACAAGTAGTCTTCTTGCTTAGTGAACTAATATCCATTCCCTTTTTAGGATTTAAGTTAGACACCATATAATCAAAAGCCATACATATCTCGTAAAGAACTTGATTAGAAAATAACTTCTTAAACATATGCTTGTCTCATATATGAAGACTACCATTTGAAGAACCACTATTCAATGACCTTGCTTTCTTCGAATCTTTACTCTTTTTCTTAGCCCTTAGTTGGTTCATGGGGAGTCATGCCTGGACGTTTCGATTATGAACTAACTATACTAAAAATTAGACACCCTTGCACAAATTTTTACGCTTTTTCCACTCCTAAAATATTGTAAAGTAGGCTAATGGACGCTAGTATCTCATTAAACTACTTTTCGAACTTCATGCACGTTATTTGACGTTTTAGTTTATATACTTCCTAAATGATATATATTAATTAAAATTGACCTTAAATAAGTATCTAAATCTTTTGACACTATTGTTTTTCCCTAGAAAACGTCTTGGATTTTTGAAGTGTTACATTAGGACTTATAAAACTATATATACTACCAAAAAATACCATTAGGGAACCACCCTTTCAATTATATGAACGTGGGGTGAATTTGCCAATTCACTCCTTCACTTTCTAGTGAACCAATCAAATTGAAGCTACACATATAATTTCCCATCGAAGGGGCTATTACCCAACCAACTGACCATCCTATTAGTCCGTGGTTTGGATAAGATCCTGGTCCTTGGAAGGCCAAACTCACATGCCTAAGTTCCCATCAATGCCATCAACCTACAAGGCATCAATTTCCTCCGTAGGTGGAACTAACTTAGGCATTTTTGGCCACTAAGATGGGTCCTTCCCCAAGGAAACTTGGTTTGTCCTTCGAGACTTTTGCGCGGATGTTTCAAATGCAAATATGTTTATATACGAGTTTAGATCTCTTACATCAATTTCATCCAAAACGAACACATAAAACTCCAAAAAATATACTAAGACACAAAAGGTTGTTTCAAGGAAAACCTTTCGAACCTCATGAACGTTTTACCTCTAAACATCATGAAACTTTAATCAGTGCCTCCTATACACATTATAACAAATTTTAGGATTTCAAACATTATGAAAGAAATGTCATGATGAGTTTAAACTACCAACTACTACATAGGTACCGATGGGTCCCAAGAAGTACATTTTCTATGCCAAGAGGGGAAAATCCATGTCCATTTCCCTGCCTAGTTGGATTATCGTATATTCTGATAAGGTGCAAGGCACAAATTATTTCCCTCCAGGTTCCACTACATGTACTGTAAATGTTAGGGTCACTACTGGTACCCCAGGAAGGTGACTTCTGGATTACACACTGCCTCCCATTATGATGAGGAGGGCACACCAAATCGTTTACCATTTGAGTCTAGAGTGATCCTCCACTTCAGGGTCGCCCCAATCCTTTGGGTCAAAGAAGCAACTACTTCTGGTTTCCCCTTGTGGGGAGCCACTAGGTCAGAGGGCCAAGATCACCAAGCCTTTGTGTGATGGGGCTACCTATTTGGAGTTTGCACCCGCATTACGAGCATATGAATCTACACAAATTACTGATTAAACAAAATAGGTGGGCCTTCGAGGGAAAAATACCATGTGAATAAGGATTCCATGATGATGAATAAAAATGGGGTGATGACTGTCTAGTCCTCAGGGGGAATATACACATTGTCATCGAGTTGCACATAACATTCAATTTGCACAAGTTTGATTAGATAACTCAAGATTTGTGCACCTATAGTGAGGAGATAGTCCAGGAATTTTGTTCTTCATACATAGCACTCTCACATCTTCTCTAGAAAGCAGGGCAAGAACTGCAAAAAAGGACACTCTCACCTATTTATTAGTCCAGAGCTCATGGATTGGTATATCTGAGGCTTTCATTTGTCGTTTCCTATATGGCCCTATCACTAGCCAGAGAGGAGTAACAATACTATAGAGTTCGACTTCAAGTGGTTGGTTGTAAAGAGTAGCGACTTTGGAGGGAGTGTTATGCATCATGAGTTTACAAATAAATAGTAGGCTCAATATCAGGCAATCGATGGAGAGAGGGAAGATTAAGTGATAGAACCATGAGGGTTGATCAAGAAAGAGACCCTCACCTTTGTTGACAAGGTCTCTTGGCTACTGGTCCGACACAGGTTATCTCCAATGCAAACGGAAAATGTAGTCAAATGGGATAGGGTGGTGCTGTGATGAGCTTTAATAAGGGTAATTGAAATAGACTTTGCTCAATTTATCATATTGATGATTCATGGGGGCTTTTAACACCTCTACAACTTACCCGTTTGCATGTCTTATCTTCCATCTGTGCTGGGGTGCCGTAGTGCCGATTTGTATGTGTGATACACTCTGTAGCCTGCAAGGACAGTTAGTATAGTCCTCACCAGAGATGAGGCTAGTTTAGAAGCACTTTGTAGAGGGTCTTGAATTGAGTTTCAACCATTAATCAAGAACTTCGCAGACGCTGTATAGAGAGCCCAAGTGGTTGACAGTGTTACACCAAAGCATGTTGATCCCACTCCGTATTTTTCTATTCATGAAGCCAGCAAGTCCCCCATCTTATCATGATCAACTCGCCCATCTGTATCTGTTTTCCATCTAGCTCGGGTCCAGCAGTTAGAGGCCCAGATGGCCACCTTACTCCACTACATAAAGCCTCAGATACAAAAATCCATTGTTCAGACTAAGGAACGTATTAAGAAGTTGTTTGGAAAGCAGGACGAGAAGCAAATTCACGCGGTCTACAAATGTATTGATGCCTTTGAACTACGGGTTCTAGAACGACCAGCCCCTACACTAACCTAAATGATCTCCATACTCAGTTATACAACCCTAGAGATAACGTTATTGCCATTATACAGATGAGGGAAATTGAGAGAGATATTACTCCCTCGATGATTTGTTTAATGTCTATGATGAGATACCTACTGAGCAGCATGAGTGTTCCAAGAGGCACTGATCCAGCCACACCATTGAGGCCGGTTATGATGCCCATTCTAAAAATAGAGCAACACACAGAGGTTTCCTTTGTAGAGTAGGAGCAATGTCAGACGACATCACTAGAGATTGTTCTTAAGACATCATGTTCTGTATTAATAATTGATGATAAGAGCAATATTGATGGTATAGAAGTCGTGTTGTCACTACTAAGGGTGACACAAGTGTTTATCTTGTGGGTTCCGAGAAACCAAACCCACCAACATGTTGATGGTTTTTCCGTGCTATGTGCCATAGGTATGCTTCACCTACCACCCTATTATTTTAATTCAATTTCATTGGGGACAATTGCAATTATTTTTGTTGGGCTTGGGGTAAATAGAGTGTGAGAGGTAGGGTTAAGTCAGAGTAACCCATCTAACATTCCTCTCTTGGTTTTTTCATACGTGTGACATATTTCCCCAAGAGATTGTTTAATATTTTGTTGAACCGGCATGTTTTAGTTTTAACAAGTATAAAACATGAAAAATGAAGCATGATACTTGACAAAACGATACGCTGTTATGGATAGTGTTAAAATATGTTAAATGTATTGCATGTAAGAATGACATAAATACGCACCGACTATATAACCTTCAACTAACTCATCCACTAGGAAAGCTAATAATCTGAATTTTCAATAGTTTGTACCTAACTAGAACTTGTGCGGTTAGTCCTTTCAAAGGAATCTATGTTAGAATCTAGGAATTGACCATAGGTCCTTATGCGAAATATCTCATATAATTCCTACAAGAAGGTAAAAAAATAAATGAATTTCCGCGTATGATCCAAATATGTTTAGCCTGTAATAAAACGAACTTATTTGATTCACCAACTCACCTTCCCATGTCCTAGTGTTTTTTTACACAATATATCCCTTGACATGTGCACCTTCACTTAGGACAAAAGCCTAAGTTGAGGGTGGCTAATTCTTTGCGTGACCTCGTCTTGGTTGTGACCCGAATTTGGTTATTGTGTACCTCGACTTATTGACCAACCATGTGGTGAGGGTGGCTTTTATGAGCAAGGACCCAAAAAATTGTATGAAAAGAGTTGGATGTTGAAAATAAATTCTTAAGTGAGCAAAAGATGTGATTTATACTAAAATTATCAATTGATAGAAATAGACGAAAAATAAGTTAAAGTTACATCAAAAAAGGGATCAAAGCAAAGAAGAGACGAAAAGAAAAATAAGGTTTCAAGAAGTAATGAAAAGTTGTACGAAGCTTAGAGGTAATGTTAATGAAAGAAAAAGCCACTAAAAATGTATCCAAATGTACCACATCTGACCCTTAGCGTACGTTAGAATCCAAGAAAGTCATAATGTGATCCTAGAGTATAGTATGGTGAACCTAAGAAGTGAAAATAAGGGCAAGCCTATGGTGAAGAATACTACAACTATATAAACTTTTTCTTGAGCTTGAGGTTGAAGAATGATCCTTGTACCCAAATTCATGATCATAGTGTGAAAAATGAGGATTTATTTAGAAGATAGCACAGTAATTACAGCATTGGAAATATTGTACTTTGGTGAGGAGAAAAAGGGTATGTGTTTATGCATGGTAAGTTTGTGTCATTATTTAATCAACTGAGTTATTTTGAGAATAAGAGAGGGCCTGTTGTAAACAAAATAATGATTTGGGATTGATAACCATGTAAGTGTATACTTTTATACAAATGTTATTTTCAGTAATTTTGTGTCGCTTGAGGGTAAAAAAAAATTAATGTTGAGGATATTGATGTATCATTATTTGTGTGTTTATAGAGCCTCTTTTTAGTAGTTCTAACAAATTTTAAGTCTTGTTTTGTAGGAAATATGTCAAGGTTTAAAAAGCATAAGGCAGCAAAAAATAGTGCAGAATGTGACCTACGAAGGCCATCGGCGGCCTGTCGTTTGATCGATGGATTGTAGGTGGCAGCTGTTTATGTGAAGTTGAGGCTAAGAAATCTCAGGGAAATCTTAACAACTGTTGAACTACAAAAATAAACAACGGTTCTTCGATTGATCGACCAACATTATTGGTTAACCGTCGATTGGTTAAAATAAGATTCTAGTACCTGACCTTTCAAGATTATAAGTGTTGAATGATGGAGGATCACCAAAGGGACATGTACGTATCGACAGACTGTACTGCTGGTGCATCATTTGATTTCAGAGAAGGTTCTATCTGGTGTGGTTGTCGATTACAGTGCAGTTGTCTATTATAGTCGTGTTTCTGGAAAAAACATTCCTTATTTCAAATGTTTTTTATTTAGGATTATTTTTCTATAAATAGGAAATTGAAACCTCATTTTTGGGTTATCTACTATTGATATTATTCTATTTTTCTTTGGAGATTGGGTTGTTTAAAAACTACGGCAATTAAACAATTTCAAGATTTTGTTTTAATCTATTTTCTTGCAATTTAAGGTTAAATTTTTTGTTTTCTTGTTATAGTTAAGTATTTTCATGAACTTCTTATTCAATATTATAAATTGTGATCTGGTTACCATGGGTAACTGAATCCACAACTAGCTTTGTGGGAACCATGGATAATGAACAAAGTAATCTTAACAATTAAGTCATTTTCAAGTAGTGTTTTTTTGCAAGTATTGATAATTCTTTCGCTTAGAAGTCTTTTTAACTAGTTCATATGTTTGGAACTGTAAAAGAATTATTAACTTAGATTTAGTGTGATACTACCTAACGGGCTAGTGTCGATTGGCGTAATGTAATAACTATGTTTCACATTTATTATGATTTCTAATATATGGTAAATGTAAGGGTTTGAAGCTTAAACACACGTAGCCAAACCAAGGTTAGAGATGAAATTCTTTAGATGCAATACCAAGGATTTAAAGATACATAACTAACAACTTCACATGCAAAATACTAGGAAATAATTGCTATTGCTAGGAATACGTCGTTATGAACCTGTGGGAAACACATAAACCCTTGTTATTATCACCACATTATAAACACTCAATAGTTATTTTCATTCACTTGTTAACTTAGACTGTTGATGAAAAATGTTTCATAAAATCCCCTCTCTTAAATACATGTTTTCGGAAAGACAGAGGATAAATAGACATAATTGTGTAGACCATTTTCTGCGTGGGATCTACCCCTAGCTATTAGTTAGGTTTTCTATTTGATTAGGACAACTTATAATTCATTACAGAGGTGTAATTTGAGCGTATAAAGTATTCTGGAAGAAGTACAAAATATTTTCACATTTAAAATGAAGAGCAACGTGAATTCAAAAGATCCTTCGGTCTAGTTATAAAAAAAGAGTATAGCTTTGTAAATAAAGAAACAAGGGAAACTGTTATTTCAAAGATAGCTTTTCAATAATGTTTTTTAGTAGTAATCTCAAACCACAGAATCAATATGTTTTAATAACATAAGAGTCAATATATTTTGGCAGTAGTATTTAGCATTGAATTGGGATGATCATAAGTTCAGATAACTCATATCTCCATAAAACTAAGTAGCTAATATGGGTAGAGACAAATCATACTTTTTAGATGAGCCCTTTTCACACTAAACTAATGGATCCATTAGGATGTTATGGTCTTATAAATTTGGTCGAGAATAGGATGCACTCGTAGCGGGCGGTAGATCTTTGTATCAGCACTGTTGATCTTGAGTGATGATACCTATCGGTTAAAGAAATTGCCAATGAAGTTAAATGTATTTATGCATTTATAGATCAGTCTTATTGTATTTTTACATACATTTCAGACATAATTACGCCCATGTATACCATTAGAGTTTATACCATGTTTTCAAATATGTTTTGTTTATATCGCACATTTTTTTAAATGGTTTTATATCTAAATGAGTAATTTATATTGAGTACTGTTATTCATGAGCTAAGAAGAGCCAAGGTAAGTGTTCATTCTTACTTTTTTGAAGCTTAAGTTGTTGTAGTAGTCCAACCTGCATACTCTTCAATTCAATGTACCGATGTTAATTTGCCTTCATCGTAGCATGATGAAGACGCAGGTAACAAGGACCGGCATCCAGCCCACAATTCATCTAGTTGAGCACTCTACCATTAGTTGGTAGGCCTCTTTTAATATCAAAGGACTCCTTTAATTATTTTTTTAGTATTTTCTTTATGAGTATGTTATGGGTTCTGTCCCAACATTTTTTTCTTTTATAGAAGGCTTCACAGATAGAAAGCTGGATGTATGCCCTTTAGTCATTCTATTTATTTCTATTTTTAAGACATTGGTTCCATCTTTTGCCCTGTTGAATGTCTTAAACCTTTACAACATTCTCATTTAGTATGCTTCATCAGTTTAGTTCAGTTTGATCAGTAGTATTATTTAATATTGTCTTTCGCTGAGCTAACTATGTAAGCAATGTTTAATAGACTTTTGTTATATGTATGAGTCGTGACACATATATGAGTGAGAGGCTATATGACGATTGAGTTTCAATTTCTTTGGCACTCCTTTGTAATGCCATAGAGTTGAGGTTATAAGTGTCTATACCTAATCTTTTATCTTATAATTACATGATATGGCTACAAGAACAATGGACACAAGAAGATTGGAAGAGGAAGGGGAGGAAGATACTCCCCAAGGTGTCCAAGTTTCTCCCCGAGTTAATCAAGCCTCCTGTTTGTGAAGGTAATAATGTTTTGGTGGTTCTGTTTTATATGACTTATGATTAGATTAGAGAGGTTATTCTTGCCTTAGCCTTAGACATGATAAAGCATATGAATAGGGATATTGGCCCTTCGGTGAATTCTTTGGAGAGAACTATGACTTTCAAGATGAGGGACTTTTAAGGATGATTCCTTCTATCTTCGTTCGCACTAAGGTAAGAGAAGATCCCCAAGAGTTTCTGGATTGTCTATATAGGATATTGCATTCTATAGGATTGACTTCTAGGGATAAAAAGAGGAGTTAGTTTCGTACCAATTGAAATAGGTTGGTTAAGTATGGTTTACTCAATGGAAATAAAAATAGGTTGGTTGAGTCTGGTCTTTTCCTTGGAAAAGATGGAGGTTAAGGTTAAATATTTCATTAATCTTAGTCAAGGTAACATGATTGTTTAAGAGTATTTAAAGTTTACCTTGTTTTCTAATTTTGCTCCATCCTTGGTGTCTAACCCTAGCGATGAGATGAGTAGGTTTGTGACTGCTGTTTCAGATATTGTAAAGGAAAAAAGTTGAACATGTTTGTTCCATGGTGATATGACTATATATTAGCTTATGGTGTATTCTCAATCCATTGAAGAAACTAAACTTGGGATGAGGAGTAGAGATGATAAGAGGGGAAGGATTGATGAGCAAGTTAAACCTAGGTTTGAGAAGAGGTCTCCAATGCAATATTGTTCTAATGATCCTAAGACCGACCATGAGAGAGGTGATGGTTCTCAGAGTGTTAAGCCTACTTGTGCTACTTGTGGCAAGAAGCATTTTGGGAAATGTTTAGACAATACCGATGGTTTCCTTGATTGTGGTAAGGATGATCATAAGGTTAGAAATTGTCTGACTATTCCGGAAATGTGAAGAGAGGCCATAAAGGGTCCTCCTAATGCTCTGGATTGTGGTTCTCCAAAGAGGAATCACTACTATGTTCTTAAATCTAATAAAAATTCGGGTAATGATGCCTGTAAGATATAGTTTTCAGTATTTAGTTTTGATGGGTTACTTCTATGTTGGGGACCATGGTGAGTTGTTGGGCGTTTATATGCTGTCTCTTCACTTATACTATATTCAAGATTTAGAGCTATAAAGATATAATAGAATGTCTCATGTTGTTAGGAGTCCAAGTGAAAATGAATTTCATTGTTCTTAGTGCATTGTGCATCTCATGAGGTTATGTTCATGTTGTATAATAAGTCTATATGATTTTGTCTCTCATATTATCATGACTTCATAATAAATTTCTTGAAAGATGCATTATATAATTATAGAGCATGCATTATAGTGAAGTACTTGAAATCCTTACTTAATTGCATTTTCATGTGAAGTTGTCTTTATGTGATTAAAAATGTTGTATAAGATCATGATGATATGTGGAGAAGGAGTTCTTCTTATGTCAAAAAAAAATGAGAGTCTTGTTGCATATTGAGTTGTAGATGTAGTTTCTACTTTCTTGTATTGTTTTGAGTCTCTTGATTATGTGGAATTACATTTTCCTCTATCTATGTTAATTTTATATTGTGTGGTATGGTTATTAACTGGTACTATTGTTTTTTCATCTCTTTATGGTGTTAAAAGTGTTTCATTGTCATTCGAAGACAAATGTTTCCAAGTAGGAGAGAATGTAACACCCTAAAAACAAAATAGGTGAAACTAGATCTTAACATGTATCTCATGAGTTCAAATGGTCTTTAAAATTGTTAGTTATAGTGTTAAGAGGCAGTGCATATGAGTTTGGAAGAGTTTGGAGGTCAAACATCCATGAACGTCAAAGAGGTTCGAAGGTTTTGCCTAGAGAAGTGCTTGTGTGTTCTAGTGTGCCTTTGCATTTTGTATGTTTTGGTTCGAGTTCCAATTGATGACAGAGGTTCCTATATTGGGTGGTTAATAAAGTTCTTTTTGGTTATTTCAAGTGACCTTATAAATCTAGACAAAAGATTGAGTTTATTTTCAAATCTAAACCCCAATACCCCAAATAGAATTCTCTAGAACACCATTGAAGCTTCAATCAAGGTTGAGGCTAGAAGCTTGATTTCTCCATCAAATATTCATCAATTTCGTTGATTTTCATAAATCAAGTTATGGTGGTTATTCCTTAAACTCTCTTTCTTCAAGGAGTCAAACTTGAAAGGCTTTTCTAAGACTTTAAAAACATGAAATCTTCTATTTTGACTTCCAGACATGGGTTCTTGTATAGAATCATATGAATATATAATTTATATTATAAATTATCTTAATTTAATTATTTTGGATAAAAATTTCTATGAACACATGCAATTCAAGAATCCTAATTTTTAGCTTGAATTTGGTTATTTGATCATTACTCTATTGTATTGAATTATTTAGTAGATGACTTTGGGATTATGGTTTATTTAATGATTATGTTAGAATGTTAAATAATTTGCCTTAATTTAATCATGTTAATATTCTATTGTATTGCTTCATTGGTTTGATTCATATTAGATTGTAATTGTGTGTGTGGTTATTGGTAAGAGTCGTTGGTGAAGTGAATTTGATTTAGATGGATTTGCAATGATGATGTTGAGGGAATAAAGGGTGGTAAGATTACCTTATATGCCTATATGGAATTAAATTTCTATTGAATTGTGATGATTATGTACAGTCCACTTATTATTGTGGTGCTTATGTATTATAATGATGAAGAACATGGCCTTGTCAACCTATGTTTGTGAATTGTGATGTTATCATATTGTAGCTATATATATGATCATTGTGAAGGCCAATACGGCTTATGTGTATTAGTGAATTTTAAGCATGATTTCTTCTGATGAACTATATGAGACTTATGATGGTCTATGTTGGTATCTCAATAGGAAAAGATATGGTTCATTCTAGTAGACTTATTTTTCCATATGTTCTACTTGAATGTGATTGTACATATGAAAAGATAATGGTGCATTTCCTATTTTTGTAGACCTAGGTCTCTCTACTTGATGCATGAAGAATGTGAATATTAATGTCTTGACTTAGAAGGTTTAATCACATTTGTCATGTATGTGTATGAATTAATGTTGAATAAAAGTATAAAATCATTAGACCTAATGTGGTGGAGATCTGCTAGAGATTACTAATATAGGACCTTGAACATCTAAGTAAGGTCAATAACTTTGAACCTTCTATGTAGAAAGAAGGTTATTATATCCTTGATGTTGAAAGTTATAATGCAAACCTTTTTGTGTGATTGATGGACTTAGGGTTAGTTTGGCTGGAAAAATATGAAACAATCTTTAAGAAGTCATTGAGTTATCCTTATTAACCATTAAGTTTAACAACTATAGGAACGATCTCGTAGGTGCATTATTTTTAGGCAATGACTAAGAAATTGTACATAATCATATGCGCCTATGTTATTGAACTTACTCTACGAGAACATGGCTAGAACCAAGTGAATATGCTTGTGGTAATAGCTCTACTTGAAAAGGAGACTAGAGTGAAATGACTCCATTGATATTCATTAACCATGTAGCTAGACGAGATGTTTCCTAGTTCTATACTTAGTAGGTAGAACAACCTCCGTTTGAGTAGCGTAGAGTCTGGATTCCATTCCTAGCTAGTATTATGTATGTTTGTTTATGACTATTGTAATCATGTGGGATGCATTCTAGTATGTGATAGGTTCTAAAACGTGTAGGTAGTTGAATGGGACACTATCTATACATTGCACGAGTAGTCTTTGAAGGTGCTATTATGTGGTTCCCTAGGTCTTCCAAGGCCATTATGTGAATTCATATAAATTTCAATTTCTGTTAAGTGTCTTAGTGACTATTGGAACACTTCTAAAATTTCATAGGTGAAGCTACATCCTTAAATGTGCATCATGGGTGTTAAGGTATTAAAATTGTTCATAATTATGTTTTGAAGCATTATGTTTAGTTTGGAAGTGTTTGGAGCTCAAACATCCAAGAAAGTCCATGACGTCTGAAAGATTTTACATAAGACGTGCTTCTGTATTCTACTGTCTTTGCATGTTTTATGTGTCATTTGGAGTTCAAGTAGATATGGGAGATTCCTAACATCTAGAATAACCTATTTAGGTACAAAACAATCGGGCACGACTCCCCAAGGACAACTATGGGGGTCCTTGAGGACGACCCAACATTAAGCTAGCAAGCTACCCAAGACAGCAACTATTTACTCATGGAGGGAACCAGTCCACGTCGCGAACTTGATTCATCAAGGACCACATTTTTTGTCCATGCGTGTAAAACAAGGTGGACTCCACTATTTTGGAAATTATTTTCAAAAATCATGTGGGAACAGCTTCACGTCGTGAACTATTTTACCGACATTAAATTTTAAAATCTAAGGTTAGTCTCACCTGATGTCATTTGGGTATTTTTGGGACTAATTATACGCGGTTATTCAGCATTTTTAAACCCCAATTAAACATTAAAATCAAAGCCCTAAAGTCCAAAAAAAAACCTATCCATCTACTCTCCAAACACTTCCATTTATAGATATTTAAAGCTCCAAGGAAGAAGATTCATTTTACAAGTTTTTATCCATCGATTTAGTGTTCTTTTCTTCACATTAGGTTATGGCAATTCATCCTTGGATTCAATTCCATTAAAGGGTCAATTTCAATAAATTTCAAAGATGATCAAAAAGATGAATTTTCTTTATTTGTTATCTAGCCATGGGTTCTTGCATCAAATTTTTTGAGTCAATGAATTACAATTGAATTAATGCTAATTTGATGATTTCGGATGAAAAACTCCATGTACCCTTTGAAATCATGATTTCCTTATTTTTACTATATTATGGGTGATTTTATCATGTCTCAATTGTATTGATTTCTTATGTAGATAGTATTTGTCTATTGATATATTTATAAATTATTTTAGCTTTATACATAGGCTGTCATAATTTGATAGTTTGCATATTGGGTATTGTGAATATTGGTATAGTTTGATTATTTGGTTGAATTGCTGATCATGGCTATTGGTAATAAGAGCCGTCATGGATTGAATTGGTTGAATTAGCTAAGGATTGGATGGCTTGATTATGTAATAATGGTATGTTCACCTAACCTTCACTATATTTTGTAGTATAGGTATATCAATTGTGATTTTTTATTTGGTCCAATTATGGTGGCTATGATTTTGTGATTAATTTGTGAAGAATTTGGCCTTGTAGGAATTACATTATGAATTATGATATTATCACGTAATAACTTTTGTATGTGATCATTGTGAGGGTCTATATGACTTATGTGTATATCTGAAGTCAAATCATGAGTTCTTCTAATGGATGACATATGTATATAGTAGAGTATAGAGATATTACAACGTGTTTTGATTGAAGTTGAAATGTGAATCTTCCTACATGACGATATGACTCTTATAATGAATTATGATGGTGTTTCTATAGGAGTGTATAGGGTGACTTGTATTATACTTGGTTTTCTCTATATGCTAATTGAATGATATTGTACATGTGATAAGATGATAATGAAGTATGTCTTGTTTTGATAGACTTATATCCCTTACTTAATACATGAAGAATGTGAATACGAATACTTGACTTCGTAGGCTAAAGTACCTTTGTCATGAAAGTATATCCATGATTGAAATATAATATTGAATATTGTTATGAAGGTAATTTATGTGGAACCATCAACCAAGATGGAAGGTCATGATATCTTTGAAGTTGAAAGACGTAATAGTATCCTTCTTGTGTGAATGATTGACACAGGGGTAGGTTGGCAGGAAAATCATGAAACTATCCTTAACAAAGTCATTATGCTATCCTAGTAACCATTATAAGACAGCCCTAGTAGACCCTCTTTAGTAAGGTGTATTGTAATTTGTTTATGACTATGATGTGGTACTTCTTCATTTAATCCTTGATTTAATTGCTATATGAGAAAAAAGGCTAGCACCGAGTGAGTATGCTTGGAGAGTTATTCTAATTAAGAGGATATGTCTGAACTGGTATTAATTGTGCAAACTTAGTCAGTCAATCCACCATAATCTCTATAGCATCAAACATAGCAAAGGTGCGTGGCAACCCTACCATAAACTCCATGGCAATAAAAGCCCACTTCTACTTAGGTATAGGCATCTTCTAAGTCACACCTCCAAGTCATTGGTGTTGATACTTTACTCGCTGACAATATAAACATCGAGATACCAAATTTTCTATATCCCTATTCATATGATAAAACCAATAATGTTGTTTCATGTCATAATAGATCATAGTAGCCCCTAGATTAAGAGAGTACCTCGAACTATGGGCCTCCTCCATGATCAATCTTGTCAAATCACTTGCTTGGGGAATAGAGATATGACGTTTTATCCTCAAAACTCCCTCACTATGAAGAATTGCATCCTTGGATTTTTGTTTCAACCTCTTGTCTCTAATCTTACATAAATCACCATCATTAATTTTTGAGTCTAAATATCTCCAACAAGGATGACATATGCTTCATATAAGCCAATACCTAGCACAATTCTGTGATATCAAGTCTCACAATACTATTGGGCAAGGATTATACATCCCTAGCTAAAGGTATTTTGCCAACCTGTAACATGGCTTGTGAGTATATCAATATATAATCTATGAAAAATAATATCAAAAGACTTCAGGTATCGTCTAAATACTTCGTTAACCAAGTCCATATCGGTTGTTGGGGCATCAGTCAATCCGTAAGACATTACAAAAAACTCGTAATGCAATAACGTGTTCTAAAGAAGTTGCCAAATGAATATTCTCTGCCCTTACCTCAGCTGATGATACTCGGGTCTAAAGTAAATCATGGATAAAACTGAAGCATCTTGTATAATCAAATAAGTCATCATTACGAGGTATCTATATTTATTTTTGATATTGACCTTATTCAAGTGTTCATAGTTAATACATATATGAATCGATCAATATTTCTTCTTTAAAAATAACACCAAAGCATCCCAAGAAGATAACACTTTGTCTTATAAAACCCTTTCTCATCATATCTTGCGACTGATCTTTCAACTATTTCAATTGATCCGGTGCCATACAATGAGGACGAATGTTAATGGGGTTGAGTGTTCGCTTTTAAATCAATACATCAATCTAACGATAAGGTGAAAGACCTGGTAAATCTGTTAGAAATACCTTCGAAAACTCACACACCACCGGAATAAACTGAAGCATAGAATTCTCAACACTAGTATCTCAAATGTGTGCCACATAAGTCAAACATCATCTCTATGATAATGACGAGCCTTAAAAATTTATATCACCCCTTTACGAGGGTGACTAAGAGAACTTCTCAATTCTACTATAGGAATTCCAGCCATAACTAATGTAATTGTCTTGGCATGGAATTTTAAAATTGCATGATGAGGATATAAAACATCCTTACCCTGAACCACATAAAAATCTACTATTTCTAAAACCTTTAAATCTAAACGACTAACATATTCCATAAAGGTAACAATACACAATCGTTACACCCAGTCTACCTCTATAAAATACCATATAGGAGTAGAAACATGTACTAGCTAATCAAGAGACTCACATAATATATCTAGACATAGCGAAAAATATGTGGACACATCGGAATACGTAGAGCCTGGATCAAATAATATGGCATTTAGTTGATGACAAAACAGAATAATACATGTTATAGTAGCATATGAAGCCTTAGCATCTTCCCTACCAGGAAAAAAATAACAGTGAGAATGACCATCATCGGATTGTGAACCTCCACGACGACCACCTCGAATAGAAGGAGAGACGCCTCTACCTGAATGAGAACAAACTCTGCCACTCTATACACCTCCCCTAGATGGAGGTTCTGAAGCCCATGAAGTCGAAGCTTTAGAACCCTGAAGTTATCCTCCACGCCCGGTCCTAGGTCAATCTCTCACAAATTCTCCCATATAACAACACTCAAAATAACCCATACAAGACATAGGCTGACGAGAGGAACCTAAATAACCATAATGTCCTCCACGGGCTAGAGGTTTAGACGATGAACCCTCTGATATATGAACTGAACTCAAAGAACTATGCCCAGCATAACTTTTCTTAGACATTTGTAAAGTTGCATAAATTGTTTTTCTAGACTGAGAATGATAACCTCTACCAAGTAACCTCGACTACTAAGAGAAGCAACACCATAATGTCCTGAACCAAGGTTCCTCTTGCACTCACACTACTCATAACCTCACGTCGAATAATCTCGAACTTTTTAGCAACATCTACCGCTTTCTTGAATGGAATACCAGAATCAACAAGCTAGAAACTCCTAGAAGAATAGGAATAATCAGCACTTAAACAAACCTTCACACCCTTTCAATCTCTGTGGAAAGTATCATCGAAGCATTCATAGCCATGGCATGAAATTTACCCTCATACTCTATGACTGACATACCATCTTTCTCCAAACCCTCAAACTTGACCTTCTTATGCTCCTTCTCACTCCGTGAAACAAACGTGTCTAGAAATACTTGAGTAAAATTAGTACATGATAGTTGATGGGATCCAAATGGCCTACTACTAATAAAATCCTCCACCATTATTTAGCAGGGCCAGTCATCTGAAACCCTGTGTAGTCAGCTCCATATGCATGCTCTCATAATTCAGAATTTAAAATTCTAGAAATAAATCATGAAAGTATAATAAGAAATATCGAAAGCCGGATAAAAGAATCCATTTTTTATTTTTCTTAGAAAATGATAACTTTTCGTATATTTTTAGGTTAAAATAACTTTGACGGAAACTTGAGTTTTAGAAAACAATTATACAAGCATTATTTGATTTACCCCTTCTAAGCTAGTGCCTAGAAATCTTTCCTTGTTATCGATACCAAGAAATCTATGCAAGCTTTTTTTTTCTTGTAGTTTTTCATTCTTTAATCTTGAATTACACCACCTCCAACATATTCTTTGTGAAGATAATTCCAAATTCTTTTGGATATGGGAGAAAAGTAATTCTTTTTAAAATAGTTTTAGAGACAACAACAACAACAATCAAAGTTGCTTTTGTTGTGTACTTCATAGATTTTCTTGTCCTTGTACTTCTTGATTTGAGATACGTTTGGAGTATTTTGTAATAGATTAATTTTATAAATCCCCTTCCATTACTTTCTTCCTAAATATCAAAGGTCTCAAAATAATTTTCCATTATAACTACTCATATTTTGTGATTCTTATTTCGAAAAAAAACATAAGTTATTCATGAAAATAATTTTTTAAGTCTTAAACGTATATATTTAAACTAAATATGACAAAAGAGCTAATACTATATGTCTACGAATCCTTTAAATTAAAGATAGATAATGGTACAGGACGACTTATTATCCTAACAACTGAAATCTAAAAACAAACAATAAAAGAATTGTTTGGGAATGAAAGGATACTCACCAACTACCTCGAAGCTTCTCCCTGGATAAACAATCACCTGAATTCCAATCTTGTTTACCTTCCTCTAAATCATAAGATAATGCAAGCCCACTAGCATCAATACATTGAATATATGAGTATGTGAGTTGGAATGCTAAAAAAACTTAAGATTTAAAGGAAGTAAGAAGGCTAAACTTATCTTGGCTCTGCTTTACCCGTGGATACTCAGCTAAATATAACGAAATAAAACAAATGCAGTATATATATATATATACACACACATAAAACATTAATGTAACTGAAACAATCTTAGTTCATTAAATATAGAGAAATAACAAACTGAAGTTACTTATTTAATTATCATAACTTCTGTAGGAAATCTCTTACTAACAACCATAACCATGAGCCTAAGTGATGGTAAAACGTTTTACCTCACACTGCAGAGGACCATCCTATGCTTCACATTTGTATAGGACCTTAAATAACTTGGTGGATCCACAAGATTAAGTAATGTGATTATGTTAAAAGTATGATCCTTCAATGCCTATAATGACACTACATAGTTTATGGAGACTTGAGTTATTAGGAACTCGCATCTCTATATCAGTGCTCAAACTACTCTAAAAAATATACTTATCATCTATTTTTTAAAAGACTTCTATCTCTGGGTTAAGATAATTGTGCAACACATAGGTTTATAAGCTCTCTTAAAATCATTATTCCTTTTTCTTGCTCAAATTACTTTTAGGAAATTTTAGTTTACTCTTATCTTAAATGTGATAATCATTTATAAACTCTTACGGAAAACTTAGCTCCCTTAAAGATTTTGAGAAATAAATTTAACTGGTTACTCTCTACTTAGTTTGAAACTAGAGTCTTAACAAAACTTTTAAGGAATAGTTCGTTCCCTTATAAATTTTTCAAAAATGAACTCAACTTTTTGCTGTTGATTTAACTTAAAAATCGACTCTTAAAACTACTCTTACACAAATTTCTTATAAGAAACTCATAAGTACATGAAACACAAATATTAATATAAAAACACATAAGGCCCCTTAGGTGACTAGTTGTCAAATGTCTTGGTCGTCACTGGACGTTTGACATCCAAATGACTTCAAATCACCCAATAATACTTTCAAACAATTTATTAACATTTGTTAAAGCTTATAGTAACAAGTGAAACTATAGACACCCAATCTCATTTTGGGGGTCTTACAATATCCCCAGTTAGGAACATTCATCCTCAAATGAAACTTAGAACACTCTAATAACAACAAGGATTTCAATGAACCATAGAGTATCTCACAACATTCATAAAATGATCATTTAGAACATAATGCACAAACCTTACAATGAATACACTTCAAACCATTTAGCCCTCAATGCCTATATAAGCAAGCAAATGTTTATTCACTCACTTTTTAGTACATTAAACACATAGGCTCTTATCATGTTCATAAGAGCAACATCTTTCTACAAATTATAACATAGTCATTACACTTATTTTAATTAAGATATAATATAGAAACCATCTTTAAGTCACACTTAGGCCGTTTCCACACAACTCGTGAAACAATCAGGCACTCATACTTTAATGCACATAGAGATGAGTATGATAGGTTCACAAAGGATTCTTACTATTTAAGAATAGTTCAATTGGGATCATACTCAACAATACCATTCTTAGTTGTGTCCATGGAAAAATGGAATTCTCCTCAACACACTTACATGTCTTATGAGTTTGTACCCAAAGAAATGCACAAAGTTCAAATTTATAGTAACTTGAGAAGTCCTCAATTTTTAATCATGGCATGCTCAAACATTCTTCCTAGTAATGTCCAAATGGTAGTTCACACAACAATAGGAAGCATCTCATAAAATTTCAATTTCTAGCATAACATTAGATTTTTTAAACATGAATCATTTAGGGAAATTCTTATAATCTATAGGCACACACAAGGACAACAGCTAGACATGCCTTCACTTTTCAAAAGTGAACCTACAATTATACTTTTCAAATCATAACAGCCACATAATTTTAAGGAGACTAATAATCTTAACTTTAAAAAGAAACAAATTTTTCATTAATTGCCTAAAACACCAAACATTATTATTGAAATAAAAGATGCTTCTTACCTTATCTCTTGAAGTTAAATGCACAACTAGCATATAAATATTCACAATCAACATGAGAAAACTATGAGGTTAATCAAAATATTTATTCAATTACTTTAAAATCTACAAAATACTCTTAAGATAGGGACAATCAAGACATACCATACATGTAGAGGTCATGCTATTCATATTTTAAACAAGACTTCTATCATGAACAAGCTTACTAAAAAAATTATTAGTTTCAAGTTCAAGTAAGAATAAAAGGACAAGGTGGAAATATCTACAACCTTACTACTCACATCATCATCCCTCACTTTATCTAAAACCTAATTAAGAGAAACCTAACACAACTTTAAGAGGATTTTATCCTTTAACGAAAACAAAATTGCTCTAAGTTAACATAGGCATTCTAAACCCTATCATTTTCTGCAAATTTTAACAAAAATTTTAATTTAGGTCATACTATTGAACCACATAAAGTTTTTCAAGAATGTCAACACACTAAAGTCATACATAAGGGGAAAACAACAAGGAGACTTAGTGATAAGGACTCTTTATTTTCTTTAAACATTTATAGTAAAGTAAATTCTAGGTCAATCAAATCCACAACATCACTCTACAAGGACAACATGATACCATTGCTTTTAAGACCATGCCTTCACAAAGACATTAATCCATGTAAAAAAATCATGAAGGGTTAACAATATAAACAAGGGAAATAGTTGAACCATTATACACATGAACTTAGGCAACATGCATCTTAACCATTTAACATATTCCAAAAGTATTTCAACCTTAACCATATAATAGGACTATCATAATGCTATGTTATAAAGTAACACACCATTCAAAGAGAGAATAATTTTAACCATATAAACTTTGAATGTACTTTAACTATATCATGACATACATTCCTTAACATTACATTCTATTTCATATAGGTCTCATATATAGTCACAAAACACATAATATAAACATATAATTGAAAAATCCACCTTCACACATACTCATGAAACCATAAAACGGAGATAAGAATAAAAACTCACCTTTTCTCCCACAAGAATAGCGATACAATCTCATCCAAGGACTCAAATCAAGAATACCATCGGACAAGTAAACATAGGAGCGAGATCTTATAGTATCAAGTTATATGGTACGACCTGATAATAGTGAGGAAGGGAAACTCTATATTCCTATAGCCTCTTGCTCACACATGTGTCGCGATTCACACCGATGATCGTGACTCTACTAGATTTTGCAAATGAGACTTTTGGAACCCAAACCACTTTTATAAACCTCATGCTCTGATACAATGTTTGTCACATCCGGGGAGAACCCCCTTGAAATAACATGGCATACAAGACCTCTCAGAGGTTTTTTATAGGCTCGTAGTTATCATTCATCACATTGTCGTAGGAAAATTTAGCAAAAAATTTAGAACTTTCTTAGAATATCATATGCTAGAATATTACATCATATATAAAAATATCATAATACATAGTTAAAGACTCTAGTCTCTTTTTACCATCCTAGACTCAACATTATAAGTGTACATTGGGGACACAACCATTAAAACATAACACATACGTAAATGTATACATATATTTTATAGTGAAGGCATGACTTAGGAATCCTTGACTTAAGGATTCCTTTCCTTGACTTGGGAATCATGTATCCAGATCTTATCAATTAAAGTAATCCTTTAAGAATTCATAACCTACACTTATGGAAAAATTATAGAAAAATGGCGTTAGTACAATAATAAATGTTGAAAAAGTAGATAAAAATAGAGTTAGTACAAGAATAAACACTGTTTTTCAACCATGTAAAAAGATGCATCTGGAAGGGACATTTTCTTGAAATCATACTTCATGTCTTTCTGTGAAAATCGTCATAAAAAATATATACAATATATTTAATATTATTTACATACTTTAAATAGACATATCATATTTCCAAACCGCATATAGAATCATATATTGAATTTAAGCCATATTTGGGGTAACTTTACAGTCAACTAATTGCCTTAACACAGAACTTTTCATCTTTACTATAAATTTCTTCTTTCAACTCTTTAAATTCAAAGTAATGCCACTAGTGATACTTGGTACAATACATCACCTTAAGAACACGATTAGTCAATCATATATCATACATATGCCATCACCTACCATCATAGAAGTATAGTACAACATACACACATTTAAGTTAAAACCATAAGAATCTTACAGTAAGTTCTTAGTGATTATGCACATAGACTTATTTTACTTCACATAGAGTCTTATGGGAAGTTACTCATAATATCAATATAAATCTACTACAACAATGTACATGTGAATCCCCACAACCTTCCACATACTTAGTAGACCTTTCCTGGGACCACAAGGCTTACCATCCATATGATACCTACACAAGTGAAAACAACTTCATTGATGGCAAAAAGCTTAATCATATAGTTATTAAGACGAACATAGTGCATATATGAATAAGTCCACATCATATAGAATCATACAATTCACATTTTCATAACAAGTAGACAAATACTATTAGGCCATTGATAAATACATAACCATAATCATACACCTTAGATCATCTTCATAGAACCCCCTAAGAAGGAAACTATGTAATGTCTAGGTGGGTTCATTACTTCCACCTATTGTCACTAATCTATTTTAGATCATGCTAGTTCGGTTCTTAGCCATTTACTTCCATTGTCAATTTTACTTTAGGGAAATGATAACCTTAACCAACACTAACAACATGGGTGCTACACAGGATTTTGTTTATAGGAGCCTTACAACAATGGAAGGTGTTCTTACATAGCGGAGGTAGAACATTAACATATGCTAGCATACTAGGTGAATTTACTTGCGAGATCCTATGAGGAAACCAAAGTTTATGGAACTTAGAGATATACATGACCCTCTTCATGCTCATTAGCATTGGATCCTTATTTCATGTGAAAAAACATGGGTGAAACTGACTTAAAAGGAATCCACCACTATGTGGAGCCATTGTTTAATATTCCTCTATGGGAAGTGAAAACTTATGGGCACCCAATGGTGAATCTTCCTTCTAGGGAAGTCAATACTCTATGAGAAAACAAATGGTGAATCTTCCTCTAAGGAAAGAAAACACCTCTGGTTGTAAAGTTCCCTTGATGCTAAGATAAGTTCCCTTTATTGAAAAGGGCTTATTACTTTACTTCATAGAACATTGTTTTACAATATTGATTCCTTATATGCTCACTGCATATTCAAACACCTATCTAGTTTTAGGGTACACATGAGCACACCTTTCAAGGTCTCTCGATGACTAGGTCATAACACATGTGTGTATATACTTGTATGTGCACAAACCTTTCACATTACACGTAATTGTCACACATGTTAATATATCAATGCAAAAGTCTGTAGGTATAACTATATAATATGTCCTTTCATATAATGAAACGAAGAGACTATGCACATTCATATTTCATCATATCATACACTTAACATCATAGCATGTAAGTAATATTCATAACTTGTTCATACAATCCTATGCATGTACATGAAAGAAAAACCTAGGAACTATCCTATAAAGGCGCAAATGTGCAATGCACAGACAAGTCAAATACGCTTGCCCATACTAGTAGACCTATCAAGTCATCGTAATGAATGATGCATCACAAAACATCATAGAATGGTTAGCATAGCATAAGTCTCATTTATTAATGACTTGCTACATACTTATAGTAAGCTCTAGTGTTAACGGACCTATTTTAGCTTTTCTTTACATAGATTATCATACGATCTTATAAAAAGCAGCAACTACAAATAAACTGAACATAACCATTTAAATTCTCATGACGTTAGCTATAAATCCTAGATCATAGTTAGAAGACGAAACTAGAAATAGGCTTAACATAGGATGCTTCATTAAAAGCACACATGCGTCCTATAACTACTTTCAAGGCCATGTTCACATAAAAAATATGTAATGACAATAAATTAAACACCTCTACTATAAGTGGACCATACCAAAAAATGTTAGACAAGGCTAATTCTATAAACAATACTATAACGAAGTAGAGAAATAAAAAAGTAGAGCATTTCTTACTAATCGTTTAGCTTGATCATCATTGACCCTTACTTGCCTTTAAGCAATAATTCATGTATAGGTCAGTAGATAAAGTAAAACAATCATATACAAGTCATGCATAAGATACTAAAAGACTATGCTACAAACTAGTAAAATACAACACCAACATACTAAATGGTAGAAGGAAATAGGCCATTAACCAATTTCACTTGCATTGATCTTAAATAACATTTCATCAATAGTATCTATATAGTACTGTAGCTAAATATACACTAAACATAATTAAATCATGCTTAAATCATTACTATATCAAGATACCAACATCGGTATTAAACTATACATTCAATAGAGAGTAAACAAAATAGGAAATCCTACGAGCCCCTAAAACCTTGATAACCAATAATATTTTAACAATAATGTACATGGAAGAAATTATATAAAAAGATCATTACTTAAAAGAAATCATGCTTTTTCAAACATAAAATCGAGATCACATAACATATAGAGTAGGATTAATCAATAGATTAGATTAAACTAGATCAGTTCATGCAATTACTTCTTTACGTTTATCATACTTGATTGATATCCATAATTCAACAATGCTATTAACCTAAGTCAATAGCTACAATCATTTAACATGATCAAATTCGACATTCATACATTATAAGGCAAAGGTTATAGTGAACACAAAGAGACATACACTAAACTTATTCGAATCTTCATATATTGACCAACATGGATAATTCGTCAACAATTAGACATCAATATACATAATAAAAAAGTAGATATGGGAAATTCAATGTAATAGAATCAAAATTAAACCAATAACAAGCCACAATCACAATGTCCGTCCATAGGATAAATCGAGTTTGGGAAGGGACATGGGTTCCCAATGCAATTAGAATACATTAAAACTTACACCAATAAATTATAATCAATAAATCACGATTAATCCTTTGAATACGGTTTGAGAAATAACCCATGGCTAGATTGAACAAGAACAAGTTTGATCATGACATCTCTTTCAAAACATTGAGATTAAATCTCTGGATGGAAGGATAATTAGAGATGAGGGATCATCATACCTTAACGTGTAATAAAACATTTAAAACATGATGTTAATCCATAGAAATCCAAGCTCCATGTTGTTCTTGAGCTTAATCTTCAATGGAGGTTCTAGAGAGAATGTTTTTGGAAGCAAAGTCTAATTTTTGTAGAAGGGATTTGTAATTAGTTGACGACGTTTTTTATCACAGAAATACACCAAAAATAACAAATAAACCTACTAGGTTAAGGTTAGGACGTGGGATGAATTTCCCGTTAACCCCTTAGATAAAACAGTCGCTAGCAAGTAGTTGTAGCACACCATCGATGGCCACCATTGACGCCCTGTAGCTCCATTGACTGGCCTTCTATGACTTATGTTAATTTGGTCTTTTGATGTTCTTTTGTTGATTCTTCCCCTGTCAATGTTTTTATCAAAGACTTCACTACAAATAGGTCTTTTTTTCAACAAACCAGGCGTCGTTAGGTTCAGTCGATTGACACTCCTAAGGCATTGTCTCGAGAGGCTTTGGTTCCTTCTTTTTGGCCTCTTTTGGTGCCCTTGGGGAGTCATACATGAGAGTTTACAAGGTAAATATTAACATTAACAAGTAAAGGACCTTCCTCATATATCGTACCCCGTATGTGACTAATCATTAAAAGTCTTGCTTATCCCTTGATGTTTCACTTCCAAATCACTTCAAATCTCCCACACGTACTTTAAAACACCTTACTAACACGTTAACAATCTTATAGGTACAAGTGAGGATCTATACACCCGAACTTATATTGGGGGTCTTACAATATCCCCATTTAGGAACATTCGTTCTTCAATGACACATAGAACACTCTAATCAGAATAAGGACTTCAATGAACCATAGAGCAGCTCACAAAAATCATAACATCATCATATAGAAGTTAATGCACAAAACATACAAGGAACACACTTCAAACCATTTAGCACTCAATGCATATACAAGCAAGCAAATGTTTATTCACACACTTAGTAGTTCATCAAACACATATGCTCTTTTCATGTTAATAGGAGGAAAAAAGTTTTCCTAATCATAACATGGTGATTACACTTTATTTTTATTAAAAGTTCATCTAGCAACCATCTTTAAGTCACAGTTATGCAGTTTCCACAATAGTTGAGAAACAATTAGGCACTCATACTTTAATGCGCATAGCAATGGATTCTTATTAGTTAAATCGTTGTTTAATTACGGTCATACTCAACCATACCATGCTTAGTTGTGTCCATGGAGGAATTTCCTTGTCCTATACACGCTTACATTTCTCATTAGTTCTTACACAAAAAAATGCACAAGGTAAACTTTACGGTAACATGAGAATTACTTAATTTGTAATCATGGTATGCTCAAATATCCTTCCAAGTGATGTCTAAATGTTTATTAACACGAAACACGTCACAACAATAGGAAGCCATCTCACAAAATTTCAATTGCAACCATAACACTATCTTTCATAAACATGCATCATTTAGGAAAATTATTACAATCTATAGGCACACAAAGCGAATAGGAGTGTAATAAGCGTAAAGATTGAATTAAGTTAGTGTTTGAAGATGAGAATTTTGATGGTAGTCCTAAGTAGAAGGGGAAAAAAAGAGAAGAAAAAAAGGAAAAGATTCCCCATGATCGTCGAAGTTAAATTATCGATTTTATACTGGGGTATCCCTAAAAAGTTATGTTGGCCTATCTCAACGTAGGGTTCGTTCACCCACGTGTCAAAAATGTTTGATTCAGCGTGATTTCATTCTAAAAGGATAAGATTTTAAATGTTTTCTAATGGTTTGATGAATTGGTGTGGTTCTTGAAGATTTGTTGACATTTAAGAGTTCTTTTAATGATCTAATCCTTGTTCTTGAATTCATTGGGATAGATCCATGTATATATGATGTAGGTACCCGAAATATAAGTAAATTGGAGAAAAGAAACGAGAAGGGAAATTCTCAAGGCATCACTTGGGTAGAGGCAGGCGCGGCGCGCCGCATCAACGCTAGTGGGCCTGTGGTGGAATTCTTCCATTTTGTCAAAGGGCCTGTGGTGGTATTTTAACACATCCTAATGGTTATATATATTGTAAATGACTACTAATCATATACAAATATTCAAGAAACACAAATTACAACCTTGATCCATAACATCAACTTTAAGAAATTTTTAGAGCGATGTCTAGAATGAATTTACTGGCCTTTCAATAAGTCTTGTGCATATGCTTTTAATATTTGTTTTATGACTGAAAGATCAGGTTCAGTAAAGAGTAAATAGAAACTGAAAGATCAGGTTCAGTAAAGAGTAAATAGAAGGAGAACAAAAGTTCATTTCAAGGTTCATAAGTCTTTCAAAAATGTTTTAATGTTGTTTTAAGACTTAAACTTAAGTTTAGTTCAGAATAAAGTAAAGTCTTTTCTTCAAAGTAGTATATGGGGACTAAGTATTACCATAAAAGTATAAAATATTTTCACATTTAAAAAGAATGGAAACAGATATTTCCAAAGAGCCTTGGGGTAGTTTTAAGAAATAGAGTAATAGCTTTCTAAATGAAGAAAGTAGGGAAACTTAGATTTCCAAGAAAATCATTGAGCTATATATTTGAGCATTAATATCAAACCACATAAGAAATATGTTTCAATAATATAAGAGACAAAATATTTTGAGAGTAGTATTGATCACTGAATTTGCGACGAGTTTTCACGCCAAGAGCCTATACCTCTGACGTGGAGGGCATGCGGAGACCATTGCTGGTCCAAAAGCAAACCCTTGATCTATCTTACTTAATCAGCGGAATACATAAAACATTTTGACATGGATTAAGAGGCTAACTGACTCAACATTTTTGAACGTAAATCAAAATGTTTTTAAAATAAACATTTACCTAAGCCAAAATTGCAACTCAAATCAGAAAAATAAATTAATAACAAAATTTAGAAAAAGAACTAACATCTAACTTAGAATCTATCGAACCTCAAATTACTCTATGCTTGTTGGCCAGAACTCTAAACATCCTTATAAATTAAACTAGAATGAAACGAAAAATGGATCTTGTGGAAAGCAATGAGGCTCACCAAAACACTTTGAATTGCTCACTGGATCAAAGGTTCACTATAATGTCAATCCTAGTCAGTTGTGTCGGCATCACAACAATTTTCAACCAAAGGATGAAATAGTAAATTTATGACAAAAAGTTATAGTGAGCACATGCAATCTTTACAGTGAACATGCGTCATAATCTAACAATCCAACACTCAAAAATTTGTAACATATGATTAACAAATCTGTATCATAAAATCATTTAGACATGCTCAACCTTCAACTATATGAAACAATTAGTAACCTACACTAAATGCACATAAATCATGAGGAAGATACTATACATAAAAACTCATTTTCTCAGTAAACAAAGCTTCAATCAAACATGTATATCATAAGGAGAATATTTGGAACTCACCACCCACAAAAGACTCCTACACCAATAAAGTTACAAAGAACTCTTTGTTTAAGGCTTGAATAAAAAATAAAGAAAAGTTAAGGGCACTTCACTCCCCACAACAATGATTTTCACCATACTCCCCCACTTAGGAGAAACTCATTATAACCTCAACATATAACTTTCTTACTAAGCTTTATCTCATAGAGATTATGGACTCTCAAAGGTCTCATTATCTCACAACTACATCCCCCTTACTAGGAAAACTCACCCTTACTCTTTTCAATAACATCACCTCCCTTCCTATGGTTCGGTTTCAAACAACTTCAAATTATCTCAACAACCACTCCTCCACATTTCTAACAATATACCTTGAGATAACTTCCAACTTAACTACCCTTCAAAAGTTAACAAAGCCAATCTAAGGTCATAGAGACCATGTATCACACCTTATCTCACAAGTCATGCCTCATCTTTTCTCTCCCTCATCCCAAACCTCATAAAGTTACACTCAAGGGACAAACACATAACAGAAACAAGGGAAAGACACCATATACAATGCTCTAAGGCACTATTACATGAATGAAGAAGTGAAACTTTTCTAGAACCCAATAGGCTACTATTTATATTGACGATGCAAAACAACTAACATCAGCACCATTAATGAACGAGTATTCGAGTAAGAGTGCTAAACAACATAGGATTAAAAGAGATTTTGAATGAAATGCTTACCTTGGATCTTCTGAACTGATGAATACTTAACTAAACTCATTTCATTTCAATTCGAAGCAACTTAAAAGCAAGTGCTTAGTAAAGAAAAGTTGTATAAAAACATGTTGTAAAACTCTTTGTTTATACAAAGTTACAAAATAACTCTTAAATGTATGTAAAAATACAAAATAATATAATGTTAATTCACCCATCATAATAAAAATATATGTCATGCTTCCCCTCAAAGTCTACTCGATCAATGAATTAATGAAGTCACATATCCCCATTCATACTAGAAGAACCTCTTGAGGGACAATGCAACTATTAATGTGGGAGTTTCTCTAACCAACAACCAACACTTAATATTATAGTGATGGTACAACATTTTAACTCATGCTGCCAAGGAACATCCTTACTTGGCAAGAGTATAGGATATGAATTGCCTAATAGATTCACTTGTAAATTGTGAAAAGGATTCATCTAATATGTATGACTCTTTTTTATCCATGATCTCTACATGATTTTCATAAAGACTTGAGTTAATCTGAATCTCGCATCCTAGAGCGATGTTCAATACTAATCCAAAAAAATATACTTAATTCATATATTTTAAAAACAACTTTTCCTGTGATATGAGATTAGTTTTCAAAAATATAGCTCTAAGGTCATCTTAGAAATCGTAGTTTTTCCTTCTTGCCTAATTTTTAAAGCTATTACTCTTGTATGAAAATTAGCCCGAACGCTCTTTGAAAATCAAAGCTTCTATTCTTATTTAAATGTGAAAAATTTTGAAATGTCTTATCGGAATACATATTGGACTGTTTACTTCTATTGTCCTTGATCTTAACTACTTCTGACTTGACTCCTTACTTATCTTGACTTGGCTCTTAACTTATCTCCACATGACTATTAATTTATCTTTACTTGACTCTTCACTCATCCTTGAATTCAATTATGGATTCAAAGATTATGATTCGTGTTTGGAAGTATCTTATATTGATAAGGAATGATTTTAGATAGATAAACATGAATAAAGACTAAAAATCAAGATATGATGGTGGGTAAGGGACGCGGAGGAATGATTTTTGATTCTTGAAGAAGGTTGCGCAACAGGTTCCCATGTCCACATTTCGCTACTTTATGTTTTTTTCCGTCTTTCTTCCCTAATTTATCAAAAGTAGATTCCTTTTTCTTAATGTTTTTACATAAAGATACTATACAAATTTACCTATGAAACTACCTCAAACAACCCCATAATGCGACCTAATGAATTCTAAAACTTCACAACTTAGTTAACTAAAAACCAACACATGACTGCAAAAAAAAGTATCAATATAACAATATTCGAATGGTTGTAGGACTAATCCAAAAAAAAAATATGCTTGGAAAGTGAGAACGATTCGAACATTATTACAGCCTCACATACCTTTTTACGGATCATCCTCGACAATATCCACAAGTTATTATTGACGAACTCGATGATCTTGGGTCCCATGTTCCTTTCTTCTTCTTTTGCATTCTTTGTCCAAAACCCTAGGCTTTCTCCAAAAGTATAAAATTAACAAGTTCAGTTTAGACCCTAAATAATATTGCCCAAAATGAAATTAATTAATTGGGTAAGAAGGAGACAATTTGTCCCTTCCCAAATAAGTATTGGACAATTATTTAATCCAATAGATCTACTTCCTAAGAGCATAATTCATTCAACTAAACTCGAATATTCGTAAACTCGGTGGCATTGTAAAGATTTCTCCAATGGCTTTCCAACCATATCTGGAACTACACATTACTCATCTTGAGCTAGGAGTTATGATTGTTTGAAGTTGACCAAAAAATCATTTTTCCTAATTTAAGAAAATTTCCCAAATTTAATTCTTTCCAAAACTGACTATTTCAACTTCAAAGCTTCTTCCTAGGTATTACAATTTGTGAGATTTTCTAATCTATCCCCCTTGGAAATATCCGTCCTCGAATGATATTACTTCTTACTAGGCTTATGGTGTAACATCTTATAAGATCAAACTCCCAATAGAAAAATATTCACACAACATGCTAACTTAATATCAATGTAAAGAAAAGGATTAGTACCTTAATTTGGAACTTCATTGGATTCAAATAGATGTGAATACTCATCTTCCTATCCAAGATTAAAAGAGATGTGAATACTCATCTTCATATCCACTTTAGCTTCTAAAGTAGCTTTCATAAAACTAATTTCCCTTCTTACAAAATTTCATATCACCCTTCTTGAAGGAGGCTTTCATGTAATTCAATAATCTGTCATTTGTACACACAAACTACCTTGATATCTCAATACACCATCTCCCCCTCGTTAAAAAGCCATCACCTTTTTGCTTATGAACATTTCTCTTTAATTCAAGTGAGATAGGGTCATGGTGTTGCTTACATTCTGCTTCTGACACTAATGATGATTCAGAATCATTCATCACTACTCCTCCTCCTTATGTTGAAACCATTGAACGAACTCCTAATCGTGCAAGTCTATGCACATCATTTGCTAACTATTTATAAACTTCTTCAAAATAAGAGGTATTACACATAAAAAACCTTCTTCTCCTGAGATTAAGATCTTTCCAACTAAACACATGCTTAAAACTCTTGCGATTGGTGAACAATTCCCAATGAACACCATAGAGATAATGGTCTCATCTTTTTAAAAAAATACTACATCAACCTACTGTAAGTCGTAGGTTGGATAATTTTTCTCATAAAATTTCAGCTTTTTGAAGGTATAAGCTATAATTTTTCCATTATTTATTAACACACAATCCAACAAAACTTTAGATGCATCACAATATACCACACTAACATGAGTACGTTCGGGCAAAGTCAAAATTAGTGAAGTAGTCTTTCAATTGCTGAAAGCTTTTCTCACAAGCTTTAAAACATGAAACTTAATTGTCTCCTACATTTATTTTGTCAAATAAAACCATTCCCTACAAAATCCATGTCACATCCGGATTTACCTTATAGACATAACCGGTGTTGTCTTCTTTTTTAAGCACTAAGACAATCCTCTTAGTCTCATGTAAATACATTCACACGTTGAAAAATACAGATAAATTTAAAACTTTAATTATCACTACTTGTAGGTTTACAGAGACCTCTACATACACATAATATATATTCATATCGACTATAAATAGACCCTTTGTATAGGAAAGTTACATAGCCTTCTACTTTTATTGCATATACAGATACGTAAAATATAGAAATAGTCTCAACGATTGTCTCATATCATACAATCTAAACTAATATCATAATATGGGGATAGACCTTACATCAATCAAACAAGACCATGTATAGGTCATAGGAGAGTACAATACTCAATTAAAATATAAAGGAAGGAAAGAGTCCATAAGCTCATAACAAAATCCTTACGGTAGAAGATGTTATTGCCCTCGAAAGTTGAGGACCTACCCCACTTGGAGTAATGGAAAAATCCAAGCCTTCAACATTGTCGCCTTCCAAACTCTTCAACGACCCGAACCTAAAATGTATTGGGAATGGGAAGAAAATGGGGTTAGTACTCCACATGTACTAAGTATTGGATCTTATGCACATACACAAGAAAAACATGCTAGAAAGGACTTCTTATCAAAATATGCCAAAATACCCCTCTAGGGGCCTAATGAAAACTCAGGTAAGTAATCTCAGCCATTCTAACATGCTTATCATCTCAAAAAGTAATACTCATCAAACATACTTGAAACCATGATATACTACAACCTTAACATCAAGGAATAATATCATAAGAATGAATTAGAGTTAATGTAACGACCTGTTTAGTCGTTTTGAGCAACAGATTTCAATTATGGAAAAACTGGCAGAAGCGACGGACCGCACGACGGACCGTCACGGGCACGACGGACCGTCGCAGGGTCTCGTTTCAAAACACTTAGAAAATCTAAAATTGGGTACTGAAAATCGACTCTCTGAACATCGTAACGGAATGGCAGGACAGACCGTCAGAGGCGTGACGGACCGTCACAGATTATTCAGTGGAAATTGAGTCTCTGACCCTTGCGACGACCTGCAGGACGGACCATCGCAGGCACGACGGGCCGTCGCAGGTTGCGCAATCCCAGTCTGGGTCGGATTTCTTGATACGTTTTAAGGGACGTTTTTGACTATTCTTGCCTTAATTATAAAGTTAGTGGGTTAATGTTAATAAGTCTAATTACTTGGGGGTTAAAAGAGGTAACCTTAAGTTAATTAGTGGGTTATTATGGCCATCTTTTATTCTTAATTATATACTAATTAGGGTAAAAGAAAGAGGGTTGGAATAAAGAAAATAGAAAGAACAAGAGAACGAGAGAGAGGATCGAACGAGAGGAAAAACACAAAGCTTGGGAAATTGCTTGCTTGATCACGAATCTTCGGTGGAGGTAGGTTATGGTTTTCATGATTTCATAGTAAACTCTTAATATAAAATGATATGTATTGGTAATATTGTAAAACCCTGCTATGTGCTTCATTGTATGCATGCATGAACGTGATTATATAATTGTGATTATATTAAGCATGATGAAGCTATTGAATCCCAAATCTTGATAAAAACCTAATCTCTTGTTAATGATGATGCCTTGATATAAAAGAAGGCTTGATGAACTAAAGTAATGAGATTGATGATGCCTTGGTGAGAAAGAAGGCTTGATGAATTGATAGAAAGGGATTAGGGGATCGAGTGTCACGAATCGACACGTAGATTTAGGGGATCGGGTGTCACGAACCGACACGTAGAATTAGGGGATTGGGTGTCACGAACCGACACGTAGAATTAGGGGATCGGGTGTCACGAACCGACACGTAGATTTAGGGGATCAGGTGTCACGAACCAACACATAGATTTAGGGGATCGGGTGTCACGAACCGACACGTAGATTTAGGGGATCGGGTGTCACGAACCGACACGTAGAATTAGGGGATCGGGTGTCACGAACCGACACGTAGAATTAGGGGATCGGAGTGTCACGTACCGACACGTAGATTTAGGGGATCGGGTGTCACGAACCGACACGTAGAATTAGGGGATCGGGTGTCACGAACCGACACGTAGATTTAGGGGATCGGAGTGTCACGTACCGACACAAGAGGATTAATGAATACAAGAGAGCGGAGTGTCACGTGACGACACAAGAGAAATAAAGACAATGAATCTTGAAAGATGTTAATATACTCAATCTAATGAACATGATTCCCAAATGAGTATGGTATTGAGGCTTGAGTCCTCATGTGTGAACTTGATGGTAATTGTTAATGATATAGTGCTTGTTGTTGCTACATGTTGAGTATCATAGTTGATTTTATGATATTACTTGGTATATATTGATTTCTATTTTGAGTTGGCCGATGATATCTACTCAGTACCCGTGTTTTGTACTGACCCCTACATTTATGTTTTCTTCTTGTTTATTTGTGGAGTGCAGCAAACGTGTCATCGTCTTCAACTCAACAGTAACTCAAGCCAGTCTTACTACATCGGAAATTCAGGGTGAGCTAATGCTTCTAGCTTGGACTGGATCTTCTTCTTCAAGTCTTGATGCCTTGAACTTCCGGCATGGACTAGCTTCTTATGTATTTTTAGCTTCTTAGAATACTCTTTGTTTAGTAATTTGATCGTAGATGTTCTTGTGATGATGACTTCCAGATTTTGGGGAATAATAGATGTTTAATTTTAGAAGTTAATGAATTGGTCTTTATTTAATGAGTTTAAGTCTTCCACATTACATTCTGTTGATATTATATTGAAATGTTGAGGTTAGATTGGTTGGTTCGCTCACATAGGAGGGTAAGTGTAGGTGCCAGTCGCGGCCCGGATTTGGTTCGTGACAAACTTGGTATCAGAGCATTAGGTTCGTTGGTCTCATCACACAAGAACAGGTCTAGTAGAGTCTTAAGGAACGGTAGGGGGACGCCTTTACTTTTCCTTGAGAGGCTATAAGACTTTAGGAAAATTTCACTCTTTCATTCTTTCTTTCGTGCTACTACTTGAGTCCAATTGGTATCTAGGCGATACGAATTAGTATCTGACCATCTTCACTCTCTTTCGCAGATGGTTAGAACTAGAGCAACGACTACGCCAACACCAACACCAGCACCGGCGGGACAGGGTGCGTCTGAGCCAGCCACTAGGGCTGTAGCTCGAGGAAGAGCAGCGGCAAGAAGCCGTGGTAGAGGTCGTGGGAGGACGTGCTCTAGGGGAAGAGGACGAGCACCTAGCCCATCTGATACTAGGGCAGTGACTCCTCCACCGACTGAGGAAGTAATAAGAGAAGAGGAGGATGGGGAAACTAAATAAGTGTAGAATGAGGGATTGCCACCCCAACCTACCCCGGAGATGATCAATCAGGTTTTCGCCTATCTCAGTGGGTTGTCTGATCAAGGTCAGGCACCTCCAGTGTTTTCTGCGCCAACACCTCCGGTTTCAGAAGTACAACATGCAGCCACTATGGCTCCTCGTATGGAGGCCTCATTGGACATAGGCACATTTCCACGTCTGACTACTGGGCCTATAATGACAAATGATCAGCATGAAATTTTCAGTAAGTTCTTCAAATTGAAACCTCCGGTCTTCAAGTGTGCTGAATCGGAGGATGCTTATGATTTTCTGGTTGACTGTCACGAGCTACTACACAAGATGGGTATAGTAGAACGGTTTGGTGTGGAGTTTGTGACTTATCAGTTTCAAGGGAACGCCAAAATGTGGTGGCTGTCACATATCGAGTGTCAACCAATAGAGGCACCACCTATGACTTGGGCCTTATTCTCTAGCTTGTTTATGGAGAAGTATATCCCCCGAACTTTGAGGGATAGGAAAAGGGATGAGTTCTTGAGCCTAGAGCAAGGTAGGATGTCGGTCAATGCATATGAGGCTAAGTTTCGTGCATTATCCCGGTATGCCACCCAACTATGTTTCAATCCACAAGAGCGAATTCGCCGGTTTGTGAAGGGGTGCCAATTATAGATTTTATTGCTTGTCCAAACTAATGACTAAATTGTTCTTATGTGCTAATCAAATGTGAAAAGTTGGCTAGCTTAAAATGATGAGATTACTATAGTATATACTTGAAGTCAATTGACTTGGCTAGTAATATTATCATGACGTGTGTTTAGTGAAAGTCTGGTTAAAACCAATAAATTGGCCAGCAATATTATTTCAAAAATATGTAATAGAATTGGCCAATGATTAAGTCATACAATTCATATATGGCCAATGTAAACTATGATGTTTCTTGTAAGGACAAATATATGTTAAAGATTGACTGGACAAGATGTAACTCAATGAACTCATCATCTAGGGTATTCCGATGATGGGGAAATGTCCCAACCTACCTTATCTAAATGGACTTGTGAACATAGTAGAACATTGAATAAGTCCTTATAACTTTTGTAAAGAATGATACATGACTACCAAATAGCATAGAACAAGATAAAATGAGTAATGAAAGAACTAAAAAATTATGAGTTATGAAATTGACATAGAATGGGGTGTTAAAGGAAGTGAGACAAGTCTCACTTGCCTATACATATATGTTAAAGATACAAAACATAAGAGGGAGTTAGAAATCGTGAGACAAGTCTCATTCACAAAATAATGATAATGTAAGATTTAAGTTCACATTCATTAAGTATATAAAGTGATGACAAGTCATCCATTTATCTAAGCATACCTTAGAATAGAAGCTAGCTTCCATAATATATGAGTTAACTCTAAAAGTTTAAATTAAGATAAATCAAGGTAAGCACCGATTGACCATTAATGAGCTTTTGCAAGCACATGTAAGCCTCATGATATAAGACAAGCACCAAGGTTGATAAGGGTCTCTAAATTCATCTAGTCTTTGGAAAATGTCGCCAACATAGGTTACTAGCTAGTGGCTCCTCCTAAGAAAGCTAGGAAGTATTCGGTTTCACTTTTGCGAGTGAACTACCTCTTTCAGTGTGGGGAAGACACTGGATTTCATGTTAGCTCAAAAAATACATGTCAGTTAAATTCTAAATATTTCTTTATTAAATTAAAGAAGAAGGAAAGAAAGAACTACGAAGAACAAGGGTGTTATGATAGAATAACTAAAGGGTGAAGTTTTTCTAAGTAATGATGTAAGTCATTCTTAGTCATTGCACAGCAAGATCCCAATGGAAGTCTTAAAAGAATATCCCAAGTCAATATAGCATGTTAAAACTGAACAAGTGATAAAAGAAGAAGATATTTAAATTCAAAGTTAACTAAGTCAGCAAAATCATAAGTATATCAAATCATCAGTGATTGATACGAATAAAAGTTGGCTTATAAAAAATTTATGCCCAATTTAACAAGTATGGTAGTTTTAACAGTTATTTGCTCATGCCAATCAAGGGAGCAAAACAGAATGACTCATCAAGTGGAGTATGAAAATATTCCCTAGAATATTTGTAGTATGCAAGTGATTAAATAATGGGATAGCCAACGTCATGCCCAATTTAATAAGAATGGAAGGAATAACTTGTGAGTAGGGTAGTCAAATCATTTCTTTAGTGTTTTGGATTACTTACTTGATTCATTGTAGCAATGGGACTACAATGAATCATTTCACTCATAAGTAAAACATAGGATCAAAAAAGATCATTGAACCACAAAACAAAAAGAAGAAAATCTTTAAAAATAAACTAAGTCTTGGAGAGGGAGCTCTCGATCTTAGGGAGCAGAATTATAAAATTTTGTTCGAGTTTTCTAAAACTATGTTCATGATTCAAAGGTCTTATGTTAATATTGAAAATTAGTTGTGTACTTTAAATGCATGAAAATATGTCATATTGATAGCATGATTCATAAATAATGAATTATGAAAGTAAAGTGACTTCACTTTCCAAAAATTGCATGTTGCTATAGGAAGAGCTTTTCTTGATCTTGCATAGTCCTTATGTGTTTATGTGTATACACCCATAATTAGTATAAGTGTGTACTAACCCATATACAATTACTATTTTTATTGGTGCGGGTCGTTGAAAAAGATTCAAGATGAGTTGAAGCTGTTTGGAACTAGTACCTCTAGACTTTGGTAAGTCCTCTTCAGTTAGAGGATGATTACACTTTATTTTATAGCTTTAGTAGATTATACATAGCTAGTGGATGTTTTCCCTACTGTTTTCTTTGAAATATTTGTTCAAGCTTTCGTATTAAGGTCAGTTTGCCAACTATTAATGATAGTATGAATTCACCATTTGAATTTGTCAATCTATAAATAGATGGTTGTTTATTTTGAGATGTTAGTATAGCACTCTTATGCAAGAATTATATGACGTCGAAATACACTTCATTATTTATAAATGTTCCACTCAAATTAACTATATGATTGTGATGAAAGCTAAGAAGATTCTTGTCTGTGACCTCTGAGAGGTTAACGACGCCGGTCTCATCTAGGGTCTAGAACCTGGGTGTGACAATACTTACTAAAATTGGAGAAGTTTTATGAATTTTAGGTTGTGGTATGGAACGCTATCTAGACAATTCACTGTTAGACGTTGAAGGTGTTAGTTAGTGAGTCCCTAGGTCTTCTCCAACAGCATTACTTTAATTTCCTTATGTGATGAATGTCTTTTAAACAAACTTGTTACACTTCGAAAGTCTAAGACGTGTAATAGAGCCAAACATAAGTCTCAAAAGGATTACACATTGTTTTAAGGTCAATTTTTTTGTATATAAGTCATTTAGGAAGTTTAGAAATCAAAACGTCAAAGAACATCCATGATGTTTGGAAACTAGTTCAATGAGGTAGTAGCGTACCATAGCCTATATGACAAGCTTTTAAGATTCATTAAATGATGATTTTTTTAGAACGGTGTTTAACACGTATTAAAATTTATTTGTGATTGAACCATCCAGGAACGAATCCCCAAGGTCAAACCAAATCCCTGGAGGACCCTTGCAATTTGGGGTCCAAGGCTTCCAAAGCAAAGTCGACCAGCGGATGCAACTTACGATCCTATGTACACTTAGATAATTTTTGGGAAGCCTGCAAATGGACATTTTCTAAACTAATCGATGAGTGTGCAGAATGGAGAGGAACAGTTCTAGTCAACTGAAACAAAATAATTTGATCGTGGTCTCGTATGTGGAGCAACTGTTTTGCTGCACGTTTAATTCATATAATTAGTTCTCTTAGTTAGGAGGTTAATTAGGGGAAGGGGAGGCCTAATTATCTTAATTGACAAGTTATATAAAGACCCTAAGCTAATAAAACTAACATAAGCTCTCATAATTCCCAAACCCCAAACTCTCTTCCTTCTCTCTTATTTCTCTCTCAAGTAGAAGAACTCCATAGAAATTGTCACGTCCTTCAGGAACTCCCTAGAAGTTAGGGAGAACACTTGGGTCATGAAAGAGCGTACATGGACCTTTGGGGTATTTTACAATCCAACTATTATCAAATACATAAGCCATGAAAAGTAGCGCAAAATTAAAACTTTTCACGAATAATTTAATAAAGGAAACATTTTGCATAAGAATATTAAAGATGTCTCATCGTCACAATCCAATCTTAAAGACACGAAATAAAATCTTAGGGACAGGTCCTTTACATTAGAAGAAATATATAGTAAGTCTTAATAACAAAACTAAGAAATATATACTATGTCCTCAAATGTATGAGGACATACCAAATCTTGAGAGAGAAGATTTACGAAGATTCGCCTTGTAGACTTCTTCTTACTTTCTTACCTATACTTCTAAAATATATAAAAGTATAGGCTTAGTAAAAATAATGTACTAAGTATAGCATATGCAAAATATGCAAAAACAAACATTTTAGTAAAAATAGACTTCCATGCCAAATAAGTAAAAAATTCATGAATATATAAGCAATAAAACATAAGAAATATCATTTAACACATAGATATGGAATTCCATAATTTTAGCAACAAGAGGCATTTTACAATTGAAAATCCACAATTTACAATAAACAATCTTATCATTACTGCGAAAAAAATGACTCCAAAAGAGTGAACTCTAAAGGTATTGTCAAGAAGAAGTGAAATCATTTTGGTTGGAGTTTCCCAAACAAAAGTTATCCTAAGACTCTCCAAGGTAATACATGATGGAAATGCGCATACACCTCCATCAATACACACCAAGGAGATCCTTAAGAGTGATATTATAGGCTTACTCAACTCGGGAGAACAAGTCAGCATTCAACAACAAGATATCAGAAGAAAACTCAAATAAGACACCAAGACTTCCCTTTCGCGAATCCTACTTAGTGCAATGAGTAAATGGCGTCCCATTTAACTTCCTACCCTATATAGTACACTCTTTTACAAGGCTTAGCCCCAAGACTCCCATTTCTCAAGGTCTACTTAATGCAATGGATAGGTAGCATCCAAGACCATCACCTACACTAAGTAATACGTTGTTTTAGAAGACATAGTTCATTGAATTCATATAAAACTAACCAAGACTCCCGTTACGGAAGGCCTACCAAGGGCAATGAATAAATAGTATCCCATTTCACTACCTACCCCAGGTAAATACACTCTTTTATAACACTTACCACATTGATTAATTTTGTGGGGGTTAGCTTAAACCACATAGACCATAAGAGCTAGACATGGAATCTCGACATTAAACCCTATCGGTTGAGGGATCCTTACTTGACTAGAGTAAGTTCATTCTCTTAGCTTTTACATGGCTTACCAAATAGCTACATCTATGTGGGTGCATAATTAATGGACTAGGAGATTGCTTCAAAGTATCATATTCTCTACTAATAACTTCTCAACTCATGAAGTGTAACCACCACTCCTTCATATCCTCTTGGAGCTTGGAATAACTTCCCACTGATTGTAAACATTATATGTTATAGGTTAAGGATAACTAGTGAACTCTACATCTAAACTCACGAAAGGCATTCATCCTCCTACCTATCTAAGAAAGCTTTTAGGATGTAGTGAGGTTTCTACTAAACACTTCATCTCAACTTTAAAAAAAGTTCACAACTAAAATCCCCGTTTGGCTTAACTAAGCTTCATTCATTTATTCAAGTGTGAGTGTGTGTGTGAAAATCTTGCACATGAGAATCATATCATTTATATTTAACTTCTATACATGTTTATAAATTCATTCACAAATCACACCCTTTACGTGGTTCACATAATCTTATACTTCATTTAAGTATACTCTCTATTCTACTTCGCATAATAGCTTCATAAATCAAATTTAACAACAATAACATCATTTTAATCATATATCACATAACAATCCTTTATGTACTCATTCACAATAAATAAGTAACTTCACATTCATACAGTCAAGTAAACACGGGCTACAATAAGGCGGATCATACCAATCAAGAGCATTTCGAAAGTAAAGATAAACAACATAACCAACTTACCCTTTAACAAAAATTCCATCACCTATTAAATTTTACTAAACAATTCATCATAAAATAGCTCTTAGGGTTGTATCGAAACATCAATAATAACACAAGTATAGCAAAGCTCAAAGACTACAAAACCAAAATCATTGAACAATTTGATAAAAAGCTTTATTATGATTTCATTGAATTTTTATCATTTAAATCGTTAACTAACATTATAAATATCATTTTTGAATCATTTTAAACTTTTGATGCAAGACCAATATTTAAAGTTAAAGCTAGAAGAAGTTATGGTTGAAAAACCATTTTGAAAATCAATTAGAAGGGATTTCATGAATGAAAGAGACATGAAGGATTGATACGGTACGCCAATGTGAAGGAAACCCAGTAATTTAGATGAAGAAACACGTCATACCAGCCCACCTTGTTATTCCTTGAGTCTAGCTCCAATGTTAACTTGAGAGACTTCTTCTTTAGAGTTAGAGTTTGAATATTTGAAGTGAGGGGTTTTGTCTAGGTCTACGTCTTAAAACTAATCTAATATATCTTTAAAACCATAAAAATATCATCCTAGGGTCATAAAAGACTTGGGGTAGATTTATAAAAACACCCCAAGCCATGGCAGCAACGTCCAGTTGCTTTTGCAAGACCACCATCGACGAATGCAACAAACGGGCCGTCTGTCCATCAACAGTCCGTTTGTGGGGTTTCTTGGGCTGAGAATTGTCTTCATTGGGGACCTTTATATCCTAACATGCAGGTCCAAACTACAGGGCAATTCGATGGGCTGTTTACTGGACCACTGGCCATAGTTTTCCCTCATTGGTGGACAATGGCAAGGTAGTCTTGGGTCCTTGTATTGCGCCCTTCTCTAGGGACCCTTATTGATCCTAGGTGGGTTCGTACCCCGACTTTAAGCCCCTTAACATAGTATTCTAGGTCGTGGGAATATTTCACTCGAAATTAAAGAAAAATAAACAAGTAAAACTCACTCAAACACATCACGACACACAAGCAATATCTAAGCATATCTTCCGAACGTCATGGACGTTCTTGGACGTTTGACCTCCAAACTTAAACTAAGATAATACATTGCCTTATAACACTATTATAACTCATTGAATTACAAAATTAACTCATGAAACAACTACGAAGCTCTAGTTCACCTTAATTCGTTTTAAGGTTTTACATTCTCCCCCACTTTGAATATCATTCGTCCCGGAATGACACTAAAATCTTTAAGACCATTAAGGTTTAATTTAGAAACACATAACACATTAGAATCATGATTATACATTAATAATCAAATCATCAACTAATTGGGAGCACAATTTCACACCTTCATATACTTCGCAATATAAGCAACTTTTGCATCACCTTCACAATTTCAAAACTCGACCTTATCCTACTTTAAGGGATGAAGTGTCTTGTCCAAAATTAAATATTCTCATATGTATCACTTTTACAGAAATTGAAACTTCACTCTCCTAAGAAGTACACTCTCTTAGAAGGCTTAGCACCAACACTCTCCTTTTGAAAGGTCTACTATGTCCAATAGATAGATAGCGTCCCATACTACCACCTACCTTATGTAGTACGTTATTTTAAAAGACGTAGTTCATTCAATTCATATAAAACACATAAAGAATCCCCTTTCACAATGCTTACCTAGTGCATTGGATAAATAGTATCCCATTCCATTACCTACCCTACGTATTACACTCTTTTAGAAGAAACAAACCTTTCATTACTTTTGTGGGGTTAGCTTAACAGATATAGACTATGAGAGGTGGACATGGAATCCCGACAATAACCCCTATCGGAATAGGGATCCTCACTTCCCTAGAGTAAGGTAATTCTCTTAGCATTTACATGGCTTTCCTAAGAGTTACACCTATGCGGGTGCATAGTTAATGGATGAGGAGATTACTATTATATAACTCCTTCTCTACTAACGAGGACTATGAATCTCAAGATGTATGTTGGAATACAATATCTCAACTCACGAAGCATAACCACCCCTTGTTCCTATCCTATCTATTCTAGGCATAACTCCCCACGAATCTAAACATTATATTATAGATTAAGGAAAACTTGGGAAAACGACATATCAACTCACGAAGGGTATTCATCCTCCGACATATCTGAGAAAGCTCTGAGGATGTAGTGATGTTGCTCCTAAACACTTCATGTCAACTCATGAAGAGTGTTCACCCCAAAACTACCCTTTTGACTCAATTTTCTTCATTCATTCATTCAAGTGTAAGTGTGTGTACATGTGAGCAAACCTTGCACATAACAATCATTTCATTTACATTTAACTTTTATACAAACATAGACCTTCATTCATCACATCAAACAATTTACATGCTTCACATAATCATTGTTGACACCCAATTTTGACCGCCCCAATAGAAAATTAGTTATCGAGTTTCTTAATTTTAAATGATTTTGAAATAGTTAGCTTTTATAAAGGTTAAAATGTTTATAAGTTATTTTCTTATCACTTTTTTTAATTTTTAGATAATATAAATTTTTAGGTAATTATATATACAATTAGTATATTTTAGGTTTATTTGATAATCACTTCAAAAAGATTTTACGTTGTTTAAATATTTTACTATTTATTTCAGCTATATAATACTTTATGCTTTAAAATATTTGTTTTGTAATATAAATAATTTTTTATTTCGTTAAAATTAAGAAGCTTATTTATTAATAAATTTATCTTATTATTAGCAAAATAAATTAACTCACTTTGTCAAAACCTAAAGTTAGGCCATTTATTGCTCAAATTCCCATCCCAGCTTAATTATCAGAGAAAGAAAAAAAAAACATTTTAGCCAGCCCACAACTAAAGGACCAATTCTCAGATCCATTCCCAGCCATACAATAACAATACATACAGACAGAAATAATATCCCGCCAAAACGACCACTGTTACTTTTCTTCTCCGCGTGAACAAGCAGCAAACAAAGCCAGAAAAAATGCACCACCAGTCCAACAATTGACGAACCGAGATCACTCTCACGTCGTCCTCTCCGTACGAGAATTTTCCAGATGTCGTAACCTCCTCGCTCGTTCGTCCTTGGTTTCTAATAAATCTGTTGAGGAAATTGTACAATTTTGTACAGAAATTCAATGACAACTTTTTTGAAAGAATTTAAAGTTCCAATTCAAATTCCATCCATTACTATTCTTAATTCACCCCTCTTCCAACCCTTATTCTCTCCTATAATAACCTTCTTCTTCTTCTTCCTCAAGTTTTGAGGTTGGAGACAGCGAAAGGAAAAAAACCAAGAAAGAATCGAAAATTCAACAATAGACACGAAAATAGTAGTAGATTTTAAGGTAGAATACTCAACCATGATATTGAAAGGGGATAAAAAAGTTGTGAATGAAGATGGAAAAATTTGGCAAGAAACAAAAGGGAAAAATAGAGTTGGAAGAAATTTTACAATAAACAAAAGGGAAAAAAGAGAGTTAGAAAGAGATGGGAAGAAACTTACAAGGAGAACAACTTATATGATTTTAGATACAAAGTAGAGAGCATATACAGAATATGCTCAAAAGAGGCTAGGTTCGATTCTTGCTTTTCATTCCTTTAGTCGTTCAGCAATCTCCCGAATGTTTTTGAGACTTGAGGTCAGTGGTGATGTCGCTCTAGCTCGTTTTGCATTTTTTCTTAGTCGCTGCCTTAAAAAGGTAATATTCCCTCTCTAATTTTAATTTCGTAGTTGTGAGTTCATAGTTTTTTAGTTTTATGGCTTGATATAAAACACACACACATATACATATATATACATATATATATATATATATATATATATATATAAAAGTTTATTTATATTTGTCATTTTGTCAAATTATGTTTGTTTGTTGTTATTCTTCTATACCCATGTTTTGACCCATTGACATTTTGTTGCTGGCAATGAATTTAATGGTGACTGTTGGCAGTCGTTGAGTGTGATTGGCTTATTCAAAATCACGTGGTTATTAAGGGGCCATAAGTTAGTTGCTATCAATTGATATGTTTGGGCAAAGTATTAATTTGCCCATCACATTCTTTGCACCTGTTCAAATCTTGGCTACTGTTTTAATTGTATTGACGTCATTAAAATATCATATGTGTCGATTTAATTTTTTTTCCCTTCATGTGGTCTTTCTAGTCTCTTTAAGAGTGTTTAAAATTGAAGAATGGTATTATATGTTTTCCTTTACCATATACTCTCTAACTTTAAGTCATGATTCATTACTTACTTATTACTTTTTTCTTTAAATGTGAAATATGCCTGAGTTCGTTGAGAATACATTGCATCCATTTGCCTTTCAAAAGATCCATAAAGGCACAAATTCCCTTATTCGAGTCACCCTTTTAACAAGAATAATAATTTCCTAAAGGCATACAGGTCCAGAAGTGAAAGAAATCGAAGTGGAAGAAGAGAAAGCGAATGGTCCATAAGAGCTCAAATTTATTTCCAAAGAATTTGTATTTTGGGCGTAGGCCCTTGTCTTATTATTATTATTTTGTTGGAATTATTATATAGGTACCATTTATATGGGACAAAGGTACCAAGAATAAATGGGTCTAACTAGTCGAGGTGAACAAAAATAAGATTTGGACTCAACTCTCTCTCTCTCTCTCCCACCCTTTTACTTTTCGCCTATTTGCTTGTTGATATCTACTACTAGTTTTAAATTAGAAAATTTAAAATACCCTCATGGCGTCACCTCCTTTTAACGACATAATCAAATCAACTATGTATAAAAAACCATAAAACAAATTTTACAAGTCAAATCTCATATAGATAGTTAGTTGGCATTTCAAGGATTTCGAAATGAATTGCATTAAGTTATGTTTTAGCCAAACAATGTTTGTTTCCGTAAAACCACATTATGGTTATTCTAGATTCCTTAAACACCTTCCTAAAATATTAATAAGAACCCCCAAACCACTTTAATATTTTCAACAATTAACTGTTTTAATCTAATGAAAAATAAGTTTTCTCAATTTTTTCTTGAAAAAAATAATTAAGTGGCAACTCTAAAAAATAAACAAGTCTCAAAAACAAGTCTTTTAAATATTTTTTGCGAAATAAATAAAACAATCATATGCTTTATTTAAGCATACTCTCAAGCCTATTTGACATAATAGCTTCATAAAATACAATTAACAAGAATAACATCATTATAATCTTACTTCACATAACAAGCCATGATGGCCTCATTCAAAATAAACAATTAACTTCACATTCATACATTTCAAGTAAACACCACCACCAAGAAGGTGGATCATATAACTTAAAAGAATTTTGAAATTAAAGCTAAGAAACATAACAAATTTACCCTTTAATCAAAGCATCCATCACCTATAACATTTTACTCAACAATTCATCATAAATTATCCCTTAGGTCAGTAGCTAAACCTCAATAACAACACAAGTAAAGCAAAACCTAAACATGGCTTTCTAAGTCTTAGGAAAATCTTACACCAATTTCAAACTAAAAGAACACGTAAAACTCAGTAAAACACATCATGACACACAAGAACTATCGAAGACATATCATTCGAACGTCATGGAAGTTTTGCCTCCAAGCATAATAAAAATTCATACATTGCATAAGGAAACTAATATAACACATTTTATTACAAAATTAATTCAAGAAACAATCACAAAACTCTAGTTAACCTTAGATCTATTTAGGGTATTAAAGAAGTCAAGGTGAAGGTTGCTTATAGGAATCAAACCACCAAGATTTCTCCATCAATAATCATAAAAAAATAAGGTATGGGATTCCTTTCAACTTTTGGACATATTTACCCAAAGGGTCCATCAAATTGATTTCAAAAGTATGAAATTCAAGTGGGTCTTTTCCAATAAAAAAATTGATGTTGTAAAATTGCTTTGTTTATGATTTCTTTTGGATTTTTTTAGATAAACATTTATTATGACTCAATAATGTTATTTATTGAATGATTTGTCCATCTTGGAGAAGATGACTGATTCGCTATAACCCTAGGTTGTATTATAAATATTAATTATGTAATGTTGGTTCAGTTGAATTGGTTAATGGTTGAAGTACTACTATATGATGATAGTATATAAATAAAAAATTAGGACGAATTATAGTTCTATGATGCTAGTTCTTGAGTAATTGATCTACATTATGATTTTGTCCTAAGTCTTTTGTATTAATATATGAACTAGTGATGGATTTTGATGTATGGTTTCAATTTGTTTTGTTATCATGATCGGTTATTGTTGGATGATGATATTACACCATTATTGGGTGGAGTTAAATGTTTATGGTAAGAATTTTATGATGGATTATGAAGCATACTTGGTAAGTTTTGTTATTCCAATTCTTTACTCACATTGTGGTAAATTTTGGTTTACATGATGATTTTCTATTGAACTATACCCTGTATTAAGATTGGTAGGTTTGGTATGATTTGCAATTAAATGTCTTGACATAGGTTTGTGAGGTGTTGGCCATGATGTAAATGTTATAAGGATCGTGATAACTTACCAATTTGCCTTATCATGATATGATTACGTATATGTATTAAGCTCACATATATTATTCTTTATTGACAGGACTATAGTCATGCAATTTTATTAAGCTATGATGACGAAAAATATGATTATACAGGGATAGAATCTATGAACTACATAAAGCAATGATGATTCATATAAACATTAATGAAATTTCAAAAAGGACTTAACTTAGCATCGAGTTAACCTGACAATGGGAGGAGATGACTTTCCATTGAGGAAGATTCATCCAATGGTTCCATATGAGGGGTTGACTCCCCTATGAAGGACACTCATCCTATGGATTCCCATGAGATGAGGCTCAAATTTCATAGTGGCAAGCAGAGGGTTCATACCTATTTCTTACTTCATGAACTATGTTGCCCACATATGAATACTAGCTAGTGGATCCACCATTATAGCTACATTTATGTTTGTTCTTACTTTGGCTGGCAAACTATCTTCGATCAGTGTAAGGCTTTACAACACCGAATTCCACATTTAGCTTTTGTGGTCTATGTCGGTTAATGCAAGTATTCCCTAAAACTAAAATAATGTAATAAATACACATCAACTAAGGTCACTTAAGAGATTTGACTTAGCTTAATGAGGGGTATCAGACTCTACCTATGCCTTGCACTAGTTTACATTGAAGGAAGCGTTAGAAGGTTGTTCTTATATACGAACATGCTTATAATTGTACCAATTGTGTATATGATGTTGTTGCATATTGATGATAATTCATGATGATTGGTTTTACTATGAACATGTATTGGTCTCTATTGATTACGTATGATGATATGTACTCTTAATGACATACTATGTAATGTTGAACATTCATTATGGGTCTTGTTGAGTTACTTTATTGAGTAAGGCTATGGGGCTTTGCTTAGTAATTGCGCTTGTTGACTAATAGGGTTAATGGGTAATATTCTTACTTTGGTAATATTGTAATGAACTCTAATTCATGCTTGTACCTATCATAACTTGATGATAGGTTTTCTTTGACAATATGTTCAACTATGTCATATTCATGGTTACTTTACTAGACACCGTATTCTTTGTGTTGTGATGTACATATTTTAGACTTAATGAATATGCATTTTTGATTGGTATGGTCTTTTTGAATGTTCATAATGCTTTCTAAAGGTAAAACAACATATTTTAATGAAATATCCATTTTATAATTATTTCATGAGATGTTTGCTTATGGTCTCATACTTAAAACAATTGGTGTACTAACCCCATTTTCTCTATTGTCCCCAATATTTTAGTTCCGGTAGTTGAAGGGCTTTGAGATGACTTTGAAGAAGACTTAAAACTCTCAATCATCCAAGTTTGTTATGTCCTCACTTTCCGAGGGCAATGCCACTATCAAGCTTATGAAGTTGTTCAAATTTTTATGACTCTTATGTTTTTTACTTTTTATTTGTATACTAGACATTGTATAACCTATATGAGGCTCTATTACATTGATGTATTGGCTAGGACTAAATATATATTTATGTTCAATAAAAGTAGAACAATATGTAATATTCCAATACAAAGGGTCTATGTCTACTCGATATGAATATTATGTGTATCTTAAGGTCTATGTAAACCTCAAAGTTGAAGTAATGAAAATTTTAAATTTTCCATATTTTAACCTATGAATTTACTGATGTAAGTTAAAGGATAGTCTTGGTCCTCAAAGAGAACGACGACGCAAGTTACCTCAAGGGGGTTCTCCCCGGATATGACAAACTTATATTAGAGCCATGTTGAATATCTTTGACTAGATGTATCTCTAAACCACATGTATGTAGATTTGTATTCATAATTTTGAAGCAGACCACAATTATGAATAAGAATCTATATGATGCTTGGAAGTCTAATATCGTGCCTAGAGTTTTGACTCTATGTGATTTTTGCATCTAATCCTTTTCTTGTGATTTTAGGCAATGACTACTTGAAGGAATGAGACACAAAGAATAAAGGAAGATATTTCGAATGCTAGAATTCCTCCCTGTGGTGATCAACTCCCTCCTTTTGAAGAAGATACTAATGATAACCAAGCTCCGATCAATCCTTCTCCTTTTATAAATGGTGACATAAGGTCTGATCTTATCCACATGGCCCAATCGATTACTACTCAAGTACAAGACATCACTACAAAAATTAAATCCATGACGACCCAAGATAACTAGGAGGTTGTACCCCGAGCAAACCAACATGTTGGTACTATGGCCTCCTGTTTAAGGTATTTCACTAGGATAAATCCCCCTATGTTCTATGGGAACAAACATGAGAAAGACCCCCAAGAGTTCCTTGATTAAATATACAAGATCCTTTATGCTATGGGGTTGACTACTAGTGAGAAGGCTGAGTTAGGTATTTACCAACACAAAGATGTGGACCAAACTTGGTACTTCAAATGAATAGACAATAGGCCTTTAAGAGGTGTATCATTGTCTTGGGAAATTTTCAAGAAGACTTTTCTTTATAGATTCTTACTTAGGGATAAGCGATAAGCTAAAGTGGTCGAGTTTATCAACGTTCGTCAAGGAGTTAAGAGTGTGCTTGAATACTCCCTGAAATTCACTAAATTGTCAAAGTGTGATCCTTCTTTTGTTTCCGATCCCATGGATGAAATAAACCACATTATGATGGGAATGTCGGATGACTTGCAAGAGGAATGTCATTAAGCTATCCTAAATGAAAATATTAACATTTCTGTTCTCATGGATCATGCTCAACATGTTGAAGAGTCAAGGGTTAAGAGAAAGACTAGAGATGCCATGAGGGTAGGATCTTTTGATGGTGGTTCTTCAAAGGATAGGCTTGATATCCAAGACAAGCTTAGGTTCAAAAAGAGGTTTTAAAATCAAGTCCCTTCCATGTTCCCTAAGAAATGAGGATATGGTGTATAATCCTAAGACTAAGAAGGGAAGGGATAGTAGTTCAGCGAACAAGAAGCCTAATTGTTCCATGTTTTTTAAAAGCTCATTTAGGGGAATGCTTAGTTGGAATGGGAAATAATTTTTTTGTGGAAAGAGATGCAAAAGGGTTAGGGATTGCCCTAATGTCAAGGGTCAAGACAAGGTTAGTGATCAAACTCAAGCAAGTGGTTCAAATGACGCTCCGAAGAGGAATTACTTTTATTCTCAACACTCTAGGGGTGAGCAAGAGACTTCCTACGATGTGGTGACCGGTATGTTGAAAGTATTTTCCAATGATGTATATGATTTACTTGATCTCGGTGCTACATTATCATTTCTTACTTCTCTAGTAGCTAGAAATTTTGAATTTTTGCCTGATATTTTGAATGAGCTTTTTATGGTGTCTACCCCAGTCGGTGGTTGAAAAAAGGGTAAATAGATATTTTCCTATAATATTGCCGAATAGAGTAATTTATGTTGAAGTAGTAGAACTTGATATCTTTTATTTTGATGTCATATTGGATATGGATTGGTTTTATGCTTGCTTTGCTTTTATAGATTGTTGAATAAGGGTGGTAAAATTTAACTTTCCAAAAGAGCATATGTTAGAGTTGAAGGGGAAAAAAACCTATTCCTAGAGGTCGTATCATTGCTTATTTAAACTCTTGTATGATGATCTCTTAAGGGCTTTTATACCATACAGTAAGAGTACATGATTTAGACACCAAAATTTCTCCCATTGAGTCACTCCCCGTGGTAAGGGAATTTCCGGAGGACCTTCTTAATGATCTTCTCGGTATTACTCGCAAACGGAAAATTGATTTTGGTATCTATTCGTTACCGGATACAAATAACATTTCAATTTCTCCTTATTGGATGTCTCCAGCCGAATTGAAAGAGTTGAAGGCTCAACTCAAAGATGTACTAGACAAAGGCTTCATTAGACCTAATATTTCTCCATGGGGTGCTCTAGTTTTATTTGTGAATAATAAGGATGAGTCCCTTAGAATGTGCATCAATTATCTTTAACTCATATAAAGTCACTATTAAGAACAAGTATCCTCTCCCTCGTATTGATGACTTGTTTGATCAACTTCAAGGGGCAAGCTACTTTTTGAAGATTGAATTGAGATCAGGGTATTACCAACTTAGGGTAAGAGGTGAGGATATACTAAACATGTCATTTCGGAATTGATATGGTCATTATGGGTTCTTATTAATGTCCTTTGGTCACACTTATTCTCCGGCGTCATTTATGGATCTCATGAATAGTGTGTTTCGAAGTTACATACTTTCATTTTTCATTATATTAATCAACGATTTCTTGGTATATTAAAAAAAGGGTGAATTTATGGACCATTTGAGGGTGCTGTTACATGTGCTTAAGGAAAATCAATTATTCGTCTAGTATAGAAAATGTGAGTTTTGGTTGAGATTGGTGGATTTTCTTGTCTTTGACCATTGACTCCAATCTACATTACGAGTTTGTTGGGTCTACCTGGTTATTATTTAAGGTTTGTGGATTGTTTCTCATCCATTGAATGTAATGACCCATATTTTGGAATCTGAATCGCCACCGGTGTAGTTGACCTTTCAGAGGTCGTAGACAAGCCTCATTTTTAATTCATCACATTCATCTAGTTAAATTTTGCAGAAAATTTAAAAGTTTTTAAACGTATGAAGTATACATACACTTCATATAGTAGATACATAGTTTCTTCATATACTAAGTTCAAAATAATTAAACAACAATCTATCAGATGAGTCAATTGGAAATAGAAGATGAATATATCATAAATAGTTTGCCAACTACGGCCTTATTACAAAACTTCAAAATGAAAGTACGAAAGAAATGCTAGGGACAACATCCCTTAGCTATATCTAAAACTAAGGCTAGGCTAAAATTGTAGCATCCTTGAAATAAAGAGGACCTACCAAATGGTCTGGAGAACGCTGATGTCCAAACCACTGCAAGTGTCGTCAATTTGTCCTCTGACTTGCTCCTATCAAAAATAGTAAATAGTAGTGGGTTAGTACACAAGTTGCACTAAGTATGGGTGTATGCAGACATTCCCATAAAGATATACATGAGTAATCAAAGCTATTCCTACGTAACATGTCATTTCATGAAAGTCTAGTCATTAGACTTTCGTAATTCATTAATTGTAAATTATGGTATGAATATGATGTATTTCATGCATTCAAAGAACACAACTCGTATTCTATATGATTACAAGACATTATCATAATCAACATAATTTTATAACCACTCGGGGGATGATTTGAAAATTAGCTAACCCCCAACCCGAGAGCTCACTGATCTTTACTTAGTTTTATTTTTAGTCTTTTTCTTATTGTTGTTATGTAGTTCAATAATTCCTTTGTTCCCACTTTTTACTTACGAGTTAAATAATTTAATGTAGTCTCATGCCCACAATAAACCAAGTATGTAATCCAATGACTAAGGAATGATTTCCCTACCTAATAGTGAGTCATTATTTATACTATACATTTCTTACGTTTCATAAGACAACCGATATGGGTCATGCAATTTATTTCATTACTTTGATATTAGGAAAGTTATTATTGGTGTAATTAACGTTTCTTTCTACCTCCCTTTTTTGGCATCATATAAGAAGTCATTATATGCCAATTTTATTTGGCTTTGCCCATTATTTGCTCATCTTTAACATACATTCCATCAACATCATCATTTTCACTTTAATAGTGACGAGTGTCTCCCCAAAAATAAAAAGAGGTGATTCACCGGTAAAAATAAATCTTAGACCATGTGAGCTACTCATGGAATCTGGTGTTTGACCCACACCAAAAAGGGGTGATCGCCTTCTAAGGCGAATCCATCTGAAGTGTTCACTCCACACCAAAAAAAAGTGGCTCACGACTATAGTGAATCAAGAACATATCGTGAGCATTAAGCGACATAGATCATGTGATCTAAATACGAAATCTTGTGTCTGCCCCAGATTGAAAAGGGGTAGAATCACCGGCCAAGGTTAAACCATACATGCCTAGCTCGCTTAGGTGAAACCTCTATCTAGAGACTCACATGTGCAGGCACATGTTCATAACTAGTCTATCGGTACTATGCTCACGTTCTTTATCTTCTTTATCTTTTAGAATTGACTCAACAATTATTGAAGCTTGCTTCTAGATTGAGATTTACTTACTCTTTTGATGACTTGTCATCCTTACTTTACATTGATTAAATGTTAATTGTCCTTATATATCATCATTACTTTACATTAATGAATGTGAACTATCCTTACATATCATCGTTTCTTTACATTGATGAATGTGAATTGTCCTTACATATCATCCTTAGGTTTTAATGAGACTAGTCTCACATGTTCTTACACCTTCATTCGTTAGTATACTTTTAGCATATTAACTTAGGTGTGAGTATGACTTGTCTTACTTTCTTTAACACCCCATTCTGGCAACATACTTAATTTAGACCCCTTTAATTATTTTATAATGCACATTACTTCTTTACTTTAGTGTAGTAGCTTCATTTCATCATATATGGATGATAAGAACTTCTTTCAATAAGTTACACATGTTCATTGGTCAATGTTTTAGGGCATGTTGGGAGTTGTCCCAATGAATGACATGCCCTTAGTTAGGGATTCATTGAATTACTTTAGAAGTGCTAATAAAATACTTGATACTCTTACTACACAAGAAATTGGCATATGATTAGTATTGTCTAAAGATTTTTGATGTTAAACCAATAAGCCATTTTTATTGGCATAAGCTAATTTTACGGATGTTCATATTTAAATTGAATATGTATGAACACTTAGACTATCTTTAAATCACTTACATAATCCCTTAGCAATTAACATGTATTCGTTTTGTCCAAATAGTTTTAGCCAATTTGATTGGATATAGATAGCCAATTAATTCAAGTTGTGATTTCATAGAGATCTTTTAAGCCTATCTAAGTTCATGACTTTAGGGTGACGTTTTTATGACAAATTGGACATAAAAATATTAACATTTGATGACTTTAACATCGTCAATACGTCATAACAACAACAAGTCAACATTCGTCCAAAACACCTAAATAACTTAACACAATCACAGACGTAACTTATTGTATCATCAATTCTTAATTTTCATGATTGTATTAATTTTATACAATCACAACTTCATAGATTAATCGGCATTCATATTTCAAGAACATTAAACATAATATCATCAAGAATCACATACCAACAAAATGATCTCTAACCTATTAAACAATAAATCGAAAAGGATACTAGGGACAAAAGAGTTCGACGAGAACAGGGGAGCAACCCTAGTTTTCAAGATCTTTGAATCATTAAAAAGAAAGTCTCTTGGAGAAAAAAGTTTTGGATAGAAACCCATACCTTGATTAAAACATAATATACTAAGTCCACCTCGAACGAAACCTTGAATATACCTTGAAATCGCCTAAGAACGTCTTTGCCTTTTTTTCGTTTTAGCGTTCTTCATTACTGCCTTTTTCTTGTGTTTTCGTTCCAAGTGTTTTGATTGTGAATTATAGATTTAGGAACTGATATTTAATTATAAAACTTTGTTTTAATAATCAAATTTAATTAACTAATTGACCTATTACAAAAACGACCCTCCTAAGTCGACTAAATATAGGAGAACATAACACTTAGTAAAATCCGTAAATTGGTGTTGACTATCATTTCGGTCAACATTTTCACATTATATTAATTAATAAAATCCTTAATTTAATTAACTTAGGGACCTAGGGTAAGTAATAAAGGACCTCTAGCTCATCGGGACTATAATCAACCCTTTTGGACCATCCTAGGTTAAGTACTTGGATGATTTTTAAATTATACTATGTTAGTGAAAGAATTTCGTTTTGTACCATTTAAATAAATTAATTAAATGGCTAATTTAATTAATTATGTTACCTAATGTAATTAATAAATTACCCTTAAGTCGTTAAGACCTTAATATAATCTTTGGACAATCCAAGGTTAGGTACTAGGTTGTCCCTTTCTTGTCTTAACCGAATTCTATAAAAATTTATTTTGATTTCGGTTTTTCACCTTTAAATTAATTATTTAAGTTGATAAATTAATTAATTAAGTATCCTAGAGTAATTTCTAAAGTATTACTATGTTTTTTAGGACCATAACAAACTTTTTGGACCACCGTAGGTTGGGTACTAGGTTGAAACACTAACAAGTTACTAGGGTAGTATCATTCGCTGAAGTCATAGGTTGTCGCGTGCACTAATAAGTTTATTTCATTTGGTACTAGGCTAGTTAGATAGTTAGTGAAGTATGGTATAGTGTAGAATTTTGTAGCAAATTAGGCCCTACATTGAGTGGTCCCTTGTGCCCGTTTTCCCCCTAACTACTCTAACCGAATTAGGTTAGGGTCGTCCCCTGCTTTGATCGCTTCTTCACATGTATTGCACATGTTCTTGAACATGTTTTAGTTGTACTTTCCTAACTAACTATTATTTATGTTTCCTTTGGTAGTGTTTACTTATTGTTCGAAGGACCTTCACTATGTCGTTGGGAACTTCTCCGTCTACATGATCAATATAAATGGTTATGTACTTAGGGTACTAGGCTTGACACATGGATGTCTAGTACCTAATGTGTTTGCAATTGATGAATTTCTAATTTTTAGCCTAGGGTCTTTATTGCATGTACATATCCTAAACAAGCTCATTAATACTTAGATATATGGTTAACACCCTTTGAGCCAATATTTTTTTAATATGCCCAATATTTTGCTTATTGGGTATTATATTGAAATTGACTATTACCCCTTAGAAAATTTTCTATAATGTACCTTATATTTTGTCAATACTGGGCAATGGAATGCATAGGTATCCCCAATACGCATTCTTAAAGACCTATTAGGCTCTTCATTTAACATAAAATTTTCTAAAATGTTACATTATTCCCCCCCCCCAAAGAAACATCAGTCCCCGAATGACCCTACACATCATTTAAACAAAGAGGGTGATTTTTCGAAAATACATTAACATGCTTGAAACTTTACTTTATGTGAATATCTGATTTACAATTTCTGTGGATGATACATATTACTCAAGCTTATTTGAAGATTCATATTTGAGATTTTGGAACTTTCTTTTTCAATCTCACCTAACTTAATGCACATCACAAATTATGCAACAGGGGAAAAACATGTCTATGCTACACCCAAAAGCACATGAAATGCAAACATAACTTCGTTTTAACTCGCATGGTGCTATTATAAGATATACAAGATTAGTGGCCTACCATATCTAATCGACTAAAAGAACTTAAACTTAGATTTTAGTAAAATATAAAACATACTTAGGAAGAGAATATCTAACCTTAATAAATGAACGAATGAGGGTAACGGATCGTATATAAAAGGGTGTTCCTCCATAACACCTTCACGGTGAGAAATTCCCAGTTCTGCATTCCCTTAAATTAGCGATCTAAAATTGTAAGGGGAACCTATTCTTAAGGAAGGATTCCCATAGACTTCTAACCTTTAGTCGAGTAGGATGAACGTTTGATCGCCTAGACACTTTTCTAGCATTGAAACGTAAAACACTAGATGGAACAAGCTAAATGTTGTTGTAACATTAGTTCGTACGCAACTTTTCCTACTCGCTAAAAGATCTCATAATGACCTATATAACGTGTATTTAAGTTCCTTTTCTTACCAAATCTCCTTACCCCTTTCATGGGTGATAACTTAAAGTAGACTTGATTACTTACTTCAAACTCAAGGGCTCTGTTTCTGTTATCACCATAGGATTTTTGACGACTGTAGTAGTAGACAATCTATCACAAATCCCCTTAAAGCCAATAGCACAGGATCTCAACATGTCTTCAAGAGTCTGAATGGTACGTTTTACTTGCCCTTCTGTTTGTGGATGAAAAAAAGTGCTAAGCTTCAAATGTGTACTCAAACTCTTTTAGGATTAGCTTAACACCTTGGTCGTTCACAACATGACCAAGAAAGGTAAGTTATCTCAACCAATACTCACATTTGCTGAAGTTTGCATACAATTAATGTTTTCTGAGTACTTGCAATGTCTTTCTTAATTGTACCTCATGCTCTTCTCTAGACTTAGAGTATATGAGAATGTCATCTATGAATACTATGACGAAGGAATGAAGGTACTAAAGGAAGAATCCATTCATAAGGTCAATATTTAGTGTGAAATGAAGTCTTAGGGACGTCTTCTTGCCTCACTCTAAGTTGATTGTAGCCTTACCGAAGGTCTATCTTGGAAAAGAAACATTAACCTCAGAGTGGTTCAAAGAGGTCATGATTCTAGGAGGAGGATACTTGTTTGTTATAGTGACTTTATTGATTTTGCCGATAATCTATAAACATTCTATGATTTGCAGCCTATTTTATAACGAACAACACTGGAGCACCCCATGGGGATTTGCTCGGCTGGATGAATCCCTTATCAAGTAAATCTTTTAACTGCAACTCTAACTCTTTGCGATCAGCAGGTTCCATCCTCTATGGGGAATATAAATTGGCTTGGGGTTGTGATCTATATAAACACAAAAATTGATCTTACATTAAGGAGGGACTCTTGGTAAATCATTTGGAAAGAATTCAGGGAACTCATTTACTATTGACACTAAGTAAATGGAAGGGACTTCTTGATAAAGGACATTGACTCAAACTAAGTGGTATAAATACCCCTTAGATATCATCTTATTGGCCTTTAAGATTTGAAATTTTTTGTCTATTGGATTTGAACCACTCCTTTCCCATTTAACCCAATTTATTTGGAAACTGAAACCTCACAACCCTGTTTCACCAGTCTATAGTAGCATAACATTTAGGGAGCCAATCCATACCTGAGCCCCGTCCTTGAGCTTACATGTCGCCATCTCAGCGTCCTCCTCTTTATTAACACCCGTGGCATGCATTTCGAATCTAACATGTACTCACCTCAATGCAAATGACTACACTTACTACACTTCTTTTACTCACGCTGGGCATTTCCATCATTTACCCTTCTTTGGAAGGGGAGATATTGAGTATGGAACATTAGAAAAGTTGGTCATCCTAATTCTTGTGTGTATTATTCTACGCGTTCACACAAGAAGCAAGTTAGATACTTTTAATGACACAAAGTGTCAAAGCTCTAGTTAGCACGATAAAGAGTAGAGGAAGGGAAGATTTCCTATCATTGCATAGTCTCTAAGTAATGATTGTGATGTAATTCACAACCATAAGATAGAAAATATGTACCATGGTTGTTTAAAGTTTTATTTCCTAGTTAGCTTAACATCATACTCTGATACCAAGTTTGTAACGACTCGAATTCTAGAATCTGAACTACCACAGGCGTCGTTGGCCTATCAAAATTCGCAGACAAGACTCATCTTCCAATCATCACATTTATCTAGTTAAATTTTGCAGAAAATTTCAAACTTTATCAACCTATGAAGTATACATAGACTTTGTATGCTACTTACAGAGTATAATCATATACTAAGATCAACATAAGAAAAAAGCCATCAATCGTAAGAGTCAATTCGAAATAGAAGATGAATATATCATAAATAGTTTTCAAAATATGCCTTATTACAAAGCTTTGAAAATAGTACGAAAGAAACGCTAGGGACAACATCCACTAAACCTGTAGCATCCTCAAAATCAAGAGGACCTACCAAATGGTCTGGAGAACATTGATGTCCAAACCGCTACAAGTTTTGTCAATTTGTCCTCTGACTTGCTCTATATAAATAGTAAATAGTAGGTGGTTAGTAAGCCAGTTGTACTAAGTATGGGTGTATGCACACATACACATAAAGATATGCATGATCAATGAAAGCTCTTCCTAAGCAACATGCCATTTCTGGAAAGTCTAGTCATTAGACTCTCCTAATTCATTAATTTATAATTGGGGTATAAATATGATGTATTTTATTGTATTCAAAGAACACAACTAATTTTCTATATTATTACAAGTCATTAGTTTCATCAAATTAATTTTAGAACCACTCGGGTGACGATTTGAAAATTTTCTAACCCCAACCCTAGAGCTCATTGATCTTTACTTTGTTTTATTTTCAGTCTTTTTCTTCTTGTTGTTGTGTAGTTTAATAATTCCTTTGGTCCTATGTTTTACTTACAAACGCAATGATTCATTGTATTCCCATACCATCAATGAATCAATTAAGTAATCCAAAGAGTAAGGAATGATTTCCTTACATTATAGTGAGTCATTCTTTATACTATACATTTCTGACATTTCAGAAGCAAAACTATATTTGTCATGCCATTTATTTTATTACTTTCATCTTAGGAAAGTTATGAGATGTCTAATTAACATTGGTTTCTACTTCCTTTATTGGCATTATATAATAAATCATTTTCAGCCAATCTTATTTGGCTTTGCCTATTATTTGCTGAAACTTCATGAGTTTTATATTGACAGTTGACATTGTTAAGGTCTTCATCATTGGTCACCTTAAACATATGTTCCATCATACCATCATTCTTACTTTCATAGTGACATCATTTGGAATAAGATCATGCGAGCATAACATGTAATCCAGTGACTCCCCCACACTGATAAGATATGATTCACCGGTAAAAATAAATATTAGACCATGTGAGATACTCATTGAATCCGGTTTCTGTCCAACACCAAAAAGGGGAGATCCCCGGCTAGAGCGAATCCATCTCAAGTGTTCACTCAACACCAAAAAGTAATGGCTCATAGCTATATTGAAAAACTAACATATCTTGAGCATTAACCGACATAGAACATGTAAACTAAACATGAAATCATGTGTCTGCCCAATACAGAAATGGGGTGGAATCACTGGCCAAGGGGAAACCGTACATGCCTATCTTTCATATGTAGAAACCACTGGCTAGTTCCTATTTTGACTAGACATAGTTCAAAGACTAGGGACATAATAATACTACTTATCCACCTCTGTGGCAGCCTCGTCACATTAGACTTACACCTACAACCACATGCTCATAACTAGTCTATCGGTTTTATGCTCACTTTCATTATCTTCTTTATCTTTTAGAGTTGACTCAACAATTATGTAAAATTTCTTCTAGATTGAGATTTACCTACTCTTTCCATGCATTTTCATCCTTACTTTATATTGATGAAATGTTAATTATCCTTACATTACATTGATTAATGTGAATTGTCCTTACATATCATATTTTCTTTAAATTGATAAATGTGAATTGTCCTTACTTATCATCCTTTGGTCTTAATGAGAGTAGTCTCACACGCTCTAACACCTTCATTCGTTAGTTACATTTAACATATTAACTTAGGTTTGAGTAATACCTTTCTGATTTTCTTTAACACCCCATTCTGATGACATACTTAATTTTTACCTCTTTAATAATGTTATAACTTCCGTTACTTCCTTACTTAGTGCAGTAGCTTAATTTTATAGTTTATGGATGATGAGCACTTCTTTCAATCAGGTACACATGTTCATAGTTCATTCTTGTAAAACATGTTGGGATTTTTCCTAATGAATTACATTGCCTATTGTTATGGAATCATTGATTTACTTTATAAGTGCTTATAATATACTTGATATTCTTACTACATAAGAATTCACATATTATTAGTATTATCTAATGATTTGGGATGTTAAACCATTAAGCCATTTCTATTGGCATAATCCAATTTGACGGATGTTCATATTTAAATAGAATATGTATGAACCCTTATACAATCTTTAAATAATTAACATAAACCCTTATCTATTGAAATGCATTGTTGTTAACCAACAAGTTTTAGCCCATTTTATTGTAATAAGATAGACAATTCATTCAAGTTGTGATTGTATAGAGATCTTTTAAGACAATCTCATTTCATGACTTTAGGGTAACGTTTATAAGACATATTGGACAGAATCATATTAACATTTGATGAATTTCACAACCTCATAACGTTACAACAACATAAAGTCAACATTCAGCCAAAACAAAGAAATAACTTAACATAATCACCGACATAACATAGCATATCACTGATTCATAATTTTCATGATAGTATTAATTTTATACAATCACAAATTGATCGACATTCATATTTCAAGAACATTACAAATAATATCATCCAGCACCGCATACCAACAACATGGTGTCTAACCTTTTCAACATGGAATCGAAAAGGATATTAGTGACAAAGGAGTTCGACGAGAACATTCGAACAATCCTAGATTTCCAGATCATTGAATAGTTGGAGAGAAAGTTCTCTTGGAGAAATAAGTCAAGGAGAGAAAAAGATATCTTTATTAGAACTTGATCTATAAAACCACAAACGAAACCTTGAATATACCTTGAAATCGCTTAAGAACGTCTTTGCCCTTTTTCTATTTTAGCGTTCTTCGTTACTGCCTCTCTCCTGAATTTTCCTTCCAAATATTTTTATTGTGAATTTTAGGTTTTTGAACTGATCTTATATTATAAAACATAGGTTTGATAAGTTAATTAAAAAACTAATGAACCAATTACCAAAACGCCCCTCTTAAGTTCACTTAACATAGGAGAACATAACACTTAGTCAAATCTTGAAGTTGATGTGGACTATGGTTTTGGTAAAAATTTTGACTTTATGTTAATTAATTTAATCCAAAATTTAATTAAATTAGGGACCTAGGTTATGTACTAATGTTCCCCTAAGTCATTGGCACTATAATAATGGTCCTTTTTGTCCACACATTAACCTTCCGGTTGTCCATGCAAACTCTTCATCCAATCATTGTCCCTTTTGGGAATAATCTAGTTCCTCTAAATAGGTAATTTTGTCATCCCACCGTGTTTAGGCATGTATGAGTAGAACACACCCAACTTTTGTCCGTAATAAGATAGATAACCCTAACATCCAACAACTTGACGATATCCTTTTTCAATACATCTTGAATAGGTGGATTAAACTTTCATTAATGATCAATACTTTTTTTCTGATCGGGCATGAGTTGTATTTCGCGGGAACAAATATCGGTGGGAATCCCAATAATGTCCTGAATTGTCCAACAAATGGCTTGTTTGAACCTCTTCAATACTGCCACTAAGCACTCGAGTTATTGTCAATTTAAATTTTCTTCAATTATCACCATCAAAGTATCACCTCTACCCAAGAACATGTACCTAAGATGAGGTGGTAGAGCCTTAAGCTCTAATTTTGGGGCCTTTTCAATAGATTGTTTTGTAGGTGGAGCCTCGCGATGTTTCTTATCCAACTCCAATTTTTTCAACTTTGACCAATATTCGTTTCGTTCAAGTACAGCCACAAAAGACCCATGCTCTTCGATACCATCACTGTTAAAGATCATGATAATTGCCGCTAGTGCCTTGACACCTAGTCTCTCTTCAATTTGTACCTTAGATATACTCTAAAAAGTATAGGATATAGTAGATTCCATTTGAACCTACTTCATGGACCTACATATATTGAAAGTTGATTCTTTATTGTTCAACCTAAATTTCATTTGCCCCTTTCCATGACTACTAATGCATGCCCACTGGCAAGTAATGGTCTTCCTAGAATAATGGGGAAGTCAAAGTCAACTTCAAAGTCAATAATCACAAAATTGTTCCAAAATATGAATGACTCCACTTTGATATGAACATTACGGAGTATACCGATGGGCCTCTTCACAGGTCAATCACCTATAAGAAACCGCATCATAGTAGGCTTTGGGTCGCCCAAGCCTAACTTCTTATAAATGGATAGAGAAATGGGACTTATACTCTCACCAAACATCACATAGTGCCTTAGCAAACTCTAGCAACCCTATCGTATATGAAGGAGTTAAGGCGCGAGAATGTTCATTCTTCTGCACAAGAAATCTTGTAGATATAACACTACAACGTTGCATTCTGTTATCATGTTCAAAGCTCACAGGTCTCTTCATCATATGCATATCCTTCATAAACATAGCATAACCGGGCATATGTACCAAAGCTTCTATTTAACGGACATTGATTAAATTTTATTTAAAGATAGTGATAAATCATCGGTATTTACCATCTTCTATCTTCTTCCCTAATCTCTAAGGGAGAGGTAGTGAAGGTCTATTTATGTGGACCACTTTATGAGGTTCCTCTATTTTATTCGTCGTTTTGTCCACCAAATCATGAATATCTTCTACTACATCTTTTTCCTTTATAATTTCACTTTCTACTACAGATGAAATAGGTGGATCAATCGTTTGGTTATCCCCTACAGTAGTGACTTCCATGAAATTCCCGTCATCTTTAGGATTCTAGATACTATTGAGAGGAAGAGTGTCAGGTTTGTGTTGGTTCACACCAATACACAACTGAGGCATCTGTAGCTCAAGATGTTTTATCGAGACCGCATGTACATCTACCTTTTGTCTAATGTTATATATTTCACCTCTCATATCATTGACATTATGATCACTCACATCGAGTGTCCTCATCATCTTATACTGCATATCGTCATTTCGCGCCATACTACCTCCACCATCCCTTGGAGCAACTTCCTTATTTTGTGGGGGAACATATATCCCACTTCTATCATTCATGTTACCATATTTTTATGGTTGAAGTTTTTTTCGCGGGTTGTAGTTCCCATATCATATATATTTACTCTCTCAGTTGTAGGTACCATAGTTTTGACCTTGGTTTTCTTGACCATGACACATTTTCTTAATTGGAGCCTTGGGGGTTAGATCGGAAATCCCCGTCTAATCATTCACTACATAGGAATCCTCATCATAATAGAAATCATCTACTGGCGGTGTTGTATTAGTCAAATACTTCGTCGCATTAAACTTTTCTACACCTCCGCTCACGTGTTTCAAGACCAACCGAAGCTCCGTTTTTATGAGTGCGAACTCTTCAAGAATCTTACCTTTTTGTTGGGTTGTTTGTAGCTTGTATAGAAAAAGGTGTTTATCCTACTCTTTGACATTCTAGTTCTCTAAGCCTTGTTGTTGCGAGATATCTTCTCCAACTTATCTGGAATCTCAGCATAGATACATTCCCCATTGGATCCACCCATAATAGTATCGAGCACTGCTTTGTGGTTGTCATCTTTCACTCTGTATAAGTAATTTTCCATGACTCTCTACCATATGATGGTTTCGAACGCCTGTAATAAATACAATAAATCGGTCAAAAGAGCTAATCATCGACCTTCCTAGTACTGCCACAAAGTTATTCACCTTATTGTATGATCTCAAAAATGACTTAGTTTAGATCCTAACATGTTCTTTGTGATTTTGAAAGCTCCTAAATAAGTATATGATGTTATCATGAGGCAGTGTCTAAGAGTTCAGGTTATTTGAAAAAGAAATTTCAAAGGACGACCAAGACGTTCAACGACTATGCCAACAATGTCGCTCATATGTGGTTCTATGGGTTTATATGTTATTATTGAAGTTTTAAGGTACTTAAATGAGTTATAATGGGATAGATAGGCAGTGTGTCGAGTTTTATGAAGTTTTGAGGTAAAACGTCCAAGAACGTATGTGACGTTCGAAAGTGTTTCCCTAAAATGACCTTTTGAGTTATGGCGTGATTCGTCGGGTTTTACGTGTTTGTTTTAGATAAAATTCATTTCATAGGTGTCAAAAACTCGTATACTTTCATATTTGGGTTGGAAACGTCCGGGAAAACATCCCCAAGGACCATCCAAGGGTCCTTGGGGAAGGACACAAAATTGATCCAAAGGCAGTCCAAGACAGCCAACCAACGGTTTGCAATCGATGCCTAGTGGGTCAGTCAACGACCCGTTGGTAGGGTGTAATTTATTGAGACATAGTAATGGGATAGGGAAGGTCAACAACCAGCCTCTGTCCCAGACAACGGATCAAAAGGACGGTCCGTTGGTCCCTACATGAAGCTTCACCGTTAAGTGAGGGGTGAAATGATAATTTCACCCCACTTACAAATAAGAGTATTTCCTTTTATTTAGGTCTCTTTAAGGTGTTTTAAGTTTGTATATATGTATTTAATAAATTCAAGATTTCATTCTAACAAATCAAAACCCCCAATCTCTTAGAAATTTCCCAAGACTCCATTAAAGTCTAAAGTCAAAGAAGAGCTTGGTGTGATGAATTGAGTGGAAATTATTAATCAAAGTAAAGTATTATCTTAATCAAGGTATGTATTTTGATCCTTCAAACTCTCTTCATCAAGTATCCTAATTCTCAAGGTGTTTTCTTACGTTTTCAAAGTTGAATTGTCCATTTTCATGATTCTACCATGGGTTCTTTAATTAATTGTTTTTAAACATTTATTATGTATAAAATTGTTATTGAATTGATTATTTTTACCTCGATTACCTATGAACCCATGAATTGGATGAACTCTAGTTTTTAACTAAATTGTGGGGAACTTGATAATGTTCTAATGTTGATGAATTCTTATTTAGTTTTATGTTGTCTATTCGTTCATGTTATAATATTAGTAAATTGAAATATAGATTGTATTAGATTGATTAATTTACATTAAATTGACCTATTTTTATATATTACTATGGTCTTTATGTTGAACTTATGTTCATGGCCATTGGTAAGGGTCTTAAGGAATTGGATGATTTAGCATCGAATATGGTTTTAAGGATTGAGTGGTGGTAGACTTCTCTATTTCCTTTATTTTGTTGTTGTTTATACTTAAACTATGTTTTGATTAGTATAGTACACTTATGGTGGCGGTGTTATGTGTTTTACTTGTAATTGACGTGGCCTTATCGGAGTTATTTTATGGAATTTGATTATCATGGCCTTGTGGGAACTACTTGAAGTAATATGATTAATCCTGTAGTTGGTTATGTGAAGTATGATGAAATCTATCAACATGTTAAGTAATGTGGAAGTATATGTGTTCTATTGATGTTATGTAGTTGATCATGTTAGACTATGAATGTGGCTTATATGTATAGTCTTAGGGTTGATCCTTGGTAATTCCTAATTGACTATATGAGTCTGTATTGGTCATACTGATGATGGTATGATAGTGGATAGGATTACTTGAAAGTGATATGATTATGTTTATGTGTGCTTAGAATGACATGTATTATGAGTTAAAGTGAAGTATATGGTACATTGTCTTGGTTGACTTGTGTCCTTTACTTAATATATGTATGATTATCAATATGTGATGTATTGACTTAGGATGCTAAGGTTTCTTAGTATTGAATGTATGAATGACATGTTACCTTAAATGAAGTTAATAAGGTCTTTTATGTGAAAACTTGAACCTAATGGTAAGGTTGTGAATGATGAAGTCGTAAGCAGTAATGGTATACTTGAAAGTAAAGAAAGACTTAAGGTTAATTTGCTGGAATGACATCGTATTAATCCTTAGGAATGTAATAATGAGCTTCATGTCACCATTGTGAGGTAGCCCTAGGGGAACTTTCTTTATAGGTTAATGTTATTGGGTTATGAACTTGTTATGGAACCCTTTTATGTGGACCTTATGTATTAATTACTCTATGTGAACAAAGGCTATCAACGAGTGAGTACGGTACGGAAAGTATTTATAGTTAAAGAGTAAGAGTAGATTACAAAGCATGCCCTTCAAATTCCTTAAGCATGTGCCTACATGTCATGCGTCTATGTTTTACCATTGGCATGTTGAACAACCTCTTTGGAGTAGAAGAGATCTTTGGATTTCCATTTCTTTCTATCATGGTCTATGTTGGGTATGGTCTATTCCATCATAGGGAATACCTATTAGCATTAGAGAAGTTTATGAGGCTTAGGTAGTTGTATGGGATGCTATCTAGACATTTTACAATAGTGTTTGAAGGTTTTTAATGGAGTTCCTAGATCTTGTCCTTGACTATTAATTTAATGACCTTTATGTGATGTGGGAGACTCTTAATGAAATAATGAATAATGTTATGAAATATTTAAATGAATGTGTTCCTAATCGAAAGTAAATTAAGGATTCCTTAGCTAATACAAGAAGAGGTCATAAAGGATGATCTCTTCATGTCTTATCTATGGAAGACTTGAGGATGACTCTAGTTAAGGAAGTTGGTTGATTTTATGGACATGATCTAATCCAAAGGTGTACTCTTAAGGATTATGTAGGTAATCTTAAAGAGGTCAATCATGGACGTTATATTCTTGATTTAGTTAAGTAGGACTTTTTATAGCCTTTGGAAGGAGAATTTCATACTATCTATATGTTGATACACTTGGTCAGAATGACCCTATCCTAGGTAGTGTATAGGAACTCCTGAGTGTGTATGTAAGGGATTGTATGTGCAGTCGCTTAACAACTCATTCAAGTGAGAGTTGAAGTTACCTTTTTTAAAAGAATCTTAAATTTATTCTTTGATGTCTTGTAAATGCGTACGTGACTCATTATAAATAGTCTTGAGGATCATTTAGGCATGCCTAGAGAGGTTGTATAGGCGGTCTCTCTTTGTGTTGATCAAAATGGGTCTTACTTCAACTTTAAGTGAATGATTACATATTAGAATGTGTCTGAACTTATGACTACTAACTTCACTGTACAATGAACGCTTCACTGTTATAGTGAAATAGGGTTACAGTAAAATAACATTTAAAATGATAATATTTGATTTAAATGCTTTTTATGTGTTTCTAAGTTGTTAAATGATGTTCTTATGATTATAATATGATTTTTAAATGAAAAGATTCATATTTGTAATAAAAGTTTGTTTTGATGTTTATATGCATTATGTAATAGTTAGTACATGTGACTCTACTAAACAATACTTTAATCTATCTATATATTTCTTGGTAGGTGAGGAGTTTTTGGGAAGTTAAGACTTCGATAGTAAAATCGTTCAAGACAAGTTTAAGTATGTCCTCATTTGACTCGAGGGCATATATGTCTTTCATATTTCTTTTTTAAGTATTGTAATAGACTAAGTATTTCTACTTACGTATTGTGTATGGGCCGTGTCCCATGTATTCTTGTGTCTTAAGATGATGAGATTGAGACTTAGTATTTCCTATGACTTTATATGAACGTGATTTTAATGACTATGAAGTATGTTTGTAAAAAGTTTTAATTCTAGGGTATTTGACACTTATCTTTGTCATTGTGCTTTTTGGACAGTTGAAAGGACCTTGCAAAAAACATATCTCTCAACTGATCCCATGTATGAAAAGAGTTATTCGGTAGTTGGATGAACCATGTAGCGGCATATCCTGTGAGTGATAAAGGAAACACACGAAACCCAATGATGTCAATATCTATGTCTTTTCTACCCACACAACTTTCGCACAAAGACCTCATTTTTACTATATGAGCATGTGGGTCTTCTAATGGATGTCTCAAGAATAAACCCCACGTGTTGAGCATCTACATCAAGATACTCGTCACCACAAATGTGTGTCGAGATGGCACAGGGGGTAGAACAAGATGTCCATAAGAATCTGCAATGTTTGCATTGCCCTTATAGTTATCCTCAAACTGTTGGGATTGAGGCTACATCCTCAAAGCATTATCCAATTGATTATCAACATGAACTTGGTTGTGTTCTTCAACCGGGAATGGAAGTTGATGATTACCCCATCACCTTGAATTCCTTTTCTAAGGTTGGCTGGCGCCTCTTGATTTTGCATTCTTCTAAAGGTTTAATTAATTTAAGGATTAAGTGGAGTGAGTTCGACTACTCAATTCCGTATAATTGGCATACACTAGAGCTAGGCCTGAAAGAAACAAAAACAAAAATAAAAAGTAAAATCAGGAAATTGTTGACTAAACTTCAATAAAGTAACTAAAGTTAATCTAAAACCAAGATTCCATGGCACTGGCGCAAACATTTGATACACTCATATTGAACCTCCTTAATGAACTATAAGCGGTCGTAATAAAGTAGAGAACCTAACGTGTAGGTTGGGGCTGACCCCCCGAGGGAAATGGACTAGACATAACTTTAATTCACAATTACGTCTATTTGTAATTAAAGGGGGGGTTAGGAAACAAGTTTCTTAAAAATTCTATGTTACTAAGTGAATGAAAGTAAATGTTGAGTGTTTATGAAATTATAAGAATAACTAGGGTATATTTGTTACCCACAGGTTCATAACGCCGTATTCTTTGAAATAGCTATTTTTTTTCTAGTGTTTTAAATGTAATGTTGTATGTTATGTATCTCTAAATCCTTGGTATGACATCTAGTACATGTGTACAATCTATTAACCCTTACCTTTACCTCATAATGGACATATACCTTAGTTATTTACTTCACACCAATCGACACTAGACTATTAGATCGTATCACTTAAATCTATGTTGATAATTATTTTTTCTTTCCCAACCTCCTTGGTCTGACAAGTGGAAAGAAGGTGAGTTCTAACGCGTGCAATCGTTCAAAAGACTTCTAAGAGATATAATTACCAATACATGCAAAAATAACTACTTAAGAATCACTTAATTTGTTGGATTACAATGTTAATTACCCATGGTACCTACAACCCTAGTTGTAAATTTAGTTAACCATGCTAGCAATATAACAATTCATAATATTGAATAAAGAAATCATGAACTTACTCAAGAATAAGAAGTAACCACAAACTTTACTTGAAATTGCAATAAATAGCTTCAAACAAAATACGGAAATTGATTAATTGCCCAAGTTTGCAACAATCCAATCTCCAAAAAAAAAATAGAAAAATAACAAGTGTAGATACTTTAACCCAAAAAGTGTGGTTTTAATCACCTATTTATAAAAAACATAGTCCTAAAGAAAAAGAAATTGAAATAAGGAACGTTTTGTCCAGAAATGCTGCTTGAATCGACGAACACACAAAATGGACGGTCGACTACCTTCATCAATCCACGTTTTGAATTAATTTTTTCCACTAGATAACACCTTCTCTCAATCAAATCGATAGACCAGTAGTACGGTGCGTCGAACATTCTACCGCCCATCGGTGCTCTTCCGTCGTTTATGCTCGTTGTTCCACGCTGGAACATCAATGGTCACCACCTACAGTCCATCGATTAGACGACGGGCTGATGATAACCTTCAAAAATCACATTCTGCATTATTTTCAATTACCTTATGAATTTTCAACATGGACATCTTTCATGCAAAACAAAACATAAAACTTGTTAGAACTACTACAAAGAGGCTATAGACACACACAACTCTCAAGTAAAATTCATTTAAATTTCCTTAAATGGCAGTACGTCAATGCATAGTCCCCACATACTATTTTGAAGAAAGTACTTCACTTTATTTTGAAAGGAACTCAAAAATAAGTTCTAAAAGAACATTAAACATTTTTGAAAAACATATGAAACTTTAAATGATCTTTCTTCTTCTCTTTAATCTTTACTCTACCTATTCTTTGAGTCTTAAAATAATTTTTAAAAGCATTTGGAAAAGTCTTCATGAATGGCCTCAAGAAACATTTAGACATGGCTCTTAAATTTCCTTTAATTTAGTTTGAATGTTGTAATTCATGTTTCTGGATAATTTATATATGATTAGAAGTCAATCAGAGTATTTAGAATCATTAGAAACTTTTAAAAGACTTTAGAAAGTCTTAATCTGAGTGAATTACAATAACTAGGGAAATCTATCAATTCGTGTGCGTCCTGGGTGCCCCAGCGCTTGGCCTGAAATTCTGAGGTTATATTCTGAAGCGCTGTAGTCATGGCATCATAGGCCCTTTTGCGTAGATATGGTGCAGCATGCCTGACTATGCCCAAGTTACACCAGGCGAATTTCACAAGTCTTTTTCTAACATTAAATCGTTAATTGTAGTTTCTTTTTCTCAAATTCACTTAGATTTCAGATACCCACATCTTCAATACAAGGATCTAACTCAATGAATCCAATAACAACACTTATATGATCAAAGTACACCTAAATCTCAACTAATGTTCAAGAATGAAAGCAATTCATAAGAATATATTCAAGAACATTTAAATTCGATGCTTTTAGAACAAACTATCATTGAATAAAACATGTTTGACTGAACCCAAAGTTGAGATAGACCCACATAACTTTTTAGGTATCACCCCTACGAAATCTACCAGTTAAGTTCATCGACCTTGGCAAATCTTGCCCTTTTTTTCTTCTCTTCTCTTCTCCTCTCTTATCTACTTAGCACAAGCGTGAAAAATTGCAGCTTTAATAACTTAATTAATTAACTCTATAGTGTTACTAAACTTCTAAGAATGTATTAAATTAATAGGGTAGTCAAAATACTAAAATATCCTTTAAAATCCCGAGATTGGACATTTCCTTAATCTAACATCCCAACTTCCAAACGGAATAACTCACCCATTCGAACTCGAAATCACGCAAACTTTGCGACATTGAAAAGATAATTCTAAGGGCTTTTTAATGATAAATGTAATAACACTTAACTGAAATCGCATTTCAAAATTTGAAATTTTTTTCCATTTTTCTTATTATTTAAAAAAACAAGTATTTTTGATTTTAACTCTTTTCTAGTAATTTCTAGTTGCGCGATGTAACATTACTCAATGAATGAATCCTCTCATACGAGTCAGTGATGCATTTGACCGTCCTTAGGTTAGTTATACATAGACCGTAACTTAGCCCCAACTTTTCGTTGTCGCCTTGTTCATCATATTGGCCTTTTCACTAGTGTCTTTCATAACGTGTATTATTCTTGATGTCAACATATTGCATGTCATATTTTTTTGATTTTCCTAGTTTTTTTGTTATAGCTCCTTGAAGTCTTAATAAGCCAAATTTTTTCATCTATACGTATTTTCCTTGATCTTATGCATCTTTCACATTCGTCTCCGACATGAAAGAACTAATGATATTCTTATCATGGCACCTTATGTAGCCAAGCGCCCCACTTGATATGTACAAACTATTTTTCTTTGTATACTATATCTTCCTCCTAACTTCTTTTGAATGTCAAATCTTATTTCCATCAGACTTATATCTATCATTCTTCTTTTGATGTATTTAATACTCCTTGACATTGCATGATCTTCCCTGCCATTAACACGACTACTTCTCTTGCGTTCTCCTCTGGCTCTGTCGGTCTTCTCATATCTAAAGTCATTCAATGATTCGCCCTGCTTGATGAATTCATTGTTACACCTTACATGTCTCCGTTCTAACTCCGTCCTAGTCCATTTTCGCAGCCCATGCATGAAGTGGAACAACATATGTTCATCTTTGAGAAGGGAAATTTGAGGCAAGAGGGTGGTAAACACTTCTGCCTTTGTGTGTAAGCTTCCTATTTGATTCAATTCCCTACACTTGTGCTTTACCTCATAGATGACAATGTTTGAGAATAAAACACTTCTATAACTACTCTTAGGATAGCTCCTAAGTGCTTATTATCCAAAGCCCCTTTCCCATTTACGACTACTTACATCTAAACTATCTCTTGACAATCTTTGAATAATACAAAAAAGTGGTGTTGATCATGTTTTCATTTCTCGTCACTCGCTTACACTTGAATTAATTCTCCAAGTGGCATAAGAAGTTCTCCAACACATTTGTGTCATGAACGCCTTTCAACATAGGTGTCTTTGGATCCTTGACCTTGGCCTCCCTTTCTCTATCGAACGACGACTATCCTACAACGTCAACACCCTTCTTCAGTGTTTTCATCTCGGCCTTCATGGTATTGACCTTTCTCAATGCCTCCATTAGGAAAAACACCAATAAATTTATGGCCTCATTCATCTAAAACTAAGCCTGTTGGTGTCCCTCCTACTCTTTGCGGATGTTGTCGGTATCCTTCAAGGTAATGTATTCAAGAGTCTTTCTCTTTTCCTAGGCCACATTAATGCTCCAACCTAATATTTTCATGGCCTACCTCACTCATCAACCCTTGCACTCAATACTCTCTAGCGGTGATGTCAATGGCCTCCCTTCTAAGTTTAGCATCACTTACTTTAGTGGTTAAAGATTGATGAGATGTTAGAGCCTCTCTAAGCTTGGGGTCGAGCAACATTTCATCATTGCCCTCTTGGTGATTTTTCATTTGCGGTTCTTTTTTCCACCATCCAACGTGACATTTGTGGTCGTAGGAACACTTGCATATCCTTTGTTAGTCACTCCCATAGTACAAACCCTCACTCTGGTACCAAATTGTCAAAGATATAGAGTATTCACTAATGCTCTATACAATGCTTGACTACTTACTATTTTCACAGAAACTTGTAAGCCAAAGCAAGCCTTTAACACTTAGATCACTAAATGAAAACAAAGAGATACTTAGACTGATTTGAGAAGTTTGAAAGAAGGATTTGTTAAACCTGAAGAAAGCTTTACAAGTTGAGTGACGATTTATAAATGATATGCCCTTCTATATATAATAAATCCTAATGGCTAAAGAATAAATAGTATTTACTTTAGAAGTCCCTACTTATTTTCACTTTTGTCCATGTTCTAGTCTAGAGAATTCTAAGGCTTTTGAAGAAAATATCTAGTCACTCTTCCAGAAATCACTTTTAGTCTAGAGAATTCCAAAGCATTTTAGGGGCTTCTAAGGTAAGATATAGGAAATTCCAGAGTCTTTCACTAACCTCTCCCAAACTCTAGATCCTTCCCTATTATTTTTATACTTAATTTAAATTATGAAATTATGAGTCATTACATAAGGTTATATATTTAGATTAAAACTAACCTCTTGATGTCAATTGTGAGAAAATTACATGCACAGCGGAAGGATAACCCAATCTTACTGACTAAATAAATAATAGATTAAAAAAATTATTTATGCTACATCATATACTATTATTCTACAACATACAAACTTGTTGAAAATCATTGAAGAATTACCACTTGAAACGTGAACAGATATATTCATGTGAATTCTCTAGTTAAATAAATCTTCCTTCAAGTGAATTCCAAAGTTAGACAAATCATCAAGTGAATCCATAAGATACACGACGGCTATGTAACCTTTTACAATGATCTCAAATTCACATTAATCCTCTCAATAATTGGGTTGGCAAATATGACTAAAAAAATTCAATATTTTTAGGTTAAAAAAAACCATACCTTCAGAGATTTCTTCCCTATTAAAAAAGGAGAACAAAATAAAGTCTATTTTCTTCCACTAGAAATATACACGATTGTTTTCTTTTTGAGAGAAAAACACATGCTAGTCTCCTTTTTTCTCCATAGGAATTGGATTCTGAGTTCTAGTTCAATATGGGCATTGTAGAGACCCCAAATTTAATTATCGAGGCTTCCCAATATCGATCTAAATCCAAATAATTATTGTGAATTATTCTTACCATTATAAATAACAAATCATTTCACAATTGGAATTGCACTCCACTATTTTATATTTTTTAATTCTCCATTAAATACATATGTTATACTCCATGTTATGATTAAACAATGTAATCACTAAATTAAATTAGTGATAAATTAAAATTAAACGATTAATTTTCTATAAAGCATTAATCGACTGGAAATTTTTGACATGAAAACAACTTATATGCTTCTCAAAATTACAAATCTATTGATCTCTTGTATAAAAAATGAATTTCATCGACAATTAACCAGTATAAATTATTATCATCCTACCTATCAGGGATATTAACAAGTCTCAGAATAACTCTTTTTTTAATAAATCTAAATTATAATTATATACATACATATATATATATATATATATATATGCACACACACACATACACACACATATAAATCATCTAGTTATATATATAGACACGTACATATACATATAGATCATCTAGTTATATTAGGATTAAGAATATAAGGACATAGAATAATACAGATAATATGTTTTTGTCAATCAGTTTAAAACAACTATCGCCACTATGTACCGCTCAATACATACAAAATGCGCTAGAAAAAGAAGTTTCAACTTTATTTCAATCCTTTATTGTGAATAAAAACTTTACACATTAAAGAACTGATGATTTAACTCTTTATGTATAATCTAAAACTCTACACACTATATCATATACTATATTGGTAAACAGACTTCATAAATGAATATATTATCTATTAAAACTGATTAAACATTTATTCTGTAATGAATTATATACCTTAAGATATGGGTTATTATATATATACCAAAAAGTACTGATTCTTCGCCTTATAAAATGGCCATCAACTAGTGGGCCAGCTAAATAGATAAAATTTGGAGAAACTGATATGTAATAAAAAGGAGAAGAGATGATCCCTTGAGAATCATCTTCATGGGGAAATATCTTGAGCTATGTTATTTTGAACTTCATTGAATCTTTGGATTTCTCTCAACTCAATGTGACATGTTCTGTATGTATAGAAAATTCCATGATGAGGATATTTAATAAGATAGATTACATTACAGTACGACTTATCTAATTTCATGTTCCTAAATTGAATTATTGATATATTTTGTTCAACAATTTATTTCCATTACAGTACTACTTATCATATTTCGTGTATCGGATTCATAATACACTAGCAAGTTCTGAACCATAAAACGTAAAAGCTTTTAAAAAACAATATCAACTAATATTTATAACTACACACGTACAATATCAACTAATTCATTATTTCATTAATATCTACTATTATTATCCAATCTACCAAGCATTTTCACCCCTCTCAGATCTCATATTTTAATAAATAAAAAAGATAAATATTGTATATACATATCATAATAGTTATATAGGGATTAAGAGTTATGTACATTAAATAGTTTACAGAAAATTTTTTAGTAAATCATCTTAAAACAACTATCTCTACTTTTTCCTATACAATACATAACAAATGCACCTGCACATAATGTTGAACAATACCTTTCCCATTGTCTAGAAATTATATATAATCTTCTGCTACAGTCAAACCGGTTGCATGGATAAAATTTCCTATATTGCGAACATAGAACTTCATACTTATAAGACAAGATTTAATCCTATGTGTATAAGCTAAAACTCTATTCAATGATGTACCCAAAGTACTCCCTAGAAGTTATTGCACTCTAGAGTCGATACACGTCGTACTTGACCTCACGGAGGTCTTGTATAAGTCCTTAGACATAATTTATATATTTATGAAAAGTAGTGCAGAATTAAAACTTTGCAGGGTAAATATCTTAAAGCGCCTTTCATATAAAACCATAGCAAAATACTAACTCTCAACATATACCAATATAAGACTCAATAATACTTGGGTCACGTCCCATACAATACAAAGAATAGAATTACTTAGTTTATTACAATTATTGTAATAGAAGAAGTCCAAAGATAGTTATGCCCTCAAGTCTAGTGAGGACATACATCAACTTTGCTTAAATTCTTACTAGATACCATGTTTTCTTGAAAACACCTCTCACCTACTAGTAACACATTTAGAGAAAGACAAAAAGTATGGAATTAGTACAAAAACAAGTACAAGGTATGACATAATTCAAAAAATCATGAGAAACAGACAATTGTATAAAATATGCTCTTTTTGAGTAAAACTTCTTATCCTAATATATAAGAACCACATATCACACCAACATCTCATGTAAGAGACATATCAAAAGAGAATATCAAGAACACATCAAAACATATCACATGAGACCCTACTACCAAAGGTGATTCCAAGTTTCACTTGGTTGAGTTATGAATCAGCAGCCCATACAATTCCTTCACACACACAAAAAAGATCCTTTAGACGACCTATGACAATATAATTTCCTATTTCATTAATAAAAATCCCTACCTAGAATTACCCTAAGACTCAACTAAGAAAGACAAGAAGAGAGCTCCCATACACCCTCTCCAAGCCTACCTTGACAATCCTCAAATCTCCTTAGATAGATACTTTTTAAATTTAACTTAGCTTTACATAAGTCATCAAATTTATTAAGTCATTTATAAGACATTCAACAATTAAGGAAATTCACATAATGGTCTTGAATAAGAGCTAGGTCACTCACACACTAATGTTTCAAAGCCTAGTCGTTCAATGTATAGATAGTTTCTCATTCTTCTACCTAAACTTCATAGTACTTATCCGAACCTAGCATGTATTCCACATGATGATAATAGGATATAAATGACATAGACCATGTTAGCTAATCATTGATTCCATTGTCATAAACCATCTACGTTTGAGGGTGTTCTACTTGCTTATGGTAGAACAAAGACACATCCCATGAAGGCATATGGTTAAGGAATATGAAGGGTTTCTTTGTACTCTAGCCTCACCTTTAATTAGAGGTACTCCCCAAACGATACTCACTCAGTGCTAGCCTATGTTCTCATGGCATAATTCAATAAAGGAGTATATGAAGAGGTTCCATATCTAGTTCATAACAATTACATTACACCTCACCAAAGTTTTACCCTAGGGTTGGTTTACAATGATTAATAGGATAGCTCAATGACTTACCTAAATATAATTTCATGTCGCTTCATTTAACCAACCCTATGTCCATCATTCAGTCAAGAAGGATACAATTAGAAATTCAAAAATTCAAGGATACCATAACGTTAAATCTAGAAGGTTCCACATAATGACCTTTTTTGTTATATTAAAGATCATACTCATTTGGTACATACACATTCATGACCATGAGTGGACCATAATAATTTTCATCATAATTCAAGACCTTTGGTACACAATATAGATAAAGTCATGTTAACATACCACCAATCCAATCTCACAACTTCAATCCATATCAAAATTAATCAACTCAATATACAAAGGATGTTACCCAATGTCATGATCGCCAGTTTAATCCAACAATCTCTATATACAATGAATAAAAAGTAATAAAATACAAATTCATCAATTAAGGAGAGTCTACTCAATATTCTAACATAATTCTTTCATAATTTAATAGCCCATTACAACCTACATAAGAAATCATCAAATTAAAATCAATTAAATAATAATTTATTGATTAAAAATATTTTATGAAAGAACCCATGGCTAGATCACAAAATAAAAGAATTCATCTTCTTGATCATTTTTGTAATCATTGAAATTTATCCCGTCAATGGAAGAGAATCCATCTAGGAAAGGCGATACCTTAATTGTGATGAAAAGAACACAACATTGATTGAGAAAAAATTGATAAAAATTGTCTTTTTCCTTGGAGAATCAAAGCTTTACCAATGGAGATTTTTGGAGAGTAGAGATGGAGAGGTTCTATTTTGGATTTGAGGCATTTGGTTTGAATGGTAAATTGGGGTTTATAAAAGTCTAATAACAACCAATAATTAATCCCTAAAATTCCCGATATACCACTGAACTTATATGACCCTTTAACAAAGTTAAACTCAACTTAAATGCCAGAAATTACCATCGGGAAATAACTCTGCGACACGGAGCTGCTCCTGCCTATGTCAAAAAAAATCTTACACACTAGAGTCCGCGTTGTGTACGTAAAGCGGATCAAATTTTGTCTCTTGAACACCTCATGTCCGCGACGCAAACCAACTTGATCCATGAACTAAAACGTGGCTGCCTTGGGATGCTTGCTAGCCCAATGATTGGGTCCTCGTCAAGGATCCTTGTGTCGGTTCTGGGAGAGTTATGCCCAGAAGTTTTATCCATAATTACTTTTTTATGCATGTTAGAAACATTTCACTTCAATTTGAACCAAAAAAAAACTACTATAACATGCCAATACACACTAGGACTAACAAGCACATTTAAAGGCAAAACTTGCGAAAGTCATGGACATTTTCATCTCCAAACTTCACAAAAATTTATTTACAGAATATAAATAATATTATTAACAATTTTATAACTTTAAAACATCTTTAAAAGATGTTATGCTCTAATTTAACCTAGTTTGGTTTTAGAGACTGTACAATCTCCCCCACTTGGACAACATTTGTCCTCGAATGACACTTGCTAACGTTTAGGCACTTTCATGAGATAAGAAACTCAATACTAAAATACATAACCATACCACACCATACATATTACACAATTTGGAAGAAAACCAATATCACATAATTTCATAGATTCAAAACACAACAAGAGGATAGAAACAACTCTACTACTCATTAGGTAATAAGATTCACATTCTTCATTTCAAATATCAAGAACTCCTCCTACATTCATTATCAAGCTTATATACATAAATTGCATAAACACGATAACTTTTTCCATGAAGAGCACAATTTAGCCAAAATTTGAAATTCTTTACAATGATCTACCAACCTACAGTGAATTTAGACTCTATTTTTTTAAAATGCAACTTTTAGGAAATTATTGATTAAAGTATGATAATATGATAAATAAAACCATATGAACTCAATTTACAACATAATTATAGTTTTATTACACACACAATGAAAGGGAATTAATTAAGTTAAACTCAAACAAACTCCTACACACCATGCAACATACTATGACTTTGTAACTGTCAAGCTTGAGTTTAATAGAACAGAAGAGACAACAATAATACACTACTAATCACCATACTACCCCACTTTAAATGATCTCATAAAATTTAAATAAAATAATACAAGAACTCACCAACATGATCATAATCATCAGGATTTGATCCTCTAGCACGGAGTGCATAAAAAAATTCCTCTTTGGAGCACCAGCTTCTATAGCACTAGGAGGATCTTGCATAGCTTCTAAACCTCCAGATGCAAAATTAGGGAAATCCCTCACTTTATGTCCATCCTTCCCACAACCAAAGAAATTTCCGATACTAACTAGACATTTATCCCAAGGTGCTTCTTCACACAAGTAACACAAGTAGGCTTAACACCTCAAAATTACTACCACCTTCGCCCTTGACCTTAGGAGAACTAGTTCCATTATTGTTTGGAGCCGTCTTCCTGAGCCTAGATTTGTTTTTCTCATTGAATCCACTATTCTTCAAATTCCTTGATATCCTACTAAGTTTGGATTCCTCAATATATTGAGCATACACCATGAGCCTAGACAGGTTCATGTCATTGCGGAGCATGATTTTATGACACTCTTTATTCGCAAGGTTGAAAACACTAGTCACAAACCTACTCATCTAATCCCTAGGGTTAGAATTCAATGACGGAGCATACCGAAAATATAGTGAACTTCAAGGAGTACTCGTTTAAACTGATATGGTCTTGCTTGAGATTAATTAATTCTTCAACCTTTACCCCTCTTCTATCATGGGGAAAGTACTTTCCTAAAACCGCCTCCTTAAACTTCTTCCACTCTATTGGACAAGACTCAACAAGCCTATTATCTTTCCACTGAGTGTACCATACTTGAGCAATCTCCCTCAATTGGTTCGAAGCTTACTCCGTCTTCGCCTTAGAAGTCACCTCCATGGAACTCAACACCTCGTAGACTCCATCTAAAAACACTTGGGGATTCTCTCCCACCTTAGAGACAAGTAAGATAGGAGGATTCATCCTCACAAAATCTTTCAACCTAGATGTCATGGTACTCTCCCGAGCATTTACTCAAGGTTCAACACCTCTAATAACATGAGTAGTCACGGCTCGGGCTAAATAGAGTAGAGCCTATCTAATATCCTCATTAGTAATTTCCGGGGAAACCACAAGAACCGCATTACATTAACCTCCATTACGGTCTTGAACACCATGAGCACCTTCAAAACCATGAAGAACTTGCTCAACTTCCTCAACTTCGAGAGGAGTTTCCTCATTCTCCATTACGTTTTCAATCATTCTAGTGGCTACCCTACTAGTAGTCATCCTCTTATGAACACAAAGAAAAGAATTTCGAAGGACACTCATAACTTTTACTCTATGGCACAACACAATAGTAGATGACGAAGGGAAACTGTATCGTCTAATAGCCTCTTTCCCATACATGTGTCGTAAAGTCCTGTAGATGAACAAGACTCTACTAAACATAGTTTTATGAGATATTTTGATTCCTAAGAAAACATTCATAACCTATGCTCTAATACAAAGTTTGTAACCACCCAAAGTAACCCTTAGAAATTATTGCTCTCTTAAGTTGATACAGGGCGTACTTGACCTCTCGAAAGTCTTGTACAAGCCGTTAGACATAATTCATTGCATATATATATGAAAACGAGTAACGAAATAATACTCATCATAATAAATATCATTCAAAATCCTTGATAAAACAATAGGACACAAACTATACAATATGAAATATAGAATTACTTAGTCTATTACTTAAAACATACTTCAACTTTGCTTGAACGATTACTAGATTTCAAGCTTGATGCAAAATGCCTCTCACATTACAGCCACACCTTTAGAGATGGACAAAAAGTATGGAATCAATACAAACACATGTAATAGGTATGACATAATGTATAAAATTATACGAAACATATATTTGTATAAAATATGCTTTTTTGAATAAAACTTCATATCCTAATATATAAGAACCACATATGATACCAACTACACATAAAAGCCACATATCACAAGAGAACATCAAGAATACATAAAAACATTTAGCATGAGACCCTCCTACTAAAGGTGATTATAACGTTCACTTAGGTGAAAATGAAGCGACAACCTATACAGTCCCTTCACACACACCAAAAAATCCTTTTGAGTACCTAAGATAATATTTTTCCCATTTCATTAATCAAACACCCTACCTAGAATTACTGTAAGATTTTCCTAAGTAAGACATAAGGAGAACTTTCGTACACCCTGTTCAAGCCTACCGAAAATATCCTTAAAGCTACCATAGATAGATACCTTTTCAATTCCTTCACTTAAGATATTTATAAAACATTCAAAACATAAGGACATTCATATAATGGTCTTGAACAAGACCTAGGGCACTTGCACGCTAATATCTTCAAAGCCTAGTCGTGCAATGTCTAGATACCGTTCCATTCAACTACATAGACATCATACGTTTTATCCGACAACAGCATGTTTCCCACATGATGAGATTAGGACATAAACGACATAGACATTGTTAGTTAATCAAGGATTCCAGAGTCATAAACCTCCTCAGATAGTGGGTGTTCAAATTTCCTATTGTAGAACTAAGACACATCCCATGTAAGCACATGGTTAAGGAATATTAAGGATTTCATTCAATTCCTGACTCACCTTAAAATAGAGGTATTCCCCAAACCATACTCATTTGCTGCTAGTCTTTGTTCTCATAGAATAATTCAATAAAGGAGTATATGAAAAGGTTCCATATCTAGTTCATAAAAAATCACATTGCACCCTACCAATGTGATCCCCTAGGGTTGCCTTACGATAGGATAGCTCAATGACTTCCCTAAGTATGATTTCATGCCTTTCTAGTCAACCATTCCTAAGTCCATTATTCACATAAGAAAGATACCATTACGATAATCAACTTCAAAGATATCATAAACTTCATTCTAAGAGGTTCCATAAAAATACTCTTCTTTTTTATATTCATGATAACATTCATTTCGTACATAAACATTCATTACCAAGGGTTTTCGAACCTACTATGTGAAGAATTCATATTAATTCATGTGTTAAGTAAGGGACATAGGTCTACCTAGACAAGACACACTTCATTTTTACATTATCACATATAGTATCTCATTCAAGAAGCACATATGAAGAACTAGATATACTTTAAATTCATCCTACACACTTCTATAAAATCATCAACTTTACTCATCATAAGGTTCATATAGTCGACTAAGAGCAGTCACTCCTAAACAACCAACATATACATACAATGCCACAATCTAGCATATCATAATCATATGGCACCCTTTAAAAGAACTCATGCTTTGATTTAACATATAGACATAAGTTGTGAAGACCTTAACACTCCTCACTCAATTAAGTTATCATATGATATTATCATAATTCATAGAGTAATGTCCACGAGGCCAGATAATTCACAAGTATAGAACATAATTACTGCCACTAAAAGTGGACCATACCAATAATCATTTTAATTAAATATATATATTACACAATATAGAGAGAGTTAGGTCAACATACCACCAACCCAAACACACAACTCCAGTCCATAGCAAAATCAATCGACATAATATACCAAGGCTCTTACCCATAGCCTGATCACCAATATAATCCAATAACCTCAATAAACAATGAATCCAAATTAGTACAACACAAATTCATCAATTAAGGACAGCCTACACATGGTTCTAACATAATTCTTTCATAATTCAATAGACCAGTACAACTTACATAAGAAATCGATATAATGGCGACCTGATCAAATATGTCATAACATAGCCAAAATAAGGAAATCATGATTTGCAAGGGTTCATGCATTTTTTTAATCCAAAGTAATCAAGTAAAATCAATTCAATCATAATTCATTGGTTAAAAATATTTTATAGAAGAACTCACTGGCTAGATCACAAAATTCGAGGATTCATCATTTTGATCATTTTCTAAATCATTGAAATTGACTCCTTGAATGAAAGAAAATATAAGGATAAAATACATAGCTTTATAACTATTAAAACCCCAGAAGATTGATGGAGAAAAACAAAAACAAAATTGTGTTATTCCTTGGAGCTTCAAAAGCTTTATCATTAGAGGTTTTTGTAAAGAAGATATGGAGAGGGTTTGTTTCGGACTTGAGGGTTTCTACTTGAAGAGGGAATTGGGGTTAAAATGTCTAATAACCGCCAATAACTCAACCCTAAAATACCCAAAAGACCCCTAACTTAGAGGACACTTTAACCAAGTAAAACTCAACTTAAATTTCTTTAATTACCGCCCTGAAAAAAGTCCACAACGCGGAGCTGCTCCAATAATATTTCAAATAATAAATTCAAAGATAGTAGAGTCTGCATTATAAATGCGATGTGGAGTAATTTTGGTACCTTGTAAACCCCAAGTCCGTGACGTCGACCTATGTGATCCGTGAAAAAAAGGGGGGCTGGCTCGGCAGCTTGCTAGCCCAAGGCTTGTGTCATCATCAAGGACACTGTGTTACGTCCTCGGGGATTTTCTCCCAGACATTTCAACCTCAAATACTCTCGTTTATATGTTAGAAACCTCTCATATTAATTTTAACACAAAACAACACATAAAACTTTCTAAGACAAACATGGTAACAAAAGCACGTTACAAAGAAAAACTTTCAAACGTCATGGACGTTCTTGGACATTTAATCTCTAAACCTCACAAAACATTACATACTTCCCATAAACACTTTTATAAAAAATTTAGAACTTTAAAACATCATGAAACTCATATTAGGCTCTAGTTTAATCAATTTTCTTTTGTAGAGGTGTTATACTAAATCATCTACGATATAAGTAAATAGACACCATAAAAGAATATATGATCTATTAAAACTGAATGAATATTTATTCTATAATAAATATTATATATTAAGATATGGTTAATGTTTTATATCTCAAAAACTACTAATTCTCTGACTGATAGAAATTACTATAATGTTTTGGTCCTGCCAAGTAGCTCAAACTTAGAAAAGCAAATATGTAAGAAAAATTAGAAGATAAGATCACTTGAGAAATGTTTTGATTGGGTTATATCTTAATCTATCATATTTTGAACTTGATAAACTCCTTGGATTTCACTTAACTTTGTGTTACATGTTTTGCATGTACAAAAAATTCCAAGATGTGGAACTTAAGTGAGACAGATTCGGATAGTTATAAAGTTAACATGTGTTTGAGAGACGATGTCAGTAGCAATGAAAATCCAACTGGGACCACCGTCTTATAAAACCGTTCATAAGAAAACGTTAATAATATATATAAATTGAAGAAGCAAAATATTGATTTATTGAACAATTTGACTTTACCAAAATTCAGAAATTTATTCTTTGGATGTGACACTAAAGACTCCCTACAAGGAAATGGAGAAAATTCTAGAATTATAAGACACAGCCTTTCCCGATATATTATAGAAGAGAGTTCTGATATATAACACTGTAAAAAATAAAAGAAACCAAGGTCTCCAAGTCTTTAGAAAAAACATCAGAAGAAAGAGAGCTAGCGAAAGGACTGGTGGAGAAAAAGGAAAACTAGTTTGACGTGATCTATATTACATTGTGTTGCATCATAGTGCTGACGCTCATCTAGGTACTTTAAAAAGTAATTTGTCTAACTGCAACCCATCTATTGCAGCAACTTTAATCTCTTCTAAAGTCTTGTTCACATAATAACACATAAAAATTTGAAATTAGCGATCAATAAATTTTTTAGCTAAACAATAAAATAATTTCTAATAGTATTTAGTCACAAATTATTAAAACATTTACCTATAAACAATTTTATGAAGGTTAATAAAGAAGTTTGTTGCTGATTAGAACTACGTACAAGGGAAACAATATCATAACCTAGAAGTCACAAGTACCATGTTTTCTATTGTGAACAAATGCAAGTCCCATTAGCTAAACACAACAAGACGTCTCAATGGAAAAAGACTAGCTAACATATATTGAAAAGAGAGAGTTTGGTCCAAAATCTTAAACATATAGACTATGTTGAGACTAAGTACAATCTATATCTTTCCTAGCTCGAACTCTATTATTAAATCTAACGTTTCCATCAGTCGATTTAAAATTTCTACCTCTACTAAAGTGTTTTTATAAGGAATTGAACACATATGGCTTCTTTTATTTAACACAACAATTATAACATGTATCTTCTATAATTTAACATCTCGCAACTACCAACTACTAAAAAATAGGGTAAAATCTGGAAATATTTATTTTTAGAAAGAATAAAAAAAATTGGACTGTTGTCTATGTTAGGAGAGTGAATTTTTGTCATTTGTAAACGATCATAGTTCCTAGATCAGAATGAGTTCGGAGTAGTTTGAGATATGGTTTTAAATCCCTTATAATAATCTTTTCGTGCCGCCGATTTTGTGCGATTTTGATATCATACGAGTGGGTATTTCTTCTTAAAGTTGGTTGTTAGATTAGGGAAAGTTCAATCAGGATTTGTGAAGGGAAAAGTAGTATTTCCCTAACCTAATTTAAGTAATTCATTTGGTAGGGATTTCTTGGGGTAAAAACTAAATCGAGTTCAGTTTCAAAAGTTAAGTAATATGTTTAGGGCTTGGAGAAGAGAAAAAACAAAAGAAAGGTAGAGAAAACTGAAGTATTTGCAGAAAAAGTGAAGCTTTGAAAGTTGAATTGGTGGAGGGTGATCCCTATAATGGCATTTGAGATATTTTAGTGTTGGTTCTGTTCAGCCACACACCAAAATTGTTCTAATTCAGTGATTGGTGAGTTTTTTACATATTGATAGGTGTTGTTTCGAAGAACATTGTCGAATTCATGTTGGTTGAGTTATCTAATGCCTAGTATTAATTTTTATTCATTTTTTTTTTGCTTCGTTTTCAAGCTAAATATATTGGGTATTGAGAGTACTAGGTATTCAATATTTTTTAGGAATGAACATTGGAAGTTTAGAGGGTCTATAGATGAAAAACGAAGAAATATGTATATGATCTTTAGGGAATGATATAAGGAGCCGAAGCTTCTAGAGAACTACAAAATTTCCTCTTAGTTGTGGCCTCTGGCACGTTGGGCCATCCAAAGTGCCACAGAAAATTATCAGAACTTTGAGGGTTGGCGCCCGTGCCTTTTTCAATGCCAGAAACGCCAGTTCTCTACATTCTTCCCCCACCTTTTTGTAGTAGTTCATAAGTGATAAACCTTTGTTTCTTTGTTAATTCCAACACTATCAAGTACATAGAAACATCATGAATTCATTCATAAACACGAGATCATGAACCTTTAATCCATAAAAAAATTAATGGAATGTTATGATCGAAGTTAAGGAACTTAAGAGTCAAATCTAGAGGTTAAGAAGGAATTAGAGCGAAGTTCATAAAAGTTTTACGGAGTGTTTATAAACGTTTCAACTTTCTTTTTCAGATTAATGTATGAAATTAAGTAAATATCAAAGTGTTTGGTTCATTTCTCAAAAGTTATAAGGTTTCCCTAAGAGTTGTTTTAAGACACAAGTTTCAACTTATGTAAAGAACAAAAAGTTGAGTTCGTTTCTGATAAGAGGAAACTAAGATTTCCCAAAAGATATTAAAGAAAGAAAAGGGAATATTCATTACTAAAGAGCTTATAATGTTGATTGTTGAGAAATTATGTCAACCCAGAGATAGAAGTTGTTTTTAAAACATATGTGCTAAGCATTTTTCGGGCTACTATTGAACACCAATATTTAGATGCGAGTTCATAATAACTCAAGTCTCCATAAATCATATACTCCTTATGGGAATTAAAGGATCATACTTTTAAGATGATGACTTCAGTTAAGCTAGTGGATCCATGAATTTAAGAATGGTCCTATACCAATATTAAGGTATAGGATGGCCCTCAACAGCTTTAGGTAAAACGTTGTATAATTTTTTTAGGCTCATAATGTTTGTTGTCGGTCAGAGAATGTCCCACAGAAGTTATGATAATTTTAATAAGTAAACTTATGTTTGTTAATGCTTTATGATAAATGAACCAAGATTGATTTAAGTTGCTTTAATATTTTGTATGTATATATATACACACCGCATTTGTTTTACTTTTTTATATTGAGTTGAGTTACCATGAGTTGAGAAAAATCAATATAAGTGTTTCCTTCTTACTTCAATTAAAGCTTCATTTGTTTTAGAATTCTAACTAATACACCCGTACATTCAATGTATTCATGAAACTTGGCCTATATCATCTCATGATTTAGATGCATGTAACTAGGATTTACATTCTGCAGATCGTTGATCAAAGGATTAGCATCGAAGAAGTTAGTGAGTGTCCTTTAATTGCCAAGGGCTTCTTTTATCATTATTTTGTTTAGATTTATGTTTTTAGGATGAGGCCATATTCCAACATCCATCTTTATTTTAGAGGTTTCATTGACATATAGTAGTAGTTCTTTTGTCTTATTCATTTCAAATGTATACGTTTAAAACATAAGATTCCATTTTTGCTAAGTTATTAAATTTTGAGTTATTTCTTGAGTTATATTATCTTATTTTAAAGTATTCTGCTAAGTAAGTAAGCAATACCAAGGGTCCACTCGCGGCTAGCAATGGTGCTCGAGGTTCGGCCACGTCCAAGGTGTAGTATCTGGGCATGCCAAACTTTGTATGATACCACAGTGATCAAGTTTCCTAAGAAGTCTATGAAGTTCTAGATTTAGAGTCCTAGTTATCATAGTGAATTATGCCATATATATAATTAGGAGGCTGCAAAATTTATGACTTCTCTCACTTGTTTTACAGTTTTTTCATACTTTAGGGTTGTTTCTCTAAAAGGATTCCCTCAAATTCGTGCTTGAGCATGTTTTATATAACCATGCCTCTAGGAAGTGGAACAATAGGTTTTCTAGCTAGGTGGAATGCAGTGAAAGTAGAGTCAACCAATGCAACTAAAATGCGACCTCATGGGGAAGTTACCAACGGTTGTAAACTACCCAAAGATCCGAAAAGGAAGCAAATTGCAGAAGTAATTATAGATAATGACAAATATATGCAAATAGAATACATAGACTATGAATTAAGGGAAAACGGTAGTATATATGAAGTATCAGATATAGAGACTGAAAATAAAGAAGAAAATATTAATCTAGATTATAATGAAACAGATGAAGAAATATAATGTCTGAAGATGAGATAAAAATAATATCTAAAGAAGATTATCAAAATGAAGAATTATCAGACAAAAAAATTATATTTGATAATACAATTTTTGAACAAATAAAAGGAAAAGAATTAGAGTTAAGTGTTAAAAAAGTACTTGAAATACCTACTTTGAGAAATTGGTTTAAAAGACAAAAGGAAGAATATTATGTAGTTAGTCAGAAAAAACATATTACAGATTGTAAATATGCAAGATGAAAAGCATATATACCTATACTAAGTAAACTAATAAAAAATAAAGAAAAACAAGATATAAAAGCTAAAACACCTATAAAATATGTACATTTAGGAGGAACAGAAATATTAATTAAATCTTGTTTTAGAGAAGGAATAGATACACCTATTGAAATATACTTAGCATATGATAGAATTATACACCCTATAGAAAAAAGTGTAATTAGTGCAGTAAAAGGAAACTTAATATACAAAAAATTTAAATTTATAATAAGTGTCAATTATACAGTAGCATTAACAGATAGAAATATAGATAAATCATTAGTATTATATTGGAAAATTTCTATAATAGAGTTAGCACCAGGCACTAAAATATTACAGCAAGATGCAAAAACTTATATATATTAACAGCAAAACATAAAATAATAGCAAGAAATAAATTTGATAAAATAAAGATAGAAAATTCTTTCGAAAAAATAATTACTGTAATAGACAATAATGACTATAGCTATAAAGAAATTTACATAGAAGAAGATTTAGAAATTGTAAAAGAAAGATTAAGTAATTCAAGAGTAACAAATACGTTAACAAGAGCTACCTCATCAATAATGAATACATCTAAAAGAAACTATGAAATCCCACAAAACTTATTAGATAAGGAAGAAATAACACCATATCATTATTTCATAGCAGGAATAATAGACCAAAGAAAATATAAAATTTTGATAAATACAGGACAAGAAGAAAATTACATAACACGAGAGTTAGTATTAGAAGAAGAAATTACAAAAACAGGACACATATGCCATGGATTACCTAGTGATATAGTAAACATAAATGAAGAAACACTGGAAAAAGAAATAATTATGGGAGGAATACCCTTAATAATACCATTTAAAATATACCAAGGAAATCATAATATTACATTAGGTATAAAATGGTTAGAAAAAGTTAAACCATACAATATAGAAAATGAACATTTAACAATTACTTGTCAAAATAAGAAAATAATTATAAAAAGAACAAAATGAATAATGAAAATATTTATACTTGCATAAATTATTGTAGAAGGATATCATAACAGCTATTATACCCCTTTGATAGATACAGGAGCAGAAACGAATATATGTAAATATAATTGTCTACCAGAATATAAATGGGAAAAATTAAAAATACCTATGGTAGTAACAGTTTTTAATAATGAAGGAAGTATGATTAAATACAAAGCAAAAAATATAAAAATATAAATATGGGATAAAATATTAACAATAGAAGAAATGTACAATTTTGAATTTACGACAAAAGACATGTTATTAGGAATGCCATTTTTAGATAGATTTTACCCACATGTAATAACAAAAACACATTGGTGGTTTACTACACCATGCGAAAACAAAATAGGAGCAAAAAGAGTAAATAATAATTTATATTTAATGTTACAAAAAGAAGCAGCAAAATTAGAAGATAGTCTAACAACTATGATAAGAGTAACAAAAGAAAATGAAGAAATAGACAAATCAAAAGAAATTGAAAAAATAAAAATACAAGCAAAACAAGAAGTACAACACTTAGAAGAAATAAAAAATACAAGAGTATATGAATTAGAAAAAGAATTCGCTAGGTTAAAATTATTATATGAAACTAAACAAAAAGAGAAACAGATAAAAAGAAAAAGAGCTAGAATTAACTAATGAAATAAAAGAGATGGAATAAAAATTAAATGAAGAGCTTGAAGTAAATGAAATAGATGAAAATGAATCAGATACAATAAATGACCAAAAATCAGAAATAAGTTATATAAGTAAGACATACACAAAAATTCTGGAAAAGGTAAATAAACCGAAAAAATTAGAAATAAACACAGGAGATATGAATCAACCTAGTACGTCAAGAGTTCAAACTCCAGACAATAGTCCAAGAAATAGTCCTAGAATTAGTCCTTGATGGACACCACCAACTTATTATACAGAAAGTTGTCAACAATCACATAGAACTAACGCAATATGGAATAGTAGGTTCAATAAAAATTGGACACCAAAACCAATAAACGAACAATATAATTTCTTAGATCAAGATTGTGTTACAGATATAAATAAAGCAATATTACTATGGATAGGAAATATATCTAAGCAACTAATAGATAACAAAATAAAAACAACAGAAACAACAAGGTATATAGAAAGAACATTTGTAGGAACAACAAGATTATGGATAAAAAATCTACCCTTAGAAAGTTTAGAAGTACTTAGAAGTGACAAGAAAATGGATGGATCTCCATCAGCAACAAATATAGATATACTAGATAAATATGAATAAGCAATAAGAAATGAATTTGGAGGTATAACCACAGATATAAGAGAACAAAACAGTGAAAAAGTAATAAATAGGCAACTTATGACAAAATTAGCTATATGTAATATGTGTTATATAGAAGAATACACTTGTGCATTTAAGGAATACTTTTACAAAGCAAAATTCAATTTAAACGAAGCAAAAGAAATAAGACAACAACATTTTACAAAATTACCAGAACCATTTAGCACAAAAATAATTAAAGATTGGAATGATAAAGGATTAGTAGACACTTTAGGAGCTACAATAAATTTTTTACATCAATGGTTTATACAACTATGTGGAAACCAAAAAGAAAAATTAAAAATGGAAAAAGTATTAAACAAGAATTTATCCTGTTGTAAAAATAATATAGCATCACAGTTTGGATGTACAAATAAAAAGCAAAATCCTAAAATATGTAAAAATTATAGAAAAACTAAAACCAAGTATAAATATAATAAACCAAGACGAAGATATTATATAAAAAATTATAAAATAAAAAGACCATATAGACCAAAAAGAAAAATATCCCAATGTACTTGTTATAATTGCGGAAAGATAGGACATTTAGCTAGAGATTGTAAACTACCCAAAAATCCGAAAAGGAAGCAAATTGCAGAAGTAATTATAGATAATGACAAATATATGCAAATAGAATACATAGACTATGAATTAAGTGAAAACGGTAGTATATATAAAGTATCAGATATAGACACTTAAAATGAAGAAGAAAATATTAATCTAGATAATAATGAAACAGATGAACAAATATATTGTCCGAAGATGAGATAAAAATAATATCTAAAGAAGATTATCAAAATGAAGAATTATCAAACAAAAAAAAATTATATTTGATAATACAATTTTTGAACAAATAAAAGGAAAAGAAATAGACTTAAGTGTTGAAAAAGTACTTAAAATACCTACTTTGAGAAATTGGTTTAAAAGACAAAAGGAAGAATATTATGTAGTTAGTCAATAAGAACATATTATAGATTGTAAATATGCAAGAGGAAAAACATATATACCTATACTAAGTAAACGAATAATAAATAAAGAAATACAAGATATAAAAGCTAAAACACCTATAAAATATGTACATTCAGGAGGGACAGAAATATTAATAAAAGATTGTTTTAGAGAAGGAATAGATACACCTATTAAAATATACTTAGCAGATGATAGAATTATACACCCTCTAGAAAAAAGTGTAATTAGTGCAGCAAAAGGAAACTTAATATACCAAAAATTTAAATTTATAATAAGTGTCAATTATACAGTAGCATTAACAGATAGAAATATAGATAAATCATTAGTATTATATTGGAAAATGTCTGGAATAGAGTTAGCACCAGGCAGTAAAATATTTACTGCAAGATGCAAAAACTTATATATATTAACAACAAAACATAAAATAACAGCAAGAAATAAAATTGATAAAATAAAGATAGAAAAATCTTTCGAAAAAATAATTACTGTAATAGACAATAATGTCTATAGCTATAAAGAAATTGACATAGAAGAAGATTTAGAAATTGTAAAAGAAAGATTAATTACTTCAAGTGTACCAAATACGTTAACAAGAGCTACCTCATCAAGAATGAGTACATCTAAAAGAAAATATGAAATCCCACAAAACTTATTAGATAAGGAAGAAATAACACCATATTATTATTTCATAACAGGAAGAATAGACAAAAGAAAATATAAAATTTTGATAAATACAGGACAAGAAGAAAATTACATAACAAGAGAGTTAGTATTAGAAGAAGAAATTATAAAAACAAGACACATATGCCCTGGATTACCTAGTGATATAGTAAACATAAATGAAGAAACAACGGAAAAAGAAATAATTATAGGAGGAATAACCTTAATAATACCATTTAAAATATACCAAGGAAATCATAATATTACATTAGGTATAAAATGGTTAGAAAAAGTTAAACCATACAATATAGAAAATGAACATTTAACAATTACTTGTCAAAATAAGAAAATAATTATAAAAAGAACAAAATGAATAATGAAAATATTTATACTTGCAAAAATTATTGTAGAAGGATATCATAACAGATATTATACCCCTTTGATAGATACAGGAGAAGAAACGAATATATGTAAATATAATTGTCTACCAGAATATAAATGGGAAAAATTAAAAATACCTATGGCAGTAACAGTTTTTAATAATGAAGGAAGTATGATTAAATACAAAGCAAAAAATATAAAAATACAAATATGGGATAAAATATTAACAATAGAAGAAATGTACAATTTTGAATTTACGACAAAAGACATGTTATTAGCAATGCCATTTTTAGATACATTTTACCCACATGTAATAACAAAAACACATTGGTGGTTTACTACACCATGCGGAAACAAAATAGGAGCAAAAAAATTAAAAAATAAACAAAGAAAACCTATAGAATGGATAAAAGGAAGTGAAAAAATAAATCAAGAAATGGAAAATATAAATAACAAACAAATATCATAATTAGAAATTATCATATTTACAATAGATAAAGTTAAAATAATAAATGAACAACTAGAATAACTATATAACGAAGATCCATTACAAGGATGGGAAAATATAACACATAAACCATTAAAATATAACTTTTATGATTTATAAGAATTCAAAATTTATATAGATGAACTATTAGAAAATAATTACATACAAGAAAGTAATAGTAAATATACAAGCCCAGCATTTATAGTTATAAAACATAGTGAACAAAAAAGAGGTAAAAGTAGAATGGTCATAGATCATCGTAATCGAAATGCTAAAACTAAAACATACAATTACCCAATAAAATTATAATACTAAAAATAAGACAAATACAATGATATACCTATTTTAGTAAATTTGATTGTCAATCAGGATTTTATCATCTAAAACTAGAAGAAGAATCTACACAGCTAACAGCATTCACAGTACCGCAAGGTTTCTATGAATGGAATGTTTTACCGTTTGGATATAAAAATGCACCAGGTAGATATCAACATTTTATGGATAACTATTGTAACCAGTTAGAAAATTGTATTGTATATATAGATGATATATTACTATATTCTAAAACACAAGATGAACATATAAGGTTGTTAGAAAAAATTATACATATAATTAAACACTCAGGTATAAGCTTAAGTAAAAAGAAAGAAGAAATTATGAAACCATAGATAGAATTTCTAGGAATACAAATAGAGAAAAATGGAATAAAAATGCAAACTCATATAGTACAAAAAATAATCACACTTGATGAAAATATAGATACAAAAAAGAAATTACAATCCTTTCTAGGATTAGTAAATCAAGTAAGAGAATACATACCAAAATTAGCAGAACAATTATGTAAAAAATTACCACTTTACTTTCCCGATAAAAATAAATCATTTGTTTATATTGTTGAAACAGATTCAAGTGATCATAGCTATGGAGGAGTTCTAAAATACAAATATGAAGAAGAAAAAATAGAATATCATTGTAGATATTATTCAGGATCTTATACAAAAGCACAAATAAAATGGGAAATAAATAGAAAGAAATTATTTGCATTATATAAGTGTTTATTAGCATTCGAACCATATATTGATTATAATAAATTTTTTGTAAGAACAAATAATACACAGGTAAAATGGTGAATAACCAAAAAGGTAGAAGATTCAGTTACAACAAAAGAAATAAGGAGATTAGTATTAAATATATTAAATTTTACATTTACAATCGAGGTAATCAAAACTGACAAAATTTTTATTGCAGACTATCTATCAAGACAAAGTTACACAACCAGATCAAGATAAGCTTATGGAGAACATACTCAAAACTTTAACTACACTTTATACAAAAGTGGATAGTATAGGCTTGAGAGTAAAAAAGCTAGAAGAAAATGAAGAAAAATCTAAAGCTACAAGTCAGCAGCATGACTATAAACATGAGGAGCTACGTCATTCGGCAGACGGAAAACAGCCAGAGATAAAAGGAGACGTTGGGAAATTCCTTAAAACCCATAATGTTGCTAGTGTTGTAGGTACAAGCACAGGAATTATCGAAAAAGCGACATCAAAAAATGCAAACCTAAACAGCCTATTTACAAAACCATTTATTCCAAAGGTACAAATAATAGATACCCCAATTATTTACAAGGAAATACTATATGGAGCTATTATTCTAGAGATCATTTGATGATATATGCCAATTCACGAGAGATAAGACAAGCAGATATGGAGGAAGTCCAAAAAGGGATTTTATCATTATTAAAACCCGAAGCTACTCAAACAACCAGAGAAATAAAGAAAGGATTCATCTCTAATGAACTATTGACAAGATATTGCAAGTTAATTGGTCATAAATATCCAGATCATATATGTTCAAAGTGTAATGAAGGTGATGATATAATCCCTGAAGTACAACTAGAATAAAGTCATATAACTTGCAAGAAGAAGATAAAAAAAAATGTGATGTAGGCCAAAAATAAAAAGAAGAGGCCATTATGTAAATAGTAATAGTATTGTATTTTGTTGTTTTGCGTCAGCAATATCAAAGAAGGCCATACGTAAAAAGTTTTGTTGGCCGTAAATAAAGTAAATGCCACTGTCATGTAATGTTTTTTGTTGTTTAGCGTCGGCCAAATATAATTAGGCCATGTGCAAAAGTAAGATGCCATTATGTAAAGTAGTAATAGTATTGTATTTTGTTGTTTTGCGTCGGCCATATAAAAGAAGGCCATATGTAAAAAGTTGTCTCGGCCGTAAATAAAGTAAAGGCCACTGTCATGTAATGTTTTTTGTTGTTTAGCATCGGCAAAATATAATTAGGCTATGTGTAAAAGTAAGTGTCGGCCACTTATACTGGCCAGATATGTAAGTTTTGTTGTATAAATAGAGGGTTCTTCCCTCATAAATAAACAAGTCACAATAAATTAAAAAACTCTTCACTCTCTCTAAGATTCGGCCTCCACCCCCCTAAAATTTGTATCAGAGCTAGATAATAATCAAATAAGATATGGAGAACAAATCTGAAACAACAAATCTACAAAAACAGGTATACTCATTTAAATTCATGAATAGCTAAATTACTTTATTCCTGATAATCTCTTGTTGATTATAATTGTTTATCATGTTTTAATAATGTTCTAATAACCATCTTTAGAAAGTTTGCTACAGAAATATTCTGCGAATAGGTATGCCCAGACTATGCCATCCTAACGTTGAAACCGATAGGCAAGAAGGCCGTTTAGGGGAGTAAACAAAGTTGAGGCACTGTTAGGTAACTGATCAAAGAAGAAAAATGTAGTAGTGACCAGACGAGATGATTATTAAACCATTATTATTACAAAATAAATAAGTATAATCTATTTAAGAGGTTCGAAGGAATAAAATTTTAAGCGAAAAAATGAATAAAATGAACTCGTATTTATTAGATGATGATGTTAATTACAAGATACTAATACTCTATATACTAAAAGGTCTTAATACAGATATAAAAAGAAGAATTTACGATATATTAGTAACATATGAGGTAATAGAAGTAACAACTAAAGGTTGGACTGAATTAGATATACAAGATAATTTTTATGATGAATTTTATTTTGACATAAATGATTTATATGATGATCTAGAGATATTCAAAGATCAATGATAAAATATATATATTGGGTAAAATCTAAAGAAAACATAGATCAATATGATAAAATAGAATTAGAATTATAATGATTGAACCAACAAGGTTTGAAGTTTGGCAAAAACGAAGTAATAATAATTATAAGATAAAATTTATTAAAGACCCAAACAAATTAAGTAAACTTTTTAAAATTTTTTACAGAAAAATATAAATGAATAATACAAAAAGTAAAGAAGCTAAAATAACAAAAACCAAGATAGATAAAAAAGTACGAAAGATATGGAAAAAATTAAAACCCTTATACATAGAATATGAACTATCACAACTTACTAAAACAAGTAACAATAAGACTAATTATTTGATAAATATAATTTCAAAAACAGAATACAAATATGTTTGTTATTTGAAAATATAGTATGAACAAAGAAATATATAGGCAACAATTGATTGAAAAAATAGATGAAAAAAGACAAGAACTACAACATATGAAAGAAAGATTAATAGAAAACATGTTAGCAAGAGTATGTAATAAAGTTGAAGAAATACTGAGGATTCGGAGAATTTTTTTGAGGAACTTAAGAAAGTCATCAATTATATGCATGTTGCGGATGCTACCAGAGCTCAGCTAGAAATAAATCAACTACAAATGTTTCTAGGACTTTGTATGATCAATGTAATGAGGGTAGATATTAGGTTGTACCACATTCTAGTTCGGACTATTTTTAAGAAGCTTTCGTAATGTGTTTTGTCCCAATGAATTGAATGAGGCTAAGGTAAGAGAATTTCATACACATAAGCAGGATTCTCTCTGTGTAGATGTGTCACGACCCAAATCGGATCGCGACTGGCACCCACACTTACCCTCCTATGTGAGCGAACCAACCAATCTAAACCTTAACATTTCAATGTAATAACAACAGAAAGTAATGCGGAAGACTTAAACTCATTAATAAAAACCAATTCAATAACTATCAATATTCAACATCTATTATTCCCAAAACCTGGAAGTCATCACCACAAGAACAGCTACAATCAACTGACTAAACTAAGAGTATTCTAAAAGCTAAAAATACATAAGAAGCTAGTCCGTGCCGGAGGTTCAAGGCATCAAGACATGAAGGAGGAGATCCAGTCCAAGCTAGAAGCGTTAGCTCACCCTGAAGATCCGGTGTGACGAAGACTGGCTTGAACTACTGTTGAGTTGAAGATGACGGCACGTTTGCTGCATTCCACAATTAAACAAGAAGAAAACAATAAAAGTAGGGGTCAGTACAAAGCACGGGTACTGAGTAGATATCATCGGCCAACTCAAAATAGAAATAGTATATATCAAGTAATATCATAAAATCAACTATGATACTCAACATGTAGAAATAACAAGCACTATATCATTAATAATTACCGTCAAGTTCACACGTGAGGACTCAAGCCCCAATACCATACTCATTTGGGAATCATGTTCGTTAGATTGAGTATATTACATCTGATTCATTATATTTATTTCTCTTTTGTCGGTACGTGACACTCCGCTCCCTCATATTCATTATTCCTCTTGTGTCGGTACGCGACACTCCGATCCCTCATATTCATTATTCCTCTTGTGTCGGTACGTGACACTCCGATCCCCTAAATCTACGTGTCGGTTCGTGACACCCGATCCCCTAAATCTACGTGTTGGTTCGTGACACCCGATTCCCTAAATCTACATGTTGGTTCGTGACACCCGATCCCCTAATTCTACGTGTCGGTTCGTGACACCCGATCCCCTAATTCTACGTGTCGGTTCGTGACACCCGATCCCCTACATGTGTCGGTACGTGACACTCCGATCCACTAATATCATTCTGTAAATCATCAAGCCTTCTCTATACCAAGGCATCCTCAATCCCATTACTTTAATTCATCAAGCCTTCTTCCATACCAAGGCATCATCATTAATAATGTATATTAAAGTTTCTTTTCAAGATTTGGGATTCAATATTTTCATCATGCTTATCTTATCACAACCACATAATCATATTCATGCAAACATACAATTAAGCATATAGTGGGGTTTACAATACTACCAATACATATCATTCTCTATTAAGAGTTTACTATGAAAGCATGAAAACCATAACCTACCTCCACCGAAGAATTGCGATCAACAAGCTATCTTCTCCAAAATCCTTGCTATCCTCTTCGTTTCTCTCTCTCTCTCTACTCGTTCTCTTTCTTTTTCTGTCTCCCTTCGTTCTTTCTATTTTTCTTATTCAAACCCTCTTTCTTTTACGCTAATTAGTACATAATTAAGAATAAAAGATGGCAATAATACCCCACTAATTAACTTAGGGTTACCTCTTTTAACCCCCAAGAATTTGAGTTATTAATATAAACCCACGAAATCTATAATTAAGGAAAGAATAGTCCAAAAACGTCCCTTAAAACTTCACCAGAAATCCGACTCTGCCTGGGATTTGCGCAACCTGTGACGGGCCGTCGTTCCTGGACGGTCCGTCCTGCAGGTCGTCGCAGAGTTCAGAGACCCAAATTTCCACCAAGGGTCTGTGATGGTCCGTCACACCTGCGACGGTCCGTCCTGCCATTCCGTCACAAAGTTCAGAGAGTTGATTTTCAGTACCCAATTTTAGATTTTCTAAGTGTTTTGAAACGAGACCCTGCGACGGTCCGTCGTGCCCATGACGGTCCGTCGTGGAGTCCGTCGCCTCATCCTGTTTTTCCAGAAATAAAATTTGTTGCTCAAAACGACTAAACGGGTCGTTACATTAGATACCAATTTACCCATCGTTCGTCCCCGAATGATCACAAGAAAGAAAACAAGGGTGAAAAGGAGTACCTGAAGCTGTAAACAGATGTGGGTATTTTTCTCGCATATCCGCCTCCTTCTCCCAAGTGGCTTCTTCAACCGGTCGATTCTTCCATTGCACCTTGATAGATGCAATCTCTCTTGACCTCAACTTGCGAACTTCTCTATCAAAAATAGCAACAGGCTCCTCCTCATAAGACAAGTTCTCATCGAGCAAAACTGAATCCCAACGGATAATGTAGTTTCCATCCCCGTGGTATCTTTTCAACATCGAAACATGGAATACCGGATGTACTCCGGACAGCCCTAGGGGCAAGGCTAACTCATAAGCCACCTTCCCTACTCGCTTGAGTACTTCAAATGGTCCAATGTACCTTGGACTTAGTTTACCCCTTTTTCCAAACCGCATCACCCCTTTCATGGGCGAAACTTTCAACAAGACTTGTTCACCTTCCATGAACTCTAAGTCTCTAACCTTTCGATCTGCATATTCTTTTTGTCTACTTTGCGCCGCTAGAAGCTTTTCTTGAATAGACTTCACTTTTTCCATCGAATCCCTCAAAAGGTCAGTACCCCAAGGCCTAACCTCAAATGCATCAAACCAACCAATAGGAGACCTACATCTCCTACCATACAATGCTTCGAATGGAGCAATATCAATACTTGAGTGATAGCTATTATTGTATGAAAACTCCGCTAAGGGTAGGAAGCTATCCCAATGACCACCAAACTCTATCACACACGCACGAAGCATATCCTCCAACACTTGAATCGTCCTTTCAGACTGACCATCGGTCTGAGGATGGAACGCAGTACTAAGGTCCAACCTAGTACCCAATTCCGCATGCAATGTTTTTCAAAACTTAGAAGTAAACTGCGTACCTCTATCTGATATGATGGATAGTGGAACCCCATGCAATCGCACCACTTCCGAGATGTAAATTTTGGCTAACTTTTCTGCATTGTAAGTCACCTTGACCGGAATGAAATGAGCAGATTTAGTTAACCTATCAACAATCACCCAAATGGAGTCATACTTACCCATTGTCTTCGGAAGACCAACCACAAAATCCATTGCTATTCTTTCCCACTTCCATTCCGGAATGGGCATTCTCTGAAGTGTTCCTCCGGACCTTTGGTGTTCATACTTTACTTTTTGACAGTTTGGACATTTGGCAATAAAATCCACAATGTCATGCTTCATTCTACTCCACCAAAAGTGTTGTTTTAGGTCACGATACATCTTGGTTGCACCCGGATGTATAGAATACCTTGAACTATGAGCCTCTGTCAGAATAGTGTTGATCAAATCATCGACGCGGGGTACACATACCCTTCCCTTGATTCTCAAAACACCTTCCTCATCGATTTGTGCTTCCTTAGCCTCTCCTCGCAATACCTTATCTTGGATTCTTCTTAGTTTCTCATCATCAAACTGTTTTCCCTTAATTTTGTCAAGAAAAGAAGATCTTGACTCCACAGAAGCCAACAATCCTCCCTTCTCATTTACTTCTAATCTCATCAAGTCATTAGCTAGAGTCTGAACCTCTCTAGCCAAAGGGCGTCTAGAAGCTTGCAAGTGAGCTAGACTTCCCAGGCTTCCCGCCTTTCTACTTAAAGCATCCGCCACAACATTCGCCTTCCCCGGATGATACAAGATAGTGATATCGTAGTCCTTTAGTAACTCCATCCATCTCCTCTGTCTTAAGTTCAAATCTTTCTGAGTAAAGACATACTGAAGGCTACGATTATCCGTGTAGACCTCACACTTAACCCCATATAAATAGTGTCTCCATTGCTTTAATGCAAACACTACCGCAGCCAATTCCAAATCGTGGGTTGGATAGTTACGTTCATGCACTTTTAATTGCCTCGAAGCATAAGCAATCACACTCTTCTCTTGCATTAGTACTGCACCCAAACCCGAATAGGATGCATCACAATAAACAATGAAGTTCTTACCCTCTACTGGCAAGGTAAGGATAGGTGCGGTAGTCAACAAAGTTTTGAGCTTCTGAAAGCTTTCCTCACATTCGTCCGACCATACAAATGGAACATTCTGCTTAGTCAAGTTCGTCAATTTGGAAGCAATAGAAGAGAATCCCTTGACAAATCGGCGGTAGTAGCTGGCTAACCCAACAAAAAGCTCCTTATTTCTGACACATTAGTAGGTCTTACCCAACTCTTCACTGTCTCAATCTTAGAAGGATCCACCATCACTCCATCCTTAGAAACTACGTGCCCCAAGAAGGACACTGCATCTAGCCAAAACTCACACTTAGAGAACTTGGCATAAAGCTTTTTCTCCCTCAACATTTCAAATACCATTCACAAATGCTCTTCATGTTCCTTCTTGCTCTTTGAGTATACTAGTATATCGTCAATAAATACGATCACGAAGAGGTCCAAATATGGCTTAAAAATCCCGTTCATCAAGCTCATGAACGCAGCAGGGGCATTCGTTAGACCAAAAGACATCACTACAAATTCGTAATGCCCATACCTCATTCGAAAAGCAGTCTTTGGCACATCCGCTGCCCGTATTTTAAGGTGAAGATAACCGGATCTCAAATCAATCTTAGAGAAGACACAAGCACCTTGTAACTGATCGAACAAGTCATCAATGCGGGGAAGAGGATACTTGTTCTTTATGGTTACCTTGTTCAGTTGTCTGTAGTCTATACACATTCAAAAACTCCCATCCTTCTTCTTTACAAACAAAACCGGAGCACCCCAAGGGGATGCACTTGGTCTAATGAAACCTTTGTTCAATAACTCTTGAAGTTGTGCCTTTAACTCTCTTAACTTCGCGGGAGCCATTCTATAAGGGGGTATAGAAATGGGGCGTTTGTCCGGTTCAAGATCAATACAGAAGTCAATATCCCTATCCGGTGGCATACCAGGAAGATCTGCAGGGAACACATCCAGAAACTCACGAACTACTGAAACCGACTCAATCGAAGGTACTTGGGTAGTGTCATCCTTGAGGTGTTCCAAGAAAGCTAAACACCCTTTACTAATCATTTTCTTAGCACGAAGAAAGGAGACGATGCGGACCGGATTGGAAGTGTAGTCACCCTCCCACACTAACGGGTCTGTCACAGGCTTGGCTAACGTCTTCGTTTTAGCATTACAATCCAAGATTGCAAATTGCGGAGAAAGTCAAGTCATACCCAGAATCACATCAAAATGATCCATTTCTAAGATAACCAAATCTACATAAGTGTTTCTCCCCACAAAGTTCACCAAACAAGACCTATACACCTTTTAAACTACCACAGACTCACCCACCGGAGTAGAAACACGAATAGGCATATCAAGTAATTCACAATGTAAATTTAGACCATTATCAAATGAGGAAGATACATAAGAAAATGTGGATCCAGGATCAAACAATACAGAGGCCATGCAATCACAAACCAGAAGATTACCTGTGATGACAGCATCAGATGCCTCCGCCTCAGACCGCCCAGGGAAAGCGTAACAATGGGCCCTATCGTTCGTCTGTCCGTCGCCCCTACCATGTTGTGATGTAGTGTCCCCAGTTTTCCCATTACCTCTGCCGTTTTGGTGACCACCATTACCTCGACCACCACGTCCTCCAGAATGACGGCCTCTACCATGACCACCTCTACCTCTAGCCATTGGGGGTCTATAACTCTGTTTTGGACAATTTCTCCTAATATGCCCAGTCTCCCCACACCCATAACACTCTCTGGAGTCAAGCATAGGTCTCTCGGAGAAGTGTTGACCGGTCTGAGGTGGACCCCCAACTACAGTCTGTAGTGAAGACTGAATGGGTCGAACTGAGTAACCTCCGGAACCTTGTCCTCTTGAGTAAGAACCATTAAACTCACCTCCCTTTCGAAGACTTTTTGATGTCGATGTTGTGGTGAAGTCGTCTGGCTTCACTCCTTCCACTTCTATCACAAAGTCTACCACTTCTTGGAAGGATTTGGCCATTGCCGCTACCTGTAAGGCTGAAATCCGCAATTCTGACCTTAACCCCTTCACAAACCGGAAAATCCGCTCTTGAGGACTGAAACAGAGTTGAGTGGCATATCTGGATAGTGCTTGGAACTTAGCCTCATAAGCATTGACCGACATCCTACCTTGCTCTAGGCTCAAGAACTCATCCCTTTTCCTATCCCTCAAAGTTTGGGGGATATACTTCTCCATAAACAAGCTAGAGAATGAGGCCCAAGTCATAGGTGGTGCCTCTGTTGGTTGACACTCACTGTGACCGCCACCACATTTTTGCGTTCCCTTGAAACTGATAACTCACGAACTCAACACCAAACCGTTCGACTATACCCATCTTGTGTAGTAGCTCATGACAGTCTACCAGAAAATCGTAAGCATCCTCAGATTCCGCACCCTTGAAGACTGGAGGTTTCAATTTCAAGAACTTACTGAAAAGTTCATGCTGATCATTTGTCATTATAGGCCCAGAAGTCAGACGTGGAAACGTGCCTATTTCCAATGGAACATCCATGCGGGGAGCCATAGTAGCCGCATGTTGTACCTCCGGAGCCTGAGGTGCTGGTGCAGAGAACACTGGGGGTGTCTGGCCCTGATCAGATAACCCGCTAAGATAAGCCAAAACCTGGTTGATCATCACTGGGGTAGGTTGGGGTGGCAATCCCTCATTCTGCACTTGTTCAGTTTCCCCATCCTCCCCTTCTCTCATTACTTCCTCAGTCGGTGGAGGAGTCACTGCCCTAGTATCAGATGGGCTAGGTGCTCGTACTCTTCCCCTAGAGGACATCCTCCCACGACCTCTACCACGGCCTCTTGCCGTTGTTCTTCCTCGAGCCACAGCCCCAGTGGCTGGCTCGATTGTTCCTTGTCTGGCCGGTGTTGGTGTTGGCGTAGTCGTTTCTCTAGTTCTAACCATCTGCGAAAGAGAGTGAAGATTGTCAGATACCAATTTGTATCGCCTAGATACCAATTGGACTCAAGTAGTAGCACGAAAGAAAGAATGAAAGAGTGAAAATTTCCTAAAGTCTTATAGCCTCTCAATGAAAAGTAAAGGCGTCCCCCTACCGTTCCTTAAGACTCTACTAGACCTGTTCTTGTGTGATGAGACCAACGAACCTAATGCTCTGATACCAAGTTTGTCACGACCCAAATCGGATCGCGACTGGCACCCACACTTACCCTCCTATGTGAGCGAACCAACAAATCTAAACCTTAACATTTCAATGTAATAACAACAGAAAGTAATGCGAAAGACTTAAACTCATTAATAAAAACCAATTCAATAATTATCAATATTCAACATCTATTATTCCCAAAACCTGGAAGTCATCACCACAAGAACAGCTACAATCAATTGACTAAACTAAGAGTATTCTAAAAGCTAAAAATACATAAGAAGCTAGTCCGTGCCGGAGGTTCAAGGCATCAAGACATGAAGGAGGAGATCCAGTCCAAGCTAGAAGCATTAGCTCACCCTAAAGATCCGGTGTGACAAAGACTGGCTTGAATTACTGTTGAGTCGAAGATGACGGCACGTTTGCTGCATTCCACAATTAAACAAGAAGAAAACAATAAAAGTAAGGGTCAGTACAAAGCACGGGTACTGAGTAGATATCATCGGCCAATTCAAAACAGAAAACAGTATATATCAAGTAATATCATAAAATCAACTATGATACTCAACATGTAGCAACAACAAGCACTATATCATTAATAATTACCGTCAAGTTCACACGTGAGGACTCAAGCACCAATACCATACTCATTTGAGAATCATGTTCATTAGATTGAGTATATTAGATCTTTCAAGATTCATTATCTTTATTTCTCTTGTGTCGGTACGTGACACTCCGCTCCCTCATATTCATTATTCCTCTTGTGTCGGTACGCGACACTCCGATCCCTCATATTCATTATTCCTCTTGTTTCGGTACGTGACACTCCGATCCCCTAAATCTACGTGTCGGTTCGTGGCACCCGATCCCCTAAATCTACGTGTCGGTTCGTGACACCCGATCCCCTAAATCTACGTGTCGGTTCGTGACACCCGATCCCCTAATTCTACGTGTCGGTTCGTGACACCCGATCCCCTAATTCTACGTGTCGGTTCGTGACACCCGATCCCCTACATGTGTCGGTACGTGACACTCCGATCCACTAATATCATTCTGTAAATCATCAAGCCTTCTCTATACCAAGGCATCCTCAATCCCATTACTTTAATTCATCAAGCCTTCTTCTATACCAAGGCATCATCATTAATAATGTATATTAAAGTTTCTTTTCAAGATTTGGGATTCAATATTTTCATCATGCTTCTCTTATCACAACCACATAATCATATTCATGCAAACATACAATTAAGCATATAGTGGGGTTTACAATACTACCAATACATATCATTCTCTATTAAGAGTTTACTATGAAAGCATGAAAACCATAACCTACCTCCACCGAAGAATTGCGATCAACAAGCTATCTTCTCCAAAATCCTTGCTATCCTCTTCGTTTCTCTCTCTCTCTCTACTCGTTCTCTTTCTTTTTCTGTCTCCCTTTGTTCTTTCTATTTTTCTTATTCAAACCCTCTTTCTTTTACCCTAATTAGTACATAATTAAGAATAAAAGATGACAATAATACCCCACTAATTAACTTAGGGTTACCTCTTTTAACCCCCAAGAATTTGAGTTATTAATATAAACCCACGAAATCTATAATTAAGGAAAGAATAGTCCAAAAACGTCCCTTAAAACTTCACCAGAAATCCGACTCTGCCTTGGATTTGCGCAACCTGTGACGGGCCGTCGTGCCTGCGACGGTCCGTCCTGCAGGTCGTCGCAGAGTTCAGAGACCCAAATTTCCACCAAGGGTTTGTGATGGTCCGTCACAACTGCGACGGTCCGTCCTGCCATTCTGTCACAAAGTTCAGAGAGTTGATTTTCAGTACCCAATTTCATATTTTCTAAGTGTTTTGAAACGAGACCCTGCGACGGTCCGTCGTGCCCATGACGGTCCGTCGTGGAGTCCGTCGCCTCAGCCTGTTTTTCCAGAAATAAAATCTGTTGCTCAAAACGACTAAACAGGTCGTTACAGGATGAGTGTGGGTTGAAGTTCGCCCTACAATCTAGTTATGATGTAGAAATAGTTAATGAAATAAACAGTAGGATGAGTGTCTTTGTTATTGTCTTGGGTTGTACATCAAGCTAACAGGGTAGACCAACAATTCCTTATAAGTGATATGGACGTATCAAGATTGACAGTTTATATGCATCAGTTTGTGGAAGTGAAGTTGGGTCACAGAGAATCATTCAGAAATAAAAGGGCCAAGACAGTTAGTCACTATGGGTAGCAGAAGGGTAATGTTAATCATTCATTCATTCAGAATTAAAAGGGACCTGCACCATCAACTACAAGTGCACCTCCTACCAGAAAGAAAAGTAAGCATCATGGATAGGAAGATCTTAAGAGCTATGACAATATAGTCTAAAGGTAGTGTGGAACAAAGAGGTAGTTGGGCTCCTATATGTCGTTGACGTGAAAGGCACCACTCAGGTAAGTTTCATGATGGAAAGAAAGGTTGCTACAAGTACGGTCAAGAGGGTTACTATATAAATGAATGTCTTAAGAATAAGCACGGTGCTGGACATCTGATGAATATAGCCCAATCTTTATCACTTCATCCACTAGAGAAGGCTACAACAAGAGAAGCTACTTTCGATACTAGCAGATGAGTAAATCGTTTCTATGCAATGTGTAATAACTAAGAGAAAGAGAACACTACAGATGTTGTCAATGGTATGACTAAAGTTTTTTGTTTTGATGTTTATGCTTTGATATACCCAAGACCAATTTTATCTTTTGTAACCCCTTATGTTGAAACTAAGTTTTATATCCTCCCTGAGAAACTTTGTGAAGAATTTAGTGTTTGTAAACCTGTTGGGGAGTTTATTCTACCACAAAGAGTCTATCGTTATAGTCATGTTTCAATCAATCACAAGACCACCATAGTTGATTTAGTCGAGGTATACATGGTAGTTTTTGATGTCGTTTTAGTTATGGACTTACTTTATGCCTGTTATGCATCAATATATTGTAGGACTAATGTCGTCAAGTTTCTTATTTATAATGAGTCAGTTATAGAGTGGATTAGTAGTTCATCAGTTTCTAATGGTCATTTTATTTCATGACTTAAGGAAAGGAATTTAGTTTACAAGGGGTGTATCGATCACTTAGTCTGATTTAAGGACTCAAGTATTGAAGTACCTTTCATTCAGTAAATTTTTATTGTAAAAGATTTTCCAAATCTTTTTCCCTAAAATATACCTAGAGTCCCTCCATAGAGAGAAATCGACTTCGGTATAAAATTTAAGATATTCATCCTATGTCGATATATCCATATAGAATTGCACCAAGACAGTTGAAGGATTTTAAAGAACATTTGAAAGATATGTTTATAAGGGTTTCATTCGACAAATTGTCTCACCTTAAGGTTACCGCATATTAAACGAGTTTACCATCAATAATTATATCCTCTTCCAAGGAATGATGATCTTTTTGACAACAATCAGGATGCTTCTTACTTCTCGAAAATCGATCTCAGATCAGGCTACCATCAGTTGAAAGTTAGGGAATATTATATTTGAAATAAAGCTTTTAGAACAACATATGCATATTATGAGATTTTGGTCATCTCTTTTGGGATGACCAATGCACCAACGTTATTCATCGATTGTATGAACGGATTCTTCAAACCTTATTTTGATATGCTTGTTATTTTTTCATTGATGACATACTAATTTATTAAAGAAACGAAGAAGATTATGCTAGTCGCCTCAAAATAGTCCATCATAATATAAAAGATAAGGAGTTATATGCTGAGTTCTCAAAATGCGAGTTTTAGGTTAAGTTTCTGGCATTCATGGGCCACATATTATTCAATGATGGAATTAAAGGTGATACACAATATATAGAAGTAGTTTAGAATTGGACTAGACTTACGTCTCCAACTGATATAAGCAGTTTCATGAATTTTGATAGATACCATAAAAGGTTTGTGAGTGGTTTTACTCTGTGTCTATAACACCTTGAAAATCCAAGACACATTGTAAAGCCTAACATAGGTGTCATAATGTGTAAGGAGTGTTTCTAAGTACATTTTGTAAGATTATAGGTCATTTAGAAGGATTAAGAACCAAAACGTCCAAAAACGTCCATGACGTCTGGGAAGTTTGTTCAAAAGGATGTTAGTGTGCCTTACCCTATTTAACTGAATTATAGGAGTGGGAAATGTAAAAAAAAAGGTGGAAAGGTAGCTAATGGGTGTTTGAGTTGTTTCTTTGTTGAAACGCCTGGGTACGATTCCCCAACGGCAAACTAAGAGACCTTAAAGAGTACCACTGTAGTTTGATGCAACACTGCCTGGCAGTGTTCATCGACGAGGTAGAAGACGACCCATGTGTGGACCAACGGGTTGTCAATGCCACCTTCACCCCATTATTAAGTTGGTGGAGAAGGTACCTTAACCCGCACAACCTCTGAACTCATTGATGGTGTGTAGAGGTGCAAGCTACAGTTTGTGTGTGAATCGACAGGGTTTCGATGCCACCGTCGTCCCACACTCAGAAAATTTGAGGAAGCCCTCGCCTACACAGTCTCTGACAAAGAAAAGGGAGGTAGGGTGGAGGGAGGAGGGAGTTCTCCGTCGACTTAGAGACGGCCAGTCGTCGGGGTTTTGTCAGTGATGGTCGAGTTTTTTGCCTAATTTAAGTTGGTATTATTTAATTAATGAAGTGGTTTAGGGGTTAGTTGGGTATTAAAGGGAGATTAATTAAGTTTATTATGTCCCAATATAAATACTCTCTACCCTCATTAACCTAAAGATAAACTCTCAAATAAACTCTCTTCCTTCTCTACCATTTCTCTCTACACATGAACTCACCATTAAAGACTAGAAAGGACTAGGATTTGGGAGCTGGAAAGAGAAGAATTCACAATCAAATTGTGGACAAATGTTATGATATGAGTTCTGTTAACCTTTGAGACTCTTTCCTCAAAGGTTTCCTTCAAAATAAATTTCAAAAGTTGTGTTTTGTTATGAGTTTCATTCAATGACGAAAATAAAGTTATGGATTGTGTTGTAAATGAGTTCTTACGATTTATTGAGAAAATTAACATGTTATTCTACTTATTTTAAGGTAATTGTTTATGGTTTTGTTTAAATTGAAGAATATGATCCTCTATCCCTATACCAAGATATTGGTCTTGACCGATATTGTATTTTGATTATTCAATTGAGTTTGTTGTTGAGTTGATTACTAACCTATAGTGTTATTATGATAAAATTAAAATGAATTATAGTCCTATAATTCTAGTTCTTAAGATGTAGTTTGGGTTATTAATTATAATGTGAAATTAGCCTATGTATCTTGTCTAAAGTTGTGATCTAAAGATGACTGTAGTTATCGAGAAGCAATGGGCCTTGTGATTCTATTGATTATCCTTGTGTGACGATGTTACTCACAATGTTGGGTTGAGTAATGGGTCGATGGTAAGACCTTTATGATATATTATGAGGAATACTTGGTAAGTCTTAGAATTTCTATCTTTACTTCCGATTGTGATTAATTTTTGTAAAGTCATCATATTACATTGGACTATGACTTACACTAGGATTATAGGGTGGTATGATATTGAATTGAAATTTCTTGACTATGTGGTGAGGTTGATAAAGGTGTATGTGATATAAGGATTGTGAAAACTGTCAATATGTTTTAATATGCTATGAAATGCTAATGTTTTAACCTCACACATATGAATTGTTATGAAAGGACATATAGTTAGAAAATTCTTATTGACATATCAATGATGATTATTATAAAAGCGGTAGACCCTATGGCCTAATTCAAAATATCATTGATAATTAAAGGCTTAAAGACATTTAATAAAAGGACTCTAGATAGCACCGAGTGAACTTGATAGAGGAGTATCCCTTCCCACATTGGGAAAGTAGGAACACTACATTATTATTGAGATTAATGACTATAATGCATGGCGCATAAAGAGGGTCAAAACTGTATCTCCTAGTTCTTGAAATATGTGGCCCTCATAGGAATTCTAGCTAGCAGTTCCACGTAGTTGCTATATTTCATGTTTTTGTACTACCTTTGAATGTAGTCCACCTTCTTTGGGTGTAGGGTTTTATGAAACTGTATTGCACACTAGCTCATATGGTATATGTTGGTTAGGGCAAGATATTCCCAAAAGTTAAAATCAATTAAAGGACTTGAACTCTATCATGGTTAACCTAAGGGGTCTAGCTTAATCTATGTACGGGTACGAGACTCTACCTAAACATTGCACATGATAGCCTTGAGGAGAGGCTTAGGAGAAAGTTCTTATATATGTTTATGTAATGATAATATATGATGTATATATGATGACCATGGAACATTGTTGATACTATATGTTTATTAGTTCATTTATGAATATGCCTTGGGTTTTAATGTTTGCATATGATGAAATATAAACTTAAATGCCATGATATTAAAGTTGGACATTGGTAATGTTTGATTGTTAAGGATATCTGATTGAGTAAGGTTATGGGGCTTTTCTTTATTATTGCACTTGTTGACTTAATAAGGATTTGTGAGAAGTTGTTTTGCTTATTATGATATATTTGAGTCTTAATCATTCTTAGGATTTTATTCCTTGATGTTTGGATTGTAGTAAATCATTTTCAAGTACATTGGGATAAGTATTCCTTTTAAGATAGTAAGCATGTTTTGTTGGTTGATGTGACTTACTTGACTTTGCATTAGGTATCTAAACGGGTAAAATGACATGTTTGACTAAAAAGTCCCTTTTAGCATGTTATGCGTTTGTGTGTGCATAAGATCTCACACTTAGTACATCTGAAGTACTAACCCCATTTTCTTTCCTTTTTCCCCAATCATTATAGGTTCCGGTCGTTGATGATTTTGGAAGGCGACAGTGATGAAGGATTGGATCTTCCATTCATCCAAGTAGGTATGTTCTCAACTTTCGAAGGCAATGCCATACTCTAGCTTACGGATTTTGTTATAAGCTTATTGACTCATTCATTCTTTTTATTTTATTGGAGTATTGTACTTTCGTATGATCTATACATGGTCTTGTTCATTTGATGAAAGTAATATGCCTATATTGTGAAAATTGTGTAGAGTGTATGATATAAGACAATCGTTGTTACTATTTCTATATATTATGTATATGTATGTGCAATAAAAGTAGAAGGTTATGTAACCATCTTAAAGGAACGTTCTATGTATACCCGATATGAATATAAATTATGTGTATGTAATTTTCTATGCAAACCTTCAAGTAGTTATAATGGAAGTTTTAATTTTTTCCGCATTTTAAACCTTTGAGTGTAATGACATGAAACTAAGAGGCTAGTCATAGTCCTTGATTCCAAGATCTAATGGCATACAAATAAATGATATGAACAATGTTATGTGTTCTACGAGTTATGATATGTGCTATGTGTACGTTTTTGTGTGTTGTGTGCAAAATGTTAAGTATGATGGTGCATGTTACTCTCATGGAATATCTTTCCTAATCAAATTTTTGAAAGCTCATAAACTATCCTAATTCAAATTTGGAAAGTTCACTCACTTTCTTAATCTTAATTAGGCAAGTCCACTGACTTGACCTGGTATAATCATGTTATTAGGAAAGAGATATTCTTACTCATCCATGTCCTTGGTGTGTGCTTGCATATACCCATACTTAGGAGAAGTATGTACTTACCCTATACAACTCTAAAGTTTTAGGTGTAGGCATAGGTGGATGCGAGCTACAAGATCAATGTTGCAGCTATCCAGACGTCGAGCATTCATCAAGGCATGGTGGGGCCTCATGCTTTCAAGGATGCTTGCCCATTTACATTCTAGCTTAGTTGTAGGATTGAGATGGTGGAGTATGTTCCACTGGCGTTTCTTTCCTGTTTTTGTTCAGATATTGTATTGGTGCAGTTTTTGCAAGTACATCATTATCGTTATAATAAACGGCTTCTTTCATTTGATGATCTTAATTTTAGATGATTGATGTTGAGCAACTATATATATAATAGAATGTTTAGTAAGCATGTTAGGAAGCAAAATGTTTCAAATTTTTTGCTCTATAGTTAACCTAGATGAAGTAAGAATGGCATATGTAGGCTTGTGTGCGACCTTTGAGAGGTCAATGACGTCAGTCTCGTCTAGGATTTTGATTCTTGTCATGACAAAGTTTGTATCAGAGACATAGCTTAAATTTCGAAGATAATAAGTTCACTTCAACCACATTGAGTAGTTTCTAAATCATGGTAGTGAAGTGCACCACTATCCTGAATAAGAGACTACATGGTGCGTAGGAAAAAAAATTTCTTCTGATCTTATTGTGCCTTCTCTAATGTTTGTTTCTCGGTGTTAAGAGTGTATCTAACATCAACTCTTGAGATTCAGAAAGATGAATATAAGGAGAAACAAAGGCAAAGGAACAAGGTGTTCACAGGGAGAACCCACGTGCCAGCACCATGGCTAGGTGGTTAAGGGAGTCCACGAGGATGAATCCTTCCGTTTACACTGCATCTAAGATTGTTGCGAATCTCGAGGAGGAGTGTAGGGAAGCTATGTTGCATGCAAGCATGGGCCTTTCCAGATGGTCCATGTCCAACAAGTGGAGGAAAACACGAATATGAAGCATATTAGGGAAGGGATCAGGTCAAGACAAGATAAGAAGAATTTTTCAAGGAAGAGTAGTTCTGAAATCACGGAAAAGCCCAGGTTTAAGAAGGGACTCTCTCACAAATGGGAGTAAAGTTTGTCCAAGGATCACTATAATAGGGATTCCAAGCCTAGATTTAAGATTAGGAAGCGTGTCAAACATCATGGAGGATAGTGTATGAGGGGATCTTATGCTTGTTAGATTTGTAGAAAACCGGGTAACATGGTGTTTGTGAATAGGAAAAGTCAAGAACAAGGGAAAGAGAGAGTTCAACCTAATGTCCCAAGTGAAGAGGCTCCGAGGAGGCAACAATTCTTCGCACTCTAGTCTAGGGGTGCAGGGGAAGGCACCTCTGGTAAAGTATCAGGTGTGTAGCCTTAATTAGTCTTTCATGTATTTGACTCTGTTTGGTGTTTATGCACTAGTATAAAGTAAATACGTTTGAGTCATCATGTTTGTTGCTGATTTGTATGAATTACATGTTTACTTATGTTTTATGCTTCGATGAGACTAGTTTAGGAAATAGTTCCTTAATCTATCAATGTGAAGCTACTAGTAGGTTTCAAGGAAGTGCACCATCATGTTAATATGTAAATCAGATATTAACCAATGGGGAGTATTGAATTACCTATGTATGCATAAATTCTATAGATGACTTACTTATTGTTACTAAAGATTAGTGCCATTTGGGGATGAATGTTCCTAAGGGGGGATAATATAACAACCCTAAAAATGGATATGCTAAGTAATGCTTAACGGGTCTACAATGCCAAAGATTAGACCGATTCACATTGATTGATGCGCATAGAACCACACGTTTGAACCCTTGATACGTCAAAGCCAACTTAGTTGGGGAGATAGTTGACTATGAAAGGTTGGGTCCAACCATGTTGGATTCCGAATACGAATATTTACTCGAAGGAGTCTTTACTATACATAAAAAGAGGAAATCATAGGTTTTGAGGGTCTAGGGGTACAAATGTCTTTTTCCGGGCTAAAGGTAGTATCGAAATTACCTTCAATATATAATTAATTAGTTAATTAATAATGTGTAGGGGAATTTTAGGAGAGAGTGACAAAATTGGGCTCTTGAAGTGAAGTCTTTCTCCACCCAGGTTCGATCCTAGGTTGAAGCAATGAATTAAATTATTTTTAATTTAAGTTGGTAAATAAATGTAATTAATCTTTATTTTTTCGTTATTAGCTGAATAAAAATAAAAGTAAATCAGATTTTGAATAATTCAATAAAACGTTATTTGACTAGGTCCTAAATTCGACTCCTAAGCCTAAGAAAACTCTTCTTTCCCACGTTCATCTCTCTCTCAGTCACATCTTTATCACTCTCACTCACATTTTTCTCATACAAACAACGTACAAAAACAGTAGGTAAACCGAACTTCTTCACACTTGAAGAATTCACAATGAAAATTATAAAGAAACAACTAATCAAATACGTTAGGCAAAGAGAGGGTTTTTCCGTCAAGTTTTTGTTGACGCTCTTGGATTTGGACATGTGCTTGGAGGGGTTCTTTGGGCAGAAAGTCTAGGTTTGAACGTCAAAAAGGTATGGATTCTCTTCTATCTTGGTCCCTTTCCGAAGAAACCCCTTAAGGTTCAGAATATTCATTCCGAAAACTAAGATTGTTCCCCATTGCATATCCCTGTATCTAGCTCTCATTGAATCATAGGTTGGTTATGTTTACTGGTGGAAAACTAGGAATGAAATGTGTTTTCATGATAATTATGTGTTTATATGTGTGTTTGGAATTCTATGACTGATGTTGATATTTCCGAAAAAGTGACTACGTCTGTAGGTGTATGTTGTCGTGGCTATTGTTCATGGTTTAGTACTTCAAATTGCTTGATAGTGTTTTATATTTCATGTACACATGTTGATGTGAATGTCATGTTCATATGAGTTTAAATGTGTCTGATTTGAGATATAATCTCTTGGCTAAGCGAATCCATGAAAACGAACCTAAAACGTTCTAAATGCACTACTAAATTCCCCTAAGAAAGAAGGTGTAACTTGATGAAAGGATGCTGAAAAACTAAAAGAAAATTTTCAGCTTCTAGTGATGAATTTAGGTCAGCAAAGAGGGTTCAAAATGTTTTAAAAAATGAACTAAAACAAGCGAGGTCATGGTGGATTGAACACGTGACCTCACTATTTTAAAGACCATGAAAATAAAGAAATGAAGAGAAATGTAGTGAAGGGGATTCGAACCATTGTATTGGCTAGAAAATCTAACTTGAATTAAAAAAAATAAGAAATGAGAGAAGTGGTATTCTAACCCACCACCTCTCAATCAGATTTAAGTAGGAGTAAAAGAAGATTTAAGTTATCGGTTCTATTCACCTTTGAGACTCTTTACATAGAGGGTTCCTTCAAAATTGATTTCAAAAAGTTTAGTTTTCTTATGGGTTTTATTCAATTATGATCCTCTATCCCTAACCCTAGATAGTGATCTTAACATATATTATATTTTGATTAATCAATTAAGTTGGTTGTTAATTTGATTATTATCCTATGGTGTTATTATGATTAAATTAGATTAATTATAGTCCTATCAAGCTAGTTATTGGGATGTGATTTGGGTTATGAATTATAATGTTAAATTAGCCTATGTATCTTATCTGAAGTTGTGATCTAAAAATAAATTGTGTTATAGAGATGCAATTGACCTTTATATCGTATTAATTATCATTGTATGATGATGTTACTCCCCAAGTTGGGCTGCGTTATTGGTTGATGGTAAGACCATGATTATAGATTATGAGGAAACTTATTAAGTCTTACAATCTCTATATTTACTTTTAATTGTGATTAATTGTTCTTAAGTCATTATATTACATTGGATTATGCCTTATACTTGGATTATATGGTGGTATGATGTTGAATTGAAATGTCTTGACTATGTTGTGTGGTTAATTAAGGTGTATTTGATATAAGGATGGTGAAAGAAATCAATGTGCCTTAATATGCTATGAAAATACTAATGTGTTAACCCCACTTATCTGAATTATGATAAAAGACTTATAGTCATACAATTCTTATTGAGTTATTGATGATGATCATTGTACAACTTGTAGACCCTATGACTAAATTAAGCTATGATTGATAATTGAAGGATTAAAGACATTTATAAAAGGTACACTATCTTAGAACCGAGTGAAATAGATAGACGAGTTTCCCTTCCCACACAGGGAAGGTAGGAACACTACATTACACTTGATATTGGAGACTATAATGCATGGCACATAAAGAGGGTCCCAACTATATTTCCTAGTTCTTAAACTATCTTTCCCCCATAGGAGTACTAGTTACTGGATCCACATAGTTGTTAGGTTTCATGTTTTGATACTACCTTTGAAAGTAGTCCACCTTCTTTAGGTGTAGGGTTTTATGACAACGGTTTCCATGCTATCTCATGTGCATTATGTTTGTTATGGAAAGATGTTCCTAAAAGGTAAATCGAATTAAAGGACTTGAACTCTAAATTCATAATCTAAGGGTCTAGCTTAGTCTAGGTAAGGGTATGAGATTCTACCTAAGCATTGCACTAGTTATCCTTGGGGTGAGTCTTAGAAGGAGGTTCTAATATATGTTTATGTTATGATAATATATGATGTATATAAGATGACCATGGCACATTGTTGATACTATATGTTGATTAGTTAATTTATGACTATGCCTCGGTTGTAAATTTAATGTATGATGAAATATTAAATTAAATGCCATGATATGTAAAGTTGGGCATTTGTCATGTTTTCTTGTTGAGAATACTTGATTGAGTAAGGTTAAGGGGCTTTGATTGGTTATTGCGCTTGTTGACTTAATAAGGACTTGTGAGTAGTTTCTTGCTTATTATGATATGTTTGACTCTTAAACATTCTTGCGATATTATTCCTTGATGTTAGGGTTGTAGTGAATCATGGTTTCAAGTATGTTTGGATAAGTATTACTTGGTAAGATATTAAGCATGTTTGGTTGGTTGATTTGACTTACTTGACTTTGCATTTAGTACCTAAATGGGTAAAATGGCCTTTTTTACTAAAAAGTCCCTTTTAGCATGTTTTACTTGTGCATTTGCATAAGATCTCATACTTATTTCATGTGGACTACTAACACCATTTTCTTCCTTTTTTTCCCCAAAAATTTTAGGTTTCAGTCATTGAAATTTTTGGAAGGCTACATTGTTGAAGGCTTGGATTCTTACATTCATCCAATTAGGGTAGGTCCTCAACTTTTGAAGGCAATGACATACTCTTCCTTACGGATTTTGTTATAAGATTATTGATTCTTTCACTCCTTTTCTTTTAATATTGTACTTTCATATGACCTATAGATGGTCTCGTTGAAGAGATGTAAGGGTTATGCCTATATTGTGATAATCGTTTAGATTGTATGAGATGAGACAATCGTTGAAACTATTTCTATATTTTATGTATATGTATGTGTATTAAAAGTAGGAGGCCATGTAAACTTCCTATACGAAGGGTCTATGTATAATCGATATTAATATATATTATGTTTATGTAGATGTCTATGTAAACCTCCAAGAATTGATAAAGGAAGTTTTGAATTTTTCCAAATATTTAACCTATGAATGTAATGGCATGAAACTAAGATGCTAGTCTTAGTGCTTGAAAAAGAGGAAGACACCGATAACGTCTAGGGGGTAAACCCAGATGTGACAATTTCGTCTCTTTTGAAAAAGTTTACTCAGAAGATACTTAAGTTATAATGGTCTGAAGCTTGTGAGGAAAACGTTCAAGAATGGAAAAAAAGGTTGACTATTGCCTAGTTTTGACCTTACTAGAGGGTACTCAAGGTTTCGTGGTGTCCTGTGACACATGAAGTGTTGGTTTGGGTTTTGTTTTAATGAAAAATGACAAATTTATTAGTTATGCCTCAAGAGAGTTGAAGTTTCATAAGATGAATAATCCAACCCATGACTTAGAGTTGGCTGCTGTATTTTTTTCCTTAAAATATGGTTTTACTATTTTTTATGGTATTTGTGTTAATATATTCACTTATAACAATAGGCTACACTACATGTTCACTCAGAACGAACTTAATCTCACACAAAGGATATGGTTAGAATTTCTCAATATTATACATGAGCATTAATTACTACCTAGGTAAGGCTAATAGAGCTATTAATTCCTTAAGCAGGTTGTCTATGGGTAGTACCGCTATCTTAATGAAGAGAATAAAGAACAACCAAAAGATGTAAAATAGACTTGCACGCTTAAGAGTACGAATTATAGATTTCAAAAATTGAGAAATAGTACTGACAAATGGGGTTGAGTCATCCTCAATGTAAAAAATTATAGAGAAGCAAAACAAAGATCCCATTTTTCTTGAATTTAAGAGAAATGTTCATAAGCAAAGAGTATTAGATTTTGAAAAAGGGGGAGATAGTGTATTGGATAGAAAGGTATATTGTGTGTACCTATGGTTCATAGACTCCAAGAGAGGTTTATGGAGGAAGCTCATAGCTCCAGATATTCAATTCTTCTACGTTTCAAAATTATGTTGCGCTATTTGAAAGAAGTATGTGGGTGGGAAGTTATGAAGAAGGGCATTTTTGAGTTTGTTTCCAAGTGCCCAAATTTTCAACAAGTTAAAGTAGAGAACCAAAGACCTGGAGATTTGGCTCAGAATATAGAACCTTCGGAGTAGAATTGGGAGATGATAAATATAAACTTAATTATAGGGTTACCAAAGTCGCCTAGATAACATGATTCTATATGGGTGATTGTCGATAGAATGACAAAATCAACCAACTTTTTACCAGTAAAGAATACCCATTTAGAAAATTATTATGTTAAGTTATACATTCAAGAGGTGGTAAGACATCATGGAACTCCGGTTGCAATCATTTAAAATAGAGCTGCACAATTTACTGCATTGTTTTGGAGATATTTTTTAAAAAATTTGGCTTGAAAGGTTAACTTAAGTATTGTCTTTAATCCTCCGACTGATGGGAAAGCATTGTGTACTATCCATGCCATAGAATATATGTTGAGGGATGATGTGATTGACTTCTAGGGAAATTTGGATTATCACCTACATATCATGAATTTTTTTACAACAATAGTTACAACTATAGCATCCATATGGCTCCACATGAAGATCTTTATGGGAGATGATGAACATCTTCTATAATTTGGTTTGAAGTTTTTGAAACACGCTTGATAGGACCATATTTAGTTCTCCAAGCTATGGCGAAGGTTGACGTGATTCAAAAGCACTTTTAAATGGCAAAAAGTCGTTAAATATCCTATACCGAAGTTAGGAGAAGGTCGTGATTGTTTGAAGAAGATCACTGAGTATATTTTTGATAGTTTGATGTCTATTATCAGATTATGTAAGAAAAGAAAACTGAGTCGCCGGTATATTGGATGGTCTCGTATAGCAAAGAGGATTGTCAATGTGACTTTGAGTTTGAACTACTAGAAGAGCTAGAAGCAGTTCATCTGGTGTTCCATATATCCATGTTTATGAAGCCCATGGGTGATCCTTCATTATTCATTCTAACTATGAATATCGCGATCAAAGATAACTTGTCTTATAAGGAGATTATGGTTTAAATCAAACATTGCCAAGTTCGCAATATATTGAAGAAGCTATTTGGAAAGCTGAAAATTACATGAAGAAGAGATATTCACATATCTTTGGATCTGGAGAAAGTGCAGAACAAGGTACTTTTTATGCTTAGTATTGTCTAATTTTTAGTAAGCATGATTGTGTGGTTACATTTGGTTGTAGGTATTTGCATTTGATATTTCTACCATAAGTCAAGTAAGATTCACATCATCAGAGGACGAATGTTACCAAGAGGGCGATATTGTAACATCTCGCAGTTAGAAACAACTAGAAAAGAAGTTAAAATCTTGAAATATTTATTTTTTGATAGAATAAGAAAAATATGGAATATTGTGTATGTTAGGAAAGCATAGTTAGGTCAATTCAAAAGACTATATTTCTTAGCTCAGAATGAGTTATGAGTAGTTCGAGATATGGTTGTAAATTTCATAGAATAATATTTCCAATGATGAAGAGTTTGTGCAATTTCGATACTGTAGGAGTGAGATAGCCTTCAGGAAGTTGACAGTTAGATTATGTAAAGTCAAATCCGGATTTGGGAAGGACAAAGTTGTCTTTTCCTTACCTAATTTAATTGATTTATTTTAATGGATTTATTGAGGTTTAAACTAAATTGATTTAGTTTGGAAACATAAGAATTACGCTTAGGTCATGGAGAAGGAAGAAAAGAAGAGGAATATAGGAAGAAGTCAAGGATTCGCTAAGAAAGTCAAGCTTTAAGAGTGGAATTCATCTTTGATGATCCCTATAAATGTATACGAGATCTTTTAATGTTGGTGGTATTCACCCACATCAAACTTTTTTAAATTCAGTGATTGGTATGTTTTTTCATGTTTATATGTAAAAATTCTTGTTGGTTGAGTTGTTGAATGCCTAGTGTTGATTTCGACTTGAGTTTGCGGGTTGTGTTTTGAGTTTAATCTATTGTGTATTGATAGTAATAATGATCATAATCGTTTTTGGGAAAGAACAATGGAACTTTAGAGGATTCATAGAAGAAAAATAACAGAGAAATGTCGGAGCTTTTCTCGGAAAGGGCTAGGGCACCGTGCCAGCCAGAGTGTCCCAAAAGTTACCCTAAAGTTTGGGCTCTTGCACGTAGTGCCAGCAAGAGAGCCCCATAAAGTTCGCTAAACTTTGAGAACTGACACCCACACCTCTTAGAGAGCCAGGGATGCCAATTCTCCCCATTGTTCCCCCACCTTTTGACACTAGTTCCTATGCAATATACATGTGTTTGTTAGTTGGTTAGAAAACTCTAAGGTACATCTAAGCATCACGAAGTTATCCATAAGCATGAGATTATGAACCTCAATATGTAATAGAATTCAAGGAAAGTTAATATAGAAGTTAAAGAAGTTAACAGTCAACTCTAGAAGTTAAGTAGCAAGTCATAGCAAAGTTCTTAAAATTTTCAAGAGTCTCTAACAACGTTTTAACTTAGTTTTTTAAAGAATGTGGAAAGAATTGAGTTCATTTCTCAAAAGTTATAAGGTAACTTAGTATTCTGTAAGAGTTGGTTTAAGACTAATGATTTAACTTAAGTAAAGCGTAAAGAGTTGAGTTTATTTCTCAAAAATTTATAAGGTGACTTAGTATTCCCCAAGAGTTGTTTTAGGAGTCAAGTTTCAAGCTAAGTAAAAAGTAAAGAGTTGAGTTCATTTATCAAAATCTATAAGGGAACTACGTATTCTGTAAGAATTTATAAATGTGTTTTACATTTAAGATAAGAGGAAACTAAGATTTCCCAAAAAAGAGTTGAATAGAAATGGAATCATTGATTCCAAAAGAGCTTATAAAGCTAAGTGTTGAAAAATTATCTCAACAAAAATAATGTTTTTTAAAAATAACATGAGATAAGTATATTTTATGGAGAAGAATTGAGCACCGACATGGGGATGCGAATTCATAATGACTGAAGTCTCCATAAACCATGCAACAATCATGGGTTTTAAAGGAGCACACTTTTTAGATGATCAATTAAATTAAGCTAGTGCATAAAGTAACTTAACTAAGGTCCTATACTTATGGAAAGGTAGAGGATTGTCCTCAGCAACGTGAGTTACAATGTTGTTCCATCACTTAGGCTCATGTTGATGGTCGTCTATTACAGAATCTTCCCCAGATGATATGTTACTCTAAATAAGTAAAGTTAAGTTCTTTATTGCTTTATCTTTAACGAACTAAGATTGTTTTTAGATATATATATATATATATATATATATATATTATCACATTTTTTCAGTACTTTGTAGTGAGGAGTTCATTAGATCCACGGTAAGTATTTCCTTCTTACACCATTTCATTCTTAAGTTATTTTAGCATTCCAATTCTCATACTCGTACATTTGTAGTGATATCACTTTGCGTCCTTCTTCTTATAATGTAGATGCGGGTAACTAGGATCGTCATTTCGCTCACCATTTGTGCAATGAGGAACTTTGAGTCAGTTGGTAACCCCTTTTTTATTTTCCTGAGGACTCTTTTAATCCCTTTTTTATGTAGATTTTAATTTTAAGGATGATTGGGGGTCCTATCCCAAAATCCATCTGTATATTAAAGGATCGATAGACCGATAGTTTTAGTTCTTTTGTCGTGTTCATTTCATTTGTATACGTTTAAGACTAAAGTTTCATATTTGGCTTAAGTTATTATCTTTTAAGTTTTTCCTTGATCTATATTCTCTTGTGTTTATGATTTTTGCAGAGTAAAAAAGACAGATCAAGGCTTTGCTTGAGGTCAACAATAGTCTTCGAGTGTCGTCCAGGTTCTAGGTGTAGGCTCGGGGCTTGACATATAATATATGGGGGAAGTTGTTTTTTTGGATTCTAACATTCACTCCATTTCTTCTTAATCAAGAGAAACTTTAATATCACATCTTAAGAATGAATTTCTTGATTTTTTGCTAAAGTCAAATATTCAAAGAACCGATATTTGACTACTTGTGTTGATATTTATCTCTTACTTTCTAATGATCTAGTGACTATAAATCTTAACTTTGTATCAATACCAATTAATCTATCCAAGCCTCTTTGACTTTTTTTAAGTCCCTTCACCTCTAATATATTTTTTCTTAAGGTGATTCCAAATTTCATTTGGTTATATCAGAAATAATACTCTCTTTAAAATAGTTGTTGAGACAACAATAAGCAAAGTGTCTTTTGTCTAGCACTTCATGATTTTATTTTTCTTTCGACTATTGATTTTCATTTTGGTGAGACTATTTGTTCACAAATTAGTTTCATATCCTCTTCCACTGCTTCATTCCTAAAGATCAAGATTTTCCATGTAATTTCTCGTTCTCACAACTCATAATTGTTAATTTTCATTACTAAAAGCAACACGAGTTATTCTTGAAAACCTATTTTTGAAATCCATCTCCTCACTCAAAGATAACTTCAGAAAAATAGTTCTAGACACACCTATCTGTTTTTGAAGGAAAAGAAATGCAGGGAAATAATAATGGATGAAAAGTTGAAGGATAAGATCCACCTATCTGTTTTTGAAGGAAAAGAAATGCAGGGAAATAACAATGGATGAAAAGTTTAAGGATAAAGTACGTATTGCAGAGCAGAAGTTTATATTACTGACTAACGAAAGAAATGTATTTATAGATTAAAAATACAACTGATATAGAAATCAACTCCTAAATACTTTGTGTCGAACTTAAATAATCATTGCAATATGAATATTCATAGTTCTAAATCGAAGATTCAACATTTATATTAACGATTCCAAAGCCTTCGATCTTGAACAATACTTTAATTTCTCTTAAGCTTAATATTATTTCCTTGAAACAACATCAAGAAATATTTAATAGTATTTGTATCATGTCTGTGATGCTTTTCAGTAATCTCAAGGAGAGAGGACCATGTAAAGTCACGATATAGTCAAAGGTTGTTGGCGTCAAATTCAGTTGCTGGAGTAACCATATTTTTATTGTCTTGCCAATTAAAAAAACCAAGCGATTTGGTAGGAGTTTTTTTCTTAACCGTTGATCTATGCAAACAACTTTTATATCTACTATTTGATAGGTCCTGCAAAAGTAATGTAATGGATAACAGACAATGTGAAGTCAGGATATAGTCAAAGGTTGTTGTAGTCCATCAATTCAGTTAGTAGACTCACTAGCCTTATCTTTATTTGGCCAATTAAATAAGCAGGTAATTTTCTAGGAGTTGTGTTGTGAACCACTGCTCTATAAAACTAACTTTGGTATCTACCATTCGATAGGTCTTGCAAATGGACAAAAACAAAATTAGTAATATCAATTCATATGTCTAAGAACTCATGAAATATAACATTGTACACAATGTGGAAAGATGTTATAATGTATTTGACCAAAAAAATGTATTATTTGTTTTATTGATTGTGATTATATTATTTGTATTTCATAAAGAATGCATTATCCCATTATACAATACTAATTTCTAAATTTTCTTCCCATAAATGAGTTATCTATGTTAACCACAAAAGCATTGTATTTTGACTAGTTAAATACCATTTGTTGTCCACATAGTTAAGTCATTCCTAGCAAACTGTTTAAATCCGTTTGTGATATTTCAATTGTTTTCAAGGAAAAAAAGATTCAAACTCTGTCTTGAAATTTATTGTCAATCATATCTTTAAAAATATTTACTTTTTTAAAATTTTCTTCAAAATTTATGTAGGATCACAAAATTAAGAACTATTAAGTCCTTCTCAACACACTGGTTGGAATCATTTCTTATACTCGAGAACTTTTTCATGAAACTCTTTTAAAAATTTATCGTAAAACAAATCTTTAAAAGTATTTCCTTGTTTAAAATATGATTAAAAAAGATAAGAAGTTTCAACCTAATTTTCAGCATACTAAAGCTTGAAGAGATATTAGGTTAAAATTTTGTATGTTGTTTCATCGAAAGACGATAAAGAGTGCGAAATTGTTGGCCCAAATAACAAGTGTGCAGTCACAAGAACACAGGACTTCGTTCATTCAAGCTTAAGTGCCATTATTGGGGGACAAATCAAGATCTTTGTAAAAGAGAGAGGAACAAATTCTCTGTGATAGGTCAACCATTTAAAGTATTCCATATTAATATTTTACGCAAAGTTGTTCATGACATTCAAGATGCTATCCGTCTATTTTATTCCACTAAGACACTAGAGGAATACACTACTAATATAAGAATGGTTGGAGTGGCGAAATCTAGGAAATCCTGCATCATACACACACTTTCTAAGACGATAATTTAATACCTAAAGTAGTTTTGTTGTGGAAGCTATGGAAGTACAAAATTGCATAAACCTGGGTCTTTTACACCTACAGGAAAATGCATAGGTTTATGCAATATGGTACTTCGATAGTATCCATAACCAAACCTCTTTAGGTGTAAATTATCATCTTAGGAAGTGTCCGTATGCTGATAGATTTCCTAGGAGTAGCCAGTCCAACAATTTCTATGGTAGTTTTATGCACTTCGAGTGTCTTAGCGGCAGAAAATAGGATGACAACATCTTCAGTCTTATGATCAACTTCGTGAGAAATATTAAGATGGAATACTAGAAAATTTTTGAGATATCACAGATGCTTCGTTCTCACTTTTACAAGACTCTTCAATTTTCACCTAATAATGACACTCTAGTTTGAAGGAACGAAGTTGTGAGTTCTTGTGACTACATACTTTTTCTTTGGTCCATTAATTTCCCACTCTTCATCGTCTTAGGATGAAACAAACGACAATTTTTTCTTACTTGAAACAGATTGCCCTTCAAGCTTTACGCCTCATTTGTTTCAATAAAAATTAAGACGTCTAAATCTTAATAAACATCTAAATGTTAAGATAGGCATTAAGATCTAGATGTGTATATCCGAATAAAAATCTTAATATATTGTCTCTTGATCTGAGCATTAGATTATTGGGACTGTTTGTTTTTAATATTTGAACGTACATATGAAATTAAATGATATATCAATAAAATATTACTCTAAAACCTCATTTTAGTAAAATAAATTATTATAGAAAATAATATTTTGAACATTCTTATCGTAAAAGGGTAATATGATTTATCTTATGAAGAATGTAACATTAAGTTACATCATTAATATGACTATTCTTTATACTCAATAACTTTAAGAATCTAATATAATTCATTTTAAAATAGTTTATATAGAGTATATATATAATGTTTATGAAAATATTTTATTTTGATAATGAATATTTGTTATTAATAAAATAATTAATATTTTCTTCTTTTTCTTAAATCATGCTAAATATTATATCATGATGTTTTTATCAATTGAAATATGTTTATTAATACATAATAGTGAAAGAAGTATATTAAGTTATTAAGAACAAAAGAAATTATAACATGTAAGCATGTGATTCACATTAACTAAATAAGAATAAAAAATTAATGAGTTGTTGTGATGTAGTTGAATTAAGATAGGAGTCTTATGTTTCAGTCTGAATGGTCTTAAGGGTGTGTTACAGATTTGACTCATTTAGGTGTATTCAGGCCGATTAAAAGGTTTATAAGAAAAATAAAAGAAACAAACTTAATGAATTGAATTGTAATAATTAAGATTCAGTCATAAAAAACAAACATACTAAATGAGGCGAATCTGATTGATTTAGATTCAGACCACTATTAGTATATTTAAAATATTGATACAAGTTTCTATGTTGTTTAAATATATTTTATAAAAAGGAAATACGCAGAAAAACATTCCTTAAAAAGTTCTCAATTATGGAAAGTGGGTCCGAACTGTATGTTGAGAAAGACTTAATAGTTCATAATATTGTGTGCAAAGAGTTCTCTCATATTTTATTTCACGACCCAAAAAAAAATGAAATGAAACTAGTGTTATCCCACCAATAAAAGTCAACCTAAAACTCAAATATTATGATAATATGCGCAAAACATATAATAACTTCAAAATACCCGTAAAATTAGGTTGTCACATGTACAAATCTATGGTGTAAATTCTACAATTAAATAAAATACTAAAGTATCAAATGATGTTGTCTTTCAAGTAAAAGAAAATCATAAACAGGACAAGTTAGCTGAGAAAAAAACTAGCTACCTAACAAATCTTCATATGAAGACAAAAATAAAAAAAAGGTATCACAAAGATACATGCTCGTAACCTACAAAATATTGTAGATCCACGAGGTGAGTACTAAATTATCACGATACACAACAAACAAACATGTAAGCACAAGATAAGGAAACAAAATACACATACTCCTTAAACCTCATTCTATCCTACACAACTTTAATCTGCATATATCCAACCCAACCTAAAAGCTCACAACTTACATAGCACATATCTCAACAACAACAATGTAAGAAACTACATATGCTCAACAAGAACACTTACAAAAAAATATATATTCTAAAACAACACTTAAAGTGATTATATTTCCTCAACAAAAACACTTTATGAAATTATATATCATCAAACACAAGTTCAGTATTCATCAATTACGAGTTTCACAAAAAGACACTCATAAGATCCACAACACACAAGATCATGTTCACCAATGATGAATATGTGCAATAAAATAAAATTCATTGTCAAGTATAATGATGCATGTCTAACCAAACGATATACACCGACTGTCTCTCAGTCTGAGACTCATGGGGACATATTTATCGAAGCATCCGTTGTTGCGTGAAATATAATCTTCAATAATACTAACTATCGCGGTGCGCAATACGTTCCTCAAAATATAGTATCCATTGCAGCTAGCGATACGTACCTGAAAATTGTACATCCTCTTATCACATAATACTTATCACAACAATATCTCATAACTATGAAAATAACATGCTCATACAAATCATGAGGATATGACCTTTTCAATAAAAATTAACAATTTACAACAAATCATTCCCAAACATCACATACAACCAATTAATCACTTCACCTTTTTATTAACCTTTTCAAACTAGAATTATTCAACATGGACCAGTCAACAATCACCAATTTCCATTACTCCCAAAAATATACCATAAGGAAAGACATGAAATTCATATGCTTTACACGGTTTTACAATCTATTTACCTCAAATAATAGAACATTGACTCTAGAACATAAGCCATCCTCTTTTAGTTGACTTCCAAATAAATACAATCTATTTGAAAAATTCATTTCAATAATATTTGAAAATTAACAACATCCACATTACTACACGTCTAGTCTAGACCTACAAACTCACTCAATTTACTATTAACTTTTTAATATTGGTGGCAATTAACATGTCCACTCCAATGTTTTTATGATTTTCAAGCATAGGATTAAGTCCTAACTCCTTCAATATTATGTATATTAATATGCAAACCTTAATCATAATATAAAGATCATATTGAAAGGTGTAAGTAGCATCCGTAACTATTAAAAATATTACAAAAATCTAAACGCAATAATTAATTTATTTAACTTATCACATTGACAATCATTGGAAAACATTACACGTGGAATGGTCACATACAATTTCTTTTTTTTAAACTTTCCAACACTGCAAAAAATAAACAAAAACTTTAACTAATCAAAAACTCCAAAAACAACATGCTAAAGTGCATCGGCTTGCACTCCAATTTGTTCAGCCAAAATAATTTAATATATAAAATGGGTAAGATTGAGATAATTTATATTCAATGTCTGCCCTATAACCCCAAAATCAATTAACATACTACAATTTAGCGAATATACACATATCTATTATATTTTGTACAAAGGACTGGAAATTAATCTGATAGATTTTGTTCTTACCTAACGCTCGTTGCATCCCATGATGAGGTCGCATAAAATCTTCACGAACAATATTTTTTGCTTCTTCAGCATATGTGAGTTGCTATCTCTCTTTTTCTCTTTATCAAGATGTGTCCTAAACTGTTAAACCTACTAACTTATTAAATAATGACTCAGATAGTATAGTAAATTAATTAAATTATCATTTTCTCCATTAATATTAATTAATTAATTATTTAAAATTATCTGTAAATTAAATAAATTATAGTTACACGAATCGTTATAAATTCTCCAATCAACTTCATGGACTAAAAAAAAATAAAACGAGGCAACTTTCGAGATGGGTAAAGTGGTAATTTAATAAAAAATTCTAAAAATGACTTTCGTGGTCATTACATTATCCACCACAAAAAGCACGCGTTTGTCCTCGAACATTAGGAAGAAGACAAAGGAAAAATAACCAACGTTACCAAAACTATAAGGGATGATCTTCTATAGTTAGTGTTCATATTTCCAAATGAGCTCATCGTTAAAATCATTCCATCAAGATCAACTACTAAGAACTAAATTCACTAATCAGCTTTTGGAAGATCTATAAGTCAACTGTGATTATCAAACCCCCAACTAACTTATGAACTCAATATAAACTGAAACCCATTGGACCTTAAAACAACCTTCATGATGAATCTTTCCACACATAACCAAGAGAAAATTCTGAACCAACATCATCTACAACAAAAACTGGGCCTGAACAAATTGATACACCCCCAAAATGTACAAATCATCACTGATCTTATCAATTTTTCCTTTGCACAACATAATCTTCTCACGAACTTAAATAATAAAAATATGATATTTAGACATCAGGTACTTGTCAAGACAGGATAAACTTTTCTAACACAAAGAAGGAAATAGTGAAGTGACTTCCCACCAAATGCTAGATCAGTAGTTATTATTGTAGTCATACCTCAAGAACAACAAAACTAGACCTAATATTTCCCACATTCAATCACACATGTCCAAAACGTGATATCAATGATGTGATATATCTTAAGTCAATTTGAAAACTAGAAATATTAACGATGGATCTCCAGTAATTTTTCATCTGCAAAGTTGTGCATGTTAAACCACTAAAATATGTTAACTACTTTATAAAAACACCAAATAAGTCATAACTTAAATTATCAAGTATTTCCAAGAATCTTATCATACAAAGAGGATGTCGCATGATCGATATACCCGATCCACCTCTTTGGGTCCACCCACAGATGTGAAAACACACATGTGCATAGGTAGTGAATCAAATTCTAAATATTGCCCAGAAAGAAAAAGGTGATCACATAATAAAGTATGTAACCTAGGTCGAATAACGCAATATATTCTTTGTATAGTGCTTATATTAAACATATTCATTCGTCTTACTCTATCTCCATGGTGTTTAGCCCCGAATAATAAACCATTGTAGTCCTCATTACAATCGTACACAAACTTAGTTTATCAAACCCCACATACTCCTCTATGTACTCCAATAATGTGAACACTTTAATACTAACTGAATAACATAACCACTCGAGTCATTAACCTTACTCTTAAATTGTCACTAGAATTTGGTATTCTTATCAAACACATTATAGCCTTCAAAATTTAAGAACTATGGATCCCTATATTTCCTTGTCACCATTTTGTGACAGATACGAGTTCCACCCAACAGTGATAACAATTATTTTAAGAATGATAGTACCTTTGCATTGAAATGAAATTATTAAATTACACATAATATCAACTTCATGGCATGACTCAAATTTAACGTATCTATTACCATTTAAACCATTATATATGTCATGTAAAAATTCAGAGAAATTCTTCGTAACTCATATAATTATGTATACAATAAGCTCATAAACACTACTGACCATAAAATGACTATGTAACACATCATAAAAATCTATTACGTCTTATCAACAATGTAATTTTAATCCCCTTAAAATCCTTATTACCATGTAAAATTTAATGTCTACACCGTTTAACATACATAAGTTACCTACAATATGTTGAACAATCTAGCTCGACATAAAAACATAGAATCTTCCTCACATCATTGATTGTCACCGAAAGTAAAACACAATCTTTATAAAAGTCAATTATAAAAACCTTGTAAGCCTATACCGAACCAATTCACATCTATTGTCATCATATAAATTTCTATGAAAACTCATTCATCCTTCAAGTTTGAACCAACAATGTATATGAATGGTCTTATTCCATCACATCTCTTAAATTCTTTCTATGTTACAGATTTTAATTACCTTGAACTCTTCATTAAACTAGATTCTTTTCCTCTTAGTTAACTTTCTAAAAGATATTATTCTTTGACCAACAAGTAACGAAGTTTACTACTCGAACTATGTTAAGTCATTTCAATTGTTTCATAGTTAATTTGATCAATCATTTCTTACCTTACAAATCTACATCTTGACAAAACACACAATAAAAAACCTAAACTAGCAATGAATAGCTTAATTTTTTAATAAAATTGGGTAACCTAATTCATTTTTCTATCAACATTAGCTCATGCTTTAAAGATTTTTATGAATTAACATATCTTCACTTATAACAGATCCACTCTCCGTCGCCCTTATCATATCATTTACTAAAAGTCCAATCATACGCATTAAAAAAATCAAAACCATAAAAAAATATCATCAAACTCGAGACGAACTATATAAACTTCTTTATCATACCTTACCCACAAATTTTAACCAATCTAATGAAAAAGTTACACTATTACAAATAAAAACTGTGAAACATATTGAACTATGCATCTTTGAACAAAATTCTCAAACATTTGAAAATATATTTTTCCCTTCGCAATCAGAGTACATGTCCTTGCTCTTATCTTCTTTCGAAGGCTATATTACCTCCCACTAATTCTTTCCATTTGTGAGTCTAGCTCCTTTCAAATTTATTCAAGAAATGCCTTAGCACTTCCTATCACTTTCCATGCAATCAACATACTCACCAAATAGTATGAAACCCAACCTTAAATGTTTGCAAGTCGTCATTACAATACAAAGTTTGTTTAACGAACAATATTTTTTATATAGTTGCATCTCAATCACATTACATCAGAAACTCGTATTGACATCATGCAAAGTTAACTCTTTTCATCACCATCAAGTCAATCTTTTCATCAATATGACACCATAAACCTAGTTATACCAATTAAATTCAATGGATTAGTCCACATTCATATGCATATGTTACTAAAATCTTCGATTACATTCACACAAGTATATTCTTTGGGTCTTCCTTTACCCATAAGTTTTTTATTAAAGTATCTAGTCGTTCCCTAAGACCTTAATATGAAATCATTGGTCCTTATTTATAACCCTCGGGATACAATTCTACATTTACCGCATTAACATTGTAATAGCGATCCACCATAAAAAGGTTTTTTATAAATAATTCTTAACTCATTAGTTCATAGTAACAAGTTAGTTGGTTTCCCAAATCTGATTGCAACATCGAATCCTACTCTAGGAACATGTGATTCTTTCATCCAAGTAGGGTAGGTCGTTAAATTTCGAGGGCAATGCCATACTCTAGCTTATGGATATTGTTATGAGCATATTGACTCTGACTCCTTTTCTTTTAATTGTGTATTGTACTTTTGTATAACATATAAGTGGTCTTGTTGAATACATCTAAAGGTTATGCCCACATTGTGATAATCGTTCAGATGATATGAGATGAAACAATCGTCAAGACTATTTCTATATTTTACGTATATGTATGTGCAATAAAAAGTAGGAGGCTATGTAACCTTCCTACACGAAGGGTCTATGTATACTTAATATGAATATATATTATGTGTATATAGAGGTCTATTTAAACCTCCATGCAGTGATAATAGAAGTTTTAATTTTTTTCCGCATTTTTAACCAATGAATGAAATGACATGAAACTAAGAAGCTACTCTTAGTCCTCGAAAAGGAGGACAGTTACGTCTAGGGGATAAAACTTTATGTGAAAATTTCTTATCTTCTAAACAAGTTTACTGAGAAGATAATAAAGTTATAATGGCCTGAAGCTTGTGAGAAAAATGTCCATGAATTGAAAATAAGGTTTACTATTGCCCACTTTTGACCATATTTGAGGGCACTCAAGGTTTGGTGTTGTCTTGAGACACGTTAAGTGTTAGTTTGGGTTGTGTTCTATAGGAAAATGTCAAACTTATAACTTATGCCTCTAGACAGTTGAAGGTTCCTAAGATGAATAATCAAACCCATTACTCAGAGTTGGCTGCTGTATTATTTCCTTAAAATATGGTTTTACTATTTGTATGGTGTTTAGGTTGATAGATTCACTTATCACAATAGCCTATAATACAAGTTCACTCAGAACGAGCTTAATCTTATACAAAGGATATGGTTAGAATTGCTTAAGATTTTAAATGAGCATTCATTACCACAAAGGTAAGGCTAATAGGGTTGCTAATTCCTTAAGCATTATGTCTATTTGTAGTAACGTCATCTTTAATAAAATAAGAAATAACAAGCAAAATATTTAAAATAGACTTGCACCTTTATAAGTCCCAATTATAGTTTCTACGTACTGATGGAGAAACAGTAGTAACAAATCGGGCTGAGTCATTGTTAGTGTCAAAAATTAAAGAGAACCAAGGCCAAGATCCCATTTTTCTTGAATTGAAGAGAAATGTTCATAAGCAAAGAGTATTACATTTTCAACAAGGAGGAGATGGTTTATTGAGATAACAAGGGAGATTGTGTGTACCTATGGTTGATAGATTCGAAGAGAGGATTATGGAGGAAGCTCATTGCTCAAGATACTCAATCCTTCGGTGTTCCACAAATATGTACTGCTATTTGAAAGTAGTATATCGGTGGGAAGGTATGAAGAAAAGCATTGTTGAGTTTGTTTCAAAGTGCCCGAATTGTCAACAAGTCATAATAGAGCACCAAAGACCTTGAGATTTTGCCTAGAATATAGAACCTTCGGAATAGAAGTGGGATATGATTAATATGGACTTAATTATGGGGTTACCAAGGTCGGCCAGAGAACATGATTGTGTTTTTGAAATTGTCAAAAGAATGAAAAAATCAACAAACTTTTTACTGGTAAATAATAACCATTTTGCAAATGTTTAAGCTAAGTTGAACATTCAATAGATTGTTAGACTTCGTGGAGTTCCGGTTTCAATCATTTCGAACAGAGCAGCACAATTTTCTGCATTTTTTTGGCAATCTTTTTAAAATTGTTTGGGTTTAAAGGTGAACTTAAGTATTGTCTTTAATCCTTAGACTGATGGGCAAGCAGAGCGTACTATCCATACCTTAAATGATATGTTGAGGTCTCATGTGATTGACTTCTTGGTAAATTGGGATGATCACATACATATAATTGAATTTTCGTACAACAATAGTTACCATATAGCATCCCGATGGCTCCATATGAAGATCTCTATGTCAGAAGATGCACATCTTCTATTGGATGGTTTAAAGTTGGTTAAGCACGCTTCATAGGACAAGATTTAGTTCTCCAAGATATGGAGAAGGTGAACATGATTCAAGAGGTTGAAGGACATTAGATTTTGAAGTAAATCACTCAGTATATTTTATAGTTTCACCCATGATGTCTGTTATGAGGTTCTGTAAGAAAAAAGAAAACATAGTCCCCGCTATATTGAACCTTATCGTATAGCCAAGAGTATTATTAATGTAGCGTTTGAGTTGGAGTAACCACAAGAGCTAGAAGCAGTTCATCTAGTTTTCCATATATATATGTTGAAGAAGCGCATGGGTGATCCTTCATTGATCATTCAATCTAAGAATATTTCAATCAAAAATAACTTTTCTTATAAGTATATTATGGTTTAAATCCAACATCGCCAAATGCACAATTTATTGAAGAAGCATGATTGTCTGATTGCATTTGGCTGTAGGTATTTGAACGTTATGTTTCTACCATAAGTCTAGTAAGTGTATCGTCATTAGAGAACAAATGTTTCAAAGAGGGAGATATTGTAACATCTCGCAACTAGAAACAACTGTAAAAGAGGTTAAAAACATGAAATATATAATTTTTTAAAGAATAAGAAAATTATGGAAAATTGTCTAAGTTAGGAAAGCATGTTTAGGTCATAGTCAAAGGACTATATTTACTATCTTGTAATGAGTTATGAGTTGTTCTAGAAATGTTTGTAAATTTATTAGATTAATATTTCCAATGATACCGAGTTTGTGGAATTTCGATACTGTATGTGTGAGATATGCCTTAAGGAAGTTTTCCTGTTAGATTAAGGAAAGTCAAATCTGGATTTGGGAAGGAAAAAGTTGTCTTTTCTTTACATAATTTAATTACTTCATTTTCATGTATCTATTGGGGTTAAAACTAAATTGAGTTTAGTTTGGAAACATAAGAATTACACTAAGGCTTGGAGAAAGATTGAAAGAAGAGGAATATAGAGGGAAGTCAAGGATTTTCTAAGAACGTCAAGCTTTAAGTGTGGAATTCATCTAGGATGATCCCTAAAAAGGTATATGAGATCATTTAATGTTGGTGTTGTTCACCCACATCAAAATTTTTTGAATTTAGTGATTGATGAGTTTTTTTACGTGTTGATATGTCATGTTTTAAAGAACATTGTTGAATTCTTGTTTGCTGAGTTGTTGAATGCCTAGTGTTGATTTCGATTTGTGTTTAGGTTTTTATTCTAGTTTAATCTATTGTGTATTGATAGTAATAATGAACATAAGTGTTTTTGGGAAAGCACATGGAATTTTAGAGGGTTCCGAGAAGAAAAATAAAAGAGAAATTTCGGAGCATTTCTCTGCAAAGGCTGGCGCACCCCACTAGCCAGAGTTCAACTAAAGTTTCCCTGAACTTAGGACTCTTGCACGTCATGCCAGTAGTAGATCCTGAGAAAGTTCTCTAAACTTTGAGAACTGGCGCCAACATCTCTTAGAGAGCTTGGGATACCAGTTCTCCCCACTCTTCGCCCACCTTTTCGTACTAGTTCCTATGTAATTTACATGTGTTTGTTAGTTGATTAGAAAACTCTAACGTACATCTAAGAATCACGAAATTATCCATAAACATGAACTCAACTAAAGTTAAGATCGAAGGTAATGATGTTAAGAGTCAAGTCTGAAAGTTAAGAAGCAAGTCATAGCAATGTTCTTAAAATTTTCAAGAGTCTTTCACAACGTTTTAACTTAGTTTTTAAGAGAAAGTGCAAAGAGTTGAGTTCATTTCTCAAAAATTATAAGGGAACTTAGTATTCCCTAAGAGTTGTTTTAAGACTAAAGATTTAAATTAATTAAAGAGTAAAGAGTTGAGTTCATTTCTCAAAGATTTATAAGGTGACATTGTATTCCCTAAAAGTTGTTTTAAGAGTAATGTTTCAAGCTAAGTAAAAAGAAAAGAGTTGAGTTCATTTATAAAAATTTATGATGGAACTAAGTATTCCCTAAGACGTTAGAAATGTTTTTCACATTTAATATAAGAGGAAACAATGATTTCCCAAAAAAGATTTTAGCATATGGAAGCATTGATTCCAAGAGAGCTTATATAGATAAGTGTTGAGAAACTATCTGTACAGAAAGATATTTTTTTTTAAAAAAAAGATGAGATAATTATATTTTTTTGCGAGTAGGTTTTTGCACCGACATGGGTATGCGAATTCATAATGCCTGAAGTCTTCATAAACCTTGTAACAATATGGGAATTAATTGAGCGCACTTTTAGATGATAAATTAATTTAAGGTAGTGGATTCACTAACTTAAGTAAGGTCCTATACCGATGTCAAGGTAGAGTATGGTCCTCGGCAAAGTTAGGCACAATGTTGTTCCATCACTTAGGCTCATATTAATGGTCGTCTGTTAGAGATTCTTCCACAAATGATATGTTACTTCTTCTAATAAGTAAAGTTATGTTCTTTATTGCTTTATCTTTAATGAACTAACATTATTTTTAGTTGCTTTACAATTTATATATATATATATATATATATATATATATATACACATATATATATATATATATATATTTATACACATATATTATCACATTCCTTTACAACTTTTGTTCAGTAGATCCAAGGTAAGTGTTTCCTTCTTAATCCATTTTGATCTTAAGTTATTTTAGCAATCAAATTCGCATACTCGTACATTTGTACTTATGTCACTTGGCGTGCATCTTCTTATGATGTAGACCCAGGTAACTACAATAGTAATTTGGCTCACCATTTATCCAGTGAGGAACTTCAAGTCACGTTGTGAGCCTCCTCCCATTCTTGAGGACTTATTTTATCCTTTTTTTTTTAGGATGATTGGGGGTCCTATCTCAACATCCATCTTTATATTGGAGGTTGGATAGGCAGATAGTTTTAGTTCTTTTGTCGTATTTATTTTAATTGTATATGTTTAAGACTCAAGTTTCATTTTTGGCTTAAGTTATTATGTTATTAGTTTTTCCTTGAATTATATTCTCTTATGTTTATGTCTTTTGTGCTGAATAAATAAGTCATGTAAAGGCTTTGCTTGAGGTTAACAATGGTCATTGAGTGCCGGTCATGTTAAGGGTGTTGGCTCGTAGCGTGACATACAATTTGTGGGGGAAGTTCTTTCTTTGGATTCTGACATTCACTCCATTTCTTCTTAATTAAAGGAACATTTGATATCACATTTTCAGAATGAATTTCTTGACTTTTGGTAAAAGTCATAATTTTGAAGGAACCAACATTTGACTACTTGTGTTTATATTTATCTCTAACTTTTTCTGATGTCGTGTCTATAAATCTTACCTTTCTATTAATACCAATAAATTTATCCAAGCCTATTTGACTTTGTTAGAGATCCTTCACCTATAATATATTTTTTCTTAACGTAATTCCAAATTTCATATGGATATGTGATATATAATATTCTTTTTAAAATAGTTGTTGAGACAACAATAAGCGGAGTGGCTTTCGTCTTGGACTTCGTGATTTTATTTTTCTTGCGACTCTAGATTTGCATTTTGGTGAGAATATTTTGTAACAATTTAATTTTTTTATCCTCATCCATTGATTCATTCCTAAAGACCAGAAACTTCCAAGTAATTTCCCGTTCTCACAACTCATAATTGGTATTTTTCATTACAATAAACAACATGAGTTATTCTTGAAAACATATTTCAGAAATCCATCTATTCACTCAAAGGACACTTTAGAAAAATAGTTCTAGATCCACCTATCTGTTTTTGAAGGAAAAAAAATGCATGGAAATAACAATGGATGAAAAGTTTAAGGATAAATTATGTATTTCAGTGCAGAACTTTATATTATTGACTAACGAAAGAAATGTATTTGTAAACTAAAAATACAACTGATATAGAAATCAACTCCTAAATACTTGGTGTAGAACTTAAAAGAATCATTGCAAATTAATATTTATAGTTCTAAATCGAAGTTTCAACATATATATTCATGATTCCAAATCCTTCGATCTTTAACTGTAACGACCTGTTTAGTCATTTTGATCAGTAGAGTATTTTCTGGTAATAAATGTCTTAGTCGATGGATCCCATGACGGACCGTCATGGGCACGACGGACCGTTATGGGCACGACGGACCGTCGAGGGTGTCTCGTTCCAAAACACTTAGAATTCTGAAATTTGGGTATTGAGATCGACTCTCTGAACTTCACGACGAAATGGCAGGACGGACCGTCGTAGGCACGACGGACCGTCACAGGGTCATAAATAAAAGGTGAGTATCTGAACTCTGTGACTACTCAGCAGGACGGACCGCGCAGGCACGACGGCCTGTCACAGGTTACGTGACCATGACTGGGTCGGAATTTTGTAAAAAATTTTAAGGGGCGTTTTGGACTATTCTTGCTTATAATTATAAAGTTAGTGGGTAATACTAATAATTCAATTACTTGGGGGTTAAAGGAGATAACCTTGAATTTATTAGTGAGTTACTTTTGTCATCTTTTATACTTAATTATATACTAATTAGGGTAAAAGAAAAAGGGTTTGAATAAGAAAAATAGAAAGAACAGAGAGAGGGAGAAACGATCGATAAAGAGGAGAGAACGATGAGGAAAGCAAAGCATTGAAAAATAGATTTCTTCATCATGAATCTTCGGTGGAGGTAGGTTATGGTTTATGCTATTCGTAGTAAACTCGTAATAGCGAATGATATGTATTGGGTAGTGTTGTAAACCCTTCTATATTCTTAATTGTATGCTTGCATGAATGTGATTTTATAATTGTGATAAAATAAGCATGATGAAGCTATTGAATCCTAAATCTTGAAAAACCCTAATCTACTTTGTTAATGATGATGCCTTGGTATAAAAGAAGGCTTGATTAACGAAAGTAGTGAGATTAGGGGATCGAGAGTCACGTTCCGACACCAGTATAGTATATGGATCAGGTGCCACGTTCCGGTACTAGGATAGTATATGAGGATCATAGTGTCACGTTCCGACACCAGGATAGTATATGGATCGGGTGCCACGTTCCAGTACCAGGATAGTATATGCATCAGAGTGCCATGTTTCGGCACCAGGATAGAATATGGATCGGAGTGTCACGTTCCGACACCAGGATAGTATATGGATCGGGTGCCACGTTCCGGTACTAGGATAGTATATGGATCGGAGTGCCACGTTCCGGCACAAGGATAGAATATGGATCGGGTGTCACGTTCCGACACCAGGTTAGTATGATGAGGATCGGAGTGTCACGTTCCGACACCAGGATAGTATATGGAGCGGAGTGTCACGTACCGACACTAGAGAAATAAAGTTAATGAATCTTGAAATATGTTAATATACTCAATTTAATGAACCTAATTCCAAAATGAGTATGATGGGGAGGCGTGAGTCCTCATTGATGTGCTTGGTGTTGTGACCAAGGGTCATCGTAATTGTAAATGTCGCATGTTGAGTATTGTACTTGATTTTATGATATTATTTGATATAAATTGCTTTCTGTTTTGACTTGGCCGATGATATCTACTCAGTACTCGTGTTTTGTACTAACCCCTACTTGTAATTGTTTTCTTTGTTATTTGTGGAGCGCAGCAAACTTACCGTCGTCTTCAAATCAACCGCAACTCTATCCAGTCTTCATTACACCGGATTTCAGGGTGAGCTAACGCTTCTAGCTTGGACTGGATCTTCTTCTTCATGTCTTGATGCCTTGAATTTCCGGCATGGACTAGCTTTTTATTTATTCTAGCTTTCTAGATACTCTTAGAATTAGTATTTTGAGGATAGATGTTCTTGTGGTGATAACTTTCAGATTTTGAGGATAATGATAAGTTTTGAGTTTAGAAGTTGATTATTGATTTTGTTAATGAGTTTTAAGTCTTCCGCCTTTTTTCTATTTATTATGTTTTAAATGTTGGGGTTTAGATTGGTTGGTTCACTCACATAGGAGGATAAATGTGGGTGCCACTCGCGTCCCGCTTTGGGTCGTGACATTAACCATACTTGTATTGCTCTTAAGCTTAATGTTATTTCCTTGAAAACAAATCGTGAAATCAGGAAGAGTATTTGTATCTTCTCTGAGATGTTTTTGAATAATCTCAAGGAGAGCAAACCATGTGAACTCACGATATAGTCAAAGGTTGTTGGCGTCCAATTAGTTGGTGGAGTCACCACCTTATCTTTGTTTTGCCAATTAAAAAAAGCAACTGATTTTCTAGGAGCCGTTTTTTTACCCACTACTCTACAAAAAGAGCTTTTATATCTACCATATGATAGGTGCTGCAAAAGTAAATTCAAGGATAGCAGATCATGTGAAGTAAGGAAATTGTCAAAGGTTGTTGTAGACCATCAATTCTCTTAGTGGACTCACTGGCCTTATAATTATCTGGCCAAATTAATAAAGCAAGTAATTTTCTATCAGTTGTGTTGTTAACCACTGCTTTATAAAACCAATTTTTGTATCTACCATTCGATAGGTCTTGCGTATGGAGAAATATGAATTTTGTAATATCAATTAATAAGTCTAATAACTCATGATGTATCACATTGTACACAATGCTTAAAGATCTTATAATGTATTTGACCAAAAAAATGTATTATTTGTTTTTTTGATTGTGTTTATATTATTTATATTTTATAAAAATTCATTAGCCTATTATACCATAATAATTTCTAAATTTTCATACCATAAATGAGTTATCTACGTTAACAAAACAAGCAGTAAAATTTGGACGAATTAAATTCCATTCTTTGTCCACATTATAATGTCATTCCCAGGAAACAGTTTAAATCCATTTGTGATATTTCGAAGGTTTTCAAGGAAAAATATTTCAAACTCTGTTTTGAAATCTATTTTCAAAAAAATCTTTAAAAATATTTACTTTTTCAAAATTTTCTTCGAAATATATGTAAGCTTTTTGATCAAAAAAATTATGAACTATTAAGTCCTTCTCAACAAATTGTTTGGAATCATTTCCTACTTTAAAAGTATTTCCTTATTTGAAATCTGATTTAAAAAAGATATGAAGTTCCAACCTAATTTTCAGCATACTAAACCTTGAAGGGTAATCAGGTTCAAATGGGAAAAATTGTATTATTTTTCATCGAAAGACGATAACGAGTGGGAAATTGTTTGCCCAAAAAACAAGTGTGCAGTTACAAGAACACAGGACTTCGTTCCATCAAGCATGCGTGCAATTATTGGGGGACAGTTTAAGAGCTTTGTAAAAGATAGAGGAACAAATACTCTTTGATAGGTCAACAATTTTAAGTATTGCATATTGATATTTCACTCAAAGTTGTTCATAACATTCAAGATGCTATCCGTCTATTCTATTCCACTAAGACACTCGAGGGATATACTACTTCGATAGGAATGGTTGAAGTACCTACCGCTAGGAAATCCTACGACATACACACACTTCCTAAGACGATGATTTAACGCCTGAAACAGTTTTGTTATGGAAGATAAGAAAGTACAAAGTTTCATAAGCCTGTGTCTTTTACACCGACAGAAAAAAGGATAGGTTTATGCAATATGGTACTTCCATAAGATCCATAACCAAACCTCTTTAGGTGTACAATCATCATCTTAGGAAGTGTTTGTATATTGATGGATTTTCTAGGAGTAGCAACTCCAACCATTCCTATGGTAGTTCTATGCACTTCGAGTGTCTCAACGCCGGAAAATAGGGGGACAACATCTTCAGTCTTATGAACAACTTCGTGAGAAATATTAAGATGGAATACCAGAAAATCCTTGAATTATCACAATGGCTTTGTAGTCTCTCACTTTTACAGGACTCTTCAATTGCCACCTAATAATGACACTCTAATTTTAAGGAACAAAGTTTTGAGTTCTTGTGACTGCATACTTTTTCTTTGGGGCAAAAATTTTCCACTCTCATCATCTTCGGATGAAACAATAGACGAATTTTTTCTACTTGAAACAGATTGCCCTACAAGGTTTACGTCTAATTTGTTTCTATTAAAATTGAGAAGTTTGAATCGGAATACACATCTTAATATAAAGATAGGCTTTAAGATCTAGATATGTAAATCTGAACAAAAATCTTAATATATTGTCTCTTTATATGAACATTGAATTTTTGGGACTGTTTGTTTTCAATATCTGAACGTACATATGAAGTTAAATGATATATCGATAATATATTACTCGAAAACCTCATATAGTAAAATTAAGTCTTAAAGAAAATAAATGTTTGAACATTTTAATCGTAACATTGCAATAGTATTTTTCCTATTAAGAATTTAACATTAAGTTACATCATTAATATGACTATTCTTTACACTCAAAAACATTGAGAATCTAATATAATTCATTTAAAATAGTTTATACAGAGTATATATATAATGTTTATGAAATTATTTTATTTTATAATAAAGATTTTTTATTTGAATTGATAAGATAATCAATATTTTCTTATTTTTCTGAAATCTTGCTTAATGTTATAACATGAAGTGTTTATCAATTAAAATATGTTTACTAATTCATGAAAGTAAAAGAAGCATATTATGTTATTAAGAACTAAAGAAATTATAACATGTAAGCATGTGATTCACATTAACTAAATAAGAATAAAAAATTTATTAGTTGTTGTGATGTAGTTGAATTAAGATAGGATCATTATGTTTGAGTCTAAATGATGTTAAGGGCGCGTTACATATCTGATTCATTTTAGGTGTATTATGGCCCATTAAAAGTTTTGTAAGAAAAATAAAACAAACAAACATAATGAATTGAATATGAATAATAAAGATTCAGTCATAAAAAATATTTATACTAAACGAGGCAAATCGGATTGATTATGATTCTGGCCCCCATTAAGTGTAAACAAATGAGGCCTTAGTATGCTTATAATTTTGGTAGAAGTTCCTATATTTTTAAAATAAATTTTATAAAATTGAAATACATAGAAAAAATTTCCTTAAAAAGTTGTCAATTATGAAAAATGGGTACAAAAAGTATGTTGAGAAGGGCTTAATAGGTTATAATATTGTGGCCAGAGAATTTTCACATATTTTGTCACATGACTCAAAAAAGGATGAATTGAAACTCGTCTTATACCACCAAGACAAGTAAACCTAAAATTAAAATATTATTATAATATGTGCAAAACTTATAATAACTTAAAAATACCCTCAAAACCTAGTTGTCACATGTACAAATCTATAGTGTAAATTCTACAATTAAATAAAATAGAAAAGTATCAAATGATGTTGTCTCTCTAGTAAAACAAAATCATAAGCAAGAGCAATAAGGTTAGCTTAGAATACAACCAGGTACCTCACAAATCTCTATATGAAGCCGAAAATGAAGAATATATAAGGTATCACGACGATAGAAGCTCGTAAGCTACAAAATACTATACAAGCAAGAGGTTAGTAAAAAATTAACAGGATACTCAACAAACAATCATGTTAGCACAAGCTATGAAAACAAAATACACATACTCCATACACCTTATCCGATCTTACACAACTATAATCTGCATAAACTCAATTCAACCTAAAAGCTCATAACTTACATCACACATATCTCAACAACAACGATGAAAGAAATTACATATTCTCAACAAGAGTACTTACAAAAGAATATATCTTCTAAAGAACACTTAAGCAAATTATATATACTCAACAACAACACATTATCAAATTATATATTATCAACCACAAGCTCAGTCTTCATCAACTACGACTTTCACAAAAAGACACTCATGTCACCAATTTTAAATGTCTTGAACTCTTCAACACACTAGACTCTTTTTATCTTAGTCAACATTTTTACAAATATTATTCTTTGACCAACAACCCTTGATATTGTTACCTTATCCTCAAACCCAGAATATTATGAAAAACTCCCCATAGGTATATCAATTAAAAGTAACCAAATTTACTACTCAAATTATCTTTAAGTCCTTTCGGTTGTTTCATACTCAATGTCATCAATCATTTCTTACCTTATAAATCTACATCATAACAAAACACACAATCAAAAACCTAAACTCGCATTGAAAAACATTTATTTTTTATACATCTTGGTAAACTAATTAAATTTTCTATTAACATTAGCTCATGCTTTAAATATTTTTATGAATTCACATATCTTCCCTTATCATAGATCCTCTCTCCGTCAATCTTATCATACCATTCACTTAAAGTCCAATCATACTCAAAACCACAAAAAAATGTCATCACACTCGAGCTGAACAATGTAAACTTCTTTCTCATATCTTACCCGACAATTTTTAACCAATCTAATTAAAACGTTACACTATCACCAATAACGAGTTTGAAAAATATGGAACAATGCGTCGTAGAACAAAATTCTCAACCCTTTGATGATATATTTTTTAACGTCGCAATCAGAGTACATATACTAGCTCTTACCTTATTTCAAAGGATGTATTACCTCCCACTAATTCTTTCCATTTATGAGTCTAGATACTTTCAATTTTATTAAAGAAGTTCCTTAGAACGTCCTATAACTTTCCATGCAATCAATATACTCACCAAATAGTATGAAACCCAACCTTATATGCTCGCAAGTCGTCATTACAATAAAAAATTGGTTTAACCAACAATATTTATTTTATAGTTGTATCTCAATCACATTACATCACAAAGTCGTATTGACATCATGCCCAGTTAACTCTTTTCATCACCATGAAGACAATCTTTTAATCAATATAACATTATAAAGCTAGTTATACTTAATAAATTCAAAGGATTAATGCACTTTAATATGCATATTTTACTAAAATCGTTGATTACATTCTCATTTCACACAAGTATATTACTATGTTTTTCCTTTACTCATAAGTGTGTTCTTAAAGTATCTATTCATTCCCTTAGACCTTAAGATGACATCATTGGTCCTCATTTATAACCCTCGGGATAAATTTCTAAACTTACCGCATTAACATAGTATTAGCGATCCACCATAAAATGTTTTTTTATAAATATGTGTTAAGTCATTAGTCCATAGTAACAAGTTTGTTGGTTTCTCAAATCTTATTGCAACATCAAATCCTATTATAGGAACATGTGATACAAATAATAACTCTTTAACTAGAAGGTATTCACAATTGAAACTTGATGTATCTGTTTCCCTGTACCACAAGTTCACCATCTATAAAGTTCTTTAGATCCACCGCTAGAACACAACATACATACAAACAAGAACGTACCTAAATAGCCCAACATTCCTACTCATTTAATTAGTACAACAAACTACTCAATTTATTTAAGCTCTCATCCAAAGAGATATCCATTTCTTCATATATTAGGTTGATAGTAGAAAAAACACACTCAACCACTCTAACAAAGTAAGAACCGTTACCATTATAGTAGACATGCGCTCAATCTATAAAACTACATTAAAGATTCTAACTTAAATTAATGTAAAATCATTCTCATCATTCACTAATTACGTAGACTTTAGATGTTATAGAAACATTACTAATTATAGTTATCAAAGTGATATTATTCATTACCTATATATTTTTTAATCATTCTACTTCTTATTATTAAACTAATGATGATATTGCCTATACCACACAAGTAATATTCCCCTTATAGGGTAAATAACCTAAAAATACCATATGTTCATGAAGTCCCTCAAATATTTGTTGAACCTTATCATTAAGATATGTTCAACATGTTTCGTCGAACCATCACCTAACTCAATTTCTTCAAATCTCTGATAATCAAACTCTAACAACGAATCATTTCCATTAGTATATCGCCTCTACATTAGTATCAAATATAACCACAAGCCAAACATGACACTAACTATAAGACATTGTTTCCATTTTTAATAAATAACCGTAAATAGAAATGAGAATATTCGATAAGAATACAACTATCTACCTAATAACATATTCATAGGAAGGCGGAAATGAAAAGAATATAAGGTATCATGAAAATTTCGGACTCGTAACCTATAAAATATCATAGAAGCAAGAGGTGAGTACAAAACAACACGATACTAACAAGAAAAACACTAAACACAAGCTAAGGAAACAGAATACATGTGCTTCTTATACCAATCCAAACATGCAGAACTACAATCTGCATAAAACAAACCTAACATTATATCTCATAGATTACGAAGCAGAAACTCAATAACAACAGTTAAATTAATTACATATCCTTAACCACAACTCTTTAACAAATTATATATCCTCAACAAAAATGATTTAACAAATTAAGTATTATCAACAACAAAATCATTATTCATAAGTCACGAGTTCCACAAAAATACACTCGCAAATTGCAACGCGCACAAGATCATGTTCACCAATGATAATGATGTGCGATGTAATGAAGTGCAATGTCAAGTATAGTGATGCATGTCTGAACTAATGATACACACTCGTAGTCTCTTAGGATGCAGCCCATAAGAGACATATCTTTTCATGCATCTATCACAGCGTGCGATATTATTCTAGACAATAGTAACGACCACGACACAAAATATACTATCAATCGCGGAACACAACACATCCCTCAAAATGGTACATCCTCTTATTACATAACACTTATCACAACCAAGTATCATGACCATCGCAAATGTCATGTTTACACTAGTTATGAGGAAATGACCACTTTAATAGCAATGCATAATTTACAACAAAACAACAGTGATACAACATCCTCAATTGAACAATAAGTCTTTCAAGCATTCCCAAACATCAAACACAAGAAATTAATCACATAACCTTTTTATTATCTTCTATCCATAATTAGTATTATTCAATATGGACAAGTAAACAATCAAAAATTTCCATTATTCCCAAACATATACCCGAAAAAACATGAATTTCATAAGTTTAAGTTTCAAATAGTTGAAGAATGACTCCACAACTTGAGTCATCGTCTTTCGGATGATTTCAAAATAAATAAAATCTATTTGAATAAATAATTACTATAATATTTCAAAACTAACAACATCCATATCCCTACAATTCTATTGTAGACCCAATAACTCACTCAATTTATAGCTAAGTTTCTTATCTTGGTACAAATTAACATGTTCACTCCTATGTTTTTCTGAATTTTAAGCCTACGATTACGTCCTAAATCTTCCAATATTAGAGTATAATGGTATTCATATGTTATAGTATATCTATTATTCAATAATGTGTATTAATATGCAGTCATAACATGGTGAACAAATTTAAAGGAGTAATCAACATCCTTAATCATTGAAAACTTTACAAAAATCTAAAGGACATAATTAAATAATTTAATTTAACAAAATGACAATCATTCCCCCAGGTCGTTAATTAGTGGGGCATCATTGCCATCTTTTATTCTTAATTATATACTAATTAGGGTAAAAGAAAGAGGGTTTGAATAAGAAAAAGAAAAGAACACAAAAAGAGAGAATGGAATCGATAGAGAGAGAGACGATCGAGAAGGGGAAACACAAAGCTTTGGAGAAAAATTTGCTTGCTTGATCACTAATCTTCGGTGGAGGTAGGTTATGGTTTTCATGCTTTCATAGTAAACTCTTAATAGAGAATGATATATATATTGATAGTATTGTAAACCCTGCAATGTGCTTAATTGTATGCATGCATGAACGTGATCATATAATTGTGATTATATTAAGCATGATGAAGTTATTGAATCCCAAATCTTGATAAAAACCTAATCTGTTTTTAATGATGATGCCTTGGTAAGGGAGAAGGCTTGATGAACTAAAGTAATGAGATTGATGATGCCTTGGTGAGAAAGAAGGCTTGATGAATTGATGGAAGAAGATTAGGGGATCGGGTGTCACGAACCGACACGTAGAATTAGGGGATCGGGTGTCACGAACTGACACGTAGAATTAGGGGATCGGGTGTCACGAACCGACACGTAGAATTAGGGGATCGGGTGTCACGAACCGACACATAGATTTAGGGGATCGGGTGTCACGAACCAACACGTAGAATTAGGGGATCGGGTGTCACGAACCTACACGTAGATTTAGGGGATCGGGTGTCACGAACCGACACGTAGATTTAGGGGATCAGAGTGTCACGTACCGACACAAGAGGATTAATGAATATTAGGGAGCGGAGTGTCACGTGCCGACACAAGAGAAATAAAGATAATGAATCTTGAACGATGTTAATATACTCAATCTAATGAACATGATTCCCAAATGAGTATGGTATTGAGGCTTGAGTCCTCATGTGTGAACTTGATGGTAATTGTTAATGATATAGTGCTTGTTGTTGCTACATGTTGAGTATCATAGTTGATTTTATGATATTACTTTATATATATTGATTTCTATTTTGAGTTGGCCGATGATATCTACTCAGTACCCGTGTTTTGTACTGACCTCTATTTTTATGTTCTCTTCTTGTTTATTTGTGGAGTGCAACAAACGTGCCATTGTCTTCAACTCAACAGTAATTCAAGCTAGTCTTACTATATCGGAAATTCAGGGTGAGCTAATGCTTCTAGCTTGGCCTGGATCTTCTTCTTCAAGTCTTGATTCTTTGATCTTCCGGCATGGACTAGCTTCTTATGTATTTTTTTTAGCTTTTAGAATATTCTTAGTTTAGTCATTTGATCGTAGATGTTCTTGTGATGATGACTTCCAGATTTTGGGGAATGATAAGTTTTGAGTTATAGAAGTTAATTATTGATTTTTATTAATGAGTTTAAGTCTTCCGCATTACTTCATGTTGATATTATATTAAAATGTTAAGGTTTAGATTGGTTGGTTCGCTCGCATAGGAGGGTAAGTGTGGGTACCAGTCGCGGCCCGGATTGGGTCGTGACAAACTTGGTATCAGAGCATTAGGTTCGTTGGTCTCATCACACAAGAACAGGTCTAGTAAAGTCTTAAGGAACGGTAGGGGGACGCCTTTACTTTTCTTTGAGAGGCTATAAGACTTTAGGAAAATTTCACTCTTTCATTCTTTCTTTCGTGCTACTACTTGAGTCCAATTGGTATCTAGGCGATACAAATTGGTATCTGACCATCTTCACTCTCTTTCGCGGATGGTTAGAACTAGAGCAACGACTGCGCCAAGACTAACATCGGCAAGACAAGAAGCGTCTGAGCCAGCCACTGGGGCTGTGGCTCGAGGAAGAGCAACGGCAAGAGGTCGTGGTAGAGGTCACGTGAGGACGTCCTCTAGAAGAAGAGGACAAACACCTAGCCCATCTGATGCTAGGGCGGTGACTCCTCCACCGACTGAGGAAGTAGTAAGAGAGGGTGAGGAAGGGGAGAATGAACAAGTGCAAAATGTGGAATTGCCACCCCAACCTACCCCAGAGATGATCAATCAGATTCTCGCTTATCTTAGTGGGTTGTCTGATCAGGGTCAGCCACCTCTAGTGTTTTCTACACCAGCACCTCAGGGTCCGAAGGTACAACATGCGGCTATTGTGGCTCCCCGCATGGATGCCTCATCGGACATAGGCACGTTTCCACGTCTGATTACTGGGCCTATAATGACAAATGATCAGCGTGAACTTTTCAGTAAGTTCTTGAAATTGAAACCTCCAGATTTCAAGGGTGCTGAATCTGAGGATGCTTACGATTTTCTGGTTGACTGTCATGAGCTACTACACAAGATGGGTATAGTAGAACGGTTTGGTGTGGAGTTTGTGACTTATCAGTTTCAAGGGAACGCCAAAATGTGGTGGCAGTCACAGATCGAGTGTCAACCAATAGAGGCACCACCTATGACTTGGGCCTCATTCTCTAGCCTGTTTATGGAGAAGTATATCCCCCGAACTTTGAGGGATAGGAAAAGGGATGAGTTCTTGAGCCTAGAGCAAGGTAGGATGTCGGTCAATGCATATGAGGCTAAGTTTCGTGCATTATCCCGGTATGCCACCCAACTATGTTTCAGTCCATAAGAGCGAATTCGCCGGTTTGTGAAGGGGTTGAGGTCAGAATTGCGGATTTCGGCCTTAGAGATAGCGGCAACGGCAAAATCCTTCCAAGAGGTGGTAGACTTCGTGATAGAGGTAGAGGGAGTGAAAAGCCCAACTTCAAGAGTTGTTGAGCAAATGCTTCATTAGACCAAGTGCATCTCCTTGGGGTGCTCCGGTTTTGTTTGTGAAGAAGAAGGATGGGAGTTTTCGAATGTGCATAGACTACAGACAACTGAATAAGGTAACCATACAGAAAAAGTATCCTCTTCCTCGCATTGATGACTTGTTCGATCAGTTAAAAGGTGCTTGTGTCTTCTATAAGATTGACTTGAGATCCGGTTATCATCAGTTGAAAATACGGGCAACGGATGTGCCAAAGATTGCTTTTCGAACAAGGTATGGGCATTACGAATTTGTAGTGATGTCTTTTGGTCTTACGAATGCCCCTGCTGCGTTCATGAGCTTGATGAATGGTATTTTTAAGCAATATTTGGACCTCTTCGTGATCGTATTTATTGATGATATATTGTTATACTCAAAGAGCAAGAAGGAACATGAAGAGCATTTGAGAATGGTACTGGAAATGTTGAGGGAGAAAAAGCTTTATGCCAAGTTCTCTAAGTGTGAGTTTTGGCTAGATTCAGTGTCCTTCTTGGGACACGTGGTTTCTAAGGATGGAGTGATGGTGGATCCTTCTAAGATTGAGACAGTGAAGAATTGGGTAAGACCTACTAATGTCTCAGAAATAAGGAGCTTTGTTGGGTTAGCTAGCTACTACCGCCGATTCGTCAAGGGATTCTCTTCTATTGCTTCCCAACTGACGAACTAAACTAAGCAAAATGTTCCATTTGTATGGTCGGATGAGTGTGAGGAAAACTTTCAGAAGCTCAAGACTTTGTTGACTATCGCACCTATCCTTACCTTGCCAGTAGAGGGTAAGAACTTCATTGTTTATTGTGATGCATCCTATACTGGTTTGGGTGCAGTACTAATGCAAGAGAAGTGTGTGATTTCTTATGCTTCAAGACAATTAAAAGTGCATGAACGTAACTATCCAACTCATGATTTGGAATTGGCTGCGGTATTGTTTGCATTAAAGTAATGGAGACACTATTTATATGGGGTTAAGTGTGAAGTCTACACGGATCATCGTAGCCTTCAGTATGTCTTTACTCAGAAAGATTTGAACTTGAGGCAGAGGAGATGGATGGAACTACTGAAGGACTACGACATCACTATTTTGTATCATCCGGGGAAGGCGAATGTTGTAGAGGATGCTCTAAGAAGAAAGGCGGGAAGCATGGGAAGTCTAGCTCACTTGCAAGCTTCTAGACGCCCACTGGCTAGAGAGGTTCAGACTCTAGCTAATGACTTGATGACATTAGAAGTAAACGAGAAGGGAGGATTGTTGGCTTCTGTGGAGGCAAGATCTTCCTTTCTTGACAAGATTAAGGGAAGACAGTCTGATGATGAGAAACTGCGCAGAATTCAAGATAAGTTATTGCGAGGAGAGGCTAAGGAAGCAAAAATTGATGAGGAAGGTGTTTTGAGGATCAAGAAAAGGGTATGCGTACCCCGCGTCGATGATTTGATCAACACTATTCTGACAGAGGCTCATAGTTCAAGGTATTCTATACATCCGGGTGCAACCAAGATGTATCGTGACCTAAAGCAACACTTTTGGTGGAGTAGAATGAAGCGTGCTATTGTTGACTTTATTGCCAAGTGTCAAAACTGTCAACAAGTAAAGTATGAACACCAGAGGCCCGGAGGAACACTTCAGAGAATGCCCATTCCTGAATGGAAGTGGGAGCGAAATGCAATGGACTTTGTGGTTGGTCTTCCCAAGACATTGGGAAAGTTTGATTCTATTTGGGTAATTGTTGATAGGTTAACTAAGTCTGCTCACTTCATTCCGGTCAAGGTGACTTACAATGCAGAGAAGTTAGCCAAACTTTACATCTCGGAAGTGGTGCGATTGCATGGGGCTCCACTATCCATCATATCAGATAGAGGTACGCAGTTTACTTCTAAGTTTTGGAAAACATTGCATGCGGAATTGGGTACTAGGTTGGACCTTAGTACTGCGTTCCATCCTAAGACCGATGGTCAGTCTGAGAGAACGATTCAAGTGTTGGAAGATATGCTTCGTGCATGTGTGATAGAGTTTGGTGGCCATTGGGATAGCTTCCTACCCTTAGCGGAGTTTTCATACAATAATAGCTATCACTCAAGCATTGATATGGCTCCATTTGAAGCATTGTATGGTAGGAGATGTAGGTCTCCCATTGGTTGGTTTGATGCATTTGAGGTTAGGCCTTGGGGTACTGACCTTTTGAGGGATTCGATAGAGAAAGTGAAGTCTATTCAAGAAAAGCTTCTAGCGGCGCAAAGTAGACAAAAAGAATATGCAGATCAAAAGGTTAGAGACTTAGAGTTCATGGAGGGTGAACAAGTCTTGTTGAATGTTTCACCAATGAAAGGGGTGATGCGGTTTGGTAAAAGGGGTAAACTAAGTCCAAGGTACATTGGACCATTTGAAGTACTTAAGCGAGTAGGAGAGGTGGCTTATGAGTTAGCCTTGCCTTCAGGGCTGTCCGGAGTACATCCGGTATTCCATGTGTCGATGTTGAAAAAATACCATGGGGATGGAAACTACATTATCCGTTGGGATTCAGTTTTGCTTGATGAGAACTTGTTTTATGAGGAGGAGCCTATTGCTATTTTAGATAGAGAAGCTCGCAAGTTGAGGTCAAGAGAGATTGCATCCATCAAGGTGCAATGGAAGAATCAACCCGTTGAAGAAGCCACTTGGGAGAAGGAGGCGGATATGCGAGAAAAATACTCACATCTGTTTACAGATTCAGGTAATCCTTTTCGCCCTTGTTTCCCTTCTTTTGATCGTTCGGGGATGAACGATGGGTAAATTGGTATCTATTGTAACGACCTATTTTGTCGTTTTGAGCAGCAGATTTTATTCTGGAAAAACCGGCTGAGGCGACGGACCCAACGACGGACCGTCATGGGCACGACGGACCGTCGCAGGGTCTCGTTTCAAAACACTTAGAAAAACTGAAAATTGGGTACTGAAAATCGACTCTCTGAACTTCGTAACGAAATGACAGGACAGACCGTCACAGACCCTTGGTGGAAATTTGGGTCTCTGAACTTTGCGACGACCTGCAGGACGGACCGTCGCAGGCACGACGGCCCGTCACAGGTTGCGCAATCCCAGTCCGGGTCGGATTTCTTGAGACGTTTTAAGGGACGTTTTTGACTATTCTTGCCTTAATTATTAAGTTAGTGGGTTAATGTTAATAAGTCTAATTACTTGGGGGTTAAAAGAAGTAACCTTAAGTTAATTAGTGGGACATCATTGCCATCTTTTATTCCTAATTATATACTAATTAGGGTAAAAGAAAGAGGGTTGGAATAAGAAAAAGAAAAGAACAGAAAAAGAAAGAAGGGAATCGATAGAGAGAGAGACGATCGAGAAGGGGAAACACAAAGCTTTGGAGAAAAATTTGCTTGCTTGATCACTAATCTTCGGTGGAGGTAGGTTATGGTTTTCATGCTTTCATAGTAAACTCTTAATAGAGAATGATATATATATTGATAGTATTGTAAACCCTGCTATGTGCTTAATTGTATGCATGCATGAACGTGATCATATAATTGTGATTATATTAAGCATGATGAAGTTATTGAATCCCAAATCTTGATAAAAACCTAATCTCTTTTTAATGATGATGCCTTGGTAAGGGAGAAGGCTTGATGAACTAATGTAATGAGATTGATGATGCCTTGGTGAGAAAGAAGGCTTGATGAATTGATGGAAGGAGATTAGGGGATCGGGTGTCATGAACCGACACGTAGAATTAGGGGATCGGGTGTCACGAACCGACATGTCACGAACCGACATGTAGAATTAGGGGATCGGGTGTCACGAACCGACACGTAGAATTAGGGGATCGAGTGTCACGAACCGACACGTAGAAATAGGGGATCGGGTGTCACGAACCGACACGTAGAATTAGGGGATCGGGTGTCACGAACCAACACGTAGATTTAGGGGATCGGTTGTCACGAACCGACACGTAGAATTAGGGGATCGGGTGTCACGAATCGACACGTAGATTTAGGGGATCGGGTGTCACGAACCGACACATAGATTTAGGGGATCGGAGTGTCACGTACCGACACAAGAGGATTAATGAATATGAGGGAGCGGAGTGTCACGTGCCGACACAAGAGAAATAAAGATAATGAATCTTGAAAGATGTTAATATACTCAATCTAATGAACATGATTCCCAAATGAGTATGGTATTGAGGCTTGAGTCCTCATGTGTGAACTTGATGGTAATTGTTAATGATATAGTGCTTGTTGTTGCTACATGTTGAGTATCATAGTTGATTTTATGATATTACTTGATATATATTGATTTCTATTTTGAGTTGGCCGATGATATCTAGTCAGTACCCCTGTTTTGTACTGAACCCTACTTTTATGTTCTCTTCTTGTTTATTTGTGGAGTGCAGCAAACGTGCCATTGTCTTCAACTCAACAGTAATTCAAGCCAGTCTTACTACATCGGAAATTCAGGGTGAGCTAATGCTTCTAGCTTGGACTGGATCTTCTTCTTCAAGTCTTGATGCCTTGAACTTCCGGCATGGACTAGCTTCTTATGTATTTTTTTTAGCTTTTAGAATATTCTTAGTTAAGTCATTTGATCGTAGATGTTCTTGTGATGATGACTTCCAGATTTTGGGGAATGATAAGTTTTGAGTTATAGAAGTTGATTATTGATTTTTATTAATGAGTTTAAGTCTTCCGCATTACTTCATGTTGATATTATATTGAAATGTTAAGGATTAGATTGGTTGGTTCGCTCACATAGGAGGGTAAGTGTGGGTGCCAGTCGCGGCCCGGATTGGGTCGTGACAACTACAACAAATGACCAAAAACATTTAAATAATAAACAAGTTCAAAATAGTGAATTGATATGCACTCAATTTCTTTATTAAACATTATTTAATATATAAAATGAATTGGATTGAGATAATTGATATTTCATGGCTTCCCCACAAACCCAAAATAAAATAACATAATACAACTAATAGTTTTTGTTCTTACCTAATACTCGTTGTTTCCCTTGTATAGGTGGCATGACTTGCGCACGATCTTGATAAGAGTACCCCCACTTGCCTTGTGTAAGGTGTTTACTTTTAGGTTTTACATGCTTTTCAATATCTACACTTATGTGGGCGCATAGTTAAGAGGTTAGGAGTTTGCTACTAAGTAACTCTCTCTCTACTCCAAAGAGTACTAATCTCAAGAAGTACAATGGAGTACAACATCTTAACTCATCAACTTTAGCCACGTCTTCTTCATATCCTCTCGGTGCAAGTCATACCTCCCTATGAATTGTCTACATTTTATACTATAGGTTAAGGATTACTAGAGGGCACAACATCCAAACTCACGAAGGGTATTCATACTCCAAGATATCTATGAAAGCTCGTGGAATATAATGAGGTTTCTACGAAACACTTCATCTCAACTCTCGAAGAGTATTCACCCCAAATGTACCCTTTATTATTAACAATCTTTAATTTCATTCATTCATTCTTTTTTAGTGTTTGTATGTGTGTGTACATGTGAGAACAACTACAACAATAGCCTCATTTCATTTAAATTCCATTCTATACATTCTTAGATATTAATTTATCACATCACACAGTTAACCATACATCATATAATCATGTAATTCATTTAGGCATACTGTGTATCCTACTTTACATAATAAGCTTCATAAAGAACAATTATCAAGAATAGCATCACTATCATTTTACTTCATATAACATCCCTTCAAGAGATCATTCACAATTTACAGGTAGCTTCACATTCACATGTATACCAAGTAAACATCGTCACAAAAGATGGGCCATACCACACAAGAGAATTTTATAATAAAAAATAAACAAGATAAGCAACTCACCCTTTAATCAAGGATTTCATCATCCATGATAATTCCTTAAAAAATACATCATAATATTGCCCTTACGGCAGTAGCTACAAAAAATATCAATAAAAGGAAAACAAAGCTCAAAGACTACAATATCATGAACATTCAACCCATTTCTTCAGAAAAAATTTGTTAAAAGGCTTTAACATGATTCTATTGAAGTTCTGTAATTAAAGTCTCCCACGAACACATTTTATTTGAATGATTAGAAATATTTCATGTCAGACCTATATATAGAGTTAAAGATAGAAGAAGTTAGTGTTGAAAACCCATCTTGAAAATTCGTTAGAAGGGATTTGAATGGAAGAGAGTCAAAAGTTGACTACTATACCTCGCATTAAAGAAACCCATAAAATATTTTGTGATGAAATAGATCACCAAAAGACCTCCTAGCTCTTCTTAAAATCTACCTTCTATGGAAACTTGAGAGTGCATTTTAAGAGAGAGGGGTTCTGGGATTTAGAACAGAGTCTAAAATTACATCTTAGGTTTTGAAACAGTTTAATATACATAATAAACCCTAAAATAAGCATCCAAGGTTAACAGTTTGGGTGAAATTACCAAACACCCTAAGTATTGGCAGAAAAAGTGCAGCTTTCACAGGAACCATGGACGAGTCCTAACAGACGGACCATTTCCAAATCTTTGCCCCATTTGTGGGGTCCGTCGATTGGGAATTAGCTTCTTCCTTAAGGAAGTTTACCAACCTTGCATGGACAATGTACTCCCAAGGTCGATGGGTCATCTTTTGACCAATGGTCCGTCCATTGTGGCTATCATTTGGTCATTGCTAGGAAGCTTGTTGAAAATAATTGAGGGTCCTATTTTAGGGCCCCTCGTGGGTCCTTAGTGTTGTTGTACCCGGACGTTAAATCCCTAAACATATTCGTTTAGGTTTTAGGAAGATTCCACACCTATTTAAAACAAAACAAACACGTAAAACTCACTCTAACTTATGAAGACACACAAGCTCTTTCTAAGACAAACCTTCTGAATATCATGAACTTTTGACCTCCAAACTTAACCAAACATTACATAAATCCTAAGGAAGCTAATATAACTCATTCTAACACAACATTAACTTGATTAACATTCACGAACATGTTAGTTCATTTTAGGGAGTTACATATACATAAAGAATAATGAATACATAGGAATGTTGTATGTTATTAAATTATGTATCATATGTATAATGTTTTATGTATCATGCTTCAATTAAGGACTTCGGGGTATTGTTGGAAACAAATAGTAATCCATTTGTCCATATGTTAATGCTTTATGGTTAACCTAGGAGATCCATTTATTGTAAGAAAAATTACAAACTTGTACTATATAATAAGCTAATGTATTATGGATTGCATACAAATGGTATAAACATAATTAATTAAACAAATAATACATTTTTTGGAGAAAAAATTTATAACATTTTTCAACATGATGGGAAATGATATACATCATAAGTTCTTATACATAAACCATGGTTATAACATATTTCGTGTTTGTCCTTTTGAAGGCCCTATCGAATTGTAGATACAAAGGTGAGTACTTGACAACAAGACACCTACAAATCACTTGTTTTCATTCATTGTCTACATTAAGATATTGTGGTGGGTCAACCAACTTAATGACTGGACAAAAAAATCCTTTCACTATATCAACACTTAAGATATATGTTGAATCTTTGTTTCAGATTCACGGATATTCCGGTTTCTATATATATTATAAGTTAGACACCTAGTATTTAGGAGTTTATTTCTATTTTAGTTTGATTTTTAGACTGTAAATAGATTTTTTCATTAGTCATCAATAATAAAACGTTTTGTAATGGAATACATTATTTATCCTTCAAATTTTATCCCATTTTCATTTTCCGGTATTTAATTTCATTCCAAAACATATAGGTTTTATCTAGAGATAATTTTTTTTGTAGGGACCTTTGAGTGATCAGATGGATTTCAAAAATTGTTTTTCATGAATAATTCATGTTGTTCATAGAAATAAAAATTACCAATTATGAGTTGTGATGACAAAAATTACTTTGAGACGTTTAATCTTTCGGAAGGAAGTCATGGAAGAGGATTCTGAAATTAATTTGTTACAGTATAATCCGACCATTGCTCAAATCATGAGTAACAAGGAAAAGAAAATCTATGAAGTCCACAGCAAAAGCAACTTTGTTTCTTGTTGTCTCAACAACTATTTTAAAAAGAATTATATTTTGATCATATCAAGAAGAAATTAGGAATTATCATCACAAAGAATATGTTCGAGGTGATGGAATTTCCGTTGAAAGGAACTAAAAACATCAAGAAAATTAAAAAACAATTTGGATAGAATGCTTGGTATTAATAACTAGGTAAAATTTGTAGGATCTAGATCAGCAAAGGTAATTAAAATAATGCTCGGTAATTTTTTTTCTGAAACTCAAGTATCTCTGTCCACGTTTTTTTAAGAAACAAAATATGCTGAAAGTTATTATTTTATTTTCTGAAAAACAAAAAATTGAATGTTATATGCGGCTTTCGATGTTTCTTATTTTAGTTTCTTCGTAATTTCTTTCTAGAATTTGAAACTCGTAATCATGACATAATAGATATGGAGGTTACTACACAGTGTTTCAGATGACAGGCTCTGCCAAGTGACGGTGTAGGGATTATATTAGTAGTAGGACAGCTGGATCTCCTCGAATATCATTCTCTAAGTTTACTCAGGTATTTCTAGCAATGTTTGTTCCAAAAAAAGAGGGAGCCTAAGAGGTTCGAGATCGAGGGTATGCAGAAAGATTGAATGTCAGTAACAGAATATGAGGGTAAATTTCATTCTTTGGATAGTCATGCATTGATTATACTTTGCGCAGAGTTTTGGAGAAAGAATATGTTTGTTAAACCGCGGATTATTCAAATTCATATAGGAGTTTCTACTGGTGTTGCTTCTGGTGTTCCGTTCTATAAAGCGGTAGATGTTGCTATAGACTTGGAGATGATTCGAAATGAGAGATTTGAGAAGTGTGAGGGTAATAGGACCAGTCATTAAGGTCATTATGGTGCCGCTCCTTATAGGAGTCGATTGTAACATTGGGAGAGATTATTACTCTCAATCTAGCATAACAATTTATGAAGCTTAACCAGCGTCTGAAGTTTGTTATGCTAGGCCTAGTTCTTCGAGTTCATTACATACTTCACACGGTTCATCTTCTACTCGTGTAGGCCATGGAGGATATTTTGGTTATTCAGGTTCCTCACATCATCCTATGTTTAGTAGGGGTTGTTTTGAGTGTGGTTATATGGGAAACTTTGTGAGAGATTGCCCTATGACAAGTCTTGGATGATTACATAAGGATTCTCACGCTTCGACTTTAAGGGTTAAGCAACCTCAAACTTGGGAAGGTGTATAAAATGGCAGAGGTGGTTCTCATTCAGGTAGAGAAAGTTCTCCTTATGATGGAGGTTGTGGTTGGTGGAGGTTCACAATCCGAGGATGGTCATTCTCACTGTGATGCTTTTTTGAGTAGACCAGATGTTGAGGCTTCATATTCTGAAGCGTCATATGCTTCTGTGACAGGGATTATTCTACTTTGTCATCAACCTAATACTGTATTCTTATGTGTCCATATATTTTTATCTGAGTCGTGATATTTTATGTGAATCTCTTGATTTGCCAGTTCATATTTCTACTCATGCTGGGGATTCTATAGTGGTAGACTTGGTATTATACATTGTTACCTTCATTGTATATGACACTCAAACATATTTAAAGGTCGTATATATGGTAGATTATGATGTGGTTCTATGTATGGATTGTTTATCTCCCCGTCATGAAATATTAAATTGCCATGACAAGATAGTTACATTAGTAATGGTTGGAATTCCTATAGAAGAATAAAGAGGTTCTTCTAGTCAACCTCCTAATGGGGTGATATCATTTCTTAAGGTTCATAGAGAGAGGATGTTTGCCTTATTTGGGACACAATTGAGTTACTACGGATGAGACTTCTATGCTTTAGTCTATTCCGGTGATGAGTGAGTTTGTTGAGGTATTTCCGATAGATTTACCAGGTCTTCCACCTTATCGTGACTTTGATATCTGTATTTATTTAAAAGTGGGCACTAAACCTATTACCATTCATCCTTAAAGTATGGTATCAACTGAATTGAAATAGTTGAAAGAGTAGGTGTTTGATTCATTAAGCATGTATTTTATAAGACCGAGTGTATCTCCTTGGGGTGCTCCAATGTTATTTGTGAAGAAGAAAGATGGATTGATATGTATGTGTATTGATTATGAATAGTTGAAGAAGGTAACTATAAGAAATAAATACCTGATACCTCATAATTATGATTTATTTGATCAGTTGTAGAGTGCTTCCGTTTTATCAGAGATTGACTTGAAACACAAATATGATAAACCAACGTTAGGGAGGAGAATATTTCTACGAAAACTTTTCAAACACGTTACGGCCATGCCAAGTTTTTCGTGATGTCTTTCATATTAACTATTGCCCGAACAACCTTTATGGACTTGATTAACAGCATGTTCGGACCATACATGGATTCATTTGTTATTGTTTTCATAGATGATATATTGATATCCTCATGCAGTAAGAAGGAACACGAGAATCATTTTTAGATTGTACTTGGGATTTTGAAAGAGAAGAAACTATATTCAATGTTATACAACTATGAGTTTTGGTCTAGTTCAATAGAATCCGTGGGACATGCAGTGTCAAAGGAAGGTTTAATAATTGATCCTAAGATGATTGAGGCAGTAAGAGATTGGGTCAGGCCCATTTAAGTTACATAGTTCAGAGTTTCATAGATCTTGCAGGTTATTATAGTCGATTTGTAGAGGGGTTCTCCTCCATTGCTTCCCCATTAACTAGACTAACCTGAATGAGGTGACTTTACAGTTATATAGAGAGTTTGAGTTTAGTTTACAATGTTTAAGACTTTATTATCTATTGATCCGATTTTAACTATACCCGTGGAGGGAGAGGGTTTCATTGTACATTGTAATGAATCTAGGATTGGATTGGTTGGGTATTGATGCATAAGACAAAGGTCATGCTTATGCTTCGAGAAAGTTCAATGTTCATGATAAGAAATATCCGATTCATGATTTAAAGTTGTCAATTGTTGTGTTTCCTTCAAAAATTCTGACACATTATCTATATTGTTTGCATTCTGAGGTGTGAATGGATTATCCTCGTCTCCAGTATCTATTCAATAAAAGGGATATCAATTTTAGGTATCGGAGATGGTTGGAATTGATGAAAGACTATGACATGACTATTATTTATCATCCATGCAAGGTAAATTTGGTGGTAGATTACTTGAGTCGGATGGCGATAAGTATGGGAAGTCTAGCCACGTTACAACATGATGAGTGTCCTTTAACTAGGGATGTCTAATACTTTGCCAATAGCTTTGTAAGACTTAATATTTAAGAATGTGGAAACGTATTTTCTTATTTGGTGGATTGGTCAACGTTTTTGGAGTAGATTCAGACTCAACAATTTGATGATGGTGATTTGTGTAAGATTATAGACATGGTGTCGAAAGGATAATCCAAGCATGCAATTCTTGATAGTGAGAGAGTTTTGAAGAATAAAGGTCATATCTTTATTCCTCGGACTTGTTTTTTGACTAGATTGATCATGGAGGAGGCCTACAGTTTGAGGTACTCTATGCATCTGGGGTCTACTAAGATTTATTGTGACTTGAAAAAATATTATTGATGGTGTTTTATGAATAGGGATATAGTAGATTTCGTATCTCGATATTTGAATTGTCAGTGAAGTATGAACACCAAATGTCTTGATGTGTGACTCAGAGGATGCCCATACCAGAGTGGATGTGGGAGTGTATTGAAATGGACTTTATGGTACGGTTGCCACATACCTCGAGTAAGTCTGATTCTATATGGGTTATCGTGGATAGACTAACAAAGTCCTTACACTTAATACTAGTTCAACCTATGTATAATTAAAAGAAGTTATCAAAGATCTATATCCGAGCAATAGTTAATTTACATGGCGTTCCTTTTTGTATTATTTCTTACTGTTGAACATAATTTACATCTCATTGCTGGCGTTCCATGAAGATGGATATTGATACTCGCGTGGATCTTAGTACAACCTTTCACCCTCAGACTGATGGTCAATAATAACAAACTATTCATGTTCTTCAGGACATGTTACGGGTGTGTGCGATTGTCTTTTGGTGGTCACTGGGATCAGTTTTTGCAATTAAAGGAGTTTGGTTACAATAATAGTTACAATTAAAGAATTGCGATGACCCTTATAAGGCTTTGTGTTGTATGAGATGAAAATCTCCAAGCAATAACTTCTTTGATGCATTTAAGGCTAGACCTTGGGTACTTTCAAACCTCTAAAGTACACCATAGAAGATTGAGAATCCTTCAAGTCGTGACACGACATACTCGACCTCTCGGAGGTGTTGTTCAAGCCCTTAGACATCATTCTTTTCATATACCTATGAAAAGTAGTGTAGAGTTAAAACATTGTATAAGAATTGAATAATACTTCAAAATAACTTTTATGGAAACATAGAAATGCTAAGTCTCCTTGTATCAAACTCTAATACAATTTCTTGTAACAAGAAAAGCTAAACATGACTATGACCTCGAATCATTTGAGGATATACCACAACAGCTTTAATGAATGCCATTCGAAGCTTCACATCAAATGAATCCGCTCAAATTCCACCTACATCTTTAGAGACAAGATAATATATGGTGAAAATCAATTAAAACCATGCTAGAAAGACATTTCTGTTATAATATGCATTCATGCTCTTATTCATAAAACAAGTATAAGAAGCATTTAAAATCACACACGCATAAATATAGAGCATATTCTAAGTAATACAAAATATAACATCAACTTCACTTCAAATCATATAACCATATAATCCTCCTACCAAAGTTCCTCCTAAGACTCACTTATGAATCGAACACTCATAAAACCCCTTCACGTACACCTATGCAATCCTCAAGGCTTCCTAATGTAAGATCATTCACATTTCATCGTTCGACTCCTTACGTAGAATTACTGTAAGACTCACCTAAGTAAGCCATGAAGAGACTGCTCATACACCCTCTTCAAACCTACCTAAGCAATTATCAAATCTCCTATATATAGGTAACTTTTTATTCACACGCATTATCTTAAGTCAATCAATAGTTGTCATGACCCGGAGTATACCTTAGAAGATATCTTATTCTCAAATTATGGTACAGCGTACTTGACGTCTCTGATGTCTTGTACTGTAATCTACAATATAGCATCAACTTCACTTCAAACCATATAATCATATAACCCTACTACTAAAGGTCCTCCTAAGACTCACTTATGAAGTTGATGCCCATACAACCCCTTCACACACACCTAAGTTGTCCTCAGGGCTTTCTAATATAAGATTATTCCCATTTTTCATCATTAGAACTCCGACATAAAATTAATCGAAGACTTACCTAAGTAATCCATGAAGAGACTGCTCATACACCCTCTTCAAGCCTTCTTAAGCAATCCTTTAAGCTACTCTAGATAATTACCTTTTTATTCGCATGCATTAGCTGAACTGAATAAATAGTTTCCATGACCCGATAGTTTACATGGGATGATATGGTATTCTCAAATTGTGGTATGACATACTTGACCTCTAAAAAGGTCTTGTACAAGCCCTTTTGACCTCATTTATTGCCTACATGTATGAAAAATAGTGAGAAATTAAAAATTTTCACATGAAATAGTAATGTGTCAAAATGTTTTTTTTTATAAAAAATCATAAGGAAAGGCTAAGTCTCATAGTCTCCATCTTAGACACAAGAATATCTTGAGACACGACCCATACATCAGCAATATAGAAATATTTGTCTATTACAATACCTTGAATAAGGAAAACTAAACATAGTTATTCATTGTAATTTATTGATTACACACCCAATTTTGCTTGAATGAATACTAATCCAAGTTTAAACTTGAATGGACTCCTCTAAAATGTAACCTACATATTTAGCGGTGAGATAAAATATAAGGAATTAGTACATTATAATGCACAAAGTATGGTGGCATACAATTTTAACCATGCCAAAAGGACATTTGAATAAAACATGCTTTTTGAGTAAAATTCATGAAACTAGTATATGAGTAACTTCTAAGTAAATATAAGCACATATAGTCACATTATACAATATATCAAATCGTCACTTCAAATCACATAAATATGAGACCCTCCTACCTAAGGTTATTTTAAGACTCACTTGGGTTAGTTTGAAGCGACCACCCGTACAACCCCTTCATACACACACCTATTTGATCCATTATACTAACTTAGATAAGATTGTTCCCATTTCATCAATTTAACACCCTACCTAGAATTACTCTATGACTTATCTAAGTATGACATGAAGAGAACGCCCGTACACTCTCTCGAAGCTTATCCAAGCAATCCTTACAGCAATTAAAGATAAGTACCTTATCACTAACATACCTTTAACTTAAGCCAGTATTCTCATTCGACCATTCAAGAGAATTTCAACAATTAAGGACTTTGACATGATGGTCTTGGGGATGATCTAGGGAACCTACATACAAACGTCTTTAGAGCCTTCTCATGTAATGTGTAGATACCATTCCATTCAGCTACCTAAACTTCATAGAACTTATCCAACACTAGCATGTATCTTACAATATGAAAATAGGAAATAACCAACATAGATCATACTAGCTAAGCATGGAATCCGGAGTAAAACTCTACTCCGATGGAGGGTGTTCTACTTGTGAATGGTAGACCTAGGACACATCCCATGTAGAAAAATGATTAAAAAATATCAGGGGTTTCTTTGTGCTCTAGTATCTTATTAATTAGAGACACTCCCTATCCATACTGACTCGGTGGTAATATTAGTTCTCATATAGTAATTCAATCAAGGAACATATGAAGAGATACCATATCTTAGTGATAACCAAATCAAAATACACCTTACTAAAGAGGGTCCACTATGACTGAATTACAATGGTACTAAGGTAGCTCAATGACTTTCTTAAGGATGATTCATGTCATTCCAGCAAACCTACCAATTAAAATCCAACATCCACACAATAAGGATACCATTACGACTTTAAAATTTAAAGATATGTTAGCCATCCAACATTTGTTGAAGGCTCCACATAAATGACCTTCTTAACTAGATTCAAGATCATATATTAATCGTATATATACATTCATGACAAAGTTGATTTAGCCTACTAAGTTACGGATTTGTAATGACATTCTTCACATATCACGTAAGGCATATAAGTCTACAAAAACAAGACACACTTCTTTATCATATTATAACATGTAAAATATCATTCAAGTAGCATATAGAGACAACCAAATATATGACAAGTCACCCTACACACTCCTGTAAAAACACCATCATAATTAATCATAAGACTCATATAGTCAAGTAGGATGAATCATACTTCAATATAAATCAAAAAACATTAAGATATATCCATAGTCTACTATAGACACATATAATCCACTAGAAGAACTCATGTTTTACATATACACATAACTTACATAGACCGTCGCAATTATAACATATATAATTGATTACATGATAATATTAAAATTCATAAAGTAATATGCACAAGGCCATCTTATTCACAAATATATCACAGAAGCACCGCCACCTTAGGTGGACCATACAAAACATTACAACTGATATACCTTTACGACATAATATATAGAAGGTTAGGTCAACATACAATCATTCCATCGTCAACCCATTCAAACCTTGGACAATTCAACCAATTTAATCCATATAGGCTTTTATTAATAGCCATGATCAGCAATTTAACCCAATAATCAAACCATACCAATGATTCAACAAGACTACATATGAAAATCATCAAATTAAGAAAATCATATACTATTCTAAAATTATTCATAGATATATCAATAGCCCAATACAACTGAGACATGATCAAATCACCCATTATATAGAAAAAAATAGGGGAATCATGATTTGCATGGGTGCATGGAGGTTTTTTTTCCAATATCATAAAATGAACATCAATTCAATCATAATTCATTGATTGAAAATACTTTTTGCAAGAACGCATGGCTAGAAATCAAAATATTTTTTTTAAAATCATCTTTGAAATTCGTTGAATTTGACTCAATAAATGGAAGATATTAGAAGATCGTAACACCATACCTTATGCGAAGAAAATTCCACTAAATTAATGGGACTCTTCTTCCTTGGAGTTTCAAATTTTTATCAATGGAGGTTTTTGGAGAGAAGTGATAGAAATGTGTTGTTTTGGACTTCAGGGTTCTGATTTGAAGAAAGTAGAAACTACATCTAAAACTCATCATGCAATAAGACTCACAATTTTTAATTTCACATGGGAGTATATCCTTCTCCACATACCATCATGATCATATACAATAATTTTAAGAACATAAAGCCAACTTCTCGTAAGAATGTAATTAAGATAGGATTTCACAGACTTCAATGTAATGCATGATCAATAATTCAAAAATGCATTGCAATTTATTATGAAGACTTACAATATGAGAGGTAAAATCATATAGACTCATTTTACAACATAAAAATAACATCATGAGATGAACATTGTAATGAGAATAATGAAATCTATTCACATAGACTCCTAACAACATGCAACATGCTACTATAACATTCTAACTATTAAACATTAATAGAATCGAAGCGAAGACACAAAAAGATCACCACCCAACTACTCACCATAATCCTCAACTTAGAAGGAACCAATAAAAAGTAAAGACCGAAAACTATAACGTATCAGCAACTTCGCTCGAATTTGCCATAAGTTGGAGAACGTAGAAGTTTTTCGTTTTTGGAGAACGACCATCTGAATCATTAGGAGGATATTGCTAGGCCTCTCTTCCCCTAGCGGGAATATTAGGAATATCTCTAACCTTATGATCATCCTTAACACAACAAAAACAACAACATCTACCGCATAAACACTTTCAACAGTTCTTCTTCCCAAAAGTATCAAAATTATTATTAATACATTAAGAACCACCACCTCTCTAATAGTTTGTCTTAGGAGCACTCAAACCATCTTGCATTGGATCCCTTTTCTTAAATCGAGGTTGAACTAGCTCATCGCTTTTTCCCTTCTTAGAATATCTACTCCTCCTCCCATGTTTAGAATCTTCAATGCATTAAGCATACACCGTAAGCCAAGATAGTCATATGAACATGCAGAATAGACTACATTACTCTTCCTTCATAATATCATAAAAACTAGTCATAAACCTACTCAATTTAACCCTAGGATTAGACACAAAAAATTTAACATACTTAGAAAATAGGGTAATCTTTAAAGAATAATCTTCATTACTCATGTTACCTTGCCTTAGATTAATGAACTCTTCAAACTTCAACTCCCTCATAAGAAACTCTTTCAATTGCTACGAAGCTAACTCCGTCTTCTTCTTAGATTTCACTCTTATAAAATGTAGTATATCATACACACCATCTAGAAACATTATGGGATTTTCTCTCATCATTGAGCCAAAGGACAAAAGGAGGACACCTCCTTAAAAGTACCTCAACCTAGAGGTCATATTTTATTCCATAGAAGTCACCCTAGGCTCAACACCCTTACTCAGATAAGTTTTCATAGCTCGGGCTAAGGCTAAAAGAGACACTCTATTTTCGATATTAGTAATTTCAAGGAGAACAACCGGAACACCATTACCTTCACAAACTATGATGGCCTGATCAACTCGGCGAGGAACATCGACATCTAATGGTGGAACTTCTTCATTCACCCCTTCCTCTTCTAATCTTCTTAAGGCCATTCTTCCTGTAGTTATATCCTATAATCACAAAATATTAAATTAGGGATAGGGACATATAACCTAAACTCTATAGCATAACACAAGAGTGATAAATCAAGTGAAACTACATTGTCTAGTAGCCTCTCTCTTATAGATGTTTTAGAACTCACACTGATGACAACACTCTACTAGACGTTGCTTACTTACTTAGCTAAGCAGAATAAAATAATAAATAACTATAATAATAAGACTCTACTTAATAGATGAAGCATACTAATTGAGAATGTTGTAAAGGTTTAAGGCATTCAACTGGGTAAAAGTGGTAACTGAAGTCATAACACAAGATAAAATTGGAAAGGCTAAACCATAAAAATCTTGTTGTCTATCTACTAATCAATGTAAAATTGAGATGGATGTTGTGATTGACCCCACAACATACTAATAATGAAAATATTGGAAATACAAAGAAATCCTCTGATATGCAAAAAGGCCTACCAAATGATGGTGTAGTGCTCAACTAGATCAATGGTGTGCTGGATGCCTGTCCTTGTTACCTGCATCTCCATCCTGCTACGATGTAGGATAACTGAAATCATTACATTTAATGTACATGTATATCAGTTTGAATATTAAAACAACTTAAGATTAATGAATGTATGAAGGAACACTTACCTTGGCTCTCCTCAACTCATGTATTACATAAGTCAATATAACTGGTTCATTTAGGTATAATACATTTTAAAAGAATGTGCAATAAAAAGAAAAGTTGTTTGAAGACATGGTATAAGATTTGACGGTATACGAGGTGCAATTAACTCTATGTTGTATGTAAAAATGCAATTAAACTAATGTATAAATATGACATTTAACTTTTGTGCGAATTTCTCCAACCGATAACTATCACTAAAGAGTTATAGTCATGATACAAAAAACTTTCTAATGAATCCTTTAGTCAATTGTAGAAAGGGTTAATGTAAAAAGTATGACCCTTTCTACCCAATGTGGCTACATGTTTTATGGAGATATCAGTTATCTAAACTCATGCTAAACCTAAATTTAATGCTCATTACTACTCCCAAAATATATTTTCTCTTTTATTACTAAAAGATACTGCTTCTATGATTTGATATTACTGCTAAAAAATATAACTATAAAACACTATCTCAGAAATCTTAGTTTCGCTATTTTTTTAATTTAGAAAACTATTACACTTTTTCTAAAAACTAGCCCAAAGGCTCTTTGTAAATATCATTTTCCATTTATTTTAAATGAGAAAACATTTTCTACTTCTTTATGAATACTCAATCTCCATATACTTCTTTGAAGAACATTAGAACTCAAGAATATGTTTTAACACGAAATTAAAACGTTTTTGAAAGACATATGAAACTTGAAATGAACATTGTTCTCCTTCTCTTTACTTTTTACTCGACCTGATCTTTGAGACTTAAAACAATTTTAAAAGCATCTGTATAGGACTTTTTGAAAGGGCTCAAAGAAATTTTTTTTACTTTGCTCTAGAATTTCCTTGATTTTGAGTACGGATTCAAGGTTATTTATGTTTTTTAGTGATTTTTATATGATAAGAAGTCATATAGAGTATTTACAATCATTAGAAAGTGTTAAAACACTTTAGAAAGTTTTAATCGGACTAAATTATAAAAAGTTGGGGAAAAAGGTCTAGTAGGGCGAGTCCTGGGCGCTATGAGCCTGGACTCATGTTCCGAGGCAACATGTAGGCTCACTTCTGGCATTCCAGCGAAGTCCCTCTGTCATAGATGCGTCGTGCTGCGCTTTGATCTTGCCTATGAAGCCTAGCGAATTTCCCAACTTGTTTTCTAACATTAAGTCATTCATTTTCGTTTTCATTTCTCAAATTCACATAGATTTTAGGTACCCAAGTCATATATACAACGATATAACCCAATGATTTAACGAATAACACTTAGATCATCAAAGAACTTCTAAATATCAATTAACATTCATGAACGAAAGCAATTTATGAAAACACATTCAAGAACATTAAAAATCCGATCCTTATAGAATGAAATTGTAACTACCCGAAAGTACCCCCTAGAAGTTATGAGGATCCCTAGTTTTGTGACCGAGTGTATTTAACCCCCTGGGGTCTTGTACAAGCCCTCAACTAGCATTCATTACATAAGACATCAAAATAAAATCTTTCATAAATACTTAATAAATTTTATCGTCACAAGAAGAACATAAAGACACGACACAATTAACATAGCGACACAGTCTTCTACATTGAAATGAAATGCATAATAAGTCTTAATATAAAGAAACTAAGAAGCTAAGAATTATAACCCTCGAATAATAGAGGACTCACTTTATCTTTAGAGGAACTTTCCCAAGGTTCACCTTCTAAACTTCATCCTTCAAAATGCTACCAACCTGTGCTTATAGTATTGAATAGTATGGGGTTAGGATAATACAATGTTCTAAGTATGGCATATGCAAAAACATGCGAAAAGGGATATTTTATTAAAATACCATTTCATGCCAATAAAGTAAAGTATTCATTAATTTACAAGAAAAGCATAATAAGAACAATCATTTAACACTTAAAGAAGAACACAAATAATTTTAATAAAAAAGAAGGCATTTACAGTAACTTCGTTAAACTTACAGTAAACTCCAAGTAACATTGCAGTGAACTAATTAAGAGATTATAGTAAAACTATCTTAGCATTTACAATAGATAATTTAAAGCATTCACAATGAATTATCATATTTCAAATGAGTGAACATCTAAGGCAAAGCGAATGAGAAAGTTAACTCATTTTCCGTAAGAATTTCCTTACATCGAGATTATCTTAAGAAACACTAAGGTAAGACATGAAGGAAATATGTGTATTCCTCATTCGATACAATCTAAAGTTATCATCAAGACTACCCCTTTTGGGTTACTAAACTACGGACAAACAAGCCCTTCAATAAATGGCAAAACATTAATAGACACCTAACAAACCACCAAAGTCATACCATTTGTAATGCCTACTTAGTGAAATGAATAGATGGCGTCCCATACCACCACCTACCCTAAGTAGAGCACATTTTTTTAATAGGTTTTGAACAAATTCTCCCCTTTCAAAAGTTGCTACATAGTGCAATGGATAGATTTAATCCCATAAAACCACATACCCTATGTAGTACATTCTTGTAGAATACTTAGTTCATTCAATTCAAATAAGTCTCAGCAAGACTCCCCTTTCGGATTGACTACCTTTTGCAGTGGCTAAATTGTATCCCATTACACTACAAGCCTAAGTAAAACATTCCTTTAGCATACCTAGCACGTTCATTTATTTTCTGGGAGTTAGATTAACCGACGTTATCATAAGAGCTAGACATGGAATCCCGATATGAACCCCTACTGGGTGAGGGATTCTTTTTTTCCTAGAATGAGATCATTCTCTTTGCATTTAGATACCTTTCCCAAGAGCTACACGTATGGGTGCGCATAGTTAAGGGATAAGAAGATTGCTACCCTGTAACTCATTCTCTACTTACGAGGAGTAATCATCTCAAGAGGTACATTGGAATATAACGTCTCAACTCACGAAGGTGGACCATACCACATAAGAGCATTTCAAAATTAAAACTAAACAACATAACCTACTTACCCTTTAATCCATCAATTCATCACCTATAACATTTTATTCGATAATTCATCATAAATTAGCCGTTTGTGGAATTATCTAAACAATAATTACAACCATAAGAATTCAAAGCTCAAGGACTATCAATTCATGGTCATATAACCCATTACTTCAGCCAACATTAGACGAAAAGCTTTAACATGATTTTATTGAAGTTTTAACATTCAGATCATCAACTAACATTATAAATATCATTATTAAGTCATTATAAATGTTTTCATGTGAGACTTATGCTAATATTTGAAGATAGAAGAAACAAGGGTTGAAAACCCCATTTAAAAATTATTTTGAAGGGACTCCTTGAATGAAAGAGATTTCAAGGATGGATACCGTACCTCACATTGATGTAATACCAATGATTTTTATATGAAGAAACAAACATCAATAGACCTCCTAGAATTTCTTGACTTCTAGCTTCCATGGAGACTTGAGAAAGTTTTTTTAAGAGAGAGGGGTTTCGGGTTTTAGGAAGATGGGTCTGAAATGAGGTCTTAGGATTTATAGCGCTTTAGAATAGATAATAAACACTAAAAATAACGTCCTAGGGTCATAAAAGAGTTGGAGGGAATTCACCAAACACCCGAAGCAAAGGCAGCAAGCTTACAACTTGTTGAAGGAGTCAATCGATGAGCTAAGCAACGGCGCATCGCCTGGTCGACGGCCCGTCCTACTGGGCGTGGATTACTTCAGAGGCTGCTACATGGTAGGGATGTACCTCCCACAAAGTATGAAATCATGTCCTTTGTCAATGGGGCATTGATGGACCTACGCCAAATAGACTTCCCCGTTGATTGGGCAGTGATCTTGGCAACTTTTTCCAAATCTTTGGCCCTTCAACTAGGTCCACTTGTGAGTTCGAGGTGGTGTTGTGCCCGGACGTTAAAATCCTAAACTAAGTCTTCTAGGTCTTAGGAACATCTCATTCATGTTTGTAGCAAAACCAACACATAAAACTGACTCAAACACCTCAAGACACACAAGTGCTTTCATGATGTTGTTGGGCGTTTGATCATGGAGCATCAATTTACACTTTTCAAACACTACAAACATAAGCAACTCTTGTCAAACTTTACAAACATCAAAACTCACCCTTAACATTCTTTTATGGATGAACTACCTTCTCCAACCTTAACATGCTCATATAAAACACTTTTGCACAAATTAAAACTTCAATCAAAGACAAAACAATTACCTTCAAAATTGAGAAATTTCACAGTGAATAACAAATTCATCAAGAGGTCATGATTATATGAATTATTATACCATATAAATTCATTTCATAACACACTGAAACCATAATTCATTAAAGATGCAATTTTCTATAAATTTCAATTTCATTACAGTTAATTCGAAACATCATTATGTCACTTGCTTAAAAATTTAATAATTCACCTTCCAAGAAACTTTATCAATATGACATGATAATATGAGGCACAAGACCCACACTAACTTACTCCAAAGAGACTGTAGCTTTCACTAAGTGCAATTTAAGAGTAGCATCCCATACTGCCACTCCCACTTAGTGACCCTTGAGGATTATCTTGGACTAAGTACATTACATAGCGTCCTATATCACCACCTACCTTAAGTAGTACATGATTTTAGAAGACTTAGTTCATTAAATTCAAATAAGCTTCACCATGACCCCCTTTTTGAATTTCCTACCTAGTTCAATAGATAAATAGTCCCATTCCACTACCTACCCTATGTAGAACACTATTTTAAAAGACATAGCACGTTCATATCTTTTGTTGGAGTTAGCTTAATCGACAAAGACCATGAGAGATATGCATGTAATCCTGATATTAACCCCTATCGCATGATGGATTTTTACTTGTCTAGAAGGAGGTCATTCTCTTAGCATTTACAGGGCTTTCTCAATAGCTACACTTATGTAGACACATAGTTAAGGGATAAGGATATTGCTACTATGAAACTCATTCTCTAATAACGAGGAGGACTAATCTCAAGAGGTATATTTGAATACAACATCTCAACTCACGAAGTGTAATCCAACTCTCTTTCATATCCTCTCGATGCTGAGAATAACTTCCCACAGATTCTCAACATTATAGTTTATAGGTTAAGGATAACTAGTGAACACCACATTTAAACTCACGAAGGAATTCATCCTCAAACCTATCTTAGAAAGCTCATGGGATGTAGTGGGGTTTGTACTAAACACTACATATCAACTCACGAAGCATGTTCACCCCAAAAATCCCTTTTAGGACTTAAGGTAACTTGATTCATTTATTTAAGTGTGAGTGTGTGTGTACATGTGAGCACACATTGAACATAAGCTTTATTTCATTTACATTTAACTCTTATACATGCTTAGACATTCATTCATGACATCACACATCTTAAATACTTCATAGAATCATCTATGTCCTTTATACTTAATCCTTAACATACTTTTCATAACAAATTTCATAAAGCATTTGACAAGAATAACTTTATTCAAGCATACACCATAGTCTACTTAACTTAATTAGTTCATAATACACATTAAATAAGAAGAGAATATTTATCATTATACTTCACATTACAAGATTTAATAGCCTTATTCAAAAATAATTAATTACTTTACATTCATACAATTAAAATAAACACTGCCACCAAGAAAGTTGACCATGCTTCTCAAGATCATTTAGAAATTGAAACTAATCAACATAACAAACCTACCATTTAATCAATGATTTAAACACCTATAACATTTTATTAATTAATTCATCATAAATTAAACCTTTGGAGCAGTAGCTAAAAACCAATAACAACAATAAGAAATCGAAGCTCAAAAACTACCAATTCATGCTCAGATAACCCATTTCTTAAGCCAACATTAGATGAAAAGATTTAACAATATTTCATTGAACTTTTAACCTTAAACTAAACAACTAACATTTGAAATAGCATTATTAAGTCATAACAAACTTTTAATGCAAGACCCATATTAAGATTTGAAGATAGTAGAAACTAAAGTTTAAAACCCCTGTTGAAAATTAGTTTGAAGGGACTCCTTGAATGAACGTCTTTTTAAGGATGTATATCATACCTCACATTGAAGGAATACCAGATATTTTTATTGAATAAACTAACATACACAGCCCTCCTAGCATTTCTTGACTTCTAACTTCCATAGAGACTTGAGAAAGTCTTCTAAGAGAGAGGGGTTTTGGGTTTTAGGAAGAGGGGTTTAAAATAAGGCTTAACGTCCTAGGTTCATAAAAGAGTTGGGTTTATTTTACCAAACACTCCAATCGAAGGCACAAAAGTTACACCTTTTGGATGGAGTGAATCGACGACAAAAGCTACAGCACATCGCCTTGTTGACGGCCCGTCCTACTTGGAATCAATGACTTTATAGGCTAATACATAGAGGGCTAGAAATACAAAAATGTAAGGAAATACGATCCTAGTTGACGAGGCATCGATGAACCTCCGCCCAGTAGACTGCTCCGTCGATTGGGCAGTGTTCTTGGTAGTTTTGTCAAAATCTCGTGCCGTTCATCTAGGGCCCCTTATAGGTCCTATGTGGGTTTATGATGGGACATTAAAACCCCATACTAAGTCATTTATGTCTTAGGAACATATCATGAATGTTTCAAGGAAAACAAACATAGAAAACTCACTCAAACACCTATGGACACACAAGCGCTACCTAAGCCATACCTTCCGAACCTCATCGATGTTCTTGGGTGTTTGACCTCTAAACATAATAAAAAAATTGTCACACTGTGTAAGAACACTAGTGTAACTCATTTTAAATTCAAATTAACTCAAGAAACACTCATAAGGCTCTAGTTTACGTTAGTTAATTTTGGGGTGTTACAGAAATCACGTTGAATCAGACATGTTTTGTAAATGGGTAAACGTACCCAATGTTGAGATAGACACACATACCTTTTTAGGTATCACTCCCTATGAAATCCTCAAGTAAAATTCGACTATCAGTGCAAATAATGCCCTTTTTCTTTTTTTTTCTCTTCCCTTCTCCATTCGTCTTAGCCCTAGCTTGAAAATTCCCACCTTCATAAATATACTAACTTAAGTATTGACTCTTATTATACTCCTTATAATGTATTAAATTAATAGAGAAGTGAAAAGACTAAAATAGACTTTAAAATGTTGGAATTGGACATTTCTTTTATCCAACTATTAAATATATAATGGCATAATTAACTCATTCGAACTTGGAATCACAAACTCGGCGGTATTGGAAAGATTACTTTAAAGGCTTATCAATAATATCTTGAGCTACTCTTGACTAATCATGATATTGTTTTTATGGACATCTTAAAATGACAAAAACTCACATTCGTAACTTGGAAAAAATTTCAAAATTTTCATATTCTTTGAAAAAATAAGTATTTTCAAAGTTTAAACTCTTTTCTAGTAATTTCTACTTGCGAGATGTTACATTACTCAATGAATGAACCCATTCACACAAGTAAGTGGTGCATTGACCGTCTTGAGTTTGGTGTTTCTTGGAGTATAACTTATTCCCATCTGGTCGTTGTCATCTTAATAATCATATTAGCCTTTTCACAAATATCTTCCATAGCATGGGCGACTCTTTTATTTATCGTTATTTCAATATATTGTGTGTCATATTCTTTCGACTTCCCTATTGGCTAGTTTATAGATCCACGTAGTCCTATCAAGACCAATTGTTTTTTGTTTGTGTCTTTTCCTTGATTTTATGTATTCTTATCCTTCTTCTCCCGCATGATACACCTAATGATATAAAATTCAGGGCACCTTTTATAGCTAGGCGGCCAACCTCATATGTAGCAACTATTTTTTATGGGTTGTCTTTGTCTTCCTTAAACTTTGCTTTAACGTCAAAAAATCTTGACTAATTCTTCGCTCCTCTCCTCTGGCCTTGTCTTGCTTTGCATGTTTGAAGTCTTTAAAAGCTTTTCCCTAGGTGATGGCTTACATATTACACCTGGCTTGTCGTTGTTCTAACTCCGTCCTGACCAGATATTGCAGCGCATGTCTGAAGTGCAACAACATATGGTCATATGTGAGGTTGGAGATTTAGTGCGTGATGTACCGTGGTTTAACCATACTTTTAATGTTTTTCCTTATGTTTAGTGTGTGTATAGGGCCTTTTTGTAGTAATATTTTGCAGGAGAGTCGTCCAAAAAAGAAATGTAGAAGATTATACAGAAGAGGTGACCAACAAAACCATCGACTGCCCGTAGTTCCATCCACGGTCCATAGGTGGTGGTCCTCGACTGGAGGTCCAAACATCTAAAAACCAATAGGGTAATTTTAACAAAGTATGGGGCTATGGAAGGATCGATGGTCCGTCCACTGACTAACGGACCGTTCTTGCAAACAATCGATTTGATCAGATATTAGCCCATTACCCGAAGTTGAAGAATAACTAAGTGTGGAATGACGAACCGTAAGTGTATCAACGGACCATGTTTTTGGTTTGTCGAATGTATTAGAGAAGATTCAAGGAAGAAGGCTCAAGAAGATTTTAAAGTATGAAAAGATGGAGGTAATCGACGGTCCATTGTTCTATCGATGGACCGTAGTGGTGTCATCGATTAAAGAAGTTTTTATGGATAGTTATTCCTTATTTATAACTCATTCTAATTTAGGACTTTATTATTATTATAAGTAGGGTTAAAAACCTCTTTTTGGGGTTAGACTTTTTGTTATGTTTTCATAATCTTGTTATTTTAATTTGAACATGGGATTTTAGGTATTACTTCAAGTTCCCGGAATCGATTATCAGGATATTTTCGTTAATCTAGGTGTTATTCTAGATTTATTTCAAAATTGTCAAATTAAGTACATGAAATATTGTTTAACAATGATGAATTGATCATTTGTTTGAATGGGTAACTAAATCCACAACTATGATTGTGGGAACCATTGCTGATTAACATGGTAAAACTAGCTAAATAACAATTCTAGAAGAGGTTTTTGCATTGATTGATAATTTGTTTATTTACAAGTTTTTTTAGTAAGTGCACGCATTAGAACTTGCCCTATTTCTACTTTCCGAACCAAGGATGTAGTTGATAGGAAAAGAATTATCAAAATAGAATATATTGTACACTATTTAATAGGCTAGTTTTGACTAGTGCGAAGTGGTAACTAAGACATACATCAAATATGATGCTTAATATGAGGTAAAAATCAAGGGTTAGTAATTTAAACACACGTAGCCCGACCAATGTACGAAATGAAATTATCTAGTTTCAAGACCAAGGAATTAGAGATACATAACTTACCACTTTGCATGCAAGACACTCGTAAAGAATTGTTATAGCTAGGATTAACGCCTTCTGAACCTATGGGGAACACTTACACCCTAGTTATTTTCATCACATGATAAACACGAAAGTTTGAATATTACTACTTTTTTTTACATAGAAATAATTATTTTTGGAAAAGACTACACTAAATAGACGTAATTGTAGACTAAAGTTAAGCCTAAATTGTTTTCTTCATGGGATCGACCCCAATTTGATCCAAAATTGAACCGTAGACTCCGCGTAATGAACGATCCACACAATCGTGATAATATTTGTGATGGAATAAACTGTCAACTCCCTCTGCCGATTGATGCTAATAACCAAGTGATTGTGGAAAACTCTGATGAGGGCGCTCTGAGGATACAACCTCCTGCCCCACACCCGCAAGAGTATTATATGGGCAATGTTTACATTGCCGATTCAAATGGACCACTTTCCATACCTCCTAAACCACAAGGTCATTCATTTGTGGTCACTAGTACACTGATGCATATGTTCACCGCTAGAGGTTTTTTTTGTGGCTATCTGAGGATGCACTTGCTCACATCGCCAATCTGAGGTCCATTTGCAATAGTTATGTAGGGAGTCCGGACATGGACATGGATAAAATTGGATTAAGGGTGTTCCCTCTCTCACTTACGGGAGAGGCAAAAATTTGGTATACTAATTTACCTTATAATTCGATCTATAATTGGGAGCAGTTGAAGGATGTGTTCCTAGCAAGGTACTACCCAGTTTCTTAAAAGCATAACCTCAAAGACAGGATGAACAACTTTGTGACATTGCGTGGGAGTCGGTATGTTGTTCTTGAAATAAGTTCACCTCATTTCTTAAAAGTGTCCCAAACTAACGCAATGATGATGAATCATTGAAATAATACTTCTATGGGGGGCAAGATGATAAAAAATAAGGCATTACTTGATACTATTACGTGTGGTTCTTATTTTGAGAGCACTTATATAGAGATTGCGGAAAAGTTTGATAAAATTTCCCGAAACAAAAAGGCTTTGAGAAATAGGAAGTCAGACGCAGGGAAAAACACCTTTGCAGTGCCAACTACACAAAACCCGTCCACAATTGAGATTTGTGAAGAGATGGCTCAAATGAGGACTGATCTTCGATTGCTATTGAAATATGTCACTTGGTGAATAGAAAGTGAATGTAGAGAGTTATTTGAAAAATCCAGCACCGCCGGTCAATGAATTTTACTACAAGGAAGATTCTTATGCAGTGAATGAGCAGACGGGGGGTTTCTGACAAAAAACCCAATGCTCTAATAAGGAGATTTAGCGCCAAAGTCAAAGAAATCAAGGTCGGAACAATGAGAATTACAATCAAGAGAGACACTATGTTTGAGATAACAACTACAACCGCGACAAAAACTTTAACAGGGATAAATATGATAACAGAAATAATTTGAGTGGGCCCTCTGTTCCACCGCAAAATTTTGAAGTTGCTTTTACGAATTGTGGAGGTAGTATACTAGTGAGGAGCATGCCAAAGAGTTGAGATGTAATTTAGAGAATATTGGGCAAAAGGGGTATGCACATGTAATCACAATCAAGCATCTGGAGTTGCAAATGTCCTGATTTTCTACTACTCTGAACCCACGCCAACCAGGTACTCTAAATAGCAATACCATCCAAAATCCTAAAAATTATGGACATTGTATGATAGTCACTACTCGAGAGGGAAAGCAAGAAATTGACCCACCTATGCCGTCTGGCATAAAAATTAGATGATATAAGATGATCTCGTAGAGGAAGTTAGTGGTGAGTTGATAGACAAGTTGGGGAATGAAGTAGAGGTACCCAAAAAGGTGAATCCCATTCCTAGACCTCCACCGCCATTCCCGTAAAGGTTGGTGACCAAGACCGAGGATGGTAAATAATGAGTTTTGTTAATATATTGCACCAACTTTCCATCTATGTCAATTTGATAGATTCTCTTAAACAATGCCCGGTTACACCAAGTTTATGAAAGATATTGTCACTATGAAAAGATCGGTTACTTTTTCACGATTATGGCCGGATGTAATATTGTAGTGCTATTGCTACAAGGTCTCCTGTGCAAAATTCGGGCGCTTTCACTATTCCATGTACAATCGGGTGTGTACACTTTGCTAATGCTTTGTGTGTTCTTAAGGCAAGCATATATCTAATGCTTCTCTCTATTTACAAGAAATAGGGTTTGGGTGACCCAATGCTCACAGTGATGCGGTTACTGATCGCTGATCGAACACTGAAAAGTCCAATTGGGATACTCCACGATGTGTTAGTGAAGATTGAGTCATTCTTATTTCCGGTCGATTTTGTGGTTCTGGACTATGAGGTAGATTTTGAGGTGCCTATTTTTCTTAGGAGGCCGTTCCATGATACCGGTCGCGGCTTGGTTTACCTGGAGAAAGTGTAGATAAAGATTTGGTTAAACAATGAAGAAGCAACTTTCAACATTTCTAGGTCCTTTATGTAGAGTGGTGAGCTCCAATAGGTATCTGCAATATCCTACGGAGTTGAGAGTTTGTTTAAGGTACAAATAGAAGAGCACCTTGGTGTTGTGGAACTAGCGGTAGTGCACATGATCAAGGTGATGTGAGGTTAACCAAAAGAAGTTGGAGTTCGATATAAAGCATCGCGAGTCTCAATCAGCGAAAACATATATTGAGGAGGCCCAAAAATAAGGCTCTACCGCCTCATCTGAGATATGTTTTCTGGGGAAAAGGTTACACTTTTCGAGTAATCATGGCATGGGATTTGAATGGGGTAAGTGGAGTGTCTTGTAGAGCTGTTGAAGAGGTTCAAACGAGCCATTGGTTGAACTATTGCGGACATTATTGGGATTCCACTGAGTATTTGTTAAAGCAAATCAACCTCATGCCTGATCATTAAAAAAGTATAGAGCATCAAAGATTGTTAAATCTTCCTATGCAAGATGTAGTGAAGAAAGAGATTATTAACTTGTTCGATGTGGGGATGATATATCTGATTGCCGATAGTAGTTTGGTTTGTCCTTTTTCAGTGCATGCCCAAAACAGGGGGAATTACTAACGCCCCTAATTAGAAGAATGTGCTTGTTCAAATGAGTTCGGTGACCGCATGGAGAGTTTGTATGGATTGCGGGAAGTTTAATGCACGGACTGAGAAAGGCAATTTTCTGATGACTTGTATGGATAAGATATTAGATAGTCTCACAGGAAAGAGGTGTTGTTGTTTACATGATATGTATTCGGGTTACAACCAAATCTCTATTGCACCAGAGGATAAAGAGAAAACCACCTTTACTTGTCCTTATGGAACTTTCGAGTTTAAGAGGATGCCTTTTGGGTTGTGTAATGCACCGGATACTTTTGAGAGATGTATGATGTTGATATTCTCCGATATGGTGGAAGACATTATAGAGGTGTTTATGGATGATTTTTCAGTGGTTCTCAACTCCTTTGATCATTGTCTGAGTCACTAGGCCGAGGTTCTCAAGAGGTGTGAATATTTCAACCATGTGCTAAATTGGGAGAAACGTAACTTCATGATGAAATAAGGTATTTTATTGGGTCATTGCATCTCAGAGAAGGGTATAGAGGTTGATCGATACAAAGTTTATGTGATTGGGAGACTTCCTCCACGCATCTCTGTAAAAGGTGTGAGGAGTTTTCTTGGGGATGCGGGCTTTTATCGGATATTTATCAAGGATTTTTCAAAAATTTCACATCCTCTGTGAATGTTACTTGAGAAAGTATAAATTTTTTTAATGAATGTTGTCTGAATGCGTTTGGTGAGTTGAAGGAGAAGTTGGTATTTGCACCCATTATTATTTCCCATGATTGGAGTAAGCCATTTGAGGTGATGTGTGATTCTAGTGGGGTTGCTCTTATTGTTGTTTTGGGTCAAAAAAGGGATAAAATCCTTCACCCAATTTATTACACTAGTAAGGCCCTTAATGAAGCTCAAAGAACTATGAAGTGACTAAGAAAGAGCTCCTTGTGGTGGTTTTTTCATTCGAGAAATTTTCCTCATATTTGCTTGGCATGAGAGTCATAGTGCATATTGATCATTCTTCTTTGAGATACTTTATAGCAAAAAAGGATGTGAAGCCAAGGTTGATTAGATGGGTATCTGTTGCAAGAATTTTACTTTAAAGTGAAATATAGAAAAGGGACCGAAAATCAAGTTGCCGATAAATTGTCCTGATTAGAAGATGAAGCTATGCGAGAGTAGGGAGAAAAGGCTGAAATTGATGATACTATCCTTGATGAGCATGCTTTGGCCGCTTTACATGATTATATTACATGGTTCAATGATTTTACAAATTATTTCGCTAGTGATATACTACCAACAAAGTTGTCCTTTAATCAAAGAAAAAGTTCATTCATGATGTGAAAAAGTTCTTTTTCGGTTGAGCCATATTTATATAGGAGTAGTGCTTACGGTCTTATTCGATGTTGTGTGCCGGAAGTTGAGATGTTAATTATTTTGAAGGCAGGCCCCTTCTCGCATGTGGGTGGGGATCATAGTGGCATCTGAACTGCCCATAACATCTTGAAACTTTCCTACTATTGACCAACCATCAACTAAGATGCTAATAAGTTCTCCAAGGAATGTGATAGGTGCAAAAGAGATGGAGGTATTTCTAGAAGGCAAGAACTCTCTTTTTATCCCATTCTTTAATTGAAATTTTTGATGTGTTTTGCATTGACTTTATAAAAACTTTTGTGGGTTATCATTGAATGAAATACAGTCTTGTGGCTCTTGATTATGTGTCAAAATGGGTTTAAGCCATAGCACATGCAATGACGAAAGTTGACTACGGTCCGTCGTCTCATCAACGTACCTTTCTGCACGTTCATCGTTTCTAACTACAAGCATTGTGGACCTTTAACTTCATAGATTAGCTAAGTATACACCGAAGGACCCTATCGATGGACCAAGGATAGTGCCCTTCATCCTATTCTGTAGTTCTGCACTTTAGTGCGACTTTTGTTCTAAATTTGGTTTTTGCTTCTCTTGTGTGTATAGGATTATTACAATGAATCTAATAACTCTCTCTTGCAGGTACCAACGGTCCCCAAGCTTGATTTAGTCTATTCTAGATGATGGTCTAAGTCCGTGGAACCTTTATGCCAAATGGTGAATGGATCATTGGAATATGATTATGATCTCGAATACATGCCACCAGGCATCAAGATAATCACACGTGCTGCGAGGGAATCTCAGGGCATGCCTAATAAAGTGGCGTTCAGCGTAGTTACTGCCTCCTAGTCTAATGAAGACATAACACTTGCCGGCACACCCTCTAGGTTTTCGTTGGGTTCTTAAGGAGCGTTTTACTCCGAGGAGGCCTCCGATGCTGAGTCAGCCCACTTTACATGGTCAAATGACGCTACCACCTAATTTTCTGGTTCATAGAGTGCAACTATTTCGGATGTACATGCCCACCCTGATTCTTCTAATGAAGCCAAGAGCTCATAGGCTTCTCAATCACCCCCATGTGAGGATCCTTCAACAATTGTTGATTAGCCTAAGCGGTGGTGCATAGAAGGGAATCACTTGATATACAAGGAAGCCAAGATGCTCAATAATAAGGGCGTCATGTATCGGACTATGACAGTTCACCGGCGGGTTCTTGAAGGAAGTCTACACACGGTCGTTGCGATATATGATATCTTCTACTGTCACCATCTTGAGTGGATGGCTAGGAGCGTGGTAAGCTATAGTGAAGAGTTGGTGCGCTATTTCTTTTATTCTTACATAGACACTCTCAGGGCTTCTTTTGCTAGGTGGTCTAATCCCGCTAAATGGGCACCACTTACGTATTTTCAAGTCTGTGGCTGGCGGGTGGACATCTATTTGCCAACCATTCGCCGTTACATAAAAGGTGCTGATAATGATTCAACCAGAGCCCCCTCACCCCCATCTCGAGCCATACAAGAATTTGAGAGAGAGACCACAAAAAAGAGTATTGCCCAGCACATATTCGTAGACTGTGAGGGCGCAGACGGGGTGCTGGACACCAGAGGCATTATCAAGAAGGCCAACCTGACATTTGCAGCCAAGTTCATCCTGCTTTTGGTCTGCCACCACCTATCCCCAGATCTGCACACAACATACTGACATGGGATAGAGCGTTTTTGGTTGTTGTTATGGTTGCGGTGTCCGAGGTTTATTTTACGAGGTTGTTAATGGCAGTCATCCATGAGAGGGATTTTAAGTACTCCACTACTTGCCTCTTCCCCTGCATGATTTGTGAGTTTTTTAGGGTTGTTGAAGTGCCCATTTGGCATATTAATGTTCTTCGGACTCCTACCTGATAGTGGACGTCGGTCTCATCAAGGATGAGGCCAATAAGGCTACACCAAATTAGGGGCTCCAAGTAGAGGTACAACCGTTGGGTGTGAACCTCGCATATACGGTAGGGAAAGCATAAGGAGCTGATCATGCAGATCCTACCGACACAACTCTTGTTTAGTGTGCCCCGGGCACTATTTTTGCACCAAGGTTCTCCCGGTCTAAAACATTAGCAGCACTGGTCCCGATTGATAAGGTCTAGAAGATAGAGGCCCAAATTTCACATTGTTAAATCATATCCAGTCGTGGATGCAGAAGTCCCTTCCCAAGGATAAGGGATTGAAAAAAAGATTACCCAAAAGACTGAGTGGCAGATTCTTGTTGTCCACCAGTGCCATGATGCGTTTGATTTGAGAGTCCTCGCACGGACAACCCCTATTATTTATTTGATGACTCTCAAGGCTACTGTTGTGAGTTTGAGGGTCGATTTTGATGCCATTTTGGATGTGCGGGTGTCCGATGTTAAGGCCACTCCTTTGGATCCTTGTTAGTATATGATGCTTTCCGCATTGTTCACTACCTATATTGCACCACAACCCCTACCACGTGAGCGTGCAAAGGGGCATCAATCAAGAACGAGTGAGGAGGCTTGGTAAAGGAAGAATGAGAGTACTGAGTTGTAGGCCGCGAGGAGAGCTTCTTTGGTATATGAGTACGTCCTACAGATTAGGACGCATGAGTTAGCTGCTGGGGCGTCTTGCTTCAGTCTTCATAATATTAAGAGGAGCCCACTTGGGGTGCTTACATTTACTCGGACATGGTTGATGGTGTCCTTACTACTGATGTGCGGGTTGCGGGAAACCAGACCTGCTAGCTTGTTTGTTGTTGGTGCTATACTCCGTAGGTTTGCTTCACCGATAACCTTCTCTTATATTTCTTATGCATTAGAAACAATTGCATGCTTTCTTGTTGGGGTGGGGTAATGGAATGTTAGTGATAGCGTGAAGTTTGAGTTGCCCAACTAACGATCCTCTCATGGGGTTTTCTTGCCTGTGTTCTTTTGGCACCAAATACAAGTTATTTTACGGTTAAACTAGTATGTTTAGTATCTTGTACAAAGTATGAATGTGAAATCTGAAGCATGATGCGTAAATACAATGATAGCCCGTTCTATAGAGAATTCTTGCATGATTAGATATAGTGAATCTTGGATGTGTTGGTTTTAAGCATTATATAGAGATACATTATTGCATGACCCTCAATCTAATACTCTAACTAGGTGTCCGATAATCTGGTAGGGTAATGAGGAGTTAAAACAGTGTGAGGAAAGTTTAATAGTCCATTGTTATTACCTAGCAAGAACTTGCCCGGGTACTCCTGGAAAAAATAATTTGTCTTAGATAATTAGGAAAGGATCATACGCCCTCGTTTAAATTAGCCAATATTTAGCCTTTATAAATGAAAACCAAATTTGGTTGCCATGAACGCTCCTTGGACATGTTCACCTTAACTTTAGCAAAAAACATAAGTTGTTGGTGGTAATGCAGAAACCAATCTCGTCTTGGCCCTCACACAACGATGGGTATTTTTTACCTCGACTCATGGCAAAACCATGTGTTAAGAGTGGCTATTATGAGTAATGTTACAAAAAGTGGGTTTGAGAAAATTAATGTGAAAGGAAAAAAGAGAAAAAAAAAAGTGAAGAATAAAAGTGATTCAATCAAAGATGAAATCAAGTGAAGAATTTGAAAAAAAAATAAAACAAAAAAAACAATAAAAACAAAATAAGAGTCATTTGCACAAAAGGAGGAAGAAAGGAGAAAATAAGGTAAAGAAAACAAGAAAAAGAAGGATAAGGTAGAATAGACAGTAAAAGAGGTAGGACGCTTAGCCGTAATGTCAAGTAAGGCAACAACTCACTAAATAACATCCATATGTGCCATACGTGACCCTGAGACTACGTTAAAAAAAAAGAAAGTCCTACCATTATCCTAAGAGTCTAATATGGTGAACTTAAAGCAGTGAATGTAAGGGTGATATATCGTGGTTTCACAATATTTTTAATATTTTTTCCTTAAGTCTAGTGGGTCAAAAATCCTTTTTGTACTAATTTTTATGTATGTTTCTCTTTATTTGCAGGAAATCTGTCTAAAAGATGAATGCGGAGGTTTTATAGTGAGAAATACTAAAAAGTACAACCTACGGAGTTTGTGATGGTTCGTAGTGCCCATGACGGTCCGTAGGTTGCATCGTAGTGCAGATGCTGAAGGAAGATGGGGAAGTCTTACCAAGTGTGGGGTTACCAAGTGCGTGACGGACCGTCGCAGCCATGACGGTCCCTCATGCTAGTTCGTCATGAAGATCAGAGAAGTATTCCTAGTACCCAAATTCCAAGAGTTCAAGTGTTTTAGAACAGAGACACTCGACGTACCGTTGTTCATGTGATGATCCGTCATATCTGCCGTTGAGGGTAATAAAGAGAGCAGCATAAGAAATTGCACTAGCATAAGACTACAGAGTCCATGATGGTCCGTCGTGTCTACGACGATCCGTCGCGAGGTCTGTCGATCCAACTGCGTTTTGACATATTTCCAGCAAATAGAGTCCATATTTAGTTAGGTTTATATTTTTTATAAATAGTTTGAAAAACCTCGTTTTTTAGGTTAGACCCTTGTATTTTTTTATGCTTTTTGTTAGAATCTTTGTTCTTCAATTTCAGTAATTGATTGTTGGTGATTTTTGTTCATTAATCAACTGAACTTTCGGAGTTTACTCTTTATCATTGAAGTAAGTGCATGAATTCTTATATCATATATTTTAATATGGTTATTATGACTATGGGTAACAAAACTCCATACTAGGGTTGTGGGAACCATAGGCAAATAATGAAGTAAAACCTAACTAAAATAACAATTCTAGAATAGTGTTTTGCATGTATTGATAATTCTTTCGCTTAGAAGTCTTTTTAACGGATGTCCAACATTAGAACTTTCCTTAATGCAACTTGCTGGACCAAGGAGGTAGAAAATAGGAAAACAATTATCAACATAGATTTAGAGTATACAACTAATAGGCTAGTATTTATTGGTACGAGGTAATAACTTAGTCAAATATCAAATATGATGTAAATATAAGGGTTAGTATAGCAACACACGTAGCAGGATCAAGGTGTGAAGTGAAATTTTCTACTTACAAGACAAGATTTAATCCTCTGTGTAATGCAATGCTCTATACACTATATCATCTACTATATAAGTGAACAGACACCCTAAACGAATATTTAAGAAAAATTGTTAATAGTATATATGCCAACAACCACTAATGCTCCGAATGATTATAATGTCCACCAACTTATGGTCCTACCAAGTAGCTCAAATTTAGAAAAGCAAATATGTAAGGAAAATGAGAAAATAAGATCATATCAGAAACGTCATAAGTGGGGTACATCTTAAGCAATCATATTTTGATCTTGATAAAATCCTTGGATTTATCTTATGGTTTTGTTACATGTTTTCTATGTACACGAAAATCAAAGATGTAGAACTTAAGTTAGAGAAATTCGAATAGATCTATAGTTAAAATGTGTCGGAGAGATGAACTCAGTTACGAGGATGTTCAATTTTTGAGGAATCCTTAATAAACACCCGGTAGAAGACCACATGTCCCAGAAAACTTCTCACACCTTTTAGAGAGATAGCTGGAATAAGTATCTCTATAATCTCCACTTTTGCTCGATTAACCTCTATCCCCTTCTCTGAGATGTGGCCAATACTTTACCTTTTTTCACCATAAAGTGTCATTTTTCCCAATTTAGGACAATATTACAACCTTCACATCTTTTGAGAACCTCGACCAAGTAACTCAAACACTGGTGAAAGGATTCACCAACAACTGAAAATTCATCCATAAACACCTCAATAGTGTCATCCACCATATCGGAGAATATCAACCTCATACATCACTGAAAGCGGTCGGTGCATTCCATAACCTAAAAGACATAGTATTTAATGTGAACATCCCATATGGGCAACTAAAGGTGGTCTTCTCTTAATCCCCCGCCGCAATAGAGATTTTATTGTAACCCGAATAACTATCAGGAAAAAATACCATCATTTTCCTGCGAGTCTATCTAAAATTTGATCCATGAAAGTCATTGGGAAATGGTTCTTCTAAATCCATACATTCAGTTTCCGATGATCCATACAAACTCTTAATCTACTCATCATCCTCATTGGAACATGCTCATTCCTCTCATCTAATACTACTGTCATTCCCCACTTTTTGGACACACACTAAATAGGGCATACCCAACTACTATCTCCAATTGAATATATGACTCCAACATCTAACCACTTAATGATCTCTTTCTTCACTACTTCTTGAATAGGTTGATGCAAATGTCTCTTGTTCACAATACATGGCTTGTGATGGGAAACGAGTTGGATTTTGTGTTAACAAATACCGGGTGGGATCCGAATAATATCCACAAGAGTAAAACCAATGGCTCGTTTGAACCTCTTTAACACTTCTACCAGCCAATCTATTTTTTTGCAGATTCAAACTTGATGAAATGATTACCGGCAAAGTGTCATATCTCCCCAAGGATACATACCTTATATGAGGTGGTAGAGTCTTAAGCTCTAGTTTTTGTGCCTCCTCGATAGATGGTCTCATAAGTGGAGACTCGCGATTCTTTATATCTACCTCCAACTTTTTTTTGGTTTTGACCAAAATTCACCTCGTTCAAGTACCATAACAAAAGACCCATACTCTTCAATACCATCACTCTCAAAATTCATTGAGTCTAGTGCCTCAACACCAAGGCTCTCTCAATTTGTTGGATATAGAATATACCGTTTAGACATCACTATTCTACTTCATGGAACTCAAATGTTGAAAGTTCCTTCTTCATGGTTGAAGTTAAACTTAATCTGGTTTTTTTCCATATCAACCAAGGCGCGAGCAGTAGCAAAAAACGACCTCCCATGAAAAATAAGTACCACAAAATCCACCTCGCAATCAAGAATAAAAAAATTAGATAGAAATATAAATGACTCCACCTTTACGAGCACAACATGGAGGGAAAAGAGGCCAACAAGAATTAATGATGTTAATGTTGCCTCTATAGAATCATTGAGGGCGTGGGATGGGAAACAACATTCTGAAAGCCTCATCAGCCATATTTTCCGCAACCACTTGATGGTGAGCATCAACCAATGGTGAGTCATGGCGATTCATCCCATTTCCTAGACTTTCTGGGTTTTTAGGAATATTCATTCTTCTGAGTAAACGGTTTAGTTTAGCATCGAATGGCAGTATCGGTTCTCCTCATATCCGTTTACTTGGCATACACTAAAGCTAGACCTGAGAGAAATAAAAAAAATAGAAAAAAGTAAAATAGGGAACTATTGACTAAAATTCAGTAATGTTATTAAAATTAAGATAAAATCAACTTTCCCAGAAGCAACGTCAAAATTTTGTACGCTCAAAATTACAATTTCCTAAAGATGTATAAGCGGCCGTATCAATTAATGAACCCAATGATGAGGTTGGAGGCGATCCCACGAGGAAAATTGTTTAGGCGATCCCACGGGGAGGGGTTTGTGAAACAAAAGTATTTCAATATTGCATAATCAAACAAGTAACAAGAGTAATTTTTTTGTATTTATCAAGTTGTGAGAGAAAGTAGGGTGTAGGTGTTCCCAATAGGTTCATAACGCCGTATTCCTAGCTATTACAATTCTTCCCTACTGGTTTGCATTCAATGTGATATGTTAGGTCTCTCTAAATCCTTGGTCTGACATTTACAGAATTTCACCCCATTCTTTGGTCTTGCTATGTGTGTCTAAGTTACTAACCCTTGCCTTTACTTAAGATTAAGGATCATGTTCTATGTATGGCTTAGCTATTACTTTGCTCCTACTAAATATAAGTTAATAGTTCTTTTAATATTAACTACCTCCTTGTTCCAGAATGTAGAAATAAGGCGAGTTTAAACGCATACACTCGTTAAAAGCAAAAGAATTATCAATGCATGGAATTACTTATTCGAGAATTGTTATTAATCAAGGTTTATGTTGTTAATCACCCATGGTTCCCACAACTCTAGTTGTGGATTTGGTTAACCATCTATTGAAGTTAACAATTCATGGTAGATAAATAATAAAATATAAACTTACTTTGAGAAATTGAATGAAAATCTAGAAATTCAATTTGAAACTACAAAAATCAATGGAAAATCAAATTTGGAAATTTGAATGAATTTCAAAGTGTTAAATAAAATCTCCAACAACAAAACTAAGAAAGTAGTAATAGAATAAAACCTTAAAAACGAGGTTTTACAACTTATTTATAAAAACATTGTCCTAAGTTAAAACGAATTCTAATAAGAAAAATTGTTCACAAGATGTGGCTTTAGTCGATGACAATAAAAGACGGCCCATCAATCAAATTATGGACAATTCAATCTTAAGGAAAAAGCATTGAAATTTTTTCTATGGGGTGTTACTATATCTCCCCCTTGGTAACATTTCTTCGAATGAAGGCTAAACTAGCTAAAATAAATGGGAGAGAGATTCAAACCCTACAACTAAACACTGAGCACTTAGTTCCTAACTGAATTGAGTTCCGAGTACACAATTACACTAAAAATGCAAGTACAAACTAAGGGAACGTGATTCTAAAACATATTTTATGCATGAAGGACTGGAAAAGTTAATAGCAACTATTACCGAGAGTTGGAGTGGAATCGGAAAGAAAGAGGTGAGGTTACTTGGCTTTCATGGCTGCTTCTGCTTCCCAAGTAGCTCCCTCTACGGACTGACTCTTCCACGAAACCTTATCACCTGGTAGTCAAGAATTTCAACTGGTACATCCTCATAAGAAACACTTTCTTTCACCTCCACACTTTCCAATGGCACTACAGAGGCTGGATAACCCACACACTTCTTCATGAGTGAGATGTGGAAGACCAAATAGGTTGCTGCTAATTCTTCTGGCAACTCTAACTGATATGTTACCTTGCCAACTCGTTTCAAGATCATGTAAGGTCAGTCATATCTAAAACTAACCTTCCCTTTCTTTCAAAATCTTATCACCCCTATGGTGAGCCCTTCATAAAAATCCAATCATTAACTTGGAACTCTAGTTCCCTTCTCATTACATCTGCAGAAGATTTCTAACGACTTTGGGTTGTCTTAAGTCTATATCCAATGACTTGAACTTTCTCCATAGCATAATGGACTGAATCTAGCACTATAAAAGTTGTTTCACCTACATCACACCAACCAACAGGAGATCTACATCTATGCCTATATAAAGCATCATAACGGGCCATCTGAATGCTGGAATAGTAGCTATTAGTGTAGATAAACTCAATAAGAGGTAGGTTATCATCTCAACTAACCTTGGAATAGATCTCACAAGCTCTTAACTTATTCTCTAAGGTATGAATGTTATGCTCTGCCTGCCCATCTGTCTATGAATGAAATGTTGTACTAAGGTTAACTTGAGTACCAAAAACTGTCTTTAATAACTTCAAGAAATGAGAGGTAAATTGAGAACCTCTAAATGAGATGATAGAAAAAGGAAACCCATGCAATGATAGACAAAGGTACCCCATGCAATGTTACAAAAAGGAACCCCATGCAACGTCACAATTTCATTGATATAAAGCTTGGCATAGTCCTCTAAAGAATCTATAGTCTTGACCGCTAAAAAGCAAGATGATTTAGTCATCTTATAAACTATCACCCAAATGGAGTCATGCTGCCCGCGAGTACAGAGTAATCGTGTGATGAAGTCCATATTGATTACATTAAACTTCCAAGAAGAAATATCGATATCCTAAGTCATACCTTCTGGTATGTGATGTTCTACCTTGACTTGCTGGCAAATTGGGCACTTACTCACAAAATCTGCTATATCTCTCTTCATGCAATTCCACCAATAGACTTCTCGTAGATCGCGGTACATCTTAGTGAAACATGGATCAATAGAATACCTATAGTTATGGGCTTCTGCAAGAATATGATATCTTAACTCACCCGCATCAAGAACACACAATCTACCCTGGTAGTGAAGTACACCATTTCCCCCTTAGGATGAAACCTCCACTCTCTGATTATGGACTGCACCCTTAAGTTCAAGCAAGATTGGGTCACTATCTTGCTTTTCGTTAAACTTCACTACCAAAGACGATTTTGCTCTATTCTGAACTGTTACACAGCTGTCTGATATGCTCATAAGGCAAACTCCCAAGCGAGCAAGCGTATGAAAATCCTTCATTAGGTCCTTCCTTTCTTCCTCAAAAAGGGATACACTACCCATAGATAATATACTATGAGCATTTGCTACTACATTCGCCTTACCTGTATGATAATGCACACTCATATAATAATCCTTAAAGAATTCATGTTATCTCCTCTGCCGAAGATTCAACTCTTTCTGGGTGAATATATATTGAAGGCTCTTAAGATCAGTGAACACATTTTCGTGAACACCATACAATTAGTGTCTCCAGATCTTGAGTGCAAACACCACTTCTGCAAGCTCAAGGTCATGAGTTTGATAGTTCTTCTCATGAATGTTAAGTTGTCTAGAAGCATAAACTATCACCTTACTTTGCTGCATCAACACGCAATCTAGGCGAACTCTTGATGCATCACAATAGATCACAAAATCATCTGAATCCTACGGTAGAGTCGAGATAGGAGTTGTACTAAATCTAATTTTCAATTTTGTAATTCTTTTCTCACAATTATCTGACAATTGAAACTTGACTATCTTCTGAGTCAACCTAGTCAATATAGAGGCTATGGATGAGAATCCTTCAATAAAACTTCTATAATAACCCGCTAGACCTAAGAAACTTCTTATATATATAGTAGAGGTAGGTTTGGGACACTTTTCACTGCTTCTATATTCCAAAAATCCACTCGAATCCCTTCGTTGTATACAATATGACTAAGAAAAGCAAGGTTTGCAACGAAAATTCAAATTTCCTAAACTTAGTGAATAATTGATGATCCTTGAGAGTCTGTAAAACAATTCTCAAATGACTCTCATGTTCTTCTTTGTTCCTAGAGTAAACGAGGATATCATCAATGAAGATGATAATTAACTAGTCCAAGTACTGTTTGAACACTCTTTTCATCAAATTTATGAATGATGCAGTATCATTAGTTAGTCCAAAAAACACAACTACAAATTCATAATGATCATACCGAGTTCTGAATGCTGTTTTTTGAATGTTACTATCTCTAACTCTTAGTTGATGATAACCCGATTTGAGGTCTATTTTTGAGAAGTGAGTACCACCCTGAAGTTGGTCAAACAAGTCATCAATTCTAAGGATGGGATACTCATTATTGATTCTTACCTTGTTCAACTTTCTATAGTTAATAAACATTTTGAGAGAACCATCTTTCTTCCTTACGAACAACACTGGTGCGCCCCATGGTAAAATACTAGGCATGATGAAACCCTTATCCAGAAGGTCTTTCAACTTCTCTTTCAAATCCTTAAGCTCTTGTAGAGCCATTCTATAAGGAGAAATAGAAATAATATGGGTATCTGGAAGGAGATTAATCCCAAAGTCAATTTCCCTTTCGGGAGGAACTTTTGGAAGATCTTCTGGAAACATGTCTAGAAATTCACATGCTACTAGAACTTACTTAAGAGTTGGGATTTCAAGGCTAGAATCCATAAGCCGAACTAGATAATAGAGATTACCCGTAGATATCATCTTTCTACCCTTAAGATAAGAAATAAATCTACCCATAGGCGCTAAGCTACTACCCTTCCATCCTAATATTGGTTTGTCTGGAAACTTAAAATGAACAATCCTAGTTCTACAATCGACTGAGGCATAACATTAGTGTAATCAATCCATGCAAATAATGACATCGGAGTTTACCATTTCTAACTGTACTAGATATGTTGAGGTGACTTTCTGAGAGACTATGACAGGGCAATTTCAGTATAACCATCTAGTTATAGCTGTGTCACCGACTGAAGTAGAGATTGAGAAAGGTTCTGAAAGTGTTTTTGGACTTACATTGAATTGGACTACTATACAGAGTTGGTGGGATGCCAGAATCATCCTAACAAAATCATAAAATATGTTGCCACTAATTGGTCATTTCTATTAGTAGGAACTAGAACCTGCTGATTGTTCTAATTAGTCATACTCTTAACCAAAAGCTTAATTGCCATTCTGAAACTCCGCATTTAAACTTCTTTAAGTGGTACTAGAGAAACTGTTCTAGCATTACGTGCATTAGCATTCCATGCCTAATCTCTATGAGAAGTCATGATCTTAAGCGCACAACGCAATGTTAGAATGGAATTAGATCATACCTTACGCATGACAAGAATAACAAGTAGGTGAAGTTTTTCTTTAACACTTCACAGCCTCCCTCTCAGTAAGTGTGGTAAACTTCATACCCATGAAAAAGAATCTACTTAGTGCGACTTTTTTAGACATCCTTTGACTCTTGAACCTAGTGCTCTAATACAATGTTTTGTCATGTCCCGAGCTACCCCCAAGACGCGGACATGGATCTTAGAATCACAAGTGATCACATGCTAACCCTATTGGTTTGATCATTAGTATATTAAAGCTAATAAACAGATGCGGAAGCTAAATTATAATTAAATCTTAAAAGATGGGAAGATCCATAGGCTAAATCTGAGATATATGAAAACTTATGAGTTTAATACAAAAAAAAAACATTAACTCACTACTAAAGTGAATCTAACTATGTCAGAAATAATCCATTAAACAAGACTACAAATACCGGGGCTTGATCTAGCAAAAACTGAAACTAAATGAGTAAAGACTGAAATTAAACTCATTACTATTTTCCTCAGAGAATAAGGACTCCCCACTTAATCTGTTGAACTTGAGATCGGAAAATCGAGCTATGCGTGATCAGGATGCTTAGAACTTGAAAATACATCACGAGAAGATGTAGCACATCTATGTGTCAGTATTTGAAAGTTAATAACTTGTAGGATAGAGTAAAGCTAAAATAAAACATAATAGAATAAGCATAAAAGCATGTATAATAATGTGACATGATAAACTTAATTCTGAGATGACTGGATGCAATGACCAATTTATAATATGCTGAAATTGAATAGTGAATATGCTAATAAATGGTCAATTCAGAGAGTCTGACTGAATAGTGGGAGTTACTGATACCTATAATAAAACAACATGATCTAAATGTGGATTCTGATGTATACGCCTCATCGAGAGGACTCAATAAACCCTGCCAAAGGTATAAAGGCATGTTGGCGTGATCACTAAACTAATTGCCTACAAAGGAGACTTAAATGCTACTTGGCTAGTATTTCTGGGACTATTAGGTTTGTAAACCCTAGACCAACTCGGTATTATGCTACTCCCAATAAAATCTGTAAATTTACAGATTATCTTTGAGTCTCTATAAATACTGGGTAGCTCAAAACAGAAGATTCAAACTGAGAATGCAACACTTAATTCGGTAATTATGCATTTATAACTGAGGCATGTACATCAGAAGTGTCTTAAATATTTGACCTAGCATGTATAATTCAAGAACTAAAGAAATACAAAGCTAAGAGGTGTAAAATGAACTGAATTTAAACTGAAACCCATTGGAACTTAACACAACAATATGATTTATCTTTCCACACATAACCACTAGAAAATTACGAATCAACATCATATACAATAAAAATAGTACCTAAACTAGTTAATACACCCTTAAAATGTACAAATCATCACTGATCTTATCAATATTTTCTTCTCACAACATAATCTTTTAACGAACTTATGTTTCAAAAAATGATCTTTACATATCGGGTACTTACAAAAAGATGATAAACTTATCTAACATCGACAAGGTAATGATATAATGACTTCTCATTGAGACAATACACAAAGTATAATGAAATTCTAACTTAAAAATGCTACATCAGTAGTTATTATTGTACTCAAATGTTAATAACAACAAAACTAGACCCAATAGTCACCCAATTCAATAAGACATAGCTAAAATATGATAACAATGATTTGATATATCCTAAGGCTTTTGAAAAACTACAAATATTAACATTATCTCTCCAGTAAGTTTTCATAAGAAAAGTTCTTCATGTAGAACCATAGAAATATATTATGTACTTTATGAAAAACACCAAATATTTAATATCTTAAACAATCAAATCTTTCCAAGAATCTTATCCTACCAAGACAATGTAGCAAGATCGTTACACCCAATCCACCCCTATGGATCAACCCAAAGAATTTAACAAACGCATGTTTATGCATAGTGAATCAAATTATTAATACTTTCCAAAATGAAGAAGGTGGTCACATAATAAAGTACGGAACCTAGGTCGAATAACATAAGATACTTTTTCTATAGTGCCTATATAAAACATTTTCAATCATCATACTTTATCTCCTTTGTGTTTAGCAACGAATAATCAACCATGGTAGTCCTCGTTACAGTCGTAAAAATACTTGATTCATCAAACCCCACATACTCCTCTCAATACTGCAATAATATGAACATTTTATTACTAACAGAAAATCATAACAACTCGAGTCATTAACCTTATTCTTAAAATAATACTAGAATCACATTTTCTAGGAAAACATATTATTGCCTTAAAAATTTGGGAACTATGGCTTCCTGTCTTTCTTTATAAGAATTTTGTGATGGATACGAGTTCCACCCAACATAGATAGATCTAATTTTAAACCTGATTCTACCATTCCATTGAGATAAAATTATTAAATCACACATAACATAAACTTCACGGCATCACTCAGATATCAAGTTTCAGCTGCCAGTTAAACCATCATATGCCTCATGTAAAAATTAAGAGAAATAGTTGGTATCTCTAATAATTATGTATACTATAAGGTCATAAAATTTATTCACAATAATATGACAATATAACACATCATAAACATCATTTTTTTCTTATCAACAAAGTAGTTTCAATCCCTTTCATATACTTATTACCATGTAGAAATATAGGTCCACACAGTTTAACATACCTAAGTTACCTATCTTAATTTGAACAATCTAGCTAGACATAAAAACATAGAACCTTCAAAACATCATTGATTGTCACCCAAACTAAAACTCAATTTTTATAAAAGTCGATGATATAACCTCATAAGTATTTACAAAGCCAATTAATATCTTTAGTCATATAAGAACTTATATTTGAAAACTCATTGATTTTTCAACTTTGAACCAAGAGTGTATATGAGAGTTCTTATTCCTTCACATCTCATAAATTCTTCCAATGTCGCAAATTTTAAGTACATTTAACTGTTCAATAAAGCAGACTCTTTTTATATTTGCCAACTTTTTTAAAAATATTATCCTTTGATAAACAACCCTTGAAATTATTACCTTATCCTCAAACACAAAACATCACATAAAACTCCCCCTAAGTATAACAATCTCAAGTACCAAATTTACTACTCAAATAATCTTTAGGTCCTTTCAGTTTTTTCATACTCAATGTGAAAAATCATTTCGTATCATACCAATCTATATCTTATCAATAACAAAAACTAACAATGAAAAACATAAATTTTGAATACAACTGTGTAACGTAATTCCTTTATCTATGAACATTAACTGATACATAAATATTTTAATGAACTCAAGTATATTAACTTATCAGTGATCCCCTCTCAATCGTTTTTATCATATCATTCACTAAAAGTACAGTCATACTCATTATCAAACTCAAAACTACAAAAAAATATCACATTTGAGCCAAACTATGTAGGATTATTTCTCAAGTCTTACCCAAAAAATTTTAACCAATCTAATGAAAATGTGACACTCTTACCATAGTGGAAGTGAAAAAGATCGAACCATGCATCTTTGAACAAAATTTTAAACCCTTTGAAGATATATTTTTCCGTTTGCCATCGGAATAAATATCCTTTCTCTTGCCTTCTTTCGAAGGCTATATTGCCTCCCATACATTCTTTCCATTTATGAGTCTAGCTCCTTTCAATTTTATTCAACTAGTGCCTTAGTACCTCCTATCACTTTCCATGCAATCAACATACTCACCGAATAGTATCATACAAAAAATTAAATGCTCGCAAGTCGTGAATACAATATACAATTTGTTTAACCAACAATAATTAAAATATAGTTGCATCTCAATCACAATGCATCACAAACTAGTATTACCATCATTATCTGTTAACTGTTTTCATCACCATGAAGTCAATCTTTTCATCATTATGACACCATAAACCTTTTAATGCCTATTAAATTCAACGGAATAATCCAATTTCATATGCATATTTTACAAAATTCTTCAAATACACTCATACAAGTATATACTTTTGGACTTCCTTTATCGATAAACTTTTTATGATATTATCTACCCATTCCCTTAGAAATTAAGATGTCATCATGAGTCCTTTTTTAGAACCCTCGTGATACACTTCTCAACTCAACACATTAAAATAATATCAAAGATCCACTATTAAAAACATTTTTAAAAAATGTAATTCTTAACTCATTTGTTTGTAGTAACTTAGTAGTTGGTTTCTAAAAGTTGATTGAATCATCAAATCCTATTATAGGAGCATGTGATACAAGTGATAAATCTAAACGTAGTTATTATTCGCACTTGATATTCGACATATCCGTTTCCGTGTTCCACTAATACAAAATAGTGAAAGTTTATTAGATCCACAACAAGAACAGGCTATACATAGTAAGAAGATTGTAATCAAATAGCCCAAACATTCCTTTCCATTCAATAGCTGCAACACACTATCAAATTTATTTAGTCTCATCCAAATAGATATCCATTTCTTCATATATCAGGTTTATAGTATAAATAACACACTGAACCATTCTAACAAAGTAAGAATCACTACCATTATAGTAGTCATTTAATCATTGTCTTTAACATGCAATCAAGCTATGAAACTACATTATAGAATCTAACATCAATTAATGTATCATCATTCTAATCATTCACAAATTAATTAGACCATATATGTTATGAGAACATTACAAACTATATATTTCAAAGTGACATTGTTCATTAACCATATATCCCTTAATTAATTAAACTTCTAATTATAAAATAATCAACATATCGCATACACAAGACAATTACTATTTTCCTTATTGGGTAAATAGCTTAAAAAGACCATAGGTTCATGAATTCACTTAAACCATTACTTAACGTTATCTCTAAATACTCCTTCTCTAACCACAAATCATTTACATTAGTATATTGCCTCACTATTAGTATAAAATCTAACCTCCAAGACATAGACGACACACACTACTTACATAAGAAGCTACGCTCGAGTCATCGCATAAGTGAAAGAGAATGGAAGATTGCCATAAGAATCAAACAGGACAAAGGATGATAGATAGAGATTAAAGAAGTGTAAATTTGTCTAAAAGTCATTGTAGGGTTTTGAAGATAAGTAAATACGTCTTCAAATTGGAGACTCTACTTAAAATACCCTTGTATAGACTTCAGATTTATGAATCTGAGGCTCTTATACTATATATCACAATCCAAAAAAGGACATGACGACACTCATCTTAACTATAACACTTCAAAAATCTAGGACTTGTTCTAAATCCTAACATGAATGTCAAAAAGGTTTACATGCTGTTTTAAGATCTATTATAAGGTATATTAAGTCAATTAGAAGGTCAGGAAATCAAAAAGTCCAAGACAGTTCATGTTATCTGTAAATTATTTCAATGAAGTTCTACCATCGCTTAACCTTGTTTACTAGCATTTAGGGGTCGAAAAATGAGGAATATTTGTATAAGAGTGTGTAACACATATTAGAGTTAGTTCGTAGTTGAAACGTTTGGGGGCGACTCCCCAAGGAATAACTAAGGGCCCTTTAAGAGGACCTTTGGAAAAATCACTAAAATTTGTCAATAGTCAGTGTCATCAACGAATGCCATTGACAGACGAGTTAGCCACTTACTAACTAAAAGATGTGGCCCAAACTTGGTACGTCCAATGGAGAGATAATAGGTCACTAAAATGTGGACCAGTGACATAGGAGGTTTTCATGAATGCTTTTCCTGTTAGATTCTTTCCTAGGGAGAACTGGAAAACTAAAGTGGTGGATTTCATCAAACTTCGTCAAGGATGTATGAGTGTTCTTCAATACTCAATAAAATTCACTAAATTGTCAGAATATTCTCCTTCATCGGTTGTCGATCCTACGAATGAAATGAACCTTTTTGTAACGGGAGTATTCCACGACTTGCAAGAGGAATGCCACTTGGCTATGCCACATGACAATATGAACATTTATCGTCTCATAGTTTATTCTTACAATTTGAAGAGACAAGCGCTAACAGAAATAGTAGAGATTCCAAGAAGGGAACATTTTTTTATGGTAGTTCTTCAAAGCGTAGGCTTCAGATTCAAGACAAGCCTATATTTAAGAAGAGGGTTTCCAATCAAGTTCCTTCCAAGTTCCCTAATGCTAGGGATGATAGGGTGTAAAACTCTAAGCCTAAAATGGGAAGGGATTCTATTTTTCCAACAAAGAAGCCAACTTGTGGTAAGTGTGGCAAGAAACACTATAGTGATTGTCTTAATGGAACGGATAATTGTTTTGGTTGTGGTAAAAGTGCGCACAGAGTACTATATTTCCCAAACGTGAAGGGGCAAGACAAGGAGAGTGGCGCAAGCAAGTTGTTCTAATGATGCATTGAAGAAGAATCATTTTTATGTGATCCGCTCTAAGGGTGAACAAGAGGCATCCCTCGATGTGGTGACCAGCATGTTAAAAGTCTTTTCCATTTATGTATATGATTTAACAGATCTGGACACTACATTATCTTTTGTTACTCCCTTGATAGCTATGAAATTTCATATTTTGCCTGACATCTTGAATAAACATTTTATGTGTCTACCCAGTGGGTAAGTCGGTAGTTGCAACAAGGGTGTATAGAAATTATCCTTTAATATTGACAAATAGAGTTACTTATGTTGAATTAGTAGAACTTAATATATTTGATATTAGATGTTATATTTGTTATAAATTGGTTTCATTCTTTCTTTTCCCCTATAGATTTTAGAACAATGGTGGTAAAGTTTAACTTTCAAAATTAACCCATTTTAGAGTGGAAGGGAAGAAATTCTATTCCTAATGTTCTTATAATTTCTCGTTTGAAAACATGTAAAATTATCTAAAGGGTGTTCATATCATATAGTAAGAGTCCAAGATTTGGACTACAAAATTCATCTGATTGAGTCAGTCCCCGTAGTGAGGAAATTTCCGGAGGTATTTCCAAATGATATTCACAGTATTTCTACGAATGGGAAATTAATTTTTGTACAAATCCAATTTCCATTCCTCGTTATCGGATGTCTCCAGCCAAATTAATAGAGTTGAAGGTTCAAATCAAATACCTACTAGACAAAGGCTTCTTTAGACCTAGTAGTTACATAGGTTGCCCCTGTTTTTTATTTGTGAAGAAGAAGGATGGTTCCCTTAGGATGTGCATTAATTATAACCAATTCAATAAAGTTAATATTATGAACAAGTATCCTCTCCCACGGATTGACGAGTTATTTGATCAACTCAAACGGGCAAGATAGTTTTCTAAAGATGAATTGAGATCGGGGTATCACCAACTTAGGGTGAAAGGTGTGGATACGATAAAAATTGAATTTCAGACTAGATACGGTCACCATGAGTTCATAGTAATCTTCTATGATCTCACTATAGCCCTAGCGGATTGTATAAATATCATGAATAAGGTGTTTAAAAGTTACCTAGATTCGTTTGTTATTATCTTCATTGCTGACATCTTGGTTTAATCAAAAAATAAGAATGAACATATGGACCAATTGAGGATTGTGATACAAGTGCTTAAGGAGAACCAATTGTTTGCCAAGTATAGAAAATGTGAATTTCGGTTAAGATAGGTGGAGTTTCTAGTCCATATTATCACTAGTGAAGTAGTTGAGGTTGACCCAATGAAAACTAAGATGGTAAAAGTTGTCCTAGACCTTTTACTCAAATTGACATTAGGAGTTTCTTGGGCCTAGAAGGCTATTATAAGAGGTTTGTGGATGGTTTTGCATCCATTGCACATCTCTTGACTACCTTTAGCGAAAAAGTAAGAAATTTTTGTGGTCGGAGCCATGTGAAAGAAGCCTCCACATCTTGAAAAAAAGGCTTACTTCGCTCCGGTGTTGATTTAATCGAAGGGTACAAAGGACTTCTTTGCATGTAGTGATGCATCTCGACTTGTTTTAGGGTACTTTCTTATGCAACATGGGAAAGTGGTAGCCTATGCTTCTATACAACTAAAAGTGCTTTAGAGGAACTATCCAACTCATGATCTTTAGTTAGTGTCGATGGTATCTACCCTGAAAATATGAAGGATTTACTTCTATGGTGTTCATGTTGATGTATGTACCGACCGCAACAGTTTTCAATATGTACTTACTCAGAAGGAGTTTAACCTCTAACAAATAAGGTGGTTGAAATTGTTTAAATATTATGACATTAGTGTTCTCTATCACCCCTGCAAAGCCAATGTGGTCGCATATGGTTTAAGTCGTATTACCATGGATAGTGTGTATCATATAGAGGACTCCAAGAAAAACCTAGTGAAAGATGTTCCCAAGTTTGATAGATTGGGTGTTAGGTTAGAAAAATCTCCAAATGGTGATTGTTGGGTCCATTAAAACTCCTTCATCATTCATGGTTGAGGTGAATTAGAAACAATACATTGATCAACCATTGATGGAGTTGAACAAATTCGTTCTTGGTAAGTTTAGTGAATCATTATCCTTAGGGGGGATGGTGTTTTGAGGTATAAAGGAAAATTGTTTGTTCTCGATGCAGATGGTGTCCATTCATTCAGGTTCGACAAAGGCATACCAAGACCTTAGGGAAGTCTGTTGGTGGGATGGTTTGAAAAAGGACATAGAAAAATTTATTACTAAGTGTCCAAATTATCAAAAAGTGAAAGCCGAACACCAAAATCCTAGAAGCTTATTGCAAGAAATCCAAGTTCCTACATGAAAATGGAAAGACATTTATATGGTTTTCGTGGTAGGTTTGCTTCATACACAAAAGCAATATGACTCTATATGGATGGTTGTGGATAGGTTGACCAAATACGCTCGTTTATCCCCATCAATTATACCTATTCGGAGGTAGATTATGCAAACATCTTCATATATCTGATTGTGTGTCACCATGAAATTTTGTTATCCATCATATTGGATAGGGGTGCACAATTTAAGTCTTGGTTTCAGAGGCCATTCGAACAAGGGTTCGGTACCAAGGTAAAGTTAAGAACCTCTTCTCATCCCCAAATAGATGGACGAGCGGATCACACTATCTAAACCCTTGAGGATATGGTTAGAGCTTATATCATTGATTTCAACGGAAATTGGGATAAACATTTTCCTTTGTATGAGTTTTCTTACAGTAATAGTTTCCATTCATTTATATCAATGGCTCCTTTTGAAAACTTGTATGGTAAGAGGTGTAAGTCTCTTATTGGGTGGCTTGAAGTTCATGAGTCTTCACTGTTCTGTCCTAATTTGACTTATAATCTTTGTAGAAGGTTCATATCATAAAATCTGGTTTCAAACAGCCTATAGTCGGCAAAAGTCTTATGTTGATCATAGGAAAATAGATTTGGAAAGAAAAGGAAGTTGGCGAGAAAATTTGAAATTTTCATACATATAATGGGTTGTTAGATTTGGAAAGAAAGAGAAGTTGAGTCCTCATTATCTGAGTCCCTATGAAATCTTGTTAAGGGTTGGTAAGGTTTACTATGAGTTAAGGTTTCCTAATGTTTTTGCTTCGGTTCATATGCTTTCCATTTTTCTATGCTTAAGATGTTTATCGGTGATCCCTAGTCTATTTATCCTATTGCGGGTCTTTTTGTGAACTATATCTTCTCCTATTAGGATGTTCTTGTACAAATCCTTGATAGGCAAGAAAATAAGTTAAGGAATAAGGAGGTGGTTTTGGTAATGGTTTAATGGAAGAATTACCTAGTTTAGGGTGCGACATGGGACGTTGAGGCCGACGTAGATTCCTTTTTCCCTCATCTATTCAATAACTAAGGTTATTATTTCCTATTAACAACGAAAATAATAACTAATATTGAAGTTATATTGATTTTTGAAGAAGTTTTGCAAAAATGAGAAGTTTTGGTATCATATAGTAAGTTCAAGTGATCAGTACTTTTGACATAAAAATGTTTCTTTTTTGCTTCGTTTGAGTTATGTTGTGGTCTTTTATATGGCGAGTCTTTATCAAAATGATATGTAGCATCTTGGTAAATTTAACTTTTGAATAATTAACTAATGTAAGGTATGTTGAGCTAATGTTGTTGTTGTGAGAAGGAAATTCCTTATAATGTCATTTTGAGCCTTATGTGTGATAATTGATGTTTTGAATTGCTATATGTAAATGTCTTGATTGAAGTTGTAGATCATGTTGTCATTTATTGTTTATTGGTTGGGCTGCTATTCTTGAGTCCATTTCTTCCATTCAAGAGATTTTAGTGTCATTCTGGGAAACGTAACACTTCGAATATCTAAACGTGTTCAGGAGCCTAACATAGTTTTAAAAGGTTTAAAAACTATGTTAAGGTCTATTGTAACATATATAAGTCATTTAGAAGGTCTACAAATGAAAATGTCCAAGAATGTCCTTATCCTATTTAACTAGCTTTTTGGAGTCGAAAAATTATGAACCTTTGTATAAGGGTGTCTAACGCGTAGAATAGTTAGTTCATAGTCGAAACATCCCTGTGCGACTTCCTAAGAACCAAAAAATGGCCCTGGAGGAGGACTTTTGCAAAAATGACTAAAAGTTGTCAATATACAGTGTCATAAACGGATGGCAACGACGACTCATGGTCAAATCGACGTTTCATTGATGGAAACATAGAAAAATTGACCAAAAACTCATTTGCATAGTCTCTGAATTCATCGACAGAGGTGCACAGTGCCCGTCGATGGACACGCAGTCCGTCGATCGTGATCTCGTCTGTGAGGACTGTTCTTGTTGCATGTTATTTATTAATTCATATAATTAGTTGTCTATTTTAGGTTGTTAATTAGGGGTCATGGGGAGGTTTAGTAATGTTATTTAACCACATATATAAAGCCTCTAAGATAATTAGACTAACCTAAGCTTTCATAATTCCCAAACCCAAAATTCTCTTCCTTCTTTCTTTTTTCTCTATACAGTTGATGAACTCAATTGAAGACCAAAACTATGGGTGGGTTCAAGGGCTGCAAAGCTTCAAATTTCTCCATCCAATCTTCATCAATTAGTAAGGTATTGGATTCCTTTCACCTTTGATACCTCTTTCCTCAGATGGTTTTATCAAAAAAAAATTCAAAATGTGAGTTTTCACGTGGGTCTTTTCCAATCACGAAATTTATGCAATGAATTTCTTTATTTATGATTTATTTTTGATACAATGAATATATTAGCAGTTATTTTAACTCAATTATGTTATTTATCGATTGATTTGTCTAGTTCATAGAAGATGAACTATTTCAATTAACCTTAGGTTATGATCTTGATATAAATTGTGTAATATTGCTTTAATTGAATAGGTTATTGGTTGAATTACTAATAAATGACGATCTTTATTCAATTATGAATAGATAAGAGTTAATTATAGTACTACCATGCTAGTTCTTGAGAAATTTATCTAGATTATGACTTTGACTTATGTCTTTTGTCTTAAACTATGAACTAGTGGTGGATGATAATGTAGTGATTCAATTATCATTGTTATCATGTTGGTTATTGGTATATGATGATACTACACCCTAGTTGACTCAAATTAAGGTTTTATGGCAAAACCTAGATGATAGATTATGAAGGAGACTTGGAAGTCATGTGATCCTATTCTTTACTTCGATCATGGTAAATTGTGCTTATGTCATGATGTTCCATCGGAGTATGTCTTGTAATATTATTGATAGGGTTTGTGTGATTTCCAACTGAAATTTATTGACTATGATATGTCATATGTTTGCTAAGATGTAAATTTAATAGGGATGGTCATGATTTATCAATGTGCCTTATAATGAAGTTATATGTAAATGTGTTAACCTCACTTATATTAATGGTAATGAAAGGATTAAACTCATGCATTTGTTATTGAGCTTTGATTATGAAATTGTACAAGGGATACACCCTTTGACCTGAATTAATCTATAATAAGTAATAGAGTTATTAAAGATATTTCAAAGAGGATCTCTACTGAGTGAACTAGAGTGAGGAGTGTCCCTTCCTACATAAGAAAGGTAGGATCACTAGTGCACTCTTTCGATTGGAGACTATAATTCACGTAGAATAGTGAGGGTCCCAAATAGATCTCTTAGATCTTGAACTGTATTTCTCTCATAGGAACATAGCTAGTGGATCCACGTAGTTTAGATATTCATTTTGTTGTACTACCTCGGGAAGTAGTCTGCCTTCCTGCAGAGTAGGTTTCCATGACATCCGATTCCACATTTGGTCATGTGTTCTATGCTTGTTAAGGAAAGATGTTCCTAACAGGTAAGTTGAATTAAAGGAAACAACTCTAACTAGGATAACCAAAGGGTTTTATCTTAGTATAAGTAGGGGTATGGGACTCTAATTAAACATGGCACTAGTTAGCCTTGAAGGATGTCTTAGGAATATAATCGTATATGTGAATATTCTTATAATGGTACATCATATGTAAAGAATGAGATTACGCGTTGTTGATGCTATATGATAATTAGTCACACATTTGAATATTTTTTTTTCTTCAATGTTAAAGTATGATAATATGTGCTCTTAACGGCATACTATGCGATGTTGGATGCTTGTCATGATTCTTGTTGGGTTACCTATTTAATGTTGTGGGGCTTTGCTTGATCGTTGAACTTGTTGACTTAATACGGGTTCATCTGCAATTTTCTTGCTTTGGTTATGTTATAATGAACTATTATTGATAGTTGTGACTATATAACAAGATGATAGAGTGGATTTTACTATGTGTCCAATTATGTGATTTGCATGTTGACATTTCTAGACTTCGTATTGTTTGTCTTGTGATATACATTTTTTAGACATAATGAATATGTCTTACTGATTGGTATGGTCTTCCTGAATATTCATAAGACTCTCTGAATGAAAAATAGCATATGCTATTGAAATATCCCTCTTTAGCATTTTTCATTATATGTGTGCACATGGTCCCATACATAGTACAACTGGCGTACTAACCCTATTTTCTCTCTTTTTCCAAATCATTTTAGGTTCCGATTGTTGAAGGGATTTGTGTTGACTTTGAAAAAGTCTTGGAATTCTCAATCATCTAAGTTGCCTATGTCCTCACTATCCGAGGGAAATGCCACTATCAAGCTAATGATGTTATTTTTTTAAGACGCTTATGTTCTTTTCTTTTCATTTGGATATTAAACATAGCCTATATGAGGCCTGATTGTATTGATGTATGGGTTAGGCGAAATTTGATATATTCTTGTTAGATTGTTATGAGATGAGACATCCATTTGTGACTTGTTATATTTTATATATCTATGTGCAATAAAAGTAGAAGACTAAGTAATCTTCCTATACGAAGGGTCTATGTATACTGGATATATATTTTCTGTGTATGTAGTGGTTTATGTAAATCTCAATGAAGAAGTAATGAGAAGTTTTTAGATTTTCCATATTTTTTGTCTATGAATGCAATGATTTAAGCTGAGAGAGTAGTTTGAGTCCTCAAAGTGGACGACAACACCGGTAACGTCTAGCGGGTGCTTCCCAGATGTGACATTATCCCAAAAAGACAAGTCAACCTAAACCATAAAAACTACGATCATGAGCAGAAAATTTACAATCAACATAAAAATACCCCCAAAACATAGTTGTCACGTGTAAAAATCTATACTCCAAATACTAGAATAAAATGAAATAATCAATTCCCAAAGGATGTTGTAATCTAAATAAAACCAAATCATATACAGGAATAAGAATATTCGTTTAAAATACAACCAGCTACTTCACAAGTGTCCACATGAAGATGAAAATAAAGAGAATATAAGGTATCACTAAAATCCGGGCTTGTAACAAACAAAATATAATAGAATCAAGATGTTAGTACCAAACCACATTATTTAACAAGCGAACCTCTAAAAAAGAGGTAAGGGAATGTAATGCACGTATTCCTTATACCCCATCTGAACTTGCACAACTACAACTTGCTAAAGAATGACCTAACCTAACAACTCACAGTTTAGATAGAACATAGCTCAATAACAACACTTAAACAAATTACATATCCTCAATAATGACACTTAAAAAAATTATATACTCAACAACTAAACTTTAATAAATTACATATCATCAACAACTAATTCAGTATTATTTATCACGAATTCCACAAAAATACCCTAACAAAATTCACAACACATAAGATCAAGTTCACCATTGATAATGATGTGCAATGTAATAAAATGCAATGAAAAGTAAAGTGCTGCATGTCAAACCTAACAATACACACCCAATGTCTCTCATGTTGGGACCCATAGGGAACATATCTCTCCATGCAACCAACACGGCGTACGATACGATTCTTGATAATAGTAACCATTACGGCACGGAATACATTCCAAAAAATATAGTATCCATCGCCAGAATCTGATCTATGATTCTAAGGTCCTGTGTGCCACAATTTTCAAGTAAGATAAGCAGGTCGGTTGCTTTAATTTTGAGGTACATTAGAGTTATTTATGTTTTTATTATCTTTATAAATAATCAATCAAACATGCATGCTATTAATATTTTCTTTTAAATATTACGATATTAGACCTGAGTAACAATTTTTTTTTTCTTTTTAGGAATTAGTTGTCTTATTCTCTGAAACTTAGAGGAAAAATAAATTTTTTTCACACTAAAATTTTTATTTGTATAAACTATCTAATAGTTTTAACTCAATATATTCATATTCTATTGACTTTATCTGGTGTTCCAAAATATAACAAAAGATAATACGAATTTAAGTTTCAATCTAGTCATCTTACTTAGATAGAAAGTTGTTGAATAATATTATTCATTACTATTTAGGTATATTGTTAATAGTATTTATTTCACATTAATAATTAATTGATAAATTATAAACACGTTACATTCATATCAAGAGGTTAATAATTAGTGAAAGAGAAATTAATAGAACTTACAAATTAACTATGGTGAATAAGAGTTTTTAAAAAAATAAGAATGAATGGAAGGGAAAAAACTCGCACATCAACTAAAAAAAAATATACAAAACAAAAGGAATAAAAAAAGAATGAATATAAAAAATATCAATAAAAAACAAAAAAAAAAGGAAAAAAAGAACAAAAGAAAAAATCAAAAAATTAATGTTGCCAAAAAAAGGTTTGAACCGATGTTGCCTATGAGGCAGATTACGTACTTTGCCAATTGAACTGTGAACCATTTTATTCATTATGTTGCAATGAAAATATATATTGGTTTTCTTAAACATGTATATAGATGCATAAAAAGTTTTCTCTGAGATTAGTGGTTTTCGTGACACCCCCACAGGCAACCATAGATCCGCTCCTGTCACTCTCTGTACACAAAACGTCCCTCGAAATGGTACATCCTCATATGACATAACACTTATAACAACCATGTATCATAGTTAATTCAAATTACATGTTCATAAAAGTAATGAGGAGACGCCCATTTTAATATCGATGTACAATTTACAACAATACAACAGTGATAAAACATCAACAATTGAACAATTCTATTAAATTATTCTCAAACATCAAACACAAGAAATTAATCATATCACCCTTTTATTACTCTTTTTCCATAATTAGAATTATTCGACAAAGGCAAGTCAACAATCACCCAATTAGATTACTCCATAACATATACCAGAAGAAATACATGAATTGAGGATGCTTAACAAGGGTTTCTAAATCCACTTGGCTCAAATAGTTTATGAATGACTCCTGAATTAGCCATCCTCTTTCAATTGAGTTGAAAATAAATAAAATATATTTGAATAAATAATTACTATAATATTGCGAAACTACCAACATCCATATCACTACAACTCTAGCCTAGACCCACAACTCACTCGATTTATAACAAAGATTCTACATTTAGTGCCAATTAACATGTTTAGGCCCATGTTTTTATGAATTTTAAGCCTAGGATTATGTCCTAACTCCTCAAATATCATAGTCTAATAGTATTAATATAATATCATATATCATTTATTCAATTATGTATATTAGTATCGAGACATTAATCGTAAGATGGTGAATAAATTTCAATGTGTAATGAACATCCTTAATCATTGAAAACTTTACAAACGTCTAAGTCACATAATTAGGTTATTTTATTTATGAAAATGAGAATCATTTTCCAAAATCACATGAAGAATGATCACTCAAAGACTTTTTTATGTTAAGAAATTCCAACACTACAACACATGACCAAAAATCTTTAAGTAATCCACAACTTTAAAAACAAATATGCAACAGTACATCGACATGCACTCCGATTTCTTCATCAAACATTATTTCATATATAAAATGGGTAGGATTGGGATAATTAATATTGAATGTCTGCCCCCACAACCCCAAAATAAATTAATATAAAACAATTTGAAAACTGTATATACATATCTAGTATATTTGTATTACGATAGAAAATTAATCTTATATATTCTGTTCTTACCTAATACTCGTTCTTTCCCTTCTTGAGGTTGCTAAGTTTTTCACGAACTTCTATTTTTTTCTTTCTTCCGCATAGGTGAGTGTCTACCTCTCTTTTCTCTTCCCCACAATCTGGACTAATATGATAAACCGTACTAACTTATTTTATTATGAGTTAAATAATATTGTGTATTAAATAATTTATTAATTTAGCCAGTAAAATATTTATTAAATTACTTATCTAAAAGAATACATAAATTAATCAATTATAGTTATACGAATAATGTAAATTTCTCAAATCAACTTCACCGATTGATAAAAAATAACTCCAGACAACTATTGAGATGGACAAAATGGTTACTTTATAAAAAATTCTAAAATTGGCATTCCGGGTCATTACATTTTGAAGGAAATTTTGAAAAAAGGAAATACATTCTAAGAGATGTTTGACCATAGATTTCAAATAACAGTGTGAAAAGTTTTCCTTAAAAAGCGTTGAAACGTAAACAATGGGTCAATACAATTTTCTAGGAAGGGCTTATATAATGCTTAAATTTTGGGTATAATTATTTTAGTAACATATCTACACATAACATAGTATAATCGTAGGTATAAATATTTAATGAATTTTTCCGATTGATATTCCTAAGATAGATTTCCTTAGATAGACAAATAATTTTATTCTTAAAATGAAAGTAAAATAAAACTCACTGAAATAATATAGGTGAGACTACAAAATATTATTAATTTTTACTTGTGCAATTTAATAGATAAATTATAATTTATTACATTAAAGAGTCTTTCTATATTCATGAAATGTTGATTTATATTACATCAAATTAATGTATCCACATAGTTTATGTATTATATTAATTAAAATATACATAAAATAATCATTTATGATACATAAAGTATAATGAATACATTAATATGTTGGATCTTATAAATTATATATCCTATTTATAATGTTTTATGTATTATGCTTCAATCCAGGACTACAGGTTTTGTTAACAACCAATAGTACTCCATTCGTCCATATTTTAAGGCTTTGTGGTTAACGGAATTGAATGAGTTGCAAAAGCAGTTGTAGGATTTGTTGAGCAAGGGTTTTATAGGACAGAATGTCTATCGTTGGGGTGATCCACCGATATTTTTGAAGAAGAAAGATGAATTGATGCCTATGTGTATTGACTATAAACAGTTGAACAAGGTAAACTATTATAAATTAATATTCGATACCTTGTAATTATGATTTATTTGATCAGCTGAAGGGTGCTTCAGTTTTCTCCAAAATTTTCTTGAGATCCATCTATATTCAACTGAAGTTACGGTAGAGGAAATTCCTGCAACAAATTTTTGAAGACGTTATCATCACTACAAGATTTTGGTGATGTCTTTCAATTTGAGTACTGTCGCGACTACTTTTATGGACTTGATTAACTGCTTTTTTAGACCATACATGGATTTCTTTGTTATTGTTTTCATAGATGATATATTGATATACTAACGAAGTAAGGAGGAACACGAGCATTACTTCGGAATAGTTCTTGGGATTTTGAAGGAGAATAAACTTATGCAATGTTTTCAAAGGGTGAGTTTCGGCGTAATACAATAGAATTCTTGGGGCACGTATTGTCCATAGAATTTACACTGGTGGATCCTAAGAATATTGAGGCCTATAGAGATTAGGTAAGATATGCTTGTGTTGCTGAGATTCAGAGTTTCTTAAGTCTTGCAGGTTATTATTGTCGATTTGTAGAGGCTTTCTCCAGCATTGAATCCCCGTTTTGTAGATTAAAACAGAAGGAGGTGACATTACAATGGTCTAACGAGTGTTATGTTATCTTCAAAAATCTCAAGACTTTATTGACTAATTATGATTTTAACCATACCATTGGAGGGAGAGGGTTTTGTTGTATCTTGTGATGCTTCTTTGGTTTGTTTGGTTTCGTATTGATGCATAAGGGAAAGTTTGTCACCTAAGCTTCGAGGTAGATGAATGTTGATGACAAAAACTATTGGATTCAACATTTAGAGTAGGTCCCTGTTGTGTTTGAATTAAAAATTTGGAGGCATTATCTTGATGGTGTGCATTGTGATATGTTTACAAATCATCATAGTCTCTAGTATATATTCAATCAGAGTAATAACAATTGCTCAAAGACTACATCATGGCAATACTTTATCATCCAGGAAAGGAAAACGTGGTTTGGGATGTCTTGGGTCAAAAGGCGGTAAGTATGATGTAGTCTTGTCAGGTTACAAGTTTGAAAGCGACCTTTAGCTAGGGATGTCTAATCCTTGACCAATAGATTTGTGAGACATAATATTTCAGAATCTAGTTATTGGCTTATATGAAGGTTATATCATCCTTGTAGAATCAGATTCATACTCCACTATTTGATAATGGTGAGTTATGTGAGATTATAGAAAAGGTGTTTAAATGGAGAAGCCAATGATGCAATTCATGATAGCGAGGGAGTTTTGAGGATTAAAGGTCATATGTGTGTTCCTCGGATAATTGATTTGACTAGATTGATCATGGAAGACACCCATAATTCAAGTTACTCTATTCATCCGTGGGATACTAAGATTTATTGTGACTTGAAACAACAGTATTGGTGGTATCGTATAAAAAAGGATATAGTAGATTTTGTATCTCGAGGTTATACTGTCCACAGGATAAGTATGAACACCAAAGGCCTTAAGGTGTCACTAAGATGATTCCCATACTTGAGTGGAAGTGGGAGTGAATTACTATTTACTTTGTGGTAAGGTTTCCACTTACCTTCGGTAAGTTTGACGACATATGGGTCACCGTGGATCGACTCACTAAGTCTGCACAATTAATACAAATCCCAACTATGTTTAATTCAGAGAAGATAGACGAGATCAATTTAGAAAGATAGTTTTTTTACATGGGATTCATTTTTTTATAATTTCACATCGTGGAACACAATAAGCATCATTTCTTGCGAACTATGCAGAAGGACTTAGGAACTCGGGTGGATCTTAGTACAACCTTTCACCCTCTGACGGTCAATCTGAATGGACTATTCATATTGTTGACATTATGTTACAGGCGCACGTGATTGACTTTGGTGGTCATTGGGCTCAGTTATTTCCATTAGCAGAGTTTTCTTACAATAATAGTCATCATTTGAGCATTGAGATTGAGCCTTTTGAGTCTTTGTATTGCAGGAGATGTTGATCTCCAATAGGTTGTTTTAGTGCATTTAAGGTTAGACCATGGAGTACTATCACAACCACAAAGTACACCCAAGAACATAGGACATCCTTCAATTCCGGACACAATAACTCAACCTCTCGGAGGTTTTGTACAATCCGTTAGACATCATTCATTTCATATATGTATGAAAAATTGTGCAGAATTATAGATATTCATAACAATCTAATCATACTCCAAAATCTCTTTTATATAAACAAAGAAATGCTAATTATCCTTGTATCCATCTTAGACAGTCGAATATCTTGAGTCACAGCCCATACATCAACAAACTAGAAAATAACAAAGTCTAATACAATGTCATACTACAAGAAAAGATAAATATGACTATGTCCTCGAATCAATATAGGACATACCAGAACGTTTTTGAATGTATTCTAATTCCAAGATTCACATCAAATTACTCCTCTTAAATACTACCTACATATTTAGTGATAAGACAATATATATAATTAGTACATTAGAATATCATAAATCGTTTGAGTTATAATATGCATCCATGCTCTTTAGGACAAAATATCATAAAACATGTATAAGAATCACTTACAAGTCAATACACACATATATAGAACATATTCTAAGTAATCCACAATGTACAAACTACATCACTTAAAACTATATAAGTATATAACCCTCCTACCAAAGGTCCTCCTAAGACTCACTTAAGTAAGATACGAAGCGGCAACCTATAGAAACCCTCTTCACACACCTAACTTATCCTCAAGTCTTCCTAAAGTAATATTATTCAAATTTCATCATTAGACTTCGTACCTAAAATTACTCTAATACTCATCAAGTAAGCCATGCAGAGACCGCTCATACACATTCTTAAAGCCTACCTAAGCAATCCATCAAGCTAATCTAGATAAGTACCTTTTTATTCACATTAATTGGCTTATGAAAATCAATCGTTGTCACTACCGAGAGTATACCCGAAAAGATATTGTAATCTCAAATCGTTGCAAGGCTTACTTTACCTCTTGTAGTTTAACACTACAAATTTCTATGGACTGAGATACAGACTCGCATGTTAATATAATGTTAGTAAAACATTCATAAGGCCTAAAATAATGTTAACAAACCATTTAAGAAGTGTTGGAGTCAACACATCATGAAATGTCCATGATGTTCGGAAGTTAGTCTAATTTAACTATTAAAATGTCCTTAGGTTTCGTGAAAGTTTAGAGATTTTTTATGAGGTATAAACTTGTAAAACTACTTTAAATATGTAAAAAAAATATATAGGATGCAAACATGCAGGTCCGAGCCCCCAAGAGTATCTCTAGGGGTCCACGAAAGGACTTCAATCTATAATGGGGAATCTGCAAAAGCAGGAAAAAAATTACACTTAGCAGAAACATGTCCGTGCCCCGGACATGGATCACCCTTGGTAAAAATTCATGTTTTCCTCGTGGGCAAGTCGCGGACTCCACTATCTCGAAAAATGATTCAGAAAATCTTAAGGAAGCAGCTACGCATCGCGGACTTGTTCACCAACGAAAACAAGGTCAATTTATTTAAGGAGTCTTTTGGGTATTTCATGGGAGTTCTATACATAAATTTTAATTAATTTTTTCTTCACATTCACTCATTGAAATCAAATCCCCAAATCAAAACCCAAAGCTGTCACCCTCCCTCGATTTTTTCTTTTTATTCAAACTCATTTGAAACAAGAATAAACCATGAAGAAGAAGACCAATTTATAATGAATTCCACTTTACTTTCTTCAAATGTTGTAATTGTGAAAGTATGCTCCTTCCTTAGTTTTTGACCCAATAGATGAGATGAGCCTCGTCATGGCAGAAGTGTCTGATGACTTGAAAGAAGAATGTCGTTCTTCTGTGCTACATGATAATATGAACATATATCATCTCATGGTTCATTTTCAACAAGTGGGGAAGACAAGGGTTAAGAGGAAGAGTAGATATGACAATATGGTGAAGCCTGTGGTTGTGGTTATTCAAAGGATAGGCTTTATATCAAAGATTAACCAAAATTCAAAAAGAGGTTCTCCAATAAAGTTCCTTCCATGTTTCTAAAGGCTCGTGATGATAGGGTGATAATCCAAAGTCCCAAAAGGAAAAGAGTGGGAACTCACCTAGTTAAAAGCCTACTTCTATAAATTGTTGTAAGGGTAATGAGAGTGAGTCCTTAGTTGGAATGGGAAATTATATTGGGTTTGGTAAAAGTTTGTACAAGGTTCGAGATTTCCCAAATTTTAAGGGGCAAGACAAAGGGATTGGACAAGCAAGTTTTTCAAATATAGATGCGCAAAAGAAGAATCGCTTTTATTTTCTTCTCTCTATGGGTGAACAAGTGATTTCTCCTAATGTGGTGAATGATATGTTACAAGTCTTCCCTACTGATTCATATGCTTTATTGATCTGGGTGGTACTTTATATTTTGTTACCACCTTGATACCTAGTACGTTTTATATTTTTCCCGATGTCCTAGATAAACCCTATCCTAGATAAACCCTTTATTCTTACCCTGATAGGTGATCCTGTCATTGCAAAGAAGGTATATAAAAATTTTCCAATAATGTTGCCGAATCGAATTACTCATGTTGAAATAGTAGAAATTTATATGGTTCATTTTGATGCATTTTTGGAATGGGTTGGTTGCACTACTGTTTTGCTTCCATTAATTGTAGAACAAGAATAATCAAGTTTAAATTTCCTAATGAACCCGTCTTAGAGTAGATGGGGGGAAATTTATATCTCTAGAAGTCATATCATTTCTTAATTAAAAGATTGCAAGATCATCTCTAAAGGATTCTAATACCACATTTTAAGAGTCAATGATTTTGACAATTAAATTCCTCCCATTGAGTGGGTCCCCATAGATAGGGAATTTAAGGAGGTCTTCCCGAATGATCTTTCCAAAATCCTTCCGGAACGGGTAATTGGTTTGTGTATTGACATTTTACTAGATAATAACCTTATATCAATTGCTCCTTATCGCATGGATCTGGCCAGATTGAAAGTGTTGAAGGCTCAACTCAAACATTTTCTAGAAAAGGGTTTCATTCGACCTAGTATGTCACAGTGGGTGCTCCAGTATTTTTTTGGAAGAAGAAGGATGAGTCCCTTAGGATGTGTATCGATTACCATAAACTCAACAAAGTCACAATCAAGAACAAATATCCTCTTCCTCAAATTGATGATTTATTTTATCAACTCGAAGGTGTGAGTTACTTTTCAAAGATCGACTTGAGATCAGGATATATCTAATTTAGGGTGAGAGGTGAAGATATTCCCAAGACAACCTTTCAGAAAAGACATGGTCATTCTGAGTTTCAAGTAATGTCATTTGGTCTCACTAATTCCTTGGATGCGTTTATGGACCTCATAAATGTGGTGTTTCAGAGTTACCTAGATTTAATTTTTTATTGTCTTCATTGACGACATCTTGGTTTATGTAAAAACGAGGGTGAACATATGGACCATTTTAAAGTGGTGTTCCAGGTGCTTAAGAAGACCAATTATTTACCAAGTATAGCAAGTGGGTGTTTTGACTCAAGTCGGTAGCGTTTGTTGGTAATATTATCCCCAAAGGAATGAAAAATTATCCTGGACCTTTGTCTTCTATGGATATTTGGAGTTCCTTAGGCCTAGATTGTTATTATATAAGGTGTGTTTACGGGGTTTCATCCATTGTTTCGCCATTGACAACCTAGACTCAAAAAATGTGAAATTTCAGTGGTTAGAAGCATATGAGAGAAGCTTCCGATTGTTGAAGGATAGGGTTACCTCCGCTCCGGTGTTGACTTTACTAGACAATACTATGGGATTCGTTGTACATTTTGATGCTTCTCAAGTTGGGCTAGGGTTTGTTTTTTGATGAAACATGGCAAAGTTATAACCTATGCTTCTAGGAAACTCAAGCTTCCTGAGCAGAATTATCTAACTCATGACCTTGACTTAGTGGCCGTAGTATTTTCCTTTAAAATATGGAGGTATTATCACAATGTGATTTATGTTAATGTATATATGTACCATAAAAGTCTTCAATATATATTCAATCAAAGGAGTTGAATCTCCAGTAATAGAGATTGTTACAATTTTTTAGATAGTACGACTTGAGTGTTCTCTCTCATACAGGCAAGGCTAATGTGGTAGGGCACGCTCTAAGTCATTAGTCCAAGGGAAGTGTCTCATATAGAACAAGCCAAGAAATACCTAGCGAATGAAATTCATAGGTTCACTCGATTAGTTGTTAGATTGGGAGATTCTACAAATCGTGGCTTTATGGTCCATCATAACTCCGAACCGTATTTGTTAGTTGAAGTGAAGTCTAAGCAACACCTTGAACGAACATTTACGAAGTTTAAGTAGTCGATTCTTGGTAAGATTAATGAGTTATTCTTTTTGGGGGGATGGTGTCTTGAGGTATCAAGGAAGGTTATGTGTGCCCAATGTTGATGATTTGAGGAATCGGATTCTTGAGAAAGCTGATGGAGCATGATACACTATTCTTCCGTGTTCTACAAAGATGTATCATGATTTGAAAGAAGTGTTTTGGTGAAGGTACATTGCAGAATTTATCGCAATGTTTCCAAATTACAAATAAGTAAAAGGCGATCATCAAAACCCGAGTGATTTACTCCAAGAAATACAAGTTCCCTATTGGAAGTGGGAAGCCATAATTATGGATTTCATGGTAGGTTTTCCTCGGATGAAAAAAACAACATGATTCTATATGGGTTGTTGTGGATAGGTTGACAAAATTCGCTCATATTATTGTCATCAAGACGAGATACTCGGTGGATAATTATGCAATATTCTCTTATACATCATATTGGATAGGGGTTCACAACTCATATTTATGTTTTGGAGATTAATCAAAAAGGATTTGGAACAAAGTTTAAATCTAAGCACCACTTTTCATCACAAACGGATGATAAAGCGGAGTGTACTATAAAAACCCTTGAGGATATGCTTATGGCTTGTATTATCTATTTCAAGGGAAATTGAGATAAACAATTTCCTTTGGTTGAGTTTTCCTACAAAAATAGTTTTCGTTCATTCATATATATGGCTCTTTTTGAGGTTTCTGAGTCTTCGTTTCTTTCTCCCGACTATTTTTATAAGACTTTAGAGAAAGTTCATATCATAAGGTACTTTTTAGAAACAACCTATAGTCAGCAAAAATCTTATGCCGATCATTAGAAAAGAGACCTTGAATTTGAACATGGTTATAAGGACTAGTTAAATTTTTTGTCATGAATGTGGTGGTTATATTTGTAAAGAACGGGAAGTTAAGTCCTCATTATGTGGGTCCTTATGAAATTTTGCAGTGGGCTGGCAAGGTTGCAAGTAAGTTGATCCTTTTCATCCGATTTTCCATGTATCCATGCTTAAAAAGTGCATTGGTAAACCTCATTCCATTCTTCCTATCGTAAGACCCTTGATGTGAAAGAGAACCTCTCTTATGAGAAGGTTCCAGTGGAAATCCTTGATCATCAAGTGAACAGGTTGTTGAACAAAGAGGTGGCCTCCTTAAAAGTATTCTAGAGAAACCACATATTTGGGTAGAAGCATGGGAGGCCGAGGCCGACGTGAAGTCCCGTTATCCTATTATCTTTACTAATTAAGGTTAGTTGTTCCTATTAATAATGAAAATAACGTATAAATTGAATTTGTCTTGGTTTGCAAAGATATGCATATTCATGATAAATGTTTTGCTTAAAGGAAGTGTCATATAAAAATTCTCTTTTGTTAGATTTGCACTCATTTTTGTAATTGGTACGTTGTTGCATACGTGCAATAATGTTGAGCATGATAACGTGTTTTGAAAATAATTTTGGGAAAAATGACTCCATTATGAAATGTTGAGCTCTTATGTATTGTGATTTGAGTATGTATGTGCATGTCACATTATTTGTTGAATGGAGTTGTGATGTTTTCCTACGAGTTGTGACTCAGAATATACATGTTAGTTGTTATTGGGTTTCTAGTCTTGAGTCTATCCCTTCTTTCTAGAATATTTTAGTGTCCCTCGGGGACGAATGTTCTAAAGAGAGAGATAATGTAACGCTTCGAAAATGTATGAACTTAAATAGATCCTAACATCTTTATCTAATGTTAGTAACACTGCCATAAGGCCTAAAATAATGCTACTAAACCATTTAGGAAGTTTTGTAGTCAAGACATCAACAAACGTCCATGAAGTCTAGAAGCTAGTCTAATTTTACTACTGAAATATCCTTAGGTTTCGTGAAGGTTTGGAGGTGTTGCATCAGGTCTCCACTATCTTCAAAAATAATTTTAAACATGTATATACAGTGGAAATATTTGTGTCCGGCACCGCCAAGGGTTACAATAAGGGGTCCACGAAAGGACCCAAAACATTGATTGGTAATCTGCCAAAGCAGCAACCAATTTAAAGTTAGTAGAAACATATCCATGTCTCAAGCATGGATGGAACTTTGTAAAATTCAAATCTTCGTACAGGGACGGTGTCGGACTCCACTATCTTTAAAAATAATTTTAAAATCTTGCGGGCGCATATCCGCATCGCGGAATTGTTCTCTGACGAAAATCTGAAATTTGGAATTTAAGTTTGACTTCATTAAAGTGTCAACATAAGTAAGGGTCATTTTGGGTATTTCATGGGAGTTTTATATATTTATGTTAATTCTTTTTTTCTCACATTCACTCACTCAAATCAAATCCTCAAATCAAAACCCAAAAGCTCTCACCTCTCTCTACTTTCTCTCTCTATTCAGCCTCAATTGAAGGAAGAAAGAAGCTTGAAAAAGAAGAGAAATTTCTCTAGGATTTCACTTGAACTTCATGGATTAATCTTAGTTTAGGTATGATTTTTTCACTATTGGGATTCCTTTACGCAAGAGTTCCTGTTAAAGTTGATATCTAAATCACCCAATTACAAGGGTTTTTCTATTCTAATATGTTTTCTTCTAAACATAAAATTGATTGTTGAATATGAGTACTTGTGATTACTTATGACTAATTAAGTGTATATTGTTGCGTAATTGATTTTAATTGATGGTATTTCATGTAGATCATGTCCTTTCCACAAATTCTCCAAATCTTGAATCTTGCTTATAAATTGATGGGAAGTAAGATATGTGTTGATTGTTACACCTTATTTTATCTATTCTAATTCATTCATGGACTGCCTAGGGTAATTTATTGTATGGATTGGATCTATTTCTTGAAGAAGTCTTGATGAACCCTATTTCTCTTAGCCCTAGGTTATGAATTGAAGTTAATTGGGATACGTATAATGTAATTGACTTTATTATTGTGTTAATTACCATAGTTTTGTGATATTACACCAAATATTGGTTTGAATTGGATGGTTTATGGTAATACCGTTGATGATGTCTTGTGAATGAGATTAGGGTAAGTCTTGTGATCTCAATCCTTTACTTCAATAATGATTAATTGTTTTTGTGGTGAAGTTATATCTATGTATACCTTATGATAAGATTGATTAGTATTTGTATGATGTTGAATTGAAAAGTCGTGATCTATTGTTTGTGAGTTGTTGGCTAAGATGTAATGATATAAGGATATTGATCACATACCTATATGCCTTATCATGATGTGATTATGTAAAAGTGCTAACCTCACATGTGTGAATTTTAATGAAAGGACAATAATCATGAAATTCCTATTGATCTATTATGATTACTATATAAGGGGTACACCCTATGACTTAAACTAAGCTATTATGATTAATAAAGTCTTAGTGGCGTTTCAAAAAGGGACTTATATTTTCACCGAGTAAACTTGGCTGCAAGACGTGTTGGCTTCCGGTGAAAGAAGGTTCACCCTATAATTCATATGAGGTGTAGACTCCCCTATAAGGGACACTCACCCTTTGGATTCTCCTGAGATGAGGTCTCCAATGCCAATGGGCTTGTATGGGGTTCAATATATATATCCAAGTTCTTGCACTATGTTTCCACCATAGGAATACTAGCTAGTGGATCCACCTTAGATTTTAGGCACATGTTTTGCTCAACTTTGGGAGGTAGACCACCTTTTTTTTGTGTAAGGTTTTACAACACCGGATTCCACCCTTAGATCTTGTGGTCTATGTAGTTATAGGAAAGTGTTTCAGAAAGTAAAATAAAGTAATGAAGTAAACACTAACAAGGGTGACTTAAGAGGTTTTACTTAGTGTAGGTAGCGTGAAGAACAGTAACTATGATTTGCACTAGTTGTCCTTGAAAGAAGCCTTAGGAGGCTGTTCTCATATTCTTATGATCTTGCAAAATGACTATTATGTATATCTAGATTTTACATGTTATTGATTCTATATGATATTAGTCTATCTTATGAACGAGTGTTTGGTCTATATTGCTGAAGTATAAGGACGATTACTCTTGATGCTATGTTATGTGAATTTAGGTTTGGTATGTTGTCTGGTTTACTTTATTAAGTACGGCTATTGATATTTAAACGATCATTGAACTTGTTGGTAATTGAGGGGTTATGGGAAGGGTCATGATTATGTTATGATGTTATAGACTCTTATATAGTTTGACTTAACTATACTTGATGATGTTTGTCTTCTGTTGTATATGGTGTCGATTTAAGAGTTATGTCTTTATTATCTTATATAGGTTCTTTGATGTGCATAAGTCTTTGCAAAGTACATTATAATGTTTAAAACAAATGTCCTCTTTAGCATGATCTCGATTGTGTTATATGCATATACTCATATTTAGTATAAGTGTGTACTAACCTATCCTTTATGTTTACTACAAATGTAGGATCAAACCTTTGAGCTTATAGAAGGCCTTCTGACTACTTATATATTCCCCACGTGTTTATAGGACTTCACTTTTGAGTACGATGCCACTATTAAGCTATAAAGGTTGGTCTAGTTATAATTATTCTAGTTCATTCCTTTTCATATGGAGATGATTGTTATTTTAGCCTATTTGATGTTTTTTGTTCTAATGAAGTATGGTTAAGCCCTATTGTTTTACTTGTTTTTGATGGTTCTAATATGAGAAATATTATAGACTTCATGTGATATTATTTTATTATACTATATATGTGACATAATAGTGGAAGCCTATGTAGTGCTACTTATACAAAGATTGTATGTACAATCACTAAATATATATTATGTGTAAGGGAGAGGTCTAAGTAAACATCAATCTAGAAGTAAATAAAAAAAAATCCGCAAATTTTACCTATGAATTGTAATCATGAATGCTAAGTAGGTAGTCTTAGTGGTCTCCAAGGACGATAACACTGGTTACTTCAAGGTAGTGCTCCCCGAATGTGACACGGAAGTCTTGTTCAAGCCCTTTGACATCATTTATTTCATTAATGTATGAAATGTTTTACGGAATTAAAAAATTTCATACGGAATAGTAATACTTCAAATTTTTTCTTTTATAGAATATCATAAGGAAAGGCTAAGTCTTAAATTCTCCATCTTAGACAAACGAATTTGTTGGGATACGACCAATAAATTAACACTATAGAAATATCTAAGTCTATAAAAATATTTTTAATGAGGAATAATAAACATAGTTATGTCCTCGGATCAATTCCAGACATACCCAGTCATTGCATGAGTGAATAGTAATACACGCTTATTCTTGAAAGGAATCCTCTCAAATTCCACCTACACATTCAGAGATAAGATAAAATACATGGAATTCGTACAATAAAATGCACCAAGTACGGTGAGATGCAATTAACAATGAAAAGTGACAATTGTATAAAACATGCTCTTTTGAGTAAAACTTTTTGAAACGAGTATAAGAGTAACTTACAAGTCAACATAATCACATATAGTCACATTACACAATATAGCATATCATCACTTCAAATCAAATAAACATGAGACCCTCCTACAAAAAATGTTATTTTAAGAAAAGGCTCACTAGAGTGAGTTATGAAGCGACAACCCATATAATCCCTTTGCACAAACCTAAGTGATCCTTTAAACTACTTAAGATAATATTATTTCAATTTCATCGATTTAACTCCCTTGCTAGAGTTAATTTTAGAGTCACCCAAGTAAGACATGAAGAGAATGTCCATACACCCTCTCCAAGCCTACCTAAGAAATCCTTAAAGCTACTCTAGATAAGAACCTTTTTTATAAACATATATTTAACTTAATCCACTATGTTCATTACAACATTTAAGAAATGTTCCACAATTAAGGACATTCAAATGATAGTGATGGAGATGACCTAGGGATCCTACATACTAACATCTTAAAACTCTACTCGTGCAATGTCCAGATACTGTCCCATTCCACTACCTAAACTTTATAGAACTTATCCAACACTAGCATGTATCCCACATTATGAGAATAGGCAATAACCTACATAGACAATACTAAATAGGCATGGAATCTGGATTCAAACCCTACACCGATTGAGAGTGTGCTATTTTCCAATGGCAGAACGAGCACACATCCGATGTAGAAAAATTGTTAAGGAATATCAACTGTTTGTTTATGCTATAATCTAATCATAAATAGAGACATTTCCCAAGCATACTAACTCGGTATTGGCCTTTGTTCTCATATTATAATTAAATCAAGGAACATATGAAGAGGTACCGTACTAGTCATAGACAAATTATAATACACCTTACCCAAGAGGGTCCACTAGGGATGCCTTACAAAGGTTACTTGGATAGCTCAATGAATTCCTTAATAATGGTTTCATGTCATTCCATCCAACCTACCCCTAAGTCCATCATTAACACAAGAACGCTACCATTACGATTTTCAACTTCATGGATATCATAAATTTGTATCTCGGTTGAAGGTTCCACATAAGTTACCTTCTTAACTAGATTCAAGATCATATTTCAATCATATATATACTTTCATGATGAAGGTTCTTTAGCATACTAAGTCAAGGATTCATATTCACATTCTTCATATATGAAGTAACAGACATCAGTCTACCAAAACAAAACACACATCATTATCTTGTACTACATGTACAATATCTTTCAAGTAGTATATAAGGATAACCAAGTATACTACAAGTCACCCTACACACTCCAATAGAAACACAATTATAATTCATCATAAGACTCAGAAAATCAAGAAAGAATAATTATACTTGAACATCAATCAAGAAACCTTAAGACATCTCTATAGCCTACTGTAGAAAAATAACATCCATTAGAAGAACTCATGATGTTACTTCACATATACACATAAGTCATATAGAACTATACAATGATCACACATACAATATAATAATTTTTAAATTAATGCCGACAAGGCCACATTCTTCACAAATATATCACATAAACACGACCACCATAAGTGGACCATACAAAACATAAAAATTGGTATACCTATACTACACGATATAGAGAATTTTAGGTCAACATACAATCATTCCTTTAAAAACCAATTTGATCATTAGCGAATTAAACCAATTCAATTGATAAAGGATCTTACCAATATCCATGATCACCAATTTAACCAAATAATCAAACAATACCAATTATTCAACAAGACCAAATATGAAAATCATCAAATTAAGACAACCTATATACAATTCTAACATAATTCATAGATATATCGATAGCCCAATATAATCGACATAAGAAATCAATACAATTGAAACATGATCAAATCATCCATAATATAGTCAAAATAAGGAAACCATGATTTGCATGACTTTATCGAGTTTTTTTATCCATATCTTCAAATTAACATCAATTAAATCATAATTCGTTGATCTACAACATTTTAAGCAAGAAAACATAGCTAGATAACAAAATAAGAAAATTCATCTTTCTCATAATCTTTTAAATTCATTAAAATTGACTCCTTTAATGGAAGAGAATTCAGTAATTAAACACCATACTTTAGATGAAGAAAAGACCATTAAATTGATGGATAAAAACTTGGGAAATTAGTATTCTTTCTTGGAGCTTCAAATCTTCGACAATTGAAGCTTTTGGAGAGAACAGGTGGAGAAGTTTTGTTTTGGACTTGATGGTTTTAATTTGAATGGTTAATTAGGATTTAAAAATTCTCAATAACCACCATTAATAAGTCCCCAAAATACCTAAACAACCACTGCACTTAGATCAACTTTCCACAAAGTAAAATTCAACTTAAATTTTTGGAATTATCATCAGGAAACAAGTGCAAAACGCGGAACTATTCCCATGTGATTTCTTAAATTAATTTCCGAAACAGTAGAGTAAGCCTTGTGTGCGGGACGCGAATGAAAAATATGGTCCTTGATGAACAAATTGTGCAATGCAGACTGCTTTCCTCTATGAGTAAATACTTTTTGTGTTGGGCAATTTGCTTACTCAAGGTTGGGTCCTCCTCAGGGACAACTATGGCAGTCCTCGGAAGTCATGCCATGAAATTTTGACCCTAAATAGTTTTATTCATATGCTAGGAATATATATTATCAATTTGAACCCCAAACAACAGATAAAACATGCAAAGATACGCTAGAACATACAAGCACTTCTCATGGCCAATCATTCGGACGTCATGTACATACTTGGATATGTGACCTCTGAAATCTTCGAATCACAAAACACTTCCTCTAAAACCCATTATTAACCATTTTAAGACTTAAACCTCTTGACACACGTGTTATCCTCTATCTTCACCTATATTTTTTAGAGTTATTTCAATAGGCACTATGGCACTTAAGAGACATTCACATTTAGATGATTTCACATAATGATTTTGAAATACCTAGGAAAACCACATACTAGCACCTTCAAAGCCTACTCTTTCGATGTATGGATAGAGTCCCATTTCACTATCTACACGGTGTAGAATGTATCACATACTAGAATGCGTCCAATATGATGAGAATAGGCATTAACCAACATAGCCTGTACTAGTTAGTCATGCAATCCGGAGTCTACCATAATCCGATGGAGGGTGTTCTACTTGCCAAGGGTAGAACTAGGACACATATCATGTAGGCACATGTTTAAAGAATATAAAGGGCTTCTTTGCACTTCAGTCTCCTTCTCAAATAGATCTACTACCACAAGCATATTCACTCGGTGCAGGCCATGTTCTCATAGAGTATGTTCAATCACATACTGGATTATGAGAAGGTACAATTTTTTAGTCATTACCTAACAATAATGCACCTACAAAAGATTGGTACTCTAGAGCTACAACTTAATGGTCAATAAGTATAGGTTAATGACTTCCTTAAATAGGATTTCATGCAGTTCCGATAAACCTAACCCTAAGTCCACCATTTACACAACAAGGATACCGTTACGACTTTACACTTAAAGGATATAATAACTTTCTTTCTATATTGAAGGTTCCAAATTATAGAGCTTCTTTATATGTTCAAGTCCTATATTAGTAATCGTTATAAGGGCACCATATTTGGTCTACAAATATTACACTTTCTTTCAAGAATTGGTCTTATACAAACATGAACAAAGTTCCTTAATTCTACTAAGTCAAGATGTTTATATTCATATTCTTCATGCATTAAGTAGAGAAATCAAAGTGTACCAAACAAGACACACATCATCATCTTTTCAAATGTACAATTACATTTAAGTAGCACATAGGGATGACTAAATCTACTATAAGGCACCCTATCCTTTCATATAGAAACATCAACATTGTCCATCATAAATTTCATATAGTTAATTAGGAAAAATCATCCTTTAAATTAACTCCTACACATAAGTCATATTGGCCTTCACAATGATCACATATATTCCTACATGATAACAACATGACAATTCATAATGTAATTTCGACAAGGTCACGTTCTTCAAAATTATAACACATAAGCACACCCACCATAAGTGGAGCATAGAAATCATAACAATGCAATAAAAATAACAAGAGAAGATCACTTGAGAATCATCTTGGAGTGGCTATATCTTAAGTTATCTTATTTTCAACTTGATAAAATCCTTGGATTTTTCTGAACTTTATGTAACATGTTTTGTATGTATAGAAAATTTCATGATGAGGAACTTTAGTGAGATAGATAATAGATACTAATATATAAATTAAGTTATTCATGAACTTAGTTCAACGATTGATATCCATTACAGTACAACTTAACTTATTCCCGATTCATAACCCACAAGCAAGGTTTGATATGATGCAACATCATATCAATCAACCTCTATAACAAGAAATGGAATATATCAACATATTATTTCACAAATATATATTATTATTATTGTCCAACCTACCGGGCATATTTAACCATCTCAGAATCTCACTTTTTAATGAATAAAAATGATAAATAATGTATATAGATATTATAATAGTTATACAGAGATTAAGAATATAAGTACATTTAATATTTTAGAGAATATGTTTTTGCTTAAAAATCTATAACAACTCTGCCATGTTCAATTCATACAAAATGCACTTGCACAAGAAGTTGAAACTATACAGTTCTCATAGTCTAGATAAATAATATATAATCTTGTGCTACAATCGTACAGATTGAATATAAAATTTCCATCATATATTGTGAGCATAAGTCTTCATACTTATAAGACCGGATTTAATAGTCTGTATATAAGCTAAAAAATATATACACTAAATAATCTACTATATAAGAAAACAGACACCACAAACGAATATATGATAAATTGAAACTAAATAAATCTTTATTCTATTATAAATATTATATCTTATGATATGGTTTATAATATAAACGCCAACAACTACTAATTGTCCAAGTAATTAAAATGATCATCAACTTGTGGTCCTGCCAAGTAGCTCAACTTTAGAAAAGCAGATATATAAGAAAAATGAGAGGATAACATCATTTGAGAAACATCCTGATTGGGTTATATCTTTACCCATCTTATTTTAAATTGATAAAATCCTTGGATTTCTTATATCTTTGTGTTACATGTTTTGTATGTACAGAAAATTACAATATGTGCAACTTAAGTGAGATAGATTCTGATTGTTCTGGAATTAAAATGTGTACGAGATATGAAGTAGTTACGATGACAATCTAATTGGATGTACTGTTTTATCAAATTGTGGGATAAGAAAAGGTTAATGATATATATAAATAGAAGCAGGAAAAGATTGATTTATTGAAAGATTTGAATAGAAAAAATTTTCAAAAACCCGTTCTTTGGTTTTGGTACTAAAGACTCCCTTAAGAGGAAATAGAGTTAATGCTAGAATTCTAAGATGCAGCCTTCCCCCACATATAATAAGTTAGATTTGTGATAGATAACACTGTAAAAAAAAAAAGCAAGGTGTCTAAGTCTGTGGAGGCCTTGTTTTTACATTAATACACTAAGATTGATTTCAGTTACTTTAATGTTTTGTTGATATGTTTATACATATATATAAACCTTATATGTTTTACTTTTTTATATTGACTTGAGTATCTATGAGTTGAGCAAAATCAAGGTAATTGTTTCCTTTTTACTTCCTTTAAACATTACTTGTTTTAGTATTCCAATTCGCATACTTGGACAGAAAGTCTTGCATTATCTTATAATTTCGACGTAGGTAACTAGGATTGACATTGGGCAAACCGTTGATCTAGGGAACAACTTTGAGGCAGTTGATTACTCTCCTTTCATTCTCGAGGACATCTCCGATTGTTCGTTTGTTTATATTTTATATGTTAGAATGATTAACGGTCCTGTCCCAACATCCATCTTCATTATAGAGGCTCAACTTTTTCTAAGTTATTATATTTTTTGTTGGTCGTTGAGTTATATTATCTTTTTTTTAATTCTTCTACTGAGTAAGTAAGCCAGGACAAGGGTCCACTTGATTCATACAATGGTCTTCAAGTGTTGGCCATTTCTAGGGACTAGTATTGGGGCGTGGTAAACATTGAGTTATAGCACACTTTTAAAGAGTCCTAGGGAGTCTATGATATTGTGTCTTTAGATTCCTAGTTATCTGTGTAATTGAACCACATCTATAATAAGGAGGCTGCAACATTGAAGATCTATCTCACTTATTTTACACTCATTTGATGTGTTAGAGTTGATCTCTAAAAGTATTCCCTCAAATTCATGCTTACGCGTGTTTAACATAACAATGCCTCGATTTGAAAGAGCAGCAAGAGGTCATCAGGCTAGGTGGAATGTAGACGAACCGAAGTTACCCAATATACCTAAAGTGCAACCTCAAGGGGAAGTTACCAACATCGGGCTTCGTGAGGTTAATAGGTTGTTAAGCGAAGAAATAACTAACCAAGTCTGCCAACAATGAAAAGATCGACTAGAATAGGCTGACACCTCAAGTATTTTTGAGTTTTTGAGGTTTAAGCACTACTGAAGATCTAGAATATTTCATTGAGGAACTTTAGAAGGTGTTTGATTTTATGCATATTACACATAATAAGAGAGTTGAGCAAGCAGTATATCAATTGTTTCTAGGAATGGTATGATCAATTGAAGGAGGGTAGAGATTAGGATGTACCACATCCGAGTTGGGAATGTTTTGATGAAATTCAAGCGGTGTTTCTTTCCCCAACAATGAAAAGATCTAAGGTAAGTGAATTTCGTACACTTAAGAAGGATTCTCTAAGTGTGGATAAGTATGTGTTGATGTTAACCCAACTTTCTCGATATGCTCCATAAATGTTTATGGATATGAAGGGTAGGATGAGTCTATTTGTTACTGGCTTGGGTTGTGCATCAAGAAAAGAGGATAGATGAGCAATGTTGATATGTGATATGGACATATCAAGGTTGATGGTTTTTGTGCAGAAAGTTGTGGACGACAAGTTGAGGAGAAGAGAAGAGTTCAAAAATAAGAGGGCAAGGAAATTGAGTGATTTTGGGCAGAAATATGGTAATGTGAATCGTTCTTCCTTTCAGAACAGAAAGGGACCTACACCATCATTAACTAATGCACCTTCACCCTTAAATAAAGATGTGCATCATTGCAGAATTTGCAAAACTTAAGAGTTAGGACAACATAGTCTAAATGTAATGTGGCACAAAGAGGTACGGGTCTCATGTATGTAGATGATGTGGAAAGCACCTATTTGCTAAGTGTTGTGATGGAAAGAAAGGTTGCTACAAGTGTGGTCAAGCAAATCACTTCATGAAAGAGTGTCCTAAGAATAAGTATGGTGGTGGAAAACTTGGAAACAAAGCCCAATCTTGATCAGTTTCTCACATAGAGAAGGTTGCATCTCACAAGCTTCTTCTGGTACTGGCGGAGGAGAAAATTGCCTATGTAATCACAAGTCGCCAAGAGTAAGAGAACTCTCTATATGTTATCACAAGGTATAATAAAAGTCATTTAATTTGATGTTTATGCTTTGCTAAATAAAGGAGAAAGTTTATCTTTTGTAACCCTTTATGTTTCGAATAATTTTGATATCCTCCTACAGAAATTTGTGAACCCTTCCGTGTTTCTACACCTTTTAGGGAGTCTATTCTAAAATAAAGAGTCTATCGTGATTATACTATTTTAATCAATCAAAAAGAAAACAAGGACTTATTTAGTGGAGTTGTACATTGTAGAGATTTATGTCATTTTAGGTATGGACTAATTCATGCTTATTATGTATCAATAGATAGCATAACTCTAGTTGTCAATTTTTTAATTGCTAATGAGCAAGTCATATAGTGGATTAGTAGATTAGTAGTGCGTAAGGTTCATTTTATTTCATACATTAAGGAGAGAAAATTAAATTCAAACGGGTGTATCTATCTCTTAGTCCTAGTTAAGGACACAAGTGTTGAGGTACCCCTACTTAGTCAATTCTTATAGTAAATGTGTTTCCACAGGTCTTAATAGTCTTCGGTATAGACAACTTTTAAGGTAATCGTCTTATCTCCATTCTTTCATATAGAATGGCACCAGAACAGTTGAAGAGTTAAAAAACAATTGATATATATGTTGACTAGGGTTTCATTCACCAAAGTGTCTTATCTTGGGGTGCTCCAGTCTTATTTGTGAGAAAGAAATATGGTTCCCTTAGGATGTATATAGATAACCGCCAATTGAGCAAGGTTACAGTCAATAATGAATATCCTCTTCCAAGGATTTATTATCTTTTCAACCAGCATGAGGGTGCTTACTGCGTCTCAAAAATTTATCTCATCTCAGGCTACCATCAGTTGAAAGTTAGGGAATATTATATTGCAAATACTACTTTTAGAACCAGATATGTGTATTATGAGATTTTGGTCATGTATTTTGGGTTGACCGATGATCCAACACTATTCATGGATCTTATGACTAGATTCCTTGAAACTTATTTAGATATGTTTCGTATTGTGTTCATTGATAACAAACTAATTATTCAAGGAATGAAGAAAATCATGCTAGTCACATTAATATATTCCTTCATACTTTGAAAGATATGGAGTTATATATCAAGTTCTGAAAATGTGAGTTTTTTGGTTAACTCTGTGGCATTATTAGGCCACACAGTGTCCACCGATGGAATAACAGCTAATACCGAATAGATAGAAGCAATTCAGAGTAGGTAGAGACCCACTCTCCAACTGATGTTAGGAGTTTCTTGAATTTGTCCTGATACTATAGAATGTTTATTAAGGGGTTTTCCTCGATTTAATCTTCTTTGAAAAAGTTGAATAAGAATACAATAAGTTTCAATGGTCTGAAGCCTGTGAGAAAAGCTTTCACGAATTGAAAAAGATGTTCACTACTACAATAATTTTATCCTTACCAGAGACTACTGAAAGTCTTGTCGTGTCCTTTGATATATCAAGAGTTGCTTTAGGTTGTGTTATGATGTAGAATGTCAAAGTAATAGCTTATGCCTTTAGAACAGTTAAAGGATCATCTGAAGAATTATCCAACATATGACTTCGAGTTGGCTGCTGTAGTTTTTGCCTTAAAATATAGTGTTACTATTTGTATGGCGTTCATTTTGATATATTCACTAATCACAAGTGCCTACAATATGTGTTCAGTCAGAAAAAATTTAATCTCACACAATGGATATAGTAACAATTGATCAAGGATTATACACGGGCATTCATTACAACCCAGGTAAGCCTAATATGATTGTTGATGTCTTAAGTAGGTCGTATATGGGTAGTACCGCCCATCTTGAAGAAGAGAAGAACGAACTATAAAAACCTATGCAATAGACTTGCATGCTTACGATTCTAAATTATTGATTCCAAAGTAGGAGAAATAGAAGTGATAAATGGGGTTGAGTCATCGTTAATGTTAGAAGTGATAGAGAAGCAAGAAAAAGATCCCATTTTGCATGAATTGCAGGCAAATGTTCCTAAGCAAATATTATTAGCTTTTGAACCAGGGGGAGATAGTGCATTGACATATCAAGGTAGATTGTGTGTATGTATGGTTGATTGTCTCCAAGAGAGGATAATGGGGGAAGCTCACATCTCTAGATATTCCATTCACCTGGGTTCCACAAAGATGTACCTCTGTTTGAGAGAAGTATTAGGGGTAAGGTAAGAAGAAGGGCATTGCTGATTTTGTTGACAAGTGCCCAAATTGTCAACAAGTTAATGTAGAGAACCAAAGGATTAGAGGTTTAGCTCAGAATGTGAAACTTTCAAATTGAAGTGGGAGATGATTAATATGGACTTCATCAGAGGATTACCAATATCGTGCAGAAAGTATGATTCTATTAGGGTGTCGTCGATAGAATGAACAAATCAACCAAGTTTTAGCTGGTATAGAATACCCATTCATTAAAATATTATGATAAGTTGTACATTCAATAGGTGGTAAGATTCATGGAGTTCCAGTTTCCATCAATTCAAACTGAGGTGCACAATTTACTACAGTGTTATGAAATTTTTTACAAATGTTTTGAGTTCAAAGTTGAACTTAAGTACTGGCTTTCATTCTCAGACTGATGGGCAACCAAAGCATTCTATATAGACCTTAAATGAAATGTTGACGGATTCTGTGATCGACTTCAAGGAAAATAGGGATTATCACCTACCACTTACTGAATTTTCCTAAAATAATACTTATTAGTATAGCATCGAGATGTCCCAATATGAAACTCTTTATGAGAGAAGATATAGAACTTCGATTAGATGGTTTGACGTGGGTGAAGGAGGTTTGATAGGATAATATTTTCTTCAACAAGCTATGAAGAAGGTGAAGGTGATTCAAAAAAAGTGTAAAACGGCGTAGAGTAGTAAAGGATCCTACACTGATGTAATGAGAAGGTCGTTAGAGTTCTTAATAGATGATTGGGTATCTGAAAGTTTCACACATGAAGGGTGTTATAAGTTTATCTAAGAAGGTAAAACTCAGACCCCTATATATTGGACCTTATCGTATAGCCAAAAGGATTGGATATGTAGCTTTGAGTTAGAGCTACCACAAGAGTTAACACCAGTTCATCTGGTGTTCTATGTCTCCATGTTGAAAAAGTGCATGGGTGATCCTTCATTTATCATTCCGACTAATTATATTTAAATTAAAGATAACTTGTCTTACAAGGATATACCGGTGCAAATCCAAGATTGCCAAGTTCACAAGTTGAGAATAAAAGAGGTAGAATCAGTCAATGTCCTTTGGGGAAACAATTTTTTTTAAAAAGATACTTCGGAAGCTAAAGAGGTCATAAAGAAGATATATCCTTTTTTTAAGATTCTGAGAAAGTGCAGACCTAGGTACTTATTTTATGTTTAGTAATGTATAATTTTGAGTATTCATGATTGTTTGGTTGCAGTTGCTTGTGGGCGTTTGAACTTGATGTTGCTACCCTTAATCTAGAAAGAGTAACTTCATTATAGGACGAATTTTCCCGGGGGGAGATATTGTAATATCTCGCAGCTAGAAACAACTAGAAAAGAGGTTAAGATGTGGAAATATTTATTTCTGGAATAAGAAAAATCTGGAAAAAATTTCGAAGTTAGGAAAGTACTTTTTGGTCATTTTTATAATGACCATAGTTCCTAACCCAAAATGATCTAGCAGTAGTTTCATATATGGTTGGAAAGTTCCAATAATATTCTTTCCAAATCTGAGTTTGCGCTATTTTGATATTGTATGAGTGAGCTATTCTTTATGGAAGTGTGGTTGTTAGATTCTTGAAATTTCAATCTGGATTTGGTATGGGCAAAGCTTTCTATTCCTTACGTAATTTAATTTAATTATTTTTTAGGGCTTTACTAGGGAAAAGACTATATAAAGTTACGTTTTAAAAAATAAGATCTATGCTTAGGGCGTTGAGAAGAGAGACAACCAGTGTGTATCATGAGATCGGACATGCATTACTATACTTGACATTGAGTTTCATTGCATTGTACATCTTTATCATTGGTGAACGTGATCTTGTGTGTGGTGGATCATTTGAGCGTATTTTTGTGGAACTTGTAAATGATTAATACTGTGCTTTTTTTTATGATACATAATTTTTTAAAATGTTCCTATTGAGGATATGTAATTTGTTGAAGTGTTGTTGTTAAGAATATTTAATTTGTTTAAGTGTTGTTGTTGAGAATATGTAATTTATTTTAGTTTTGTTGTTGATATATGTGCTATGTAAGTTGTGAATTGTAAGGTTGGGTTGGTTTTATATAGCTTGTAGTTGCGCAAATTTTGATGGGGTGTAAGGAGTATGCGTATTATGTTACCTTAGCTTGTGTTTAGAGGTTTGCCTATTTAGTACCTCGTTGTTGGTACTTACCTCTTACTTCTACTATATTTTGCAGTTTACGAACCCCTATCATTGCAATATCTTATATTCTCTTAATTTTCGGCTTCCTATGGAGATTTGTAGGTAGTTGTTTGTATTCTCAGCCAACCTTCTTGCTCTTGTTTATGATTTTGTTTTACTTGAAGGACAACATCTTTTGAGACTTGTATATTTTATTTCATTGTAGATTTATATTATAGACATGGACACGTGACAACCAGGTTTTGGGGGTATATTTAGGTTGATTGTAAATTTTACGCATATTATAACAATTATTTAGTTTTATGTTGAATTATCTTTGTGGGATAAGACGAGTTTCATCTCTCCCATTTTTGGGTCGTGAAACAAATTATATGAAAACTTTATGGCCGCAAAATTAGGCACTGTTAAGCCATTCTAACATACTGTTCGGACACATTTTTTATACTTCAGAACTTAAAGGGGAAACTTTTAAAAGTATTTATTTTTTAAAAAATTTGAGTAAAAGAATATATGAACTTCTACCAAAATTTTAAGCATAAAAAAACTTGAACGGCGATCAAGTTCAAGTGGAAAAACTTCGTTTGTTTTTTAATCGGAAGATGATGAAGAGTGGGAAACAGTTGTTCCAATGAAAAAGTATGCAGTCACAAGAAATCACGACTTCGTTCTTTCAAAACTAGAGTGCCGTTATTAGGGGTCAATTGAAATACCTTGTAAAAGTGAGAAGGCACAAAGCCTCTTTGATATTTCAACCATTTTTGGTATTCAATCTTGATATTTCACACAAAGTTTTTCATAACATTCAAGATGTTCTCCGCCGATTTTCGTCCCCTGAGAGACTCGAGGGACATATAACTACCATAGAAATGTTTGGAGTGGCTACTCATACGAAATCAATCAGCATACATACACTTCCTAAGATGATGATTTTACACCTGAAGAGGTTTGGTTATGGACTCTATTGAAGTAACTAATTCCATAAACCTATGAATTTTCCTTTAGATGTAAAATACATAGGCTAATGCAATTTGGTAGTTCCATATCTTCCATTAGCATACCTCTTATGGTGTTAGGTCATCGTCTTAGGAAGGGTCGATATGTTGATGGATTTCCTAGCAGAAGACACTCTATCCATTCCTATGGTAGTTCTATATCCCTAGAGTGTCATAGGGGAAGAATATAGGCGAAAAGCATTATAAATGTTATGAACAACTTCGTGTAAAATATCAACATAGAAAACCAAAAATTGTTGAACTATCCAGAGGATTTGTTCCTCTCACTTTAACTTCCCCGCAATAATAATATTCAAGTTTGGCAGAATGAAGTCCTGAGTTCTTGTGACTGCACATTTGTTCTTTTGGCCAACAATTTCCCACTCTTCATCGTCTTCCGATGAAACAACATACAAATTTTTCCCCGCTTGAACTTGATTTTCCTTCAAGCTTTAGTATCCTAAAAATTAGGAATGAACTGCATATCTTGTTTAAATCATGTTTTTAGATAAGGAAATACTTTCAAAGATTTTTTTCACCGTACATATTGAAAACTTTTCCTTAGAAAGTTCTTGAGTATAAGAAAGGAGTCCTAACAGTTTGTTGAGTAGGGTTTAATAGTTCTTAATTTTATGGCCAAACAGTTTGCATATATTTTGTCATGAATTTAAAGTTATTAGTGAAAAATTATTTCATCGCTAATAATGTATCTAATTCATGAAAAAATATTTTTTGTTTTATAATGTATTAAATTTTCGACACAGAAAACTTTCATCTAAAAAAATATGTTGTTACAATATTGACAATTTAGAGTTCGTAGGTAAATATTTTAAATTTTAGATACGAAAATATATTTAATTATGATATTTATATCGTCACTAATAATAAAAATAATTCGTGCAAAAATATTAAATTGCCTCTAATTATTCTATGAGTTAGTGATAGCAAAAAAATATCACAATATATGTAAGATGTTAAATATCAACGACTTAAAATTCTTATTGAATAATTAAACTACTTGCTACGAAAAAAACATAGCTAAATACAATTTTTTTCCATAGTTGTTCAAAATTACAAGTAATGAATTACAAAAAGAATGATAAAAGTGTTTCATAAGGAGTAGACCTAGTCCATTCGTTAATTGGCAAGTGAAAATTTTAAAAACAATGAATTCGGTTGATTTTGTGAAAACGACAAAGTTCAATGCATCAATTTTCTTGAAATACGCAATTACAAAATGAATCATTTGAAAAATACAATCCGGGTTATTGATATTGTGAGTGGGCATTGTTCTACCACTAGATCAATAATATTTGCTTGTTTAACACTTTTATTTTGTATTTTATACACTTTCATTGATAAGCAGGATAAAAAAAGTTTTGTCAAGTTTTTGTCCTAAGCTTTGGGCATGTATATTGATTTGTGATTTGTGTACTACATAGATTAAGTTATTCTATTTGATTTTTGGATATAAATATATTCATATTTAATATTAATTCCACATACGTACGTAAAGTCACTATACAAACATAACATAAACATACAAACTTAGACATTACAAAGGTTCATATATTTCATAACTTCTATTAACTTTTTCAATCAGTGAGAAAATTGAAATAAACTAAGAAATAAAAGCACAAATAAAAGAAATGAGCTAATAAGGATTTCAAATATATAATGATGATGTACTATAGTTATTGGTATTGATGTTCAACTTGAACCAATTATTCTTTTTTTTATCAAAATAAAATTTTTAACTTTAATAGATTTATTACTTTACTGAATAATTTTAAAAATTTACAAAAATAAATATTTAAAATGACAAAATTGTGCCAAATATATTTATACATATTTTAATAAATACATAGTTTATTTTAAATATAAGCTACATTTGAATGATTTGTGGGTAGTAAATTTCATGCATTTGTGTATAAGTACAAATAAACATATAATCTATTGTTCTACAAGTGTTATATTTGAAAAAAGTTAATGAAAATAAAATAAAATAAAAATGAACAACAAAAGAGATTAACTACTAGAAAAAAAAACTTAGAACAAATAAGTCTGTCACAAATTTTTAAGCATTTTGGGACAATTTTCATTCAATGATGAAATATGAGTTATTAATGACGAAATTATTTTTCCCTATTAATCAAATTTTTTGTAGTGATGGTAATAAGAATGTTTGAAGTTACTAATAATGTGTTTGTTTTTAGCGATTAATTAAAATTTGGAGTATCTTTAAAAATGAAAATGATCTGTCTCTTGAAAACTATGTGACTTTTATGATTTCAAAAACATAATTTTAGGCTAACTTTTTAAAAGTGAAGGCATGTTTAGCTATTGTCTGTGTGTGTGCCTATAAATTGTGAAGTTGTTTGATTTTTATGCATTTTTATGAAAGTTAGTATTATGCTATAAATTGAGATTTTATGAAATGACTTCCTATATTTGTGAATTGTGTGGTGTAATTTACTATATTGACTTCACTATGAAGAATTTTTGAGCAAGCCATGATCAAAAGTTGAGAAATTCTCATGTTAAAGTGAGGTTTACTATAATGGATTTGCTTGGGAATGAACTCATTAGACATGTAAGTGGGATTATGAGAAGCACCTTCCACCATGGACATAACTAAGCATGGTATAATTTAGTATGACCCTCATGCAACTAGGTCTAACTTATAACAATCCATTGTCAACCTATTTAACTCAAGTATATGTGCATTGAAGTATGAATTCCTACTTGTTCTTGAGCGTTGTGGAATGTGCCTATGTGTCACCACATATGATGGGATCTTATCAAAATGAAATGTAATGGAAATGTTATGATTAGCAGAAGAATTTCCCTCCTATGAACATAATACTAGCCTATATGTTTAATGTATTAAAGAGTGCGGGAATAACGATTTTTCTTACTTGTGTTTAATTGAATTTTATGTTATGAGATTGTTTATATGGTAAGATTTTCTAAGATTTGTTCAAGTCCTTATTGTGATTAAATTGTTGTAGGTGTCATTCGAAGACGATTGTTCCCAAGTGAGGGATTTTGTAAGACCCCAAAAAGAGTTAGGGCTTCTAGAGCCTCACATTTTGCTATAAGATTGTTAATATGTTAATTAAGTGCATTAGAGTAGGCAAGGCTGATTGAGGTCACTTCGAAGTCAAACGTTAAAGGACGACCAACACGTTTCACGACTAGTCAACTAAGGGGCCTTATGTGTTTTTATGTGCTTATTTGTGTTTCATGAGATTATGAGGTCCTTATATGAGTTACAATTATGTTTAGAGGAAGTATTTTCAGTTTCATGAAGTATAGAGGTCAATCGTCAAAGAACGTCCAAGAAGTTCGAAAGGTAGCCCTTGAGAAGTGCATGTATGTGTCTTAAGTGTGCCTACTATGTTTGAAGGTGTTGCGTGTAAATATTTTTGGTGAAACTGATGTGGAAGGTTCTTGACATGTTAACATATATATTTACGTTGGAACCACCGGATACTAAACCCAAATGGCCCCTCAAGAAGCCCTCAAGAAGGACCTAAAGATTGTCGAGACACTATCTTGGCAGCGTCAATCGACTGAGCCAAATGACGCCTTGTCAGTTGACTGACTCCCCGACTATGGGGAGGCGTTTATTGAAACACAGTTTGGGGAAGTCTCAGCAAAATAACATCCTACGTCCCAAACGACGGAATCCACAAACAGTCCATCGATGGTCCAAAGGGGTGTTGATGGCTGGCCGTCGATGCATCAAGCAGCTACTGCCTAGCGACTATTTCATTAAAGGGGTTAATTGGAAATTCACCCACATTATAACCTGACCTTAAATTTTTTTTGTTTTGTTTTTATTTTATTTTGGGTATATTTAAGTGACAACCCAATTCCAAATTCAATTCATACAAATTAGATTTTCCCTCAAAAAATATTTTCTCTAGATCCTACATTGAAGGTGAAGCACTAGAATAACTTTGAGCTTGGATTTCCATGGGTAATTCATCATGTTTTAGAGGTTTTATTTTTCATTAATTTATGTTGATCCTTCATCCCTAGTTATCCTTCCATCTAGAGGGTTAATCTTAAATTTTTCAAAGAAGTTTCATCATTAAATATCTTCTTCTTTAATCTCGCCATGAGTTAGTTCTCCAAATATGTTCAAAGGATTTCTCATGATGAATTGATGATAATGTATTGGGTTTAACGTGAATTTCAATTCAATTGCATTATTAATACATGTTCTAGTCAACTTTCAATTTAGCTATGCATGGGCATTGTGATCGTGAATTTATATTGATGGAATTGTGATTCTATTACGTTGAATTGATTATCTCTTCTGTTTATTATGTATATTCAGGATGAATTAATTAATGAATGATCCATGTGGATCAATATATGAATGTTTGACCAAGTCTAGCCTATGTTCTTCTATGTATTGACTGTAAGTACGACCTTATTGTAATTATTGTAGGATTTTGATTATCTAAATATCATTGTAGCTACTGCCTTAGGTTGATACTATTGATGAATTTTGGTATGATTCTTTGGTGATCAAATCAAATAAATATTTTTATGAATTGATCTAGGTTCTTCTAGACTATAGAGTGGTAATGTAATGTATATGATGTCATCTCAACGATAGGGTAGATGAAGCAAGAATTTGTGTGAGTAATGATATATTTATATACTTCCTTACATTTATATTTTTGATAATTTTTTATTGATGAACAAAGCAAGGGAATTTGGTGAATGATGTACATTCCACTACTCTCTTTTGAATTAATAGTTTAGTGTCTAGGTTGATATCATGATCTTGTAGGGAATTAAATATGATTTCTTTTATGCTAATGAATATTTATCTACTACCCTAGACTTGAATTACTTATGAAAGGTTAGTATTGATCAATGAGATCAAAGGCATAAGGAATGGTAATAACTACTCTATTTCTCTTCTTCTCTTCTACTCTATAGTATTGTTGATAGAATTGGGCTTGTATGGCATTTTGTGCTATGGTCCCCTTATGAAGGAGGTGTTTACTTTATTGACATTATATATCTGATTAGAACATTTCCTTTAAGGCAGTTGCAATATGAATGTGTGATGGTGATGATCACACTATGTGAAATTTATGCCTACTTTCCTATTCTAGTTGTGATCTAGGTTGTATGACTATTGTATAAGTATGTGTATATCTATGTAAGGGTAAAGTTAAGGTTCTTCCATTGATGAGTTATAATTGTTAATAATCCCTTAAAAATGTACCCCTATGTGAATGTGTAAATATCTAAGGTTAGAGGTCTTGAATGTAATATGAAGTTGGCTTATCTCCTATGCTAAATTCTTTTGTGTGGTCATGGTTTGTTGTGCATTGTGGTACTAAGACAATGGCTGCCTCAATGTGTTGTTGATATCCATATGTTCTCATGTTGACTAATGTACCCACACTAATGTACCCACACACTTCCACTTTATGCATGCTTGCAATTTAATAAAGGTTCATAGTGTCTAAGGAAAAATTTATTTCATATTTACTAAATTTATACTACTATGCATGTAAGGTATATGTATGTGTAGAATGTTCTGTATTCCATTGACTTGGATGACTTAATAGGTGTACTACTGTAGGCTAGGGTATGGGACCTTATCTATACATTGCACATGTGTGCCTTGATTGGATAGTTCTTAAATTTTGTTTCCTATGTACATGAATATGAATGCATGAGTAGTTTATGAATATGTGTGGTCTAAAGATCTTATGTGAAAGGTTAAACAAATGTAGATCTACACATGTATGAATATCTAGTCAATATAGGGGCCTTGAAAGGTGTGCTAGAATATACTATAAGCATATAAGGAGTCAATATCCTAATCCTATATATTATGGAATAATGTAATAAAGGCTTTTTAATAAAAAGAGAACTTAGCTTAGCACCTAGTGAACTTGTCAATGAGAGGTGTTGTATGTCATTGGAGGAAGAGTCGCCAATGGGTTCTTATAGAGTGTTGACTTCCCTTGGAGGAAAATTTAAATATGGTTCCACATGAGATGTTGATTTTGTTTGAGGAAGATTCACCCATGGTTTCTCACGAGATGAGGCTCCAATGCCAATGAGCATGTAGAGGGTTATGTGTATATCTTGGTTCAATAACTATGATTTCAACATACGATCTAGGAGGTCATTTCACTAGTATGCTAGTGTGTTAACGTTCTACCTTGGCTATGTAAGAACACCTTCCCTTAGTGTAAGGCTCTATAAAACAAAATTCTATGTAGCACCGATAATCTTAGTGTCGGTTTATACTATAGTTTCCCTAAAGTAGAATGGACAATGAAAGTAAAGTAAGGACCGTAAAAAGGATAATCTAAGGTAAGGTACTTAGGATAGGTGGAAGTAATGAACCCACCTAGACAATGCACAAGTATCTATCTAAGCGAGTACTAGGAAGGTGGTCTAATGTATGTGCATATGTTTATGGTTCTCTTTCATTACATTGTGTTAGTTTCTACATGATGTGATTATATGCATGATAGGAATCTCTAATATGACTATGTCACTAAGGTGCTACATTGAAGTGTATGTGGTTTACTAGAGTATTGTGTTTGGTACATGAAAGATATGTTAAGTCTTGTGGTTTCATGATAGGTTTACTAAGTCTGTGTGAGGTTATGAAGACTCAGATGTACATTGAAGTAGTAGGCATAAATTGGAATTGTTTATAATGTTTCCAAATTTTCCTTGTGAAGTGAAATTCGTACATGTGAAAAGTGAATAGATTTTACTGTAATGTCCTTAAGGTCTTGGCTTTAATGTGTCTATCATGTGCTATACTTCTATGATGATATGTGATGACTCGTGTAAATGTGTGTATGATTTCCTTTAGACTTTAAAGTGATGCATATCGCCAAGAATCACTAAAGGTTTACATGGGAGGTTAAGGAGTTAAAGAAAAGATGTTCATTATGAAATAGGGAATTAGAAACTGTTTTGTAAAAATAACTCACTGTAAAATAACTGTTTTGTAAAAATAACTCACTGTAAATTGAGCCCAAATATTGCTTAATGTCTATGTATGATTTTATATGATGTTTGGCCTTTAGATATGTCTATATTATGTATGTGAATGATATAAATCATATTCTATCAAGGTTTTATAATGTTTTCACAAAAAGGCATGAAATATGATTTCAAGAAGAATGTCCCTTTTAAATACATGTTTTTGCATGGTTGCCATAATTAGTGCATTCTTGCACGAACTCCACTATTCTATAAGTTTTACACAAAGTGTATGTTATGAATACTTGAAAGGATATCTCTATGTTTGAGAGGTTGTTATTTATTTCCCAAGCTCAAGCAAAGGGGATCACTAAGATTCAAGGATGTCTTATGACAACTTATGGTTTACTGTAAATTCTTTTAATAATATAGTTATGAATTATGTTATAAGAGTTGTGTCGCTAATGTGTGTGTGTGTGTGTATATATATATATATATTATATGTGGGAAGCATAAATTTTCATTTTACCCTTAACTTTAATATTTTCTCTATTTTTTAAAATATAAAAGCATTTTTAATAAATAATTATATAATTAATCATTTCAGCGCATTCGATGCATTCTTAAAGAAGGTTAAAGGCGTCATTGACATTTATTTATTGTTTGGTAACTATTATTTTTCATTTTAATGTTGTATAATTTTACTTAGTTCATTGTTTTTTACATTTAATTTTTCGGTTGAGGGAAGGTTAATTGACTACTTTTTCTTGAATAATGGCATGAAACAGAAAATAAAAAATTTCATTTACATGTCTGATGTACAAATCTTCTTTTAAAGATTATGTTTGTTATAACAAGTTGATTATCATGTAATGAACACTCTAGGCTATTAGATAAGAGAATTGAATAATTCATGTAATTAGTTTTTTCTCATAATTAATTCTACAAAAAATAGCATGCATTATATTTAATGTGGTTTTTTAAAGTTTATAAATGATTTTCTACTTGAATGAAAATAAAATTATGGTGTGATTTCATATTTGTAAATAAATACCCCTTATAAAGAAAGACGAGGAAGCGTTGAAGAAGAAAAACGGTATTGCTAAATATATATATATTCTGCAACTTTATGTCTTTATTGATTAAATTTAGAACTTATTATTTCATTTATTCTATCAAGAAAAAAAAGTATTTGGATAAAAAATATCATAGATTCTTTATAATCAATTTAAGGAGTATATACTCCTTCTAATTTTTAAACATAGAACAATATTATTAATAATATTTATACTTTTTTTTAATAAATGTGTAATGATTGATATAGGTAAATGAGCGTTGGGAGAATCCAGAAATTACTATTATTTTTATTATAAGTGTGAAGATCTTAACTTTAAAACAAGTTTATGATTCTACCCTTTTACTAATTTAAATATTATTACCGAAATAATTAATAAAATAGTACTTATATAATATTTATATGGTACTAATGCATTATGTTTCTAGGTAGGATTAATTAAATAAGTGTTTAATTTGTTTTTTATTGTAAAATAGCGTTCCGTAGATAAAGTGTTTCGTAACAACAAAAGACAGTAAAATTATACTCAAAATATCCTTTAACATTAAGGAACAAAAATGTCCTTTGAATTACTATACATCTTTATATGGCACATATTTAGATTTTAGTAAGAAACATTACATATTCCCAACTTAAAACAATCTAATTCTCATAGACGTTATGTATATCATCAATTTTTAAATGACTATTACAATTCCAAACATGTAACTCTCTATACCAAAAATTATCTTCAAAATCACTCTATATTAATGCATACACTTAGTTATTCTGATGTATAATTGTTGATGAATGATTATTGGTGAATGTAATTACACATAAATTATGCTTGCCACATAGGATCTATCAAGTGATATCACCTAATATGCTAGGATATATGTTAATGTTATACCTTTGCTAGGTAGGAACACCTTTCCTTGGTGTAAGGCTCTACAACACCAAATTCCATGGCTAGCACCCATTGTCTTAGTGTCAGTTAAGAAAATAGTTTCCCTAAACTTGAATGGATGATGGAAGTAAATTAATAGGATCCTTAATAGGAGGACTTCAAGTAAGTTACTTAGAATAGGTTGAAGCAATGAACCCATCTAGACATTTCAAAAGTATCTCCTTAGGAAATCCTAGGAAGATGGCCGAATATATATAACTAAGTATATGTTCTTTATGCATGTTTTTGTAGTATTGGTCTACTTTTTATGAAGATATGCATAGTATAAGTCTTTATGCATGCTGTTGATCTTCTTTACTATATGATGAATGTCGTGCTTCACCTAAATGAAGTTTTCTCCTTTGACTATGTTGATATATGACTTTCATGAAAAGGCTTGTGGTCTAATGATAGGTTTAACAATTATGTGTGAGAATATGGTACCCTACCTGTAAATTTCACTAGTAGTCTTTGATTAGGAGCATGAAGTCACTGTAATTTTCATATAATCTTGGCTTAACTATGTCCATGTTGTATTATCTTTTTATAATGGTATGTCTTTTCTTTTGTAGATGATGTGTATGTTTTTCTAGGTGGTCCTAAGGTGATTTATTTCTCCAAGTATCCCTAAAGGATTACTTGGAACAGTAATGAATTAAAAGGAATAGTTCATAGTTAAAGAAATTGAGCTCACTGTAAATTGATATCAAACTGGACTTAAATTGTACAGGTTCTTTTTGTGTTGTTTAGACTTTGATTGTGTTTCTCTTAAGTATGAAAATTATGTAAATGCTATTGTTTAAAGGTTTTATAAGGCATGAATTATGATTTCAAGAAAATGTTCCTTTTAAATGCATGTTATTTCGTGGTTTCCATAATTAGTGCATTCTTGTACTAATCCCATTCATCTCTACTTTTTACCAAAAGTGTAGGTTATGGATGCATAAAGGGTTTCTACATGATTGAGAATCTTGATAGGTGATTCCCAAGCTCAAGGAAAGGAATCCATAAATCCAAGGATGTCGTAATGTGTACTCACTGTAAAGTTGTTTTGCATTATGTCTTAAGAATTGTGTCGCTAATGTATTCTAATGATGTTGACTCTATGATGGAAAAGATTCTTAGGGTCTAATATGTAATTATGACTTATTTTTTTTATATATATAAGAAGTGAAGTTTCTAGCATACGATGTGACATGAAAAGTTTTAAATTTTCCTCTAAAATTACTATGTCATTACAATGAATGATAACTATTAGTTTGTATAAGACCTATGAGAGGTCAAGTATACCATGTTAATTCTAGGGGGTGCACCTAGTCGTGAAAAGAACATAAATAGAAAAACAAGTTGACCCACCCGCAAGGAAACCCATCTCGAAAGCAACAAGTTGCCTAAACTCTCCCTTGTTGTCTTTCCTGCTTTCGGATAAGAAAGACTTATCACATTAACCTACATTCCTAGCTACAGTTGCCTTAAGACCTATCTTTCTTTTAGAACCTTGTTACTTTTAATCTTTCTTCTCGCCTGTGTCTTTCGGTCAAGACTACTTACTCAAGTAGGTCATTAAGCTACCTTTTCTTATTTTAGTAAAGGGTAGTTCGGATGGGAGAGTTGAGAGAAACCAGTCATAAGGAGCAACAATCACTTTTGAGAGTTCCCCCACTAGGGGAACGATAGGAGGGGGATATTCTCAATGTCCACACACTCAATTTAATACAGTATAAGAAGCCTTTCTATGAGTGTGAGCTTCTATAATTCCATTCATTTCGCAATATAAATCTTTTCCATATAGATGTTTCAGCTACTTAAAGCTAGAGTGCATCAAAAAAATTGAAAAGACTGCTCGGTCTTGCTTGAAATAATTATAGGTGTCAATGGACCGAATTAACTAGCATAACACTTTCTCTAGTGTGCGCAAAAAGAGATGCCACTTTCAATGATGCAAACCGGCCATTGTGTGAATGTAGCATCGAATTTCGCTTAAAAACCGGCATGTTCTGAGTTTTCAAATAAGTGGTACCAATTCATTAGAGTCTAATATGTCAATTAAGTGGCCTTAATATCTTTCTTATCTGCTGCATTGTAACTGCCTTCCTCGCTTCGTCTTCGTCTTTCAGAGTTTTATACAGATCTCTTCCTTTTTACATCCAAACAATTAGCGGATATGCTTGGCATCTAAAGAACATAACATCCAAATTATTGCACGGCATAAAAGTCATATTGTAAACTATGGAAATTGGCACAACCAGGCATCTCAAACATTCATAAGGGATGAATTAGGCTTTCATTAGGATGATATTTCTTTTTACTTGAATGGAAATGCATGCTAGTTTCTTGAAGTACACTCGTATCTGTCTATCTATGTCATACTTGGGATTCACTGACAGCCAATTCGAAGTCGATCCTCCCTCCCCTTCGCTCCACTTTGTTTCGCTCATTTTCTCTTTCCTTCTGATTGGAAAAAAGTTATGATATTGGTTTTGTGTGTGTAAGCGAATATAAAACATTTTCTAGATAAGTTATGAGTTCATCGAGTTGGAATGCCTGAGACTACTTTTAGCCTTCATGCTCTTGCTTTTCTGGCTAGTGCTCAAGCTAAAGCTTTCTTTATGCTTTGACTTTCCTTCCTTATCTTTCCATCTGGACTTGTATGTTTTCCATGAATATTTCGAGCGATTTGTACTATCTGGCTTGAGTTAAACAAGTAGAGAATATTCTTATGCCACCGTTGACCGGCCTGTCTATATAGTATCTAGTACTAGGACTAGTAGAGTAGAGGCAGTAATAGGTGTGGCTTCCTCAATCATAGCTTCTCGCTTAGCTAAGTGCAGAAAAGGATGCAAATGTACTCGTTATATAGAATGCAGATATACACATTAAATTAGAAATCTAGTAAGGTAGACAAGCTACTTTTTTATTCTATGACAAGAAGATCCTCTAGATATTAGGATACCCGTACTGACAGTTAGACAAACACTCTCTCCCCAATCAATCACAGTAACTGTCTGTAAGAGTGCTTAATGTGTAGAATATATTACATGCCTTCGACGTTGAATATGAGAGAGAGGTTGTAAGTGCATTCTCTCCATCTCCATATTCTGGAAAGCACTATTTGAGCGTGGTGACATATTTATTGATACTCACATCTCTGTCATTTCTATCTATTCTGCAACAATTTACTAACGCATTCCTAGACTAAGATTACGGCATCAAAAACACAATCTTACTCTCATTCAAGGAATCAGAGGAAGTCATTCTGTCTAGTAATCAAGTTCAAATTTTCAAACTTTCTTTCTCTCTTCTCTTGAACTTTGAAGACTCAGTCAACCTTGTTCCAAACGTTCTCTTTTATTGTATCTACTTAATGGATTGGTAGGTAAAGTCCTTCTTCTAGCTTTTTGATTGAACTTTAAGGTAATGGGAGAGAAGGTAATCGAAAGATAATTGTTAAATAAAGTTATGGACTGGGTTCTCCCTTTAAGATAGTACGAGTAATTTGAAAAATTGACAGGCATCTAGCGCATTCACATGTTTTTTCATACTAATAGGCCATGTCAAAGAGGGAAATGCAAGAGGCGTTAGCGGCCTTTTTCACCTTGCCTGTTATTCGAAAAGAGAGTCATTTTCATTCTATATTTCATTTGAGAATCAACTACATATAAATAGGCTCTTCCTTAGACCTTCAAGGTGGACGTAGCACCTTTTTTCAAAAATTCCAGGGAAAATCAAGTGAAATTCTTTTCGTAAGGCAATAAAGTTTCCTATGAAAAGTAGAAGTCTATCCATACTAACCGAATCTTTTTGGAAGGATGGTGGTGAAAATTGGAGTTGAAAATAAATGTTATCATTATGATTGTGACTTGAAAATAGAAAGAAGAGAAGGAACTTGGAGTTGGCGCCCACATAACAGATTGCTTGCATAAAAGCAATCTTTGCTTTTCGCTTCTCTCCTTACAGTAATGTTACTTTCATTCCTACGGTTCTATTATTATTGACTTGACTTATTAATATAAAACTGCACACTATCTTAATGAAATACGATAAATTATCTACCGAAGAAGATAGAGAGGCCCACATACGATAAAAGGTCACAAATAGAGCTGAATCAAGTAACATTGCGAAGACATAATGATAGTAGGGTTGGGATATCCCCTCCCTCCGAATGGAACGTGAGGATCTCCTATTGCATGGCTCTCTGCAGGGGAATCTCCACTCACTACGTCCCCTAATATCCTCTCTTTTCCACATCAGGGGGTTTATAGGAGATCCTAGAGGCTTCCACGGAAAGGCTACTATACCATACCCTTTACATAACTATACTCTAGTAATCACTAGACTGAATGTAGTAGTCCGTCTGGCTGCTCTTCTTTAAATCATTACTTTTAATTTTCCCATGCCATTGCAATTGCGCTTCCTAGACAACTACCATGTAGTTAGGTACGGCCAATAAGTCCATAATGATAGAAATCAAGGAACGAATGTGGATCCCTATTATTAGAAAAAAGAATATGTTATTAGAGTTTTTTCCTTTTCTCTCACTCAATAGATCTCTTTGATTTTATATGACTTAGTACAATACGAGATGATGGAAAGTAATGAGTTATATGGTAGAGGGATTCCTTTTCCTAAAAGCAATGTTTCACTTATCCCCATGTCCATAAGGACCTCGTGACATACTACCAAAATGACTGTCGCTAGATAGACGCCACTTTCTCTCTTTTTATAGCCTCGTGGATGGATGAAAGAAGAAAAGTTACAGAACGGGGCACTAAAGGCTCGTAAAGTAGACAACAAGCAGCAAGCAAGAGCTTCTGAACCCCCTAACCTTTCTCTTTTTTGAGGATACTTCTTTTTTATTCTGAATCAGGTAAGCTTTGATGTTTGCTGCTCCTATATAATATTCTAGTTGTACGCGCTAGTTCTTGACTAACATAATAGAAAGTAAAGAGGCTCTATTAGGATCTTACGAATCTAAATAACTCAAAATGGAAGAACGAGCTCATTTGCTCCCCCCTATCTTTAAAGGGGTGTAAGCACTTCACTTGCTAGGGGATGGGATTCATTCACTTTCCTTCCTCCTAGCACTACAAGAAGATCTGGTCTTAACGCCCTTACTAATACTGTGCAGCCTTTCCTTGGGTTCGTAGAGTGGGGTTTCCCGTTTAACCTTAGCAGAGGAGCCGCCACCACAAGGTAGGCGGCCACGTGTCATAACTTACTGTTCGCACAACAAATCCACTTTGAAGTTGACTTGTTCGCTCTACTAGCCGTCGAAATTAGTACGAGATATTATAAGGGCCCAATATCTGAATAGCACATTTGTCTAATGCTTTGAAGGAGACTTCAAATCCAAAAAGGAGGAACGACCTGTCCAGAAGGTCATTCAAAACTTGATTGAAAAACCATTGTTTATTCAAGAACATATATAGTCGATTACTAATAGTACTAGTTTGAAAGGCTCTTGGGAACTGATCCGCTATGGGATTAACATTATACGCAACACAATCAGCTGAAGTACTAAAAAAAATATATATTAGTTTTTTAATGGTTGGATCAGCACACTTGGATTCGCCAAAAATCTCATTTTTTGGTAGTGCGAAGGTGTATCGGCCCAAAAATGGGATGGGGTTCAAGATGCTGTTGGGCGCCGGCGGCTGACTCAAGTTCCCCCCGAACTGCGCAAATAAGTTGCCTGTGTGACCACCCGAACGTACCCCCTAGAAGTTAGGAGGAACCCTCATTGCTTGGCCTGGTGTACTTTACCCTCAAGTCTCTTATACAAGCCCTTGAACTAGAATTCATTACATAGGACATGAAAACATATGTCGGAATAAAAAATTTTCACTAATTATTAAATAAAAATGAAATCTTTCATAAATAATTAAGAAATCTTATCCTCAGAAGCCAAACTTAAGACACGACATATAATATCTTGGGACACGACCCTTTACACTGAAATCAAATACATAATAAGTCTTAATAATAAATCTAGGAGACAATAGACTATGACAATAGACTATGACCAAAAAGTCTTCAACCTATACTTATATGGTATAGAAAGTATGGGTTTAGTATAAATAAGTACTAAGTATTACATATGCAAAAAACATACAAAAAGGGACATTTTAGTAAAATAACATTTCATGCAATTTAAGTAAATTATTAAAGAATATAGAAGCAAAACAACATAAGGAACATCATTTAACACTTAGATAAGAGATTCAATAATTTTCCACCAAAAGAAACCATTTACGGTAAGCTTATCAAAATTACAGTAAACTACAATCAATATTACATTGAACAAATTGGAACTTTAACAGTGAATCATTTAAACCATTCACAATTAATTATCCTATCCTAAATGAGTGAAATTCCAACACAAAGCGAAAAAGAAAGTGAACTTATTATCCATAAGAGTTTCCGTAACTTGGGATTATCCTAAGACTCACTAAGGTAAGACATGAAGGATGTATGCATATGCTTCCTTTTTATGCACACCAAAGTAATCTTGAAGACTACCCCTTTCGGCTTACTCAACTAGGGAAAAACAAGCCCCTCAATCATTGGCAAGACATTAAAAGAAATCCAACGAACAACCAAAGCCTATGTTTTGGGAATGATTACTTAGTGCAATGAGTAGATAGCATCCTACTCCAGCACCTACCCTCAGTAGTACATTCATCTAGAGGGTTTGGCACCATGTATTCTCTTTCGAAAGGTCATACCTAGTGCAATGAGTAGATCCCATCCCATACCACCACCTGCCCTAATTAGTACGTCCTTTTAGAAGATTCATTTCAATCAATTTTTTTGTGAAGGTTTAGATTAACCAACATAGACCATGAGAGCTAGACCTGGAATCCCGACATTAACCCGTATAAGATGAGGGATCCTCACTTTCCTAGACTAAGGTCTTTCTTTTTATCTTTTATATGGCTTTCCCAATCGATACGCCTATGAGGCTGCATAATTAGGGGATAAGGAGATTGCGACTAAGTACTTATTCTCTACTCCCAAGGAGTAATCATCTCAAGAGGTTCATTGGAATACAATATCTCAACTCATGAAGTGTAACCACCACTTCTTCATATCTTCGCGGTGCTAGACATAACCCCCATAGGTTCTAAACACTTTAATCTATAAGTTGAGGGTAGCTAGTGAACACCACATCTCAACTAAAGAAGGGCATTCATCCTTCGACCTATATTAGATTGATCTTAGGATGTAGTGAGGTATGTACTAAACAGATCATCTCAACTCATGAAGAGTGTCAACCTCAAAACTCCTCTCTTTACTCAATTTGACTTCATACATTCTTTTAAGTGTGTGTGTATACTTGTGAGCATATCTTAAATATAAGCTTCATTTTACTAACATTAGCTTCTATACATGCTTTAGTCCTACAGTAATCAATTTACAGACTTTACATGCTTCACAAGTATTATATTTTACATAGGCATAATACAAGCCAGACATGCTATTCAACTTCACAAAATGTAAGTCAAGACTCATCTTAAATAAAACTGCATCTCATCTCTAGGACTTCAAAGACACACTCACAAAACATACTATGTAATATCAAGTTCATCAAATAAACTCTGCAACCAAGAAGGTGGTCCATACCATAGAAGAGCAATTATAGTAAAAACAATACATTGAAAGCAACACTCTATTTAACCAATCCGTAATAACCTATAAGAATTTTATCAACTTTTTATCATTATAAGACTATTAGGGCAGTAGCGAAATCAAAATATTAACACAAGAAAACCAACGTTCATGTTTTACCCAAACATACTCATATAACCCATTTCCCAAGCTAAAATTTGAAATATGCATAAACATGTGTTCATTTGCGTTTTTTAACATGAAAATATCAATTTCTACAAGAATAAATGCATTTAAAACATTAGAACACTTTTACAAGAAGACCCATACTTAAAATCAAAGATAAAAGAATTTGCAGTTTGAAAACCCTTTCGAAATTCTTTTGGAAATGACTCCTTGAATAGAAGGGGGTACAAGGATTGATACCATACATAAAAGATAAGGAAACCCACTAATATTGGTGAAGGAACATGTCCAAACGAGCTCTTCATGCCCTCCTTGAGTCTTAGCTTCAATGGTGACTTTGGGAAAAGTTTCTTCAAAGAGGGAATTCGAATAAATGTAGTGAGGGGTCTTATGTAGGTCTAGGGATTGAAACTAACTTATTATAACTTAAATATCTAAAAATATTGACCTAGGATTATAAAAGATTTGGAGTGAATTTATATAAAACACCCCCAGTTGGAAGAAGCTTCAACAACTTTTGGGAGGAATTAATCGACAACCCAAGCTACGTGGCGATCTATACATACCACTAACTATGAGACTATTCCGCCCAGTCGACCAAGAATCAATCGCCCCACGCCCAGTAGACTGCCTCATCGATTAAGCAGTGATTTAGGCAATTTTATCCAAGCCTTTGGTCCTTCAACTAACGCCTCTTCTGGGTCCTAGGTGGGGTTGTGCCTGAACATTTAACCCCTAAAATAAGTCGTATAATTCTATGGAAAACCTCACATCATTTTCAAGAAAAATGAATACGTAAAACTCATTAAAACACAAAAAGAAACAATAACATTTTCTAAGGCACACCTTCAGAACATTATGGACATTCTCGAACGTTTGACCTCCAAACATAACAAAACTTCACACACTACCTAAGAACACAAAAATAACTCATTTTTACCTAAAATAAAATCCTGAAATAACCACAATTCGGTACTTCACCTTACTTTATTTTGGGGCATTAAAACCTATTAAATGGCTCACTAATTTTTGCTGGGGTGTGGGTATCTATTATTCGTCATCTAATTTCTCTCCATTTTCCTAGAAAATAGAAAGGATTCTTCCTTTCTCCTTTTTCGAGGGGAATTTTATCCCCCTCTATTGTACTAAAATAGTTGAAGTTCATTTATTCTTTTAAGAGGAGCTTTTGCAAAAACCCCTTTTGCCTCATCTAATGCCAAGGGGGAAATAAGATTGTCAAACACAGTACCGGAAGGGGTCGTCATACACCCGATATTAAAGAGGTATCCAAACTCTTTTTAATATGGGAGCGTAGACATTCTTGTGCAACATTATTATCTGGTAGATCTAGCCTCATTTCCCATTAATCAGTCTTGGGAGAGGCGGTACACACTCCCCCACCCAAATCCTTTCTTGTGCAGTCTACCATTTCTAAAAAAATTCATACAAGAGAAAAAGAGAATGAAAGATAAAAAGATAGATTCCATATGCTTTTCCCAATCTTTACACGAGAAATGTCTAGATTCTTTTACTATTGGAAATGCCATAAATTGATAACCAAGATCCATAATATGAAAACCTGAAACAATATAAGTATGGACACGAAATCCTAATGTATTTCTAACTCCAACAAGGAAAATACCAAATTATACAATATAAAAGACCTTCTAAAGAGCTTTATCTGAATCATAATCACAAATATAGTGGAAAAAGTATCTCAGAAAATTCTAGTAAAAGGGAATGTGTTTTGGTAACATTGGAGAAAAAAAAATTAGGATAAATTCAAATGTGACAATTAAAATATGATATATGTACTTCATTTTCACTTACTATTTTCAAAGAGAAGACTGCCAACACTTAACACCAACCCTCAACTATACTTGATCAAATAAAGATCTTCGTTGCTCTTTTTTTTGGATTTACTAAACATATGAACTTCCAACAACTGATCAATTGTTACTAGCGCTTATGCTGCAATAGTATGTTTACCCAGAGACCTGTTTCAGCCACTATTTCACCCATATGAGTAAAAAAGTGCATTTAAGGATTTCTCTCTCACCATCAAACGCCAACTCATTTTAAAAGAGTTGCATCTCCTTAGGTGTTAATTCCTTCCGGAGATAATCTATTATATTTCACTTAAAAAAATTAGAGGTTTAAATCTCTCAATCCAATCTTCTAGAGAAAAGAGATGTGACTGTATGGTTTTCTTGCAAGCGCATTCATCTTTCCCAATGTTTAGATTTAGTATAAATCAAACGGGAAAGAACACTGAATCTGTCAACAAAAAAATAGGTAAAATTATTGTCGAAATCGAATACTTCGTTCGGAGTTGACAAAGATCCACAGTTATCCTACAAGAAATTAATGCTCTAAGAGATATTGGAGAAAGGTTAATTTTCATGTCCTTGGTAAAAAATCTCTTAGAAAACTCGAGGGTTCAATTCTCTGACATTATCGATTTTTCTAAGAGATTGTATCACCAAGCCTATCAAGCAATATCTTGTACTGTCATGCAACCTCTGTATCGATGATGAGGATATCATCACCTAATAGGGAGTAATAAGCAAAAGGGGTTGTTTTTGTTGGGTATGTATATTTCGCAGCTAGACACACCATATAATAGTGAGAAACCGAATATAGGGACCATGATATGTAATAACCTAACGACTGTCCTTTTAAGAAGGCAATCTAACTCACCCTCTTGACCATCGTAGGGACGATCAAGAAAGTGTTGATACCCAAGTAACTGTTGACTATTGATGATGCCAATGTACTCCCCCACATGCAGGACATGATAGTGTATGTGACACTTAATGGCAAACGGCCCATTGTCGATTTGAATAAAAAGAGAAAATATTATGTTTCTCTTGAAATCGTAATCATACCAAAGGACGTTCTTAGTTGAATGCTCCAACCTCAAGAACGTGAGATTGGACTTCCATTGCCTATTGGTGGACAAGAAACAATAACCTTTATTTTTTACGTAATTACATATTATTAAGATATGTGTTTTACAACCTCTCTCTTTCACATGAGCTAAATTTCCCATTGCTAACATAATACCCCTGTGAGCCCCCAAAAGTAAACTAAAGTAGGGGCATACACACTTTTTCATAAATAGTTTTAAAAAGATACAATTTTTTTATTTACATTTCCTGTTGCATATTTCAGATAGATAAAAGGGATAATCTCATCCTTAGAACACCATAATATTCCTCTTTTTTGGGTTTCAATGGTGAATCGATCATTCTATATTCATTTCCTAAAACACCAGAAATCCTTCCTTTTGGCATTGCGATAATGTTTTGACAGAGAAGAATCAAAGGCACCACATAGAGAGATAATCGGATGGGGAAAGATCTGGACATGGAGATGCGTACCAAGAGGTTATATCGCACGAAAGCAGGCAATGATAATGAACCACAAGCCCTAGTTTTAAAGCCAAAGAAATGAGCAATCATACCCTGGAACATAAATATATTGCACTTCAAAATAGTTACTAGAAGCAGTGCAAGCGCACTTCCTATCAAGGCAAATCAAACACGAAAAGAACCTCCCCCCCGGCTAGCCTTGCAAAAGTCGTTGTGTGGGAGAATAGAGCTGAGCATCAAAGCTTCAAGGCAAAAAGAAGGTTCCCGCGTGCAGGAAATCATTTTCACATGCTTAACAAATGCTAGTAGACTTTTATTTGAACCCCCTGGGGTAGCAAAGCTAGCTCTTCGTATCATTTGCATTAGGTAGGTGAAGTTTGCTACACAACTCCAACTATAACTCTACAGAGGATCTACTTCCACAACAATCTACTTATCTTATATAATATAATATATAAACATAACATACCTACAATCGCTTGCTTGATTGATCTTTTGCTTTAGCTAGTTACTCTATAGGTAATATTTTCATGAATGGCATGCTCGCGTTCCTTATTTTTCCGGATAACCAGACCACTTTGTGTAATGACAATGCTTTTAGAATAGTGTTTGATAGATACCTTAACGCTAGGGATAAGGCCTTTCTTTCATAACCAATTGAAAGTATCTAAGGTTAGGACCCAAACATGATGGGTACAGAATCGTGTGGTACTTCTTAACAATAAAAAAGTGCTTGTTCTCACAATATACTCCTTTTACAAGAGCTGCTCTTAGATACGAAAAATTAAATGATTCAGGGGGAAATGAAATGTCGGATTAAATCTTCGTAGAAGGGCTAAGACAAATACATAAGAATGACAAAATGAGTTCTTGTTCCCTTAACTTAGTCAGACTTGCATGAGCTTACCTAGGGAATTAAGAAGATGAAAGAAAGAAAAGAGGAAAGGGGTGATACCCCATAGACCAAAAGGGCATATATATATAAGATCCAAGTAATGAAAATACCCGCACATAATCAGAAGACATTTAGTAGAGTGTTTGTAGGTTCACACAATGAATGTGAAATCTTTCTTACGCTTACAACGAAGAGTCTCCTAAAATTTCTCAAGGGATGGGTGGTAGCCAACATGGCATACGTTGCGGCAACAAATAGGAAGGTGACTCTAGTAGATTGCCCTTTCTTTTCCTTTCGTGGGTTAGGTAACCATTAATGGAATATCTGAGGCATTTTATGCTTTGTAGACTCAACTCGTCTACCCCGATGAGGAACCCATGTATAAGTTAGTGTATACATATGAATTTATAGTTACCTATACAAACGGGGCAATTGGACCACTAAGATCATGAGGTGAAGGCACACTGTCATTGCACGATGGAAAAGGTACGGAGCTATACTTTAGAAAGATTCACTAGATTCCGACGTTCCCGCTGATCTGTATAGTCCTAGTGGAGGGAAATATAATACTCTAACAATTCCTGCCTTGGTTGATGATGAAATACCTTACTCCCTTTCCATAACGGGTCTAGGGGTAAAGTCTATTCTATAATATACTCCTTCTCTATCAGAGAAATTGGTAAATAGAAAGTTAATCCTTATATGCACTTCACAGAAACTAAAAAAACAACAAGAGCAATCCCTCATAGGGTAAAGCAGTAACAAGAGGCGCAAGCAGACTTTAGATGTTTAAATTAAGAAAGTCGAACTACTAAGAAAAGATAAGAGCCATAGCTACAAAGAAAAAGAAGTTGTTGGAGGCGATGTGACGATACTCCCCTCAGCCTCTGTGGCTGCATTAGTTAGCAGATCATCCTTCGGATAAGGAAGTCCTTTATTTTCATTTAAGAAATAGGCGGCCACACTCTCTATTACTTTCATTCATTTAGTTACACATGGTAAAGGATCTCGCTCGAAAGAGACTCTTCAACTACTCAATTGGAATGTCTCTTATCCTTACTTGTTTCTTTACTCAAAGAAGTCCCTCTCGGAGCTATTCTTCAGTGTTGTGCCTTCTTTCTCCTTACTCTAGGTATGAAGCCGTAAGACAAACAGAATATAGACTTGCTTCCTCTATTTAATTCAAAATATGCCAAATATTAAACAACTTATTAGAAATACGAGACAACCAATTAAAAATGTAAAAAAATTCCCCAATCTTCGCGGGTGCCCTCAGTATGAAGGAACATGTACAAAGTTATAGATGAGACTTGTTTAGATCATGAGTTGGCACAAAAAATCAAGGAACATACTTTTAGAGTATAAAAGATCAGTACCAATGAATGGGATAGGGATATGAAAAAGAGAGATTTTCATCATTTGTGGATCATTCGGATAAATGCAGTAATTTGAAAAAGGGGAGTGTCCTATAGTTGTAATAGAAGGGAAGTATTACCCTATAGTTATAATAGATTAATACATGATTTGGACAAGAGAGAGTTGAATCTTAACAATAAAATAATTGCACAAATAGCTATATAAAAAAGGAAGCCTCTCTTTCGCCGATGCCGAAGTGAATAAACAACCTAAACAAGCAAGTAAACTTTCTTTCTTAAAGGAAAAACTTTAATCCGCTGCATAAGTCACTGGTTTTCTGGGGTCAAGAAAATGTGGGATGTGTCTTTGGGTAAAGCCTTGGAATCAACAAACTTAATTTCACAGAAAAGGGACTACTTCATCCATTCCTAACCTAATCTAGCAGTGAGACATACAACCTAAGGCAAAATATCGGTCTAACGCACAGTTAACTCTACTAACATCTGAACCAAAAGGAAGAGCTTATAAGCCACATAAACTTCTTCCATTAACAGTTGATGTGCAACTATGAGTTAGGACTGGAAGTCAAGAATTTTCAGTGCTTGTAACATGTTAGAGAATAGCTAGATTCTAGCGATAGTAAAGAGTTCTTATACACAATACTAACTACTTAACACTAAAACCAGTGACAACTTTCAGTATGTAGTAGATTATATACGCTACTAGTGATAAAGCTGATATGCCAATATTTTCTATAGAGGAAGGATGACATCAACAACTAAATCGTAACCCAAAGGTAACATTGTTAGGGTTCATTCGCTGATCCTTAGGTATGGTTTACTTGACTGATTAGATTCATGGTCCTTAGCATAGATTGGACATGTAAACTTCTGGCCCAACCAATATGAAGGAAAAGACCTCAAAAATTAATAAAATGAACTGAGTTGTCCCTGCTTTATCCATCTCTATTTCGCGGGACTAACAAAATAGACAATGAGCTCAAACTTGATGGTAAAGTAGTCCTCGGAGGAATATCATATTACTGGATTGTACTGATGTTCTAGTAGAATGGGGTGCAAAAAATCTTGCAGCGAAAATCATTAAAAAAGTTAAAAGTGAAAGATCAGGGAGGGAAACTCTGACTCTTCTCTTACCTTGTACCTCTCCTATTAGACATCCTATCTAGTGAAAGTTTTTGCTTGTATCCAAACCTCCTATTAAACTCTAATTGGTGCAACTTGCACCAAGCTTGGCTGTACGCAGATAGTAAATTCAATTATAAGCACAATGTATTCTCTAGGAGATCATATACAATAAGTATGGGGGAAGAAATGAGAAGTCCTAAAACTCCATAGGCGCTTGGACTCGCTCACCAAGGACAACAGAAAAAGTCAAGCTCGGTTGAAGGAAGGCAAAAGGAGTGCAACTTCAACAAGCTAACAGAAAATCGAACATAAAGAAATAGACGTCGTTGGCTTACTCTCTTTCTTATAAATTTTATTCTCTTTCTTAGGATATATTTTTGAAGTATTATACACATATGATTAATATAATAGATCCTATACTGGTTAACTATTGAAATTATGGTTCGCTCACCATAAGTGAAAAAAAAGCAAAATAAAAACAAAGGGCTTGCTTAAACATAAGAGCATAAGATAAGAATGGTCTGGTGTCATAGTGAATTTTGATCTGTAGTTATCTCGGCTTGAGCAACACTTTAAAACTGAAGACAACAACGGGAGACAAGCCCTATTATAATAGGATTTTTCGTGAGTTCGTCCTATTTTTCTTTTTTTCTTATGAATATTCTTTGGAGTGAAAATTCTCCCTAAGAAAGACTCAACTCACAGGAAAACTACTATTTCCATTGTCTTAATTTTGCTTTCACACGAATCATAGGGTAAGAAAACCATACCATTCGCACTGAAGCCCTGATTAGGGGTCTGTGTACATCTATTTACATCATTTCTTCGAAAAGATACCGACTTTATATCCCACTTCACGGGAGAACAGAGATAAGTAGTAGCCTAGGAGGATGACCTTCTATCCAAGAAACTCTGCATCATGAGTACTTTTCTCATACAATTAAAGAGGTTTTCTTATCCAATGCAATTCTGACCCCGTTTGGTAAACTGCCTTTAGATAATCCTCTACTTTGGCGTAAAGTAAGTTGTCCTTTAGCAAGTAACTCTCATTCACTTGGTGAACAAATATGTGAGTGTCTTTGCTTCCTTTTTCTCCCACAACCAATTGGTAGAGAAAGTTTGCGACAACCAACCAGGGTAAGTAATCGAGTCTTGGATTTCCTTTTAAATGTGAAATGCATTAGATACCTAAATGGCAATGTTTTTGATTCACCTTCGGACCAGCATGCGAGTATGGGGAGTAATTTATTAATAAAAAATAAAAATATAGTAGTGGATCTTGAGCCGACACGAATAATTTCGTTTAACATAATATCTTAGGTGTAGAATATCTCAAATTCAGGAACTTCCGTGTCACAGATCTCGTGGGAAACAAAGTCGTAGGTACGTAGGTTCAAAGCGGGACAAAAAACTAAAAGAGAAATCATCCATAAAACTTTTAGTTATTACGAATAACATAATGAAATGTAGCCAATGTTTGTTTGTTGAAGCAACCTTACAAATTTAAGTCCAAAAGAAATTAGATGTTAGCGCAAGGTCTATTAAAGGCTAGCCAATCTGATCATAAAATAAAGAAAAATCTCTCTGGTTTAAGTCGTATCTTCTCCCTATATGTCGTTCCACATCCAATTTGATCAAAATCCTCTGTCTTGATTCAAGGATTGGATCCTCTCTTAAGATATTTTGAATGCATCCCAAAGATCATAACGTAGTCACTTGTGCCAATTAGGTACGTTTAGTTGCTGGACTAACATGAGAGACACAAAGTCACTTGAGGGAAGTGAAAGGAAGGTGCATAAGATATTAGTGTAAGCACTAATATGGTTCTGAAAGCGATGAGAAGCAGAAAGGGTAGCTTCACAGCAAGACCCTCTACTAAAAAAAGTAAAGAATAGTAGAACTAGAAGATTGATACCTTTAATAAATAAGGTCATTAGCCTTTTCATTCTTTATTTCATTCGTTTGAATCACTAATAATAGAGGAGATGCATGCCATCTAAAAGCAAGAACTCAAGTCCCTAGTGGTCGAGTTACTTTCTTACAAGTAAGTGACTGCACGTTCGAATTAAGTCATTAACTATCTTATTGCTTCTCTCAACTAAGTACTCCCTTATCATGTATTTTCTTATCTTAATGTGGATATGAGGATAGGGACGGTACCTTCTTCTAGCTATATTCTGCTTCAATGTTTTTGCCTATGAACTTACTTCATTCACATATTTTATGCAGTTTTTTCACGTAAAGGGAGAGCAATGGTCGCAATGAGTCGTGGATGTAACTAAGATGTTAATTTTTTAGGAAGTATGTTCGATTGATTCGAGGCCTGTGATGAAGCCTATTACGCTTCCTGTACAAGGTTATTGGTTCTCTTAGTTTCTTAGTACAAGGGGCTTCAACTTGAGTTTACCAAACACTTCCATATTATTCTTAAAGCTTGTTATTGGGATAAGAATACTTATTCTCGACTTAGTGTGGTGATTTACATATTCTATATTATTATTCGCAAAATGCTACTTGATTAGTAATAAAATAGTTATCTGAGTTATAATAATTATTAAGTGGGAATTTTGATTCCTTCAGACCAAACAATCAACGGACAAAGCTAGCGCAAGTCTCATTACGCGTTAAATGCACATCCATTTTGTTGATGTGAGAGGAAATCCTATCATATCTTCCGATACCGTTAAGTCAGGTCACTTCTAACATCTTTCGAGCAACTATACTTACATTATTTTCACTCTTTTAACTATTCTACCCTACCAATAACTACAAATTTATAACCATTAGGTATATAAATAACTAGACGTACCGACAACTTATATCTAGTATTATGTAGCCAACTCCTATCTCATGATAGGTATTAGGTATGTGTATACATAGCCCACAATCTCTCTATCTTTAGATTACGGGTATTCACTAGAGCGAGAAAGAGACTTCAATACAACACTAGCTAACTAACAGATTGTTGTCAATCTTCTTAACGTATGAATGGCCATTACCCCACACGTATTAGATTAGGGTGATGATCATGAGTCATTTGCTGTGACTGCAGAGAAATCTCTAGTCAAGATAAGGACTCTATTTTATTAGTAACTGCGTACCTTTGCTATCCAATTCATGGAAGATCCTTACACGCATAGCTTATAGTGACTTACCATGCCTTACATCAAAGAGGAATTGAACCTCTTCCTATTTTAGAAAAAAAACATGAATCAATTTGATGTCACCCCCCACCTTCCTTAGGCATTCTAAAGGAGTATCCTCAAGATTAATACACTTCTAATCCTTCCTCTTAGGCTGTCACGGAGTCCGAGGCGGCTCCAACAAAAAAAAGGACACTGAGCGAAGTAAAGTAATCAAAGCGGAAGTCAGTGCTACTAGTAAGGACTTTTCACGATCCACTAGGCCACATAGAATCTTTGTCCTAGGTTTGATCATATTTTGTTGGAGAAAACTGATGCCCGAAAAAAGAAAATCTTCCACAAACCAAAAAATTCTTGAAAAAGGGGCAAGTTTACGTTAATAAAAGCCAGGCGAAGGCCTTCATAGTCGTTCGAGTTGATATCGAGGATGAAAGATTCTACAACATTTTTGATCGCTTTTGGTTGGGGGCATAGTTGAGGGATTGCAGCATGTTCATGACGCTCCGTATCAGATGGATCTGAAGCGAACCAACCGTTCTACGAAATTTTGCTCCTTCACCGATAGACTCCCAAGAAGAGGAAAGATTGGTTTATAGGGTTCCTCTGGGTTTCGGCTGGAAGATTTAAGTCCGACAAGGTGTCCCATTAAATAATGCTAGAAGAAAATTCATGACAAGAGTCCTCAGAATAGAGGTAGAAAGAATAGGTTGGCCTATCCTATGGATCTAGATAACCTTAATCCAATATTGAATAAGGAATTCTCGGTTATGAATCCTCTTCCGGGAATGAGATTTTGTAAGGCCTTGCCTTTCCCAAAAAAGTGAAAGATTTAAGACAATCTGATGCATTTGAAGAAAGATTACATTACATATTAGATGGCTGACAAAGAAAGATGCTTTATTGTGGAAGAGAAAAGTGAAGGGGTTTACAGACATGAAAGGAAGATCCTATTTCAAAAGAGATTAGTTAAAGATACCTAGCGTCTGTTATTAAAAGAAGGAATGTTAGAGCTATTCCGATAGTGACTTTACCATATTTATTTCAAACATTCGAACATTGTAGGATCTTCTCCAACAAAGGACTCGAAGATAAAAACTCACATTCCCGAATAAGTAGAAAATCTAGGAAGATATTAACCATGGATGGAAGGTCTACTGTAAGATAGAAGGTCCTACTAAGTAGTGTGAGTCGAACCCCTTCCTTGAATAATTGAAGAATGATTTCATATAATGCTTTTGTTCATACTAGACTCTTTGATTTGTTTGGGACTATAACCTTGAATTAGTGGGGAGACTGCTGGTACTACTATTTCGTCGCTGAGCGAGAGGTGGGCATAAGGTGGATTTTTTTTATCTATTTCTATTCCATGAAGACGCCTCTTCTTTACATTCATTAAGATTATTTCACCACGAATATTGGAATCGGAATAGTCTTATTAATTCAAAAAGCCCGGTTACTCCTTTTAAAAAAAGAAATCAAAGATTCTTCTTCGACTTATAGAATTTTTATGTATATGAATGTGAATCCACATTTTTCTTTCTATTAGACAAATCTTCTCATTTTCTATCAAAATCTTTTGGAGACCTTCTAGAACGAATATATTTATATTTATAATAGAATGTCTTGTATAAGTCTTTTCGAAGGATTTTTAGGTTAATTCAAGGATCCTTTCATGCATTATGTATTTTAGGTATCAAGGAAAAGAAATTCTTGCTTCAAAATGGATGTTTCTTTTGATGAATAAATGGAATTTAGACCTTGTCAATTTTTGGAAATTTCATTTTTCTTTGTGCTTTCACACAGAAAGGATCCATGTAAACCAGTTATCTAACAGTTCCCGTGACTTTATGGGATATCCTTTAAGTGTGCGACTAAATCATTCAATAGTAGTCGTCAAATGTTAGAAAATTCATTTTTTATCAATAATCTAATTAAAAAGTTTGATACCCTTGTTTAAATTATTCCTTTGATTAGATTATTCACACTTTTGTACCATATTAGGGCATTCCATTCGTAAAATGGTTTTGTCCAATTTATCATAGTCTGATATTATTGACCAATTTGGGCGTACATGCAAAATTCTTTTTAATTATTATAGCGAATATTCCAAAAAAAATAATTTATGTCATATCAAATAAAGTATATACTTCGCCTTTCTTGTTCTAGAACTTTTGCTATGAAACACAAAAGTTCTATATGCACTTTTTTAAAAGATCGGGCTCATATTGGAAGCTATCTTAAAATCGGAACAACAAGTTCTTTCTTTGACCTTCGAATGATCTTAGTCTAGTTTCTGGGGATTATAATATATATAAGTAGGATTAGGTATTGGGATCTTTTTTATATCAATGATTTGGTTAATTAGCAGTGATTCATTCTTAGATTTTCTAAATGAGGAATAGATCAAAAATTTTACCCTATTTGGAAATGTTTATTGTAATAGTAATAAGGGGTGCATAAACTGAGTATTCATCTTTGAAAATTTTTTCAAATTTCTATAAGAAAGGAACTGATGCATACACAGGGAAAGTTGTGTGCAACGAAAACTGCAAGCACGGCTTTGGGAGGGATCTTTATTTATTTTTCTAATGAATGATTAAATAAATACAAAAATTCGAATCACGGGTAACCCACTATCATATCGAAATTCTAATTCAAAATTTGTTGACACGAGTAAGTAGTCATGCTATATTGTTCAATAACAAACCTTCTCTTTAAATATTTTTATTTGTAGAAAACTCGTGTATTTGGGAGTCACTTATGATTAAATAAACCATGAATTCACCATGACTATAATTTTTAGAGAGAGGCGAAAGTGAAAGCATATGGGTTCGCTTCTGTATTTTGTTAACTAGCACTGAAAACTGTCTTTACATTGGATTTTTTGGTTCTATGATGATCCCTACCTTACTGTAACAAATTTCAGTATCTATTATTTCCTTTATTGCTGCTCCTACACTAGACATTGATGGTATTCATGAACCTGTTTCAGAGTTCTACTTTACAGAAACAATATTATTTTTGATGCCATGATTCCTACTTTTGCAGCTATACGATTCATCTTAATAGAAGCCAGAAAAGATGTTGGATGTTGGCACAATATGGATGAAAAGCCAGTCTGCCTTATCCATCTTAATAATTAGGGGAGTGAAGCATCTCATGTATGTTACTTCTTGATTGAGTAGCCTTAAAATCACTTTACTCTAGTAAATTTCTAGTATTGTATTAAAGTCTAAAAGATAATGAGCATCTTTCTTTTTTTAATTCAAGATATTCTAAGCGCCAAGCCTACCTATTTTTTGTCAACACCGAGAATATAGTATATAATGTTTCATTATGTAGGAAAGGATATTTTCTCATATCTTTCTTTACATTATTTGATCCGCCATTTTCACAAAAGAAGGGGTTACTTAACCTTATCCTTTCCTCCTCCCTTAACGTTTTCGATGCAGGATCTTCTCTAAACTTCTCCGTTTCCTCCCTTCACTTTTGCATTTCCACCACCCACCCTTTATCAACACCATTTTGCTCATCAGTATTTCTATCCTTTTCGTCATCTAATTGGAATTCTTTATTTGGAATCTCTCCTCCATGTTTGGAATCTCACTTGATTTTCTTTTTCTCTAGAATGACCTTATTCTAATGAAGTTTTTTTCTGTATTTTATTTTTATTAGGCTGATATCCTTCGCATGAACATAATCTTTTATTTCTGATATTTTCTTCCTTGTTTGATGATCTTTACCCGAAGCTGCACTATCACCTATGGAAATATGAAGAGGAATAATAAAAACCAATTCACCATGTTTATTATATACAAAGGATCTCCTGGTGTCTAGTTTTAGCCCCATCTTGTATGCTATACGTTCCACCGGACTTCTGTTTTAGGCCAAAAACACGAAATAAGTTCTCCACCTATAAATGTTCTATACGAGTTCGGTCAGAGTACTGTCACTCAAATCACTCTGAAATGGACTATATTTTAGCAGGCCCTTTGAACTTGATTATGGAATAGGTACCCCCTATTGGTATGTACCAATAAACTTTGGCCGATAAAGGACCCCCTCACCATCTAATCTTGTAGCTTAAACTTCCCTATCTTTAAAGGAGAAAGAACATCGCATGGGAGTGGATAACCAAGCACAACGAAGTCCCTGTCCATGTAATAAAAATAATCTCGAGAGATATAGGGTTATTGATGTATCCTAGCCTAAGCCGTTACAGTTGCTGATAACTGCACCACAACATTCTTCGTGTAGGACCATTTCACAAAGGTCATGTTTTTATTGACATGGTAGGAAGCGATGTTTAGATTTTTTATTAGAGGTACACTGAATAAGAACTTCTCAAACGTTTGAATAAAAATTCTAAGGCGATCATCGTTGCACGAAATGCTAGTAGTGCTTTTAGGGCTTATACCAAATCTCCCACAAAGAGAATTCATTACTTTCCTGTAGATGTAGTCTTTCGCTACATTCTCATCTTTCTTAGAAATTATCCTGTTCTCTGAGAGAGTGGTGAAAAAGTATTTAAATGGGCTTCCCTTACTCTTATAAAAGAGGTATCCACTTATAGGGACTATCATGTAGCCTATTTTTTTTGGCATGCTGGAGTTCCTCGGGAAGACCACATATGCCCGAATAAATCCAAAGAAGCTAGCGATGTCCCACTCGCGCAAATCTTCATGGGTGACAGGCTTTCAAGTGGGCATGATGTTAGCTATCATTACAAAAGGATAATGCGAGGTTTCATCATTGTAGTGTAGATTCCCAATTATAAGTATATAGGCATCCACATGACCACGTAGTAACCTTCTCCCAGAAACTTATCCTCATTGTGGTTTGGTATGTAGATGGTCCATTTAGATAGTTCATAGACTTTTAATGAAAGAGGTATACAAAAAAGGACAGAAGATTTATCTTTCTCATGATGTCGACCTCGAGGTGATACAAAATCTGCTTTTAGGCCTGTGCATCACACCCCCGAGGAGGAGGACGTCCTTTCGCAAATATTCAAGCAATTCGCTCCTCAATGCCTTTCTTCAGCCTATTTCATAGGCTTGAGAGTTTTTTCTAACAGGGATTCTTTCACACAGAGTATATTAACTCATAGAAGAGACAAAGGTAGGAGTAAATAGCTAACTAAAATCAGCAGAGAGTCGCTATATAGGAGCAACATACGCCCTAACGAAAGAATGAGGATACTGCTTCCAAAATGAGAGAAATACATGAGAAATCCATTCCTTTATAAATAGTGAGCTAGCTAGCATACCCTAAACCCATATTATAGTGATATCCTTTCTCTTCTGGCCTTCCCTTCTTCGCTTCGAGAACAATTATATTAGCACCTTCGCTGCCTTCCTTTAAATTCTTCGAGTATTGTTCCTTCTTGAGCCTTATCTTTTTAACTACTACCGAAGCAAGCTTATGAAGTGCTGACCTTTCTTCCCCCCTATGGTGAGCTGACCTTCATGTGTCACGAGTTATGTCAAACCTCCTCCTTGTCTTCTATTCTGGGAAGTGGTATAACAGGTCTTATAAGGGAAGCCCTTTATTAGACATAATGGTAGCATCCAAGGAAGAATAGGATTTTCTTCCCTGGCACTAGGATTTTTATTTCCTGGACATAGCACGGTCAAATCTTTCTTTAATGGGTTCCCCTACAACTTTTTCTTTTCTACGAGTGATTCCAAAAACTATCCCACATCCCTTATCTTTATCGTTGTAGCAGTTGCCAAATATTTCTAGTTCCACTTTTCATGCGGACGTTTATAAAAAGAAGAAGAAATCTCTAATCTTTGTGCACCCATAGAATAAGGAACTAGTTATAAGGAATAGAAGGAAGGTTCTTTGAGAGAGTAGTTCATCTGAGGTGAAGAAGTAAAAAGGGGCTTCTACTTCCATATGGTTGCAGATTAATCTAATTGAAATCTTGAAATAAGGAGGAAGGACTTCACTTGATCACACTACTCACTATACTAGTATAGAATGGTGTGATCTAGTGATAGATTAGTTTAGAAAGATCGTATCGAGATCGTCTTTTGTCAATATAGTAAGAGAGGTAGGTTAAAAGTGATGGATTCCTTTCTTCAATGCATTCGACCATTGGTGACTAGGGTGCCCTTTTTGTAAGATACGTTCACTCAAGATCTATACAACTTCTATTAGTTCAGTCAGAAGGAAAGTGTCTAGTCTATAATCCATTCAAGTTATTGAGGCATTTATGCATTGGTTGAGTGATAGTAGGGGAATCGATTTCATTTACTACACTTTATTCGCCTGCTTTTCTGTCAAAACCTTTTAGATGAGTGGCAGTGTTGAAAGGTGCAGATCTTGGTCTTCTAGACCTTGCCTTTTTCAGCAATTCTGATATGGAGTACTAACGTGAGACCTACAAATGCCTTGGATCTAATTCGTACGAAGCATTTTTCAATACCATATTAAGTCATGCAGAAACGTTCTTTCATGATATAGCGTGCTTTTTAGTGCATTCATTGCTTTGAGGGGTTGCTTGTGATAAGAAAAGATGGAAGCAATTAGTTGGGCCCGTATGGCTTCCCGGCCTTGATTTGTTTTTACCTTTTTATTCCAAAAATTCAAAAAAATATTCGTTTATACCATTGACATTTATAACTATTGAAGATTGGACAGTATTTTTTGATGAATATCAATGGTAGTGAAAAGCATTCATTTCCTAGAGTAAGGATAGGTCTCTTCCCTTATTCCTTTTCTTGCCGCTTCAGTTAATGGAAAGACATTAAATGGGGCAAGGAAGGGGAAGATTAAGTGTTACCTACAAACTCTATCCTTAGCAAATCTAAAAGGATAAAGTGAAGCTCCATAACTCGAACGCTTGGATCCATCTATCTAAGAGTAGGTTGGCTTGTTAGATCAGTATGAACTAGGAGTCATTTAGTTGTGTGCACCGTCATTCAAACAAATTTTATTAATCTTGTAAACTCATCTTTTCCTATCTATGATCACTACCTCGTTGTCTGACAAGCAGTTTCCTTCATCTTTCTCTTTCAGAAGAGCCTACTGTTGACCATGGTTCCCGTTGCTATCGTAGTTTGTCCATTCACTAATATCTTTTCAGCCATCATTGTATGCGTGTAAACTAAATGTACCCTTTAGTTGGACATTATCCAGATTCATTGACATCCGCTCATCTTCCTTCCCTTCTGGTAGGTTGGTGGTGCGTGATGATTCGTGGAGTACAAGGCATTCTCATCTTGGGTATGTAGGTTGGTCCTGCAACTTGTGAAGTTGACCAGCGTTTCATGCCCGAAAGGAATATTGACTATTGGATAGAACTAACCTAGTCTCTCATGAAGGAGATTGTCATTATGGAATATATTATATGTAGGAGTAGTTCTTCCTATAGTGAAACCCTATGTGATTTATATAAAATATATCAAAATAAATGGTGGAAGAGGCGCTGGTTTTTCAAGATCATTATGACTGGTGGAAGCACATTCAACTATAATTATAGCCTCTATAACTAGGTCACGCACTCTAAGAACATACTGAATTAAAGGGGACAGGAGGTTCCACTCATTAAAGTGTGAGACACAAGTCTTCTTCCTAGAAGAAACCTACCCTCTTTAGCACATTCAAATCAATAATAACGATGTGATCGATATACCAATCCAATCTTTTATCTCTTCAACCCGTATCCTTAAAATTTAAAAAAGCCCATGGTTGAGTTAGCATAGAGTTTTTCCGATTTCTTTCCTTTGTAAGCTACTTTCCTCTCTTCTTGCTTTAGTGTTCTGCTATAAATTTTGATGTGTTAAGCATTCTGTCATGCTCGATTGCCGGAGTAAGAAATATTCAAGGAGCTCAGGGGGATCTTCTTTTACGATAGATCTCCCACGCTTTCTTAAGGAATTTCGTCATTCATAGCGTATGGCCATTGTTTCCACTTTGTGAGTTCCCATTTTTTCATTGGTTCGCTTTCCGCTTGCCCTTCTTTCTATTTGCTGCATTAAATGAGATAGGGAGTTGCATTTCCCTTATGACTTTTGCTCCATTGATCGATCAAAAATTCACGTCTTTCCGAAGGAGCTAAGAGGGTTAGGACTGGGGGTGATTTATTGAGTAGATGGCCGGCATTCAAGCAGTCAATCATTCTTTCTCTCAGACACTTCGAGACAGTAGATGTTTGGCCTTCCCATTTTCATAAATGGGACTCAAGGCCTCATTAGAATGCTCGTTTATGAGATTTGCTAGTTTTGTAGATTAACAGCCCGCAAGAAAGGAAGGAGAGGCGGGGTTTACGGCATACCACATCACGGATACTCTATTCTTTCTTTACTAGTGTTCGGTGGAGGAATTGTAAGAGAAGAATGGAAATCCATGATCTAACTCGATATATTCTTCATAAACATATTGGACCCTATCTTTTTTCTCCAGTTGATGATGTATATTGAACTTCAACTAATCAAACTCGTTCAAGAAGCCTTATCATAGACTAGCTTCCCCGCGGATCCTATCCTTGTAGCTAAAAAGACCATATAATCATGGCTAATGGGAGTCATAGGAGAGATATAATTGTAGTGTATAGTAGTAGAGTGATCGTGTTCTTTATATTTGTTATTCTAACTCCTAACGAGGGCCACTTCGGCCCTTTCTCTTTTCTAGGTAGTTTGTCGTTCAATTTTATCGAATCTATATCGATGCTATATCCCCATGAACGGAACAGAAAACCAATTTTGTAATTCGCAGCGTATAGGTTAATTTATTCGATAGGTCAGTTTCTATCTTCAGGGTTAGTGGAACCATTAGCTGGCATAGAAAGCCATAAAAAATTAATTTTATCTTAAATCAACTCTTGTCTCGATCTACGTGTCTTCCCTCCTAAAAGAAGAAGTTGTGGGGGACTTTATACCTTAAATAAAAGGCTAGTTAGGGGTCTCTTGGATAATAATATGATATATATATCGCTAGAGGTAGGTCATAGGCTTGTCCTCATCAAGAGTTATTGGGCTTTTTAAGGTAGACTAAGCCCTAGATAAGGGGAATCTTACTTTAGAGAATTAGAATAATCGAGTCTAAGTATGTATAAAGAAGAAATATGGAGAAAACAAACTACCCGAAGAGGGTGCTGGGAATCATCTTTTGAAAGATGTAATCTAAAAGAAGGTTACGTGGTAACCTATGCTTCTAGCATATTTGAAATCTTCACTTCCATAGCTCCAGGGTAAGATAGTCTTAATGAAGCTACTTCGGACAAAAATCCATAACAACTCAAGCTAGTACTTCTAAATAAAACATCCTGAAATTCGTGTATTTAGATTGTGTTACGATCTCAACCTGTTCTTTAGAAGTTTCATCAAGAAAGCTTGATCTAAGGATATGATTCTTTAGCCCTTATCCTGTCCCTGTTAATGAGTTGGCTTTGGAAGCTAGGATACATAGTATGTATAAGTAGACTTATTGGAATAGAAGCCCTTAGTGAGAGAGTTGAGAAGAGTCGAGGATTCCTCTATTTTTGGGGATTCGTCACGTAGATGCATTCCCATCTTGCTCATTGAATATGAAATATCGTATGATGAGATTGGTCAATGTTTCTCAATGGATGACTAAAGATTGCATTTATTGGCTCTAGCACTCCCGTAATGAGACATAAGGGATACATCTTCAAATTCTCAAGTCTAAAGCACGAGAGATTTCTTCCTTTTCATCGATTTTGTCCGTATCCCACCTTTCTTTCAAAAAAAAGGGAAGGATAAGGATCTTCTTCAGTGGATCGCTCTTGTTCATGTTTAGTCTCCTTTATTTTGGAATCTCTTTCTATTTCTATATCTCTTTCTTCCTCACTTACTACCCTTTCTTATATTTTTTAGTCTTTTTTTATTTTCTTGGTAAGAATGGGTGAGGGTATTTTGCCGAAATACTAGACACAAGTAATAAATAATAGAATACTAAAGTTCCGAGCCATAGAATTTCTCAATTCTAACACAAGGTACTCATTAGATCGAATGTACTTCTTTGATCTAATAGAATGATTTTTCTGTATCGAGACAAATACAAATCTAAGCCTTTTCATAAATAAAATGTGACAAATTAACCAACCAACAAAAACACAATAAGGATCATGTTGTTTCATATAAATAGCTGATTGTTGATTAATGTTGCTAACATTAACCTTAGTAAAATTAAACAGTTGAATAATTGAAAAATAAGAATACATGAATGAACATTAAATGATAATATTACGCATTGAATTTATGGTAGAAGATCCATAATAAAAAAAGTCATTGTGATTGTTCCATAACAAATAAATAAAAAGATATGAATAAGGTTTACCCAATGCTAGATGCAGAGGCACATAATAGATCTATATGAATGTCATGAGTTGCCCCATAATAAAACCAGTTGTTGTTAATACCTTCTTCTAGGTTAATTCTTCCACAACCAAAGCTCGGAGAAGGAAGAGATAAGAGTGCCCTATAGAGAATGTGGTTATAAATCCATAATGTAGTCTGACCACAACGACCAAATTGATTATCTTCATGAATAAGGATCCTAGATTACGTAGTAGAAAATATTGAAAAATAATCACAAACGTAGCCTATCACAAAAAGAGATAGACTAGAAACGACATATGTTTTGTTTATGACACCAAAGGGATATTAAATGAATTGAATTAGTATATCGATGGAATATAATGAAATAAAGCCACATTGAGGTTCCTATGACATGACGGATTTAAGGGAGACACTATGAAGATGTTCCGGGAGTTACGAAAGAAGCTTCGCGCTCATATTGTTTATGGGTTGAGTATGGGAATTTAACTATATTAGGTCAAATATGATGAAGAATCGGGAAGGAAAGGTTAGTTGCACGTTTGGTAGGAGTAATGCCTCTTTTTCTCTCTCCCTCAAGGACTTAGTCTCTACGGTATGTATCAACATATAGAGATCTTGCCTTTGTTGCTACATAGAGTGTTCTTCTTCAATCTCCGAGTTAGAAGGGTAGAATAAGGGAAGATCAAGGTTTTCCCCTCATTACTCTTTCCAAATCAAAGTAAGCATATTATCCCTAAGAGAAAGGATTTCTTCCTCTGCATCTGCGTCTACTGATGTGTCTTCTCCAATTGACACTTTTTTTAGTATGATCAGTAGGCGATAAGCTCACATCCGACTCCATGGAAGTAAAGCTCAGAGTCATCATATCTTTACTACTCCCTAGAAGACAGAACTCTTAACGACGCTTTCAATAGAACTCTTTCGTATCCCATTCAATAGACTTGATAGGAAAGATTAATAGACTGACCAAGCTAAGACTTTAGAAAAAGAGAGTGTCCAACGAATCACGACAAGCAGCCCTGCAATAAGCAACTCATAGTCCCAACATTTTTTCTCCTTCGATAGAGTTGGATAGAAAGAGAGCCTGCGGGAAAGCCTTTATATGTGTGCTAATTATTGTTGATAAGTCTATTTTTTCAGGAGTAAGAAATCCAATAGGAATTCTAAATCTACAATAACATAAGGAGAGGAGGTACATCAATAGCTTGGGTTGACCCTCTTAATGAATATCGATCTGGCAGAGGAGAAGTAGATCCATTTAAGTCAAAAGAAATGTGGAAAATCTCAATTAATTTTTTTTGATAACCATTGCAATAGTGAAAGGAACTTTACGGAAGCCGCGTGGGAGGTGGTTTATGCTTTTTAAATCTTAGCTCATCGTAACATGTCATATATGTATAACCTGATAATGATCATTCCTATTCGATATCATAAATAGGTATGCCTGTCAACCATTTATATTTGCGACATGTAGGGATACTTTGGTTTGGAGTTATTCACAATACGCTGCTTTCTCCTCGCCTAGTCGATATAGAACATCTTAGAGGGCACCTTTCATCAAGTAAAGGCTCGTGATAACGCTCATGTAGAATTAGGATCTCTTTAGATCATGCATAATAGTTTGATTTATTGTAGTTTCATTGTTTTTTCCTTAAATTTAAATGTGTTTCTAGGGCCTTTTTGTATATATTTTAATGTGTTTTATATTGAACATGTCCAAAACGAAAATGCAGAAGGTTGTGAAAATAATCATTGCAGAAGTTACCCATGAAGCCATCAAAGACACGTATGTGGTTATCGTCGACTAGAGGTCCAAGCATCTGAAGGCAACTAGGGGAATTCTGACCAAGTATGAGGCTACGGAAGGATCGATCGTTCGTCGCATTCTCGACGGACCATCCAGGAAAATGGTCGATCTGATCAGAGATATGTATGAGTACCCGATGCTGATGAAACAAAGAATATGAAAAAATAAATCCTGAAGTAAAGCTAAGTGCGGACCGACAGAGGAAGTTGACGGTCCGTTGTTCCATAGACAGACCGTCTGTGGGTTCGTCGATTGAAGCTGCGTTTTCTGGACAAACTTTCATTATTAGTTTTCCTTTTTTTTATGACAATGTCTTTGAAATAGGGTGTAAAACCTCATTTTTTGGGTTGGATTTTTTATTATTTTTCATACTTTAGTTCTTGGAGATTTGACTTTGCAATTTTGTAATTAATTCAGGTTTTTGGTTTCAATTTTCAAGTGAATTTTTTTGTTTGACGTAGAATTTCTGGTTTTTCTTCAAGCTTGTGTGAGTAAGTTCATGATTTATTATTCCACAAATATGAATTGTGTTCTTGTAAGCATGTAACTAATACACAACTAGGGTAGTTGGAACCATAGATGATTAACAAAAGAAGGCTAGCTAATTAAAAATTCTCAACTAGGTTATTGCATGCATGGATAATTCTTTCGTCTAGAATTCTTTTTAACGAGTGCATGCATTAGAACTCGCCTTATTTCTATTTCAGAACAAGGGGATAGTTAATAGGAATAGAATTATCGGCATAGACTTAGTTGATTTTATCTTATAGGCTATGTTAGATTGGTGCAAAGTTATAGCTAAGACAAACATCGAATATGATGCATAACATGAAGTAAAAGGTAAGTGTTAGTAACTTAGACACACGTAGCTGGACCAAGGTACAATGTGAAATTCATTAAATGTCGGACCACGGATTTAGAGATACATAACTTACCATTTTGCATGCAAAACCTTAGGAAATAATTCTTATAGGCTAGGATATGGAATTATGAACCTATGGGGAATACTTACACCCTAGTTTTTCTAACTAATTGATAAACACCAACATTTTATTCTTCCTACTTGTTAAATATCACAATATTGCAATACATTTGTTTCACACAACCCCCTCTTTAATTACTAGTTTTCAAAGAGGACATGACTAAATTGAGGTAATCATATATTAAATTTAAGTCTAAACTTTTTTCCTCGTTGAATCGATACCGACATAATAATGGGTTCTCTACATGATACAACCACTTATACTTCTTTAGGGAAGAATATTTTGAGCATAAATAGTTGTTCTTTATGGAGAGGATTGGCATTACTATTTATATAAGTAAAAGAATGTATGAAATCAGCGCGAGAAAAAGGAAAACGTTGTCTTTTTGAAGTCCATAAAAGATCATATAATAAAGTGGGGGGTTAGGTTGCAAGAGAAACTAGATTTGTAATGGAAAGGGTGGCTAAAATAGATAGATCTCTTTTACCCGGTGGTCTAACTACATTCCTTGAAAAGATCTAATGAGATCTCGTTGTCATGCTTTAGTGAATTAAAAGGAAGACGTAGGAGCAAGTTAAGAGTTAGAATTCCCCGACTCCATTCCTATTTATTGGCCTTCTTTCTACTTCTACATAAAATTCGTTAGCTAACTAATTGCTCCTAACCCATACATGGATGTGTGTTAGGGGGATTATGTTGGACCTATGCGATCACGTTACAATATTCTTTTTTTAACAGAGATTTCTGGTGAAAAAATCAATCTTGAAGCATGGGATCCTCTTAAGATGTGCATGAACAACTGCAGGCACAACTTGTCGTCAATACCCTTCCCCAAATTAAGGGATTCGATGACTTATGCACTAAAGCTCACGATATGGATTAGAACTGCTACTTCTCTATGTTGTCGTCAGCGGGTCTGTCCTCCTCCTCATTATAGTCCTCCTAGAATAAAGAGCATTTCGTCGAAATACATCATGTCTTTTAATGTAGTAGTCCTATTCATAGTTAGTATTATAGCCCGAATTGTTGCTACTAGTATAATAAGACTACAAACCAAAAACCAAACGAAATAGTAGGTATAAAGTAAATTGCCCAATGTTTCCATATTTATCAAACTTCATACATTTTCAGCATAACCATATATCTCAGAGAGGTCATATTTCTTTTGGTTGGTAGTAATGGAATGCTTTAATGATCTAACATAAAGAACATCTCCCACAAAAATATAAGTCCAATACTTCTTGGTGAATCTCCGCTATTTGAATATGGAACATCATAACAACGAATAGGAATGAAACTACTGGGAAGATCAAAGAGAAGAAGTCCAAACATAACAAAAGAAGTAAACCTAAAGTGTTGCGACGGATGGAATGAATAACAAATCCAAATTTACTAGATTTTTATCACATACATGTATTAAACAAGATACCAAAGCACAGCTCGACAAAAAAGAAACTATCATAGTACATCGTCCTCCCCTGAAATGGAACTTTCTTGTTGGACAAAAAAATAGCATGAAACGATCTATTGATACGAACACGGTCGTTCCTATTTAATTTTCTTCTTGCAAGACCTTTTTAGAAAGCAATCTCAAAGTTACTAACGGAATCTCAAATCTCTCTCAACACCGAGAATTCTTCATGTGTCCAGGTTCATTAGAGGTTCGGTTTTCTTCTCTCCCACCTTTTAGCCTTCTGGACCCCTGAAAAAAAACTCTTAAATCAAAAAGAGCCATCTTTCCCAAGAGAGGCCTTTTTCTCTCATGCCAGCAATCTTGTACCTCTAGTCAACTTCTCTGTGGAGGGATTCCCTCTTTGCTTATCTCAGCTCACTCGTTTAAGCTCCGCCCCAGCATGTAATAATTGAAAATGATGTTTCCTTTCCATAAAGTCAAGTGTATTTCTGCTCCATCATTAAGATAGTAAAAGAAAGAGTTGTCGTAAAAAAAAGGCAATCAATCAAGAAAAAGATAAGAATTTGGAAATAGTGAATCAAGATCTAGATGGATCAGTATCTTTATCTCTATCCGCGGAGATACCTATCTATACGGAGGAGATATATCTTTGTATCATCCTAGACTATACTATATTTGGATAGATATGTCCCTATGAGTGAATATGCTGATCTTTATATTTTTGGACATGTCCCTTTCAGCTCCAATGAAGAAGGTTTGGATTTTTCAATCTTATATCGTAAGGTATGTGACCTATGTTAGGTCCATAAGACACCATAGGATTTGGTGTTCTATGATTCACCTATGAATATTGAGTAGGTAGTTGAATCCTTTTTAGTTTGATCATTTTACTAAACTGATAGGGGGTGTCGAGCAATAGGTCAATTTACTATATAAGGAAGAGTTGTAAACTACATGACTTCCCGTTTAAGTAGTAATATTTTGGTTTTTATCGTTCCTTCTCTTCGATAAGAACTGGGATTTCAAGTGATACAAATTCCTCTTTTTTCCGTGGTGCTCACCCAAAGAACTTCCTAAAAATACATTTTCGGATCCAAACTTCTTTGTGATTTATAAGTCTTCTTCTTGAATATAAGAACACAACTTTTGCAAAAACCGGGTTCTCACATCATTTTCTTTAAAAGATATTATATCACAAGTAGAGCGTTTAACCTTTCCATTATTCACGCAAACCCTTCGATGACTTATCGGCTGCTTTCCGTGAGGAGTAGTTTCACAAAAATTTATACGACCGAGATAACGTCCAATCTTCACTCTGGATTTAGTAGAAAAATTATACATGAAGTTGGTTCTCTTCCTCTGTGCATCTCTATGATGGCTAAATCTCCAAAAAAAAGTGCAAATTTTTGTAGATTGTGATTGGATGTAATTGTTAAGGTTTTTATATAATAAATCTTTCTCTTAATAGATCTATTCTTGTTCCTCAATCTTTTAAAAAATATGCGTTCTATTATTGTAAGTTCTTTGTTCCAAACATTTCAGGAGATGACAAGTTTTAAATCTTAAAACAGGCAAGGCATAGATCTTGAATCATTCTTTTTTGCCACATCGCGTATAAGGGGAGTTGAACCCCCTTTGCGGCTGGAGGGAAGATGTATAATGTACTACTTCGATCCAACAACTTCTTAGGAGTATATTTTCTCTTGCACCCCTCCTAACAGTCAAAAGGCTGAACACCCTTTTATTCTTAGTAGTCAGATACATTTGGAACCCTTTCCCATTTTAATATAATTAATATAGCTTTCTTGAACTGGGGCACACGAGATAACTTCCGTTTTCCTTTTAACCTTAACAAGAAGATTTCATGAATAGGGATTTCCCACCACCAATCTTCACTTCATTCTAGATATTTGATCTCACCAGGACGGGCTACAGAATGGAAGGGATGGTTTGTCGTGGAACAACAACAAGCGAGGGCTTGTATCCCCACCCCCACAACCAGATGCAGAATGTTTTTTCTTTTTCAATGAATAAATAGAGCAATGAAACATTCTAAAATATTGTATGTGTAAATAGAATCTTTTCGCCCCCTTATTGATTTCTCCCTGAGGACATATGTTAATGTTTTAGAAGGGGGATTTTTGCCTTTTGTAATAAATAGACCAACGATACTGAGTAATATATGTTCTTACCCGCAAGCATAAGTAATCTATACATAGTTTGTTTGTTCGCCACAATAGGGCTTCTCGCTTTTTATGTATGTGTCTCCCCCTCTGCTTATTTCAGTTTTACGAGCCTTTTACTCTACACTTTTCTGACTCCTTATGAGCTTGTACTTTTTCGGAAGGTTGGCGGCCGAGGGAGCCTAAGATCATGCATCAGTTTATTGAAAAAACCGGTTCTCTCCCACTTCCCTCTTTTCAAAAGACGAGCAGCCCTTAAAAAAAAAGGTCCAAAAAAGGTTCTTTTTTATATATTACAAATGCCCTAAAGTAGGTAGCCCCGAAATCCTAACTCAACAAAGTGGGTTTTTGCTTGCTTGTTTTGATTTGTTTAGTCCATCATAAACGTCCTTATTACAAAAAATAGTGCTAACAACATATATATAGTAAGGGGACTTTTCAATTGAAACTTCCACTTTATTTCGTGCATTCTTAACTTCTGAAACTGAACTAAGACTTCATAACTGGAGTATACTCGGAAGGATATCTTTTAATATTTAATGTATTTTTAAATAGCAATCCATCGCGTCTATAATAACACTTAGCTTAAACGAAGGATTCAAGTTCCTTACAGAAGGCAGTTCAGCTTGATAACTCGATAAGCTATATTCAAAGAGCAAAACATGTCTTTTAAAGTTGGGATAAATCCCAACCTATTCTTCTTAGCCTTAAAGTATATTCATCGATGTAAATTATCTAAAAAGTCTCCTTACTAGACCTAACATCTTGTCTTCGCTTTCAGATACAAGGAAGTTGGACTAGTTATTAGACAAACTATCTCTCTCTTTCTCTCTCTTTCTCTCTCTCTCTCTCTCAAACCTAGACAAAGGAGAACATTTAGTAGAAAGACTCTCATTCTTATTTACAATGGGAATATCTTTCAGTTCGTAAAAACATATGCTTAAGAGCTTTATCCATATGTAATGAGAGGAGACTATAAGGAAACCCTCATTCATTCTCTGGAGACAGATATCTTACTGCTACCTCTGAGTTTGACAATCTAGTTTTCTAGGCTTTTACATTTTAGAATATACATTCTCAGATCCGTCTTGCGTTCTTTATCCTATTCCGATGCTATTTAGCTTTATTTTAGTAGCTATATCATTATTTTGAAGAAAGGCGGATCGATAGGGGAAAGGATAAATGTATACTATAAATAAGAAGATAGTATGATTTTCTTGTTTGCACATGTGTATTGTCTAATCTATGAGAATTGTGCTTTTCCCTTTTCGTAATTGAATATAGGGAAGTGGGCCCTCGGCAATTGAGAGGACCCCTATTGTATTTATTTTGTTTACTTGAGTTTCTTCTTCCCGCGCCCCCTTGTATCGAGACCCTAGATAATCTCTTGCAGGGTGCACAAGGCAAGGCCCTTAGTCTTAGCTCATGCAGTTTGTGCTTTCTTGTTGTGCGCTTTCCTTCTTCTGTGGAAAGAAGACAGAAAAAGGATGTTTCCGCGCTTCACGTCATTCATGTGTTCCACCTTATGTGTTCTGTAAGAACGAGAAGGATAGGCTCCCCATTAACAGTTTTTCAGATAATCCCCTTCCAAGAATGCTTTCTTGAGACTTTTTCCCTAATCTCTTTTGGATTGGGGAAGACAAGTATTTCGTCTCGAGTAGGACACGGGTGATCTCTACATTCACCTATGTAATTTCTGAATCTGCTTTGAAGAAACTCCATTTTTTAAGAGAGAGTTGACTAAAAAAAGGAGAAGCGTCATGCCTCATGTTTTTGTGGACTAGCAAGTATACATTAAAGAAAGTGGCTTCCTCAGTTAAAATTGGTTCCTCATCTTCTCTTCCCCCAAAAACTTCACTCCGGAGGAATCACATATTCTTAAGCAAGAAGATCAAACTCTTATTATTTAATTTCCATTGCTTGCACGTAATTGCTCATTTTTTATATACTTTTATGCTCAATCTTTCCATTTTCCTTTTTCTATATAATAGGAAAGAGAAGTGACTATCCAATGATAGTCACGAGCGATTAGAGATATGATGTTAAGTGAATCTTACTATTTGAAGGAGCTTATCTTCTTAAAGGACTATTAATAAGGAGAGATTTCTTTAAGAAAGCAAGCATTTAAAGTATGTCTTGAAAGAAGGCAGGTGATCTGGCCAGAAGATGAATAAGATAGACGAGAAAATACGGGAAAAGGACTTTTTGAAATCAGATCGGTGTAAATACGATAAAAATTTTTCTTTGTCCTTTAATAAGAGACTCCAGATGCTCCTTTTCCTATGCCCCAAGTATCTGGTTACCTTTTAAGATCTGTGCCACCTTCTTTTTAGCAATTGTTTTTTACGACGTCTCTGCTCTTACGCAATTCCTTACTAGTTGTAATTTTTCCAAGGACCGAAATAAGAGGTTTCAGTTTATCGGGGTTTTTAACATAACGAATAATTCATTATTGAAAAATTCTCAAAATCACAAACAATTTTTAAGTAAGATTGGAGCTAATACAAAGCTAACATGCTTCCTTAAGTGGGAACCTTGATCTAGATATAGTAGGATCAATTGAGTTGCAAAATCTAATGTGTGTACAAGCATCCCTTTCTTTTTATTGTAGAATTTAGATTTATTTAAATGAAAAATATTCTACAATAAGGTTTTCTTCCTCAAAAACTAACCCGTCAAAGACTCACCAAAAAAGTAACTTCACCCTATGTTTTTTGGATCAAATCCTTTCCATCGCCCCTTAATGAAATCAATAACTGTTGTTGCTTGTGTAGGAGTAACTAGAGAACTTCAAATTGCATTAAAAAACTTGTGAACTAAGAATTATCGGGTTGATATTAACAAAAAAGATACCCTCGTCAGAAGGAACTGAAATAAAAGACCCAGTCAGGAATATAATGGAGACTGACATTGAAATTGAACAATGTGTATGAGTACTAATATATTTTGTAAGTGTATAGTTTATTTAATGGAGTGAAATAAGGCATGTACTATTTCTAAATGTGATAACTGAGAAAGGTGATTTTGCACTCGATCAATTCTTGGGATCACGCTACGGTTTTAGCACTTGTCGAGCACACCTAAGAGAAGTACAGAAAAAAGTGCCTAGATTTCAATTGGATACCCTTCTTTTCTGTTCCATGTACAAGTCAAGTTTAATTTACAAAAAGAAATTCAGTGCAAGAAGTATTCAAACCCATAAATTCACTACATAACAAGGCCATATCCTATTTAAGATATGGAATACTTCATATAGTAAACTGAAACTATAAATCATTAATAATACATCTATCTCCACATAGAAGTGTTTGAAAAGAAAGATATTGGAGAGGCAGAGGTTGACTATAAATTTCATCTCTCTCTAGACCTCAGCGGTTTTTTCTAGAGATGACTTGCGCGTGCACTTCTGCCAGAGCAGATTCACATGTGTACTTAGTGTATAACCGAAATAGTTCATCCATGAGAACCAAAAATCTGCAACAAATATGTCCTTTAGACATTGCTAGAAATGGCCGAACACTAAAAAATCGGTAAAACAAGCTTAAGTTTGTTGTACTTTCATGTTCGTTCAATTAACATAGGCAGCGTGATTGAGGTGCATGCTTCAACATCTATGTTTCAAAGAAGGAACCTCCTTCTCTTAAGGATAAACTATGATATATGATGGACTGGCAGGATAACAACCCTTCAGTTGCTCCTTTACATTTGTGCTATAGAGTTTAGTTGCTTCTGACTAATGGAAGAATCATGAGCTTCATCACTTAACTCAAAAAAAATTAAAGCACTCAGATATAGGATAACAATCCTTCACTACGGAAGGGTAGGTTCGATAACGACAAAACCTCCTATCAAAGAATCCACTTATTTCAAACAAACTAAAATTTAACTTAATCACCAAGGTAGAGTTTTATGAAGCCCTAATGTAACAAAAAAAAGTGGAAAACTCGCAATAGGAGAGAAAAAACGTTATGTGTGTAAGAAGAAATTCTTAATTGATTTAGGTAGGATGTAGATCGAGCGCAATAAGCTCCAGGCATGATTATTTGACTTTTGAAGAAAAAAATCATGTCAAATAAGGTCATTACTCAGATCTAAGGCTGATTGAGAATAGCTCCACCAGAGATACAAGAAAGGGACAGCGGTAGATCAACCAAAAAGATTTTCATCAACCACCACTTGATCGTGATTCTCTTATCTATTGAAAAGTACCATCAAGACAGTAAAACATTAAGGCATATGACTACTAAGGTAAATAAACCTATAGAATCGACAATATGCAAAATAAGAAAATTAATAGACTAAGAAAAAGAATTTCTTCTTATTTACACTTGTCTCAAGAAAAGGAGGTTCAAAATAGTTTTTTTTGTCTGATCATTGCGTGAGCCAAGAGTTCAATACATGAGGAGTCGTCTGACATTTTTAGTCAATTACAATATAGTAAATGGGTGAGAATCGAAGAGTGAATACAAGGAAATTTCCCTCTTAATACAGTAAGGAAAAAGTAAAGTCTTTCGATTTTTGATCCCCCGATTCAATGCGATTGAGTCAAAAAAATAAAAGAATGCAAAGAAGGGTTCCCCCAGAAAAGAAATCTCGACTCCTTCCAACATAACGTCATTGACCAGTAATGTGACTTGTAGAAGACTCCCACCCTATACCTAGGGGAGTTGGCACTAATAAGTAGAGCAAAAATCAGTTATCGTACATCAAAATATCCATAACTTTAAGATCCGCATGGATGGGAAGATCAGGTTATTCTTTGAGATGACAAAGACCCCCACTACATGCAAATTGCAGAATCAACGCCAGGCAATATATGAGTTCTTTATCTTATTGGCGTTCCTCAAACAAGAAGTGAAACGACATACAAGCCCCCGAAGGATTATCAGGTATTCCTTCATCTTAGGAGGGAAGAAAAAGAAGATAAAGACATCATTATTTCTTATGTTCCATTATTTCTCCAATCCCAATAGGATAAATAAGGCTAGTACTTTCTATAAGGGCATGCTGGACACAACATATCTTAGTATGTACACTATGTGATGCATAGGATAACAAATAAGCCTTCTACGTCTGCCAATTCTTCTTCCATGAAGGACTTCAATGAAGCAATATTTTTGGATTTCTCATTCATCATATTGACCGACCTAGACCCCTTACCTTCCCTGATGAAATCAAGGATGAAACCTTCTTTCATTCAAAAATAACTCACTTTAAGGAACGGAGACCTTTGCGATAGTTTAAAAAAAAATTGACTGAGCACTCGCCTAAGAGAAGAGTTTAATAAAGTTGAGAGGGATTTTTTGACAACAAAAAATCTTTTCTCCGCCACTGAGGTGATAGACCACCTTATGGCCTCTTCCTTAGCAGCTTGCATGCGTTGTTGATGGAGATACTTCTTATTACTTGATGCCCAGTGCGCACCAAAGCAAAGACTCTACTCAACTACTACTGGACTAGTCGACGAGCTGGTGAGACGATTCCACTACATATTGATGGACTTACTAATTTTCTTACTGATTCAAGCAAATGTAATTTAGATAATACTTCATTGATGATTTAATTTCTACCATATGCCTACGAGATTAATTGGACCTCTGCTCGAAGAGCTCTTCCCTGGCGCTAGCGGGGAGATTGCAACAACAGAATTCTAGCGCACTGATTGAGCTAGCAAGAAGAAGGAACTCCTATTTAAGTAAGGCCATCGTCACACAAAGAAAACAAGAGATTTATGGTTGTATCAGTATCAATTAAAAAACAATTGGCTAGTTTCCTACTGTTAACAAATTGTCCATAAGAGTGGGAAAGGATGATATTTACAAGGACAGGACGCGGTTTAGAACAAAACGAGATGGAAGCAAGTACTCAACTAGTTAATGAAAGGAAATATGATGCCTAGGAAAAGTCAACTTATTCAAGAGTCCTCTTTAATTTAGGTAACTAATTAAGCGCATTTATCTACCAGCAAAGACAAGTTAGAATGGTAATCTATGCTAGCAATGTCCCTTACCTTAATCCCTCACCTTAAATTTTAAGTATGTCATTTAAGGAAGCTGAAAGTAAGAATGCAAAGTTTAAACACGCAATCAAAAGTCCGTAAGAAATAAAAGGAGAAATCCCATCAATTCTCAGTAGTATGTAGATTTAGTTCCTTGAACCTCTATGGAGAGCTTAGTTAGAGCTGTTTAGTAGCACTTGTTGAATGCCACTCGAAGTCCTGTTCCAAGGAACTCTCTAGTCTATTTTTAACTACTAGTGGACAGAAAATGAGAAACATAGGCATAAAAGAGAATCTATTTAAAGCAGTAGTAGAAGTAGATTACGTAGTAGTGGTAGCTTGTGACCTCACCTCCGAACCATATTCTTTTCTAATAATATCTTGCCCAGTAGTAGTAGATTTCTCCTCTCGGCGTCCCGCCCTTATAACAACTCTGGAACCCAAAGCTATCCTGAAGGAGTGGTTACCCATGTAGTAAGACGCTTCATCCTCATAGTCAATCTACAGATGAGCCTTATTACAAAATAAAGAGGATCCTATTGAAGTTTTAAAAAAACAGAATTAAGAATCCTCATAGGTTGTGTTCTAAGTGAAGGAGAGATACATGACTTGCTAGGAATTGAATCAGTAGGCTCAGTGGCATGCCCCATATACGCTGCTAGAGAATCCTCTCTTTGACACATATATTAGATCATAGAACAAGAGACGATTTGCTCTAGTCCCGTAACAGAACAGAAAGGATTCATGGACAGAAGCTATGGGTAAACCCTTGGTTTGCCCTCAACTATATACGTTGATAGGGAATAATTTCTTTGCTAGCTACCAGCTATAGCTGATACTATCTACAACTCCAGAAAGAAGTCCAAATAGTCTCTCATCCGATATTCCCTCTCTAAAGAATGCTTATTAAAAAAATTTGTGCGAATTTGAGAATTTTCTTCTTTATCTCATTCTTCTTGCTGTAAAACTGTTTCTTAGGGGAAGGGAAGTAGAGGTATAGGGTCTTAAGGAGAGAGGAGATCTCTACCCTTATCATTTATTAGAGATGCCTCCAGATCAGAATGTATACCTTATGCTAAGGGGTGCGATCCCTTGAGTAGATCTTCATACTATGCGGTTATATAATATCCTTGACCTTTCGATCGAGGGTATTCAGCAATGGGCCCACCTTATGGTATGAGGTGATTGAAAAAGTTGAATCCTATTTCCTTACATATCCTTAATAGTTAATTTTTTTGATATTGCTAGACAATTAAATCAGCTGGTATAGAATCAGATGTACACTACTCTTCTTCTATTCTATTAATTTCATTCTTTTTTATGTCCACGTGTTTTCTTTAAAATGGAAGTAAGGCCACCTCTAAAGATTGATAACCAGTTGGAACTGGGATTGTTGACTAATCTTATATCCTATCAAAGAAGATGAACATGCGGGTAATATACTGTATGTAAGACTGATAGGATTCCAATGAGGCTTTGAAGAAAGAAATAGAGGTTCTCAAGAGCGGATATTCAAGAGAAAAGATCGGAGAACATAAAGAAATGATTTGTCTCAATTATGATTTTGAATGAGGGGAGAAAGATCTTATTTTAATTTAGGGGATTGCTCTATAATGAATAAGGGAGAAGATCTACGACATTGTAAACCAGCCTCTTTCTTACTAACATTTTTCCAGGTCCTCTCGAACAAATATCTTCCAACCTGGTGCTCTCACTTCTCAGACTAGTACAGGTCCAAATAAAATCCAAAGCCCAAAAAGTCTAAGGATAAATTCCCTCTCTATGGAAGAAAGAGAGTGCCACAACTATTATTTCAAAATCTTAGAAGTCCCTTCTAAGAAAAGCAAGAGATAGAAAGACCGGAGCCTTGCTTTCTACTGCTTTAGATGGATAATACGATATTACTACTCTCCTTCCTACTTGCAAATTACTTTTCAATGTTTCTTAATATTAAAACCTAGAATGTGTAGACCTATTCTATCTTAAATTCATCTATTAAGAAACTTTAAATCCTGTCCTCCCAAACAAATTTACCTATTTCAGATGTCTCCATGCATCAGTGATAAGATAAAGACCACTAGGGGCCCGGTGTGTCCTTCTTTCTGCAAGAACCCTAACCCTTAATTTTTTTCCATACAACCTTGGTAGGACATCTATTTCTCTATTGCATAAAACGGTAAGCTCCATTTATTTGTAGGACCTGAAGGCTAGGCAAAACATTCCTCAAAGAGATTCCTGAGTGGAACCCTTTTTCAGAGAATTGGTGATATTCCCTTAAATGTAGATTGAATAGCACTTATTATGAACCCGGAAAATTAAGAGCACTGTCTACTCATAATGTCACACTGACAAGGACTTTAACATTGTAATTTGAAAGGAAGAGGTCAGGCCCACCTTTCACAAGAGTAGAAATTGGTACTCAACACTTGTATTCTATTACCCATTATTTCTTTTATTCGCTTTCTATAAATATCATAAGACAAGATAGAAGTTCATGTAGGCCGGATCCTAGAGTAGATAAATGCTATCCGAATTTAATGATCAAATTTTGTGTTTAGAGTATCGTACCCAGGATCCGTGTTTAAATTGTGGAACAAACAATCTAAGTAAGAAGGTAGCTCGTGGAAGGTAGTTCTTTGATCAAGTTCAGTGAGACCGGGGCTTAGATTTTTGAAGCAGATATTTAATGTAGTTTCATAATGCTTATTTGAAAGAGTAAGGAAGAAGATTTTTGTTTATTTAAGCCGAATCAGAGCTCTTGAGTAAGAAGACAAGAAGAAGTTCTCACCGGGGTTGAAGATAAGGGTTTGATAGAACCAGGGTCAGCGAAAAATGATGGAAAAGGTTGATTTTCAGTGTAATCCTTTATCATCTCTCCCTACCATCACAGAATGAATCTCGTACCCTAACTATGTAGTAGGCTCAGAGCCTTTTTATGGAGGAAGAACTCCGACTATGGAATCTGCTACTCTAGTCGTTGTTCGGTTAACCGGTCTTGGTGGTATATTTATAGGAGGTGCCATAGCTTTAAACTCTTTTTCAGAGATGAGTATCTTAGACTTTTTTCATACTCAACAAAGGGAATCCATCTTTGACCTGACTTTCTGGAATGGGATTCCGAGAATGTGGAGTTTATTAACTAGTTTAGTGACCAAGGAGAGGTTAAGAAGAAGAAAAGTAATGGAATAGTTCAAAAATCATTTTAGAAGATCGAATGAGTCTTAGTGAATCTAGTCCACTAAATAGATAGATAACATGTGTGTACATTATCTATAATAATAAGAAAAAAGGCTCCAGGTAACGAAAGGGAGTAGCAAAGGGGAAATTTGTTAGGAGAAAATACTAGGATTCCCTTGGGTCTTCTAAGGACTAGCAGCATACATAAATTTACTGCTCATTTAGAGAATATGAGTCTTCGAGCTTAGAAACTATTGAACTAGCTGACGGAGAAGGGGAACTTCAACTAAGAAATGAGAAGAATAAGAACAAGAATTGTAAAGTATGGAAATTTTATGTTTGAACACTAATATGGCGAGGCGCTGCTTGATGCTTTAGATCAATAGAACACGTATAAGAGGAAATTGAATTATGTATGATGAGCTTGAGTGGAGTGACAAAAAGTGTTATGATGACCTTGAGTCAAGTCACAAAATAAGGTATGGTGATCTTGAGTCTATGATTTCAAAGATCAGATTCCCGCTTTTTCTTATATAGTGTATTATTATTTTACCTTTTTTACCCTTTCTATTCGAGCAGTCAAAACAAAGAGTATAAAATATATTTTGGTATTCATTCTTCTCCCTCTCGTATTTTTGAATTATTATTTCAGCGGGAAACTTGAAGAGTTCCTTGTTGTGTGCAACGCGAGAAGGGGTTCCCATTCCGTCCCTGTTTCCCCTCCTGGGAGACAAGCACAGCGCACATTCAATAGCCTGAGGTTGCGCCATTTCACGCACCATTGTGGTTCCGGAATTAGAACGCCCTCTCCTTCTTCTTATCCAAAGGAGAGTGGAGCTTCAACACCGGCAGACCTTCTATTGTATCGCGAGGAACGAGTCCAGGCACCTCCCACTCTTTTTGGGTATGCTGGAGAAGCAAATCCTCCTTAAAAATAGGGTTGAGGCTCTATTTGTAGGGGATGTGTTTCCCCGATAGTTCTAGCTCGACGGTTAGAAATCCACAACCTCTTAACCACCCTACTAGTTGTGGGGAGGCTCTCTTTGTGAATAACTTAAATAGTTATTTGTGCCAGGTCGAGCAGGATGGAAAGTAACAAGGTGTTCCCTATCTTAGGGTGGTTCCTGCTCCCCACTATTGGGTCTAAGTGGGTTGTCCTGCTATTTCGCTTTTAACAAGGGTGACCCACTCACGAACAGAGAGATAGGGGAGGGAGACTAGCCTCATTACTTGTCATTGGGCGAGAGTTACACCTAAACTACCTACCTACTCATCATCACGGTGGTCAGCTAACTTACACTGATAGACTATTATTGTATTAGAATTATACGTCCATCGTTTTACTGTTTTCAATGAATCACTTCCATGTTCGATTTTACTCTATGTTCGAACATTTTTTCCAATTCTATGCTTATCTAAATTGTCTTATTCTTTGTCCCGTTCTATGAAGCATTACTTCTCTTTTAATTCCAAATACAATAATACGACCGACGATTAATTAGTCTTTGCGACTCTCTTAATACTTTTTTTAATCCCCTATTCTGGGGATACAATTTGATTCTTCTAAATCCAAATCTCTATTTTTTTAAACCTTTCAATGGCTTCCTTATAAAAACATCAATTATTATTTGGGTATAGACGATATCTCTTTATTCTTCGCGATATTGACCACATTTCTGATCCCTATTTTCAATTTAGTAGGTTGGTCAAGTATGAAAAGTTATTGAAGGATTATATTAAAACATTTCTAATTTGTGAATTTTTGATGATCTCCATGTTCTGCATGCCATATCTTCTACTATTCTAAGTTCTTCCCGAAAAGGTGCTCGTCCCTATGCTATGCGGAGCGGAGTATCTTCTATTCGCTGAGATAAAGCATTTCCTTAGCAGGGCCTTGAGAAATAAACCCCCTATAGGGGTCCATCCGTTTTCCAAAAGTAGTCCCCGCGAAGCATTCGAAAAGAGGGGTAGTCTTGTGTGTAAGCATAGCATTTCTGGTGGAACCTTCCCAACCCAACTAAGAAGAACTGAACCTGGCAAACATATTTTTTTCCTTTTTGGAGGGTACTCCGAGTAGTGGGAGCCTCGTAGTAACTCGAACAGCCTTCTTGGGTCTTTTCTGGATATGTAGGAGGGAGTTCTCCTAGGTGTCTTTAGGGGTTGTGTTTGTTCATGATAAAGGATTCCTCGTCATTTAAGTTAGGGGGTGTGGCCACACCTACCCGAATTTGGGTAAAGACTACAAGGAAGAATTGAAGGAAATTGTACTCGACAAGGGATGGACATAAACTCTTATGCTACCGAAGGTAGAGATAATCGTCCAGCTCTTATTGTGAAAAAAAACCTCCTTGACACAGCAGACGGGTTGCTTCCTCTGTCATCACCGGGAAGATCTTGGAGAGGATACCTTAGGTTAAGATGCGAAAAAACAAATGGGATGGGAGAATCAAACGTTTCACAAAATTCCGAAGAAATACTGTTGGGAGCAGGTATAAAGTTTTTTTTCCTCTTCAAAACACAAGGAAATGCGGGCATGGTATAGCTCAGCAGAGGGTTCGAGAATAGCATAGGGTCCTCTCCTTAAGATTAAGATAAGAAAATAGTTCCAAGCCTTTATGCTCCATTCAAATGCTGCATTCAAGTTCCGGCAAGGATGATTTAGAAAGATTCAACCAATTTGAACTGCTTAAATCACAATCGTTGTAGCATAAAGGCTGTAAGTCGGGGGGGCAACATAACATTAGGCTATTTCCTTCACACCTTTCTCTCTCTCTCATCGAAAGTGATCCGCTGCATGAGAAACCATAATGTGCCTTACATCTGCTCTACAAGCCGCGCTTAATATTTCTTTGCAAAGAGACCTTTTTTTATTTTGAATATAAGAATTGCATTCAGTTCGAAAGGCATGGTTTTCGGTAAGTCTCCAGATAGGGCCCCCACTACACCATCTAGAGAGTGAGCGATTCTTTCGGGCAGGAAGCAGGCCGGACCCTACGGGCGGGCATCTCCCGCAACACAAGCACCAATGTTCGACACTACTTGATAGGCAAAAGATTCTTCAATCAAGGCTGAAAATACATGTATAGATAATTGTTTAATGCCAAGGACAATGAAAAAAGCTCGGGACGGAGTTGTATGAGGCAAAAGTTTAACGTAGGGTTCTCTGAATAGGGAGTTTCTACCTACTAGATCTTCGACAAAGCACCACCGGTTAATTTAACTTTGGGGCCCCCTGACTCTACCGTTATTATAGGGGTATGGGTTTCGAGAAAAAGTAAGATCAAGTCAGCATATCAGTTGTTCCTTTATACTTTGATCTTTTTTCATTCTATTAGCTATTCTGTTGATTCTTCTTAAAATAGGAACCACCAATTTACAAATCTCATTAACCATAGAATTTAGTAAACGGCACAAAATCTTTCTAAGGATTGCTTCTTTCGCCTCTTTTACTGTCAAAGTGCTAATGGTACCTGTTCATAGTTGGTAACTTGAAGCTAATGTAGAGGGACCTACGACAGGATCCGTCATCTTGGCAGGAATTGCTTCAAAATTTGGAACCTACGGGTTTTTAAGATTTTCCATACCCATATTTCCAAAAGCGACACTTTGTTCCACTACTTTCATTCATACTTTAAGAGAGATTGCTATAATATATAATTCCTTAAATACTTTAAGGAAGATCGATTGTAAGAAGATTGTTGATTATTCCTCTGTAGCTCATATGAATCTGGTGATAATTGGAATGTTTTGTCGGGTTGCGACCATTAGGTCACCTATTTTGAGTTATGGACACGCATGGCCAAAATATGTGTAACGGGCGCGCAACCCACCAACCTACTTGCAATGAGTGAGAAAGAATATCATGTTACAATAAAAGCATAATTAAAGGCGTCACCAAAACACTGACATCTTTTCCAAAAACAAAATCCCCTTACCGCCTTGGGATGGGAGCGCGGGACGGCCCTACGGGTAGGCACCAACTGCACTGGCTCTACAAAGTTAGAATTGAATCTTTATGTTGTCTTTCCTAATTCATCCGTGAAAAATATTTCAAGGGTGTGAAGTGAGTACTTCTAGTTTCTTCGCCAGCTTCTTATTATGGCGGATATGTGTTCAAGGAGAAAATGAACAAAAAGCGAGATGAGTGTGCTATTTTCAAATCTATTGGTAGATACACTGATATGTTCTTATAGATCGGAAGAGATAGAGAGGGAATCTCTCAAGAATAGGGGGTAATCTTCTATTTCTATCTATTGATCAGACAACTATCTATTCTTTATCCATCAAAAAGAAATTGATATGTATCTTATAGAGTCTATATCGTATGTGGAGCGCCCAAGTGCTTTTTAGTCCAGCTCAGTTCTCTTATCCATCGGTCAAATGCACTATATCATCTCATGGAGGGAAAAATCCAAATTATAGTTTTGTTGCTCGCCGCCTCGACACATTTCCTTCGCTCCCTGGTATCGTCCCAAAAATAAATAAAGAGCGTACAACACAGGCCCAACCTTTAGGTCCGCTAACGTAATGTGAGGAGTTCAGCCTGAACTGGAGAACCGAAGTCACTTTTGGAATCATGATTTGTAAATCTAACATGTGTCCAGTCTAGGGGGAACATAGAGCGCAAACGATCCTTAGATGTTATATCAAATCCCCGCTAGCCATCAGTGATCGAGTGTCAAGTCCATGATCCGCAGGAAAATAGATCACTCATTCTTCAACTAGGTATAATTTCACGAACGACAACTCCAAACGTCACACATAAACCGTCTACGTACAATTTAGGTGGCCACCAGCAAGATCTAGTAAGAAAGAGTCGCAGCTTTTCAACTCTGATGTGTTGTGGTCTCATGAACTGAACTTTGTTTCCTTCCTACGAATGATGAGGATGGGCAATGTGTCGTGGGTGAGTTTAGGGCTGGGGAGCTGAGAGAGACCGGAAAAATGATTCATTTGGAACGGTGATCTTTTTAAACCAACAAACTAAGAATCTATGGAATCTCTATTAATTCATGAACATCTATTCAATCTAAATATCAAGGGTATTTTATGATACTTATAGATTAGCCGTAGCTGCATATCAGCTATGCTTACTGTGGGATTTCTATTGGATCAAATCTTTTAAGAAGCTTTTGGACCTAACGAAAAGGTCTCTAAGTCTTCAGGCAACCAAGCGAGAGAGAAGTGGAGCACGAAGCTACCGCTTCCCCCAACCAGCTAAAAGACAACAGTCGCGACCTACATTGATTCAAAAGAATGGCGAAGAGTTTGGCAACAAGCAAATGGCTTTTTTCATAGTTTCAATGGTTCCAAACCTTAACTACTTAAGTATCAAAGGATGGTTTTGGTTGATTTCATAATGGGGTTTTTCACTAAAAGCTATCAACTCTCAGCGATGTCTCAGATAGAATGTTGAGTTATCTTATTGTCGTTCAATATCAAAGGTTGGTTTTTGCTAAAAATGGAGTAATGTTCATGTCAAAAGGTGAACAAAGCCCTAGTATCTATATTTTTTTGATTTTTCCAGGACGGCCGAAGAAGGACTTAGATTTCCCTCCTTTGTTTGATATGTTAAGTCATTACCACTACAAACAAAAACTACACCAAAATGCAAGAGACAATATAGAAGCTAGAAGTAGCTAGCCAATAATAGTCGGCCTAATCAAATCATCACAACAACATTAAATTAGCCATATGAATTGATTCTTAAGGAGGGGTCTTATCCCGCCCGCCTATCATTAAAAGAGGCTTAGATTAGGCGTAAGCTCACCCACAAGCTCGAAGAGCTTCATTTCATTCGCTTTGGAAGACCACATTGCTGGAAGTAAGATCGCCCATACTAAAAGCGGTAGAACATAACAAAATATTACAGTCGCCTAACTTAGGAGACGTAGGTAGGGTAAACTCGGCCAAAATATTAGACTCAAAGGGCCAGTGTCAAACAATTCAATTTTATCCAAGTCGAGTTTACCCCTTGTACTTTAGATAACTGTCCATAGCAGCATAATGAGGAGCCCCCCCCCCCCTTCGAGATAAAAGAGAGTATAGTTCATAGGAGGTTGGTCTTTCTCAACATGGTGTATAACAAGAAAAACCTTTCGATACAAGATAGGTCCGTTCATGTAAAAGAAAAAAAAGAATCATTTCTTATCTTCTTTCCCTCTCGGGAAAGAGAAAGAGAGTCTTATGGAGGGAATTGGAAGGGAAAAGGCATGGTCCTACATATCCTGATAGGACCCTATAATATAAAAGGAGTTGTTGAGAGGTTCCATATTGTCGGGACGAAAAACAATACTTTTGAACGTGATCGTAGTATGTCACGTTGTCTCGTCCCCGATGCATCAAAGAGTACCTATGCACTATGTTCCGGTTCACTACTAAAAAAGGAAGAGTTGTGGTGGGGGTCTACAATGTGATACTAAAGTATGACCAGGGGAGATACATCCTAACTACGGGTAGGAAGTACGAACCATTATATAGAAAATTTTGGGGGGTTACAGATCTCTTAAAATACCATCGATCGACTAAGTAGAACGACTAGAAAAATAAGTTAAGTTAGAAAGTCGTATGATAGGTTGTAACTATCTGTACGATTCGGTAGGTTATTACCGTACTCTGATCAGTTGGGGGAATCTTTGGCTTTATCGAACATACAGGGAATTAGAGGTAGCATTCTATAGATGTAAAGTCAAGTACTGGTTTCTTCACCCTTTTTCTATTTGTTGGTGTTCAATATGACTGACATAAGACTAAACTTGTTATATATTATGGAGTTTCAATGAGCACCATGCCGAATCTCTCTACTATTTTCTTCTTCCACTTTGAACGATATGAGTTCACATGGTACTAGCAGCTTTATCGTGGAATTTCTCTCTTAGTAGGAGCTTTCCAAATAAATAGCTTAGTATCCATATTAGCAGCGCTTGAGAAGATTGTAGGCACGGCCTATTCCCTTAAGCTATATAATTGTATGGTTTCTAGGAATTTGAAACCTGATTTCCTCCATTAATTCCCCGATTTAAATTGTAGAGAAGTTTCCATATTTATACAATTTCTTGTTAGAGGGGCACCGCACGTTGAACTATTAAAGAAAGTAGGGTTAACAAATGTGATCATGACATTCTAGGTTCTTGCGATGGGACGGATACGACTTCCCTCAGTTGGTTTGGGTGGCATAGCCTGTTGCATAAGTCCCCCCATTTTTTCATCCATTTCTTCAGTCTTTAGGGAGCCAAAGCTTGACTTTACAAAACTAATAAATAAGGCTCGTGCTTGGCGCTTATTGTTTTTGGCTGTAGCGTTTTGGTGGTTTTCTGGGTGAGATTGATAGAAAGAAAGGATGGGGTTAACCATGCATGGTACTCCTAGACCCTATAACCGGGGGACAATTGAACTAGCGACTCACAAATTGTGATGACCTAGAAGTCATTTTTTTTTGGAAAATTTGAATATTAGTGTAACTTAAATTAATTAATCGATAGTTAGTGGGCTAAAGTGATCAATTATTTAAGACCCTATACCATTAGGTACATGTATTAAATATAAGTTAGTGGATTTTTGTAGGTTCTAATAAACAGTTGATTTTTTTATATAATTTTTTTTAAATCAAAAACTGACGAAAGGGAGAAAAAAAGAGGCGATATCATATAGCAACACGAGCACGATTTGGCTTCAGGTAAGGTTGATCTCACGTTTCATCTTGGTATTATACATATAAATATTGAATGTAGAGTAATTGAATTTAGTTAAATTTAATAATGAAAATTAAAGTGCATTTAATGTTGTTGGAGCGTTCTTTTGATGATTTGGGGGAGGAAGTAATTGATATCATGATTGGCCATTAATGATTAAGTAATAGTGGTGGCAGGATGATATTGAAAGTACAAAGTGCATATCTGCTAATTAAGTGATAAAGAAAATAAGGATCCTGTTTATTGTTTTCAAATAATTTGATAAAATAATTGCTAAAATAATTAGGTAAATTAAATTGAGGGTGTGGTCAGTGGTCCGTAACTACGTAAGTAATAAAATGAGTTATGGGTTTAGTTGAGTTTCTTGATTTTCTTATAGTTAAGTTTTGATATATTGAGATATGTAGTTAATCATGAGGTGTATGTAATATACGAATACAATAAAACTTATGTTATTTGTATGATTTAAGACTAAACCCCATGCTTGAAATTTGGAGAAAATTAAAGTAGTTGACATATTAATTGACATCGAGATTAGAACATGGTTATATATTTGAGTGAGTTTAGAGTCTAGACTAGACACAAAGTTATGTGGATATTATTCGTTTTGAAATCTTATTATGGACATTTATTTGAATAGATTGCTTTGAATTGGAACTTCAAAGAAAGGGGAAGATTCAAGTTCCGAAGTGAATTGTTCGACTATTTGAGGCAAGTGGATTTCTAAACCCTTTTTAAGCGTATGAAATTTGTGTATTTCCTTGCGTCGTGTTGAGAATGATTTGGAGACTTGTTGCTTATTTGTTGGTGTTGTATTCCTTGTTGTGAATTGTGCTTTGTTATCAAAATGGTTATCTTCTCATTTTCATTCGAGCATGTCATTTGCATTGTATTTGAGACATGTTTGTGGTAAGAGGATGTACCATTTCGAGGGTCGTATTGCGCGCCGTAATTGATATTACATTTTGAGGGACGTATCGCGCGCCGCGAAGGTTACTATTATCGAGGGTGGTGTCGTGCGCCGCGACAGATGCATCGACAGATATGTCTCCCATGGGTCCCGGACTGAGAGACAGCGGGTGTGTATCGTTAAGAAAGACATGCATCTCGATATTTGACATTGCATCTCATGGCATTGAAAATTTTACTATTGATGAACTTGAACATGTGTTTTGTTGATCTTGTGATTGTTTCTCTGTAAAGGTTGTGACTGTTGAATATTGAGTTGTTATTGAGAATGTGTAGACTGATAAAGTGTGGTTATTGAGTGGTGTGTTTGGTAAACTATTAGGCGGTAGAGTGGTTTACATAGGGCGTAAGGAGTACCCGTATTTTACTCAACCTGTGTTTAGAGGTTTGCTTGTTGGGTATCGCGTGGTTAGGTACTCACCCCTTGCTTCTACAAACTTTTGTAGGTTACGAGCCCGGATCTTTGTGATACTTTCTATTCTCTTCGTTTCCGAGGCATCTTGTGGAGGATTGTGAGGTAGCTGCTTGTCATCTCAGCGAACTTTCCTACTCCAGTGTATGATTTTGTTTTTATTTGAAAGACAACTTCATGTTAGACTTCTATTTTGTTTCAATTCAAATGTTTACATTAGAGGCTTTTTTACGTGACAACCTGGTTTTGGGGATTGAATTAATATGACTTGGTTTCATACTAGAAATTGTTGTTGGATGGTCATTTACTTCCACTCTTTGTTAGATATTGGGTTTTAGGCTGACTTGTCTTGGTGGGATAAGACAAGTTCCATCACACCTATTCTTGGGTCGTGAAAAAATAGTATCAGAGCCCCAAGTTCATAGGTGTCACGTGTGTACAAGTCAAGTCTAAATAGAGTCTCGCTGATCGGTACGGAGACGTCTGTACTTATCTTCGAGAGGCTATAGTGACTTTTAGGAAACTTCCTTTTTGTTCATTTTTTCTCATCGTGCGTAGTCACCTTCTTTAGTACTGAGTTGTTGTATACTCTTTTGACAGATGACGAGGACTAGAACTAATGTTACTGGTGGTAGAGGGGAGGCACTTCCCGAGGAAGTTGGTGAGGCCCAAGCTAGAGGTAGGGTTAGATCTCGAGCTAGAGGTAGTGCTAGTAGTGCGACAGTAACCAAAGGTCGTGGACGTGGAGCAGCACAACTGAGAGGTAGTGCTAGAGAGGTCTCTACCGAACCTCAGATTGATGACAGAGAGGACCAGGTTCCTCCAGATCCCGTAGTCACACCTTTTCTTTAGGATACGCTATTGAGGGTGTTAAGTGTTCTAGAGGGCTTTTCTCAGGGTGGTGCTGCAACTACCACACCACATGAATCTCGTACTAGAGAGGGGGCTCAGACCCAAGAGCAGCAACAAGCTCCGGTTGCTCAGGATGCGGTGGGGCAACTAACAGTAGATCCCGCGGATCATAATGATATTGCACCAGCAGTTGGGGGTCAAGTTGCATCGATGGTTGTTCTGATAGAGGATGAGCAGCGTAGGTCTGAGAGATTTTGAAAGATGGACCCACCTCAGTTTCAGGGTGGGAAGAGTGAGGACGCTCATGAGTTTCTAACTACCTGCCGAGAGTTACTAGAGGTGGTTGGGTTAGCTGAGTCACATGGGGTTCGATATGCTACACTCTAGCTTCGTGGACCAGCGAGATACTGGTGGAGGACTTATTCGGGATGTTTGCCAGTTGGATCTCCTCCAGTGACTTGGGAGCAGTTTGCTAGTGCATTCCAAGATCGCTTTATCCCATGGAGCGTGAGAGAGGAGAGTCGCTTGAGGTTTGAGAGTCTGAGACAGGATGGTTTATCGGTTACAGAGTATGAGGCGCGCTTTTGCTAGTTGTCTAGGCATGCGTTAACCATTATTCTAAATGAGACAGAGAGGATCCGCAAATTTGTGAGGGGATTGATTTTCTCTATCAGGTCAGCTGTGTTTCGGACATCTAGGGAGGGGACTTCTTTTCAGTCCATTGTGAGCGCCGCCAAAGAGGGAGAATTGATGGAGAGAGAGGAGTTTAGGGACCCTAAAAGGGCCCGTATATCAGGACAGTTTCATGGTGCCTCATCGGGAGGTAGGGGATCAAAGAGAGTGAGTAGTTCTTTTCAGCAGAGGGGACCTATTCATGCATCTATGCCGACATTTGAGGGTGGCCAGACATCTAGGGGTTCTTATAGCTTGGGTCAGAGCTCGTACGGTTCACAGCAGCGACCTACAGGGCGAGGAAATTATAGTGGGTTTTCAGGGTCCACACAACAGTTCCCAGGTCAGAGATTTTGTTTTACTTGTGGAGATCCCGATCATCTAATGCGGCAGTGTACTTCACAAAGGGGTCGTGGTGGGCCTCGACCTAATTCTTCATTCCAGACTAGACCACCGGCACCACAGGGTAGAGGTCGTGGCAGAGTTCAGTCAGGTAGAGGTGATAGAGTTTCTAGTAGTGGTGTTGCAGCTCAGTAGAGTGGGGGTACAGGTACCACCCAGGATGGAGGTGGACGAGGAGGCCACTGCTATGCTTTCCCTGGGAGACCTGAGGCGGAGACCTCTGATGCTGTTATTACAGGTATCATCCCAGTATGCCATCGACCGGCGTCTGTGTTGTTTGATCCAGGTTCTACATTCTCTTATGTGTCTACGTATTTTACTGCTAAATTTGATATGATATGTGATAGCATGACTGTACCTATTCGTGTTTCTACACCCGTGGGTAAGCCCTTAGTGGTGGATCGAGTGTATCGATCCTGTCTTGTTTCTTTGGCTGGGTATGACACTTGGGTAGACTTGATCATTCTGGGGATGGTGGACTTTGATGTTATCTTGGGTATGGATTGGCTTACTCCTTAGCATGTTGTCCTTGATTGTAATGCTCAGACTGTGACTTTAGCAATGCCTGGTGTTCCGAGGGTTGAGTGGAAGAGTGCTAGTGGTTCTTATCCTAGCAAGGTCGTCTCTTTTATACAGGCTCAGAAATTGGTGGAGAGGGGGTGTTTGTCTTACTTAGCGTTTATTCGGGATACTAGTGCTGAACCACCTTCCATGGACTCTTTTCCCGTGGTTCAGGAGTTTCCCGATGTATTTCCTTCTGATCTTCCAGGTGTTCCTCCCGATAGGGATATCGATTTTGCTATTGATTTGGAGCCGGGCACTAAGCCTATTTCTATACCTCCATATCGTATGGCCCCAGCAGAGTTGAAAGAATTGAAGGATCAGTAGCAGGATTTATTGAGTAAGGGTTTTATTCGCCCTAGTGTATCACTTTGGGGTGCTCCTGTATTGTTTGTGAAGAAGAAGGATGGGACTATGAGAATGTGTATTTATTACAGACAGTTGAACAAGGTAACAGTTAAGAATAAGTATCCTCTTCCGCGTATTGATGACTTGTTTGATCAGTTACAGGGAGCATCATTGTTCTCTAAGATTGATTTGAGGTCTGGGTATCATCAGTTGAAGATTAGGGTATCAGATATCCCTAAGACAGCTTTACGGACTCGGTATGGGCATTATGAGTTCCTAGTGATGTCCTTCGGATTGACTAATGCCCCTGCAGCATTCATGGAGTTGATGAATGGGGTGTTTAGACCATACCTTGATTCTTTTGTGATTGTTTTCATCGATGACATCTTGGTTTACTCTAAGACTGAGGAGGACCATGTCTGACACCTAAGGATTGTACTTCAGAGGTTGAGAGAAGAGAAGTTGTATGCCATGTTCTCAAAGTATGAGTTCTGGCTTACTTCTGTGACATTCTTGGGACATGTGGTGTCCAAAGAGGGTATTAGAGTAGATCCGGCCATGATTGAGGCAGTTAGAGGCTGGACGCGACCTACTTCACCTACTGAGATTAGGAGTTTTGTGGGATTGGCAGGCTATTATCGATGATTTGTTCAGAGTTTCTCTACTTTTGCAGCTCCATTGACTAGATTTACTCAACAGGATGGGAGTTTTCAGTGGTCTGATGAGTGTGAGGAGAGCTTTCAAAAGCTCAAGACCTTGTTGACTTCTGCTCCTGTGTTGACTCTACCTGAGGAGGGTGTAGACTTTACTGTGTATTGTGATGCTTCAGGAGTTGGTTTGGGTGGTGTGTTGATGCAGAAGGGGAAAGTGATTGCTTATGCTTCTAGGCAATTGAAATCCCATGAGAAGAACTACCCTACTGAGTATTTAGAATTGGCGGCTGTGGTATTTGTACTTAAGTTATGGCTTCATTATTTGTATGGAGTGCATTGTGAGATCTTCACTGATCATTGGAGTCTCCAGTATATCTTTAGTCAGAGAGATTTGAACTTGAGGCAGCGGAGATGGCTTGAGTTGCTGAAGGACTATGATGTGACCATTCTGTATCATCCGAGGAAGGACAATGTTGTGGCCGATGCTTTGAGTAGGAAGACTAATAGCATGGGGAGTCTTGCATCTCTTAGTGTTGAGGAGAGACCATTGGCTAGAGATGTTCAATTTTTAGCTAACAGTCTTGTCCGATTAAAGATCTCAGAGGAGTGTGATGGGATGATTGCTTTTATTGAGGCTCGATCTTCTTTAGTCGAGCAAATTCGTGCACACCAGTTTGATGATGAAAAATTATGTCTCATTCGAGACAAAGTATTGAGAGGGGAAGCTAAGGAGTCTGTCCTTGATTCTGATGGTGTCTTGCGGATCGGAGGCAGAATTTGTGTGCCCAGGACAGGCGATTTGATTAGTTTGATTCTTGAGGAGGCCCATTGTTCTCAGTATTCCATCCATCCGGGAGCGGCAAAGATGTATTATGATCTGAGTCAGCATTACTGGTGGTGTGGGATGAGGAGAGATATTTCAGACTTTGTTTCGAGGTGTTTGACTTGCCAGCAGGTCAAGTGTGAGCACCAGCGGCCCGGGGGTGTATCTTAGAGGATGCCCATTCCTACTTGGAAGTGGGAGAGGATTACTATGGACTTTGCTGTGGGTTTGCCTACAACAGTGGGTGGTTATGACTCTATTTGGGTTGTTGTTGATAGGCTGACCAAGTCTGCCCACTTCATCCCGGTTCGGGTAAAGTATACAGCAGAAAAGTTAGCCGAACTATATATCAGTCAGATTGTGCGACTACGTGGAGTCCCTGTTTCTATCATATCAGATCGAGGTTCACTATTTACTTCTCACTTCTGGAAGACATTACAACATGGTCAGGGTACTCAGTTAGATATGAGTGCGGCATTTCACCCTCAGACAGATGGTCAATCTGAGCGGACCATTCAGGTATTGGAAGATATGCTTCGAGCGTGTGTGATCGATTTTGGTGCAAGATGGGATCGACATTTACCCTTAGCGGAGTTCGCCTATAATAACAGTTATCACTCTAGTATCCAAATGGCCCCATTTGAGGCATTGTATGGTAGACGGTGTAGATCTCCGATTGGTTGGTTTGATTCAACGGAGATGGACTCTTTGGATACAGACTTGCTTAGAGATGATATGGAGCAAGTCCGTATGATTCAGTATAGATTATTGACAGCTCAAAGTCGACAGAAGAGTTATGCAGACCGGAGAGTTAGAGCCTTTGTGTTTATGGAGGGTGATCATGTTTGGCTCCGACTATCACCCATGAAGGGTGTGATGAGGTTCGGAAAGAAGGGCAAGCTTAGCCCTAGATTCATTGGACCTTTTGAGATTTTGAGCAGAGTGGGAGAGGTGGCCTATAAGTTGGCCTTGCCACCTAGTTTGTCGGCATTTCATCCTGTTTTTCATGTCTCTATGCTTCGGAAGTACATTCCGGATGAATCTCATGTGCTTTCACTTGATTCCATGGAGTTGGGTCCAGACTTTACATTTGAAGAGGAGCCTATACATATTTTTGAAAGGCAGGTTCGAAAGATTAGGACCAAGGAGATTGCTTCAGTGAAAGTGCAATGGAAGCACCGATCTATGGGGGAGGCAACTTGGGAGACAGAGTCTGACATGCGTGCGAGATACCCCCAGCTTTTTGAAGCTTTAGGTATTTTCCTCACCCAATGTTCGAGGACGAACATGATTTTTAGTGGTGGATAATGTGATGACCTAGATGTCTTTTTTTTTGGAAAATTTGAATATTAGTGTAACTAAAATTAATCAATCGATAGTTAATGGGCTAAAGTGATCAATTATTTAAGACCCTATACCATTAGGCACATGTATTAAATATAAGTTAGTGGATTTTTGTGGGTTCTAATAAACAGTTGATTTTTTTATATAAATTTTTTTTAATCAATAACTGACGAAAGGGAGAAAAAAAGAGGCGATATCATATAGCAACACGAGCACGATTTGGCTTCAGGTAAGGTTGATCTCACGTTTCATCTTGGTATTATACATATAAATATTGAATGTAGAGTAATAGAATTTAGTTAAATTTAATAATGAAAATTAAAGTGAATTTAATGTTGTTGGAGCGTTCTTTTGATGATTTGGGGGAGGAAGTAATTGATATCATGATTGGCCATTAATGATTAAGTAATAGTGGTGGCAGGATGATATTGAAAGTACAAAGTGCATATCTGCTAATTAAGTGATAAAGAAAATAAGGATCTTGTTTATTGTTTTCAAATAATTTGATAAAATAATTGCTAAAATAATGATGTAAATTAAATTGAGGGTGTGGTCAGTGGTCCGTAAGTACATAAGTAATAATATGAGTTATGGGTTTAGTTGAGTTTCTTGATTTTCTTATAGTTAAGTTTTGATATATTGAGATATGTAGTTAATCATGAGGTGTATGTATTATACGAATACAATAAAACTTATGTTATTTGGAGGATTTAAGACTAAACCCTAGGCTTGAAATTTGGAGAAAATTAAAGGAGTTGACATATTAATCGACATCGAGATTAGAACTTGGTTATATATTTGAGTGAGTTTAGAGTCTAGACTAGACACAAAGTTATGTGGATATTTTTCGTCTTGAAATCTTATTATGGACATTTAATTGAATAGGAGTCTTTGTATTGGAACTTCAAAGAAAGGGGAAGATTCAAGTTCCGAAGTGAATTGTTCGACTATTCGAGGCAAGTGGATTTCTAAACCCTTGTTAAGCGTATGAAATTTGTGTATTTCCTTGCGTGGTGTTGAGAATGATGTGGAGACTTGTTGCTTATTTGTTGGTGTTGTATTCCTTGTTGTGAATTGTGCTTTGTTATTAAAATGGTTATCTTCTCATTTTCATTCGAGCATGTCATTTGCATTGTATTTGAGACATGTTTGTGGTAAGAGGATGTACCATTTCGAGGGTCGTATCGCGTGCCGCGATGGATATTACATTTCGAGGGACGTATCGCGTGCCGCGAAGGTTACTATTATCGAGGGTCGTGTCGTGCGCCGCGACAGATGCATGGACAGATATATCCCCCATGGGTCCCGGATTGAGAGACAGCGGGTGTGTATCTTTAAGAAAGACATGCATCACGATATTTGACATTGCATCTCATTGCATTGCAAATTTTACTATTGATGAACTTGAACATGTGTTTTGTTGATCTTGTGGTTGTTTCTCTGTGAAGCTAGTGACTGTTGAATATTGAGTTGTTATTGAGAATGTGTAGACTGATAAAGTGTGGTTATTGAGTGGTGTGTTTGATAAACTGTTAGGCGGTAGAGTGGTTTAGATAGGGCGTAAGGAATACCCGTATTTTATTCACTTAACTTGTGTTTAGAGGTTTACTTGTTGGGTACCGCGTGGTTTGGTACTCACCCCTTGCTTCTACAAACTTTTGTAGGTTACGAGCCCGGATCTTTGTGATACTTTCTATTCTCTTCGTTTCCGAGGCATCTTGTGGAGGATTGTGAGGTAGTTGCTTGTCATCTCAGCGAACTTTCCTACTCCAGTGTATGATTTTGTTTTTATTTGAAAGGCAACTTCATGTTAGACTTCTATTTTGTTTCAATTCAAATGTTTACATTAGAGGCTTGTGCACGTGACAACCTGGTTTTGGGGATTGAATTAATATGACTTGGATCCATACTAGAAATTGTTGTTGGATTGTCATTTACTTCCGCACTTTGTTAGATATTGGGTTTTAGGCTGACTTGTCTTGGTGGGATAAGACAAGTGCCATCACACCTATTTTTTGTTCGTGACACAAATGTTGATAAGCCAATAAATTGAAGGCATTCTATCTATTTTATGAGAAGGAATCACAAGCTTATCTAATCTTCCCCATGATACCGACTCCAAGTTCTTATGGCAAAGCACGAGGATATTTATCATCAAAATGATAATTGTAATAGAAACCAGAAGAATGATTGGGGTCCTCGTGGTCCGAGATAATCAAACCATCAATAATAGTAAGATAAGAATAAGACTTTTTTGTAGTACCAGTGAATTAGATGGCCGCGGCGATGGTATCTAGGACGGAGGACTTGTAATATCTCTCTAGATCATGTAAAAGCGAAATACCTTCTAACATAATTTTAATGGAGGCTGACCGTTGATCCCACTCTGACTTCGCGGGGCAGGTTCCTTTGGTTTGGAGCTGGATGTTCCATAGAATATGTGTATAGAAATAGGAGAACCCCAGCAGAGAGAAAAGTTAAGAAAACGAGCGCTTCGCCCTCCAAGCGGGCAGCCGGAGCAGCGGGCAAGTACTTGGGAAGCCAATAACCAAGTGAATCCAGCGGGGCACTCGAAGAAAGATGGTCACACTGAGCAAGTATTAGAAATTGTCCCCGCCCCGCTTTCTTAAAAGCAAGGACCACTACGAGAGGTCAAACCAAGGATCTATGGAAGAAGGGGCTTGTCCCCAGTCAATATTGGATCAAATAATAGGGGGTCGTAGCACTGACCTCTTTTTTTAATTGTTTCAATACAATAGGGAAAATATCGTACAGATCCCTATCAAGACAAACTAATCCTCTACGTGTAGTGAATACTATTCCATGGGTCTTTTTGGTGGTGGGAACAGAACAACAAGGAATGACCCGGCCCAGGGCAAGCTTTATTATTTCAGAAAGAAAGAGGAGTGAATCGAATTCCATTTCCGCTCCTTGGAGATTTTGGGCCCCTCTCGATCTTTTTTGTAGCTCATAAAGGGGAAGGAGTCTAAATGAATGGACATTAATGAAACATTATCGGTTGACGTTGCACATGACACAATCAATTCAACTCAATGTCCGGCGCTAATAGAAGTTGCTTACTTTCCTAGTAGAGAAGGAGAGGGCAGGTTTTTTTCGTAGTAATATTGGGTCTGTCTCATGAGATCTATGACAGCCGTCAGAATAAAACAAAGGTAGAAGGACCATTCGTTTCAATAAGAGGCATAGAGGTGGCTTCGCCCGGCGCGATTTCCGGACCTAGCAGCAGACGGGTAGGATGTGGCGTAATTCAGACCAGACAAGACTCTTCATTGTTTGAGTTGCTCAAAGTCACGCAAGCCGAAGATCTGACTTGTCCAGACAAGTACGTAGAGATCTTTGTGGGACCATGGACGGAGTCACAATCAATAATTTTTAGGATTCCTTATCATGCCATACATGAAGATCTTTCCATTGATAGATTAGAGAGTCTTCCATTGAACAAATTCTTAAAGGTAAGATTACAACCTGCTTCTACGGAAGAGGTTTACTTTGTACCTCCCAGAGGTCGTATAAATTTAAATCCGGAGCAATAATAATGATAGGGTTGGTGTGGCCACAGCTACAACTACAGGTGCTTCAAAAGTCTTAGATTCTAAGGGCGTTACTGAAAGACTTTTTTTAGGTCTTGTAGGTGTAAGCCTAGAAATCCTTTGGTACTTCGGTAAGGTGACCAGACCCTAAACTAAATAATGGAGTCTGTGACTTCTTCCCTTATTTTTTTATTCATTTCTTTCTCTATTTGGCCCGCTCCAAAAAAATGACAAAAAAGGGTTTGGTCAATAGTATAGCTCTTTCTTTATCTGATCTCCTTTCGGAGGAGAGGCCTTCACATTCCTAATATAGTAGGGTCGGACGTCTTTCTTTTCCCCAGCTTGGCGAATCGCATCCCCGCACAACGGCATTCTTTGTTTGTGCGCCCCTGACCTTTCTCGCTCAGTATTTCAATGGCTTGAAAGAAAGTCGTAGAAACGATGCCTATCGCCATCCCGACAATAAAATATGAGATTGGTCCCCTTCTCAACGATTTGGTAGAATAAACCACCCAATCCAAGAGATCTTATGTCATAGGGGAACTCATAGCTGTAAAAAATCCTTATGGTTTGTTTTGATATCCGGTAGGACCTAAAAAAAAGTCCAGGTTTTTTAGTGAGGCTAGTGATCGGAGACTATCTAGCATGGTTCAAAGAGCTCTTGTTGGGTGAAATTTTATTTGGTTGCTAAATGGTACGGCCTAAATGTTGAACTATTGACCCTACTTGTTGAGATGGGTGTTCACCCCAAATTGATCCCATACCGCATGCATACATCTGTAAGTAAAAATAGTGCAACAAGGAAAATATCATTGAGAACAATCAGCAAAGAAAAGAAAAACGGGTTAACACCACTAACATGTGTATTTGACAGATGGTCCTCTTTGGCAGCCGAGAGTGTTATGTAAAAAGGGCCAAGGAGGATCCTCTCCTATATGAAAAAAAGAGGAGTAGGAGCTAGCCTTAAGGGAGGAACTATTCTAAAATACAAAAATGAATATCTGAAGCCCCATCGTAGGGTCCCACCGAAAATAGTTAGGCAAGAAAGGGGAAAACCTTTTTTCATAAGAAGAGATGAGAGTATGGAGGCATCTATACTCAATTGAATAAGAAATCTCAAAAGGCAAAATAGCTTTTTTATGATTTCTAAAGCAAAAGGGGAGTATTTGTTAGAAGTAAAGACCGCACTCCACAATTGTGGCTCTCAATAAGAGTATTACAGATTACACTATTTCGAGAAATGAGACCTGCAAGTAAGAATGAGAAAACATGAATGTTTTTTGCTCGTTCAAGAGATTTTTTCTCGAAATCGTGACTTGAGGGGGGATGCTATCAATCCAACCGAGGACTTTATGGATTTCTTTTCCGGAAAGCGAGAGGTACTACTCTCTCTCTCTCTCTCTCTCTCTCTCTCACTCTCTCTCTCTCTCTATATATATAGTACTATTATATGATATTGAAGAGATTGTACATAAATTTAATCCTTTCTAATAGGTAGATAGATATATTTTGAGTTCATATAATTATTATATTTTAATTTATACAAAAAGTAATAAATCAATAATAAGAGTAGTCATAAATTTCAGTAAACACTATTTTCCCTATTCCATATTAGTTGTCTATTTTTTTCTTAGATACGATGTTGAGTAATTAGAAGTAAAAAAATTATTTTTTACTACTTTACGCCATAATATACTTTTTATGTAAAACTTAATAAACATATTTACACTTTTAAAAAAGATATTATTGTAAGGTAAATTGAAAATATCGTAATGAATTTCTAACTTTATTTCATAAATTGACAATTAATTTGAGATGACTATTTTTATTATCGTGAACAACTATATGAGTTTATGATCTTCGTACCTTCAAGAGATAGTGGTAATGTCTAGGTAGACTCTATTCTTCTAAGACACCACTTATGAGATTTCACTAGATATGTTATTATTACTGTTATTGCATAATTAATATCAAACAGAAGAAGTATATATTAAAAATTTATTTTTAAAAGGAATATATATATATATATATATATATATATATATATATATATATATATATACACAACTAATTATTGTTAGTTTCAAGAGATAATATATCAATTGTTACAAAATAAAAGAATATTGTATCTGTTTATTTTAAAATAAGGAAAAATAATGACTATAAAAGCAAATGTTTAATTTTCACCTAAAATATATCTCCAAATGTCTCCCCCCCCTTCCCCATTTAAATCCAAAAACTTTTACCCCAAAAATTTGAAATTGCGAATGATCAAAAGTTCCACCCAAAATTTATTAAAAACCTATTTAATAACACCTAGATATTCTTTTCACTCTTTCCATTACCTTCTTGTCCTCCCTTTCTTCAATTGTTCAAATTTTGTTGTTTATTATGTTTTTTTTTTTTGCTTTTTTAAGTTTTACATAGCATTCTTCAAGAACAAGAGATAATTTGCACAATATGAATTTTTTTTTACTTAGTCGTATGTTCAAAATTTTATTTATTATTCTTTTACTTAGTATGGGTATATATGCTTTTCCGCTTGTATATTTACAATCTGTGATATGTTCTTTCTGGCTAACTACATAGTATTCTTCTTTTTGCCTTTTTAACTAATTTCTTAAGGTGGTTATTTCAAGTACCTTTTCAACACTTAGGTCTAATTCTTTTCCTTTTATTTGTTCAAAAACTGTGCTATCAAATATAATTTTTTGGTCTGATAATTCTTCATTTTGATAATCTTCTTTAGATACTATTTTTATTTCATTCTCAGACATTATATTTCTTCATATGTTTCATTATTATCTAAATTAATATTTTCTTCGTCTTTCTCAGTTTCTATATCTGATACTTCGTATATACTGTTGTTTTCACTTAATTCATAATTTATGTATTCTATTTGCATATATTTATCATTATGTATGATTACTTCTGCCATTTGTTTTCTTTTTGAATCTTTTGGTAATTTGCAATCTTTAGATATGTGTCCTATTTTTTCACAATTATAACAAGTACATTGGGATATTTTTCTTTTTGGTCTATATGGTCTCTTTACTTTATAGTTTTTTATATAATATCTTCGTCTTGATTTTTTATATTTATACTTGGTCTTAGTTTTTCTATAGTTTTTATACCTTTTGGGCTTTTGCTTTTTATTTATGAATGCAAACTGTGGTGCCATTTTATTTTTACAACATGATAAATTTTTATTTAGTATTTTCTCCATTTTTAATTTTTCTTTTTGGTTTTCACATAGTTGTATGAACCATTGAGATAAGAATTTTATTCTAACTCCTAAAGTATCTACTAATCCTTCATCATTCCATTCTTTAATTATTTTTGTGCTAAATGGTTCTGGTAATTTTGTAAAATATTGTTGTCTTATTTGTTTTGCTTCATCTAAATTGTATTTTTCTTTGTAATAGTATTCCTTAAATGCACAAGTGTATTCTTCTATATAACACATTTTACATATAGCTAATTTTGTCATAATTTGTCTATTTATTATTTTTTCTCTGTTTTGTTCACTTAAATCTGTAGTCATACCTCCAAATTCATTTCTTATTGCTGATTCGTATTTATCTAGTATATCTATATTTGTTGCTGATGGAGATCCATCCATTTTTTGTTACTTCTAAGTACTTCTATGCTTTCTAAGAGTAGATTTTCTATCCATAATCTTGTTGTTCCTACGAATGTTCTTTCTATAAACCTTGGTGCTTCTGTTGTTTTTATTTTGTTATCTATTAGTTGCTTCGATATATTTCCTATCCACATTAATATTGCTTTATTTATGTCTGTAACACAATCTAGATCTAAGAAATTATATTTTTCATTTATTGGTTTTGGTATCCAATTCTTATTTAATCTACTGTTTCATATTGCGTTAGTTCTATCTGATTGCTGATAACTTTCTGTATAATAAGTTGGTGGTGTCCATCTAGGACTAGCTCTAGGACTATTTTTGGGACTATTGTCTGGAGTTTTAACTCTTGACGTACTGTGTTTATTTCTAATTTTTTTAGTTTATTTGCCTGTGCTAGAATTTCTGTGTATGTCTCACTTATATCACTTACTTTCGATTTTTGGTCATTTATTGTATCTGATTCATTTTCATCAATTTCATTTTTTCAAGACCTTCATTTAACTTTTGTTCAAGATCTTCATTTAGTTTTTTTTCCATCTCTTTTATTTCATTAGTTAATTTTAGTTCTTTTTCTATCTACTTTTCTTTTTGTTAAGTTTCATATAATAATTTTAACCTAGCTAATACTTTTTCTAATTCACTTATTCTTGTATTTTTTATTTCTTTTAAATGTTGTACTTCTTGTTTTGCTTGTGTTTTTATTTTTTCAATTTCTTTTAATTTGTCTATTTCTTCGTTTTCTTTTGTTATTGTTATCATAGCTGTTTAGACTATCTTCTAATTTTGCTGTTTCTTTTTCTTAAATTAAATATAAATTATTTCCTATTTTTTTATATCTCCTTCCTAAATTTGAAAATATTATTTTTATTATCATTCCGTCTTGATTTTCATGTCTTTTCGTCTACTGAAATTCTTCTTTGTTCATTATAATTTATGTATTATGTCATGTTGTAATTTATATTCAAGGTGATCTATTTGTATTTCTAACATAAATATAGCTTTTTTTTGTGCTAATATCGAATTTTTACATACTCCTGATAATATATTTTCTATTAATCTTTCTTTCCTATGTTGTAGTTCTTGTCCTTTTACATCTATTTTTTCTATCAATTATTGCCTATATGTTTCTTTGTTCATGCTGTTTTTTAAAATAACAAACATATTTGTATTCTGTTTTTGAAATTATATTTATCAAATAATTTTTCTCATCGTCACTTGTTTTAATAAGTTGTGATAGTTTATATTCTATGTATCAGGGTTTTAATTTTTTCCATATCTTTCTTACTTTTTTATATATCTTGGTTTTTGTTATTTTAGTTTCTTTACTTGTTGTATTGTTCATTTATATTTTTCTATACAAAATTTTAAAAAGTTTACTTAATTTGTTTGGATCTTTAATAAATTTTATCTTATAATTATTATTACTTCGTTTTTGCCAAACTTCAAACTTTTTTGGTTCAATCATTGATCCCTGAATATATCTAGATCATCATATAAATCAAATATGTCAGAATAAAATTCATCATAAAAATTATCTTGTATATCTAATTCAGTCCAACCTCGAGTTGTTACATCTATTACTTCATATGTTACCAACATATCATAAATTTCTCTTTTTGTATCTGTATTAAGATCTTTTAATATATAAAGTATTAAAATCTTGTAATTATCATCAACATCTAATAAATAGGTATTCATTTTATTCAGTTTTGCTAAAAAATTTTATTCTTCAAACCTCTTAATGGATTATACTTATTTATTATGTACTAATAATGATTTAATAATCATCTTGTCTAGTCATTACTACAGCTTTCTTCTTTGATTAGTTACCCTAACAGCGCCTCAACTTTGTTTACTCCCCTAAACGGCCTTCTTGCCTATCGATTTCAACCTTAGGATGACATAGTCTGGGCATACTTGCTCGCAGAAAATTTCTGTAGCAAACCTTCTGAAGATGTTTATTATAAAATTATTAAGACATGATAAACAATTATAATCAACAAGAGATTATCAGGAATAAATTAGTTTAGCTACTCATAGATTAAAAAGAGTATACCTATTTCTGCAGATTTGTTACTTCAGATTTTTCCATAGTTTTTATATTGATTATCTAGCTCTGATACCAATGTGGGGTGGAAGCGGAATTAAGAGAAATTAAGATTGAGAGAGAGATGTATTTGAAAGGGATTATTTTATTATGAGGGAGAACCCTCTATTTATACAAGAAAACTTGACACCTTTGGCCAAATGGCCGGTGGAAGCGTAATTAAAAGGAATTAAGAGTGAGAGAGAGATGTATTTGAAAGGGATTATTTTATTATGAGGGAGAACCCTCTATTTATTCAAGAAAACTTTGACACCTTTGGCCAAATGTCCGACACTCCTACTTTGCACCTAACCTTTTTATATTCGGCCGACACAAGAAAACAAAGGTTTTAGTATTAATTTTTTACATAATGGCCTCTTCTTTTATTTGTGGCCGACACACTAAATATTTACTTTACGACTTTTTACATAATTGGCCTTTTATGGTCGACGCAAAATGACAAAATACAATATTATGACAATAATACTATTATTACATAGAGTATCTTATTTTTGCAAGTTATCTTATTCTAGTAGTACCTCAGGGATTATGTCATCACCTTGGTTACATTTAGAACATATATGGTCTTGATATTTGTGACCAATTAACTTGCAATATCTTGTCATTAGTTCTTCGGAGGTGAATCCTTGTTTTATTGCTCTAGTTATTGCAGTAGCTTCTGGTTTTAACAAAGACAAAATTCATTTCTGGACTTCTTCCATATCTGCTTGTCTTATCTCTCGCGAATTGGCATATATCATTAAATGATCTCTTGAATAGTAGCTCCATATGGTATTTCCTTGTAGATAGTTATAAGCTAACTCCTGTATGATAGTTGATAACCCGATTATTCTTTTATTAGCATAAAAACTAGGTATCTCAACTTATGGTATCTCTGGCTATTGCCCTAAGTCTTCCGGTATTATCATCTCTCGTGTTAATCAAATTTTCACTATCTGGATCATTGGTTTTATTTCATCATAAAGTATCTCTGCTGGTGCTGTATAGAATCTTATAAAAATAAGTTTCCTTTTGTTATTTTTTTGTATATCAAAAATGCTTTGTGGACCTCCGGGATTCCACTTATCTCTTCTCCTCTATATGTATAAATTGTATTTAATAATCTATAATTATAACAAGTTTTAACTAGGATTGGATTTGTTTTTGGTTGTGCGATTAACTTGTTATGACCTTGTAATTTTTGGGTTAGATAGTCCTGAGTTTTTTCTGTGGTTGTGGTAGATTTGGGTTTATGGTTTAAAAAGTTTTGTATTTTGTATAGGTTTTCAATATATGCTTGAGATATGTGATTATATGTTTTCTTTTATTTATGCAGGCTTGCTGCATATGTAGATGTTTGTGGTGCTGGGGTATCTACTATCTGTACCTTTGGAATAAATAGTTTTATAAATAAGCTGTTTAGGTTTGTATTTTTTGATGTAGATTTTTTCATAGCTCCTATACTTGTACCTCCAACATTAGTAATGTTATGGGTTTTAGGTAGTTTCCGAACGTCTCCTTTTAGCTCTGGGTGTTTACCGTCTGCCGAACAACGTTGCTCCGCATGTTTATAGTCATACTGCTGACTTGTAGCTTTAGATGTTTCTGCATTTTCTTCTAGCTTTTGAACTGTCAAGCCTATACTATCCACTTTTGTACAAAGTGTAGTTAGGGTATTGAGTATGTTCTCCATAAGATTTTCTTGTCCTGGCTGTGTAACCTTTACTTGATAGATAGTCTGCAACCATATTTTTATCAGTTTTAATTACCTCAATTGTAAATGTAAAATTTAGGATATTTAATACTAATCTCCTTATTTCTTTTGTTGTAACTGAATCCTTTACCTTTTTTGTTATCCACCATTTTACCTGTGTGTTATCTGTTCTTACAATAAATTTATTATAAACAATATATGGTTCAAATGCTAATAAACATTTATATAATGCAAATAATTCTTGTCTGTTTATTTCCCATTTTATTTGTGTTTCTGCATAAGATCCTGAATAATATTCACAATGGTGTTCTATTTTTTATTTTTTATATTTGTATTTTAAAACTCCTCCATAACAATGATCACTTGAATCTGTTTCAACAATATAAATAACTGTTCTATTTTCATCAGGAAAGTAATGTTTTGGTAATTTTTTACATAAATTCTTGATATTTCTTATATGTTCTTTATCTTTATTGTCGAAATAATATTCTATATCTTTTTTAAGTTTTTTGTGTAATGATTTTAAATGCTCTGCTAATTTTGGTATATATTCTCTTACTTGATTTACTAATCCTAGAAAGGGTTGTAATTTCTTTTTTGTATCTATATTTTCATCAAGGGTGATTATTTTTTGTACTATATTTTTTTGCATTTTTATTCCATTCCTATGTATTTGTATTCCTAGAAATTCTATTTGCGGTTTCATAATTTCTGCTTTCTTCTTACTTAAACTTATACTTGAATGTTTGATTATATGTATAAATTTTTCTAATAATCTTATATGTTCATCTGGTGTTTTAGAATATAATAATATATCATCTATATATATAATACAATTTTCTAACTGGTTAAAGTGGTTGTCCATAAAATGTTGATATCTACCTGGTGCATTTATATATCCAAATGGTAATACATTCCATTCATAGAAACCTTGCGGTACTGTGAATGTTGTTAGTTGTTTAGATTCTTCTTCTAGTTTTAGATGGTAAAATCCTGATTTACAGTCAAATTTGTTAAAATAGTTATATCATTGTATTTGTCTTATTTTTAATATTTTATTTGGTATTGAGTAATTATATATTTTAGTTTTAGCATTTAAATTTCGGTAATCTATAACTAATCTACTCTTTCCTCTTTTTTGTGCATTATGTTTCATAACTATAAATGCTGGACTTGTATGCTTACTATTACTTTCTTGTATGTAGTTATTTTCTAATAGTTCATTTATATGTATTTTAAATTCTTGTAAATCATCAAATGTATATTTTAATGGTTTCTGTGTTATTATACTACTTTCATCTATTAGTTCAATTTTTACTTTTGTCTTATGTTTTTCCCATCCTTCTAATGGATCTTCGTTATATAGTTGTTCTAGTTGTTCATTTATTATTTTAACTTTATCTATTCTAAATATGATAATTTCTAATTGTGATATTTGTTTCTTATTTATATTTTTCATTTCTTGATTTATTTTTTCACTTCCTCTTATCCATTCTGTAGGTTTTTGTTGTTTATTATTTACTCGTTTTGCTCCTATTTTGTTTCCGCATGGTGTAGTAAACCACTTGTGTGTTTTTGTTATTATATGTGGGTAGAATTTTTCTAAAAATGGCATTCCTAGTAACTTATCTTTTGTTGTGAACTCAAAATTATAAATTTCTTCTATCGTTAATATTTTATCCCATATTTGTATTTTTATATTTTTTGCTTTGTATTTAATCATACTTCCTTCATTATTAAATCCTGTTACTACCATAGGTGTTTTTAATTTTTCCCATTTATCTTCTGGTAGACAATTATATTTGCATATATTTGCTTCTTCTCCTGTATCTATCATGGGGGTATAGTATCTGTTGTGTTATCCTTCTATAATAATTTTTGCAAGTATAAATATTTTTATTATTCATTTTGTTCTTTTTATAACTATTTTCTTATTTTGACAAGTTATTGTTAATTGTTCATTTTCTATATTGTATGGTTTGACTTTTCCTAATTATTTTACAACTAATGTAATATTATGTTTTCCTTGGTATATTTTAAATGGTATTATTAAGGGTATTCCTCCTATAATTATTTCTTTTTCCGTTGTTTCTTCAATTATGTTTACTATCTCACTAGGTAATCCAGAGCATATGTGTCCTGTTTTTATAATTTCTTCTTCTAATACTAACTCTCTTGTTATGTAATTTTCTTCTTGTCTTGTATTTATCAAAATTTTATATTTTCTTTGGTCCATTATTCCTGTTATGAAATAATGATATGGTGTTATTTCTTCCTTATCTAATAAGTTTTGTGGTATTTCATAGTTTGTTTTAGATGTACTCATTCTTGATGAGTGTCACTACTCAAATCCGGGCCGCGACTGGCACCCACACTTACCCTCCTATGTGAGCGAACCAACCAATCTAAACCTTAACATTTCAATGTAATAACAAGAGAAAGTAATGCGGAAGACTTAAACTCATTAATAAAAACCAATTCAATAACTATCAATATTCAACATCTATTATTTCCAAAACCTGGAAGTCATCATCACAAGAACATCTACTTTAAACTACTAATTCTAAGAGTTTAAGAAGCTAAAAATACATAAGAAGCTAGTCCATGCCGGAAGTTCAAGGCATCAAGACATGAAGGAGAAGATCCAGTCCAAGCTAGAAGCGTTAGCTCACCCTGAAGATCCGGTGTGACGAAGACTGGCTCGAGTTACTGTTGAGTCGAAGATAACGGCACGTTTGCTGCACTCCACAAATAACAAGAAGAAAAACATAAAAGTAGGGGTCAGTACAAAACACGGGTACTGAGTAGATATCATCGGCCAACTCAAAATAGGGAACAGTATATATCAATATTATCGTAAATCAACTATAAAACTCAACATGTAGCAATAACAAGTATTATAATAATCAATAAGTACCATCAAGTTCATCCATGAGGGCTCAAGCCTCAACACCATACTCATTTGGGAATTTAGTATATTAAGTTGAGTATATTATCATCTTTCAAGATTCATTATCTTTCCTCTTCTTGTGTCGGTACGTGACACTCCGATCCCCTACTACTATGTGTCGGTACGTGACACTCCGATCCCCTAATTCTATGTGTCGGAACGTGACACTCCGATCCACTAATTCTATGTGTCGGAACGTGACACTCCGATCCCCTACATGTGTCGGAACGTGAAACTCCGATCCCCTACATGTGTCGGTACGTGACACTCTGATCTCCTACATGTGTCGGAACGTGACACTCCGATCCCCTACATGTGTTGGAACGTGACACTCCGATCCCCTAATTTTATGTGTCGGAACGTGACACTCCGATCCACTAATACTATGTGTCGGAACGTGACACTCCGATCCACTAATATCATTCTGTAAATCATCAAACCTTCTCTATTCCAAGGTATCATCAATCCCATTACTTTAATTCATCAAGCCTTCTTCTATACAAAGGCATCATCATTAATAATGTATATTAAAGTTTCTTTTCAAGATTTGGGATTCAATATTTTCATCATGCTTATCTTATCACAATCACATAATCATATTCATGCAAACATACCATTAAGCATATAGTAGGGTTTACAATACTACCAATACATATCATTCACTATTAAGAGTTTACTTATGAAGCATGAAAACCATAACCTACCTCCACCGAAGAATTGAAATCAAGCAAGTTAATCCTCAAAGCTTGGTGTTTTCCTCTTCTTCTCGATCGTCTCTCTCTCTCCCTTCTTGTTCTTTCTATTTTCTTATTCAAACCCTCTTTCTTTTACCCTAATTAGTATATAATTAAGAATAAAAGATGGCAATAATACCCCACTAATTAACTTCGGGTTACCTCTTTTAACCCCCAAGAATTTGAGTTATTAATATAAACCCACGAAATCTATAATTAAGCAAAGAATAGTCCAAAAACGTCCCTTAAAACGTGTAAGGAAATCCGATTCTGCCTGGGATTTGCACAACCTGTGACGGGCCGTCGTGCCTGCGACGGTCCATCCTGCAGGTCGTCGCAAGAGTCAGAGAGTCAATTCCCACTGAACAATCTATGACGGTCCGTAACGCCAGTGACGGTCCGTCCTGCCATTCCGTCACGAATTTCAGAGAATCGATTTTCAGTACCCAATTTCAGATTTTCTAAGTGTTTTGAAACGAGACCCTGCGAGGGTCCGTCGTGCCCATGACGGATCGTCGTTTGGTCCGTCGCCTCAGCCTGTTTTTTCCAGAATTGAAGTTTGTTGCTCAAAACGACTAAACAGGTCGTTACAATAGATACCAATTTACCCATCGTTCGTCCCCGAACGATCAAAAGAAGGAAAACAAGAGCGAAAAGGAGTACCTGAATCTGTAAACAGATGTGGGTATCTTTCTTGCATATCCGCCTCCTTCTCCCAAGTGGCTTCTTCAACCGGTCGATTCTTCCATTGCACCTTGATTGATGCAATCTCTCTTGACCTAAACTTGCGAACTTCTCTATCTAGAATACAACAGGCTCCTCCTCATAAGACAAGTTCTCATCAAGCAAAATTGGATCCCAACGGATGATGTAGTTTCCATCCCCATGGTATCTTTTCAACATCGACACATGGAATACCGGATGCACTCCGGACAGCCCTGGAGGCAAGGCTAACTCATAAGCCACCTCTCCTACTCGCTTAAGTACTTCAAATGGTCCAATGTACCTTGGACTTAGTTTACCCCTTTTACCAAACCACATCACCCCTTTCATTGGTGAAACTTTCAACAAGACTTGTTCACCCTCCATGAACTCTAAGTCTCTAACCTTTCGATCTGCATATTCTTTTTGTCTACTTTGCGCCGCTAGAAGCTTTTCTTGAATAGACTTCACTTTTTCCATCGAATCCCTCAAGAGATCAGTGCCCCAAGGTCTAACCTCAAATGCATCAAACCAACAAATGGGAGACCTACATCTCCTACCATACAATGCTTCAAATGGAGCCATATCAATGCTTGAGTGATAGCTATTATTGTATGAAAACTCCGCTAAGGGTAAGAAGCTATCCCAATGACCACCAAACTCTATCACACATACACGAAGCATATCCTCCAACACTTGAATCGTTCGCTCAGACTGACCATCGGTCTGAGGATGGAACGCAGTACTAAGGTCCAACCTAGTACCCAATTCCGCATGCAATGTTTTCCAAAACTTAGAAGTAAACTGCGTACCTCTATCTGATATGATGGATAGTGGAACCCATGCAATCGAACGATTTCTGAGATATAGATCTTGGCTAACTTCTCGGCATTGTAAGTCACCTTAACCGGAATAAAATGAGCAGATTTAGTTAACCTATCAACAATCACCCAAATGGAGTCATCATACTTACCCATTGTCTTCGGAAGACCAACCACAAAATCCATTGCAATTCTTTCCCACTTCCATTCCGGAATGGGCATTCTCTGAAGTGTTCCTCCGGGCCTTTGGTGTTCGCACTTTACTTGTTGACAGTTTGGACACTTGGCAATAAAATCAACAATATCACGCTTCATTCTACTCTACCAAAAGTGTTGCTTTAGGTCACGATACATCTTGGTTGCACTCGGATGTATAGAATACCTTGAACTATGAGCCTCTGTCAGAATAGTGTTGATCAAATCATCGACGCGGGGTACACATACCCTTCCCTTGATTCTCAAAACACCTTCCTCATCGATTTGTGCTTCCTTAGCCTCTCCTCGCAATACTTTATCTTGAATTCTGCGCAGTTTCTCATCATCAGACTGTCTTCCCTTAATCTTTTCAAGAAAGGAAGATCTTGCCTCCACAGAAGCCAACAATCCTCCCCTCTCATTTACTTCTAATCTCATCAAGTCATTAGCTAGAGTTTGAACCTCTCTAGCCAGTGGGCGTCTAGAAGCTTGCAAGTGAGCTAGACTTCCCATGCTTCCCGCCTTTCAACTTAAAGCATCCGCTACAACATTCGCCTTCCCCGGATGATACAAAATAGTGATGTCGTAGTCCTTCAGTAGTTCCATCCATCTCCTCTGTCTTAAGTTCAAATCTTTCTGAGTAAAGACATACTGAAGGCTACGATGATCCGTGTAGACCTCACAGTTAACCCCATATAAATAGTGTCTCCATTGCTTTAATGCAAACACTACCGCAGCCAATTCCAAATCATGAGTTGGATAGTTACGTTCATGCACTTTTAATTGTCTTGAAGCATAAGCAATCACACTCTTCTCTTGCATTAGTACTGCACCCAACCCAGAATAGGATGCATCACAATAAACAATGAAGTTCTTACCCTCTACTAGCAAGGTAAGGATAGGTGCGGTAGTCAACAAAGTCTTGAGCTTCTGAAAGCTTTCCTCACATTCGTCCGACCATACAAATGGAACATTCTGCTTAGTCAAGTTCGTCAATTAGGAAGCAATAGAAGAGAATCCCTTGACAAATCGGCGGTAGTAGCTAGCTAACCCAACAAAGCTCCTTATTTCTGACACATTAGTAGGTCTTACCCAATTCTTCACTGTCTCAATCTTACAAGGATCCACCATCACTCCATCCTTAGAAACCACGTGCCCCAAGAAGGACACTCCATCTAGCCAAAAGTCACACTTAGAGAACTTGGCATAAAGCTTTTTCTCCCTCAACATTTCCAATACCATTCTCAAATGCTCTTCATGTTCCTTCTTGCTCTTTGAGTATACCAATATATCATCAATAAATACGATCACAAAGAGGTCCAAATATGGCTTAAAAATCCCGTTCATCAAGCTTATGAACGCAGCAGGGGCATTCGTAAGACCAAAGGACATCACTACAAATTCGTAATGCCCATACCTCGTTCGAAAAGCAGTCTTTGGCACATCCGTTGCCCATATTTTCAATTGATGATAACCGGATCTCAAGTCAATCTTAGAGAAGACACAAGCACCTTGTAACTGATCGAACAAGTCATCAATGCGGGGAAGAGGATACTTGTTCTTTATGGTTACCTTGTTTAGTTGTCTGTAGTCTATACACATTCGAAAACTCCCATCCTTCTTCTTTACAAACAAAACCGGAGCACCCCAAGGGGATGCACTTGGTCTAATGAAGCCTTTGTTCAATAACTCTTGAGTTGTGCCTTTAACTCTCTTAACTCCACGGGAGCCATTCTATAAGGGGGTATAGAAATGGGGCGAGTACCGGGTTCAAGATCAATACAGAAGTCAATATCCCTATCCGGTGGCATACCAGGAAGATCTGCAGGGAACACATCCAGAAACTCACGAACTACTGAAACCGACTCAATCGAAGGTACTTGGGTAGTGTAATCCTTGAGATGTGCCAAGAAAGCTAAACACCCTTTACTAATCATTTTTTTAGCACGAACAAAGGAGACGATGCGGACCGGATTGGAAGTGTAGTCACCCTCCCACACTAACGGGTCTATCCCAGGCTTGGCTAACGTCACCGTTTTAGCATTACAATCAAAGATTCCAAATTGCGGAGAAAGCCAAGTCATACCCAGAATCACATCAAAATCATCCATTGCCCAGATAACCAAATCCACATAAGTGTTGCTCCCCACAAAGTTTACCACACAAGACCTATATACCTTTTCAACTACCACAGACTCACCCACCGGAGTAGAAACATGAATAGGCATATCAAGAAATTCACAATGTAAATTTAGAACATTAGCAAATGAGGAAGATATATAAGAAAACTTGGATCTAGGATCAAAAAATACAGAAGCCATGCAATCACAAACCAGAAGATTACCTGTGATGACAGCATCAGATGCCTCTGCTTCAGACCGCCCAGGGAAAGCGTAACAATGGGCCCTATCGTTCGTCTGTCCGTTGCCCCTACCATGTTGGGATGTCGTGGCCCCAGTTTGCCCATTACCTCTGCCGTTTTGGTGACCACCACGTCCTCCAGAATAACGGCCTCTACCATGACCACCTCTACCTCTAGCTATTGGGGGTCTATAACTTTGTCTGGGACAATTTTTCCTAATATGTCCAATCTCCCCACATCCATAACATTCTCTGGAGTCAATCATAGGCCCCTCGAAAAAGTGCTGACCGGTGTTAGGTGGTCCCCCAACTACAGTCTGTAGTGAAGACTGAATTGGTCGGACTGAGCAACTTCCCGAACCCTGTCCTCTAGTGTAAGAACCATTAAACTCACCTCCCTTTCGAAGCCTTTTTGATGTCGATGTTGTGGTGAAGTCGTCTGGCTTCACTCCTTCCACTTCTATCACAAAGTCTACCACTTCTTGGAAGGATTTTGTCGTTGCCGCTACCTGTAAGGCCGAAATCCGCAATTCTGACCTCAACCCCTTCACAAACCGGCGAATCCGCTCTTGAGGACTGAAACAGAGTTGAGTGGCATACCTTGATAGTGCACGGAACTTAGCCTCATAAGCATTAACCGACATCCTACCTTGCTCTAGGCTCAGGAACTCATCCCTTTTCCTATCCCTCAAAGTCCGGGGGATATACTTCTCCATAAACAACCTAGAGAACGAGGCCCAAGTCATAGGTTGTGCCTCTATTGGTTGACACTCAATATGTGACCGCCACCAAATTTTGGCGTTCCCTTGAAACTGATAAGTTATAAACTCCACACCAAACCGTTCTACTATACCCATATTGTGTAGTAGCTCGTGACAGTCAACCAGAAAATCATAAGCATCCTCCGATTCAGCACCCTTGAAGACCGGAGGTTTCAATTTCAAGAACATACTGAAAAGTTCATGTTGATCACTTGTCATTACAGGCCCTGTAGTCAGACGAGGAAATGTGCCTATTTCCAATGGAACATCCATGCGGGGAGCCATAGTAGCCGCATGTTGTACCTCCGGAGCCTGAGGTGCTGTGCAGAAAACACTGGGGGTGTCTGGCCCTGATCAGATAACCCGCTAAGATAAGCCAGAACCTGATTGATCATCTCTGGGGTAGGTTGGGGTGGCAATCCCTCATTCTGCACTTGTTCAGTTTCCCCATCCTCCCCTTCTCTTATTACTTCCTCAGTCGGTGGAGGAGTCACTGCCCTAGTATCAGATGGGCTAGGTGCTCGTCCTCTTCCCCTAGAGGACGTCCTCCCACGACCTCTACCACGGCCACTTGCCGCTGTTCTTCCTCGAGCCACAGCCCCAGTGGCTGGCTCAGTTGTTTCTTGTCTGGCCGGTGTTGGTGTTGACGTAGTCGTTGCTCTAGTTCTAACCATCTACGAAAGAGAGTGAAGATGGTCAGATATCAATTCGTATCGCCTAGATACCAATTGGACTCAAGTAGTAGCACGAAAGAATGAATGAAAGAGTGAAATTTTTCCTAAAGTCTTATAGCCTCTCAAAGAAAAGTAAAGGCGTCCCCCTACCGTTCCTTAAGACTCTACTAGACCTGTTCTTGTGTGATGAGACCAACGAACCTAATGCTCTGATACCAAGTTTTGTCATGACCCAAATCCGGGCCGCGACTGGCACCCACACTTACCCTCCTATGTGAGCGAACCAGCCAATCTAAACCTTAACATTTCAATGTAATAACAACAGAAAGTAATGCGGAAGACTTAAACTCATTAATAAAAACCAATTCAATAACTATCAATATTAACCATCTATTATTCCCAAAACCTGGAAGTCATCATCACAAGAACATCTACTTTAAACTACTAATTCTAAGAGTTTCTAAGAAGCTAAAAATACATAAGAAGCTAGTCCATGCCGGAAGTTCAAGGCATCAAGACATGAAGGAGAAGATCCAGTCCAAGCTAGAAGCGTTAGCTCACCCTGAAGATCCGGTGTGACGAAGACTGGCTCGAGTTACTGTTGAGTCGAAGATGACGGCACGTTTGCTGCACTCCACAAATAACAAGAAGAAAAACATAAAAGTAGGGGTCAGTACAAAACACGGGTACTGAGTAGATATCATCGGCCAACTCAAAATAGGGAACAGTATATATCAATATTATCGTAAATCAACTATAAAACTCAACATGTAGCAATAACAAGTATTATAATCATCAATAAGTACCATCAAGTTCATCCATGAGGGATCAAGCCTCAACACCATACTCATTTGGGAATTTAGTATATTAAGTTGAGTATATTATCATCTTTCAAGATTCATTATCTTTCCTCTTCTTGTGTTGGTACGTGACACTCCGATCCCCTACTACTATGTGTCGGTACGTGACACTCCGATCCCCTAATTCTATGTGTCGGAACGTGACACTCCGATCCCCTAATTCTATGTATCGGAACGTGACACTCCGATCCCCTACATGTGTCAGAACGTGACACTCCGATCCCCTACATGTGTCGGTACGTGACACTCCGATCCCCTACATGTGTCGGAACGTGACACTCCGATCCCCTACATGTGTCGGAACGTGACACTCCGATCCCCTAATTCTATGTGTCGGAACGTGACACTCCGATCCACTAATACTATGTGTCGGAACGTGACACTCCGATCCACTAATATCATTCTGTAAATCATCAAGCCTTCTCTATTCCAAGGCATCATCAATCCCATTACTTTAATTCATCAAGCCTTCTTCTATACCAAGGCATCATCACTAATAATGTATATTAAAGTTTCTTTTCAAGATTTGGGATTCAATATTTTCATCATTCTTATCTTATCACAATCACATAATCATATTCATGCAAACATACCATTAAGCATATAGTAGGATTTACAATACTACCAATACATATCATTCACTATTAAAAGTTTACTTATGAAGCATGAAAACCATAACCTACCTCCACCGAAGAATTGATATCAAGCAAGTTAATCCTCAAAGCTTGGTGTTTTCCTCTTCTACTAGATCGTTTCTCTCTCTCCCTTCTTGTTCTTTCTATTTTCTTATTCAAACCCTCTTTCTTTTACCCTAATTAGTATATAATTAAGAATAAAAGATTGAAATAATACCCCACTAATTAACTTAGGGTTACCTCTTTTACCCCCAAGAATTTGAGTTATTAATATAAACCCACGAAATCTATAATTAAGGAAAGAATAGTCCAAAAACGTCTGATTCTGCCTGGGATTTGCGCAACCTGTGACGGGCCGTCGTGCCTGCGACGGTCCGTCCTGCAGGTCGTCGCAAGAGTCAGAGAGTCAATTTCCACTGAACAATCTATGACGGTCCGTCACGCCTATGACGGTCCGTCCTGCCATTCCGTCACGAAGTTCAGAGAGTCGATTTTCAGTACCCAATTTCAGATTTTCTAAGTGTTTTGAAACGAGACCCTGCGACGGTCCGTCGTGCCCATGACGGATCGTCGTTTGGTCCGTCGCCTCAGCCTGTTTTTCCAGAATTGAAGTTTGTTGCTCAAAACGACTAAACAAGTCGTTACAATGAGGTAGCTCTTGTTAACGTATTTGTTACACTTGAGGTACTTAATCTTTCATTTAGCCACAAATAATTTATTAAACACAAGTTCATTCTATATTTTTGCGAGAGATTATTGTCCGAACATTAGTCAATTGGTATTACAATGGATTGTCTATGTTCTTTAATGTAAAAAAAAAATTCTGATAATGTATGAGTTTATAATTCATAGTTAAAATTGAGATCTATATCTACATGTTTTAAGAAGTTTAAAAGTGATAGATTTTCTTACTCCTTTGTGTGACGACCCAAAATGAGCCGCGAGTGGCACCCACACCTATCCTCCTATGTGAGCAAACCAACAAATCTAAACCCCAACATTTACCAATATTTCAACCATAGTGAACAAAATATAATGCGGAAGACTCAAAACTCATTAACGAAAATCAATTAAATAACTTCTAAAACTCAATACTTATTATTCCCAAAATCTGGATGTCGTCACACCAAGAACATCTATCCTAGAATTTCTAAGTCTAAGAGTATTTAAGAAGCTAAAAATAGTAAAAAGATAGTCCATGTCCGAACTTAAAGACATCAAGACGCGAAGGAGAGAATCCAGCACGAGCTAGGAACAATAGCTCACCCTGAATTCTGATATGCTGGAGGCTGGCTAGAGTTGAGGAAGAGTCGAAGTCGATGGCACGCTTTCTGCACTCCATAAAATAACAAAGAAGAAAATACAAGTAGGGGTCAGTACAAGGCACAAGTACTGAGTAGGTATCATCGGCCAACTCAGAATAGGAAGCAATATATACAGAATAATAATATAAAATCAACCATAATAATTAACAGGTCACTATCAACAAGTACAAGAACCATCCGCAACAACACAAAACATACCCTTGAGGACTCAAGCCTCCCCACCATACTCATTTGGGGAAAATAGGTTCTTCGAATTTTGAGTTCATTAACCTAATTCAAGATTCATTCCCTCCAATATTACCATGTCGGAACGTGACACTCCGATTCCCTAATACTACGTGTCGAAACGTGACACTCGGTCTCCTAATACTACGTGTCGGAACGTGACACCCGATCCCCTAATACTACGTGTCGGAACGTGACACCCGATCCCCTAATACTACGTGTCGGAACGTGACACCCGATCCCCTGATACTACGTGTCGGAACGTGACACTCCGATCCATTAATCTCATTAAATTTATTTCATTAAGTCTTCGTTATACCAGGGCGTCATCTTAACAGAGAGGATTCAAGATTAAAGATTCAACAGTATCAACATTCTAATCCACCACAATTACACAATTACACAATTACAACATACAAACCCACAATCAAACATATAGAAGACTTTACAAATACCACCCAATACATATCAATCGCTATTAAGAGTTTACTATGAAATAGCATAAACCATAACCTACCTCCACCGATGAATCTTGATCAAACAAGATACTTCCCAATACCTTTGCTTTCCTCTTCGCTTCTCCCTTTTCTCGCTCGTTCTCCCTCTCTCTGTTCTTTTTATTTTTCCTCTCCAAATTCTTTTTCTTTTACTCTAGTTATTATATAATTCATTATGACAAAAATAACCCATTATTTATTTCAAGGTTATCTCCTTTAACCCCCAAGTTAATAAATTATTAAACTTACCCCACTAATTTCATAAGGTTTGTCTTGAATGGTCCAAAACACCCCTTTAAAAATTTTAGCAGAAATCCGACCCAGTCAGGGTTACAAAGCTCGTGCCGGCCCGTTGTACCTGCACGGTCCGTCACAATGTTCAGAGAGTCAAATTCATTAACGAGTTTTGTGACGGTCCGTCGTATCTACGATGGTCCGTGCTGCAGTTCCGTCGCGAAGTTCAGAGAGTCGATCCCAGCACCCAGATTTTAGAGTTGAAGTGTTTTGGCACGAAGACGCTCGACGGACCGTTGTGCCTATGACAGTTCGTCCTACTTGCCGTCGAGGGCAATAAGGAGAGCAATAGGAAAATTACACAAGTGTGGGACAACGGGGTCCATGACGGTCCGTCATGACCATGACGATGCGTCGCGTGATCCGTCGACCCAGTCAGTTTTAATCACAAATGATTCTACTGCTCCAAACGACTAAAAAGGTCGTTACACTTTGTTTTCTTTGTATTATTTTTATTTGCTAAACATTGATCATAGGCAAATATATCTTTTCCTTGAAATTTTAAATCATTACGTTCTTGGTGCTAAAATATTTACGAATGTTGATAGGCATAATTTTGGATAAAGAGAATAGAAATGAAAAATTGAAATCGATGTTGACCAAGCTAAGGTGCAATTGATGATTGTGGAAGGATACATAGGAGAAGATTTTGCTTTGAACTCAAACAAGATAATTTCTTACAAAAATTATATATTATGATTATTCTAAAAAATTTAAAATACAGTTATATGTGAGTTGAGACTTATTTTGGAATATCAAAAATGCATTAATGGTTACATTGTATAACTTTTTTGACTAACAATGTTTGAAGAAAATCTTTTCAAATAAATTGAAATAAAATTTTTGAAATTTATTTTTTAGCTACATTAAAAAAATTATTGTGAATGATAATATTTATGTAAATATTTTTCTATTTTTTGCAATGAATTTTCGTAATTGTGACTAAATATATATGTTTTTATGGAAAAAAATAAGGTGGTGCATTTAAAATTTTCATAGAAAAATTAAAAATATTATCTATAATTTATGTATGTCATGACAAAAAGATTGAAATCTTAGGTTTGTGAAAAAAAAAAAATTGTGGCAAATGCTATAATTTTATAGCTATATTTTTTAAAAATATATTTGTAGCATAAAATAAGTATCATTGCCTCGAGATTTAAAATATAAAATAGACAAAATTTAAATTTTCATTGAAAAAAAATAAGTTCATTTTCTATAATAGAATATACTGTGTATGGTATATAAAATTTGCTATAGATTCAATTTGTTGCGGCAAAAAAGAAAATATATTGTAGCAAGAATTTTGTATTATTATAGCCACACCCTAACATTTTTAGTTTCTACAAGTACTAGACTGTATGCACAAAACATTTAATGTTTTTTTTGCAAACATTTAGCCACCATACATCTTGCCACGAATGCTACGATAAAATATTTTGTGACTAAAGTGTTTATCTACGGAAAATTTTATATGAAGACGCAATGTGTTTTGTAGCTTTAAATACATTTTGTTGTAAGGATTTCAGGTTTTTTTTATAAGTAATTGTACTCCATTCATCCAAATTTTAATGATTTTGTGGTTAATATAGGCAAATCATTTATTGTAAGCAAATTTACAAACTAGTTATATATAATAAGCTAATGTATTATACGTTACATACAAATAATATAAACATAATCTATTATAAAAATATTATGTTGTTTTGGTGAAAAACATTATAAGATCTTTCCACATAACGAGCGCAATGATATACATCATGTTCTTAGACATATAAATTGAATATAACATACTTTGTGTTTGTCGTTTCGCAGACCCCATCGCATCATCGATCCAAAAGTTTCTTGCATATAGCTGCGATTAACAACAAGAGCCAAAGAATATCACTATCTTTCTTTCTTTGTCCAGACAGAGATAAGGTGCTGAGTCCACCAACTTAATTTTTGTAAGCAAATTTACAAACTAGTTATATATATAATAAGCTTAGTTTGCATCTAAATCTATAACCAAATCTAGTTTTACATATTTGTGATAATGTATATGACTAGGTTTTTTTTTTGTAATTACATATAAAAAGTGAGAAAAGCAGTACATTGCATGTATCGGCGGCAGGTGTGTTCACAACGATTGTAAAATTTATTAGCAAAGTTAATAAGTCATATTTATAAAATAATTTATGCAATTTTACCTACATGTTCTTGTTCCTTTCTATAAGCCAAATAAAATATTCTTAAAAACCAAAAGTACTTTTTTTATGACAAAAGTGGTTTGTTGAAAATAAGTTTTGACCAAAGAATTAGTTAATATTTTGAAGTTGAATTTCTTGTACTATTTTGTTCACTTTCACAAAACTTCAAAAGAAATGACGAAATATATATAATTCATTAAGTAACGGTAAAAACCCCTCGTGCCATCAATGTATTAGGATATTTTCCCTTTTATCTAATTTCTTTCTTTCTTTTACAATTATATGAGCTTTGATTTCTTAAATATTCATGTATAATTTAAGAATTGTCGATTGATATATAATTCTTATGAAATTAATTATTTATTTGAAATTATGAAATAAAATATCTTAATATATGTATTTATGTGTGTTTGTGATATATATATATATATATGAATTGATAATTATGATTACTAGATAATGTACACTAAGGTGGTTTATTTTTTTGAATCATTAGAACATACTCAATAAAACGTGTATAAATTGTCCTAATAAATGTCTAACAGTAAAAGTTTGTTTACTTAAGTGGATATTAAACATTAGATACTAGTAACACTTAATAAATTCAAGAGAATAGATATTAAAAGCTTTCGCTGATATAAAGTGTAAAAATATAATATCTTGAACTATCGGGTACATTAATTGAGAGGAATATTTGTCATAAAAAGGTGGGTATGTTTTAGTCAAAGTAAATACACATAACATTGTGCGCATGGGATAATTATTAAAGGAGAAATAAATATGAATCAAGTTGTTTGAATCTTTAACTATGCTTATAAAAACAATTATTTTTCAAATATTGTCATAGTTTACGTGGTCATGCAATTTTTTGATCTCTGATGGACTTAAAATTTGATGGTTCCATTTAAAATTATTTAGAATTGTTTTATGTAGATTGTTAGATTAAAATTTGATTTGAATATCAAAAGATCATTCTTTATATGAGTTGTGTTTATTTTTATTTAGGAATATTTTTTTACATAATTATTTAATACGAATTGATGTGTGATAAGAATGTAGACATATTGTTGAATTTATAAATGAAGGTCTTGAAATAAATGAAATTGATGAAAATGAATCAGATACAATAAATGACCAAAAATCAGAAATAAGTGATATAAGTGAGACATACACAGAAATTCTAGAACAGGCAAATAAACTAAAAAAATATGAAATAAACACAGGAGATATGAATCGACCCATTATGTCAAGAGTTAAAACTCAAGACAATAGTCCCAAAAATAGTCCTAGAGCTAGTCCTAGATGGACACCACCAACTTATTATACAGAAAGTTATCAGCAATCAGATAGAACTAACGCAATATGGAACAGTAGATTAAATAAGAATTGGGTACCAAAACCAATAAATGAACAATATAATTTCTTAGATCTAGATTGTGTTACAGACATAAATAAAGCAATATTAATGTGGATAGAAAATATATCTAAGCAACTAATAGATAACAAAATAAAAACAACAGAAGCACCAAGGTATATAGAAAGAACATTCGTAGGAACAACATGTAACGACCTGTTTAGTCGTTTTGAGCAGCTGATTTTATTTCTGGAAAAACAGGCTAAGACTACCGAACCCACGACGGACCGTCATGGGCACGACGGACCGTCGAGGGGTCTCGTTTCAAAACACTTAGAAATTCTAAAATTTGGGTACTGAAATCGACTCTCTGAACATCGTGAGGAAAGTGCAGGACGGACCGTCACAGGCGTGACGGACCGTCACAGACTCTTCAGAGAATTTCAATCTCTGAACTCTGTAACGGAGCAGCAGGACGGACCGTCGCAGCCATGACGGCCCATCACAGGCTACGTAATTCCGGGCGAGGTCGGATTTCTTTACACATTTTAAGAGACGTTTTGGACTATTCCTACTTTAATTATAAAGTTAAAGGGTTAAGGTTAATAAGTCTAATTACTTGGGGGTTAAAAGAGGTAACCTTAAGTTAATTAGTGGGTTATTATTGCCATCTTTCATTCTTAATTATATACTAATTAGGGTAAAAGAAAGAGGGTTTGAATAAGAAAAAGAAAAGAACAGAAAGAGAGAGAAGGAGAATCGATAGAGAGAGACGAACGAAGAGGAAAAACACAAGGCTTTGGGAAATTCTTGCTTGATCACTAGTCTTCGGTGGAGGTAGGTTTTGGTTTCTCTTACGATATTCGTAGTAAACTCTTAATAGCGAATGATATGTATTGATAGTATTGTAAACCCTGCTATGTGCTTACTTGTATGCTTACATGAATGTAATTATATAATTGTGATTATATAAGCATGATGAAGTTATTGAATCCCAAATCTTGAAAAAACCTAATCTCTTTGTTAATGATGAGGCCTTGATATAAAAGAAGGAGTGATGAACTAAAATAATGAGATTGATGATGCCTTGGTAAGAAAGAAGGCTTGATGAATTGATAGAAGGAGATTAGGGGATCGGGTGCCACGTTCCGGTACCAGGATAGAATGAGGATCGGAGTGTCACGTTCCGACACAAGGATAGAATATGGATCGGGTGCCACGTTCCAGTACCAGGATAGAATGAGGATCGGAGTGTCACGTTGCGACACCAGGATAGAATATGGATCAGGTGCCACGTTCCGATACCAGGATAGAATGAGGATCGGAGTGTCACGTTCCGACACCAGGATAGAATGAGGATCGGAGTGTCACGTTCTGACACCAGGATAGAATATGGATCGGGTGCCATGTTCTGGTACCAGGATAGAATGAGGATCCGAGTGTCACGTTCCGACACCAGGATAGTGTATTGAGGAGCGGAGTGTCACGTACCGACACAAGAGGAATAAAGATAATGAATCTTGAAAGATGTTAATATATTCAATCTAATGAACCTAATTCCCAAATGAGTATGATGAGGAGGCGCGAGTCCTCATTGATGAGCTTGGTGTTGTAACCAAGGGTAATGGTAATTGTAAATGCTGCATGCTAAGGATATTAGTTGATTTTATGATATTACTTGGTATATACTGTTTTTTATTTTGAGTTGGCCGATGATACCTACTCAGTACTTGTGTTTGTAGTGACCCCCTACTTTTATGTTTTCTTTTTTATTATTTGTGGAGTGCAGCAAACTTGCCATCGTCTTCAACTCAACCGCAACTCTACCTAGTCTTCATTATTCCGGATATCAGGGTGAGCTAATGCTTCTAGCTTGGACTGGATCTTCCTCTTCATGTCTTGATGCCTTGAAGTTCCGGCATGGACTAGCTTTTATGTATTTTTGGCTTCTTAGAAACTCTTAGATTTAGTAATTTGAAGTAGATGTTCTTGTGATGCTGACTTCCAGATTTTGGGAAATAATAGTTATTGAATTGGTTTTTATTAATGAGTTTATGTCCTCCGCATTACTTTATGTTGATATTACATTGAAATGTTAAGGTTTAGATTTGGTTGGTTCGCTCACACAGGAGGGTAAGTGTGTGTGCCAGTCGCGGCCCGATTTGGGTCGTGACAAACTTGGTATCAGAGCATTAGGTTTGTTGGTGTAATCACACAAGAACGAGTCTAGTAGAGTCTTGAGGAACGGTAGGGGAACGCCTTTACTTTTATTTGAGAGGCTACAAGACTTTAGGAAAATTCCATTCTTTCTTTCTTTCGTGCTACTACTTGAATCCAATTGGTATCTAGGTGATACAAATTGGTATCTGACCATCATCACTCTCTTTCGCAGATGGTTAGAACTAGAGCAATGACTACGCCAACACCAACACCAGCAAGGCAGGATATAACTGAGCCAGCCACTGGGGCTGTGGCTCGAGGAAGAGCAGCGGCAAGAGGCCGTGGTAGAGGTCGTGGGAGGACGTCCTCTAGAGAAAGAGGACGAGCGCCTAGCCCATCTGATACTAGGGAAGTGACTCCTCCACCGACTGAGGAAGTAATAAGAGAAGGGGACGATGGGGAGAATGAACAAGTGCAAAATGAGGAATCGCCACCCCAACCTACCCCAGAGATGATCAATCAGGTTCTCGCTTATCTTAGCGGTTATCTGATCAAGGCTAGACACCTCCAGTGTTTTCTGCACCAGCACCTCAGGCTCCGGAGGTACAACATGCGGCTACTGCGGCTCCCCGCATGGATGTTCCATTGGAAATAGGCACGTTTCCACGTCTAACTACAGGGCCTATAATGACAAATAATCAACATGAACTTTTCAGTAAGTTCTTGAAATTGAAACCTCCAGTCTTCAAGGGTGATGAATTTGAGGATGCTTACGATTTTCTGGTTGACTGTCATGAGCTACTACACAAGATGGGTATTATAGAATGGTTTAGTGTTGAGTTCATGAGTTATTAGTTTCAAGGGAACGCTAAAATGTGGTGGCGGTCACATGTTGAGTGTCAACCAACAGAGGCACCACCTATGACTTGGGCCTCATTCTCTAGCTTGTTTATGGAGAAGTATATTCCTCGGACTTTGAGGAATAGGAAAAGAGATGAGTTCTTGAGCCTAGAGCAAGGTAGGATGTCGGTCAATGCATATGAGGCTAAGTTTCGTGCACTATATATATATGCCTACCAATTATGTTTCAGTCCACAAGAGCAGATTCACCGTTTTGTGAAGGGGTTGAGATCAGAGTTGCGGATTTCAGCCTTACAGGTAGCGGCCACAGCGAAATCTTTTCAAGAAGTGGTAGATTTCTTGGTAGAGGTGGAAGGAGTGAAGCCAGATGAATTCACCATGGCAACTACATCAAAAAGGTTTCGAAATGGAGGTGAGTTTAATGGTTCTTACTCTAGAGGACAGGGTTTAGGAGGTTACTCGGTTCGACCCATTCAGTCTTCAATACAGACTGTAGTTGGAGGTCCACCTCAGACCGGTCAACACTTCTCTGAGAGACCTATGCTTGAACCCAGAGAGTGCTATGGATGTGGGGAGACTGGACACATTAAGAGGTATTGTCCAAAAAAGAGTTACAGACCTCCAAATGTTAGAGGTAGAGGTGGTTATGGAAGAGGTCGTCATTCTGGAGGACGCGGTGGTCGAGGTAATGGTGGTCACCAAAACGGTCAGGGTGATGGGCAAACTGGAGCCACTACATCACAACATGGTTGGGGCAACAGACAGACAGGTGAGAGGGCCCATTGTTACGCTTTCCCTGGGCGGTCAGAAGCGGAGACATCAGATGCTGTCATCACAGGTAACCTTTCCGTTTGTGATTGCATGGCTTTTGTATTGTTTGACCCTGGCTCTACATTTTCATATGTATCTTCCGCATTTGCTAATGGTCTAAATTTACACTGTGAATTACTTGATATGCCTATTCGTGTTTCTACTCCGGTGGGTGAGTCTTTGGTAGTTGAAAAGGTATATAGGTCTTGTTTGGTGAACTTTGTGGGGAGCAACACTTATGTAGATTTGGTTATCTTAGAAATGTTTGATTTTGATGTAATTCTGTGTATGACTTGGCTTTCTCCGCAATTTGCGATCTTGGATTGTAATGCTAAAATGGTGACGTTAGCCAAGCCTGGGACAGATCCGTTAGTGTGGGAGAGTGACTACACTTCCAATCCGATGAGTATCATCTCCTTTCTTCGTGCTAAGAAAATTGTTAGTAAAGGGTGTTTAGCTTTCTTGGCACATCTCAAGGATGACACTACCCTAGTACCTTCGATTGAGTCGGTCTCGATAGTTCGTGAGTTTTTGGCTGTGTTCCCTGCAGTTCTTCCTGTTATGCCACCAGATAGGGATATTGACTTCTGTATTGATCTTGAACCGGGTACTCGCCCCATTTCTATACCCCCTTATAGAATTGCTCCCGCGGAGTTAAGGGAGTTAAAAGCCCAACTTCAAGAGTTGTTGAACAAAGGCTTCATTAGACCAAGTGCATCTCCTTGGGGTGCTCCATTTTTGTTTGTGAAGAAGAAAGATGAGAGTTTTTGGATGTGCATAGACTACCGGCAGTTGAAAAAGGTAACCATAAAGAACAAGTATCCTCTTCCTCGCATTGATGACTTGTTCGATCAGTTACAAGGTGCTTGTGTCTTCTCTAAGATTGACTTGAGATCCGGTTATCATCAATTGAAAATACGGGCAACGGATGTGCCAAAGACTGCTTTTAGAACCAAGTATGGCCATTACGAATTTTTAGTGATGTCTTTTGGTCTTACGAATGCCCCTGCTGCGTTCATGAGTTTGATGAACGGGATTTTTAAGCCATATTTGAATCTCTTTGTGATCGTATTTATTGATGACATATTGGTATACTCAAAGAGCAAGATGGAACATGAAGAGCATTTCAGAATGGTATTGGAAATGTTGAGGTAGAAAAAACTTTATGCCAAATTCTCCAAGTGTGAGTTTTGGCTAGATGCAGTGTCCTTCTTGGGGCATGTGGTTTCGAAGGATGGAGTGATGGTGGATCCTTCTAAGATTGAGATAGTGAAGATTTGGGTAAGACCTACTAATGTGTCAGAAATAAGGAGTTTTGTTGGGTTAGCTAGCTACTACCGCCGATTTGTCAAGGGATTCTCTTCTATTGCTTCCCAACTAACGAACTTGACTAAGCAAATTGTTCCATTTATATGGTCGGATGAGTGTGAGGAAAGCTTTCAGAAGCTCAACACTCTGTTGACTACTGCACCAATTCTCACCTTGCCAGTGGAAGGAAAGAATTTCATTGTCTATTGTGATGCATCCTATTCGGGTTTTGGTGCAGTGCTAATGCAAAAGAAGAATGTAATTGTTTATGCTTCAAGACAATTAAAGGTGCATGAACTTAACTATCCAACTCATGATTTGGAATTGGCAGCGGTAGTGTTTGCGTTAAAGCAATGGAGACACTATTTATATGGGGTTAAGTGTGAGGTCTACACGGATCATCGTAGCCTACAGTATGTTTTTACTCAAAAAGATTTGAACTTGAGACAGAGGAGATGGATGGAACTACTGAAGGACTACGACATCACCATTTTGTATCATCCGGGGAAGGCGAATGTTGTAGCGGATGCTTTAAGTAGAAAGGCAGGAAGCATGGGAAGTCTAGCTCACATACAAACTTCTAGGCTTCTATTGGCTATAGAGGTTCAGACTCTAGGTAACGACCTTATAAGATTAGAAGTAAACGAGAAGGGAGGATTTTTAACTTGTGTATAGGCAAGATCTTCCTTCCTTGACAAGGTTAAGGGAAGACAGTTTGATGATGAGAAACTGCACAGAATCCAAGATAAGGTATTGCGAGGAGAGGCTAAGGAAGCACAAATCGATGAGGAAGGTGTTTTGAGGATTAAGGGAAGGGTATGTGTACCCCGCGTAGATAATTTGATCAACACTATTCTGACAGAGGCTCATAGTTCAAGGTATTCGATACATCCGGGTGCAACCAAGACGTACCGTGACCTAAAGCAACACTTTTGGTGGAGTAGAATAAAGCGTGATATTGTGGATTTTATTGCCAAATGTCCAAACTGTCAACAAGTAAAGTATGAACACCAAAGGCCTGGAGGAACACTTCAGAGAATGCCCATTCCGGAATGGAAATGGGAGAGAATCGCAATGGACTTCGTGGTTGGTCTTACAAAGACAATGGGTAAGTATGACTCTATTTGTGTTATTGTTGATAGGTTAACTAAGTCTGCTCATTTCATTCCGGTCAAGGTGACTTACAATGCAGAGAAGTTAGCCAAAATCTATGTCTCAGAAATTGTTCGGTTGCATGGGGTTCCACTCTCCATCATATCAGATAGAGGTACGCAGTTTACTTATATGTTTTGGAAAACATTGCATGCGGAATTGGGTACTAGGTTGGACCTTAGTACCGCGTTCCATCCTTAGACTGATGGTCAGTCTGAGCGAACGATTCAAGTGTTGGAGGATATGCTTCGTGCGTGTGTGATAGAATTTGGTGGCCATTGGGATAACTTCTTACCCTTAGCGGAGTTTTCATACAATAATAGCTATCACTCAAGCATTAATATGGCTCCATTTGAAGCATTGTATGGTAGGAGATGAAGGTCCCCCATTGGTTGGTTTGAGGCGTTCGAGGTTAGACCTTGGGGTACTGATCTTTTGAGGGATTCGATGGAGAAAGTGAAATCTATTCAAGAAAAGTTTCTAGCGGCACAAAGTAGGCAAAAAGAATATGCAGATCGGAAGGTTAGAGACTTGGAGTTTATGGAGGGTGAACAAGTCTTGTTGAAGGTTTCGCCAATGAAAGGGGTAATGCGTTTTGGTAAAAGAGGCAAGCTAAGCCCAAGGTACATTGGTCCCTTTGAAGTACTAAAGCGAGTAGGGAAGGTGGCTTATGAGTTAGTCTTGCCTCCAGGGCTGTCCGGAGTACATCCGGTATTCCATGTGTCGATGTGAAAAGATACCACGGGGATGGAAACTACATCATCCGTTGGGATTCCGTTTTGCTTGATGAGAATTTCTCTTATGAGGAGGAGCGTGTTGCTATTTTAGATAGAGAGATTCGCAAGTTGAGATCAAGGGATATTGCATCCATCAAATTTCAATGGAAGAATCGACTAGTCGAAGAAGCCACTCGGGAGAAAGAGGCTGATATGCGAGAAAGATACCCACACCTATTTACAGATTCAGGTACTCCTTTTCGCCCTTGTTTTCCTTCTTGTGACCGTTCGGGGACGAACGATGGGTAAATTGGTATCTAATGTAACGACATGTTTAGTCGTTTTGAGAAGCAGATTTTATTTCGGGAAAAACAGGCTGAGACGATGGAAACCACGACGGACCGTCATGGGCACGACGGACCGTCGAGGGGTCTCGTTTCAAAACACTTAGAAATTCTGAAATTTTGGTACTGAAATCGACTCTCTGAACTTTGTGACGAAATTGCAGGACGGACCGTTAAAGACTCTTCATAGAATTTTAGTCTCTGAACTCTGTGACGGAGCAGCAGGACGGACCATCGCAGGCACGACGGCCCGTCACAGGCTGCGTAATTCCGGGTGAGGTCAGATTTCTTTATACGTTTTAAGGAACGTTTTGGACTATTCCTACTTTAATTATAAAGTTAAAGGGTTAAGGTTAATAAGTCTAATTACGTGGGGGTTAAAAGAGGTAACCTTAAGTTAATTAGTGGGTTATTATTGCCATCTTTCATTCTTAATTATATACTAATTCGGGTAAAAGAAAGAGGGTTTGAATAAGAAAAAGAAAAGAACAGAAAGAGAGAGAAGGAGAATCGATAGAGAGAGACGAACGAAGAGGAAAAACATAAGCTTTGGGAAATTCTTGCTTGATCACTAGTCTTCGGTGGAGGTAGGTTATGGTTTCTCTTACGATATTCGTAGTAAACTCTTAATAGCGAATGATATGTATTGATAATAATGTGAACCCTGCTATGTGCTTACTTGTATGCTTGCATGAATGTAATTATATATTGTGATTATATAAGCATGATGAAGTTATTGAATCCCAAATCTTGAAAAAACCTAATCTCTTTGTTAATTATGAGGCCTTGGTATAAAAGAAGGCGTGATGAACGAAAATAATGAGATTGATGGTGTCTTGGTAAGAAAGAAGGCTTGATGAATTGATAGAAGGAGATTAGGGGATCGGGTGCCATGTTCCGATAGCAAGATAGAATGAGGATCAGAGTGTCACGTTCCGACACCAGAATAGAATATGGATCGGGTGCCACGTTCCGGTACCAAGATAGAATGAGGATCAGAGTGTCACGTTCCGACACCGGGATAGAATATGGATCGGGTGCCACGTTCCGGTACCTGGATAGAATGAGGATCGGAGTGTCACGTTCCGACACCAGGATAGAATGAGGATCGGAGTGTCACGTTCCGACACCAGGATAGAATATGGATCGGGTGCCACATTCCGGTACCAGGATAGAATGAGGATTGGCGTGTCACGTTCCGACACCATGATAGTGTATTGAGGAGCGGAGTGTCACGTACCGACACGAGAGGAATAAAGATAATGAAAGTTGAAAGATGTTAATATATTCAAACTAATGAACCTAATTCCCAAATGAGTATGATGAGGAGGCGTGAGTCCTCATTGATGAGCTTGGTGTTGTAACCAAGGGTTATGGTAATTGTAAATGCTCCAAGCTAAGGATATTAGTTGATTTTATGATATTACTTGGTATATACTGTTTTCTATTTTGAGTTGGCCGATGATACCTACTCAGTACTTGTATTTGTACTGACCCCCTACTTTTATGTTTTCTTCTTTGTTATTTGTGGAGTGCAGCAAACGTGCCATTGTCTTCAACTCAACCGCAACTCTAGCCAGTCTTCATTATTCCGGATATCAGGGTGAGCTAATTCTTCTAGCTTGGACTGGATCTTCCTCTTCATGTCTTGATGCCTTGAAGTTCCGGCATGGACTAGCTTTTATGTATTTTTGGCTTCTTAGAAACTCTTAGATTTAGTAATTTGAAGTAGATGTTCTTGTGACGATGACTTCCAGATTTTGGGAAATAATAGTTATTGAATTGGTTTTTGTTAATGAGTTTAAGTCTTCCGCATTACTTTATGTTGATAGTACATTGAAATGTTAAGGTTAAGATTTTGTTGGTTCGCTCACACAGTAGGGTAAGTGTGGGTGCCAATCGCGGCCCGATTTGGGTCGTGACACAACAAGATTATGGATAGAAAATCTACCCTTAGAAAGCATAGAAGTACTTAGAAGTGACAAAAAAATGGATGGATCTCCATCAGCAACAAATATAGATATACTAGATAAATACGAATAAGCAATAAGAAATAAATTTGGAGGTATGACTACAGATTTAAGAGAACAAAACAGAGAAAAAAATAATAAATAGACAACTTATGACAAAATTAGCTATATGTAAAATATGTTATATAGATGTAACGACCCGCTAGGTCGTTTTGAGAACTAGGACTACTTTGACTCCTTTTGAAAATTTAAAGGGGTATTTTTAAACTATTAGATAACTATGAGTACCCAATTGATGAAACTTTTAGTAAATAAATGATTAGATAATAGGTTAGTGGAGTTTCACGGTTAATAATTTCTTATTTAGAAGAAAAGGAAAACGAAAAGTGGGGAGGCGAAACCTTACCACAGGCGACCAGCGAGAGGGAGAAAAATCATAGCCATTGTTCAGGTAAAGATATGAGATATTCGTTCTTTTCAATTCTATATATAGTAATATATTGTCGGAGTGCTTGGGATTATGTTATTATTTTATGCTATATTTATAATGGGTGATAAGAAATAATGGGTAAGTTGGTGATGATTACTAAATTATATTACATTGTTAGCAATTGGGTTAGTATTAAAAAGAAAAAAAAATATATATATATATATATATATATATAAATCGATCGAAGTCGAATAGTTGAATGGCTGCAGGTTAATGTTTTCTGTGATTTTGTCAAAAGAATTTATTATATATATTGTTAGTTTCAGAATGGTAGGAATTGGATTGAGCCAATCATTGTCAATGATTGCCAATGATTGGAATTTGATAAATATTCTAGAAAATTTGCACTTGTTTACAAATGGGTTTCTGCAAAAAAAAAAATAAAAAAATAATGTATACAATGATAATAGATTTTTTAATTTGAAGTTAGTGGTGGATTTTTTTTTATGTTTTTATGTTTGGATTATATACTGGGGGTGATAAAAATGGATGCCAATCATTGGGCAACCATATGCCAATGATTGGCATGGGTGATGTTTGAAATGGGCAGTGCCAACGAAGAAAGAAAAAAAAACGTGAAAAGGGGAAGAGAGGCGTTCCACTTCTGCCAATGGGTGGGAAGTTGGTTCGTGTTTTATTCGTATAATAAAATGCTAGTTTTCAATATATATTGGGATTGGTAATTAATTATTTGGTGTTATTTTATATGATCTAACATTGAATTTTAGTCCATTTGAAGAGGTTAGAGTTAAGTTCTTGGCTTGAAATTTAGTAAGTATTAAAAATTTGGCATGCGAATATATATCAAGATTTGGAGTTTGTTGAAAAAAATGAGTGAGTGTTACCGTCTATGATAGACATATAATAATTTGAATGTCTACCAAAAAATGCTTACTTACGAATATTGCAAAATTGGTAGATTGGGAACGTTCCGAAACCTTGCGAAAAGGAAAGGAAAAATCTTAAAAGATTCGTGGCACAAGCTCGGCATTTAAGGTATGTTAAGACTTGTTAGACTTGTTGAAGGACGTTTTCCTAATTAAAGATTAAAAATAAAAATAGACAAAGGGGTAAGGGGAAAATATGGTGGTCTCTTATCAATGTTGGATAGGCACTGATACGAGTACCGGTGTTATAAGACGGAAAATTTCTATTATAGAATGTGGGTTGAAATCTGAGAATGCCAAAACATATGGGCATTAGCTGATATATTATTGACTTGAATTCCTTGTGTGATTGTGTTTTATTTATTTCACCTGTATAGTTGAGATAAGTGAGGTGGTTATGTATTATATTCATATTGATTGATTGAGATACATCATCATTCCCTCTATTGAAACAATATTGTGCACATGCATAGAGATGAGACTGAGTATAAGTTGGGCACGTCGAGATCGTCCGTGCTGGGGATGGTGAGATGTTAAAATTGTAATTTGGGCACGTGGAGACCGTCCGTGCGAAAATTGTTTGATATTATGATAGTGTGTTGAGATCGTCCGCAAAGACACGTGGAGATCGTCCGTGTCGGTAGATGGACCTCGCGAGTCCCCCATGGGTCATGAACTCTCGATGTATTTTCGAGGAGTATCATGTATATACGGTTGAGTGAGTACTAGGTATTCTGAGACATATCATTACATGGCATCATATTGCATTGCATTTCATCCCATCGTTCATTCTTGATGACTATATGTTTCGTTTGGTGTTTGGAAAATATTAAATGTTGATTTCCTTTATTGACGAAACTTAAATAGTAAGTGTAATATATATATATATATATATATACTTGTACAATCTAAGAATTTATTTTCTTATATAACTCCCGTCACTACTTCTTCGTTGTCGGTCAATGAGACATACTGGGTACACGTAGTTTCGTACTCATACTACGCTTGTTGCACTCTTTGTGGTGTAGATTCGATTCCGAGTAGAAGCCCATCTTGTGGATCAATTTGAGTCCGAGCTTGGAGTTGTGGTGAGCTACTTGGCTGTTCTGTGGCCCACACCTGCCTCTATCTTTTATTTATTCTTTTATTAGTATTAAAACAGGATATCCCTTATGTTAGATTTGTCATTTAGTTTCAGACTTGAATCGAATTTTAGAAGCTCTTGTACTTAAGACACCAATTCTTGGGGTGATATATTTTATCTTCCGCATTTCGTACTTATAAGGAACTCACTGTTGGAGATTCTTGGTAAGCGTTGGTCTTTTTTACTGATTTGTTGGCTTAGTTGGGTTAATATGTTGGGTTGACTTACCTATTGGTTGGGAACATAGGTGCCATCACGACTTGCAAAAATTGGGTCGTGACAAATTTGGTATCAGAGCGCTAGGTTCATCGGTCTCAAAACTACAAGAGCAATGTCTAGTAGAGTCTTGCTGATCGGTATGAAGACATCCATACCAATCTTCGAGAGGCTATAGGACATTTAGGAAATATTTTGTTTTTTTATTCATTATCGTGCACACTTGACCTTGTAGCAATTATAATCTTGATTTCTCATTCTCTCTCAGATGGCGAGAAATCGTACATCGGCAAGTGGTGGTCAGGATCCTATTCCTGCGCCTGCTTTTGGGAACACTGTCCGAGGTAGAGGTAGGAGACGAGCTCGAGGTCTGGGTAGGGACCGTGTTGCAGCACCTGTGGATGTTCAAGTACCAGTAGCTACTCAGGGTCATGATAGGACCATACCTCCTGATGCAGAGGTTATTCATGGGGATGTGCAAGATCGTGTCGAGGGGGATGGGCCAGCTCAAGCTCCAACCAGTACTATTGTCCCCCAGTGCTTCAAGATACCTTGGCTCGTATGTTAGGAATCCTAGAGGGGATGGCCCAAGTAGGAGCTTTGCATGTCACTTCTGATGGCTCACAGACCCGTGTTGGAGGTCAAACTCCAGATCTGATAGTTGCTCCAGATTCTCAAACTCCCAGGACTCAGCTAGCTGCCGCTGTAGCTTCTTGTTTGGATAGTATGGAGTTTCCAGATATGACATCACATTTGGTGAAAAGGCCTTCTATGACTATTGATGAGCAAAAGATGTTTGGGAGGTTCAGACTAATGAATCCTCCTACTTATACTGGTGACTTAACTGAGGATGCATATGAATTCATACTTAGTTGTCATGAGAGGTTGCATAATCTTGGATTAGTGGAGTCTCATGGAGTTGACTACACAGCGTTTCAGATGACTGGCTCTGCTAAGCAATGGTGGAGGGATTATATTAGTAGTAGGCCAGCTGGATCCCATCCACTATCCTGGACTGAGTTTACTCAGGTATTTCTATCCAAATTTGTTCCACGCAGTGAGAGGGAGCGCAAGAGGGCCGAGTTTGAGGGTTTGCAGCAAAATGGTATGTCAGTTGCAGAGTATGAGGGTAAATTGCATGCCTTGGCTAGGCATGCTTTAATGATACCTCCCACAGAGGCTGAGAGAGTGAGAAGGTTTGTTAAGGAGATGATTATTCCGATCCGTCTAGGAGTTTCTCAGGTTGCTGCTTCTAGTGTTCCATTCCAGAAAGTGGTAGATGATGCTAAGGAGTTGGAGATGATTCGACGTGAGGGATTTGAGCAGCGAGAAGGCAAGGGGACTCGTTATTCAGGTGATTATGGTGGTGCTCCGCTTAGGAGTCGGGGTTACTTGGGCAGAGGTTATCACCCTCAGTCCAGCAGACCCATTCATGCTTCTATACCAGCGTCTGAGGCTTGTTACGCTGGGCATAACTCTTCGAGCTCAGTATATACTTCACAGGGTTCATCTTCTAGACCTGTAGTTCGTGGAGGGCATTCTGGTCATTCCGGTTCCTCTCATCAGTCGGCGTCTCGTAGGGGTTGCTTTGAGTGTGGTGATATGGGACACTTTGTGAGAGACTGCCCTAGGACTAGACGTGGTGGCTTACATCAGGGTTCTCAGGTTTCAACTTCTAGGGCTGCACAACCTCTAGCTAGGGGTGGCGCACAGAATGGTAGAGGTGGTTCTCATTCAAGTAGAGGTGGTTCTCCTTCTGGTCGAGGTGCTGGTCGTGGAGGTTCACAATCTGATGGAGGTCGTTCTCACTTTTATGCTTTTCCAGGTAGGCCAGACGCTGAAGCCTCAAATGCTGTTATCACATGTATTATTTCGGGTTGTGATCGACCATCTACAGTATTATTTGATCTAGGCTCTACTTATTCTTATGTGTCCACATATTTTGCTCCTAGTCTGGATATATTGTGTGAGTCTCTTGATTTGTCGATACGTGTTTCTACTCCTGTCGGGGATTCTGTAGTTGTAGATCAAGTGTATCGTTTATGTACTGTTACTTTGATGGGGTATGACACTCATGCAGATTTAAAGGTCTTAGAAATGATTGGTTTTGATGTGATTCTTGGTATGGATTGGTTATCTTCTTACCACGGAATTTTAAATTGTCATGCAAAGACAATCACTTTAGCTATGCCTTGAATTCCTATAGTAGAATGGAGAGGTACTCTTAGTCATCCTTCTAAGGGTGTGATATCATTCCTTAAGGCTCGTTAGTTGGTACAGAGAGGATGTTTGGCGTACTTGGCCCACATTCGAGATAGTAGTATTGAGACTCCTATGCTTGAGTCTATTCCAGTAGTGTGTGAATTTTCAGAAGTATTTCCGACCGATTTGCCAGCTCTTCCACCAGATCAAGATATTGATTTTTGTATTGATGTGGAGCCAGACACTCGGCCTATTTCCATTCCTCCTTATCGTATGGCACCAGCTAAATTGAAAAAGTTGAAGGAGCAGCTGCAGGATTTGTTGAGCAAAGGTTTTATTAGACCAAGTGTATCTCCTTGGGGTGCTCCAGTGTTATTTGTGAAGAAGAAAGATGGATCTATGCGTATGTGTATTGACTATCGGCAGTTGAACAAGGTAACCATCAGAAATAAGTATCCGATACCTCGTATTGATGATTAATTTGATCAGTTGCAGTGTGCTTCAGTTTTCTCCAAAATTGACTTGAGATCAGGCTATCATCAGCTGAAGGTTAGGGCGGAGGATATCCCTAAGATGGCTTTTCGAACACGTTATGGTCATTACGAGTTTTTGGTGATGTCTTTCGGACTGACTAATGACCCAGCAGGTTTTATGGACTTGATGAATGGAGTGTTCAGACCGTATTTAGATTCCTTTGTTATTGTCTTCATAGATGATATATTGATATACTCACGCACTAAGGAGGAGCATGAGCATCATTTGAGGATTGTTCTTGGGATTCTAAAGGAGAAGAAGCTTTATGCAAAGTTTTAAAAGTGTGACTTTTGGCTTAGTTTGGCAGCATTCTTGGGACATGTAGTGTCCAAGGAGGGTATCATTGTGGATCCTAAGAAGATTGAGGCGGTTAGAGATTGGGTCAGACCTACTTCAGTTACTGATATTCAGAGTTTCTTGGGCCTTGCAGGTTATTATCGACGGTTTGTTTAGGGTTTCTCACCCATTGCATCTCCATTAACTAGATTGACACAGAAGGAGTTGACTTTTCAGTGGTCTGACGAATGTGAGGTTAGTTTCCAAAAGCTCAAGACTTTATTGACTACTGCTCCGATTTTGACCCTACCCGTGGAGGGAGAGGGTTTTGTCGTATATTTTGATGCTTCTCGGGTTGGTCTTTGTTGTGTGTTGATGCAGAAGGGAAGTGTGATAGCTTATGCTTTGAGGTAGTTAAAGGTTCATGAGAAGAACTACCCTATTCATGATTTAGAACTGGCGGCTGTGGTGTTTGCATTAAAGATTTGGAGGCATTATCTTTATGGTGTGCATTGTGAGGTGTTCACGGATCATCGTAGTCTCCAGTATATATTCAATCAAAGGTCTCTAAATTTGAGGCAGAGGAGATGGTTGGTGTTGCTCAAAGACTACGATATGACTATTCTTTATCACCCAGGCAAAGCAAATGTTGTAGAAGATGCCTTGAGTAGGAAGGCGGTAATTATGGGTAGCCTATCCATGTTACCGGTTGGCTAGTGTCCCCTAGCAAGGGATGTCCAATCACTGGCCAATAGCTTTGTGAGACTTGATATTTCAGAATCTGGTAAGGTATTGGATTATATGGAGGCTAGGTCATCCTTGTTGGAGCGAATTCGAGCTCAACAGTTTGATTATGGTGATTTATGTAAGATTAGGGACAAGGTTTTAAAAGGAGAAGCCAGGGCTGCAATTCTTGATAGTGAGGGAGTTTTGAGGAATAAGGGTCGTATATGTGTTCCTCGTACAGGTGATTTGACTAGATTGATCATGGAGGAGGCTCATAGTTCGAGGTACTCTATTCATCCGGGGGCTACTAAGATGTATCGTGACTTGAAGAAACACTATTGGTGGTGTCATATGAAGAGGGACATGGTAGATTTTGTATCTCGATGTTTGAATTGTCAGCAAGTGAAGTATGAACACCAAAAGCCTTGAGGTGTTACTCAGAGGATGCCCATACCTGAGTGGAAGTGGGAGCGCATTGCTATGGACTTTGTGGTAGGGTTGCCCCGTACCTCGGGTAATTTTGATGCTATATGGGTCATCGTGGATCGACTGACTAAGTCTGCACACTTTGTACTAGTTCAGACTACCTATAACTCAGAGAAGTTAGCCAAGATCTATATTCAAGAGATAGTTCCTTTGCATGGGGTTCCTATATCATTTATTTCTGATCGTGGCACCCAATTTACCTCTCATTTCTGGCGGTCGATGCAGAAAGAGTTGGGCACTCAGGTAGATCTTAGTACAGCCTTTCACCCTCAAACTGATGGTCAATCTGAGCGTACTATTCAGGTTCTCGAGGATATGTTACGGGCGTGTGTGATTGACTTTGGTGGTCAGTGGGACCAGTTTTTGCCTCTAGCGGAGTTTCCTTACAATAATAGTTTTCACTCGAGCAATGTGATGGCACCATTTGCGGCTCTGTATGGCACGAGATGTCGATCTCCAATTGGCTGGTTTGATGCATTTGAGGTTAGACCACGGGGTACAGATTTGTTGAGGGAGTCCTTGGACAAGGTCAAGTTGATCCAAGATAGACTTTTCATGGCTCAGAGTAGGCAAAAGAGTTATGCAGATCAAAAGATTCGTAATTTAGAGTTTATGGTTGGAGAGAGGGTTCTACTTAAGGTTTCACCCATGAAGGGTGTGATGAGATTTGGAAAGAAGGGCAAGTTTAGTCCAAGGTACATTGGTCCTTTCGAGGTTGTAGAGCGTATTGGTGAGGTGGCATATCAGTTAGCTTTGCCACCTAGGTTGTCAGGGTGTCAATCCTGTATTTCATATTTCAATGCTTAAGAAGAATCATCAGGGTGGTGATCACGTGATTCAATGGGATTCAGTGTTACTTGATCATAATTTGACTTTTGAGGAAGAGCCGATCACCATTTTCGATAGGCAAATTCGGAAGCTAAGGTCCAAAGAGATTGCTTCAGTAAAGGTTCAGTGGAAGCATCGTCCAGTGGAGGAGGCTACATGGGAGACAAAGGCAGACATGAGGAGTAAATATCCTCATCTTTTTGAGCGTACAGGTTAGCTCTTTTCTTTTTCCGTTCGAGGACGAACATTTGTTTAAGTGGTAGGTGATGTAACGACCCGCTAGGTCGTTTTGAAAACTAGGACTAGTTTGACTCCTTTTGAAAATTTAAAGGGGAATTTTTAAACTATTAGATAACTAGGAGTACCCAATTGATGAAACTTTTATTAAATAAATAATTAGATAATAGGTTAGTGGATTTTCACGGTTAATAATTTCTTATTAAGAAGAAAAGAAAAACGAAAAGTTGGGAGCGAAACCTTACCACAGGCGACCAGCGAGAGGGAGAAAAGTCATAGTCATTGTTCAGGTAAAGATATGAGATATTCGTTCTTTTCAATTCTATATATAGTAATATATTTTCGGAGTGCTTGGGATTATGTTATTATTTTATGCTATATTGATAATGGGTGATAAGAAATAATGGGTAAGTTGGTGATGATTACTAAATTATATTACATTGTTAGCAATTGGGTTAGTATTCAAATATATATATATATATATATATATATATATATATATATATATATAAATCGATCGAAGTCGAATAGTTGAATGGCTGCAGGTTAATGTTTTCTGTTATTTTGTCAAAAGAATTTATTATATATATATTGTTAGTTTCAAAATGGTAGGAATAAGATTGAGTCAATCATTATCAATGATTGCCAATGATTGGAATTTGATAAATATTCTAGAAAATTGGCACTTGTTTACAAATGGGTTTCTGCAAAAAAAAAAAAAAAATTAATGTATACAATGATAATAAATTTTTTAATTAGAAATTAATGGTGGAAGTTTTTTTTTTATGTTTTTATGTTTGGATTATATAGTGGGGGTGATAAAAATTGATGCCAATCATTGGGCAACCATATGCCAATGATTGGCATGGGAGATGTTTGAAATGGGCAGTGCCAACGAAGAAAGAAAAAAAAACGTGAAAAGGGGGGGAAGGGGCGTTCCACTTTTGCAAATGGGTGGGAAGTTGGTTCGTGTTTTATTCGTATATTAAAATGCTAGTTTTTAATATATATTGGGATTGGTAATTAATTCTTTGGTGTTATTTTATATGATCTAACATTGAATTTTAGTCCATTTGAAGAGGTTAGAGTTAAGTTCTTTGCTTAAAATTTAGCAAGTATGAAAAATTTGGCATGCCGATATATATCAAGATTTGGAGTTTGTTGAAAAAAATGAGTGAGTATTAGCATCTATGATAGATATATAATAATTTGAATGTCTAAAAAAATTGCTTACTTACGAATATTGCAAAATTGGTAGATTGGGAACGTTCCGAAACCTTGCGAAAAGGAAAGGAAAAATCTTAAAATATTCGTGGCACAAGCTCAGCATCTAAGGTATGTTAAGACTTGTTAGACTTGTTGAAGGACATTTTCCTAATTAAAGATTAAAAATAAAAATAGACAAAGGGGTAAGGGGAAAATATGGTGGTCTCGTATCAATGGTGTGATGGGCATTGGTACGAGTACCAGTGTTATAAACCGGAAAATTTCTTTTATAGAATATGGGTTGAAATCTGAGAATGCCAAAGAGTATGGGCATTAGCTGATATATTATTGACTTGAATTCCTTGTGTGATTGAGTTTTATTTATTTCACCCGTATAGTTGAGATAAGTGAGGTGGTTATGTATTATATTCATATTGATAGATTGAGATGCATCATCATTCCCTCTTTTGAAACAATATTGTGCACATGCATAGAGATGAGACTGAGTATAAGTTGGGCACGTGGAGATCGTCCGTGATGGGGATGCTGAGATGTTAAGATTGTAATTTGGGCACGTGGAGACCGTCCGTGCGAAAATTGTTTGATATTATGATAGTGCGTTGAGATCGTCCGCACAGACACGTGGAGATCGTCTGTGTCGGTATATGGACCTCGCGAGTCCCCCATGGGTCATGAACTCTCCATGTATTGCCGAGGAGTATCATGTATATACGGTTGAGTGAGTATTCTGAGACGTATCATTACATGACATCATATTGCATTGCATTTCATCCGATCATTCATTCTTGATTACTATATGTTTCATTTGGTGTTTGGAAAATATTAAATGTTGATTTCCTTTATTGATGAAACTTAAATAGTAAATGTAATATATATATATATATATATATATATATACTTGTACAATCTAAGAATTTATTTTCTTATATAACTCCCGTCACTACTTCTTCGTTGTCGGTCAATGAGACATACTGGGTACACGTGGTTTTGTACTCATACTACGCTTGTTGGACTCTTTGTGGTGTAGATTCGATTCCGAGTAGAAGCACATCTCGTGGAGCAACTTGAGTCCGAGCTTGGAGTTGTGGTGAGCTGCTTGGCTGTTCCGTGGCCCACACCTCCCTCTATCTTTTATTTATTCTGTTATTAGTATTCAAACAGGATATCCCTTATGTTAGATTTGTCATTAAGTTTCAGACTTGCATCAAATTTTAGAAGCTCTTGTACTTAAGACACCAATTCTTGGGGTAATATATTTTATCTTCCACATTTCGTACTTATAAGGAACTCACTGTTGGAGATTCTTGCTAAGCGTTGGTCTTTTTACTCATTTGTTGGTTTAGTTGGGTTAATATGTTGGGTTGGCTTACCTATTGGTTGGGAACATAGGTGCCATCACGAGTTGCAAAATTTGGGTCGTGACAATAGAAGAATTCACTTGTGCATTTAAGGAATACTATTACAAAGCAAAATACAATTTAGATGAATCAAAACAAATAAGACAACAATATTTTACAAAATTACCAGAACCATTTAGCACAAAAATAATTAAAGAATGGAATGATGAAGGATTAGTAGATACTTTAGGAGCTAGAATAAAATTCTTATGTTAATGGTTCATACAACTATGTGTAAACCAAAAAGAAAAATTAAAAATGGAGAAAATACTAAATAAAAATTTATCATGTTGTAAAAATAAAATGGCACCACAGTTTGGATTTATAAATAAAAAGCAATAGCCCAAAAGGTATAAAAATTATAGAAATACTAAGACCAAGTATAAATGTAAGAAACCAAGACGAAGATATTATATAAAAAATTATAAAGTAAAGAGACCATATAGACCAAAAAGGAAAATATCCCAATGTACTTGTTATAATTTTTGAAAAATAGGACACATAGCTAAAGATTGCAAATTACCAAAAGATCCAAAAAGAAAACAAATTACAGAAGTAATCATAGATAATGATAAATATATGCAAATAGAATACATAGATTATGAATTAAGTGAAAACGACAGTATATACGATGTTCAGATATAGAAACTGAGAAAGAAGAAGAAAATACTAATTTAGATAATAATGAAACAGATGAAGAAATATAATGTCTGAGAATGAAACAAAAATAACATCTGAAGAAGATTATCAAAATGAAGAATTATCAGACCAAAAAATTATATTTGATAACACTGTTTTTGAACAAATAAAAGGAAAAGAATTAGAGCTAAGTGTTGAAAAGGTAAGTGTTGAAAAGGTACTTGAAATACCCACCTTAAGAAATTGGTTTAAAAGGCAAAAAGAAGAATACTATGTAGTTAGCCAGAAAGAACATATCATAGATTGTAAATATACAAGCGGAAAAGCATATTTACCCATACTAATTAAAGAATAATAAATAAAGAAATACAAGATATAAAAAATAAATAGAGGGTTCTCCCTCATAATAAAATAATCCCTTTCAAATACAATCTCTCTCTCACTCTTAATTCCTTTTAATTCCACTTCCACCTCACATTGATATCAGAGCTAGATAATCAATAAAAACTATGGAAAAATCTGAAGCAACAAATCTACAGAAACAGGTATACTCTTTTAAATCTATAAATAGCTAAACTAATTTATTCCTGATAATCTCTTGTTGATTATAATTGTTTATCATGTCTTAATAATGTTATAATAAACATCTTTAGAAGGTTTGCTACAGAAATATTCTGCGAACAAGTATGCCAAGACTATGTCATCCTAAGGTTGAAACCGATAGGCAACAAGGCCGTTTAGGGGAGTAAACAAAGTTGAGGCGCTGTTAGGGTAACTAATCAAAGAATAAAGCTGTAGTAATGACTAGACGAGATGATTATTAAATCATTATTACTACATAATAAATAAGTATAATCCATTAAGAGGTTGGAAGGAATAAATTCTTTCAGCAAAAATGAATAAAATGAATACCTATTTATTATATGATGATGATAATTACAAGATTTTCATACTTTATATATTAAAAGATCTTAATATAGATACAAAAAGAGAAATTTTTGATATGTTGGTAACATATGAAGTAATAGAGGTAACAACTCGAGGTTGGACTGAATTAGATATACAAGATAATTTTTATGATGAATTTTATTATGACATATATGATTTATGTGATGATCTAGATATATTCAAGGATCAATGATTAAACCAAAAAAGTTTGAAGTTTGGCAAAAACGAAGTAATAATAATTATAAGATAAAATTTATTAAAGATCAAAACAAATTAACTAAACTTTTTAAAATTATGTACAGAAAAATATAAATGAATAATACAACAAGTAAAGAAACTAAAATTACAAAAACCAAGATAGATAAAAAAATAAGAAAGATATGGAAAAAATTAAAACCCTTATACGTGGAATATAAACTATCACAACTTATTAAAACAAGTGACGATGAGAGAAATTATTTGATAAATATAATTTCAAAAATAGAATACAAATATGTTTGTTATTTGAAAAAACAGTATGAACAAAGAAACATATAGGCAACAATTGATAGAAAAAATAGATGTAAAAGGACAAGAACTACAACATAGGAAAGAAAGATTAATAGAAACATATTAGCTGGAGTATGTAAAAATTCGATATTAGCACAAAGAAAAACTATATTTATGTTAGAAATACAAATAGATCACCTTGAATATAAATTACAACAAGACATAATACATAAATTATAATGAACAAAGAAGAATTTGCAGTAGAAGAAAAGACATATGAAAATTAAGACGGAATGATAATAAAAATAATATTTTCAAATTTAGGAAGGAGATATAAAAAAAAAGGAAATAACTTATATTTAATGTTAGAAAAGAAACAGCAAAATTAGAAGATAGTCTAACAGCTATGATAAGAATAACAAAAGAAAACGAAGAAATAGACAAATCAAAAGAAATTGAAAAAATAAAAACACAAGCAAAACAAGAAGTACAACATTTAGAAGAAATAAAAAATACAAGAATAAGTGAATTAGAAAAAGAATTAGCTAGGTTAAAATTATTATATGAAACTAAACCAAAAGAAATGCAGATAGAAAAAGAATTAAAATTAACTAATGAAATAAAAGAGATGGAACAAAAACTAAATCAAGATCTTGAACAAAAATTAAATGAAGGTCTTGAAATAAATGAAATGGATGAAAATGAATCAGATACAATAAATGACCAAAAATCAGAAGTAAGTGATATAAGTGAGACATACACAGAGATTCTAGAACAGATAGGAATATAGATAAATCATTAGTATTATATTGGAAATTGTGAGGTATAAATCTAGCACCAGGTATTAAAATATTTACAGCATGATGTAAAACCTATATTTATTAATGACAAAACATAAAATAACAGCAGGAAATAAAATTGATAAAATAAAGACAAAAAATCCTTTCGAAAAAATAATTACTCTAATAGACAATAATGACTACAACTATAAATAATTTGACATAGAAGAAGATTTAGAAATAATAAAGAAAGATTAAGTACCTCAAGCGTACAAAATACGTTAACAAGAGCTACCTCATCAAGAATGAGTACATCTAAAAGAAACTATGAAATCCCACAAAACTTATTAGATAAGGAAGAAATAACACCACATCATTATTTCATAACAGGAATAATGGACCAAAGAAAATATAAAATTTTGATAAATACAGGACAAGAAGAAAATTACATAACAAGAGAGTTTGTATTAGAAGAAGAAATTTTAAAAACAGGACACATATGCCCTGGATTACCTAGTGAGATAGTAAACATAAATGAAGAAACAACGGAAAAAGAAATAATTATAGGAGGAATACCCTTAATAATACCATTTAAAATATACCAAGGAAATCATAATATTACATTAGGTATAAAATGGTTAGGAAAAGTTAAACCATACAATATAGAAAATGAACAATAACAATAACTTGTCAAAATAAGAAAATAGTTATAAAAAGAACACAATGAATAATGAAAATATTTATACTTGCAAAAATTATTATAGAAGGATATCAAAACAGATATTATACCCCCATGATATATACAGGAGCAGAAGCAAATATATGTAAATATAATTGTCGACCAGAAGATAAATGGGAAAAATTAAAAACACCTATGGTAGTAACATGATTTAATAATGAAGGAAGTATTATTAAATACAAAGCAAAAAATATAAAAATACAAATTTGGGTTAAGATATTAACGATAGAAGAAATTTATAATTTTGAGTTCACAACAAAAGATATGTTACTAGGAATGCCATTTTTAGATAAATTATACCCACATATAATAACAAAAACACACTGGTGGTTTACTACACCATGCGGAAACAAAATAGGAGTAAAAAGAGTAAATAATAAACAACGATAACCTACAGAATGGATAAGAGGAAGTGAAAAAATAAATCAAGAAATGGAAAATATAAATAAGAAACAAATATCACAATTAGAAATTATCATATTTACAATAGATAAAGTTAAAATAATAAATGAACAACTAGAACAACTTTATAACAAAGATCCATTACAAGGATGGGAAAAACATAAGACAAAAATAAAAATTGAACTAATAGATTAAAGTAGTATAGTAACACAGAAACCATTAAAATATAACTTTGATGATTTATAAGAATTTAAAATACATATAAATGAACTATTAGAAAATAACTACATACAAGAAAGTAATAGTAAGCATACAAGTCCAACATTTATAGTTAGGAAACATAGTGAACAAAAAAGAGGAAAGAGTAGAATGGTTATAGATTACCAAAAATTTAAATGCTAAAACAAAAACATATAATTACCCAATACCAAATAAAATATTAAAAATAAGACAAATACAAGGATATAACTATTTTAGCAAATTTGACTGTAAATCATGATTTTACCATCTAAAACTAGAAGAAGAATCTAAAGAACTAACAACATTCACAGTACCGCAAGGTTTCTACAAATGGAATGTACTACCATTTCGATATAAAAATGCATCAGGTAGATATCAAAATTTTATGGACAACCACTTTAACAAGTTAGAAAATTGTATTATATTTATAGATGATATATTATTATATTCTAAAACACAAGATGAACATATAAGATTATTAGAAAAATTTATACATATAATCAAAAATTCAGGTATAAGTTTAAGTAAAAAGAAAGAAAAATTTTACATTTACAATTGAGGTAATAAAAACTGACAAAAATATGATTGCAGACTATTTATCAAGACAGAGTTACACAGCCAGGACAAGATAATGTTATGGAAAACATACTCAAAACCCTAACTACACTTTGTACAAAAGTGGACAGTATGGGATTGAGAATTCAAAAGCTAGAAGAAAAGGAAGAATCTACAAGTCAGCAGCATGACTCTAAAAATGCGGAGCTACGTCGTTCGGCAGACGGTAAAAAGCCAGAACTAGAAGGAGACGTTGGGAAACTCCATAAAACCCATGACAATGTTTGTTTAAATGCAGCTACAGCAAGCACATCTACAACAAAAGGAGCTTTATTTATGAGGAAAGCTCCTCTATTTATACACAAAATTTACAAACTTTTGGCCAAAAGTGGCCGATACATACTTTACACATGGCCTCTCTTTATTCGGCTGACACAAGAAAACAAAATACTTACTATTACTACTTTATATAATTGGCCGACAAACTTTTTACATGATTGGCCGACAAACTATTTACTTTACGACTTTTATACAATTTGGCTTTTTATAGCCGACGCAACACGACAAAAATAAAATTATTTCTTTCTACAAATGGCTGATATTCAGCCGACACAGAATTTTAACAAAATAAAATACAAATACTTTTTTTTTTTACTTATTCGATTTGTACGTCTGGTATGACATTATCTTCTCCTTGACATTTTGAACATATATGGTCGGGGTATTTTTGTCCAATAATTTTGCAATATCTGGTCAATAATTCTTCCGAAATAAACCCTTTCCTTAATGCTCTTGTTGTTGGTTTTTGCTCTGGCTTGAGTAGACTAAGTATCCATTGGCGTATCTCTTCCATATCTTGTTCTCTGGTTTCTTTAGAATTTGAATATATCATAACTTGCTCTCGTACATAATAGCTCCATACTGAGTTTCCGTTTAAATAATTGTTAGTTAGTTCATTTAGGATAGTTGCTATTCCTATAACTCTTTTGTTGGCGTAGAATTCTGGTATCTCAATCTTTTGTATTTCTTGTTGTATTCCGATATCTTCTGGAATTATCATATCTCTGGTCAAACCAATTTTTATAACTTGTATAATTGGTTTTATCTCATCAAATAATATCTCTGCTGGTGCTGAATAAAACTTTATGTAAAACAATGTTCCTTTAGTAATTCTTTTATAGTTCATAAAGGCTTTGTATAGCTCTGGTATGGTAGATATTTCATCTCCTGTTTGGGTATAAACTGTATTAAGTAATCCATAACTATAACATGTTTTTACTAGATTTGCATTGGTGCCCGGTTGTGCTATTAACTTATTATATCCTTGTAGCTTTTGGGTTATAAAATCAGTGTTAGGGTTTTTGGTAGTTGGAGATCTAGGTGTTGAGTTTAAATAATTTTGGATTTTATAAAGGTTTTCAATATATGAGCGGGTTATGTCGTTGTAGGCTTTTTTATCTTGGTTTAAACTTTCTGAGTAAGTATGTATTTGCGGTGGTATAAATAATGAGTTTTTTTGGTGCTTTGGAATAAATGGTTTATCGAAGATTTTGTTCATATTTAAATTTGTATATCTTATTCCACTAGCTCCTTTTGTTGTAGATGTGCTTGCTGTAGCTGCATTTAAACAAACATTGTCATGGGTTTTATGGAGTTTCCCAACGTCTCCTTCTAGTTCTGGCTTTTTACCGTCTGCCGAACGACGTAGCTCCGCATTTTTAGAGTCATGCTGCTGACTTGTAGATTCTTCCTTTTCTTCTAGCTTTTGAATTCTCAATCCCATACTGTCCACTTTTGTACAAAGTGTAGTTAGGGTTTTGAGTATGTTTTCCATAACATTATCTTGTCCTTGCTGTGTAACTCTGTCTTGATAAATAGTCTGCAATCATATTTTTGTCAGTTTTTATTACCTCAATTGTAAATGTAAAATTTAGTATGTTTAATACTAGTCTTCTTTTTTCTTTTGTTGTAACTGAATCATCTAATTTTTTCGTTATCCACCATTTTACTTGTGTGTTATCTGTTCTTACAATAAATTTATTATAAACAATATATGGTTCAAATGCTAATAAACATTTATATAATGCGAATGATTCTTTTCTATTTATTTCCCATTTTATTTGTGCTTCTGTATAAGATCCTGAATAATATCTACAATGGTGTTCTATTTTTTCTTTTTCATATTTGTATTTTAAAACTCCTCCATAACTATGATCACTTGAATCTGTTTCGACAATATAAGTAAATGTTTTATTTTCATCAGGAAAATATAGTTTTGGTAGTTTTTTACATAAATTCTTAATATTTCTTATATGTTTTTTATCTTTATCATCAAAATGATATTCTACATCTTTTTTAAGTTTTTTATGTAATGGTTTTAGATGTTCTGCTAATTTTGGTATATATTCTCTTACCTGATTTACTAATCCTAGAAAGGATTGTAATTTCTTTTTTGTATCTATATTTTCATCAATAGTAATTATTTTTTGTACTATATGTGTTTGCATTTTTATTCCATTTTTATCTATTTGTATTCCTAGAAATTCTATTTGTGATTTCATAATTTCTGCTTTTCTTTTACTCAAACTTATACCTGCATTTTTTACTATATGTATAAATTTTTCCAATAATCTTATATGTTCATCTTGTGTTCTAGAATATAATAATATGTCATCTATATATACAATACAGTTTTCTAGCTGGTTAAAACAGTTATCCATAAAATGTTGGAATCTACCTGGTGCATTTTTATATCCAAAAGGTAAAACATTCCATTCATAGAAACCTTGCGGTACTGTGAATGCTGTTAATTGTTTAGATTCTTCTTCTAGTTTTAGGTGGTAAAATCCTGATTTGCAGTCAAATTTACTGAAATAATTATATCCTTGTATTTGTCTTATTTTTAGTATTTTGTTTGGTATTGGATAATTGTATGTTTTGGTTTTAGCATTTAGATTACGATAATCTATGACCATTCTACTTTTACCTCTTTTTTGTTCACTATGTTTTATTACTATAAATGCTGGACTTGTATGTTTACTATTGCTTTTTTGTATGTAATTATTTTCTAACAATTCATTTATATGTATTTTAAATTCTTCTAGATCATCAAAGTTATATTTTAATGGTTTTTGTGTTATTATACTATTTTCATCTATTAATTCAATTTTTACTTTTGTCTTCTGTTTTTCCCATCCTTGTAATGGATCTTCACTATATAATTGTTCTATTTGTTCATTAATTAATTTGACTTTGTCTATAACAAATATAATAATTTCTAATTGCGTTATTTGTTTATTATTTATATTTTCCATTTCTTGGTTTATCTTTTCACTTCCTTTTATCCATTCCATAGTTTTTCGTTGTTTATTATTTACTCTTTTTGCTCCTATCTTATTTCCGCATGGTGTAGTAAGCCACCAATGTGTTTTTGTTATTATGTGTGGATAATATTTATCTAAAAATGGCATTCCTAATAACATATCTTTTGTAGTAAATTCAAAATTATACATTTCTTCTATTGTTAGTATTTTATCCCATATTTGTATTTTTATATTTTTTGCTTTGTATTTAATCATACTTCCTTCATTGTTAAATTCCGTTACTACCATAGGTGTTTTTAATTTTTCCCATTTATCTTCTGGTAGGCAATTATATTTACATATATTCGCTTCTGCTCCTGTATCTATCATAGGTGTATAATATCTGTTGTAATATCCTTCTACTATAATTTTTGCAAGTGTAAATATTTTCATTATTCATTTTGTCCTTTTTATAATTATTTTCTTATTTTGACAAGTTATTGTTAATTGTTCATTTTCTATGTTGTATGGTTTAACTTTTTCTAACCATTTTATTCCTAATGTAATATTATGATCTCCTTGGTATATTTTGAATTGTATTATTAAGAGTATTCCTCCTATAATTATTTCTTTTTCTGTTGTTTCTTCATTCGTGTTTACTATCTCACTAGGTAGTCCAGGGCATGTATGTCCTGTTCTTATAATTTCTTCTTCTAATACTAACTCTCTTGTTATATAATTTTCTTCTTGTCCTGTATTTATTAATATTTTATATTTTCTTTGGTCTATTATTCCTGTTATGAAATAATGATATGGTGTTATTTCTTCTTTATCTAATAGGCTTTGTGGAATTTCATATTTTCTTTTAGATGTACTCATCCTTGATGAGGTAGCTCTTGTCAATGTATTTGGTACGCTTGAAGTGCTTAATCTTTCTTTTACTATCTCTAAATCTTCTTCTATATCAATTTCTTTATAGCTATAGTCATTATTGTCTATTACAGTAATTATTTTTTCAAAAGGATTTTCTATTTTTATTTTGTTAATTTTATTTTTTGCTGTTATTTTATGCTTTGTTGTTAGTATATATAAATTTTTACATCTTGCTGTAAATAATTTGCTTCCTGGTGCTAGTTCTATTCCAGACATTTTCCAATATAGAACTAATGATCTATCTATGTTTTTATCTGTTAATGATACTGTATAATTAGCACTTATTGTAAATTTAAATTTTTGATATATCAAGTTTCCTTTTACTGCACTAATTACGCTTTTTTCTATAGGGTGTACAATTTTATCATCTGCTAAATATATTTCTATAGGTGTATCTATTCCTTCTCTAAAGCAGGCTTTTATTAATATTTCTGTTCCTCCTAAATGTACATATTTTATTGGTGATTTAGCTTTTATATCTTGTATTTCTTTGTTTATCATTCTTTTATTTATTATAGGTATATATGCTTTTCCTCTTGTGTATTTGCAATCTATGATATGTTCTTTTTGGCTAACTACCTAGTATTCTTCTTTTTGTCTTTTAAACAAATTTCTTAAAATAGGTATTTCTAATACTTTTTCAACACTTAAATCTAATTCTTTTCCTTTTATTTGTTCAAATATCGTATTATCAAATATAATTTTCTGTTCTGATGATTCTTCATTTTGATATTCTTCCTTAGATATTATTTTTATTTCATTTTCAGACATTATATTTCTTCATCTGTTTCATTATTATCTATGTTAATATTTTCTTCTTCATTCTCAGTTTCTATATCTGATACTTCATATATACTATCATTTTCACTTAATTCATAATCTATGTACTCTATTTTCATATATTTTTCATTATCTATAATTAATTCTGCTATATGTTTTCTTTTTGGATTTTTGGGTAATTTACAATCTTTAGCTATGTGTCCTATCTTTCCACAATTATAACAAGTACATTGGGATATCTTTCTTTTCGGTCTGTATGGTCTTTTTATTTTATAGTTTTTTACATAATACCTTCGTCTTGGTTGTTTATATTTATATATAGATTTCTTTTTTCTATAATTTTTATATCTTTTAGATTTTTGTTTTTTAGTTGTGCATCCAAATTGTGGTGCTATTTTATTTTTGCAACATGATAAATTTTTATGTAGTACTTTTTCCATTTTTAATTTTTCTTTTTGGTTTTCACATAGTTGTATGAACCATTGATTTAAAAATTTTATTCTTGATCCTAAAGTATCTATCATTCCTTCATTATTCCAATCCTTTATTACGTTTGTACTAAATGGTTCTGGTAATCTTGTATAATATTGTTTTCTTATTTCTTTTGCTTCGTCTAAATTGTATTTAGCTTTGTAATAATATTATTTAAATGCGCAAGTATATTCTTCTAAGTAACACATTTTACATATAGCTAATTTTGTCATAAGTTGTCTATTTATTATTTTTTCTCTATTTTGTTCTCTTATATCTGTAGTCATGCCTCCAAATTCATTTCTTATTGCTGATTCATATTTATCTAGTATATCTATATTTGTTGCTGATGCAGATCCATCCATTTTCTTATCATTCCTAAGTACTTCTAAACTTTCCGAGGGTAGATTTTCTATCCATAATTTTGTTGTTCCTACAAATGTTCTTTCTATGTATCTTGGTGTTTTTGCTGTTTCTATTTTATTGTCTATTAACTGTTTAGACATATTTCCTATCCATATTAATATTGCTTTATTTATATCTGCGACACAATCTAAATCTAAAAAATTGTATTGTTCATTTGCTGGTTTAGGTGTCCAATTTTTATTTAATCTACTGTTCCATATTGCATTATTTCTATCTGATTGTTGATAGCTCTCTGTATAATAAGTTGGTGGTGTTCTCCTAGGACTAACTCTAGGACTATTTCTGGGACTATTATCTGGGGTTTTAACTCTTGACGTACTAGGTCTATTCATATCTCCTGTGTTTATCTCTAATTTTTTCGATTTATTTATCTGTTCTAGAATTTCTGTATATGTTTCACTTATATCACTTATTTCTGATTGTTGGTCATTTTCATTTCCATCTATTTCATTCACTTCAATATCTTTATTTAGATCTTCATTTAGTTTTTGTTCCATTTGTTTTATTTCATTTGTTAATTCTAGCTCTTTATCTTTTTCTTTTTGTTTATTTTCATATAATAATTTTAACCTAGCTAATTCTTTTTCTAATTCACTTATTCTTGTATTTTTTATTTCTTCTAAATTTTGTACTTCTTGTTTTGCTTGTGTTTTTATTTTTTCGATTTCTCTTGATTTATCTATTTCTTCATTTTCTTTTGTTATTCTTACCATAGCTGTTAAACTATCTTCTAATTTTGTTGTTTCTTTTTCTAGCATTAAATATAAGTTATTTCCTATTTTCTTGTATCTTCTTCCTAAATTTGAAAATACTATTTTTATTATCATTCCGTCTTGGTTTTCATATGTTTTTTCGTCTACTGCAAATTCTTCTTTGTTCATTATGATCTATGTATTATATTATGTTGTAATTCATATTCAAGACAATCTAATTCTAATTCTAACGTTAATATATCTTTTCTTTGTGCTAGTATTGATTTATTACATACTCCTGCTAATATGTTTTCTTCTAGTCTTCTTTTTCTATGTCGTAATTCTTGTTCTTTTTCAACCATTATTTCCATTATTTCTTCTATTAATTGTTGTTTATAGATTTCTCTGTTCATACTGTTTTTTCAAATAGCAGACATATTTATATTCTATTTTTGAAATTATGTTTATCAATTGATTTTTCCTATCATTATCTGTTTTGACTAGTTGTGATAGTTCATATTCTATATATAAAGATCTTTATTTTTTCCATATTTTTCTTATCTTTTTATCTATCTTAGTTCTTTTTATTTTAGTATTTTTATTTTTATTTATCATAACTTTTTATATAATATTTTAAAAAGCCTACTTAATTTATCTGGATATCTAATCTTTTTTAACCTGTAATTCCTACCATATCGCTTTAGCCAATAATCAGTCATATTTAATCTCCAATATCTAAATCATCATATAAATCATACATATTATAATAAAGCTCATTTTGTATACTTTGTATGGTTAACTCAGTCCAACCTTGGGTTGTTATTTCTATTATCTCATATGTTAATAATTTATTATAAATTTCTCTTTTTATATCAATATTCAAATTTTTTAGTATATAGAATAATAATATCTTATAATCAACATCATCGTTTAATAGGTAGGTTTCCATTTTTATTATTTTTATTTTTCACTAAAATTTTATTCCTTTCAACCTCTTAAAAAATTATACTTGCTTATTATGCAAAAATAATGATTTAATAATCATCTAGTCTGGTCACTACTACAGCTTTCTTCTTTGATTAGTTACCCTAACAGCGCCTCAACTTTGTTTACTCCCCTAAACGGCCTTCTCTGCCTACCGGTTTCAACCTTAGGATGGCATAGTCTGGGCATACTTGTTCGAAGAATATTTCTGTAGCAAACTTTCTAAAGATGGTTATTATAACATTATTCAAACATGATAAACAATTATAATTAACAAGAGATTTTCAGGAATAAATTAATTTAGCTACTCATAAATATAAAATGGTATACCTGTTCTTGTAGATCATCTGTCATAGTTGATTTGTTTTCCATAGTTATTTAATTAACTAGCTCTGATACCAATGGAGGGGATGGAAGCGTAAAGAGAGTATTCAGAAAGATGAGAGATGTAAGGATGAAGGTGTGTTTTATTTATGAGGAAAGCTCCTCTATTTATACACAAAATTTACAAACTTTTGGCCAAAAGTGGCCGACACATACTTTACACATGGCCTCTCTTTATTCGGCCGACACAAGAAAACAAAATACTTACTATTACTACTTTATATAATTGGCCGACAAACTTTTTACATGATTGGCCGACAAACTATTTACTTTACGACTTTTATACAATTTGGCTTTTTATAGCCGACGCAACACGACAAAAATAAAATTATTTCTTTCTACATATGGCTGATATTCAGCCGACACAGAATTTTAACAAAATAAAATACAAAATAAAACCACAAATAGAATTTCTAGGAATACAAATAGATAGAAATGGAGTAAAAATGCAAAAACATATAGTACAAAAAATAATCACCCTTGATGAAAATATTAATACAAAAAAGACATTACATTCCTTTCTAGGATTAGTAAATCAAGTAAGAGAATATATACCAAAATTAGCAGAGCATTTAAAACCATTACACAAAAAACATAAAAAAGATATAGAATATTATTTCGACAATAAAGATAAAGAACATATAAGAAATATCAAGAATTTAGGTAAAAAATTATAAAAACTTTACTTTCCTGTTGAAAATAGAACATTTATTTATATTGTTGAAACAGATTCAAGTGATCATAGTTATGGAGGAGCTTTAAAATACAAATATGAAAAAAAATAGAACACCATTGTAGATATTATTCAGGATCTTATGCAGTACACAAATAAAATGGGAAATAAACCGAAAAGAATTATTTGCATTATATAAATGTTTATTAGCAGTTGAACCATATATTGTTTATAATAAATTTATTGTAAGAACAGATAACACATAGGTAAAATAGTGGATAACAAAAAAGGAAGAGGATTCAGTTACAACAAAAGAAATAAGGAGATTAGTATTAAATATATTAAATTTTACATTTAAAATTGAGGTAATTAAAACTGATAAAAATATGGTTGCAGACTATCTATCAAGACAAAGTTACACAGCCAGGACAAGATAGTCTTATGGAGAACATACTCAAACCCTAACTACACTTTGTACAAAAGTGGATAGTATAGGCTTGAGAGTTCAAAAGCTAGAAGAAAATGCAGAAAAATCTAAAGTTACAAGTCAGCAGCATGACTATAAACATGCTGAGCTACGTCGTTCGGCAGACGGTAAACAGCCAGAGCTAAAAGGAGACGTTGGGAAACTCCCTAAAACCCATAACATTACCAATGTTGCAGGTACAATGTCACGACCCAAAAATGGGTGTGATGGCACTCGTCTTATCCCACCAAGACAAGTCAGCCTAAAACCAAATATCTAACAAAGTGCGGAAGTAAATGACAATCCAACAACAATTCCTATTATGAAAACAAGTCATATTAATCCAATCCCCAAAATCAGGTTGTCACGTGCACAAGCCTCTAATGTAAATATTAGAATTGAAATAAAATAGAAGTCTAACATGAAGTTGTCTTTGAAGTAAAAACAAAGTCATAAACTAGAGTAGGAAAGTTCGCGGAGATGACAAGCAGCTACCTCACAATCCTCCACAAGATGCCTCGGAAACGAAAAGAATGACAGGTATCACGAAGATCCAGGCTCGTATCCTACAAAAATTTGTAGAAGCAAGGGGTGAGTACCAAACCACGCGGTACCCAACAAGCAAACCTCTAAACACAAGTTAAGTGAACAAAATACGGGTACTCCTTACACCCTATCTAAACCTCCACGCTACAGCCTAACAGTTTACCAAACACACCACTCAATAACCACACTCTATCAGTTTACACATTCTCAATAACAACTCAATATTCAACAATCACAGACTTCACAGAGAAACAATCACAAGATCAGCAAAACACATGTTCAAGTTCATCAATAATAAAATGTGCAATGCCATGAGATGCAATGTCAAATATCGTGATGCATGTCTTTCCTAACGGTACACACCCGCTGTCTCTCAGTCCAGGACCCATGGGAGACATATTTGTCCATGCATCTGTCGCGGCGCATGACACGACCCTCGATAATAGTAACCTTCGCGGCGCGCGATACGTCCCTCGAAATATAATATCCATCGCGGCGCGCGATACGACCCTCGAAAATAGTACATCCTCTTACCACAACCATGTCTCAGATACAATGCAAATGACATTCTCAAATGAAAAGGAGGAGATAACCATTTGATAACAAAGCACAATTTGCAACAAGAAATACAACACCAACAATTAAGCAACAAGTCTCCAAATCATTCTCAACATCACACAAGGAAATACACGAATTTCGTACGCTTAACAAGGGTTTAGAAATCCACTTGCCTCAAATAGTAGAAAAATAACTTCAGAACTTGAGTCTTCCCATTTTGTTGAACTTCCAACTCAAAACAATCTATTCAAATAAATAACCACGATAAGATTTTTGAAACTAACAATACCTATATGTCTATCTGAGATCCGAAACTCACTCAAGTGCGTAACAAAGTTCCCAAATCTTGATTCCGGTCAATAGGTCAAATCTTATATTTTCTAAATTTCAAGTATGACATTAAGTTATAACTTTTCCAAATAATACAATCATACAAATTTTCTATAATATAATATACCAATATTTAACACCTTGACTAACTACATTAAAATTTCTATATATATTAAAAATTGTAAAAATTAAACTAACCCCTAATAATAATTTTATTTTTTTTACGGACGACCACTGCATTAAAAATATAAATGAATGCCTTTAGTTATTATGATGATTACATAGCCATCAATTGGCTATAATGATAAAAAAAATGCAAGAAAGTCAATTTGCCCCAATTCTAAGTCACTGCAAACAAAAATATAATATATAGTAAATTGAATTCTGAATGTTGTTACCTTCTTTCCTTTTCCTCTCATTATTATAATAATTATAACTACCATTTGAATTTGACCCTTATTTCGATTGCATAAAGAAGAAATTATTTTTGTTACCTGATCGTGAAGTGGGTAGTCTCCCCGCCAGCCACCACTCGATGCAGGTTAATTTCTTTCCCTTTTTCTCTTATCTCCTTTTTGTTTTTAATTAAAGTAATTAGGTATTTAAGTGATAAATTTTACTAACTTAATTTTACTATATAGAACAAATGGTATAATATCTTAAATAAAAGATACTTTAGTCCATTAACTATCAATTAAGTCAATTGTCCACAAATAATTAACTAAAGTCAATGAATAGTTCAAACTTATCAAAAATGACCTCTGGGGTCATTACATACAAGTACAGGAGCTGTGAAAAAAACTACATCAAAAAATACAAACCTAAACAGCTTATTTACGAAACCATTTATTCCAAAGGTACATATAGTAGATACCCCAGCACCACAAACATCTACATATGCAGCCAGCCTGCACAAAGAAAAGAAAAAATATAATCACATATCCGAAGCATATATTGAAAACCTATACAAAATACAATACTTCTGAAACCATAAACGCAAATCTACCACAACCACAGAAAAAACCCAAGACTATCTAACCCAAAAATTACAAGGTTATAACAAGTTAATCGCACAACCAAAAACAAATCCAAACCTAGTTAAAACTTCTTATAATTATGGATTATTAAATATAGTTTATACATATACAGGAGAAGAGATAAGTGGAATCCCGGAGGTCCACTAAGCATTTTTGATATACAAAAAAATAACAAAAGGAAACTTAATTTTTATAAGATTCTATGCAGCACCAGCTGAGATACATTATGATGAAATAAAACAAATGATCCAGATAGTGAAAATTGGATTAACACGAGAGATGATAATACCGGAAGACATAGGGCAACAACCAGAGATACCAAAAGTTGAGATATCAAGTTTTTATGCTAATAAAAAATAATCAGGTTATCAACTATCATACAGGAGTTAGCTAATAACTATCTACAAGGAAATACCATATGAAGCTACTATTCAAGAGATCATTTAATGATATATGCCAATTCGCGAGAGATAAGACAAGCAGATATGCAAGAAGTCCAGGAATCGATTTTGTCTTTGTTAAAACCAGAAACTACTCTAACAACTAGAGCAATAAAACAAGGATTCATCTCCGAAGAACTAATGACAAGATATTGTAAGTTAATTGGTCACAAATATCCAGACCATATATGTTCTAAATGTAACAAAGGTGATGACATGATCCCTGAGGTACAACTTGAATAAGATAACTTGTAAAAATAAGATACTTTATGTAATAATAGTATTATTGTAATTATATTGTATTTTGTCGTTTTGCGTCGGGCATAAAAACCCAATTATGTAAAAAATCGTAAAGTAAATAGTTAGTTTGTCGGCCACAAATAAAAGAAGAGATCATTATGTAAAGAAGTAATAGTAAGTCTTTTGTTTTCTTGTGTCGGCCGAATATAAAAAAGCCAGGTGTAAAGTAGGAGTGTCAGCCATTTGGCCAAAGGTGTCAAGTTTTCTTGTATAAATAGAGGGTTCTCCCTTATAATTAAATAATCCCTTTCAAATACATCTCTCTCTCACTCTTAATTCCTTTTAATTCCGCTTCCACCCCACATTTTATCTGTTTATTTTCCATTTATTTGTGTTTCTGCATAAGATCCTGAATAATATCTACAATGGTGTTCTATTTTTTCTTTTTCATATTTGTATTTTAAAACTCCTCCATAACAATGATCACTTGAATCTGTTTCAACAATATAAATAAATGTTCTATTTTCATCAAGAAAGTAAAGTTTTGATAATTTTTTACATAAATTCTTGATATTTCTTATATGTTCTTTATCTTTATTGTCGAAATAATATTCTATATCTTTTTTAAGTTTTTTGTGTAATGATTTTAAATGCTCTGGTAATTTTGGTATATATTCTCTTACTTGATTTACTAATCCTAGAAAGGATTGTAATTTCTTTTTTTGTATCTATATTTTCATCAAGGGTGATTATTTTTTGTACTATATGTTTTTGCATTTTTACTCCATTCCTATCTATTTGTATTCCTAGAAATTCTATTTGTGGTTTCATAATTTCTGCTTTCTTCTTACTTAAACTTATACCAGAATGTTTGATTATAAGTATAAATTTTTCTAATAATCTTATATGTTCATCTTGTGTTCTAGAATATAATAATATATCATCTATATATATAATACAATTTTCTAACTGGTTAAAGTGGTTGTCCATAAAATGTTGATATCTACCTGGTGCGTTTTTATATCCAAATGGTAATACATTCCATTAATAGAAACCTTGCGGTACTGATGTGGGGTGGAAGCGGAATTAAAAGGAATTAAGAGTGAGAGAGAGATGTATTTGAAAGGGATTATTTTATTATGAGGGAGAACCCTCTATTTATACAAGAAAACTTGACACCTTTGGCACAAAGGGCCGACACTCCTACTTTACACCTGGCCTTTTTATATTCGGCCGACACAAGAAAACAAGACTTACTAGTACTTCTTTACATAATGGCCTCTTCTTTTATTTGTGGTCGACAAACTAACTATTTACTTTACGACTTTTTACATAATTGGCCTTTTATGGCCGACGCAAAACGACAAAATACAATATTATTACAATAATACTATTATTACATAAAGTATCTTATTTTTGCAAGTTATCTTATTCTAGTTGTACCTCAGCGATTATGTCATTACCTTGGTTACATTTAGAACGTATATGGTCTTGATATTTGTGACAAATTAACTTTCAATATCTTGTCATTAGTTCTTCGGAGATGAATCCTTGTTTTATTGCTCTAGTTGTTGGAGTAGCTTCTGGTTTTCACAAAGACAAAATTCATTTCTGGACTTCTTCCATATCTACTTGTGTTATCTCTCGCGAATTGGCATATATCATTAAATGATCTCTTGAATAGTAGCTCCATATGGTATTTCCTTGTAGATAGTTATTAGCTAACTCCTGTATGATAGTTGATAACCCGATTATTCTTTTATTAGCATAAAAACTGGGTATCTCAACTTTTGGTATCTCTAGCTATTGCCCTATGTCTTCCGGTATTATCATCTCTCGTGTTAATCCAATTTTCACTATCTGGATCATTGGTTTTATTTCATCATAAAGTATCTCAGCTGCTGCTTTATAGAATCTTATAAAAAATAAATTTCCTTTTGTTATTTTTTTGTATATCAAAAATGCTTTGTGGACCTCAGGGATTCCACTTATCTCTTATCTTGTATATGTATAAACTGTATTTAATAATCCACAATTATAACAAGGTTTAACTAGGTTTTGATTTGTTTTTGATTGTGCGACTAACTTGTTATAACCTTGTAATTTTTGGGTTAGATAGTCCTGAATTTTTTCTGTTGTTATGGTAGATTTGGGTTTATGGTTTAAAAAGTTTTGTCTTTTGTATAGGTTATCAATATATGCTTGGGATATGTGATTATATGTTTTCTTTTCTTTATCCAGGCTGGCTGCATATGTATATGTTTGTGGTGCTGGGGTATCTACTATCTGTACCTTTTGAATAAATGGTTTCCTAAATAAGCTGTTTAGGCTTGTATTTTTTGATGTAGTTTTTTTCATAGCTCCTGTACTTGTACATGCAACATTAGTAATGTTATGGGTTTTAGGGAGTTTCCTAACGTCTCCATTTAGCTCTGGCTGTTTACTGCCTGCCGAACGACGTAGCTCCGCATGTTTATAGTGATGCTGCTGACTTGTAGCTTTAGATTTTTCTGCATTTTCTTCTAGCTTTTGAACTCTCAAGCCTATACTATCCACTTTTGTACAAAGTGTAGTTAGGGTCTTGATTATGTTCTCCATATGATTATCTTGTCCTGGCTGTGTAACTTTGTCTTGATAGATAATCTGCAACCATATTTTTATCAGTTTTAGTTATCTCAATTTTAAATGTTAAATTTAATATATTTAATACTAATCTCCTGATTTGTTTTGTTGTAACTGAATCCTCTACCTTTTTTGTTATCCATCATTTTACCTGTGTGTTATCTGTTCTTACAATAAATTTATTATAAACAATATATGGATCAAATGCTAATAAACATTTATATAATGCAAATAATTCTTTTCTGTTTATTTCCAATTTTATTTGTGTTTCTGCATAAGATCCTGAATAATATCTACAATGGTGTTCTATTTTTTCTTTTTCATATTTGTATTTTAAAACTCCTCCATAACTATGATCACTTGAATCTGTTTCAACAATATAAATAAATGTTCTATTTTCATCAGGAAAGTAATGTTTTGGTAATTTTTTACATAAATTCTTGATTTTTATTATATGTTCTTTATCTTTATTGTCGAAATAATATTCTATATCTTTTTTATGTTTTTTGTGTAATGGTTTTAAATGCTCTGCTAAATTTGATATATATTCTCTTACTTTATTTACTAATCCTAGAAAGGCTTGTAATTTCTTTTTTGTATATATATTTTCATCAAGGGTGATTATTTTTTGTACTATATATTTTTGCATTTTTATTCCATTCCTATCTATTTGTATTCCTAGAAATTCTATTTGTGGTTTCATAATTTCTGCTTTCTTCTTACTTAAACTTATACCTGAATGTTTGATTATATGTATAAATTTTTCTAATAATCTTATATGTTCATATTGTGTTTTAGAATATAATAATATATCATCTATATATAATACAATTTTCTAACTGGTTAAATTGGTTGTCCATATAATGTTGATATCTACCTGGTGCATTTTTATGTCCAAATGGTAATACATTCCATTCATAGAAACCTTGCGGTACTGTGAATGCTGTTAGTTGTTTAGATTCTTCTTCTAGTTTTAGATGGTAAAATCTTGATTTACAGTCAAATTTGCTAAAATAGTTATATCCTTGTATTTGTCTTATTTTTAATATTTTATTTGGTATTGGGTAATTATATGTTTTAGTTTTAGCATTTAAATTTCGGTAATCTATAACCATTCTACTCTATCCTCTTTTTTGTTCACTATGTTTCATAACTATAAATGCTGGACTTGTATGCTTACTATTACTTTATTTTATGTAGTTATTTTCTAATAGTTCATTTATATGTATTTTAAATTCTTGTAAATCATCAAAGTTATATTTTAATGGTTTCTGTGTTATTATACTACTTTCATCTATTACTTCAATTTTTACTTTTGTCTTATGTTTTTCCCATCCTTGTAATGGATCTTCGTTATATAGTTGTTCTAGTTGTTCATGTATTATTTTGACTTTATCTATTGTAAATATGATAATTTCTAATTGTGATATTTGTTTCTTATTTATATTTTCCATTTCATGATTTATTTTTTCACTTCCTCTTGTCAATTCTGTAGGTTTTTGTTGTTTATTATTTACTGTTTTTGCTCCTATTTTGTTTCCGCATGGCGTAGTAAACCACCAGTGTATTTTTGTTATTATATGTGGGTAGAATTTATCTAAAAATGGTATTCCTAGTAACATATCTTTTGTTGTGAACTCAAAATTATAAATTTCTTCTATCGTTAATATCTTATCCCATATTTGTATTTTTATATTTTTTGCTTTGTATTTAATCATACTTCCTTCATTATTAAATCCTATTACTACCATATGTGTTTTTAATTTTTCCCATTTATCTTCTGGTAGACAATTATATTTACATATATTTGCTTCTGCTCCTCTATCTATCATTGGGGTATAGTATCTGTTGTGATATCCTTCTATAATAATTTTTGCAAGTATAAATATTTTCATTATTCATTTTGTTCTTTTTATAACTATTTTCTAATTTTGACAAGTTATTGTTAATTGTTCATTTTCTATATTGTATGGTTTAACTTTTCCTAACCATTTTATACCTAATGTAATATTATGATTTCCTTGGTATATTTTAAATGGTATTATTAAGGGTATTTCCCTTATAATTATTTCTTTTTCCATTGTTTATTCATTTATGTTTACTATCTCACTAGGTAATCCAGGGCATATGTGTCATGTTTTTATAATTTCTTCTTCTAATACTAACTCTCTTGTTATGTAATTTTCTTCTTGTCCTGCATTTATCAAAATTTTATATTTTCTTTGGTCCATTATTCCTGTTATGAAATAATGATATGGTATTATTTCTTCCTTATCTAATAAGTTTTGTGGGATTTCATAGTTTCTTTTAGATGTACTCATTCTTGATGAGGTACCTCTTGTTACTGTATTTGGTATGCTTGAGGTACTTAATTTTTCTTTTACTATTTCTAAATCTTCTTCTATGTCAAATTCTTTATAGCTGTAGTCATTATTATCTATTACAGTAATTATTTTTTCGAAAGGATTTTCTATCTTTATTTTATCAATTTTATTGCTTGCTGTTATTTTATGTTTTGTTGTTAATATATATAGGTTTTTACATCTTGCTGTCAATATTTTACTACCTGGTGCTAGCTTTATAACTGACAATTTCCAATATAATACTAATGATTTATCTATATTCCTATCTGTTAATGCTATTGTATAATTGGCACTTATTATAAACTTAAATATTTGATATATTAGGTTTCCTTTTACTGCACTAATTTCGCTTTTTTCTATAGGGTGTATTATTCGATCATCTGCTAAGTATATTTGAATGGGCGTATCTATTCCTTCTCTGAAACAAGCTTTTATTAGTATTTCTGTTTCTTCTAAATTTACATATTTTATAGGCGTTTTAGTTTTTATATCTTGTATTTCTTTATTTATTATTCTTTTACTTATTATGGGTGTATATGCTTTTCCGCTTGTATATTTACAATCTATGATATGTTCTTTCTGGCTCACTACATAGTATTCTTCTTTTTGCCTTTTAAACCAATTTCTTAAGGTGGATATTTCAAGTACCTTTTCAACACTTAGGTCTAATTCTTTTACTTTTATTTGTTCAAAAACTGTGTGATCAAATATAATTTTTTGGTCTGATAATTCTTCATTTTGATAATCTTCATCAGATATTATTTTTATTTCATTCTCAGACATTATATTTCTTCATCTGTTTCATTATTATCAAAATTAATATTTTCTTCTTCTTTCTCAGTTTCTATATCAGATACTTCGTATATACTGTCGTTTTCACTTAATTCATAATCTATGTATTCGATTTGCATATATTTATCATTATCTATGATTACTTCTGCAATTTGTTTTCTTTTTGGATCTTTTGGTAATTTGAAATCTTTAGCTATGTGTCCTATTTTTTCACAACTATAACGAGTACATTGTGATATTTTTCTTTTTGGTCTATATGGTCTCTTTACTTTATAATTTTTTATATAATATCTTCATCTTGGTTTCTTATATTTATACTTGGTCTTAGGTTTTTTATAATTTTTATACCTTTTGGGCTTTTGCTTTTTATTATAAATCCAAACTGTGGTGTCATTTTATTTTTCCAACATGAAAAAAATTTATTTAGTATTTTCTCCATTTTTAATTTTTCTTTTTGGTTTTCACATAGTTGTATGAACCATTGAGATAATAATTTTATTCTAGCTCCTAAAGTATCTACTAATCCTTCATCATTCCATTCTTTAATTATTTTTGTGCTAAATGGTTCTGGTAATTTTGTAAAATATTGTTGTCTTATTTCTTTTGCTTCATCTAAATTGTATTTTGCTTTGTAATAGTATTCCTTAAATGCACAAGTGTATTCTTCTATATAACACATTTTATATATAGCTAATTTTGTCATAAGTTGTCTATTTATTATTTTTTCTCTATTTTGTTCTCTTATATCTGTAGTCATTGTAACGACCTGTTTAGTCGTTTTGAGCAGTAGACTTTATTCTGGTAATACCTATCTGGGTCGACGGATCTCACGACGGACCGTCATGGGCACGACGGACCGTCGAGGGGGTCTCGTTCCAAAACAATTAGACTATGGAAAATTGGGTACTAAGAAGAACTCTCTGAAATTTGCGACGGAAGAGAAGGATGGACCTTCGTAGGCACGACGGACCGTCAAGAACACTTTAATGAATTCGACTCTCTGAACTTTGTGACAGAAGCAGCAGGACGGACCGTCGCAGGCACGACGGGCCGTCACGGGCGCGTAACCGTGACTGGCTCGAACTTCTGTTAAAAAGTTTTAAGGGGTGTTTTGGACTATTCCTGCTTATGATTATAAAGTTAGTTGTTTAATGTTAATAATTCAATTACTTGGGGGTTAAAGGAGATAACCTTGAAATAAATAGTGGGTTAATTTTACCATCTTTTATACTTAATTATATGGTAATTAGGGTAAAAGAAAAAGAGTTTGAATAAGGAAAAATAGAAAGAATAGAGAGAAGAAGGGAGAACGAACGAGAGAGGGAGAAACAAAGAGGAAAGCAAAGCATTGGAGAAGTAGATTGCTTGATCACGCTTCTTTGGTGGAGGTAGGTTATGGTTTATGCTATTCCGTAGTAAACTCTAAATAGCGATTGATATGTATTGGGTAATTTTGTAAAGTCTTCTATATGCTTAATTGTGTGCTTGCATGATGTGATTATATAATTGTGATGAATTAGCATGATGAGGCTGTTGAATCTTAGACATTAAAACCTCTTTGTTAATGATGATGCCTTGGTATAAAAGAAGGCTTGATGAACTGAAAGAATGAAATTAGGGGATCGGAGTGTCATGTTCCGACACCAGGATAGTAGAGGATCGGAGTGTCGCGTTCCGACACCAGGATAGTAGGGGATCGGAGTGTCACGTTCCGACACCAGGATTGTAGGGGATCGGAGTGTCACGTTCCGACACCAGGATAGTAAGATGAATGAATATTGAGGGGATTGGAGTGTCACGTTCCGACACCAGGATAGTAAGATGAATGAATATTGAGGGGATCGGAGTGTCACGTTCCGACACCAGGATAGTAAAGAGAGTGAATCTTCAATTATGCTCATATACTAAGGTTTGAAGAACCTGTTTCCCAAATGAGTATGGTGTGGAGGCTTGGGTCCTCATAGATGTGCTTGTTGTTGTGGCCAGTGGTTATGGTACTTGTTTTTGTCACCTGTTTAGTATTTGGTTGGTTTTATGTTATTATTAATCGATATATATTGCTTTCTATTTTGAGTTGGCCGATGATACCTACTCAGTACTTTTGCCTTGTACTGACCCCTACTTGTAATTTTCTTCTTTGTTATTTGTGGAGTGCAGCAAACGCGCCATCGACTTCAACTTGTCCTCAATTCTAGCCAGTCTTCATCACGTCATATTTTAGGGTGAGCTATGTTCCTAGATAAGACTAGATTCTCTCTTATTCTTGTCTTGATGTCCTTGAAGTTCGGACATGGACCATTTGTTTACTTATTTTAGTTTCCTAGATACTCTTAGATTAGTAATTTGAGGATAGACTGTTCTTGTGGTGATGACTTCCAGATTTTGGGGATAATAATAATTTTTGAGTTTTAAAAGTTATTTAATCGATGTTCAGTATTGAGTTTTAAGTCTTCCGCATTATATTCAGTTTATTATGGTTGAAATGTTGGGGTTTAGATTGGTTGGTTCGCTCACATAGGAGGGTAAGTGTGGGTGCCACTCGCGGCTCGTTTTGGGTCATGACAAAACCTCGTATAAGAGCATTAGGTTCGTTGGTCTCATTACACAAGAACGAGTCTAATAGAGTCTTGAGGAACGGTAGGGGGACCCCTTTACTTTTCTTTGAGAGGCTACAAGACTTTAGGAAAATTCCATTCTTTCTTTCTTTCGTGCCATTACTTGGATCCAATTGGTATCTGGGTGATACACATTGGTATCTGACCATCTTCACTCTATTTCGCAGATGGTTAGAACTAGAGAAACAACTGCGCCAACACCAACACCGGCAAGACAAGATGCGTCTGAACCAGCCACTGAGGCTGTAGCTCGAAGAGGAGTAGTGGCAAGAGGCCGTGGTAGAGGTCCGGGGAGGACGTTATCTAGAGGAAGAGGACAAGCACCTGGCCCAGCCAGTACTAGGGCGGTGACTCCTCCACCGACTGAGGAAGTATTAAGAGAGGATGAGGAAGGGGAGAATGAACAAGTGACGAATGAGGAATTACCAACCCAACCTACCCTAGAGATGATTAATCAGGTTCTTTCTTATCTTAGCGGGTTATCTGATCAACGCCAGACACCTCCAGTTTTTTCTGCACCAGCACCTCAGGTTCCGGGAGTACAACATGCAGCTGATGTGGCTCTCCGCATGGATGCCTCATTGGAAATAGGCACGTTTCCTCGGTTGACTACAGGGCCTATAATAACAAGCGATCAACATGAACTTTTCACTAAGTTCTTGAAGTTGAAACCTCCATTTTTCAAGGGTGCTGAATCTGAGGATGCTTATGATTTTCTGGGTTATTGTCATGAGCTGCTTCTTAACATGCGCATAGTTGAATTATTCGGTGTTGAGTTTGTAACCTATCAGTTTCAGGGAAATGCCAAAATGTGGTGGCGATCGTATGTTGAGTGTTAACCAGCACAGGCACCACCAGTGACTTGGGCATCATTCTCTAGCCTCTTTATGGAGAAGTATATACCCCGGACTTTGAGGGATGGGAAGAGAGATGAGTTCCTGAGCCTAGAGAAAGGCGGGATGTCGGTTACTGCTCATGAGGCTAAGTTTCGTGCATTATAGAGGTATGCTACCCAACTTTGCTTCAGTCCACAAGAGCGGATTTGCCGTTTTGTGAAGGGATTGAGGTCAGATTTGTAGATTCCAGCCTTACAGGTAGCTACTGCAGCAAAATCCTTTCAGGAGGTGGTAGATTTTGTGATAGAAGTGGAGGGAGTGAAGCCAAACGACTTCACCATGGCATCGACACCTAAGAAGTTTCGTATGGGAGGTGAGTTTGGTGGGTCTTACTCCAGAGGGCAGAGCTCAGGAGGTTACCTTGCCCCACCTATTCAGTCTTCACTTCAGGCTGTAGCTGGGGGTCCACCGCAGACCGGTCAACACTTCCCTGAGTTTGGGGTTTATTCCCAGACTCCGTCGTTCTCACAGAGACCTATGCTGTAACCCAGAGAGTGTTATGGGTGTGGGGAGACTTTATATATCAGGAGGTATTGTCCAAAACAGAGTTACAGACCCCTAATAGTAAGAAGGTAGAGGTGGTCATGAAAGAGGCCGCTATTCTGGAGGACGGTGTGACCAAGGTAATGGAGGTCACCAAATCAACCGGGGTGGCAGGTAATCTGGAACTACTGCAGCGCAACATGGTAGGGGCAGCGGGCACATAAGTTATAGGACCCATTGTTATGCTTCCCTGGGAGGTCTTAAGCGGAGACGTCTGATGCTGTTATCACAGGTAATCTTTTGGTTTGTGATTGCATGGCTTCTGTATTATTTGATCCTGGATCCACATTTTCATATGTATCTTCCTCATTTGCTACTGGTTTTCATATACATTATGATTTGCTTCACATGCCTATTCGTGTTTCTACTCCGGTGGGTGAGTCTGTGATAGTTGAAAAGGTGTATAGGTCTTGTCTTGGGACTTTTGTGGGGAGCAATACTCATGTAGACTTGGTTATCTTAGAAATGGTTGATTTCGATGTAATTTTGGGTATGACTTGGCTTTCTCCAAATTTTGCAATCTTAGATTGTAATGCTAAAACTGTAACGTTGGCCAAGCCTAGGACAGATCCGTTAGTGTGGGAGGGTGACTACACTTCCACTCCAGTTCGTATCATCTCCTTTCTTCAAGCTAAGAGAATTGTTAGTAATGGGTGTTTAGCTTTCTTGGCTCACCTCAGGGATTATACTACCCAAGTACCTTCAATCGAGTCTGTTTCGATAGTCCGTGAGTTTCTGGATGTGTTTCCTGCAGACCTTCCTGGTATGCCACCGGATAGGGATATTGACTTTTGCAATGATCTGGAGCCGGGTACTCGCCCCATTTACATACCCCCTTATAGAATGGCTCCCGCTGAGTTAAGGGAGTTAAAGGCCCAACTTGAAGAGTTGTTAGGCAAAGGCTTTATTAGACCAAGCGCTTCCCCTTGGGGTGCTCCTGTTTTGTTTGTGAAGAAGAAGGATGGATGTTTTCGGATGTGCATATACTACAGAAAACTGCATAAGGTAACTATTAAGAACAAGTATCCTCTTCCTCGCATCGATGATTTTTTCGATCAGTTACAAGGTGCTTGTACCTTCTCAAAAATCGATTTGAGATCTGGTTATCATCAATTGAAAATATTGGCAACGGATGTGCCCAAGACTGCCTTTCGGACAAGGTATGGGCATTATGAGTTCTTAGTAATGTCTTTTGGGCTTACGAATGCCCCTGCTGCTTTCATGAGCTTGATGAACGGGATATTTAATCCATATCTGGATCTCTTTTTCATTGTATTCATCGATGATATACTGGTATACTCAAAGAGCAGGGAAGAACATGAGGAGCACTTGCGAATTATATTTGAAATGTTGAGGGAGAAAAAGCTCTATGACAAATTCTCCAAGTGTGAGTTTGGCTAGATTTAGTGTCCTTCTTGGGGCATGTGGTTTCTAAGGATGGAGTGATGGTGGATCCTTCTAAGATCGAAGCAGTGAAGAGTTGGGTGAGACCTACTAATGTTACAGAGGTAAGGAGCTTCGTTGGTTTAGCTAGAACCTACCATCGATTTTTCAAGGGATTTTCCTCCGTTGCTTCCCAATTGAAAAATTTGACTAAGCAGAGTGTTCCATTTGTATGGCCGGACAAATGTGAAGAAAGCTTTCAGAAACTCAAGACCTTGTTGACTACTGCACCAATTCTCACCTTGCCAGTGGTAGGAAAGAACTTCATTGTTTATTGTGATGCATCCTATTCTAGGTTGGGTGAAGTGCTAATGCAAGAGAAGAATGTTATTGCTTATGCTTCGAGGAAATTAAAGGTGCACGAACGTAATTATCCGACCAACGATTTGGAGTTAGCAGCAGTAGTGTTTGCATTAAAGCAATGGAGGCATTATCTTTATGGGGTTTAGTGTGAAGTCTATACGGATCATCATAGTTTACAGTATGTCTTTACTCAAAAAGGTTTGAATTTAAGACAGAGGAGGTGGATGGAACTACTGAAAGACTATGATATCACTATCTTGTATCATCCGGGAAAATCTAATGTTGTTGCAAATGCTTTAAATAGAAAGGCAGGGAGCATGGGAAGTCTAGCTCACTTGCAGGTTTCTAGATGCCCATTGGCTAGAGAGGTTCAGACTCTGGCTAATGACTTTATGAGGCTGGAAGTACTAGAGAAGGGAGGATTTTTGGCCTGTGTGGAGGCAAGATCTTCCTTTCTTTACAAGATTAAGGGAAAGCAGTTTACTGATGAGAAACTGATCGGATTCGATATAAGGTATTGCGAGGAGAGGCTAAAAAATCAAAAATCGATGAGGAAGGTGTTTTGAGGATTAAGGGAAGGGTATGTGTACCCCGCGTCGATGATTTGATTCACACTATTCTTACAGAGGCTCATAGTTTAAGGTATTCTCTACATCCTGGTGCAACCAAGAAGTATCGTGACTTAAAGCAACATTTTTGGTGGACTAGGATATAGCGTGACATTGTTGATTTTGTTGCTCAATGCCCGAATTGTCAGCAGGTAAAGTATGAACACCAGAGGACCGGAGGGACACTTCAGAGAATGCCCATTCCTGGATGGAAGTGGGAGAGAATTGCAATTGACTTCGTGGTTGGTCTTCCAAAGACAATGGGTAAGTATGACTCTATTTGGGTGATTGTTGATAGGTTAACTAAGTCTGCTCACTTCATTCCGGTTAAGGTGACTTACAATACAGAGAAGTTAGCCAAGCTTTATATCTCAGAAATTGTCCGATTGCACGGAGTTCCACTTTCCATCATATCAGATAGAGGTACACAATTTACTTCTATGTTTTGGAAAACATTGCATGCCGAGTTAGGTACTAGGTATGATTTTAGTACTGCATTTCACCCTCAGACCGATGGTCAGTCTGAGCGAACGATTCAGGTTTAGGAGGATATGCTTCGTGCATATGTGATAGAGTTTGGTGGTCATTGGGATAACTTCTTACCCTTAGCAGAGTTCTCATACAACAATAGCTATCACTCAAGTATTGATATAGCCCCATTTGAGGCACTGTATGGGATAAGATGTAGGTCTCCCATTGGGTGGTTTGATGCATTTGAGGTTAGACCTTGGGGTACTGACCTTTTGAGGGAGTCGTTAGATAAAGTGAAATGCATTCAAGAAAAGCTTTTAGCGGCTCAAAGTAGACTGAAGGAATATGCAGATCGAAAGGTTAGAGACTTGGAGTTCATGGAGGGTGAACAAGTCTTGCTGAAGGTTTCACCCATGAAAGGGGTGATGTTGTTTGGTAAGCGAGGTAAGCTTAGTCCGAGGTATATTTGTCCATTCGAAGTTCTGAAGCGCGTACGGGAGGTAGCTTATGAATTAGCCTTGCCCCCAGGACTCTTAGGAGTGCACCCGGTATTTCATGTGTCTATGCTGAAAAGATACCATGGTGATGGAAACTACATCATTCGTTGGAATTCAGTTCTTCTTGATGAACATTTGTCTTATGAAGAGGAGCATGTTGCCATTTTAGAAAGAGAAGTTCGCAAGTTGAGATCAAGGGAGATTGCATCCATCAAAGTTCAATGGAAGAATCGACCAGTTGAAGAGTCCACTTGGGAGAAGGAGGCCGATATGCAAGAAAGATACCCACACCTGTTTACAGATTAAGGTACTCCTTTTCATCCTTGTTTTTTTTTTCTTTCTTCTTATGATCGTTCAGGGACGAACGATGGGTAAATTGGTATCTATTGTTACGACCTGTTTAGTCGTTTTGAGCGGTAGAGTTTATTATTGTAATAGCTGTATTGATCGACAAATTCCATGACGGACCGCCATGGGAACGATGGACCGTCGAGGGGGTTTCGTTCCAAAACACTTAGACTCTAGAAAATTGGGTACTGAGAACAACTCTCTAATCTTCGCAATGGAAGAGCAGGACAGACTGTCGTAGGCACGACGGAACGTCAAAGACTCTTTAATGAATTCGAATCTTTGAACTTTGTGACGGAAGCAGCAGGACGGACCGTCACAGGCACGACGGGTCGTCACGGGCTGCGTAACCCTGACTGGGTCAGACTTCTGTTAAAGAGTTTTAAGGGGTGTTTTGGACTATTCCTGCTTATGATTATAAAGTTCGTGCTTTAATGTTAATAATTCAATTACATGGGGGTTAAAGGAGATAACCTTGAAATAAATAATGGGTTAATTTTACAATCTTTTATACTTAATTATATGGTAATTAGGGTAAAAGAAAAAGAGTTTGAATAAGGAAAAATAGAAAGAACAGAGAGAAGATGGGAGAACGAACAAGAGAGGGATAAACGAAGAGGAAAGCAAAGCATTGAAGAAGTAGATTGCTTGATCACGATTCTTCGGTGGAGGTAGGTTATGGTTTATGCTATTCCGTAGTGAACTCTAAATAGAGATTGATATATATTGGGTAATTTGTAAAGTCTTCTTTATGCTTAATTATGTGCTTGCATGATGTGATTATGTAATTGTGATGAATTAGCATGATGAGGTTGTTGAATCTTAGACCATAAAACCTCTTTGTTAATGATGATGCCTTGATATAAAAGAAGGCTTGATGAACTGAAAGAATGAAATTAGGGGATCAGAGTGTCACTTTCCGACACAAGGATAGTAGAGGATCGGAGTGTCACGTTCTGACACCAAGATAGTAGGGGATCAAAGTGTCACGTTCCGACACCAGGATAGTAGGGGATCAGAGTGTCACGTTCCGACACCAGTATAGTAAGATGAATGAATATTGAGGGGATCGGAGTATCACGTTCCGACACCAGGATAGTAAAGAGAGTGAATCTTGAATTACGCTAATATACTCAGGTTTAAAAAACCTGTTTCCCAATGAGTATGGTGTGGAGGCTTGAGTCCTCATAGATGTGCTTGGTGTTGTGGCCAATGGTTATGGTACTTGTTGTTGTCACCTGTTAAGTATTTGGTTGGTTTTATGTTATTATTAATCGATATATATTGCTTTCTATTTTGAGTTGGCCGATGATACCTACTTAGTACTTTTTCCTTGTACTGACCCCTACTTGTAATTTTCTTCTTTGTTATTTGTGGAGTGCAGCAAACGCGCCATCGATTTCAACTCGTCCTCAACTCTAGCCAGTCTTCATCAATGTCAGATTTCAGGGTGAGCTATTGTTCCTATCTCGGACTGGATTCTCTCTCATTCATGTCTTGATGTCCTTGAAGTTCGGACATGGACCATTTGTTTACTTATTTTAGCTTCCTAGATACTCTTAGATTAGTAATTTTGTGATAGAATGTTCTTGTGGTGATGACTTCCAGATTTTTTGGATAATAATAAGTTTTGAGTTTTAGAAGTTATTTAATCGATGTTCAGTATTGAGTTTTAAGTCTTCCTCATTAGATTCTGTTTATTATGGTTGAAATGTTGGGGTTTAGATTGGTTGGTTCGCTCACATAGGAGGGTAAGTGTGGGTGCCACTCGCGGCTCGTTTTGGGTCGTGACCGTCATACCTCCAAATTCATTTCTTATTGCTGATTCATATTTATCTAGTATATCTATATTTGTTGCTGAGGGAGATCTATCCAATTTTTTGTCACTTCTAAGTACTTCTATGCTTTCTAAGGGTAGATTTTCTATCCATAATCTTGTTTTTCCTACGAATGTTCTTTCTATATACCTTGGTGCTTCTGTTATTTTTATTTTGTTATCTATTAGTTGCTTAGACATATTTCCTATCCACATTAATATTGCTTTATTTATGTCTGTAACACAATCTAGATCTAAGAAATTATATTGTTCATTTATTTGTTTTAATATCCAATTCTTATTTAATCTACTGTTCCATATTGCGTTAGTTCTATCTGATTGCTGATAACTTTCTGTATAATAAGTTGGTGATGTCTATCTAGGACTAGCTCTAGGACTATTTTTGGGACTATTGTCTGGAGTTTTAACTCTTGACGTACTGGGTCGATTCATATCTCATGTGTTTATTTCAAATTTTCTTAGTTTATTTGCCTGTTCTAGAATTTCTGTGTATGTCTCACTTATATTACTTACTTCTGATTTTTGGTCATTTATTATATCTGATTCACTTTCATCTATTTCATTTATTTCAAGACCTTCATTTAATTTTTGTTCAAGATCTTCATTTAGTTTTTTGTTCAAGATTTTCATTTGGTCATTTATTCCATCTCTTTTATTTAATTAGTTAATTTTAGTTCTTTTTCTATCTGCTTTTCTTTTTGTTTAGTTTCATATAATAATTTTAACCTAGCTAATTCTTTTTCTAATTCACTTATTCTTGTATTTTTTATTTCTTCTAAATGTTGTACTTCTTGTTTTGCTTGTGTTTTTATTTTTTCAATTTCTTTTGATTTGTCTACTTCTTCGTTTTCTTTTGTTATTCATATCATAGCTGTTAGACTATCTTCTAATTTTTGAGTTTTCTTTTTCTAACATTAAATACAAATTATTTCCTATTTTTTTTATATCTCCTTCCTAAATTTGAAAATATTATTTTTATTATCATTCTGTCTTGATTTTCATATATCTTTTCGTCTACTGCAAATTCTTCTTTGTTCATTATAATTTATGTATTATGTCATGTTGTAATTTATATTCAAGGTGATCTACTTGTATTTCTAACATAAAAATAGCTTTTCTTTGTGCTAATATCGAATTTTTACATACTCCTGCTAATATGTTTTTTATTAATCTTTCTTTCCTATGTTGTAGTTCTTGTCCTTTTACATCTATTTTTTCTATCAATTGTTGTCTATATGTTTCTTTGTTCATACTGTTTTTTCAAATAACAAACATATTTGTATTCTATTTTTGAAATTATATTTATCAAATAATTTGTCTCATCGTCACTTGTTTTAATAAGTTGTGATAGTATATATTCTAGGTATAAGGGTTTTAATTTTTTCCATATCTTTCTTACTTTTTTATCTATCTTGGTTTTTGTTATTTTAGTTTCTTTACTTGTTGTATTATTCATTTATATTTTTCTATACAAAATTTTAAAAAGTTTACTTAATTCATTTGGATCTTTTATAAATTTTTTCTTATAATTGTAACAACCTGTTTAGTCGCTTTGAGCAACAGATGTTATTTCTGGAAAACTGGCTGAGACGACGGATCCCAAGACGGACCGTTATGGGCAGGACGGACTGTCGAGGGGGTCTTGTTTCAAAACACATAGAAATTCTTAAAAATGGGTATTTAAATCGACTCACTGAACTTCGTAACGGAATGGCAGGACGGACCGTCACAGACTCTTTAAGGGAATTCAGTCTCTGAACTCTGTGACGGAGCAGCAGGACGGACCGTCACAGGCATGAGGGGCCGTCACAGGCGGCGTAATCCCATGTTGGGTCGGATTTCTGTGATTATTTTAAGGGGCGTTTTGTACTATTCCGGCATATAATTATAAAGATAGTGGGTTAATGTTAATAAGTCTAATTACTTGGGGGTTAAAAGAGGTAACCTTGAGTAAATTAGTGGGTTATTATTGCCATCTTTTATTCTTAATTATATGCTAATTAGGGTAAAAGAAAGAGGGTTTTAAATAAAGAAAATAGAAAGAACAAAGAGAGAGAGAGAATCGAACGAGAAGAGGAAAATACAAAGCTTTGGGAAATTTGCTTGCTTGATCACTAATCTTCGGTGGAGGTAGGTTATGGTTTTTATGCTACTCGTACTAAACTCTTAATAGCGAATGATATGTATTGGGTAGTGTTGTAAACCCTTCTATATGCTTAATTGTATGCTTGCATGAATGTCATTATATAATTGTGATAAAATAAGCATGATGAAGCTATTGAATCCTAAATCTTGAAAAAGAAACCCTAATCTACTTTGTTAATGATGATGCCTTGGTATAAAAGAAGGCTTGATGAATGAAAGTAGTGAGATTAGGGGATAGGGTGCCACGTTACGGTACCAGGATAGTATATGAGGATCGGAGAGTCACATTCCGACACGAGGATAGAATATGGATCGGTTGCCACGTTCTGGTACAAGGATAGTAGATGAGGATCGAAGTGTCACGTTCCGACACCAGGATAGTATATGGATCTGGTGCCACGTTTTGGTACCAGGATAGTATATGAGGATCGGAGTGTCACGTTCCGACACCAGGATAGTATATGGATCGGGTGCCACGTTCCGGTACTAGGATAGAATATGGATCGGGTGTCACGTTCCAAAACAAGGATAGTATATGGATCGGGTGCCACGTTTCAGTACTAGGATAGAATATGGATCGGGTGTAACATTCCGACACCAGGATAGTATATGGATCGGGTGCCACGTTCCGATACCAGGATAGAATATGGATCGAGTGTCACGTTCCGACACCAGGATAGTATATGAGGAGCGGAGTGTCACGTACCGACACGAGAGAAATAAAGATAATGAATCTTGAAAGATGTTAATATATTCAATCTAATGAACCTAATTCCCAAATGAGTATGATGAGGAGGCGTGGGTCCTCATTGATGTGCTTGGTGTTGTAACCAAGGGTTATGGTAATTGTATATGCTGCATGCTAAGGGTATTAGTTTATTTTATGATGTTATCTGATATATACTGTTTTCTATTTTTAGTTGGCCGATGATATCTACTCAGTATCTGTGTTTGTACTGACCCCTACTTGTTTGTTTTCTTTTTGATTATTTGTGGAGTGCATCAAACGTGCCGTCGTCTTCAACTCAACCGCAACTCTAGCCAGTCTTCATTACTCCGGATTTCAGGGTGAGCTAATGCTTCTAGATTGGACTCGATCTTCCTCTTCATGTATTGATGCCTTGAAGTTCCGGCATAGACTAGCTGTTTATGTATTTTATCTTCTTAGATACTCTTTGATTTAGTAATTTGAAGTAGATGTTCTTGTGATGATGACTTCAAGATTTTGGGGATAATAATAGTTGTTGAATTTTTAGAAGTTATTGAATTGGTTTTTATTAATGAGTTTAAGTCTTCCGCATTACTTTCTGTAGATATTATATTGAAATGTTAAGGTTTAGATTGGTTGGTTCGCTCACATAGGAGGGTAAGTGTGGGTGTCAGTCGCGGCCTGATTTGGGTCGTGACAATAATTATTATTACTTCGTTTTTGCCAAACTTCAAACTTTTTTGGTTCAATCATTGATCCCTTAATATATCTAAATCATCATATAAATCATATATGTCATAATAAATTTCATCATAAAAATTATCTTGTATATATAATTCAGTCCAACCTCGAGTTGTTACCTCTATTACTTCATATGTTACCAACATATCATAAATTTCTCGTTTTGTATCTGTGTTAAGATCTTTTAATATATAAAGTATTAAAATCTTATTCATTTTATTCATTTGTGCTAAAAAAATTTATTCCTTCCAACCTCTTAATGGACTATACTTATTTATTATGTAATAATAATGATTTAATAATCATCTCGTCTAGTCATTACTACAGCTTTCTTCTTTGATTAGTTACCCTAACAGCGCCTCAACTTTGTTTACTCCCCTAAACGGCCTTATTGACTATCGGTTTCAACCTTAGGATGACATAGTCTGGGCATACTTGTTCGTAGAATATTTCTGTAGCAAACCTTCTAAAGATGTTTATTATAACATTATTAAGACATGATAAAGAATTATAATCAACAAGAGATTATCAGAAATATATTAGTTTAGCTACTCATAGATTTAAAAGAATATACATGTTTCTATAGATTTGGTGCTTCAAATTTTTCCATAGTTTTTATTTTGATTATCTAGCTCTGATACCAATGTGGGGTTGAAGCGGAATTAAAAGGAATTAAGAGTGAGAGAGTGATGTATTTGAAAGGGATTATTTTATTATGAGGGAGAACCCTCTATTTTTAAAAGAAAACTTGACACCTTTGGCCAAATGGCCGACACTCCTACTTTACACCTGGCCTTTTTATATTCGGCCGACACAAAAAAACAAAAGAATTATTGATCTCTTGTTAACGTATTTGGTACGCTTGAGGTACTTAATCTTTCTTTTACTATTTCTAAATCTTCTTCTATGTCAAATTCTTTATAGCTGTAGTCATTATTGTCTATTACAGTAATTATTTTTTCGAACGAATTTTCTATCTTTATTTTATCAATTTTATTTCTTGCTGTTATTTTATGTTTTGTTGTTAATATATATAGGTTTTTACATCTTGCTGTCAATATTTTACTACCTGGTGCTAGCTTTATACTTGACAATTTCCAATATAATACTAATGATTTATCTATATTCCTATTTGTTAATGCTATTGTATAAATGACACTTATTATAAACTTAAATTTTTGTATTTGAAAGAGATTATTTTATTATGAGGGAGAACCCTCTATTTATACAAGAAAACTTGACACCTTTGGCCAAATGGCCGACACTCCTACTTTACACTTGATCTTTTTATATTCGGCCGACACAAGAAAACAAAAGACTTACTATTACTTCTTTACATAATGGCCTCTTCTTTTATTTGTGGCCGACACACTAACTATTTACTTTACGACTTTTTACATAATTGAACTTTTATGGCCGATGCAAAACGATAAAATACAATATTATTACAATAATACTATTATTACATAAAGTATCTTATTTTTGCAAGTTATCTTATTCTAGTTGTACCTCATGGTTTTTGTCATCACCTTGGTTTCATTTAGAACATAAATGGTCTGGATATTTGTGACCAATTAACTTGAAATATCTTGTCATTAGTTCGTCGGAGATGAATCCTTGATTTATTGCTCTAGTTGTTGGAGTAGCTTTTGGTTTTAACAAACACAAAATCCATTTATGGACTTTTTCCATATCTGCTTGTCTTATCTCTCGCAAATTGACATATATCATTTAATGATCTCTTGAATAGTAGCTCCATATGGTATTTCCTTGTAGATAGTTATTAGCTAATTCCTGTATGATAGTTGATAACCCGATTATTCTTTTATAAGCATAAAAACTGGGTATCTCTACTTTTGGTATCTCTAGCTGTTGCCCTATGTCTTCCGGTATTATCATCTCTCGTGTTAATCAAATTTTCACTATCTGGATCATTGGTTTTATTTCATCATAAAGTATCTCAGCGTGTGCTGTATAGAATCTTATAAAAAATAAGTTTCCTTTTGTTATTTTTTTGTATATCAAAAATGCTTTGTGGACCTCCGGGATTCCACATATCTCTTCTCCTGTATACGTATAAACTGTATTTGATAATCCATAATTATAACAAGTTTTTACTAGGTTTGGATTTGTTTTTCTTTTGTGCGATTAACTTGTTATAACCTTGTAATTTTTGGGTTAGATAGTCCTAGGTTTTTTCAGTGGTTGTGGTAGATTTGGGTTTATGGTTTAAAAAGTTTTGTATTTTGTATAGGTTTTCAATATATGCTTGGGATATGTGATTATATGTTTTCTTTTCTTTATGCAGGCTGGTTGCATATGTAGATGTTTGTGGTGCTGGGGTATCTACTATCTGTACCTTTGGAATAAATGGTTTCTTAAATAAGCTGTTTAGGTTTGTATTTTTTGATGTAGTTTTTTCCATAGCTCCTGTACTTGTACCTGCAATATTAGTAATGTTATGGGTTTTAGGGAGTTTCCCAACGTCTCCTTTTTGCTCTGGCTGTTTACCGTCTGCCGAACGACGTAGCTCCGCATGTTTATAGTCAAGCTGCTGACATGTAGCTTTAGACTTTTCTACATTTTCTTCTAGCTTTTGAACTCTCAAGCCTATAATATCCACTTTTGAACAAATTGTAGTTAGGGTTTTGAGTATGTTCTCCATAACATTATCTTGTCCTGGCTGTGTAACGTTGTCTTGATAGATAGTCTGCAACCATAATTTTATCAGTTTTAATTACCTCAATTGTAAATGTAAAATTTAATATATTTAATACTAATCTCCTTATTTCTTTTGTTGTAACATAATCCTCTACCTTTTATGTTACCCACCATTTTACCTGTGTGTTATCTGTTCTTACAATAAATTTATCATAAACAATATATGGTTCAAATGCTAATAAACATTTCTATAATGCAAATAATTCTTTTCTGTTTATTTCCCATTTTATTTGTGTTTCTGCATAAGATCCTGAATAATATCTACAATGGTGTTCTATTTTTTCTTTTTCGTATTTGTATTTTAAAACTCCTCCATAACTATGATCACTTGAATCTGTTTCAACAATATAAATAAATGTTCTATTTTCATCAGGAAAGCAAAGTTTTGGTAATTTTTTACGTAAATTCTTGATATTTCTTATATGTTCTTCATCTTTATTGTCGAAATAATATTCTATATCTTTTTTAAGTTTTTTGTATAATGGTTTTAAATGCTCTGCTAATTTTGGTATATATTCTCTTACTTAATTTACTAATCCTAGAAAGGATTGTAATTTCTTTTTTGTATCTATATTTTCATCAAGGTTGATTATTTTTTGTACTATATGTTTTTTGCATTTTTATTCCATTCCTATCTATTTGTATTCCTAGAAATTCTATTTGTGGTTTCATAATTTCTTCTTTCTTCTTACATAAGCTTATACCTGAATGTTTGATTATATGTATATATTTTTCTAATAATCTTACATGTTCATCTTGTGTTTTAGAATATAATAATATATCATCTATATGTATAATACAATTTTCTAACTGGTTAAAGTGGTTGTCCATAAAATGTATATATCTACCTGGTGCATTTTTATATCCAAATGGTAATACATTTCATTCATAGAAACCTTGCGGTATTGTGAATGCTGTTATCTGTTTAGATTCTTCTTCTTGTTTTAGATGGTAAAATCCTTATTTACAGTCAAATTTGCTAAAATAGTTATATCCTTGTATTTGTCTTATTGTTAATATTTTATTTGTTATTGGGTAATTATATATTTTAGTTTTAGCATTTAAATTTCGGTAATCTATAACCATTCTACTCTTTCCTCTTTTTTGTTCACTATGTTTCATAACTATAAATGCTGGATTTGTATGCTTACTATTACTTTCTTGTATGTAGTTATTTTCTAATAGTTCATTTATATGTATTTTAAATTCTTGTAAATCATCAAAGTTATATTTTAATGGCTTCTGTGTTATTATACTACTTTCATCTATTAGTTCAATTCTTACTTTTGTCTTATTTTTTTCCCATTCTTGTAATGGATCTTCGTTATATAGTTGTTCTAGTTGTTTATTTATTATTTTAACTTTATCTATTGTAAATATGATAATTTCTAATTGTGATATTTGTTTCTTATTTATATTTTCAATTTCTTGATTTATTTATTCACTTCCTCTTATCCATTTTGTAGGTTTTCGTTGTTTATTAATTACTTTTTTTGCTCCTATTTTATTTTCGCATGGTGTAGTAAACCACCAGTGTGTTTTTGTTATTATATGTGGGTAGAATTTATCTAAAAATGGCATTCCTAGTAACATATCTTTTGTTGTGAACTCAAAATTGTAAATATCTTCTATCGTTAATATCTTATCCCATATTTGTATTTTTATATTTTTTGCTTTGTATTTAATCATACTTCCTTCATTATTAAATCCTGTTACTACCATAGGTGTTTTAAATTTTTCCCATTTATCTTCTGGTAGACAATTATATTTACATATATTTTCTTCTGCTCCTGTATCTATCATGGGGGTATAGTATCTGTTGTGATATCCTTCTATAATAATTTTAGCAATTATAAATATTTTCCTTATTCATTTTGTTCTTTTTCTAACTATTTTCTTATTTTGGCAAGTTATTGTTAATTGTTCATTTTCTATATTGTCTGGTTTAACCTTTCCTAACCATTTTATACCAAATGAAATATTATGATTTCCTTGGTATATTTTATATGGTATTATTAAGGGTATTCCTCCTATAATTATTTCTTTTTCCGTTGTTTCGTCATTTATGTTTATTATCTCACTAGGTAATCCAGGGCATATGTGTGCTCTTTTTATAATTTCTTCTTCTAATACTAACTCTCTTGTTATGTAATTTTCTTCTTGTCCTGTACTTATAAAAATTTTATATTTTCTTTGGTCCATTATTCCTGTTATGAAATAATGGTATGGTGTTATTTCTTCCTTATCTAATAAGTTTTGTGGGATTTCATAGTTTCTTTTAGATGTACTCATTCTTGATGAGGTAGCTCTTGTTAACATATTTGGTACGCTTGAGGTACTTAATCTTTCTTTTACTATTTCTAAATCTTCTTCTATGTCAAATTATTTATAGTTGTAGTCATTATTGTCTATTACCGTAATTATTTTTTCGAAAGGGTTTTCTATCTTTATTTTATCAGTTTTATTTCTTGCTGTTATTTTATGTTTTGTTGTTAATATATATAGGTTTTTACATCTTGCTGTAAAAATTTTACTACCTGGTGCAAGCTTTATACCTGACAATTTCAAATATAATACTAATGATTTATCTATATTCCTATCTGTTAATGCTATTGTATAATTGGCACTTATTTTAAACTTAAATTTTTGGTATATTAGGTTTCCTTTTACTGCACTAATTACGCTTTTTTCTATAGGGTGTATTATTCTATCATCTGCTAAGTATATTTCAAATGGCGTATCTATTCCTTCTCTGAAACAAGCTTTTATTAGTATTTCTGTTCCTCCTATATGTATATATTTTATAGGCGTTCATTTTTTATATCTTGTATTTCTTTATTTATTATTCTTTTACTTAGTATGGGTATATATGCTTTTCCGCTTGTATATTAACAATCTATGATATGTTCTTTCTGGCTAACTACATAGTATTCTTCTTTTTGCCTTTTAAACCATTTTCTTAAGGTTGATATTTCAAGTACCTTTTTAACACTTAGGTCTAATTCTTTTCCTTTTATTTGTTCAAAAACTGTGTTATCAAATATAATTTTTTGGTCTGATAATTCTTCATTTTGATAATCTTCTTCAGATATTATATTTATATCATTCTCCAACATTATATTTCTTCATCTGTTTTATTATTATCTAAATTAATATTTTCTTCTTCTTTCTCAGTTTCAATATCTGATACTACGTACATACTGTTGTTTTCACTTAATTCATAATCTATGTATTCTATTTCCATATATTTATCATTATCTATGATTACTTCTACAATTTGTTTTCTTTTTGAATCTTTTGGTAATTTGCAATCTTTAGCTATGTGTCCTATTTTTCCACAATTATAACAAGTACATTGGGATATTTTTCTTTTTGGTCTATATGGTCTCATTACTTTATAATTTTTTATATAATATCTTCGTCTTGGTTTCTTATATTTATACTTGGTCTTAGTTTTTGTCACGACCCAAAACGGGTCGCGAGTGGCACCCACACTTATCCTACTATGTGAGCGAACCAACCAATCTAAACCCCAACATTTCAACCATAATTAACGTATTATAATGCGGAAGACTTAAACTCATTAATGAAAATCAAAACTTATTATTCCCAAAATCTGGAAGTCATCATCACAAGAACATCTATCCTCAATTACTAAATATAAGAATGTCTAGGAAACTAAAAGAAATACAAGAGATAGTCCATGTCCGAACTTCAAGGACATCAAGACATGAATGACAGAGAATCCAGTCCGAGCTAGGAACAATAGCTCACCCTGAAATCTGATGCGGTGAAGACTGGCTAGAGTTGCTGTTGAGTTGAAGACGACGACACGTTTGCTGCACTCCACAAATAACAAGAGAAAAACATACAAGTAGTGGTCAGTACAAAACACAGGTACTGAGTAGATATAATCGGCCAATTAAAAATAGAAAACAGTATATATCACCTAATATCATAAAAGCAACTACAATACTCAACATGCGGCATTTACAATTACCGTAACCCTTTGTCACAGCACCAAACGCATCAATGACGACTCACGCCTCCCCATCATACTCATTTGGGAATTAGGTTCATTAAATTGAGTATATTAACATATTTTAAGATTCATTCTCTTTACTAATCCTGGTGCCGGAACGTGACACGCAATCCATATTCTATCCTGATATCGGAACGTGACACTCCGATCCTCATATACTATCCTGGTACCGGAACGTGGTACCCAATCCATATACTATCCTGGTGTCGGAACGTGACACTCCGATCCTCATATTTTATCCTGGTACCGGAACGTGGCACCCGATCCATATACTATCCTGTTGTCGAAACGTGACACTCCGATCCTCATATACTATCCTGGTACCAGAACGTGGCACCCAATCCATATACTATCTTGTTGTCAGAACGTGACACTCTGATCCTCATATACTATCCTGGTACCAGAACGTGGCACCCGGTCCCCTAATCTCACTACTTTCGTTCATCAAGCCTTCTTTTATACCAAGGCATTATCATTAACAAAGTAGATTAGGGCTTTTCAAGATTTAGGATTCAATAGCTTCATCATGCTTATTTTATCAGAATTATATAATCACATTCATGCAAGTATACAATAAAGCATACAGAAGGGTTTACAACACTACCCAATACATATCATTCGCTATTAAGAGTTTACTATGAATAGCATAAAAACCATAACCTACCTCCACCGAAGAATTGTGATCAAGCAAGCTAATCCTCAGAATCTTTGCTTTCTTCTTCGTTCCTCTCTCTCTCGATCGTTCGTTTCTCCCTCTCTCTGTTCTTTCTATTTTTATTATTCCAACCCTTTTTATTTTACCCTAATTAGCATATAATTAAGTATCAAAGATCGTAAAAGTAGCCCACTAATTAATTTAAGGTTATCTCCTTTAACCCTCAAGAAATTGGATTATTAATATTCAACCACTAACTTTATAATTATAAGCTGGAATAGTCCAAAATTATCTCACACTTATCCTACTATGTGAGCGAACCAACCAATCTAAACCCCAACATTTCAAACATAATTAACATAATATAATGCGGAAGACTTAAACTCATTGATGAAAATCAAAACTTATTATTCCCAAAATCTGGAAGTCATCATCACAAGAACATCTATCTTCAATTACTAAATCTAAGAATGTCTAGGAAACTAAAACAAATAGAAGAGATAGTCCATATCCGAACTTCAAGGACATCAAGACATGAATGAGAGAGAATCCAGTCCGAGCTAGGAACAATAGCTCATCCTGAAATCTGACGCGGTCAAGACTGGCTAGAGTTGCTGTTGAGTTGAAGACGACGGCAGACTTGAAAGTGGGCTAGACTTCCCAGGCTCCCTGCCTTTCTACTTAAGGCATCTGCCACAACAACATTAGCCTTTCCCGGATGATACAAGATAGTGATATCATAGTCCTTCAGTAGTTCCATCCATCTCCTCTGTCTCAAATTCAAATCTTTGTGAGTAAAGACATATTGTAGGCTACGATGATCTGTGTACACTTCACACTTAACCCCATATAGATAGTGTCTCCATTGCATTAAGGCGAACACTACCGCAGCCAATTCTGAATAATGGGTCGGATAATTACGTTCGTGCAGGTTTAATTGCCTTAAAGCATAAGCAATTACGTTCTTCTCTTGCATTAGCACTGCACTCAAACCCGAATAGGATGCATCACAATAGACAATGAAATTCTTACCTTCTACTGGCAGGGTAAGGATTAGTGCAGTAGTCAACAAGGTCTTGAGTTTCTGAAAGCTTTCCTCACATTCATTCGACCATACAAATGGAACATTCTGTTTAGTCAAGTTCGTCAATTGGGAAGCAATGGAAGAGAATCCCTTGATAAATCGACGGTAATAGCTAGCTAAACCAACAAAGCTCCTTATTTCTGACACATTAGTAGGTCTTTCCCAATTCTTCAGTGTTTCAATCATAGAAGGATCCACCATCACCCCATCCTTAGAAACCACATGCCCCAAGAAGGACACTGCATCTAGCCAAAACTCACACTTGGAGAATTTTGCATAAAGCTTTTTCTCCCTCAACATTTCCAATACCATTCTCAAGTGCTCCTCATGTTCCTTCTTGCTCTTTGAGTATACCAATATATCATCAATAAATACGATCACAAAGCGATCCAGACATGGCTTAAAAATCCCGTTCATCAAGCTCATGAAAGCAGCAGGGGCATTCGTAAGACCAAGAGACATCACTACAAATTCGTAATGCCCATACCTGGTCCGAAAAGCAGTCTTTGGCACATACGTTGCCCGTATTTTCAGTTGATGATAACCGGATCTCAGGTCAATCTTAGAGAAGACACAAGCACCTTGTAACTGATCGAACAAGTCATCTATGCGAGGAATGGGATACTTGTTCTTAATAGTTACCTTGTTCAACTGCCGGAAGACTATGCACATCCAAAAACTCCCATCCTTCTTCTTCACAAATAACACCGGAGCACCCCAAGGAGATGCACTTGGTGTAATGAAGCCTTTGCTCAACAACTCTTGAAGTTGGACCTTTAACTCTCTTAACTCCGCGGGAGACATTCTATAAGGGGGTATAGAAATGGGGCGAGTAGCCGGTTCCAGATCGATGCAAAAGTCAATATCTCTATCCGGTTGCATACAAGGAAGATCTGCAGGGAACACATCCAGAAACTCACGGACTACCGAAGCTGACTCAATTGAAGGCACTTGGGTAGTGTCATCCCTGAGTTATTCCAAGAAAGCTAAACACCCTTTACTAACCATTCTCTTAGCACGAAGAAAGGAGATGATACGAACCGGAGTGGAAGTGTAGTCGCCCGCCCACAATAACGGATCTGTCCCAGGCTTGGCTAACGTCACTGTTTTAGCATTACAATCCAAGATCGCAAAATTCGGAGAAAGCCAAGTCATACCCAGAATTACATCAAAATCAACCATTTCTAAGATAACCAAGTCTACGTAAGTATTTCTCTCCACAAAAGTCACCAAACAAGACCTATACACTTTTTAAACTATCATAGACTCACCCACAAGAGTAGAAACACGAATAGGCATGTCAAGAAATTTGCAATGTAAATTAAGACCAGTAGCAACTGAAGAAGATACATATGAAAATATAGAGCCAGGGTCAAATAATACAGAAGCCATACAATCACAAACAAAAAGATTACCTGTGATAACAGCATCTGATGTCTCCACTTCCGACCGCCCGGGGAAAGCGTAACAATGGGCCTAATCACCAGTTTGTCTGTTGCCTCTAACAGGTTGCGCTGCAGTAGTTCCCATTTGTCCGTCACCCCGGCCGTTTTGATGACCACCATTACCTCGGCCACCACGTCCTCCAGAATAACAGCCTCTACCATGACCACCTCTACCTCTAGCTATTGGGGGTCTATAACTCTGTTTTGGTCAATTCCTCCTAATATGTCCAGTCTCCCCACATCCATAACACTCTCTGGAGTCAAGCATGGGTTTCTCAAAGAAGTGTTGACCGGTCTGAGGTGGACCCCCAACTACAATCTGTAGTGAAGACTGAATTGGTCGAATTGAGTAACCTCCTGAACCCTTCTCTCTATAATAAGAACCATTTAACTCACCTCCCTTTCGAAACCTTTTTGATGTCGATGCCATGGTGAAGTCATCCGGCTTCACTCCTTCCACCTCTATCACGAAGTCTATCACTTCTTGAAAGGATTTTGCCGTAGCCGCTACCTATAATGCTGAAATCCGCAATTCTGACCTCAACCCCTTCACAAAACGGCGAATCCGCTCTTGTGGACTGAAATAAAGTTGGGTGGCATACCTGGAGAGTGCATGAAACTTAGCCTAATAGGCAAAAATCGACATCCTGCCTCTCTCTAGGCTCAAGAACTCATCTCCTTTACTATCCCTCAAGGTCCGGGGAATATACTTCTCCATAAACAAGCTAGAGAATGATGCCCAAGTCATAGATGGTGCCTTTGTTGGTTGACACTCAACATGTGACCGCCACCACATTTTGGCGTTCCCTTGAAATTGATAAGTCACAAACTCAACACCAAACTGTTCTACTATACCCATCATGTGTAGTAGCTCATGACAGTCAACTAGAAAATCATAGGCATCCTCAGATTCAGCACCCTTGAAGACTGGAGGTTTCAATTTCAAGAACTTACTGAAAAGTCATGCTGATCATTTGTCATTATAGGCCCTGTAGTAAGACGAGGAAACGTGCCTATTTCCAATGAGGCATCCATGCGGGGAGCCACAGTGGCTGAATGTTGTGCCTCTGGAACCTAAGGTGCTGGTGCAGAAAACACTGGAGGTGTCTGGCCCTGATCAGATAACCCGCTAAGATAAGCAAGAACCTGATTGATCATCTCTGGGGTAGGTTGGGGTGGCAATCCCTCATTCTGTACTTGTTCATTCTCCCCTTCCTCACCCTCTCTTACTACTTCCTCAGTCGGTGGAGGAGTCACCGCCCTAGTATCAGATGGGCTAGGTGCTTGTCCTCTTCCTTTAGAGGACGTCCTCCCACGACCTCTTCCACGGCCTCTTCCCGCTACTCTTCGTCGAGCTACAGCCCTAGTGGCTGGTTCAGATGAACCCTATCCCGTCAGTGTAGGTGTTGGCGTAGTTGTTGCTCTCGTTCTAACCATCTGCGAAATAGAGTGAAGATGGTCAGATACAAATTCGTATCACCTAGATACCAATTGGACCCAAGTAATAGCACGAAAGAAAGAAAGAATGAAATTTTCCTAATGTCTTATAGCCTCTCAAAGAAAAGTAAAGGCGTCCCCCCTACGATTATTTAAGACTCTACTAGACTCGTTCTTGTGTGATGAGACCAACGAACCTAATGCTCTGATACCAAGTTTGTCATGACCCAAATCGAGCCGTGAGTGGCACCCACATTTATCCTCCTATGTGAGCGAACCAACCAATCTAAACCCCATCATTTAAAACATAATGAACTAAATACATTGCGGAAGACTTAAAACTCATTAACAAAATAAATCAAATAACTTCTAAAAACTCAAACACTTATTATTATCCCCAAAATCTGGAAGTCATCATCACAAGAACATCTATCCCCAAATTACTAATCTATGAGTATCGAAGAAGCTAAAATAAATAAAAAGCTAGTCCATGCCAGAAGTTCATGGCATCAAGACATGAAGAGGAAGATCCAGTCCAAGCTAGAAGCATTAACTCACCCTAAAAACCGGTGTAATGAAGACTGGCTAGAGTTGCGGTTGAGTTGAAGACGACGGCACATTTGCTGCACTCCATAGATAACAAAAAAAGAAACATACAAGTAGGGGTCAGTACAAAACACAAGTACTGAGTAGGTATCATCGGCCAACTCAAAATGGAGAACAATATATATCAAGTAAAAATATAAAATCAACTACATTACTGAACACGTAGCAACAACAAGTACTATAATCGTTAATAAGTACCGCCAAGTTCACACATGAGGACTCAAGCTTCAATACCATACTCATTTGGGAATTTGGTTCATTAGATTGAGTATATTAACATCTTTCAAGATTAATCACCTTTATTCTTGTGTCGGTACGTGACACTCCGCTCCCTAACTACTATGTGTCGAAACGTGACACTCCGATCCCCTAGTTCTACGTGTCGGTTCGTGACACCATATCCCCTAATTCTACGTGTCGGTTCGTGACACCCGATCCCCTAATTCTACGTGTCGGTTCGTGACACTTGCTCCACTAATCTCATTCTATTAATTCATCAAGCCTTCTTTTATACCAAGGCATCATCAATCTCATTACTTTAGTTCATCAAGCCTTCTTTTATACAAAGACATCATCATTAACAAGGGGTTTTCAAGATTTGGGATTCAATAGCTTCATCATGCTTATTTCATCATAATTATATAATCACATTCATGCAAGCATACAATTAAGCATATAGAAGACTTTACAATACAACTCAACACATATCATTCGCTATTAAGAGTTAACTATGAATAGTATAAAAACCATAACCTACCTCCACGGAAGATTCGTGATCAAGCAAGCAATTTCCTCAAGATCTTTGCTTTCCTCTTCGTTTCTCTCTCTCTCGATCGTTTCTCCCTCTCTTTCTATTCTTTTCTTTTTCTTATTCAAACCCTATTTCTTTTACCCTAATTAGCATATAATTAAGTATGAAAGATGATTAATTTAACCCATTAATTAATTCAAGGTTATGTCTTTTAACCCTCAAGTACTTAAATTATTAACATTGACCCACTAAATTTATATATATAGCAGGAATAGTTCAAAACGCCCCCTTAAAACATTTAAAGAAATCCGACTCAGCCTGGGATTTACGTAGTCTGTGATGGGTCGTCGTGCCTGCGACGGTCCGTCCTGCTGGGTCGTCGCAGAGTTCGGAGACTAAATTTCTGTGGATGATGTGTGACGGTCCATCGTGCCCACGACGGTCCGTCCTGCCATTCCGTTACGAAGTTCAGAGAGTCTATTTCAGTATCCAAATTTCAGAATTCTAAGTGTTTTGGAATGAGACCCCCTCGACGGCCCGTCGTGCCTATGACGGTCCGTCATGGGATTCGTCGTCTCAGCCAGTTTTTCCAGAAAAAAAATCTGCTGCTCAAAACGACTAAACAGGTCGTTACAAACGTGGCACCCAATCCCCTAATCTCACTAATTTCGTTCATCAAGCCTTCTTTTATACCAAGACATCATCATTAACAATGTAGATTAGGGATTTTCAAGATTTAGGATTCAATAGCTTCATCATGCTTATTTTATCACAATTATATAATCACATTCATGCAAGCATACAATTAAGCATATAGAAGGGTTTACAACGCTACCCAATACATATCATTCGCTATTAAGAGTTTACTACGAATAGCATAAAAACAATAACCTACCTCCACCGAAGAATTGCGATCAAGCAAGCTAATGCTCAGAATCTTTGCTTTCTTCTTCAGTCCTCTCTCTCTCGATCGTTCGTTTCTCCCTCTCTCTTTTCTTTCTATTTTGCTTATTCCAACCCTTTTTCTTTTACCCTAATTAGCATATAATTAAGTATCAAAAATGGTAAAAGTAGCCCACTAATTAATTTAAGGTTATCTCCTTTAACCCTCAAGAAATTGGATTATTAATATTCAACCACTAACTTTATAATTATAAGCAGGAATAGTCCAAAACGCCCCTTAAAATATTAAACAGAAATCCGACCCAACTTGGGATTACGCAGTCTGTGAAGGCCCTTCGTGCCTGCGACGGTCCGTCTTGCTGCTTCCGTCACAATGTTCAGAGACTAAATTTCACTAAAGGATCTGTGACGGCCCGTCCTGTCATTCCGTCACGAAGTTCAGAGAGTCGATTTCAGTAACCAAATTTCAGAATTCTAAGTATTTGGAACGAGACCCCCTCGACTGTCCGTCGTGCCCATGACTGTCCGTCGTGGGATCCATCGTCTCAGCCAGTTTTTCCAGAAATAAAATCTGATGCTCAAAACGACTAAAAAGCTCGTTACAGTTTTTCTATAATTTCTATACCTTTTGGGCTTTTGCTTTTTATTTATACATCCAAACTGTTGTGCCGTTTTATTTTTTACAACATGATAAATTTTTATTCAGTATTTTCTCCATTTTTAATTTTTCTTTTTGGTTTTCACATAGTTGTATGAACCATTGAGATAAGAATTTTATTCTAGATCCTAAAGTATCTACTAATCCTTAATCATTCCATTCTTTAATTATTTTTGTGCTAAATGGTTTTGGTAATTTTGTAAAATATTGTTGTCTTATTTCTTTTGCTTCATCTAAATTGTATTTTGCTTTGTAATAGTATTCCTTAAATGCACAAGTATATTCTTCTATATAACACATTTTACATATAGCTAATTTTGTCATAATTGTCTATTTATTATTTTTTCTCTGTTTTTTTCTCTTATATATGTAGTCATACCTCCAAATTCATTTCTTATTGCCGATTCATATTTATCTAGTATATCTATATTTGTTGCTGATGGAGATCCATCCATTGTTTTGTCATTTCTAAGTACTTTTATGCTTTCTAAGGGTAGATTTTCTATCCATAATCTTGTTGTTCCTACGAATTTTCTTTCTATATAACTTGGTGCTCTGTTGTTTTTATTTTGTTATCTATTAGTTGCTTAGATATATTTCCTATCCACATTAATATTGCTTTATTTATGTCTGTAACACAATCTAGATCTAAGAAATTATATTGTTCATTTATATGGTTTGGTATCCAATTCTTATTTAATCTACTGTTCCATATTGCGTTAGTTCTATCTGATTGCTGATAACTTTCTGTATAATAAGTTGGTGGTGTCCATCTAGGACTAGCTCTAGGACTATTTTTTGGACTATTGTCTGGAGTTTTAACTCTTGACGTACTGGGTCGATTCATATCTCCTGTGTTTATTTCTAATTTTTTTAGTTTATTTGCCTTTTCTAGAATTTCTGTGTATGTCTCACTTACATCACTTACATCTGATTTTTTGTCATTTATTATATCTAAATCATTTTTATCTATTTCATTTATTTCAAGACCTTGTTTAATTTTTGTTCAAGATATTCATTTAGTTTTTGTTCCATCTCTTTTATTTCATTAGTTAATTTTAGTTCTTTTTCTAGCTGTTTTTCTTTTTGTTTAGTTTCATATAATAATTTTAAACTAGCTAATTCTTTTTCTAATTCACTTATTCTTATATTTTTTATTTCTTCTAAATGTTGTACATCTTGTTTTGCTTGTGTTTTTATATTTTTCATTTTCTTTTGATTTGTCTATTTCTTCGTTTTCTTTTGTTATTCTTATCATAGCTGTTAGACTATCTCCTAATTTTGCTGTTTCATTTTCTAGCATTAGATATAAATTATTTCCTATTTTTTATATCTCCTTCCTAAATTTGAAAATATTATTTTTATTATCATTCCGTCTTGATTTTCATGTGTTTTTTCGTCTTCTGCAAATTCTTCTTTGTTCATTATAGTTTATGTATTATGTCATGTTATAATTTATATTCAAAGTGATCTATTTGTATTTCTAACAAAAATATAGTTTTTGTTTGTGCTAATATCGAATTTTTACATATTCGTGCTAATATGTTTTCTATTAATCTTTCTTTCCTATGTTGTAGTTCTTGTCCTTTTCCATCTATTTTTTCTATCAATTGTTGCCTATATGTTTCTTTGTTCATACTGTTTTTTCAAATAACAAACATATTTATATTCTGTTTTTGAAATTATATTTATCAAAGAATTTGTCTCATCGTCACTTGTTTTAATAAGTTGTGATAGTTTGTATATTATGTATAAGGTTTTTAATTTTTTCCATATCTTTCTTACTTTTTATCTATCTTGGTTTTTGTTGTTTTAGTTTCTTTACTTGTTGTATTATTCATTTATATTTTTCTATACAAAATTTTAAAAAGTTTACTTAATTTGTTTGGATCTTTTATAAATTTTATTTTATAATAATTATTACTTCGTTTTTGCCAAACTTCAAACCTTGTTTGTTCAATCATTGATCCCTGAATATATCTAGATCATCTTATAAATCATATATGTCATAATAAAATTCATCATAAAAATTATCTTGTATATCTAATTCAGTCCAACCTCGAGTTGTTACCTCTATTACTTAATATGTTACCAACATATCATAAATTTTCTTTTTGTATCTGTATTAAGATCTTTTAATATATAAAGTATTAAAATCTTGTAATTTTCATCATCATCTAATAAATAGGTATTCATTTTATTCAGTTTTGCTAAAAAAATTTATTCCTTCCAACCTCTTAATGGATTATACTTATTTATTATGTAGTAATAATGATTTAATAATCATCTCCTCTAGTCATTACTACAACTTTCTGCTTTGATTAGTTACCCTAACAGCGCCTCAACTTTGTTTACTCCCCTAAACGGCCTTCTTGCCTATAGGTTTCAACCTTAGGATGGCATAGTCTGGGCATGCTTGTTCGCAGAATATTTCTATAGCAAACCTTCTCAAGATGTTTATTATAACATTATTAAGACATGATAAACAATTATAATCAACAAGAGATTATCAGGAATAAATTAGTTTAGCTACTCATAGATTTAAAAGAGTATACTTGTTTCTATAGATTTGTTGCTTCTGATTTTTCCATAGTTTTTATTTTGATTATCTAGCTCTGATACTGTAACGACCTGTTAGACGGTTTGAGCAGCAGATTTTATTTTTGGAAAAACTGGCTGAGACGACGGATCCCACGACGGACCGTCATGGGCACGACGGACCGTCGAGGGGGTCTCGTTCCAAAACACTTAGAATTCTGAAATTTGGATACTGAAATCGACTCTCTGAACTTCGTGACGAAGTGGCAGGACGGACCGTCACAAGCATGATGGGCCATCACAGACTCTTTAATAAATCGAGTCTCTGAACCTTGTGACGGAAGCAGCAGGACGGACCATCGCAGGCACGACGGTCCGTCACATTCTGCGTAACCCTGACTGGGTCGCATTTCTGTTTAATATTTTAAGGGGCGTTTTGGACTATTCCTGCTTATAATTATAAAGTTAGTGGTTGAATATTAATAATCCAATTTCTTGAGGGTTAAAGGAGATAACCTTAAATTAATTAGTGGGTTACTTTTGTCATCTTTTATACTTAATTATATGCTTATTAGGATAAAAAAAAAAGGATTTGAATAAGAAAAATAGAAAGAATATAGAGAAGAGGGAAAAATGATAGAGAGAGAGAGGAACGAAGAAGAAAGCAAAGATTTTGAGGATTAGCTTGCTTGATCACAATTCTTCGGTGGAGGTAGGTTATGGTTTTCATGCTATTCGTAGTAAACTCTTAATAGCGAATAATATGTATTGGGTAGTATTGTAAACCCTTCTATATGATTAATTGTATGCTTGCATGGATGTGATGATATAATTGTGATGAAATAAGCATGATGAAGCTATTGAATCCTAAATCTTAAAAACCTCTTGTTAATGATGATGCCTTGGTATAAAAGAAGTCTTGATGAACTAAAATAATGAGGTTAGGGGATCGGGTGTCACGAACCGACACGTAGTAATAGGGGGATCGGATGTCACGAACCAACACATTGTATTAGGGGGATTGGGTGTCACGAACCGACACGTAATATTAGGGGGGATCAGGTGTCACGAACTGACACATAGTATTAGGGGGATCGGGTGTCACAAAGCGACACGTAGTATTAGGGGATCGGAGTGTCACGTTCCGACACAAGAGGAATAAAGAGAGTGAATCTTGAATTATGGTAAGATACTCAGACTTAATGAACCTATTTCCCAAATGAGTATGGTATGGAGGCTTGCGTCCTCATGGGTGTACTTGGCGAACTTATTAATGATTATAGTACTTGTTGTTGCTACCTGTTGAGTATTGTAGTTGATTTTATGATATTATCTGATATATACTGTTCTCTATTTTGAGTTGGCGGATCATATCTACTCATTACCTGTGTTTCGTACTGACCCCTACTTGTATGTTTTTCTCTTGTTATTTGTGGAGTGCAGCAAACGTACCGTCGTCTTCAACTCAACCGCAACTCTAGCTAGTCTTCGTCACACAATATTTCAGGGTGAGCTAAAGCTTCTAGCTTGGACTGGATCTTCTTCTTCATGTCTTGATGCCTTGAAGTTCTAGACTAGCTATTATTTATGTTTAGTTTCTTAGATACTCTTAGCTTTAGTAACTTGAGGATAGATGTTCTTGTGATGATGACTTCCAGATTTGGGGATAATGATAAGTTTTGAGTTTTAGAAGTTGATTATTGATTTTGTTAATGAGTTTTAAGTCTTCCGCATTGTTTCTATTTATTATGTTTGAAATTTTGGGGTTTAGATTGGTTGGTTCGCTCACATAGGAGGAAAATGTGGGTGCCACTCACGACACGTTTTGGGTCGTGACAGATACCAATGTGGGGTGGAAGAGGAATTAAAAGGAATTAAGAGTGAGAGAGAGATGTATTTGAAAGGGTTTATTTTATTATGAGGGAGAACCCTCTATTTATACAAGAAAACTTGACACCTTTGGCCAAATGGCCGACACTCCTACTTTACAGCTGGCCTTTTTAACTTCTATTTTTTCATAGCTTTTGGAATAATTATTTTTTATAAACTTCAATTAACCTGATATTTTACCAGTTAATTGTTAACAGTCTAGCAAGAATTACCCATTGCTATATGGTTGTGATTTTAGAATCGTTCTTTGGAATTAAAATGTGACTAGGTATGGATTAATTCCTTTAGATCAATTTTAGTTATGTTATATGTATTACATGATTACACATGACGAGTTTACATGAATTGATATATGATATGGAGATAGATGTGATTACTGTTCTTAAATACTTTGAATATGAATTTATCACAACTTTGGAAATAAATATTATTTAAAACTATAATTGATGTCAAATTTTCTACTCTCATCAAGAGACAAACATATTGAAAACACTCATTATTACGAAATGTTTTGACAAAATGAGGTTATTTAGATAATGTTATTAGATATTTTTTGTATTCTTAAAATTATTTTTATGAAAATTAGTCGATTATGATATAGTGGTGAATGACACAGTTCTCTATGGTCTTCGCGACTAAATTTTAGTAAAGTATTAAGTTAATATGTTTTCTTAGACCTTTCTCCATATCATGTGAAATTATTACAAGTCTCAAAAATTTAATCTCTAATTTTAATAACTTGTGTTGAGTATCCATATCTCACTAATATTAGATTAAATCAACGAACCAGGGGATAGTAATATTAAATTTATATAATTAAAATATTCTCTCTGAGTTAACATTGACCTCAATTTGTCGCAGTGAATCTCTGACATCACAAATGTATCTTGAATGATTAGTAATTTTTTAGTAAACTTTGTCGTTCAAGATATATGAATATCTAGGAGGTGTGTTTTAAATTTTAATATTCATTGTATACATAAACATGTTGATTTTTACAAAATAGTAGTTAGATAATGTAATTAGTTTTAGAATTTAGTTCTTTATTCTTGATTAGTTTATCTATTTCACAAATGATAATATTCCATAGGAATTACTGAACGAAAAATCATAAATTCTATTTCGGACAAATAATTTTTTTCAACGATATTGATCATAGTTTTGAAATTTTAAAAAAGAGAAATCCTAATTGATATGAAATTAGGTAGATTCATAAGAACGACCTAATAAGAAATATTGTTAGTTTGGATTGTTATATGAGTTTTTGGTCATATTTTGTTATATGGGTCCATCATTTGATTACCAATAAGGAATGATTTTTAATAAATAGTAGTACTTAATCGTAATGGGAGAATCATAACGAAGTTTGATTTGTTTTGTATGTTTGAGAGAACATTCATAATAGCACTCTTGAAAGAAGTCGCCTCATGGAGGGTTCCATTTTCACACCCCCAGCTACATCCTTGACGTGAGTGGCACTCGAAGACCATTGCTTGTCCCAAGCTGTCCCTTTGCCTGGCTTACTTAAATAGCGGATACTTACTCATGATAAATATATTAAACAATAAATTGAATTGCTCAATTGTCACGACCCAAAACGAGCCGCGAGTGGCGCACACACTTACACTCCTATGTGAGCGAACCAACCAATCTAAACCCCAACATTTCAATCATAATAGACAGAATAAAATGCGGAAGACTTAAAACTCATTAACGAAATCAATTAAATAACTTCTAAAGTTTATCAATTACTATCGCCAAAACATGGATGTCATCACCACAAGAAAATCTATCCTCAAATTACTAAATCGAAGAGTATCTAGGAAGCTAAAATAAGTAAATAGCTGGTCCATGTACGATCTTCAAGACATCAAGACGTGAAAGAAACAATCCAGTCCGAACTACGAACAATAGCTCACCCTGAAATCTGATTATGCTGAAGTCTGGCTAGAGTTGCGGTTGAGTTGAAGACGATGGTACGTTTGCTGCACTCCACAAATAACAAAGAAAGAAACATAAAAGTAGGGGTCAGTACAAGGCACAAGTACTGAGTAGGTATCATCGGCCAACTCAGAATAGAAAGCAATATATATCAGATAATAATATAAAACCAACCACATACTTAACAGGTGACAACAACAAGTACCAAAACCATTGGCCACAACCCGAAGCACATCTATGAGGACTCAAGCCTCCACACCATACTAATCTGGGAAATAGGTTCATTAAATCTGAGTATTTTAGCATAATTCAAGATTCATTCTCTTTACTATCCTGGTGTCGGAACGTGACACTCCGATCCTCTACTATCCTGGTGTCAGAACGTGACACTCCGATCCTCAACTATCCTGGTGTCGGAACGTGACACTCCAGTTCTCTACTATCCTAGTGTCGGAACGTGACACTCCAATCCTCTACTACCCTAGTGTCGGAACGTGACACTCCGATCCTCTACTATCCTGGTGTCGGAACGTGACACCCGATCCCCTAATCTCAATCTTTTTGTTCATCAAGCCTTCCTTTATACCAATGCATCATCATTAACAAAGAGGTTTTTAAGGTTCAAGATTCAACAGCCTCATCATGCTAATTCATCGCAATTACATAATCACATCATGCAAGCACACAATTAAGCATATAGAAGACTATACAAAATTACCCAATACATATCAATCGCTATTTAGAGTTTACTACAGAATAGCATAAACCATAACCTACCTCAACCGAAGAATCGTGATCAAGAAATCTAAATCTCCAATGCTTTGCTTTCCTCTTCGTTTCTCCCCTCTTCTCGTTCGTTCTCCCCTCTTTTCTCTGTTCTTTTTATTTTTCCTTATTCAAACTCTTTTTCTTTTACCCTAATTACCATATAATTAAGTATAAAAGATGGTATAAGTAACTCACTAATTAATTCAAGGTTATCTCCTTTAACCCCCAAGTAATTGAATTATTAACATTAAACCACTAACTTTATAATCATAAGCAGGAATAGTCCAAAACACCCCTTAAAACTTTTAACAGATATCCGACCCAGTCAGGTTTACGCAGCCTGTGACGGTCCGTCCTGCTGCTTCCGTCACAAAGTTCAGAGACTCAATTCTGTGAAAAGATTTGTGACGATCCGTCGTGCCAACGACGGTCCGTCCTTCCATTCCGTCGTGAAGTTCAGAGAGTCGATCTCAGTACCCAAATTTTAAGAATCTAAGTGTTTTGGAACGAGACCCCGTCGACGGTCCGTCGTGCCCATGATGGTCCATCGTGGGATCCATCGACCCAGACAGTTATTACAAGAATAAACTCTACTGCTCAAAAATGACTAAACAGGTCGTTACATCAAATATATACTAGAAATGTTTTAGAGATCAACATTCAACTGGATAAAATGCAAACAAAAGTATTAATACATAAGATAATTTAAATGTGAAGAGAACTGCACTATTGAAAGACTATCGATGAAGCCTATAATATCTAAGGTCGTTGTCGCGACAAGAACCCAGATCATCTTAACAATTGCAATACTAAAACTGAAAGCAAATGAAAAAGGATATTATCAAAAAAAGAAGGCTCACCAATATACTATGAGTGCTCCAATATATTAACGATGTGTTGGATGCTGATCCTTGTTACTCACGTGTGCATCATAATATGATTCAAGCAAACTAGCGTCAGTATATTTAATGTATAAGTTTGCGGGTTTAAAGGTAAACATAACATAATCTTGACAGGATTTTGAAAGAAACACTTACATAGGACTTACTCAAGTGAATTAAACTAAATTGTTTTCAATATAAAGCACTGTAAATAAGTGCATTATAAATAAAAAGCTTTACAATATGGTTTTCTACTCTGTGCATTAAGAAATCTAATAATATATCTTTATGTATGCAAAGATACAACATGAACTTTGTTTGTATATGAAATTAGAATATTTTATATATATAAAATAAAATACAAATTATTGTTGTGGAGTTTCTCTAACCGACAACCATCACATAAGAGCTATATTATTGATTCAAAACTAAACGTCACGCAGGAAAGGAAAATCATATACCTTGTCAAGGGGATAGAACCTTACGCACAAACTTGATCCACTAGTCTGTGCTAACAAGTACTAAAGAAATCATATAAAAAACTACTCTTTTTCTACCCATGAAATCTACGTGGAATATGGGGTTGTTAGTGGTATGAACTCTCCCTATAAGTGCTCCATACTACTCCAAAAATATGATACTAGCTCTTTATATGTAAAAACATACTTAATTTCTATGGGTTAAGATAACTTCTCCATACATAGCTCAATGGCTATTTATTGAAAACTAGCTCAATGACTCTGTACTGAAAAACTATCTCAAAGGTTCTTCTGGAAATCAAAGTTTCCTCTTTCATAAAAACACTAGCTTAGAGGATCTTTTTGAAATCAATGTTTCCTTTAGTATTTAAATATGAAAATATTTTAAACTCTTTGGGAATACATAATCACATATATATTTGAAGAAATGAACTTCAACTTTTCTCTTTCCTATAAAATAAAACATTAGTTATAAAACAAAGTAAAAACATTTATAAAAGTCATTTGAAAACATTATGAACTTCTATTAACATGACCCTTGACTTCTCATAACTTGGCTCTTTAAGTGATCCTTGAATTCAATTATGAGTTTAAGGATCGTGACTTGTTATTTGAATGATCTCATGATGTTTATGAATAGTTTTAGATAGATAAACATGAAAAATAATAAAAAAATCGAAATCTTAGTGTGGGTTTGCGACAGGGAGAAGCATTTAAATTTTGCTTTTAGAAATAACTTTTGAGGCAGTGAGGTCAGTGATGGCTGCAAATTAAGAAACTATTTTTCCCAAACATTGTAAATAAACGACGCACACCCACTACTTTAATTTGCCCGATGAAACTTCTTCATTTTTCTACTCTTAACATTGAAAACTCAATAAGTTCTTTCCCAAATACTCTAAATCGATTATATTATCAGAATATATCTAATTCTACTACAAAACACACCTAAAAACGTGAAGCAATCTCAAGAAAAATCCAATTAACACAACCCACAAGTATTAAATGAAATTTATAAAAAAAAGTTCAAGGATTCATTTCAAATGTATTAGCTTCACTAAAATTGAATCATGATTAGAGTTGGGTGAATTAAACAATTGCTATCTGATTTCACATACCTTGTAGGGGTTACCTCAACGAAAATCACGAGCTAATCTTGACGAATCCTGAACAGATATTGAAAGTTCTTCTCCTTTCTCCTGGTTTCTCTATTCTCAAAGCCCAAGCATGAAATTCACTTTTCTAGAACTTACTAAAATATAAATCCACCCCCAATTAAACTCCTTAAAACAAATAAGAATAATAAGGTAAGTAAAATATTAAAGTCCAAATTTGGACTTTTTTTGATCTAACACCCTAACCTCCAAAAGACATAACTTAAAGATACTAACTCCAAATCGAGCAAAATCGACGCCGTCGCTATGTAGAAATACCTCTACTAAGCTTGAGCATGAAATTATTGCCATGTGAAGTTGACCAAAAACTCACTTTTTCATAACTTAAACAAATTTCTAAATTTTCATTATTTACAAAAATGACTATTTCCTTTTCTTAGATTCTTCCTACATATTTTAAATTGCGAGATATTACAATATCTCCCTTTAGCGAACATTAATCCTCGAATGAGATTATTCTAACTAGGCTAAGGGTCTAATATACAATCATTCTTTTCAAAACACCCAACAGGCAATGTAAAATACCATGCCAAATTTTTAATAAAGGATTAGTACCATGATTTGTTACTTCCCCATATTCGAAGAGATGTGGTATTTATACTTCATATTTTCATCAGCTGCCCATGAAGCTTTCTCAACAACTTTATTCCTCAGAAAACATTGCCTGATTCTACTTCCTTAGTCCCCAACTTGCCAACTTGGGGATCTAATATCATGACAGAAATCTCTTTTTAACACAGGCTATCATTGATCCCAATATTGCCCACGATTTTACATACTTGAATTTGGCTAAGTAGATCTCGAGAAGGGCATATTCAGGGAGTATGGGTTAAAGGGTGTGCTGTAAACTGGTGGAACTGAAATTTCCCTAAAAGGATTGTGTCTTGCTTTAGGTCATTATATAGCCAATACTACCCTAGCTGCGACGCCTCTACAACGGGATGGGTGCCACCCTAGCGCGACATTTATAAATTAAGTCATCAATAAAACCCCTAAATGATCTTATTTTGTACATTTAAAATTTTAGGGCTATAGACGGACTCCCCAAATTTACTTATAGATCCATAGAACATAATAGATTTTGTCAATATTGATGGGAAGGGTTTTTTAATAGATTGTATGGTGTAATTAACCCTAATTTGACGAGTTGGGCTCATACATTTGTTAAATGTGTGATGAAACCCAGGTTAAGCATCTCCCACTTCCATTTCTTATTCTAAGTCAAACCTCTAAGCCTTTGGTTCACTACATTAACTTATTGGCAATTGGGACACTTAAATACTACTTATGCAATGCCCTTCTTTATGCCATATGATCAATATACCTCTCTCAAATCGCGATACATCTTTTAGGAACCCTGATGAATAAAATATCTGGGGTTATGAGCTTTCTCTATGATAGTGCAGTGTGTTTTCTCTATGATTTGCCTTAGATAGTGTTTGTTTTTTCGGATAGGTTTTAGTGAGTTTTATGTGTCCGTTTTACTTTAAATTTATGTGAGATGTTACAAAGACCTATCAGAGTATTTTTAGAGGTTTAACTTCTTGGTACGAACCAACCTAGGACCAACAAGAGGCCATAGAGAAGGGCATTGGACAAGGACCCAACACTGCCTTGGCAGTGTCCAACCAATGCCCGGTCAAATTGCCTCATTTTTGGGACCTTGAAGGTAGGATAGACAGGATCCAAATGAAGTTAATTCAAAATCAAAGAAATCCCAACAACGGGCCATTGATGGAAAAAGGTCTGTTGGTTGACTCCGTTAGTGACACTGCCAAAAAAGCTACAGAAATGCTACCTTGGATTGGGGTGTTTGGTAAATTCACCTCAAGTCTTTTAAGGTCCTTGGACATTTCTTTAGGGTTTATTAGGTATTTTAAAGTTTTTAAAAATCTAATTACAAATTTTAGACTCCATGTCAAAAAACCCAAAACCCCTCACTCTTAAAAGACTCTCTCAAGTCACTATGCAAGCTAGAACTGAAGAAGCTCTAGAAGAGGTAGTTTGTGGTCGATTTTTTCATCAAACGTCATTGGTATTTATGTTATTTAAGGTATGGTATTCATAATTTAACTCTGTTTCATTCACGGAATCACTTCTAATGATTTTTCCAAAAGGGTTCAACCCTAACTTTTTCTATAATTACTTCTAAATATGGGTCTTGCATGAAAACATTTTAAATGATTATAAATGTTTTAATATCAGTTTGTTATTTTATTGCTAAAACTTCAATGAAACCATGTTTATGTTTTTATTTCATTTAGGCTTAAGAAATGGGTTTAAGGAACATAATATTGTAGTATTTGATGTTTGGTTTCCTATAATATATATTCTTGTTTAGCTACTGCCCTATGGGCTATATTTTAATTATGGTTGAAGAAATTATTATGGGTGATGAAATCTTGGTTAAAGGGTAAGGTTTTATGTTTTTCATCTTTACTTATTAATTGCTTTTGAGTGGTATGGTCCACCTTTTTGGTGGCGGTGTTTACTTGATCAGTTCGATTATACTTAGTACGTATTATAAGTGTTGATTTGAAGGCCTAATGTGTGAAATGTAAATATAATAAATTTATTTTTATTAATGTGTTTTAGGAAGCTTGTTATGAAAAGTATGTTAAGAATTTTACCTAAATGACTTATATGATTATGTGAAGTATGTTAAAGTGTTTAATGTGATTAAAGAAGGTCTAAGATTGTATAGAACGAAATATCAATTAAATGACGCTTATGTGCAAAGTGTGTTCATATGTACACACACTCACACTTGAATGAATGAATGAAGCTATGTTATGTCAAAAAGGGGAGTTTGGGGTCAATACTCTTTGTGAGTTTAGATGAAGTGCTCAGTAGCAACCTAACTACATCCCCTGAGTTTTCTAAGACTAATTTGAAGGTGACTACCTTTCGTGAGTTGAGATGTGGTGTTCACTAGTGTTACAATGGGAATCTAGACTCGAGACGAGACCAGCGTCGTTGACCTCTCAAAGGTCGCAGACAAGCCTACATACGTCATTCTTACTTCATCTAGTTTAATTTTAGCAGAAAGTTTGAACTTTTTTCGTTTTTATTACATGTTGAGAAATTTCCTCACGATGCTCAAGGTGTTCAAGATATTCAAGATGATCAAGTACCTAATTTTGAAGGAGATAATGAGGTTTTGGTGGTTCCCCGAAAATGGCTAATGGGGAGATTAGAGAGTCTCTCCTTACCCTAGACGGAGCTATGACCACTAAAGTAAATAGAGACATTGGACCTAGGGTGAATACTATGGATATTACTATGATCTCTAGATTGAGGGACCTTGTGAGGATGAATAATCCTCCTATAATCTTTCATTCTATGGTAGGAGAATATCTCCATGATTACTTTGATGATGTGTATAAAATAGTGCATGCAACGGGAGTGACTTCCAGGGAGAAAACGCAGTTAGACTTATATCAATTGAAAGATATTTTTCAAGTATGGTTTACTCAATGGAAGGATAGTAGACCAGTTGAATAGGGTCCCTTAGAGTGGGAATAGTTTATGGAAGCATTCTAAGAGAGATACATTCCCCGTGAGAAGAGGGAGGTTAAGATTTCGGAATTAATAAACTTTAGGCAAGGTCGCATGAGTTTTGAGGAGTATTGTTTAAAGTTTATTCTGTTGACTAAGTCTACTCCATCCTTGGTTTCTAACCCTAGCAATGAGATGTGTAGGTCCTTGAATGATGTTTCGGAGATGGTGAAGGAAGAGTGTCGTACAACCATGCTTCATGGTTACATTACTCTATCTAGGCTTATGGTGTATGCTCAATCCATAACAAGTTCAACATAATGTTAAGAAGATGGATCCATATAAATATGGTTCTACTGCTCAAAATTCTAACCATGAGAGAGGTGGTGGTTACCAATCATTAATCCTACTTGTGCTACTTGTGGGAAAAAGCACTTTGGGAAGTGTCTATCCAGTACTAGTGGGTGCTTTGGTTATGGGAAAGATTATCACAATATGTGAGATTTTCCAACTATTACATCTACAGGATGTGAAGCCAAGCGAGTTACTCTTAATGTTCGGGATGGTGGTGCTCCAAAGAGGGAGCGCTTTTATTCTCTCAAAGCAAAAGGAAAAAAATCAGATGATGATGATGCATCTACGTTATAGTTTTCTCTCTTTAGTTAAATGAGTTCCTTATAAGTGGGGGAGTATGGTGAGTAGTCGGGTTATAGATTGTTGTCTCATCACTTCTATTCAATTCAAGCTTGAGTGATAAACGGGTCATTGTAGCATGTTGCATGTTACATTGTGTATAGAATTCTAGTTGATTGAATTTCTTTAATTCCTTGCATTGTGCATTTCATAAAGTTATGATTATGTTCTAATTGAGTTCATAAGGCTTAAATCTCTCATATCGTCACACTTCCATCATAAATTGCTAAAGGGTTGCATTTTGGGTAAAAATATTAAGCATGTTTCATTGTTAGGAAATTGGTGCTCACTAATAAGATTTTTATGATTTGTTTATATTTTTGTTTCATGAAAAATGGTTATGATGTGTATAGAATTGAAGTATTGCATAATAAGTGGTATATGTAGTTCCTACTTTCTTGTTGTCTTTCTCTATCTTAAAATATGTGAAATTTTTGTCTGTCTTACATGTGTTTATTATGTATTGTGTGGTATTGTTATGAGCTGCTAGTCATTGAGTCTTAACTCTTAAAAATGTATTAAGTAATGCAAGTGTCATTCAAGAACGAATGTTGTCCATGTGGGGGAGATTGTAACGTCCCTCAACATGAGCTAAATTAAACTAGAGCCTAACAATTGAATCATAAGGTTTTAAAGTCATTAAGATGCTAAAATTTGTGTTCACATTCAGTATATAGAGTTTGGAAGTGTTTGGAGGTCAAACGTCAATGACGTTGGGAAACTACTCGAAGTTAAACAAGTGTTTCGTTTTGTTTTGAAGTGATTTTTTGGGGATATTTTGGAGTTTATATTCTGTAGAAAGCGTTCATAAGCATATCCTGACATACAAACTTTAGAAACGTCCGAGAACGAAGCCTCAGAGACCATCAAAAGGACCCCCGAGGAGGACCCAAACATGTGTCAGCGAAGCATCAAAACTGACAAGATTTTGCATGCTGCTGCCCGACGCGCATCTATCACACAGTAGACCAACTTCTTTCACTATGACGCCGAGCTGTAACGAACCATTCTGTCCAAAAAATTTTCATAAAATACGATTACGAAGTATCTCCGCCACACGCAGTATAGTCCAAATTTCATTGCGTCATTTTTAAGTCAAGTATAAGTCGGTTAATTTGTCAAATAAATAAAGGAGTCTTTTGGGTAATTTTGGGGTGACTTATGGAGGGTCAAAGAAAAACCCTCAACTCAAAACAAAAGCTCTTCATTCACTCTCTCCAAAATCTCCATTTTTGAAGGTTGGAAGCTACAAGGAAGTACATAGGTTTCTCAAGTTTTTCTCCATAAATATTTTGGGATTTTCATCAAAATAAATGTATGGTTATTCATCCCTGAAATTTCTTTCTTCAAGGAGTAAATTCCAATAATTTTTAAAGATGATTAAAAACATGATTTGTCCAATTTCATATTCTAGCCATGGGTTATTGCATAAAAAAGTTTTGATCAATGTTTTAGGATTCAATTGATGTTAATGAAACTTTGTAAATCTATTTTTCTTATGAACCCATGCAAAACATGCAAATTCTTATTTTGACTAATTTATGGGTTGCTTGGTATTGGTATAATGTTGATGAATTCTTATGTAGTTTTCATTCTAATGATGTAAGAATTTTATGCAATAGATGCCTAATTTGTCTTAGATTGATAAAATAATGTTGAATTGATCTAGTTTCAATATTTTTTATAACTTATTCTTTGAATTGATGTTCCTGGCCATGGGTAAGGGCCTTATGGTATTGAGTTGGATGGCTTAGCTAGGGATTAAAGTGTTAAGAACCGATGGTGATAAGCTGCCCTTATTCTCTTTATTTTATCTTAATTAGACTTCAATTATGTTGTGATTGGTATGGTCCACTTATTGTGGCGGTGTTATGTGCTTTAATTATAATTGAGGTTGCCTTGTCGGCATTACTTTATGTATTATTATGATCATGGCCTTTTCGGCACAAGTTGAAGTATTATGATGATTTGTGTATGTGAATATGTGATGTTTGATTAAATCTATCTACAGTCTAGTAATGTGAAGGTTTGATATCGTTAAGTGATCATGTTAGACTATGAGTATGTCTTTAAATGTGTAGTCTTAGAGTTGATACATAATTGTTCCTACTTGACTATATGAGTATACAATGGTTATAGTGATGATGTTATAGTAATGTATAGGATGACATAAATATTATAAGGTTCATTCCTAAATGTTTCAAACCATGATATGTTATATCCAATTAAGTATAGTATTTTGTGTCATGTTTTGGTATACTTGTGTCCCTTTCTTGATACATGTATATAATGAATATGAACTTCTTGAATTAGAAGGCTTAGGAAACTTTGTCTTGTATGTGTATGGATGAATGATCAATGAATATCTAGGATCGATAGATTAAAGATGATGCCCTTCTAAGCACGACTATTATGTGGAACCTTCTGTATAGAAAGAAGGTTAAGAATGAGCTATCCTTATAGATCATTGAATGGCAGCCCTACCCATCTTTAGTAGGTATATTAAGACCATATAATGACTAATAGATGGTACCATTTCATATGCCCCTCTTTAATGAACTTACTCTACGAGAGCAAAAGCTAGTAAAGAGTGAATATGTTATGGTTTGTAGCTCTACTTAAGAATGAAGTAGAGAATAATGTATCTCTACTTGAAAATAAGACTAGAGTGCCTAAAAGAACTTGATATTCCTTAACCATGTGCCTACATGGGATGTGTCCTAGTTCTACCCTTTGCAAGTAAAACACCCTCAATCAGAGTAGGTTTATGACTCAGATTCCATGCCTAGCTAGTATGGTTTATGTCGGCTATTTCCTATTCTCATCATGTGGTTTACATGCTAGTTTTGGTTATGTACTATGATTTTTAGGTAGATAAATTGGACGCTATTTAGGAATTGCACGATTAATCTTTCAAGATGTTAGTATATGAGTCCCTAGGTCTTTTAAATACCATTATGTGAAGTCTTCAATGAATGAAATGTTTTCTAATGACTTAATGAACATGATGACTTTAGGTATGGAATGATAATGAAAAAGGCACTTATCTAGAGTAGTTTTGAGGATTACATAGGTAGGCTTGAAGAGCGTGTATGGGCGGTCTCTTCATGTTTTACTTAGGTGAGTCTTAGAGTTATTTCGGGTAGGGGTTTTAACAAATGAAGTAATATTGATCTTATCTTAGGATAATCATTGGTTAGGCGATTGCAAGCTAAAAGTTTTCACTTTAATGTTATTTAGGTCACTATAATGTTCTTGTATGTTTGATATGATGTTTTTATGTTATCTCATATATGTCTAAGGTATTAAATATTGTTCATTCTATTATACTATGATGTTTTAATCAAGAAGAGAATGTTTGATAAAAACATCAGTTTTTCATTGTTTTCTGCATTATGCCATAATTAGTACAAGTGTTTGACCTAATTTGATACATTTTGTCTATCTCTAATGGTTTAGATGGAGTTCGAGAGGAGTCTCGACGTTGAAGATTGGACTAGTGTTCATTCAGGTAAAGAGTTTGGTTGTCCTCAGTAGAATCGAGGATGCCTTGATGTTTAGAGTTCCTCACTAAATTTGGATTAGGAAAGTTTATGAGCTTTCCAAATTTTGATTAGGAAAGTTATGCCACGAGAGTAACATGCATCATCATACATAACATTTTGCACACAACACACAACAGCGTACTTAACATGCATCATCATTATTTCATTGTTTATTTCATCTTTTCATTGTTCATTTCATCATATGCCAATGCACTTGGACGTTTAATTTATTTTATATTCTTACTTAACCCTTCTAGGGTTTCATAATTCCATTAAATACATTTTAGATTCACTTTCTTTTAAACGTATGCTTGACTTATAGGTCTATACATACATGCTATGAGGCTTCATTCATAGTTCGTTTAAGTGACTCATATCTTTCTAAGATTATGTACTACAAGACTTATGCATCTTGTACGTATGCCAAGATCTAGATTTCAACCTAAGTAGGCAACATTATTCTTGAACATTTTATTCACGTATGACTTATGTATCAATACAAAATATGGGCAAGGGAACCCGGTTTCCAAATCTCTTGAACAACACTTACATTTTTTTATTCATTTTGGTTTGATCCATACGGCTTGGGGACCGAATTTCGAGCCCCAATGCCTTAATTTTATTTTCCCTTAATTTGTCTCTTCATTTTTTGCTTAATGGAACTAAGAGGATGTGGGATAGAACCCCCACAACCTCATTTATTTTTATTTTCTTTGCCTTTAAATTTCTCTCCTTTGGCCGAGGGTTTGTGGGTTCGAACCCCACATCCCCTCTTTAATTTCTTTTAATATTTCTCCTTTAATCTTCATAGGAGGTTGTTGGTTTGATTCCCACCCCTCACATCTCATTAATTTCATTTCCTTTGACGCTCCTTGACTACCTAGAGGTCGTGGGTTCGATTCCTATGACTCAAATTTTTTTCTTTCATTTCTTTACTCTCCTTTACTGCATAGAGGTCCTGGTATCGATTCCCACACGCCTCCCCCTTTATTTATCTTTTATTCTCCTACTTAAATCTTATTGAGAGGGTGGTAGATTCAAATCCCACTCCTCTCATTTCTTATTTTTTCCTTTTAAGTTACATTTTCTAGCCAATATAATTGTTCGAATGCCGTTCACCATATTTCTTCTTACTTCTTCATTTTCATGATTTTTAATATGGTGAGCTCACAGGTTAAATCATCCATGACCTCACTTGTTTTGATTAACTTTTTTCAACATTTTTGACCCTCTTTGCTGAGAAATATTCATCAATATAAGCTGGAAATTTTCTTTTAATTTTTCAGCATCCTTTCATCAAGTGACTCCTTAGTTCTTAGGGGAATTTCGTAGTGCATTTAGAATGTTTTAGGTGTGTCTTCATGTATTCGTTTAGCCAAGACATTATCCCTAAAATCAGCAAAATTAAAACTCGTATGAACATCACATTTACATCAATATGTGTACATGAAATATAAAGAACTATCATGTCATTTCAAGTCCTAAACCAAGAACAATAGCAACGTCAACACACACATACACACGTAGTTATATTTTTGGAAATATTAACACAATTAACATAATTCCAAACATACATATAAACACATAATCATCATGCAAACACGTTCAATCCCTAGTTTTCTACCAGCAAACGTAACCAAGCTATTATTCAACGGGAGCTAGTGATAGGGACATGCAACGCGGAACAATCCTAGTTTTCGAAATAAATATTCTGAACATTAAGGGGTCTCATGGGAAAGGGTCCATGAGAGAAGAGAACCCATAACTTTTTGATGTTCAAACCTCAACTTGTTTCCCAAATAAATCCTCCAAACACATGTCCAAATTTAAGAGCTTCAACCCCAACTTGAAGGAAAAACACTCTATTTGCCTAACGTGTTTGATTAGTTGTTTGTTTATAATTTTCGTTTTCAGTTCTTCAAGTATGAAGAACTTTTATTTACCTACTGTTTTTGTACATTATTTTTCAGATAAAAACGTGACTGAGAGTGATAAAGATGAGAGAGATGACTGTGGGAGAGAAGTGTTTTCTTATGCTTAGGAGTCTAGTTTAGGACTTAGTCAAATAAGGTTTTATTTAATTATTAAAAATCTGATTTCCTTTTATTTTAAATCAAACAATAAATAGTAAAAATTTATTAATTATATTAATTACCAACTTAAATTAAAAACAATTTAATTCATTGCTTCCACCTAGGTTCGAACCCTGGTGGAGCAAGACTTTACTTCAAGAGCCCAATTTCGGCCCTCTCTCCCCAAAATGCCCTTCCACCATATTAATCAAATAATTAATTATATAATTTGGGTAATTACTATACTACCCATATCCTGTAAAAAGATCATTTTACCCCTAGACCCTCCAAACCTAAGATTTTCCCTTTTTAAATCTGCTAAAGACTCCTTCAAGTAAATCTTCACATTCGAGATCCCTACAGTGTTGGACCCAACCTTTTCTAGATTAGATAACTATCCAAGTTAGTTGTCTTAAATGTAGAAAGGGTTTCGAGGTCTTGTTCTATTTTCATCAATCCGTGTGAACCCGGTCTAATCGTTTGCATTCTAGACACATTAAGCATTACTTAACATATCCATTTTTAGGGTTGTTACAGTCAAGCCTACTATTGGAAGAACCACTTTCAAAAGATCATTCCTTCTTAGCTTCCCTATTCCTATAACTTAGAAAACTCTCCTCTACTTTTTGAGCATGAATCATCAACCTAGAAAGATCTATATTTTCATAAAGCATAGTTGCACGACATTCTTCTTCAAATTGTTCGGACAACCCCATTATATAACGGCTCATTTCAACACTAGCATTGGAAACCAAAGAGGAATCATTTATTGAAAGCTTACTGATCTTTAAGGAGTATCCTTAGCACTCATACATGCTTGATGAAAGTTGGTGAATTCCTCTACTTTTGCTTCACTTGGCTCCCTTGGGAATAATCTACAAATAAAGGACTTTTTGAAAATCTCCCAAGTCACGGGAGAACCTCCTGAGTACCTACTATCCTTCCAATGTTTGTAACATGTTCGAGCCACATTCTTGAGTTTACAGGCAGTAAGCTCAGGCTTTTCAGAATTACTCACCTCCACGAAAAAGAAGATCTTATATACTTTATCAAGGAAAAATATTAGTATTCATCCTTGGAAAATCCATCATATGACAAGCCATAGTACTAGATTGGTGGTTGTCTTGAGGAAAAACATCTTTGTTAGATTGTGCCGTGATAGCTTGAGCTGGAGTGGTGATGGCTTGGGTCATTTGAAAAAGGTCTTCCTTCAACTCACTATTCATAATAGCCGGAGGATTGCTCGGAACATGATCATTCATAGCAGTTTGCACTTGAGAAGGAACTCAGTTGCCTTGGGGAGTAGCTGTCATATTTGCAATTTTTTTCCCTACTCTTCTCGCAACTATCCTTGTTTTGTTCATCGCCTATATCCACAAGAAATATATTATATAATAAAATACACATAGTGTCAAAACTCTAGAGGTACGGCATAGGATTACCATGAAAAGAGAATTTTCCTAATCATCACAGACTCTCATCCATAATTGTGGCACGCTTTATAACCATGAACAAAACACTATGTATTGTAGTTTAATGAGACATTGACCTTGGGTTATTTAACCACATACTCTAGTACCAATTTTTTCATGACTGGAGGGACGCACAGGTGGCGACTGGGGGCGGCGTCCTCTAGGAGGACTCAGAAAAGCCCTTAGAATTCGTCATAACATGTCATCTGTTAAAAATGTAGAAAAATTAAGAATTTTTACATATACTAAGTGTGGTATACATAGACCTCTCACATAGAAGCTTATGTAGGGTTTTCTTATAGCAATATGATAATATACATACACTAGTATAAAAGTCGTCTCACATAAAAACCTTCTAAAGAATATGAGTATTGGAGTTAGCCAATACAAATTTAATACTCCATATAGGTCTTACTACAATAGAATCTAAATGATAAAAGTAAGTATAGAATATCTCTTAAAACTACTAAAGTATTCATATGCTAGAATAACAAAAATATAGTATCCCCGAACATGAGAACGTATAGATACTTGGATAAAGAGTTCAAATATTCTTCCATGGACATTCTTAATCTTTAATGGTCGTATCCTACAAATTTAGTTATACAAGTAAGGGGTTAGTACAACACATGTACTAAGTATGGGTATCTGCACATAACATTTATGGACATGCATGAAAAAAAACTATTTCTTTGGAAAGCATGCTAATTTCATTTGAAAACATTGAATGCACATACAATACATAATATACAAGATGAGGATGTAAATAACATAAAGCGTGATCATAACCAAAGACATAACATCATAAAATCATATTAACATTTCATGTTGATTAGATCATAAAACATAACATATAAAACGCTTACCAATGATCCCATCCCAATCCTATAAGTTCAATGATCATGTGAAGCCCCGTAATGCAACATAATCAACTGACAAGATAGGAGACCATAAGTAAATCTTTGCTTCAAAAAACATATATGATAGGTAGTCATTACCACATATAAAAATATAGACCAATAGCAGTTCATCAAAATAAACAACATAATATTAAAGTAACATCATATATCGTAAGCAATATATATTTTATGTTATCATATAACATAAGAACAATCTTCTAAGACTTCCCTAAGAGTAAACTTGTGCAATGTCTAGGTAGAGTCTCCTACCCCTACCTTTACTAAGTAAAATTCTCAGATCACCCTAGTCAATGTCCAATAACTTGTCTTTCCATTTATTTGAGGGTTACTTTCCTTAAGCAATTTTAGACCATATGAGATAAACATGGAATTGGTCTCATGAAACCCCACACCGTAAGAATGTAATCTACCGGCCAAAGTAGAACCAAAACATGAACATAGCTTTACACGTGGATCCACTAGATAATATTCCTATGATGGCAACATAGTTCATGAACTAGAATATATAATAGAGAAACATAGTTCAAGATTACATGGAATCCTATGTCATGAGAGTCATTGTGAACCTACCTTCCAACTAGAGAAAGGACACCTTTCATATCTAATTCATTGGTGCTAAGCTAAAGTCCCTTTGGGAATAACCTTTAAGTCAACATTTATTCATTAACTCTTATCATAGGTCATAGGAGATTAACTCCTTGTATAAACATGATCATATTCTCTTTAGGTTTAAGATGAGAATTTCCTTTAATCACAACCTTCATTTGTTAGAATAACATATAATAATCATAGTGTGTAAGGACGACAAGATAAACATAATCAACTTGAATTATCATATCCGTACCATGATCCCACATATTCATTAGCCAACATATATGCATAACAACATCATACATATTTTAGTTCATAGATACATCAATTATAGGTCAACATAAACATAATAGAGAAATCATGACATTAGAATACTTACTAATTGCTTCCAAGAACCTTCATCAAGAACTTATATTAAATTTCCAACAATCATCAAACAACATAGTGAAATACTCCCCAAAATAATAAACCATTAAAGTCATATACAAGGCCAATCAATAGTTAAGGATAAGGTAAAAGGTAATTAACGAGTTCATTCAAGCTAGTTAAAATCCCGATGTTTACATGTTATCAAGTGATAGATGTAACCCAATCAAAACCATTATTTAGAGAAGGAAAATACTTCAGACGAAAATTAAACATTACAAACTAATTACCCAAAAAAATACATACTTAATTAACCATAGAAAATCATCATTTTTCATCATTAGTCGTGAATCATAAGTTAGGAAATAAACACATTTTGTAGAGTAAAAACCATAGAAGTGAGTTCTCGAAAATCATCTTTGAAAGGACGTCTTGTGAAAAGGTATACCAATAGTGAAAACCCATATCTTATTGACGAATGTTATACAAATTTCAAATGAAAATCTTAAATCCTTGTCTTCTTCCTTGTGTTTTTCTTGTTCTTCAATGGAGTATAAAAAGAGAGAGTTCTTGACAGAGATAAGAGGGATTTGTTAAATCTGATTCGAAGTGAATGAAAGTGGTCTAAAACTGACATAAAATCAATATAATCTCATTCACTAAAAGACCCAAAATACCTCTTACTCAGATTGGTCTTTTTGTGAAGTAAAATTACCTTAAAAAGGATGGGGACAAATCTGGGAAGTGTCTGCGCATAGCATGGTCAATTTCACATTTATTTTTGAAAATCCAATTTGAGACACATAGAATCGTTGAGGCTCCAAATTGGCAGGGATAATTTAGGCCTCCACGTGTTAGCTGAACATCGCACAGTTGACCTCATTTCAAGGTTGTGCGCAGGCTACGTTAGCAGCCTGCTTGCCCATGTTCTTTGATTCACAAAGGATCCTTTGGGTGGTCCTTGGGGAGTCATTACCTGACGTTTGGACCCTTTGTACTACATAACACCTATTTAATTAATTTTTAAAAGCTTTGGACTTCATTTGACAGTACTAAACCTTCACTAAAGATATGGACGTAAAGTAGTTCAAATTAGCTAGTTTCAAGACGTTAAGCTCTTTCTTTGTCTTATTTGCTCGAATATTATCTAAATGATTTCATAACAGTAATGTAGGTCTATAAACATCATTTTAATAATTTTTCAATAGGCAAAGATCTACTATTAGCTATGGAACTTCCGGAGTCTTACAACAGTAGGAAAAGAACTACAATAGACGACATGAGACTATTTGAGCTACATGGAATCTGGTGTTCGCCTCCCATATAAAAAAAGAGAGGGTTAATACTAGCCTAATATGTAACAATTTATACATAACAATCTACGTGGATCCACTAAGCTAAAGTCCTATATGGGCACATAGTTAAGGGTCAAGGAGATTGTTACTTGAAACCTTGTCTTGCTAGACGTGGAGGTTTACATCTCATGATATGTATATTGGGAATACAGACTTACTAAACATGAAGAAATCCATGTTGGAGGACGTACTTACAAAACGTTAGACCTGGATTTCATTTAATGCCTTTTCTGTTCTAAGTATTTATTCTATTTCGAAATCATGATAATCATCATACAAGATCATATTATTATTTTCTAGGCCTCTATTTGAATATCTTAACATAATATGTCATTGCTATTCATAAGTGAGAACTATCCTTTCACTTTAGAAAACGCATATAACTGAGTAAACCTTTAATAAACACTTTATCAAAATCAAGAGGAACTACTTTCAATCATATAATAATCATACAAGAACACACTAGCATACATCATAAACAATTAAATAATCTAGGGATTAGGATGAGGAGTAATTTTCATCAACATAACAACCACATATTAAACATAGAAGCATTACAACCTAAGTAACACATACTTCATAATTGAATTCAACAAGAACCAATCTTAATAACTTCTTTCCCTTTAATTGACATCATACTTCTGACACCAATGAATACCTAAAAAATGCAAAAGTAAATTAATTTAAAGAATCAATTACATAAGTAACATCAACACAGTCAAACAACATATTCATCATGTTCCCAACTCACCATATATATTCAAGGTTTTCATGAGATTGGGAAAAGACATGGGTCGATGGGAATATTGAGTGAATAACAATAGTTTAACATTCATATATACCTAAACAATATTAATTGATCATAATTCAATAATTCATCCTAATTTTGTATTTTAAAGAAGACCCAGGTGTAGAGAAAAGTCCTAGTTTGGGGATTTTTGGGAAACACTTTGAAAGGACCTCTTAGGGAAAGGAAAAATAAAAGTGAGAAAAAGCATAACATAATCAATACTTTAGCCTCCAATTTGAGTAGAAAATTTGGGAATTTTGTATTCTTCTTCAAGCTTCAAAGCTTCTTCAATGAAGGTTGAATATAGAGAAAAAGTAGAGAGAAGGGAGATATATTGGGGTTTGAATTGGGGATTTGATTTAAGCTAGAAATTATGGTGATAATTTAAAATAAATATCTAAACCTAACCTAAAATACATAAAAGACCCCTCACTTACTTTGACATTTTAGTAAAGTCAAACTTTAATTATAATTTTTCGATTTTTGTCAAATAAGTTCATGTCGCGTTGATGTTCCCCCAAGATTTCCTACATTAATTTTTGATAGCTTGGAGTCCTCTACGTGTCCGTGACATGTACAAATACTTTTGGTACTTGGTGGTCCATGTCCACAACACGGACCCATTTCTGCATAGTGCAAATTGACGTTGCTTTTGGCAGCTTGCATGGCCAAGGGTCGGGTTCCTTCAAGGACCCCTAGAGCGGTCCTTAGGGGTTAGGACCTTTATCATTTTACCCTATATATCTCATATTACCTATTTAAAGTATTTTTGTATGTTTTATACTTTATCCAAAAATCCTTAACCTTCATAAAACATAATGACGTTTACATGTTCAATTGCACTAGTTTCGGGACACGTGGTCATCCCTTGACGTTTAGCCTCTAGTATCTCATTCATGGTTTAAATACACTATTTTAGGCTTAGATATAGTTTTAATGTGTTTAATTCATCCTGTGGGACTCAAGACCATGTAACGAACTTTTGGAGTGTTACAATATTAGACATTACATCAATGTATGACTTAGTTTTCATTCTCGCACAAATCGACATTAGACTATTAAATTGTATCTTAATAAATATATGTTGATAAATATTTTATTATTAACTTCCTCCTTGGTATGGCAAGCAAAGACAAGGCGAGTTCTTACGTGTGCATTTGTTAAAAAATATTATAAATGAAAGAATAATCAATGCATGCAAAACACTACTCGAGTATTGTTTAATTACTATTCATACTTTTTTAATCGTTCATTGTTCCTAAAACCCTAGTTGTGGATTTAGCTACCCATATTAGCAAGAACACAATTTATATGTTTAGATAAAAGAATAATGAACCTATGTAAAAAAAACAATAAACCCAGAATTTCAACTTGAATTGCAATGTCAAAATCTTTGAAACGTGCTTTAGAAATCTATAAATGCCAATGTTTTCAATTTAATCACAAAAGGCAAGAACTATAACAAGAATAATCAATTCTAACCCCCAAAAATGAGGTTTACATTCCCTATATATAGAGAAGAAGTCCTAAAAAAAGGAAACGAAATAAGGAAATAATTTTTCATCATGTGTCTTCGATCTACAACATTGACATACGGTCGGAAAATCAACCTATAGTCCGCAGCTCCCTTTCGTGGCTCTGGATTTAGGAATATTTAAATTCTTTGAAAAATCAACATCTTTGATCAAATTAACAGATTAATAGTACACAATTCAGACCAATCGAAGGTCTCTGGATCCTCCTCCCTAGCTACATTCTTAGAATTTTAACAACAAGGTAATGGAACATACTCTTTGAATTATTTTACGGAGCAACAATACGGTTTGTAGAGCTATCTACGATAGGTAGGTTGCAACCGTGGTTCCATCCATATTCAAGAGTACTCTTATTTTCCATTATCCCTTGCTTGGAAATCTACATTCATAATCTACAGAGCGTGAAAGCACCTACGATCCATAGATAACCTCCTTAGATTCTTTTTTCTAGACTTTTTTCAACTGTCTTTAAGTTTCTGCGTCTGAATATATTTCTTGAAAATATTTGAAGAATATATACAAAAAAAGAACAAAATAGCCCTAAACACACATAACGTTTAATTGAATGTATCAAAACTACAATTAACTAAACGTACAACAATACCGTCAACTTAAATTCATTGTTTGTGCTCAAGCAACGTACTAAGACTCTTAATGAAACTTATATAGAAGCAAGCAATTGAAGCTTAAGAAATCATAAAGTTCTCCATCCAGACTCCCTTCATTGGTGAAAATATTTTCTCTATGACTCAATAAGACAACACATGCAGATCAATATACGTAAAAAGATAGACCAATAAACACATATTATTCATTGTTTTACTATCGCTAAAGTACAAACATTCAAACAATGTGACTAGTGCCCTTACTTCAAATGAAATTCCCTTTTTTACACAATGTCCTATGGTTTTGGGTACAAAAATTCATTAAACAATCACACTCAAAACTAATTTCAAGTACAGCTAGTGTTCAATGCCATATGATTTTCTTTTTTTTAATTGCTTAGATTCTCAAGACTAGATTTGAGGATCACATAAGTACTTCATTTGCTTGTAACGTAAGCTCAGGGATAGGTGTGGTACATTTTTGTAGTTTTAGTGACTTTCCTCCATCCATTACATTACATTAGGTTTTTCTACCTCATTTTTCCCTTTTATATACATGCTACCTTTTTCTCTTCTTTCCCTTGATTCTATTCAACCATCGATGTGACTTCTATATTTTTATGTTTCACTTTCACCTTTTTCATGTATTTTCTTATTTTATTTCACTTTTTAACATTTTTTCTCAATTCCTTTCTAAAAATAACATCATTTTTCTTATTTTCTTTTTCAGCATCTAACTCTTTTCATACCCATTTTTTCTTTTGATTTGCTCTTTTGTAGCCATCCTCAACTTATGGATTTTCCATTAGTTTAGTTGCACATTACCCGATGTTGTATCAAGGCCTTTATTGAGGACAAATTTTCATTATTCCTCCTCCACATAGGATATGGTCCTTAGTCAAGACGCACATGTCCAAGAAGGGACCGGGGCAAATAAAATAGCTTATTGAAAGTTGAGTTAGCATACCGAAAGAATTAGTCACACTTAATCTCAAAGAATTTTGATCAATGGGAACATTTATTTCAATTGGTTTGATTCTCTTTGAAATTTAGTGGGATTTTTAAAACAACAACCTATGATCACTTCCTACCATCTAGAATAGATTATCTTAGTAGGACTAACCGGACAAATACTAGATTGGCAAAAAATTGTTTTAAAAATCACTTATTCTCATACACTCATGGAAAATAGTTCCATTATAAAATTACCCCATTCATTATAAATTAAGTCATAAAATAATGTTTGTTCACTATCATGTCATACTTAGAGAAAACACATTCAACTAATTCCAGCCTGGCATTTAAGCACATATTTCAATTTTGAATATGTGACATTTTTTTCAAATAAAGTTATGACATCATGACTTATTCTTTGACATGATAATACATATATAATCCTAGAACATGCCAATTTACACAAATTAATTAGTGTCTTTGGTAAAAAGAACACAGTCAAGAAAACCACAAGAGAGGATTATGAGTTGGGTTACTCCGAATTTACCCTATCAATCAATATCCTTTTACACCACCCCCCAAAAAATAGGTGCAATTGTCCCAATCCACACAAAAGTAGTAAAGTGTAATGAAATTGGATTAAGAAAAATTGAGTCGCATAGCACCGAAGAATCATCAACAAACGAAGAGGTCCAGTTTCCCGGACTCCGCTACAGCAACATAGTGGCCACCCTTAGTAGTGGCCACTACTTTTGTCACAACACCATCAATAATGCAATATGTCTATTTCACCGAACCGTCATTGGTACTCACATCATCCACCATAGTAGGAAGTACCTCGGTTACGACATAGAACTTAATTCCCCACGGGACTCTACTACCTCAGCTGCTCATCTGCTGTTAAGTAAATCATAGCTTTTTTTCCCTATTTTTTCTTATTTTTCATATGTCTTTCAACCTTAATGGCCTCAGTAGTGTTGAAATATTGGTTCTCTTACCTTGGGCACGTGTGGTCTTATTCACATCCTCTCCATGTCAACAAAATTATGTATCCATGACCATATCATTAGAAATTGTTATTGGTGCAGCCTGTTTCTTTACTACATGTGTGGTAAGAATTGCTTTGACATCAGTCCAAAGATTAGCTAAATCAACCATGAAGGAGGACATATCTCAAGTAGGAATCAATCACTAATGTACTCTCAATACAAATAAATCCAAGAGTTTATTAGTTGGATGTACCTTCTAGTCAATCATAGCCTCCATTTCCACTCCATTATGGTCTCAAACTTTTTAATTAATTTCGGCATCTATGGTCATAAACGATGAAGAAATGTGTCCATGTAGGATTCAAATTTATGTATTATATCTAGTGGCACAACAACAACTCTAAATAGTGGCGTGTATCAAGAGAAGCTTGGAGACTGACTAGAAGTCTTAGAACAACCAAAACATTTACTAATTAGTCTTTTTTTTGTTCTAGTGTGCCTTGGCATGTTCTATGTTTTTTGGTGTCTAAATTTATAGAGAATGACCCTAACACATAGATGACAATGTTTAGGTTAATAATTTTGGGCACGAATTTTGAAGGGAAATCCTAAGGACCCGATTACGTTTGACATCAAGCTTTCAAACTATATCTAGAAGACATTGAAGATTGAATGAAGCCCCATTAAAAGAGAGTGTGGATAACAACTTTGTTGTGTGATCTTAACCCCCAAATTAAGGGCCTTTGACCAAAACAACTCCCATAAGAATGCCCCGTATATGAAATAATACTGTGTAGATGGTGGCCGTTGTTTGAGACTTGCAATTTCTTCAGAGTCTCGGCCTAGCAAGGGGTCATTTGGGAAATTGACCCCATGTCATGATTAAGTCATGGGTTATTATTTGGTGTGTTTTATGGCATTTATTATTATTTTATACACCTAGACCTAAATTTGACCTCACTTTTCCAAAACAAAACCCTAAGTTCAAAATAAGTTTTCTCTAGAATCCGTTGAACCATAAACTCAAGTTTTCTCTATTAAGGTATGGTGAGTTTATCCTTGATTCTTCTTCCATTCAATGAGCCAATTAAAAGCTTTTTCAAAGATTTCCCGAAACCTTAAAATCCTATTCAGAATTGTAAGCATGGGTTTTTGCATAAAAAAGTTTAAATTGATATTTTGTGAATCTAAGAATTTAATTTAAGGTTTTAATATAAAAACTTCCTAGAATCCATGTGTTCCTTTTAAATCCTAATTTCGGCTCTAAAATGGTTGAATTGATCATGGCTTAATTGTATTGAATTCATGTTTAAATCATTATAGACTATTGAATTAGATATGGATCGTTATTAAAATTGTACTTAAATTGCCTTATATTATTGATACATATATTAATTGTTGTTGGATCATTTATATGGTTGATTTTTTTTCAAAGTCTTATGGGCATTGGGATTGGTAAGATCTCTTGTTATGTTAATTTTGTTAGAAAGGCTTAGGAATGATAGTTATGGATATGTTAAGGTGATGAGTATACCTTCGTCTTTATTTCATATATAATCGATATTGAATTTTTGGTGATTGGTATAGTTGGCCCTATTAGGTGCTCAAGCTTTATTCAATAAATTATATGATGAATATTGATTCTTCACTTGGCAGTCTTAGGAACCCTCTTGAATGAATTAATAATGAAAGTCAAGGATAGGTAGACTTAAAGTAGGTGACCTTCTAAGTAAAACTAAAATGTAACCTTGAATACAACAAAATGTTTGAGACTTATCTATCCTAATAAATCTTGATTGAAAGACCTTGTGGACCCCCTTTTGATAGTAGTATTTTGAGTTGGTTGGACTTAGAAATTGTACTTTCTGAAATACTAATACTCGAATGAACTTACTTAATGAGAACAAAGGAAAAGCACATAGTGGATATGATTGTGGCATTAGCTACTTGAGGATGAGACTAGAGTACAAAGAAGCCGTTGATACCCCCCTATACCATGCGTCTATATGGTACGTGTCCATAGTTATACCTTTTTCAAGTAGAACACCTTCCAAATTGTAGGGTTTTTATGAAATCGGATTCCATTAAAAGCTGGTGTGGTCTAGATCGATTAATGACTATTTTCATCATATGAATGTGCATTATGGTATTGGAGAAGTTATAAAACATGTAGTTAGTGGAATGAGATGCTATCTATACACGCCTGTGACGGTCCGGCCTGCCATTCTGTCATGAAGTTCAGAGAGTCGATTTCGGTACCCAAATTTCAGAATTCTAAGTGTTTTGGAACGAGACCCCCTCGACGGTCCGTCGTGGGATCCGCCGTCTCAGCCAGTTTTTCCAGAAATAAAATCTGCTGCTCAAAACGACTAAACAGGTCATTACAATAGATACCAATTTACCCATCATTCGTCCCCGAACGATCACAAGAAGAAAAACCTGAGAGAAAAGGAGTACCTGAATCTGTAAACAGGTGTGGGTATCTTTCTCGCATATCAGCCTCCTTCTCCCAGGTGGACTCTTCAACTGATCTATTCTTCCATTGAACTTTCATGGATGCAATCTCCCTTGATCTCAATTTGCGAATTTCTCTATCTAGAATGGCAACAGGCTCCTCCTCATAAGTCAAATTCTTATCAAGAAGAACCGAATCCCAACGAATGATGTAGTTTCCATCCCCATGGTATCTTTTCAACATAGACACGTGAAATACCGGATGCACTCCTGACACTCCTGGGGGTAAAGCTAATTCATAAGCCACCTCCCCTACTCGCTTAAGTACTTAAATTGGTCCAATATACTTTGGGCTTAGCTTAACTCTTTTTCCAAACCACATCACCCTCCATGAACTCCAAGTCTCTAACCTTTCGATCTGCATATTCCTTTTGCCTGCTTTGAGCCGCTAAAAGCTTTTCTTGAATAGATTTCACCTTCCATAATGAATCCCTCAAAAGATCAGTACTCCAAGGTCTAACCTCAAATGCATGAAACCAACCAATGAGAGACCTACATCTCCTCCCATACAATGCTTCAAAAGGAGCCATATCAATACTTGAGTGATAGGTATTATTGTATGTAAACTCCGCTAAGGGTAAGAAGTTATCCCAATGACCCCCAAATTCTATCACACATGCATGAAGCATATCTTCCAACACCTGAATTGTTCGCTCTGACTGACCATCGGTCTGAGGGTGAAATGCAGTACTAAGGTCCAACCTAATACCTAATTCAGCATGCAATGTTCTCCAAAACATAGAAGTAAACTGCGTACCTCTATCTGATATGATGGAAAGTGGAACTCCATGCAATCGAAAAATTTCTGAGATGTAGAGTCTGGCTAACTTCTCTTTATTGTAGGTCACATTGACCAGGATGAAGTGAGAAGATTTAGTTAATCTGTCCAAAATTACCCAAATAGAGTCAAACTTCCCCAATGTCTTTGGAAGACCAACCACGAAGTCAATTGCAATTCTCTCCCACTTCCATTCAGGAATGGGAATTCTCTGAAGTGTTCCTTCGAGCCTCTGGTGTTCATACTTTACTTGCTGACAATTTGGACATTTGACAACAAAATCCACAATGTCGCACTTCATTCTACTCCACCAAAAGTGTTGCTTTAGGTCACGGTACATCTTGGTTGCACCAGGATATATAGAATATCCGGAACTATGAGCCTCTGTAAGAATAGTGTGGATCAAATCATCCACACGGGGCACACATACCCTTCCCTTAATTCTCAAAATACCTTCCTCATCCATTATTGCTTCTTTAGCCTCTCCTCGCAACTCAATATCCCGAAATCGGCTTAGTTTCTCATCATCAAACTGTCTTCTCTTAATCTTGTCAAGAAAAGAAGATCTTGCCTCCACACCGGCCAAAAATCCTCCTTTCTCATTTACTTCTAACCTCATAAAGTCATTAGCTAGAGTCTGAACCTCTCTAGCCAATGGGCGTCTAGAAGCTTGTAAGTGGGCTAAACTACCCATGCTCTCTGCTTTTCTACTTAAGGCGTCTGCCACAACATTAGATATTCAAATATTTTTGGCAAATATTATTTGGATGAAAATTTGGGTGAAATTTTACCATGTGTTTGGCCATAGAATTTGAGAAACATATTTCATTTTTTTAAGAAATATGATTTATACCCATAAGTTTTTAAAACTATCAAACTAACAATAAATTTGTATTACATAGCACAATAGAAATCTCACATAACAAGATTTATGACTTCCCTAACAAATCAACAAGAATCATTACAGTAAATATTTGTATAGTGAAAAGGTCTTGGTACAAATCATGATAATGAAAATACAACTAATATAAATTCGGGGAAAAAAAGAGAAGAAAACAAAAGGAAATAAATATTGCAATCACTGAAGAACATATGCTTTCTCATCTGAAAGAGTTCAACCTATTCTTTAATATAATCTTCCCACATTTTATGAACAATCTCTTCTCGATGAGCTTACATTTTCGAATCAGACGATCGAGAAAATGAAGCGATGTTGTTACCCTGAGCCAGTAGTTCGTCACTTTCATCAACAACCATATCATCATTTTCATTTTCATTGAATATTCCATCTCTACTTTGGTGTTCACGTAAAAAATTATGCAATACAGCGCAAGCAATTACTATTTTAACTTGCATGTCACATTCATAGTTGTTCATGCCTTGTCTTAGTATTCTTAATCTACTTTTCCATGCACCAAAAGTTCTTTCAATTACATTGCGCAGAGAATTTTGTTTATAGTTAAATAGCTCTTTTCCATTCTTAGGCTCTCTTTCACTTCCTCGGTAGTCCTGCAAATGATAGCGCATTCCAATGAATGGAGCTAAAAATCCTCTTGTGTTCCGTAGACCAGCATCAACAACGTAATATTTATCTACCAAAATAAAATAAATGCAATTCATGTTTTATTTAGTAGCTAGTTCATTAAGACTAACTGTAATAAAGGAATGTATAAAATCAAAATAATGCATGTAGAAGGGAGCTAATTGAATTGGTTGGTGTCAATAAATATATTATTTTTGTAAAATAAAAAGTTAAGGGTAAAAATTGAATTTCTAAAACTTTCCAAATAATGAAATTTGGCCCAAATACTAGTTTTTTCTAGTATTTGGAAATTTGGAAAATTTGCCAAAAAAATTTGCCAAATAACAAAAAAGTGTATGGACAAACAAAATTCGCCAAGTTTTTTCCCAAGTTTTACTTGCAAAATTTATGGCCAAACGGGCCCTATGAGTATCGAAGAAGCTAAAATAAGTAAAAAGCTTGTCCATGCCGGAAGTTCAAGGCATCAAGACATGAAGAGGAAGATCCAGTCCAAGCTAGAAGCATTAGCTCACCCTGAAATCTGGTGTAATGAAGACTGGCTAGAGTTGCGATTGAGTTGAAGACGACGGCACGTTTGCTGCACTCCACAGATAACAAAGAAAGAAACATACAAGTAGGGGTCAGTACAAAACACAAGTACTGAGTAGGTATCATCGGCCAACTCAAAATGGAGAACAATATATATCAAGTAATAATATAAAATCAACTACATTACTCAACATGTAGCAACAACAAGTACCATAATCGTTAATAAGTACCGCCAAGTTCACACATGAGGACTCAAGCCTCAATACCATACTCATTTCGGAATTAGGTTCATTAGATTAAGTATATTAACATCTTTCAAGATTCATCACCTTTATTCTTGTGTCGGTACGTGACACTCCGCTCCCTTAATACTATGTGTCGGAAAGTGACACTCCAATCTCCTAGTTGTACGTGTCGGTTCGTGACACCCGATCCCCTAATTCTACGTGTAAGTTCATGACACCCGATCCCCTAATTATATATTTCGGTTCGTGACACCCGAACCCCTAATTCTACGTGTCGGTTCGTGACACCCGATCCCCTAATTCTACGTGTCGGTTCTTGACACCCGATCCCCTAATTCTACGTGTCCATTCGTGACAACCTCTCCACTAATCTCATTCTATTAATTCATCAAGCCTTCTATTATACCAAGGCATCATTAATCTCAATACTTTAGTTCATCAAGCCTTCTTTTATACCAAGACATCATCATTAACAAGGGGTTTTAAAGATTTGGGATTCAATAGCTTTATCATGCTTATTTCATCACAATTATATAATCACATTCATGCAAGCATATAATTAAGCATATAGAAGACTTTACAATACAACCCAACACATATCATTCGCTATTAAGAGTTAACTACGAATAGTATAAAAACCATAACCTACCTTCACCGAAGATTCGTGATCAAGAAAGAAATTTCCTCAAGATCTTTGCTTTCCTCTCTCTCTCTATCGTTTCTCCCTCTCTTTCTGTTCTTTTCTTTTTATTATTCAAACCCTCTTTGTTTTACCCTAATTAGCATATAATTAAGTTTGAAAGATGATTAATTTAACCCATTAATTAATTCAAGGTTATTTCTTTTAACCCTCAAGTAGTTAAATTATTAACATTAACCAACTAAATTTATAATTATAGTAGGAATAGTACAAAACGACCCCTTAAAACAATTAAAGAAATCCAACTCAGCCTGGGATTTATGCAGTCTGTGACGGGCCGTCGTGCCTGCGACGGTCCGTCCTGCTGGGTCGTCGCAGAGTTCAGAGACTAAATTTCTGTGGAAGATGTGTGACTGTCCGTTGTGCCCACGACGGTCCGTCCTGCCATTCCGTTACGAATTTCAGAGAGTCGATTTCAGTACCCAAATTTCAGAATTGTAAGTGTTTTGGAACGAGACCCCCTCGACTGCCCGTCGTGCCCATAACGGTCCATCGTGGGATCCGTCGTCTCTCCTAGTTTTTCCAGAAATAAAATTTGCTCCTCAAAATGACTAAACAGGTCGTTACAATAGATACCAATTTACCCATCGTTCGTCCCCGAACGATCACAAGAAGAAAAACAAGGGCGAAAAGGAGTACCTGAATCTGTAAACAGGTGTGAGTATCTTTCTCGCATATCAGCCCCCTTCTCCCAGGTAGACTCTTCAACTGGTCGATTTTTCCATTGAACTTTGATGGATGCAATCTCCCTTGATCTCAACTAGCAAATTTCTCTATCTAGAATAGCAACAGGCTCCTCCTCATAAGACAAATTCTCGTCAAGCAAGACTGAATCCCAACGAATAATATAGTTTCCATCCCCATGGTATCTTTTCAACATAGACCCATGGAATACCGGATGCACTCCTGACAGTCCTGGGGTTAAGGCTAATTCATAATCCACCTTCCCTACTCGCTTAAGTACTTCAAATGGTCCAATATACCTTGGGCGTAGCTTACCTCTTTTTCCAAACCGCATCACCCCCTTCATGGGAGAAACCTTCAACAAGACTTGCTCACCCTCCATGAACTCCAAGTCTCTAACCTTTTGATCGGCATATTCCATTTGCCTGCTTTGAGCCGCTAAGAGCTTTTGTTGAATAGATTTCACCTTCTCTAATGAATAACTCAAAAGATCAGTACCCCAAGGTCTAACCTCAAATTCATCAAACCAACCAATGGGAGACCTACATCTCCTCCCATACAATGCTTCGAAAGGAGCCATATCAATACTTGAGTGATAGCTATTATTGTATGAAAACTCCACTAAGGGTAAGAAATTATCCCAATGACCACCAAATTCTATCACACATGCACGAAGCATATCCTCCAACACTTGAATCGTTCGCTCAGACTGACCATCGGTCTGAGGTTTAAATGCAGTACTAAGGTCCAACCTAGTACCTAATTCAGCATGCAATGTTCTCCAAAACATAGAAGTAAACTGCGTACCTCTATCTGATATGATTGAGAGTGGAACTCCATGCAATCGAACGATTTCTGAGATATAGATTTTGGCTAACTTCTCTGCATTGTAGGTCACCTTAACTGGAATGAAGTGAGCAGACTTAGTTAACCTATCAACGATTACCCAAATGGAGTCATACTTACCCATTGTCTTGGGAAGACCAACCACGAAGTCCATTGCAATCCTTTTCCACTTCCATTTAGGAATGGACATTCTCTGAAGTGTTCCTCCGGGCCTCTGCTGTTCATACTTTACTTGTTGACAATTTGGACATCTGGCAACAAAATCAACAATGTCGCGCTTCATTCTACTCCACCAAAAGTGTTGCTTTAGGTCACGGTACATCTTGGTTGCACCAGGATGTATAGAGTACCTTGATCTATGAGCCTTTGTCAGAATAGTGTTGATCAAATCATAAACGCGGAGTACACATACCCTTCCCTTGATTCTCAAAACACCTTCCTCATCGATTTGCGCTTCCTTAGCCTCTCCTGGCAATACTTTATCTTGGATTCTGCTTAGTTTCTCATCATCAAACTGTTTTCCCTTAATCTTGTCAAGAAAAGAAGATCTTGCCTCCACACAAGCCAACAATCCTCCTTTCTAATTTACTTCTAACCTCATAAAGTCGTTAGCCAGAGTCTGAACCTCTCTAGCCAATGGACGTCCAAAAACTTGAAAGTGGGCTAGAATTCCCAGGCTCCCTGCCTTTCTACTTAAGGGATCTGCCACAACAAAATTAGCCTTTCCCGGATGATACCATATAGTGATATCGTAGTCCTTATGTAGTTCCATCCATCTCCTCTGCCTCAAATTCAAATCTTTTTGAGTAAAGACATACTATAGGCTACGATGATCTGTGTACACTTCACACTTAACCCCATATAGATAGTGTCTCCATTGCTTTAAGGCGAACACTACCGCAGCCAATTCCAAATCATGGGTCGGATAATTACGTTCGTGCAACTTTAATTGCCTTAAAGCATAAGCAATTACGTTCTTCTCTTGCATTAGCACTGCACCCAAACCCGAATAGGATGCATCACAATAAACAATGAAATTCTTACCTTCCACTGGCAGGGTAAGGATTGGTGCAGTAGTCAACAAGGTCTTGAGTTTCTGAAAGCTTTCCTCACATTCGTCCGACCATACAAATGGAACATTCTGTTTAGTCAAGTTCGTCAATTGGGAAGCAATGGAAGAGAATCCCTTGACAAATCGACGGTAATAGCTAGCTAAACCAACAAAGCTCCTTATTTCTGACACATTAGTAGGTCTTTCCCAATTCTTCGCTGTTTTAATCATAGAAGGATCCACCATCACCCCATCCTTAGAAACCACATGCCCCAAGAAGGACACTGCATCTACCCAAAACTCACACTTGGAGAATTTTGCATAAAGCTTTTTCTCCCTCAACATTTCCAATACCATTCTCAAGTTCTCCTCATGTTCCTTCTTGCTCTTTGAGTATACAAATATATCATCAATAAATACGATCACAAAAAGATCCAGACATAGATTAAAAATCCCGTTCATCAAGCTCATGAAAGCAGCAGGGGCATTCGTAAGAGCAAAAGACATCACTACATATTCGTAATGCCCATACCTGGTCCGAAAAGCGGTCTTTGGCACATCCGTTGCCCGTATTTTCAATTGATGATAACCGGATCTCAAGTCAATCTTAGAGAAGACACAAGCACCTTGTAACTGATCGAACAAGTCATCTATGCGAGGAATGGGATACTTGTTCTTAATAGTTACCTTGTTCAACTGCCGGTAGACTATGCACATCCAAAAACTCCCATCCTTCTTCTTCACAAATAACACCGGAGCACCCCAAGAAGATGCACTTGGTCTAATGAAGCCTTTGCTCAACAACTCTTGAAGTTGGGCCTTTAACTCTCTTAACTCCGCGGGAGACATTCTATAAGGGGGTATAGAAATGGGGCGAGTACCCGGTTCCAGATCGATGCAAAAGTCAATATCTCTATCCGGTGGCATACCAGGAAGATCTGCAGGGAACACATCCAGAAACTCACGGACTACCAAAACTGACTCAATTGAAGGTACTTGGGTAGTGTCATCCCTGAGATGTTCCAAGAAAGCTAAACACCCTTTACTAACCATTCTCTTAGCACGAAGAAAGGAGATGATGCAAATCGGAGTGGAAGTGTAGTCGCCCGCCCACAATAACAGATCTGTCCCAGGCTTGGTTAACGTCATAGTTTTACCATTACAATCCAAGATCGCAAAATTAAGAGAAAGCCAAGTCATACACAGAATTACATCAAAATCAACCATTTCTAAGATAACCAAGTCTACATAAGTATTTCTCCCCACAAAAGTCACCAAACAAGACCTATACACTTTTTAAACTATCATAGACTCACCCACAAGAGTAGAAAAACGAATAGGCATGTCAAGAAATTTGCAATGTAAATTAAGACCAGTAGCAACTGAAGAAGATACATATGAAAATGTAGAGCCAGGGTCAAATAATACAGAAGCCATACAATCACAAACCAAAAGATTACATGTGATAACAACATCTGATGTCTCGACTTCCGACCGCCCAGGGAAAGCGTAACAATGGGCCCAATCACCAGTTTGTCCGTTGCCTCTAACAGGTTGCGCTGCAGTAGTTCCCATTTGTCCGTCACCCCGGCCGTTTTGATGACCACCATTACCTCGGCCACCACGTCCTCCAGAATAACGGCCTCTACCATGACAACCTCTACCTCTAGCTATTGGGGGTCTATAACTCTGTTTTGGACAATTCCTCCTAATCTGTCCAGTCTCCCCACATCCATAACACTCTCTGGAGTCAAGTATGGGTTTCTCAAAGAAGTGTTGACCGGTCTTAGGTGGACTCCCAACTACAATCTGTAGTGAAGACTGAATTGGTCGGACTGAGTAACCTCCTGAACTCTTCCCTCTAGAATAAGAACCATTTAACTCACCTCCCTTTCGAAACCTTTTTGATGTCGATGCCATGGTGAAGTCATCTGGCTTCACTCCTTCCACCTCTATCACGAAGTCTACCACTTCTTGAAAGGATTTTGCCGTAGCCGCTACCTGTAATGCTAAAATCCGCAATTCTGACCTCAACCCCTTCACAAAACAGCGAATCCGCTCTTGTGGACTGAAATAAAGTTGGGTGGCATACCTGGAGAGTGCATGAAACTTAGCCTCATAGGCAGAAACCGACATCCTGCCTCGCTCTAGGCTCAAGAACTCATCTCCTTTCCTATCCCTGAAGGTCCGTGGAATATACTTCTCCATAAACAAGCTAGAGAATGATGCCCAAGTCATAGGTGGTGCCTTTGTTGGTTGACACTCAACATGTGACCGCCACCACATTTTGGTGTTCCCTTGAAATTGATAAGTCACAAACTCAACACCAAACCGTTCTACTATACCCATCTTGTGTAGTAGCTCATGACAGTAAACCAGAAAATCATAGGCATCCTCAGATTCAGCACCCTTGAATACTGGAGGTTTCAATTTCAAGAACTTACTGAAAAGTTCATGCAGATCATTTGTCATTATAGGCCCTGTAGTCAGACGAGGAAACGTGCCTATTTCCAATGAGGCATCCATGCGGGGAGCCACAGTGGCTGCATGTTGTGCCTCCGGAACCTGAGGTGCTGGTGTAGAAAACACTGGAGGTGTCTGGCCCTGATCAGATAACCCGCTAAGATAAGCAAGAACCTGATTGATCATCTCTGGGGTAGGTTGGGGTGGCAATCCCTCATTCTGTACTTGTTCATTCTCCCCTTCCTCACCCTCTCTTACTACTTCCTCAGTCGGTGGAGGAGTCACCGCCCTAGTATCAGATGGGCTAGGTGCTTGTCCTCTTCCTTTAGAGGACGTCCTCCCACGACCTCTTCTACGGCCTCTTCCCGCTACTCTTCCTCAAGCTACAGCCTTAGTGGCTTGTTCAGACGCACCCTGTCCTGCCGGTGCTGGTGTTGGCGCAGTTGTTGCTCTCATTCTAACCATATGCGAAATAGAGTGAAGATGGTCAGATACCAATTCGTATCACCTAGATACCAATTGGACCCAAGTACTAGCACGAAAGAAAGAAAGATTGGAATTTTCCTAAAGTCTTATAGCCTCTCAAAGAAAAGTAAAGGCGTCCCCCTACCATTATTTAAGACTCTACTAGACTCGTTCTTGTGTGATGAGACCAAGGAACCTAATACTCTGATGCCAAGTTTGTCATGACCCAAATCGAGTCGTGAGTTGCACCCACATTTATCCTCCTATGTGAGCGAACCAACCAATCTAAACCCCATCATTTAAAACATAATGAACTAAATACATTGCGGAAGACTTAAAACTCATTAACAAAATAAATCAAATAACTTGTAAAAACTAAAACACTTATTATTATCCCCAAAATCTGGAAGTCATCATCACAAGAACATCTATCCTCAAATTACTAATCTAAGTGTATAGAAGAAGCTAAAATAAATAAAAAGCTAGTCCATGCCGGAAGTTCATGGCATCAAGACATGAAGAGGAAGATCCAGTCCAAGCTAGAAGCATTAGCTCACCCTGAAATCCGGTGTAATGAAGACTGGCTAGAGTTGCGGTTGAGTTGAAGACGACGGCACGTTTGCTGCACTCCATAGATAACAAAAAAAGAAACATACAAGTAGGGGTCAGTACAAAACACAAGTACTAAGTAGGTATCTAAGTGTATAGAAGAAGCTAAAATAAATAAAAAGCTAGTCCATGCCGGAAGTTCATGGCATCAAGACATGAAGAGGAAGATCCAGTCCAAGCTAGAAGCATTAGCTCACCCTGAAATCCGGTGTAATGAAGACTGGCTAGAGTTGCGGTTGAGTTGAAGACGACGGCACGTTTGCTGCACTCCATAGATAACAAAAAAAGAAACATACAAGTAGGGGTCAGTACAAAACACAAGTACTAAGTAGGTATCATCGGCCAACTCAAAATGGAGAACAATATATATCAAGTAAAAATATAAAATCAACTACATTACTCAACACGTAGCAACAACAAGTACTATAATCGTTAATAAGTACCGCCAAGTTCACACATGAGGACTCAAGCCTCAATACCATACTCATTTGGGAATTAGGTTCATTAGATTGAGTATATTAACATCTTTCAAGATTAATCACCTTTATTCTTGTGTCGGTACGTGACACTCCGCTCCCTTACTACTATGTGTCGAAACGTGACACTCTGATCCCCTGGTTCTACGTGTCGATTCATGAAACCCGATCCCCTAATTCTACTTGTCGGTTCGTGACACCCGATCCCCTAATTCTACATGTCGGTTTGTGACACCAGATCCCCTAAATCTACGTGTCGGTTTGTGACACCCGATCCTTTAATTTTACGTGTCGGTTCGTGACACCCGATCCCCTAATTCTACGTGTCAGTTTTTGATACCTGCTCCACTAATCTCATTCTATTAATTCATAAAGCCTTCTTTTATACCAAGGCATCATCAATCTCATTACTTTAGTTCCTCAAGCCTTCTTTTATACCAAGACATCATCATTAACAAGGGGTTTTCAAGATTTGGGATTCAATAGCTTCATCATGCTTATTTCATCATAATTATATAATCACATTCATACAAGCATACAATTAAGCATATAGAAGACTTTACAATACAACTCAACACATATCATTCGCTATTAAGAGTTAACTATGAATAGTATAAAAACCATAACCTACCTCCACGGAAGATTCGTGATCAAGCAAGCAATTTCCTCAAGATCTTTGCTTTCCTCTTCGTTTCTCTCTCTCGATCGTTTCTCCCTCTCTTTCTATTCTTTTCTTTTTCTTATTCAAACCCTATTTCTTTTACCCTAATTAGCATATAATTAAGTATGAAAGATGATGAATTTAACCCATTAATTAATTCAAAGCTATGTCATTTAACCCTCAAGTAGTTAAATTATTAACATTAACCCACTAAATTTATATATATAGCAGGAATAGTCCAAAACGCCCCCTTAAAACATTTAAAGAAATCCAACTCAGCCTGGGATTTACGCAGTCTGTGATGGGTCGTCGTGCCTGCGATGGTCCGTCCTGCTGGGTTGTCGCAGAGTTCAGAGACTAAATTTCTGTGGAAGATGTGTGACGGTCCATCGTGACCACGACGGTCCGTCCTGCCATTCCCTTACGAGGTTCAGAGAGTCGATTTCAGTACTCAAATTTCAGAATTCTAAGTGTTTTGGAACGAGACACCCTCGACGGCCCGTCGTGCCCATGACGGTCCATCATGGGATTCGTCGTCTCAACCAGTTTTTCTAGAAATAAAATCTGCTGCTCAAAACGACTAAACAGGTCGTTACAAACGTGGCACCCGATCCCCTAATCTCACTACATTCGTTCATCAAGCCTACTTTTATACCAAGACATCATTATTAACAATGTAGATTAGGGATTTTCAAGATTTAGGATTCAATAGCTTCATCATGCTTATTTTATCACAATTATATAATCACATTCATGCAAGAATACAATTAAGCATATAGAAGGGTTTACAACACTACCCAATACATATCATTCGCTATTAAGAGTTTACTACGAATAGCATAAAAACAATAACCTACCTCCACCGAAGATTTGTGATCAAGCAAGCTAATGCTCAGAATCTTTGCTTTCTTCTTCATTCCTCTCTCTCTCGATCGTTTGTTTCTCCCTCTCTCTCTTCTTTCTATTTTGCTTATTCCAACCCTTTTTCTTTTACCCTAATTAGCATATAATTAAGTATCAAAAATAGTAAAAGTATCCCACTAATTAATTTAAGGTTATCTCCTTTAACCCTCAAGAAATTGGATTATTAATATTCAACCACTAACTTTATCATTATAAGCAGGAATAGTCCAAAACGCCCCTTAAAATATTAAAGAGAAATCCGACCCAGCGTGTGATTACGCAGTCTGTGACGGCCCTTCGTGCCTGCGACGGTCCGTCCTGCTGCTTCCGTCACAAAGTTTAGAGACTAAATTTCACTAAAGGATCTGTGACGGCCCGTCACGCCTGTGACGGTCCGTCCTGTCATTCCGTCACGAAGTTCAGAGAGTCGATTTCAATAACCAAATTTCAGAATTCTAAGTGTTTTTAAACGAGACCCCCTCTACTGTCCGTCGTGCCCATGACGGTCCGTCGTGCCCATGACGGTCCGTCGTGGGATCCGTCGTCTCAGCCAGTTTTTCCAGAAATAAAATCTGATGCTCAAAACGACTAAAAAGCTCGTTACAGTTTTTCTATAATTTTTATACCTTTTGGGCTTTTGCTTTTTATTTATACATTCAAACTGTTGTGCCCTTTTATTTTTACAACATCATAAATTTTTATTCAGTATTTTCTCCATTTTTAATTTTTCTTTTTGGTTTTCACATAGTTGTATGAACCATTGAGATAAGAATTTTATTCTAGATCCTAAAGTATCTACTAATCCTTAATCATTCCATTCTTTAATTGTTTTTGTGCTAAATGGTTCTGGTAATTTTGTAAAATATTGTTGTCTTATTTCTTTTGCTTCATCTAAATTGTATTTTGCTTTGTAATAGTATTCCTTAAATGCACAAGTATATTCTTCTATATAACACATTTTACATATAGCTAATTTTGTCATAAGTTGTCTATTTATTACTTTTTCTCTGTTTTTTCTCTTATATATGTAGTCATACCTCCAAATTCATTTCTTATTGCTGATTCGTATTTATCTATATTTGTTGCTGATGGAGATCCATCCATTGTTTTGTCATTTCTAAGTACTTTTATGCTTTCTAAGGGTAGATTTTCTATCCATAATCTTGTTGTTCCTACGAATGTTCTTTCTATATAACTTGGTGCTCTGTTGTTTTTATTTTGTTATCTATTAGTTGCTTAGATATATTTCTTATCCACATTAATATTGCTTTACTTATGTCTGTAACACAATCTAGATCTAAGAAATTATATTGTTCATTTATATGGTTTGGTATCGAATTCTTATTTAATCTATTGTTCCATATTGCGTTAGTTCTATCTGATTGCTGATATCTTTCTGTATAATTAGTTGGTGGTGTCCATCTAGGACTAGCTCGAGGACTATTTTTGGGACTATTGTCTTGAGTTTTAACTCTTGACGTACTGGGTCGATTCATATCTCCTGTGTTTATTTCTTATTTTTTTAGTTTATTTGACTTGTCTAGAATTTCTGTGTATGTCTCACTTACATCACTTACTTCAGATTTTTTGTCATTTATTATATCTGATTCATTTTTATCTATTTCATTTATTTCAAGACCTTCATTTAATTTTTGTTCCAGATCTTTATTTAGTTTTTGTTCCATCTCTTTTATTTCATTAGTTAATTTTTGTTCTTTTTCTAGCTGTTTTTTTTTTAGTTTCATATAATAATTTTAAACTAGCTAATTCTTTTTCTAATTCACTTATTCTTGTATTTTTTATTTCTTCTAAATGTTGTACTTCTTGTTTTTCTTGTGTTTTTATATTTTTCAATTTCTTTTGATTTGTCTATTTCTTCGTTTTCTTTTGTTATTCTTATCATAGCTGTTAGACTATCTTCTAATTTTGCTGTTTCATTTTCTAACATTAGATATAAATTATTTCCTAATTTTTTATATCTCCTTCCTAAATATGAAAATATTATTTTTATTATCATTCCGTCTTGATTTTGATATGTTTTTTCGTCTACTGCAAATTCTTTTTAGTTCATTATAATTTATGTATTATGTCATGTTATAATTTATATTCAAAGTGATCTATTTGTATTTCTAACATAAATATAGCTTTTCTTTGTGCTAATATCGAATTTTTACATATTCCTGCTAATATGTTTTCTATTAATCTTTCTTTCCTATGTTGTAGTTCTTGTCCTTTTACATCTATTTTTTCTATCAATTGTTGCCTATATGTTTCTTTGTTCATACTGTTTTTTCAAATAACAAACATATTTGTATTCTGTTTTTGAAATTATATTTATCAAATAATTTGTCTCATCGTCACTTGTTTTAATAAGTTGTGATAGTTTATATTTTATGTATAAGAGTTTTAATTTTTTCCATATCTTTCTTACTTTTTATCTATCTTGGTTTTTGTTATTTTAGTTTCTTTACTTGTTGTATTATTCATTTATATTTTTCTATACAAAATTTTAAAAAGTTTACTTAATTTGTTTGGATCTTTTATAAATTTTATTTTATAATAATTATTACTTCGTTTTTGCCAAACTTCAAACTTTTTTTGTTCAATCACTGATCCCTGAATATATCTAGATCATCGTATAAATCATATATGTCATAATAAAATTCATCATAAAAATTATCTTGTATATCTAATTCAGTCCAACCTCGAGTTGTTACCTCTATTACTTAATATGTTACCAACATATCATAAATTTCTCTTTTTGTATCTGTATTAAGATCTTTTAATATATAAAGTATTAAAATCTTGTAATTTTCATCATCATCTAATAAATAGGTATTCATTTTATTCATTTTTGCTAAAAAATTTTATTCCTTCCAACCTCTTAATGGATTATACTTATTTATTATGTAGTAATAATGATTTAATAATCATCTCCTCTAGTCATTCCTACAACTTGCTACTTTGATTAGTTACCCTAACAGGGCCTCAACTTTGTTTACTCCCCTAAACGGCCTTCTTGCCTATCGGTTTCAACCTTAGGATTGCATAGTCTGGGCATTCTTGTTCGCAGAATATTTCTGTAGCAAACCTTCTCAAGATGTTTATTATAACATTATTAAGACATGATAAACAATTATAATCAACAAGAGATTATAAGGATTAAATTAGTTTAGCTACTCATAGATTTAAAAGAGTATACCTGTTTCTATAGATTTGTTGCTTCTGATTTTTCCATAGTTTTTATTTTGATTATCTAGCTCTGATACTGTAACGACCTGTTAGTCGTTTTGAGCAGCAGATTTTATTTCTGGAAAAACTGGCTGAGACGACGGATCCCACGACGGACCGTCATGGGCACGACGGACCGTCGAGGGGGTCTCGTTCCAAAACACTTAGAATTCTGAAATTTGGGTACTGATATCGACTCTCTGAACTTCGTGACGAAGTGGCAGGACGGACCGTTATAAGCATGACGGGCCATTACAGACTCTTTAATAAATCGAGTCTCTGAACCTTGTGACAGAAGCAGCAAGACGGCCCATCGCAGGCACGACGGACCGTCACATTCTGTGTAACCTTACTGGGTCTGATTTCTGTTTAATATTTTAAGGGGCGTTGTGGACTATTCCTGCTTATAATTATAAAATTAGTGGTTGAATATTAATAATCCAATTTCTTGAGGGTTCAAGGAGATAACCTTAAATTAATTAGTGGGTTACTTTTGTCATCTTTTATACTTAATTATATGCTAATTAGGGTAAAAGAAAAAGGATTTGAATAAGAAAAATAGAAAGAATATAGAGAAGAGGGAAAAATGATAGAGAGAGAGAGGAACGAAGAAGAAAGCAAAGATTTTGAGGATGAGCTTGCTTGATCACAATTCTTTGGTGGAGGTAGGTTATGGTTTTCATGCTATTCGTAGTAAACTCTTAATAGCGAATGATATGTATTGGGTAGTGTTGTAAACCCTTCTACATGATTAATTGTATGCTTGCATGGATGTGATGAAATAATTGTGATGAAATAAGCATGATGAAGCTATTGAATCCTAAATCTTGAAAACCTCTTGTTAATGATGATGCCTTGGTATAAAAGAAGGCTTGATGAACTAAAAGAATGAGGTTAGGGGATCGGGTGTCACGAACCGACACGTAGTAATAGGGGGTTCGGGTGTCACGAACCGACACGTAGTATTAGGGGGATCGGGTGTCACGAACCGACACGTAATATTAGGGGGGATCAGGTGTCACGAACCGACACGTAGTATTAGGGGGATCGGGTGTCATGAACCGACACGTAGTATTAGGGGATCGGAGTGTCACGTTCCGACACAAGAGGAATAAAGAGAGTGAATCTTGAATTATGGTAATATACTCAGACTTAATGAACCTATTTCCCAAATGAGTATGGTATGGAGGCTTGCGTCCTCATGGGTGTACTTGGCAAACTTATTAATGATTATAGTACTTGTTGTTGCTACCTGTTGAGTATTGTAGTTGATTTTATGATATTATCTGATATATACTGTTCTCTATTTTGAGTTGGCCGATGATATCTACTCAGTACCTGTGTTTTGTACTTACCCCTACTTGTATTTTTTTCTCTTGTTATTTGTGGAGTGCTGCAAACGTACCGTCGTCTTCAACTCAACCGCAACTCTAGCTAGTCTTCGTCACACAAGATTTCAGGGTGAGCTAAAGCTTCTAGCATGGACTGGATCTTCTTCTTCATGTCTTGATGCCTTGAAGTTCTGGCATAGACTAGCTATTATTTATGTTTAGTTTCATAGATACTCTTAGCTTTAGTAACTTGAGGATAGATGTTCTTGTGATGATGACATCCAGAATTAGGGATAATGATAAGTTTTGAGTTTTAGAAGTTGATTATTGATTTTGTTAATGAGTTTTAAGTCTTCCACATTGTTTCTATTTATTATGTTTGAAATGTTGGGGTTTAGATTGGTTGGTTCGCTCACATAGGAACAAAATGTGGGTGCCACTCATGACACGTTTTGGGTCGTGACAGATACCAATGTGGGGTGGAAGCGGAATTAAAAGGAATTAAGAGTGAGAGAGAGATGTATTTGAAAGGCATTATTTTATTATGAGGGAGAACCGTCTATTTATACAAGAAAACTTGACACCTTTGGCCAAATGGCCGACACTCCTACTTTACAGCTGTCCTTTTTAACTTTTATTTTTTCATAGCTTTTGGAATAATTATTTTTTATAAACTTCAGTTAACCTGATATTTTGCCAGTGAATTGTTAACAGTATAGAAAGAAGTACCCATTGCTATATGGTCGTCATTTTAGAATCGTTCTTTGGAATTAAAATGTGACTAGGTATGTATTAATTCCTTTAGATAAATTTTAGTTATGTTATATGTATTACATGATTACACATGACGAGTTTACATGAATTGATATATGATATGGAGATAGATGTGATTACTGTTCTTAAATATTTTGAATATGAATTTATCACAACTTTGGAAATAAATATTATTTTAAACTATAATTGATGTCAAATTTTCTAGGCTCATCAAAAGACAAACATATTGAAAAAACTCATTATTACGAAGTGTTTTGACAAAATGATGTTATTTAGATAATGTTATTAGATATTTTTTGTATTCTTAAAATTATTTTAATGAAAATTAGTCAATTATGATATAGTGGTGAATGACACAGTTCTCTATGGTCTTCGCGACTAAATTTTAGTAAAGTATTAAGTTAATATGTTTTCTTAGACCTTTCCACATATCATGTGAAATTATTACAAGTCTCAAAAATTTAATCTCTAATTTTAATAACTTGTGTTGAGGATCCATATCTCACTAATATTAGATTAAATCAACGAACCAGGGTATAGTAATATTAAATTTATATAATTAAAATATTCTCTCTGAGTTAACATTGACCTCAATTTGTCGCAGTGAATCTCTTACATCACAAATGTATCTTGAATGATTAGTAATTTTTTAGTAAACTTTGTCGTTCAAGATATATGAATATCTAGGAGGTGTGTTTTAAATTCTAATATTCATTGTATACATAAACATGTTGATTTTTAAAAAATAGTAGTTAGATAATGTAATTAGTTTTAGAATTTTGTTCTTTATTCTTGATAAGTTTATCTATTCCACAAATGATAATATTCCATAGGAATTACTGAACGAAAAATCATAAATTCTATTTCGGACAAACAATTTTTTTCAACGAAATTGATCATCGTTTTGAAATTTTAAAGAAGATAACTCTAATTGATATGAAATTAGGTAGATTAATAAGAACGACCTAATAAGAAATATTGTCAGTTTGGATTGTTATATGAGTTTTTGGTCATATTTTGTTATATGGGTCCATCATTTGATTACCAATAAGGAATGATTTTGAAGAAATAGTAGTACTTAATCGTAATGGGAGAATCATAACGAAGTTTGATTTGTTTTGTATGTTTGAGAGAACATTCAAAATAGCACTCTTGAAAGAAGTCGCCTCATGGAGGGTTCCATTTTCACACCCCCAGCTACATCCTTGACGTGAGTGGCACTCGAAGACCATTGCTTGTCCCAAGCTGTCCCTTTGCCTGGCTTTCTTAAATAGCGGATACTTACTCATGATAAATATATTAAACAATAAATTGAATTGCTCAAATGTCACGACCCAAAACGAGCCGCGAGTGGCACACACACTTACACTCCTATGTGAGCGAACCAACCAATCTAAACCCCAACATTTCAACCATAATAGAAAGAATAAAATGCGGAAGACTTAAAACTCATTAAAAAAATCAATTAAATAACTTCTAAAGTTTATCAATTACTATCCCCAAAACTTGGAAGTCATCACCACAAGAACATCTATCCTCAAATTACTAAATCTAAGAGTATCTAGGAAGCTAAAATAAGTAAATAGCTGGTCCATGTACGAACTTCAAGACATCAAGACGTGAAAGAAACAATCCATTCCGAGCTACGAACAATACCTCACCCTGAAATCTGATTATGCTGAAGTCTGCCTAGAGTTGCGGTTGAGTTGAAGACGATGGTACGTTTGCTGCACTCCACAAATAACAAAGAAAGAAACATACAAGTAGGGGTCAGTACAAGGCACAAGTACTGAGTAGGTACCATCGGCCAACTCAGAATAGAAAGCAATATATATCAGATAATAATATAAAACCAACCACATACTTAACAGGTGAAAACAACAAGTACCAAAACCATTGGCCACAACCCCAAGCACATCTATGAGGACTCAAGCCTCAACACTATACTCAACTGGGAAACAGGTTCTTTAAATATGAGTATTTTAGCATAATTCAAGATTCATTCTCTTTACTATCATGGTGTCGGAACGTGACACTCCGATCCTCTACTATCCTGGTGTCGGAACGTGACACTCCGATCCTCTACTATCCTGGTGTCGGAACGTGACACTCCGTTCCTCTATTATCCTGGTGTTAGAACGTGACACTCTGATCCTCTACTACCCTGGTGTCGGAATGTGACACTCCGATCCTCTACTATCCTGGTGTGGGAACGTGAAACTCCGATCCTCTACTACCCTAGTGTCGGAACGTGACACTCTGATTCTCTACTATCCTCGTGTCGGAACGTGACACCCGATCCCCTAATCTCAATCTTTTTGCTCATCAAGCCTTCCTTTATACCAAGGCATCCTCATTAATAAAGAGGTTTTTAAAGTTGAAGATTCAACAGCCTGATCGTGCTAATTCATCGCAATTACATAATCACATCATGCAAGCACACAATTAAGCATATAGAAGACTTAACAAAATTACCCAATACATATCAATCGCTATTTAGAGTTTACTACGAAATAGCATAAACAATAACCTACCTCCACCGTAGAATCGTGATCAAGAAATCTACTTCTCCAATGCTTTGCTTTCCTCTTCATTTCTCCCTTCTTCTCAATCGTTCTCCCCTCTTTTCTCTGTTCTTTCTATTTTTCCTTATTCAAACTCTTTTTCTTTTACCATAATTACCATATAATTAAGTATAAATGATGGTATAAGTATCCCACTAATTAATTCAAGGTTATCTCCTTTAACACCCAAGTAATTTAATTATTAACATTAAACCACTAACTTTATAATCATAAGCAGGAATAGTCAACAACACCCCTTAAAACTTTTAATAGAAATCCAACCCAGTCAGGGTTACGCAGCCTGTGACGGTCCGTCATGACTGTGACGGTCTGTCCTGCTGCATCCGTCACAAAGTTCAGAGACTCAATTATGTGGAAAAATTTGTGACGGTCCGTCGTTCCAACGACGGTCCTTCCTGCCATTCCATCGTGAAGTTCAGAGAGTCGATCTCAGTACCCAAATTTTCAGAATCTAAGTGTTTTGGAACGAGACCCCCTCGACGGTCCGTCGTGCCCATGACGGTCCGTCGTGGGATTCGTCGACCCTGACATTTATTACCAGAATAAACTTTACTGCTCAAAAATGACTAAACAGGTCGTTACAATAGATACCAATTTAGCCATCGTTCGTCCTCGAACGATCACAAGAAGAAAAACAAGGGCGAAAAAGGGTACCTGAGTCTTTAAAAAGGTGTGGGTATCTTTCTTGCATATCAGCCTCCTTCTCCCAAGTGGACTATTCAACTGGCCGATTCTTCCATTAAACTTTGGTGGATGCAATCTCCCTTGATCTCAACTTGCAGACTTCTCTATCTAAGATAGCAACAGACTCCTCCTCATAAGACAAATTCTCATCAAGAAGAACTGAATCCCAACGAATGATGTAGTTTCCATCCCCATGGTATCTTTTCAACATAGACACATGAAATACCGGGTGCACTCCTGACAGTCCTTGGGGCAAGGCTAATTCATAAGCTACCTCCCCCACGCGCTTCAGAACTTCAAATAGACCAATATACCTCGGACTAAGGTTACCTCGCTTACCAAACTGCATCACCCCTTTCATGGGTGAAACCTTCAGCAAGACTTGTTCACCCTCCATAAAATCCAAGTCTCTAACCTTTCGATCTGCATATTCCTTCTGTCTACTTTGAGCTGTCAGAAGCTTTTCCTGAATGCATTTCACTTTATCTAACGATTCCCTCAGAAGATCATTACCCAAGGGTGTTACCTCAAATGCATCAAACCACCCAATGGGAGACCTACATCTTCTCCCATAGAGTGCCTCAAATGGAGCCATATCAATACTTGAGTGATACCTATTGTTGTATGAGAACTCTGCTAAGGGCAGGAAGTTATCCCAATGACCACCAAACTCTGTCACACATGCATGAAACATATCCTCCAAAACCTGAATCGTTCGCTTAGACTAACCATCAGTCTTAGGGTGAAATGCAGTATTAAGATCCAACCTAGTACCCAATTCAGCTTGCAATGTTTTCCAAAACTTAGAAGTAAACTGCGTACCTCTGTCTGATATGATGGAGAGTGGAACCCAATGCAATCGAAAAATTTCTGAGATGTAAAGTTCTGCTAACTTCTCTGCATTCTAACTCACCTTAACCGAAATAAAGTGAGCAGACTTAGTAAATCTGTCAACAATCACCCAAATGGAGTCATACTTACCCATTGTCATTGGAAGACCCACCACGAAGTCCATTGCAATTCTCTCCCACTTCCATTCAGGAATGGGCATTCTCTGAAGTGTCCCTCCAGGCCTCTGGTGTTCATACTTTACCTGCTGACAATTCAGGCATTGAGCAACAAAGTCAACAATATCACGCTTCATTCTACTCCACCAAAAATGTTTCTTTAGGTCACGATACATCTTGGTTGCACCAAGATGTATAGAATACATTGAACTATGAGCCTCTGTAAGAATAGTGTGAATCAAATCCTCGATGTGGGGTACATATACCCTTCCCTTAATTCTAAAAACAGCTTCCTCATCGATTTTTGCTTCTTTAGCCTCTCCTCGCAACACCTTATCTTGGATCCGGATCAGTTTCTCATTAGTAAACTGCTTTCCTTTAATCTTGTCAAGAAAGGAAGATCTTGCCTCCACACAGGCAATCCTCCCTTCTCATTTACGTCTAGCCTCATAAAGTCATTAGCCAGAGTCTGAACTTCTCTAGCCAATGGGCGTCTGGAAACCTGTAAGTGAGCTAGTCTTTCCATGCTCCCGGCTTTTCTACTTAAAGCATCTGCCACAACGTTAGCTTTTCTCGGACGATACAAGAGAGTGATATCATAGTCCTTCAGTAGTTCCATCCATTTCCTCTGTCTTAAATTCAAATCTTTCTGAGTAAATACATACTGCAAACTACGATGATCCGTATAGACTTCACACTTAACCCCATATAGATAATGTCTCCATTGCTTTAATGCAAAAAGTACTGCTGCTAACTCCAAATCATGGGTAAGATAATTACGTTCGTGCACCTTTAATTTACTCGAAGCATAAGCAATTACATTCTTCTCTTGCATTAGGACTGCACCCTAACAAGAGTAGGATGCATCACAATAAACAATGATGTTCTTTCCTTCCACTGGCAAGGTGAGAATTGGTGCAGTAGTCAACAAAGTCTTGAGACTCTGAAAGCTTTCTTCACACTCGTCCGACCATACAAATGGAACACTCTGTTTAGTCAAGTATGTCAATTGGGAAGCAAGAGAAGAAAATCCCTTGACAAATCGACAGTAGTAGCTAGCTAAACCAACGAAGCTCCTTATCTCTGTAACATTAGTAGGTCTCACCCAACTCTTCACTACTTCGATCTTAGAAGGATCCACCATTACTCCATCCTTAGAAACTACGTGCCCCAAGAAGGACACTGAATCTAGCAAAAACTCACACTTGTAGAATTTGGCATAAAGCTTTTTCTTCCTCAACATTTCCAATACAATTCTCAAGTGCTACTCATGTTCTTTCCTGCTGTTCGAGTATACCAGTATTTCATCAATGAATACAACGACAAAGAGATCCAGATAAGGCTTAAAAATCCCGTTCATCAAGCTCATGAAAGCAGCAGGGGCATTCGTAAGCCCAAAAGACATTAGTAAGAACTCATAATGTCCATACCTGATCCGAAAAGCAGTCTTTGGCACATCCATTGCCCGTATTTTCAATTGATGATAACCAGATCTCAAGTCGTTTTTTGAGAAGGTACAAGCACCTTGTAACTGATCGAACAAATCATCGATGCGAGGAAGAGGATACTTGTTCTTAATAGTTACCTTATTCAGTTGCCTGTAGTCTATGCACATCCTAAAACTTCCATTCTTCTTCTTCACAAACAAAACAGAAGCACCCCAAGGGGATGCACTTGGTCTAATGAAGCCTTTGTTTAACAACTCTTGATGTTGGGCCTTTAACTCTCTTAACTTAACGGGAGCCATTCTATAAGGGGGTATGGAAATGGGGCGAGTACCCGACTCCAGATCAATACAAAAGTCAATGTCCCTATCCTGTGGCATACCAGGAAGGTCTGCAGGAAACACATCCAGAAACTCACGGACTATCGAAACCGACTCAATTGAAGGTACTTGGGTAGTATCATCCTTGATGTGTGCCAAGAAAGCTAAGCACCCTTTATTAAATATTCTCTTAGCACGAAGAAAGGAGATGATACGAACTGGAGTGGAAGTGTAGTCACCCTCCCACACTAACGGATCTGTTCCAGGCTTGGCCCACATTACAGTTTTAGCATTACAATCTCAGATCGCAAAATTTTGAGAAAGCCAAGTCATAGCCAGAATTACATCAAAATCCACCATTTCTAAGATAACCAAGTCTAAATGAGTAGTGCTCCCCAAAAAAGTTACAAGACAAGAGCTATATACCTTTTCAACTATCATAGACTCACCCACCAGAGTAGAAACACGAATAGGCAATTTAAGCAATTCACAATGTAAATTAAGACCAGTAGAAAATGAGGAAAATACATATGAAAATGTGGAGCCAGGATCAAATAATACAGAAGGCATGCAATCACAAACCAAAAGATTACCTGTGATAACAGCATCAGATGTCTACGCTTCGGACCTCCAAGGGAAAGCATAACAATGGGCCCTATCACTTGTCTGCCCGTTGCCCCTACCATGTTGCATTGCAGTAGTTCCAGTTTGCCCGTAGCCCCGGCTGTTTTGGTGACAACCATTACCTCGGCCACCACGTTCTCCAGAATAGCGGCCTCTTCCATGACCACCTCTACCTCTGACAATTGGGGGTTTGTAACTCTGTTTTGGACAATACCTCTCAATATGTCCAGTCTCCCACCATTCATAACACTCTCAGGGTTCAAGCATCGGTCTCTGTGAGAACGACGGAGTCTGGGGATAACCCCTTAACTCAGTGAAATGCTGACTGGTCTGCGGTGGACCCCCTCCTTCAGCCTGTAGTGAAGACTGAATTGGTCGGGCTGGGTAACCTCCTGAACCCTGTCCTCTTGAGTAAGAACCATTAAACTCACCTCCCTTGAGGAACTTTTTAGGGGTCGATGCAATGGTGAAGTCATCTGGCTTCACCCCCTCCACCTCTATCACAAAGTCTACCACTTCCTGAAAGGACTTTGCTGCAGCAGCTACCTGTAAGGATGAAATCTTCAAAGCTGACCCCAATCCCTTCACAAAACGGCAAATCCGCTCTTGTGGACAGAAGTAAAGTTGGGTGGCATACCTGGATAATGCACGAAACATAGCTTCATAAGCAGTAACCGACATCCTGCCTTGCTTTAGGCTCAGGAACTCATCTCTCATCCTATCCCTCAATGTCCGGGGTATATACTTCTCCATAAACAAGCTAGAGAATGATGCCCAAGTTATAGGTGGTGCCTGTGCTGGTTGACACTCAACATACGATCGCCACTACATTTTTGCATTTCCCTGAAACTGATAGGTTACAAACTCAACACCAAATCGTTCAACTATGCCCATCTTATGTAGAAACTTATGACAATCAACCAGAAAGTCATAGGCATCCTTAGATTCAGCACCCTTTAAGACTAGACGTTTCAATTTCAAGAACTTACTGAAAAGTTTGTGCTGATCACTTGTCATTATAGGCCCTGTAGTCAACCGAGGAAACATGCCTATTTCCAATTAGGAATCCATGCGGGGAGCCACAATAGCTGCATGTTGTACTCCTGAAACCTGAAATGCTGGTGCGGAAAACACTGGAGGTGTCTGGCCTTGATCAGATAACCCACTAAGATAAGCAAGAACCTGATTAATCATCTTTAGGGTATGTTGGGGTGGTAATTCCTTATTCTGCACTTGTTCATTCTCCCCTTCCTCACCCTCTCTTACTACTTCCTCAATCAGTGGAGGAGTCACCGCCTTAGCACTAGATAGGCCAGGTGCTTGTCGTCTTCCTATAGAAGACGTCCTCCCGAGACCTCTACCACGGCCTCTTTCCACTTCTCCTCTTCGAGCTACTGCCCCAGTGGCTGGCTCAGACGCATCTTGTCTTGCCGCTATTGGTGTTTGCGCAGTTGTTGCTCTAGTTCAAACCATCTGCGAAATAGAGTGAAGATGGTCAGATACCAATTTGCATCACCTAGATACCTATTGGATCCAAGTAATAGCACAAAAAAAAAAGAAAGAATGGGATTTTCCTAAAGTCTTATAGCCTCTCAAAGAAATGTAAAGGCGTCCCCCTACCATTCCTCAAGACTGTACTAGACTCGTTCTTGTGTGATGAGACCAACGAACCTAATGCTCTGATACCAAGTTTGTCACGACCCAAAACGAGTCGCGATTGGCACCCACACTTATACTCCTATGTGAGCGAACCAACCAATCTGAACCCCAACATTTCAACCATAATAAAATCTATATAATGCGGAAGACTTAAAACCCATTAATGAAATCAATTAAATAACTTCTAAAGATTATCAACTACTATCCCCATGAGATAATAACTTCTAAGGGACCGATCTTTCTTTCACACAAACACGACTGGAGATTCCTAACATGAGACACTTGGTTGAATAAAGCCCTAATCTAACATATCTTTTCAATGTTGTTTCATATCTTTCAACTCTGCTAGTGCCATTCTGTAGGGTGGAATAGATATAGGATGCATATATAACATGATGTCTATGCCGAAGTATACTTATCTCATGAGGGACTACATGTAGATACTCAGGAAAAAAATCTAGAAACTACTTTAATATATGAACTAACTGAATGAGAGGTAGCTCACCACTTGAGTCACTAAATCAGACTAAGTGATAGATACAACCCTTTGAAATTAACTATCTCTCCTTAAGGTACAAAAAACAACAAACCGCAGACCCTACTAGACTACTCTTCCACTCTACGATGGGCTCCTTGGACATTTAAAACTTGACAACTTGATTTCTAAAATCTTTTGATGAATAACATTTATGAAGCCAGTCGATACCTAAAATCAGATCAAAATCTACCATGTATAACTCAACCAAATCAACAATTGTGTCTTTGTGATTGATTGGAATGACACAATGAAGATAAACTAACTCTACTATAATAGACTCCATACCATGTGTAGAAACATAAAAGAGTTCACAAAGTTCCTAAGAAATAACATCATATTTAAATGGATCTAAAACAACCCTAAAAGTTTCTATGTTAAATAATATTTAATGTGTCTAGAATCCCTACAACTATACCGGGTTCACACGGATTGATGCACGTAAAACCAGACCTATGAACCCTTGTGACAGTCAAGACAACTAACTTGGGGAGTTAGTTGATCTAGGAAAGGTTGGGTCCAACTTTGTAGGGCTCGCGAATCAAAAGATTTACCCGAATGAGTCTTTACCGGATTTTTAAAGAAGAACTCTTAAGTTTGGAGTTTCTAGGGGGTAAAATTGTCTTTTTCTAGGCTAAGGGTAGTATAGTAATTACTCTAAATATGTAACTAATTACTTAATTAATTAGTTGGAGGGGTATTTTGGGGAGAGAGCGCTTAAAATTAGCATGTGAAGTTAAGTCTTGCTACACCCGAGTTCGAACCTAGGTGGAAGCAATGATTTAAATTGTTTTTATTAAAATTGGAAATTAATTTAATTAATTCATATTTATTGTCTGATTTAAGAGAAAAGGTAAATCAGATTTTTTTATGTTAAGGAGATTCCTGGTTTTACTAAGTCCTTACCTTTTCCTAAACTACTTTCACATTTCACTCTCCCACATGTATCTCACTTCACGATCATTCTCTCTTCTCTCATTCACATTCTCTCTGCCGAAATAACTTCAAGAACAGAAAAATTTACCAAATATCTTCACATTTTATGAACACACAACAAAAGAGAAAAACAAACAACTAATCAATCACGTTAGGAAAAGAGAGGGTTGTCCGTCGAATAGGGGTTGAAGTTTTCGATGTTGTACGCGAATTTAAAGGAGAAACTTGGGACAGAAGGTCATGGTTTAAACATCAAAAAGATATGATTTCTCTTCTCTCTTGGTCCCTTTCCCAAGAGACCCCTTAAGGTTCAGTATATTAAAATCCAAAAACTAGGGTTCTTCCCTTTTACATGTCATTGTCACTAGCCCCAAATAATTCGTACGTGGGGTATGTTTGCTTGTAGATATTATGCATATGTTGTGTCTTCGTGATGAATATGTTGATGAATGTGTGTTTGAAATCGTAAAAATGACAATCTATGTGATCCAAAACTATGTGTATGTCTCTGCAATGTGAACCGTGACTATGTGCTCTTGGGTTCAAGGATCTAAAATGTAGTGTTACGGTTGTATTCTTACGTGCACAAGCTTAACTTAATCGTGATGTTCATATGAAGTTTAATGTGGCTGAACTGAGTGAGAAACTTTTGGCTATACGAAGCCATGAAAATGCACCTAGCACGTTCTAAATGAACTATGTAATTTCCTTAAGAACTAACGTCTAATGTGATGAAAAAGATGCTGAAAAACTACAAAATTTCCAGCTACAAGGTTATGGATTTCGTTCACATTGAAGTAATCAAAATGTTTTGAAAATTAATCCAAAAAAGTGAGGTCATGGAGGATTGAACCCGTAACCTCACCATCTTAAAAAACATGAAAACAAGTGAGTTACAAATAATGTGAAGAGGGGGATTCCAACCGTGATTTCGCTGGAAAATGGAATTATGAAAAAATAAAGAAATGAGAGGTATTGGATTCTAACACACAACCTCTTGGTCAGACTAAGGATAAAAAAAATGTTGAGGCGTGTGGGAATCGAACTCACGACCTCTAGGTGAAAAAGGAAATTAAAATAAAAGTGAGGCTGTGGGGATTTAATCCAAACCCTCACGGTCAACTCCGAAAAGTCAAGAGGCAAATAAAATAAAATAAATGAGGCGGTGAGGTATTGATACCACAACCTCTTGGTCCCAAGACAAGCGAATGACAAATAATGAAAAATAAGAAAAAAGAGATGAAGACATTGGGGCTCGATCTCGGGTCCCAAGTCCTCTTGACCAAAAAAAAATAAAAAGAAAAATGTAAATGTTTTCCAAGGAATTTGAAATCGGGTTCGCTTGCCAAAATTCTGTATTGACACCTATGTCATACGTGAATAAATGTTCAATATTATTGCTGCCTGCATAGATCGAAGCAGAAATCTTGGCATACATACAAGATGCATAAGTCTTGTATCACATAATATTAGGAAGATATGAATTACTCAAACGAACTTTAATGAAGCCTCATTGCTTGTATATATAGACCCATAAGTCTAGCATACACTTAGAAGTATGTAAATCTAAGATGTATGTAATGAATTGATGAAATGAACTACAAAATGATGAAACCCTACAAAGGTTAAGTAAGAGTGTGAAACACACTAAATGTCCAAGTGCATTCGCATATAATGAAATGAACATTCACGTAGTAAGGAATCAATAAGTATGAAGAGCAAATGTGCTAAAATTCATAAATGTGGTCACAATGTGATAAGAGGCTAATGTAAAAGATGAGAGCAATCTCAATTGAGTCTAAGTAAATGTTACGAAGACGTACTTACATGTGATAGTATAACGTTAATGAAGAGACCAGTCTCTATGAACACTCTAATGAATGTATTGAGAATTGCACACTTAATACTAATGATGATAAGATAAATCATCAATTTAGCTATGATGTCCTCATACTATAAGTCAACTTCCGTAACGTATGAGTTGAATGTAATAGAACTTTATAGTGAGCACTGATAGACTAGCTATAAGAGGTGATTGCTTCTTTCGGGAACGATGGAGGTTCACGTAACACTAATGATATGAGACTGTCTAGCATGCTAGGTATGTGTCTCATTATATCTACTAGTCTCTGAAGCTATACTGCTAATACAGGGATCTAGCGAGGTATAATTCCCTTGTACGCTAGCATGTTTTGGGTCACTTTGGATTGTGATTCAACCTCTTCTCGGTGTGGGGGAGACACTGGATTTCATGATTTTCACATGTTATATGTCAGTTAATGTTTTAAGTTCCCAATGAATGAATGATGTCAGCTTCAAATGATGCACGTAATTAAATGAATGATATCAACGAAGTTAATATGGGGTGATAAAGAGGTTACCTAAACTTAAGTAGTGACACTAGGTCATTCTTGATCATTGCACATCGAACGCGATGAAAGTCATAAACTATATCCTAGGTATAGCTAGTGTTCACTGTAGCCTATGAACGAAATGAAATAAAGTACGGATGAATGAATAAAGCAGAATCTGTGTTTGATAATGAAGGCTTTCTAGTTGAGGTCCCATATGTTGAGCCGTCATTTCGGGAAGTCTTAATGTCAAGTCCATGATTCCAAGGTCTCATGGTATATGAATGAATGATATAAAAGATTTTATATGCGATTTACAAAATGTGATGTGCTATGTGTAAAATGTTATGTGATGTGTACAATATTATAAGTATGATGAGGCATGTTACTCTCATCGCATGACTTTCCTAATCAAAATTTTGAAAGTTCACAAACTTTCGTAATCCCATTTTTGCAAGTCCACTGACTTGACTTTCCATTATCATGTTGTTAGGAAATAGTTGTTCTTAGCATATACCTATAATTAGTACAAGTGTGTACTAATCCCATACAATTCTACAATTTTAGGTGCAAACACACGTGAACGCTAGAGATTACATGTTACCGTTACAACTATTCAGACGTAGCGCCTTCATCCAAAATTGGTAGGCCCTCATGCTTTCGAGGATGTCCACCATTACTATCAAGATTATATGTAGTCATTAGGTAGTGGAGCATGTTCCACTAGTGTTTCTTTACACTATCATTTTAGACTTTATATTGGTGCCGTTTTGGTTAAAAATACATTTATGCAATTAATAACTGTTTCTTTCATTTAATTATCTCTATATTAGATGGTTGATTTGTAAATGTGTATGATGTTATGTAAAATATATTTGGCACGAAATAAGAAAAAAAAAGGTCAAATTTTCTTCTAAAATTAACCTTGATAAGGTAAGGATGACGTATGTAGGCTTGTCTGCGACCTCTGAGGGGTGAACATTACCGGTCTCGTCTCGGGTCTAGATTCTTGTCGTGACAACAACATACGGTGTTACAAAAGATAAACTTGTTCGAGTTTAGCAATGCATAAAAATCAAAATAAAAATACTTTGATCATATCGGTTATAACATCTTGAGAGTTCTCTTGCTCTTGGAGACTCGTGATTACATAGAGGTGATTATATCAACTACCAGAATCCAAAGTAGTTCCTCTAGGTGCATTACTATCGAGTGGAAAAACAGATGAACATTATGATCTATTTTCGGGCTTTAAACTACCTTGCTTACTCTTAGGACACTCTTTGATGAAGTGACTCTCTTGACCACACTTGTATAAAATTGTCTGCTCATCAATCCCAATATTGTAGTCGTGTCTACAAGACATAGAACATACAGGAGACAAACAACATCCTTTTGCAACACTGCCTTTACAATGTTCTGGTGTAGCTCTAAAGTTGTATGAATTCTTTCCATAATTCACCTTTATTTCTGGGTGCATGTGCAATCGCAGATGATGGTGCAGGTCCCTTCAACTTTAATTGGAACAATGACACGTTGTCAGTATTTTTTTGCTTCACCGACTCTTCACCGACTCATTCAATGTGTTATCCTTGTTGTTCTTGAACTCCTTTCTATCGCATAACTTCTCTTCCTCTAACTGTTTGATAAAGACCATAAACCTCGAAATGTCCGTATCTCCAATAAGAATGCCTTCACGACCCTCTTTGCTTGATAAACAGACTAACCGAACAATAAAAAAAAACTCATTGTACTCTCATCTTTTTAACCATCTCCAAAGCATAAGGAGATAGTATGGTGAACATGAACCAATACTCGTGCACACTTAAAGAATCCTTCTTAAGTGTGAGGAACTCACTCACCATGGCATCTTTAAGTTCTCGGGGAAAGAAATGACCCAAGAAAGCTTCCTTAAAATTGGTCAAACTCGCATGTGATGCATCTTAATCTCTACCCTCTTTCCACTAACAAAAAAACGTTCTAGCAACAACCACGATTTCATATGCAACAAACTAAACTCTCACACTATTTTTCAACATGTATCACCTCGAACAGTTTTGTAAGTTTCTTTATGACGTTCTCTCGGTCCTATGAAGTTCTCTAACCAACGAATCATGGGAGATTCATCCTCACGAACTCACAAATTCTCAAAGTGTTGTTCTCTTATTGTCGAAATCCTCTCTGCTTCGAAACCTTGTTAGTCAAAACTTTGCTCAACATTTGGATAGCCTCACAGAATTCCCCATTGATGACTTTACCTTGAGTTTGAATGTTTGGTGCACTATGTACCCCTTGATCTTATAGTTCAACATGTCCATTCATTGGAAAACTTTTCACTAGTCTTCATAAAGGAATGGTTATGTGCAAATACGTGCAATCATAAATTAGAGAGATATTATGAATTAATTAGAGAGAAACATTATATAGATCAAACTCTAAAGCCTGAAAGGAATGTGAAAGAAGTATAGAAATTCAAAAATGTTGTTGTCTAATTGTAGATGTGACGCGCTCCCTATAACTCCTGAACTATTTGCTCTGATACACAGTTTATCACTCCCCGAGCTTACCTTTGATATGGATGGCACTCAAAGACCACTGCCATCTCCAAGCAAACTTGTCCTGGATTACTTAACTTAGTAGAAGACTATAATCATTACACCATGATCAAATGCACTTACTCAAATATTTGAATAATAGAATTTGGAATGTTAAAAAAATCAACATTCACTTTAGACAAAATGACAACAAAACTCTTTCACATTGAATGATAATGTAAAGAATAATGAACTACAAACTGTCTATCTATGAAGCCTCTAGTTCAAAGAGACTTATTCGGATAAGACCCCAATCATCCTATTACTTAAAATACTGAAAGCAAAATAAAAGTAGATCTCCGAAAATCAAGGAGGCTCACCAACAAACATTTAGTGTTGATTCTGGATCACCGTGGCATTTGATGCTAATCCTAGTTACTTGTATCTGCATCGTAAGAAAATGCATGCAAGCTCGCATCAGTACAATGAATATACGAGTATGCGAGTTAGGATGCGAAAAAACACTTATGTTGCTCTTCTCAACTCATGAATACTTAACTAAACTTATTTCAATAAAAAGTCGATTAAAGAAGACACAATAAAGAGAAAATCGTGTTTAAGTACATGAGGTAAACTCTATGTATATTAAAGAATACAACATAACTTTGAATGTAAAAGTACAATTAACTGATGTATATAAAAATACAATAATTTCTGTGAGAGATTCATTAACCGACAATCATAACTATGAGACTATGTGATGGTACATTAATACAGGAACAATTATATATATTTCATCTAAAATGTATGAACCTTTCTCTGCCGGTGATGGCTATATAGTTTGTTGGGGCTTGAGCTAATATGAACTCGAGTTCCCATATCGATGCTCAATACTACTCCAAAAAAATACTTAGCTCATATGTTTTTCAAACAACCTCTATTTGGTTTGAGATAAAAAAGCTCTCATGGAAATCATGGTTTCCTCATTACTTAAAAACTAGCTCAATGACTGTATTGGAAATCTTAGATTCCCATCTTGATTAAATTTGAAAATAATTACAAACATCTTTGGGAATAATTATCTCACTTATAAACCCTAAAGAAATGAAATCAACTCTTTACTCGTTACTTAACATTAAAGTGGAGTCTTAAAAACAAAGATGCAACATTTTGAAAGACCCTCGAAAAAATTGATGAACTTCATTCTTACTTGACTCTTAACTTTACGATTTACTCTAACCTTACTTGAATTTACTCTTAATTTTTTTTAAATTTTAAATATGGATTCATAGATTGTGATTTTATGATAGAAAATGTATCTTGATGTTTTGGAATAATTTTGAATAGCTAAACTTGAGAAAAGTTTTGAAATCATGGTCTTGGACCAAGTTCGCGATGGACAGACGTTCATAAATAATTTATTTGATAAATTAAATTTTGAGACAGTGGACTCCGCTTCATTTCCGCAACAAGGATAATATTTTTGTTTGCTGGGAACGGGTATGTGACGCAGATTTATTTCATTATCCTTTTTCTCCTTTCTCCTTCTTTTTCTTTCAGCCCCAATTCTCCAAACTCGACTATACTTCTGTGATACATTTTAAATCCCAATGCGCAAGACGGATACTAAAGAAACCAAGACAAAGTTACCAGAAACTCAATGTATGGATCAGATAATCTTCCCAATTCATCCTAATTGAGTAACAACATTTGAATTCAAGAATATATGTTGTAAACATCAATTTTCCAACTTGTTTATTATGTATTTAATTGAATTAAACATGCTTGGTGCTTGGGTGAACGAACCCAACTCTAAGAGAGACTTACATACTAGGTGAGATTAAATCCTTGAAGAAATCCTTCAAAAATGATGCATACTATTTTTCCTTTTCTCAGTACTCTTGTGTTCTTTAATTACAAGGCACAAGAACCTCAATTTCACAATTACCGGACGTCATGGACGTTTGTTGACGTTTTGACTCTAAAATTTCCTAAATGGTTTATATACAATATTTTAGGCCTTCAAACAGTATTTTATGTAATTTTTTAACATCTGAGGCTGTAGATTAGGTCTTCGACTTCGGTACTGTTACAGAAACATTTATAATGGTGTCAAGCACATGATGAACCACATCAAATCCCACAACATTTGAACTGGAAAGTACGAATAAGTATTACTGGCTCAACCATAACATTATCCATTTGGTCAAAAAAATTATAGAACTTTTTCACAATATTTAATCCTCATATGCTGAACATGTAGGTAAAATTTGAGATTTGTAATTTTTACTAGGAAATTTACAAAACACATGGCTGATATTCTGTCGCCAATACCGCTCTAACGGCATCCCCATGGAGGGAATAATATCGCTCCAACGGTAAAAATAAAAATATAACCCAGGACAACTAATGTAACAACCTATTAGTCGTTTTGAGCAGTAGAGTTTATTTCTGGTAATTACAGTCTGAGTCGACGGATCCCACGACGGACTTTCATGGGCACGACGGACCGTCGAGGGTGTGTCGTTCCAAAACACTTAGAATTCTGAAAAATTGGGTGTTGAGAACAACTCTCTGAACTTCGGGACGACATGGCAGGACAGACCGTCGTGGGCACGACAGACCGTCACAGGCCCTTTTGTAAAATTCAGTCTCTGAACTGTGCGACGACTCAGCAGGACGGACCGTTGCAGGCGCGACGGCCCGTCATAGACTGCGTAACTCTGATTGGGTTGGATTTCTGTTAAATGTTTTAAGGGGCGTTTTGGACTATTCCTGCTTATAATTATAATGTTAGTGATTGAATGTTAATAATTCAGTTACTTGGGGGTTAAAGGAGATATCCTTGAATTATTTAGTGTCACGTTCCGGTAACAGGATAGTATATGACGATCGGAGTGTCACGTTCCGACACAAGGATAGTATATGGATCGGGTGGCACGTTCCGGTACCAGGATAGTATATGAGGATCGGAGTGTCACATTCTGACATCACGATAGAATATGGATCGGGTTCCATATTCCGGTGCAAGGATAGTATGATGAGGATCGGAGTGTCACGTTCCGAAACCCGGATAGAATATGGATAGGGTGTCACGTTCTGACACAAGGATAGTATATGAGGATCGGAGTGTCACGTTCTGGCACCAGGATTAGTAAAGAGAATGAATCTTGAAATATGTTAATATACTCAATTTAATGAATCTAATTTCCAAATGAGTACGATGGGGAGGCGTGAGTCCTCATTGATGTGCTTGGTGTTGTGACCAAGGGTTTTGGTAATTGTAAATACCGCATGTTGAGTATTGTAGTTAATTTTATGATATTATCTGATATATACTGTTTTCTAATTTAAGTTGGCCGATGATATCTACTCAGTACCTGTGTTTTGTACTGACCCCTACCTGTATGTTTTTCTCTTGTGATTTGTGGAGTGCAGCAAACGTGCCGTCGTCTTCAACTCAACAGCAACTCTAGCCAGTCTTCACCACATCAGTTTTCAGGGTGAGCTATTGTTCCTAGCTCGGACTGGATTCTCTCTCATTCATGTCTTGATGTCCTTGAAGTTCAGACATGGACTATCTCTTGTATTTGTTTTTAGTTTCCTAGACATTCTTAGATATAGTAATTTGAGGATATATGTTGTTGTGATGATGACTTCCAGATTTTGGGGATAATAAGTATTGAGTTTTTATAAGTTATTTAATCAATCTTCATTAATGATTTTAAGTCTTCCGCATTATATTCTGTTTATATGGTTGAAATGATTGGGGTTTAGATTGGTTGGTTCGCTCACATAGGAGGATAAATGTGGATGCCACTCACGACACGTTTTGGGTCGTGAAAACTTAATTTTGTATTTTTCTCTTTTCTTATTTTTCCGAAGGTTCTAAGCTTGCTTAGGAATAGGTTTTTGACTAATTCTCATAGCTAGGTTTATTATTGTATAGACCTATAACATCAGTATAGTAAACCCTTTATGTGAATGACGTCTTCTTCATCTAAAAGGACTCAGGCAAGTCCTTAACATTCGTCAGAACATGTCATAAGTTAAAATTGAGGAAATATTTAAACCTTTTGCATAGAATGTAAAATTTTACATAGACTTTGTACGCGAAAATCATGATAATATATGTAGTGATAGTCTAAAATGTATATCACATAAGAACCATCTTAAGAGTACGAATCTTTACTTAGCCAATAAAAAGTCGATACACCATGTAGGACTTAATACAAAAGAATCCAAAGAATATATAATGAAATCAAGCGTATTCTTAAAAACTACTAAATCTTCATAGGCTAGAATAACGAAAAAGATAGCATCCCTGAACATGAGGGCCTACTAACAGTTGGAGAAAGAGTTCCATGTTTCTTCAATCGACCTTTTTAATCTTTAATTGCAGACCCTACATTTTTAGTAATAAAAATTAAGGTGTTAGTACGCCACATGTACTAAATATGGGTATATGCACATAAACATATGAGGGCATGCATTGAAAAAGGACCTTTTCTTTAGAAGACATACTAAGTCATTTGAAAACCTTTAATGCACATACAATAGAGCATATACAAGATAAGGATCACAACAACTTAAAGCATGATCATAAAAAAAGGCATAACATTGTAGAATAATATTAACATTTCATGTTCAATATTGAATATAAACATAAGATACTAAAAACTTACCAATTATACAATCCCAAGACTACAAGTGCAATTATCATATAATGCCCCATAACCCCACATAATCAAGTAAACAATATAGAAGACCATAAGTTAACTTTTCTTCATGTCAGATATAACATAAGTAATTATTGTAACATTTCAAAAATGTAAGAGGTGTTCTAGAGACTAACGTGATTCTATAAAGGTTAAGACATGGTTTTACAGTCAATTCCAATGATCATAAGTCATTTAGCGAGTTTTAAACTTAAATGTCAAAGAACGTCCGTGACGTCCGGAAACAGAATGAAGTACTCACGTTCTTAACCTATTTGACTAGCTTTTAGGAGTTGAAAAGTTATTCAAATTGTTCGAAGGGTGTCTTACACGTATAGGTATAATTCATGGTTGAAACATCCAGGCACGACTTCTCAACGACTAACTAAGGGATATTTAGCAGGACCTTTACATTTTCGCAAGAAGCTGCCAAAAGGCAGTGTCCTGAGACAGTTCCCATGAATGGATCGTGTGTCCATCGACGGGGTGTTGATTGTCCCCATCGATGAAAACATTGAAAAAATGTCAAAGGTTGAGATTTTTGTAGCCTTTAAACTTAAAAAAATACCAACATGACGGTTAGTCCTTGGCCCATCGATTGACAAACGGGGGTGTCAATGTCATCTCGGCTGTGAGACCATTGGTTTTGATGCAATTTTTGAGTTAATTCATTTAGTTAGTTGGTTTAGTTATGTGGTTAATTAGGGGTTAGGGGATGTTTAATTAAGTTTTTTAACTACCTATATAAATCCCTAACCTTATTAGAATAACCTGAGCTCTCATAATTTCCCAAGCCCAAAACTTTCTTCCTTCTCTCTTTTTTCCCTCTCTATTCGAAGACCTCCATTGATGATCATGCTAGGGGTGGGTTAATGCACTGGAAAGGGTTTAATTTCGCCATCAACATTCATAAATTATAAAGGTATGAGATTATTATCACCTTCGAGACCACTTTCCTCAAAGAGTTCCATCAAATTGATTTCAAAAGTTGAGTTTTTATATGAGTATTTTCCAATCTCGAAATTGATCTTGCAAAATGACATTTTATGGTTTATATAGGATATTAGGAATAGATTAACATGTATTTTAACACATTATGTTATTTATTGATGGATTGGTCTAGTTTGTAGGTGATGACCTATTCCCCTTAAACCTAAGTTATATCTTGATAAGAATTGTGTAATGTTCGTTCAATTTATTTGTTTATTGGTTGAATTACTACTAGATGATGATAAAGGGTTGAGTTAGAGGGTTGATTATAAGACCTTTATGATGGATTATGAATGAGACCTTGTAAGTCTTGTGATCCCTATTCTTTACTTAAATTATTGTTAATTGTTATTAATTCATGAAGTTGTATTTGAGTAAGTCTTGTAATAAGATTTATAGGGTAGGTATAATGTTGAAATGAAATGGGTTTACTATGGATTGTGAGGTGTTGACTAATATATAAATTTTTATAAGGATGGTGATGATTTAACAATGTTCTTTAACATGATGTGACTATGGAATTGTTCTAATCTCATATGAAGGAATTGTAATGAAAGGATTATAGTCATGCACTGAGCTATGATGACTGAACGTGATGATGGAAGTTTTGACTTTACATAGAGGAAGATTCACCCTATAGTTCCACATGGGGCGTTTACTCCTTTTTGAGGGATACTCACTTTATGGATTCCCATTAGAGAAAGCTCTAATCGACAAGTGGATTTGAGAGAGGTTATACCCATCTCTTAGTTATTTAACTATGTTTCCCCCTTAAGAAGACTAGCTAGTGGATCCACCTATAAAGCTACATTTTTGTTTGGTTTTATATTGGCCAGTAGACCATCATCCATTTGTGTAATGTTTTACAACACCAGATTCCACACATATATCTTGTGGTGTATGTTTATTAAGGCAAGTGTTCCCTAAACTAAAATGATATGATGAAGTAAAAACCAACTAGGGTTACTTGAGAGGTTTGACTTAGCTTAGGTAGGGATATGAGACACTACCTACTCCTTGCACTAGTTTCCCTTGAGGGAAAACATAGAAGAATGTTCTAGTGTATGTATATGCTAATAGTTGTACATGATATGTATATGATGAACTTGCACAATGTTTTAACTGTATGTTTATTCATGTCACTTATGAATATGTGTTGGTCTACATTATTAATTAATGATTATATTCACTCTTAATGATATGGTATGAGAAGTTACATTTTGGTCATGATTCTTAATGGGTTACTTGATTGAGTAGGGTTATGAGGCTTTTCTTGGTCATTGCACTAGTTGAGTCGATAAGGGTTCATGGGTATTATACTGCGTTAGTTGTGTTGTAATGAACTCTAATTCATGCTTGTGGTTATTATAACTTTATAATACAATTACTTTGACAATGTGTTTAGTTCTATGATATAGATGTCGACATGACTAGACATAGTATTATATATTTTGTTGTTTACAAGCTTTGGACTTAATGAATATGCCTTATTTATAGGTATGGTCTTGTTGAACGTGCATAAATCTTTTCAATGTAAATTGCATACTTTAATGGATTGTCCTTTTTTAGCATTATTTAATAATATGTATGCATATGGTCTCATACTTAGTACAAGTGGTGTACAAAACCTATTTCTTCATTGCCCCTAACATTTCATGTTCCAGTCGTTGAATGGATTTTGGAGATGACATTGAAGAAGACTTCAAACTCTTAATCATCCAAGTTGGGTAGGTCCTCTCTTTCCGAGGGAAATGCCATTATCACGCTTATGAGGTTGTTTTAGTATTAAGACTCTTATGTTCTATCTTTTTTATTTGAGTACTAAAAATTGTATGACCTATATGTGGCCTTATTATATAGATATATGGGCTAGTCCGAAATTATTACACTCTTGTTAGATGGTTATGAGATGTGACTACTTTTTGAGACTATATTACATTTGTTATATCTATGTGCAATAAAAGTAGAAGATTGAGTAATCTTCCTATACGAAGGGTCTACGTATACATGATATATAAATAATAATATGTGTATATAGAGGTCTATATAAACCTCAATTTAGAATGAATGAAAAGTTTTAAATTTCTGCTTATTTTTACCTTAAAATGTAATGATGTAAGCTAAGAGTCTTGTCTTTGTCCTCAAAGAGGACAACAACACTAGTTACCTCTATGGGATACTTCCCGAATGAGACAAACTTTTTAGTAGAGAATGAGATTAAAAATCTTTGGGTCAGTATCTCTTTAAACCACATATATGTAGATTAATGTATTAATAATTGTGAAGAGCTCCACTATTAAGGATAGGAATCTATATGATTCTTAGGAAACTCTCACTTTCTTGGAAATCCAATATTGTGCCTCTACAATTTAGCTCTATGTGGTTTCAGCATCTATCCCTTTTATTGTGATTGTTGGGGATGAATACATGAAGAAATGCAACATGGAGACTTGAGGAAGATTTTTCCTATGAATGAATTCCTCCTCATGGTTGTTAAGTCCCTGCTCTTGAAGAATATATAATGATGACCAATCCACAGCCAATCCTCCTCCTTTACTGAGTGGTGACATAAGGGTTGATTTTCTCCATATGGCCGAAGCCATTACTACCCAAGCATAAACCTCAACTACTAAATCTTATGTCATGACGAACAAAGATAATCCGGAGTTTTTACCCCAAAACAAACCAACAAGTTACTACCATGGCCTTCCATCTAAAGGATTTCACTAATATTAATTTCCCTACTTTCAATGGCTCCAAGGTTATAGAAGACACCCATGAGTTCATCGAAGAAATCTACAAGATCTTCTATGCTATGGGTTTGACTACTAGTGAGAAGGATGAGTTAGCCACTTACCAACTCAAAATGAGGCCCAAACTAAGTTACAATAGACAGCTAATGGATTTACCAGTGACTTGAAAGTGTTCTACAAGGCTTTTCATGATATATTCTTTCCTAAGGAGAAGCGGGAAGCTAAAGTGGTAGAGTTCATCACTCTTCGTCAATGACATATGATTGTGCTTGAAAACTCCTTAAAATTCACTCAATTCTCAAAATACGCTCCTTCTTTGTTTCCGACCCTAAAGTTGAAATGAACCGTTTTGTAGTGCGAGCCACATATGACTTGTAAGAGGAATGTCATTCGGATATGCTACATGACAATGTGAACATTTCTTATCTCATGGTTCGCGTACAACAATTGGAAGTGGCAAGTGCTAAGCAGCAGAGTATAGATTGCGAAAGGGCGAGATCTTTTGATAGTGGTTCGATAAGGGTAGGCTTGAGATTCAAGATAGGACCTGGTTTATAATGAGGTTTTCTAATAAATTTCATTCTATGTTCCCTAAGTCTAGAGATGATAGTGTGTCTAACCGTAATCCTAAAAAGTGAAGGGATACAAGTTCACGAAAGAAGAATCCTTCTTGTGCAAAGTGTGGAAATGGTCATTTAAGAGAATGCTTAGTGGGAGCGTGTAGTTGTTTTTGTTGTGTCAAGAGAAACAACAAGGTTAGGGTTTGCCTTCATGTGGAGGTTCAAGACAAGGGTAGTGTTCAAGCTCAAGCAAGTGGTTTTACTGATACACCAAAGAAGAATAACTTTTATGCACTTCTCTCAAGGGGTAAGCAAGTGACTTCTCCCGATATTGAGACTGGCATGTTGAATATTTTATCTACTGATGTATATGCATTACTTCGTTCGGGCACTACATTATCTTTTGTTACAATCTTCATACCTATGAAATTTGAGATCTAACCCGACATTTTAATTGAACATTTTATGGTGTCTACCTTGGTGGGTGAGTCGGTTCTTGCTAAGAGCGTGTATAGAAATTTTCCTATAATATTTCAAAGTAAAGTTACTTCTTTTGAAATGTAGAACTTGATATGTTTATTTTAGATGTCGTATTGGGTGTGGATTGTTTGCATGCTTGCTTTGAATGTATTGATAATAAAACAAGGGTGGTGAGGTCTACCTTTCCAGATGAGCCCATTTTATGGTGAAAGGGGGTATCTTCTTTCGTAGAGGTCATATAATTTCATGTTTGAATGCTTGTAAAATGATCTCTAAAGGGTGTTTATCCTATATAATAAAAGTCCATGATTTAGACTACGAAATTCCTCCCATAGAGTTGGCCCCTGTAGAGAAGGAATTTCAAGAGGTGTTTGCTTATGATCTTCCTGGTATTCTTCCCGAATGGGAAATTGATTTTTGTATCTACTTGTTACCGGATAGAAATTCCATTTCAATTCCTCCTTATCGGATGACTCTTGCCGAAATTAAAGAGTTTAAGGATAAACTCACAGACTTACGAGACAAGGGTTTCATTCAAGCTAGTATTTCTCCATGGGGTTATCTGGTTCTATTTGTGAAGTAGAAGAATGGTTCCATTAGAATGTGGATTGATTATGGCCATCTTAATGAAGTAACTACTGAGATCATGTATCCTCTCCCTCGGATTTATAACTTGTTTGATCAACTCCAAGGTCCAAGCTATTTTCTATGATTAACTTGAGATTGGGGTATCACCAACTTAGTGTGAGAGGTGAAATAATACCAAAAAGGTAATTTCGGAGTATATATGCTTACTATGATTTCTTAGTAAGGTCCTTTGTCTAACTAATGCCCTGATTATATTTATAAATAGTATGAATAGTGTGTTTCAAAGTTACCTAGATTAATTTGTCATTCTTTTATTGATGATATCTATGTATATTTGAAGAATGAGGGTTATCAAAAACCATTTAAGGGTGGTGTTACATGTGCTTAACGAGCACAATTTTTTGCAAAGCATAGAAATTGTGTATTTTGGTTGAGGTCGGTGGCGTTTCTTCATCATATCATCTTTAGTATGGGAGTTGAGGTTGATCAAAAGAAAATAGAGGTGGTGCAAAATTGGCCTAGACCATTGACTCCAACCTACATTTGGAGTTTCTAGGGTCTAGCGGGTTATTACCTGAGATTTGTGGATGGTTATAAGTCCATTGCACCTCCCTTGATTACCTTGACTGTCTTGATAAATAGGTTTACTTCAGCTCTGGTGTTGAATTTACCGGATTGTACAAAGGGCTTCGTTGTATATTTTGATGCATCCTGAGTGGGTTTGGAGTGTGTGCTTATGCATTTGAAGGTAGTAGCCTGTGGTTCGAGACAACATAAGGGTCATGAGAGGAACTATCCGATCATGATCTTGAGTGAGCGCCCGTGGTATTTTTCCTTGAAAATAAGGAGACATAACTCTTATGTCTTCAATGATAATGTGTATACAAAAAACAAGAGTCTCTAGTATGTGTTTACTCAAAATGAGTTGAATCTCTAACAAAGGATGTGGTTGGAATTGTAGAAATATTTCAACGTGTTTTCAATAACCCCCTAAAGGCCAAGGTTGTTGCGATGCTTTAAGTTGTATGACCATCATCGTATGTCTGATGTAGAGGTATCCAAGAAAGACCTAGTGAAAGATGTTCATAGTTAGGCTTAATTTTTTGCGACATTGGAAAATTCTTTGAATAGTAGTTTTATGGTCTATCATAAATCCGAGTCATCTTTGATAGTGTAGGTGAAGTCCAAATAACACCTTGATCAACCATGATAGAGTTTGAGGAATCGGTTGTTTGTAAGCTTAATGAGACTTTCTCCTTAGGGGGGATGGTATTTTGAGGTTTTATGAGAGGTCGTTTGCTCCCAGCTTAGATGGTTTGAGGAACCGGTTTCTTGAGAAAGCTTAGAGGTCTCTTTACTCGATTCATCTAGGTTAGACAAAGATGTACCATGACGTTAGGGACGTATTTTTGTTGGAAGGTTTGAAGGATATAGGGGAATTTGTGGCTAAGTGTCCAAATTACCAACAAGTTAAAGTCGAACAGCAAAAGCTGGGTGGTTTGCTTCAAAAAATCCAAATTCCTTCCTTTAAGTTGGAAGACATCAACAAGAATTTCGTAGTAGGTTTTCCTCAGACACAAAAGCAATATGACTCTATATTGGTGGTTGTGAATAAGTTGACCAAATCTGTTTCTTTTATTCCTGTCAATTCTCCCTACTTGACAGAGGATTATAAAAGTATCTTAATTGATGAGATTTTCTGTAGCCATTGTATTAATTATCCATCATATCGGATAGGGGTGCACAATGCACATGTAGGTTTTGGAGGTCATTCCAACAAGGTTTGGCTATAAAGGTGAAGTTAAGCAACACTTTTCATCCTCAAAAGGATTATCAAACGGAACATACTATTCAAACAATTGGGGATATGTTTACGGTTCTTTCATTGATTTCCAGGGAAATTGGGATAAGCATTTGCCTTTGGTGGAGTTCGTTTAAAATAATAACTACCATTCATCTATATCTATCGCTCCTTATGAAGACTTGTTTGGTAGAAGATGTAGATATCCAATTGGATGGTGTGAAGTTGCTCAGTGTTTACTTTTTTATTAAAATATGATTTATACGACATTGGACAAAGTTCATGTCATAAGGAACCAGTTGCAAAAAGCCTATAGTTGACAAAAGTCTTATGCCGATCATAGAAGAAGAGAATTAATGTTTTAAGTAAGTGATAAAGTGTATTTGAAAATTTCACCAATGAAAATGGTGGTTTTATTTTGCACGAAAGGGAAGTGGAGTCCTTTTTATGTGGGTTCGTATGAAATCTTGCAAAAGGTTGGTAAGGTTTCCTAGTTAATTGTCTTTGATTAATAAAGTTATGCATGTTTCTATGCTTAAGAAGTGTATCGGCAATCCCAAGTCTATTCTTCCTATTGAGAGTTTTTGTGTGAAGGATAACCTTTCATATGAGAAAGTTCCGGTTTAAATCTTTGATAGGCAGGTATTGCGGTTAAGGAACAAGTAGGAGGCTTCCGTAAAGGTGTTATGGAAGAATCACCTAGTTGATGGTGAGACATGGGTGGCCAAGGCAAACATAAAGTCCTGCTACCCTCATTTATTTGATAACCAAGGTTAGTCATTTCTTTTTAATAATGAAAATAATGACTACAAATGATGTTTCTTGATGTTTGGTGAAATTTTTAAAAACTGTGCATTTTTCATGTAAGTATAGTGAAGTTACACTAAAATGTACTTTTGAGTTGCAATTTAGCAATTTTGCCTATTTTCAGTTTTGTTGTGCATTTTTATATAGTGAGTCTTTATGTAAAGATATGAAGCAAGTTGACAAGTTGAAATTTAGCATAATTGACTCATATGTCGGTTAAGTCAAGTGTTTCGTAAACTAATATGAATTAAAAAAGTACAAACCAACTAGGGTGACTTGAGAGGTTTGACTTACCTTAGGTAGCGGTATGTGACTCTACCTATACCTTGCACAAGTTTGACTTGCGGGATACCCTAGGAGAATGTCCTTATGTATGTATATGCTTACAATGGTACATTATTTGTATATGATTAACTTGCACATTGTTGATACAATATGTTGATTGGTTTCACTAATGAATATGTGTTGGTCTACATTGTTATATAGTGATGATATGTACTCTTAATGATATGTTATGAGAAGTTCAATGTTGGTCAAGATTCTTGTTGAATTACTTGATTGAGTAATGTAATGGGGCTTTGCTTAATTATTGCACTTGTTGATACAATACAGGTTCATGAGGTGTTAGGTAAGATGTAAATAATATAATCATGGCAATGACTTACAAATGTGCATTATTATGAATGACTATGTAAATATGCTAACCACATATCTTTGAATTATAATGAAAGGAAAATTCTCATGAACTTCTTATTGATATATGATGATGATGATTTTATAAGGGGTAGATTGTATGACCTAAACTAAGATATGATCATTAATGAAGGTAACAAACACATATAGAAAGGGATATTAGCTTAGTCCTGAAAGAACATGAGTGTAACACTCAAAGAGCATACCCCGGATGAGACTGACGTTGTCGTCCTCTCGGTGAACTCAGACAAGACTCTTAGCATTCATCATAACATTTCATTAGTTAAAATTAGCGGAAATTTAAAACCATTTAACATACTATTGAAATATAGAGACTTCATACTTAAAATTCATAAATCATACGATATTTTAAGGAATTGTCTCAAATATATATAAACCCATCTAACAGTTCAAATCGGGACAGAGCCAATAAATAGTCAATATGCCATATAGGCCTTAATAAAAAAGAATCAAGAGAAAACATGAAGGAAATACATAATCCTAATATCTACTGAAGTCTTCATACAGTGGAAATTAAATGATAGCGTCCCAAACATGAGGACTTAGCAAGACTTGTAGAAAGGGTTCGAAGATTCTTCAAATCATCCTTCTTAAACTTTAATGGTCGGAACCTACAATTGTAGTAATTTAAAATAATGGGCTTAGTAATCCAAATTTAATAAGTATGGGTATATGCACATAACGCCATAAGGAAATGCATGAAAAAGTATCATTTATCATCTCATTAGAAAACATGCTAATCCATGTGAAAGTATTCAATGCACATACCATTAACATCTACAAACTAAGTATACCATCAATTTACAACATGATCATAATCAAATCAATATTTTCATAGAGTCATGTTAACACATTTCAATAAATCATATAACATAACATACCAAACACTTACCAATGATCTCATCCCCAACCTACAAGTGCAATAGTCATGTGAAGCCCCATAACCCCACACAACCAAGTAGATAAGATAGCATAGTATAAGTTAAGCTTTGCTTCATATAACTTGTATCATAAGTAGTAAAGACTTTATAAAACAATATAACCCAACAACATATACATCATAATGACCAACATTCACATATGATTGATGTCATGCATCATAAACATATATCTTCCAGGTCATCATATTACCTAAGAATAATATCATGGGACTTCCCTTAGAGTAAATTTGTGCAATGTCTAGGCGGTGACCCATAACACTACCTAGACTAAGAAAACTCCTCAAGTTACCCTAGTCAACGTTCATTTGCTTGTCTTTTAATTTACATGAGTGAACATTCTCCTTAACCGGCATAAACCATGTAACCTAGACATGGAATCTGGTGTCTACCCAACACCGAAAAGAGGTGGTCTACCGGCCAAAGTAGAACCTACATCACATAGCTTTCTAGATGGATCTAGTAGCTAGTATCCTATGGTGGCAACATAGTTCATGAAATAGGAGATGTATTAGATACCAGTAGTTAAACATTACATTGTAGCCTCAATGTCATGAGAATCATTGTAAACCTAACTTCCAGCTGGGGAAGGGACACTTCCCATGTCTAGTTCATCGGTCCTTCGCTTAAGTGTGTTTCTTTAAATAACATTTATCTTTTCTTTTATCATTAAATTATCATCGGTCATAGGAGATTATTACCTTGTATAACAAGATCATGAGCTCTTTTAGATTAGATGAGAATTTTACTTTCATCGTAACCTATCTTTTGTGAGATTTACATAGCATAATCATCTTTTATGTAAGGTATACAAGAGCGTATAATAACTTGCATATTCGTATTCTTATCATAATCTCACAAGCAACATGTTCATAGCCCATCATACTCACAAAGCAACATCATAAATACTTTTCACTAAATAGCATCATAGTTTATAGGATAATATAAACATTTACAGTAATCACACTTAGAAGACTTACCTCTTGCTTCCAAGAATCTTATTCACAATGCAGTATTCATAATCAATCATAGCGAAATATTGAATTACATAATCAAGAAAAACTCATAAAATAATGTACAAGATAAATACATAGCACAGGAGAAGGTAAATTGGTCATTAGGTTTAATTCACATTTTAAATTCTAACCGTAAAATTGTCACATTAATTCAACCATTATCAATCAATTAATCAATAATTCGTTCGAATTGAATATAAAAAACATTTACTTTTTATTGAAAATCATAAATTTAGGGTTAGGAAAAAAAATCCATTTTGTAGTGTTAAAACCCTAGTATTTGAAGTTCTTGAAAAAATATCTTGAAAGGACCTATTTAATAAAGGAATACCAAGAGCAAAGAATATATATCTTATATATCAAGAATCCACAAAAATATGATTGGAAACTTCGAAACCTTCGTCTTTTGCTTAAGCTTTTCTTGTTCTTCAATGGAATTTTCAAAAGAGAGAGTTCTTAATAGAGAATTAAATTTAATTTTATCTGATTTTGGAAGTGTAAGAAGTTGTTCAAAGATGACCTAAGATACATATATATTCGTTCCATGAATTACACCAAAAGTCTCTCCACGTAAATTACCAAAACGCACCTCCTAAATTTACTAAAAATAGGAGTGCATTTGACTAAGCCAAATTCTAAAATATTTCTAAGAGTTTCAGTTTTGACTTTAAAATTTAATTAATTAATTATGTTTCTAATTTAATTAATCAAGTTACCTAGGGTAATTACTAAAGTACCTCTATATCATTAGGACCATAACCAAACCGTTTGAACCATCCTAGGTTAGGTACATGAATTTTTTTGAGTTAGTTACTCAGCTAGTGTTACTCGGTTAGGTCTTAGGATTTTGGGCACACTAGTTAGTTAAGTTTTTTTAGTCCTAGGTTCGTAATGTAGTTAGTTAGGTTAGTTACAGTGTAGAATTTGCTAGGAAGCTAGGGGCGCCTTCCCGCTAACCGCCCTAACAGAATTTGATTAGGCTGGTCCCTTGGTATCTTGGTGGTTACAAGATGTGCTTGCACATGTTCTTGCTCCTATGTTGCTGATGATTTTTTGTATAAGGACCCTCACTATATACTTGGGCACCACTTAATATTTATAATCATTTTAAATAATCATGTGGTATGGTACCGAGACTTGACACTTGGATTACACGTATTTAATGTTTACAACTAGGATATTAATATTTTAGCATAGGGTCTTCATTGCAGGTATGTCACGCCTCAAAAACAATTTAGACGGATAGGCACCCGATGCCTTAAAGGCCTGCGAGAACAAACTTGCAACCTATTCTTACTATAAATATTATTATAAAAATTGTGAGAAGTTTGCCTAGTATGCAGCGATACGAAACAACATAGGTTGGTCAAAAATTTAGATACAAGCCTTGGCCGTTGAGGCCACAAGTCCTTAAGACACAACTGAACAATGTACATACGTCTACAAAGCCTCTAAGGGATAGAAGACTAGATTAAGTAGGAACATACCTCGTGTTACCCTTAACTACAATAAAATACCAAAATGAATTTTCAAGAGACTCAATAGAGATCTGAATAAACTTGGAGCTCACAAAAAGTAACAGAGTTTCATGTGCTTCTATTTAGGAGATCTACTAACTGGAGTACCTGTGCCTGCAACATGAAATGTAGTTGGAGCTCACCCAAAAGTAGCAGAGTTTCGTGTGCTCCTACTGGGGAGATTTACTAACTAAAATACATGTGCCTGAAGCATGAAAATATGGACTGAATATGTAAGACAATAGCATATGAAATACTAGAGCTCAGATGAAAACAAATAGCAACACATGAGTGCATAGATTAGGAGAGAAGACCACCTTGCTTACTCATGTGAAATCAAGTAAGTTACATTATTTTATTTACTTTCATGTACGTTATAATATTTGTAGTGCATGCGATACAAGTGACCAGCTGATCAGTTGTAGAAGAGGATGACCAATGCTAGGCGTATTAACCCCTGGGAAGCGGTCCTCATAATTACACAACTTGGTATCGTCCCACGCAAGGATTAAGCCCCCCCCCCACACCCTACATTCACAAACGATAGTTGTTTAGAAATTTAAAAAAAGACTGAGACTCCTAAGATGCCACCCTTCTATACTAAAAGTTATCGGCCCATGCAAGGCTCGCCCCTGAGCTACCACCCTTATGTACCAGTTGGGATTGAACCATGCTAGGCTTTCGCCTCTAGGCTTCCACCCGTAATTATATAGATTTCTTCACTTTAGTTATATAATCTTTGAGATTGTTGTTCATCAGATCATAACTCTTTTGAGATGTTATTTTGGTTGTCATAATAATTTTGGAGATATGGAAGTAGTTATCAATAATAAGATACATGAAATAATACTTCTAGGAAATAACAATCACATAAGGATCTATGTAACAACAACACATTACTTTAAGAGATTAATGAGACAATTGACTTCAAACAACAGCGAGGATGATTCACAGATTTAATTTTTTAATTAACAATGCTATACCAGCACATGGGCGATATTTACACAAGCATAATTTGTGAACATATAATGAAGTAGTTCTATGCACTACGGAGAAGGGAAATATTGTTAGCTATCTGGAAATAGTTACTGCCACTAAATTTCCTTTTCTAGGAATAGAAGTTATGAGATTCACTCCATCAATATTAATTGCAGGTGTAAGATTTTATGTCAAATGGATATAAAACCATATACTCTTATCTAACTTCGAGTAATAATGATCCCAACAGCCCTTAACATAATGTGTATCACCACACCCTCATTCTCGGTCCGTCACATACATTATCCATCGTTTTCTCAAGATCAACCAAGCTGCGCGAACAGTAATATGCCCAGAACAACCCCAAATATTTTTCGTCATGCAACCAAGTATTGAATTCACCACCCCATTGAGTTCTTATGACATCACACCACTAATTCATCACTCAAACTCATACATAAGGAAGACAAAAATGAAGCAATCACCTTACTTCAATTTTTGCAGTTTCTCGTTATAACTTGTATTCTTTTAGAACTTCAGCTTCCTTTACACTTGAACCAAAGAAGAAAGAAAGTTCTTTTTATAACTAAGGAAGTGAGCAATAGCCATTGTAGTAATATTAAAGAATGAATAACATGTTTTCCTAGTCATCCATGGGAGAATTAAGCTAAATCCATGAGTTTTCACTTACATTTGTTTGATGATATAAGGGTTTCTTCTAGAACCCTAAAAAAACATTAAGGCTGCTTGTTTAATACATAAGACGAAAGAGAAAGAGAAAGCTGGAGTTATATTTTATTTTTATTTTTTCAAATGGGTGAAGAAAATCTGCTCATATTGGATATATATAGTGTTTTATTGACCACAAAAATATCCTCTAGAACCTCCTTTTATTGGGGTCCATTTTTAGCCACTAATTGGTCAACTAGGTGCTGCACCTTCTTGTGTACAACTTAGGTTCTTCATTACAGCTACAATTCCTAAACAATCTTGGATCAGAGCATTTGAACGTCAAATTCTATCTTAATTAACTTGTTCATACTTAAAAATTAGCTAAACATTAATACAAATGTATTTTAGGAGTATTTCCAAAACACCTTATTCCAATTTTTATTTATTATAATGGGTTTTCTTATAAACTTCAAATTGATGATAAATTTTGATTTCCTATGAATAATTAAGTTTAGATTGTTATTTCATCAATGTTAATTTATGCAATTTTATGTAAATCATGTTTCTTTTCCCCAAATTCCCCAAATTTTTTATTTTTCTTATGAATTGGTGGGAATTAAAGAATGTATTGATTGTTAGACATGTTTTATCTATTCTAATTCATTATTGGACTTCTTCGGGTAATGTATTGTTGGGATTGAATCTATTTAATTAATTATACATGAAGAACCCTATTCCCCTAAACCTAGATTATTAATTGAAGTTTATTGGGATAGTGATGATGCAACTGATCTTGTAATTATGTTAATTACTGTTTTGGATGATATTATATGCCATGGTTTGGTTATGTTTGAGGATTGATGGTAAGACCTTGATGATGGCTTGTGAAGGAGATTTTGTAAGTCTTGTGATCTTAACTTTTTACTTCAATTATGGTTAATTTTTATTAAGTGATGATGTAGTAATGAAGTCTACCTTATAATAGGTTTGATAGGGTTGGTATGATGTTTAATTGAAATGTTTTGACTATGGTTTTTCCCTAAGATAGATTCATTCTCACTTAGTCACCAACACATAGATGATATGGCATTCTCTTCCAAAAAGCTATCAAAAGAACTACTTAAGTAAATGAAGAAGATAACGTCAAAAGTGACCATTTCCTGATTACCGAAAGAGTCCTTAAGACTACGTAAGGCTTAGATCATGTCGACAAAATCAACAAACTTCCCGAACTAGAGTCATCTTCAAAACATCAAAAGATAAGACATGAAGAGATCATACCTTATGCCGAATAACTTTAGATAAGGAATCCTTAAGTAACTTTAGATTAGGTAGTCATTTATTCACATACTCCTAAACATAAGTCATTAGTTCATTAAGACTCATACATCATATCGAGGACATTAAAATAATGGCCTTGGACAAGAACTAGGAACTTCACATAACACCTTAAAAGTCTATTTTGAAATGTCTAAATAGTGTCCCATAATACCACCGAAACTCCATAAACTCATCAAATGCTAATAGGTATTCCATATGATGGGAATAAGCAATAATTGACATAGACAATGATAGCTAAACATGCAATCCACAGTTCTATCCTAATCCGCTTAGGTTGTTTTAACTCAATGTCTAACATGATCACTTAAGGAAATATAACTAGAAGAATACACATATGACTATATAAATTCACATATAGATTGATAATGTCATGCTTCACAAAACCAAAGTACACAAACACCCACATAAATTCAAGTAGTTTCCAATAAGGTCATGCTCACAATATTTCATAAAGTAACGCCGACAAAGCCACATCAATTGCAAGTAAAACACATAAAACTGCCACCATAAGTTTAACATATCAATGTGAATATGTGTGTGTATTGTCTTGGTAGAATTGTGTACCTTCCTTAATACATGTACATTATGAATATGAACATCATGACTTAGAAGACTGATGCACTTTAATCTTGTATGTGTATGGATGAATATTGAAGGAAAGTCTAGGATCATTTGACCTAAGATGGTTCCATTCTACTTATGACTAATATGTGGAACCTCCTATGTAGAAAGAATGTTAAAAATGAGCTACTATACCATTGCGTGGCATCCCTAGTGGACCACTCTTTGGTAGGTATTTTGTAACTAGGTAATGAATAAAAGATGGTACCTTTTAATATTCCCCTTTTTAATGAACTTACTCTTTGAGAACAAACGCTAGCACCTAGTTAATATGTTACGATTTGTAGATGTACTTAAGAAGGAGACTATATTACACTATACCTCTACTTGAGAATGAGACATGATTGCATAGAAGACCTTGATATAATTTAACCATGTGCCTATATGGGATGTGTCCTTGTTGTACCCTTGGCAAGTAGAATACCCTCCATAGGAGTAGGTTTATGACTCTGGATTCCATGCCTTAGTAGTAAGGTCTATGTTGGTTATTGCCTATTCTCATCATGTAGGATACATTCTACTATTTTATAAGTTCCAAAACGTTAAGGTAGTGGAATGGACTTTATCTATGCAGGGCATAAGTATGCTTTGATGGTTATAGATTGTAGGTTCCCTATGTCTTCTTAGAGACCATTATGTTAATGTCCATAGGTGATGAATGTTTTCAAATTAACTTAATGAATGATTATTCCCTTAGCTAATGTCTGTTAAATATAATGTTGAAGAATGTTGTTAGAGAGGGTGTATGGGCGGTCTCTCTTCGTCTTACTTAAATGAGTCTTACGATATCTATTGGTGAAGAATTTCCAAGGTAAAAGAGGTCACTATGATGTTGAATTTAGTTAACTGTAATATTATTCAAGATTTGATAAAATAGGACTATAGGTCACTTCTTTTCTTCTAATATGTCGTGCCAGAGTAAAAAGTTATAAGTTCCCTGTTCTTATGGTTTTCCTTGTATTTCTAGGAATATGAATATGAGGAGGACACCGGCTAGGAGGATTTAGGAGAATGATGCAAAAGAGGTACATCCTACCTAAGGTAGACAGCGGCCACAGGTTCAGAAATTTCCTCACGATGCTCAAGGTGTTCAAGATACTCAAGATGATCAAGTACCTAATTTTGAATGAGATAATGAGGTTTCGGTGGTTCCCCGAAAATGGCTAATGGGGAGATTAGAGAGTCTCTCCTTACCCTAGACGGAGCTATGACCACTCATGTAAATAGAGACATTGGACCTAGGGTGAATACTATAAATATTACTATGATCTCTAGATTGAGGGACCTTGTGAGGATGAATAATCCTCCTATAATATTTCATTCTATGGTAGGAGAATATCTCCAAGATTTCTTCGATGATGTGTATAAGATAGTGCATGCAACAGGAGTGACTTCCAGGGAGAAAACCGAGTTAGACTTGTATCAATTGAAAGATGTTTCTCAAGTATGGTTTACTCAATGGAAGGATAGTAGACTAGTTGAATATGGTCCCTTAGAGTGGGAATAGTTTAAGGTAGCATTCTAAGAGAGATACATTCCCCGTGAAAAGAGGCAGGTTAAGATTTCGGAATTAATAAACTTTAGGCAATGTCGCATGAGTTTTGAGGAGTATTGTTTAAAGTTTATTCTGTTGTCTAAGTCTACTCCATCCTTGGTGTCTAACCCTAGCAATGAGATGTGTAGGTCCTTGAATGATGTTTCGGAGATGGTGAAGGAAGAGTGTCGTACAACCATGCTTCATGGTTACATTACTCTATCTAGGCTTATGGTGTATGCTCAATCCATTGAAGAGTCTAAACATGGGAGAAGAAGTAGAGATGCTAAGAGGGGAAGAATCAACGAGCAAGTTCAGCATAATGTTAAGAAGATGGATCCATATAAATATGGTTCTACTGCTCAAAATTCTAACCATGAGAGAGGTGGTGGTTACCAATCATTAATCCTACCTGTGCTACTTGTGGGAAAAAGCACTTTGGGAAGTGTCTATCGAGTACTAGTGGGTGCTTTGGTTATGGGAAAGATTATCACAATATGTGAGATTTTCCAACTATTACATCTAGAGGATGTAAAGCCAAGCGAGTTCCTCTTAATGTTCGGGATGGTGGTGCTCCAAAGAGGCAGCGCTTTTATTCTCTCCAAGCAAAAGGAACAAATTCAGATGATGATGATGCATCTAGGTTATAGTTTTCTCTCTTTAGTTAAATGAGTTCCTTATAAGTGGGGGAGTATGGTGTGTAGTCGGGTTATAGATTGTTGTCTCATCACTTCTATTCAATTCAAGCTTGAGTGATAAACGGGTCATTGTAGCATGTTGCATGTTACATTGTGTATAGAAGTCTAGTTGATTTAATATCTTTAATTCCTTGCATTGTGCGCTTCATGAAGTTATGATTATGTTCTAATTGAGTTCATAAGGCTTAAATCTCTCATATCGTCACACTTCCATCATAAATTGCTAAAGGGTTGCATTTTGGGTAAAAATATTAAGCATGTTTCATTGTTACGAAATTGATGCTCACTATAAAGATTTTTATAATTTCTTTATATTTTTTTTTCATGAAAAATGGTTATGATGTGTATAGAATTGAAGTATTGCATAATAAGTGGTATATGTAGTTCCTACTTTCTTGTTGTGTTTCTCTATCTTAAAATATGTGAAATTTTTGTCTGTCTTACATGTGTTTATTATGTATTGTGTGGTATTGTTATGAGCAGCTAGTCATTGAGTCTTAACTCTTAAAAATGTATTAAGTAATGCAAGTGTCATTCAAGAACGAATGTTGTCCATGTGGGGGAGATTGTAACGTCCCTCAACATGAGCTAAATTAAACTAGAGCCTAACACTTGCATCATAAGGTTTTAAAGTTATTAAGATGCTAAAATTTGTGTTCACATTCAGTATATAGTGTTTGGAGGTCAAACGTCAATGACGTTGGGAAACTACTCGAAGTTAAACAAGTGCTTCGTTTTGTTTTGAAGTGATTTTTTGGGGATATTTTGGAGTTTATATTCTGTAGAAAGCGTTCATAAGAATATCCTGACATACAAACTTTAGAAACGTCCGAGAACAAAGCCTCAGGGACCATCAAAAGGACCCCCGAGGAGGACCCAAACATGTGCCAGCGAAGCATCAAAACTGTCAAGATTTTGCATGCTGCTGCCCGACGCGCATCTATCACACAGTAGACCAACTTCTTTCACTACGACGTCGAGCTGTCACGAACCATTCTGTCAAAAAAATTTTCATAAAATACGATTACGAAGTATCTCCGCCACACGCAGTATAGTCCAAATTTCATTGCGTCGTTTTTAAGTCAAGTATAAGTCGGTTAATTTGTCAAATAAATAAAGGAGTCTTTTGGGTAATTTAGGGGTGACTTATAGAGGGTCAAAGAAAAACCCTCAACTCAAAACAAAAGCTCTTCATTCACTCTATCCAAAATCTCCATTTTTGAAGGTTGGAAGCTACAAGGAAGTAGATAGGTTTCTCAAGTTTTTCTCCATAGATATTTTGGGATTTTCATCAAAATAAATGTATGGTTATTCATTCCTGAAATCTCTTTCTTCAAGATGTAAATTCCAATAATTTTTAAAGATGATTAAAAACATGATTTGTCCAATTTCATATTCTAGCCATGGGTTATTGCATAAAAAAAATTTGATCAATGTTTTAGGATTCAATTGATGTTAATGAAACTTTATAAATCTATTTTTCTTATGAACCCATGCAAAACATGCAAATTCTTATTTTGACTAATTTATGGGTTGCTTGATATTGGTATAATGTTGATGAATTCTTATGTAGTTTTCATTCTAATGATGTAAGAATTTTATTCAATAGATGCCTAATTTGTCTTAGATTGATAAAATAATATTGAATTGATCTAGTTTCAATATTTTTTATGACTTATTCTTTAAATTGATGTTCATGGCCATGGGTAAGGGCCTTGTGGTATTGAGTTGGATGGCTTAGCTAGGGATTGAAGTGTTAAGAACCGATGGTGATAAGCTGCCCTTATTCTCTTTATTTTATGTTAATTAGACTTCATTTATGTTGTGATTGGTATGGTCCACTTATTGTGGCGGTGCTATGTGCTTTAATTGTAATTGAGGTGGCCTTGTCGGCATTACTTTATGTATTATTATGATCATGGCCTTTTCGGCACAAGTTGAAGTATTATGATGATTTGTGTATGTGAATATGTGATGTTTGATGAAGTCTATCTACAGTCTAGTAATGTGAAGGTTTGATATCGTTAAGTGATTATGTTAGACTATGAGTATGTCTTTAAATGTGTAGTCTTAGAGTTGATATATAATTGTTTCTACTTGACTATATGAGTATACAATGGTTATAGTGATGATTTTATAGTAATGTATAGGATGACATAAATATTATAAGGGTCATTCCTAAATGTTTCAAACCATGATATGTTATATCCAATTAAGTATAATATTTTTGTCATGTTTTAGTATACTTGTGTCCCTTTCTTGATACATGTATATAATGAATATGAACATGTTGAATTAGAAGGCTTAGGAACCTTTGTCTTGTATATGTATGGATGAATGATCAATGAATATCTAGGATCGATAGATTAAAGATGGTGCCCTTCTAAGCACGACTATTATGTGGAACCTTCTATATAGAAAGAAGGTTAAGAATGAGCTATCCTTATAGATCATTGAATGGCAGCCCTACCCATTTTTAGTAGGTATATTAAGACCATATAATGACTAATAGATGGTACCATTTCATATGCCCCTTTTTAATGAACTTACTCTACGAGAGCAAAAGCTAGTAAAGAGTGAATATGTTATGGTTTGTAGCTCTACTTAAGAATGAAGTAGAGTATAATGTATCTCTACTTGAAAATAAGACTAAAGTGCCTAAAAGAACTTGATATTCCTTAACCATGTGCCTACATGGGATGTGTCCGAGTTCTACCCTTTGCAAGTAAAACACCCTCAATCAGAGTAGGTTTATGATTCAGATTTCATGCCTAGCAAATATGGTTTATATCGGCTATTTCCTATTCTCATCATGTGGTATACATGCTAGTTTTGGTTATGTACTATGATTTTTAGGTAGATAAATTAGACGCTATTAAGGAATTGCACGATTAATCTTTCAAGATGTTAGTATATGAGTCCCTAGGTCTTCTAAATACCATTATGTGAAGTCTTCAATGAATGAAATGTTTTCTAATGACTTAATGAACATGATGACTTTAGGTAAGGAATGATAATGAAAAAGGCACTTATCTAGAGTAGTTTTGAGGATTACATAGGTAGGCTTGAAGAGCGTGTATGGGCGGTCTCTTCATGTTTTACTTAGTTGAGTCTTAGAGTTATTTCGGGTAGGGGTTTTAACAAATGAAGTAATATTGATCTTATCTTAGGATAATCATTGGTTAGGCGATTGCAAGCTAAAAGTTTTCACTGTAAAGTTATTTAGTTCACTATAATGTTCTTGTATGTTTGATATGATGTTTATATGTTATCTCTTATATATCTAAGGTATTAAATGTTGTTCATTCTGTTATACTATGATGTTTTAATCAAGAAGAGCATGTTTGATAAAAACTTCAGTTTTTCATTGTTTACTGCATTATGCAATAATTAGTACAAGTGTTTGTACTAATTCGATACATTTTGTCTATCTCTAATGGTTTAGATGGAGTTCGAGAGGAGTCTCGACGTTGAAGATTGGACTAGTGTTCATTCAGGTAAAGAGTTTGGTTCTCCTCAGTAGAATCGAGGATGCCTTGATGTTTAGAGTTCCTCACTAAATTTGGATTAGGAAAGTTTATGAGCTTTCCAAATTTTGATAAGGAACGTTATGCCACGAGAGTAACATGCATCATCATACATAACATTTTGCACACAACACACAACAGCGTACTTACCATGCATCATCATTATTTCATTGTTTATTTCATCTTTTCGTTGTTCATTTCATCATATGCCAATGCACTTGGACATTTAATTTATTTTATATTCCTACTTAACCCTTCAAGGGTTTCATAATTCCATTAAATACATTTTAGATTCACTTCCTTTTAAACGTATGCTTGACTTATGGGTCTATACATAAATGCTATGAGGCTTCATTCATAGTTCGTTTAAGTGACTCATATCTTCCTAAGACTATGTAGTACAAGACTTATGCATCTTGTATGTATGCCAAGATCTAGATTTCAACCTAAGTAGGCAACATTATTCTTGAACATTTTATTCACGTATGACTTATGTATCAATACAAAATATGGGCAAAGGAACCCGGTTTCCAAATCTCATGAACAACACTTACATTTTTTATTCATTTTGGTTTGATCCATACGGCTTGGGGACCGAATTTCGAGCCCCAATGCCTTAATTTTATTTTTCTCTTAATTTGTCTCTTCATTTTTTGCTTAATGGAACTAAAAGGATGTGGGATAAAACCCCCAAAACCTCATTTATTTTTATTTTCTTTGCCTTTAAATTTCTCTCCTTTGGCCGAGGGGTTGTGGGTTCGAACCCCACATCCCCTTTTTAATTTCTTTTAATATTTCTCCATTAATCTTCGTAGGAGGTTGTTGGTTTGATTCCCACGCCTCACATGTCATTAATTTCATTTCCTTTGACGCTCCTTGACTACCTAGAGGTCGTGGGTTCGATTCCTATGACTCAAATTTTTTTATTTCATTTCTTTACTCTCCTTCACTGCATAGAGGTCCTGGTATCGATTCCCACATGCCTCCCCCTTTATTTATCTTTTATTCTCCTACTTAAATCTTATTGAGAGGGTGGTAGATTCGAATCCCACTCCTCTCGTTTCTTATTTTTTTCTTTTAAGTTACATTTTCTAGCATATATAATTGTTCGAATCCCGTTCACCATATTTCTTCTTACTTCTTCATTTTCATAATTTTTAATATGGTGAGCTCACGGGTTAAATCCTCCATGACCTCACTTGTTTTGATTAACTTTTTTCAACATTTTTGACCCTCTTTGCTGAGAAATATTCATCAATATAAGCTGGAAATTTTCTTTTAATTTTTCAGCATCCTTTCATCAAGTGACTCCTTAGTTCTTAGGGGAATTTCGTAGTGCATTTAGAACGTTTTAGGTGTGTCTTCATGTATTCATTTAGCCAAGACATTATCCCTAAAATCAGCCAAATTACAACTCGTATGAACATCACATTTACATCAATATGTGTACATTAAATATAAAGAACTATCATGTCATTTCAAGTCCTAAACCAAGAACAATAGCCACGTCAACACACACATACACACGTAGTTATATTTTTTGAAATATTAACATAATTAACATAATTCCAAACATACATATAAACACATAATCATCATGCAAACACGTTCAATCCCTAGTTTTCTACCAGCAAACGTAACCAAGCTATTATTCAACGGGAGCTAGTGATAGGGACATGCAATGCGGAACAATCCTAGTTTTCGAAATAAATATTCTGAACATTAAGGGGTCTCATGGGAAAGGGTCCATGAGAGAAGAGAACCCATAACTATTTGATGTTCAAACCTCAACTTGTTTCCCAAATAAATCCTCCAAACACATGTCCAAATTTAAGAGCTTCAACACCAACTTGAAGGAAAAACACTCTATTTGCCTAACGTGTTTGATTAGTTATTTGTTTATAATTTTCGTTTTCAGTTCATCAAGTATGAAGAACTTTTATTTACCTAATGTTTTTGTACATTATTTTTCAGATAAAAACGTGAGTGAGAGTGATAGAGATGAGAGAGATGACTGTGGGAGAGAAGTGTTTTCTTATGCTTAGGAGTCTAGTTTAGGACTTAGTCAAATAAGGTTTTATTTAATTATTAAAAATCTGATTTCCTTTTATTTTAAATCATACAATAAATAGTAAATATAAATTAATTATATTAATTACCAACTTAAATTAAAAACAATTTAATTCATTGCTTCCACCTAGGTTCGAACCCTGGTGGAGCAAGACTTTACTTCAAGAGCCAAGTTTCGGCCCTCTCTCCCCAAAATGCCTTTCCACCTTATTAATCAAATATTTAATTATATAATTTGGGTAATTACTATACTACCCATATCCTGTAAAAAGATCATTTTACCCCTAGACCCTCCAAACCTAAGATTTTCCCTTTTTAAATCTAGTAAAGACTCCTTCAAGTAAATCTTCACATTCGAGATCCCTACATTATTGGACCCAACCTTCTCAAGATTAGATAACTATCCAAGTTAGTTGTCTTAAATGTAGAAAGGGTTTCGAGGTCTTGTTCTATTTTCATCAATCCGTGTGAACCCGGTCTAATCGTTTGCATTCTAGACACATTAAGCATTACTTAACATATCCATTTTTAGGGTTGTTACAGTCAAGCCTACTATTGGAAGAACCACTTTCAAAAGATCATTCCTTCTTAGATTCCCTATTCCTATAACTTAGAAAACTCTCCTCTACTTTTTGAGAATGAATCATCAACCTAGAAAGATCTATATTTTCATAAAGCATAGTTGCACGACATTCTTCTTCAAATTGTTCGGACAACCCCATTATATAACGGCTCATTTCAACACTAGCATTGGAAACCAAAGAGGAATCATATTTTGAAAGCTTAATGATCTTTAAGGAGTATCCTTAGCACTCATACATGCTTGATGAAAGTTGGTGAATTCCTCTACTTTTGCTTCACTTGACTCCCTTGGGAATAATCTGCAAATAAAGGCCTTTTTGAAAATCTCCCAAGTCATAGGAGAACCTCCTAAGTACCTACTATCCTTCCAATGTTTGTAACATGTTTGAACCACATTCTTGAGTTTACAGGCAGCAAGCTCAGGCTTTTCAGAAGTACCCACCCCCACGAAAAAGAAGATCTTATATACTTTATCAAGGAAAAATATTAGTATTCATCCTTGGAAAATCCATCATATGACTAGCCATGACTAGCCATAGTACTAGATTAGTCGTTGTCTTGAGGAAAAACATCCTTCTTAGATTGCGTCGTGATATCTTGAGCTGGAGTGGTGATCGTTCGTTTCACCTCACTATTCATAATAGCCGGAGGATTGCTCGGAACATGATCATTCATAGAAGTTTGCACTTGAGAAGGAACTTAGTTGCCTTGGGGACTAGCTGTCATATTTGCAATTTTTTTCCCTACTCTTCTCGCAACTATCCTTCTTTTGTTCATCGCCTATATCCACAAGAAATATATTATATAATAAAATACACATAGTGTCAAAACTCTAGAGTTACGACATAGGATTACCATGAAAAGAGAATTTTCCTAATCATCACAGACTCTCATCCATAATTGTGGCACGCTTTATAACCATGAACAAAACACTATGTAATGTAGTTTAATGAGACATTGACCTTGGGTTATTTAACCACATACTCTAGTACCAATTTTTTCATGACTGGAGGGACGCACAGGTGGCGACTGGGGGCGGCGTCCTCTAGGAGGACTCAGAATAGCCCTTAGAATTCGTCATAACATGTCATATGTTAAAAATGTGGAAAAATTAAGAACTTTTAAATATACTAAGTGCGGTATACATAGACCTCTCACATAGAAGCTTATGTAGGGTTTTCTTATAGCAATATGATAATATACATACACTAGTATAAAAGTCGTCTCACATAAAAACCTTCTAAAGAATATGAGTATTGGAGTAAGCCATTACAAATTTAATACTCCATATAGGGCTTACTACAATAGAATCTAAATGATAAAAGTAAGTAAAGATTATCTCTTAAAACTACTAAAGTATTCATATGCTAGAATAACAAAAATATAGTATCCCCGAACATGAGAAAGTATAGATACTTGGATAAAGAGTTCAAATATTCTTCCATGGACATTCTTATTCTTTAATGGTCGTATCCTACAAATTTAGTTATACAAGTAAGGGGTTAGTACAACACATGTACTAAGTATGGGTATCTGCACATAAATTTTATGGACATGCATGAAAAAAAACTATTTCTTTGGAAAGCATGCTAATTTCATTTGAAAACATTGAATGCACATACAATACATAATATGCAAGATGAGGATGTAAATAACATAAAGCGTGATCATAACCAAAGACATAACATCATAAAATCATATTAACATTTCATGTTGATTAGATCATAAAACATAACATATAAAACGCTTACCAATAATCCCATCCCAATCCTACAAGTTCAATGATCATGTGAAGCCCCGTAATGCAACATAATCAACTGAACAAGATAGGAGACCATAAGTAAATCTTTGCTTCAAAAAACATATATGATATGTAGTCATTACCACATATTAAAATATAGGCCAATAGCAGTTCATCAAAATAAACAACATAATATTAAAATAACATCATATATCGTAAGCAATATATATTTTATGTTATCATATAACATAAGAACAATCTCCTAAGACTTCCCTTAGAGTAAACTTGTGCAATGTCTAGGTAGAGTCTCATACCCCTACCTTTACTAAGTAAAATTCTCAGATCACCCTAGTCAATGTCCAATAACTTGTCTTTCATTTTATTTGAGGGTTACTATCCTTAAGCAATTTTAGACCATGTGAGATAAACATGGAATTGGTCTCATGAAACCCCACACTGTAAGAATGTAGTCTACCGGCCAAAGTAGAACCAAAACATGAACATAGCTTTACAGGTGGATCCACTAGATAGTATTTCTATGATGGCAACATAGTTCATGAACTAGGATATATATTAGAGAAACATAGTTCAAGATTACATGGAATCCTATGTCATGAGAGTCATTGTGAACCTACCTTCAACCTAGAGAAAGGACACCTTTAATATCTAATTCATTGGTGCTAAGCTAAAGTCCCTTTGGGAATAACCTTTAAGTCAACATTTATTCATTAACTCTTATCATAGGTCATAGGACATTAACTCCTTTTATAAACATGATCATATTCTCTTTAGGTTTAAGATGAGAATTTTCTTTAATCACAACCTTCATTTGTTAGAATAACATATAATAATCATAGTTTGTAAGGACGACAAGATAAACATAATCAACTTGAATTATCATATCTGTACCATGATCCCACATATTCATTAGCCAACATATATGCATAGCAACATCATACATATTTTAATTCATAGATACATCAATTATAGGTCAACATCAACATTAAAGAGAAATCATGACTTTAGATACTTAGTAATTGCTTCCAAGAACCTTCATCAAGAACTTATATTAAATTTCCAACAATCATCAAACAACATAGTGAAATACTCCCCAAAATAATAAACCATTAAAGCCATATACAAGGCCAATCAATAGTTAAGGATAAGGTAAAAGGTAATTAACGAGTTCATTCAAGCTAGTTAAAATCCCGATGTTTACATGTTATCAAGTGACAGATGTAACCCAATCAAAACCATTATTTAGAGAAGGAAAATACTTCACACGAAAATTAAACATTACAAACTAATTACCCAAAAAAATACCTACTTAATTAACCATAGAAAATCATCATTTTTCATCATTAGTCGTGAATCATAAGTTAGGAAATAAACACATTTTGTAGAGTAAAAATCATAGAAATGTGTTCTCGAAAATCATCTTTGAAAGGACGTCTTGTGAAAAGGTATACCAATAGTGAAAAACCCATATCTTATTGACGAATGTTATACAAATTCAAATGAAAATCTTAAATCCTTGTCTTCTTCCTTGTGTTATTCTTGTTCTTCAATGGAGTATAAAAAGAGAGAGTTCTTGATAGAGATAAGAGAGATTTGTTAAATCTGATTTGAAGTGCATGAAAGTGGTCTAAAACTGACATAAAATCATTATAATATCATTCACTCAAAGACCAAAAATACCTCTTACTCAGATTGGTCTTTTTGTGAAGTAAAATTGACTTAAAAAGGATGGGGACAAATCTGGGAAGTGTCTGCGCATAGCATGGTAAATTTCACATTTATTTTTGAAAATCCAATTTGAGACACATAGAATCGTGCATGCTCTAAATTGTCAGGGATAAATTAGGCCTCCACGTGTTAGCTGCACATCACACAGTTGACCTCATTTCAAGGTTGTGCGCAGGCTGCGTTAGCAGCCTGCTCGCCCATGTTCTTTGATTCACAAAGGATCCTTAGGGTGGTCCTTGGGGAGTCATTACCTGACGTTTGGACCCTTTGTACTACATAACACCTATTTAATTAATTTTTAAAAGCTTTGGACTTCATTTGACACTACCAAACCTTCACTAAAGATATGGACGTAAACTAGTTCAAATTAGCTAGTTTCAAGACGTTAAGCTCTTTCTTTGTCTTTTTTGCTCGAATATTATCTAAATGATTTCATAACAGTAATATAGGTCTATAAACATCATTTTAATAATTTTTCAATAGGCAAAGATCTACTCTTAGCTATGGAACTTCCGGAGTCTTACAACAGTAGGAAAAGAACTACAATAGATGACATGAGACTATGTGAGCTACATGGAATCTGGTGTTCGCCTCCCATATAAAAAAAGAGAGGGTTAATACTAGCCTAATATGTAACAATTTATACATAACAATCTACGTGGATCCACTAAGCTAAAGTCCTATATGGGCACATAGTTAAGGGTCAAGGAGATTGTTACTCTAAACCTTGTCTTGCTAGACGTGGAGGTTTACATCTCATGATATGTATATTGTGAATACAGACTTACTAAACATGAAGAAATCCACGTTGGAGGACGTACTTACTAAACGTTAGACCTGGATCTCGTTTAATGCCTTTTCGGTTCTAAGCATTTATTCTATTTACAAATCATGATAATCATCATACAAGATCATATTATTATTTTCTAGGCCTCTATTTGAATATCTTAACATAATATGTCATTGCTATTCATAAGTGAGAACTATCCTTTCACTTTAGAAAACGCATATAACTGAGTAAACCTTTAAATAAACTCTTTATCTAAATCAAGAGGAACTACTTTCAATCATATAATAATCATACAAGAACACACTAGCATACATCATAAACAATTAAATAATCTAGGGATTAGGATGAGGAGTAATTTTCATCAACATAACAACCACATATTAAACATAGAAGCATTAAAACCTAAGTAACACATACTTCATAATTGAATTCAACAAGAACCAATCTTAATAACTTCTTTCCCTTTAATTGACATCATACTTCTGACACCAATGAATACCTATAAAACGCAAAAATGAGGTAATTTAAAGAATCAATTACATAAGTAACATGAACACAGTCAAACAACATATTCATCATGTTCCCAACTCACCATATATATTCAAGGTTTTCATGAGATTGGGAAAAGACATGGGTCGATGGGAATATTTAGTGAATAACAATAGTTTAACATTCATATATACCTAAACAATATTAATTGATCATAATTCAATAATTCATCCTAATTTTGTATTTCAAAGAAGACCCAGGTGTAGAGAAAAGTCCTAGTTTAGGGATGTTTGGAAAATACTTTGAAAGGACCTCTTAGGGAAAGGAAAAATAAGAGTGAGAGAAAGCATAACTTAATCAATACTTTAGCCTCCAATTTGAGTAGAAAATTTGGGAATTTTGTATTCTTCTTCAAGCTTCAAAGCTTCTTCAATGGAGGTTGAATATAGAGAAAAAGTAGAGAGAACGGAGATATATTGGGGTTTGAATTGGGGATTTGATTTAAGTTAGAAATTATTGTGATAATTTAAAATAAATATGTAAACCTAACCTGAAATACATGGAAGACCCCTCACTTATGTTGACATTTTAGTAAAGTCAAACTTTAATTATAATTTTTCGATTTTTGTCAAATAAGTTCATGTCGCGTTGATGTTCCCCCAAGATTTCCTACATTAATTTTTGATAGCTTGGAGTCCTCGACGTGTCCGTGACATGTAAAAATACTTTTGGTACTTGGTGGTCCATGTCCACAACAAGGACCCATTTCTGCATAGTGCAAATTGATGTTACTTTTGGCAGCTTGCATGGCCAAGGGTCGGGTTCCTTCAAGGACCCTTAGAGAGGTCCTTAGGGGTTAGGACCTTTATCATTTGACAATATATATCTCATATTACCTATTTAAAGTATTTTTGTATGTTTTATACTTTATCCAAAAATCCTTAACCTTCATAAAACATAATGACGTTTACAAGTTCAATTGCACTAAATTCTGGACACGTGGTCATCCCTTGACGTTTAGCCTCTAGTATCTCATTCATGGTTTAAATACACTATTTTAGGCTTAGAAATAGTTTTTAAGTGTTTAATTAATCCTGTGGGACTCAAGACCATGTAAAGAACTTTCTGAGTGTTACAATATTAGACATTACATCAATGTATGACTTAGTTTTCATTCTCGCACAAATCGACATTAGACTATTAAATTGTATGTTAATAAATATATGTTGATAAATATTTTATTATTAACTTCCCCCTTGGTATGGCAAGCAAAGACAAGGCGAGTTCTTACGTGTGCATTTGTTAAAAAAAATTATAAATGAAAGAATAATCAATGCATGCAACAACACTACTCGAGTATTGTTTAATTACTATTCATACTTTTTTAATCGTTCATTGTTCCTAAGACCCTAGTTGTGGATTTAGCTACCCATATTAGCAAAAACACAATTTATATGTTTAGATGAAAGAATCATGAACCTATGTAATAAAAACAATAAACCCAGAATTTCAACTTGAATTGCAATGTCAAAATCTTTGAAACGTGCTTTAGAAATCTATAAATGCCAATGTTTTCAATTTAATCACAAAAGGCAAGAACTATAACAAGAATAATCAATTCTAACCCCCAAAAATGAGGTTTACATTCCCTATATAGAGAAGAAGTCCTAAAAAAAGGAAACGAAATAAGGAAATAATTTTTCATCATGTGTCTTCGATCTACAACATTGACATACGGTCGGAAAATAACCCTATAGTCCGCAGCTCCCTTTCGTGGCTCTGGATTTAGGAATATTTAAATTCTTTGAAAAATCAACATCTGTGATCAAATTAACAGATTAATAGTACACAATTCAGACCAATTGAAGGTCTCTGTATCCTCCTCCCTAGCTACATTCTTGGAATTTTAACAACAAGGTAATGGAACATACTCTTTGAATTATTTGACGGAGCAACAATACGGTTTGTAGAGCTACCTACGATAGGTAGGTTGCAACCGTGGTTCCATTCATATTCAAGAGTACTCTTATTTGCCATTATCCCTTGCTTGGAAATCTACATTTATAATATACGGAGCGTGAAAGCACCTACGATCCATAGATAACCTCCTTAGATTCTTTTTTCTAGACTTTTTCAACTGTCTTTAAGTTTCTGCGTCTGAATATATTTCTTGAAAACATTTGAAGAATATATACAAAAAAAGAACAAAATAGCCCTAAACACACATAACGTTTAATTGAATGTATCAAAACTACAATTAACTAACAGTACAACAATACCGTCAACTTAAATTCATTGTTTGTGCTCAAGCAACGTACTAAGACTCTTAATGTAACTTGTATAGAAGCAAGCAATTGAAGCTTAAGAAATCATATAGTTCTCCAACCAGACTCCCTTCATTGGTGCAAATATTTTCTCTATGACTCAATAAGACAACACATGCAGATCAATATACGTAAAAAGATAGACCAATAAACACATATTATTCATTGTTTTACTATCGCCAAAGTACAAACATTCAAACAATGTGACTAGTGCCCTTATTTCAAATGAAATTCCCTTTTTTACACAATGTCCTATGGTTTTGGGTACAAAAATTCATTCAACAATCACACTCAAAAGTAATTTCAAGTACAACTAGTGTTCAATGCCATATGATTTTCTTTATTTTAATTGCTTAGATTCTCAAGACTAGATTTGAGGATCACATAAGTACTTCATTTGCTTGTAACGTAAGCTCAGGGATAGGTGTGGTACATTTTGGTAGTTTTAGTGACTTTCCTCCATCCATTACATTACATTAGGTTTTTCTACCTCATTTTGCCCATTTATATACATGCTACCTTTTCTCTTCTTTCCCTTGATTCTATTCAACCATCGATGTGACTTCTATATTTTTATGTTTCACTTTCATCTTTTTCATGTATTTTCTTATTTTCTTTCACTTTTTAACATTTTTTCTCAATTCCTTTCTAAAAATAACATCATTTTCTTATTTTCTATTTCAACATCTAACTCTTTTCATACCCATTTTTTCTTTTGATTTGCTCTTTTGTAGCCATCCTCAACTTATGGATTTTCCATTAGTTTAGTTGCACATTACCCGATGTTGTATCAGGGCCTTTATTGAGGACAAATTTTCATTATTCCTCCTCCACTTAGGATATGGTCCTTAGTCAAGATGCACATATCCAAGAAGGGACCGGGGCCAATAAAATAGCTTATTGAAAGTTGAGTTAGCATACTGAAAGAATTAGTCACACTTAAGCTCAAAGAATTTTGATCAATGGGAACATTTATTTCAATTGGTTTGATTCTCTTTGAAATTTAGTGGGATTTTTAAAACAACAACCTATGATCATTTCCTACCATCTAGAATAGATTATCTTAGCAGGACTAACCAGACAAGTACTAGATTGGCAAAAAAATTGTTTTAAAAATCACTTATTCTCATACACTCATGGAAAATAGTTCCATTATAAAATTACCCCATTCATTATAAATTAAGTCATGAAATAATGTTTGTTCACTATCATGTCATACTTAGAGAAAACACATTCAACTAGTTCCAGCCTGGCATTTAAGCACATATTTCAATTTTGAATATGTGACATTTTTTTCAAATAAAATTATGACATCATGACTTATTCTTTGACATGATAATACATATATAATCCTAGAACATGCCAATTTACACAAATTAAGTAGTGTCATTGGTAAAAACAACATAGTCAAGAAAACCACAAGAGAGGATTATGAGTTGGGTTACTCCGAATTTACCCTATCAATCAATATCCATTTACACCACCCACCAAAAAATAGGTGCAATTGTCCCAATACACACAAAAGTAGTAAAGTGTAATGAAATTGGATTAAGAAAAATTGAGTCGCATAGCACCGAAGAATCATCAACAAACGAATAGGTCCAGTTTCCCGGACTCCGCTACAGCAACATAGTGGCCACCCTTAGTAGTGGCCACTACTTTTGTCACAACACTATCAGTAATGCAATATGTCGATTTCACCGAACCGTCATTGGTACTCACATCATCCACCATAGTAGGAAGTACCTCAGTTACGACATAGAACTTAATTCCCCACGGGACTCTACTACCTCAACTGCTCATCTACTGTTAAGTAAATCATAGCTTTTTTTCCTATTTTTTCTTATTTTTCTTATGTCTTTCAACCTTAATGGCCTCAGTAGTGTTGACATATTGGTTCTCTTACCTTGGGCATGTGTGGTCTTATTCACATCCTCTCCATGTCAACTAAATTATGTATCCATGACCATATCATTAGAAATTGTTATTGGTGCAGCCTGTTTCTTAACTACATGTGTGGTAAGAATTGCTTTGACATCAGCCCAAAGATTAGCTAACTCAACGATGAAGGAGGACATATCTCAAGTAGGAATCGATCACTAATGTACTCTCAATACAAAGAAATCCAAGAGTTTATTAGTTGGATTTACCTTCTAGTCAATCATAGCCTCCATTTCCACTCCATTATGGTCTCAAACTTTTTAATTAATTTCTGCATCTATGGTCATAAACAATGAATAAATGTGTCCATGTAGGATTCAAATTTATGTACTATAGCTAGTGGCACAACAACAGCTCTAAATAGTGGCGTGTATCTTGAGAAGCTTGGAGCCTGACTAGAAGTCTGAGAACAACCAAAACGTTTACTAATTAGTCTTTTTTTTGTTCTAGTGTGCCTTGGCATGTTCTATGTTTTTTGGTGTCTAAATTTATAGAGAATGACCCTAACACATAGATGACCATGTTTAGGTTAATAATTTTAAGCACGAATTTTGAAGGGAAATCCTAAGGACCCAATTCCGTTTGACATCAAGCTTTCAAACTATATCCAGAAGACATTGAAGATTGAATGAAGCCCCATTAAAAGAGAGTGTGGATAACAACTTTGTTGTGTGATCTTAACCCCCAAATTAAGGTTCTTTGACCAAAACAACTCCCATAAGAATGCCCCGTATATGAAATAATACTGTATAGATGGTGGCCGTTGTTTGAGACTTGCAATTTCTTCAGAGTCTCGGCCTAGCAAGGGGTGATTTGGGAAATTGACCCCATGTCATGATTAAGTCATAAGTTATTATTTGGTGTGTTTTATGGCATTTATTGTTATTTTATACACGTAGACCTAAATTCGACCTCACTTTTCCAAAACAAAACCCTAAGTTCAAAATAAGTTTTCTCTAGAATCTGTTGAACCATAAACTCAAGTTGAAGCTAGGATTGAAGTTATCCATTCATTTCTCCAGCAATTTTGTAGGAATTATTCTATTAAGGTATGGTGATTTTATCCTTGATTCTTCTTCCATTCAATGAGCCAATTAAAAGCTTTTTCAATGATTTTCCGAAACCTTAAAATCCTATTCACAATTGTAAGCATGGGTTTTTGCATAAAAAAATTTAAATTGATATTTTGTGAATCTAAGAATTTTAATTTAAGGTTTTAATATAAAAACCTTCTAGAATCCATGTATTCCTTTTAAATCCTAATTTTGGCTCTAAAATGGTTGAATTGATCATGGCTTAATTGTATTGAATTCATGTTTAAATCGTTATAGACTATTGAATTAGATATGGATCGTTATTAAAATTGTGATGTCCAAGACAATTATGTGATGTCCCATAATTTGGTAGTTGTCTCTTAAATAGTTTTATTGAATAAGGTACACTTAGTAATGGCTTGATAAAAATAAAAGGTTTTTATATAGGGAAGCTTTGAGGATCACTTAGTGTGCTTGAAGAGGGTTTATGGGCTGTCTCGTCATGTCTCCCTTAGGTGACTCTTAGAAAAAACCTTAGGTAGAGAGTCTAGAGTGATTAAAAGGCTTGCTTGTTGAATATGGTTTCTTATGTGTGATTGTTGACATGTATTATGTCTATTGAACTCTTACGAGAACGTATCAATAAAAATATCATGGAAGTATATGTTAAAGTAAATGTTATATTTTGCATTATTTTCTTGATTGTTCATACTTAGTTCATCCTATGGACTAATTACATATGTTTTGTCTATGTCTATTAGTTCAATTCTTACTTTTGTCTTATGTTTTTCCCATCCTTGTAATGGATCTTCGTTATATAGTTGTTCTAGTTGTTCATTTATTATTTTAACTTTATCTATTGTAAATATGATAATTTCTAATTGTGATATTTGTTTCTTATTTATATTTTCCATTTCTTGATTTATTTATTCACTTCCTCTTATCCATTCTTTAGGTTTTCGTTGTTTATTATTTACTCTTTTTGCTCCTATTTTGTTTCCGCATGGTGTAGTAAACCACCTGTGTGTTTTTGTTATTATATGTGGGTAGAATTATCTTAAAATGGCATTCCTAGTAACATATCTTTTGTTGTGAACTCAAAATTGTAAATTTCTTCTATCGTTAATATCTTATCCCATATTTGTATTTTTATCTTTTTTGCTTTGTATTTAATCATACTTCCTTCTTTATTAAATCCTGTTACTACCATAGGTGTTTTTAATTTTTCCCATTTATCTTCTGGTAGACAATTATATTTACATATATTTTCTTCTTCTCCTGTATCTATCATGAGGGTATAGTATCTGTTGTGATATCCTTCTATAATAATTTTAGCAATTATAAATATTTTCCTTATTCATTTTGTAAACTTTTCCTAACCATTTTATACCAAATGTAATATTATGATTTCCTTGGTATATTTTAAATGGTATTATTAAGGGTATTCCTCCTATAATTATTTCTTTTTCCGTTGTTTCTTCATTTATGTTTACTATCTCACTAGGTAATCTAGGGCATATGTGTGCTGTTTTTATAATTTCTTCTTCTAATACTAACTCTCTTGTTATGTAATTTTCTTCTTGTCCTGTATTTATAAAAATTTTATATTTTCTTTGGTCCATTATTCCTGTTATGAAATAATGGTATGGTGTTATTTCTTCCTTATCTAATAAGTTTTGTGGGATTTCATAGTTTCTTTTAGATGTACTTATTCTTGATGAGGTAGCTATTGTTAACATATTTGGTACGCTTGAGGTACTTAATCTTTCTTTTACTATTTCTAACTCTTCTTCTATGTCAAATTCTTTTTAGCTGTAGTCATTATTGTCTATTACCGTAATTATTTTTTCGAAAGGATTTTCTATCTTTATTTTATTAGTTTTATTTCTTGCTGTTATTTTATGTTTTGTTGTTAATATATATAGGTTTTTACATCTTGCTGTAAAAATTTTACTACCTGGTGCTAGCTTTATACCTTACAATTTCCAATATAATACTAATGATTTATCTATATTCCTATCTGTTAATGCTATTGTATAATTGGCACTTATTTTAAACTTAAATTTTTCATATATTAGGTTTCCTTTTACTGCACTAATTATGTTTTTTTCTATAGGGTGTATTATTCTATCATCTTCTAAGTATATTTCAAATGGCGTATCTATTCCTTCTCTGAAACAAGATTTTATTAGTATTTCTGTTCCTCTTATATGTATATATTTTATAGGCGTTTATTTTTTATATCTTGTATTTCTTTATTTATTATTCTTTTACTTAGTATGGGTATATATGCTCTTCCGCTTGTATATTAACAATCTATGATATGTTCTTTTTGGCTAACTACATAGTAATCTTCTTTTTGCCTTTTAAACCAATTTCTTAATGTTGATATTTCAAGTACCTTTTCAACACTTAGGTCTAATTCTTTTCCTTTTATTTGTTCAAAAACTGTGTTAGCAAATATAATTTTTTGGTCTGATAATTCTTCATTTTGATAATCATCTTCAGATATTTTTTTATATCATTCTCAGACATTATATTTCTTCATCTGTTTCATTATTATCTAAATTAACATTTTCTTCTTCTTTCTCAGTTTCAATATCTGATACTACGTACATACTATTGTTTTCACTTAATTCATAATCTATGTATTCTATTTGCATATATTTATCATTATCTACGATTACTTCTACAATTTGTTTTCTTTTTGAATCTTTTGGTAATTTGCAATCTTTAGCTATGTGTTCTATTTTTCCACAATTATAACAAGTACATTGGGATATTTTTCTTTTTGATCTATATGGTCTCATTACTTTATAATTTTTTATATAATATCTTCGTCTTGGTTTCTTATATTTATACTTGGTCTTAGTTTTTGTCACGGCCCAAAACGGGTCGCGAGTGGCACCCACACTTATCCTACTATGTGAGCGAACCAACCAATCAAAACCCCAACATTTCAACCATAATTAACGTAATATAATGCGGAAGACTTAAACTCATTAATGTAAATCAAAACTTATTATTCCCAAAATCTTTAAGTCATCATCACAAGAACATCTATCCTCAATTACTAAATCTAAGAATGTCTAGGAAACTAAAACAAATACAACAGATAGTCCTTGTCCGAACTTCAAGGACATCAAGATATGAATGCGAGAGAATCCAGTCCGAGCTAGGAACAATAGCTCACCCTGAAATCTGATGCGGTGAAGACTGGCTAGAGTTGCTGTTGAGTTGAAGACGACGGCACGTTTGCTGCACTCCACAAATAACAAGAGAAAAACATACAAGTAGGAGTCAGTACAAAACACAGGTACTAAGTAGATATCATCGGCCAACTAAAAATAGAAAACAATATATATCACCTAATATCATAAAAGCAACTTCAATACTCAACATGCGGCATTTACAATTACCGTAACCCTTTGTCACAGCTCCAAGCGCATCAATGAGGACTCACGCCTCCCCATCATACTCATTTGGGAATTAGGTTCATTAAATTGAGTATATTAACATATTTTAAGATTCATTCTCTTTACTAATCCTGGTGCCAGAACGTGACACCCGATCCATATTCTATCCAGGTGTCGGAACGTGACACTCTGATCCTCATATACTATCCTGGTACCGGAATGTGGCACCCGATCCATATACTATCCTGGTGTCGGAACGTGACACTCCGATCCTCTTATACTATCCTGCTACCAGAACGTGGCACCCGATCCATATACTATCCTGGTGTCGGAACGTGACACTCCGATCCTCATATACTATCTTGGTACCAGAACGTGGCACCCGATCCATATACTATCTTGGTGTCAGAACGTGACACTCCGATCCTCATATACTATCCTTGTACCAGAACGTGGCACGTGGTCCCCTAATCTCACTACTTTCGTTCATCAAGCGTTCTTTTATACCAAGGCATTATCATTAACAAAGTAGATTAGGGCTTTTCATGATTTAGGATTCAATAGCTTCATCATGCTTATTTTATCACAATTATATAATCACATTCATGCAAGCATACAATTAAGCATATAGAAGGGTTTACGACACTACCCAATACATATCATTAGCTATTAAGAGTTTACTACGAATAGCATAAAAACCATAACCTACCTCCACCAAAGAATTGTGATCAAGCAAGCTAATCCTCAGAATCATTGCTTTCTTCTTCGTTCCTCTCTCTCTCGATCGTTCGTTTCTCCCTCTCTCTGTTCTTTCTATTTTTTTTATTCCAACCCTTTTTCTTTTACCCTAATTAGCATATAATTAAGTATCAAAGATCGTAAAAGTAGCCCACTAATTAATTTAAGGTTATCTCCTTTAACCCTCAAGAAATTGGATTATTAATATTCAACCACTAACTTTATAATTATAAGCAGGAATAGTCCAAAACTCCCTTACAACATTAAACAGAAATCCGACCCAGCATGGGATTACACAGTCTGTGATGGCCCGTTGTGCCTGCGACGGTTTGTCTGCTGCTTCCGTCACAAAGTTCAGAGACTAAATTTCACTAAAGGATTTATAAAAGCCCGTCACGCCTGTGACGATCCAGCCTGCTATTCTGTCATGAAGTTCAGAGAGTCGATTTCGGTACCCAAATTTCAGAATTCTAAGTGTTTTGGAACGAGACCCCCTCGACGGTCCGTCGTGCCCATGACGGTCCGTCGTGGGATCCGTTGTCTCAGCCAGTTTTTCCAGAAATAAAATCTGCTGCTCAAAACGACTAAACAGGTCGTTATAATAGATACCAATTTACCCATCATTCGTCCCCGAACGATCACATGAAGAAAAACAAGGGAGAAAAGGAGTACCTGAATCTGTAAACAGGTGTGGGTATCTTTCTCGCATATCAGCCTCCTTCTCCCAGGTGGACTCTTCAACTGGTCGATTCTTCCATTGAACTTTCATGGATGCAATCTCCCTTGATCTAAACATGCGAATTTCTCTATCTAGAATGGAAACACGCTACTCCTCATAAGTCAAATTCTTATCAAGAAGAACCGAATCCCAACGAATGATGTAGTTTCCATCCCCATGGTATCTTTTCAACATAGGCACATGAAATACCGGATGCACTCCTGACAGTCTTGGAGGTAAGGCTAATTCATAAGCCATCTCCCCTACTCGGTTAAGTACTTCAAATGGTCCAATATACCTTGGGCTTAGCTTACCTCTTTTTCCAAACCGCATCACCCCTTTCATGGGTGAAAACTTCAGCAAGACTTGGTCACCCTCCATGATCTCCAAGTCTCTATCCTTTTGATCTGCATATTCCTTTTGCCTGCTTTGAGCCGCTAAAAGCTTTTCTTGAATAGATTTCACCTTCTCTAATGAATCCCTCAAAAGATCAGTACCCCGAGGTCTAACCTCAAATGCATGAAACCAACCAATGGGAGACCTACATCTCCTCCCATACAATGCTTCGAAAGGAGCCATATCAATACTTGATTGATAGCTATTGTTGTATGTAAACTTCGTTAAGGGTAAGAAGTTATCCCAATGACCCCCAAATTCTATCACACATGCACGAAGCATATCTTCCAACACCTGAATTGTTCGCTCAGACTGACCATCGGTCTGAGGGTGAAATGCAGTACTAAGGTCCAACCTAATACCTAATTCAGCATGCAATGTTCTCCATAACATAGAAGTAAACTGCGTACCTCTATCTGATATGATGGAAAGTGGAACTCCATGTAATCGAACAATTTCTGAGATGTAGAGTCTGGCTAACTTCTCTGCATTGTAGGTCACCTTGACTAGGGTGAAGTGAGCAGACTTAGTTAATCTATCCAAAATTACCCAAATAGAGTCAAACATCCCCAATGTCTTTGGAAGACCAACCACGAAGTCCATTGCAATTCTCTCCCACTTCCATTTAGGAATGGGCATTCTCTGAAGTGTTCCTCCGGGCCTCTGGTGTTCATACTTTACTTGCTTACAATTTGGACATTTGACAACAAAATCCGCAATGTCGCACTTCATTCTACTCCACAAAAAGTGTTGCTTTAGGTCACGGTATATCTTGGTTGCACCAGGATGTATAGAATATCCAGAACTATGAGCCTATGTAAGAATAGTGTGGATCAAATCATCCACACGGGGCACACATACCCTTCCCTTAATTCTCAAAACACCTTCCTCATCCATTATTGCTTCATTAGCCTCTCCTCGCAACACAATATTCCGAATTCGGCTTAGTTTCTCATCATCAAACTGTCTTCCCTTAATCTTGTCAAGAAAAAAAGATCTCGCCTCCACACTGGCCAAAAATCCTCCTTTCTCATTTACTTCTAACCTCATAATGTCATTAGCCAGAGTCTGAACCTTTCTAGCCAAGGGGCATCTAGAAGCTTGTAAGTAGGCTAAACTACCCATGCTCTCTATTTTTCTACTTAAGGCGTCTGCCATAACATTAGCCTTTCCTGGGTGATAAAAGATGGTAACATCATAATCCTTCAGTAGTTCCATCCATCTCCTCTGTCTCAAGTTCAAATCTTTCTGTGTAAAGACATACTGTAGAGTACGATGATCTGTATAGACTTCACACTTGACCCCATATAGATAATGTCTCCATTGCTTTAATGCAAACACAACTAGGGCCAATTCCAAATCGTGGGTCGGATAATTACGCTCATGCACCTTTAATTGCCTCGAAGAATAAGCAATTACGTTCTTCTCTCGCATTAGCACTGCACCCAAACAAGAATAGGATGCATCACAATAAACAATGATGTTCTTACCCTCTACTGGCAAGGTAAGGATAGGTGCAGTAGTCAGCAAGGTCTTGAGTTTCTGAAAGCTTTCTTCACATTCATCCGACCATACAAATGGAACATTCTGCTTAGTCAAGTTCGTCAATTGGGAAGCAATAGAAGAGAATCCCTTGACAAATCGACGGTAATAGCTAGCTAAACCAACAAAGCTCCTTATTTCTGACACATTAGTAGGTCTTACCCAATTCTTCACTATCTCAATCTTAGAAGGACCCACCATCACTCCATCCTTACAAACCATGTGCCCCAAAAAGGACACTGAATCTAGCCAAAACTCTCACTTAGAGAATTTGGCATAAAGCTTTTTCTCCCTCAACATTTCCAATATTATTCTAAAGTGCTCCTCATGTTATTTCTTGCTCTTGGAGTATACCAATATGTCATCAATGAATATAATGAAAAAGAGATCCAGATAGTGCTTGAAAATCCCATTCATCAAGCTCATGAAAGTAGTAGGGGCATTCGTAAGACAAAAAGACATCACTAAGAACTCATAATGCACATATCAGGACCGAAAAGCAGTCTTGGGTACATCTACTTCCCGTATTTTCAATTGATGATAACCGGATCTCAAGTCGATTTTTGAGAAGGTACAAGCACCTTATAACTAATCGAACAAATCATCAATGCAAGGAAGAGGATACTTGTTCTTAATAGTTACCTTGTTCAGTTGCCTGTAATCTATGCATATCCTAAAACTTCCATCCTTCTTCTTCACAAACAAAACAGGAGCACCCCAAGGGGATGCACTTGGTCTAATGAAGCCTTTGCTCAACAACTCTTGAAATTGATCCTTTAACTCCCTTAACTCAATGGAAGCCATTCTATAAGGGGGTATAGAAATGGGGCGAGTACCTGGTTCAAGATCGATGCAGAAGTCAATATCTCAATCTGGTGGCATACCACGAAGGTCTGCAGGAAACACATCTAGAAACTCGTGGACTATCAAAACCGACTCAATTGAAGGTACTTGGGTGGTATCATCCCTGAGGTGTGCCAAGAAAGCTAAATAACCCTTACTAACCATTCTCTTAGCACGAAGAAAGGAGATGATACGAACCGGATTGGAAGTGTAGTCACCCTCCCACACTAACAGATCTGTCCCAGGCTTGGCTAACGTCACAGTTTTAGCATTACCATCCAAGATTGCAAAATTTGGAGAGACCCAAGTCATAACCAGAATTACATCGAAGTCGACCATTTCTAAGATAACCAAGTCTACATGAGTATTGCTCCCCACAAAAGTCACTAGACAAGACCTATATACCTTTTCAACTATCACAGACTCACCCACCGGAGTAGAAACACAAAGAGGAATGTCAAGCAATTCACAATTTAAATTAAGGCCAGTAGCACATGCGGAAGACACATATGAAAATATGGAGCCAGGGTCAAATAATACTGAAGCCATACAATCACAAACCAAAAGATTACCTGTGATCACAGCATCAGATGTCTCTGCTTCAGATCTCCCAGGGAAAGCATAATAATGGGCCCTATCACCAGTTTACCCGTTGCCTCTACCAGGTTGCGCTATAGTAGTTCCCATTTGTCCGTCACCCCAGCCGTTTTGGTTATCACCATTACCTCAGCCACCTGGTCCTCCAGAGTAGCGGCCTCTTCCATGACCACCTCTACCTCTGACTATTGGGGGTCCGTAACTGTGTTTTGCACAATACCTTTTAATGTGTCAAGTCTACCCACATCCATAACACTCTCTTGATTAAAGCATAGTTCTCTGTGATAATGACGAAGTCTGGGGATGACCTCCAAACTCAGAGAAGTGTTGACCGGTCTGCGGTGGACCCCCAACTACAGTCTGTAGTGAAGATTGAATAGGTCGGGCTGGATAACCTCCTAAACCCTGTCCTCTGGAGTAAGAACCATTATACTCACCTCGCTTACGAAACCTTTTAGAAGTCGATGCCATTGTGAAGTTATCTGGCTTCACTCCTTCCACCTCTATCACGAAGTCTACCACTTCGTGAAAAGATTTTGCCATAGCTTCTACCTGTAAGGCTGAAATCTGCATTTCTGACCTTAACCCCTTCACAAATCGGCGAATCCGCTCTTGTGGACTGAAACAAAGTTGGGTGGCATACCTGGATAATGCATGAAACTTAGCCTCATATGCAGTAACCGACATCGTACCTTGATCTAGGCTCAAGAACTTATCTCTTTTCCTATCTCTCAAAGTCCGGGGGATGTACTTCTCCATAAACAAGCTAGAGAATGATGCCCAAGTCATAGGTGGTGCCTCTGTTAGTTGACACTCAACATGTGACCGCCACCACATTTTGGCATTCCCTTAAAACTGATAAGTCACAAACTCAACACCAAACCTTTCTACTATACCCATCTTATGTAGTAGCTCATGACAGTAAACCAGAAAATCATAGGCATCCTCAGATTCAGCACCCTTGAAGACTGGAGGTTTCAATTTCAAGAACTTACTGAAAGGTTCATGCTGATCATTTGTCATTATAGGCCTGTAGTCAGACGAGGAAACGTGCCTATTTCCAATGAGGCAGCCATGCGGGGAGCCACAGTAGCTGAATGTTGTACCTCCGGAATCTGAGGTGCTGGTGCAGAAAACACTGGAGGTATCTGGCCCTGATCAGATAACCCGCTCAAATAAGCAAGAACCTGATTGATCATCTCTGGGGTAGGTTGGGGTGGTAATTCCTCATTCTGTACTTTTTCATTCTCCCGTTCCTCACCCTCTTTTACCACTTCCTCAGTCGGTGGAGGAGTTACCGCCCTAAAATAAGATGGGCTAGGTGCTTGGCCTCTTCCTCTAGAGGACGTCCTCCCACGACCTCTTCCACGGCCTCTTGCCACTAATCCTTTTCGAGCTACAGCCCCAGTGGCTGGCTCAGACACTTCTTGTCTTGCCATTGTTGGTGTTGGCGCAGTCGTTGCTCTAGTTCTAACCATCTGCGTAATAGAGTGAAGATGGTCAGATACAAATTTGTACCAATTGGACCCAAGTAATAGCACGAAAGAAAGAAAGAAAGAATGGAATTTTCCTAGTGTCTTATAGCCTCTCAAAGAAAAGTAAAGGCGTCCCCCTACCATTCCTTAAGACTCTACTAGACTCGTTCTTATGTGATGAGACCAACGAACCTAATGCTCTGATACCAAGTTTGTCACGACCCAAAACGGGTTACGGGTGGTACCCACACTTATCCTACTATGTGAGCGAACCAACCAATCTAAACTCCAACATTTCAACCATAATTAACATAATATAATGCGGAAGACTTAAACTCATTAATGAAAATCAAAACTTATTATTCCCAAAATCTGGAAGTCGTCATCTCAAGAACATCTATCTTCAATTACTAAATCTAAGAATGTCTAGGAAACTAAAACAAATACAAGAGATAGTCGATGTCCGAACTTCAAGGACATCAAGACATGAAAGAGAGAGAATCCAGTCCGAGCTAGGAACAATAGCTCACCCTGAAATCTGACGCGGTGAAGACTGGCTAGAGTTGCTGTTGAGTTGAAGATGACGGCACGTTTGTTGCTCTCCACAAATAACAAGAGAAAAACATACAAGTAGGGGTCAGTACAAAACACAGGTACTTAGTAGATATCATCGGTCAACTGAAAATAGAAAAACAGTATATATCAGATAATATCATAAAAGCAACTACAACACTCAACATGCGGCATTTACAATTACCGTAACCCTTGGTCACAACACTAAGCACATCAATGAGGACTCACGCCTCCACATCATACTCATTTTAGAATTAGGTTCATTAAATTGAGTATATTAACATATTTCAAGATTCATTCTCTTAACTAATCCTGCTGTTGGAACGTGACACCCGATCCATATTCTATCCTGGTGTCGGAACGTGACACTCCGATCCTTATATACTATCCTGGTACCGGAACGTGGCACCCGATCCATATACTATCCTGGTGTCGGAACGTGACACTCCGATCCTCATATACTATCCTAGTATCGGAACGTGGCACCCGACTCATATACTATCCTTGTGTCAAAACGTGACACTCCGATCGTCATATACTATCCTGGTACTGGAACGTGGAACCCGATCCATATACTATCCTGGTGTCGAAACGTGACACTCCGATCCTCATCTACTATCCTGGTACCGGAACACTGTCACGACCCAAATCAAGCCGTGAGTGGAACCCACATTTATCCTCCTATGTGAGCGAACCAACCAATCTAAACCCCATCATTTCAAACATAATGAACTAATACATTGCGGAAGACTTAAAACTCATTAACAAAATAAATCAAATAACTTCTAAAAACTCAAACACTTATTATTATCCCCAAAATCTGGAAGTCATCATCACAAGAACATCTATCCTCAAATTACTAATCCAAGAGTATCGAAGAAGCTAAAATAAGTAAAAAGCTAGTCCATGCCGGAAGTTCAAGGCATTATGACATGAAGAGGAAGATCCAGTCCAAGCTAGAAGCATTAGCTCACCCTGAAATCCGGTGTAATGAAGACTGGCTAGAGTTGCGATTGAGTTGAAGACGACGGCACGTTTGCTGCACTCCACAGATAACAAAGAAAGAAACATACAAGTAGGGGTCAGTACAAAATACAAGTACTGAGTAGGTATCATCGGCCAACTCAAAATGGAGAACAATATATATCAATTAATAATATAAAATCAACTACATTACTCAACATGTAGCAACAACAAGTACTATAATCGTTAATAAGTACCGCCAAGTTCACACATGAGGACTCAAGCCTCAATACCATACTCATTTCGGAATTAGGTTCATTAGATTGAGTATATTAACATCTTTCAAGATTCATCACCTTTATTCTTGTGTCGGTACGTGACACTCCGCTCCCTTAATACTATGTGTCGGAACGTGACACTCCAATCTCCTAGTTCTACATGTCGGTTCGTGACACCCGATCCCCTAATTCTACGTGTAAGTTCATGACACCCGATCCCCTAATTCTATGTGTCGGTTCGTGACACCCGATCCCCTAATTCTACGTGTCGGTTGGTGACACCCGATCTCCTAATTCTACGTGTCAGATTGTGATACTCGATCCCCTAATTCTACGTGTCGGTTCGTGACAACCGCTTCACTAATCTCATTCTATTAATTCATCAAGCCTTCTATTATACCAAGGCATCATCAATCTCATTACTTTAGTTCATCAAGCCTTCTTTTATACCAAGATATCATCATTAACAAGGGGTTTTCAAGATTTGGGATTCAATAGCTTCATCATGATTATTTCATCACAATTATATAATCACATTCATGCAAGCATAAAATTAAGCATATAGAAGACTTTACAATACAACCCAACACATATCATTCGCTATTATGAGTTAACTACGAATAGTATAAAAACCATAACCTACCTTCACCAAAGATTCGTGATCAAGCATGAAATTTCCTCAAGATCTTTGCTTTCCTCTCTATCGTTTCTCCCTCTCTTTCTGTTCTTTTCTTTTTATTATTCAAACCATCTTTGTTTTACCCTAATTAGCATATAATTAAGTATGAAAGATGATTAATTTAACCCATTAATTAATTCAAGGTTATCTCTTTTAACCCTCAATAGTTAAATTATTAAAATTAACCAACTAAATTTATAATTATAGCAGGAATAGTCCAAAACGACCCCTTAATACATTTAAAGAAATCCAACTCATCCTGGGATTTACGCATTCTGTGACAGGCCGTCGTGTCTTCGACGGTCTGTCCTGCTGGGTCGTCGCAGAGTTAAGAGACTAAATTTCTGTGAAAGATGTGTGACTGTCCGTTGTGCCCACGACGGTCTGTCCAGCCATTCCGTTACGAAGTTCAGAGAGTCGATTTCAGTACCTAAATTTCAGAATTCTAAGTGTTTTGGAACGAGACCCCCTCGACGGCCCGTCGTGTCCATGACGGTCCGTCGTGGGATCCGTCGTCTCAGCCAGTTTTTCCAGAAATAAAATTTGCTCCTTAAAATGACTAAACAGGTCGTTACAATAGATACCAATTTACCCATCATTCGTCCCCGAACGATCACAAGAAGAAAAACAAGGGCGAAAAAGAGTACCTGAATCTGTAAACAGGTGTGAGTATCTTTCTCGCATATCAGCCTCCTTCTCCCACGTAGACTCTTCAACTGGTCAATTTTTCCATTGAACTTTGGTGGATGCAATCTCCCTTGATCTCAACTTGCGAATTTCTCTATCTTGAATAGCACCAGGCTCGTCCTCATAAGACAAATACTCGTCAAGCAAGACTGAATCCCAACGAATAATATAGTTTCCATCCCCATGGTATCTGTTCAACATAGACACATGGAATACCGGATGCACTCCTCACACTCCTGGGGTCAAGGCTAATTCATAAGCCACCTCCCCTACTCGCTTAACTACTTCAAATGGTCCTATATACCTTGGGCGTAGCTTACCTCTTTTTCCAAACCGCATCACCCCCTTCATGGGAGAAACCTTCAACAAGACTTGCTCACCCTCCATGAACTCCAAGTCTCTAACTTTTTGATCGGCATATTCCTTTTGCCTGCTTTGAGCCGCTAAGAGCTTTTGTTGAATAGATTTCACCTTCTCTAATGAATCACTCAAAAGATCAGTACCCCAAGGTCTAACCTCAAATTCATCTAAATAACCAATGGGAGACCTACATCTCCTCCCATCCAATGCTTCGAAAGGAGCCATATCAATACTTGAGTGATAACTATTATTGTATGAAAACTCCGCTAAGGGTAAGAAGTTATCCCAATGACTACCAAATTCTATCACACATGCACAAAGCATATCCTCCAACACCTGCATTGTTCGCTCAAACTGACCATCGGTCTGAGGTTTAAATGCAGTACTAAGGTCCAACCTAGTACCTCATTCAGCGTGCAATGTTCTCCAAAACATAGAAGTAAACTGCGTACCTCTATCTGATATGATGGAGAGTGGAACTCAATGCAATCGAACGATTTTTGAGATATAGATTTTGGCTAACTTCTCTGCATTGTAGGTCACCTTGACTGGAATGAAGTGAGCAGACTTAGTTAACCTATCAACGATTACCCAAATAGAGTCATACTTACCCATTGTCTTGGGAAGACCAACCACGAAGTCCATTGCAATCCTTTCCCACTTCCATTTAGGAATGGACATTCTCTGAAGTGTTCCTCCGGGCCTCTGGTGTTCATACTTTACTTGTTGACAATTTGTACATATGGCAACAAAATCAACAATGTCGCGCTTCATTCTACTCTACCAAAAGTGTTGCTTTAGGTCACGGTACATCTTGGTTGCACCAGGATGCATAGAGTACCTTGAACTATGAGCCTCTGTCATAATAGTGTTGATCAAATCATCAACGCGGGGTACACATACCCTTCCCTTGATTCTCAAAACACCTTCCTCATCGACTTGCGCTTCCTCAACCTCTCCTCGTAATACTTTATCTTGGATTCTGCTTAGTTTCTCATCATCAAACTATTTTCCCTTAATCTTGTCAAGAAAAGAAGATCTTGCCTCCACACAAGCCAACAATCCTCCTTTCTAATTCACTTCTAACCTCATAAAGTCGTTAGCCAGAGTCTGAACCTCTCTAGCCAATGGACGTCCAAAAACATGAAAGTGGGCTAGACTTCCGAGGCTCCCTGCCTTTCTACTTAAGGCATCTTCCACAACAACATTAGCCTTTCCCGGATGATACAAGATAGTGATATCGTAGTCCTTCAGTAGTTCCATCTATCTCCTCTGTGTCAAATTCAAATCTTTTTGAGTAAAGACATACTGTAGGCTACGATGATCTGTGTACACTTCACACTTAACCCCATATAGATAGTGTCTCCATTACTTTAAGGCGAACACTACCGCAGCCAATTCCAAATCATGGGTCGGATAATTACGTTCGTGCAGCGTTAATTGCCTTAAAGCATAAGCAATTACATTTTTCTCTTGCATTAGCACTTTTCCCAAACCCGAATAGGATGCATCACAATAGACAATGAAATTCTTACCTTCCACTGGCAGGGTAAGGATTGGTGCAGTAGTCAACAAGGTCTTGAGTTTCTAAAAGCTTTCCTCACATTCGTCCGACCATACAAATGGAACATTCTTTTTAGTTAAGTTCGTCAATCGGGAAGCAATGGAAGAGAATCCCTTGACAAATCGACGGTAATAGCTAGCTAAACCAACAAAGCTCCTTATTTCTGACACATTAGTAGGTCTTTCCCAATTCTTCACTGTTTCAATCATTGAAGGATCCACCATCACCCCATCCTTAGAAACCACATGCCCCAAGAAGGACACTACATCTAGCCAAAACTCACACTTGGAGAATTTTACGTAAAGCTTTTTCTCCCTCAACATTTCCAATACCATTCTCAAGTGCTCCTCGTGTTCCTTCTTGCTCTTTGAGTATACCAATATATCATCAATAAATACGATCACAAAGAGATCCAGACATGGCTTAAAAATCCCGTTCATCAAGCTCATGAAAGCAGCAGGGGCATTCGTAAGACCAAAAGACATCACTACAAATTCGTAATGCCCATACCTGGTCCGAAAAGCAGTCTTTGGCACATCCGTTGCCCATATTTTCAATTGATGATAACCGGATCTCAAGTCAATCTTAGAGAAGACACAAGCACCTTGTAACTGATCGAACAAGTCATCTATGCGAGGAATGGGATACTTGTTCTTAATAGTTACCTTGTTCAACTACCGGTAGACTATGCACATCCAAAAACTCCCATACTTCTTCTTCACAAATAACACCGGAGCACCCCAAGGAGATGCACTTGGTCTAATGAAGCCTTTGCTCAAAAACTCTTGAAGTTGGTCCTTTAACTCCCTTAACTCCGCGGGAGACATTCTATAAGGGGGTATAGAAATGGGGCGAGTACCCGGTTCAAGATCGATGAAAAAGTCAATATCTATATCCGGTGGCATACCAGGAAGATCTGCAGGGAACACATCCAGAAACTCATGGACTACCGAAACTGACTCAATTGAAGGTACTTGGGTAGTGTCATCCCTGAGATGTTTCAAGAAAGCTAAACACCCTTTACTAACCATTCTCTTAGCATGAAGAAACGAGATGATACGAACCGGAGTGGAAGTGTAGTCGCCCGCCCACAATAACGGATCTGTCCCAGGCTTGGCAAACGTCACAGTTTTAGCATTACAATCCAAGATCGCAAAATTCGGAGAAAGCCGAGTCATACCAAGAATTACATCAAAATCAACCATTTCTAAGATAACCAAGTTTACATAAGTATTTCTCCCCACAAAAGTCACCAAACAAGACCTATACACTTTTTAAACTATCATAGACTCACCCACAAGCGTAGAAACACGAATAGGCATGTCAAGAAATTTGCAATGTAAATTAAGACCAGTAGCAACTGAAGAAGATACATATGAAAATGTAGAGCCAGGGTCAAATAATACAGAAGCCATACAATTACAAACCAAAAGATTACCGTTGATAACAACATCCGATATCTCCGCTTCCGACCGCCCAGGGAAAGCGTAACAATGGGCCCAATCACCAGTTTGTCTGTGGCCTCTAATAGGTTGCGCTGCAGTAGTTCCCATTTGTCCGTCACCCCGGCCGTTTTGATGACCACCATTACCTCGGCCACCACGTCCTCCAGAATAATGGCCTCTACCATGACCACCTCTACCTCTAGCTATTGGGGGTCTATAACTCTGTTTTGGACAATTCCTCCTAATCTGTCCAGTCTCCCCACATCCATAACACTCTCTGGAGTCAAGCATGGGTTTCTCAAAAAAGTGTTGACCGGTCTGAGGTGGACCCCCAACTACAATCTGTAGTGAAGACTGAATTGGTCGGACTGAGTAACCTCCTGAACCCTTCCCTCTAGAATAAGAACCATTTAACTCACCTCCCTTTCGAAACCTTTTTGATGTCGATGCCATGGTGAAGTCATCTATCTTCACTCCTTCCACCTCTATCACGAAGTCTACCACTTCTTGAAAGGATTTTGCCGTAGCCGCTACCTGTAATGCTGAAATCCGCAATTCTGACCTCAACCCCTTCACAAAACGGCGAATCCGCTCTTGTGGACTGAAATAAAGTTGGGTGGCATACCTGGAGAGTGCATGAAACTTAGCCTCATAGGCAGAAACCGACATCCTGCCTCGCTCTAGGCTCAAGAACTCATCTCCTTTCCTATCCCTCAAGGTTCGCGAAATATACTTCTCTATAAACAAGCTAGAGAATGATGCCCAAGTCAAAGGTGGTGCCTTTGTTGGTTGACACACAACATGTGACCGCCACCACATTTTGGCGTTCCCTTGAAATTGATAAGTCACAAACTCAACACCAAACCGTTCTACTATACCCATCTTTTATAGTAGCTCATGACAGTCAACCAGAAAATCATACGCATCCTCAGATTCAGCACCCTTGAAGATTGGAGGTTTCAATTTCAAGAACTTACTGAAAAGTTCATGCTGATCATTTGTCATTATAGGCCCTGTAGTAAGACGAGGAAACATGCCTATTTCCAATGAGGCATCCACGCGGGGAGCGACAGTGGCTGCATGTTGTGCCTCCGGAACCTGAGGTGCTGGTGCAGAAAACACTGGAGGTGTCTGGCCCTGATCAGATAACCCGCTAAGATAAGCAAGAACCAGATTGATCATCTCAGGGGTAGGTTGGGGTGGCAATCCCTCATTCTGTACTTGTTCATTCTCCCCTTCCTCACCCTCTCTTACAACTTAATCAATCGGTGGAGGAGTCACCGCCCTAGTATCAGATGGGCTAGGTGCTTGTCCTCTTCCTTTAGAGGACGTCCTCCCACGACCTCTTCCACGACCTCTTCCCACTACTCTTCCTCGAGCTACAGCCCTAGTGGCTGGTTCAGACGCACCCTGTCCCGCCGGTGCTGGTGTTGGCGCAGTTGTTGCTCTCGTTCTAACCATCTGCGAAATAGAGTGAAGATGGTCAGATACCAATTCGTATCACCTAGATACCAATTGGACCCAAGTAATAGCACGAAAGAAAGAAAGAATGGAATTTTCCTATAGTCTTATAGCCTCTCAAAGAAAAGTAAAGGCGTCCCCCTACCGTTATTTAAGACTCTACTAGAGTCGTTCTTGTGTGATGAGACCAACGAACCTAATGCTCTGATACCAAGTTTGACATGACCCAAATCGAGCCGTGAGTGGCACCCACATTTATCCTCCTATGTGAGTGAACCAACCAATCTAAACCCCATCATTTAAAACATAATAAACTAAATACATTGCGAAAGACTTAAAACTCATTAACAAATAAAATCTAATAACTTCAAAAAACTCAAACACTTATTATTATCCCCAAAATCTGGAAGTCATCATCACAAGAACATCTATCCTCAAATTACTAATCTAAGAGTATCGAAGAAGATAAAATAAATAAAAAGCTAGTCCATGCCGATAGTTCATGGCATCAAGACATGAAGAGGAAGATCCAGTCTAAGCTAGAAGAATTAGCTCACCCTGAAATCCGGTGTAATGAAGACTGGCTAGAGTTGCGGTTGAGTTGAAGACGACGGCACGTTTGCTGCACTCCATGGATAACAAAAAAAGAAACATACAAGTAGGGGTCAGTACAAAACACAAGTACTGAGTAGGTATCATCAGCCAACTCAAAATGGAGAACAATATATATCAAGTAAAAATATAAAATCAACTAAATTACTCAACACGTAGCAACAACAAGTACTATAATCGTTAATAAGTACCGCCAAGTTCACACATGAGGACTCAAGCCTCAATACCATACTCATTTGGGAATTAGGTTCATTAGATTGAGTATATTAACATCTTTCAAGATTAATCACCTTTATTGTTGTGTCGGTACGTGACACTCCGCTCCCTAACTACTATGTGTCGAAACGTGACACTCCGATCCCCTAGTTCTACGTGTTGGTTCATGACACCCGATCCCCTAATTCTACTTGCCAGTTCGTGACACCCGATCCCTTAATTCTTTATGTCGGTTCGTGACACCAGATCCCCTAATTCTACGTGTCGGTTCGTGACACCCGATCCCCTAATTGTACGTGTCGGTTCGTGACACCCGATCCCCAAATTCTACGTGTCGGTTCGTTACACCTGCTCCACTAATCTCATTCTATTAATTCCTCAAGCCTTCTTTTATACGAAGGCATCATCAATCACATTACTTTAGTTCATCAAGCCTTCCTTTATACCAAGACATCATCATTAACAAGGGGTTTTCAAGATTTGGGTTTCAATAGCTTCATCATGCTTATTTCATCATAATTATATATTCACATTCATGCAAGCATACAATTAAGCATATAGAAGACTTTAAAATACAACTCAACACATATCATTCGCTATTAAGAGTTAACTATGAATAGTATAAAAACCATAACCTACCTCCACGGAAGATTCGTGATCAAGCAAGCATTTTCCTCAAGATCTTTGCTTTGCTCTTCGTTTCTCTCTCGATCGATCGTTTCTCCCTCTCTTTCTATTCTTTTCTTTTTCTTATTCAAACCCTATTGCTTTTACCCTAATTAGCATATAATTAAGTATGAAAGATGATGAATTTAACCCATTAATTAATTCAAGGTTATGTCTTTTAACCCTCAAGTAGTTAAATTATTAACATTAAACCACTAAATTTATATATATAGCAGGAATAGTCCAAAACGCCCCCTTAAAACATTTAAAGAAATCCGACTCAGCCTGGGATTTACGCAGTCTGTGATGGGTCGTCGTGCCTGCGACAGTCCGTCCTACTGGGTCGTCGCAGAGTTCAGAGACTAAATTTCTGTGGAAGATGTGTTACGGTCTATCGTGCCCACGACGGTCCGTCCTGCCATTCTGTTACAAAGTTCAGAGAGTCGATTTCAGTACCCAAATTTCAGAATTCTAAGTGTTTTGGAACGAGACCCCCTCGACGGCCCGTCGTGCCCATGACGGTCCGTCGTGGGATTCATCGTCTCTGCCAGTTTTTCCAGAAATAAAATTTGATGCTCAAAAAGACTAAACAGGTCGTTATAAACGTGGCACCCGATCCCCTAATCTCACTACTTTCGTTCATCAAGCCTTCTTTTATACAAAGACATCATCATTAACAATGTAGATTAGGGATTTTCAAGATTTAGGATTCAATAGCTTCATCATGCTTATTTTATCACAATGATATAATCACATTCATGCAAGCATACAATTAAGCATATAGAAGGGTTTACAACACTACCCAATACATATCATTCGCTATTAAGAGTTTACTACGAATAGCATAAAAACAATAACCTACCTCCACAGAAGAGTTGTGATCAAGCAAGCTAATGCTCAGAATCTTTGCTTTCTTCTTCATTCCTTTCTCTCTCGATCGTTCATTTCTCCCTCTCTCTCTCTTCTTTCTATTTTGCTTATTCCAACCCTTTTTCTTTTACCCTAATTAGCATATAATTAAGTATCAAAAATGGTAAAAGTAGCCCACTAATTAATTTAAGGTTATCTCCTTTAACCCTCAAGAAATTGGATTATTAATATTCAACCACTAACTTTATAATTATAAGAAGGAATAGTCCAAAACGCCCCTTAAAATATTAAACAGAAATCCCACCCAGCCTGGGATTACGCAGTCTTTGACGGCTCTTCGTGCCTGCGACGGTCTATCCTGCTGCTTCCGTCACAATGTTCAGAGACTAAATTTCACTAAAGGATCAGTGACGGCCCGTCACGCCTGTGAAGGTCCGTCCTATCATTCCGTCACGAAGTTCAGAGAGTCGATTTCAGTAACCAAATTTCAGAATTCTAAGTGTTTTGGAACGAGACTTCCTCGACTGTCCGTCGTGCCCATGACGGTCCGTCGTGGGATCCGTCATTTCAGCCAGTTTTTTCAGAAATAAAATTTGATGCTCAAAACGCATAAAAAGCTCGTTACAATTTTTCTATAATTTTTATACCTTTTGGGCTTTTGCTTTTTATTTATACATACAAACTGTTGTGCTATTTTATTTTTACAACATGATAAATTTTTATTCAGTATTTTCTCCACTTTTAATTTTTCTTTTTGGTTTTCACATAGTTGTATGAACCATTGAGATAAGAATTTTATTCTAGATCCTAAAGTATCTACTAATCCTTAATCATTCCATTCTTTAATTATTTTTGTGCTAAATGGTTCTGGTAATTTTGTAAAATATTGTTGTCTTATTTCTTTTGCTTCATCTAAATTGTATTTTGCTTTGTAATAGTATTCCTTAAATGCACAAGTATATTCTTCTATATAACACATTTTACATATAGCTAATTTTGTCATAAGTTGTCTATTTATTATTTTTTCTCTGTTTATTCTCTTATATATGTAGTCATACCTCCAAATTCATTTCTTATTGCTGATTCGTATTTATCTAGTATATCTATATTTGTTGCTGATGGAGATCCATCCATTGTTTTGTCATTTCTAAGTACTTTTATGCTTTCTAAGGGTAGATTTTCTATCCATAATCTTGTTGTTCCTACGAATGTTCTTTCTATATAACTTGGTGCTCTGTTGTTTTTATTTTGTTATCTATTAGTTGCTTAAATATATTTCCTATCCACATTAATATTGCTTTATTTATGTCTGTAACACAATCTAGATCTAAGAAATTATATTGTTCATTTATATGGTTTGGTATCCAATTCTTATTTAATCTACTGTTCCATATTGCGTTAGTTCAATCTGATTGCTTATAACTTTCTGTATAATAAGTTGGTGGTGTCCATCTAGGACTAGCTCTAGGACTATTTTGGGAACTATTGTCTGGAGTTTTAACTCTTGACGTACTGGGTCGATTCATATCTCCTGTGTTTATTTCTAATTTTTTTAGTTTATTTGCCTTTTCTAGAATTTTTGTGTATGTCTCACTTACATCACTTACTTCTGATTTTTTGTCATTTATTATATCTGATTCATTTTTATCTATTTCATTTATTTCAAGACCTTCATTTAATTTTTGTTCAAGATCTTCATTTAGTTTTTGTTCCATCCCTTTTATTTCATTAGTTAATTTTAGTTCTTTTTCTAGCTGTTTTTTCTTTTTGTTTAGTTTCATAAAATAATTTTAAACTAGCTATTTCTTTTTCTAATTCACTTATTCTTGTATTTTTTATTTCTTGTAAATGTTGTACTTCTTGTTTTGCTTGTGTTTTTATATTTTTCAATTTCTTTTGATTTGTCTATTTCTTCGTTTTCTTTTGTTATTCTTATCATAGCTGTTAGACTATCTTCTAATTTTGTTGTTTCATTTTCTAACATTAGATATAAATTATTTCCTATTTTTTTATATCTCCTTCCTAATTTTGAAAATATTATTTTTATTATCATTCCGTCTTGATTTTCATATGATTTTTCGTCTACTGCAAATTCTTCTTTGTTCATTATAATTTATATATTATGTCATGTTATAATTTATATTCAAAGTGATCTATTTTTATTTCTAACATAAATATAGCTTTTCTTTGTGCTAATATGGAATTTTTACATATTCCTGCTAATATGTTTTCTATTAATCTTTCTTTCCTATGTTGTAGTTCTTATCCTTTTACATCTATTTTTTCTATCAATTGTTGCCTATATGTTTCTTTGTTCATACTGTTTTTTCAAATAACAAACATATTTGTATTCTGTTTTTGAAATTATATTTATCAAATATTTTGTCTCATCGTCACTTGTTTTAATAAGTTGTTATAGTTTATATTTTATGTATAAGGGTTTTAATTTATTCCATATCTTTCTTACTTTTTATCTATCTTGGTTTTTGTTATTTTAGTTTCTTTACTTGTTGTATTATTCATTTATATTTTTCTATACAAAAATTTAAAAAGTTTACTTAATTTGTTTGGATCTTTTATAAATTTTATTTTATAATAATTATTACTTCGTTTTTGCCAAACTTCAAACTTTTTTTGTTCAATCATTGATCCCTGAATATATCTAGATCATCTTATAAATCATATATGTCATAATAAAATTCATCATAAAAATTATCTTGTATATCTAATTCAGTCCAACCTCGAGTTGTTACCTCTATTACTTAATATGTCACAAACATATCATAAATTTCTCTTTTTTTATCTGTATTAAGATCTTTTAATATATAAAGTATTAAAATCTTGTAATTTTCATCATCATCTAATAAATAGGTATTCATTTTTGCTAAAAAATTTTATTCCTTCTAACCTCTTAATGGATTATACTTATTTATTATGTAGTAATAATGATTAAATAATCATCTCCTCTAGTCATTACTACAACTTTCTGCTTTGATTAGTTACCCTAACAGCGCCTCAACTTTGTTTACTCCCCTAAACGGCCTTCTTGCCTATCGGTTTCAACCTTAGGAAGACATAGTCTGGGCATTCTTGTTCGCAGAATATTTCTGTAGCAAACCTTCTCAAGATTTTTATTATAACATTATTAAGACATGATAAACAATTATAATCAACAAGAGATTATCATGAATAAATTAGCTTAGCTACTCGTAGATTTAAAAGAGTATACCTGTTTCTATAGATTTGTTGCTTCTAATTTTTCCATAGTTTTTATTTTGATTATCTAGCTCTGATACTGTAACGACCTGTTAGTCGTTTTGAGCAGCAGATTTTATTTCTGGAAAAACTGGCTGAGACGACGGATCCCACGACGGACCGTCATGGGCACGATGGACCGTCGAGGGGGTCTCGTTCCAAAACACTTAGAATTCTAAAATTTGGGTACTGAAATCGACTCTCTGAACTTCGTGACGAAGTGGAAGGACAGACCGTCACAAGTATGACGGGCTATCACAGACTCTTTAATAAATCGAGTCTCTGAACCTTGTGACGGAAGCAGCAGGACGGACCATCGCAGGCACGACGGGCCGTCACATTCTGCGTAACCCTGACTGGGTCGGATTTCTGTTTAATATGTTAAGGGGCGTTTTGGACTATTCCTGCTTATAATTATAAAGTTAGTGGTTGAATATTAATAATCCAATTTCTTGAGGGTTAAAGGAGATAACCTTAAATTAATTAGTGGGTTACTTTTGTCAGCTTTTATACTTAATTATATGCTAATTAGGTTAAAAGAAAAAGGATTTGAATAAGAAAAATAGAAAGAATATAGAGAAGAGGGAAAAATGATAGAGAGAGAGAGGAACGAAGAAGAAAGCAAAGATTTTGAGGATTAGCTTGCTTGATCACAATTCTTCGGTGGAGGTAGGTTATTGTTTTCATGCTATTCGTAGTAAACTCTTAATAGCGAATGATATGTATTGGATAGTGTTGTAAACCCTTCAATTTGATTAATTGTATGCTTGCATGGATGTGATGATATAATTGTGATGAAATAAGCATGATGAAGCTATTGAATCCTAAATCTTGAAAACCACTTGTTAATGATAATGCCTTGGTATAAAAGAAGGCTTGATGAACTAAAAGAATGAGGTTAGGGGATCGGGTGTCACGAACCGACACGTAGTAATACAAGGATTGGGTGTCACGAACCGACACGTAGTATTAGTGGGATCGGGTGTCACGAACCTACACGTAATATTAGGGGGGATCAGGTGTCAGGAACCGACAAGTAGTATTAGGGGGATCGGGTGTCACGAACCGACACGTAGTATTAGGGTATCGGAGTGTCACGTTCCGACACAAGATGAATAAAGAGAGTGAATCTTGAATTATTGTAATATACTCAGACTTAATGAACCTATTTCCCAAATGAGTATGGTATGGAGGCTTGCGTCCTTATGTGTGTACTTGGCAAACTTATTAATTATTATAGTACTTGTTGTTGCTACCTGTTGAGTATTGTAGTTGATTTTATGATATTATCTGATATATACTGTTCTCTATTTTGAGTTGGCCGATGATATCTACTCAGTACCTGTGTTTTGTACTGACCCCTACTTGTATGTTTTTCTCTTCTTATTTGTTGAGTGCAGCAAATGTACCGTCGTGTTCAACTCAACCGCAACTCTAGCTAGTCTTCGTCACACAAGATATCAGGGTGAGCTAAAGCTTCTAGCTTGGACTGGATCTTCTTCTTCATGTCTTGATGCCTTGAAGTTCTGGCATAGACTAGCTATTATTTATGTTTAGTTTCTTAGATACTCTTAGCTTTAGTAACTTGAGGATAGATGTTCTTGTGATGATGACTTAAGTCTTCCGCATTGTTTCTATTTATTATGTTTGAAATGTTGGGGTTTAGATTGGTTTGTTCTCTCACATAGGAGGAACATGTGGGTGCCACTCACGACACGTTTTGGGTCGTGACACATACCAATGTGGGGTGGAAGCGGAATTAAAAGGAATTAAGAGTGAGAGAGAGATGTATTTGAAAGGGATTATTTTATTATGAGGGAGAACTCTCTATTTATACAAGAAAACTTGACACCTTTGGCCAAATGGCCGACACTCCTACTTTACAGCTGGCCTTTTTAACTTTTATTTTTTCATAGATTTTGGAATAATTATTTTTTATAAACATCAATTAACCTGATATTTTGCCAGTGAATTGTTAACTGTCTAGAAAGAAGTACCCATTGCTATATGGTCGTGATTTTAGAATCGTTCTTTGGAATTAAAATGTGACTAGGTATGGATTAATTCCTTTAGATCAATTTTAGTTATGTTATATGTATTACATGATTACAAATGAAGAGTTTACATGAATTGATATATGATATGGAGATAGATGTGATTACTGTTCTTAAATATTTTGAATATGAATTTTTCACAACTTTGGAAATAAATATTATTTTAAACTATAATTGATGTCAAATTTTCTAGGCTCATCAAAAGACAAACATATTAAAAACACTCATTATTACGAAGTGTTTTGACAAAATGAGGTTATTTAGATAATGTTATTAGATATTTTTTGTATTCTTAAAATTATTTTAATGAAAATTAGTCGATTATGATATAGTGGTGAATGACACAGTTCTCTATGGTCTTCGCGACTAAATTTTAGTAAAGTATTAAGTTAATATGTTTTCTTAGACCTTTCCCCATATCATGTGAAATTATTACAAGTCTCAAAAATTTAATATCTAATTTTAATAACTTGTGTTGAGTATCCATATCTCACTAATATTAGATTGAATCAACGAACCAGGGGATAGTAATATTAAATTTATATAATTAACATATTCTCTCTGAGTTAACATTGACATCAATTTGTCGCAGTGAATCTCTGACATCACAAATGTATCTTGAATGATTAGTAATTTTTTAGTAAACTTTGTCGTTCAAGATATATGAATATCTAGGAGGTGTGTTTTAAATTTTAATATTCATTGTATACATAAATATGTTAATTTTTACAAAATAGTAGTTAGATAATGTAATTAGTTTTAGAATTTTGTTCTTTATTCTTGATTACTTTATCTATTTCACAAACGATAATATTCCATAGGAATTACTGAACGAAAAATCATAAATTCTATTTCGGACAAATAATTTTTTTCAACGAAATTGATCATAGTTTTGAAATTTTAAAAAAGAGAACTCTAATTGATATGAAATTAGGTAGATTCATAAGAACGACCTAATAAGAAATATTGTCAGTTTGGATTGTTATATGAGTTTTTGGTCATATTTTGTTATATGGGTCCATCATTTGATTACCAATAAGGAATGATTTTGAAGAAATAGTAGTACTTAATCGTAATGGGAGAATCATAACGAAGTTTGATTTATTTTGTATGTTTGAGAGAACATTCATAATAGCACTCTTGAAAGAAGTCGCCTCATGGAGGGTTCCATTTTCACACCCCAGCTACATCCTTGACGTGAGTGGCACTCGAAGACCATTGCTTGTCCCAAGATGTCCCTTTGCCTGGCTTACTTAAATAGCAGATACTTACTCATGATAAATATATTAAACAATAAATTGAATTGCTCAAATGTCACGATCCAAAACGAGCCGCGAGTGGCACACACACTTACACTCCTATGTGAGCGAACAAACCAATCTAAACCCTTACATTTCAACCATAATCGACAGAATAAAATGCGGAAGACTTAAAACTCATTAACAAAATCAATTAAATAACTTCTAAAGTTTATCAATTACTATCCCCAAAACTTGGAAGTCATCACCACAAGAACATCTATCCTCAAATTACTAAATCTAAGAGTATCTAGGAAGCTAAAATAAGTAAATAGCTGGTCCATGTACAAACTTCAAGACATCAAGACGTGAAAGAAACAATCCAGTCCGAGCTACGAACAATAGCTCACCCTGAAATCTGATTATGCTGAAGTCTGGCTAGAGTTGCGGTTGAGTTGAAGACGATGATACGTTTGCTGCACTCCACAAATAACAAAGAAAGAAACATACAAGTAGGGGTTAGTACAAGACACAAGTACTGAGTAGGTACCATCGGCCAACTCAGAATAGAAAGCAATATATATCAGGTAATAATATAAAACCAACCACATACTTACCAGGCGACAACAACAAGTACCAAAACCATTGGCCACAACCCCAAGAACATCTATGAGGACTCAAGCCTCCACACTATACTCAACTGGGAAACAGGTTCTTTAAATATGAGTATTTTAGCATAATTCATGATTCATTCTCTTTACCATCATGGTGTCGGAACGTGACACTCCGATCCTCTATTATCCTGGTGTCGGAACGTGACACTCCGATCCTCTACTATCCTGGTGTCAGAACGTGACACTCCGATCCTCTACTATCCTGGTGTCAGAATATGACACTCCGATCCTCTACTATCCTGGTGTCGGAACGTGACACCCCGATCCTCTACTACCCTGGTGTCGGAACGTGACACTCCGATCCTCTACTATCCTGGTGTCGGAACGTGACACCCGATCCCCTAATCTCAATCTTTTTGTTCATCAAGCCTTCCTTTATACCAAGGCATCATCATTAACAAAGAGGTTTTTAAGGTTCAAGATTCAACAGCCTCATCGTGCTAATTCATCGCAATTACATAATCACATCATGCAAGCACACAATTATGCAAATAGAAGACTTTACAAAATTACCCAATACATATCAATCGCTATTTAGAGTTTACTACGGAATAGCATTAACCATAACCTACCTCCACCGTAGAATCGTTATCAAGAAATCTACTTCTCCAATGCTTTGCTTTCCTCTTCATTTCTCCCCTCTTCTCAATCGTTCTCCCCTCTTTTCTATGTTCTTTCTATTTTTCCTTATTCAAACTCTTTTTCTTTTACCCTAATTACCATATAATTAAGTATAAAAGATGGTATAAGTATCCCACTAATTAATTCAAGGTTATCTCCTTTAACACCCAAGTAATTGAATTATTAACATTAAACCACTAACTTTATAATCATAAGCAGGAATAGTCAAAAACACCCCTTAAAACTTTTAACAGAAATCCAACCCAGTCAGGGTTACGCAGCCTGTGACGGTCCGTCATGACTGTGATGGTCTGTCCTGCTGCATCCGTCACAAAGTTCAGAGACTCAATTCTATGGAAAAATTTGTGACGGTCCGTCGTTCCAACGACGGTCCGTCCTGCCATTCCATCGTGAAGTTCAGAGAGTCGATCTCAGTACCCAAATTTTCAGAATCTAAGTGTTTTGGAACGAAACCCCTTCGACGGTCCGTCGTGCCCATGATGGTCCGTCGTGGGATCCGTCGACCCTGACAGTTATTACCAAAATAAACCTTACTGCTCAAAAATGACTAAACATGTCATTATAATAGATACCAATTTAGCCATCGTTCGTCCTCGAACGATTACAAGAAGAAGAAAAAGGGCGAAAAAGGGTACCCGAGTCTTTAAAAAGGTGTGGGTATCTTTCTTGCATATCAGCCTCGTTCTCCCAAGTGGACTATTACACTGGCCGATTCTTCCATTGAACTTTGGTGGATGCAATCTCCCTTGATCTAAACTTGCGGAATTCTCTATCTAAGATAGTAACACACTCCTCCTTATAAGACAAATTCTCATCAAGAAGAACTGAATCCCAACGAATGATGTAGTTTCCATCCCCATGGTATCTTTTCAACATAGACACATGAAATACCGGGTGCACTCCTGACAGTCCTGGGGGCAAGGTAAGCTACCTCCCCTACGCGCTTCAGAACTTCAAATGGACCAATATACCTCGGACTAAGGTTACCTCGCTTACCAAACCGCATCACCCCTTTCATGGGTGAAACCTTCAGCAAGACTTGTTCACCCTCCATAAAATCCAAGTCTCTAACCTTTCGATCTGCATATTCCTTCTGTCTACTTTGAGCCGCCAGAAGCTTTTCCTGAATGCATTTCACTTTATCTAACGATTCCCTCAGAAGATCATTACCCAAGGGTGTTACCTCAAATGCATCAAACCACCCAATGGGATACCTACATCTTCTCCCATAGAGTGCCTCAAATGGGGCCATATGAATACTTGAGTGATAGCTATTGTTGTATGAGATCTCTGTTAAGGGCAGGAAGTTATCCCAATGACCACCAAACTCTGTCACACATGCATGAAACATATCCTCCAAAACCTGAATCGTTCGCTAAGACTGAACATCAGTCTTAGGGTGAAATGCAGTATTAAGATCCAACCTCGTACCCAATTCAGCATGCAAGGTTTTCCAAAACATAGAAGTAAACTGCGTACCTCTATCTGATATGATGGAGAGTGGAACACCATGCAATCGAACAATTTCTGAGATGTAAAGTTCTGCTAACTTCTCTGCATTCTAAGTCACCTTAACCGGAATGAAGTGAGCAGACTTAGTTAATCTGTCAACAATCACCCAAATGGAGTCATACTTTCCCATTGTCATTGGAAGACCAACCACGAAGTCCATTGCAATTCTCTCCCACTTCCATTCAGGAATGGGCATTCTCTGAAGTGTCTCTCCAGGCCTCTAGTGTTCATACTTTACCTGCTGACAATTCGGGCATTGAGCAACAAAGTCAACAATATCACGCTTCATTATACTCCACCAAAAATGTTTCTTTAGGTCACGATACATCTTGGTTGCACCAAGATGTATAGAATACCTTGAACTATGAGCCTCTGTAAGAATAGTGTGAATCAAATCCTCGATGTGGGGTACATATACCCTTCCCTTAATTCTAAAAATAACTTCCTCATCGATTTTTGCTTCTTTAGCCTCTCCTCGCAACACCTTATCTTGGATCCGGATCAGTTTCTCATTAGTAAACTGCTTTCCTTTAATCTTGTCAAGAAAGGAAGATATTGCCTCCACACAGGCAAAAATTCCTCCCTTCTCATTTACGTCTAGCCTCATAAAGTCATTAGCCAGAGTCTGAACTTCTCTAGCCAATGGGCGTCTGAAAGCAGCAGGGGCATTCGTAAGCCCAAAAGACATTACTAAGAACTCATAATGTCCATACCTGATCCGAAAAGCAGTCTTTGGCACATCCATTGCCCTTATTTTCAATTGATGATAACCAGATCTCAAGTCGTTTTTTGAGAAGGTACAAGCACCTTGTAACTGATCGAACAAATCATCAATGCGAGGAAGAGGATACTTGTTCTTAATAGTTACCTTATTCAGTTGCCTGTAGTCTATGCACATCCTAAAACTTCCATTCTTCTTCTTCACAAACAAAACAGGAGCACCCCAAGGGGATGCACTTGGTCTAATGAAGCCTTTGTTTAACAACTCTTGAAGTTGGGTCTTTAACTCTCTTAACTCAACGGGAGCCATTCAATAAGGGGGTATGGAAATGGGGCGATTACCCGGCTCCAGATCAATGCAAAAGTCAATGTCCCTATCCGGTGGCATACCAGGAAGGTCTGCAGGAAACACATCCAGAAACTCATGGACTATCGAAACCGACTCAATTGAAGGTACTTGGGTAGTATTATCCTTGAAGTGTGCCAAGAAAGCTAAGCACCCTTTATTAAATATTCTCTTAGCACGAAGAAAGGAGATGATACGAACTGGAGTGGAAGTGTAGTCACCCTCCCACACTAACCGATCTGTTCCAAGCTTGGCCCACATTACAGTTTTAGCATTACAATCTAAGATCGCAAAACTTTGAGAAAGCCAAGTCATACCCAGAATTTCATCAAAATCCACCATTTCTAAGATAACCAAGTCTAAATGAGTAGTGCTCCCCATAAAAGTTACAAGACAAGACCTATACACCTTTTCAACTATCATAGACTTACCCACCGGAGTAGAAACACGAATAGGCAATTTAAGCAATTCACAATGTAAACTAAGACCAGTAGCAAATGAGGAAGATACATATGAAAATGTGGAGCCAGGATCAAATTATACAGAAGCCATGCAATCACAAACCAAAAGATTACCTGTGATAACAACATCAGATTTCGCCGCTTCGGACCTCCAAGGGAAAGCATAACAATGGGTCCTATCACCTGTCTGCCCGTTGCCCCTACCATGTTGCGTTGCAGTAGTTCCAGTTTGCCCGTAGCCCCGGCTGTATTGGTGACAACCATTACCTCGGCCACCACGTCCTCCAGAATAGCGGCCTCTTCCATGACCACCTCTACCTCTGACTATTGGGGGTTTGTAACTCTGTTTTGGACAATACCTCTCAATATGTCCAGTCTCCCACCATTCATAACACTCTCTGGGTTCAAGCATCGGTCTCTGTGAGAACGACGGAGTCTGGGGATAACCCCTTAACTAAGAGAAATGCTGACCGGTCTGCGGTGGACCCCCACCTTCAGCCTGTAGCGAAGACTGAATTGGTCGGGCTGGGTAACCTCCTGAACCCTCTCCTCTGGAGTAAGAACCATTAAACTCACCTCCCTTGCGGAACTTTTTAGGGGTCGATGCCATGGTAAAGTAATCTAGCTTCACCCCCTCCACCTCTATCACAAAGTCTACCACTTCCTGAAAGGACTTTGCTGCAGCAGCTACCTGAAAGGATGAAATCTCCAAAACTGACCTCAATCCCTTCACAAAACGGCGAATCTGCTGTTGTGGACAAAAGTAAAGTTGGGTGGCATACCTGGATAATGTACGAAACTTAGTTTCATAAGCAGTAACCGACATCCTGCCTTGCTTTAGGCTCAGGAACTCATCTCTCATCCTATCCCTTAAAATTCGGGGTATATACTTCTCCATAAACAAGCTAGAGAATGATGCCCAAGTTATAGGTGGTGCCTGTGCTGGTTGACACACAACATACGATCGCCACTACATTTTGGCATTTCCCTGAAACTGATAGGTTACAAACTCAACACCGAATCATTCAACTATGCCCATCTTATGTAGAAACTCATGACAATCAACAAGAATGTCATAGGCATCCTTAGATTCAGCACCCTTTAAGACTAGACGTTTCAATTTCAAGAACTTACTGAAAAGTTCGTGATGATTACTTGTCATTATAGGCCCTGTAGTCAGCCGAGGAAACATGCCTATTTCCAATGAGGAATCCATGCGGGGAGCCACAACAGCTGCATGTTGTACTCCCGGAACCTGAAATGTTGGTGCGGAAAACACTAGAGGTGTCTGGCATTGATCAGATAACCCACTCAGATAAGCAAGAACCTGATTAATCATCTCTAGGGTATGTTGGGGTGGTAGTTCCTCATTCTGCACTTGTTCATTCTCCCCTTTCTCACCCTCTCTTACTACTTCCTCAATCAGTGGAGGAGTCACCGCCCTAGCACTAGATAGGCCAGGTGCTTGTCGTCTTCCTATAGAAGACGTCCTCCCGCGACCTCTACCACAGCCTCTTGCCATTGCTCCTTTTCGAGCTACTGCCCCAGTGGCTGGCTCAGACGCATCTTGTCTTGCCGGTGTTGGTGTCGGCACAGTTGTTGCTCTAGTTCTAACCATATGCGAAATAGAGTGGAGATGGTCAGATACCAATTTGCATCACCTAGATACCAATTGGATCCAAGTAATAGCACAAAAAAAAGAAAGAATGGAATTTTCCTAAAGTCTTATAGCCTCTCAAAGAAATGTAAAGGCGTCCCCCAACCGTTCCTCAAGACTCTACTAGACTCGTTCTTGTGTGATGAGACCAACGACCCTAATTCTCTGATACCAAGTTTGTCACGACCCAAAACGAGCCGCGAGTGGCACCCACACTTACACTCCTATGTGAGCGAACCAACCAATCTAAACCCCAACATTTTAACCATAATAAAATCTATATAATGCGGAAGACTTAAAACCCATTAACGAAATCAATTAAATAACTTCTAAAGTTTATCAACTACTGTCCCCAAAACCTGGAAGTCATCACCACAAGAACATCTATCCTCAAATTACTAAATCTAAGAGTATCTAGGAAGCTAAAATAAGTAAACAGCTGGTCAATGTCCGAACTTCAAGACATCAAGATGTGAAAGAAAGAATCCAGTCCGAGCTAGGAATAATAGCTCACCCTTAAATCTGATTATGCTAAAGTGTGGCTAGAGTTGCGGTTGAGTTGAAGACGATGGTACGTTTGCTGCACTCCACAAAAAACAAAGAAAGAAACATAAAAGTAGGGGTCAGTACAAGGAACAAGTACTTAGTAGGTATCATCGGCCAACTCATAATAGAAAGCAATATATATCAGATAATAATATAAAACCAACCACATACTTAACTTGTGACAACAAGAAGTACCAAAACAGTTGGCCGCAACCCCAAGCACATCTATGAGGACTCAAGCCTCCACACTATTCTCATATGGGAAACAGGTTCATTAAATCTGAGTATTTTAGCATAATTCAAGATTCATTCTCTTTACTATCCTGGTGTCGGAACGTGACACTCTGATCCTCTACTATCCTGGTGTCGGAATGTGACACTCCGATCCTCAACTATCCTGGTGTCGGAACGTGACACTCCAATCCTCTACTATCCTGGTGTCGAAATGTGACACTTCGATCCTCTACTACCCTGGTGTCGGAACGTGACACTCCGATCCTCTACTATCCTGGTGTTGGAACGTGACACCCGATCCCCTAATCTCAATCTTTTTGTTCATCAAGCCTTCCTTTATACCAATGCATCATCATTAACAAAGAGGTTTTTAAGGTTCAAGATTCAACAGCCTCATCATGCTAATTCATCGCAATTACATAATCACATCATGCAAGCACACAATTAAGCATATAGAAGACTATACAAAATTACCCAATACAATATCAATCGCTATTTAGAGTTTACTACAGAATAGCATAAACCATAACCTACCTCAACCGAAGAATCGTGATCAACAAATCTACTTCTCCAATGCTTTGCTTTCCTCTTCGTTTCTCCCCTATGCTCGTTCGTTCTCCCTTCTTTTCTCTGTTCTTTTTTATTTTTCCTTATTAAAACTCTTTTTCTTTTACCCTAATTACCATATAATTAAGTATAAAAGATGGTATAAGTAACCCACTAATTAATTCAAGGTTATCTCCTTTAACCCCCAAGTAATTGAATTATTAACATTAAACCACTAACTTTATAATCATAAGCAGGAATAGTCCAAAACACCCCTTAAAACTTTTAACAGAAATCCGACCCAGAAAGGTTTACACAGCCTGTGACGGTCCGTCATGACTGTGATGGTCCGTCTTGCTGCTTCCGTCACAAAGTTAAGAGACTCAATTCTGTGAAAAGATTTGTGACAATCCGTCGTGCCAACGACAGTCCGACCTTCCATTCCATCGTGAAGTTCAGAGAGTCGATCTCAGTACCCAAATTTTAAGAATCTAAGTGTTTTGGAACGAGTCTCCCTCGACGGTCCGTCGTGCCCATGACGGTCCATCGTGGGATCCATCGACCCAGACAGTTATAACAAGAATAAACTCTACTGCTCAAAAATGACTAAAAAGGTCGTTACATTAAATATATACTAGAAATGTTTTAGAGATTAACATTCAACTGGATAAAATGCAAACTAAAGTATTAATACATAAGATAATTTAAATGTGAAGAGAACTGCACTATTGAAAGACTATCGATGAAGCCTATAATATCTAAGGTCGTTGTCGCGACAAGAACCCAGATCATCTTAACAATTGCAATACTAAAACTGAAAGCAAATGAAAAAGGATATTTTCAAAAAAAGAAGGCTCACCAATTGGCTATGAGTGCTCCAATATATTAACGATGTGTTGGATGCTGATCCTTATTACTCACGTGTGCATCATAACATAATCTTGACAGGATTTTGAAAGAAACACTTACATAGGACTTACTCAAGTGAATTAAACTAAATTGGTTTCAATATAAAGCACTGTAAATAAGTGCATTATAAATGAAAAGCTTTACAATATGGTTTTCTACTCTGCGCATTAAGAAATCTAATAATAAATCTTTATGTATGCAAAGATACAACATGAACTCTGTTTGTATATGAAATTAGAATATTTTATATATATATATAATAAAATACAAATTATTGTTGTGGAGTTTCTCAAACCGACAACCATCACATAAGAGCTATATTATTGATTCAAACTAAACGTCATGCAGGCAAGGAAAATCTTATACCTTGTCAAGGGGATAGAACCTTACGCACAAACTTGATCCACTAGTCTATGCTAACAAGTACTAAAGAAATCATATAAAAAAAACTACTCTTTTTCTACCCATGAAATCTACGTGGAATATGGGGTTGTTAGTGGTATGAACTCTCCCTATAAGTGCTCGATACTACTCCAAAAATATGATACTAGCTCTTTATATGTAAAAACATACTTAATTTCTATGGGTTAAGATAACTTCTCCATACATAGCTCAATGGCTATTTATTGAAAACTAGCTCAATGACTCTGTACTGATAAACTATCTCAAAGGTTCTTCTGGAAATCAAAGTTTCCTCTTTCATAAAAACACTAGCTTAGAGGATCATTTTTAAATCAATGTTTCCTTTAGTATTTAAATATGAAAATATTTTAAACTCTTTGGGAATACATAATCACATATACATTTGAAGAAATGAACTTCAACTTTTCTCTTTCCTAAAAAATAAAACATTAGTTATAAAACAAATTTAAAATATTTATAAAAGTCATTTGAAAACATTATGAACTTCTATTAAAATGACCCTTGACTTCTCATAACTTGGCTCTTTAAGTGATCCTTGAATTCAATTATGAGTTTAAGGATCGTGACTTGTTATTTGAATGATCTCATGATGTTTATGAGTAGTTTTAGATAAATAAACATGAAAAATAATAAAAAAATCAAAATATTAGTGTGGGTCTGCGACAGGGAGAAGCATTTCAATTTTGCTTTTAAAAATAACTTTTGAGGTAGTGAGATCAGTGATGGCTCCAAATTAAGAAACTATTTTTCCCAAACATTGTAAATCAACGACGCACACCCACTACTTTAATTTGCCCGATGAAACTTCTTCGTTTTTCTACTCTTAACCTTCCAAACTCAATGAGTTCTTTCCCAAATACTCTAAATCGATTATATTATCAGAATATATCTAATTCTACTACAAAACACACCTAAAAACGTGAAGCAATCTCAAGAAAAATCCAATCAACAAAACCCACAAGTATTAAATGAAATTTATAAAAAAAGTTCAAGGATTCACTTCAAATGTATTAACTTCACTAAAATTGAATCATGATTAGAGTTGGGTCAATTAAACAATTGCTATCTGATTTCACATACCTTGTAGGGGTTACCTCAATGAAAATCACGAGCTAATCTTGACGAATCTTGAACAGATATTGAAAGTTCTTCTCCTTTCTCCTGGTTTCTCTATTCTCCAAGCCCAAGCATGAAATTCACTTTTCTAGAACTTAATAAAATATAAATCCACCCCCAATTAAACTCCTTAAAACAAATAAGAATAATAAGGTAAGTAAAATACTAAAGTCCAAATTTGGACTTTTTTTGATCTAACACCCTAACCTCCAAAAGACATAACTTAAAGATACTAACTCCAAATCGAGCAAAATCAACGTCGTTGCTATGTAGAAATACCTCTACTAAGCTTGAGCATGAAATTATTGCCATGTGAAGTTTACCAAAAACTCACCTTTTCATAACTTAAACAAATTTCTAAATTTTCATTATTTACAAAAATGACTATTTCCTTTTCTTAGATTCTTCCTACATATTTGAAATTGCGAGATATTACAATATCTCCCTTTAGCGAACATTAATCCTCGAATGAGATTATTCTAACTAGGCTAAGGGTCTAATATACAATCATTCTTTTCAATACACCCAACAGGCAATGTTAAATAACATGCCAAATTTTTAATAAAGGATTAGTACCATGATTTTTTACTTCCCCATATTCGAAGAGATGTGGTATTTATACTTCATATTTTCATCAGCTGCCCATGTAGCTTTCTCAACAACTTTATTCCTCAGAAAACATTGCCTGATTCTACTTCCTTAGTCCCCAACTTGCAAACTTGGGGATCTTATATCATGACAGAAATCTCTTTTTAACATAGGCTATCATTGATCCCAATATTGCCCACAATTTTACATACTTGATTTTGGCTAAGTAGATCTCGAGAAAGGCATATTCTGGAGTATGGGGTAAAGGGTGTGCTGTAAACAGGTGGAACTGAAATTTCCCTAAAAGGATTGTGTCTTGCTTTAGGTCATTATAGAGCCAATACTACCCTAGCAGCGACGCCTCTACAACGGGATGGGTGCCACCCTAGCGCGACATTTATAAATTAAGTCATCAATAAAACCCCGAAATGATCTTATTTTGTACATTTAAAATTTTAGGGCTATAGACGGACTCCCCGAATTTACTTATACATCCATAGAACGTAATAGAATTTGTCAATATTGATTGGAGGGGTTTTTTAATAGATTCTATGGTGTAATTAACCCTAATTTGACTAGTTGGGCTTATACATTTGTTAAATGTGTGATGAAATCCAGGTTAATCATCTCCCACTTCCATTTCTTATTCTAAGTCAAACCTCTAAGTCTTTGGTTCACTACTTTAACTTGTTGGCAATTGGGACAATTAAATACTACTTATGCAATGCCCTTCTTTATGCCATATGATCAATATACCTCTCTCAAATTGCGATACATCTTTTAGGAACCCTGATGAATAAAATATCTGGGGTTATGAGCTTTCTCTATGATAGTGCAGTGTGTTTTCTCTATGATTTGCCTTAGATAATGTTTGTTTTTTCGCATAGGTTTTAGTGAGTTTTATGTGTCCGTTTTACTTTAAATTTATGTGAGATGTTACAAAGACCTATCAGAGTATTTTTAGAGGTTTAAATTCTTGGTACGAACCCATCTAGGACCAACAAGAGGCCATAGAGAAGGGCATTGGACAAGGACCCAACACTGCCTTGGCAGTGTCCAACCAATGCCCGGTCAAATTGCATCGTTTTTGGGACCTTGAAGGTAGGATAGACAGGATCCAAATGAAGTTAATTCAAAATCAAAGAAATCCCAACAACGGGCCATTGATGGAAAAAGGTCTGTTGGTTGGCTCTGTTAGTGACACTGCCAAAAAACCTATAGAAATGCTACCTTGGATTGGGGTGTTTGGTAAATTCACCTCAAGTATTTTAAGGGTCTTGGACATTTCTTTAGGGTTTATTAGTTATTTTAAAGTTTTTAAAAATCTAATAACAAATTTTAGACTCCATGTCATAAAACCCAAAACCCCTCACTCTTAAAAGACTCTGTCAAGTCACTATGCAAGCTAGAACTGAAAAATCTCTAGAAGAGGTAGTTTGTGGTTGATTTTTTCATCAAACGTCATTAGTTTTTATGTTATTTAAGGTATGGTGTTCATAATTTAACTCTTTTTCATTCAAGGAATCACTTCTAATGATTTTTACAAAAGGGTTCAACCCTAACTTTTTCTATAATTACTTCTAAATATGGGTCTTGCATGAAAACATTTTAAATGATTATAAATGTTTTAATATCAGTTTGTTATTTTATTGCTAAAACTTCAATGAAACCATGTTTATGTTTTTATTTCATTTACGCTTAAGAAATGGGTTTAAGGAACATAATATTGTAGTATTTGATGTTTGGTTTCCTATAATAAATATTATTGTTTAGCTACTGCCCTAAGGGCTATATTTTTATTATGGTTGAAGAAATTACTATGGGTGATGAAATCTTGGTTAAAGGGTAAGGTTTTATGTTTTTCATCTTTACTTATTAATTGCTTTTGAGTGGTATGGTCCACCTTTTTGGTGGCGGCGTTTACTTGATCACTTCAATTATACTTAGTACGTATTATAAGTGTGGATTTGAAGGCCTAATGTGTGAAATGTAAATATAATGAATTTATTTTTATTAATGTGTTTTAGGAAGATTGTTATGAAAAGTATGTTAAGAATTTTACCTAAATGACTTATATGATTATGTGAAGCATGTTAAAGTGTTTAATGTGATTAAAGAAGGTCTAAGATAGTATAGAACGAAATATCAATTAAATGACGCTTATGTGCAAAGTGTGTTCATTTGTACACACACTCACACTTGAATGAATGAATGAAGCTATGTTATGTCAAAAAGGGGAGTTTGGGGTCAACACTCTTTGTGAGTTTAGATGAAGTGCTCAGTAGCAACCTAACTACATCCCCTGAGCTTTCTAAGACTAATTTGAAGATGACTACCTTTCGTGAGTTGAGATGTGGTGTTCACTAGTGTTACAATGGGAATATAGACTCGAGACGAGACGAGCGTCGTTGACCTCTCAAAGGTCGCAGACAAGCTTACATACGTCATTCTTACTTCATCTAGTTTAATTTTAGCAGAAAGTTTGAACTTTTTTCGTTTTTATTACATGTTAAACATTTTTAACTTAACATCATAGCTATTCACAAATCAACGATCTAATATAGAGCTAATCAAATGAAAGAAACAATTCATAATTGCATTAAACGTATTTTTGCCAAAATGGCACCAATACAAAGTCGATAATAAATATGGAAAGAAACATTAGTGGAACATGCTCCACTAGCTAAATCCTACATCAAAGCTAGATAATAACGGTAGACATCCTCTAAAACATGAGGGCCTACTAGGTCAAGATGAAAGCGCCACATCCAGATAGATGCAACGTCAACCTGTAAACCCAAGCGTCCAACTGTGCCTGCACCTTAAAGTTTAGAGTTGTATGGGATTAGTACACACTTGTACTAAGTATGGGTTTATGTAAGCACAAACCAAGGACAAGCATGAGTAAGAATATCTCTTTCCTAACAACATGATTATAGAAAGTCAAGTCAGTGGACATACAAAATTGGTATTAGGAAAGTTAGTGAGCTTTCAAAATTTATATTAGGAAATTCATGCCATGAGAGTAACATGCCTCATCATACTTATCATATTCACACAACACATAAGATCTTACGCATAGCACATATCATATTGCATATATCACATAACATCTTTTCATATCATTCATTCATATACCATGAGACCTTAGAATAATAGACTTGACATCAAGTCTTCCAAAAATAAGGGCTCAACATATAGGACATCAACCAAGGAGCGTTCTTTAGCAAACAAATAGTCTGCTTCATATATTGTTAAATACTTCATATCATTATATTAATAATCTAGTGTGAACACCATCTATACCTAGGATGTAGTCTAAGACATTAATCAGGTTCGCTGAGCCATGATCAAGATTTACCTAGTGTCAATAGTTAAGTCTAGCTCACCTCTTGATTATCCTATCCCAACACCTTTGGTATCATTCATTTCACTATGTACATCATATGAGGTTGGCCTCATTCATTCATTGGGAACTTACACATTACCTACATGGATCATGTGAGCATCATGAAATAAAATTTTATGAAACCGTACTCTTAAAAGAGGTGGAATTACCGGCAAAAGTTACCCAAAACATGCTAGCGTACATAAGAATTGAACCCCATCATATCCCTATATTGGCAGTATAGGTTCGAAGACTAGGATATATAATGAGACTCATACACGGCATGCCGGACAGTCTCATCTCATGAGAGTTACATGAACCTATGCCCTTCCCAAAAGAAGGCATCATCGTTGATAGCTAGTCTGTCGACACTCAGTATAATGTTCCATTACATTCAATATATAAGTCATGGAAGCTGATTTCTACTATGAGGAAATTATATCTCAATAGATTATATCTCATCTCATTATTAGTATTCAGTGTGTTAATCTTAATTCCTTAATTAGAGTGTTCATAGAGACTATTCTCTTCATTAACTTTACACCCTCATAGGTGAGTACGTTTTGGTAATATTTACTTAGGCTCATTTAATTTTGCTCTCATCTTTTACATTAGACTCATATCATGTTGTCACCACATTCATTAACATTAGCACATTTTCTCTTCGTAATTACTCACCCCTTTTTACGTGAATGTTCATTTCATCATATGCCAATGCGTTTGGCCATTTGGTGTGTTTCACACTCTTACTTAACCCTTTCTAGGGCTTCATCATTTCATTGTTCGTTTCATCATATGCCAATTAACTTGGACATTTGGTGTGTTTCACACTCTTACTTAACCCTTCTAGGGTTTTATCATTTCATTGTTCATTTCATCATAAGCCAATGCACTTGGCCATTTAGTGTATTATACAGTCGTAGTTAACCCTTATAGGGTCACTTATTTTTAAACGTATGCTAGACTTATGGGTCTACATAAACAAGCCATGAGGATTCATTCATAGTTTTTTTAAGTGATTCATATCTTCCTAAGATTTTGTAGTACAAGACTTATGTATCTTGTATGTACACCAAGATCTCAATTTTTATCAAAGTAGGTTACATTATTTTTGAACATTTTCTTAACATATGACATATGTATCAATATGGAATATGGGAAAGGGAACCCATGTTCGAATCCGTTGGACAACACTTACATTTTTCATCGATTTTATTATTAGTCCACATAACATTGGGACCCTACATCGAGCCCCTACATCAACATTCCCTCTTTATTTTTCTCCTTGAAATGTCCACTTACTTGGCCGAGAGGTTGTGGTACCACAGCCCCTTTTATTTTTTCCATTGAATTCTCCTTGTCCAGTTCAAATAGAACATGAAGTTATGGGATCAATCGCCCACAGCTTCTATTTATTTCTTTTATTTCGTAGCCTGCCTTGAGGTCGTTGGTTCGATTTCCATGTCTAACCTTTCTTTTCTTTTTTCTTTTTCCCTTTCCCCTTCACTCTCCTTCAAAACTTTTAAGTCGTGGGTTCGATTCCCACGTGTCACATTCCTTTTCTTTAATTTTCTTCCTTTGCTTCCACTTGCTGTGTGGAGGGCGTGGGTTTAATTCCTACGCCTCCCATTTTATTTTTATTAATTTTTGTACTTTACTTTCCAGCCAGCACACCCAAGATCAATCCTCCTTGACCCCATTTCCCTTTTCACGTTTTAGTGATGTTTAAGGGTGAGGTCATGAGAGAGATTCCTAATGACCTCATCTAATTTTTACCTATTAAAATTTCCAAATTTATACATCTGTGTTTAGCCGAAAACCAATTATAATTTGCTGGAAATTTTTTCACATTTCTCAGATCACTTTCTTCAACAGTTATACTTTAATTCATACGATAATTTGTAGATAATTTAACACGTTTTAGGGTGTATTGTTCATCGATTCTTTTAACCAAAACATTGATATTTAAATCGACAATACTTTCATTTTAATGAACATCCCAATTTACATAGATTTATGCACGGAAAATAAAAAAAAACATTATCAATTTTGGAAACTTAATCCAAGAACACATGGTCACAGCCACATTGTTGCACACATGCACATTGTTTCGGATCACATTGGTTATGTTTCAAACTATTTAAAGTACACAAACATAATCATATTCATCACAAAAACATAATATACACCTAAATCTACCATCAATAATACCTAACCTATGATTCATTAGGAGCTAGTTATAGGGGCATGCTAAAGGGGAAACAATCCTAGTTTTTTGGGCGAATAATATGAACCTTAAGTGGTCTCTTGGGAAAGGGATTAGGAGAGAAGAAAGCCCATACCCTTTCGACGTTAAAATCTTCACTTTATTCCCAAAAACATCACCAAAGAACACGTCTAAACCTCCTCAAAATAAACTCCACTTGAATGACAGCCTCCCTTAGCCTAGTGTGTGATTAACGTTTATTTTCTTGTGATTTCGTGTGAGTTCTTCAAGTGTGAAGAACTTGGTTTATTTTTATGATTTTGTATCTTGTGCGGCTGACACAAAACGTGAGAAATAATAAGATATATTAAGTGTGATAGTGGAGAGATAAACGTGAGAGTGTAGAGTTGTTGGAGGCATAGAAGTCTAGTTTTATGACTTAGTCAGTAAGCTTTTGTTTATTTTATAAAAATCACAAATTTATTTTATTTTAAATAATATAATGAATAGTAATTATTAATTAATTACATTAAGTCAATAGCTTAAATACAAATCAATTTAATTCATTGCTTCTACCTAGGTTCGAACCCAGGTGGAGCAAGACTCGACATCATGAGCCTATTTTTGGCCCCCTCTCACAAAATTGACCTTACACCTTATTAATTAGATAATTAATTAGTTATTTAGGTTAATTATTATACTACCCTTTGCAAAGAAAAAGACCATTTTACCCGTAGACCCATCAAGCCTAAGATTTTCCCTTTTTAAGTCCGATAATGACTCCTTCAAGTAAATCTTCCTATTTGAGAGCCCTACATGGTTGGACCCAACCATTCAAAGCTCAAATAACTTCCCAAGTTAGTTTTATTTGTTTTAACAAGGGTTCGGAGTTCTACGCTCATCAATTCATATGAAACCTTGTCAAATTATAGGCATTCTTGACACATTAAGAATTCCTTATCTTATCAATTTTTAGAGTTGTAACAATTAGTTATCCATAATCTATAGTTTATAATGTTGATAATCCATGGGGATTTATGCGTAGCACCGAGAGGATATGAAGAAGCGGTAGTTACACTTTGTGAGGTTAGAAGTTGTATTTCAATATACCTCTTCAGATGAAGACATCGCCTTAGTAGAGAGTGAGTTACTTAGTAGAAATATCCTTTTCCCTTAAATATGCACATAGGTGTTGATATTAGGAAAGCCATGTAAAATCTAAAAGAAAAAACGTCACTGCAGGAAAGTTGGGGGACTCTTCTCTGACAAAGGGAGTATCAGGATTCCATATCTAGGCATTCCTATAGGGGAGTTTTGGTGATATTTTTATGATAGAATGAACTAAGTCTTGTAACAGAACGTACTACTTAGGGTAGGTGGTGGTATGGGATGCTATGTATCCGTTGCACTAAGTAGACTTTCTGAAGGGGGAGTCTTTGTGCTAAGACTTCTAAACAGTGTACTACTTAGGGTAGTAAGTGGAATAGGACTCCATCTACACATTAAACTAAGTAGGCATTCCTTAAGGGATGTCCGAATATAATGAATATCCTTCGCCCCTTATCTCCTCATTTTTCTATTTATAAGCCACAACTTACTTCGTCGTTTTAAATTTCCCATAGATTCTCTGGAGCATTCCTATACACTATAGTTTTCTTTTTTTATCTTCGTTGTCTGAAAATAGGTTTGATTTTCTTTGGTAACCCGCCGCCGTATATGTAGAAAAAGAAGGAGCGTAGCAGCAAGAACAGTCGTTTTACATTGGCACATCAGATAGCGGGTTTGGTTAGGTAACATAATGGAAATGTATTGTTGTGCCTCTATCAATTTGCATGAAATGTGTATTTACTAAAATGACCCTTTTAGCTTGATTTTTCATTTGCCATACTTAGTACATTGTTTTGTACTAACCCCATACTTTTTATATTATTTAAGTATAGGTTTGGAAGAAAGGTTGAAGTTTAGAAGGCAAAGCTTAGGAAAGTTTCTCTCAAGACAAAGTATGTCCTCATATATAAGAGGGCATAAATCTTAATTCTTTTAGTTTTGTATAAGTTCTTCTTATGTACTTCTTTCAATGTTAAGAGTCGTGTCCCCAAGATATTATTTCGTGTATTTAAGTTGGCTTGTGACGATGATATTCTTTATGTATTTATTAATGAATTCGTTATTATATTAAATGTGGTAAAGAGTTTTAATTCCACACTTCTTTTCATCTCATATGTTATGAACGGTAGTTCAAGGGCTTGTAAAAGACACCAAAGGGTCAAATGCGCCCTATCATGACCAAGGGTTCTCTCTAACTTTTTGGGGTTACTTATGGTTCGTGACAGAAACTTAACTGTCTTATGAGTAACCTTTGTAAAAGGGGACGAGATAGATGAGAAGCCCTCTACGAACCTTCTATAGTAGAAAGAAAAACCCATGAAGCTCCTAGTATGAGTTTGACATGTGGGTGTAGGACTAGTTTGAAACACTTCTATTTTTTGACTGTCAACTCTAATTCAATCACGGGAAACTATATGGCAAAAAAATACCATATACTTAAGCAAATAGTCACATTTTATGAACATAACATATAACTTATTATCTAAATTCAACATATAACTCATTATCTTTCAAATTTAAAAAGGCTATTCTTAGGAGACTAGCTTGATCTTCTTCATTTCTTGAATAAAATAGTATGTCATCAATGAAAAGGATTACAAAAATATCTAAATAAGGTTTAAATAAGTTGTTAATAAGATCCATCACTGAATCTGGTGCATTGGTAAAACTGAAAGTCATGACCAAAAACTCATAACCATATATGGTTCTAAAAGATGTGCTCGGATTATCACACTGCTTTACTTTTAACTAATGATACCCTGATGTAAGTTTAATGTAAGAAGAACAAGAAGCACCCTATAGTTGGCAAAAATTATCATCAATTCTCGAAAGAGGATACTTATTGTTGGTGGTAACCTTGTAAATCTTATAGTATGTTATACACATCCTAAGGGACCAATCTTTCTTTCACACAAAAAAGACCGGAGTTCCCCAACGTAAGACACTTAGTTGATTGAAGCCTTAATCTAACATATCTTTTATATGTTCATTCATATCTTTCAACTCTAGCAGTGTCATTCTGTAGGGTGGAATAGATGGAGGACGCATATATAAAATGATGTCTATGTCGATGTCTACTTATATCTGGAAGGAATACGAGTAGATAATCATTAAAAAATCTAGAAAATACTTTAATATATGAATTAGTAAATGAGAGGTTGCTCAATACTTGAGTCAATAACTCAAACTAAGTGATAGATACAACCCATAAAATTAACTTTTTCTCCTTAAGGTACGAAATCCAACGAACCGCAGCCCTACTTGACTACTACTCCACTCAATAATAGGCTCATTAGAAATATAAAACTTGACAATTTGAGTTATACAATCTTTTGATACATAACATTCATGAAGCCAGTCGATATCTTAAATGACATTAAAATCTACCATGTATAACTCAACCTGATCATCAATGGTGTCTTTGTTGTTGATTTGAATGAAACAATCAAGATAAACTCACTAAACAATAATAGACTCCTAACATGTGTAAAAACATAAAAGGATTCACAAAGTTTCGCAAAAATAACATCATATTTAAATGCAACATATAGGGTTACAAAAGATAAAATTTTTCAAGGTCTAGCAAAGCATAAAAATTACAATAAAATACATTGATCATGGACGTTATAACATCTAGAGAGGTTATTTGATCATCCCCCAGTACCAAAAGTACTTCCTCTAGGTGCATTATTATCTAGTGGAAAAATTGATGAAGATTATGATCTATTGTCGGGGTTTCCACCACTTTGGTTACTCTTAGGACACTCTTTCACGAAGTTACTATCTTTATCGCACTTGTAGAAACGTGTCTGCCCATAAAGACCCATAATTGAGTGGTGTCTACAAGACCTAGAACATACAAAATCCCAACAACCACCTTGTGCCACATTACCTTGAGATTGTTCAGGTGTAGTTATTAAGTTCTGCGAATTCTGTCCATGATACTCACTTTTATATCTGCCTGCAGGTGCAATCAGAGATGATGGTGCAGTTCCCTTCTATTTTAGTTGAAATGATAGAAGGTTGTCATTATTCTTTTGTTGAACCAACTCATTCAATGTGTTATCCTTTTTGTTCTTTAACTGCTTTCTATCACTCAACTTCTCTTACTCTAACTATTTGACATAGACAATTAACCTCAAAATGTTCATATCTCCAATAAAAATTCCTTCACTGCTCTCTTTGCTTGATAGATGAACTAACCAAACAACAAAAAAAATCATTCTACTCTTAACTCCTTAACAATCTCTAGAGCATAAGGAGATAGTTGGGTAAACTTCAAGCCACACTTATGAACACTTGAAGAATCCCGCTTACGTGTGAGGAGCTCACTTACCATGGCATCTTTAAGTTATCGAGGAAAGAAATGACCCAGAATTCTTTCTTAAAATAGGTCAAACTCGCATGTTGTGTATCCTTATCTCTACCATCTTTCCACTAACAAAACCACGTTCTAGCAATAACCATCATTTTATATGCAACTTACTAAACTCTTGCACTATTTAGAAACATGCATCACCTCAAAAACCTTTGTATTTTTTGCTGTGAAGTTCTATTGGTTCTCTGTAGTGCTCTAACCAAGAAAACTGGAGTCTATCCACTGTTGGTATGCACAACCTACCTTGATATCTCTATACACAATCTCCCCCTTTTTCAAAATATAATACTCTTTACTTATGAAAATTTCCCTTCAACTCAAGAAAAATAGAATCTTATCCTTGATTTTTGTTTAATTTGTGACACTAATTATGATTTAAATCCATTCATAATAACTTTTCATCCTTCTATGGAATTAATATGTCTGATTCTCAGGTGCGAGAGTTTGTGCACATCTTTTGCTAACTCTCTGTTTCCTTCATCAACATAGGCGGTGCTGCCCATAAAAAACCAGCTTAATACAGTAATAACCACACAAGCATTACCTGGTTGTTAAACAATAATCATGTCATACCAATACAAATAATGAACTCATATCTTCAAGGTAAAAACCAAAACAGCCAACTCTAGATCATGGATTAGGTAATCTTCTCGTGAACTTTCAATTATCTAGAGTCATAAGCAATAACATTATCAATCAACATTAACACACATCCAAAAAAAAGTATTGATGCATCATAATACACCACAAAACCATGGAAACAATCTGGTAAGGTGAAAAATAGGGAAGTATTCAGGCTCTTTTTCCATTCCTTAATGCTTATCTCACAAGCTTTAGACCATTAAAACTGTGACACCGTAAAATGAACTACGTTAAATTAGAGTTTCATGATTGTTTCTCGATTTATTTTTGGTATAATGATTTATATTAGTTTCCTTAGGTTGTGAGTGATGTTTGTTTAAGTTTGGAGGTCAAACGTCCAAGGACGTTCATGACGTTTGGAAGATTTGCCTTCGATAGTGCTTGTATGTTCTCATGTGTTTGAGTGAGTTTTACGTCTTCGTTTAACTTGAAATTGGTATTAGATGTTCCTAATACCCTTACGAGTATGTTTAGAGGTATAACGTCGTGGTACGAACCCATCTAGGATCCACAAGGGTCCATAGAGAAAGGCCCAAGACAAGGACCCAAGACTTCTTTGGCATTTTCCAACCAATGGACGGTCAAAACACCTCGTCGTTGGAACTTGCAATGTTTTCTATAGAGGTTCCAAATATATCTAATTCAAATTAATGAAACCTCACCAATGGGCCGTTGATCGAAAAAGGTCTATTAGTTGGCCCCGTTAGTGACACTCCCCAAAAAGCTATATGAAGGCTGCCTTGGCTTGGGTTTTTTTGTAAATTCACATCAAGTCTTTGAAAACTTGAACATTTATTTTAGGGTTTATTAGGTATATTAAAAATTTTCAATCTCTAACACCAAATTTTAGTCTCCATGTCATAAAACCCAAAATCCCTCCTTCTTAAAAGACTATCTCAAGTCACTATGGAAGCTATAGCTCAAGAAGCGCTAGAAGGGGTAGTTGGTGGTCGATTTCTTCATCAAAAGTCATGGTTTTTTCTTTTATTTAAGGTATTTTAGTAATCTTTGAACTCTCTTCCATTAAATTAATCACTTCTAATTAATTTTCAAAATGGGTTTTAAACCCTAAATTTTTCTATCTTTACCGCTAAATATGGGTCTTGCATGAAAACCTTTTAAATAATTCAACATATTTTAATGTTAATTGGTTATTTTAATGATTCAAATTCAATGAAATCATGTTTAATTATTTTCATTTTGGCTTAAGAAATGGGTTGAAGGAGCATGATATTGTAGTCTTTGAGATTTAGTTTCCTTTTACTAATATTGTTGTTTAGCTACTACCCTAAGGGCTAGATTTTAATTATTTTCTTAAGGAACTTTATGGGTGATGAAATCTTGTTTAAAGGTTAATGTGTTTATGTTTTTTTGTATTACTTATGAATCTCTTTTGAGTGGTAAGGTCAAAATTTTTATGGCTGTGTTTACCTAATTAATTTAATTATACTTAGTATGTATTGTAAGTGTGGATTTAAAGGCCTAATGTGGGAAATGAAATTTAAATGAAGTTATGATTGTTAATGTTTTTTAGGAAGCTTGTTATGAAAAGTATGTTAAGAATTATGCCTATATGACTTATATGGTTATGTAAAGCATGTTAAAGTGGGCAATGTGATGAAAGAAGGTCTAAGATTGTATAGAACGAAATATCAATGAAAATATGCTTAAGTTAAAGGTGTGTTCATATGTACACACACTCACACAATAATGAATGAATGAAGCTAAGTTATGTCAAAAGGGGGAGTTTTGGGGTGAACACTGTTCGTGAGTTGAGATGAAGTGTTTAGTAGCAACATAACTACATCCTCAGAGCTTTCTAAGAATGGTTAGGGCTAATGCCTTTCGTGAGTTGTGATATGGTGTTCACTAGTTTCCTTTACCTATAGTTTATAATGTTTAGAATTTGTGAGGAGTTATGCCTAGCAACGAGAGTATATGACGAAGGGGTGGTTACACTTCATCAGTTAAGATGTTGTTTTTTAATGTTACACTTGAGATGAGTATATCCTGTGAGTATAGAGTGAGTTACATAGTTTAAATGTCCTTATCCCTTAACTATACACCCGCATAGGTGTAGCTATTGGGAAAGCCATGTAAAAGCTAAAAGAAAAGACCTCACTCTAGTCAAGTGGGGGGACTCTTCTCCGGTAACAGGAGTATCAGGATTCAATATCTAGATCTAATGGTCTGTGTCGGTTAAACTAAACCCCACAAAAGTAATGACTGTGTACTACATAGGGTAGGTAGTGGAATCTGATACTATTTATCCATTGCACTAGGTAGGCATTTCTAAAGAGGAGTCTTCATGATCTTTTCATGAATTGAATGAACTAAGTCTTGTAAAAGAACGTACTACTTAAGGTAGGTGGTGGTATAGGTTCGCTTTATATGCATTGCACTCTGTAGACCTTCCAAAGGGGAAGTCTTGGTGCCAAGCCTTCAAAAAGAGTGTACTACTTAGGGTAGGTGTTGAAATGGGATGCCATCTACTCATTGCGCTAATTAGAGATTTCAAAAGGGATGTATAGGTGTATTTCTTGAGTGTTCTTCTAATGTATGGTCATTGAGGGGACCTTGTAATCCCGAGGTGAGTAAGCCTAAAAGGAGTAGTCTTGAGGATCACTTTAGAGAGTATTAATGGAGGTTTATGTGCACTTCATTCATGTCTTACCTTGGTGAGTCTTACCATAACATTCGTTTTGGAAACTCCTATGGAAATGAGTTCACTTCCTCTTTGCTTTGTCTTCAAAGTTCACTATTTTAGAATAGGGATAGTTCACTGTAAAGGTAAAGGAATTTACTGTAAAATTTTTAAAGCATACTGTCAAATGGTCCTTTTGGTTAAAATTATGGAAATCTTTCTCTAAGTGTTAAATGGTGATTCTTATGTTGTTTTACTTCTTTATACTTGAAAGTTTTACTCAATTGGCATGAAAATGTGTATTTACTAAAATGTCCCTTTTTGCTTGATTTTTCATATGCCATACTTAGTACATTGTTTTGTACTTACCCCATACTTTTTTATATTATATAAGTATAAGTTTGGAAGCAAAGTTGAATTTTAAGAGGTTAAGCTTGGGAAAGTTTCTCTCAAGACAACGTATGCCCTCATATATAAGAGGGGATACTTGTTAATTCTTTTAGTTTTGTATAAGTTCTTATTACGTACTTCTTTGAATGTTAAGATCCGTGTCACTAAGATGTTATGTCGTGTATTTATGTTGGCTTGTGACGATGAGACTCTCTATGAATTTATTAATGAATTATTTCTATATTAAATGTGGTAAAGATTTTTAACTCGGCACTACTTTTCAGGCCTTATGTTATGAACGATAGTTGAAGGCCTAGTACAAGACCCCAAAGGGTCAAATGCGCCATATCATGACCAAGGGTTCTCTCTAACTTCATGGGGTTACTTATGGGTTGTGACAGAAACTTAACGGTCTTCTGAGTCAACTTTGTCAAAGGAGACGATATACACGAGAACCCCTTTACGAACCTTCTATAGATGCAAGAAAAACCCAAGAAATACCTAATATGAGTTGGAGATGTTGGTCTAGGACTAGTTTGAATTTATTCTATTTTTTGCGTGTCAACTCTATTTAAATCTCTGGAAAATATATGGCCCAAAAATGCCATAGACTCAAGCGAAAAGTCTTATTTTAAGAACATAACATATAACTCCGTAACTTTCAAAGTCAGAACGACTATTCTGATGGGACTAGCTTTATCCTCTTCATTACTTGAATAGATTAGTGTGTCATCAATGAAGATGATTACAAGAATATCTAAATAAGGTTAGAATATTCTTTTAATAAGATCCATCAATGCTGCTGTTCCATTCTTCAAACCAAAAGTCATGACCAAAATTTCATAATGACCATATATGGTTCTAAAAGTTTTTGTTGGGTTATAACACTCCTTTACTTTTAACTGATGATACCCTGATCTTATATTCTAGAAAGAGGATACTTATACTTCATGGTAACCTTGTTAAACTTACATTAGTCAATACACATCCTAAGGGACCGATCTTTCTTTCACACAAACACGACTGGAGATTCCTAACATGAGACACTTGGTTGAATAAAGCCCTAATCTAACATATCTTTTCAATGTTGTTTCATATCTTTCAACTCTGCTAGTGCCATTCTGTAGGGTGGAATAGATATAGGATGCATATATAACATGATGTCTCTGCCAAAGTATACTTATCTCATGAGGGACTACATGTAGATAATCAGGAAAAAAATCTACAAACTACTTTAATATATGAACTAACTGAATGAGAGGTAGCTTACCACTTGTGTCACTAAATCAGACTAAGTGATAGATACAACCCTTTGAAATTAACTATCTCTCCTTAAGGTACAAAACACAACGAACCGCAGAACCTACTAGACTACTACTCCACTCTACGATAGGCTCCTTGGACATTTAAAACTTGACAACTTGAGTTCTAAAATCTTTTGATGAATAACATTTATGAAGCCAGTCGATACCTAAAATCAGATCAAAATCTACCATGTATAACTCAACCAAATCAACAATTGTGTCTTTGTGATTGATTGGAATGACACAATGAAGATAAACTAACTCAACAATAATAGATTCCATACCATGTTTAGAAACATAAAAGAGTTCACAAAGTTTCTAAGAAATAACATCAGATTTAAATGGATCTAAAACAACCCTAAAAGTTTCTATGATAAATAATGTTTAATGTGTCTAGAATCCCTACAACTATACCGGGTTCACACGGATTGATGCACGTAAAACCAGACCAATGAACCCTTGTGACAGTAAAGACAACTAACTTGGGGAGTTAGTTGAGCTAGGAAAGGTTGGGTCCAACTTTGTAGGGCTCGCGAATCAAAAGATTTACCCTAATGAGTCTTTACCGGATTTTTAAAGAAGAACTCTTAAGTTTGGAGTTTCGAGGGGGTAAAATTGTCTTTTTCTAGGCTAAGGGTAGTATAGTAATTACTCTAAATATGTAACTAACTACTTAATTAATTAGTTGGAGGGGTATTTTGGGGAGAGAGTGCTTAAAATTTGCATATGAAGTTAAGTCTTGCTACACCCGAGTTCGAACCTAGGTGGAAGCAATGATTTAAATTGTTTTTATTAAAATTGGAAATTAATTTAATTAATTCATATTTATTGTCTGATTTAAAAGAAAAGGTAAATCAGATTTTTTTATGTTAAGGAGATTCCTGGTTTTACTAAGTCCTTACCTTTTCCTAAACTACTTTCACGTTTCACTCTCCCACATATATCTCACTTCAGGATCATTCTCTCTTCTCTCATTCACATTCTCTCTGCCAAAATAACTTCAAGGAAAGAAAAATTTACCAAATATCTTCACATTTTATGAACATACAACGAAAGAGAAAAACAAACAACTAATCAATCACGTTAGGAAAAGAGTGGGTTGTCCGTCGAATAGGGTTTGAGGTTTTTGATGTTGTACGCGAATTTAAAGGAGAAAATTTGGGCAGAAGGTCATGGTTTAAACGTCAAAAAGATATGATTTCTCTTCTCTCTTGGTCCCTTTCCCAAGAGACCCCTTAAGGTTCAGTATATTAAAATCCAAAAACTAGGGTTCTTCCCTTTTACATGTCCCTGTCACTAGCCCCAAATAATTCGTACGTTAGGTATGTTTGCTGGTAGAAATTATGCAGATGTTGTGTCTTCGTGATGAATATGTTGATGAATGTGTGTTTGAAATCATAAAAATGACAACCTATGTGATCCAAAACTATGTGTATGTCTCTGCAATGTGAACCGTGACTATGTGCTCTTGGGTTTAAGGCTCTAAAATGTAGTGTTACGGTTGTATTCTTACGTGCACAAGCTTAACTTAATCGTGCTGTTCATATGAAGTTTAATGTGGCTGAACTTAGTGAGAAACTTTTTGCTAAACGAAGCCATGAAAATGCACCTAGAATGTTCTAAATGAACTATGTAATTTCCCTAAGAACTAACGTCTAATGTGATGAAAAAGATGCTGAAAAACTACAAAATTTCCAGCTACAAGGTTATGGATTTTGTTCACATTGAAGTAGTCAAAATGTTGTGAAAGTTAATCCAAAAAAGTGAGGTCATGGAGGATTGAACCCGTAAACTCACCATCTTAAAAAACATGAAAACAAGTGAGTTACAAATAAGGTGAAGAGGGGGATTCGAACCGTGACCTTCGCTGGAAAATGGAATTATGAAAAAAAGAAGAAATGAGAGGTATTGGATTCTATCACACAACTTCTTGGTCAGACTAAGGATAAAAAAAAATGTTGAGGCGTGTGGGAATCGAACTCACGACCTCTAGGCCAAAAAGGAAATTAAAATAAAAGTGAGGCTGTGGGGATTTAATCCAAACCCTCACGGTCAACTCCGAAAAGTCAAGAAGAAAATAAAATAAAATAAATGAGGTGGTGAGGTATTGATACCACAACCTCTTGGTCCCAAGACAAGCGAATGACAAATAATGAAAAATAAGAAAAAAGAGATGAAGACATTGGGGCTCAATCTTGGGTACCATGTCCTCTTGACCAAAAAAAATAAAAATAAAAATGTAACTGTTTTCCAAGGAATTTGAAATCGGGTTCGCTTGCCAAAATTCTGTATTGACACCTATGTCATACGTGAATAAATGCTCAACATTATTGCTGCCTGCATAGATCGAAATAGAAATCTTGGCATACATATAAGATGCATAAGTCTTGTATCACATAATATTAAGAAGATATGAATTACTCAAACGAACTTTAAATGAAGCCTCATTGCTTGTATATATAGACCCATAAGTCTAGCATACACCTAGAAGTATTTAAATCGAAGATGTATGTAATGAATTGATGAAATGAACTACAAAATGATGAAACCCTAGAAAGGTTAAGTAAGAGTGTGAAACACACTAAATGTCCAAGTGCATTCGCATATAATGAAATGAACATTCACGTAGTAAGGAATCAATAAGTATGAAGAGCAAATGTGCTAAAGTTCATAAATGTTGTCACAATGTGATAAGAGGCTAATGTAAAAGATGAGAGCAATCTTAATTGAGTCTAAGTAAATGTTACGAAGACGTACTTACATATGATAGTATAACGTTAATGAAGAGACCAGTCTCTATGAACACTCAAATGAATGTATTGAGAATTGCACACTTAATACTAATGATGATAAGATAAATCATCAATTTAGGTATGATGTCCTCATACTATAAGCCAACTTCCGTAACGTTTGAGTTGAATGTAATAGAACTTTATAGTGAGCACTGATAGACTAGCTATAAGAGGTGATGGCTTCTTTCGGGAACGGTGAAGGTTCACGTAACACTAATGATATGAGACTGTCCGGCATGCTAGGTTTGTGTCTCATTATATCTCCTAGTCTCTGAAGCTATACTGCTAATACAGGGATCTAGTGGGGTATAATTCCCTTGTACGCTAGCATGTTTTGGGTAACTTTGAATTGTGATTCAACCTCTTCTCGGTGTGGGGGAGACATTGGATTTCATGATTTTCACATGTTATATGGCGGTTAATGTTTAAGTTCCCAATGAATGAATGATGTCAGCCTCAAATGATGCACATAATTAAATGAATGATATCAACGAAGTTAATATGGGGTGATAAAGAGGTGACCTAAAGTTAAGTAGTGACACTAGGTCATTCTTGATCATTGCAAATCAAACGCGATGAAAGTCATAAACTATATCCTAGGTATAGCTAGTGTTCACTCTAGCCTATGAACGAAATGAAATAAAGTACGGATGAATGAATAAAGCAGAATCTGTGTTTCATAATGAAGGCTTTCTAGTTGAGGTCCCATATGTTGAGCCGTCATTTTGGGAAGTCTTAATGTCAAGTCCATGATTCCAAGGTCTCATGGTATATGAATGAATGATATAAAAGATTTTATATGCTATATGCAAAATGTGATGTGCTATGTGCAAAATGTTATGTGATGTGTACAATATTATATGTATGATGATGCATGTTACTCTCATCGCATGACTTTCCTAATCAAAATTTTGAAAGTTCACAAACTTTCGTAATCCCATTTTTGCAAGTGCACTGACTTGACTTTCAATAATCATGTTGTTAGGAAATAGTTTTTCTTAGCATATACCTATAATTAGTACAAGTGTGTACTAATCCCATACAATTCTACAATTTTAGGTGCAAATACAGGTGGACGCTAGAGATTACATGTTACCATTACAACTATTCAGACGTAGCGCCTTCATCCAAACTTGGTAGGCCCTCATGCTTTCGAGGATGTCCACCGTTACTATCTAGATTATATGTAGTCATTAGGTAGTGGAGCATGTTCCACTAGTGTTTCTTTACACTATCATTTCAGACCTTATATTGGTGCCGTTTTGGTTAAAAATACATTTATGCAATTATTAACTGTTTCTTTCATTTAATTATCTCTATATAAGATGGTTGATTTGTAAATGTGTATGATGTTATGTAAAATATATTTGGCACGAAATAAGAAAAAAAAAGTTAAAATTTTCTTCTAAAATTAACCTTGATGAGGTAAGGATGACGTATGTAGGCTTGTCTGCGACCTGTGAGAGGTGAACATTGCCGGTCTCGTCTGGGGTCTAGATTCTTGTCGTGACAACAACATACGGGGTTACAAAAGATAAACTTATTCGAGTTTAGCAATGCATAAAAATCAAAATAAAAATACTTTGATCATATCGGTTATAACATCTTGAGAGTTCTCTTGCTCTTGGAGACTCGTGATTACATAGAGGTGATTATATCAACTGCCAGTATCCAAAGTAGTTCCTCTAGGTGCATTACTATCTAGTTGAAAAACTAATGAACATTATGATCTATTTTCGGGCTTTAAACTACCTTGCTTACTCGTAGGACACTCTTTGGTGAAGTGACTCTCTTGATCGCACTTGTAGAAAATTGTCTGCTCATCAAGCCCAATATTGGAGTCGTGTCTACAAGACCTAGAATATACAGGAGACAAACAACATCCTTTTGCAACACTGCCTTTAGAGTGTGCTGGTGTAGCTCTAAAGTTGTACGAATTCTTTCCATAATTCACCTTTATTTCTGGGTGCATGTGCAATCGCAGATGATGGTGCAGGTCCCTTCAACTTTAATTGGAACAATGACACGTTGTAAGTATTTTTTTGCTTCACCGACTCTTCACCGACTCATTCAATGTGTTATCCTTGTTGTTCTTGAACTCCTTTCTATCACATAACTTCTCTTCCTCTAACTGTTAGATAAAGACCATCAACCTCGAAATGTCCGTATCTCCAATAAGAATGCCTTCACGACCCTCTTTGCTTGATAAACAGACTAACCGAACAATAAAAAAACTCATTGTACTCTCATCTTTTTAACCATCTCCAAAGCATAAGGAGATAGTACGTTGAACTTGGACCAATACTCGTGCACAACTCACTCACCATGTCATCTTTAAGTTCTCAGGGAAAGAAATGACCCAAGAAAGCTTCCTTAAAATATGTCAAACTCGCATGTGGTGCATCTTAATCTCTACCCTCTTTCCACTAACAAAAAAACGTTCTAGCAACAACCACGATTTGATATGCAACAAACTAAACTCTCACACTATTTTTAAACATGTATCACCTCGAACAGTTTTGTAAGTTTCTTTATGAAGTTCTCTCGTTCCTATGAAGTTCTTTAACCAAGGAATCTTGGGAGATTCATCCTCACGAACTCACAAATTCTCAAAGTGTTGTTCTCTTATTGTCGAAATCCTCTCTGCTTCGAAACCTAGTTAGTCAAAACTTTGTTCAACATTTGGATAGCCTCACAGAATTCCCCATTGATGACTTTACCTTGAGTTTGAACGTTTGGTGCACTATGTACCCCTTGATCTTATAGTTCAACATGTCCCCTCATTGGAAAACCTTTCACTACTCTTCATAAAGGCATGGTTATGTGAAAATACGTGCAATCATGAATTAGAGAGATATTATGAATTAATTAGAGAGAAACATTATAGAGATAAAACTCTAAAGCATGAAAGGAATGTGAAAGAAGTATAGAAATTAAAAAATGTTGTTGTCTAATTGTAGATGTGACGCTCTCCCTATAACTCTTGAACTATTTGCTCTGATACACAGTTTATCACTCCCCGATCTTACCTTTGATATGGATAACACTCAAAGACCACTGCCATCTCCAAGCAAACTTGTCTTGGATTACATAACTTAGTAGAAGACTATAATCATTACTCCATGATAAAATGCACTTACTCAAATATTTGAATAATAGAATTTGGAATGTTAAAACAATCAACATTCACTTTAGCCAAAATGAAAACAAAACTCTTTCACATTGAATGATAATGTAAAGAATAATAAACACCAAACTGTCTATCTATGAAGCCTCTAGTTCAAAGAGAGTTATTCGGATAAGACCCCAATCATCCTAATACTTAAAATACTTAAAGCAAAATAAAACTAGATCTCCGAAAATCAAGGAGGTTCACCAGCAAACATTTAGTGTTGATGCAGGATCACCGTGGCGTTTGATGCTAATCCAGTTACTTGTATCTGCATCATAAGATAATGCATGCAAGCTGGCATTAGTACAATGAATATACGAGTATGCGAGTTAGGATGCAAAAAAACACTTATGTTGCTCTTCTCAACTCATGAATACTTAACTAAACTTATTTCAATAAAAAGTAGATTAAAGCAGACAGAATAAAGAGAAAATCATGTTTAGGTACATGATGTAAACTCTATGTATATTAAAGAATACAACATAACTTTGAATGTAAAAGTACAATTAACTGATGTATATAAAAATACAATAATTTCTGCGAGAGATTCATTAACCGACAATCATAACTATTAGACTAAGTGATGGTACATTTATACAGGAACAATTATATACATTTCATCTTAAATGTATGAACCTTTCTCTGCCGGTGATGGCTATATAGTTTGTGGGGGCTTGAGCTAATATGAACTCGAGTTCCCATATCGGTGCTCAATACTACTCCAAAAAAAGACTTAGCTCATAAGTTTTTCAAACAACCTCTATTTGGTTTGAGATAAAAAAGCTCTCATGGAAATCATGGTTTCCTCATTACTTAAAAACTAGCTCAGTGACTCTATTGGAAATCTTAGATTCCCATCTTGATTAAATGTGAAAATAATTACAAACATCTTTGGGAATAATTATCTCCCTTATAAACCCTAAAGAAATAAAATCAACTCTTTACTCGTTACTTAACATGAAAGTGGAGTCTTAAAAACAAAGATGCAACATTTTGAATGACCCTCGAAAAAATTGATGAACTTCATTCTTACTTGACTCTTAACTTTACGATTTACTCTAACCTTACTTGAATTTACTCTTAAATTTTTTTAAATTTTAAATATGGATTCATAGATTGTGATTTTATGATAGAAAATGTATCTTGATGTTTGGGAATAATTTTGAATAGCTAAACTTGAGAAAAGTTTTTAAATCATCGTCTTGGACCAAGTTCGCGATGGACAGACGTTCATAAATAATTTATTTGATAAATTAAATTTTAAGACAGTGGACTCCGCTTCATTTCCGCGACAAGGATAATATTTTTGTTTGCTGGGAACGAGTATGTGACGCAGACTTATTTCATTATCCTTTCTCTCCTTTCTCCTTCTTTTTCTTTCAGCCCCAATTCTCCTAACTCGACTATACTTCTCTGATACATTTTAAATCCCAATGCGCAAGACAGATACTAAAGAAACCAACACAGAGTTACCAGAAACTCAATGTATGGATCAGATAATCTTCCCAATTCATCCTAATTGAGTAACAACATTTGAATTCAAGAATATATGTTGTAAACATCAATTTTCCAACTTGTTTATGATGTATTTAATTGAATTAAACATGCTTGGTGCTTGGGTGAACGAACCCAACTCTAAGAGAGACTCACATACTAGGTGAGATTAAATCCTTGAAGAAATCCTTCAAAAATGATGCATATTATTTTTCCTTTTCTCAGTATTCTTGTGTTCTTTAATGACAACGCACAAGAACCTCAATTTCACAATTACTGGACGTCATGGACGTTTGTTGACGTTTTGACTCTAAAATTTCCTAAATGGTTTATATACAATATTTTAGGCCTTCAAACAGTATTTTATGTAATTTTTTAACATCTGAGGCTGTAGATTAGGTCTTCGACTTCGGTTCTGTTATAGAAACATGGATAAGGGTGTCAAGCACATGATGAACCACATCAAATCCCACAACATTTGAACTGGCAAGTACGGATAAGTATTACTGGCTCAACCATTACATTATCCATTCGATCAAAAAAATTATAGAACTTTTTCACAATATTTAATCCTCATATGCTGAACATGTAGGTAAAATTTGAGATTTGTAATTTTTACTAGGAAATTTACAAAACACATGGCTGATATTCTGTCACCCATACCGCTCTAACGGCATCCCCATGGAGGGAATAATATCGCTCCAACGGTAAAAATAATAATATAACCCAGGACAACTAATGTAACGACCTATTAGTCGTTTTGAGCAGTAGAGTTTATTTCAGGTAATTACAGTCTGAGTCGACGGATCCCACGACGGACTGTCATGGGCATGACGGACCGTCGAGGGTGTGTAGTTCCAAAACACTTAGAATTCTGAAAAATTGGGTTTTGAGAACAACTCTCTGAACTTCACGACGACATGGCAGGACAGACCGTCGTGGGCACGACGGACCGTCACAGGCCCTTTAGTAAAATTCAGTCTCTGAACTCTGCGACAACTCAGCAGGACGGACCGTCGCAGGCGCGACGGCCCGTCACAGACTGCGTAACCCTGATTGGGTTGGATTTCTGTTAAAAGTTTTTAAGGGGCGTTTTGGACTATTCCTGCTTATAATTATAATGTTAGTGGTTGAATATTAAAAATTCAGTTACTTGGGGGTTAAAGGAGATAACCTTGAATTAATTAGTGGGTTACTTTTGTCATCTTTTATACTTAATTATATGCTAATTAGGGTAAAAGAAAAAGGGTTGGAATAAGAAAAATTGAAAGAACAGAGAGAGGGAGAAATGATCGATCAAGAGGAGAGAACGAAGAGGAAAGCAAAACTTTGGAAAAGTAGATTTCGGGATCACGAATTCTTCAGTGGAGGTAGGTTATGGTTTATGCTATTCATAGTAAACTCTTAATAGCGAATGATATATATTTGGTAGTGTTTTAAACCCTTCTATATGATCAATTGTATGCTTGCATGAAAGTGCTTATATAATTGTGAATAAAGTAAGCATGATGAATCTATTGAATACTAAATCTTGAAAAACCCTAATCTACATTGTTAATGATGATGCCTTTGTATAAAAGAAAGCTTGATGAATTAAATTAGTGATATTAGGGGGATCAGGTGCCACGTTCTGGTACCAGGATAGTATATGAGGATCGGAGTTTCACATTTTGACACCAGGATAGTATATTGATCGGGTGCCAGGTTTCGTTACCAGGATAGTATATGACGATCGGAGTGTCACGTTCTGACACCAGAATAGAATATGGATCGGGTGCCACGTTCCGGTACCAGGATAGTATGATGAGGATCGGAGTGTCACGTTCTGACACCAGGATAGAATATGGATCGGGTGTCACGTTTCGACACTAGGATAGTATATGAGGATCGGAGTGTCACGTTCCGGCACCAATATTAGTAAAGAGAATGAATCTTGAAATATGTTAATATACTCCATTTAATGAACCTAATTTCCAAATGAGTACGATGGGGAGGCGTGAGTCCTCATTGATGTGCTTGGTGTTGTGACCAAGGGTTATGGTAATTGCAAATACCGCATGTTGAGTATTGTAGTTAATTTTATGATATTATCTGATATATACTGTTTTCTATTTTGAGTTGGCCAATGATATCTACTCAGTACCTGTGTTTTGTACTGACCCCTACCTGTATGTTTTTCTCTTGTTATTTGTGTAGTGCAGCAAACATGTCGTCGTCTTCAACTCAACAACAACTCTAGCAAGTTTTCACCGCGTCAGTTTTCAGGGTGACTATTGTTCCTAGCTAGGACTGGATTCTCTCTCATTCATGTCTTTATGTCCTTGAAGTTCGGACATGGACTATCTCTTGTATTTGTTTTTAGTTTCCTAGACATTCTTAGATTTAGTAATTTGAGGATAGATGTTCTTGTGATGATAACTTCAAGATTTTGGGAATAATAAGAATTGAGTTTTTAGAAGTTATTTAATCGATTTTAATTAATGAGTTTAAGTCTTCCGCATTATATTTTGTTTATATGGTTGAAATGATTGGGGTTTAGATTGGTTGGTACGCTCACATAGGTGGATAAATGTGGGTGCCACTCACGACACGTTTTGGGTCGTGACAAACATGGTATCAGAGCATTAGGTTCGTTGGTATCATCACACAAGAACGAGTCTAGTAGAGTCTTGAGGGACGGTAGAGGGACGCCTTTACTTTTCTTTGAGAGGCTACAAGACTTTAGGAAAATTCCATCCTTTCTTTCTTTCGTGCTATTACTTGGGTCCAATTGGTATCTAGCTGATACAAATTGGTATCTAACCAACTTCACTCTATTTCGCAGATGGTTAGAACTAGAGCAACAACCGTGCAAACACTAGCACCGGCAAGACAAGAGGCGTCTGAGCCAGCCAGTGAGACTGTAGCTCGAAGAGGAGCAGTGGCAAGAGGCCGTGGTAGAGGTCGTGGGAGGACATCCTCTAGAGGAAAAGGACAATCCCCTGGCCCATCTAGTACTAGGGCGGTGACTCCTCCACCGACTGAGGAAGTAGTAAGAGAGGGTGTGGAAGGGGAAAGTGAGCAAGTGCAGAATGAGGATTTACCACCCCAACCTACCCCAGAGATGATTAATCAGGTTCTTGCTTATCTTAGCGGGTTAACTGATCAAGGTCAGGCACCTCCAGTGTTTTATGCACCAGCACCTCAGGTTCCGGAAGTACGATAGACCGCTGGTGAGGCTCCCCGCATGGATGCCTCATTGGAAATAGGCATGTTTCCTCATTTTACTACATGGCCTATAATGACAAGCGATCAACATGAACTTTTTAGTATGTTCTTTAAATTAAAACCTCCAGTATTCAAGTGTGCTGAATCCGAGGATGCTTATGATTTTCTGGTTGATTTTCATGAGTTACCACATAAAATGGGCATAGTGGAACGATTTGGCGTTGAGTTTGTTACCTATCAGTTTCAGGGAAATGCCAAAATGTGGTGGCGGTCACATGTGGAGTGTCAACCTGCACAAGCACCACCTATGAATTGGGCGTCATTCTCTAGCTTATTTATGGAGAATTATGTCACCCGGACCTTGAGGGAAAGGAGGAGAGATGAGTTCTTGAACCTAGAGAAAGTTAGGATGTCGGTTACTACGTATGAGGCTAAGTTTTGTGCATTATCAAGGTATGCCACCCAACTATGTTTTAGTCTACAAGAGCGGATTCACCGTTTTGTGAAGGGGTTGAGGTCAGAGTTACGGATTTCATCCTTACAGTTATCGGCTACAGCAAAATCCTTTCAGAAAGTGGTAGACTTCGTGATAGAGGTGGAGGGAGTGAAGCCAGATTACTTCACTATGGCATCGACATAAAAATGGTTTCGTAAAGGAGGTGATTTTAATGGTTCTTACTCCAGAGGACAGGGTTTAGGAGGTTACCCCGTCCGAACAATTCATTCCTCCGTACAGGCTGTAGTTGGGGGTCCGCCGTAGACCGGTCCACATTTCTCTCAGTTTGGAGGTTATCCCTAGACTCCGTCATTCTCACAGAGACCCATACTTGAATCCACGTAGTGTTATGAATGTGGGGAGACTGGACACATTAAGAGGTATTGTCCAAAACAGAGTTACAGACCTCAAATAGTCAGAGGTAGAGGTTGTCATGGAAGAGGCCGCCATTCTGGAGGGCATGGTGGCCGAAGTAATGGTGGTCACCAAAACAGCCGGAGTGACGGACAAATGGGAACTACTGCAGCGCAACCTGGTAGAGGCAACAGGAAGACAGGTGATAGGGCCCATTGTTATGCTTTCCCTCGGAGATCTGAAGCGGAGACATGTGATGCTGTCATCACAGGTAATCTTTTGTTTTGTGATTGCATGGCTTTTGTATTATTTGACTCTGGATCCACATTTTCATATGTATCTTCCTCATTTGCTACTGGTCTTAAATTAAATTGTGAATTGCTTGACATGCCTATTCGTGTTTCTACTCCGGTGGGTGAGTCTGTGATAGTTAAGAAGGTGTATAGGTCTTGTTCTGTGACTTTTATGGAGAGCAATACTAATGTAGACTTGGTTATCTTAGAAATGGTTGATTTCGATGTAATTCTGGGTATGACTCGGCTTTCTCCAAATTTTGCAATCTTAGATTGTAATGCTAAAACAGTAATGTTGGCCAAGTCTGGGACAGAGACATTAGTGTGAGAGGGTGACTACACATCCACTCCAGTTCGTATCATTTCCTTCCTTCGCGCTAAGAAAATGGTTAGAAAGGGTTGTTTAGCTTTCTTGGCACACCTCAGGGATGATACTACCCAAGTACCTTCAATCGAGACGGTTTCAATAGTTCGTGAGTTTCTGAATGTGTTTCCAGCAGATCTTCCTGGTATGCCATCGGATAGGGATATTGATTTCTATATCGATCTGGAGCCGGGCACTCGCCCCATTTCAATACTCCCTTATAGGATGGCTCCCGCCTAGTTAAGAGAGTTAAAGGCCCAACTTCAAGAGTTGCTAAGCAAAGGCTTTATTAGACCAAGTATCCCCTTGGGGTGCTTCTGTTTTGTTTGTGAAGAAGTAGGACGGGAGTTTTCGGATGTGCATTGACTACAGAAACCTATATAAGGTAACTGTTTTGAACAAGTATCCTCTTCCTCGCATCGATGATTTGTTCGATCAATTACAAGGTGCTTGTACCTTCTCAAAAATCAATTTGAGATCTTGTTACCATTAATTAAAAATACGGGCCACGGATGTGCCCAAGACTGCTTTTCGGACAAGATATGGGAATTATGAGTTCTTAGTAATGTCTTTTGGGCTTACGAATTCCCTGACTGCTTTCATGAGCTTGATGAATGGGATTTTTAAGCCATACCTTGATCTCTTTGTCATTGTATTCATTGATGACATACTGGTATACTCGAAGAGCAAGAAAGAACATGAGGAGCACTTTAGAATGGTATTGGAAATGTTGAGGGAGAAAAAGCTTTATGCCAAATTCTCTAAGTGTGAGTTTTGTCTAGATTCAGTGTCCTTTTTGGGGCACGTGGTTTCTAAGGATGGAGTAATGGTGGATCCTTCTATGATTGAAACAGTGAGAAATTGGGTAAGACCTACTAATGTGTCAAAAATAAGGAGCTTTGTTGGTTTAGCAAGCTACTACCGCCGATTTGTCAAGGGATTTTTTTGTATTGCTTCCCAATTTACGAACATGACTAAGCAGAATGTTCCGTTTGTATGGTCCGATGAATGTGAAGAAAGCTTTCAGAAACTCAAGACCTTGCTGATTACTGCACCTATCCTTACCTTGCCAGTAGAGGGTAAGAACTTCATTGTTTATTGCGATGCATCCTATTCTGGTTTGGGTGCAGTGCTAATGCAAGAGAAGAATGTAATTGCTTATGCTTCGAGGAAATTAAAGGTGCATGAACGGAACTATCCGACCCACGATTTGGAATTGGCCGCAGTTGTGTTTGCATTAAAGAAATGGAGACATTATCTATATGGGGTCAAGTGTGAAGTCTATATGGATCATCGTAGCCTACAGTATGACTTTACTCAGAGGGATTTGAATTTGAGACAGAGGAGATGGATGGAACTACTGAAGGATTAAGATGTTACCATCTTGTATCACCCAGGAAAGGCTAATGTTGTGGCGGACGCCTTTAGTAGAAAAACAGGGAGCATGGGTTGTTTAGCCCACATACAAGCTTCTAGATGCCCATTAGCTAGAGAGGTTCATACTTTGGCTAACGACATTAATAGGTTAGAAGTAAATGAGAAGGGAAGATTTTTGGCAAGTTTGGAGGCGAGATCTTCTTTTCTTGACAAGATCAAGGGAAAACAGTTTGATGATGACAAACTAAGCCGAATTCGGGATATGGTGTTGCGAGGAGAGGCTAAAGAAGCAATAATGGATGAGGAAGGTGTTTTGAGAATTAAGGGAAGGGTATGTGTGCCCCGTGCTGATGATTTTATCCACACTATTCTTACAGAGGCTCATAGTTCCGGATATTCTATACATCCTTGTGCAACAAAGATGTACCGTGACCTAAAGCAACACTTTTGGTGGAGTAGAATGAAGCGCGACATTGTTGATTTTGTTGCCAAATGTCCAAATAGTCAGCACGTAAAGTATGAACACTAGAGGCCCGGAGGAACACTTCAGAGAATGCTCATTCCTGAATGGAACTGGGAGAGAATTGCAATGGACATCGTGGTTGGTCTTACAAGGACATTGGGGAAGTTTGACTCTATTTGGGTAATTGTGGACAGATTAACTAAGTCTGCTCACTTCATCCCGGTCAAGGTGACCTACAATGCAGAGAAGTTAGCCAGACTCTACATCTCAGAAATTGTTCGGTTGCATGGAGTTCCACTTTCCATCATATCAGATAGAGGTACGCAGTTTACTTCTGTGTTTTGGAGAACATTGCATGCAGAATTAGGTACTATGTTGGACCTTAGTACTGCATTCCACCCTCAGACCGATTGTCAGTCTGAGCGAACAATTCAGGTGTTGGAATATATGTTTCGTGCATGTGTGATAGAACTTGGGGGTCATTGGGATAACTTCTTACCCTTAGCGGAGTTTTCATACAATAATAGCTATCACTCAAGTATTGATATGGCTCCTTTCGAAGCATTGTATGGGAGGAGATGTAGGTCTCCCATTGGTTGGTTTGATGCATTTGAGGTTAGACCATGGGGTACTGATCTTTTGAGGAATTCATTAGAGAAGGTGAAATCTATTCAAGAAAAGCTTTTAGCGGCTCAAAGCAGGCAAAAGGAATGTGCAGATCGAAAGGTTAGAGACTTAGAGTTCATGGACGGTGAGCAAGTCTTGCTGAAGGTTTCACCCATGAAAGGGGTGATGCGGTTTGGAAAATGAGGTAAGCTAAGCCCAAGGTATATTGGACCATTTGAAGTACGTAAGCGTGTAGGGGAGGTGGATTATGAATTATCCTTGCTTCCAGGACTATCAGGAGTTTATACGTTATTTCATGTGTCTATGTTGAAAAGATACCATAGGGATGGAAACTACATCATTCGTTGGGATTCGGTTCTTCTTGATGACAATTTGACTTATGAGGAGGAGCTTGTTGCCATTCTAGATAGAGAAATTCGCAAGTTTAGATCAAGGGAGATTGCATCCATCAATGTTCAATGGAAGAATCGACAAGTTGAAGAGTCCACTTAACAGAAGGAGGCTGATATGCGAGAAAGATACCCACACCTATTTACAGATTCAGGTACTCCTTTTCACCTTTGTTCTTCTTCTTGTGATCGTTCGAGGAAGAACGATTGGTAAATTGTTATTATTGAAATGACCTGTTAGTCATTTTGAGCAGTAGAGTTTATTTCTGGTAATTACAGTCTGAGTCGACGGATCCCACGACATACCGTCATGGGCATGACGGACCGTCGAGGGTGTGTCATTCCAAAACACTTAGAATTCTGAAAAATTTGGTGTTGAGAACAACTCTCTGAACTTCACAACGACATGGCAGGACGGACCGTCGTGGGCACGACGGACCGTCACAGGCCCTTTAGTAAAATTCTGTCTCTGAACTCTGTGACGACTCAGTAGGACGGACCGTAGCAGGCGCGACGGCCCGTCACAGACTGCGTAACCCTGATTGGGTCAGATTTCTGTTAAATGTTTTAAGGGGCATTTTGGACTATTCCTGCTTATAATTATAAGGTTAGTGGTTGAATGTTAATAATTCAGTACTTGGGGGTTAAAGGAGATAACCTGAATTAATTAGAGGGTTACTTTTGTCATCTTTTATACTTAATTATATTCTAATTAGGGTAAAAGAAAAAGGGTTGGAATAAAAAAATAGAAAGAACAGAGAGAGGGAGAAACGATCGATCAAGAGGAGAGAACGAAGAGGAAAGCAAAGCTTTGGAAAAGTAGATTTCGGGATCGCGAATTCTTCGGTGGAGGTAGGTTATGGTTTATGCTATTCGTAGTAAACTCTTAATAGCGAATGATATGTATTGGGTAGTGTTGTAAACCCTTCTATATGCATAATTGTATGGTTGCATGAATGTGATTATATAATTGTGATAAAGTAAGCATGATGAAGCTATTGAATCCTAAATCTTGAAAAATCCTAATCTACTTTGTTAATGATGATGCCTTGGTATAAAAGAAGGCTTGATGAACGAAAGTAGTGAGATTAGGGGGATCGGGTGCCACGTTCCGGTACCAGGATAGTATATGACGATCGGAGTGTCATGTTCCGACACAAGGATAGTATATGTATCGGGTTCCATGTTCCGGTACCAGGATAGTATATGAGGATCGAAGTGTCACGTTCCGACATCAGGATAGAATATGGATCGGGTGCCACGTTCCGGTACCAGGATAGTATGATGAGGATCGGAGTGTCACGTTCCGACACCAGGATAGAATATGGATCGGGTGTCACGTTCTGACACAAGGATAGTATATGAGGATCAGAGTGTCATGTTCCGGCACCAGGATTAGTAAAGAGAATGAATCTTGAAATATGTTAATATACTCAATTTTTAATGAACCTAATTTCCAAATGAGTATGATGGGGAGGCGTGAGTCCTCATTGATGTGCTTGGTGTTGTGACCAAGGGTTATGGTAATTGTAAATACTGCATGTTGAGTATTGTAGTTAATTTTATGATATTATCTGATATATACTGTTTTCTATTTTGAGTTGGCCGATGATATCTACTCAGTACCTGTGTTTTGTACTGACCCCTACCTGTATGTTTTTCTCTTGTTATTTGTGGATTGCAGCAAACGTGTCGTCGTCTTCAACTCAACAGCAACTCTAGCCAGTCTTTACCGCATCAGTTTTCAGGGTGAGCTATTGTTCCTAGCTCGGACTGGATTCTCTCTCATTCATGTCTTGATGTCCTTGAAGTTCAGACATGGACTATCTCTTGTATTTGTTTTTAGTTTCCTAGACATTCTTAGATTTAGTAATTTGAGGATAGATGTTCTTGTGATGATGACTTCCAGATTTTGGCAATAATAAGTATTGAGTTTTTAGAAGTTATTTAATCGATTTTCATTAATGATTTTAAGTCTTCCGCATTATATTCTGTTTATATGGTTGAAATGATTGGGGTTTAGATTGGTTGGTTTGCTCACATAGGAGGATAAATGTGGGTGTCACTAACGACACGTTTTGGGTCGTGAAAACTAAATTTTGTATTTTTTTCGTTTCTTATTTTTCCGAAGGTTCTAAGCTTGCTTAGGAATAGGTTTTTTACTAATTCTCATAACTAGGTTTATTATTGTATAGACCTATAACATCAGGATAGTATACCCTTTATGTGAATGACGTCTTCTTCATCTAAAAGGACTCAGGCAAGTCCTTAACATTCGTCAGAACATGTCATAAGTTAAAATTGAGGAAATATTTAAACCTTTTGCATACAATGTAAAATTTTACATAGACTTTGTACGCGAAAATCATGAAAATATATGTAGTGATAGTCTAAAATGTATATCACATAAGAACCATCTTAAGAGTACGAATCTTTACTTAGCAAATAAAAAGTTGATACACCATGTAGGACTTCATACAAAAGAATCCAAAGAACATATAATGAAATCAAGCGTATTCTTAAAAACTACTAAATCTTCATAGGCTAGAATAATGAAAAAGATAGCATCCCCGAACATGAGGTCCTACCAACAGTTGGAGAAAGAGTTCCATGTTTCTTCAATCGACCTTTTTAATCTTTAAATGCAGACCCTACATTTTTAGTAATAAAAATTAAGGTGTTAGTAGGCCACATATACTAAATATGGGTATATGCACATAAACATATAAGGGCATGCATTAAAAAAGGACCTTTTCTTTAGAAGACATACTAAGTCATTTGAAAACCTTTAATGCACATACAATAGAGCATATACAAGATAAGGATCACAACAACTTAAAGCATGATCATAACAAAAGGCATAACATTGTAGAATCATATTAACATTTCATGTTCAATATTTAATATAAACATAAGATACTAAAAACTTACCAATTATACAATCCCAAGACTACAAGTGCAATTATCATATGATGCCCCATAACCCCACATAATCAAGTAAACAATATAGAAGACCATAAGTAAACTTTTTCTTCATGTCATATATAACATAAGTAATTATTGTAACACTTCAATAATGTAAGAGGTGTTCTAGAGACTAACGTGTTTCTATAAAGGTTAAGACATGGTTTTACGGTCTATTCCAATGATCATAAGTCATTTAGGGAGTTTTTAACTTAAATGTCAAAGAACGTCCGTGACGTCCGGAAACAGCATGAAGTACTCACGTTCCTTAACCTATTTGACTAGCTTTTAGGTGTTGAAAAGTTATTCAAATTGTTCGAAGGGTGTCTTACACGTATAGGTCTAATTAATGGTTGAAACATCCGGGCACGACTTCTCAACGACTAACTAAGGTATATTTAGGAGGACCTTTACATTTTCGCAAGAAGCTGCCAAAAGGCAGTGTCTTGAGACGGTTCCCATGAATGGATCGTGTGTCCATCGACGGGGAGTTGATTGTCCCCATCGATGAAAACATTGAAAAATTGTCAAAGGTTGAGATTTTTGTAGCCTTTAAACTTAAAAAAAGACCAACATGACGGTTAGTCCTTGGCCCATCGATTGACAAACGGGGGTGTCAATGTCATCTCGGCTGTGAGACCATTGGTTTTGATGCACCTTTTGAATTACTTCATTTAGTTAGTTGGTTTAGTTAGGTGGTTAATTAGGGGTTAGGGGATGTTTAATTAAGTTTTTTAACCACCTATATAAATCCCTAACCTTATTAGAATAACCTGAGCTCTCATAATTTCCCAAGCCCAAAACTTTCTTCCTTCTCTCTTCTTTCCCTCTCTATTCGAAGACCTCCATTCATGATCATGCTAGGGGTGGGTTAATGCACTGGAAAGGGTTTAATTTCGACATCAACATTCATAAATTATAAAGGTATGAGATTATTATCACCTTGGAGACAACTTTCCTCAAAGAGTTCAATCAAATTGATTTCAAAAGTTGAGTTTTCATAAGAGTCTTTTCCAATCTCGAAATTGATCTTGAAAAATGACATTTTATGGTTTATATAGGATATTAGGAATAGATTAACATGTATTTTAACACATTATGTTATTTATTGATGCATTGGTCTAGTTTGTAGGTGATGACCTATTCCCCTTAAACCTAAGTTATATCTTTATATGAATTGTGTAATGTTCGTTCAATTTATTTGTTTATTGGTTGAATTACTACTAGATGATGATAAAAGGTTGAGTTCGAGGGTTGATTATAAGACCTTTATGATGGATTATGAATGAGACCTTGTAAGTCTTGTGATCCCAATTCTTTACTTAAATTATGGTTAATTGTGATTAATTCATGAAGTTGTATTTGAGTAAGTCTTGTAATAAGATTTATAGGGTAGGTATAATGTTGAAATCAAATGTGTTTACTATGGACTGTGAGGTATTGGCTAATATATAAATTTTTATAAGGATGGTGATGATTTAACAATGTGCTTTAACATGATGTGACTATGGAATTGTTCTAATCTCATATGTATGAATTGTAATGAAAGGATTATAGTCATGCATTGAGCTATGATGACTGAACGTGATGATGGAAGTTTTGACTTTACATAGAGGAAGATTCACCCTATAGTTCCACATGAGTCGTTTACTCCTTTTTGAGGGATACTCACTTTATGGATTCCCATTAGAGAAAGCTCTAATTTACAAGTGGATTTTAGAGAGGTTATACCCATCTCTTAGTTATTTACCTATGTTTCCCCCTTAAGAAGACTAGCTAGTGGATCCACCGATAAAGCTACATTTATGTTTGGTTTTACATTGGCCAGTAGACCATCATCCATTTGTGTAATGTTATACAACACCGGATTCCACACATATATCTTGTGGTGTATGTTTATTAAGGCAAGTGTTCTCTAAATTAAAATGATATAATGAAGTAAAAACCAACTAGGGTTACTTGAGAGGTTTGACTTATCTTAGGTAGGGATATGAGACACTATCTACTCCTTGCACTAGTTTCCCTTGACGGAAAACATAGGAGAATGTTCTAGTGTATTTATATGCTAATAGTGGTACATGATATGTATATGATGAACTTGCACAATGTTTTAACTGTATGTTTATTCATGTCACTTATGAATATGTGTTGGTCTACATTATTAATTAATGATTATATTCACTCTTAATGATATGGTATGAGAAGTAACATTATGGTCATGATTCTTAATGGGTTACTTTATTGAGTAGGGTTATGAGGCTTTTCTTGGTCATTGCACTAGTTGAGTTGATAAGGGTTAATGGGTATTATATTGCGTTAGTTATGTTGTAATGAACTCTAATTCATGCTTGTGGTTATTATAACTTTATAATATAGTTACTTTGACAATGTGTTTAGTTCTATGATATAGATGTCGACATGACGAGACATAGTATTATATATTTTCTAGTTTACAAGCTTTGGACTTAATGAATATGCCTTATTTATAGGTATGGTCTTGTTGAACGTGCATAAATCTTTTAAATGTAAATTGCATACTTTAATGGATTGTCCCTTTTTAGCATTATTTAATAATATGTATGCATATGGTCTCATACTTAGTACAAGTGGTGTGCAAAACCTATTTCTTCATTGCCCCTAACATTTCAGGTTCCGGTCGTTGAATGGATTTTGGAGATGACATTGAAGAAGACTTCAAACTCTTAATCATCCAAGTTGGGTAGGTCCTCTCTTTCCAAGGGAAATGCCATTATCACGCTTATGAGGTTGTTTTAGAATTAAGACACTTATGTTCTATCTTTTTTATTTGAGTACTAAAAATTGTATGACCTATATGTGGCCTTTTTATATAGATATATGGGCTAGTCCGAAATTATTACACTCTTGTTAGATGGTTATGAGATGTGACTACTTTTTGAGACTATATTACATTTGTTATATCCATGTGCAATAAAAGTAGAAGATTGAGTAATCTTCCTATACGAAGGGTCTACGTATACATGATATATAAATAATAATATGTGTATATAGAGGTCTATATAAACCTCAATTTAGAATGAATGAAAAGTTTTAAATTTCTGCTAATTTTTACCTTAAAATGTAATGATGTAAGCTAAGAGTCTTGTCTTTGTCCTCAAAGAGGACAACAACACTATTTACCTATATGGGATACTTCCCGGATGAGACAAACTTTTTAGTAGAGAATGAGATTAAAAATCTTTGGGTCAGTGTCTCTTTAAACCACATATATGTAGATTAATGTATTAATAATTGTGAAGAGCTCCACTATTATGGAGAGGAATCTATATGATTCTTAGGAAACTCTCACTTTCTTGGAAATCCAATATTGTGCCTCTAGAGTTTAGCTCTATGTGGTTTCAGCATCAATCCCTTTTATTGTGATTGTTGGGAATGAATACTAGAAGAAATGCAACATGGAGACTTGAGGAAGATTTTTCCTATGAATTAATTCCTCCTCATGGTTATCAAGAACCTGCTCTTGAAGAATATATAATGATGACCAATCCACAGTCAATCCTCCTCCTTTACTGAGTGGTGACATAAGGGTTGATTTTCTCCATATGGCCGAAGCCATTACTACCCAAGCACAAACCTCAACTACTAAAGCTTATGTCATGATGAACCAAGATAATCGGGAGTTTTTACCCTAAAACAAACCAACAAGTTACTACCATGGCCTTCCATCTAAAGGATTTCACTAGTATTAATTTCCCTACTTTCAATGGCTCCAAGGTTATAGAAGACACCCATGAGTTCATCGAAGAAATCTACAAGATCTTCTATGCTATGGGTTTGACTACTAGTGAGAAGGATGAGTTAGCCACTTACCAACTCAAAATGAGGCCCAAACTAAGGGACAATAGACAGCTAATGGGTTTACCAGTGACTTGAAAGTGTTCTACAAGGCTTTTCATGATATATTCTTTCCTAGGGAGAAGCAGGAAGCTAAAGTGGTAGAGTTCATCACTCTTTGTCAATGACATATGATTGTGCTTGAATACTCCTTAAAATTCACTCAATTCTCAAAATACGCTCCTTCTTTGTTTTCGACCCTAAAGATGAAATAAACCGTTTTGCAGTGCGAGCCACATATGACTTGTAAGAGGAATGCCATTCGGATATGCTACATGAGAATGTGAACATTTCTCATCTCATGGTTCACGTACAACAATTGGAAGTGGCAAGTGCTAAGCAGCAGAGTATAGATTACAAAAGGGCGAGATCTTTTGATAGTGGTTCGGTAAGGGTAGGCTTGAGATTCAAGATAGGCCCTGGTTTATAAAGAGGTATTCTAATAAATTTCATTCTATGTTCCCTAAGTCTAGAGATGATAGTGTGTCTAACCGTAATCCTAAAAAGTGAAGGGATACAAGTTCACGAAACAAGAATCCTACTTGTGCAAAGTGTGGAAATGGTCATTTAAGAGAATGCTTAGTGGGAGCGTGTAGTTGTTTTTGTTGTGTCAAGAGCAACCACAAGGTTAGGGTTTGCCTTCATGTGGAGGTTCAAGACAAGGGTAGTGTTCAAGATCAAGCATGTGTATTTACTGATACACCAAAGAAGAATAACTTTTATGCACTTCTCTCAAGGGGTAAGCAAGTGACTTCTCCCGATATTGAGACTTGCATGTTGAGTATTTTATCTACTGATGTATATGCATTACTTCGTTCGGGCACTACATTATCTTTTGTTACAATCTTCATACCTATGAAATTTGAGATCTAACCCGACATTTTAATTGAACATTTTATGGTGTCTACCTTGGTGGGTGAGTTGGTTCTTGCTAAGAGTGCGTATAGAAATTTTCCTATAATATTTCAAAGTAGAGTTACTTCTTTTGAAATGTAGAACTTGATATGTTTATTTTAGATGTCGTATTGGGTGTGGATTGTTTGCATGCTTGCTTTGAATGTATTGATTATAAAACAAGGGTGGTGAAGTCTACCTTTCAAGATGAGCCCGTTTTATGGTGAAAGGGGGTATCTTCTTTCGTAGAGGTCATATAATTTCTTGGTTGAAAGCTTGTAAAATGATCTCTAAAGGGTGTTTATCCTATATAGTAAAAGTCCATGATTTAGACTACGAAATTCCTCCCATAGAGTTGGCCCCTGTAGAGAAGGAATTTCAAGAGGTGTTTGCTTATGATCTTCCTAGTATTCTTCCCGAATGGGAAATTGATTTTTGTATCTACTTGTTACCAAATAGAAATTCCATTTCGATTCCTCCTTATCGGATGACTCTTGCAGAAATTAAAGAGTTTAAGGATCAACTCACAGACTTATGAGACAAGGGTTTAATTCAAGCTAGTATTTCTCCATGGGGTTATCCGGTTCTATTTGTGAAGTAGAAGAATGGTTCCATTAGAATGTGTATTGATTATGGCCATCTTAATGAAGTAACTATTGAGATCATGTATCCTCTCCCTCGGATTTATAACTTGTTTGATCAACTCCAAGGGCCATGCTATTTTCTATGATTAACTTGAGATTGGGGTATCACCAACTTAGTGTGAGAGGTGAAAAAATACCAAAAAGGTCATTTTGGAGTATATATGCTTACTATGAGATCTTAGTAAGGTCCTTTGTCTAACTAATGCCCTGACGATATTTATGGATAGTATGAATAGTGTGTTTCAAAGTTACCTAGATTAATTTGTCATTCTTTTATTGACGATATCTATGTATATTTGAAGAATGAGGGTTATCAAAGACTATTTGAGGGTGGTGTTACATGTGCTTAACAAGCACAATTTTTTGCAAAGCATAGAAATTGTGTATTTTGGTTGAGGTCGGTGGCGTTTCTTCATCATATCATCTTTAGTATGGGAGTTGATGTTGGTAAAAAGAAAATTGAGGGGGTGAAAAATTGGCCTAGACCATTGACTCCAACCTACATTTGGAGTTTCTAGGGTCTAGCGGGTTATTACCTTAGATTTGTGGATGGTTATAAGTCCATTGCACCTCCCTTGATTACCTTGACTGTCTTGATAAATAGGTTTACTTCAGCTCTGGTGTTGAATTTACCGGATGGTACAAAGGGCTTCATTGTATATTTTGATGCGTCCTGAGTGGGTTTGGAGTGTGTGCTTATGCATTTGAAGGTAGTAGCCTGTGGTTCGAGACAACATAAGGTTCATGAGAGGAACTATCCGATCATGATCTTGAGTGAGCGCCCGTGGTATTTTTCCTTGAAAATAAGGAGACATAACTCTTATGTCTTCAATGATAATGTGTATACCAACAACAAGATTCTCTAGTATGTGTTTACTCAAAATGAGTTGAATCTCTAACAAAGGATGTGGTTGGAATTGTAGAAATATTTCAATATGCGTGTTTTCAATAACCCCCTAAAGGCCAAGGTTGTTGCGATGCTTTAAGTTGTATGACAATCATCGTATGTCTCATGTAGAGGTATCCAAGAAAGACCTACTAAAAGATGTTCATAGGTAGGCTTAATTTTTTGCGACGTTGGAAAATTCTCTGAATAGTGGTTTTATGGTCCATCATAAATCCGAGTCATCTTTGATAGTGTAGGTGAAGTCCAAATAACACCTTCATCAACCATTGATAGAGTTTAAGGAATCGGTTGTTGGTAAGCTTAAGAGACTTTCTCCTTAGGGGGGATGGTATTTTGAGGTTTTATGAGAGGTCGTGTGCTCCCAGCTTAGATGGTTTGAGGAGCCGGTTTCTTCAGAAACCTTAGAGGTCTCTTTACTCGATTCATCTCGGTTAGACAAAGATGTACCATGACGTTAGGGACGTAATTTTGTTGGAAGATTTGAAGGACATAGGGGAATTTGTGGCCAAGTGTCCAAATTACCAACAAGTTAAAGTCGAACAGCAAAAGCTGGGTGGTTTGCTTCAAAAAATCCAAATTCCTTCCTTTAAGTTGGAAGACATCAACAAGAATTTCGTAGTAGGTTTTCCACAGACACAAAAGAAATATAACTCTATATTGGTGGTTGTGAATAAGTTGACCAAATCTGTTTCTTTTATTCCTATCAATTCTCCCTACTTGACAGAGGATTATAAAAGTATCTTAATTGATGAGAATTTCTGTTGCCATGGTATTAATTATCTATCATATCGGATAGGGGTGCACAATGCACATCTAGGTTTTGGAGGTCATTCCAACAAGGTTTGGCTATAAAGGTGAAGTTAAGCAACACTTTTCATCCTCAAAAGGATTATCAAACGGAACATACTATTCAAACAATTGGGGATATGTTTACGGTTCGTTCATTGATTTCCAGGGAAATTGGGATAAGCATTTGCCTTTGGTGGAGTTCGTTTAAAATAATAACTACCATTCATCTATATCTATCGCTCCTTATGAAGACTTGTTTGGTAGAAGATGTAGATATCCAATTGGATGGTGTGAAGTGGCTCACTGTTTACTTTTTGATTAAGATATGATTTATACGACATTGGACAAAGTTAATATCATAAGGAACCAGTTGCAAAAAGCCTATAATTGACAAAAGTCTTATGCCGATCATAGAAGAAGAGAATTAAAGTTTTAAGAATGTGATAAAGTGTATTTGAAAATTTCACCAATGAAAATGGTGGTTTTATTTTGCACGAAAGGGAAGTTGAGTCCTTTTTATGTGGGTTCGTATGAAATCTTGCAAAAGGTTGGTAAGGTTTCCTAGTTAATTGTCTTTGATTCATAATGTTATGCATGTTTCTATGCTTAAGAAGTGTATAGGCAATCCCCAGTCTATTCTTCCTATTGAGGGTTTTGGTGTGAAGGATAACCTCTCGTATCGTAAAGTTCCGATTTAAATCTTTGATAGGCAGGTATTGAGGTTAAGGAACAAGTAGGAGGCTTCCGTAAAGGTGTTATGGAAGAATCACCTAGTTGATGGTGAGACATGGGTGGCCAAGGCAAACATAAAGTCCTGCTACCCTCATTAATTTGATAACCAAGGTTAGTTATTTCTTTTTAATAATGAAAATAATGACTACAAATGATGTTTCTTGATGTTTGGTGAAATTTTTAAAAACTGTGCATTTTTCATGTAAGTATAGTGAAGTTACACTGAAATGTACTTTTGAGTTGCAATTTAGCAATTTTGCCTATTTTCAGTTTTGTTGTGCATTTTTATATAGTGAGTCTTTATGTAAAGATATGAAGCAAGTTGACAAGTTGAAATTTAGCATAATTGACTCATATGTCGGTTAAGTCAAGTGTTTCGTAAACTAAAATGAATTATCAAAGTACAAACCAACTAGGGTGACTTGAGAGGTTTGACTTACCTTAGGTAGCGGTATGTGACTCTACCTATGCCTTGCACTAGTTTGACTTGCGGGATACCCTAGGAGAATGTCCTTATGTATGTATATGCTTACAATGGTACATTATTTGTATATGATGAACTTGCACATTGTTGATACAATATGTTGATTGGTTTCACTTATGAATATGTGTTGGTCTACATTGTTATATAGTGATGATATGTACTCTTAATGATATGTTATGAGAAGTTCAATGTTGGTAAAGATTCTTGTTGAATTACTTGATTGAGTAATGTAATGGGGCTTTGCTTAATTATTGCACTTGTTGATACAATACAGGTTCATGAGGTGTTAGGTAAGATGTAAATAATATAATCATGGCAATGACTTACAAATGTGCATTATTATGAATGACTATGTAAATATGCTAACCACATATCTTTGAATTATAATGAAAGGAAAATTCTCATGAACTTCTTATTGATATATGAAGATGATGATTCTATAAGGGGTAGATTGTATGACCTAAACTAAGATATGATCATTAATGAAGGTAATAAACACATTTAGAAAGGGATGTTAGCTTAGTCCTGAGAGAACTTGAGTGTAACACTCAAAGAGCATACCGCGGATGAGACTGACCTTGTCGTCCTCTCGGTGAACTCAGACAAGACTCTTATCATTCATCATAACATTTCATTAGTTAAAATTAGCGGAAATTTAAAACCATTTAACATACTATTGAAATATAGAGACTTCATACATAAAATTCATAAATCATACGATATTCTAAGGAATTGTCTCAAATATATATAAACCCATCTAACAGTTCAAATCGGGACAGAGCCAATAAATAGTCAATATGCCATATAGGCCTTAATAAAAAAGAATCAAGAGAAAACATGAAGGAAATACATAATCCTAATATCTACTAAAGTCTTCATACAGTGGAAAATAAATGATAGCGTCCCAAATATGAGGACTTAGCAAGACTTGTAGAAAGAGTTCCAAGATTCTTCAAATTATCCTCCTTAAACTTTAATGGTCCGAACCTACAATTGTTGTAATTTAAAATAATGGGGTTAGTACTCCACATTTAATAAGTATGGGTATATGCACATAACACATAAGGAAATGCATGAAAATGTATCATTTATCATTTCATTAGAAAATATGCTAATCCATGTGAAAGTATTCAATGCACATACCATTAACATCTACAGACTAAGTATACCATCAACTTACAAAATGATCATAATCAAATCCATATTTTCATAAAGTCATGTTAAAACATTTCAATAAATCATATAACATAACATACCAAAAACTTACCAATGATCTCATCCCCAACCTACAAGTGCAATAGTCATGTGAAGCCCCATAACCCCACACAACCAAGTAGATAAGATAGTATACTATAAGTTAAGCTTTGATTCATATAACTTGTATCATAAGTAGCAAAGACTTTATAAAACAATATAACCCAATAACATATACATCATAATGACCAACATTCACATATGATTGATATCATCTATCATAAACATATATCTTCCAGGTCATCATATTACCTAAGAATAATATCATGGGACTTCCCTTAGAGTAAATTTGTGCAATGTCTAGGCGGTGACCCATAACACTACCTAGACTAAGAAAACTCCTCAACTTACCCTAGTCAACGTTCATTTACTTGTCTTTTAATTTACATGAGTGAACATTCTCCTTAACCAGCATAAACCATGTAAGCTAGACATGGAATCTGGTGTCTACCCAACACCGAAAAGAGGTGGTCTACCGGCCAAAGTAGAACCTACATCACATAGCTTTCTAGATGGATCTAGTAGCTAGTATCCTATGGTGGCAACATAGTTCATGAAATAGGAGATGTATTAGATACCAGTAGTTAAACATTACATTACAGGCTCAATGTCATGAGAATCATTGTGAACCTAACTTCCAGCTGGGGAAGGGACACTTCCCATGTCTAGTTCATCGGTCCTTAGCTTAAGTGTGTTTCTTTAAATAACATTTATGTTTTCTTTTATCATTAAATTATCATCGGTCATAGGAGGTTATTACCTTGTATAACAAGATCATGAGCTCTTTTTGATTAGATGAGAATTTTACTTTCATCGTAACCTATCTTTTGTGAGATTTACATGGCATAATCATCTTTTATGTAAGGTATACAAGAGCGTATAATAACTTGCATATTCGTATTCTTATCATAATCTCACAAGCAACATGTTCATAGCCCATCATACTCACAAAGCAACATCATAAATACTTTTCACCAAAAAGCATCATAGTTTATAGGCTAACATAAACATTTACAGTAATCACACTTAGAAGACTTACCTATTGCTTCCAAGAATTTTATTCACAATTTAGTATTCATAATCAAACATAGCGAAATATTGAATGACATAATCAAGAAAAACTCATAAAATAATGTACAAGATAAATACATAGCACAGGAGAAGGTAAATTGGTCATTAGGTTTAATTCACATTTTAAATTCTAACCCTAACATTTTCACATTAATTCAACCATTATCAATCAATTAATCAATAATTCGTTCGAATTGAATATAAAAAACATTTACTTTTTATTGAAAATCATAAATTTATGGTTAGGAAAAAAAATCCATTTTGTAGTGTTAAAACCCTAGTATTTGAAGTTCTTGAAAAAATATCTTGAAAGGACCTGTTTAATAAAGGAATACCAAGAGCAAAAAATACATATCTTATATATCAAGAATCCACGAAAATATGATTGGAAACTTCGAAACCTTCGTCTTTTGCTTAAGCTTTTCTTGTTCTTCAATGGAATTTTTAAAAGAGAGAGTTCTTAATAGAGAATTAAATTTAATTTTATCTGATTTTGGAAGTGTAAAAAGTTTTTCAAAGATGACCTAAGATACATATATATTCGTTCCATGAATTACACCAAAAGTCTCTCCACGTAAATTACCAAAACGCACCTCCTAAATTTACTAAAAATAAGAGTGCATTTGACAAAGCCAAATTCTTAAATATTTCTAAGAGTTTCAGTTTTGACTATAAAATTTAATTAATTAATTATGTTTCTAATTTAATTAATCAAGTGACCTAGGGTAATTACTAAAGTACCTTTATATCATTAGGACCATAACCAAACCGTTTGAACCATCCTAGGTTAGGTACATGAATTTTTTTGAGTTAGTTACTCAGCTAGTGTTACCCGGTTAGGTCTTAGGATTTTGGGCACACTAGTTAGTTAAGTTTTTTTAGTCCTAGTTTCGTAATGTAGTTAGTTAAGTTAGTTACAGTGTAGAATTTGCTAGGAAGCTAGGGGCGCCTTACTGCTAACCGCCCTAACAGAATTTGGTTAGGCTGGTCCCTTGGTCTCTTGGTGGTTACAAGATGTGCTTCCACATGTTCTTGCACCTATGTTGCTGATGATTTCTTGTATAAGGACCCTCACTATATACTTGGGCACTACTTAATATTTATAATCATTTTAAATAATCATGTGGTATGGTACCGAGGCTTGACACTTGGATTACACGTATATAATTTTTACAACTAGGATATTAATATTTTAGCATAGGGTCTTCATTGCAGGTATGTCACGCCTCAAAAACAATTTAGACGGATAGGCACCCGATGCCCTAAAGGCCTGCGAGAACAAACTTGCAACCTATTCTTACTATAAATATTATTATAACAATTGTGAGAAGTTTGCCTAGTATGCAGCGATACAAAACAACATAGGTTGGTCAAAAATTTAGATACAAGTCTTTGCCGTTGAGGCCACAAGTCCTTAAGACACAACTGAACAATGTACATACGTCTACAAAGCCTCTAAGGGATAGAAGACTAGATTAAGTAGAGACATACCTCGTGTTACCCTTAACTACAATAAAATACCAAAATGAATTTTTAAGAGACTCAATAGAGATCTGAATCAACTTGGAGCTCACAAAAAGTAGTAGAGTTTCATGTGCTTCTACTTAGGAGATCTACTAACTGGAGTACCTGTGCCTGCAACATGAAATGTTGTTGTAGCTCACCCAAAAGTAGCAGAGTTTCGTGTGCTCCTACTGGGGAGATTTACTAACTAAAATACATGTGCCTGCAGCATGAAAATATGGACTGAATATGTAAGACAATAGCATATGTAATACTAGAGCTCAGATGAAAACAAATAGAAACACATGAGTGCATAGATTAGGAGAGAAGACCACCTTGCTTACTCATGTGGGATCAAGTAAGTTACATTCTTTTATTTACTTTCCTGTATGTTATAATATTTGTAGTGCATGTGATACAAGTGACCAGCTGATCAGTTGTAGAAGAGGATGACCAATGCTACGCGTATTAACCCCTGGGATGCGGTCCTCATAATTACACAACTTGGGATCGTCCCACGCAAGAATTTAGCCCCCCCCCCACACCCTACATTCACAAACGATAGTTGTTTAGAAATTTAAAAAAAGACTGAGACTCCTATGATGCCACCCTTCTATACTAAAAGTGATCGGCCCATGCAAGGCTCGCCCCTGAGCTACCACCCTTATGTACCAGTTGGGATTAAATCATGCTAGGCTTTCGCCTCTAGGCTTCTACCCGTAATTATATAGATTTCGTCACTTAAATTATATAATCTTTGAGATTGTTGTTCATTAGATCATAACTCTTTTGAGATGTTATTTTGGTTGTCATAATAATTTTGGAGATATGGAAGTACTTATCAATAATAAGATACATGAAATAATACTTCTAGGAAATAACAATCACATAAGGATCTATGTAACACCAACACATTACTTTAAGAGATTAATGAGACAATTGACTTCAAACAACAGCGAGGAGGATTCACAGATTTAATTTTTTAATTAACAATGCTATACCAGCACATGGGGGATATTTACACAAGCATAAATAGTGAACATATAATGAAGTAGTTCTATGCACTATGGAGAGGGGAAATATTGTTAGCTATCTGGAAAGAGTTACTGCCACTAAATTTCCTTTTCTAGGAATAGAACTTATGAGATTCACTACATTAATATTAATTGCAGGTGTAAGATTTTATGTCAAAGGAATATAAAACCAAATAGCCTTATCTAACTTCGACTAATAATGAGCCCAACAGCCCTTAACGTAATGTGTATCACCACACCCTCATTCTCGGTCCGTCACATACATTATCCATCCTTTTCCCAAGATCAACCAAGCTGCGCGAACAGTAATATGCCCAGAAAAACCCCAAATATTTTTCGTCATGCAACCAAGTATTGAATTCACCACCCCATTGAGTTCTTATGAAATCACACCACTAATTCATCACTCAAACTCATACATAAGGAAGACAAAAATGAAGCAGTCACCTTACTTCAATTTTTGAAGTTTCTCGTTATAACTTGAATTCTTTTAGAACTTCAACTTCCTTCACACTTGAACCAAAGAAGAAAGAAAGTTATTTTTATAACTAAGGAAGTGAGCAATAGCCGTTGTAGTAATATTAGAGAATGAATAACATGTTTTCCTAGTCATCCATGGGAGAATTAAGCTAAATCCATGAGTTTTCACTTACATTTTTTTGCTGATATAAGGGTTTCTTCAAGAACCCTAAAAAACCATTAACGCTGCTTGTTTAATACATAAGACGAAAGAGAGAGAGAAAGCTGGAGTTATATTTTATTTTTATTTGTTCAAATGGGTGAAGAAAATCTGCTCATATTGGATATATATATTGTTTTATTGATCACAAAAATATCCTCTAGAACCTCCTTTTATTGGGGTCCATTTTCAGCCACTAATTGGTCAAGTAGGTGCTGCACCTTCTTGTGTACAACATAGGTTCTTCATTACAGCTACAATTCCTAAACAATCTCTGATTTGAGCATTTGAACGTAAAATTCTATCTTAATTAACTTGTTCATACTTAAAAATTAGCTAAACATTAATACAAATGTATTTTAGGAGTATTTCCAAAACACCTTATTCCAATTGTTATTTATTATAATGGGTTTTCTTATAAACTTCAAATTGATTATAAATTTTGATTTCCTATGAATAATTAAGTGTAGATTGTTATTTAATCAATGTTAATTTATGCAATTTCATGTAAATCATGTTTCTTTTCCCCAAATTCCCCAAATTTTTTATTTTTCTTATGAATTGGTGGGAATTCAACAATGTATTCATTGTTAGACATTTTTTATCTATTCTAATTCATTATTTGACTTCTTCGGGTAATGTATTGTTGGGATTGAATCTATTTAATTAATTATACATGAAGAACCCTATTCCCCTAAACGTAGATTAATAATTGAAGTTAATTGGGATAGTGATGATGCAACTGATCTTGTAATTATGTTAATTACTGTTTTAGATGATATTATACGCCATGGTTTGGTTATGTTTGAGGATTGATGGTAAGACCTTGATGATGGCTTGTGAAGGAGATTTTGTAAGTCTTGTGATCTTAACTTTTTACTTCAATTATGGTTAATTTTGATTAAGTGATGATGTAGTAATGAAGTCTACCTTATAATCAGTTTAATAGGGTTGGTATGATGTTTAATTGAAATGTTTTGACTATGGTTTTTCCCTATGATAGATTCATTCTCACTTAGTCACAAACACATAGATTATATGGCATTCTCTTCCAAAAAGCTATCAAAAGAACTACTTAAGTAAATGAAGAAGATAACGTCAAAAGTGACCATTTCCTGATTACCTAAATAGTCCTTAAGACTATGTAAGGCTTAGATCATGTCGACAAAATCAACAAACTTCCCAAACTAGAGTCATCTTCAAAACTTCAAAAGATAAGACATGAAGAGATCATACCTTATGTCGAATAACTTTAGATAAGGAATCCTTAAGTCACTTTAGATTAGGCAGTCATTTATTCACATACTCCTTAACATAAGTCATTAGTTCATTAAGACTCATACATCATATCGAGGACATTAAAATAATGGCCTTGGACAAGAACTAGGAACTTCACATAACACCTTAAAAGTCTATTTTGAAATGTCTAAATAGTGTCCCATAATACCACCGAAACTTCATAATGTCATCAAATGCTAATAGGTATTCCATATGATGGGAATAAGCAATAATTGACATAGACAATGATAGCTAAACATGCAATCCAGAGTTCTATCCTAATCCGCTGAGGTTGTTTTAACTCAAAGTCTAACATGATCACTTAAGGAAATATAACTAGAAGAATACACATATGACTATATAAATACACATATAGATAGATAATGTCATGCTTCACAAAACCAAAGTACACAAACACCCACATAAATTCAAGTAGTTTCCAATAAAGCCATGCTCACAATATTTCATAAAGTAACGCCGACAAGGCCACATCAATTGCAAGTAAAACACATAAAACTGCCAGCATAAGTTGAACATATCAATGTGAATATGTGTGTGTATTGTCTTGGTAGAATTGTGTGCCTTACTTAATACATGTACATTATGAATATGAACATCATGACTTAGAAGACTGATGCACTTTAATCTTGTATGTGTATGGATGAATATTGAAGGAAAGTCTAGGATCGTTAGACCTAAGATGGTTCCATTCTACTTATGACTAATATGTGGAACCTCCTATGTAGAAAGAATGTTAAAAATGAGCTACTATACCATTGCGTGGCATCCCTAGTGGACCACTCTTTGGTAGGTATTTTGTAACTAGGTAATGAATAAAAGATGGTACCTTTTAATATTCCCCTTTTTGATGAACTTACTCTTTGAGAACAAAGGCTAGCACCTAGTTAATATGTTACGATTTGTAGATGTACTTAAGAAGGAGACTATTGTACACTATACCTCTACTTGAGAATGAGACATGATTGCATAAAAGACCTTGATATAACTTAACCATGTTCCTAATGTTGAAGAATTTTGTTAGAGAGGGTGTATGGGCGGTCTCTCTTCGTCTTACTTAAATGAGTCTTACGATATCTATTGGTGAAGAATTTCCAAGGTAAAAGAGGTCACTATGATGTTGAATTTAGTTAACTGTAATATTATTATAGATTTGATAAAATAGGACTATAGTTCACTTCTTTTCTTCTAATATGTCGTGCCAGAGTAAAAAGTTATAAGTTCCCTGTTCTTATGGTTTTCCTTGTATTTCTAGGAATATAAATATGAGGTGGACACCGGCTAGGAGGGTTTAGGAGAAAGATGCAAATGAGGGACTTCCTCCCTAAGGTAGACAGCCGCCACAAGTTGAGAAATTTCCTTACGATGCTCAAGGTGTTCAAGATACTCAAGATGATCAAGTACCTAATTTTGAAGGAGATAATGAGGTTTCGGTGGTTCCCCGAAAATGGCTAATGTGGAGATTAGAGAGTCTCTCCTTACCCTAGACGTAGCTATGACCACTCAAGTAAATAGAGACATTGGACCTAGGGTAAAAACTATGGATATTACTATGATCTCTAGATTGAGGGACCTTGTGAGGATGAATAATCCTCCTATAATCTTTCATTCTATGGTAGGAGAATATCTCCAAGATTTCTTCGATGATGTGTATAAGATAGTGCATGCAACGGGAGTGACTTACAGGAAGAAAACGGAGTTAGACTTGTATCAATTGAAAGATGTTTCTCAAGTATGGTTTACTCAATGGAAGGATAGTAGACCAGTTGAATAGGGTCCCTTAGAGTGGGAATAGTTTAAGGAAACATTCTAAGAGAGATACATTCCCCGTGAGAAGAGGGAGGTTAAGATTTCGGAATTAATAAACTTTAGGCAAGGTCGCATGAGTTTTAAGGAGTATTGTTTAAAGTTTATTATGTTGTCTATGTCTACTCCATCCTTGGTGTCTAACCCTAGCAATGAGATGTGTAGGTTTTTGAATGATGTTTCGGAGATGGTGAAGGAAGAGTGTCGTAAAACCATGCTTCATGGTTACATTACTCTATCTAGTCTTATGGTGTATGCTCAATCCATTGAAGAGTCTAAACATGGGAGAAGAAGTAGAGATGCTAAGAGGGGAAGAATCAACGAGCAAGTTCAACATAATGTTAAGAAGATTGATCCATATAAATATGGTTCGACTGCTCAAAATTCTAACCATGAGAGAGGTGGTGGTTACCAATCATTAATCCTACTTGTGCTACTTGTGGGAAAAAGCACTTTGGGAAGTGTCTATCTAGTACTAGTGGGTGCTTTGGTTATGGGAAAGATTATCACAATATGTGAGATTTTCCAACTATTACATCTAGAGGATGTGAAGACAAGCGAGTTCCTCTAAATGTTCGGGATGGTGGTGCTCCAAAGAGGGAGCGCTTTTATTCTCTCCAAGCAAACGGAACAAAATCAGATGATGATGATGCATCTAGGTTATAGTTTTCTCTCTTTAGTTAAATGAGTTCCTTATAAGTGGGGGAGTATGGTGAGTAGTCGGGTTATAGATTGTTGTCTCATCACTTCTATTCAATTCAAGCTTGAGTGATAAACGGGTCATTGTAGCATGTTGCATGTTACATTGTGTATAGAAGTCTAGTTGATTGAATTTCTTTAATTCCTTGCATTGTGCATTTCATAAAGTTATGATTATGTTCTAATTGAGTTCATAAGGCTTAAATCTCTCATATCGTCACACTTCCATCATAAATTGCTAAAGGGTTGCATTTTGGGTAAAAATATTAAGCATGTTTCATTGTTAGGAAATTGGTGCTCACTAAAAAGATTTTTATAATTTGTTTATATTTTTGATTCATGAAAAATGGTTATGATGTGTATAGAATTGAAGTATTGCATAATTAGTGGTATATGTAGTTCCTACTTTCTTGTTGTGTTTCTCTATCTTAAAATGTATGAAATTTTTGTCTTTCTTACATGTGTTTATTATGTATTGTGTAGTATTGTTATGAGCTGCTAGTCATTGAGTCTTAACTCTTAAAAATGTATTAACTAATGCAAGTGTCATTCAAGAACGAATGTTGTCCATGTGGGGGAGATTGTAACGTCCCTCAACATGAGCTAAATTAAACTAGAGCCTAACACTTGCATCATAAGGTTTTAAAGTCATTAAGATGCTAACATTTGTGTTCACATTCAGTATATAGAGTTTGGAAGTGTTTGGAGGTCAAACGTCAATGACGTTGGGAAACTACTCGAAGTTAAACAAGTGTTTCGTTTTGTTTTGAAGTGATTTTTTGGGGATATTTTAGAGTTTATATTCTGTAGAAAGCGTTCATAAGCATATACTGACATACAAACTTTAGAAACGTCCGAGAATGAAGCCTCAGGGACCATCAAAAGGACCCCCGAGGAGGACCCAAACATGTGCCAGCGAAGCATCAAAACTGACAAGATTTTGCATGCTGCTGCCCGACGCGCATCTATCACATAGTAGACCAACTTCTTTCACTACGTTGCCGAGCTGTCACGAACCATTCTGTCCAATAAAATTTCATAAAATACGATTACGAAGTACCTCCGCAACACGCAGTATAGTCCAAATTTCATTGCGTCGTTTTTAAGTCAAGTATAAGTCGGTTAATTTGTCAAATAAATAAAGGAGTCTTTTGGGTAATTTAGGGGTGACTTATGGAGGGTCAAAGAAAAACCCTCAACTCAAAACAAAAGCTGTCCATTCACTCTCTCCAAAATCTCCATTTTTGAAGGTTGGAAGCTACAAGGAAGTAGATAGGTTTCTCAAGATTTTCTCCATAAATATTTTGGGATTTTCATCAAAATAAATGTATGGTTATTCATCCCTAAAATCTCTTTCTTCAAGGAGTAAATTCCAATAATTTTTAAAGATGATTAAAAACATGATTTGTCCAATTTCATATTCTAGCCATGGGTTATTGCATAAAAAAATTTTGATCAATGTTTTAGGATTCAATTTATGTTAATGAAACTTTATAAATCTATTTTTCTTATGAAACCATGCAAAACATGCAAATTCTTATTTTGACTAATTTATGGGTTACTTGATATTGGTATAATGTTGATGAATTCTTATGTAGTTTTCATTCTAATGATGTAAGAATTTTATTCAATAGATGCCTATTTTGTCTTAGATTGATAAAATAATGTTGAATTGATCTAGTTTCAATATTTTTTATGACTTATTCTTTGAATGATGTTCATGGCCATGGGTAAGGGCCTTATGGTATTGAGTTGGATGGCTTAGCTAGGGATTGAAGTGTTAAGAACCGATGGTGATAAGCTGCCCTTATTCTCTTTATTTTATGTTAATTAGACTTCAATTATGTTGTGATTGGTATGGTCCACTTGTTGTGGCGGTGCTATGTGCTTTAATTGTAATTGAGGTGGCCTTGTCGGCATTACTTTATGTATTATTATGATCATGGCCTTTTCTGCACAAGTTGAAGTATTATGATGATTTGTGTATGTGAATATGTGATGTTTGGTGAAATCTATCTACAGACTAGTAATGTGAAGGTTTGATATCGTTAAGTGATCATGTTAGACTATGAGTATGTCTTTAAATGTGTAGTCTTAGAGTTGATACATAATTGTTCTTACTTGACTATATGAGTATACAATGGTTATAGTGATGATGTTATAGTAATGTATAGGATGACATAAATATTATAAGGGTCATTCCTAAATGTTTCAAACCATGATATGTTATATCCAATTAAGTATAGAATTTTGTGTCATGTTTTGGTATACTTGTGTCCCTTTCTTGATACATGTATATAATGAATATGAACATCTTGAATTAGAAGGCTTAGGAACCTTTGTCTTGTATGTGTATTGATGAATGATCAATGAATATCTAGGATCGATAGATTAAAGATGGTGCCCTTCTAAGCACGACTATTATGTGGAACCTTCTATATAGAAAGAAGGTTAAGAATGAGCTATCCTTATAGATCATTGAATAGCAGCCCTACCCATCTTTAGTAGGTATATTAAGACCATATAATGACTAATAGATGGTACCATTTCTTATTCCCCTTTTTAATGAACTTACTCTACGAGAGCAAAAGCTAGTAAAGAGTGAATATGTTATGGTTTGTAGCTCTACTTAAGAATGAAGTAGAGTATAATGTATCTTCTACTTGAAAATAAGACTAGATTGCCTAAAAGAACTTGATATTCCTTAACCATGTGCCTACATGGGATGTGTCCTAGTTCTACCCTTTGCAAGTAAAACACCCTCAATCAGAGTAGGTTTATGACTCAGATTCCATGCCTATCTAGTATGGTTTATGTCGGCTATTTCCTTTTCTCATCATGTGGTATACATGCTAGTTTTGGTTATGTACTATGATTTTTAGGTAGATAAATTGGACGCTATTTAGGAATTGCACGATTAATCTTTCAAGATGTAAGTATATGAGTCCCTAGGTCTTTTAAATACCATTATGTGAAGTCTTCAATGAATGAAATGTTTTCTAATGACTTAATGAACATGATGACTTTAGGTAAGGAATGATAATGAAAAAGGCACTTATCAAGAATAGTTTTGAGGATTACATAGGTAGGCTTGAAGAGCGTGTATGGGCGGTCTCTTCATGTTTTACTTAGGTGAGTCTTAGAGTTATTTCGGGTGGGGGTTTTAACAAATGATGTAATATTGATCTTATCTTAGGATAATCATTGGTTAGGCGATTGCAAGCTAAAAGTTTTCACTGTAAAGTTATTTAGTTCACTATAATGTTCTTGTATGTTTGATATGATGTTTATATGTTATCTCATATATGTCTAAGGTATTAAATGTTGTTCATTCTGTTATACTATGATGTTTTAATCAAGAAGAGCATGTTTGATAAAAACATCAATTTTTCATTGTTTTCTACATTATGCAATAATTAGTACAAGTGTTTGTACTAATTCGATACATTTTGTCTATCTCTAATTGTTTAGATGGAGTTCGAGAGGAGTCTCGACGTTGAAGATTGGACTAGTGTTCATTCAGGTAAAGAGTTTGGTTGTCCTCAGTAGAATCGAGGATGCCTTTATGTTTAGAGTTCCTCACTAAATTTGGATTAGGAATGTTTATGAGCTTTCCAAATTTTGATTAGGAAAGTTATTCCACGAGAGTAACATGCATCATCATACATAACATTTTGCACACAACACACAACAGCGTACTTAACATGCATCATCAATATTTCATTGTTTATTTCATCTTTTCATTGTTCATTTAATCATATGCCAATGCACTTGGACGTTTAATTTATTTTATATTCGTACTTAACCCTTCTAGGGTTTCATAATTCCATTAAATACATTTTAGATTCACTTCCTTTTAAACGTATGCTTGACTTATGGGTCTATACATACATGCTATGAGGCTTCATTCATAGTTCGTTTAAGTGACTCATATCTTCCTAAGATTATGTACTACAAGACTTATGCATCTTATATGTATGCCAAGATCTAGATTTCAACCTAACTAGGCAACATTATTCTTGAACATTTTATTCACGGATGACTTATGTATCAATACAAAATATGGGCAAGGGAACCCGGTTTCCAAATCGCTTGAAAAACACATACATTTTTTTATTCATTTTGGTTTGATCCATACGGCTTGGGGACCGAATTTCGAGCCCCAATGCCTTAATTTTATTTTTCCCTTAATTTGTCTCTTCATTTTTTGCTTAATGGAACTAAGAGGATGTGGGATAGAACCCCCACAACCTCATTTATTTTTATTTTCTTTGCCTTTAAATTTCTCTCCTTTGGCCGAGGGGTTGTGGGCTCGAACCCCACATCCCCTCTTTAATTTCTTTTAATATTTCTCCTTTAATCTTCGTAGGAGGTTGTTGGTTTGATTCTCACGCCTCACATCTCATTAATTTCATTTCCTTTGAAGCTCCTTGACTACCTAGAAGTCGTGGGTTCGATTCCTATGACTCAAATTTTTTTCTTTGATTTCTTTACTCTCCTTCACTTCATAGAGGTCCTGGTATCGATTCCCACACGCCTCCCCCTTTATTTATCTTTTATTCTCCTACTTAAATCTTATTTAGAGGGTGGTAGATTCGAATCCCACTCCTCTCATTTCTTATTTTTTTCTTTTAAGTTTCATTTTCTAGCAAATATAATTGTTCGAATCCCGTTCACCATATTTCTTCTTACTTCTTCATTTTCGTGATTTTTAATATGGTGAGCTCACGGGTTAAATCCTCCATGACCTCACTTGTTTTTATTAACTTTTTTCAACATTTTTTACCCTCTTTGCTGAGAAATATTCATCAATATAAGCTGGAAATTTTCTTTTAATTTTTAAGCATCCATTCATCAAGTGACTCCTTAGTTCTTAGGGAAATTTCGTAGTGCATTTAGAACGTTTTAGGTGTGTCTTCATGTATTCGTTTAGCCAAGACATTATCCCTAAAATCAGCCAAATTACAACTCGTATGAACATCACATTTACATCAATATGTGTACATGAAATATAAAGAACTATCATATCATTTCAAGTCCTAAACCAAGAACAATAGCCACGGCAACACACACATACACACGTAGTTATATATTTGGAAATATTAACATAATTAACAAAATTCCAAACATACATATAAACACATAATAATCATGCAAACACGTTCAATCCCTAGTTTTCTACCAGCAAACGTAACCAAGCTATTATTCAACGGGAGCTAGTGATAGGGACATGCAACCCGGAACAATCCTAGTTTTCGAAATAAATATTCTGAACATTAAGGGGTCTCATGGGAAAGGGTCCATGAGATAAGAGAACCCATAACTTTTTGATGTTCAAACCTCAACATGTTTCCCAAATAAATCCTCCAAACACATGTCCAAATTTAAGAGCTTCAACACCAACTTGAAGAAAAAACACTCTATTTGCCTAACGTGTTTGATTAGTTGTTTGTTTATAATTTTCATTTTCAGTTCTTCAAGTATGAAGAACTTTTATTTACCTACTGTTTTATTACATTATTTTTCAGATAAAAACGTGAGTGAGAGTGATAGAGATGAGACAGATGACTGTGGGAGAGAAGTGTTTTCTTATGCTTAGGAGTCTAGTTTAGGACTTAGTCAAAGAAGGTTTTATTTAATTATTAAAAATCTGATTTCCTTTTATTTTAAATCATACAATAAATAGTAAATATAAATTAATTATATTAATTACCAACTTAAATTAAAAACAATTTAATTCATTGCTTCCACCTAGGTTCGATCCCGGGTGGAGCAAGACTTTAATTGAAGAGCCCAATTTCGGCCCTCTCTCCCCAAAATGCCCTTCCACCTTATTAATAAAATAACTAATTATATAATTTGGGTAATTACTATACTACCCATATCCTCTAAAAAGATCATTTTACCCCTAGACCCTCCAAACCTAAGATTTTCCCTTTTTAAATCTAGTAAAGACTCCTTCAAGTAAATCTTCACATTCGAGATCCCTACATTTTTGGACCCAACCTTCTCTAGATTAGATAACTATCCAAGTTAGTTGTCTTAAATGTAGAAAGGGTTTCGAGGTCTTGTTCTATTTTCATCAATCCGTGTGAACCCGGTCTAATCGTTTGCATTCTAGACACATTAAGCATTACTTAACATATCCATGTTTAGGGTTCTTACAGTCAAGCCTACTATTGGAAGAACCACTTTCAAAAGAACATTCCTTCTTAGCTTCCCTATTTCTATAACTTAGAAAACTCTCCTCTACTTTTTGAGCATGAATCATCAACCTAGAAAGATCTATATTTTCATAAAGCATAGTTGCACGACATTCTTCTTCAAATTGTTCGGACAACCCCATTATATAACGGCTCATTTCAAAACTAGCATTGGAAACCAAAGAGGAATCATATTTTGAAAGCTTAATGATCTTTAAGGAGTATCCTTAGCACTCATACATGCTTGATGAAAGTTGGTGAATTCCTCTATTTTTGCTTCACTTGGCTCCCTTGGGAATAATCTGCAAATAAAGGACTATTGGAAATATCCCATGTCATGGGAGAACCTCCTATGTACCTACTATCCTTCAAATGTTTGTAACATGTTCGAGCCACATTCTTGAGTTTACAGGCAGCAAGATCAGGCTTTTCAGAAGTACTCACCCCCACGAAAAAGAAGATCTTATATACTTTATCAAGGAAAAATATTAGTATTCATCCTTGGAAAATCCATCATATGACTAGCCATAGTACTAGATTGGTAATTGTCTTGAGGAAAAACATCCTTGTTAGATTGTGTCGTGATAGCTTGAGCTCGAGTGGTGATGGCTTGGGTCATTTGAAAAAGGTCTGCCTTCACCTCACTATTCATAATAGCCGGAGGATTGCTCGGAACATGATCATTCATAGCAGTTTGCACTTGAGAAGGAACTCAGTTGCCTTGGGGAGTAGCTGTCGTATTTGCAATTTTTTCCCCTACTCTTCTCACAACAATCCTTCTTTTGTTCATCGCCTATATCCACAAGAAATATACTATATAATAAAATACATATAGTGTCAAAACTCTAGAGGTACAACATAGGATTACAATGAAAAGAGAATTTTCCTAATCATCACAGACTCTCGTCCATAATTGTGGAACTCTTTATAACCATGAACAAAACACTATGTTATGTAGTTTAATGACACATTGACCTTGGGTTATTTAACCACATACTCTAGTACCAATTTTTTCATGACTGGAAGGACGCACAGGTGGCGATTGGGGGCGGCGTCCACTAGGAGGACTCAGAAAAGCCCTTAGAATTTGTCATAACATCTCATCTGTTAAAAATGTAGAAAAATTAAGAACTTTTACATATACTAAGTGCGGTATACATAGACCTCTCACATAGAAGCTTATGTAGGGTTTTCTTATAGCAATATGATAATATACATACACTAGTATAAAAGTCGTCTCACATAAAAAACTTCTAAAGAATATGAGTATTGGAGTTAGCCAATACAAATTTAATACTCCATATAGGTCTTACTACAATAGAATTTAAATGATAAATGTAAGTAAAGACTATCTCTTAAAACTACTAAAGTATTCATATGCTAGAATAACAAAAATATAGTATCCCCGAACATGAGAACGTATAGATACTTGGATAAAGAGTTCAAATATTCTTCCATGGACATTCTTAATCTTTAATGGTCGTATCCTACAAATTTAGTTATACAAGTAAGGGGTTCTTACAACACATGTATTAGGTATGGGTATCTGCACATAACATTTATGGACATGCATGAAAAAAACTATTTCTTTGGAAAGCATGCTAATTTCATTTGAAAACAATGAATGCACATACAATACGTAATATACAAGATAGGGATGTAAATAACATAAAGCGTGATCATAACCAAAGACATAATATCATAAAATCATATTAACATTTCATGTTGATTAGATCATAAAACATAACTTATAAAATGCTTACCAATGATCCCATCCCAATCCTACAAGTTCAATGATCATGTAAAGCCCCGTAATGCAACATAATAAAGTGAACAAGATAGGAGGACCATAAGTAAATCTTTGCTTCAAAAAACATTTATGATAGGTAGTCATTACCACAGATTAAAATATAGACCAATAGCAGTTCATCAAAATAAACAACATAATATTAAAGTAACATCATATATCGTAAGCAATATATATTTTATGTTATCATATAACATAAGAACAATCTCCTAAGACTTCCCTTAGAGTACACTTGTGCAATGTCTAGGTAGATTCTCATACCCCTACCTGTACTAAGTAAAATTCTCAGATCACCCTAGTCAATGTCCAATAACTTGTCTTTCATTTTATTTGAGGGTTAATCTCCTTAAGCAATTTTAGACCATGTGAGATAAACATGGAATCGGTCTCATGAAACCCCACACCGTAAGAATGTAGTCTACCGGCCAATGTAGAACCAAAACATGAACATAGCTTTACAGGTGGATCCACTAGATAGTATTCCTATGATGACAACATAGTTCATGAACTAGGATATATATTAGAGAAATATAGTTCAAGATTACATGATATCCTATGTCATGAGAGTCATTGTGAACCTACCTTCCAACTAGAGAAAGGACACCTTTCATATCTAATTCATTGGTGCTAAGCTAAAGTCCCTTTGGGAATAACCTTTAAGTCTACATTTATTTATTAACTCTTATCATAGGTCATAGGAGATTAACTCCTTGTATAAACATGATCATATTCTCTTTAGGTTTAAGATGAGAATTTCCTTTAATCACAACCTTCATTTGTTAGAATAACATATAATAATCATAGTGTGTAAGGACGACAAGATAAACATAATCAACTTGAATTATCATATCCGTACCATGATCCCACATATTCATTAGCCAACATATATGCATAGCAACATCATACATATTTTAATTCATAGATACATCAATTATAGGTCAACATCAACATAATAGAGAAATCATGACTTTAGAATACATACTAATTGCTTCCAAGAACCTTCATCAAGAACTTATATTAAATTTCCAACAATCATCAAACAACATAGTGAAATACTCCCCAAAATAATAAACCATTAAAGTCATATACAAGGCCAATCAATAGTTAAGGATAAGGTAAAAGGTATTTAACGAGTTCATTCAAGCTAGTTAAAATCCCGATGTTTACATGTTATCAAGTGACAGATGTAACCCAATCAAAACCATTATTTAGAGAAGGAAAATACTTCACACGAAAATTAAACATTACAAACTAATTACCCAAAAAAATACATACTTAATTAACCATAGAAAATCATCATTTTTCATCATTAGTCGTGAATCATAAGTTACGAAATAAACACATTTTGTAGAGTAAAAACCATAGAAGTGAGTTCTCGAAAATCATCTTTGAAAGGACGTCTTGTGAAAAGGTATACCAATAGTGAAAAACCCATATCTTATTGACGAATGTTATACAAATTTCAAATGAAAATCTTAAATCCTTGTCTTCTTCCTTGTGTTTTTCTTGTTCTTCAATGGAGTATAAAAAGAGAGAAATCTTGACAGAGATAAGAGGGATTTGTTAAATCTGATTTGAAGTGCATGAAAGTGGTCTAAAACTGACATAAAATCATTATAATCTCATTCACTAAAAGACCCAAAATACCTCTTACTCAGATTGGTCTTTTTGTGAAGTAAAATTGCCTTAAAAAGGATGGTGACAAATCTGGGAAGTGTCTGCGCATAGCATGGTCAATTTCACATTTATTTTTGAAAATCCAATTTGAGACACATAGAATCGTGGAGGCTCCAAATTGGCAGGGATAATTTAGGCCTCCACGTTTTAGCTGCACATCGCACAGTTGACCTCATTTCAAGGTTGTGCGCAGGCTGCGTTAGCAGCCTGCTCGCCCATGTTCTTTGATTCACAAAGGATCCTTTGGGTGGTCCTTGAGGAGTCATTACCTGACGTTTGGACCCTTTGTACTACATAACACCTATTTAATTAATTTTTAAAAGCTTTGGACTTCATTTGACACTACCAAACCTTCACTAAAGATATGGACGTAAACTAGTTCAAATTAGCTAGTTTCAAGACGTTAAGCTCTTTCTTTGTCTTTATTGCTCGAATATTATCTAAATGATTTCATAACAGTAATATAGGTCTATAAACATCATTTTGATAATTTTTCAATAGGCAAAGACCTACTCTTAGCTATGGAACTTCCGGAGTCTTACAACAGTAGGAAAAGAACTACAATAGACGACATTAGACTATGTGAGCTACATGGAATCTGGTGTTCGCCTCCCATATAAAAAAGAGAGGGTTAATACTAGCCTAATATGTAACAATTTATACATAACAATCTACGTGGATCCACTAAGCTAAAGTCCTATATGGGCACATAGTTAAGGGTCAAGGAGATTGTTACTTGAAACCTTGTCTTGCTAGACGTGGAGGTTTACACCTCATAATATGTATTTTGGGAATACAGACTTACTAAACATGAAGAAATCCATGTTGGAGGACGTACTTACTAAACGTTAGACCTGGATCTCATTTAATGCCTTTTCGGTTCTAAGCATTTATTCTATTTAGTAATCATGATAATCATCATACAAGATCATATTATTATTTTCTAGGCCTCTATTTGAATATCTTAACATAATATGTCTTTGCTATTCATAAGTGAGAACTATCCTTTCACTTTAGAAAACACATATAACTGAGTAAACCTTTAAATAAACACTTTTTCAAAATCAAGAGGAACTACTTTCAATTATATAATAATCATACAAGAACACACTAGCATACATCATAAACAATTAAATAATCTAGGGATTAGGATGAGGAGTAATTTTCATCAACATAACAACCACATATTAAACATAGAAGCATTACAACCTAAGTAACACATACTTCATAATTGAATTCAACAAGAACCAATCTTAATAACTTCTTTCCCTTTAATTGACATCATACTTCTAACACCAATGAATACCTAAAAAACGCAAAAATAAGGTAATTTAAAGAATCAATTACATAAGTAACATCAACACAGTCAAACAACATATTCATCATATTCCCAACTCACCATATATATTCAAGGATTTCATGAGATTGGGAAAAGACATGAGTAGATGGGAATATTGAGTGAATAACAATTGTTTAACATTAATATATACCTAAACAATATTAATTGATCATAATTCAATAATTCATCCTAATTTTGTATTTCAAAGAAGACCCAGGTGTAGAGAAAAGTCCTAGTTTGGAGATGTTTGGAAAACACTTTGAAAGGACCTCTTAGGGAAAGGAAAAATAAGAGTGAGAGAAAGCATAACTTAATCAATACTTTAGCCTCCAATTTGAGTAGAAAATTTGGGAATTTTGTATTCTTCTTCAAGCTTCAAAGCTTCTTCAATGGAGGTTGAATATAGAGAAAAAGTAGAGAGAAGGGAGATATGTTGGGGTTTGAATTGGGGATTTGATTTAAGTTAGAAATTATGTCCCTCACTTATGTTGACATTTTAGTAAAGTCAAACTTTAATTATAATTTTTCGATTTTTGTCAAATAAGTTCATGTCGCGTTGATGTTTCCCCAAGATTTCCTACATTAATTTTTGATAGCTTGGAGTCCTCGACGTGTCCGTGACATGTACAAATACTTTTGGTACTTGGTGGTCCATGTCCAAAACACGGACCCATTTCTGCATAGTGCAAATTGATGTTGCTTTTGGCAGCTTGCATGGCCAAGGGTCGGGTTCCTTCAAGGACCCCTAGAGCGGTCCTTACGGGTTAGGACCTTTATCATTTGACCCTATATATCTCATATTACCTATTTAAATTATTTTTGTATGTTTTATACTTTATCCAAAAATCCTTAACCTTCATAAAACATAATGACGTTTACAAGTTCAATTGCACTAGTTTCTGGACACGTGGTCATCCCTTGACGTTTAGCCTCTAGTATCTCATTCATGGTTTAAATACACTATTTTAGGCTTAGAAATAGTTTTAAAGTGTTTAATTCATCCTGTGGGACTCAAGACCATGTAACGAACTTTCGGAGTGTTACAATATTAGACATTACATCAATGTATGACTTAGTTTTCATTCTCGCACAAATCGACATTAGACTATTAAATTGTATCTTAATAAATATATGTTGATAAATCTTTTATTATTAACTTCCTCCTTGGTATGGCAAGCAAACACAAGGCGAGTTCTTACGTGTGCATTTGTTAAAAAAAATTATAAATGAAAAAATAATCAATGCATGCAACAACACTACTCGAGTATTGTTTAATTACTATTCAACCATCGATGTGACTTCTATATTTTTATGTTTCACTTTCACCTTTTTCATGTATTTTCTTATTTTCTTTCACTTTTTAACATTTTTTCTCAATTCCTTTCTAAAAATAACATCATTTTCTTATTTTCTTTTTCAACATCTAACTCTTTTCATACCCATTTTTTCTTTTGATTTGCTCTTTTGTAGCCATCCTCAACTTATGGATTTTCCATTAGTTTAGTTGCACATTACCCGATGTTGTATCAGGGCCTTTATTGAGGACAAATTTTCATTATTCCTCCTGCACTTAGGATATGGTCCTTAGTCAAGACGCACATGTCCAAGAAGGGACCGGGGCCAATAAAATAGCTTATTGAAAGTTGAGTTAGCATACTGAAAGAATTAGTCACACTTAAGCTCAATGAATTTTGATCAATGGGAACATTTATTTCAATTGGTTTGATTCTCTTTGAAATTTAGTGGGATTTTTAAAACAACAACCTATGATCACTTCCTACCATCTAGAATAGATTATATTAGAAGGACTAACCGGACAAGTACTAGATTGGCAAAAAATTGTTTTAAAAATCACTTATTCTCATACACTCATGGAAAATAGTTCCATTATAAAACTACCCCATTCATTATAAATTAAGTCATGAAATAATGTTTGTTCACTATCATGTCATACTTAGAGAAAACACATTCAACTAATTCCAGCCTGGCATTTAAGCACCTATTTCAATTTTGAATATGTCACATTTTTGTCAAAAAAAATTATGACATCATGACTTATTTATTGACATGATAATACATATATAATCCTAGAACATGCCAATTTACACAAATTAAGTAGTGTCTTTGGTAAAAAGAACACAGTCAAGAAAACCACAAGAGAGGATTATGAGTTGGGTTACTCCGAATTTAACCTATCAATCAATATCCATTTACACCACCCCCCAAAAAATAGGTGCAATTGTCCCAATCCACACAAAAGTAGTAAAGTTTAATGAAATTGGATTATGAAAAATTGAGTCGCATAGCACCGAAGAATCCTCAACAAACGAATAGGTCCAGTTTCCCAGACTCCGCTACAGCAACATAGTGGCCACCCTTAGTAGTGGCCACTACTTTTGTCACAACACTATCAGTAATGCAATATGTCAATTTCACCGAACCGTCATTGGTACTCACATCATCCACCATAGTAGGAAGTACCTCGGTTACGACATAGAACTTAATTCCCCACGGGACTCTACTACCTCAGCTGCTCATCTACTGTTAAGTAAATCATAGCTTTTTTTCCTATTTTTTCTTATTTTTCTTATGCCTTTCAACCTTAATGGCCTCAGTAGTGTTGACATATTGGTTCTCTTACCTTGGGCACGTGTGGTCTTATTCACATCCTCTCCATGTCAACTAAATTTATGTATCCATGACCATATCATTAGAAATTGTTATTGGTGCAGCCTGTTTCTTAACTACATGTATGGTAAGAATTGCTTTGACATCAGTCCAAAGATTAGCTAACTCAACCATGAAGGAGGACATATCTCAAGTAGGAATCGATCACTAATGTACTCTCAATACAAAGAAATCCAAGAGTTTATTAGTTGGATGTACCTTCTAGTCAATCATAGCCTCCATTTCCATCCATTATGGTCTCAAACTTTTTAATTAATTTCGGCATCTATGGTCATAAACGATGAAGAAATGTGTCCATGTAGGATTCAAATTTATTTATTATAGCTAGTGGCACAACAACAGCTCTAAATAGTGGCGTGTATCTAGAGAAGCTTGGAATCTGACTAGAAGTCTGAGAACAACCAAAACGTTTACTAATTAGTCTTTTTTTTGTTCTAGTGTGCCTTGGCATGTTCTATGTTTTTTGGTGTCTAAATTTATAGGGAATGACCCTAACACATAGATGACCATGTTTATGTTAATAATATTAGGCACGAATTTTAAAGGGAAATCCTAAGGACCCAATTACATTTGACATCAAGCTTTAAAATATATCCAGAAGACATTGAAGATTGAATGAAGCCCCATTAAAAGAGATTGTGGATAACAACTTTTTTATGTGATCTTAACCCCCAAATTAAGGTCCTTTGACCAAAACAACTCCCATAAGAATGCCCCGTATATGAAATAATACTATGTAGATGGTGGCCGTTGTTTGAGACTTGCAATTTCTTCAGAGTCTCGGCCTAGCAAGGGGTGATTTGGGAAACTGACCCCATGTCATGATTAAGTCATGGGTTATTATTTGGTGTGTTTTATGGCATTTATTTTTATTTTATACACCTAGACCTAAATTCGAGCTCACTTTTCCAAAACAAAACCCTAAGTTCAAAATATGTTTTCTCTAGAATCCGTTGAACCATAAACTCAAGTTGAAGCTAGGATTGAAGTTATCCATCATTTCTCCAGCAATTTTGTAGGAATTATTCTATTAAGGTATGGTGAGTTTATCCTTGATTCTTCTTCCATTCAATGAGCCAATTAAAATCCTTTTCAACGATTTTCCGAAGCCTTAAAATCCTATTCAGAATTGTAAGTATGGGTTTTTGCATAAAAAAAATTAAATTGATATTTTGTGAATCTAAGAATTTTAATTTAAGGTTTTAATATAAAAACTTCCTAGAATCCATGTATTCCTTTTAAATCCTAATTTTGGCTCTAAAATGGTTGAATTGATCATGGCTTAATTGTATTAAATTCATGTTTAAATCGTTATAGACTATTGAATTAGATATGGATCGTTATTAAAATTGTACTTAAATTGCCTTATATTATTGATACATATATTAATTGTTGTTGGATTATTTATATGGTTGATTTTTTTTCAAAGTCTTATGGGCATTGGGATTGGTAAGATCTCTTGTTATGTTAATTTTGTTTGAAAGGCTTAGGAATGATAGTTATGGATATGGTAAGGTGATGAGTATACCTACGTCTTTATTTCATATATAATCGATATTGAATTGTTGGTGATTGGTATAGTTGTCCCTATTAGGTGCTCAAGCTTTATTCAATAAATTATATGATGAATATTTATTCTTCACTTGGCAGTCTTAGGAACCCTCTTGAATGAATTAATAATGAAAGTCAAGGATAGGTAGACCTAAAGTAGGTGACCTTCTAAGCAAAACTAATATGTAACCTTGAATACAACAAAATGTTTGAGACTTAGCTATCCTAATAAATCTTGATTGAAAGACCTTGTGGACCCCCTTTTGATAGTAGTATTTTGAGTTGGTTGGACTTAGAAATTGTACCTTCTGAAATACTAATACTCGAATGAACTTACTTAATGAGAACAAAGGAAAAGCACATAGTGGATATGATTGTGGCATTAGCTACTTGAGGATGATACTAGAGTACAAAGAAGCCGTTGATACCCCCCTAAACCATGCGTCTATATGGTACGTGTCCATAGTTATACCTTTTTCAAGTAGAACACCTTTAAAATTGTAGGGTTTCTGTGAAATCGGATTCTATTAAAAGCTGGTGTGGTCTATATCGATTAATGACTATTTTCATCATATGAATGTGTACTATGGTATTGGAGAAGTTATAAAACATGTAGTTAGTGGAATGGGATGCTATCTATACATGGCACGAGTAGGATTTGAGATGCTATGATGAGTTCCCTAGGACTTCCAAGACAATTATGTGATGTCCCATAATTTGGTAGTTGTCTCTTAAATAGTTTTATTGAATAAGGTACACTTAGTAATGGCATGTTAAAAATAAAAGGTTTTTATATAGGGAAGCTTTGAGGATCACTTAGTGTGCTTGAACAGGGTTTATGGGCTGTCTCTTCATGTCTCCCTTAGGTGACTCTTAGAAAAAACCTTAGGTAGAGAGTCTAGAGTGATTAAAAGGCTTGCTTGTTGAATATGGTTTCTTATGTGTGATTGTTGACAGGTATTATGTCTATTGAACTCTTACGAGAACGTATCAATCAAAATATCATGGTAGTATATGTTAAAGTAAATGTTCTATTTTGCATTATTTTCTTGATTGTTCATACTTAGATCATCCTATGGACTAATTACATATGTTTCTCTATGTCTATAAGTTTAGATGGTAAGTGACGCTTTTCTTTAAGTTGAAGCTTGGGAAGTAGATTTCTCTCATGATTTGTATGTCATCATATAATCGAGTACATGCATTATGTTTTCGTTTCCTTTTCTAAATGACATTGTAATAGACTATAAGTTTCTTCTAAATATAATCAAAGGGTTGTAAGTCTATGATGTTGACTTGTATAAAGCAGTGTTTATGTCGAGACTTAGTTTTCTTATGTTTGATAAAAGAGTATGACTATTATCGTGAAAAATTTTAGTTTCACACTACTTTTTATATATATGCGATAAATGAACGCTAAGAGGCCTGTACAACACCTTCGAAAGGTCGAGTATGCCATGTACCGACTTGGGGCTGCTCTCGGGTCGTGACATGAGGTAAGTGGAGGCTTTGAAAGTCCTCTCATATATCTCTGTAATGATCATTGAGGCAAAATCAATCTCAAATAGCTCCACCACTGTTGTTACTATCACTGCTCGGACCCATGTTAGTGCACTATCGTTCTTCATGGGTGAAATCTTATTTCATATAAACAACTACAAAGACATAACAACAAATATGAGAGTGTCCTTCTTGATGCCAACACCTTTTGTGTTGACCCACTTAGCCAGCTCCCTGTCAGTAGCAATCTAACTAGCTTGATAGTGTAACAATATCTCTTTTTTCATGGTGCTACGTTGTAACTCTACTCCTTGCACAGTATCCCATTTATAACAATTTATGTCATGGTGACTGCCCAAAGTGATCATGTTTGGGATCTTAGAGAAAGCGTTGAATGGTGGTCTCAAAGATGTCGAAAATGATCCCGTGCACTAGTGTTTCTATGAGGGGTACATGGGCAATGGGTCAACACTCTTATCTGAGAACCCAGAGAGTAGTAGTATAGGAAGCATAGAACTTCATCACAATCTCCATGTTATCTGTTCCTAGGTCTCAGTCTATCCACTCACACTAATATCATTAGAAAAGTCGGTGTATCTCTGGTATAGTGTGTAGGATCCAAGTGAGGACTTGTAACTCATCTATATTAAGCTGAGACATTTTCTTATTGTCAGTAAACATTTTGCTTGTCGGTAGATTTTCCATTGCTCTTCAATAGACCACCTATTACACTCCCAGTAACCGAAGCATTATAAGTGTTAGGTGGAATCGGGAGAGCCCCCAATTTAGAGGGCTCATAAGAAGAGGTAGACCGATGATGTGCATTGGAGTCATACATGGTGTCAAAAGCATAACCTGAGGTAGTTCCTGCAATAAAACTAAAATCAAAACAATCCAGTGATCCAAGCAGTGTGTCTTCCTCATAAGAATAGGATGCAATGATTACATCACATACTACCCTCCATGATGTATTTCGAGTAGAATGAGGTGTGGTTGGGGATGTCTTTGTGTTCGGTGGAACATGATAGATATGTTTCTCCACATTAGTGTTGTCGCCAATAAGCCTCAAAGTTGGGGCAAATGATTTTGAATTGCCCCTCTTTGTGTAGTTTAATTTTTCTTGGAAGACATGGTAATTGTTGAGGCATTTATCATCCTTAAACAACCAAAAAGATAAATACTCCTAATAATTTTTCAACTAATAATGAACAAAAGAATAACAAATATAAAAAAGTAGGATACAATGGCAAGCTATGGTTAGTGGAATTAGCTTAGGCGCGTGGAACCCCTCCGTAGATCAGATATTCCTAGATTGTGATTGATGATGGAAACCACAAATGTAAAAATGGTCTATATATGAATCTATGGACTGTATTCAACATCCATTACTTAACACTTAGTGAAATTGTCAGTTTCCACTATCCACAGACATAATCTACAGTTCCACCATCCACAGACATAATCCACTAGTTTGTCATTCTAACGGTTCTCAAAACTTAATTATATACAAATTTAATAAGAGATTCGGAACCATAAGTTGAAACTCACATTTAGTCTATCATTCTATGAGTTTAATGGACTAAAGCAACACACAATCACAATCTATCATCCCAAGGGTGTTTACTATTAAATTTATCATGTACTAAGGAAAAAAACTACCCAAGGTCAAGACCTAATTCTCGACATCCGAGAAAAACTACGAATTTGAAATTCAAAGTAAAGGATAAATCATTTACATTACATTAAAGGGAACTAGGGTAATTTTGAAATGAATATCAACTTTCGACAACTCCTACTTGATTTTTGCAATGAACCCGAACACAAGATGTGTGAATAGACTTTTGGGGTAATATGGTTTGGGGGAAAGGGATTGTTTGATTATTTAGGAATGAAAGGGATGATTTATGGGAGAGTTATGGAGTTATTTGGGGCTAATTTAGGGGATTGGATGATTTAGAAGTACTTTGGGAATGAAAGGTGGGAATTTTGAGTGATTTAAAGTGGGGTTTTTTAAATAGGAGTGAATCTAGTCGGGAAAGCAGGGGTTTTGAACCACTAGACCCCATCTATGGTACATCAGTTGGTCTTCGGTCCGTGGATTGGGACTGTAGATGCTCTTACACTATAAAAAATTGTAGCACCCAGTGAGATATACGGAAAACACTGATGGTCCGTAGAATGTATTATGAACCGTCAATAGGGTCCGTAGACCTTTACACTAGACCTTGTTTTTTCAAATTATTATTTTCACCCCCTACAAATATAGAAACCATTAAGCCTTTATTTTTACATTTTCAAGACACTTTTTAGGCACGGACCCCATGCTATATCTATCAAAAGATAAAACAAAATTAAAAGACATATCGTTGGCTAGATTTTACAAATATGCAAAGAAAACTACTTAAGAAAAATAGAAACTCTATAATTGACTAGACTCTATAACTTGGGTTTCCTCCCAACAATCGTTAGATTTAACGTAGCCGCATGCTGTAGGCCTCTTGATTACTCATACTTCATCAATATAGTAGGCCTCAATGAATTTTTTCACAATCTCATTGTTTCCTAGTTAAAGCTTGATCCTCTGGTAATTTACCTTGAACCTTGTTCTCTCACTGTTCTCGAGCTCCACCGCTCTATGTGGATATACTTTTTTAAGTAAGAATGGAAAGGTTCATTTCGAATTGATGTTTCTTGTAAACAAGCACGACCTAAATTGAATAGAAACACGAGATCCCCCAAAATGAAATCTAGTTTTTGTATCCTTCGATCATGGTACTTCATCATCTTCTCTTTCTAGAAGAATGAATTTTAATAGGATTTTAGGAGAAAATCATCTAGCATATTCAAGTCATTAACTCATTGATTAGACGTAGCGCCCCATTCCAAATTCAGCTTCTTTATTGCCCACATAACCTTATGCTCTAGATCTAACGGCAAATGGAAAGGATTCCCATATACAAGTTGATGTGAATGCATACCTATGGAATTCTTGTATGCAATACAATAAGCACATAGAGCATCATCAATCTTTCTTGACCAATCAATTCTAGTTTGATCTCTCTGGTGGACACCTCAACTTTAGCAGAACATTTAAAACCATTACATAAAAAACTTAAAAAAGATGTAGAATATCATTTTGATAATAAAGATAAAAAACATATAAAAATTATTAAGAAGCTATGTAAAAAATTACCAAAACTATATTTTCCTGATGAAAATAAAACATTTACTTACATTGTTGAAACAGATTCGAGTGATCATAGTTACGGAGGAGTTTTAAAATTGCCTTTTCAAAATTCTTCCTTCATTTTAGCAACATTTAAAAGACTTGAAAAATTCAGAAGCATATTGGTGGATAGTACACAGTAATACCCACACATAAATATTTTATGCGCAGTTCGGATAAATTATGATGCCCTCCAATGAACAATGAATGGAATTCCTCAAGTACACTCAACAATTAAACCTTTGGCACACATCGATAAATAAAACCATCAGGACAACTACAGCACAAATAAGGCTCGTCCTAGAAGAACATTTTCACATCATTCATAAAAAAAGTTCCTTTGAAGAAACAAAAAATCTGTAAGCACCATGTCCTTTTTAAAATAATTAGCAAAATCAGCAAACCAAGCGATCACATCCTTAGAAGCAACCAATACCTGTTCATTTGTGCTTGTATCATTAATTCCAGACCTACCAACAAGCTTTAGCATATCCTCTTGGTTTTTGTTCCCCTTTCTATCCTTAACTGCATAATTAAACTCTTGCCGCAATAGTACCCATCGATTAAACCTCAATTTTGCATCCTTGTTTGCGATAAAATATATTTATGTAGAATGGTCAGTATGCAATATGACCTTAGTACAATGTAGAGTCGTCAATATGCGCTAGGCATGTTTGGTCGGTCTAGTCTAATCTGGAATTTAGTAGGACTGGGCTAAGATTTTTTGATCCTATTCAAGAAAAGGGATTTTATTCCGGCAGGAATAAGTTTGTTGATTTATCGGGCTTGAGAAATATCGATAAGGTCAGCCCGCGAGCTAAGAAAATTAATTTAAAAATATAATATAATGTTAAATTTTAAAATTAAATAGATTTAAAACTCAAAACAATTAGGTTAATATTTCTATTTAGAGTTTTGTACTTTTACATGACAAAATATTAATAAATATGATAAAGATAATTTTATTTGTTGATTTAATTGAGTAGTAGTAATAATAATGTAATGTAACATAGTTTTGTCAATAATTATTATAAATTTTTGAATAATAATTTAGAATTTAATTTAATAAGTATAAAAATATATAATTTTTAAAAAGTGGGTTGTCCCGTCAACCTTGTCTCCACGTACTTGTTGTATGGGTTAATCTTTTTTTGACCCACACCAAAAATTTGCTAGCCTAGCCTAGCCCGTGAAATGTCAAAGCATGTATGGGTTAGTACGGATGTTTTGAGCATTAATGATGAAAGTTTCTCGAATTCAACAACCACTGTAAGAAGCTCTTGTTCTATCATAGTGTAATTCTTCTAGGAGACATTAAGAGAATTGATAGCATATTAAATAGAAAGAAAAATCTTCTCTTACCTCTGTCCTAATACCACACCAAGCGCCATTCCACTTGCAGCACACATTACATCCAAAAGTTCTCCCCAATCTAGTGAAACAATGATTGGTGCAGAAAATAGCTTCTCATTAAAATCTCCAAATGCTCTTAGACAAACATAGTCAAATTCAAAAGTGATTTACTTTGTAAGGAGTTTTCACAATAGTTGTGCAATTTTAAGGAAATTATTCCTGAACCTCCAACGTAATCCACCATGCCCAACAAGAGTTCTCATTCCTTTACTAGAGATAGAGAGGGGAAGCTTTTATGTTACCTCAAATTTATCTTTATCAACCTCAATACCATTCTCAGAGATCTGATGACCCAATAGTGTATCTTCTTTCACCATAAAGTGACACTTTCCTAAAATTTAGTAGAATTTTTACACGTTTTGAGTACCTTGTCCAAATAATCGAAGCACCGATAGGAAGTTTCACCTACACAAAGAAATCATCCATGAAAACCTCAATAGTGTCCTCCACTATATTGGAGAATATCGACATCATACAATGCAGGAAGGTCGTTGATATATCGTGGTTTCATGGTATTTTAATGCTTTTTACTTAAGTTTAGTGAGTGTCAAAAGGCCTTTTTGTATTGATTTTTATGTAAGTTCTCTTTATTTGTAAGAAATCTGTCTAAAGATGAATGCAGAAGTTGTTGAGCAAGAAATGCAGATTTACCGTCTAGTGACGGTCCGACGAGCTTGTGACAGTCCGTAGGTGGCATCATAGTGAAGCTGCTGAAGAAAGATGGGGATGTCTGACCTAAGTGTGGCATAACAAAGTTCATGGTGAACCTTCATAGCCACGATAGTCTGTCCTGCTGGTTTGTCGTGATGATCAGAAAAGTAGTCCTAGCACCCAAATTCAATGAAGTTTAAGTGTTATGGAACTAAGACCCTCAACGGATTGTTGTGCTTGGAACGGTCCGTCATAACTGTTCATCGAGGGTAATGAAGAAAGCGGTAGAACAGTTTGTAAATAATAGTATGACGGAGGCCATGACGGACTGTCGTGACCACGATGACCCGTCACAAGGTCCGCCGACACAGCCGCCTTTTGACAGATTTTCTAACAATTAGACTCCTTCTTTTATTAGGGTTTTGTTTTTTATAAATAGTTTGAAAGACCTCGTTTTAGGGGTTAGACTCTCATATAGTTAGACTCTCTTATAGTTAGACTATTTATTAGTTAGACTTTTGGTTGTTAGACACTTTTATGTTAGATTCTTTGTTAGTAGACTTTTTTGGGATATTATACTTTGTATTGTAACTCTTTTCTCTAGAGTTGTGGTTGGTGATTTTGTCGATTAATCAAGTAAATTTCTGTATTTTATTCTTTCTTAATGAAGTAAGTGCATGATTTCTTCTATTACATATACGAATATTGTGATTATGACTATGGGTAACTAAACTCCATAACTAGGATTGTGGGATCCATGGGTGAATAGTGAGATAAAATCTAGCTTAAATAACAATTCTAGAATAGTGTGTTGCATGTATTGATAATTCTTTCGTTAGAAGTTTTTTTAACAGATGGCCAACATTCAAACTCGCCTGTATGCTACTTGCCGGACCAAGGAGGTAGATAATAGGAAAAGAATTATAAACATAGATTTAGTGTATACTATCTAATAGGCTAGTATTGATTGTTACGAGGTAATAACATAGTCAAATATCGAATACAATGCTTAATATGAGATAAAGGTAAGGGATAGTATAGCAACACACGTAGCAAAACCAAGGTACGGAGTGAAATTTTCTAGATGTCGGACCAAGGATTTAAAAATACATAAGTTATTACTTTGCATGAAAGATACTAGGAAAGAATTGTTATAGTTAGAATTATCAAATTGGGAACCTGTCGGAACACGTAAACCCTAGTTACATTCAGTAATTAATTAAACTCCTTGGTTTGATTCTGTTAGTTGGTTGCTTTAATTTAGTTAGTTATCTTTATTAATTTAGAAATAATAACCCCCCTTTTGTTGTCTTTTGTTTTCTACGGAAATAATTGACTAAATAATAGTAATGATAGATTGAAGTTAAGTCTGAAGTATTTTCCTCTTGGGAACGATCCCAACCTCATTAGTTGTGTTCTTTACTTGATACGACCGCTTTACTTCTTTTTTGAGAAGTAAGATTGAGCAAATCAAATTTTAGCACTGCTACCGTGGCAAGTAGCTTTAAGATTAACTTAAACTTATTACTAATGTTTAGTCGATATTTTCTTGATTATACTTTTTTTATTGTTTTTAGTTCTTACAGAACGATATTCCTTGTACGTGAAATACAGGGAGAGGAAGAGAACCCTTGTTTGCCTACGATCACGAATTAGAGCGTACACTACGCAACATGAATCGATACTTGTGTATTAACGATGATGATCCAAACCAGTACATCCCAGCTCCAGTTGATGTTCATGTTCAGTTAGTACCAGATACTCCGGGTGAAAATCAACAAAGGGGACAAAATCCCTCTCAACTCCCCCAAGAATACTACAGAGGCTATCATAATATAGAAGACTCTGATGGGCCACTTGTCGTGCCCCCTCTACCAGCAGGACACACCTTTGTGGTACCTAGTAGTCTGATGCAATTTCTCAGTGCCAGAAGATTGTTTTTCAGGGCTACCTTCTGAGGACCCACATTCCCATATAGCTAAGGTGAGGGCAATGTGAAAAAGTTTTGTAGGGAGGCGTGATCTTGATTTGGATGTAATTGAGCTAAGAGTCTTTCTTCTCTCATTAAAGGGAGAGGCTGCTATTTGGTTCTCTAAGCTCCCTTATAACTGAATTTTCACTTGGAATTAACTAAGGGACGTCTTCTTAGCACGTTACTACATGGTATCATAGAGGTTTAACAACAAAGACAGGGTGAACAACTTTTTCTCACTACTAAAAGATTCAGTTAGTAATTCGTGGGATAGATTCACCTCATTTTTTAGAAGCGTCCGCATTAATGCATAGACTATGAGTCACTGAAGGAATACTTCTATCGGGGACAGGATGATAATAATAAAGCGGTGTTGGATACTATGAGGGGTGGTTCTTATGGGGAGTGTACTTATGCATAGATTGCCATAAAAATTAAAGAAAATTTTCACAACAATAAAGATTGGATTACTAGAACGTCAGATACTGGGAGAAATACCTTCGAAGTGCAATCCACTCATAACCCAGCCACATATGAGATTCATGAAGAGATGGCTTAGATGATAACTGAGCTTCGGTTTGTATTAAAACATATTACTGGGCTGCACAAAAGATAAATTCAGTGAACTACTTCTCTAAACCACCATGACCAAATGATGAATTCTATTGTGAAAAGACTTCCTATGCGGTAAATAATCAAATGGGGGGTTTTAAGACTAGTTCCCAAGGCTCAAATTATGATAATTGGCGCCAAGTTCAAGGAAACCAAGGTCAGATCTATGGTAACTATAACCCTGAGTGTCATTTTGTTGAAGATGGAAACTACAACCGCGACAACTTCCAAAGGGGTAACTATGGCAACAAAATGATGAGAATGGGTCATATATCCCTCCTAAATATCGTGAAGTTACTCCTAGGGATGGTGGAGATAGTATGGCGAGTTGAGGATATGTTGCACATAATTATGAGGAGTTTTGATGATAATGATGAGAACATTAAAGTGTTAAGGAGTTATTTAACGGGACTGGGTAGAAAGTCTATACACATGCAATATTCATTAAGCAACATTAGTTGGAAATGACCCAATTATCTGCGGCTGTAAACACACGGCAACCGGGCACTCTTCATAGCAACACTAACCAAAATCAAAAAAATAACGGACATTGAATGTTAATCATTACTCGGGGTGGTAAGTAGACCATTGACCCAACTTTGCCGTCTAAGGAGGAAAACGTGATAAAAGATAATGATAAGGTGGTAGAGAGAAGTGGTGAAGTAGAAGATAACACTTTAAAAGATGCTGAAGTGCCTATAAAGGTAAATACCATGCCTAGACCCCCCCTTTCCTCATAGATTAGTGAAAAAGACCGAGGTTTATGAATATCGGCGTTTTATAACATTGTTATGCAGCATTCAATCAACGTCCTTTTTGTAGAACTTCTAGAACAAATTCCCGATTATGCCAAGATTATGAAAGATCTGGTTACAAAGAAAATATAGGTCACTTTCGAGGATGATGATAGAATGTAGCTTTGTAGTGCTATTGCTACAAGATCTCTCGTACAAAAGAAAGAAAATCCTGGTGCGTTCACTATTCCTTGTACAATCGGGTCATTACATTTTTCGAAAGCATTATGTGATCTGGGGGAAAGCATATATCTCATTCCCCTCTCAATTTATAAAAAGTTGGGCTTAAGTGACGCAAAGCCCACCGATGGCTGATTGAACAGTGAGAAGGCCTATAGGGATACTCCACGATATGCTAGTAAAAGTGGAGGCGTTCATATTTCCGGCAGATTTTGTTATTCTTGGTTGTGAAGTTGATTTTGAAGTGTCTATTAATATTGGGAGGACATTCCTTGCTACAGCTATGCCATTAGTTGATATGGAAAAGGGGAAAATGAAATTTTGGTTGAACAATGATGAAGCGACCTTCTACATTAGTAGGTCAATGAGACAGAATAGTGAGCTGTAACGAGAATCTGCTATATCTTACAAACAAAAGATGAAGAAGCACCATAACCTATAAATTGAAAAACGAGAGTTTATGGTTGGGGATTTTGTGCTTTTATACCATTCTAGTTTGCGTTTGTTTCTGGGCAAGATCAAGACCAAATGGACTGGCCCTTACATGATTACCCAACTATTCCCTCATGGAGCAGTTGATTTATAAACCAAGAAGGATATGCGGTTTAAGGTGAATGGACAACGAATAAAACTCTATTTTGGGCATGCTAAATTGGCGAATGAAATGATCGAGTCACACCATCTTAATGAAGGCTGAGTAATCAAGTGTCCTCAATCGTGTGGCGATGTTAAATCAGTCGTTGGTTGGGAGGCAACCCAATACTTAAAGTTTTTCTTTCTAGTTATGGTAACATTTTCTACTAATGGGTTTTAAATATGCAGGCACATAAACAGGATATTCTGACGGATACATTGACGAACCGTCATGCTTGCGACTGACCGTTACATGTATTTGTCGTGCTAGGTCCGTATTTCAGTTATTTTCAAAACTACGGTACATGTGATGGAACCGATGATAAACTGTCGCATATGCCAAGGAACATCGCCGCGGACTAGTTGCGTCATTATTGAGCGTACCCGACAAAACCTGGCTGTGGAATTTTAAAAATGCTTAACATTAAAAAACCCCACCCATTACCTTCCATCTCTCTCCAAAACCCCCCCCCCCCTCCATTTTAAACTTCCAACTTCCTACATCTCTTCTATTTAAGTATGATCACTTCCCCAATTCCCCAAATTCCTAAAATCTACGTTCTACTAGTTGGAGTCTGCTGCTATGGTTTTGTTCTTGCTAACCAAGTTCCTCACTTGCTTCTTTTTATTTGGTTCTCATGTATGTGTCTCTGATTTCTACCCATTTACATTACATTTTTGTTTATAAATTATTATTGACCTATTCTTTATTGATGGGTCTTTGTTCTTTGATCCAACTTTGTCTGACCTAGGATGAGAATCCTCAAATTGCATTGTCAAAACTTTAGAAATAGGTGCTTTAGCATTTCTAGTTTACTAGGTATTTGGGTTAGAAATATATAGGCTATCACTACGTATTCCATGAGAGTCACAGATGATGAATGTGACATCCTCAGTTCTATCCCTTAAAGACTGAACGAGACCCCGATGACAGACCGTCCTGCCAACGACGAACTGTCATAGGGTGCATTCTAACATCCCCAACACCTCGCAGTCCATTTTTCTCCAAGTGTCCACAAAATGATACATGCGACTAACCGTTATTCCCACGACCGTCCATCCTGCACAATCGTTCTAGTTGTCAGAGACCTAATTCTTAAAGGTCTCCCACATTTTTCTAAGTGTCCTCTTACCAACATCTACGACAGAATCTCATACCCCCCGACGGTCTGTCCTGCACAACCGTCACGATAGTCAGAGACCCATATCCTGAAGGTCTCCATACTTTTTCTAAGTGTCCTCTGACGGACATCTACGACGGACCATCATACATTCGACGGTCAATCCTTCACAACCGTCATGACGGTCAGAGTCCCATCTCATGAGGGTCACTATACTTTTTCTATGTGACCTCTAAGAACATCTACGACAGACCGTGATACCCTCGATAGTCCATCCTGTACAACTACCATGACGGTCAGAGACCCATCTCTTGAGGGTCTCCATTCTTTTTTAAAGCATCCTCTGACGGTCATCGACGACTGACCTTCATTGTCAAGACGGTCCATCCTACTTAGCCGTCACACCAGTCAAATACTTTCCTTCAGAAGTCTCCATATACAAAAAGTTGAAGTAAGACATGACGGTACATCGTATTCACGACGAGTCATCACCTAGTCCGTCGTGTTTCTATGTTACTACAGAAAAGTTATTACAACTTAGGCCATATATTTATTTTGTGTCTTTTTTTCTCGTCTTGTTTCCCCCTTCTCGTACTAATATTTATTATTTACAGGTACTATATCTAATGGCACCAAAACATGATCGAGTTTACGCACGTGGGCGTTCAAAGTCTTTCGCCCCATCAGCCTGCTTGGTCATAGGATCTTATGATGAGCATGACACGGAGTACGTGCCCCCAAGCAGTGGCACTCCATCACGAGCTGCACGGGCTACCGATGCTATGCCCAAAGAAGTAGCGTCTGGCTTAGTCAATGCCTCCGAGTTTGATGATGAGCGCACACTGATCGGCACTCTCTGGGCCATCTACACATAAAGAAGTAGCGTCTGTCTCCTTAGGAGTTTCATGGTAAGAGGAAGCCTACGGTTCTGCTGATGTCCTTGCCCCTATCACATCTTCACAGTCTACCTCGTCTGATGAGGCTGACAGTTCTGATTCCACTTTAGGCTCACTGACTTGTGCTCTCACCCCGGTTGTAGAACAACCCAACCGGTGGTGTGTCGAAGGGCAATATCAATTTTATTCACATGTCAAGTGTCTGAATGATAAAGATGTCATGACACCGACCATTACACTTTAGAGACGGGTCCGTACGAAATGTATCCCCACCATCATAAAGATCCACAATCTCTTCACCAGACACCATCTGGAATGGACAGCTCATTCTTTGGCCTTTTATAGTGAGGAGTTGGTCCGAGAGTTTTACGCCTCTTTAGTGGATAGTCTCATATCACAGATAGATAGGTGGGCAGCCCTTGCCAAACATGCCCCACTTGAGAATGTCCGAGTACGTGGCATTCAAGTTGATATCTCCTTGCCCGCCATCCGTCAGCATCTATACGTCGAGGATGTTGCTGCCAACAATACCCCTCACACCGCCGAGTTTGACTATATGTGGCAAATTGCAAAGGATGGCCAATTCTTGCGTGAGCCATCGATGAGACAGACCACTAAGAGGTTGATGGTCATGCACTTGTCTGTTGATATAGAGGGTGTCGATTGGGTAACCAAGCTGAAGAAAGCCATCAAGAAGGCAAACTTGAACTTTACGTCTAAGTTCTTATGGTTTATTGTCCGCCACTACCTTTCCCCCAATGCTGCTGATAATATAGTCACATGGTACAAAATTTATGGCGGTGATGATAGCCGGGTTTGAGATGGACTTCGCTTGGATTCTACAGGCGGGCATGCACGAGAGGGCTTTCAAAGTCACAACTACTTACCCTTTTTCTTGCATGATATATTCCTTACGCTTGTATGCAAGTGTGCCTATCTGGCACATTGATCCGCTCTAAACATGGATAGTATTGTACAAATATTTATTAGTGAGTCATAGTGCATCTATTGAGGAAAAAGAACGAATTTAAGTTGATGATGTTGATATACCATGGTGTCACGACATTTTTAATGTTTTTTCCTTTAGTTTAGTGCGTGTCCAAAAGCCTTTTTATAATGATTTTTATGTAAGTTTCTCTTTATTTGTAGGAAATCTGTCTTAAGATGAACGCGGATGTTTTTGAGAAAGAAAAGTAGAAAAGTTACCACCTACGGGGCTTGTGATGGTCCGTAGGTTGCATCGTGGTGAAGCTGGTAAAGGAAGATGGGGATGTCTGACCTATGTGTTGGATTACGAAGTTGATGACGGACCGTCATACCCCCGACGGTCTGTCCTGAAGGTTCATCGTGATGATCAGAGAATTAGTCACAGTATTATGGAATGGATACCCTCGACGGACCGTCGTGTTAGGAACGGTCCGTCATACTTGTTCGTCAAGGGAAATGAAGAACGCAGCAGAAGGATTTGTAAAGGATAGGATGCCAGAGGCCATGACGGCCCGTCGTGACCACGATTGCCTTTCACGAGCTCCGACGAACCCAACCACGTTTTTACTGATTTTCATCATTTAGAGTCCTTTTAAAAATGTTTTTTATAAATAGTTCGAAAAACCTCATTTTAAGGGTTAAACTCTCATATAGTTAGACTTTCTTATAGTTAGACTTTTGATTAGTTAGACTATTGGTTGTTATACACTTTGATGTTTGATTATTTGTTAGTTGACTTTTTTGGGATATTAGACTTTGGATTGTTACACATTTCTTTCGAGTTGATTGTTGGTGATTTTTGTCGATTAATCAAGTAAATTTTTTGATTTTATTCTATCTCATGCTTGTAAGTGCATGATTTATAATATTACATATATGGATATTTTGATTATGACTATGGTAACTACACTCCATAACAAGGGTAGTGGGAACCATGGGTGAATAATTAGGTAAAATCTTACTAAACTAAAAATTCTAGAATATTGTCTTGCATATATTGATAATAATTTCATTTAGAAGTCTTTTAAACGGATGTCCAATGTTAGAACTAGCCTTAATGCTACTTGTCGGACGAAGGAGGTAGATAATAGGAAAAGAAATATCAACATAGATTTAGTGTATACTATCTAATAGGCTAGTATTTATTGGTACGAGGTAATAACATAGTCAAATCTCCAATACAATGCTTAATATGAGGAAAAGGTAAGGGTTAATGTGGCAATACACGTAGCCGGACCAAGGTGCGGAGTGAAATTTTCTAGATGCCGAACAAAGGATTTAGACATATATAAATTATCACTTTGCATGCAAGATACTAGGAAATAACTGTTATAGCTATACTTATAAAATTAGGAACCCGTGACGACCACATTAAACCTGGTTACTTGCATTAATTGATTAGACTCCAAGTTTTGATTCTATTAGTTGGTTACTTTAATTTACTTAGTTATCTTTATTAATTTACAAATAAAAACCTTTCTTTTATTGTATTTTGTTTTCTAAGGAAATAATTGACAAAATAATAGCAATGATAGATTGAATTTAATTCAGAACTGGTTCTTTACTTGATACGACCGCTTAACTTATTATTTGAGAAGTAATTTTGAGCGTATCAGTCATAATGGCATTGCACAACTCAAATGGCATGTATTTGAAAGCAAAAGTCACATAAAGGAATGTTAAGGTTGTCTTCTATTTGTCTTTCGGATCTATAATAATTTTATTGTATCTTGAATAACCATCAAGGAAACAGTATAAAGCCTTACTTCCAAGTCTATCCAATATCTGATCCATGAATGGTATAGGAAAGTGGTCATTTTCTATTCAAATGTTTAGTTTCTAGTAATCCATAGAGACTCTCCATCCGGTCATGGTCAGCATCAGAAAAAGATCATTTCTTTCAATCCCACAATAATACCACTGTTCTTAGGGAAATACTGAACAAGAAACACCCAACTACTATTTGCAATGGCATAAACAACTCCAGGATCCAACCACTTGATGATATAATTTTTAACTACCTTTTCATAGTCAGATTTAGTCTTCTATTGTGTTGATTCTAGGCTTGTAATCTGGCATCAGTTGGACTTTGTCATAAAAAATACCAGAAGGGATCTTAATATTGTCAGCAATAGTCCACCCAATAGCTCGCTGCAACCATTTAAAAACACATACCAAACACTCAACTTGTCACCCATTTTAATCTTCAACATTGATGATCGGTAGAGTCTCAACTCTACCCAAAAATACATTTCTCAAATGTGGTGGTAGGGCCTTGATCTCCAGTTTGAGCGCCTCATAAATATACAACCTCGAAAGTGGGGACTAACGATTCGTCATATCTAACACCAACTTCATTGGATTTCAAAGATATCTCCACATATCAATTGCAAAAACTAAATCATCATAATAATCGATACAATAACTCTCAAAGTTCATCATGAGTGCTACTAGAGCTTCAACACCGATTCTCTCTTTAATTTATATTTTAGACCCCCATAAACTTATATGTTATAGAAGATGTTGATTGGAACTCAACCCTCTACTTCATGGACCTACATGTATTGAAAGTTGCTTCTTGATTGTTGAGTCTCATTATCTTCCCTTTCATCATATCAGCAAAATAACACCTTGTATCAAGGAATGGTCTCAAAAAAATGATACGGACCTCAAAGTCAAGGATAACAAAATTTTCTAGAACATGAATGATTTTGACTAGAAGATCATGGAGTACACTAATTGGCCTCTGCAAAGTTCTACCGTTCATGAGTGACTGCATCGTAGTTGGTTTTGGATATCCCTATTCAACTATTACACTGAAAATGTCCAACACCTAATTTAGAGCCTCATATCACTGTCAAATGTTGTTTACATTGTTTTAACAATTAAAATACTGATTATAATTTATTTAGGATGTTTTAGAGTCAAGATATAAAGAAACATCCATGCCATCCGGACAGTAGTGAATTAGGGGCTACTGTATCTTAGCCTATTTCACGCGGTTTAAAAGTTGGAATTTGATAAATTTGGTGGAGAGGTGTAAAACATGTATTATATTGCGTTTAGGGTCTAATAGTCTGGGTATGACTCCCCAAGGACTACACCAAGGACCCTTTGAGAGGACCCTTGTATTTGACACAAATTTGCAGAAATAGCTTGTGACTACCTAAGATTTATGGTGATTAGGCGTACGTTAGATGACAGGGCGTCGATGCCTCCATCTTTAAAACTTAACCACACTCCAAAAGTGTCCAAAATTACAAGTCTCTTATAAAATTGATGGATGTGCAGGACGGTGGTGGAGGCAAGCTTTGACTAACAAATACACGTTAGGTCGGGGTCTCATAGGTCAGGACTGCAATCTCATTGTCCTATTTTAAGTGAAATTAATTGCTTAATTATTTAGGGTTTTAAGAAGACCTTAAGTGGTGGTTAATAAAGTTAGTGAAGTGATTGTATAAACTACCCTAAGTCTAAATCTTCCTTAACACCCCACAATTCCAAAACTCAAATTACTGTACCTTCTCTCTACTTTCTCTCTCCCAAAGAAGACTTCATTGAAGAGAAAGTACTAAGAGTTCTAGGGATTCACTAACATCATTTTATCTATCAATTTTCAATGAATATCAAGTTATGGGAACATTTCACCTTTGGGATACCTTTCCGCAAAGGGCTACACAAAAATTAGTTTCACAAAGATGAATTGCATATGGGTTTCTTCCTAATCTGAAAGTGATCTTTTAAAATTCTAGTGTTCTTGATTTCGATTGAATATTATAATTATATTATACTCTATTATTGTTCAATTATTGTAGTTCTTGATGTTAAACCTAGTATGTGAAAAAGATCATGAATTGACCCAAATTCCCTAACACCAGGTTATAAACTTATTTTGAATTGATTAGTATTGATACAATTTACTTAGTTGTTGTGTTCATTACTTTTTAATGATGTTATTACACCTATTTGTGCATAATTTTATATGGGCTGATCGTAAGATCAATGATCATTGCTTTTGAAGTAGAATTGGTAAATCTTTGTGATCTTGCACCTTTATTTCAATTATGATTGCTTGTACTTAGTTATGAATTTCAATTATAGAATATCTTCTGATTTTATTAGATAGGTGTCAATATTATGATTCGATTGAAATGCCTTTATTATGTGATGCTGAGCGATTATGTTTAAGATATAATGATATAAGTTTGGTTATGAATTGCCTGTGTACCTTATTATAACATGATGATGATAATATTTTGATCTCACATATAAGGTTTTTATTTAACGGATATTCTCATGCAATTCCTAATGAGATAATGAGTATTACTACATAAGGGTTTAGTCTCCTATGAGCTAAACTACGTAATGATCATTACATTACAACATAATGACATTTCAAAAGGGACTCTAGCTTAGAAATGAGTGAACTAGCAGTGAGAAGTGTGCCTCCAAAGTATCTAGGGTAGTTAGGTTAATTATTATACTCATGAGATTGGAACTATAGTTAAATGTTCATAAACAGGTTCCCAAGAATATCTCCTAATTTTTGAACTATGTTTCCCCCATAGTAATAATAATAGCTAGTGTATCCACCTGGAAAGATATTTCATGTTTTTGTACTACCTTAGCAAATGATCCACCTTCTTTCGATGTAGGGTTAGTGACACCAGATTCCAGATTTAGCTCTTGTGGTACATTGAAGTTAATGCCACTGTTCCCAAAAGTAAAATCAAGTAGTGAAGTCAACACTTACTAGGGTGACCTAAGGGGTTTGACTTAGTGTAGGTAGGGATATGACACTCCAACTATATATTATACTAGTTTGCTTTGAGGGAAGTCCTAGAAGATTGTTCTTATGTCTTTAAAGTAAATGATTATGAAGATGTTGACTTTAAATGTTGATGATCATATATGATGTTAGATTGACTTATGAACATGTTATTGGTGTATATTCTTAAATATAATGATGACTATTGTTGATGCTATGTTATGTGAGTTTATACATTGCTTGTGGTCGTTTGTTAGGTGTACTTGGTTGTGTAAAGTTATGAGGCTTTACTTGGTCATTGCACTTGTAAACTTGATGGTCGGTTATGAGTAAGCGTCTTGGATATGTTTATATCTTTTGAACTCTTCTTTATGCTTTATTGTTATAACATGATGTTTGAGTTTTTTTGGTTATGTAATAAAGAATATTAATGCACATGTTGATATGATTATGCTTGATGATGTTTGTTTTGTTTTGTAAATAGTCTTGCCTTAAATAATTTATGTGATTATTGGCAAATATGAGTTCTTGTTTGTGGATAAGGATTTTAAAGTCACCTAGCATGGTTTTTGACAAATGTCCCCTTTAACATGATTTCAAATGTTCTATGTGAATAGTTCCATACTCAGTACAAACATATACTAAGCCATATTTCTATATTTCTACATTTATGTAGGTTCTTGACGTTGAGCTTTTAGTGGTGTATCGGAAGATTATTTGAACTCTCATTCTCCAAGTTTGGTAGTTTCTCACCTTCCAATAATGATGCCACTACCTTTCTATTGGATGTTTTTTTAGTTTCAAAGACAATTTAGTTACGTCTCCTTAATTTCAAGATTATTATTTTATATGCCTATAGGTGGCTTTTTTAGTAATTATGTAAGGGATATGCTCAAATATTGTACTCGATCTATGATTGTTTAAATGTGAGTCATTTCCTATTCGAATATCTTTATGTATTATTTATGTGCACTGAAAATAGAATCCTATCTAATTATTCCTATGCTAGGAATTTATGTAAAATCTCTATGTATATATACTATGTAAGTAAGAGGTCAATGTAAACCTCAAATGATGTATGTATATTAAAAGTTTTATATTTTCCGTAATTGAACCTATGATATGGTATGATGAATGCTAAGAGGTAATCTTAGTCCTCTCCAAGAATGACATTCTCGTTTACCTCTAGGGGTGCTCCCTTGATGTGACAAACTTTGTATTATAGCATGAGGTTGAATTTCCTTGGGATCCATGTCTCACTAAACTACAACTATGTATATTTTTATTCATAATTGAGAAGCGTGCCACACTTATGAATGAGATACTATGTGATTCTTAGGAAATCCTCATCTACTTATGTTCATAAATTGTTCCTCTAGGTTTCTACTTTATATTTTGTTTTCACCAAAACCGCTTATTGTGGTTATAGGTATGAATATAAGAAGGGCAGCCGTAAGAAGTCCCGAGGAAGTTATTGCTAATGCGGAAGCTCATGGCAACAAAGCTCCTCCGCAAGACAATGATGTCCCTCTACTCAAGCAAGTGCCTATGATTGATCAACTTCCGGTCGTCCCTTCCCCTATGACATATGGTGAGATAAGGATGGCTTTTATAAATTTTTCCCAGCAACGACTTCCCAAGACAATGTTATCAGTTATGAACTCCAAGCTATGACGGCTCAAGTGAATCGGGAAGTTGTTCCATGTATGCTTCCACATGCTAGCTAAATGGCTTCTCGTTTGAGAGACATTACAAGGATAAACCCTTCTGTGTTCTTCAGGTAAAAAGCGAATAAGACCTTTAATATTCCCTTGATGAGGTCTACAAGATCTTATTTTCTATGGTTGTCATTATGGGTAAAAGGGCCGAGTATTTCGGCGATCAACTCAAAGATTTGGCGCCAACTTGGTAAACCCAATGGAGTGAAAATAGAATGCTAAGAGGTAGTCCTGTGACTTGGAGATCTTCAAGAGAACCTTCTTTGATAGGTCCTTTCCTAGATAGTTGAGGGAAGCTAAGGTGGAAGAATTTATCAACCTTCATCAAAGAGGTATGAGTGTACTTGATAACTACTTGACGTATAAATTTTTTTTCTATATATGCTCCATCATTAGTGTATACAAAAAGGGATGAGAGGAGTCATTTTCTTACGGGAAAGTTAGATGACTAGTGGAAGAATTTTGTTCGGCTATGCTTCTTGATAATGTGAATACCTCTCATGTAATGGTTTAGGTTAAAGAAAGTAGAGTAAGGAGGAAGAAAAAAGAGGAAAAGATGACCACGTTTTTGAGAGAGGTTCTTCAAAGGGGAGGTTGAAAATTCAAGATAACTATATTATTTAATAAGAGGTTCTCCAATTAATTTACATAGAAATTTTACAAAGCTCGTAATAATAGGGTGTCTAACTGTAAGTATAAAAAGGTAAGAGAAACTAGTTCATCAAGCAAGAAGCATACATGAGAAAAGTGTGGCGAGAAACATATGTGTGAAAGTGTAGTTAGGATGGACAATTGTTTCGGGTTTGTGAAAGTTGTCTCAAGGTTAGAGATTTCCCAATGAAAAGGGACAAGACAAGTTGAGTGGGCAAGAAAGTTGTTCTAATGTTGATGCTCAAAGAAAGAATCGTTTATATACTTTCCGCTATATGGGAAAACGAGAGAGTTCTTTGATATGGTGGCCAGTATTTTTCAAGGCTTCTCTTTAAAGGTTTATACATTACTTGATCCATGTTCTACCTTGTCATTTGATACTCTTTTGATAGCTAGAATGTTATGATATGTTGAATGAACATTTACTGGTGACTACCATGATAGGTGATTCTATGGTTTCAAAGAGGGTATATGGAAATTGTCTTATAATATTGCCCAATAAAGTCATCCATGTGGAAGTAGTAGAACTTGCATTGTGTTGTGGATATTTGAGCTTGTGGCTCCTTATTTTAATTGTAAATGATTTTTGACCCTTCTTGAAAATAGAGTTTATTCCCCCTTTTTATTGTGTTTGAATGTGGATGTTCCTGTGAAAATTTAAGAATCAATTTTGATCAATGATGGCTCCACTCAAGGATTTACCAAACAAAGACTTCATTCAACCTAGTATTTCCCATTGGCGTTCTCCAGTTCTATTTGTGAATAACATTGTTGGGTAACTTAGGATGTTTAATGACTATCAACAACTTAATAAATGACCATTAAGAATAAGTATCCTCTTCATCGGATTGACAACTTAATTTAAAAACTCCAAGGGGCGAGGTATTTTCCAAAATTGACTTGATTTCGGAATATCAATAACATAGAGTGAGAGATGAAGTTATCCCAAAACGTCCATTCGAACAATATATGGTAACTATAAGTTTAGGGTAATGTATTTTGGTTTTACTAATGCTCCGGCGGCACTTATGGACCTAATGAATAGAGTGGTCCAAATTTTTCTAGATTCCTTTGTGATTGTTATCTTAGATGACATCTTGGTATATTCAAAGAACGGGAGTGAATATATGAAACACTTGAGGGTGTAGTTACATGTCTTGAAGGAACAACAACTATTTGCTAAGTATGGCAAGTATGTGTTTTTGTTAAGGTTAGTGACGTTTCTTCGTCATGTCATCTACACTGAGGATGTAGAGCTTGATCCAAAGAAGATCGAAGCATTTTGAGAACCTATCCTATGAACAGATTTCGGTTGAAATCGTTCACAGACAACTGGAAAAGTTGAGGAACAAAGAGGTGGCCACCGTAAAATTGTTATGGAGGAACCACCTTTTTAAGGGAGAAACATGGGAGGTCGAGGCCAACACGAAGTCCCGTTATCCTTTTCTCTTTTGTATTTAACGTTAGTTGTTCCTATAAATAATAAATATAATGAGTTAAATTGAACTCAATTTGTTTTGGAAAAATAAGAATAATTTTTGTAAAAACTCTTTCTAAAAATGAGTCTTCATGAAAAATGCTCTTTTGCTTGATTGGCACATATTTTTTATGTGGTATGTTGTTGCCTTGATGAAATGATATTGAGAATTATGATACAATTTTAAAAGAGTTTTTTCATAAGTGGCTTTTTGAGATTATGTTTATATTGAGAAGGAAACCCCTAATGTTATGATGTTGAGCTCTTATATAAAGTAAGTGATGTTTTGAGTTTTTATGTGTAAGTACCATGTTGTTATAATTATTTGAGTTGTAAGTCTTGTTTTAACATGTTGTTTTTGGTTGGGCTTCTAGTATTGAGTCTATCCTTTCCCTTTATGAAATTTTAGTGTCATTTGGGGACGAATGTTAGTAAGGGTGGGCTAATGTAACATTCCAAAAGTTCAAAATCTAATATAGACCATCAGATTATTGTATAAGGTAACAGTGTTTTAAGAACTAAAATAACTGTAATAATTCATTTAGGAAGTTGTAGAGTCAAGACGTCAAGAAACGTCCACGACATCTGAAGATTAGTCAAACAGGGGCTAGTGTTCCTTGGCCAATTTAGTGGCCTTTTAGGAGTTGAAATTTGATGAAACTTGGTGGACATGTGTCAAACATGTATTAGAGTGCATTCAAGGTAGAAACGTGTAGGTGTGACTCCCCAAGGGCAACCCTATGAATCATTGCAGAGGACCCTTGCATTTGACCCAAGTCTGAAAAAGTAGGCAGTGGCTACATATTATTGTAGGTGACGAAGTATAGGCTGGAAAATAGGGCGTTGACGCCTCTTTCATTTAAAAATTATCCACATTATAAAAGTGACCAAAATTACAAGTCTCTAATAACATCGACAGATGTGAAGGACTGTGGGGGAGGTAAGCATCGACTAACCTACGGACCGTAGGTCAGTGTCTCGTAGGTTAGTTCTGCAATTTTTACTGTTGAAATTTAACTGAGTTCAATTAACTATTTAATTATTTAGGGGCTTAGTGTTGGTTAATTATGTTATTTAAGTTATTATAAATACTACCCTAACTCTAAACCCAATTTAACACCCCATAATTCCCAAACTCAAATTACTCTACTTTCCTACTTTCTCTCTCCCAAAGAAGACTCAATCGAAGAGAATGTTCTATGGTTTCTAGGACTTGAAGATTATCACTTTTATCCATCAATATTCAAGGAATATCAAGTTATGGTAACCTTTCACCTTTGGGATTCCTATTCCCAAAGTGCTCTTTAAAAATTGGTCTAATAAAGATTAAATACATATGGGTTTCCTCCTAATCCGAAATTGATATTTCAAATTGTATTTTTCTTTATGCCTAATCATTATTCTGATTTATTATTGTAAAATTATTTCAGTTCTGTTAAACCTAGTATATTGATTAGATCATGAATTGACCTAAATTCCCTACCCCTAGTTTATGAACTTATGTTGAAATGATTAGTATTGATGCAATTGACTTAGTTCTTGTGTTAATTACTATCTCATGATGTTACTACACCTATTGATATATCAATAGTTGAGGGTAAGACCAATAATAATGTTTTTGAAGGGGAATGGGTAAGACATTGTGATATTTAACCTTTACTTCAATTGTGTTGGCTTGTACTTGATTATGAAGTTCAATTGAAGCATATCTTGTGATTGTATTAACTAGTTATTTGTATGATGGTGCCACTTAAATGTCTTGATTATGTGAAGGTGACATATTATGTTTAAGATGTAATTACATATGGTTGTTATTAATTGCCTCTGTGCCTTATTATGAAATGATTAAGATAATGCCTTGATCTCACATATAAAGCTGGTATTGAAAAGATATTTTCATACATTTCCCAATGATCTTATGACTATTACTATACAAGGGTTTAGTCTAGTAAGACATAAAAGAAGTTATGATCGTTAGATGAAAACATAATGAAGTTTTAAAAGGGACTGTATCTTAACAACTAGTGACCTAGTAGTGACGAGTGTCCCTTCCCATATAGGGAAGATAGGTTCACTATTATACTCATGAGATTGCAGAATATAATTCAACGTTCATGAAGAAGTTCCCAAGCATTTCTCCTAGCTCTTGAACTATGTTGCCCCCACGAGAATACTAGCTTGAGGATCAACCTAGATTGTTATGTTGATATTTTTTACTACCTTGGCAAGTAGTCAACCTTATTTCGGTGCAGGCTTTAATGACACCCGGTTCAAAATTTAGATCTTGTGGTCTATGTTGGATAAGGAAAGTGTTCTTGAATGTAAAATGAAGTAATGAAGTGAACACTAACTAGGGTGACTTAAGGGGTTTGTCTTAGTCTATGAAGGGGTATGGGATTGCACATATACATTACACTAGTTGACCCCAAGGGAAGTGATAAAAGGTTGTTCTTTTGTCTATAAATTGAATGATTATTCACTTTTTGACTTTACATGTTGATGAACCTATAAGATGTTAGTATCATTTATGAACATTCTATTGGTTTATATTGCTAAATATGTTGATGACTACTATTGATGCTATTCTATGTGAGTCTTCTAATTTCTTGTGGTTCTTTGTGGGGTTTACTTTAGTGGGTAAGGTTATGGGGATTTATTTGTTCATTGCACTTGTAGACTATATCGTGGGTTATGAGTAAGGGTCTTTCATATGTTGTAATGTTATTAACTCTTATACATTATTTGTTGTTATAACATGATGTTTGAGTTATTTTGGTTATGTACTCAAGAATTATAGTACACATGTTGAATTAATTATACTTGATGATGTTTTTATTTTGTTGTACATGATTTTTTCTTAAGGAATATATATTATTATTTGCTTATATGGGTTCTTGGTTGTGCATAAGTCTTTTACAAATCCCTTAGCATGGTTCTAAAAAAATATCCCCATTAGCATGATTTCAAAATTTTATGTGCATGTTTTCATCATTAGTACGGGTTTTTACTCACCTATATTTCTATGTTTCTACAATTATGTAGGTTCCTCTCATTAATATTTTAGAGGGCCATTAGAAGATAACTTTGAATCTCATCCTCCAAGTTTGATAGGTCCTCACCTTTTGAGGACGAGTCCACTATCTACCTATTGGGTGTTTTTTTGGTCATAAATACAATTTGGTACCTTCTCTTTCAGTTTATGACTATTATTGTATATTCTTATGTGTGGATTTTGTTCTAATGGAGTAAGGATTATACCAGAATGTTGTACTCGATCTAGATGGTTTAAATGTGAGACATTTCCTATTAGAATATCTTTATATATTATGTATGTGAACTAAAAGTCGAAGAATATGTAATGTGTCATATGTGAGGAGTCTATGTAAACTCCATATGTATAAATAATGTGTATGAGAGAGGTCTAAGTAAACCTCACAAGATATGTGTATATGAAAAGTTATAGATGTTTCACAATTTAACCTATAACATGTTATGACGAATGCTAAGAGGTTAGTCTTTGTCCTCTCTGAGTATGACGAAGCCGAT